>OU538831.1:575000-3278983 GCA_912999785.1 Hydriomena furcata | reverse complement strand
CCTTGGGTCCCATAGTACAAGCTTGCTTTTAGTTTAGGACTAGATAGCTCTGTGTGTAATGTTCACCAATATTAGATCAAAAAATTAGTAGATTAGGTGCCTAAGTTGAATTGTTACAATAGTACTAATTTGTACATAATAATAATATAAATAATAATAGGTCTTATAATACATCTATTAAATTTCAGACAACAGAGAAACAGATGTTGATGAAGGAGCAAGGGGACCAGGCAGGAGCTGGAGTATCTGAAGAGATCCTTTATAGGATAGACATCCCAGCAAACAGATATGATTTGCTGTGCTTGGAAGGCTTGATTGATGGATTACTGGTTTTTCAGGGAAAGTTAGTTCTTGTCTACACACTAATATTATAAAGAGGAAACATTTGTATATTTGTAATGAATAAACTCAAATCTACTGGACCAATTTCAGAAATTCTTTTAACATTAGAATGCTACATTATCTCTGATTAAGATAAGCTCTATTTTGTACTGAAAAACATTAGGGATCCCTACTAAAACTTCAATAATACCCAAGGTGTAAAAAAAATTGCTATAAAATCATTATTATACCCGTGCAATGCTTGTAATAACTATGCATTGATAACCTTAACAATTCTTTTAGATCAAAGATATTAATCTTAATTTCAGGAAGGCACCTCCAGAATATAAGTTGACTAAGTATGAGGATAGTCACTCCCTGCACTTAACTCCAGCAACTGCTCAGATCAGGCCCTTTGCTGTGGCTGCTGTTCTTAGAGGTGTCACTTTTACAAAGGAGTCGTATGAAAGCTTCATCGACTTACAGGTACTTTGGCCTTTCATTAGACTTGATTAATTCATTTCACAACTCATCATTTTCTTCTTTCCCATTTAATGTGGGTTTGGCACAACATGTTGCGAAAAGGATTTGGCTTATGTTTTACAACCGGTCACCTGCCATTGGGAATTCAAATTACAATTCTCAAGACTACTATGTTTAAAAAAAACTTAACCGCTGAATTAGATAGCCTATGCTACCCTGGCAGAAATATTTTTAGTTAAGGCCCTGTATGTCGACAATTGCTCTTTTTCGAAACGAAAAAAGAAATACTTCTGAACAAGCCACATCTCCTATTTTTATAAATATATTAATTACTTCAGGTTCCTACCTAGATTTCTATTAAGCTGAAAACATAATAGCAGAAGCATGATACGTTTTAGAATTTATGATCGAAATACTTTGATACCTACTATTAAGATCAACTTGTGATTTATTGTTAAAGATAGGTAATATGTAGATCTAGATTTCTACTAGAATAGTTTTTTGATAAGTAATTATACATAATTTATATCATTAATTTATTCGAAAAGCAAAGGTGGACCACGCGCCGCCCATGGTGCCCCGTATGTTGTTGTCATTGCAGCGGTCGGTAGGATTATTTATCGAAGTGATTAAAGATGAGTACATCTTTATTCACATATACTATCACTACATAGTATAAAGCAAAGTCGCTTTCCGCTTCCCGCGTCTGTATGTAATATGTATGTATGTATGTTTGCTTATATCTTTAAAACTACACAACGGATTTTGATGCGGTTTTTTTTTATAAATAGAATGATTCAAGAGGAAGGTTTATATGTATAATACATGCATAATATAGTAGAGAAACACTGATAATTTTAGAGGTTTCTAATGTGATGTCGTAAATAAACACATTTTTTTGCGCTTACATTGCAAATGCTGGCTGAACCCCACGAGATATATCAAAATAATGTACTACAGTATTGTATACCTTAAAAACGTCTACAAAAAAGTCCACGATGGTATTAGAAATGTCTTACGCACAGCGAAGCGGGCACGGGTCAGCTAGTACATTATAAAAGCAATCGTCGACATACAGGGCCTTAATCTATAACATGCTGAGATAACATAGCCACTATGCTGATAAGTTTTCCAGCTTTAAAAAACATGAATATAAATATACATTCCTTTAAAAATGATGGCCACACAGCTCAGTTGGTATTAGCTTTGCCTTCTGCTCTGTATGTAGGTTGTGGGTTTGATCCCTATCCAGGACAAATATTTAAGTGATAAACTTAGATGTTTGTTCTGACTTTGGGTGTTATTAATTGTATAATCTATAATATAAAAATAAGCCGGATTTTCCTTCCTGACGCTATAACTCCAGAACGCACGAACCGATTTCCACGGTTTTGTATTCGTTGGAAAGGTCTCGGGCTCCGTGAGGTTTATAGCAAAGAAAATTCAGGAAAAATTTCAAGAGAAAAGCAGGAAAACAAGTGGGAACGATAACGGGAACGGGAACTTAACACAGCATTTGTTAATTCTAAAGCGGTACGAAGTTCGCCGGGTCAGCTTGTTATGTATGTATTTATTTACAAAAAAAGGATATAAATAATCTATCAGTTATCTAGTTCCCATAGTTAGTTAGGAGCTAGATAGCGCTGTGTGATAATGTTCACCAGTATTTATTTATTTTATAATATTCCAGGACAAACTTCACCAGAACATATGTCGCAAAAGAACGCTAGTGGCAATTGGCACTCATGATCTAGACACAATCAAAGGGCCGTTCATCTACGACGCGTTGCCGCCAGACCAGATTAAGTTCACTGCACTCAACCAGATGAAGGAAACTACCGCTACGGAACTAATGGAGCTTTATTCTGTAAAGTAGCTTTATTACTGTACTCGCTTGCTTGCATGAACAGTTCTAACAATTTTATTATATGTTATCTATACTTCTGTTTACTAATATTATAAAAGCAACGAAAGTAATATACAGACAGAGGTATGACGGTCCGTGACGTTATCACGGCCAAATCACTTGGCCGTATTTGATGAAATTTCTTATAGAGATAGTTTAAGGTCTTGAGATGAACTTAGGCAATTTTTTTCCCAAAATTATCTTTTGATTTTCAGTAATTTCAATGTTTTACGATAAAGTCGTTAAACATTGAAATTACTAAAAAAAATAGTATATGTTTATGTATTCTATCAGTTATCTAGTTCCCATAGTATAGTACAAGCTTTGCGATTAGATGGCGATGTTTGATAATCTAAACCAATATTTATTTATTTATAATATATTTCCAGACTCACGCCCAACTAAAGCAATACCTCGGCATCATAAAGGACAGTCCCGTATACCCCATTATCAAAGACAAGAACGGTGTGGTTCTGTCCATGCCTCCCATCATCAATGGAGACCACTCTAAAATCACTTTGAACACAAAGAATGTCTTCATTGAATGCACTGCTACTGATCTTACCAAGGTATTATTTATGGACACATCAATTAAATAAGGAATTTGAATTTTTTTGATTCAATTAGTTAGAGTTGGCCAATAACTAGCTCAAATTAACTTATGGCCTGCAAATGTGCATTGGCGACTAGGATGGCAGAGTATTTAAACTTTATCAAACATGATCGGCCTCGGAGCATCGCAGTTTTGCGATGCTCTTAAACACTTAAGTAGGTAGCTTACATTTTCAAGTGAGTGATTTTAATGAAAAGGGATTAGGTATTGATTGATTGAAACAATGCTGCAATGAATTTAGGCATGATTTTTTATTATTATACTAATCCATTCTATTTGTCTTCATACACAGGCAAAAGTGGTCCTCGACACCGTAGTGACGATGTTCTCCAAATATTGCGCCTCCTCATACTCGGTGGAACAATGCAAGGTGTATGCACCAGATGGAACCTACGAGCTGTACCCAAAGCTCAGCTGTCGCGAGGAACTCATATCCGTGGAAAAGGCTAACAGCTATATTGGCATAAGGTATACCAATTATGTTATGGTCGTAATTCCAAAATAAGAATTACAGCTGAAGATGAACAAGATAAAACAAATTATTATAAAAACATAAAACCCAACTGCTAAAAAATAATGAACTAAAATATATGATGTGCCCCCAATTTTAGGGAGGAGTGCGCGCTATGTTTCTAAAATGTCACTTCCACAATTGAGCCGAATCCAACGACACTTCATTATGTTGTAATCCATCAAGTCATTTGGGTTCTACATGAAATGGACGGACATACATACATACATACGCACGAAAATCATTACCCTCTGGCGTAGACGGGTAAAATTTAAATAAAACCGGTCAAGTGCAAATCGGACTCGCGCACGAAGGGTTCCGTACCATTATCTAAAAAAAACCGGCAAAAACACGTTTGTTGTATGGGAGCCTCACTTAAATATTTATTTTATTATGTTTTTAGTATTTGTTGTTATAGCGTCAACAGAAATACATTATCTGTGAAAATTGCCCTGTGACAGACAGACGGACAGCGAAGTCTTAGTAATAGGGTCCCGTTTTTACCCTTTGGGTACGGAATCCTAAAAATGGTCTGCTAGTAATTCTACTAAGAATTTCAGCATAGAATGCTAATGTTTGGAAATGCTGACTACTCTCCTTATACATCGTTCGAATCTGAGCGCCTGGACATCTGACAGAATGTACATAAGGAATAACATTATTTTTAATTAAAATAATGGCTTCTAATTTTTCCTTTCCAGAGAATCTGGGGAAAAGCTTATTTTTAATTAAAATAATGGCTTTTAATTTTTCCTTTCCAGAGAATCTGGGGAAAAGCTAGCAGCGTTGCTTTCTAGGATGTGCCTTTCAGCCACTCTAGAGGACGATCAACTGCGGGTTCGAATCCCGCCAACACGCTCTGACGTCATCCACGCTTGCGACGCGTATGAAGACATTGCGATCGCTTATGGGTAAGGTATCCACAAAAGACATGAAGACATGAAGTCATAATGCTGCCAAATTATAGTTTTCTAAAAAATATGAACCTAAAGTTAAGGCGATACTTGAAATTTTTGACTTTTTGTATGGACTGAATCAAGCTGTATAAGACGGAAAAAGTGATAAAACTGCATTATCTTGAAAACCATCAAATTTAAAAAGAATCCGTCTGTAATTTACTTAGCTAGTATGATTATCTAACGAATTATATGAAAATGAACTGTTTAGCTATTCATAGTTTTGATTAAAAACGAAACTAGTGTTTTTGAAGAGCCAACTTTGGAAAATAAATCAAAGTTGGGAAGCAAAGTTTCACCAATCGTGTTTCTGTCTGTAATGTATCTAGATTAAATCCTTAAGTTATCTTTGTCGTAAAAAACAAAACTGTATGTTTTGCGGTTATTAAGAAAAAATGATTCTGCATTCTTCAAAAAAAATTATTACTCTTAAGTAATTATTTATTGGTGGCGATTTTGTTGTGTATACGCTAAAGCTAAAATTTAGTAAAAAAAACTATCGCTTTTATTCCTTTTATATTAAAGTCTAAATTATCGTAACCTCTAAATAAAAGTACTAAAACCCAGTGTAGTATTAGGTAATTTAACGTTTTATATGATATTGACTTTTTTTTTGTACATGTGATAATTATACAGGGTGTCCAAGAACCTGGCGTCCAACTGGATTCCCACGATGCCCCAAGTTCTAACAGTACTCAGAAAAATATTTTAAAAAATCCACCCCATGTACTTACAGAATTATACTGATTTCAAAAAAAAAGGGGAAATGAGCACCCTGTGACATACTTTTGAATGCTGTGACTGCTAATGCTGATAATTTCGATATTTCTTGGAGGTTTTGTAATCTAGGGTATTGCTGTGTCTAAATAGAATGTAAAAATAAAGTACTTATTGTACCATTTTAAAATAAAATATTATTTTAACTAAAGGTGATATGGAAAATTATTGAATTTCGCAACTTTGACCGACTGTAGTGTAAAAAAAATGTACCAAAATAGTATGGCAAGTGACGTCAAATTTTGACGCGTTTATTCCTCTTTTTAAAAAGGTATAATACTTACACATTAATTTGAAAAAAAAAAAATTGATAATATTTTTACTCAACAACCCAATTTTTACGAAGTGCCTACCTACTAACGGTAACTGTCGGACCCTTTCTTATCTTAGAAACTGTTATGTTACTACTATTATTTACTTCGGTTCCAAGAGTGAGCAAGAAGGAAATACACACAGGTAGATGGGTTCCCAGTAGAATAAAAGCAAAGAATGTTAGTTTAAAGATATTTTATTACAATAAATGTTCAAAATGTTGACCACCCGCGGCAATACAAGCTCTCACTCTCCTTAAAAAGGACCGCTTTATGTTTCGCGAGTAACTTTTTTGACGTATCACCTGCACTGCTTGTGTTATCTTCTCACGAAGGTCAGCGATGTCATTAATGGGCTTCGCATAAACGAGCTCCTTCATAGTTCCCCAGAAAAAAAAATCCAGCGGATTTAAGTCAGGTGAGCGTTTTATAGAGAGTTTTTGGACGAGCAATACCCGAACAGGTGGATTGGGCGATCAGGAACAATCCCGTGGCCAGCCCGCTCACCTGACTTAAATCCGCTGGATTTTTTTTTCTGGGGAACTATGAAGGAGCTCGTTTATGCGAAGCCCATTAATGACATCGCTGACCTTCGTGAGAAGATAACACAAGCAGTGCAGGTGATACGTCAAAAAAGTTACTCGCGAAACATAAAGCGGTCCTTTTTAAGGAGAGTGAGAGCTTGTATTGCCGCGGGTGGTCAACATTTTGAACATTTATTGTAATAAAATATCTTTAAACTAACATTCTTTGCTTTTATTCTACTGGGAACCCATCTACCTGTGTGTATTTCCTTCTTGCTCACTCTTGGAACCGAAGTAAATAATAGTAGTAACATAACAGTTTCTAAGATAAGAAAGGGTCCGACAGTTACCGTTAGTAGGTAGGCACTTCGTAAAAATTGGGTTGTTGAGTAAAAATATTATCAAAATTTTTTTTTTCAAATTAATGTGTAAGTATTATACCTTTTTAAAAAGAGGAATAAACGCGTCAAAATTTGACGTCACTTGCCATACTATTTTGGTACATTTTTTTTACACTACAGTCGGTCAAAGTTGCGAAATTCAATAATTTTCCATATCACCTTTAGTTAAAATAATATTTTATTTTAAAATGGTACAATAAGTACTTTATTTTTACATTCTATTTAGACACAGCAATACCCTAGATTACAAAACCTCCAAGAAATATCGAAATTATCAGCATTAGCAGTCACAGCATTCAAAAGTATGTCACAGGGTGCTCATTTCCCCTTTTTTTTTGAAATCAGTATAATTCTGTAAGTACATGGGGTGGATTTTTTAAAATATTTTTCTGAGTACTGTTAGAACTTGGGGCATCGTGGGAATCCAGTTGGACGCCAGGTTCTTGGACACCCTGTATTTGAAAAAATAATGTTCTAATTGAATTTTCAGATACAATCGCATCGAGAAGCGCTCAATGCCAATGGCGACGGCCGGCGGTCAAGAGCCGCGCAACAAACTCACGGAGCAGCTAAGACAGAGCTGCGCACACGCAGGATACACAGAGGCTCTCACCTTTACGCTTGTAAATACTTTTAAACTTTATTTTCGCTCGTAATGTTGAGAGGATGTCTACCGTACTTGGGGATTACAGTCGTGATCTATTTATTTGTTTTATTCATATATTTTCAACAGTGTTCCCGCGAAGACGTATCAACAAAGCTCGGCCTCAGGATAGAAGACGTACCCGCAGTGCACATCTCCAATCCCAAGACCCTGGAGTTCCAGGTGGTCAGGACTGTTCTACTACCTGGTCTCCTGAAGACCTTAGCCGCTAACAAGAAGATGCCACTGCCCCTGAAGCTGTTTGAAATAAGCGATGTCGTGATACAAGACTCATCATCAGGTAAGTACATAATGGTGTCGATTCTGTTTGTGCCAGACTAAACCAAAACTAAACTTAACGGCATCCATCTCCTTCTGTTTCATATAGAGTAAAAGAGATAGCTATAATAATTTAAGAGACGGACATCTAAATCGTTATAGTTTAGTTTGGAACCAACAGAATCGACAATGAATGTGCCCGTATTTTCAGTTAGAATGAAAATCTTTTATAAGTACATGATCGCTTGCTTGTGGTACATTGTACATCCCATTTCTTAAACCATTAAGATGTCTCATTTCAGTGCTTGGCAATCAAAGCACAACCTAGCTTAACTCCAAATGGGATGTTATGATTGGTAGCTGCCAATTTTGAATGTCCTCTGATGTGGAAACTCATCCAGAGAACTAAATCTTTATTTATTATTAAGTATTAACTAACCCTTTATATTTAAGCTCTTTCTAACACTATGGATTTGTAAGTTGTCTGAATAAATAAACTTTATTATTATTATTATTATTATTATTATTATAAATAACAATCTTCGCTCCTTGCATTTTGCTCCTCATCTCACCGGCACCACTTTCAAACATCTTTTTTTTCTCGCGTACCCCATGGTGTGGGATATCGTTGGATAGGTCTTTATACATTATGGGGGGTTTGTCAAAACAACTTTTCGATTAAGAGAGCCGTTTGTGAAATATTAAGCTTTAAAGTGCCAATTTTTGTTAGAAACGAGTGTCCCCCCCCCCCCTCTAAAATCTAAACTATTGTGTTTGGAAGCGTGAAAAAATTCACGGTAGTAGTACAATACCTAACTTAAAAGGAAAACTATCACAGCTAAGTAGGCGTTAAAAGTTTTCGAGTTATAGACGTATTAATAGACCAACTTATAAAATGTACTTGAAGGAGAATTAATGGATTTTTTTAGTACAAATACCATTGAAAATTACATATAAAGTTGTTAGCGCGCACATTGCTCGTGACCCGACATGCACTTGGCCGGTTTTTTTTATAAAACAACTTTTTCGATACAGAAACCGGCGCGAGGAACGAGAGACGTCTATGTGCTGTCCACTGCGGCCGCTCCGCCGGCTTCCAGTGGGTGCACGGACTGCTGGACCGCGTACTGGCGTTACTAGGCGAGGGTTGGAGCCAAGACGGAGGATACTGTCTACGACAGTGTGAAGGTACGAGCAGAGGCTAGCAATCAATTTAAATTATAAAATATACAAACTCAACGATAACCTTGGGCAAGATATACCACTTCTAGAAAAATTAAATGCAAGGAGATTTGCACCACTCACTAGTGAAAATCTTACATTTTACTTACCAGTGGCCTGTGCACGAACTACTATCATATCGTCCAAATGTCAAAACTGACACTTTTTGTATAGTAGAAGTGTCAGTTTTGGCATTTGGACGATACGTTGTCGATACGATAGTGGTTCATGCTAACCCTCTAGGTTATCGTTGACATCGATTGGGACACTCTGTTTAAGTATTCTATCAGTTATCTAGTTCCCATTAATAGTACAAGTTTTTTCATAGTTCAAATCTTGGAAAATAATAAATAAATAGGATCACGACTGTAATCCCCTAGTACGGTAGACATCCTCTCAGATCTCCAGACAATTAGATAATTTGAAGATGTCTAGTGGGGGTAGTCAGAGGCACGTCCAAACATTATATTTGGCACATGCCCACATTTTGCAGTAGTTAGCATTCCATACGTGACAGGTTGCAAGCCCATCGCCGCTTATAAGAACACTAACTGGTTTCCTTACGATGTTTTCCTTCACCGTTGTAAGCACGTGTTTTTGATGCGCATATAAATTTTCGAACAGAAAAATCCATTGATGCACGCTGGGATTCGAACCCACGCCCTCCAGATTGAAAGTTGAGGTACCTCCCACTCGGCCAACACGGCTTTGGAAAAGCAAATAGGATATTTTTAGCCCGGTAGGTACCACGCTGCGAACAGAAACTAGTAATATTGTAAATGCTTGTTTTAGCCTTTCAAACGATTTTATATGAAACTTGGAATATACTCGTACATAATATCCTATGCTCTGGAATATTAAATAGACTACTTTTTATCTAGTTACCACGCGAGTGGAAGCTAGTATAATACATAATTATAAATTATTATTCTTCTATTTTATTAATGTAGGATATTGGCTGGGTGAGGTTTACACTTTTTGAGTTTTTTATATGCTGGAAACTGCAGGTACAGAACGCGCGTGTTTTGGACGTTTCTAACTTATCTAAATTCTTTCCAGATCCCGCTTACTTCCCTGGCCGTTGCGCCGAAGTTCTGCTTCGCGGGAAACCCATTGGCAAGATCGGTGTTGTTCACCCCAGTGTGCTCACAGCCTTTGAACTTACCAACCCGTGTTCGGCCGTAGAAATCACTATCGAACCGTTTGTATAATGGAAATGTTATATTTAAATAAAGTTTATCACTAAAAATAATAATGAATACATAATTTATCTACTTACCGACCTACTATATATATATTTTAATAACTTGTCGTATGTAGGTAGGTACCTACTTACTTGTAGGTACTTAAGAGTTCAGCTTGGTTTAACTAAAAACCGGCCAAGTGCGAGTCGGACTGGCGCACGAAGGTTTCCGTACCATTATCTATAAAAACGGCAAAAAAAAATGCATGTTTGTTGTATGGGAGCCCCCCATAAATATTTATTTTATTCTGTTTTTAGTATTTATTATTAGAGCAGCCACAGAAATACATAATCTGTGAAAATTTCAACTGTCTAGCTATCACGGTTCATGAGATACAGCCCTGTGAGAGACAGACAGACAGACGGACAGCGAAGTCTCAGTAATAGGGTTCCGTTTTTACCCTTTGGGTACGGAACCCTAAAAATGGAATCAATGACTCAAATAGTAGAGCGTGTAGCTAACATCAAAATGGGACTATGGTATGGTAGACTAGACTACACATATTCCAGAAACAGTGGCTATGCTCAACGGAAAGAAGGTAAGTTCATCACATGAAAGGGAGCAAAGGACAAGTAACAAATTGCAGTCACATTAAATTATGTTTTTATAGTCGTAAATAAATAAAACAGCACAATAAATAAAGCGTCGAATTTAGAAGTAGTACAAATTCAATAATTACCAAAATATCATTGTTTTTTTTTAAATTACATAACATACTATAATAATTAGACATTCATTTAGAACTAATTTACATTTATTATCATCAAAACACAAACGCCTATTATTATGTATTGAATTCTGAACCAGCAGTTAAATTATAGATTTCAAACATTAAAGTAGGTATTTCTTAACTTTTTATCAAGGTGTGTGTGTGTGTTGGTTTGTATAATAAAGATTTAGTTTTCATCTCAGGCTTGACATACTATACTAATTTAAAATAAATATTCTTCCTGTATATTTTACCTACCAAGATTTAGTAAGGCACTTTATTTATATTGACTTACAGATATGCCATTCAAAATAATCTACTAAGTAGATTTTACAAAATACATATTAAATACTGATACAAATACATCTCCAGTAAAATTTACTTCACAAAGAACATAACATACAGAATGCAGTTACATACAAGCTTTTTAGTTGATTCTTATCAATAATTGCTTGCATTACTTACTCTTTTATGCAAGAAAACTGTTAAAGCAGTTCAGTTTTTCAGTTCAGCAATCTGTTTCCATTATCAATTTGAAATACTAGTGAGGTGGACGGATACCTAAGCTGCTACTACAGAATACTAACAACCACAATTATATTTAATCCAGTAGTACCTGTATTTTAAACATTCTTTCCAACTCTGTCTTTTGGAAATCACGTGCAATGATGAATGGGCAAAGATAAAAAGACAACTCATTCAAATTGGGTGCACTAGTTTTAATAGCTTTAGCTACTTGCATAGTGACATGAGGGCACCGTGACAGACTGAGGTAGGTTAGTTTGTGAAACATATTATTTGAAAAATATGCAAGCAAAGCAGTTGTTGAAAAATATCCATGGCGTAACTTGAGAGAATGCAGATTTTTTAAGCGGTACAAGTGTAGTAAACTTGAATCAAATAAATTTTTGCATGTCATTATGTGGAGGACCTGAAGCACTTTACAACTGGATATAAAGCGAATGATGTCATCATTCAATGTGTCTCCGTAAATGTGGAGTGCTCTCAGAGTAGACTGCTTTGTATGCAGGAGAGATTCCAAAAAGTCAGCTGGGATGTTTTTCATCTTTTCCATATTCAAACTAACTAGGTTAGTGGACCTCAACATGCTGTATAGGCTATCCCGTGTCAATGCAAAATTGGAAAGTATGAGAGTCTCTAAATTCTTGAGTTTTTCAAATGGCAAATGGTACACAAAATTTCCATTAGCAGTCTCTGAACTTTGGACAATGAGTGAGTTACGAAAACTTAAGAACTTGAGATTTGGCCAGTAGTGAAGATCATCAAAAATACAACTGTCCACCTGAGATATGCTTATTTCTAGGTGAGTCAGGTTCGGGCAATAACTGGTCAGGGAAGATCTCACTTGAGTATACAACTTGAAATACTGTAATTTTACATTCTTCAGGTATTTTGATACAAACGGCACAATATTTTCACTGATTCTCACATAGTTCTTCATGCACACAATCAGGCGGGTGTTGTCCCAGACGCAAGGTGTCAAGCACAGTTGCTGCCATCTTATACAAACTTTTGCAACAGCTACAAGAGACTCAAAGTCAATCATAGAAAATATGTAAATCAGTATCTCATTTGGCAGGTCATTTATAGTTAATGTGTGAATGCACAGTTGGGCTTCAGTCATCTCGAGGTGCACCATCCTCCACTATTGCTGGATTCTTTTTGTGTGAGTCTGGAAACATGGGATACTTTACTGAACACAATAATTTAACTACTACATGTTCCCGACTCGACAAACTGATTTACAATGTGTGCGTTCCATTCATAAGAATTAAATAATTGAAATCGTAGAATAAACGAAACAGGACTTAAGGAATATTAATTTAACCCAGTAAGGTCATGAACCTTGAACAATCGTATTATGTGATAATAAACTCAGTTCTCACACCACAATTACAACTAATCTAACTAGGATATTTGTATATTTATTTACCTTAAAAATAACTTGATTCTTATTCGAGAAAATCGTAATGTTTGCTTTATTACAATCATAATTTAGAGAACATAAATTTTGTATAAATTAACGATGTTCACTCTTCGTAAAATATAAGAAAAGATAGCATTTTTCATAAAGATCCTTAAATTTCATTCTAGTAAGTAGAACAATTCATTTAAAATTAATAAGTTACAGAAATATTAAAAATAACTTTCATCTCCCGAGTCTATTTTGGTAAATTATGTGACGTTTGTACGTTACGTCTTTCGTATTTTGATGTTTCACTGATTGACTGACATGACATTCGCTTGCTAGATGAAGGTTCACAATATTAAATCCCTTTTTTTTTCCTACAGGCTAAAGTTTATACTTTTTTAACACTATTTAGATTTCTTTTACTTTTATCTCTTTGAAGTAGGTATGTATCTTTAAATAAAAGTAATTTCTTTTGAATTAGAGTCGTGGTCACGCTTCTCTTCATCTGGCTCGCCTTCTTCTCGTACAACCTCGAAACTTCTCGCGAGAGTGCGAATATGCTAATAACAAGTAAAAATTAAAAACCATTACAAAACCCCAAAAAGTAAATAATTAAAAAAAGTTGCGGTTTGTCTCATGAAACTTAAAGACCAGAAAATTATATAAAATGTTCTAAAAAACTGGAGGTAAATAACCAGACGCCGGAGTAGACACTGAACCCTGAGTTGGTGTTCCACTAACATTTTGTGGTAGATAATCAGATGATGGTCTTGCAGGAGAAAATGGACGGGGAGTAGAATCAGGGGCAGATGTAAATCGACTCGGTGGTATGTAACCAGAGTTTGGCCCGGAAGGGGTACGGCCACTTTCTGATCGTTGCCCTACGTTGTTGGCTGGAATTTATGAAGTGGGTTGTATTCGACTGGGTATAGGAGGAATAGGACTTCCTGCTATTTGTTGACCTACGTTGACTGGATTGGATGAAGGAGATTGCGATCGACTGGGCGGTATATAATCTAAGTTTGGAGAAGAATAAGTAGGACCACTACCTGCCTGTGGACTTACGTTTCCAGAAGAGGGCACTTTAGGTAAATTTGGAGAAGATGACGAGCGACTAGGTGGGATGTAACCGGAGTTTGGAACAGAAGACGTAGGTTGTTGAGCAACGTTTCCTAAAGATACGGTAGGATTTGATGAAGGTGATGAACTGCTAGGTGGTATGTAAGCTGAATTTGGAATAGAAGAGATAGGGCCACTATTTGATAAAGATGAAGGGTTAGGTTGATTTAATGGTGGTAAGTATTGGTTTGACAATGTACCAGTTCCCGCAGCGCTACTGGATCTGGAATAACCACCTCCGGATTCACTTGAGGAACCAACGGAATAACTGCTTCCGACCCTACCGGGCTCTACTGGAGAACCACCGGAATAGCCACCTTCGGTCTGACCTGGGGAGCCGCTGGAATAGTCACCTCCGACCCCATTTGAAGAACCGCTAGAGTAACCGGCTCCGGAATCGGCTGAAGAATCACTTGAATATCTGCCCCCGACCCCACCTGATGAACCACTAGAATAAGTGCCTCCGGAACCAGCTGGTACGCCACTGGAATAGCCGCCTCCAACCCCACCTGTAGAACCACCTCCGGAACCTGCAGGAGAACCACTGGAATAACTGCCTCCAGAATCAGCTGGCGAGCCACTGGAATAGCCTTCTTCGGCTCCATTTGATGATCCACTGGAATAGCCCACTTCGGCTCCACCAGATGAACCATCAGAATTCCCACCTCCAGTTTCAACCGAAGTATCTGCAGATGTTCCATCACTCGTGCCGCTGCTACTAGCATTAGGTGGTAAGTATTGGGGTGCGTTTGTGGATACATCCACGAGTACATTAGGGGCTGCTGGGACAATAACTGGAGCATTATAAGCATAACCTGCATCAACAGCAGGTGAAGATGAACCTGTTGATGCTTGGGAACCACTAGAAGCAGACTCGCCTGTCGCTGGGGTGTTGTAAGCATATCCTGAGGTGTCAGAACCTGTGTTCTGGCCGATGACAGAGCTCGAACCCGCGATAGACGAAGTCTGGCTGCCAGCTGGTGTGCTGCTTTGCTGAGGGTTGTTGTAGCCTGCTGCAGCAACGCTGGTTGCCGCGTTCCCCGCACTTGGGCCTGACGAGTAACCAGCTCCGGTGCCTCCGCCGTTGTTGACTGCTGGCTGGCGCGATGCCGGCGCGGGGTATGCATAATACATCATTTGCGCCTGTGTCCTGTCAACAGTAGGTGCTTGAGTGGACACAGTCGGAGCCTCACTTGGAGCCCGTGAGGGCAAATCAAACGATAAGCTCGGCCTGTCGTACACGTACCCGGCTTGACGCTTCACGCGGACTTCCTCCGTCACAAAGAACTTGGCCGCCCCAGAATGTAGAAGAACTGCCTCCAGCAGGGTAACAAGTAGCAAAACGCTCAGTAGTATTAGATTAATTTTCATTTTTAGTATTATCGAGAAGCAGCGGATGGTAAAAGTCGTGATTTGCTTCGCCTGCCAGTATTTATAATAACTTGCAAGAACTTGAGGAAGCTTTAATGTAAACCGCGGATATTATGAAACTTTAGTACCTACTTCCACTCTTAACCCTTAAATACTAACAGGTTTTGTGGCAGTACGTTTGGCAGTTTAGGGCTAAATAAGTAGAAATGCCTATTATCCTAGTTTCCGGCGCGCTGATTTATCGCATTTTTATATTATATTGGCGAACTTTACACACAACGCCATCTAGCCCCAAACTAAGCAAAGCTTGTACTATGGGAACCAGATAACTAGTAGAATACTTATATACTTTTTTTTTTGTAAATACATACTTATTATACATAGTAACACCCAGACACAGAACAAACATTTATGTTCATCACGCAAATATTTGCCCTGGGTGGGGATCGAACCCACAACCTACAGCGTAGAAGGCAGAGTTACTACCAACTGAGCTGTGAGGCCAGTCGGCATTGGCATGTCACTATTCATCAGGTAGGTAGGTAGGTTAGGTATACCTACGGCACTTACTCATGTTGATTCATGCAAGTAGGTACCTATACCTACCTACCTGTATCCGCGTCGCCACAACAGGCTCTGGTTTCATGGCAATGACATGCAACGGTAGTATTTCAAATCTACGCACCTGTCATTGCAGGGTTGCCAAGACTTTTCATTATAGCAAGATGTTATTATGCGGTTTTTAGTACGTAGATATTTCATTAGAACCTAGTTTTGCAAATAATAGTCATAAAGATAAGTCAAGGCTGTTGCTTCTGAGATTCAAATTGAAAATGTTTGCAAATGCCGTAGGTACTTACGTAGGTACATATACATATAGTAGTTACTAATTTAGTTTTTCTTTAAAAGATATTTTGTGATAGTACCTACGTGGTAATTAGGTAATGTGTGTGTAAAACATTAAAATATTAATAAAGTGAAAGTATGCCTACTTGTGGCAACTACAACAGCCTTCAATCTGTAAAACTATTAACTATTCTATGCAGTACCAGTTCCTGATTCGTGGTTCGAGCCTCGCAGGCGCAGGTTAGGCTGTTTCTAATAAATACCGTAAGTGAGCAAACGATTTGTGATTATAGATACATTACGAGTAGGGTACGTAAACCTAACTAAATACTAAGGTGGTAGGTACCTAGGTACCTATTTCTGTGTTACCGATAACCATTTAGGTCACAGATACGAAGGCTGTTGCCTCTCAACATTTACCTATATAAATATTTATTTATATTCGTTTAATAAGTTGTTTAATTTTTTTAAACTTTCATTTCAGAATTTAAACAAAATGGTTCTGAAATTATACGGCGTGTCGGATGGTCCTCCATCGCTCTCTGTAAGGCAAACCCTGACGCAGCTGCAGGTGCCTTTCGAGCTGGTAAATGTGGACTTTGGAGCAGGAGACCATATGACTGAGGATTATGCACAGGTTACTATTTTATCCAAAACCTTTTTACATAGGTACCTACTTAAGTACTTACTTAGGTGGTAAGCCCACATAAATCTATGTCCGTGGATAAGCCAGATCGATTGATCGCGCGGCCCAGGCGTCTGATGTCAATAATAAAATAACTTGGAATGATCAACGCGCCTAGCTTTTTATTATATGATAATAGGAAATAAATCAATAGAACTTCGCAATGAATTATCTTATCTTACAAATTGTGCCTAATCGATTTTATTTATTCATAGGGCTTTGTTGATTTTTCCAGATGAACCCACAAAAAGAGATTCCTGTCCTAAATGATGAAGGCTTCTTTCTGGGCGAGAGCAACGCCATCATGCAATACGTTTGCGATAAGTTCAAACCTGAAAACCAGTTGTACCCCCAGAATCCTAAAATCAGGTAAAGTATGGCTAATAACACAGTGAATTCTTCCTTTCTGTATTATGTCGTCTGTGCTTTTTGACTACCTATTCTTTCTGTGTTAGACTTATATAAGACTATAATACCTTTCTTATTACTTTCAATTTCAGGGCCATCGTCAACCATCGCCTATGCTTCAACTTGTCCACCTACTACGCCAACATTTCCGCTTACAGTGTAAGTTGTTACAAAGTACTTTGGATTGTGTTGTGAGCAACGCATGGCACCTAGGTTACGTAGCTTCTAACTGCCTCCATCAACTTTCAGATGGCTCCAATTTTCTTTGACTACGAACGCACTCCATTAGGGTTAAAGAAGGTGCACATAGCCTTGGATGTGTTCAACACGTATCTAACCCGACTGGGGACAAGCCACGCGGCAGCAGAACATCTCACCATCGCTGACTTTCCGCTGATTAATTCCACCATGACACTGGAGGCTATCAACTTCGACTTTTCCAAATACATTATGGTAAGTGGATCTCCAGTCTTTATCGCTACCCAAGAAAGCAAGCCTGTAAGAAACCGAATCGAATCTTGCTTAAGAGTTAATTTCGAAATAAAAATAAAATACTAAGATAACTATTACATTTATTACAGGTCCAAATATGGTATGACGAATTTAAGAAGAACTATCCAAATTTGTGGAAAATCTCAGAAGGAGCGATGAAGGAGATCCAGCATTTTGCAGAGAATCCTCCAGATCTCACTCATATGAACCACCCCATTCATCCAATTCGTAAAGTTAATAAATAAATGAAGTTTCCTGAGGCTAACCGGAACCGGAGACACATTTCTTTAGATATCCCAAGCACGCATTTGTGCAACATTCACCATGGAAGGTACACTGGAAACAAACAATAATATTATGTTATTTCAATCATTATGTAGGTACCTACTAGGTATACCAACGCATACAAATAAAAATATTAATCCATGATCTTTGATTTGAGTAATGCTTAATACGATTGTAGAATGTTAGACTTTACAGATTTTAAAGGTAAATTCCTGTAGGTATGGCAAAAGCTGTCTTTATAATTCTAATTACTTACAAATTGTCCAATCTCCACACACTTTTTGGGAGGATTGATTTCAAATGTTTCTGGTGGTGTTTGTACATCATTCTTCTCTACGTCAACAAGTGCAGCTGAGTCATCCTTAGGGACGTCATCGACATCGACAATGTTCAAAGGGATTTTGACATCTTTAGTGGTGACGTCATTATCCCTGATTAGATTCCCGGCTACGAGCCCCGCGAACAAAACAAATAAAAACACAACAGCGCGAGACATTGTTAAAAGCTGTAATGACTGCAGTCCCTATGGCGAGTCTGATATAGGACCGTTTATCGACCTCACTCACGTATCATGTGCCGTCCCGCCTACCTACTTACCTACATTATAAGTACCTACTACCTACCCGCATAGGCTAGAGAAACTGCACAATAGGTACCGAGATAACACAGGCAGGCTGTAGAGTTGTAAATAAGGGGGACTCCAGTTTTATTCTCTTCGAAAGGAAAACTTTCTAAAAAGCTGAACCGACACGTTTTCTATCTTAGATTAACTTAGATACTTACAGTAAGTAAATACTTAGACCTAGCGTTACCTACCTACTTGTTTTGAACGAACCTTCTCTACATCAAGATTCAAGCCCGAAGAGAAGGTATTTCTCTAAGAAGACTTTTGTATTGTGAGAGAGAAGCAATAATTGAACTCAATTTCCTGTTCCGAATATTGGAGAGAAGCCAGTTTAGCTCTGCCTTTTTAGGGTTTCGTAGTCTACAAGAAACCCTTACAGTTTCGTCATGTCCGTCCGTCCGTCCGTCCGTCCGCAGCTTAGCTCAGAGAGTTTAAGTGCTAGAAAGCTTATTTGGCATGTATATATATATATTAGTAATGTCGTAGAATAAAATCTAAAAAAAAATTTTTAGGATACCTCTCCTACACCTAAAGTGGGGATGTTATATCGTTGGATAGGTCTTTTAAAAACATTATGTGAAGACAACTTTTCGATTAAGGGATCCGTTTGTGAAATATTAAGCTTTAAAGTGCAAAATTTTGTCAGAGTCAAGTGTCCTCCTTAGCTAAACGATTGGTTTTGGGGGTGTGCAAGAAATCACGGTAGTAGTACATGTACATATTAACGAATTTAAAAGGAAAATTACGGCTTAGTAGGCTTTACAATTACTATTACTATTATGCTATTGCTCGACGATTACTCTTAAACTAGAAGTAAACTTTTTCGTACAAATATAGTTGAAAATTACTTATATTACGTTGTTAGCTGTGTAAACTACGAAACCCTACATTGCGCGTGGCTCGACTGCCACTTGGCAAGTTTTTATTATTTAGCTGAAATTACGTGTGTATTATCAATTTTCGGATTTACTACTAACTAACTACTAATGACCATAGTTTTAGAAGCCAAGCCTTGATACCTCCACGCGTCCCTGAGAAAAAGGATCTTGCTTGACAGATAGACAGACAGACGGACAACTTTGTGATCCTCTGTGGGTTCAATTTTTTCTAGAAATAAAAAATACTATAGCAAAAGTAAACAATTAGCATCAGCCTGTTGCAGTGTGAACTCAATAGCATCAATTAGTTGTGTTGGTATTCTGCTCTGTATGAGTAATAGTACAAATTACTAATAAGTTACTACGTAAGTAATAGTAACATTAAGCCCATCTTATCACTGTTTACAACTTACTAGCTTGGCGACCCTCATTATGGTATAGGTAAATAAACTAAAGTATAAATAGGTACCTACCTAATACTTACGGTTATTTAAACTAAGTTGGTAGATAAGGTACCTATAGAATTAGCAGATAAGATAATTAGAGATATGTGGGAGCTGGATATTGAAGGGCCCTTAAGGGAATATTATGATATAGATACTTAAGAGGCTGCCAGTCGCTGATTGCTCTTTTTCGAAACGAAAAAAGAAATACTTCTGAACAAGCCACATCTCCTATTTTTATAAGTATATTACTTCAGGTTCCTACCTAGATTTCTATTAAGCTGAAAACATAATAGCAGAAACTTTTCACGATAAAAATATTATTTCAAAATGATACGTTTTAGAATTTATGATCGAAATATTTTATATAAGTAAGTACCTACTATTAAAATCAACTTGTGATTTATTGTTAAAGATAGGTAATATGTAGATCTAGATTTCTATTAGGATACATTTTTGATTAGTGATTATACATAATTTATATCATTAAGAGGGGGCTATTAGCTAGAAAAAAATCGGATTTCACCCGCGCCCTTGCGTCCCCCGAATCGCGTAGTACCACGAGCTGCCGCCGGCCGCCACGGCGCGCCGCGGCCCACTCGCGCTGTACGCGGCTCTACCACAAAATAAATAAAGTAGCTTGACGCACTATTTGTAGGTACCTAATAAATATTCTGTTGACCATATTTATATTAGTACACCTATTTGTCTGTTTATCTGCCTGCAACGAAAACAGAGAAAATGTATACCTAAATAAAATTTTATTATTACCACAGAATACTAAAGGACCATAAAATGTTATAATACTAATAAAATAAATAGGATCACAACTGTAATCCCAAAGAACGGTATTCAAACTCTCAGATCTCAAGACGCTTAGATCCTTGAAGATGTCTAAAAGGGGTAGTCAGAGACACGTCCAAACATAAAATTTGGCACGATACCCATATTTTGCAGTATTTAGCATTCAATACGTCACAGGTTGCAAGCCTATCGCCGCTTATAAGAATACCTACTAAGTGGTTTCCGCACGATGTTTTCCTTCACCGTTTTGAGTAGGTACGTGTATGCGCTATAACTTTTTCGAACAGTTGAACAATTAATTGATGCACGGCCTAGATTCGAACTCACGACCTTCCGATGAAAATTCGAGGCACCTCCCACTCGACCAACATGGCCAACTATAAATTTATCAAAATCAAAATTTTCGAACAAACAATAATTACCTTACTGTTTTATAAATGTTTCATCGAATATTTATTTGGCAGTTTCACCATTTACCCTTTATCAAAATAGCACATAATGCTCAAAAACGGTAATATCCGAACTTATTATTTTGACGAATAGCATATTATTTTATGTACTATTCGAATAAAAAAAACCATTGGCCACTCACGATCTTCAGATGGAAAGTTGAGGTACCTTTCACTCCGCCAACACAGCCAACTACAAATTTACCAAAATCAAATTTTCGAACAAACAATAATTTTATTATTCTGCTGTTGCTTGGCCGATAAATATTTCATCGAATATTTATTTGGCAGTTTCACTATTTACCCTATATCAAAATAGCACATAATGCTCAAAAACGGTAATATCCAAACTTATTATTTTGATGAATAGCATATTATGTACCTACTATTCGAATTAATAAAAATCATTGGCCACTACTCACAACCTTCAGATGGGAAGTCGAGGTACCTCTCACTCCGCCAACACAGCCAACTCAAATTTACCAAAATCAAAATTTTCGAACAAACAATAATTTTATTATTCTGCTGTTGCTTGGCCGATAAATATTTCATTGAATATTTATTTGGCAGTTTCACCATTTACCCTATATCAAAATAGCACATAATGCTCAAAAACGGTAATATCCGAACTTATTATTTTGACAAAAACCATATTATGTACTATTCGAATAAAAAAAAACCATTGGCCACTCACAACCTTCAGATGGAAAGTCGAGGTACCTCTCACTCCGCCAACACAGCCAACTTCAAATTTACCAATATCAAAATTTTCTAACAAACAATAATTTTATTATTCTGCTGTTGCTTGGCCGATAAATATTTCATCGAATATTTTTTTGGCAGTTCAACCATTTGCCCTATATGAATATAACACATATATGCTCAAAAACGGTATGCAATATCCGAAATAAATAAATCAAAATCGTGAGAAAGGACTTTTCGATATTCGAATGAAGAAATACAAAAATTGTAATTTATCGAAAAGCAAAGCAAAGCTTTAATTGTATCGAAAAGCATAAATATTAAATGTCAAGTAATTATGAAAATGATAATTTATTTTTCATACAAACTTTAGCACCCCTTTCATAATGCAGTTCCCAGTTTTAGGGACCAGTGGCTTGACTGTGCGGTGCGTTGATATTCAGTCAGTCAGTCAGTCAGTAACGTAAGAGTTTTATAAAAGGTGGTGAGGTTCAATTATTGAAAACCCGTGCCTGATTTTTTTTTATTAGTTATAGCGTCGTCGTTATATAGATAAAATTCAAAATTCATTTATTTGTTTAGAATATGGTTAGTAAAATTAATGGTAATAAATGTCAAATAAAGTTTCACATATTCTGTCATAATGTTATGACATACAAATAGTCAATAATTATATACATACCTACCTATCTATATTAATTACAATCATAATAATAATGTCAACAAATTAAATTAGAATAAAGTATTAAAATTATGTAATTGCATGCAACTATAGAATAATAAAATGTCAAATTTCAAAAAATTCATCAATTGAATAAAAACAATTATCTATCAACCATTCCTTTAGTGCCTTGTTAAACATATTTCCGCGTTTTTCTAGTAAGAAACAAGGTAAATTATTATAAATTTTGCATGTCATGTAAGCACAGTTACGTTTATATAACTCTAGTCTGGGTCTAGGCATTATTAAAGGTTTTTGCGTTGCAGTTCTCCGATTACTATTATCTTGCTTCTCAAATAAGTTATAGTGACTTCTGACAAACATAACAGATTCCAAAATGTATAAGGAGGGTAGTGTCAGTATTTTATGTTTTTTAAATATAGATCTACAGGATTCCATTTGATCCATTTCCCAAATTGCTCTTATGCATTTCTTTTGAGCAATGAAAGCCCTTCTCATATCGCAAGAGTTTTCCCAAAGCAATATACCATATCTAATGATGGATCCTACGTAGCTATGATAAACTATTAACGCAGTTTTTATTGAAGTTTTTACTGTTTATAATCATAGTTTTCCCTTACCTTCTACTAGTTTGAATCAATTGGGATTCATTTTCATTTGTTCTCTTCTTTGATCTAACAATAAACCAGTAATATGATATTTGTGAATTTTTAATTGTCTAATAAAATAACTTTTGTACCAATTGTAATGAATATTTTCGACGAAATGAAAATCCTACAAAATTATTTTCGGTCAAACGTGAAAATAATCACAACTATGTGAAATAATCACAACTGTAATTTGTTATGAAAGTTTTCTCTTACCTTTCATTTGTTTCGAAATCGAGGATCGATAGGTATTCATTTTCATATATTTTCTACTTTGATCTAAAAATAAACACAATATCGACCGAGAGGATGCTTTATAAACAAGTAGGTAGGTACAATATAATCTTGGTAGGTACGCTCGTTTTCTAAAATTTTGCATAGCTAATAATTAGTGATCGGACATTTGGGTGCATATTTACCTAAAGTTCATTTAGTCTATTTCCGGCAAAAGCTAAGAAAGTATGAAAGCGGCTTCAAATTTGTAATTTATGTATATTTTTCTGTCTCACTCACTCACAGTAACTTCACACTCGTTTGGATATACATAAGCTGTTTGTCCGGTCGCTAACTACCCCTTTCAATAAAATAATACTATTTCTACAAAGCGCCATCTATATTAGCCAATAAATAACTTGAGGTAAGTAAATCCAATTATTACAGTTTTTGCATACTAATTACAAACTAGTAACTACTATCCATTGATCCCGGAAACGCGGGATTTTTTTAAAGAAGTGCTCTCCATACTAGTATAGCCAATCCGCAAAGTTTAGATAAATAAACAGCAATAATATCAGTAGAAACTCCCGCGACTTTGTTCGCGTGAAGTTATAATCTAGCAAGCTTCGCTGCACTGCACCGCTGGTTGTATTTGGAGAATTTATTTCTTAGTGCGTAAGGTAGGTACCTACCTACCTACTAAAAAGGAATAAACCCTCAAAATTTAAAGTTTCTGGAATCAGTCGCTTAGACTGCGCGGTGCGTTGATATGTCAGTCAGTCAGTCAGTAGGTAACGTAAGAGTTATATATAAGTACTAGTAGACCCGCGATTTACGAAAGACGAAGTTCTGACAAAACAGTTCAGAAATGCGTTGCTATGACAACTAAATGTTTTCCGTCTGAGATGATTTAGATGAAGCCGTGTTGGCCGAGTGGGAGGTACCTACCTCGACTTTTTCGGTCGTGGGTTCGAACCCCGGCGTGCATCAATGGATTTTCTCTGTTGGTGAAGGATAAGCTCTGAACATCAGTCGTATTTAAAGAATACCTACCTTTTTCATAGTACCTACTCACCTACCTAATATTATAGAATGTATGTAGGTATCCTATTCTCTAAATTAGAATGGTGTTCAGAGCTCTGGCAATGAAAGCCAACGGATGAATAGGATTATTACGAAATAAGCCTGCAGGTTGGTAGGTACCTACCTATAGGTACCTACCAACCTAAATGAAATTATCCGTGTGTCGCTCGCGAATGAATCTTTCAAATACACAAAGTACCTACCTACCTACTTCCGTTATGTTTGACATTTGGTAGATGGGTAGGTAGGTACCTACCTAGATTAGGTAGGTACCAACACTAAACCACAACTAGACATAAAAACGACATACCTACTATTACCTACTTACCATACTATAACTACCTACCTAGGTCTATCTATCTATCTGATACCAATAATTCAATTTTCATACAATTGTGCGAGATGTTTTTATTGTTGTACCTACCTACCTAGGTACTTACCTAAACCTAAGTCACATCACGTTCTCGTTGCTAGTAAAAAATATGAGGCGTAGATTAGGTTCAATGCGTTTCCCACGGCTTTTGTAATTTTTTTTTGTTTGATTTTTTACCCATGGTTAAGTTTAAAATTACGAAACCGCTCTGGAGAAAAGTAGCACAGGTCCGTCTAGCAACGCGGATCGCCGCGGAATGAGTATGACTGCGAAGCAAAATACGCGAATAGCAAGAAAATAGAGTGCGGCATGAAGTTACCGATGCTCGGAATTAAATAGCGTAAGCGACATTTAGAAAAAAATTAATTATGTAAAAGAAATGGCTTTAAAAAAAAAACTGCTAGACTATTCAATTTATAATTTATTTAGCAATATTTATGATAAATATCATATTGAATTGCCTTATGGTTTAGGATATTTTTGGGCAATTCTTGATTTTCAGAGATGTGTTTGGCATTTTTTCTTAACAAGGTTTTTATTAAATTTTTATTTTTGATAAAATAATTTTGACGCTTATATACCTGAGAATCTTCCATATAAATTTCAATTCCATACATCATTCACGATAAAAATTATTTGGGCTTCAACCATTGCAAATTTGGTTGTTGCTCAGCCTTAATTTATTCGAAAAGCTAAGGCGGACCACGCGTGGACGTGTGTTTGTCGTCATTGCAGCGGTCGGTGGGATTATTTATCGAAGTGATTAAAGATGGGTACATCTTTATTCACATATATACTATACATTATAAAATAGGAGATGTGGCTTGTTCACAAGTATTTCTTTTTTCGTTTCGAACAAAAATAATCGTCGACTGGCAGCGTCTTAAGTAAGTAACAATAAGTAGGTAAACTCAAATTATTTTTAATCGGGATTCAATAAAGCATTCCAAAGTTGTTGAAGATTCATAAGCATTCATTTCTCTGGTTCGACAGCGCGGCCGATTTGAATGTTCAAAGCGATGCCCAAGCTGGGGATGCATGTCCTCATGAATCCGAAACACGAGCTTGTACAGCAGTCACCGTGGGATGCGCACTAAAACACACATAAATACTCCTATAATGTTTGCGTACAAAAACATGCCTCTAATTCTAAGTAGGTTAAATGAGCAAAGGTTAACTTACAGATTGTCCAATGCCAGCACACTGCCGAGGAGGATTACCAGTGCCTGGAGCTTGCAATGCAACAATTGAAGGAGTATCCAAGTTGTTATTAGCTTCACCGACTGCTTCGTTAGCAATGGGGTTAACAGCAGACACGACATCCCCATTCCAGATCGTATTTCCACTCCCATATCCCACAAGTAGAATAAAGGAGAGGAATAGAACAATAGCGGAATTCATGGTGAATCAGCAGTTAAATACAATAGACTCTTCAAAACTCCAAAGGATTCATGACAATCATTAGAACCATCGCTCCCTATTTAAAAGAGAACCTACTTTACATGGGAAATTACCAACCCGCATATCGAAAAATTGCAGCCGAAAAATTCTTATGAGATAACACGCGGAACTAGGAAATCTATTCCTAAGGGGGATTGGAAATTAATTTTAGCTTATGACATCCTTTTACTGTAAAGATAAAATAAAACTTGCTAATTTAAATAGCATTTAATTTAAATAGCATTTAGTTATGTTTAGAAATCATAATTCATGGTTTAGGAGCACAGACATCGAAGAAAACAATGAAGATCCAGCAATTATCCCAGTGTTACTCCATCCATTACTAAGACCCCGTTGGAGAACCAATTTGAAGATTCAAAGAAAATCCGAGGTTTGGGCCACATGATCTCAGTAGCCCAAAGCACGAGTTAGTGCAGCAGTCTCCGTGGGATGAGCACTAGAAACAATGATTTCATTTTATTTGTGCATATTTAACTACTTAATAGTTAACTTTATGAAGATTTACGTCTTTACGATCTTAAGATACGTAAATACAATAATAATAAATAACTATAAGCACTCACAGCTTGCCCAAAACCAGCGCACTTCCTTGTAGGACCAAATCCCTGAAACGTAACTATTGCTGGGTTTTCGTTAGCTTCCAGATTGGTGTCTACTTGATCCAGCGGGATCGGAACTTCTTCAATAATGCCCTCGGTATTTTCCATAAACGTATTCCCTGCTACATAACCCGCAAATACAAAGGCGAAAAACAAAACAGCACGGGTCATCTTGATAGCTGAGATTTGTAAGACAATGGTCGACTCTTCAAGACTGAAGGATTGATAACAATGGTAGCGATCGCACATATATAAATGTTTTTTTCAGCTTTGAAATTCGCCCGCATGGAGCCGGAAAAATGTTATAGGAGATATTCATAACTAGAGGACGTCTCCAAAATATTTTTATTTAACTAGCGTCTTCAACAATCCAATACAATCGAAATAAATAATTGAATATATCAACTAAACCACATGGAAGAAAGCAAACAACTTGCAGTGGCCAATCATTTCCATAAGGAGTAGTTTAGATC
This sequence comes from Hydriomena furcata, assembly GCA_912999785.1. Lineage (NCBI taxonomy): Eukaryota > Metazoa > Arthropoda > Insecta > Lepidoptera > Geometridae > Hydriomena > Hydriomena furcata. The sequence goes on along the minus strand of OU538831.1, from coordinate 3,251,510 downwards.
CCTAGGCATTTATTCTGGTTTTTACGAACGTTAAGTTGGAACATCAACCTGTGTAGTATGATCTAAATTATATACATAGCTAAATATTGCAAAATTTGGTTCAGGAATTTTCGGCAACATAAAGCGAATGCCGATCCGAAATTAGTTACCTAAGTATCTGGTTAGGCAATCATTTTTACCCTTAATCGGTCGTGGCGTGGCGTATGAGGCAAGTGCCTGACTGAGACGCAAGAGGTGCGGGTACATTGCACGCAACGGGACAAATGTTTGCATGATCTGCCGATTATTGTTCCGGGACTGGGTGTTCTATACTTGATTATATCACTTGGAAAGTATTATTATTAACTAGCTGACCCGTGCCCGCTTTGCTGGGCGACAGACATTTCTAAATGTTTCTAAATGTGATTATTTGGTATTGGTATGGCTATGGTATGGCTTAAATTTAAGATAGGTATCCGCGGATATACTCAAGTGGTCCCACTGCCGGCCCCGTGAGTATAGTAATTGGTAGCCACGATTTTAGTAACCCGCAACTTTTATATTAGTACCTAACCTACTTATGACTTACCCATTAAGGAGTAAACCCGCTGCAGAGCATGCACAAATATAAATAATGTTTGCGCCTATTATTATAAAGGTAGGTTAGTAGTAGTTAGGTAGGTACACATGTGCTGCTATCTGTTGAGTTTTTTATGAATTAATGTATAATAGTTCTTTTTTAGGGTTCCGTACCCAAAGGGTAAAACGGGACCCTAATACTAAGACTTCGCTGTCCGTCTGTCCGTCTGGTAGTCACAGAGCTGTATCTCATGAACCGTGATAGCTAGACAGCTGAAATTTTCATAAATGATGTATTTCAGTTGCCGCTATAACAACAAATACTAAAAACAGAATAAAATAAATATTTAAGTGGGGCTCCCATACAACAAACGTGTTTTTTGTCGTTTTTAGGGTTCCGTACCCAAACGGTAAAAACGGAACCCTATTACTAAGACTTCGCTGTCCGTCTGTCTGTCTGTCCGTCTGTCTGTCTGTCTGTCACAGGGCTGTATCTCATGAACCGTGATAGCTAGACAGTTGAAATTTTCACAGATTATGTATTTCTGTGGCTGGTCTAACAACAAATACTAAAAACAGAATAAAATAAATATTTAAGGGGGGCTCCCATACAACAAACGGGTTGCTGACGATTCGGACACAATAAATTCGGACACTTTGTCCGAATTGTCACTTTGCAATTTTAATATTTTTTTCACTGACGATTCGGACACCAATGTTTTGTACAGTCGGATATAAAAACTTAAACTGCTAAGAGGAATATAATCAGCATGCATTTTGGCAGTATGGTAATAAAAATAAGATGAAATATTTGTCCAGGTACAGCAACTAGCGAGAGAGAGCTAATGCATTAAACTAGATCTCAATAGTATCATCACTGTATTCCCAAGTACGGTAGACTTCCTCACAGATCCCAGGCACTTAGATCCTTGACGATGTCTAAAGGGGTTAGTCAGAGGCACGTCCAAACATTACTCAGCAGCATTCTACACGTGACGTTGCAAGCCCCTCGCCGCTTACAAGAATTCTAACTGGTTTCCTCACAATGTTTTCCTTCGCCGTTATAAGCACGTGTTCATGCGATATAATTTTTTTAAACAGAAAAAACATTAATGGACGGCTGGGATCGAACCCACGATCTTCAGATTGAAAGTCGAGGTAACTCCCACTTGGCCAAAACGGCTTTTAAAAAAAAGTTATATAAAAAACGGAATATGTGTCAGTTTATATTGTTTTTATGTTTTTTGGAGGTAAGTTAAATATTCAACTAATTTTTAACTGAGTTTACAATAATAGTTAAGAAAATCGATAGATTTGGATAATTATGTTTATTAATTTTAATCTTTTCTGTATTTTTGTCCTTATCTATTGATTAATAGTAATAATAATTAATTTTCATTCTCAGGAGATGGGGAAACATCATGTTCATCTAATTCTAATTAAAACCTAAAATACTCAGTTTCGGTAACTTTTTCTTAGGAGTGATATATAATGTAGTTTAAAATTTTCTAAGTGACTGTACAAAACAGCTTCAATATTTTGGTGGTGTCCGAATCGTCAGTGAAAAAAATATTAAAATTAAAAAGTGTCAATTCGGACACAGTGTCCGAATTTATTGTGTCCGAATCGTCAGCAACCCCAACAAACATGATTTTTTTGCCGATTTTATAGATAATAATGGTACGGAACCCTTCGTGCGCGAGTCCGAGTCGCACTTGGCCGGTTTTTTTTTATAGATAATGGTACGGAACCCTTCGTGCGCGAGTCCGACTCGCACTTGGCCGGTTTTATTTTATTCCTTTTCTTTCGATTGTCGACAGCATGTTGACTAACTTTGCCTAAAGCAGTATATTAATATTTCTTATAGATTACCCAAACCCAGACCGCTATAGTTCCACATCTGGTATTCCGATCTTCCAAAATTATAGTTTATAAGTTGCCTAGGACTAATAGCTATATAACAAAAATAGTTTCATCAAAATCCGTTCAGTAGTTTTTGCGTGAAAGCCTAACAACAGACAGAAAGACAGACAGACAGACAGACAAAAATTTCAAAATGTTTTTTTTTGGCTTGTGTTACTTGTATGAAGACCCCTAGGAGTATTTTTTTTAGTTTTTATTAAATGTACAGAATTTAACTCTTCTACAGCTTTATTATATGTATAGATAGATTTCTTTTTTTCTCGAACGTTCGCGACCGGCCGAACTGCGCGTTTGACGCCTAGCTGCTAGGCCGGTCGCGAACGTTCGAGAATGTTCGTTTTACGAAGCTACTCGCTAGGTGACTCGCTAGCCTCTAGGTGCCAAGCAAGCCGCCGACCTGTGCGTTCGCGTTTTTAATTATTAGGGATGACTGAGAGTGTTATAAACGTAAGAGTAGACAAATATAATCAGAAAGCTTCGAACTGCTAAGCTATCCGGAGTTACACGTGTTATTGTGAGTCAACCATAAAAGATAGACATTATGCTGTCGTGGAATATTTTTTATATAATTTTAAGGAGAACATTTAAGTCATACATGAATTCTGTGTAGCTTTAACCATTAAAGTTGCACACGCGACGGAAGCTTAAAAAATGGAGTAACTTCTCCCGTTTTCCCAACATTTTCCTTCACTGCTCTGCTCCTATTGATTGCAGCGTGATAAAAAGTATACTATAACCAGCTCAGGAGTATGAAAAATAATTGTACCAAGTTTCATTAAAATCCGTTGAGTAGTTTTTGTTTCTATAACGGTTATACAGACAGACAGACAGACAGCAGACAGACAGACAGACAAAATTTTTACTGATTGCATTTTTGGCATCAGTATCGATCCCTTATCACCCCCTGATAGTTATTTTGGAAATATATTTCATGTACAGAATTGACCTCTCTACAGATTTATTATAAGTATAGAAGATAAAAAAAACATTACTACATAGTATACATTTTTTTATTTTTGTTAATAGAGCCTTTGTTAACACAGCATTATGTATTATTTACAGCAGGAACGTTTTAAATTTAAACGCCTAGAAATCAAACGGAAATCTATTCCTTGCAGTCGTGGCACGAGTTGGTGCCTTAGGCTTATTCTGACCTCCAAACAAGCCTCCAGCTAGAGGAATGATTTGGGCAGGCACATTTTGAGAGGGTACCTGCCCCTGTTTTTGTCCTTGCATGCTGTTAACAAGTGGAATTTGCGGTTTTTGTCCTATTACTCCATTAAAGAGATCTTGGCCTGGGAGATTATCCAATGGAAGCCCCATCAACAAATCGGTTATCAGATTCTTGCATAGAGCTCCGGTGAGTCGGTCGGCGATGTTCCCCCAAATTCCCATTTGGCAGAATCTGTAAATATAAAAAAAATATTGTTACCGCACCTATGCTTTTCATCTCTAATAATATAGGTCTAAATCTTTCTTCCCTTTTATAGCTCAATTAATGTGCACTCACCTAAAATCTTTTTCCACTGATATCGTGTCAGTTATCTTTAGAAACTGATCATTCTCGGCTGATTTTGAGAAAGGTAACAACTGCGGCAGGTCAAAAATTTCTTTGCCTCTTCCAGTCTTGCCGTCAGTTTTGCTGGCTCCATGAGCGAACTTCGCGAAGAGACCCACGAAGTTTTCTCTGGCGCGTGCGTCGGTGCTGGACATCTTTTCCACTGCAACAGACTTGCCTTCCGAGTCAAGGGGCTCGAAGAGGTAAGCTAGCTCGTCTCCGTGCGCTGGGCCCTTTACTTTGCTGCTTTGGGGAACATCACCGTCTTCTGTTGAGAACAGTAAAAAGATTGTTTAAAAACTAAACTACAGCCGTCACTTCGCTAGTAGTTGGGTACCTACTTAGCAGATTAATATTATTCTGTCTGAATAGAATAATAATAATAACAAGGTACATAGAGATGTCTAGCTACCAGTTAAGGCCAATCCTGGCAGGAAGAAGGAACCTTTACTAAGGTTTCCAACATGTTCGAAGCTGTAGAGATAGGCTTCTCCACCGTTGCTCCAAGACTTCACGGTTGCGAATGCTGGGAAGTTGAACAGGGCGTCACCTAAAACATAAAATTAACATTTTGAGTGATACGACATTAACCACAAGCAATCCACTTCCTGTAACGATAAAGAAAATAGGTACCTACCTGCCAGTACCAGGTTATTTATAACCGATAAAAAACCAACAGAATTCAACATTTTGCTTATTATTGTCCTAAAATGAGCGCATCTTTTATTACTCTAAAAAGCAACGCTTTACCTGCTGGGGATTTGCCTACTAGGATAAAAAGGGGTCCATCCCATTCAAGTCCTTTTTTGTTAGGGTTTGAAGGGAACAGTCATCGGCACAGGTAATAGTCAAAAAAATCGGCAGATGCTATGCCCCAAAACTTTTTACAATAGGTATATTCATTATAATATTATAGCCATGTGAAATAAAATGATGGGTAACTAACCAACTACTAGGTAGGCAACACTATCTATAAAATTAAAAGCTTTTGTCTTGTAGGTATCGCTGTTACTAAATAGGTATAGGTGGTGTAGATACTAAAGTTACTGTACTTGGCTAGGTACATAGACATAAGTAACAACTTACAATTTTGAATAGGATCTCTCAACACATTATGAGATCAGAGAGGATGTCAACCGTACTTTGGAACAAAGTCGTCATTTTTAGGGTTCCGTACCCAAAGGGTAAAATCGGAACCCTATTACTAAGACTTCGCTGTCCGTCTGTCCGTCTGTCCGTCTGTCTGTCACAGGGCTGTATCTCATGAACCATGATAGCTAGACAGTTGAAATTTTCACAGATTATGTATTTCTATTGCTGCTCGAACAACAAATACTAAAAACAGAATAAAATAAATATTTAATGGGGGCTCCCATACAACAAACTTGATTTTTGCATTCCAGCGCCATCTAGTTTCATTGGATGTTACTACGTATTATAGGTACTTTTCGCGGTCTCATGCGACCGCTCGGGGTTTGAGAGGTAAGATGAAAGAGGTTTGCGATTCCGCTGGCAGGTGGCGCTATTTTACCACTATCGGTAAAGTAAGTCGGTAAATAGGTGGTACTTCACATGATCGAATAAAAAGTTTGAAATTGAATTATTGAATTCATGTAGTTAGGTAAATAGGTACCTAGGTAGATATTATTAATTTCCAATTAATTTCGAGTTCGAATCCTGGCCGTGCATCAATGGATATTTCTGTTCGAAAAATGTACCTATATGCGCGTTACACGTGTTTATAACAGTGAAGGAAAACATCGTGAGGAAACCTGTTAGTATTCTTGAAAGCGGCGACGGGATTGCAACCTGTCACGTGTGGAATGCTAACTACGTAGTTAGGTAAATAGGTAGGTTACGAAATATTATGAATTATTTTTTATGTTTCTAGGGTTCCGTATCTAAAGGGTAAAAAACGGGACTACTAAGACACCGCTGTCCGTCTGTCTGTTACCAGGCTGTATCTCGTGAACCGTGATAGCTAGACAGTTGAAATTTTCACAGATGATGTATTTCTCTAAAATCAGCATAAAATAAATATTTAAGTGAGACTCCCGTACAACAAACGTGATTTTTTTGCCGTTTTGATAATAGTACGGAACCCTTCGTGCGCGAGTCCGACTCGCACTTGGCCGGTTTTTTTAACACATTTGGTGGTTACATCGACTACATAGCCCAATAGAGCTGGGTTGTCGATGGGTGGTTACAATGAAAACAGTCTCCACAAAGTCCTTATTTTATTTAATATTTACTCAAAGTAGATAGGTACTTCAGGTAAAGTCAAACTGACCTGTAGCCTCTACGATCTCAGACAGGCCATCCACGGCACTTGCAGACGCCGCAAATAGCGCCTGGTAGTAGTTGCTGAGTGGCAACACTTCGTTGACAACCGTCAACGGGATCAGACCCTCAACTCCTTTTACCACAGACTGCAGACCGCCAAGCAGGTCCTTCTTTATGAAGTCCTTCACGCCCTCTAGCTGGCCTGTCAGGAACTTGTTGTATTTTCCTGTAAAATGACAAATCAAATCAGATCAATAATTAGATCAGCACAATATGCAAAATACTAGGTCATCAGACTAGGAAGGCATTATAGATTTTTTGACTAAATATTAGTCATATTAATTCAAGGACTATTGTGCACTGCTGGAGCACGCTCAATCATTCTTCAAATCTTCACAGAAAACAGCAGCAGTTTGTACCTATATTACGTGACTTATTAATGAAAATGCAACACGGATACTAACTAAGTACTATGGTTCTAGGCAGTTCTAGCATTTGGTATATTTTGTTGAGTAGGTAGGTACTAGGTACCAACCGAAAACAGCTTTTGATGTTTCAGCAGACGTGACTCCAGTGAGCATCGGAACTCGTTTCTCCTTTTTGTTGAGTTGCTCTGCTGGTTTTTCAGCGACAATTGGCGGCAGGCCTCGGAGGTCGTCTGCACCTTCGACCCTAGCACCAGCTCCTGAACAATAAAATCACAGTTGACTTTAAAATATATAACTTATGATAATGGTAGCTAGCGCAGTTAGGTAGGTAGGTTTATAATTTACCTGAACGTCCTGAAACGTCGTCCAAAAACACCATTGTGTTTAAACCATCCATTTTAATATCCTCATCAGCCTGTAACAGAAAATTTACCAAACTTTTTATATGACTATCGTTTTGAATTTTATAATGACTAATATGACAAACTAAATTAATTCTTCTTACCATGACAACTTTCTCTACCGGCATTTGTCGAAGGCATAGTATCAGTCTTTCTGGTGGTTCCGTAGGGCACCCTGTGTGGTTAGCCAGAGCACTAGCGTGCTGTTTAGGGTCAGAGCGTACCGCTCCAGGCGAGAGCGGAGTCCCCGAGAGCGCGGCCACCCCGGTGGCGCTGCGTCCTTCAGGAGACAAAGCCAGGAGAGAAGCAGCGCTACCACCAGAACCCTGCCCCATCAGCACAACGCGGGTTCGATCTCCACCGAAGAATTCTATGTAATCGTTGATCTTGAAGACAAAATTACCATTAGATACCTAGGTATAGGTACTAGGTACTGTAAACCAGTTCTTAAGATCTCCAATATTTTCCAAAATAATTTGATGAATAACTTACCCAAACCATGGCCGCATGTAGGTCAAAAAGTCCAAGGTTTCCATTAACATCCCTCTGACCAGTGCTGAGGTACCCCAGCGAGCCGAGTCGATATTGAGCGGTCACAATAATGGTGTCCTGCTGAGCGAAATGTTGACCCTGGAACATAATCAGTCAGTATCAGTCAGGCGTAATCAATATTGCCACAAATAATCTCCAGCTTACCTCCTCCTTTCATAAAGTCTATAAAATAAATTACTTACTCCATATGCGGCTGTTGAACCGCTACGATAATTACCACCGTGAATGAAAAAGACAACGGGGCATCCTGGAAAAAATAAAAATATTTTTTAATTTATAGAGATAGATCTATAGACTACCTAGGATGTTCTTTCCTTGCTTGAAGGTTTAGGGGTAGTTGTAATTTAAGTGTGTAGTTTGGTTGTATGCGATACGGAATATAATACCTTTTTCATCACCAGGCATCTTAGGAGAGAACACGTTCAGACACAAACAGTCTTCCTGACCGATCATTCTTCTGGGCGAGTTGGGGTCTGGCTGCGGGCAGGGCAGACACTGCTTGTTGGCCGCCATTTCACCAGCCAGCAGTCTGCGCAACGGCCGCTGGAACCGACGAGGACCCAGTGGAGGCTCTGCATATCTGAGAAATAAAACTTTTTAATGGCTTCGAGAACGCAGCGTGTTGTTGATACGATTGCTACAACGACGAGGCAAATGTGTGTGTGCTGGATCTGCAAATATTTGTTTAGAGTCTGGGTGATGGAATAAGTAGCTCGGATCCCTATGACTCAGTGGTCTAACAACAGGACAACTGCTTACTGAGCTTTGAATGAACTTTAGATCATTTTTAGGGTTCCGTACCCAAAGGGTAAAATCGGAACCCTATTACTAAGACTTCGCTGTCCGTCTGTCTGTCCGTCTGTCCGTCTGTCCGTCTGTCCGTCTGTCCGTCTGTCCGTCTGTCCGTCTGTCCGTCTGTCCGTCTGTCCGTCTGTCCGTCTGTCTGTCTGTCACAGGGCTGTATCTCATGAACCATGATAGCTAGACAGTTGAAATTTTCACAGATTATGTATTTCTATTGCTGCTCGAACAACAAATACTAAAAACAGAATAAAATAAATATTTAAGGAGGGCTCCCATACAACAAACTTGATTTTTGCATTCCAGCGCCATCTAGTTTCATTTGATGTTACTACGTATTATAGGTACTTTTCGCGGTTTTCATGCGACCGCTCGGGGTTTGAGAGGTAAGATGAAAGAGGTTTGCGATTCCGCTGGCAGGTGGCGCTATTTTACCACTATCGGTAAAGTAAGTCGGTAAATAGGTGGTACTTCACATGATCGAATAAAAAGTTTGAAATTGAATTCATGTAGTTAGGTAAATAGGTACCTAGGTAGATATTATTAATTTCCAATTAATTTCGAGTTCGAATCCTGGCCGTGCATCAATGGATATTTCTGTTCGAAAAATGTAGGTACCTATATGCGCGTTACATGTGTTTATAACAGTGAAGGAAAACATCGTGAGGAAACCTGTTAGTATTCTTGAAAGCGGTGACGGGATTGCAACCTGTCACGTGTGGAATGCTAACTACGTAGTTAGGTAAATAGGTAGGTTACGAGATATTATGAATTATTTTTTATGTTTCTAGGGTTCCGTATCTAAAGGGTAAAAAACGGGACTACTAAGACACCGCTGTCCGTCTGTCTGTTACCAGGCTGTATCTCGTGAACCGTGATAGCTAGACAGTTGAAATTTTCACAGATGATGTATTTCTCTAAAATCAGCATAAAATAAATATTTAAGTGAGACTCCCGTACAACAAACGTGATTTTTTTGCCGTTTTGATAATAGTACGGAACCCTTCGTGCGCGAGTCCGACTCGCACTTGGCCGGTTTTTCTAAATTCTCCTCGGGATGATCTGCTTTGTTGCTCTGTTTTGCAGAAGAGAAACCGTCGTAATGTCATACATCAAATGTCTTTTACACAATTACGGCTATCACTCTCGCGCTAGCTTTGTCTGATTAGTTTTGATTACCTACTGTAGTATGTACCTATACCTACCTAATTATTTTGTGGCTCTTTCTGTCCTTTAGCTAAGTCTGTACTCTGTACTTACCGTATCGTATATAACTTTTCAAAATAGCGCTTGTTCGAATTCAGCTAAGGTAAATAAAAAGCGTAGGTAATCTGAACCTTATCTGAACTTAACATTGACACAACGGAAGTTTTTATCGAAACATCCGTCTGCTGACCGCTGTTGGCTGACCTATCTTTTAAACTTCAAAATAAAATAAATTTTGCTGTCCTACCTACTTACCTACCACGTATGTACTAATTACTTAGTAGGTAGGTACTTGCATAGGTATTGTGTAGGCATAGGCACCTTAGTAACTAGAGATCTGAGAGAACTTCTAACGTAGATACCTACCTACTTGGGGATTACAGTCGTGATCCTATTTCATTTAATTACCTTAGTAACTTAGGTGTCTACAAACTTCGGGGTGTATGTAAACTACTCCTTAAAACTAAAAACTGAAGCTACGTTACATAAAAACAGTTGAGAGGCTACCCCTACCAATGTCCTACTAAGTGAAAAATGGCTTCATCCTCAAGGATTTTCACGTTCAGTTCAACTTTTCAATTATTTTGCGACATCTGAGAGAATGTCTACTGTGCTCGGAATATAAAGACGTGATCGTACGTGATACGTGATACATGACGTGATCATATAATGGTTCCGTTTTGAGATACTGAACCCTTAAAATCTTTAAGTTTCGGCGTTAAGGCGCTCCCAGTCGACGATTGTTTTTGTTCGAAACGAAAAAAGAAATACTTGTGAACAAGCCACATCTCCTGTTTTATAATGTATAGTATATGTGAATAAAGATGTACCTAGGTACCTACCCATCTTTAATCACTTCGATAAATAATCCTACCGACCGCTGCAATGACGACAAACACACGTCGGCGCGTGGTCCGCCTTAGCTTTTCGAATAAATTAATGATATAAATTATGTATAATTACTTATCAAAAATCTATTCTAATAGAAATCTAGATCTACATATTACCTATCTTTAACAATAAATCCCAAGTTGTTTTTAATAGTAGGTATATAAAATATTTCGATCATAAATTCTAAAACGTATCATTTTAAAATAATATCTTTATCGTGAAAAGTTTCCGCTGAAAAGTGGCTTGTTCAGAAGTATTTCTTTTTTCGTTTCGAAAAAGACCAATCGTCGACTGGGAACCCCTTAATCGTTCAAGCAAGACGCATGATGGAGAGCTCCGGCGAAACACCTTATGACCGACAAGGCCCCATCTCACCTGATACCGTAAAAACTGTAATATCCCAGCTTATCATTTTTAAGACCTTCGAGGCGGCAGCTTTGACCGTGTTTCTGCACGAACACGACGGCAGAATCAGGCTCGGGAGGCGAGGCCGGAGCGCCACCCACCACAGCTCGGGCCGCCGGCACCAGGCACAGGACAAACCACAACCACACACAATCCATCACTGAACAATCTATAAACCGTGCTGGCTCTGTCTGAGTAACCGGGATTTACATCCTTTGATATGATTCAAATCATGCTAATACAGTAGGTACCTACCTAGATATAAAAAATATACGAATAAACCTAAAGACTGTGCTAATACCTACCCATGCTCGGTCTAGCTAGTGTGGCTAGTGGGTTTTATACATCGACTACATAGCCCAGAAGACACCGCATGCAAGGCGAACACTGTCATCCAAAACATCAGGCTTATACGGCCGATAAAAAATACCGCGCGTCAAACCTGCAGTAGTACCGACCACTTCCTTGACCCGTGCACATCTCGTCTGTTTATGCTAAAAAACAAAAAACCATTACCACAAGCTCAAGTTACACTGGTTATTTTCCTTGTCGATAGTCAATAGTGTTGTACCACTACTCAATAATTGATGATCGATAAACCTACATAGTAGTAACAACAACAGTTGGACCTAACTAGTAAAACTACTTATTGCCCAATCCCGATCCCGATCCCGATCCCGATCCCGATCCCGATCCCGATCCCGATCCCGATCCCGATCCCGATCCCGATCCCGATCCCGATCCCGATCCCGATCCCGATCCCGATCCCGACCCCGATCCCGATCCCGATCCCGATCCCGATCCCGATCCCGACCCCGACCCCGACCCCGACCCCGATTCCGATCCCGATCCCGATCCCGATCCCGATCCCGATCCCGATCCCGATCCCGATCCCGATCCCGATCCCGATCCCGATCCCGATCCCGATCCCGATCCCGATCCCGATCCCGATCCCGATCCCGATCCCGATCCCGATCCCGATCCCGATCCCGATCCCGATCCCGATCCCGATCCCGATCCCGATCCCGATCCCGATCCCGATCCCGATCCCGATCCCGATCCCGATCCCGATCCCGATCCGTAGTCGATGGTTTTATACAAACCTATATATACCTACTTACCTCAATACATTTAACGGAAAATCACCGGGTCACATCAGCGGTTAATGGGGTAGTTGTGTAGGTAGTTGAAGGATCGGCTATCCTACGCTAGAAAACTGACAAGGAGAACATAAAGGTGGTGCCTCTTGCGCCACCTTTATGTTCTGTGGGGCTATTTTGCAAAAACATGATTATCATGTTATGGTACTGAATGCCATAATTTCTACGCTTTTTATGCTGCTTAGGTGCATATACCTCCGCTTCCAATACAATACTTACGCAGAAGCGTAGGTATAGGTGCATAAACTGTGCATAGTTACTATAAAAAGTGTACAGATTAGGTATTCTCTAACATTAGGTTATTGCATTCAACATCATAACATGATAATCATGTTTTTACAAAATAGCCCTGCTGGATTGGAATAACGGCCTAGGACCGGTAAGCGAATAGTCTGCTGCTACCTACTAATGCAATGCAGCACGATAGGTCGACGAAATCGTCGTAGGCATCACCGTCGAGTTCAAAAACTTGGATTGGTTGAGACTAGCTCTGAATGTTCTTTTGTTTTATAACTTGGAGTCACATGGCCATGCTGCTAAGCATTACCATTGCGTATCTATCTACCTATAACAAAACACTATCTCGCATGTCACGAACACGAACATCCAGACGACCCCAAGGGCCCCAAACCAAGCAATAACCCTGATATCAGGCCACTAGATCTCTGTTACTGTTACTGAGGACCTGAAGGAAGGTTGTTGTAGAAAGTTAACTACTTAGGAAGGTAGGTATAGGTACCTACCTAGTTAGTTAGGTACCACAAAAGAAAAAAACTAAGACCCTTTGAAATGTAGGTGATAAATATTCGAAGTACCTACCTACCTACCCTAGGTACCTATTAAGTTGAAATTAATATCGAATAGGCAGATAGGCACTTAGGTCTACGTTCCTTTGAAGCTGTAAAAAAATCAAGCTTTTTAGTCAAATCAATAATCAAATATGTACTTACCTACTTAGGTACATGAAAATACATTTGCGACAAAAAAAAAGTAACTATTGGCAGTTGGAGAAATTACAGTGATGTAACTAGGTAGGTACCTACATACTACCTACCTACCTAGCTACCTACCATTAGGAGCCGCCGCCGGACCGCGTCAAGCCCCGGAGCGGCGCGTGTGGAGGTGGGGACTAACAAAATAATTAGAGAAATCTAACAGTAACAGCTTCAAAATGAGGCCGCCATCTAATTAAATTGTCAAGTAGGTAACTAACGCCAATGATGCAAAAAAAACCGGCCAAGTGCGAGTCGGACTCGCGCATGAAGAGTTCCGTACTATTATCTGGACACTGTTAAGCAGAAAGGCGTTAACCGACATACATACTGATTTTGAGTTATTGGTACCATTGGATTCTAGGCTCGATTCTGCACTAAATAAAAAAATAAAATATAAAATTTTTATATAGGTTTCGAAGATATTTAACAAAATTGGTTATGCATAATACAAAATCCAAAAGCATTAATTTTACAAAAAGGTGTTAAACACTTTGATTCCTTTTTACAGAAAAATTTAATACAAACACATCTGCAGAAAGGTGTCATATAATCACTTGATTCTCTTTTTCGATTTACGAATATGTGATATTGAATTAAAACAACGTAATTTAAAACCTGTATGCAAAAGTCCATCCGCCTTTTCTTTGGCCTACCTCTACTTATTCTACATTCATCAACTTTTATTCCTAACATTCTTCCCGTTACATGATTTTCTTACCTTTTCATGACATACCCATGCCACGCTATCCTATTGCTTCTCATCTTTTCTGTCACAATCGCTACATTCAAACTTAATCTTATATACTGATTCCTTATTTTATCCATCACTCTTTCATCCATCCCTTTTGTCGCCCAACAAACAACAACTACAAACATTCTCGGATCGCATGACCGGTGACCTGTCGCCATTTCATCCATCCTGCATTTATTCTGTTCTTCACATCCCTATCAATTTCACCATGATTCTATGCTACTAAACCAAGATATCGAAAATCGGAACAGACTGGTAGGAATACACCGTCTAAGGCAATTGGAGTGAAGTAGGATGGAAAATCGAAGTCATAAATCAGATACTCTGTTTTGATTCTGCTGATCTTCAGTCCCACACTCTCCAATTCCGCTTACGATTTTCCCAGCCTGTTCTGAACCTCAGTTGCGTTTTCTCCGACAAGAACAATGTCGTTGGCGAACAGTATGCACCATGGTGCCTCTTTCTGTATGCCCAATGTCAGAGCATTCATTATCAGGAGAAACAAATAAGCCAAAATAAAATAAGATACAAATAAAGCCAATCCCTGGTGCAGGCCTACAGCTACTTTGCAACTTGTCCGTAATGCCAGTTTCAGACCGGACATGTGTACAGTCTCGGCTGTACATGGCCTATATAAGTTGCAAGTACTTCCCAGGCATTTCCTTTTTCTTTCTATAAGCCCACTATAAAACCTCACAGGGTATGTCTTCACCAGAGCAACAAACACCATGTGCAAGGTCTTATGTGCACGCTTGTTAGCGGACAGTTAGCGAAGTGCAAATACGGCATCTGTTGTCTCACGACCAGGCATAAACCCAAACGGGCTCTGCGATATCTCACTCTAGTTTCTCATTCATCTCGCAATCACTTTCTCCCAGATTTTCATACTATGTGACATGAGCTTTAATTCTCTGTAGTTGTATAGTGTAGTCATACTATTGCACCACTCTACCTCATCGCCTCATAATGCCACTTCCATCCATCTGCTTTAAAAACTTCCATACTTCCACATGTCATTGTATAAAACCCTTTTTGCTAGTATATCAAATTTACAAAATGGTGTTATTGCGACTTGACACCTTTTTGTGATTAGTTATGGCAAATAACCATTTTTTGTAAAAAGAAATCAAAATTATTTTTACGTATATCTGCTAAACTATGTAGTATTTGTCAAATTATTATGCACAAGAATAATAAAATAAATAAAATAAAAATTGTTTTATTCAGACAACATTTGGGGTCCATAAAAAAGTTTTACAAAAAATTTAATAAATTGAAAATAAAAAACATAAAAACATTTAATTACTATAAAATTACATAAAAACATCTACAAAACAATTATACACACCATATAACACCAATTAGGCATATAAATATACCTAATTGGTATAATAGATCTGTCCATTAAATGGATTCATGAGAGCCGTCATCCAGTACCTTTGCAGGTTACTGTCCTGCCGACCCGCCAAGATCCTAAGTAAACTGTTGGGGCTACCCAGGATTCTACGTCTAACTGATGTTATTTTATTGCGAATTACAGCATAAAAGTCTTTGACATGAGCATCTGCAAACATGCCAGACGCACTACAGAACCTAGGCAGCCCCACCATCGCTCTAAACAGGTTATTGTAAAGGACTCGTAGGGCGCTGAAAGACGTTTTAGTATAAGTAACCCACAGGCCGCTAGTGTAGAATGATTGACAGAAGGATTTAAACAAGGTGGCTTTAACCTCAACTGAGCAATGAGCAAACCTCCGAATTAACATATTACCCCGTACTGCCAACGCCCTACGTTCCCTTTCTACATCATCATTGTCTTTTAAATCAGCAGTGACCATATGACCAAGATATTTAAATTTAGGGACTCTAGTTAGTTCGCTACCATTCAAGTAAACCGGCGGTATGTAACCGAGGCGGCCGCCGCGCGCTGTAAAGACCATCACCTCACTCTTTTTAGTGTTATATTTAAGACCATGATTTTTAGTGTAGTCCTCACAAATACGCAGCAGCCTCCTCAGCGCACAAACCGACGGGCTCAGCAGCACCATGTCGTCCGCGTAACTAATATTGTTGATCATCTGATCATCAATACAGCATCCCGCATGCATGCTGCTCAGCCCGACGATGAGTTCGTCCACGTACAGACAAAAGAGCTTCGGAGATGTTAAACCCCCCTGCCGTACACCACATTCTAGTCTGTAAGTGTCCGATACTTCCTCCGCCCACTTCACACAATTATCCTGATGAGCGTACCAATGCTTAAACATGTTAACAATCTCAATTGGCATACCAGTAGCCGACAATTTTTTCCACAATACTGGATAAGACACTAGGTCAAAAGCCTTTGATAAATCAAGGAAACATCCAAAAACTGGTGTCTTTCTTTTGGTATAGTACGAGACAGTCTCCTTGAGGGCAAAAATGGCACTTTCTGTCGATAATCCAGATCTAAAGCCAAACTGGGCATCATTTAATTTCAAGTATTTATCCAACTGTTTGTCAAGGAGACCATCCAGCACCTTTGCCGTCACTGTGGCCAAAGATATTGGTCTATAGTTATTTTGATCTGACACATCACCAGTTTTATTCTTTACTATTGGAACCACTATAGTACGCAAGAGATCGGGGGGCATATAGCTATGCCTAAGGCACAGATTATAAAGCAGACTAAGAACTCGAGGTAGGTGAACTCCTGCATATTGAAAGTGCTCGATGCTGAGCCCGTCGTGACCCGGTGACTTTCCACGGCTCATGTTCTTTATAATATTTTTGATATCACAAGCCGAAAAATAAACAAGCGGTTCATCACAACTAGGTACAACCCCGCACACTTCCGCTTCTACATCCAATATCAGATTATTAGGTAATGGTAATGCTTGTATTTTAAAATGATTCACAAAAGAGTTAGCAATAGTGTTATTGTCACTGGAACCGTCCACACTCACCGGCACACTAGGATTTGAATTCAAACGATTTATATTATTCCAAAATTTTGAGAAATCTTTTTTGTTATGATGTTTCGCAATAATATCCATCTTAATTTGATTTTGATTTTTAACACACCACTTTAACTTAGATTTAAACTGTTTACGAGATTCAGACATTAATTCATAAAAGTATCCACCCATTGGTTTACCACAATGCAGCCACTCTTTAAAACAGTTCTTAGCCCTCCGGTGAGCATCACCAACATGTAGATTCCAGCCTACTACTTTTCTTTTCTTATTATTATTTCTAAACTTTTTAATAACGTGAGTAGCGATAGCCGCCTCAGATAGAATACTGACTATCTGTTTATACAAGGTATCCAAAATCTTATGGTGGTCACTGCTGACACAGATACAATTATCAAATGAACACTGCATGAGCTCGTCAGGAAAATCTAATTTACTCAATTCATTGTTACAATATTTACTAAATTCCTGTATTTGTTTCAAGTTACGTACCCCCCACATAACTTTATTACATTTTTGCTTTCTTATGTCATTTTAGGTTTTATTAAATTCAAATTACATTTTATAATAATTGGAAAATGATCAGATTTATAAACATTATAGTCAATTTTAACATTTTCTATTGTTACCCTGGCAGCGGTCGTAATAAGACAGTGGTCTAGCCACTTGGAATAAACTTCACCCATATTTCTACCTACCCTATCAATTGTACCTAACAGGTTTTTTTAGTTTAGGAGTTATGACAACAAAATTAAATGTCACTCAAAACTTTGGAACGCGTTTTCTCGAAATGGTCAATCTGTTGGTTGACAGTGACACCTTTCTGTTTAACAGTGTCCATCTATACAAAACGGCAAACAATCACGTTTATTGCACGGGAGCATCAAACAACATCAAATTAAACTAGATGGCGCGAAAAATGCAAAAATCATCGTTTGTTGAATGGGAGCCTCCCTTATATATTTATTTTATTCTGTTTTTAGTATTTCTTGTTATAGCAGCAACAGAAATACATAATCTGTGAAAATTTCAACTGTCTAGCTATCACGGTTCTTGAGATACAGCCCTGTGACAGACAGACAGACAGACGGAAAGACAGACGGACAGCGAAGTCTTAGTAATAGGGTCCTGTTTTTACCCTTTGGGTACGGAACCCTAAGATATCAACATACAAAAATACTTGACTCATCTTTTTTTGCCGGTTAAAAAACATGTGAAACATTGCACACCTCGCCATCTAGCCCCAAACTAAGCTTGTAGGTAGGTAGGTACTATGGGAATTAGATGACTGATAGAATGCTTATATCCATTTACATTAAAATACCAAGACACAGATCAAACATCTAATCACATTAAATGTTTATCCTGCCTGGGAATCGAACCCACATCCCACAACACAAAAGCGCAGAAGGCAGATATTGGAAAATTATAGACAAAATTCAAACTGCACAATTATCGTGCAGTTTGAAAGAGAGGCAACACTCGTGCAGTTTCCAAGTTTTTTATTAGAAACCTTATTGGCTAACGTTAGAGTTTATATTTGTATGTAAATAAATGAATACTGGAATGAACAACGACTATCTCTTTCTAACTTGCCCTTCTCTGCTTTGCTGAAAATAAGTGTTGCAGTTGTATACTAACTAGTGTTAGTATATTGCTTCACTTGCTGCTCAGAATTTTTATTTGTTTCTTATATAAATACATAGACCTGATTAACCCGCCACTGCTGACGCATAATATATGTTTTTTGCATGAATACAAGTATAATATAAGTAACTTTTTGCATTAAGATTACACGTTTGGTAAAGATGCTGTAGATTGCGATGACTATCTAGAAGAATAGAGGAGAGCTGCATATTTTTATTTTAAATAAGTAATAAAAAAAATACTTTATTATTAACCTGAACTTTTAGGGTTGGCTTGGCTGATGGCTCTCAGCTGCAGGTAAAGTTGCAATGAACCAGACAGGTTTTTAACATTCTGTTAGTCACATGGGGTCTTTAAAAGCCTAGGTTCCTAGGTAAATAAGGATGTGATTTGCGCGTTCGGGCTTTTAAAGACTGACAAAGATGACTTAAGAATATAATCTAGATAAATTACAGACAGAATCACGATTTGTGAAACATTTCTCGATAGATTCATTTTCCAAAGTTGGCTCTTCAAAAACACTGGTTTCGTTTTTAATCATTACAGACAGAATCACGATTTGTGAAACATTTCTCGATAGATTCATTTTCCAAAGTTGGCTCTTCAAAAACACTGGTTTCGTTTTTAATCAAAACTATGAATAGCTAATCAGTTAATTTTTATATAATTCGTTAGATAATCATACTAACTAAGTAAATTACAGACAGTTTCTGTTTAAGTTTGATGGTTTTCAAGATAATGCAGTTTTATCACTTTTTCCGTCATAACCGGGTAGACTCAGCCCATACAAATTGTCAAAAATTTCACACATCACCACAAAATATTTAATATCTATACTAATATTATAAAGAGGAAAGATTTGATTGTTTGTTTGTTTGTTTGTTTGCATCGAATAGGCTCCGAAACTACTGGACCGATTTGAAAAATTCTTTTACCATTAGAATTCTACGTTATTCCTGATGAACAAAGGCTATATAATATTTTCAAAAATGTTAGGGATCTGTATGAAAACTTCGATAATGTAACCCAAGGTGTTAAAAAAGAATCCAAAAAAAGTCCTTATATCGCGTACGCTGCGGAAATTGTTGACAATAGAGCAAAGTAATGTTCTACATTTTTAAAGAGGACATCAATATCTACAAATAAGTTAACAATACTATATGTCTAACTATTAAGGATCCGTATGAAAACTTCGATAATGTAACCCAACGTGTGAATCAAAAGCAAAAAAAACCTTATATCGCGTACGCTGCAAAAATTATTGACAATAGAGCAAAGTAATGTACCGCAGTTTTAAAGAGGACATCAATATCTACAAATAAGTCAACAATACCATATGTCTAACTATTAGGGATCCATATGAAAACTTCCATAATGTAACCCAACATGTGAGTAAAAAGCAAAATAATATGAGTGTAATAATCTATAGGTATAGGTACTTAGTACTTACTAATGTTATTATGAGGAAAGATGTTTTGTATATTTGTATGGAATAAATCCAAAAACAACTGGATCGATTTCAAAAAATCATTTACCATTAGAATGTTACATTATCTCTGAGTAACATAGGCTATATTTGGCTATATTTTTGAATGTCCAACTCGTGCACCACGGTGGTCGAAAGCATGGCTACAGTTTCTTGCCTTAGGTTAAGCAGGTCGTCTGGAAGAAATCGATTAATCGATAAGACCGCCTTTTGTAACATACATATTTGTAATTGCTTACATTGTGTTACAATAAAGAACATTTCATTTCATTTTATTTCATATTTATTATTTGAAAAATATAGGGATCCCTATTAAAACTTCGATAATGTAACCACCTTGGGTAAAAAAATACCCATAAAATCTTTATACCTAATACGTTACTCCCGTGCGGAGCCGGGGCGGACTGCTAGTTACTTATAACAAGAGCACCATTGACTCTTGGACAGACTAACAAACCGCACTCGTGTTTTGATAGATATAAATCGATTTACACAAAGCGTTGTCGTATTACTTGAGAAAAAAAATGGGAAATTAATATAACAACAATTTGTCAAAATTTGTAATTTCAAAAGATGTGCAATCCATATTTTAGTTTAATAATAAATTACATTTTCTATTTTTATGTTTATTTTTTGAGAAAACTAATAAAAACGAATTTCGTGCAGTTTACTTTGCTAGATGCGTCCTTGTGACGACACAACTTACGTCGCTTTGCGTCATCAATCTGTGAACATCTCTCAAACGGGGAGGACGTGTGATGAACAAGAGTGCGGTGGGGTGTTAGGAACAAGACATTATTTTATCCAAATGTTTCTAACATTGAATTCCAAAAGTACAAAAAGATTAGGATAGGTAAGTCAGTCTTATGAATTTCGCCGTTTTTCCGACTATCGGTTTCGTAATTCGTTGTTTTCTAATCTGCTTTTCTCTTTTCAGGTTTTCCAATATACACGCCGCCATCATGGCGTCGGACGAACAATTTTCATTATGTTGGAACAATTTCCACGCGAATATGTCAGCAGGCTTCCACGGCCTGCTGTCGCGTGGAGATTTAGTGGACGTAACTTTGGCTGCCGAAGGCAGGCTATTGCAAGCCCACAAATTGGTTTTGTCGGTGTGCTCCCCGTATTTTCAAGAAATGTTCAAAGTGAACCCAACTCAACATCCTATAGGTGTGTATGATTGCATCGTGTTATTGTGTTGGACTTATCTATAGGCTGTAACTAATTTTCCTCTCTTTTGTTTCAGTATTTTTAAAAGACGTTAGTCATTCAGCGTTACGAGACTTATTACAGTTTATGTATCAAGGCGAAGTTAATGTTAAGCAGGAAGAGTTAGCATCGTTTATAAGTACCGCGGAACAACTTCAAGTGAAAGGTCTAACCGGAAATCAAAATGAAGAAAGTTCCACGCCATCCAAACCAAAGCCGACTTCAAGGCCAGGCCCGAGGTCGTCACAACAACGGCAATCCATTATGACTAAGCTAGAGACTGATTTAGATAGTAAGCCCTCCTCAACTCCAGTAGCAGTTAAACGACCAAATAGGCCATCAATAGCATCAAATAATTCGTCGTCGTCACAAAGTGGACCAGCGAAACGGAAATGTGTTGATCCTTTGGAAGCTGGACCATCTGGCTCCGCGAAAGAAGAATTTGTAACCATTCCCGATGAAGATGAAAACAACGCTGTGGCACCGAAAATGGAACCCGAATTTGTCAACGAAAGTATGTGGGATGATGACGAAGATGGCACTAACAACGATGAAACAAATTTTGGTGAAGATGACTCTAATATGGAAATGACTGGTAAGTTGCCACCCATCCGAATTACACGCTGTCATCTCGTCTCTGTGTAGTTTTTAATCTTTCTTCGTTATTTCAGGCTTTGATGGATCAACGACTGGCGATGGAAACTTAACTGGGGGCGAGGGTGGAGCAGTAGGCGACGCACAAGGTAGGTTTCACATCTTCGATAAGTCTAATCGCAGGCACAGCTTGCGAAAAGGCTCTACGCATGATCTCTTCTGGCGGTCATGTGCATTATAGTTGTAGATCATGAAATTTTTAAGTTAGTTTAAGTAGACTTAGATAATAGCGCGATAGTTTCGGGTAAGTTACAAGGTACTGTGGTAAGGTAATATTGGTTGGTAATTGGTACAGGTAAAAAGGTAATTGGTACGGTAAATGTAATGGAGGTATAG
Organism: Hydriomena furcata; assembly: GCA_912999785.1. NCBI lineage: Eukaryota > Metazoa > Arthropoda > Insecta > Lepidoptera > Geometridae > Hydriomena > Hydriomena furcata. The sequence goes on along the minus strand of OU538831.1, from coordinate 3,229,309 downwards.
GTAAAAGGTGGTAACTGGTAAGGTAAGGTAAGGTAAGGTAAGGTAAGGTAACTATTGCCAGGTAAATTATGATCCGAGTAAAGCAATAGTATGATGCTTGCGCTCGAGGGTAAGTAACAAAGGTATTTACGGATGCGAGCGGGCCGCTGTATTTGTAATCTTAGCGGTCGTAACGGGGGTCCCAATGGCGCGTATGGGAACAACCAATATTAGGTACATAATCTGATCTGGGTTTCTATCTATCTCAACGCGCTGTTGGGTCTCCCAGGTCCGGTACCTAGGAATATCTTCTGTCCGCTACCGTACCTACTTCAGTAGGTGCAATTCCTAATTTGTAAAAAACATGAATATGTTACGATTACGTTAGAGAAAACCTACCTACCTAATCTGTACACTGTTCATGCACCTATATCTACGCTTCTGGTAGGTAGGTACCTATTGTGTTGATAGCGTAGGTATTATGACATTCGGTAGGTACCTAACAATAAATATTATGGTAAGATTTTTCGGCAACGGTCGTCGACGCTGACCAATGGTAATAATAATAAATCTTCCTATTGTGGTGTGGGCACTATTTGGTTGGTTCTTTGGCATAATCTCTCGAATTCCATGGTAAGGCTTTTAACCCTTAATCAAATGGAATACTTTTTGTGAGATAAATAAAAACTGAGATCGGTTCTTAGGTGAATTTTGCGAGTAGATTTCAAATCTTATGATAAAAACTTGGAAAAGTGGGGGGAAAGGGGGGTTTTGCGGTGGGAAATAGTTTCCCCTTGTTCATAACGGCATTGCAAAATATCACCAAGTGGGAAATTATTTCCCATTATCCGGTATAGGTTACGAGTTTTTCAAGAATTTTAGTACTGTTTTTATACTAGCTCCTCACCCTGCTTTGTTTTATATTTTATGAATACTAAATGTAAAATTAAAAATTCTAACATGAAATTGCAAAATTAAACAATAATGTTAGGGTTACAATGGGTTTAATGAGAAAAATACAAAAATACAAATACCTAATAATAAAAAACTTAATTATGAAAATCTCTATGACGCAAATTAGACGATCTCTATGACATAGCGAGTGAAGGTACCTATTTCAATTATTGAGATGAACTCGTGTGAAATTCTTTGAAACAATTCTTAGCACACAGAGGTACTTTACACGTAGTGCATTCTATTTTGGTCCTTTGTTCTCTCTTCTTTGTACTGCAGAATCTACACCTTTTGTAAGTGCTGATTTCATCTGGCAAGTGTATGCCCACATTCAATAAACGAATTTCATCCGGAACACCGAAGACACCGCCTTTCTTGTTTTTAAAAACTGTTCCTTGTTGTCTTGCTTGTATTTTCCGAGTAGTGTAATTGTCTATAAGTGCACGTGCTAAGCGCAACCTGAAATCACGATGTCCATGCAACGTTGCAACATGTGTGTAGTTGTAGGTAATAAATGCGTTTATGATTGACGCATCAAACAAGAAGAACAGAAGTCTCATCCAAAATTTTCTTGATTTGCGACTAATTGGGTACGAAGACCTGAAATGGTCGAACAAATCAACGCCACCCATACTAAGAGTATAAGTAGCAATTGCTTTTGGACAAAGAATTTCTCTTCTAGAGCCATCCTTTTGCGTTCTTTTCACGAACATAACATCTCGTGGCTGATGTGCTGTGGAGAGTACTGCTACTTCTTTGGTATCAAACCACTTGACGGCTGTGATTGGCTCAGCTGTGACAGCTGCAAAGTTGTGTTTTTCTAGTCTCAATGCTTTCGGTTGTTTTTTCTTTATCATATCAGGGAGATCTTTTCTGTTACTTCTAACTGTTCCTACGCTATAAATTTTCTTTTCATACAGGTCTTCCAAAAGGTTGCAGCTGGTAAAGAAATTATCAAAGGCTATTAGGGTATTACTAGGTACATTATTGCAGAGCTTCATCACCACATTATAGCCAAGTCCTTCATTCTCAATATTGTCGCCTTTTCCAGTATATATATCAAATTGATATAAATATCCGGTTTTTGCATCGCACCTGGCCCAAACTTTAAAACCTCTCTTAATAGGTTTTTTGGGCATATATTGCTTTAATGAACTACGGCCCTTAAATTTCACCATACTTTCGTCAATCGATTGCACAGCTGAGTTATGGGCTTCATTCTGATATACGTTATTCAGTTCTGTAATCAGAGGTCTCACTTTGTACAATTTATCGTACTCCGAAGACCCTCTTGGTGGTTCCATTGAATTATCATTCAAATGTAAGTTTTCCGTAATTTTTTTAAATCTTACCAGCGGAAAAGCATGGGCGATTTCATTGTTAGAGTAAAATGGGTCTGTTGACCAATATAACTCCATGTCTGGGAGAGGATTTAAGCCCATCAGCACAAGAACTCCTAAATACGCCTTAATGTCTTGTTCAGTAACAGGTATCCAATTATGACTATTTTTTTGACGAGCATATCTATTTGTTTGTTCCACTATTATCAGAATCACTTTATCAGGAAAAAACCTCGCGAAAACAGTCAGTGGTGTAGTTTTGTGAGTGTCACTTACCATGGGTTGAAATAGCTTTTCAAAGATAGGAACATCATGGGCTAAGTCTACTGTTTTCCATTCTCTTGGTTGAGAGCGATCCCTAAGTACCACATTGTGATCTTGTTGATCATCTTCCAAAAAGTCGTCTATTGGATTGTTATCTAGAAAATAGTTGTCTAATCTGGCAATTGTAGCTTCTTGTTCAATTGGTGCACTAATAGGAGATACAACATCTTCTTGCGGAATTTCAAGATATACTGCCTGAGGACTGCCTTGATTTTCATTTTCTTGTACTTCGAATTCGCTATTGTAAGTATCTTGGTCAAAATTTAAATCATCTGATGTGGTAATGCCAGCGGTGTTAGTTGTGTTGTCAAATTGATGATTTAAAACTGACAATAATGATTCTGTAGTCTGTATAACGGGTTCATCTTGTATATTCACATCATTATAATCATCTCCCACGCCAAAAATTTCTTCAAGTCGCTGTTCTATCACGTAATCGTCGGGTTGATTCAAGTAGGTATCGGGAATAGAGTTAACACTATTGGCATAGCAAGTGTCGTCTTCAGAATCAGATCCAGATAAATCGGATATATCAGCCAAGTTATCGACAGCTTCTTCGAGATTCTTCTTGGTAAGTACTTTTGGCTTCTTTTTGGCATTCATTTTTCAAAGTTGCTAGGGATATAAAATAATATAAATCAAAAAGGAACTAAAATAGTAAACAGTAAACATATTCTGTTCAATGAACTGACGCACATTTTTTATATAGTTAAAGTTTTTTTTGAAGACAGGGACAGACAAAGGGAAATTATTTCCCACTAATTAAAGATGAAAATTCTCCAAGAAATCTAATGGTTTTCACGGTTCTTTTTCAGCTAAACGTTCGGAAAATAAGTCTAGTTTAGTTTATTATAACGTGTACTCACTTACCAGATTTTTTTTTCAAAAAACTTTCTAAAATTCGTAACAAAGCAAGTATTTTCGCGGAAAAATCACAAATTGTGAGTTTGGCTTTGACATACGACGTCAGGTTATCAACTTCTTGACAAATGTTGCCATTAATCAGTAAAAAATATATCCAAGATTATTTTTCTCTATGGTTGGCACGGCTAAGTCTTGTCATTTAAAAAAAAAAACCGAATTTGTTAAGTCGGACGAAGTGGGAAATAATTTCCCCTCATTTGATTAAGGGTTAACTTGACGGACACGAAAAGTAAACCACGTTTACACTATGCGACATTAATAATTAATTAATTAATTCGTGTCATTCGACACGAAATTCACGGGTCGCTCGCAGAGCGTCGACTCGCGCGACTCCGTGTCGCTCGACAGGCTTTGAGTAATAAAAACGTGTCGCTTTGTGTTCTTTGTGCACTGAGGAACACTACCTCCTCGGACGACATAGATACTGATCACCACTAGCTAGTGTGAACAAGTATGTCGCGGGACTTTGTTCCAGAACTTTTGCATCTGCGACATGTCGCCTAGTGAAAACGCGGCTTTACACGTTAAGCCTAATTTCCGAAATAAGCTTTCAAGTTCAATGCTGTCGCAGAGGTATTTTCCTTCATGCCACTCTAGGTCCATAAAGGCCGTAAAAAGTGGGGGGAACCCTGTAACCCCCATTTTCAGAATGGGCTCCGTGACCCACTTGTATGTCATTTAAGTAGAAGGTAAAAATTATACACATCTACACCTGCATCCAGCAGAAGAATTTCAGCTACCGTAGCGGCCCAGACTTGCAAACTGAAAATTTGAAAGGCAGCTAAATGGCGCTTAAGCTGGGGATACACATGCCCGTAGCTTGCACACTAGCATACCAGCTTGCAAGTGCCAGCTACAGTAATGTGTAGTATTCACTAACTGGCATTCCTGTAACTGGAAGCTAGCTAGTTGCAAGTAGCTAGCACATTTGATTTTCTTGCATGCCCGTTGAGGGAGGGGCCGCGGGGGGCTGCTAACCTGGCACGTGTGAACAGACGCGATAGCTACGGGCATGCCAGTAGCCAACTCGTTATGGCCGTAGGCGCAATCTCTTACCCAAACCCGTCTTCGTTTTTAGGGTTCCGTACCCAAAGGGTAAAAATGGAACCCTATTACTAAGACTTCGCTGTCCGTCTGTCTGTCTGTCTGTCACAGGGCTGTATCTCATGAACCGTGATAGCTAGACAGTTGAAATTTTCACAGATTATGTATTTCTGTGGCTGCTCTAACAACAAATACTAAAAACTGAATAAAATAAATATTTAATGGGGGCTCCCATACAACAAACATGATTTTTTTGCCGTTTTTATAGATAATGGTACGGAACCCTTCGTGCGCGAGTCCGACTCGCACTTGGCCGGTTTTTTTCTTTTTATCTCATAATTTATCATTAATTTAGCTACACATTAAATTGCTAGTAACAACACGGTTTTGTATAATTCACTTCGATTGTTATCCATGTTTGGCGCGCAAGAATTGGTAGGTACGAAATACTCTCACGAACTGTCGTGTGTATGTATACGCGATGGTAATAATAATACTGGCATGCAATGGCACAGTATGCATGCCAGTATTACTTGCAAATGTATCCGCAGTGTGCCAATTTCTCGTACATGCCACTAACTTTCATGCCAGCTACTTTCCCGATTTACTGGCATGTGTATCGCCGCCTTTATTGCTATAAAAACTGAAAGGTTTTTCAGTTGCTGATGCACGAACAAAATCAGAAGACTGACACACAATGCCAATTCTAAAAAAAACCTCTGTCTGGCATGTTTTATTAGAATAACATCTGGGGGCACGGTAGTGCCCCCGCCAAGTAAAGCAATAAAGCGACACGGCTGTACCATCCTTTTCTCGAAGCAGTTCAGGCCATTTTCGACCCCCTATAACTTCGTTGTGGATAAAACTAGAAGCCTGAATTTTCAGTAACCAAGCAGTCACTATATAAACACGGTATATTTCAAATTTCATTCAATTTGAACCAGTAGATAAGAATTATAACTAGTCATTTTGTCACTCACTCACTGACTGACTGACTGACTGACTGACCGATCATCAAAAGTTTAAGGCACTTCTAGCAGACATAGAAGCTTCAAATTTGAAACACGATTAGTGTTTAGTGTGAAAATCCTAAAAAAACCTGCCAAGTGCGAGTCGGACTCGCGCACGTCGAGTTCCATACCATTATCTATAAATCACGTTTGTTGTATGGGAGCCCCACTAAAATATTTATTTTATTCTGTTTTTAGGAAAAAAAATTAACTACTCATCAACTGCTATGATAGCTAGACAGTTGAAAATTTCAACTGTCTAGCTTTCATAGTTGAGATACAGCCCTGTGATAGACAGACGGACAGACAGAGCGACAGATGGACAGACGGACAGACGGACAGACGGACAGACGGACAGACGGACAGACGGACAGACGTACAGATGGACAGACGGACGAACGGACAGTGGAGTATTAGTAACAGGGTTCCGTTTTTACTCTTTAGGTACGGAACCCTAAAAAGTAGAGCTATCTACAAAAATAAATGAGATGCCATCAAAAACATAACTTGTAAAAAAAGCCAAGTCTCGCAACGCAACTCAGTTCTTCTACCGTAAAAAGTTGTGAGATCCATGTAATACCAAGTCGGTCAATTTATTCAGTATATTATTACTTCAGGTTCGTACCTAGATTTCTATTAAGCTGAAAACATAATAGCAGAAACTTTTCACGATAAAGATATTATTTCAAAATGATATGTTTTAGAATTTATGATCGAAATATTTTATATACCTACTATTAAAATCAACTTGGGATTTATTGTTAAAGATAGGTAATATGTAGATCTAGATTTCTATTAGAATAGATTTTTGATAAGTAATTATACATAATTTATATCATTAATTTATTCGAAAAGCTAAGGCGGACCACGCGCCGAAGTGTGTTTGTCGTCATTGCAGCGGTCGGTAGGATTATTTATCGAAGTGATTAAAGATGGGTAGGTAAATCTTTATTCACATATACTATCTATATCTATACATCTATAATAAAACTGTAGAAGAGTTCAATTCTGTACATTGAATAAAAACTAAAAAAAATACTCCTAGGGGCCTTTATACAAGTAACACAAGCCAAAAAAAGACATTTTGAAATTTTTGTCTGTCTGTCTGTCTGTCTGTCTGTCTGTCTGACTGTTATCCAGCTTTCACGCTAAAACTACTGGACGGATTTTGATGAAACTTTTTTTGTTATGTAGCTATTAGTCCTCGGCAACATATAAGCTATAATTTATTTTGAAGATTGGAATAACAGATGTGAAACTATCTGTCACCCAGCGAAGCGGGCACGGGTCAGCTAGTACATTATAAAATAGGAGATGTGGCTTGTTCACAAGTATTTCTTTTTTCGTTTCGAACAAAAACAATCGTCGACTGGGAGCGCCTTAATAGAAATCTAGGTAGGAACCTGAAGTAATATATTTATAAAAATAGGACATGTGGTTTGTTCAGAAGTATTTCATTTTTCGTTTCGAAAAAGAGCAATCGTCGATATACAGGGCCTTAAGTTTTCTCGTACAAATAGTAGGTAGGTTAGGTACCTACATTACATACCTACCTGTCATGATTTATTTATACCAATATCGCTACGGTCAAAGAAAAGATACAATAACAATGATTTGACAATAACTATCATAATTATATACTCGTAGTCTATGTGATGACTAGGTATTTTTTAATTTTCAATACCCTATGAAACCTATGTATGAAAATATCTAATGGAAATTAAGTAGGTATTGACTTTACATTATGACAATAGGTAAAAATGTTTTAATGGCTTATACAAGTTTTTCACTTGTCGGGAAGAGTGGGGGGAAAAGACCATGTAGGTACCTAATTGATTGGGTTAGCCAGTTGGGAAAGATGGAACTGTGTTGCGGGCCACTGCAAAGTTGCAGCGTCACGTGGCTTGGGGATGACAAAGACAGATAAATCATTACTCATTAACAACCAGGCAGGAGGCAAATATTTGTAGGTCTTACAAATATTGTGAGGTGGGAATCTAATCCACAACCTCGTGCATGCAGGCGGTCAGCTAGGTGTGTTGACCAGTATGCCACGGAGGTCAAGTTTTAATAGACGAATGCCGTAAATTAATAAATATTCATTTACTTATACAGGTAGGTATGTAGGTACACATAAACAAAATGTGTAACATGCAGCTACTTACACCAAAATATGTAGGTATACATACTGTGAGTATTCTCCGATGTACCGTGGATCGCGGTTGCGGACTATATCTACTCGTGATTTATTTTATTTATTTATTTATTAAGGCAGCGCCAACAGCACACGTAATACACATTAAATACGTAAACATTCATGAAAAAGTATTATGGTATGTGAGCCAATTACAGGCATACACAGCATTGCTTAAAAGACAGCCAACAGACAGGATAAAATTGAACAAAAATAATATAATTTAAGGTAAGAACCTACAACATAAGAATAAAAAATCGTTTAATAAAAATTAAAAAAAAGAATAAGAAACAAAAATAGAAATATTCTGACAATAAAAATAAAAATTAGAAAAGAGAAAAGAAAATGAAAATACACTAATCTCATGTTTGAAGGATGCCTAAAAACTTATTCATGAGTTTAGTCTTAAAAATTTGAAGCGAATCACCAAACGGATTTAATTCAGCTAAGTTTTCTGTAGGTACTTAATGTGTAAAGAGCATCTGATTAATGTTGGAGAGATGCCAAAGCTACTCGTACCTATACAAATGACCACACCACAGGAGCATGTAGAACTTTAAGTACATGTTGAATCAAGTGGCAAACATTAACACTAGAGGTTAGGTACTTGTTCCCGAGTGCTGTACCTTACCTAGGCATCCTTTCAGATCTAAAACAAACGTCTCCAGGCGCTCAGAACCATGAAGATCTAAAGGAAGTAGTAAGAGGAACGTCTAAATATTACATTTGGCACATGCCAGCACTTTGCAGTAGTTAGCATTCCATACGTGACAGTTTGCAAGCCCGTCGACGCTTATGAGATTACTAACTAGTTTCCTCATTATGGTTTCCTACTCCGTTTTAGAGCACATGTTAATGCACATATCAATTTTCAAACACAAAAAATACATGCACGGCTGGGTTTCAAACCCTTGATCTTCGGATCGAAAGTAGAGGTAGGTACTTACTTCCCATTCGGCTAACAGCCGAGTTTTTTTTTCACAAACAACTTGCACATAAATTATAATACTGACGTACCAGCTCTCGCTGTCACGTTTTTTTATTTTCTAAATGTTTTAGAACAGCAACCTCCAATATCTTCCACGGAGTTCTCATGCAAGCATTGTTGCCAGCAATACTAGCTTTCGGCCGCTTCTTCGCGCTCGTCGTACCTACTACGTATATATTATAGTATAGGGGAAAAGTATCATAATTACAATTCCATGGGGCTGTACCACAAGCTCAAAAGTAATATAAAAACAACATCAATCAAGGTGCAAAAGTGACAACGCAATACGCAATACTTTTCCTATATCGTTGTCACTTTTGCACTGTGAGTAATATTGTTTTTATATTACTTTAGGGCCTTATGGTATGCCCCCACGACATAAGCTACCTTATACTTACTAGGTACTCGTCTATTCCAAGTTTCATCCTAAATACGTCCGGTCGTTTAGGCGTGATAGAGCCGAGCCACAATCTTCACTAACTTCGGATTGTAGGATGTATCCACTAAAAGAAGACTCCTACAAAAAGCAGAATAGTTATACTTAGATATCAGCACGAGTTATAAGATTTATTTGCAAACCGACCTAACTTTGTGTTATAAACCAAAATATTTTGTATCAAATTTTATTTTCAGATTCAGTGCTCAGTGTTCAAGAAACGTTCCGCGCAACTTCTGAGTCGACTATTGGATGTTTAGATTTTTTGGATGCATGCATACTAAGCAAAATTGTCGGATTTGGGGCGATACCAATCCACACGAGATGCACCATCGTCATCACCTAAATGGTTTCCTCGTGAGGTTTTCCGTCACCGTACATACCGGTACCGTATATACCTACCTATACCTACATAATAGAAAAATTAATTGATCCACAGCCGGGATTCGAACTCACGGTCTACGTTTAAATAGTTGGGTTCGTGGTTTTTTGTTGAGTAGGTACAGGTACAGGTACAATTATTTCTCAATATATCTGCCGCCGATAAAACTATAGGTACTTACTTAACGAATAAAATTACAAAATCTTTGGTATTGTTTTTTTTTAATGCGTAAGATTCTTACATTCTTATTGTAGGGTTGAAACAATCTCTGTCTTATCTGTCATCCCCATCCCCATCTCCATGATTGAACCTAGGGCGCCTCTTCCCTCTGTCAATGGTCTCTAATACATATTGGGCCATGGTTGCCGCTATGATTGCGCTGCCGTACAAACGATCGTGCATTGGTACTTGCCCGCGACTTCCGCGTGTTGTTTGAAACATAATGTGGCTATATCCTTTCATATGGTTCAAACTTCAAACTAGGTACCTATATCCGCTCCAAATTTAATCATCAGATTGCAATCTATTTCAAGATTCGCATTTATATTATTTATGTAAGTATTCCAATAGGTTCGCTTACATAAAAGAGTTAGTAGGTAGGTAGTCATAACTATAGATTTTGACACGGGTCTTTATCACGTAAAAAATTATCTTTAATTTACGTGATAAAGACCCGTGTCAAAATCTATAGTTACGTCTACTAATAACGATAGGTAGGTAGTATTTAGTTTTAGTAAGTTGAGTTTAGTTAGTAAAGCTAAGGCTACCAGGCACCACCATTGGGGTTATAAAAATAAATTGTCTATTTTTATTATTTTGTAAATCCAGTTTGTTTTCCTACATAAATTCTCACCCCTTATGATGATATTATTCAAAACAACGAATACATACACATTCCAAATTTCAAGTTTCTAGGACCAGCAGTTTGTGATCTGCGTTGTATGCCAGTCAGACAGGTAGGTACTATTTAATTTATATTTAATGATATATCTTGAACTGAACACCATAGATCCGGAATATATATGAATTCTGCGTAGAACGGAACGTTATTTCGTTATTTGTGGTCATCCGTCTTGTTACGCCGTAGAATCTATGGTTCCTTGCATTTGTGTCATTCGGAGTTGTTTACTATTTTGGGATAATGTGAAAAGTTTGTTGTAAATTTGGAAATTACAATTACAGCTAATACGTCAATGCATTATTTATCGTGAAAATGTTTTCGTAAATTATCGCGATTAGAATAAATGTTGTGAAATGTGCTATGTAGTCCCGCATTTGAACGTGTTTACGTGCAGTGTTCAGTATGTTTGAGTTGTTATTGGCTTGTGAATATTGAATAAAAAGTGCTAGTTTGCTGAATAATCATGTGGTTCGCAAAGTTTTTTGGATACCAACTCAGTGCAGCTGAGAAACAAACACGACGACCGACCGACCGAGTGAATGCAGGCTGACAGCGATGCTCCAGGTACTTTCTTATTCTCTTTAAAGAAGCTTCTTTATTGCGGCCCAATTAAAAGTAACTTCCTAGGTAACCACTGAATACTACTTGGTGTTTGCTAGGTTCATGTAGCAGCATATATTTTTGTGTATTCTTTTACAGCTTGTAAACATAACCTAAAATTGTTTGGCATCAAGTCTTGCGAGACTACCAATTTCTATGCAAAGTAGTGTTATTTTACATTCAACTTGACTAAATTCTAAGATGTTTTCACGAATATTACATTTAAAAGTGAAACAATTCACATTATAAATATTTATAGGTAGATTTTAATAAAAAATAAATACTTTCTGATTTTATAAAACTGCATGCAGGTGATTGAGTAATTTTAGTTGTAGGTACCTTCTATATAAAAAAAAAACACCGCAAAAGGTAAGATAAATGTACAAAATTCACATGGAAAACATAAATTCAAATTATATGACTGCATGAAAGTATGGTGTCCTGTGCTGCAAGTACATCACACCAGCACAAGCACTTGTTCTTCAAAAGTCGTTTATAGATTACCCATGATAGATATAGGTTTTACACAAAATTATGTATAATTTTTTTGGTATCTATATTGGGTTGACAACCCCATTCTGACAATGTTTCCCTCTTGAAATTCCTTCATCATTATTATTGCTTGTGGTAGGTACCTATATAAATAAAATTATGAAATTGCTTTTGCTAGTGTGTCTAATTTAGAATTTGGACATATTTGAAATATCAGAATTTGTTGTATCAACCTACACCATACTATATCTACATAATGAAAGTTGATACTTTTCAATAATTTGTATTTTTGAGCAGTATTGGCAAGAGACTTCTTTTTACAACCGCTAAATCACACACTATAGTTGTTCATTTTAATGATTTGGGTTTTTTAAATATATAAGTGTGTTAATATTTAAACTGCATCTGACCTAATACAACATTTTTATACTGTATTTTTTGGTTATAAGAGTTCTAAGAGCTGTGGATTTACAAGACCAGCGGTTTCTATGCATGTCTGTCAGTCAGTAAGCCAGACTGACAGCAATTATTTGTTTTGTTTTTTGTTTTAATGTTAATTTAATTAGATGCACTAAATCATTATGCAAGAAAAATTGCAATACTCTGACCCCAAGCCCTTTAAATCTATTTTGGCAAGTCATCCAAACATCAGAATGACTGGCCACTTTCTTATTTTTTTTTTGTTTGGTGATAACTAATTAATTTAAATATTAGTTAATTAGTTCATACTGTTTATTTTTGATATCATAACATGAATATGTCACTTTGACCAGCCATTCTGATGGGCATGTTGTGAACCTATTACTTTACTTTAGTAGTAGAGCTGTAAAATGGGCTTGTACGGGTTAGTATTACAAACCTATTTCTGACCACAACAGCATTGCTGTGTTCCAATTCAAAGGGTGTATTTGGCAGTGGGATAACAAGCACAAGCTTAATATCTGTATGACTCGAGATGGCAGATGCAGGGTAATCCATTGAAAAAAAATGATAGTCACTCATTCTACCTCCCAGTGGTTTAAAAAAATTCTTGTTCCATTCATATTCTACACTATTTTACAGGTTTTCGCAGCAATTTCGGGCATCAAAATTTATTTTCATGTAATAATGAATGTTTAAAATAAATAAATTATGATAGATCTTAATTTTTTTTATAATTCGTTGGAGGTAAGGATAAAACACATTTTTTTTCCCCTGAGTAACTGAGTAACTTCCAATATTCGTAACGTAACATGACCAACCATCTAAATATATGCAGATAGGCATATTAAAGGCTATACATATGTATATATTTATCTTTGTGTATGTGTCTAGATAGGTACAAGTAAACGCGGGAAGTCTCATCATCATCACTGTAGTAACTGATTGAGACATCCAGTAGTAGTTACCTCACTCCACTGAATACACTTTAGTATAATAGTTTTAGTATAATAGTATTCAATTTATCTATCAATCAAAATAAACATATGAAACAAATAAATTTTGGCCGTGTTTTATTTTATTATTCTTACCCAAAAAGTTCACAATTAGAGTTACATTTGTAGGTATCTTGTTAGGTACATATAGAACAATTCCCAAAATGTCTTTTAAAATATACCCACATCCCTAATTATTTGTGTAGAGATATCTCTCTCAAAAAAATCATTGTTGCTGGACAATGTCCAGCACGTTACTAATCCATAATGTTTTTATTTAGTTCTAGGAGCATTATCAGCTTCAACCGGGAAAGGTGACCTCCATTTCATTCAGACTAAAAGTGGGCATCTGCAGTTGATACACGAGCCTTATATATTTGTGACGGACAGTGTTCGCAGTGGGCGGACTTTCTGGAGATGCATGGACTATGCCAAACGATGTCGCGCTAGAATTACCTCCAAAAACAACGTCTTGAAAGTAACCAATCCTGTACATAACCATGTGGAAAATCATTTACAAAAAATCACACGAAAATATGAACTGGGGGAAGTAGTTACCTGCCCTTCAATTTAAGTATGACCTCTAAGGTTTAAAATGATAGGTGATTTGATTTTTTGAAATTTGCCTATGATTATTTTTACTACGTAGGTATTATACGTTTGAACACTTTTATGCATTTTCTGAGGCTAAACGCCTCATTGACATATCGAAATGGTTGAGCTAACAACAAGTTTTCTTTTTATTATCTAACCACCCGCGGCTTAGCTGAAATAAAATTTATTCTGTTCCATTCCAGATCATAAATAATTTCTTTTCGAAGTTATAACAAAATCGGTTCAGCCGTTCGGCGTGAATAAAACACAAACATTCAATCAAAGATATTACAAACTATCGCATTTATAATATGGGTTGAATATTTAAAAGGGCACAGGTCATAAAGTTTGTAAATCGGAAATATTTTAGTGGAAAATGTTAGACTTATTAACACAAATAGAACAAGAATTTGTTGAATTCTTGTAAGTACCTACCTACTATGCTTCGTTAAGTTCGTAAACTACGAAACATTTATTTTTAAACTACTTTTTCCTTGTAGGAATCAATACTATTATGGAAAAGTTGCTACTTTAATGTTTCTATCCTTCAGATAATATCAGCCTGTCCCACTGCTGCGCAAACAAGGATCATTCCCATTACATTTCAGACATTAATTGTCAGGTCATTTAGGTTTAGCATTATTCGCTCTAGTGTTTGCTATCATGGCGTTAATACATTTTTTTTACAAAACTGAAATGATTTAAATCACCCTTGTCATGCATATTGCCTAGTTTGATATGATTGTGATGAAATAGTCTTAAGAATAATGTAAAGTAATTAAATACAATGTAGAGTGTAAGGTTTCCATTAAATAACGCATTTTTACAATTGTAACTTGTGTATCAATTCCACCTTCATGCTGACGAAGCGGAGCTGGAGAAAATCAACAAAAGGTCTCCATTGCTTGATATTTGCCAGCTCTGATTTGAAACAGCTCTTAATTATAACAACGTGAGCCAAACCGCTAAATGTTGGCGCCAGCATTGGGATTTGAGAATTTTGGCATTTTGGCATGGCAGAATTTTGAGCAAAATTGAGAATTTTGGTTTGAATTGATTCTATGATTATTTGTATGTAAAATGTACCTATATTTGATGTTGGTCATTTGATTGGCGTAGAGCCGGGTGTTGTAGTGCGGTATACGGTGACAAGACGCGGCGCGCCGGCATTGCTTGTGGGTGGATTCGGTTTCGTGGCGCGCACGCGGCGTGGCGCGCGCGTCTACTGGACGTGCCGTGCACGTCGCTTCGGCTGCAGAGCGCGCGCACTCACTGCCCACGGCGCGCTCTTACAGCACCACGCGCAACACAACCACGCGGCTCACGCGCCTGCTTCCGACGAACACTCGCGTATTGAGAGTCTTATCGAGACCATCCCACCGCCCAATACACCGCACTACGATACTCGCAAATAAAACTTCAAAATTCATGTTCTATGGTTTCATTTGTTTAGCGTAATGGTCTGTACCTATTTCATGATGTTCTCTCTCCTTCCTATCATTGTGCATACCCATACCATCATCAAGCAGAACCACAAATCTACGATAATGTATAAGCCTTTCAAGAAATTGTTTCTAACTAAACTGCGCTTGTGACTAATCGTTTGCATGCTACGGGCGGTGTGTGTGTGTGCAGGCTTATAGTGATGGGGCTTTTTTTGCAGTGGAGTTCGTGATATCCAACCGCGGGCGGCGACACATGCGGCTGGGCGGCTTTTCCTTTTATATGGAGAAGGTATTCCCGGAGAAGAGCAAGGTGCGTTGGCGCTGCACGCGGCGCACGTGTCGTGCGTACGCGCATACGCTGCACGACCGTATTTTTGCGCTCAGCAACGTGCATTCGCATTCGCCGCCTGCCGCCGCGCAGGCACATCGTGCGTTCTGCCACGCCGCCTTTGCTGCGCAGTCTGTGCAGGCCGTGCTGGATGAGTAGACCAGCATCCAAACACAAACTGCGGACGCAAATTCAAAATAGCGCACGACTTGTTCAATTGATAACATAATTTACAAGTGCCCAAAAATACGTTCTCGCGCATACGTTGTGCTCACTTAGCGACTGAGAGGAAAAATATTTGTTGTTCACTACGTTTTCCTTGTTTCATGTGGTTATTTTTTTTATAAATTATCGTTTTCCACTCGGTCACTAGTGTAGCCTGTTCTGTAAAAGGTTTATTAGGTTTAACCTGAAATAACAAGCTGCCTGTGCAGTTTATGCAAACACACTTCACACCAGCATTTAAGTCTGATAGACGATGCAAACTGCTTCATGGGTATTGGTGGATTGGATATATAGAAGTGGTGTAATGGCTAGTTAATCCATGACCAGTAGGTTTATTTCGTAAAAATCGACATTCACCTCCTGATTTTCAGTTACAGAGCTCTGAACATCGAACGAATTTATAGAATACCACTTTTCAAATTCAAATTCAAATTCAAAAATCATTTATTTCAATAAAATCACAAGGATCACTTTGAAAAACTTGAAAAAACTTTGATCACTTTGAAAAAACTTTCATAGTAACTATTAAAAAACATAGAATAGAATACATAGAATCTATAATAGTGACTATGAAATAGGTATTCTCTAAATTAGATCGAGGTTCAGAGCTCTGGAAATGAAAATCAAATGAATATCGAATTTTACGAAATAAGCTTGCTGGTATTGTGTTGCTTTGCGATTAGAACTAACAGCATGGATGTGACGGGATAAAACGGCCGCGGTTGAATTTATTTAGTACTAAAACATAGTAAAATATTGTGTTTTCTTGTATTAAATATTATGTATTTGTACTCAGTCTGAAACTTTGATACTCTTTATAAAAAGGTGCTAGTCTGCGTTCGCGCAGAAGTTGGTATAAACGGGTTAATTTATTGTTAAATTAAAAAGCCTGTCCATTCTCTAGTCATGTTGTTATGTTAGTTATATTTTTGTGTTACATTCCATCAAAATGTCATAAGACTAAGCTATTTGTGCTTATCGACTTATAATCCTATTTTAATGCTGCCCATCTATTTGTTTTTAATGAAAAAGCGAAGATGGACATGTAAATAAATTGCCCAATATTTTTGTACTTGTAGTTCAAGTAATGTAAATTGCGCACAAAGATTAGTTAAATGCGAAGTTTCAATAACAAATCGAAGCAAAGGGTGAGCAACGTAAGATAAATTAACTACGTAATTATTTAGGTAGGAAATATATTCATAGAGGTTACATACCATAAAGGCTCCGTTTTCTTAGACGCGTAGTAAAACGCCTTGTGGTAATGAGCCCTTAATGTTGATAAGGAATCTCAGTTGTGTTCCCTTGGTGTATTAATAGTCTTTTCTAGGGTACGAACTGTAAAGTCGCATTTCAATATTATTAATATTCTAGTCATTTTTGGTAATCTTATTATATAAAAATAGCAATAATCTATTGTTTTTTAAACTTGACGTTTTGTATCTTTTTAAATGTAACATCCGAGTATCTTACCTGTTTTATTACAAGAAGATAGAAAGTTTTATAAAAACAATAATTAAGCAATAATTAGTTAAAATAAGTTGCACTTACCTACATATTTATTTATATCTTGTAAATGCAAGTATCATAATCATAAATAAACTTTATTTTCGTTCTCTCTAGGTATAATAAAATAATTATGTAATCAGTAAATTATAGAAACTAAGAAATGGGTTGGTAACGAGAATATTATTTGGGTTTGGTATGCAAAATTATCGATGCAGCATTGGTATATTTTTTAAGTGATTAATACAACTAACCATCCCACTAATAATAACATACGGTGTTTTTAATAGGTACCTTTATGCTACTCTTTCAGTTTGGTTTGGTATAAATTCGCTGTTGTATATATGCTATGTGATGTGCATTATCCTAACCAATTTTGCATTTGGTTTTTATATGTTTTGTAAATTTTAGACAAGGATTTAGTCCGTTTGTCGGTGGGACCGGGCGGGCGGCCTCGGCTTTGGGTGCACGGGCGAAGTTTCTACGCGGCGCACACCATGAGGTCTGGAATAGTGCGATGGCGCTGCACTATGGGTGGCTGCGGTTGCAAGGCCTATACACAGAAAGGAACCCTTCACAAATTGGTCGGGGAACACAATCACGTAGGTCGTTGCGGCCGCCGTCCTGCTAAACCTCCCAAACCTCTTTGCCCCTCTCCACCTACCCCACTTCTGGTCCCTAGGCTGCCGACCTTCGATATCAACAATTTTGATCCGAATGCTTGGGTCGTACCTTTACCCTACTAAATGTACTGGAAGCAACGTTTTTTCATATCAATACCTCCCTCGATAGAAGAGGCATTTATTTTATATCTTAAAGTGAATGTGATTACTGTTGCGTGCCAAAATGTCATAGTCAGGAACACAAAATCGAAGTACAATATCAAGTTGTCAGATTTATTACAATTGTGATATATATTTTATAAAGATAGATCTCATTATTATAGTTGTAGGTAGTCAATATTGGCGAACCACGCCTGGTCAGCCCACTGCGTAGCACTTCGGTGGATTGGATATGGATACATAAGCTAATGGATCTAGTCTAGTTTCATCGTGGGTGTCGGTGTGTCGTGTAGAGGACGGTGTAGTAGTCTCTCCCTAGTCCCTAAAATGTTCGTACCGTGCACAGTCTATCAGAAGTCATAACTTTATTAAGACCGATAGTCATATTACACTGCAAAAAATGTGCCATATATTTTAGTCTTCCTTGTTTATTGACAGGTTATATTACTTAAATGTTTACGAATGTTATTTTATGTGAATCCAAAATAATTTCTTAATTTATAAATGTACCTTTTTGCTCATTAGGTAGTTTAAAAACGTAGCTAAGTAATGTGAATGTGTTTGTATTAGGTATGTGCCAAGTATTTTGCTCAGGGTAGAGCCCTAGTCGTTTTTCTTCTAGAGAAATATTTTTGTTCGATTATGTTTCTAGTTACGATCTTGTAAAAATGTAACGTCTCAAAATAGTTAGTATTAAGTGAGAATTCGCTGTAAAAGAAACGTTTGTGTCAAAGTAAAAATTAAAAATATAACATTTTGTAGTTGTCTTTCATTGACCCTTAATCTAGTCTAATTAAACACATTTAAAATATTATGTATTGTTTTTTTATTCACAATTTTTATTCCCAAAACCTATCGTTTTAACGTTAAGAACATTATCGATCTTATGCATGTGGCTACGAGATATCTCGTCTAACCTGCTCAGATATTGCATATTTAAAGCGTATCGGCCGACTTAGACCAGGCATCTCCATAACAAATTTTCACTCGACTCCTTACTGACGTGTATCTTCACTTTTAGCGCGGTTCATCCGAGCCGGCAAAGGTCGGCTACTGCTGCATCGCGGTTACACTTTCCGGCTGAAAAACAATTTGGCGCACGGCCGTAAGCAATGGTACTGCTCCTCGCGGCTCACCTCCCGCTGCCTCGCCGATGTCAACACGGAGGGCCCCGAAGGCCACGAGCGCATAGTTCGCTCACGCTACTCGCACAACCACGCGCCGCCTAACGTGCGTCGCTTCGCCGATGGCCGCTACGTGGTCCGCACGCCGCACCAAAGCGGGCACCGCGCGCCCGCTCCTCTCGACCCCCACCACCAACTGCTGCAATTGCAACATGCGTTGGCGTTGTACGCGGCCACGGCGCACGCCACAGCCTCCGCCAACGCTTCTGCCGGCGCCTCCGCGCCCGCCGCACCCGCTGTCGGCTCGCAGACTTCGCCCAATCCGCTCGCGATCACTCCCACGCAGCACACCAACTCCACTAAGCCGCTGCTTGTCGACACTGTCTGCAAGGAGGAGGATTAGACCTCCACCCCTTATGAGCGATAGCGGTAAAGGCGGGGCGAGGTGTTTACGATTTTAACTATTTGAATACGACTCGATTTTTATTGTTTGACCGTTCGAGTATTCGATTTTTAAAGCCTTTTGGCGTGCGAAATTATAGCATAGTTTAAGCGAGTTATAATTATAATATATTTAAGTGTAGGTTAAGAGGGGATAGGTTGTCGTTAGATTAGGTTTCGGCGACGGCTATGGTTGGTTATTCGATATGGGTGATGCGCCGTGACGTCTCGTCGGCGGGTAGCGGCGACCGGTTATGGAGCGCAGACCAGTGAGGTGGTGTCGCGTCCCATCGACAAGCACGAGCGTATTACCCGTATAGGTGTGGGCTATTTATCGAAACGAATAGGATTAGTAAGGATGTTTATTGCGTAAGAACTTCTGAATGTATAACGGTGTGAGCTCGTATCGATATCGGGCTTTAGGCAGTTGGTAATCTTGAAACGGCCGCTTTTAGCGTTTGGTTAATGAACCCTAGCAGTGTAGCATCATCCGGAAAGAGTGCGAGGCGGAAGCAGCGCAAGTAGGCAAGCAGGCAGGAATAGAGTGCAGGTAAGTACGTCAGGCTGGATCAGGAGGTCGAACGGAGTGCGAGCTAGTCAGCAGTCGGCTCGAGGGCCAGGGCGGCCGGCGGGCGGCGAGGGAGTACTCGCGTCGCGCCGTCGGCGACGCGTCGGTGACTGATAGAGGTGAACTCGTTCGAAACTAAGCAATACGATGTCCCCTGGACTGTACTTAGAATTACTTAATTTATTTTGAGAATTTAACTTTACAATTTTCGGATACTTTTTGCTACTTAGACATTTAGATGTCCGCCTCTTTATCTTTAAGAATTATACCAGTAGTTATTGATAATGGAGCAGAGTTTGCGGGGCTCGCGAGGTGCCTTCGACAGTATAGCGGATGGAAGGCGGAGGCTACGATCCGGACCTCGCTCTTTGCGATAAATTTCGAAGTACTTAAAGCTCAATCAACTACCTCTTCACTTTTATACGGGTTTACATATTAGTTTAAATTATACAAAAATTATACACTTGAAAAAATACTCAGAAGCTTTACTCGAGTAAGGTGTTTTAGGTTAAGCATAGAATAATAATCTAGACTAAGGGCTGGACTAGAGCGGGGCGCACCGGGGCGGGTTCCGCGCAGGGTCCGGCGCGCCTTCGCTACCTCTAGTTTTATCGAACCTCAACTACCTCTACTTAGGCTAACTTGTAAACAAACATGATCGTTCTATTTATTGTGTTGGCGACTCTTCATTTAATACGAATATGCTCTTATTGAGACTGTTTTGGCTAAATTAATTTTATTAAATTGTTTTTTGGCTACTAAGTCCTAAGTTGTTCGGTTGAAGGTTGCCTGCGGATTGAGGAACACATTTGTATGTACTACCTATTCTGATTTAAGTACAAATTTTTATCGCTTATTACTTAATTTTAATTGTTATTTAGATTTACGTGACGTTCTTCGGGATCTAGTGTGTGTGTGTATGTAATATTTTTAATTAGGCGTGATTGTAGATTGTGTCAAATTTTGGTCGAAAACAACGCGGATCATTGATTCAATCTCTATTTTGACACCACACGAGTAGATTTCAGGTGAGGTCTGTTCTGGGTGTGCTATTTTTATGTACTTAAGGTTTCCAAAAAACCTATAACGTCTTCTTCTGAAACTCTACTTGTGGACAAACATTTATCGCACTTGACCGTAGTCATTTAATCGCATTTAATACCATTTGACATATTCTATTGTACCTGATGAATTTCTAAACCAAATAACAGGGCTATATGATTGTATGTGAAGCTGTGGCGATGGCTTGGTGACTGTTGCATAATACTAAATATTAATTAAATGTTAATGTACCTAAGCTATTGTGTATTTTAATAATTTAGAGCGATGACAATATACGTCAATTAAAATAAATAAATTACGATTTTACTATTTATTTGAAATTAGTGGTTGATAGGAAAGTTTACATGATTTTTTGTGTAAATATGTTTTTATTTTCTCGGATTTTTCAATATTTGTTCGGTATTGTGACTTTTTATGAATCTAGTAATCTTGTTGTTTTGTAACTGTATTAATAAAGTGTTTGTATCGATCGAATGTATACTGTACTATACTGTGTAGGTGTTCGTTAGGTAGTTGTGAATCTCGAGCGCACAACGCGCAGAGCGCTGCCGCCACTGCTTCACGCACATATACGCCACTTTTTACTCCTTATCATCGTATATTTCTCATCATTGAACTACTCTTATTGTTATGAGTATTTTAATATAATTAATCATTGATAGCGTAATTTTGTACCTACTTATCCATTCAATATAAAATCGTAAATTTTTAGTTATGTTCGTTCGGGGTACGTTTGTGAATCATATTAAATTGTACTTGTAAACAACTGCTAGTTTTATTTACACCCTAGTTAATTTACTTGGTGTCGGGTCGGTGGCTGGTAACTTTAGTGTTCTGTATTCTGTTGTCTGACGTGCGTTTGTCCCGCAGGTATTACGTTTCTGAAGTCGCGACGCGGGAAGGTGATAATGATGGTGAATACTTTCCCTTTCTGCGAGGAGTCCAAGTTGAGGGACAAGGTGATATGGCGGTGTACGTCAAAGAAGACGAATTGCAAAGCGAGAATTCACATGCTGGGCCAGAGCGTAGTAGCGGTGAAGGGAATGCACAATCACCCACCGCGCGCGCTTGGCTTACCAGCTCGAAAAACAGCTGCGCGCAAACAAAATGACGCAGCTACACACGCACCACCACCCGCTCATCCCAATTCTAAGCTTGAAGCGCTTTCCGTTACTCTAGAATTTCCATGACCTATCCATCTCCTGACCTGGCCCCCAATTACTGTATTTTAACTTGGCAATATCCAGAGTTCATTACTTGAAAAGGGAAGTCTTCTCGACCTTAACTTCCCTTATCATGTTTAAGTTTTTTTTTATTGCTAAGTAGATAAGTTATTAGAATGATCCCCATAATAGCGTTCTCCTCCCAATTTGCTACCTCTATTTGGGGGCTGCTGTCGACACATTGAACTAGAAATCTTGATTTTTATGGTAAATCCTTTTTTCCTGGTAAGCGCATCAAAGTACAGACTGCAAGTAGTTAAAGATAGCAATAATGTTTTATGAAGATATTATTTAGGGATCTAGTTATAATATTTTTTTGAGCACACTTACACGTATGAAAATACTTTTTTGTAAATAATCTGAGCAAAAGTCTAGAGAGGTACTTGACTTGTACCTACCTAATGCAGAATGTGACGTAGTAGGTCTTGACTTTATGAAATTTATTTTAGAGCAATTTATTAAACAAGTTCATTCCATTAGATATGACTTAAATATTTATACATATCTACATACATAATATACCTCTAAATAACTACAATGAGTTTCTGGTGCTAACATGGGTTTTTCTAGTTTTCCAAGGTATAACTCTACAAACTTTTACACAATTAATAATATTAAATTAAAGTTTGTTCGCTCTTTTTGCACTTTTAATATAAAATGAACTTGCTGCAAAAGGCATAACTTGTGATAAGACTATACTTTATGAATGTTCAAAAATTTCTCGTATGTTTAGAAATTATTTTTTTTTGTACTTAGATGATATTAGCAAAAAAAACATTTATACATATTGATTATTAGGTATTTTTTGTATATTATACAAATTTTAAAGTGCCTTCTGTTAAACAATGGGACCATTTTGTCAATTATTATAATAATTGATGTACTGAACATTCCTTCTAAAAATATATTTGGGCTTTATACATTTTTGATATTTTTACTAGGTATAGAGTATGTTTCAAAAGACAGTTAATGTTAATAAAGAGTATTACTTAAGATATAATTAAATACTTTTTACGTTAATCAGTGGTTTACTTACCCCGTCCTATATTAATAGCATGTGCATCATGATTGTATAGTTTGTCTTCGATGTTTAGCATCGTTTTAGCTCGTTTGACAGTATGTAAATATGTGTCGTGTCTTTTGATCTGAAGGTGGTCGCAAGCCGCCATCGAGGATGGAGTTCACATTCCGGGACGTGTCTCGCAATAAGGGGCCTATGATTTGCACGGGAAAGTTCAACTTCGTACAAGACGTCGAGATGGGCAGAGGGCGGACTAAATGGAAGTGCGACTATCGGTCAGGCAAGTGCCCGGCCAACATCCACACCGTCAACGGGAACGTTGTGCTCGTCTATGACAAGCACATTCATAAGACTGCTAAGAAGAAGAGGAAGTAAAGTTATCGATGAAATTTAGTTCCAAGAAAATATTTTAGGAGAACAGGTTTTTAATCTACACATTCTGCGGAGTGTTGCGTTGCATACCTGTTCGGGTATAACAAATCAAACTGAGGGAATTCTTGGACTGGAGTAGGCGTTTCCTTTGTCATAGGGTGGGGGAATGAAACGTCACTGAAAATGTATGAAATAGATTTGGACTGAGGCAGCGGCGTAATAAAGTACATTGTTTTGTAAAGATCTGATAGACTAACGGAATGAAATGAATTAATGGTATGGTGAGGTATGTTTTAGTAACAATCTGGAATGGTAATGAAGAAATTTTATTGTTGTCATATAGTTAGTTCTGTGTATTAGAAATCCCTTTAAATCCCTTGATCTTGCTCACAGCGTAGTAGACAAACAGTTTAATATTATGAGTAAATCAATACTAGATTGATATTGATGTTTTTAAATAATGTAATAAATTTAATATCAATAAATATTCAAATATCACTTATACTTATACGTAACTAAATAAATACCTTTCTCATATCAATCCATTGAATTCTGATAATGACAGGGATAGGTATTTAAACTTGACCCCTTATTTATAACTGTGGTTTAAATGAACACTTCGTCGGTTGACTTACATTAATCAAGATACACGAAATCGTCTCGATCATTATAGTTTGAAGTGTACATTCATATCACGTTTATTAATAAGAGGGTGTAAGTATGTAGTCATTGTAGGTACTATTTAATGTTACAATATTTGTAATAGATGTCTATAAGTATTTATGTATGTATTTATAGCACTAAACCAAAGCTTTACATGTGAATATTATAGTATTAAATATCGTGTGACTTGGTATTCTTAGAAGACCATCGTTTTAGTAAGTACCTAATTTATATTTTGTCTAAATTTTGTCCTCTGTAGAGGGTTTTACTCTTACTATACATAATCATTACATTTGGCGTCTGATTGTGGACGACCCACAATACTGTTTATTGTATCTTAGATATAAATACATTTTTGATGTCTCTTGTATATTTTATTTCTTCCTATTTCGAAGTAGGTATTTATTATTAGCCTACGACAATGCGTCTGTTTAGAAAATAAATAAAAATAAAAATGTATTTGAATGAATGAATGAATGTATTCTGACGAAATGATGGAATAACTGATACTTACAATGAACACTACGCCAGCGTATACTTGTAGTACCTACTAGGTATACTAAAAGTTTGTATATTTTATAGATACGAGTAATACGATAACGGCTGCATATATACCAACAGGGAGGGGTAAAAAGTGTCTTGTTCTCAATGGTTATTCATACATCGAGGGCCCAGCGACTTACTGGATATGCTCTCGTCGCAAGAATAAAGAATGTAAGGCCTCGGCCCGGACCAACAAGAAAGCCGAGGTCATATCCATCCAGGGTGAACACAATCATGAAAAACCCAAATTTTACCATAAAAATACAAAAGAGATGATCAATTTGTGATAACTGTTTCTGGATATGTAGCCTGTAACCGTCGATCGATTACAATTATTATAATCGAGAATTAAGTTGAATACTAAATGTCAGCTTTGAACAAGTAGGTAGGTATGTTGTTGAACGATAATTGATTGGCACGCACTTGAATGCTGAGTTGAAGCTTAATACTCAGTCAGAAGGCAAAGAACAATTTTATGGTTAATTTGAGTACCTAACCACTGAGAGAATTGATTTATTCATACTCATTACAACATTTTATAATTGAATATTGCCATTATTTTATTCATTGTTCATAAGAAAATACCTCAAAATTAAAAGATATGTTATGTACGACAACTAATTTACTGAAACTTTTGTTTTGATTAATTGATAGTAACGCACTTTTCATATTTCAGAGGCCTTCTTCTTGCCATCGCGAGCCGGAAAATCTGTTCTTATATTCAAACGTAATAAATTCTGGGTGAACAATCAGTACCGAAACAAACTGAACTGGGCCTGCCGGGACAAGGACGCGAGAGGTTGTCTGTGCAGGGTACAAACCACGCTTGACGGCCGCTTCATCAAGGTGAAGGGAGAGCATAATCACGAGCAAAACTTTACTCCCGATAATTTTACCAATACAATCGGTGAGCGGAAAGGCACCGCCAATCCATCCCCAGATAAGAAGATAAAGACAGAAGAAAAGAACATAAAAATAGATGTCAAGAAGATAAAAAAAGAAGGTTGGCACTCAACCGTTGTGTGTAGCGAGGGATGGAAGATCCGTACCTAGAGGAGATCCAAGGTGTTCCGAGCCATGTGTGACGGGAGTTGGATCGACCGGAGGTTGTGAGAACCATCGTCTATTGGTTTTGTGTTATTAGCGTAAGGGAATATTTCATTCCAGGACCAGTACATTTCATCTTCTCCAGCATTCCTCGCGTGTGAGACGCCTTTTTCTATGTTGCATTTATTTACCTTACATTTAAGAAACAGCTTCATGTTAAATGATCTGAATTTAGTGTCATGGCGGTTAGTTTGTAAAAGAGGTATTGTAAAACAAAAAGACATTAATGTAAGACTGACAAAATTGTTTGAAATTAAAGAGTTTGAGTCATCAGAACAAAGTATAATTGTATAAGCTACTTTTGGTAAAAAAATAAAATGACCCTCAGTCTCAATATTTAAGATTTTTATGCATTCTTGTCGTTTTCGTAAGTCTTAAATAAAATATACATAGTTATCTACATATTCGTTTAAGATCAATGTGAATACAAATTCGTAGCACAGATTCAATATTTTATTCATGAAACATTGTGTCACAAGATTATGTAATATTATATAAAATATATCCAAATCGTGTGTTTTATAAACTGATAAGGTACGAGTAGCTTGTGTGTATATTTTAAAGACATCGTCCGTATTTAACAATCTTTGTAGTGTTAGGATCGAGATACTGAATATAGAGTATTTTTTAATGAATTCGTTTCATTCGAATAGCGATCAGGCGTTCGCTTCGCCACACATGATCAGCTGCGAGCAATTAGAGTAGCGACAGTTTGGACGCCAGGCCCGGAGCCAGGTCTTTTTTGTGCCGTAGAGGTTTATTCATAAGCTTCTCTTTCTTAGAATATTGTTTTTACAATAAAATCATAACTAAGCTATAAACTGAACTTGAGTCAAAAACGAGTAGTTAGATGTCCTTGTATTCTACTCCCCATGGCGAGGGTTGTGTTTGTTGTTGAGGTATGGAGCACGTCTCGCTACGGCAACCCGGTGGTGGTGGTGAATGGAATCCGCTACAGATCCGGCAAGGCATCCGCTACAAAGAGACCGATGCAAGTGGCCTTGTCCGCTGACACTGCATCAGCTGCATCTGCATCACTAAAGAAAAGGATCTCTTCTACTCAGCAAAGTACACTCACAGTCATGAAATACCCTAATCATCTTTAGTGCTGTATTTTTTATCCTAATAACTTATTATATAAATATAAATTTTCTACTTTATGAAATCTACCCAAGACATTAGGTCTTAAAGCAAGACCTCATCGTAGATAATCTAGTCGTGGCTTATCTAGTCGTTATTTTTATATCATATCAATAACTTATTCCATAAAAATAAAATGTTGTGTCTGGTAAGGTTTTTTTTTCTGCTCGATGATCGTAGTCCTAGCTCATCGTGCATCGTTTCTTCATAACAAGTATGATTTTTTCTTTATCTATCTATGTAATTACAAAAAAGATTGTTTGGTAGAAAACATGTGCTTTCCATCGGCTTCATGAATAACATGCTGCGTTCAGTTTCAGTCGCTGCTCGCGTGGAAGCATTATCAGTGAGCGCGCCCGAAGCGCCGCTGACCCTGGGATTACCGTTCCCGTTTCCGTGCTTCCCAGGCCAGTTCCGTTACTGTCTCAGCAAGCGCGGCAAGCCGGCCATCGAGGTGGGCGCGCACCGCTTCTGCTTCAATGGACGAGCAGCTAGCGGTAAGGTGTGGTGGCGCTGCAGCCGCAACCCTCGCTGCCGCGCCGCCGTCCACACCTTCGGTCTGCGCGTGGTGCAGATGAACAGCGCGCACACGTGTGGTGTGCGAGCCACGCCGATCCGGCCCATGTTCTAACTGACAGACCTCACGAGCTAATTTATTCCCGTCTTCTCTAATCTATTCGTTTATGCTAAACTTTTTAGGAAACACCTAGCGATGGATATTTGTATCGCTAGTTGCATCCCAGACAGGTTTTAAAGTTTAGTGCAGACGGGATATTGGCATCCTATCCAATTCACACTTTTGGTGCAGCTTTAGAGAGGTCTGTCTATAAGTCAATTCTTCTAGGTTTAGCGCCGGTCAGACCACCGGCTCACGAAATGTTGTTGGTGTTCGGCACGGATTTTGATCTCAGTTGGAATCTCTACGATACGAATGTAATTAAGATTGATTCGAATCTTTCGGATGGTTTGTCAAATTATGCTTTTGTGCCTTCTTGTCGGTGGTCCAAGGCGCTGAGCTCACGTGCATATGCATTTACCGATTGCAAGTACGAGTATACGAACGAGTAGCATTTGCGAACTATATATAGTTCGCGCATTTTTGTATTGTAATGTTTCTCCAAAGAGATTATTATGATATACTATCTATTATATATTACGTATAGTAGATAACCACATATGAATGGTAGATATTTTTGCGCTGTGTAAGAGTATACGATTAGTGTTAAGTGTAGTTAGGGTCGTGTCGGCGAATTCGCTACTAAAGCCAATTTATAGAGATAGCAATACATGAAATACCAAAATTATATATATTTACATAAATTGATTTTAATAATATATCAAATAGCTATAAATTAAAGTAAAACTGGTGTTCAAAAGTAATAATATAAGCATCGGTAGAGTTCTTCCGTCGCCGGCCGGCCAGTTAGTTGTAGCGACTGTACAAAGTGATAGTTCTCTTATGATACCCTAAGTATTTTTATACATTGTTTTTACATTATTTTTGAACGATTTTGATCGTGAGTATATGCATTATTTGGTGGTTGTTGGAAGAGCAGAGGGAGAGACAGAAGGACGGGTTTGGTTGCGACAGGCGCGGACGCACCTTATGTTGTCAACATTACGTTGACCGCTTTACAAGAATTGTTACGAACAAAGTCAACACATGTATACGATTAGAAATAACGACTTGTTAAAGTAGATATTTGCATTTATTACAATTTACTCATATTAATACTCATTGTATACGTTAGCTTTAAGATATATTTTTATTTAGTGAGATTTACTTGTTTATTTTTACCTTTACTGTTTTATAAAATTATTTTTTATATTTTGCTGATGTTGATGGTACTTACTTATTCGTATGTTTATAAAGAATATAAATAAATGTTTGATCACTTATATTTTAATGCGGAATTTACCATAGAATACCTATTTTATGTTAACCGATTTGAATGTTTACCATAGTTTATGTAATTTCGTACACCAGTGGTATGTTTCCGTTCGATTGTATAGGATCGATTCCTGTGTTAACCTTCGAAGTATTATTTTTAAAGTATTATTTTATTTTAATGTGATAAGATATTTTATTACCTACTTACTATTATGTTTAGTCCTGAAAGTATTATGCGAATAAAGGTAGCTATAAGCGGCAGTTGTCGGTCGAGAATGTAACGCTGAGTAGTGACTACGAGTAGATGGAGATGTGTATAGGTACAAAGAAACGATTATATTGCGCTGAGGCCATCCATGATTTTTATTGCTTTAACCTTAGCCTTTTAATAATTCTGGACACGCTTTTACTACAACATCAATAAGTCAATGATTAAGATTGAGGAACCAAAAAGTTTGTAACAAAACAAGTAGGTATGCTTATGATCTATTCTCAATAATAAACCTGTACTATGCGAATTCTACAAACTGCTATCCTTGTAAAATAAAAAAAAAGCAAATAGTATCAAGTTGTGGTTCATAGCCACCTAGAAACATGCGAGTAGCACAACCGTCTAGATTTCAACGAAAAGAATAGTACCTACCAGCTAGAAGTAAAATCATCTTAACGTGTATCCGACTGAAGTGTGTCGTAGCAGTAGGCATAATCCCTTATTGGTAAGTGGTCTTACTGTCTCTAACTAACTGGTAATTTCAGGGTGGTTCTACATTCGGTCTGCACGCGGAGGATTGCATCTAGTAGCCGATGGGCACATATTCTACGAGGATGGGGGTTCGCATCCACGACGAGTCACCTGGAGATGCGCTAGATCCTATCAGAAGGCGGAGCGGTGTCAAGTGGCGTTGTGCCTTCGCGACGGACGGCTTGTATACTTCCGAGGATCTCATAATCATCCCACAACTTATA
The DNA here is from genome assembly GCA_912999785.1 of Hydriomena furcata. Classification (NCBI taxonomy): domain Eukaryota; kingdom Metazoa; phylum Arthropoda; class Insecta; order Lepidoptera; family Geometridae; genus Hydriomena; species Hydriomena furcata. Next base: position 3,199,325 of record OU538831.1, on the reverse strand, counting down.
ACGCCGCGAAACATGAGTCTAGAAAGTTCGAGGTGGACCCGATGGGCAAGTATAAAATCGTGCCAGGTTTTGCGGCTCGGAGACTGTCAATGCCTATGCCTTTAGTGCCGCCGGCGCCACATGCCGCGCTGATCATGTAGGCCTGGCGCGACCTCCTGGTCCGCGGTTTGCTTGACGCAAGGCATTGACCGCGCACCCGGAGCGTCGCGCCCGGCACCCGATCGCTTCTCAGCTGATCGAACAACTCCCAGGCCAGGTTAGGAAGACGCTACAATAGTTGGCCTGATTTATTCTTACGATTGCCGTTACGTATGAAACGAATGGTCATGAAACAGCGTTTCACATTAATTATATGGATTTATGTACGTTGTCAACGTTCTATTTATAAAGTCGAAACTAGCGATTGTCTTTTTCTAAAACTTGATTTGTAATATTTACGACCTGGAACTGTATTTCATCATCTACCATGTAAATAATTACGCGTGACTGACGTTAAACAGACATTTTGATAACCACTGGCCATGATAATCCCCAGTATTTGTGTTTAACAGTTGTGGGATAGTGATGCAGAGAGATCTTTTAGGACGTAATAAACGTCTTTATCTCCGCCTGAGGCTGTGAAGCGACGAGTTCGGTGGATCTAGTCGCTTCACATCCTAAAAACTAAGGCCTTATTATGTAGTAACACCGATGGTCTCTAAGATTTGTTGCGTTAAAGTTAATTCATTAAGTTCTATTAATGTATTGAAAAAGAGCTTGACTCATCAAGCGCATATAGATATTTCTGACAAATAAACTTTATGGTCTTTTAATAAAATAGAAAGCATGTTTTGTTATCTGTCAGATTTATTTATCAGCACTTGAATGTGATCACGTAAGCCATAAGACTATTTGATCTTCGATGTAGGCAACGGATTAAGAGGACCAAATCCTGGTCTTGTTTGTTTTTTCAGCCTTGATATTTATTGCAATACTCGTGTTAGATGAAGTAGTTTATTGATAGTGGTAGGTCGATGATACCAAGGTGGCTTTCGGTAATCTTCCATTTATTAAGTATTTCTAGGATGTTTATATTTTGAGATACGATATCAAAATTGTTTTTATTTTATAATTGTTTATCTAAAATTAGTACTTTTCGTCTATGAAACTGTTGTTTTGTTGGCTATGTTATAACGTCAATTTCATAGGCAGAATTAGACAGGTATTTTTTTGTATTTATCTCTAGGCAAGTACCTAAATGAATTGATAGCGAAGGTGGCCCTAGAAAATCGCTTAAAGGTCGCCTTTATGTACCTTATATTTATACTAGTTTTAAGAAAAATATAAAGTTACAATTATTGTAAACGTGAATGTGCAATATTCTCTTACCAAATGTTTAGAAATTATGTATACAAACTGTATAGCTTTAACCATAGTGTAGCCGTCTTGTTGATGCTTTTTTATAAAATTCTATTTATTGACCGCCTTGTAGCGAGCGGAACGACTGATAGGTGAATATAATGAATACTCCAATACTACCTATGATTAGTATTAGCAGTAGACGTAGTGTATTCAGTAGATGTACGATATACCAGCTTATGAAAAAATATACGAGCGATAGTTTTCTAATAGAAGTTATACACTAAATGACCATGTAGAAAATATTTACGTAGAGTCAATATATCTGTAGAGTAAAGTGACCGTAGCAGCTAATAGCCCGGTTTTATGTAGAGCGCTCAGGAATAATATAATTATGATTCATCTCTATTTAATACTTTAAGAAATAATAGCTAAGGCCAAAAATGTATTCCATCCTACTACCGTGTACCTAGGTGAATGAAATAATGACGAGGATGAATGTTTAGACGATCTCAGGTTCAAAAACTTCTGCTAAGTTTACAACCAATATAACTCAGCTAGTGTACTAAAGCTAACAATTTGAAGTCAGTAGAATATAGAAACGAAATTGTCTAATGCGATCCTAAGTAACTAACTTCGTGGGATTCCTAGTTATATCGGTGGGTTTGACTGTACATTTATTTATTCCACATTTTTTGTAATATTTTATGCATTTAATTATCTTTTATCCAACTGTATTTATTGTAATAGCAATTTATTTATTCCTGAATCCATAAACGTATACGAACGATCTTTTTGTGTTCATTGACATTCCTTTTCTAAAAAAGGTATCAGACGCCTGTCTCATGATGTATTAACACACATTAGAGATCTAAAATTAGATCTCTTTATCTTCTCTCGTGTCATTCAAGGGAGTCTATTCAAGTGGCGCTTAGCGTAGTAAGGTTAGTAGTTTCTTAAAATTTAAGAGTTACAGTCCACAATACACCTCTTAAATTTTAAATATAGTTATTCTTCTTTCACCGTATCGAATGAAATTATATTGAAATTTGAAATCCCGTGTTATGTAATAACAAAATATTCAGTAATTATCGTTCTTGAGCAGCAGTGATGTATCACGAGGGGGAGCAACTGCTAAAGATCGGAGCGCATTGGTACCAGCTGGACGGCTGCTATCGGAGAAAGAGACGATGGACGTGTGCTAAGGGGTGTGCAGCCAGGATCCACACCGATGGCAAAAGGCTGGTTTTCTCAGAACTGAGACATCGGTGCAAGAACGTGAACCATACTGTTTAAACTCTCGAAGTTGTTTCATATGAATAAGCCCACCGCTCGTGCTTTGACATGCTCTCTGATTGTATATTAGGTTATTAAGATTATGTAGAACTCGAAACTGGTTCGCTGGGTTATGGTAATGTAGATGTTATTATTTTAGTTACTTTTTAAGATTAATCGCAGCATTAGTCTAATACTCGTATTGGTTAGCCCACCGTTTGTTCATTTTATTTTCCTTTTTTTTTTATTATAAAGTTTTTTTTATAAAATAAATGTTTTATTTTGCAGTTCAATTATTGTCTTAGTGTTAGAATAACACCATTGAATATTCCAGTAAATGTGATGTACTCGAATAACGGGTACTACCCGAAGTTGATACCCGGCCTCACAATGCATACCGGAACACTTTGAAGATCCTATGGTACTGCGCTGGAAGAAAAAAGTTTAAATGTGATGCGAAATTGCAAACTTACAACCAGGACGTGATCGGCTCTTGGGGGACACATAACCATAACCCCTAATAACCCTGATTGTGAGTTTTCCATTCAGGACATTGAAACAATGAAATACTTACCTCAGGTGAGGTCAGTTTCTTTCCAGATTTGCGATTTCAGAATGCCAATCGCATTTATACGCGCATCAATCGGACACCGCATACAAAGTAGTAATGCGATGCAAAGCAGATCAGAAAAATAAAGACTTATTGTAAAAATTTAACAACTTTTTCGTTTTTGGAATTATTGTTGAATAGAGAAGATTGTTTTTTAAATATATCTTTATGAATATTATTATTTTCGAAATTTTATTGTAGTAGACACTGTTCATATTTGAACTTTTATTCCAAATGTAGATATATTTGGAATACGTACGAGTAGAACCACGGAAGAGTAAGTAGTCAACACTTGTTCATGACAGGACACTAAAATAATAGAAATTGGAGCGAGATGGTAAAGTAGATTAGTAAACTTTGATGTGGTATTGGTAAATCTGTGTTAGAGTGTATTTGGTAGAGTTGGATCTATTAATGCCATATCTAGCTGGTCATGGATATTTGATGGATTTTGACGCAGTGCCTGCTAATTACGTGCCGTCGCGGACCGGCAAGTCTCTACTAGTACATGACAACTACACGTACTACCTGAAGAACTTGCAAGCCCATGGAAGGAAGCAGTGGTACTGCTCGTCACGGGACATGGCCGGATGTAGAGCTGACGTCATCACGGCTCCAGCCCGCTCCGGACCTGGAGACGTCCTGTTCCTGGTGAGAGGAAGGCATATACACGCACCGCCTAGCTATTACTTTACGCCTGATGGCAAGTATGTTAGAAAGAAAGATGTATATCATAGGTATAGATAGAAACTTTACAATTTTCGTTCTGTATTGATTGCACTCATTTATTTTTAAATTGTGATTACTTTGTTTTTGAGTACTTTTTTTAAGGTATTTTTTTTATTTTATCATAATCATTTAGTGTATTTTCTAACGATAGGCAATTTTTTTTGTACGATATTTTTGCGGGTTTTTTTTATTATTATTATATAATGCTGATTATGTTCGAGTTATATTTAGTACGAGTAGGTTTGTTAATAGACAATAGCTGTTGTAGTATGTAATTAAAGCATTACCCACATAAGCGCTGCATCGCATCGCATCTAGCCCATAGAAAAATGCTAATCTTGTATGAAGATCGCGAAGAAATGTGTAATTTTGCGGCCAAAAATGAAGTACGGCGGCTGGTGTGCGGCTTGCACTCCGTTTTAAACCATCCTTTTCTTTGGGCAAGATTCAATGCAATGCAGCAATGGAATGGAGGTTGAGCATAAGGTGGAAACAAAATTATACGTCCGAAAGTTCCTATGTTAATAATTAAAAATAATATACTTCCAAGAAATTGAATGAATTTATAATAAAGTCAATTAAAATGGTAGCTAGAAGAAATGCATTTAACTTTTGTACTGCTGACAAAAGAAGATTGTTGTTTGTTCAAGAAAGTAATTTGTAAAAAAATACTCTGTAATTGTATTACCTAAGTACTATATTGAATATTAAATGCGATGAATGAAAGCGTTGTTTTGGCTTTTCCTCTGAAGGTATGTTTAGCCGGCCGGCACGTGGCGTGGGTGAAGGCACTGGCCTATCATCTGTGGCCTGGGCGAGGGATGCGTAGATTGCGTAGGAGGGGTGCGTAGGTACGTTGAGAGGGGGTCCGTTACGTAAGGCTAAGTATACGTCACGTTGGGTACCTCTGATCAGCCGCTTCCGTAAATATGCTCGTACACGTGGCCGGAACAAAGATTGTAAGTAGGTAAAGGTGGTTTTTTATTCTTTATTTTTATATAGTGGGCTAGTTTAATTATAACACCTATTTATATACACTCTTCTCTAGCTTTAAGCTTACCAATTGGTTTCATGTTATGGTTCTTAAAAATAACAGAATAGCTAATTCCGGCCGGTGGCCCAGTTTGCAAGTCTTTTTTAAACAACGAGCGGAAGTAGTTTGAAAAATACTATGGTTTTGTAAATTATTTATGCAACCTTCAGCGTGGTCACCAAGTGGATGGGTGGCCGCTAGCGGCATTAACGGCTGAGAGTCGGTTCTGTCGGTTTCGCCTATAAAAGGCCGCAACAGACTTCATGAGGCGGCCTAAAAACTCGTTACCAGAGTTTGCCACTAGCTTATTATTAACTTACGAAAATTACTTAGAGTTTAATTAGCAAAATGTTTAATAATCAAAAATAACACCCTAATTGATACCTGATATTATTTATATACACTATATTTTTTTCTTCATTCATATTTTTCAAATGACTATTACCTAAACGTTCTATTTTTCTTAAACCAAACCTTTTCAATGTCATTCAGTTAAAATGTACTATGATAAAGCATCTAAAAATAACCCGGAAGTTTCCACGAACAGATAAAATTGGGTTGTATTGTAACAGTAGGAAGACAAACACCGTTATCAATAGTCGAGCGCTGTTACATCCGACGTATCTCGAGAGGTCATGAATTGCGCAGTTGTGACGGATCAATACGAGCTACAAAGTTATGAAAGAAGAAACTTCGGCAGGGCACGGGAAATCGTATGGGCGTTCCCTTCCATCCCGCGCTATAGCCTAGTTACGCCCTGAATGCCCTAATTTCGCCTGCCTCTACTACGTTCCGTTTCACGCAGTCCCTGTTTTGTGAGTCTGTGTGCGTGAACTGTGTAGTACTACGCAATCTACGCATCCACGTTTTCGTGTTTACGTTTTAGGCGGGTTGTTGTACTTGCTCGCTCTGTTATAAATACAGTTTCAGTTCTAGGTACGTACGCGCCGCGCGATAGCGGCTTGTCTTGTTTATCCAATAATGTAGAGTTTAATAAGGTAACGTTTTGCTTCATTGATAATTGATAAACTGAGGTCTTATGAAGCTTAACATATACATATCTATGTTATCTAAATTAGTGGGTAATAAATTAAATTTTGGTATAGAGAACATACCAAAATATTATTATTATTTAAAATTTTATTATATTGTTTTGATTCTTTAAGACTTACTAAATGCTAATTAATACATCCAATCCTAAACGCCTAAACCTATGATATTCCATGCCGTAGGTCAAAATATAAATAATCATACTTAAAATTCAAAGTTGACCTATATTTAATTGTTCCGTATTTAACGACTACCTAGGTGGTAGCTAATTTTACAATTTTCTTCAAACTCTAGCACCTATACCACGGTGTAAACTAATTTGTTAAAAGTCAGGACATCATTTAAATTGACACTAACTTGTGCCAGCGGCTTCGCACGCAAGGTGCATGGTTAAAATAAAGTTACTTTCGAACTATGAACTATCACTAGTCAAAAAATCATGTCGATCAGTTGCTGCGTAAAAGAAGGACAAACCAACAAACACACTTTAGCATTTATAATAGTAGGGAAGCATAACTGGTTTCGGAACTTTACATTGGTAAGTTGTCATGGCATTCGGGCGAACAGGCGAGGGCTGTGGGACCAGAATAAAGCTACCTATAGTATAGCAACGAGTGGGGTGCCGTTAGCGAGTGTTAGGTATTCTGTGGCTGAGCCTAGCGCTGGCAGGCTAGCACGACGCGCGCATGCCTCGCGCATTCCGCCCCACGTAGCCCTGATGGTACCAATCGATAATACCCCAGAATCCAGCTCCCCTCTCTCCTCTGCCCCATGCCTGTCAAATTATAACATCCCATTGTAGTAATAAGGTCGTTTTTACATCCGCTAATGTTGTATCCTTCGTGCCTAATAGCGGCTATAAAGAAACTTTTTTGATTCATACATTCGTTTCCTTGTGGCGCTTTTATGTTGGCGTCGTTATGGAACGTTTTTATTTGTTATCGTTTGATAAATTTGGCGTAGAGATTTCATACTCTTATCATTTAGCACGTCATTATCATCCATTCAGTCACCACAACTGATCGTCTGGGTGGTTTGAAGGTGCCAGCTGGGAGTCGAGTTCGTGGAGCCTTCGGGTGCGTCTTCTGCTGTGGCAGGATCGGACGCTTTCGGTGCACCACGCGCCCTCCTGCTGCGTGACGGCCCTTGCCAAGAGACGATGCGATTGCCAGATACGGCGAACGAAGCTGTGACCATCAAGGATTCAAAAATAATAGCAAATCCGTCGTATAATAATTTCTTCGTCTACCACTACGTCGAGGTTGTTAATAACAGCGCCGATTTAGGATAATGCTCTTCTAATATTTCCTCTCTTTTATAACACGAGTGCTAGTTGTAGTAGATACCTATAACTATAAGCTCAAAGCATTTCTATAATAAATAAACACATGCACAAGTAGAATACACATCGTTACGATAGGCATATGGTAGTGTCACACTCATATCTGAGAGTCAGTCTGCATTGTGATATTTTGTGATTAGATTTTTGAAAGTCCTAGACTTTCTAACTCGGCAGCGCATTTACTACAAAAAAAATGTATGTTTATTGCTTAAATATAATAAACTCGTACTGCAAAATGTTGGTTTGAAATAAATGATTACAAAGGAAAATATATAATCATGTTTCAAAGGCTCTGAGGCTTTCGCTATTTTTAGCAGGTAGGAAGGGTAAGCTACTTACCGTAAACATAACAGATATTCCGTTTTTAGTTCAACCTACAGGTAAATCCTTCTGCGCATGTCTTGGTATCAATGAAATAATTTTGGAACGCTACACAGGTAATAACTTTTTGTGGTAAGGTAAAATAGTAAGTATAATAATAGGTTGGTAAATCGAAAAGGTCATAAGTATTCCACTTTGAAGTTGCTTTATTTCAGTTATTCATTTTACTTTCTAAAAGTTTCGGTTTGTATTTCTACAGTGTCTGAATTGGCAATCTTTGGTTGTAAGGTGTGGCGCGTTACTTGGCAACGTCACGCGGCGCGCGGCTCTTGTACTACCAGGGGAATACCTACTTCATCAACTCTAGGAAGAAACAGCATAAGTCTCGGCTACTGTGGTACTGCTCATCACGCAAATCCCGGTCATGTCCGGCTTCGCTACTCACGCTCAACGACCGCGTGCTGGGCCAGCCGCCCAAGCACTCACACCCGCCCAAACTCTCTCTTACCTACTGTCATGAGTACTTCGATGACACTTACGTAGGTATCGAAGCCTTCTTAGAACAAACTATAGATGAGTAAGTATTCTTCGATGTTATCCATTCTATGTCACGTAGAACCGACTGTAAGATACGAATGCTGTTGTAATCCTATTTGGGATTAAAATCCTATTATCCTATTAACAAATTTATTGTGTAATTTATTAAAAATGGTTGCATAGTAGGTTTAACATTCCAAAGTACAAGAAAAAAATAGACTGTCCGATTTAATTTTCATTTATTTTAAAGCATGGCTTTGTAATAATAATGTTTCTTCTGTGCCAAATATTTATATAGGTTTAAATGTGTTAATTTATAAAACTGTTACGTAACTAACAAAGTGATAAAATTTAATTTAAGATACAACCCCGTGTCATATATTTTACAACCGAATGACACACACACACATTGTATATTTTGATATAAATAATGTTAAACAAGTTAATGTAAAGTTTATGTAATTTTAGATTATAGAGTCGTTGCCATCAAATGTTGTGTTTCTTTTTAATTGGTTGGTTAGCCAATGGTAGCCGAAAGACACTAGTCAAATTTGTATTTAATTAAGATAAGAAAAGAGAAGAGAACAATTATATTGTATCAAATGTGTTATTTGAGTATATATATATATATATATTATTAATGTGAATGTGCCAAAATGTTACCAAATAAAAAATCCAAAGAGTGCGTAGAGATTTTTTCTATTCTCAAAATCATCTGGCATTTGTAGCCGTTACGACGCTACAGATTTCTACCTGCTCTTTCTGGGAAGATAAAAAAAAGAATGTCTAGACGTCCTGCCCTTTCATGCTTTTTCTATTTAAAAGTGTTTTTATGGAATACTTTGATTGCTTTCAATGCTAGCGCCAGGTGCAGGTAGGCATCCAGTCTGCGCATTCAAATACTACTTTATGTGAAGGACACCAAGATACCTTTTCACTTTAGCCTGCTGCTACTTTTTTTGTAAAGTAACCCCTGGCTTATTATTCTGACGCATTGTGTTCGAAGCGGGGTATGCTGTTACTAACTGTTGATAGGGTCCTAAAACTAAGTACAGTCTATTCATGGAACGAGTTTTTGCTCCATTTTATTTGATTTTAAAACATGCGCAGGAAATTCACGGTGCTCACTCTTGATTCGGGATGATATTCGAGTCCTTTCTTTTTGGGATAGACTTTGCTTTCGAAATGTTGGGGTTATAATCCCTTTTTAAATTCATTCACCATTATTATTTGATGAAGTCGGTGTACTCAGGGGCTCTGTATGACCAAATGTTGTAGATAGCGTTTTAGGTTATATTTCATTAGCAGCTGTGCACATCATAATAGTTTGGCTGTTTGGCCATGCGTATTACGATAGGTGTAATTTTATAGCATTATTTCAAAGGTAATAAAATACAGGTTCAATAAAAGGGTATTCGTTTTTTAAAGGTAAGTATCAGAGAGAAAGTATAAAGAATGTACTAAAGTAATCTTGCCGCGTTTCTGGGTAACCGTCTGTGTGCAGTCAGGCATTCCCGCGCCGTTATAACAACTGGATCTAATGACTACTCTCCATAAGTTGGAGTGAGGTCTTTACACAAGCGTGATTTGTAGATTGTTTCATTTTGATCATATCATTAATTACGTTTTCTACTTCGAGAGTTTATAAAAGTACCAAATGAAGATTCTTTACGGAAGTGTTCAACAAATTTGACTTAATGGATTGTAACTTTTACGCCTAAGTAGAATCTGTCTCTTAGTGCGTAAATTTTAAATTGTTTTCTATATTATTCTCTAGAAATTAAATGTAGGTAGTGTTTTCAATTTTATGTGTGTGTGTTTACTGCACATAATATTGCAATGAATATGTAATTATTCGACTAAGTATCGTTCAAAGTTAACTTTATTACACTGTTTATTCATTTTATTATTAATAAGTAATATCGCATACTGCTAAACGTTACTTTTGCTAACTAGATACCTATATTTCAAAATCATCATCATCCGCAGACCGACTTCACTAACTGCTGGCCTCTGCTGATAATACTGTGATGTGTACCACTTTGTTGCTGTATGACCGAAGCTTCTCTTGTCAAAAATCGGATGCAGTAGAAAATAAAACGAAATGGTGTCACCAGGTCTCACCAGAAGTCTCTCCCAACTTCACTTAAGTCCAATTTAGTGTTTTACGACGTCCTGAACCTTAGTTCGACTTCAGAATGGTATGGTTACATAGAGACAGATCGTAGTAGATTTTTTAAGTAGATTTTTTTTGTAGTTATATTTTAAACTATTCCTGAGGAGTTTTGGCAATTTCAATGGACTACATTCACGCGATATTATCAGCTGCAGTAAGAACAGGAGGCAGCAATGATGATTGGCAACCTCCAGCAAGACACGAAACTCAAGATCTCATAAATTCCTGAATTCCTTGTATTAGTTTTACTAATAAATAACAAAGCTGATAATTTAGACAGAAACTACGAAGGGAAGCATTAAGAGGAATATAGAGCTTATATGTATTAAAACGATAACCCTATCTGCGACTATTGCTAACGGAGTAAGGCAAAGCAATAATCCTTGATTCCGAAGGAATTTTAACAATTGGTACTTGTTTGCTTGGGTGTCGTATCACCGGTTATCTGTGGTCATCATGTATTAGATCATTGGCAGGAGCTCCAAATAGATTGTTATAATAATCCTCAAAGTAACGAACCTTATTGCCATTTACTCATAGACCATAGTTTATGCAAGTGGGTTATGGTATAGCATACCTGAAAAATACCAATATAATTATTCAACGTCTTGTTTAATCGACTCATAGCAAGATGTGTAGGTAGTTGTAATATTATTTAATTAGATAACTTGTCAGCATATCAATGAAACGAACTCTTCCGCTCTACCGAACCTAAACCCTTAATTTGCCATTGTATTATTGGACAAAACCACCCTAATTTTAAGTTTTGTGTATGGCAAACGTGCCATCTGCTCGTGACCCAGGCATCAAGTAGTTTGTGTTCATTTTTGTACTTTAATAATAGCGAAAATTAAAACGGCAAAATATGAATAAATTAGTGACCTGCATTGTTTTTCCCAATATCAAGAAACTATTTCGTATTTCTCCTATTAATTTTGAATTAAACATTTGTCACCTTCATTATACTCTGATATTCTGGAGAATAAAGACGAAGCCGGCCCTACGCTGTTAGTATCACTACCTACCACTAGACATACTCTGTACTCAAAATTCATATGCCCGAATTTATTAAAAAACAAAATCGAATTTTTAACACGGGCTGCATAATGAAAATAATAATTGTCCTGTGCCTGACGGGAACGGAGTGAAATTAGATAATAACACGCACATTATACTCGATTGATGTGACCTTATAAAAAATCTGTTGATTTTGTTGACAATGCTGTGTACGATACGAGTTATATGTAACATCATATTTTATTCATGATGATGTTACTCATTATTCATTCATTATGATTTATTCCTTAAAGTAAACGAGTAGTGTATGTGACTTTTGAGTGTTTATTTGAAGTTTATAGGTAGATATCTACCTACTATAACTACGAATAACAAAACATTAACCGTTGAAGTTGACTGTAAAAGCTATTATAATTTTACGAAGTACCCAGTCCCACAGAATCAGCTACCTTACAAAACAGAAACATGTATCTAAGTTAAACCAGGCCAGCAGGAGCGGTGCTACTGTGCGTTTTGTTGCTATAAATTATGCACGAAGGTGGCAACCTTTATGGAAGGAAAACAGAATATATTACAAGAATATTTTCTGTAGATACACAAAATAGACACATATACATAGTACGAGTAATATCAAAGAAACAAGTATGATACTCGTACTTGGGAGAGATGGGCTGCAAGCAATACGCAATATTAGTGTGCTGTGACGTGGTAAGCTGAATTCCTCGCTGTGTTTTCCTTCAAAACGCACTAACAATGAGCTATTGTTTTTTTTATCTAAGACTAGAATAGTTGTTGACTAAACCCTAATAGCCTACCAAATTTTAGGCCTGATATTAGATACGATATAAATAAACTGAGAATAATAATGTATTTTCGACCACTCTCTCAAAAATTTAAAGAAAGCCAACAAAATTTTATTCTTACATCAAACTGTTGGTTCGTATTTATATGACGAATGAAGAAATATTTTTTGTTTTCGGTCTTTTATGTTCGACCGCAAGAAGCCAAAGTATGTTAACAAAGTTTTTGAAGTTTTCCCAAACTCTCCCTTTCATATTTTACAAGTGTTTTGAAAAGATAATTCTCACTGAATTTCCAATATTTTAGGTTTTTGTTATGATTAAATTTCAATTCGTCTGATTCATATTTTTTTGATAAACAAAATAAACTGTTTTATTCTAGACTAGCTGACCCGTGCCCGCTTTGCTGGGGGACAGATAGTTTCACATCTGGTATTACAATCTTCAAAATAAACTATAGCCTATATGTTGCCGAAGACTAATAACTACATAACAAAAAAAGTTTCATCAAAATCCGTCCAGTAGTTTTTTCGTGAAAGCCTGCCAACGGACAGACAGACAGACAGACAGACAAAAATTTCAAAATGTTTTTTTTTTGTTTGTGTTACTTGTATAAAGGCTCCTAGGAGTGTTTTTTTGCCGTTTTTTATAGATAATGGTACGGAACCCTTCGTGCGCGAGTCCGACTTGCACTTGGTCGGTTTTATTTTATTCTTTTCCTTTCGAATGTCGACAGCATGTTGACCAACTTTGCCTAAAGCAGTATATTAATATCTCATATAGATTACCTAGACCCAGACCGCTATAGTTCCACATCTGGTATTCCGATCTTCCAAAATTATAGCTATTAAGTTGCCGGGGACTAATAGCTATATAACAAAAAAAGTTTCATCAAAATCCGTCCAGTAGTTTTTCCGTGAAAGCCGGACAACGGACAGACAGACAAAAATTTCAAAATGATTTTTTTTGTTTGTGTTACTTGTATAAAGGCTCCTAGGAGTATTTTTTTTTAGTTTTTATTCAATGTACAGAATTGAACTCTTCTACAGTTTTATTATATGTATATATATATATATACATATATATATATATATATATATATATATATATATATATATATATATATATATATATATATATATATATATATATATATATATATATATATATATATATATATATATATATATATATATATATATATTCTATTCAATTTCGTTAGAATACCTACTACAAAAAAACAAGATACTAGGTTGCGTCTGTTGTTGGGTGATTAAATATTCGGAATAATTATTTTTTCGAAGGAGGATGGTGAATCAATCACAGAAAGCGAAAAAGCCATCGACTGGATGTTTGTAAATAAATACTTGAGCATTGGTGACGCCCAAAATATAGTGAAAGCTGAAAATAACTGATCAACGTTTATCGGTGCAGTAAATTATAAAAAAAAATATTCCTAGAGGGATGCCGACACAGTGTGCCGCAAAATGATTATCTCTTCTTTATAATATAAAAATGAATCCCTATTTTCCTTGGTCATAGCATCACGCGTGAACGGCTGGACCGATTTTGCTAATTCTTTTTTTGTTTTCTGTCAGCAGAAGGTTCTTATGGAAATGAATTTGAAAGAACAACGTCTGTTGGGACAGCTAGTTTGTTATAATGTTCTATTGATTGATGTATCATCAAATAGGTAAGCATTTTGACTTAAAGCTGAAATTAATACAAATTGAACAGTTTGAAAAGATAATCCAAATGCTAACAAAATCCGTAATTTAAAATTTTTGTTTTACGCCAATTGTTTTTTTTTTGACGTGAGAGTGTGGAACAATGCATAATTAGCAGGAGAAATTAGCTCACAAGATTCGGATTAGTAAAAATTATAACACAATCTTGTTGATGAAGTAAAATAAAACCCATTAAAAACCTAAATGCATTTTTATCAGTTTATAATACAAACGATTAAGGTATAGTAATAACAATCTGAATGACACCATTTTGTTCGTACACTAACTGTTGTAAAAACGTAATAATACTTTATTATTATTTTTTTCTGACTTTAGACAGTTTTTATTTTTCAAGTAACACGTGATAAAGACCTGTGAACTTAGGTCTAACTAAAGTCTAGGTCTAAAGTGCAGTGTGCATCTATCCATACCTGGATTAATTTAATCCCAAAACGTTTCTTCTAGACAAAACTTTCAAGTAAGCATTTACATTCATACAGAATCTATCAAAATAACAGGTCTGAATGCTTGATTATTATTCACTAACTATTATTATTGTCAGTAAAATGACGACCTTCAATCGGTCGGTATCACTAACGGTAAACTGCATATTTTAAGTTACCTAACTGTAATAAAGGTCGGTTTAATCGATATAGCTTTCTTGTTCCTGGAAACGTGGTACGAGTAAACAGAATGTGATAGGTATTTACGTTTATAGAAGTTACTGTATAATAAATTATTATTATTACTATGCAATCCTTTAGTTTAGACTAAGGTAGATTATTATACCGTATTTAGGCCTTCCTATCCTAATGACCTGCATACAACATCAATAAGCTTTCTTGTGTGGATCTTTGTTTGTATACAATCACGCCACAATGACTACATAGGCTTCGATTAAAGAAATAATGATATTATCTATAATTCTCTTGTGCTCGTAATTTACGGATTCTCTGAACCAGAAGCGAACGCAGTTACCAGTAGGTATAACAAAATATAGTAGTTGTTACCTACTCATATGCAAGAGGGATTACTGATGTCGAAGGTAGGTTATATTCAAACTAATTAATGATACTAACTTTTGAATCTCTCGATGTTCAGCAGCTTTGTTGAGACGAAGACGCGCCAGGAAGGTCAACCGGAAGAGTCTCAAGATAATTTCCCGGATCAAAAATGAAGATGATCTCGATTTTTCAGTTCTAGACGAGGATAGAGCTGCTGAAGTTGAACGCACATTAGCGGAAGAAGATAAATTACCTTACAACCTACGTAAAACGTGTCACAGTAATTATTGCCGCAAGAAAAGAACTAAAACCGCATACCTTTGTTCCTCATGTTATAAACCGATATGCCTCGGATGCGCCAAAAAAGTTTGCAAACCATGTTTTGCTAAAAAAGTATTGTTGCTAGAAACGTTATAACCGTATTCGTTATCTTTAACGACGACCTCCTGGAAATTTTAAAGTATTTTAGACCTTAACGGTGCTATTAATAAAAAATTACTTATCCAAAGATCATCTGAGGTTACACCAAGACTTGTTAATACCAGCTTAATGTAAGCAACTCCATTTCTAATCCTTGTTTATTAATATTGAATTCGACTAGTCCAAACGTAAGCGTTGGATTAAATTTAATCCTGCGCTAGTCTACGTTTATTAATGAGACGGTTAGAGTTTAGTCTTGTAGTCAGTTAATAGGAGATCATCGATGTTTTGAATAAAAGAAAATGGACTCAATTGTAAAAATCCTATCTCGGGTACCTACGGTATTACTTCCGGTCGGGACGTTGCTTATGCATCTTGTCGATTAAACGCGCTTCACAGAAAGAAGTGTAGGTAGCATTTTCACGAAAACACTAAAGTACGGGTTATGTAAATTAAAACACTCGTATAATGTAAACCGGCCATAAGTTTGGTGTACGTTACGTACCTACCTAGTCAGGCGTTAGATCAATGAAAATGTTAAGAGTGAGAGAGATGAAGAAAAAATCACTTATATGTTTTGTGAATACTTGCTACATATATAATATACATATATACATATAATTTAAAACCTACCTAGTAAGTACCTAAACTTGAGAACTTGAAACATTAAAAGACACGCAGCGCCCTCGCTCGTCTTATTTCAGAAAGTTTTGGCTGCGGCCTCGCTGTTTAAGAAATGGGAACTCAACTCGGATACAAATGCTTCAAAAGCTGTCAATAGATGGCGTTTGGGGTACACGTTTGGGCTTAAAATAAAAATAGCTTGGAACTGTTACTATGCAGTTCATAAAACAGGTATGTTTGGATAGGATCAACATAATCTTTGGCAGCGCAAAATGTAGAGATTGGGGTAACTCATTATTTAAAGGTATGAAATATGCGTTAAAACTACTTTTATGTTATGTAATATTGCCAAGAGATGGCACTAGTAGTATAAAATGTCAAGATTTTTCCGCTGCTATGGACAGTGTTAATAGCTCGTAATAGCCTCTTAGGTAATGCGAATAAATTCTACTAATTGATGGGACCTTCTACCAAGTAGTTATTCAAACATTTAGATTTGATAAAGAACGTTTAAATAAATAAAACAGATGAGATACTTTTAAAATAAATAAGTTCTAATATTTTTCAGATACGATTTATATGCGTACCCGGAAAGGTAACCTGATGATCGTCCACCAAGGGTTTAAATTCATCAAGGAAAGGCAAATCGGGAAAAAAACTAGCTGGGTTTGTGGTAAGAGACGATGGAAACAATGCCCGGCCAGGATAGCCACCATAGGGGCCGCCATCGTCACCATGAAAGGACACCACAACCACGACTTAGACTTAGATATCATTTGACGAAAAGTTGGATATTTGTCTTAGATAGCATTCAATTTTGTCAATTGGGCGGAATGGCTGTACTATATAATAGACCAATATTTTTTATAGAGAGATGAAAAGGAAGTATACCTTGAAGTGACAAAAAAGCATTTCTTGTGTTGTCTGTTTGTCTGGTTTAGTTATACGAAAGTAGTAAGTACGAAATAAACAGGGAATTTGGATTTAATTATTGATCTTAATCATGCGCGTAGGATTATATATTATTTTATACTATTGAGGAAAAAATAAAACAATAAGTATAGGCACCTAAGTACCTAAGTAGGTAATACTCAATAAAAAAACAATACATTAAAATAAAACTTATTATATATAATTATAAAATATACTGTTTCAAATGCTATTTATTTGTATAGGTACTAAAGAGACAAACAGACATACGACACACCTGATAATGAGCGGCTACATATAGACGTATGGACTTGGACATTCCATGTTATACAATGCTAAAAATATTACAGTTTATAGAATAAACTTAAACTTTTAAATTTTATATATTTATAGATTTTATATTTAGGTATGTATGTACTAATTATTATTTATTCAGAACAATGTAGGTACCTAAAAGTTGTCAAAACTGTGAAGCTGTCTCAATTCCCTCCTGAACGTATGAATATGTATTTTTATTTTTATAAACTATGTTCTTGTAATTACGATAATAAATAACTACCAACAACATACAATTATTGTATGTTCTTGGTAAAACTGGTTTCAAAACTAAGTTTACTTATGTGAGATGGTATTTTAGTTACCTAGGTAGTTACTTATTAAGTTCATTATGTGTTCATTTGTGTGTGTAAGACGATTGTGACATGTTATTTTTAAAATATGTGTATGTTGTTTCTGTAATTTTATTATAACGCAATACATTTATGTTATTTTTATATAACATGATTTTTTTATACCTAAGGTACGTTATGAACGAATTATAATTATACCTACAAAATGGCAATGCGTCGACGTAGAGTGAATACCTCGTATGTCAGTTAAAGTCCTAAACATTTCAGGACAACGAAAAAACGTCTTGAAAAAATGCACAAGTTTTGAAAACCAAATTCGTTAGGAGTCAAATCGTCAAATAAATGACGTTAGGAGCAGTCAATGATTGTGGGAGTGACATCGGATGGTGCGTGTCGAAGTTCTCATGCGATTGGTGTAAAAAAACGAAATTGATCAAAAATTTACCCACGAGGTTTTCACTCTACGCCGACGAATGGTTGAAATGCAACGACGGAAATATAAAATGCCTCAACAATAAGCATTCCCAAGTTATAAACCTTTTTCTAAACCTAGATCAACATAGACTTAATTTTTTTTTTCAAACTACTTTTCACTTTGTTAATTTATAGGTATTTTTTTTCAGAAACTGTTAAATACCGGGATAGAAAGTTTTCGTTTTATGACCTAGAGTTGGCTCTGCATTATTATTCTAACGATTAGTTAGAATACAAGTATTAAACACATCGAAAGTAAGACAACATAAAGCCGAAGACAGGAAGGTTCTGTTTATACATTATTTTTGCAATCCTACTACGAGATGCCTCCATTACAATAAGCATGGTGAAAGTACATTAGTTACAAGTAACAGGTAAAAGTACAGTAATAACAGAAAAGTTACAAGTAACATATAATTTGTAACATATAAGTTGCTTTTAATTAAATTAATATTGCTTAGTTTTCATACCAGGTCTAACTAAAACACGTTCTAGTCGATCAGTTAGTATAGTAATAATTCCTAATCAGTTTAAATATAATTTATTAATAGGAGAGAAAGGTATAGTAAAATGGCCATTTTACCTAATCTGTGTTCATTTTATAAAAGTGAATCCTCACACTTGATGTCATGAAATCCTTCAGAACTTCGTCAGAATTTAGCAAATTTTTTGGATTTATTAGAAAGATTCAGTTGATAAGCGTATACAATTATCAACTTCATGTATAATGTCGCTAGACAAATTGTTTTGGAACATTATACAAATAAACAATTTTTTGAATCGTAACAAACACAAAAGTAATCTACCTACACAGCTACACACACTTGCATAAAACCATACAATCTGGTCTATAATTATTCTAATTTTAATTTCCCGAAGAAAAATAGGAGAATACGTTTATATAAAATGTGTGAGTAGGTACAGATTTGAGCCCATCTATCGTATTGCACTAAAAATAATTATAGGTAAGTATAATATTCAATATACTTCCATTATTGTGTACAATAACTAAATTGTGTTACTAAGGTATACGAGTAACAAACCATTGTGTGTATTGTATATATACTACATACAGAATGTATTTAGACTAAGTACTCCCGAAAACTGAAAACACAAGTATCAAGTATAATTCATTATATTCATCATATAATTCATTAAAAATGAAGATTGTTCAAATTATAACTGTTTTTACTTTTTATAACAAGAAAATAGAAAATAGTTTTTTTTTTAATAATCTATACTTCTTGATGTTATATTTTGCTTTACTTGTTCTCTATGAAAATCTGATTATTCAGTTTCAGTTATCGGTATACACCTAAATAGTCTAAATAAACTGAATACATCCAGTATACTCGAACCTGCTTTAGTGTAGAAGGCTTTTTGGGGTGTAGCTTTTATATAATTCGTAAAATGTAGTGTTAACATTGTTTGATTAAGAATTTACCATGTTTGTAATATAGAGTTATTTAAATCAGAATTGAATTCGTCCTGATACCAAAAAAGTATATTATATCATTGATAATAAACAAAATAAATGGTTGTGAAAGACATGTGGAATTATTTTAACAAAATCCTTCACTATGTTTACATACATATATGGTATAGGTACAGATAGATTATACTTTTTATCCGGATACAACGCAAATGCGCGCGCAGTCCTAGTGTCTAGTGTCTAGGATGCATTGGTCAGATGTGGTATTTATATATTTACGTGCACTGCAATACTTTCTGGTAACGTGAAAGGAAAGTTGTAATGATTTACACCTGTGTCGTATAAGTAGGATCTAACTTCCCTAGTTCTTCGCAAATAATATTTTACATCCGCAAAAACAATTGCAAAATGGCATTGCAAAAACAATGTTCTATGGTTATTTTGTCGAACATGTTGTCACAACAACTTTGACAAAATTCAGGTCGCAGGATCTGGCTTTATGATTAAAAGGCTTTCTCTACGGGTAGCCGTAGTAGCCTATGATATCATAGGTATTATAATCAGTGTAGTCTGGTCTAATGCAGATTGACAAAAAAACAGAGTCTGCAGACCTGATTTGGTAATTTATTTATTGCAGACAATGGCGTTCTAATACCTTCTAAGTTTGGCAAAAAGCTTATTCTTTTGCTTGGTCGCTACACGTTTTACCAGAACAACTTGAGCAATAATTGGTACTGCTGTTCGAAGCGCAGCAAGATGTGTCCTGCTAGAATAAAGAGGTACGAGAGCGGAGAGATCGTAAGGATCAATGGCGATCATAATCACAAGCCGCCTGGTTTCTACCAAGCAGATGGAGTTTATGTTAGAATTTGAACACGTGTGTTTTGTACGATAGATATTTTATTGAGCTCTCTATGAAAAAAAGATGGTACCTCACACTATTAGAAGAATTACGAGCACCGGGGTACACAACACCTTAACCCAGAATATGCAAATATTTGTTCCGCCGTGGGATTCGAACCCACCTATCGGGCACTCGCCCATCTCCCCACCTAGGTTGTTGTGAATTGATATAATGTGTAATTCATGTGCATATTATTTAAGCATTTGACTGAAAACAACTAGTTACATGACTGTACAAAATCGTTAGAATTCTTAGTCTTATGTTTGGGTAGGATTTTGATAGAATTCCTAGCTTGTTTCGAAAAATATATAAACAAAAAACTTATTAAATACGAAATTTAATTTACCTACTTGCAGAAAGTGACGTTATCATGACATCGCGTTAATGGAGGAATAGACGAATTCTTTTGCTCAAAGGATTGAATGAAACTACTATCTGCAATATAACACTACCAATTGGTATTGCACTTGGAGTAAAACAAGTTGTACGGCTAAAATAAGGCGTTTTCTTTCTGTCGAAGTAATGAACACCAGTTTCAACTATCATCACAAGGATGATCCAGGAAATCTGTTTTATAAATAAAGTAATAATGAGAATCGTAAAGCTTCACCGCATAACTTGCTAATACGTAGAGAAAGGAAATAAAATGAGACTGACGAAGACATTGAGAAAATTTTCGAAGACTTTCGTTTGTAATTTAAATGTAATTTAATTGTAATTTCAGAACTGTCATCTTGGATTTCAGTACAGTTTGGTATTTTTTTGAACAAGTTTTGCGAGTGAAGTGCATTGGTATTGATTTATTTCAGACCTATCATTATTGTCTTTGAGCACCAAGCGTACATGGTCTGAGAAGAATTTGGTATCTGCAGCGACAGCTGTTATGAACAAGCGGATGTCCTTACGTGCAGCATCTGCACGATACGACATTCCAAGAACAACACTTCACAGTCGCATCAGATCGGGAATAATGCATAAACAATTTAAAAGACAATCTACATTCACTAGAGATCAAGAATTAGGCCTCGTGAAACGTTTGACAAAATGTTCTGAGCTAGGTAAACCTCTCACGCCAGGTAGAATAAGATTAGAGGCGTTTGCTTATTGTCAGGAATTAAACATCCCCAACTGTTTTGATAATAAAGCAAAAAAAGCTGGGAGGACATGGCTTAAGTCGTTTTTAAACAGAATCGCTGATCTAAGGAGTATTTAAAAATAAAGAGACTTGATAACTGACATGTTTGCAAGCAGATTAAAAACGTGCAAAATTAAAGTCATATCAATAGGAACAACAAACTAACTGGGGACAGTTTGAAGTTTTAAAAACAAGTTTGTTGACATGTCCTGGTAAGTGAAACCGCAATATCGTAGACGTACGAATAAATAATTTGCGATTACGAACCATCGCACAGTGTCCGGCGTAGAACAAGCCAGGTGGACAAAAATATTTTTTCATGGTTTTGGAACTATATCTATAAATTAGTTATTTATAAAGTACTATAATATTTTATTTAAAGAAAAAGCATAGGAATTGAGTATAAATATTTTATTTCATGTATACACAATTATAATACAGGAAAAAAAATGAAAATAAAATTATCTTAATCGCTACAAATACTAACGCTAATTATATATAATTATACAACCTTAGACTAACATATTAAATACAAAAATTATAAATCTAACACTAGACCTATCTATTTACATTAAAACTAATTCTCAATATTAGAATCATCGGATTCAGAATCCGATGAATCCGATAGAAGATAGTCTTCCTGAGATTGTGGAGGTCTTGGTTGCAGCTGGAGTCGAGGCTCTATAGTGGGAGCTATGATGAGTTTTAAGACCTCCGCGCACAATTTATTAGACTTTTTTTTCGGTACTTCCCGGAGGCTGTTGATCAGAGGATCAGACGTTAAAATCAACATATTGAGCAAGTCTCTATTCGTGGCTAGACGAGAGCACTTTCTAGTGTTGTGCTCTCTAAACCTCCGGCAATCTTTATTTCTCGCTTCTTGGGCTTCCTCTGAAAGCTGCCCTATTGGAACTACTGCCGTCTTAATCACCTCTGTGCTGTGAATAAGCAATTTATGCACAGTAGCAGGCATGTAGTACCACGAGTAGAGACTTAGATAAAGTCTTCTTGTCTCGAGGCAAAGCTTTTTGAATTCAACAAGATTTATCTCGAAGCCAGAAGACAATGTCCTCAACAATACATCAAAGTGTTTGATGATTGTAACATCCAATCCTGTGATCTGAGCACTCAGTTCGGGGTTCCCGAAAAAACGTCGAGCTGTGTTTCCATCATTTGTAGAACCAAATCCTGGCTTTGGCTTGTCCACAATTAATCCCATTTCATGCTTGAATCGTTGTTTAATTTCATCTGATCGTTGTTTTACACTTGCTTTTTCCTCTGAAGACCTAGCTTGCCATTTCTTAATATCTAACTTATAACTAATGTGTAAAAAGCACTCGAAACGAACGAATCCAAGCATGCAATGTTGACAAACCAAAGCCAAAATTATCCTGATTGCTATCAAAATGCCGTCCTTCATCATTCATCATTCTGGGAGTAGCCCCACAAATATAGCATTTCTGCGATGAATGTGTGTCTGTCAAAGCGTTGCAAACTTTTCCATCAGTCATAGTCAGCAGAAGCTTGTGCTTAACAGAAATTTCAGAACCACCAAGATCACAAGATGTAGCGTCCAAGTCGTTTATTTGTTCCAAAACCTTGTTTGTCTCGATTTTTGTCAATTCCGTAGTTTCTTTGGCAAAAATGAATTTAATTGGACGACAAAACATCGTCGATGATGGACGAGGATTTTGCCAGATAATGTTGTTACCCTCGTCGATTAACCTTAGAGGAACGAACGAATAAACAAAAAGGAACTCATCAGTGTCTTCGCTGTTCTCAAATCTTTGTTTGTAAGCACTATGACCGGAACTTCCGTCACATCCCCATTTACTTATAAGAGTAAACGATGCATTGGGTATTAGATTGGGGAGCACACTTGTGACAACTTCCTTCTGAGCTTCTACTAAACGTTCTGCTGTTTTATTCAAAATACCTTGTAGATCAATTTCTGCTCGAGATTGTGTCACAACAATGTGCTCCTCGGAAGGATAACACGCTTTTTTTGATTTAACAATGCAATCATATGATGGAAACACATGATGCCCGACTTTCATAGTCCACTTCCTAGTCTGTTTATATGAGTGAGTTGTTGATTTTGAATCAATATAATACGCTAATGCCTCGTCACTACTTAGCGGTCTATCACTTTGCAAGTTTGCACAGCACTTGGTTGTTGAAGGCTAATGCATGCACTTGCAGAAGCTGGATTTTCGCCAATGTCCTTTATAACTCTGGCAACGTTTTTATGTCCAGTTGACCGTGCAGCTACCTCTGCAGCAGTCATTAATTCCCCAACACTCCGTGATTGAACTAGATCAGCAACTCTACGTTTCTTAGTTTTAAAAGATGAATCTTCAAAGACTTTTTTAGGTCTTCCGGGTCGAGAAAGGTCAGCTGATGAGGTAGAAGGTTGCGGTTGAGTCGATCGCAGGCAGAATTCTATCTTCTCGCCTTCAAGCCACAACTTATTCTTATTCAGGAAACGCTCTTTTGACTTTCCTGAAGACACCCACTTGGTAGCAATTTTCGAAGAAATGCTGGCTAATTTCATCTTAATTTCTCTTTGACATTCTTCAGTGATGTCAGAGAAATCACACTTAGACAAAATAAATTCAAATAGACGATCATTTCTTTCGTCTTTTTCGTGCTTAAGCCACTCTTCGAAAAACTCTATTTTACTAATAGAGTAAAGCTTTTCTACAAAAAAAGAAAAAAAAATGTTGTACTCAAGTGTGCTACATAAAATATGTCACATAATCATGTATAGCCATGTAGCTAAAACATATCAAAAATTCAGACTGGATACAAGAGGATACATGGCTTTTCCAAGCCTGATAAGTTCGAAAACAAAGAAAAACATGGGTATTTTTTGTGTATTCACAGATAGTCTACTCTATGAATGTTTATGACACATTAAAAGATTCTAATAAGAAAATAATATAGTACATACCTTCAGAAGTAAAATCCATCACTAAAACTTTTCACACAATTAGAACTACCACCATGAGATGTTAGTGCAAGTGTCGCAAAAATGCAACTGACCTATTTCTTTAACTGCATTTACCTCATTACCTTACTTTGATAAACGATGACTCATCAGTATGGAATGTTAGACGTAAACAATTCTTGGAATCAGAGGTTTAGGGGTGTTGTTTACAGGTAGAAAGTACAAATTTCCGGGAATTTGATAATGACTTTTGTCCACCTGGCTTGTTCTACGCCGGATACTGTGCATCGCGTTTAATTATAACAGATGTAGTTAGTACACTAGTTTAAACTAGTCGGATTAATGAAAAATTTGTTATTAAAAAATTACAAGATTTTATTTATTTATGTATTTTTATAGGTATACGACGTAGTTCTCGTTATTATAGTTATTTGTTAGACGCGCAACTGGTATTTAATAGCCAGGAATTACCTTTGATTGTGACTTTGCAAGATAGGATGTAGGTGGTAATTTCGGAAACGATTGATCCGTTTTAATCCGTGCTGCTATATTCTTAGGCAATTTTTAGTCTGATAAAAAGTGGGTGAAATTTCGGGACGCAGCTAGTCCTGTATATTTAACCGAGTAGTTATAATATTTTTGTTGTTCAACTAATGTACAAATCAATATCAAATACTTTGTTTCAGATAACGGAATCCTCATACCAACCCGCAAAAAGAACTTACTTTTGTTAGATGGTTATTCGTTTTATCAACAAAACCATGGTGCAACTTGGTATTGCTCTTCTAAAGCCAAGTCTTGTTCTGCCAAAATTAGACGGTCTCAGGATGGCCAAGTTTTAAGAGTTCATGTTGATCATAACCATGAACCTCCGAATTTCTATCAGACAAACGGTGTTTATTATAAAATTTGAGCTATGTACGAGGTAAATTATACCAAGGACTATTAAATTTATTCTATTTATATGTAACTACCTTAATTTCTACATATGTATATTAGAAACATAACATAATACAAAAATATTAAAAATGTGTACAAAAAAAACGTTTTATTTAGAATTTCTGTAGTAGGATAGCTACACTCAGTTATACATATATTTAATCTAACTTTTTGTAGACCGAACGTGGTCTAGGGTGCTCATAGTAGGCTTTTTGGACGGTATATATATATATATATATATTTATATATATAAAGGGTGTATAAGACTACTCCCGAAACCTGTAACTGAATGGATGGGTAGACAATGCATCTTGATTGATTACCACCGAAAAAACTAAGACAAAATTGCTAAATATGCAAAGTGATGTAGTAATTTGTTTTACTTTGGGTTGAGTTGTTTAGTTCATTTACTGCTTTATGGCTACCTCATATATGGCCTGTAACTGTTTTTCGTCGTTTCAGACTTAGCATAAGACTTTTCGTGTTTGTTGCTGTATTTATACACCCTGTATAGAAGCTTGCTAGAGTCATATCTGTACTTTAATGTCTCTGTTTTTATTTTTAAATTATTGTTTTTGATACCTTCATAATTTATTTCAGACGATGGATTTTTTATACCAACTCGTTCGGGGAAAAAACATCTTCTGATGTTGAATGGCTATACATTTTTTCAACAAGGCTATAGCTCAAACTGGTATTGTTCTTCGAAATCCAAATCTTGTCCTGCCAAAGTCAAACAGGTTTCATAGGGCAAAGTAGAACAAATCAATGTTGACCATAATCATGAACCACCTAACTATATTTGCAGGAATGGAAATTACTTTAAAGTTTGATTTAATATTTTTTATTACATTTTGATTAAAGTGTTCCATTTTTAAATGCATAAATGGACATAATTAGACCCTGTTTGTTATTTGAGTTTTTACTATCATTGGATTCAAACATATAAAAGTTTCAAAGTTATTAAAAAAAATGGTAATCGTTTTACAAAACCTTAAAGCATTAATTTTATAAAAAGGTTTTAACAACATTATTTTTTACTGAAAAATATAATATTAACACATGATTTACCTTTTTCGATTTATGAAAATGTGATACTGAATGAAATCAACGTAATTTAAAAACTTTATGCAAAAAAAAAAAAAATCATGTCATCGGAGATTTAATATGTTAGTAGTTTTTGTAGACTTAACACCTGCATCATTTCAAAAAAATATTTTCACAACCGACAATAGTCTCTTGTGAAAAACTAGTGATTTAAATTTTTTATTCTTTACCAGTGATGTCCTTTAGTGCGACTTCAGCATTTAATGAATCTGGAGTACAAAATACCAGAAAGGGAAGACCGAAAAAGGGAAGAAAAAGGAAGTATGTCACACAAAATAGATCAGAAAAAAAGAAGAAGCTAAATACTGGGCAAGAATATATAAACTACAAGGGTGATTTAGTATTCGAAAAGACATTTCTAGGAGGATTTAACTGCGGCTGCATTAAAAAATGCACAGAAAAGGTTAATGAAAATGCAAGACGCAAATTGCATAGAAACTTCTGGTCTGCAGGATTGTACGAAGCACGTTGTGCCATTTTACAAGGATGTGTTAAAGAAGTTCCAAAAAAGAGGTCACTACGTGGGTCAAACAAAAGATCTTACACCAGAGAATATACGTTGAACGATACTGCTGTTTGCAAGAAAACATTCTTGAATACGTTTTCTATAAGCTAGACACCTATAGACACAGCTTTAGCTAAAAGGAGAAGTAAGCAACCATTGACTGACAAAAGAGGTATTTATAACAGGAGGCAAGAATAAAATATCAGATAAAAAAAATAGAACGAGTTAAAGAGTTTAAAAAAACTGCCTAAATACTGATCACACTACTGCAAAAACAACATCTGCAATATTTCTTGCGCCTAATTTAAATACAATAGTTATATACAACTTATACAAATAAACTTACCCTAATGGTGTTAGTAAATCAAAAACATATTCTACGTAAAATTTAATTTACGTTTTATGAAACCTCATAATGACACTTGTGTTCGATGTGATGTCTACGATGTAAGAAAAATTAATTTGAAGCCAACTTGAAGCATACAAGTTAAGCCTCATGTGGCTGTAATTACAATAATAGTCCTATAATTTCTTATAAACTTTGACATACTTGTAAACTGCGAGTTGTATTGCATAATATATTGTATCGTGTTTTATTAAACTATCATTAAAATAAGGTGTTTATAATTTATTCACAAACGAGGCTTCACGCTAGATAGACTTTATGAGTTACTGTATTATGCATTTATGAATTATATGTAGGTACTGTTTTTGTCTCACAACGTCGAACGTTATGTAAATAAACGTCGTTCAAAAAGAGAGCTTAATTAAAAAGTCCTTCAAACCTAGAATAAAATGTAATTAAATAAGTAAACCAACTACAAACAAAAACTTAAAATCTTTTCAGGCAACGGTATTTTCACACCATCTAGTTCTAGCAATAAGCAAATTCTGATGCTAGATGGCTACACATATTATCAGAAAAACAAAATGCTTTGGAATTGCTCTTCAGCGCAAGAACAGTGCCCCGCGGAAATCAAACGTTTTCCGAATGGCGAAGTCGTCAGGATCAACGTCGAACATAATCATGAGCCACCGCGATTTGTGTGCAAGAGAATGGAATTTACAGTTGAATTTAAAAATTAAAAAAATGAATTGTTATTCGTATTTTATTTCAATCTCGAGGTTCGATCCCCGCGGCACCGACCGACGACGGGACAAATGTTTGCATTATCGGCAAATATTTGTTTCTGGTTTGGGTGTTGTGGTGTGCCATGGTACTTGTAGTTTATGATACGTTTTCTACTATATGGTCGAAGCAACAACAAGACAATATTTTTTGTCCCAACCAATTCACAATATGGTAAAAAAATCATTGGAATGTACATGAGACGTATCCAACGGATTTTTTTTCCATCACCTATGTATTTGTAATATCAAGAAATTCAATAAGAAAAATGAACCAGTTTCTAAGTTCAACCAGCTGAACCAATTTAAATTTTCAGATGTACAATTCATACCGACGGAGAAAGGGAAGTACATTTTGGTGATGCGCGGGTTCACTTACTCTCAGGTTGGAGGGAGGTTCTTCTACTGTTCTTCGAAGCATATGGGGTGTCGGGCGCGGGTTCGCCTTCTGGCAGGCAAGTTGGTGCCTTCAAATGATGCGCATAACCACGCGCCGCCGTCCCACGCGCGTTGTGGTAATGGCGCCTTCGTCCAACTCCGTCCTCGAGGCCTCCTGCCCTCGCCTGTCACCTCCCCGACGGCCGCGGCTGCCGCTCTCGCTCTGCATGCATTCAACTTCCCGAGAATACTGCCCAAGACAGACCTTTGGTCGGCACTGCCAAAGCCAGACTCAAAAAAGGACTAGATCTTACCCTAGTTTTTAAAAGCTCCAACTGTACACAAAAGTTAATCCTTTCCCGTTTAAGAACTTTCTCTGCTTATCTATTATTTGAGGGAAATACGGAACCCTAAAAAGGAAAAAAGAATTAACTTTTACATGTCAGTAAGATATTAGGCTTTTGAATAACAAGGATATTTGTTTTTTCATCATGTGCGATACGGGGCAGTATTAGATAGACCTTAATAAATGTTTTATGAAAACATCTGCCAAAAGCTACGTAAATGCTATTGTGTATACGTCACTTCACTTCTAAGCATATGGTTGGATAAAGTGGCCCGGTGTATTGTTTTAGTAAAACCGTAGATAGGTATTTTGTTTCCATAAGATAATTAATAACTTAATACTAAACATTTCACATGTACCTAGTAGTACCAGTGAGTAAATATCAACTTACTATCAGCAAGGTCCGAATCTTATACTGATCGTCTTGAATATTTGTTATGAATATAGTTAAAAGTTAAATCACGATGAGCAATAATTATGACATAAGTATAGAATATTGTTGTTTCTTGAATTTGTTGATCGATCTCTAAATTGTATGATAAGCTTCGCTTTCGGTGATATCTCAACGCTATACGTAATTCGGTGATATTTTAGATAGGCAATAATTTTTAAAGCCTTATTTTAAAGATATATTATACGTAATGTTCTACTTAAGATGTTATTTCTTGAAGGTTTAGTTTGTATATAAAATTCTATTTTTATTATACCTAGACCGCTACGAATTTTATTATATTCTGCTTGAAAAATGCAACTTGTTTTTTTATCTTTTGTTTCCAAGTCAAATAAATAAATATCAAGATTGGACATACGTTGATCAGATACGTTAACTAATATTTTATTCCAGAAATAACAGATCACACTTTAATGAAGATAGATCAATTCAAAATAATAAACTCTCAAAGAGGAAAAGAGCTTGCTTAACGGCTACCGTTATACAAAACAACGACAAAATGCAAACGGTCGAATAGTGTGGCGATGTACTAAAAGAAGTATTTGTGCAGCCTGCTTTAGTGAGCTTTGATGGTTTTGTAATTAAACAAGATTATGTGTAATTGCGAGCCTTGTGAAATTGAAAATGAAGTTGAAATAAAGTTGAAAAAATGCTTAGTCCGAGCATGGACAGAAAACATTCCCGGTCCTCCAATTTACGGACCGGTGGAAAAAATGCCAGCGGACAACAACCCAAAAAAGACCTTTAAGCATCATAGGAAAAAAGCACAAGGAGCTTTAAAGATTTGTGTTTAGTACCTACACTGTGCAAATGATGATAGATAATTTAATTAATTTATATTAGTTTGATTGTACGGCACGGAACACTCTGTTTGTGGTGTCGTACTGACTGACACTTGCTTAATTTCTTTTTATTTTCCAAGAGCATAATATTACTTTTGTTAATATTATATTTAGATAAGTTGGCTTTTACTTATTTTAAAAAACAGTTGGATACTAGATTTTTTTTTTACGATATGCAATAAAAATAGGAAAACCTTGGAAATGTTTTCTCACATTTCAATTTTGCAATTTTTTTGCGAAACTGGTTAAGTACAATAAATACTATAAAAATAATTGCTAAAACATAACTGAACATTGAAGTTAATATAAGATATTTTTATTTTAGAACCTTACATTATGGGTATGATAACAAACGTAAGATCAAAACGTTATAGAGAGAAGCTAAAAGCAAATCCTGAAAAATATGCTGAAAGGAAAAGAAAAAAGCGGGAGCATTACCATAAAAACAAAAGACTAATAACAGATCTTATGCCACAAGAAAAAGCGAATTGCAGGGCAGTTTGGAAATTAAGAAAGCGAGAACAAAGACAGCGCAAAAAGCAGTACAGTTAAGCAGAACTTTACTTTCTTCAAGTTCACCGTCAACACTTTTTCAGAAAGAAGGTAATTGTATATGTTCAGTTTTAACCATTACTTTAACTGTCATAAATATAGATTTTAACACGGGTGTTTATAACTTAATTACCTTTAATTTATTTTCCCGACGTTTTGGCTATGTTACAACAGCCATGGTCGTGGGCAGACTGGAGTACATGGTGCTACCGTCGAGAAACGGAGGCAGTTGACGAAACTACCCTCACTTGGTCATTAGAAATAGAAATGTCCGTGAAATTACGACACACCACACTGTCTGTATCCACGCACTGAGATGGTCTGTCGTGTTAAAATCTATAGTAATGTCTACTAATCACGATTGTTTGAAAAATAATAATGTCATAATATACTAACCTTTGATTGGTTTTAGCTCCTTATCATGTTTTAATTTATAATCTAGTTTTATTTTTAATAAGTGCGTTTCTACATGTAAAATTATATAATCTGAAAATATTTATCTTCTAATAAATAATAAAAAAAACGCAAAGGTTTTTTTTTAATAATCCTGCCTGAAATTTTTTACTGAATAAAAAGTTAATCGATCCAGGTATGTAAACCTCTTAAAATTAATGTTTTTCTATTCTGATAAATTGGATATGGTAGTGTTAGGAATATCTCTTCGGGGCGGGGCCAATGACGTATCGCTGTCGCACGCCTCAATTCTTTCTTGGATTTCGAACGTGGCGGACGTCTCTTAAATTGTTGCCCAGTTCAGATTCTTTTTGTTTTGTTATTTGCGTTCATTTTATTATATTGTCCGTGATTATTATAAGGTTCGTATCATTTAGTTTAGGTATTTCGATTTAAAAAAAAAACCTATTACCATCCTGATCCTTATTAGTAGATATATTTACGTGTTGTGTTTGATATGAAAGCTTTGTCATATCAATTATTTTAACATGTGTATGTTTACTCAGATTTCATAATTCAATGTTTTACAGCTGCCATGGGTAGATTCATACAGACGACAAGAGGGGGAGTGTTATTAGAGTTCAACAACTACAGGTTTTACAAGAACTACGCGAATGGAAGCCTGGTGTCCTGGGTCTGCTGTCGGTCTCCATACTGCAAGATGAGGATTCGCACCAGCGGGAACAGAATACTTTCTTGCCTCAATAACCACACTGAGAAATGTGTGCCAATTAATAAGTTTAAGTCAACAGATAGAGCGTCTAGTTTTTGAATTAGTCAGAAAAATAATAAAACGAATATTTATAGTAGTGGTAGAAAGTTCGCAATATTTTAGATATCTGTATTTGTGCACAGTTTGTATCTAGGGCTAATTAAATTGTTTAGTATCGTTCGTTGTCTAGCTTAGTCGTTCCCTAGCAGATCGGCTAAGTTAAGTATCTTTGTAGCGTGGTCACCAAATGGATGAGTGACCGCAAAGTGGTATTAATAACTAAACATACCGCGCTTTGTAGAGCACGTTAAGAGGGTTATTCTCTTAGGTCTCATCTATAATATGATCTAGTCGTTATTAATAAAATAAAATATTTTGAACCTACTTATACAATTATTCTAGAGCGTTCTGTAGTTGTAGGACATTGTTTGTCTATCTAGATCAGGTTTGATCTCGTTTGCAAATAAAGGATTATCCGATTTTAAATCTTCATTGTCACTTTGAAACCATAACCTAAATAAAAAAACGTATAAACCGCCATGAAATTGCAGATCCGGTATTTATAAAAACGTTAAGAGGTGCAGATGCGATCTTGTTCCAAGGTCGCAAGTTCACAAAGTGTTACGAAGGAATACATGACGTTGTTACATGGAGGTGTCAGAACCGACAGTGCCAGGCTCGCCTTAAGACTAAGCAACAACTAAACATGACTAAAGTGGTTTGCTTTGGTGGGCATGTACAAAACTGTCCAGTATTTTTCTAAAAAAGCCCTTGTTGTTTTACAATTTGTTGGTGACTCAGAATTGTTGTTTTCTGATCGCCATCCTATTCGTTTATCACTTGTTTTCATTATACCCATCATCCATTTCACTATATTGCACAACTGCTGGTTTATACTCTTATTTATATTGGTAGTGTGGCCCACTTATAAATAAAATGTAAAAATAATCGTAAAAAAAAAACGAATTGAAAAACCTGTTTCCAGATTCTTATAAAATGTACCTTATAGTAATTTCAAATACAATCGGTAAAATATCGTGATCTACTTGTATGTAGTTAATATTTTGTAATATGCAGTGGTACATGCTACATACAGCATAGCCATCTGCTTGCTCTGCCTATAAATGTAAAAAAAAAGATATAAGAGTAGTAGAGTTTAGCAAAAATGGGTAGTTTAAGTACGTATGTTTTTTTATTTTATTTTCTTAGTCTCTAGCGCATGTTCACATGTTCTAACGCCTACTTTCTTTCTGTCCAGGAGCGAAATACATACAGACAGCAAAAGGCGGTACAATGTTACTTTACGATGGATACAAATACTCCAGAAACTACCAAAAAGGCGTCCGCGTATCTTGGAAGTGCAACAAATCCCGCTGCATCGCACGCATCAGCTCTGTTGGAAATCAGATCATTGCCTTTAGGAACCTGCATAATCACGTCAAGGGAAGCCAGCATCGCTGGACGCAGAACCGACCCGTATAACTCATCCAGTAAACATCATGTTTTTGGTGCCATGCTTTTATGCTTTTATTGAAATTTCCTAGTGAAAACATATTTATAGATTCATGCTATGAGTTTTACGCGTGTAAAACTAGTGATAAAAAATAATTAATCCATGTATTTATTATATTAATAGATCCAACTAGAGAAGGCTTCAAGTACTTATTAGAAAACAATTAATAGAAAGGCGAGTTGCTATCGTGGTATTGCAACAAGTCTGCTCCATACTGTGTATTTACCCTTTTATCCTCTGAAGGACTATAACATATCTTAGAAATAGTGTTTATTCAGCAAAATGTAGGTTTGAAAACTAATACTTGATGCTTCTTTAGAAGGTACATAATATTCAGAATAACACCTACTTAGTAGGTATTAATAATTTAAAAGGAAAACCGTACGGGATGCTCAAAGAAGCGAAAGTAGGTAGGTAGAAAGTAGGCATTCTTCTCATGACCCGATTGATAGGGGTCAGAAGTTACTAATTACGAAATTTGCATTAATTAGTTCGTTCTTCTTGTCAATGGTTCTTAATACTATGTACGAGTAGATTAAAGCACTATTGATGCCTATTGATGCCAGTGACAGTTTTGTTGTAGATTAATATTGTGCCTTGTAATAATTTGTCAATAACTGATTCCAACACTGTTTCGAAAAAAAGAAACTGAGTGTGTCTGAAAAAATATCTGTTACTGAAACTTAATTATTTTTAATAGGCCTATTATATTTAAAGGCAATTAGACGAAGTCGACGACGAGATAGATCTACAAAAATTGTTCTGTGAAACTATTGTTCTATTCTTCTGTTACTGTAAACCCTATTTAAAAAAAAGACGCATAAGAGATATTTTAATGAGTATCAAATAATTTCAAGCTTAGTATTCTAATCAGTAACTATTAGTCAGAATTGCAATTTCACTTCACGCAATGTAGCTGAAAAGTATTATAAACTTTTCCGTTATATTTAATAAGGAATTCTGTTACTTTAGCAACCCAGTAATAAATAAGTGGTATTCTCGTGTTTCAGTCTTACTGAACCAGAAATTATCTGTGTTTCGACACAAGCGTATTCCTCGGTGCTAACAACATAAATGTGTTTCAGCAACTACAACGACATTGCCTTTGGTTTTTGGAATGTCGAGACTAGGCCGGCCTCAACTAAACATAGGTCAATACCGGTTTTGCCGATACAAAGCTCCTGGCCCGGATTCAGGCCCCAAAATCAGATGGAGGTGCACCTTTCAGCCTCGCGGATGCCGAGCCAAACTCGTCACTTTAGAGAACATTGTTATACATACGATTCTAGAACATAACCATTGATTGTACATGTAGTCGCACCATATTTGAATTCGTTCTTTTGTTTTTTTCTATTTATGATGTCTGTGACGTGTGGTCATTCATACCAGTGAGATTTATCGAGTTCTCGGATTTTGATAAATTATAAAAGTTTTAATTAAAGTTTTAATATTGTATATTTTGATTAATCTTGTATTACAAGCTCAATTACTTTTGATGAATTTAAAGTTAAAATTACACAAAGCAAGCAGATGTTTTCATTTTGAGTTCACTTTGCTCAGAAGATATTTCACAAATTCGAGCGACTGGCTTTGATACGCCTTTTTTATAATTTTGTAATTTAAATACGAGAATCTCGCTGGTATGATTTATCAACGGTAAGCCTTTTGATAACTTTCGGTTTTGTATTTGTTTCAGATAATATGAAGAAGATAAGATGAAAAATTTACATCTTCGTTCGGGTTTAGAAAGTATTTGTTTACAAATCTTTATAAAACACACTCCTAAAATTTAACAAATTAAGACAGTTATACTTCCGAATCGGGAAGGATATGTACATGTAGGTATTTTGGTAACAATAATTGCGTAACGTGTCTGAAGTTGGTAATGAGTAACGAGTAGTGAGTGATTGGTACTGGTAAACAGTTGAAATGGTATATTGGTAACTTGGTTTATTGGTAATTTTAATTGGTTCTTGGTAAATAAGGTATTAGACGGTAAAAACATGGTAAAAATCTTAATTCTCATTTGGTATTGTGGTTATTTTTCAGCGGTTACGGCAGCAGATGTGACAAAGCGGTGCGATACGATAAAGTTCGAAATGACAAAGTTTGGGAACCCGACTATCTCCTGGGGGAACTACCGGTTCATCAAGAAGTTGAGTCGGAAGTCGAAGACTTGGTGGGAGTGCTGTGCAAGGAAGTCTCATGACTGTAGATGCGTGGCTGTAACTGTCGATGACCGGCTTATGAAGGTTAATGGATGGCATAACCATACATAGAACACATGGAATTAATATATTAGTTGGAAAAAGAGTGCTAGAGTGACCTATGTGACCACGAAAAAACCGGCTACTTTTTGATAAACCAAGGAGAGGATAAAAAATTGGAAACTAAAAATATATTGGAAGATAATAATGTACAAAAAAAAATCTGGATTAATATCAAAAAGGTTTTAAAACTCGGTTATTACATTTACGTGTA
The DNA here is from genome assembly GCA_912999785.1 of Hydriomena furcata. Classification (NCBI taxonomy): domain Eukaryota; kingdom Metazoa; phylum Arthropoda; class Insecta; order Lepidoptera; family Geometridae; genus Hydriomena; species Hydriomena furcata. The sequence continues at coordinate 3,163,461 of OU538831.1, read as the reverse complement.
ATTGCAAAGTTTTAGGGTGAGTTTCCACCTAAGCTGTGCGAAGCTCCACACAGCTTAGCGCAGCTCCGCGTAGGTAGAAACGAACCCATATAGTCATATGGTATTTTATTACATAAAATAATTATATATCGCTTACCAATCGGATGACATTCCATTGATCTTTTTTCATTTTGTTAATAGGTTTTTTAATTGTAAATAATGTACCTTACGTATATAGGACGTTAAATGTTAAATAATGTTTAAAGGCATTTTCTTTTGTTTCTGTTATGAGTGACAATATTAAATTTGAAAGCGGCGATGAGTTACATCTGTTACGTATGGAATGCTATCTTCTACAAAATGTGAGCATGTACCAAATGTGATGTTTGGACTTGCCTCTGACCAACCCTTTAGACATTTTTAAGGATCTTAAGAGATTAATATTGAGATGATGTATACATTGTATACCGTGCTTGGGGATTACAGTCGAGTGCCATTCTATTTATTTTATGGAAGGGGTATAAAAAGTTGGCTGATTTGCATTTGATTGCAAATAATCTAGATGTACTTAGTTATTATGTGATTTGTGTATAGTATTTGTGATAGCTTGACTTTGTAATGTTTCGTGTAGAATCCATAATATTCTATAGAAATATTGTTAGATTGATTAAAAAAAAATCTTATTGAAAAGGATTTCGTTGTGTCGCTAGCGAATTAAAGTTCATGGTGCTCTTCCGTGTATAATCGAATTAAGGCATATTGCATCATAATACAGCATGATAAAACTCAATTTACATTGGAAACTTATTCGGGCGTGAGCCACTTTAAAACAAAAAAAAATGCAAAATGAGCTCTATCGCGGTTTTCATTCATTATGCTATAAACTTAGCAATCCGTACGTGTATACCTTTATAAAGTCGTTATAAAATAAAAACTTCAGCATTTAACGAATCACACCGGTTTGTTTTTAATATATTTTTTGTGCCACTGATATACTATAGTTCGATCTAGCTTTGTAACCTAAAACTGAATAGTTATTCATTTGACTGTTAGTACATAGAGTAAGTGAAGTAATCCTAAAATACTCCTACTTCTACAATTGTAACTTATCCATCGCAAACAACACATTGCTAGGTACATCACTAACGTTATTCTCCCTTCCAGAGCCCAAGTTCGATCTATCCCAGCGTGGGAACCTAGTGATCCAGATAGGTGAATGGCGGTTCAACAAGCACGCCTGCTGGGGCTCAAAGGTGCGGTGGACTTGCATTAAGAAGAAAAACGGGTGCAATGCGGCCATCACCACGGTTAATGACGTCATTGTTAAAACCCTGGGGAAACATAACCATTAATTAGTCCGCTAACAAGGGTGAGTTTTCACCTAAACAGAGTTGTGCGAAGCTGCACGAAGCTGTTCGGAGCGGATCAAACACAGCGCTGGACATCTTAAAACTCAAATATTTGAGCACTGTCATTGGTCCGCTCCACACAGCTCCGCGTAAATCAAAATTCACCGTTATGCCTTGATCACACGTACCGATCAAACGGACGAGACAGTGCACTCGGCCGAGCACTTGGTGTTTATATAAACTGACTGAGTACTCGGTCGAGAGCACTGTCTCGCCCGTTTTGCTTGGTACGTATGATCAAGGCATTAATTAGGTCTTGAAGTCTGCTGAGGCCATTGTGAGATGCTCGCGCGGTGGCGGTTGTCAAATTGTAAGGACGCATGCTACAGAACAGTTTATACCTAGCCAGCACACCGTGCGTTTTAGTATTCTCGAGACAAGGACCACCAATCGAATATTATTCTGGACTCACTGTGGACAAAATGCTTTTAAACTCAATGTGCATCGATAACGTAAACATTGTCATTGCCAATTTGTGTAAATTGGACGAGATTTACTGCTGCGGCAGTTTGAGGGTTTTTGACTAGTTCTGGCGTTATTTAATTGCCGTAGTTGAACTCATGGCACACGTCAAATATTGCTCAGATGATTTTAAGCTTTTATGTCATGGAAGTAATTGGTCATAAATATGCTTTATAATGCATTCAATTCTAAAATTGACGCCACCGATGTAGTATTTTAATATTAAGTTAACTATTGCTATACATTCGTTCTAGCAGTTACATGCCTTGTATACATGATTATTTTTATTGAGTAACCAGAAAAACATTTGTTTTACAGTATTAACATTAATTCAATCTGGCTACTAGGTATACATAATGAAAGTTTAGCATAGTTGAAAGACGTGTAGCTCTAATAAGGTAGCTTGTGATTAAATAGCTTAGTTTTATTTTTGAAATTAACTTTACATGTTTTAATTATGTATATTGTAAATTAAAAGCCACTTGGCTTTTTATTTTTTAAATAGTCGATAATTTGGCTTTTACTATAAAGTAGAATAGAAGTTTTCTTAAGAGTATATTATACATTATTTCATATCATGTTATACATTTGAATTTATGTTTGGAATTATATAAACGTGCCATTATTGACAACCTTAATTCTTAAACGATAGGTTCCTGTTTTTGATATTTTTAGTATAGCTGACATTTAAATATTTTTTCATTGAAATGTATGCAATGTACAGACTTTTTACAATTACATTTAATGCGAAAAAATATGAAAGCAAAAGCATTAACTCCTGCCTGTCAAATAAGTTATTAGTTTTAGATATTTTTTTTATGAATTTGTACTCAAGTTTTTCGTAGTTAATTGTTAAAACATAGGTCGCTAGAGTTAGAGGTTTTGAATAAATGATGAAATCAGATGTATTTTATTTCATGCTGAACAGGAAAGTAATCTCTCCTTCATCCGTGCGATGAAATAACAGTGCAAATATCTTTGTGAAGTTTAATTATTAAGTAATTTTAATTTATTCAGACGACGGCATTGTTCACAAAACGAAGATAAAAATATATAGGTATTCTACTCGTAAAATCGGTAGAAGTTATGAGAATCTTCTCATGTGAACAAGGTAGTGGATAATTTAGTGGTATTTGCTCTTGTTAATAAGATGCTGAATTGATGGTAAAAAGGTAATAAATGTACTCGTAAATAACATGTTTCTAGCACATACAATACAAGTAAACTATAGTAGATGATAGATACTAACGGTATATGACAATTTCAGATCTAAACCCAGTTTTCGCTCAATCACAGCGAGGGAACCCTGTCATCATGATCGGACAATATCGTTTCAATCGAGTGAACAAATACGGCAGCAGAACAAGATGGGTGTGTGTAAAGGCCAAGGCCGGATGTAGAGCATCTCTTCATACGATGGACAATGCTATAGTTAGGGTCTGGGGCTTTCACGACCCTCTAGCCCATACCAGTGCTAACCGATATCTTCCCTAGCACGATGTTGCAACAGATATAATAATAGGAGAAATTCTGGAGCAATATTCTCGCGATTTTGAGAAAGACGTCGTAAATGAGATGACATACCTTACTACAAAGCATTGAAAACTACATTATGGTAGTCCGTATGAAACCAATGCTCCAAAGTTCTGTCGAAGACACAACTCAAACTCTTGATTGCGAGATAGGTCTTTTATATGCTGGGGAGAACCAGGACACCTGTGATTTGTTTCGTTATGCGCTGTGCGCGTTCATACACTAACATCCATGTTCCAAACCTTATCTGCTTTGTTGATATGGTACGAAGTATTGTATATGGTTGAATTTCCGATTTCCTCGCAAGTGACAAATGAGGTGATTGGAAAGCGCATGACGAATCGCTAGATAGTGTTTTAACACTCAATGCTACAGTATCGTAACTAGTTCCAAATTAGATAGATCAAGTATGACACGTTAGTTTAAAAATGTGAATATGAAAGTGACTGCATCGGTAAATGTGAACTAAATAATCATTTTTCAACGTAATTCTCACGATAACATTAATCTCACTCCAAAATTTACCGCTGTTCGTTTTTGAACAGTAGCTTTTTAATATATTTACCACAGAATAATAGTAGCAGGTATTAATTCCATCTTATTCGATGTCAGTTCTGATAGGTAAGAGTAGTTCTTCGGAATCTCCCAAAACATGACAAACGGTGCTTCTTCCTGATGTTGCTTATCGTCACTTTGAGGCTACATCGCGTTTCGATGGCGAAAACAATATCAAACGTTATTTACCTAGTTTTAAGCAGTATTTTTACTAAGGGTGGGTTAGTTAATAAGTGTTACAGTATAGCAGTATGTTGAAGTATTGGTAGAATGAAATAATGATCTTTTATCATTATCATTAATGTAACATTATAGCTAACGCGCACCTTAAACGTTATCGTAAAGTAATAATTTTTGGTGGTGGATGACATAGCTTTTATCCGATGAATTTCATAATCATGAATAAGTATTTTATCTTAAATATTTTACTACTTACAAATAAATAAATAAGCTTAACTATTTATAATTTTACTGGTGTTTTATTCACCATTTATACCGAATTTTAAAGTATAATTAAAAAAAGTGTAATTGTTTAAATATATTAGTTATTTTTAGTGTAGCCATGTCGGCCGAGTGAGAGGTACCTGGGCTTTCGATCCGAAAGTCGCAGCTTCGAATCCTGGAAATACATCAAATAACTCTAATCTTTTCGATTAAATGCGTATTTAATATGTGCTTTATCAAAATAGTGAAGGAAACATCTTGAGGAAACTGGTTAGTATTCTTATAAACGGCAATGGACTTACAACCTGCCACATATGGAATGCAAAATGTCGCCTTTAGACTTCTTCAAGAATTTAAGCACCTGGAGACCTGAGAGGATATTTTGTCTAACGTACTTGTGATCACAGTCGCGATTTGTGCGACGATGCTTTATTGTGTATAATGATGTTTTTGTGTTGCAGTTGTGAAGTCAAGAAAAGGCACAGAACAGCTTGTGGTTGGCGGTTACAGGTTTTACGTTGAATACATCAAAGGACCAAAGAAACGTTGGCGGTGCAATAAGAAATCATCAACCGCGTGTAAAGCCAGACTACTAACTGTAAATAACGTCATCGTGAAAATCTATAATGAACATACTCATTAAAAATCGGTTAAATCGCTAATGATTTTAAGTGACCACATGTGTGTCAACATGCCCGAATGAAAACCCCATGATTACTTACTCAAAAACTACATATTCTAAATATGAAACAAGTCAGCCTCTAAAAAATTATAATACATAAGAATTTTAAATTGTTTCAATATTCCTAAATACGTCGATAAAAACTACGAGTGTGAACAATGAACTGTAAACTATGATCTCTTGTAAAAATATAAAAAAAGTTAAATATACAGAAATGAAAAGTCCTTGCCTTACGTTTTTGTTATATAATAATTAACTACAAATTGTTTCATTATTTCCCAGAGTATATTTATTTTTGTATGACGTCTGATGCTTTGGCTCACGCAGTAGCATGAACGGATAAACAAATTCAATAAATTAGGTGTCATTAGAGTCGTTTTGATTAAAATAGTGTTGAGAAATCCATATAATTTAACAACAAAATTATCGAAACCTAATGTATTCTGGTTAATCTTTGGTAACTTATTATACTTTACCTTCTTTGGTGTTTTAGTTGAAGAATACAAGACGTGTCGAGGCACGGTGATGCTGCTGGCTTACGGGTACCGCTTCTCCCGTGAAAACGTCAGAGGCCTTAAAACCAGGTGGCAGTGCACCCTCAAATCCAGAACCAGATGCAGAGCATTCATCACTACTGTGGACGGACAGGTCGTAAGACACAGTTTTGAACATAACCATGAACTGGTGTAGTTTTATCGATATCACACGCCAGGAACAGAGTATAATTTTCCAGGTCAAAATAGGTTAATTCATAAAAAAACTACAAAAAAACTACTAGCAATATTTTTGCATGATCTGCAAATATTTTTCCTCGTTACTAATGAGGAAAAATATTTGCAGATCATGTGTTGTCGTACTTGTAGTTTCTAATACAGGGCTTAGTGTGGGGAGCTCCTACAAACGGCTTGACCGATTATTATGATTTTTTTGTGTATATTTTGGAGGTGTGAGAATAGGTCGTAGGGTATTTTTGGCAAAGATCGGGAAAAACTAAAAGTGCTTTTTCCCGTGGGATTATTGAAATTTGACAGGACAACGTCTGTCGGGACAGCTAGTAATTTTTTATAGATTTTTATAATGTTACATTGTGATGCTCTTCGTCATTATTATTTTTGTAGCATTATTTACATGATTCCTGCAAAAATATAATGTTTGGTAGTAGCGCGTTGATGTCTTTTGTCGGGTACTTGCCGCGTAAAACTTCTTAGCAAAGAAATTTGATTTCTTAGCATTTTACGCGTATATCATTTTGGTTTAAAAAAAACTAACCTTGTAATAAGACTAGTATGTACTTAATTATAAACGTTGGACCAATATTGTAAGTAACTTTTAAAAGGTGAAAAAAAGGTACCATATAATTTATTGACCTAATATAGTCGAGCTCATTGACGTGGCGGGTTAGCGCCGGGCGGAAGCTAACTAGTATATAATATTAATAGTATATATTTTTTAAAACCTTCCCCGTGACTTACTTTTGTATAAATGTATTTCTAATAATAAAACTAATTTTGTATTATTCAATCCATTTTATATAACGCTATTTTTTATAATGTTATTGTAATAAAACTTATCATTTAATTTGAATAAAAAGTTTGTGCTTACAAAATTTGATTTTTTTTTTATTATTTTTTCTGTTTTACATAACGTCTTTGCAGTGTATGTCACGTATGGAATGATAAGTACCGCAAAATGTGAACGTGTGTCAAATGTTTGGATATGCCTTTAACATCGACAGGTAACCAGAGAGGATGGGATCAACCCTACTTTTTAGGGTTCCGTACCCAAAGGGTAAAAACGGGACCCTATTACTAAGACTCTGCTGTCTGTCTGTCTGTCAGTCTGTCACAAGTCTGTATCGCATGAACCGTGATAGCTAGACAGTTGAAATTTAAACAGGTGATGTATTTCTATTGCCGCTATAACAACAGATACTAAAAACAGAATAAAATAAATATTTAAGTGAGGTTCCCATCCAACAAATGATTTTTTTTGCCGTTTTTTATAGAGAATGATTCGCAATTGGCCGGTTTTTTTTTTAATGTCTACACTTATCTAACATTTATTTTATTTTCAGTACAATGGATAAAAACAAGCCGCGGAACCCCAATGCTGATGTCTGGTAGCTTCCGCTTCGGCAAGTCCTACGTGATGGGTGGGAAGACGCGCTGGCAGTGCACCACGCGCACGCGCACCAAGTGTTCCGCATTCATTCTAACTAATACAGATCTAGGAATCATCATCAGGTCTAACCTTACCCACAATCATGAATATTGAGCACATCGGTCTATCTAGCTCGCAATTATCATAATCTATGAGTGGATAATGGGCTATGTGAGATGAGTAGCTTTTCCATAAAACTTAGTATGCGTCCACACTGCGAATCTAGCGCGGTTGTAACCACGGTAAACGCGCTAGGCTTGCAGTGTGGACCCGCTTAGGAAAACTACATCATCATCCTGATTTTAACAATTTATTTTATTCGAAAAGTTGTTTAGCAGGAATAATATACCTGCAGGGAACTAACTCGAACTTTTTTGCGAATCTGATTTAGTCACACTGCAAAATGTGGGCATAGTGTCAAATGAAATGTTTGGAACTACTCGCTATAGTTATCTTTAGGGATCTGAAAGAATGCCTACCGTAGGTTATTATTTGGGGATTACAGTTGTGATTCTATTTCTATCTTTTCTGATTATGATTTTCGGATTCTTTAAATTTGTAGTTGTTTTTAACACATTTGAAACGTATTATACCTACTTATTTATTAATTTTATTTTTTATATACAACTGAATGTATACGAGTGTATGTGTGTACGCCTATCATATTCATCAGTATTTAAATACAATTTCAAATGAACCATTGTGTTTTTTACGATTATCATCACCACAAACAGCTTTAACTATGTAATGTTAACAGCGTTATAGCCCTAAGTGTATATAGATCATTCAAACATTTATCTGTGCGGAAATCAAATCGGCACCTGCGAAGTGTAACATTAGACATATTTTGGACCTTATACATATAAGTGTTGTAAATAAACGGTTTGTTAATACAATAACAAACTTACATCCAACCATCTAAGATTTAGAATTTGGTTTTTTTGAAAGGTGTTTTCTTGTTGTACAAGAATAACTTTCTTGTACGTATTACAATCACGGCATAGAACCCCTACCAGAAAGATAAACGACGTAATGAAAGTTGCTTGGAAAATTTGGGTGCGGGCTGCAAAAAAATTGTTGCTGTTTAATCTATCAGAAAGGTCGAAGTCTCACGGCCATAAATGATGTTAATAGTACATGTCCATGTCCACTGATAAGTGTGGTGTTTCCAGTAAAAAGGATAATGACAAGCCGAGGCACGTATATGCTGGTGGTGGAAGGGCACCGGTTCTCGCAGTGCAGCATACCGAACACGACGGGCCGGATACGCTGGCAATGCTCGATAAAAACGCGGACCAAGTGCCGCGCATCCATGGTCACACTTGAAGATACCATCTTAAAGGCCAATTTGGAACATAACCACTGACATATACTATTTATCAAGTTCTGGGGTCTACTCTTGAAAACGATCAACGATGTATCGGGACAAACGTCACATCGTTTCCGTATATATTTTGAAAGATGGAACGACTTACTTTTGACAATTTATTGACATTCTACCGACGACGATTTCTAATGCCGGGGTCCCACGGCCCGCGTTTTCACGCGCCAGACCGCGCCAAGGCGGACAGACGCGCCGTGGGAACGATGCATCCGTGGTGGCCCGTCCTCGGAACGCTCTGTACGCGACGCGCCGGACGCACACAGGCGGAGCATCATCCGGCGCGGCCCGTCGTTTTACGCGCCATGGGACCCCGGCTTAAGAGTGCGTTTTGGCCAAATATAACGAAGCACTATATATCGTTATACTACTATACACCGTTACCCTGTCACTATATACCGTTTCGATAATGTCGTAATCGTTTTGCAGAGTAAGGACCCAGAGCGTTTTCCCAAAAGCTACTTAAAGTTCAGCAGTCGCCACACAGACAGCTGACAATCGTTGTTCGAACGTGTGACATGTTGTCACAACACGTATCACTTCGGTAGAACACAGTTCATGCAAAAATATGGTGACCGGGAACGTACCAGCATTTAATTATTTCGTAGCTCATGGAAAGACGCTCTATGCAGTCCTCAGCAGTGATTTATGTTTAATACTGCGTAAGTGAGTGGATTTTATAAATCTCAAAATTGCTACTTTGATTACATTGTAATAGAAGGTACTTAATATAATAATAATTATGAATAATAAATTTATACAATTGTAACTTTAAAATAAAAGTTTTTCTCCTAATTTCTGAAGTGCTCAAGGTACTTAATTAAAGTTTGGAAATTTTGCTTTCAAAAGAAAGAGGTTCTGAAATTTTTGTGTACCTAAGTGATTTCGGTTTCTCCAAATCGGGTTCAACTGACCACGAGCAAAATCGATTAATATTGCAAACGGGGATTTATCGCGTTGTCATGTGCAAAGTTTGGATTTCTGTTTATTTGTTACTCAATTATGTCGTAACGGCTGAGCCGATTTGGATGACATTTGTTAAATAGATATATAAGAAAATAGAATATTGGTATATAGAATGACCTGGTTTGAAACCGAACACTGCTGATTTTGATGAGATATTTTTTTGTAACTGTGACTTATAAGAGTGAATCGAATGAGTTAATAATATAGAAAAAGAGTATCTTTCGTTCTCATTCAGTATTTTTCTATTATAAAGAGAATGTGTAAAAAAAATTTATGGAAATAGGCAAAGCTTTGACTGTGCTAAATATTACCTTTTAATTTACAGTTTACAAAATACAAACTGAAAAAGGTTTTGATATATTCCTCGTAGATGGTTTCGGTTTCTGAAAAATGGGAAAGGTCAGTCAGCGGAACAGTCGGATACGATGGCAATGCTCTACCAAGAACCGGACCCGATGTAAGGCCCATATCATGACGGAGAACGACATCGTGGTCAAGTGTGTCTTGTCACATAATCACACGGATTACCATACGAAAAATAAGAAGTACAAAACAGTTACCATCCCGATGACTATCCAACAAAATGCAATAGGATGGGATAAGGACAAATTAATGTAATAGGATCACGACTGTTATTCTTATGTAGTATTTCTAATGGTAGACATTCTGTAAGATACTTACCTTACTTAAGAAAAATAAAAAATATGCAATAAAGTGTTTGAGGTGAATCCTGTTTGTCGAAAACCAATCATTGTCAGCAAGCTTGTTCGAAATAATTACATTTTAAAAACATACCGACTTGGATGAGGAATTTTGTGCTATACCAAAATTGGCACTACCGCAGGTGTATTCTTTAAACACAATAAAATAACAAATGTATCATATTAATAAACAAATGTCTTCCATAAATGTTTCGACAACTGTAAAACAAAGTGAAGATGTGGTATAAAAAATATTACCCCTGTCCCCCCTTGAATAAAAATATAATCATCTAAATTGGTTAACAATTGGAGAAGAGATAGCTTAACACCTTACCTTCCGACGTACAAATATACGGCCGAATACTGATTCTATTTTTGAAGTCTATTAAAAATCTGCACTTTTATTTTTTATTAAACGTTGCAGGTGTTTACTTCGATACAACGAAAGCTGGCAACCCTGTAATGGTGCTGGGCCGGTACCGATACAATCGCGTAACCAAGTGTCGGGGGCCGCGCGTGCGCTGGACTTGCGTTAAATATTGTGCTGGCTGTCGAGCCTCCATCATCACCATCGAAAATAGAATCATTAACTTTCTAAATCAACATTTACACTGAATTTGGGTGCACCACCGTCTTTTATCGTCCACAATATGTCTAGTCCAGCCCAATATGTCTCCCAGCGATAAGACCGCCCATGTTATATTAGATAGTTCGTGTTACTTATCTTATGTTATTGTTATTATTATATGTGGTGTGCAATAAAGTGTTTTCTATCTATCTATCTTTGTCAGATTCTGTGGCGCAATAATGCATGTCGCTGAGATGTAAGCAGTTTTCTGCGACATATGTTTGTATGATCTTGAAATATTTTCGGTTGTCAAGGTGTCTGATGTCCGCGATAAACAAGTAAAATTTGTGTTATATTTGAGTGTTTCAATAAATTCACAATTGTGTAACTGTGTTAATGTTTTACCAAGTTATAATGCTGAGTTGAGTTTAATGCTGTTTCTTATGTCTCCACGTGGTGCATTCTGGTAACAGCTAGGCCCGGTAACGCAGGATCTAGGCTGGCTAATTATTCCGACACAATTATGATACAATCCCGACTTAAATGATTGTATCACTGACACGCAAGAAGAAGAAGAATGTCTTTCTTTTTCATGATTTACCAAAACTATTTCATAAAAACGAATTAGAGATTGCCATGCATTATTCAATGTAAGTGCATGTATTATTTTACTTATTATTTATTATGTATGCACGTCTAAGTATTGTGATTGATGAAATATTGGTTTAAGGTCCGACATATCAAACCACAAAAGCCGGCAACCCCGTTCTTGTTTTCGAAGGGTACCGGTACAACTGTGATTTTGACTACAAGGGCTCTAAGAAACGGTGGACTTGTAACAAGCGCCGGCACGGGTGCCGGGCTACTATCGTCACACTCGAGGACAAAATCATCAAAGCCACTTTTCATAATCATTGATCATGTACTTATTTTGTGTTTACATATTGGTTTGTTTCTGTGAGTCCCAGCTCTGAGTAACCCTCGGTTCTTAGGCTAAAAGTTCAAAGTCAGAGCCGAAAAGGGTATTTGTTTCAATATAAATCACTAGGAACATAAAGGAAACTGCTATTCCTTGTGACCTTATATTTAGCTATTCTTTAAAGCACAAAAGTTAAGAAAATTAGGTATTAAAAAAAAAACTAGTTTAGTTTTAATTGTAGATTACTCATACAACATTCACTTTTCAACGGTTTTCTTTTATAGAGCCGTATTTTGATCAAACTAAATCAAAGTACCCAGTCCTAGTATGGCAAGGAAACCGCTACAACCGCCGCGCCAGAGATAAGGGGCCCAAAATGCGTTGGACCTGCAACAAGTACCCGGCAGGGTGTCGGGCGTGTGTCATCACCATCGACGGTGCAATCTATACTCAGACCCACTCTCATAACCACTGATAAAAGTGACAAACGAATTTTGTATGGAGAGCCGTTTTGGGAGTTGATGGTATGGTTGTCATGATAGCCAATTGTTTGCAGGTAGGATCTGAGGTACTAGACCGATGAACCACGACGGTTTGAAAGTTTAAATAAGACCAGCAGTGGACCAAGCTAGGTGTAAATTTTAAATAATCTAATAAACCTCATCTGTTCTTTTAAGTCTTTGGAAAAGGAAACTTATTTATATGTAAAACTGGATTTTTGTATTTTTTTTATTATTTAACTAAATTTTCTTAGTTTTTTTTATTTCAAATCATCATATTCGTAAACGTTATTTATTAATACAGATTTATAAGCATTCATAGCCAAGAGCCTTGTGATTTTAAGGAATAACGTTTTTTATTTGAGTTAAATTGATTTTATATATATGTAAGTGATGTCAAACTACCTATTTAGGTTTTAGTGCCACAATCTTCTATTTTCCTTTTACAGTTTACTATTAATTCACTTAACAGGCATGGAAGCGGTTATCACAACCACAAAGAAAGGTAACCCCCTGTTCATCTTTGGGGGGTATCGGTTCAACCGGGCAACTCCGGTTAGTCACAAAAGCGCAACCCGTTGTCGATGTACCAGCAGGTCTAAAGGATGTCCCGCTAGGGTCACCACTTGTGATGGTCAAATCATTCTCTACTATAATCAGCATAGTCATAGGACAAATAGAGACATAGGAGGTTACCTGAACGGTGTTAACGAATTTGCCTGCGTTTGCTCCATCTTAGTGTGCACAACTCTTTGATGGATTCTTCTGCATATACCTACGCCTAAGTGCCAGCCCTATTATTTACATACCATATATATTTATAGAGAGTAATGTGCTAATCGCGAAAATGTAAAAAAGACTACTGCAGAATTGATTTTAAGAGGTAGGTATTGATTTTAAGGTATATACTCGTATATAACTTTGAAATAAATGGGTTTAAACTATAGCATGCTTTTATTTGATTAATTCATTAAGCTATTACATTAATTAAAATCGGTAACAAAAAGTTAGGCAATATTTTTCAGGACAACCAGCTCTACCAGGATACTAGCGATTTAATTGAACAATAATCTACCTAACCTACTGCCATAATTTTTTAAATGATATAATAACATATTAATTCTCTAATCATTTTTTACATGAAACCAAAGTAGGTACTCAGGTCACCCTGTGTTTAGTTTCAACTTGTCTCAACCTACTCTTTCAAATGAAAAACAAAGTAAAATTGTCCACAGAATAATTTTAGTGTTTTGCCTTTTTTGAAGTCTGATTAAAAACCAAAAGCAATACACGCGACACACGGAAACGGAATAAGGCGTTTATATTAGCTTTATTCCGCTTAGTACTTTCGTTTATTTCGGTAGTTCATTCTCCTCTGCTTGCAGGCTTGGAAGTGAATTTCACCACTACCAGAGCAGGCAATCCTGTACTAATTCTCGACGGGTACCGCTTCAACCGGGCACGACTGGGCGCTAAAAACGGCGCGCTCCGCTGGACTTGCTCGAGTAGGGCTCTCGGCTGTCCTGCCAAAGTCGTGACCTGCGAGAATCAGATCATCTCATGTGTTTCTATTCATAGTAATCATAAGCGTTGTATGGGAATTTCAAATAAATAGGATTCTACGAAACACTTTTTTAACTGTGCGTTGATTGTTTTAACAGATACTCGTAACGCAATAGTTTTGTATTTATTATTTACAAGTATTTCGATTAATCGAGATCATTTGCATGTCGTTTTAGCAGCAGAATCGAATTATTCAATTACTTATTTACACATACACACATTTACATTTACTTTAGTAATCCATACAATTCTATAAGTAACGTCTTAGAATACTAGCTTATATTGAAACTAGTATAACGTAAAAGCATAAAGCATGTAATAAAACTATAACAAGTTCATATAGTTATAAGTTCTTATTTATATATTTTTAGCTTGTAATTGCCCAAAATTGCAAAATCTACGTTGTATTTTGGAGGTTATTCTGAAGTGGAGGTGTCTCTCTTCCTGCAACACAGAAAAAATCAGTGCTTCACATTATGTTAGCCTATATTTATTACAATTAAAACATTTTGTATTCTAATCAAATAAAGTGAAACTATATCTGTTTTTGTTTTTTAACAAGAGTAATGTACAAAATATTCAGCAGGACTATGTATCTAAAAAGACTAATAAATATCTACAAACCTATTTTTCAGGCGTACTTTTTAGCCAAACGAGACAAGGCACTCCTGTGCTATTATACGGTGGGCACAGGTTTAATAGGGCCAACCTCCACTGCAAAGCGGCTAAGGTACGCTGGCTCTGCACCAAGAGACCCATAGGCTGCAAAGCCAGGGTCTTCACAGTCGGTTACGATGTCATCACCGTTCGAGATGAGCATAATCACGCTGGCTCACGTGACCAATAGTCAACCTGCTTTGCAAGACATTATCCAGCTGTCTATTTTAAGCCAAACTGGTTCTTGTGTTCTGTGAAATAAAATTGAAATCGAAATGCGCTCCGTGGCGCTTATAACGATTTCACGGTAAAAATAATTACTCGCATTTTATTTTAAACATCATTATTTTAAGAGGAGATTGCTACCAAACATCAACAATACCCGATATCCCTTATCCGACAGTTTTCGTAATTGCGGTTAATGTGTTAATGATTACCAGTTTATGTTGATGAGTCTTCAATTGTCTAAAGTTACCTTCTAAAAATATATTGAGTGCAGTGCAGTTGGAGTTCCTTCATGCGTCATGTCAGTGTTTCCTTCTTAATCATCCTGCATTCGGCAGTAGGCACAAAGTATAGTAAATCATAGATTTATACCAGTTTGCTTGCGAACTACGCATCCTTAATGTTAAGTTATCTTACACGTCGGTATAGGTTATATATTATAAGTTTATTAAAAACTTGTTTACTCTCTTGTGTGTATATATAAATCGAACACCTTTAGTTGTTTCAGGAATGTTATGTATGAGAGTGAATGATGCAAAAGAGGTATGTCGTGATCGTAGCATGTGAAAAATGTTTTGTGTTTGAATGTAGGTATATATTTTTACCGTCCAATATGCTAATTATCATGTCTTTTAGGTATTTTTACGGAAACCCGGTACGGGAACCCGGTGATCATGCTGGGTGAATACCGGTTTAACCGATGCAAGACATCGGACGACGGCCGACGGACGAGCTGGGCATGCAGTCAGGCCAGTACTGGGTGCCGAGCAGTCATCACAACGCTGGATGATGTTATTGTGAAGACTTCAAATGAACATCAACATTGACATTCAACCATCGAACACGCAGCCTATAGACTCCTCATGCAAGGCGAACACTTTCTCGTAACACATTAGACTTTATATTGCTCATATAAGAGAGACACCGAGCGCGATTCACGAAGCTCTCCGCGGCGGGCAGAGACATTTAACCGGCCAATGCATTTTTTACCGCTCCTCTCGACGCGCACACTTCAACGGTTTGACAGAATTGTTTGATTGAATAAATGAAGCCATGAGGCGTCTAAAGAAAACCTGTTCTGTTTCGTAATAGAATTAAAGAGCAATAATTTTAGTTTAGTTTTGTGTCAACAGAATTGACACTATTGTAGTTACTTTAAAGTTACCGTTAATTTGTTAACCTCATTTATATGATATCCAAATATGATATCTAATACATGTACACAATGTAATAATAAGTATAAATTAAAGATATTATAATTGAAGGGACCATTATTCTATTGTTGCTGAAATCTTTCTGAATTATTTCACAATCCATAGATAATAAAAATATTCTACGAACCTCGGTTTTAAATACATCTACCCGTCGCTTGTAGTAAACAATTACATACAAGAGATCATAAAATGTCTTTAAAAAATCTTAGGTTACTATCGCCTCTCTGTCGAGTTTATCTCCGTCTTTTGTTTTTGTATATACAAACTACACGCATGTTTTATTTTCTGTTTGTTTGCTTCACTGCATGGGTTTAGTTGCGTTCACCTTTCAGGTCCAGTGTTCGGGAGCACCTGTAAAGGCAGGCCAACCATACTAGTAGGAGGCTATAAGTTTTATCTGGCCAAAGTGAACTCTAGCGATATACGTAAATGGGTTTGCAGCGTTAAAAGTTGCAAGGCCACACTTTTTACTGAAGATGACGTTATAACAAAAACTAGTGGAGAACACTTGCATAAAATTGCCTCTACACAGGCCAAAGCAAGAAAACCAAATATCAAAAAACGAATGAAAAAAAGAAGTACAGTCAAAAAGAAAGTTAGTTCTTGTTGTTAGGAAAATTTTAGTTTGTAGATCACAACGAAAAATTTACTTAGAGCAAGGTCGGCACATCTTGGCTTCCTTGAAGTTAGCTGTGTGACCGCAAAAATGGTTTTGTGTCACTACATAAGGTTGAAATTTGTCTGCTGCGCAGCTAAACGGTTAACTTCACGTGGGCCGAGATTAGCCAACCGTACTGTATTTTTTCTTATATTTCTATCATAAATTGCGCGCCCCAATTTTTTTATTAATCCTTCTTAATTTTTATTTAAATAAAAACAATCACAACTAAGATTAACAAATTGGTACAAAATGTCAAGAAACAGTTCTGTCATCTATAGTTAGTTTGATAGTCTTTAGAGTATTTTGTATAAGTTTGTATTGTCGGACAATCTATAGATAGCTCAACTAGTCCTGAACACTGATAAGTCGGAAGTGACCTCAAGACGCTTCATATAACTTTGTATTGATAGATTGGCATACATAATTGTTGATACAAAGAGCGATGATTGGATAATTTGCCATTTTTTTGTTATTGTCATGTTACACGTTAGGTGTTACTCGTAATTACAAGATTATTTTTTTGTTGTGTATGACCAAGTCGATTTTATTGTGTCGTTATTTGTTTACTCGTAGTTATGTTTAAGAACTTTAAGTAAGATCAGAAGGAGATCGATATTTTTTCTTTATTTTCTTATTTTTTTTACGTTATATTTGGGGTTTTATGTAACTTTATTTCGTTGGAAAGTAAAGATGTTGTTGATGTATAAAATGCGACCATATTGTTAATTGTCGTTTTCATATTATTTCTCCATTTTGTTTGCGTGCTAACGCCTAAAAATAAATACTTCTACTTTTACTACTTTTTTCTTCTCATTACTTTAATTGACTACTTTGCAAACCTCGATTCTCTGACTAAAAGTTACAAACACCACATTATCCTAATAAGGTAAAATGCTATTATTTCAGATCAAATATCATCGATATTCAACGAAGGTGTATTAAACTTCGTGTCTTCTAAGCGAGGAAAACCTCTTCTCCTGTATGCAGGGTACAAATATCACTTGAAAAGAAAAAATAAGGACGGAACAACAGTTTGGCGCTGTGCTTGTAAGAAACCCATTTGTCGAGCTATTTTGATTTTAACCATTTCAAAAGAAATATATAGAGCAGACCGACACAGCTGTCCGTCGAATCCGATAAGAAACGAAGTCCTCAAATTAATGGAAGTATGTCAAAAGAGGGTTGCAACTGATGTCAATAATTCCGTGGTGAGCATCTATCGAGACACTGTTTCCAAGATGAGAGAATCGGGATTAGTTGTTGATAAAGCAATACCAGAGTTCGCTCAAATTAAAAATAAACTTTACAGACAACGAAAAATAAATTGCATAAAGCAAGAAAAAGCTCTGATGAATGGTTAATAAATAATGTATCGTATGATAAATAACATAAGATGACCTCATATAGAACGTAAGAAGAACATACTTAGTATAAAAAAAATTGTGCGGACAACTTCATGAAAAACCTTGGGCGATTCCACAGTTTGGCGTTGTGGTAGAAGATCATTTTCTAAGGCATTATTATTAATCTTACCACTGCCAATGTAATAAGTAGAGAAGACATACACGTCAGTTATCAAGATGCGGATAGGAACAAAATTATCAAAGAATTGCGATATTTCGATAATTGCCAAAAAATAATTATCGCAGACGTCAGAATCAGAACTCCAGTTACAAGCATAATATGCGCGACACAGTTAGTAAGCTAGATGAATCTATATTGGATGTAACAACAAAACTATAGCATTGTTAAAAAAAAAACTTGGCAATAACTATAATAATCTACCGGTATTAAAATCTAATCAACTATTGGTAAACATAAAGTTTTTTAATGAACACTTAAGCTAAATTATTAAGCTTAAGCTAAAGTAAGTTAGTATGTTACGTTATTAAGCTAAGTAAACTAAGTACCTACGGGTAGTTTTTTAAATAGGATCCGAGCTTTAGTTAATAAATGAGTACTTGTCTGTTTTTAAACTTTAAGAGTATTATAAATACATTATTGATCATTAAGATACTTCTTGTTTATCTTTCCAAAGCGACTTTAGATAATCATTATTAGGGATTTCAGAAAATAGACAGGTTTATCTTTTATGACGGTTCATGTGTGATATTTCATTCAAAACTACAATCTGTGTAATTTATTTACGTGAACATCTTAATTTCAGATGCCCAAATATTTGCAAGTTCACGAAAAGGCGCTGTTATCCTCTATTATAATGGGTTTCGATACAATAAGCACTCCGCATCTCGCGGTTCGAAACTCCGATGGTTATGTACGAAGAAAAACTTGGCTTGTCGTTCCACTGTTATTACTCTATATGGAAAAGTAATCAAGGTCCTAAATAATCATAACCACTAAAATAGCCTTTTTATATTTTAATTGATTATGCAAACGAAAATCAATTGATTCATATGCACCAATGATGTTAATCTCTGTAACTCAGGTACCTATTCTCTTTTATGTTCCCATCGAACTTCTTTTTTGACTTTTGTGTGAACATAGGCTTTAAAGTAATAAATTGACTATGATATTTAAGTAGAATTAAACACAATGATTTAATATTTATATTATTATAATTGAGTGCCCTTATTAAATCAGCTCAAGACTTTACTCAAAAATTGATATTCTTTCAGAATATACGTTGAGATTTGAGATGACCCGTTTCGGCAACCCCGTGATAGTGGTGGGGCGGTACCGTTTCAATAAATGGAGCGGTAGCAAGGGCCCGCAGACACGCTGGACGTGCGTAAAGAACCAGCAGGGCTGTCGCGCGACCATCGTCACTTACGAAAGTTTTGTGCTAAAGACTAAAAATGCTCATAACCATTGATCTTTCAAACTCTTTCCCACAGCAACACACAATTAAAAGGAATATACCAGGATAAAATAAGGTAAATTTCAGGCAATGTTTATTGTTGTAAATATGATTGTGTTTGTTCTTACAAGAAACGTGGTATTCAAGGTTTAAAACTTACATAACTATTGATCTCTTCTATATAACTTCCTATTTATTTGGATGTGAATGGTTGTTTGTGTTTTTTTTCATTTGTTTTTTAAGATATAACTTTTTATCTAAAATCATGCGAGCAAAAAACACGGCTACGTACAGTAGTTAACTACGTGTAACCGTGGGTTTTGAAGCTTGCTGTTTCTGAAAGCGTACGTCTATTATACTGCTTATGTAATGTTTAATTGAATTATTGAAGCAAGATTGAAATACTTATTAAGGGGCTCCCAGTAGCTGATTGTTCTTTTTCGAAACGAAAAAAGAAATACTTCTGAACAAGCCACATCTCCTATTTTTATAAGTATATTACTTCAGGTTCCTACCTAGATTTCTATTAAGCTGAAAACATAATAGCAGAAACTTTTCACGATAAAGATATTATTTCAAAATGATACGTTTTAGAATTTATGATCGAAATATTTTATATACCTACTATTAAAATCAACTTGTGATTTATTGTTAAAGATAGGTAATATGTAGATCTAGATTTCTATTAGAATAGATTTTTGATAAGTAATTATACATAATTTATATCATTAATTTATTCGAAAAGCTAAGGCGGACCACGCGCCGACGTGTGTTTGTCGTCATTGCAGCGGTCGGTAGGATTATTTATCGAAGTGATTAAAGATGGGTACATCTTTATTCACATATACTATACATTATAAAATAGGAGATGTGGCTTGTTCACAAGTATTTATTTTTTCGTTTCGAACAAAACCAATCGTCGACTGGGAGCGCCTTAAGTGTAGCTCCTATTTTATTTTACGAGTATTATGTGTTATATTTTTAGTTTGTATGTGCCTAGTCGCTTTATTCTTTAGGTGATGGGAGTTCTTTACTCAAACTCCTTTCAATTAATTGATTTAAAACGTGTGATAATAATGATGTAAAGTTATGATAGAGACAAATATTCTACTTATTTATTTGTTTTGTCGTGTAATAAAAAAAACTCTTACACTTACAATTAAACATAATATAATTTTATTGCTTAATAAAACATTAGCTCAATAAGTACGAGTATCTCATTTACGCAAATCTAAGTTGGAGACATATTTGCTAGTAGGTACCTTCATGAACCATCCTTTAATATTCCATAACACAAAAATGAATTAGGGGAAAGTTCCCGATTAAAAAATGGATTAATTAAAAATACTCATATATTCTAGGTACGAGTAGCAACATCCATTCACCGCTGTTTACGTTTTCTCGATACGGCAGACCGGTAATCCTCATTGAGTTACTTGTCATAATGTGTATTAGGTATGCCGACACTTCATCGACAATAGCAATCCAGCGTATTGCTGCATTACTTCAAGCATGGACAATGTGCAAACTTTATGAAGATGTTATAAATTTGATCGTTCATCATGATCACCTTTGAAGGACTGATTTGCAACTGTGTGCAAGTGCAAGTTAGTAGTGGGTCGATCTTTCTTCGTATTCTTGCAATAGATCAATGACCAAGACCAGCGAAAAAACCAATGATCTAATAAAAATACCCTTCGTAAAGGTTTGTTTTTGCACCTGCCACGTGTCTTCGAATTTATAGTATTGAGAGCACTTTAAAACGCATTTAAATTTACCGGACGAAAAATCCACTGAAGCACGACTTGGAGCCCAACTAGATACGACCGCGTTTATCGATGCATGGACAGATATTTAGGGCGCCTTCAAATTAGACGTTCGAGAAAGCCAGCAAAACAGTTGCTAAAATCATTAATTAATTCATGAGATATGTAGATTTTGCTGTTGCGGCTCTGTGGCGCTTCTCTTATATCGTATCTTCGATCGTAATAGACAAAGACCCAATAAACGGGAGGAAGTTTTAATGACGATTAAATGTACCTAATTTAAATCGTCATAGATTTCATAAATTTACCTAAAAAATACTATACCCTTATATTTTTATATCGAAATGGTGTTTTAGGGAACCCTCAATGCCTGAGTCGACTAGCACTTGACTAGTCTTGTTTAAAGTTTGTAAGAAAAAAGCTAAGAACAAATTCTCGGGCTTTACAGAAGTAAGTCCATACTTATATTATTTACAGTTCAAGCGACATTCACGACATCACGTTTCGGCAAGCCAGTGATCCAGTTCGGAGGCTATCGGTTCAACAGGCAGGGCTCAAACGGTCCTCGGGCGCGGTGGGCCTGCAGTAAGGCAGCTACAGGATGCCGTACTGCCATCACTACGATTGAAAATGTCATAGTTAAGATCATTAGGGAACATAACCATTGAAGTCAATACTTGTGTTCTGTCGTATACGGTCAATATCAGACTATTAGCAGTCAGGAATTCGTTTAATATACGAGTGTTTGATTTGTAAAGTTATAGTTGCTTCAGGCCTTAAGATATTTACTAGCGTCCAGGTTCTGCTTTTAATAAATCGTAATTAAACGAATGGATGTTTTTTATATTTGGTATGTATGTAAAAAAATCATCTAAAAACTTAGGTATCTTTATTTGTACTACGAATACTAAAAACAATACCTCCAAATCTCCTTACGTAGCGTAAATGTATACCCTTATATTTTTATATCGACATGGTGTTTTAGGGAACCCTCAATGCTTGAGTCGACTAGCACTTGACTAGTCTTGTTTAAAGTTTGTAAGAAAATAGCTAAGAACAAATTCTCGGGCTTTACACAAGTAAGTCCATACTTATATTATTTACAGTTCAACCGACATTCACGACATCACGTTTCGGCAAGCCAGTGATCCAGTTCGGAGGCTATCGGTTCAACAGGCAGGGCTTCTCAAGCGGTCCTCGGGCGCGGTGGGCCTGCTGTAAGGCAGCTAAAGGATGCCGTGCTGCCATCACTACAATTGAAAATGTCATAGTCAAGATCATTAGGGAACATAATCATTGAAGTCAATACTTGTGTTCTGTCGTATATGGTCAATATCAGACTATTAGCAGTCAGGAATTCGTTTAATATACGAGTGTTTGATTTGTAAAGTTATGGTTGCTTCAGGCCTTAAGATATTTACTAGCGTCCAGGTTCTGCTTTTAATAAATCGTAATTAAACGAATGGATGTTTTTATATTTGGTATGTATGCAAAAAATACATCTAAAAACTTATACCTAAGTCTTTATTTGTACTTCCAATACTAAAAACAATACCTCCAAATCTCCTTACATAGCGTAAATGCTTACTAGCATTCGTTTACGTAATTGGCTAACTGACTAGCAGGTTATTGCCAAATACACATTGCTGTTAAATCAATAAGGAATATTCTGACTTTCAGATGAGGAGATAATTTTTACCAAGTCCCGCTTCGGCAAACCAGTGATCATGATCGGAAAATACAGGTACAACAAGTGGGCAGGCAGTAAGGGACCAAGAGCTCGTTGGATCTGTAATAAAGTGTACAAAGGATGCAAATCCACTATCATCACAGTGGAAAATAAAATTATACAAGTGAATAATGACCATCGACACTGATAACGAAAAAAAGTAAACAATAAAATGTATGCTAATGGTGGCAATTCTGTTGTGTTCATCAAGCTAAAAGCTAAGCTTTTGTAAAATAAGATTGCTCTAATTCCTTTTACGTTAAAGTCTAAATTTGCGTAACCTCAAAATGGAAGTTCTAAAACTTAGGGTAGTTTTAAGTAATTTTACTATATTTACGTAATTTTAGATTTTTTTAGCGACACATTTAATTTTGTCTATTCCAAGTCATATTTGATGTTTCGATTACTATAATTAATTTATATTTAGCATTTTTTGCATTTTTATAGTGGTTTTGGAATACAATCTCCAAGCTGCTGTATTCCAAAAAACTCACCGCGGCAATCCAGTGATTGTGATTGGAAAATACCGGTACAATAAGCGGTCTGATGGCAAGGGTCGTAAGGTTCGTTGGACGTGCGTTAAGGTCCATCAGGGGTGCAAATCTACTATCTTGACTTGTGACGATCAGATTATACATGTACAAAATCCACATAACCATTGAAACAGATGGAGAAACCTGCATTGAATATAAATAAAATTGTTAATAGTTATTAGTTCATACTAATAAAATATTTAACTAATATTGTCCACCAAGGACAAACATTTGTGTGATGTTTGTTTTGTGTCTGGGTGTTATAATGTATTATAAAAATGTATTTAAAATATATAAGTATTCTATCAGTTCTCTGATTCCCATAGTACAAGCTTTGCTTAGTTTGTGTGTGAAATGTCAACCTCATTTTTTTTTATACCAAAAAGACGAAACGACTTCTATGCGAATTCGGATCAGACATTGCACTGTTTTTTTATGTCTCTTTGAAATGTTTAGTTAAATATTGGCGGACATTTCACGCAACGTTATCTAACCCTAAGCAAAGCTTGTAAGTACTATGGGTATCAGATAACAATAGGAATCAAACCCACAACCTACAGCGCAGAAGGTAGAGCTACCAACCGAGGTGTGAAGGTAGAGCTACTAACAGTCTACTAAATAGTAATACTTTTACTCGTTCACTCATAAAGACGATATAACTCCTGTATACTTCAGCCTTGTTTTAGTGTTATTTCATTGAAAATATACTATAAAAAATACTATTTTTCCGTTTTTACTTCTATACTTTGAGGAAAAAGACAAATAAATCTCATAAATAAAGTTTTTTTATATCAACGCTTTATAATGTATAATAAAAAGCGGTTATTCGATGACGGGCTTGCAACCTGCCACGTGCGGAATGTTTACTGCTGCTGTAAATGTGGGCATGTTGCCAAATGTAATGTTTGGACGTGCCTCTGGCTAACCCCTTTAAGGACAGGACCCCTTTTTTAGACATCTTTAAGGATCTGATCGCATGGAGATCTGAGAGGATGTTTACCGTACTTGGGTATAACAGTCTTGATTCTATTTTTTTTTCTATAGTATGTTTCTGACTGAAGCTACTGTATTCACACTTCAATTGTCACTTTAAACTTAAAGGTGGCGAAGACCAAGTAGTGTTGACGACGTCTCGCTTCGGCAAGCCGGTAATTATGGTTGGTAATTACCGGTACAACAAGTGGATTGGCAGCAAAGGGCTTCGGGCCCGTTGGACTTGCGTGAAGGTCCACCGGGGCTGCAAGTCCACTATCGTGACCATGAATGATGAGATCATACAAGTCAACAATAAACATAACCACTGAGAAAGGTAAAGAAAGTCAAAACGCGGCATTAAAAAGTAAGTCATTTGACTTTTTTATTAGAAAAATAACCATCTTATTATTCCTTTAAAATAAACTTGAACTATGTTCAAATTATCTTTTAATGAATAAAGTTTCTAGAAGTTTTTTTTTAAATATCTACGATTAAACTATTTTTGTAATGTTTTAAATTAAAACATTACAAAAATAAATTAAATTTATTTGCAAGCTGTCTGGTCTCCTAAAATTATTGTGGCCCTTGATATGTTGTTGTATCCGTTTTTTTTTAAATATTTGTAAATGAATTGGTGTTAAACAATGTTGGAGACCCAAATAAATAAGCTTATGAATTTACTCTCAATGAGCCATTTTAACTAATAGGTGGGGAAGAGCAGGTTGTGTTTACAACCTCCCGGTCCGGCAAGCCGGTCATTCTGATTGGCAGTTACTGGTACAACAATTGTATTGGTATCAAAGGACCGAGGGCTCGGTGGACCTGCGTGAAGGCTTGGAGAGGATGCAAATCCTTCGTCACCACTGAGCATAATGACATCATACAAGTGAATGGAAAGCATAATCATTGGAACAATTAAACATACTTTGAATCAACCCAGCTTGGTGTCGAAGAACAGGCATAAATTCAGTTATACACAACACATAAATGCACTAATGTACCTATATTTTACTGCTACCTATAAAAAAAATCTATTTGCTATTTCAGGACATAGACTATGTATATTTCTATTTTCATACGAATTCGTTTTGTTGTTTGGGCACGCCCAAATTACTATTACAATTGAGGTACAAACATCCTAACAAACTTTCGCATTTATAATATTACTAGCTTCCGCCAACGGCTTCGCCTGCGTGGTACCTGGATAAATAGTAGCATATGTGTTATTATGATGTATAAGCTATATTTCTGTAAAGTTTCATCTAATTCCGTTAAGTAGTTTTTGCGTAACTTTCGCATTTATAATATTAGTAGGATTAGTAGGATTAAGATACGAAGATAAGGTTTAGATTAAGATTATTTATTTACGGAATAAAATAGTTTTATGGTTGAGATTTGAAAATAAACACATGAATAATTTTATTATTTAGCTAAGTAAGCAGTTAAGCAGTTTACTAAGCTACATCTACCACCTTTCAACGTTTTCAATTGCTCCTTCTGACTCGAATGCATTCGGAACGTTTTGGACAAAACTCGCCATTTGACGAAGCAAGCCCAACAAAAAAAAAAGAAAACGCCTAACTGTCACATCATTGTCCAGACAACACTGAAGGATTTCCTGTGCCGTGGCGTGGGTATCAGAAACTACGGTTAATACCACCCAGATCAGGATTAAATATTTGTTTGTCTCGCCACGGGGTCGATCCCGTACCTCATGCGTCTCAACTAGGCGTTCGCCCGCCTAGCTGACACCAAGGTTCGCCACCAAGGTCGTTTGAGGATGATGAAACCATTTGGATACGTTTATACGCACGCAATAAAGTGAAAGGATTTTGACCAGCAATGGGACGTGATAGTAAAGAAAGTAGTTAATTATACCAGTGTGTTTTTCCAGCAAATGATAGGTATGGCATAAATTGGAAACTACAGCATAATGATAATTTTTGTTGTTTAGAATCTTATATGAGACGACCAAGTTTTATTTCTTACAGACTTATCGAAGAATGCTTCTGATATTACCTTTATACACATGAAGCGAGGGACAGTGTTGCTGTATGAGAAATATAAATATCATGTTATTAGAAAATACAAGAGTGGAGCGGCTATTTGGCGATGTTCTAACTATAAAAAACTAAGTTGTAAAGGAACTATTACTGTTGAAGTAAGTGTTGCTTTTCTTGCTTTATGCATAATTCGGTAATTTTTAACAAACCTTTACTTACGATGTTTATATTTTAGGATGATCATAATGTTTTAACTAAAAAACCACACACTTGTAACCCATCGATGGACACAAAAACATTATGTAAAAATAGATGAAAATTTGTATGGAAATCCGATAAAGCTATAAGGCGATATATCAGTCACAGCTGAAGAATAAAGGACCTTATGATATAAGTCGGTATATGCCATATCGATATACATAGTAGTGTTCATCTACTGGTCAGAAGTGCAAAAGGGAAAAAATATTCTTTACGATAATATACTCATGGTCCTACCAAGCCTAACTAAGCTACCAAGCTTAACATTAGAAAGCAAACAATTTGACATAGATTATAATGTCGCGATAATGCTTAAAATATACAAAAATATTTTATGGTGAATTCTTTTAATACTTTTCCGGTAATACTTTTGCAGAAATCAAGAGAATTAAACCTATATGTAAGAATTCTTCGGTGATTGATACAATCTTCAAACGAATGAGCTAGCAATATACGCATTTTTCAGAGCCAGTGTACACAACGTCTAAACATGGGAGGCCAGTCATTCTGGTCGGCCAATACAGGTTCAACATGTGGTCTGGCAGTAAAGGCGCGGCCAGGGTGCGATGGATATGCACCAGGAATCACTGTGCATGTCGCGCTACCATTGTTACCTATGATAATCAAATCATCACCTCATAATCATTGAATTGATTTTATTCATGTTTACTAAAGTACCTATCTGTAAGGTCATGATGATCAAAATCAAGAGATAATGGCACAATATGGTAGTGTCTATTATACAGTAGTGGGCAAACACCATCTGTAGTTTTAGGATATGAGCATTTTCACACCTTCACGATACTTTTGTCAGGGGACAGAAAGAGTAGTTGTGTCGGACTTGTGTGAAAAGAGTGCAGTTATTAGGTATACATTTGGTTCTCCTTGAGCTGCTATTTATTTTATTTTAATGTTGTATACTCATAGTAAAGCAGCATTTTAGAAACGATGCATCACAATGAGCAAGCTAAATGATCAGAACGATATTACTTACTTTTTAAGACAACCTTGAAAATCATGATAAATTTATATAAAACCACTCACAGTTTCAAAAGGAAATTGCGATTCTCAACTCTTCCAGTGTAAATTAGTTGGTATAACTCGTATAAAAAAATCACGTGTATTTAATACTTACAGTTCCTGTGTTCACGACGTCTAGAGTTGGAAACCCCGCGATACAGGTCGGCAAATACAGATTCAACAAGTGGTCCGGCAGCAAGGGAAGCAAGGTCCGATGGATATGCACTAGGACCCACCACTGTCGCGCGATTATAATAACTGTTGATAGCGAAATCATCAAAATGACTCCACATAATCATTGAAGCCACTTGTTTGTAAAGTATGAGATAGTGATGAGATCCCCCAAAACCTAATATATATTTTCTCATAATGCCAAAGGATTGAAGAAGTCAAACCCATATATTGCTGGACACAAGCTGAAAATTATAAAAGGAATAGTTTGTAGGTGTAAAGAGAACAATGATTACAAGCACATTGATGGGGACAGTGTATGGTTATTTCTGAAATAACCCGTTTTGATTGATGACAACCCGAATTGATGTGATGCGTTTTAAACGCATCACATCAATTTACACAAATGTTTTATGCTGAGCGGTGTAATTTTTTTTGTAAATGTTATTATAGAGAGAGAGAGAGTAGAGTAGATTGCTTTCATGCCATAATGCGCAAAAGTGCGTCTTTGAGAAGCCGGATCCGTGGCAGCCCGAACATCATCGTTTACGTATTGTCCGATAGGTTGGACTGTCCGCTAAATAATTATTGGATGCAACTGCATACCCAATATTCAAAGGTATAAAAAAAATCCTGTAATGTCACTAACATTAGTTTATAAGTCACAATGTTACTAACAATAATAAGGACTAAGTATGAAATAAACAATTTATTATTATTATATTATTTTGACACTGTTTACTGCCACTGGATTTAGCTATGAGATAAGTTGATCTCATAAACCGTGATAGCTAGACAGTTGAAATTTTCACAGATGATGTATTTCCGACGCCGCTGTAACAACAAATACTAAAAACAGATTAAAATAAATATTTAATTTAAATATTAAAATAAATTATCACGGTTGATTGAATAAAACTGATCTTGGGAAGTAATTATAATTTAAAAAACCGGCCAAGTGCGAGTCGGACTCGCGCACGAAGGGTTCCGTACCATTATCTATACAAAACGAAACGAACGAAAAAAACACATTTGTTGTATGGCAGGGGCTCCCATACAACAAACGTGTTTTTTTTTCGTCAATCAACCGTGATAATTTATTTTAATATTTAAATTAAACTAGACCTTATAGTCTGATTGGTATGTAAAATAAAATATTGAAAAAAAATCAAAAACATCATTATATATAGCCTCCAAATTGATAGCATAGTTACATAGGTCATTTAAAGAAAAATAAATATAAGTTTCTAAAAAAAAGTTTTTTTTTCACAGTTCTTTTCTTTACAACGTCTAGAAGTGGTAATCCGGCGTTGATTCACGGCAAATACAGGTTCAATAAGTGGATTGGCAGCAAGGGATCCATAACCCGGTGGTTATGCACCAAGAGAAACCAATGTCCAGCCTTTATTGTAACATTTAATGGGCAAGTATTAAAGACATCGCCTCATAATCATTGAGAAAGATGAGAAAGATGATCAAACTCGAAACACTTTTAAATTCTTTGACTAAAGTCTATTGCAATATTACGCTCACTTAACAATGTGAGTTTGTATTTTAATTGATTTGATTTATTTATTACGTAGAATAAGAGTTTATTGTATATTTTAATTGTTTATTTATTACTATTATGTCATTGTTGAGGACCCCTCTTTGGGTGAAGGCCTTCTTCAGAGCTTGCCAAATTTCTCAGTCTGTCCATTTTTTCCCCGCTATTACGATTAGTTCGTCAAACAATCATACAATCGTGTCTGAAATTTATAAGTACATAATAATAAGAGTTATTATTTTAAAATTACATTTTCATTTCAATACCTATTAGTTTTATCATGTTTTATGAAATCGACAACCGAGATGAAACAGCCTTTCAACAAAAACTTTTTAAGTTTTGATTTAAATTAATTGGGACTAACTATAGTTTCATGTTTATTTTCATTGCTCTTTTGCATTTATACATTTTTATTGAATATCCATGTTTGGCATCCTTAGTAATGTATGGTAGTTGTAGGACTTTTTCAACAATAAATCTTCCAAAATTTAAGTCTCTTCGAGCAGCGACTTAGGGCTTGCTTAGTCTATTATTAATATTGGTCAGTCAGTCTGGACTTACTTAAAAATAAACGTTAAAGCAAACTAAATTAAAAACTGATTTAAATTATTATTACCTATCACAATTAAATAGGTATGTACTTCATACGTTTACTTTTGTTTTCATATTGAGGTACGTGTTGTATGTGTTGGTGTATTTTCCTTAGATACAATTTCATTTGCGAATTGTTTAATGTACTAAACCAACATTTATTATTATATTTCTATATCATCAGGATCGGAGTTCAGCGATCCCTTGTTGACGATAAAGGATGAAGAATCTTCTGAAGACTCTTTCGATACTAACAAAATCGCCTATGTCAGCAGCGGTCGCGGAAGGATATTGTTACACGAAGGACACAGCTATAGTATTCATCGAATCAACAAAACCTCGTCTGCGTGGGATTGCGTCGGAAGAAAAAACAGTGGATGTAGTGGACATCTCAAGATTGAAATTAAAACAAATATTGTAAGAATACGAAGGAAACATAAACCGGAGTGCACACCAAACTACTTCAAAAATGATTATAAACGTGTTCTTCAAAAAATTAAAGACGAAGTGTGCAGCTCTGATGGACCGATCAAGAAAATTTATGAAATTAACATATTGAGTTTAAAAAATCAAGGACACGATAAAGACATTCCTGCATTTGAAAGTATTAAATCACAACTTTACAATCATAGAAAAAAACATCAACATTTATCTAATAAAAACAAAAACTCTGTGAGAAATCAACCTTCAACTTAACCAAAACCACTGATATTTTTATACCTTTTTCATAATTGCTAGTTTTAAAGCCCGAAATTAACCTGGGTTGCACCAGTTTTAAATTGTTGCTTCTTATGATCGAGATCATCCGCCGAAGCCTTTTCGGCTGGTCCCGTTGTCAATTTTGATTAGAATAGTTTAGTAAGTTAAAGTTCAAAAATTAAGTCTAATAATATTTAAATTAATAAATGTGAATCAACCTAATTTTTTAGATTTATCAATGAACCTAGGCATTGGGCTATTCATCTACTATCGTAATGCTAGATCACAGTAATTCATATATGCACATTGTTTCTAGGAGCGGAGTTTACGGTTTCTCGGTATGGGAACCCTGTGCTCACATTAGCCGGGTACCGATACAACAAGGTTCAACAAAGAGAGGTTATGGGGAACGTATGGGAACAGCAAGCACAGAGGTACACCAGACGCAAAGATAGGTGGATCTGCTGCAGAAAGTCTGTTGGATGCAAGGCATACATACATACCTACCTGAATGAAATTATCGTTATCAATGATTGTCACAATCATTCTAATAATTAATGAAGTTGCCAGCATTATTAAGTGTTATGTTTTTGTCCTCGCCTTTATAGAGAACTCTCGAGTTTAAGTAACTTGTGAAAAACATTCTTACCCTGCCACAACCACCACTTACACTTTACATGCGTATGTTCAAATGGTTCCCTCAAAAATATTGATCAGTGCTTCCTGGAGAATACTTTTCAAGTCGATGAGATGGGCTCTTTATCGAATACATGAAATGGTGTATATTTTTGTTCTCATTTAGACTGTTTGCAGGACCACAGTTCACGTTATCTCGATATGGAAAACCGGTACTACTGTTCCGAGGGTACAGGTTCAATAAATACTACAAGTGCACTGGACCTAAGGGGAGATGGATCTGCAGCGTGTACCCTTTATGCAAAGCCTCCATTGTCACATTAGAAAACGAAATTATTATGTTTAAAGAAAGTCATAATCATTAAAGTTGTATCTAAGTCGTTGGTGTAAGTTAATAAAGATGTAAAACTTCAAGTCTTTAAGATGCTTTGTTTCTCTGTGTTAGATTAGTGCTATAAATTGAAATGACTATTACAATATTTGGCGGTATTTGGCAATTCGCTATGTTATTTTATACTTTCGTTATATTACTTTTGCCCCTAAGTTTCTACTGCTGTTGTTGAACGATTTTCGACTAAAATTAATGTCTTATAGGTCTAGTGTTCACGGTGTCTCGATGCGGAAACCCCGTTCTGTTGCTAAGTGGTTACCGGTACAACAAAGATGTCAACTACAAAGGTGCCAAAGCGCGGTGGACCTGCAGTAAACATCCTATCTGCAAAGCTTCTGTCATCACCTATCAGAATGAAGTGTTTATGGGCAATAAAAGCTATCATAATCACGATTATTATAGGGATAGAAAAAAATATTGAGGTAATAAATTATAATATAATTCTAATGTATACTTACCAGATGATAGTGGTAAACTGTTAAATATGTTTTCTTGTAATTTTTTAACGGCTTATAAAAAGGAAAGCTTATCTAACGATATAGAGTTTATTTTGTTTTTAATATTTTTTTTCGTTTTTGCGTAGGGAATTATAAAGATTCATCAAAGTCGGATCATTCATTTTTTACATAAAACTTGAGACTAAGAAACTATTCATCATCTCCTGTCCTTATCCCACAAAGTAGTGCAAAGTACGATGATACTTCGAAAGCAGAATTAATAGAAAATAATTATTCTCAAAAAAATCAACATTCGAAACGTGAGGACATAATATTAAAGGTATCTAATTAGGTATTCTACTAATAAGGAATAATATAATAGTATTAATTAATACAAGTTATAAAGAAAGACCTATGTGAAAATTATTGTGTTATCACGAATGTTTTAAAAATTATTGTCTTTCAGAACCGCTTTTAAATAGAAATGGAAGGCCCATGTTAATATTAAATCTACTTAGCAAAAGTTAAGTAGATCAAATGAAACGGTTTCTTAGCGCATGCAGGATTTTACAAAAAGACGTTATTAATTAAGTTATGTTATTTTCACATTCTGCCTGATTGATTAGGGGGTCATATTTGGTTTCCATGTTTTCTTCTTCTTAAGGTGAGACCAAACATAGCGCGGCATTTGATCGCGGCGGCCGTGCGTACATTTCCTTATAAGTCTAAACTAGTCACGCGACAAACTTGTGTCCTGCGAATGCCACGCGTAGTTGCCGCGCACCTTGCGCGCTGTGTTTGGACACACCTTTTAGTTACTCACCGACCAAGTTGATATAACGTCAATATGTAACTTATATTTTTCCACTGTCAGGCACTCTCCCACATCCTTCTATTTTTCTCGTTGAAAAGTCGGTCGCTTCCATCCACCTTCTTAAAATGTTTTTATTTTTTGTTAAAATATTTCAGTGAACAATTTTGTTACATAAATGTAATTAAAAATTGTTTTTTTCGTTTAAGGAGCCGAGTTCACGACTTCTCGATACGGAAACCCGGTTTTATTGCTGGGAGGGTACCGTTACAACAAGCACATTAAATACCGTGGACCCAAAGCGAGGTGGATGTGCAGCAAATACCCAAACTGTAGAGCTGTTGTTCTCACTGTTGAGAATAAAGTTTGCATTATGAATGACTGTCATAACCATTGATAAACCTCTTGTTTAACTGCAGATTATTTAAACTATGAATATTTTTACGTATGAGATAAAAATAAAAGATTTGATTATCGCAAAAGAATCAATAGACAACTGACAACTGGCGAATTACGATAAAAAAACAAAATGAATGACGCAACGATAACACTTCCGTTTAAGATCAGTGCGGAAACTCTATTTCGGATGACAGTAACGTTCAAAATACTAACATTAAAAAACTAAACTAGAAGCACTGAACGCTACTCAATGAACTAAGATTAGTGGTAATTAACAAAAAAACGGCTTGATGGTTTGACGGATTCAGCTTGTCTAATAGTTTTAAATCGGTTTATTAATTTATCTACATTGTCACATTAGGATCAGATATTTATAATTATGTTCGTTTGTATTCTAGTGATACTATTGTGGCCAAAATGATTAATAACTAAAATACTTTGAAGTTGAACTGTTTTGTTTCAAACCTGAATCTCCATAATATATACGTTGTGTTGTGTTATATGAACGATATGCGCAATAATTTACATGTAATATTCGGTTTAAAATGCGATTGTTCGCAGGGCCAAATTTTACGGTTTCTCGATACGGACAGCCAGTACTATTGCACCAAGGATACAGGTTCAACAAATACTACAGATGCCATGGAACCAGAATAAGATGGACCTGTAGTGGACGTCGTGGCTGCAAAGCTACAGTCACCACCGTTCAAAATGAAATTATTAAAGTCAATGATTGTCACAATCATGAAAATAATAATATACCACGGCCAATCTCATAAAACTATCTTGTTCATTGTTATCACACAAATAATTTTGAATAGTTGCGTGCTTATTATCGTTTAATGGCTAACCATGTTAAAGAATGATCAAGATCATAGTTTTTTATACAAGAGTGTTCTTCTATATTATGTTAAACAGTATGTTAAGAGTAACTTATTAGGTAAGCATGGCGGTGAAAATACTTCGAGGTTTCATAAAGTGTTTAGTTTGCAAACCTGGTGAATTTAATGTATATGTCTCACCTAATCGTATATGCATTTACACCGCGTACTTATCATATAAATATGCAACTGATTTATCTTACGAATTGCGCGTTTAGAGGTCGAGTCAAGGTCTAATAGTTCATAGTAAATTGGAAGCAAAACGTGACCAGAGAGCTAGTCAATCGCATTCAGCGTGTCGCATGACAAGGCGTGATAATTTGGGTTAGCAAAGCTTTTTATAGATCGTTCGAATCAGCATTTAAAGAGCTCAACTACTACTATATTTCTTAAGTTTCCACACGTATTTTTTTGCAGTCATCAGAATAGGTGCCTACAAGCTACTTTGACTTTCAGAACTCAGAGAAGAACTTGAGTACACGGTTTCCCGATTCGGTAAACCTGTGCTTTTGCTGGAAGGAAACCGATTCAACAGAGGCGTAAGATGCAATGGCGAAAACATAAGGTGGACCTGCTCTAGAAAATCAAGTGGCTGCAAAGTGTCGATCAAAACTGTTAAGAACGAAATTGTAGCGATTAATGGTATACATAACCATCACCCATACCTGTAAGCCAACTTAATCGTTGAAAATGTTTAATAATTTTATTATTTATTTATTGTTTTAGTGGGTATGTGATAGTAAATATCAATTGTCTATGTAAAGATCAATATTATTAAACCGTTGTTTTTGTAATATGATGTTGCGTTATTGTTGTCTGTTTTCTTAGTTGGAGTATAAATAAAAGTAAAAATAATGTTTAGGACTTCGGCTTCTTAAATGATTTGGGGTAGGTATCTAGAGATCAGTAGGAATGAGTGGTACTTACTACACATGATGTCAAAAAAGGGAAATTATACGTAATTTTCACGTAAAAAAATAATTGTAGAATATTGTCGGTGTCTTCATCGTCAATTTATTTTTTATGTGAGTAATTTGCTGTTTTTGACATTGTAAGTAAAGTCTATGCTCACTCGTGTGCCTATTTAATTTTCAAATTACAACTCGATGTAAGTTTCGTAAGAGTTCGCACTAATAAGTATGTAAACGTTATTAGGACGCTAGAAGTTCCATAAATGTCTAATGTGAACAGTCTAGTAATGGCTGAACTGATTTAGATGACAGGCTACTTTTTGTCCATAATCCGGTTCTACGCAAGCAAAGCCTTGGGCAAAAGCAAGTATATGATATTTGCTAAGGAAAGCGATAACAGCTAGTGCTAAGAAAATCTGGTGCTAATCTCGATTTACAACACCTATTTGCTTTACAGAATACGAGTTCACGGAGAACGGAGAGTCTGTTCTTTTGGTTGGCGGAAACCGGTACAATAATTTCTTAAGATGCAAGGGGCCTAATGTGAGGTGGACCTGCGGTAGAAGTTCCATGGGCTGTAAAGCGTTTGTAAAAACTCATAAAAACCAGATAATGATGATTAAAAACATTCATAACCATTAAATGTGTAGAATTTATTCAAACTAAAAAATAACACAGGGAATCCTAGTGTAGGTTGGTATTTATAATTTCGTTCACCTTAATAAAGTTATGTTTTTATTTAAGTTTGTCTTATTACGGCCTCACTTCTTAGGAAACTAAGTCTTCCAAAGTGTAATTTTTGTCGTTGACGTGAAAAACCGGTACAAAAATAGTGTACCTACATCATGTCCTAAAGACCTAAGGTGAGTTGCACTGGACAATATAATATGTATAAGGATGCAGAGCGCCAGTAAGTTAAAAGTCTTTTAAACACCTATGATTTTCTTTTTTTTTTGGTCTATATGTAGCTTAAAAAGTAGATCAAATAATAAGCAATATCAACTTATTGCAGAACCACAGTTTACCATTTCCCGATTTGGAAAACCAGTACTCTTGCTAGGTGGGCACCGGTACAACAAGCACAAGCTATACAACGGACCCAAAGTAAGATGGACTTGCAGTAAGAAATCCCGAGGCTGCCGAGCAATTATTATTACATTTCAAAATGTAGTTGTAAAGATAAATATAATAAATATAAATATAATACTCATAAACATTAATTCATTACAAAGACTGGCTTTATATCTTATCTCTATGCCTTCGCTTTCTGAAACAGCAAATACGAGTAGTACGAAAAAGGTATGTTGAAAATTATATACATATAACAAATATTAACCTTTGCAGAACCAGAGTTCACCATTTCACGATATGGAAAACCGGTACTCTTGCTGAATGGATACCGGTATAATAAGTACTACAAATGCACTGGACCCAAAGTGAGGTGGTACTGTACTAAGATTTCCAACAGCTGCAAGGCGTCTGTCATCACGCATAATTACCAAATTATTAAGTTAAATGATTGTCATAACCATTAAAGGATGCGATTTTACCAAAATGGTAGAGCTTTATATATTTTTTTGTACTTACTTTGACTAACTATTAACTACAGTGACTTTTTTCTGAAGGATTTCGGGATAAAATCTAAACGATAAGAGTTAGAAAAAGTTCTGAGGAGTCGCAGGCTGATCCCAACACTGATTTTACAAGCTATATTAATTTATTGATAAAGACGCGTGTAAAACCAAAAGTTATTTATAGTAATCACGATAGTTTGAAAAGCAATAGTACATCAATAGATTTTTTTCGAAAAATGTATATATGCGCATTAACATGTGCTCCAAACGGCGAAGGAAAACCTCGTGAGGAAACTAGTTAGTGTTCTTATAAGTATCGATAGACTTGTTCGTTCGGGTATGGAATGCAAACAAATGAAAAATAAGGCCATGTGCCCTAGTAATGTTTCTATTTCTATCTGACTTCTGAAAGATCCAGAATCTGAGCGCCAGAAGATCTAAGATAAATTCTACCGTACTTAGGATTTCAGTCGTGATCTTACTTCGTTTATTTGTCACATTTTCAATCGACAAAAAAAATGGAGTTCCCAATTTGACGCGTTGTTTTGTTGCTTTTTTATGTGTGACCCCGATATCTTTAAACCGGTTATCTGATTGGGATCATTTAAATTGTATGTATTTATGTTAAAATGGTCTCTCGACTTTTCGACTGGTCAAAACATTATTAGTTAATTTTAGTTTTTAAAACGTAGTTATTGTTTACAGTACCTGAGTTTACAGTTTCTCGGAAAGGAAGACCCGTGATCCTGCTTGGAGGATACCGGTATAACAGATACTACAGATGCATAGGACCTAAGGCAAGATGGTACTGTACGATGCAATCTAAAGGCTGCAAAGCATCGGTTGTCACTCATAAGAACAAGGTTGTAACGCTTAATGATTGTCACACTCACAAACGATTAGTTTTGGTTTAGTGTTTTCTTTTAATATTTCTGAAGTATAGGTGTAAACACGGGATATTTTTTATCCGGGAGCCACGCGGACGAAGCCATGGGCAGAAGCTTATACTAAATTATTACAAGATACTATCATCATGTACAAAACTTAATCAGCGTCATCTGCTAAGGCGAAGAATTGCCGCTCTGTGAAACTGTGTTATAATTCTGTGAATTGTAAATTGTAGATATTTGATACAATTAAATGTTAATATCTGTCTAATTTTTTTATAACTTAAAAGCACCCTTAAAGTCGCATGTACACCATGTCTGCGGCACAGCCGGTGGATTTTAACCGCTCGAGTTTGTCGCCTTAAATGGACGGTTGTGTGGCATAATTTGTTGGAGCTTTCAAAAAGTTAACGAAGTGCAAACAACTAAAAGGGACCAACCGGTTGGTTAATTTTATAACGTGTTAATAGAGAGATAGAACATCTGATCAAGCCGTTACAGTGGCGACCCACTGTAATAATGGCTGTGAATGAGCACATTGACTCGATGAATGAATGAATGAATGAATGAAAATAACGTGTATAAATATTATAATCTAAGGAAACTGATATAAAACCTTTGTCAGTCACTTGTTCGATGGTGCTTTTTACTGTTCACAGTACCTGTGTTTACCGTTTCTCGACAAGGAAGACCCGCACTCTTGTTCAGAGGTTATCGTTACAATAAATACCACAGATGCAAAGGAGCTAGGGTGCGGTGGGTCTGTGGTAAGAACTACACTGGCTGCAAAGCGACTCTCATCACCGTTGATAACGAAATAGTTTTGATAAAAGATTATCATGACCATGATCCTTTTCCAGAATGTCATTTAGATAAGTATGTAAATTAGGTACTCATCTTCCTGCTCTTATATTACTAGCTGCGGTGGCATTTACTAACGATGTGGTAGATTTTAGTTGTTGTGTTAATAATTGTCAGGAAGGACGATGTTTAAATAAATAGTTAATTAATTAAAGAGTTTGTCGTAATAATATTGAAAACCTGAAAGTGTTTTTTTCTATGAGATTGATTGATTAAATTGTGCTAATGTTTATGATGTTTTTATTACTCTACAACACTCGCTTAAGATTATGTCTAAAAAGTTCTCTTTACTCAGAAACTTGTAATTTTCAAAGATTCTCATTCGTCTTGCCATCATTGTTAGGTAAAGTTACACAATCCAACTTTTATATCATCTGTCAATAAAATCGTATGTTTGTGGCGAGAACTTATCTCGCATCTTCAAGGCATTGCCATTTCTAATCTGTACGATCTTGAGTTTTTGTCTTGTATTCTACCGTACACTTGAATGATTTAGTTAAAATATTTATAGGACTACCGGAATTTACGAAGTCTCGATTCGGACGCCCTGTGGTCATACTGGGAGGGTACCGGTACAATAAACGCCATAAATGCGGACCCAAAGTGGGTTGGGCCTGTACAAGAAAATCATCTTTCGGCTGCAAAGCTTCCATTGTCACGGTTCAGAACGTCGTTTATTTGTTTAAGAACAGTCATAATCATAAACCATAACTTGTACGAAACCATATCTTATTTTACTGGATTTTATCCGTAGCTATATTTCCAATGTACCGAATAAACTTATCACATCGTTACGAAGAGGTATTTATTGAAAAATGTATAGAGCGCCGTACCTAAAGCTATGTTGAAACTTATTTATATATATTTTTTTTTATTATATAATATATTGCGGCCAGACTGCGCCAAAAAGGAAAAAAAATACCTTCAATGCGGCGTACTACAGCCAAGCTCGTCGTTTGAAAGCGCCTTATTATTTGCCAAAATATATGTATACGGTTATTTATTCATTT
Organism: Hydriomena furcata; assembly: GCA_912999785.1. Classification (NCBI taxonomy): domain Eukaryota; kingdom Metazoa; phylum Arthropoda; class Insecta; order Lepidoptera; family Geometridae; genus Hydriomena; species Hydriomena furcata. Next base: position 3,123,975 of record OU538831.1, on the reverse strand, counting down.
AATTATTATTTGCAGAACCTCATTTCACACTTTCTCGATTCGGAAAGCCTGTGCTAATGATGGCAGGATATAGGTACAACAAACACATTAAGAGCACCGGAGAAAAGGCTCGGTGGGTCTGCTCCAGGCAGTCTTCAGGCTGCAAGGCTCTGATCGTCACCATTATGGATGAAATTGTCATGGTTAATGATTGCCATAACCATACAAATTGATGTGAGTTGAGTGGTGTTTTGATGAAAATTAAATATTGTTTTGGATAATCTAGTGTTTGTTATTTCTTCAAAAGTAAAGAAGTAAAATGTATTCAATCAGATCTTCAACAAAAGACATCTACGTTATTCATCAATTTCCAGTTTATTAAAACGGATTTTTTTCTAGTACCTACGTGCAATTTACGCCGTGCTCCTTTAAAATCTTCCAAATATTTGGTGGAGGTATCCACGTATAATTATATTGATGTATTGTATTGTATATGCATAGGTACAACTGTATTTTTTTGCAGGAATAAGGTTTACTCTTTCTCGCTTCGGCAAGCCGGTGGTAGAGATTGGAGGGTACAGATACAATAAGTACTACACCTGCACCGGCCCCAGGGTACGGTGGGTTTGCAGCAAGAAGACTACCCTCAAATGTTACGCTTACGTCATCTCTGTCAACGACCAATTTGTAAATATGGTAGGGAACCATAATCACCAGCCTGCTTTTACTTACTAGATGGTTGATAGCACAATTATTAATTTCCTTAAAGTATTTTCTGTTGGGCAAACAACTCCATAGTCATGTAAGTAAATAATATGTTTAGTAAATAATAAATTAAAGTATTGACGATTTAACAGGCGAACTGAACTAACATTATTTCTCGTGGTGATCCATCCATCATCTCAGCGGAGGAGGTAATGCAACTCACTTTCCTTGTGCTCTCTGTTGTGTACTTCCATCGCTAGTGACTAATATTTTCTCACAACAGCTTAGGAATTTCACTTAAAACGCCGCACGGAGGAGTATTTAGCCTCGAAAGTTGATTAAAATTATTTTGTGATATTTTTCGATTAGTTATAAAATAAAAAGCAGTTTATAGTGATAATTTTGTATTTAAAACATCATACATACTCGTACATACATTTAATTTTACATAAAACCTGTCTACACAAAATCGTTCTAATCAGATTCGCCTTCACTGGATTCGTCGTCTTCGTCATTGTCAGACTCTGTAGACGAGACGTACGATGTCTCCGGGAGCAAGAGTTGTAATGCCTCATTGGAAAACGGCTTACTTTTTTTCCGGGGCCTTTGCCTGGTACTGCTCAAAAAAGGGTCCGAACTTAGCAGAACTCTGTTTAAAACATCTCTATTACAGTCTTCTCGTGAAAACTTTCTTGAAAAATTCTGTCTATATATGCGGAAGTGTTTGTTTCTGGCCTCAGCCGCCTCTTCAGACAATTGGCCAATAGGCAGGATAGCATGATCAATTACTGTGGCTCCATGTCTCAAAACTTTGTGCATTGTAGGCGACATGGGATGCCACTCATATAAATCCACATAGAGCTTTGCAGTTTCTTCTGCAAAGTTTTCAAATTGTATTGTATCAATTTTTAGACCACTTGACAAAACCTCTGATATGGTACTGCATTTTTTTATTAGATTGATGTCAACTCCTGTAATACGGGAAGAAGTTTCGGGATTCGAGAAAAATCTTCTTGAGAAAAATTCTGGAACAAAAATAAAAAATACAACATTGTTTAAATAAAACTCAATTTCGACTTATTTCGTTAAAAAAAGAAATAAAAAAATGGCGTGTAGATGCGGGACATTTTCCTTTGAAAACCTTATCAAGAATAGTGAAATTTTACATTACATCCAAATTCGCAAGTTAACTAGGCTTAACTCTTAAACAAAAACATCTTTAATTGCAGTGTTTATAAAAAAAAAAGTATATTTTTTAATGCCGAACGTTTAACGTGCGGAATGCCACTTTAACTACTTTAATATCAAAATAAACATGTTTTAAATAAGTACTGACATACCTTCTTCAATATCCATAATGGTTATCACAAAATTTCACCAAACACAAACAGGTAATGCAATTATAAGATTACGTTTAAACTGTAGCGCCGAGAACGAAGACGTACGATTCACGCAATGGCTGGGTTCCGACTGCTGTTACGGTCAGTGGAGGGGCAAGACGTTATCAAAATGGCCGTTTAGTGACGTAATAGTTAATGGGCTTTAACGATACGTAAGTTGTAACGCAATGCAACAAAATTCGAGTATTCGACTTTTGATCGACTCTTTATTAAGAAATACTCCTCTGTGCGCCGGCTTTAGGCCAACTTTTTAACTTATAATATATTGGTCTTTATACGTTGCTTTAAGATGTTCGAAAATGGACCGCAAGTTTATAAGTAAATTAATGACTATGGGAACGTCTTCTACGGGATAAAAATTAGCAATGTTAGTTTATCTCTTTTCAGATACTCCAGTTTTCACGACATCGCGTTTCGGAAAACCGGTACTACAACTCAGGGGGTACCGGTATAACATGAACACGTATTGCAAAGGAGAAAGGGCCAGATGGGTGTGCTCGAAGATCTCAGGGGGTTGTAGGGCCACGGTCACCACCTACTGTGGACACGTTGTGAAGATCAATAATGTACACACTCATAGCTAGAGAAGAAAAAACCCGGAATCATTGACCCAAAGTACAATAGCTTGATTTTCAAATTAATAAAAAAAAATAGGATCACGATCCCCAAGTACGGTAGATATACTTTCAGATTTCAAGGCGATATATCCTTGGAGATGTCTAAAGGGGTTAGCCGATGCATGTCCAAACAATATGTTTGGCACAATTCCCACATTTTGCAGTAATTAGCACTCAGACAGGTTGCAAACCCCACACGGCTTAATATGAATAAAATGTGTCTTGAATAATATTATAACAATATTAATATTATATTTTATTTCTTAAATATTTTGTGACTTAAGTAAGAAAGATCGTTTGAGCCAGTTGTCTGAGTACAAGAAGAGTTTGGATCTGGACGTCACCATTTATTTATTTATTTCCTTTTTGTTTTACATAAATTAGTAAAAACCTCTATTATAATCTTCGTAGGCGTAATTGTACGACATATCTTCATATTTTTATAAGCCTGTACATCTACTTATGATATTTTTACAGAAGACCAAGAAACTTCAGAAATTTCATTTATTACGAGAAGAGGAGGTACAGTTTTGTTAAGAGCTGGTCATCAGTATGTAAAGAATAAGGTATATAAAAACGGATCAAGCTTTTGGAAATGCTGCCTGAGCCGCATGAAGTGTCATGGAACTGTGACCAAAAAGGTAACCTTATTCACAAACATTATACATGTCATTTTTAGGGTTCCGTACCCAAAGGGTAAAAACGGGACCTTATTACTAAGAATTCGCTGTCCGTCTGTCTGCTACTAGGCTGTATCTCATGAACCGTCATAGCTAGACAGTTGAAATTTTCACAGATGATGTATTACTGTTGCCGCTATAACAACAAATACTAAAAATAAAACAGAATGGGAGCCCCACTTAAAAATATTTAAGTAGGGCTCTCATACAACGAATGTTTTTTTTACCGTTTTTTATAGATAATAGTACGGAACCCTAGGTGCGCGAGTCCGACTCGCACTTGGCCGTTTTTTTTTAATATCCGTGATCAGAAAGAATATCTATCTATTGATATTATTATGGATTTTTATCACGTTTTGACCTGACAGACCTAATTTCTTATTCTCCTAATTTATTGTACATTATTTTTTTGTTAATTTGTGTATTTTATCTCTCTAGGGTGATAACATTGTAAAGGAAACAAAACATATATGCAAGCCTGATTACAAAGCTAATGAATTGGCACTGAAAAAACACCAAGATATATTATTAGACCAAAAAAAGTATACAAGAAGAATATTTATTAAACGTGACCTTATGCCTTGCCTAAAGCTTCCTTAGACCAGTATCTGCATAGTTCATTCCATTAGGTCAAGGATGTCGGCTTCGGGAAGAAATTGATCCGGCACAGAAGTGAAGAAGTGTTTAGTCAATACCAAAATGAAAGATAAAGTGTATTATTTGAACGATTATTTAATGAAATAATCAAAACATCGCATTTATGAAGGTACAGAAAGAAAAAAGTAGTATGTACTGTTCTGTAAACCACAGTGCATAGTAAAAATCGCAGAGCTTAAGTTATTAATTGCAATAAAAATGATGTGTAAATGTAACCCTACATATTTTGATCCTTGTAACATGACAAAAACTGTGATTGTTTGATTTTATGAAGTAATTTGCGCTTACCTATTTACTGCTACATACATATAATTAATTTCGTTATTCCAGAAAGGGTGGAGTTTACCACATCGCGTTTTGGGAAGCCGGTTTTAAAACTTGGAAACTACAGGTACAACAAACGACCTTACTCCTCTGGTGATAAGGCGAGATGGGTGTGCACTAGAGTGGGGGATGGCTGTAAGGCCACGGTGACAACATACTGCGATCAAATTATAAAAATTAGTTATGAACACGGGCATTGAAGGTTGTAAGAGCTAGAGCTCGGCCACATAACATAACTTAAGAATGTAAACTGGAATTTCTAGTCATTTTACTCGTAGTACGACATTGTGGTTAAACGATTACATAGTTTGGAACTAGTTTTCTTTAAGGTCAACACATAAAGTGATTTTTATGAAAAAAAATTTCGTCCACTGTGGGTGCGTGTTCTCATAGTATCGTTCTTGAATACGAGGGTTAATGTTTTTAGTCTGTGATGTCAGATTTGTTGCACACCAGCGCCATATATTCAGAAATCAGCCCTTTGCGTTTTATATCGTTTTGGGGATGTTTTTCATATTTTAAAGTAGTCTATGTTTTATTTTGGCATTATATCTACATCTACAACAAATTTCAACTTAATCCGTTTTGTCGTTTAGGCCTGATTGAGGAACAAACATACATACAAACTCACAAACTTTCACATTTATAATATTATTAGGATTACCTTTTGTTTTGGAAGCCTTTACTGTACGAGTATGTGGTCCGACACTCTCAAGGCCAATTTAGTGAATCACTGTATAATATTTGATAGTATGAGTATAATGTATAAAAGCATGTTGTATTAATAGTTCGAAGTTATGAATGAGACTGTACACTTTCATAACTTTGTACAAATTTGTAAAAACTACAGATTAGATTTAATTACAAATAATACTTTAATATAAAAAATGTGTTATTACTCTAACTTAAAAAGCCGTGTTGGCTGAGTGGGAGGTACCTACCCCGACTTTCCATCCGAAGGTCGTGTGTTAGAATCCCAGCCGTGCATCAATGGATGGAACACGGAGATGGAAAACATACTCGTAGTGAGGAAACCAGTTAGTATTCTCGTACGCGGCGACGGACTTGCAACCTGTCACGTGTGTTATGCTAACTACTGCAAAATGTGCTGCTATGTTCCAAATGTAATGTTTGGACGTGCCTCTGACTAATCCCTTTAGACATCTTCAAGGATCTGAGCGCCTGGAGGTCTGAGAGGATGTCTTCCATACTTGGGGATTACATTAGTGATACCATTTTTTTTTAAATAGTTACTCAACTAAAGAAACTTGTCATAGTTTAATCATATTGTTATAAGCAACAACAGAGATTCATATCCATATTGTTTCAGATATTCTGGAGAACCCTCATTGTTCTAAGCGAAGGAAGAGACTTGATAAAGATTGGAAACTGGAAAGAATGTTTAATGATAAAGAAGCGGCTGAGAATGCAATAAAACAAGAGGATACATGGAGTCGCGCTTACAAAAATGTTCTTTCAACAGGCGATGTGAATTGGTATTATAGGTGTAACAAAGTGAAGTATAGGGGTAGTCAATGCCAAGCTGGGATATATTTATTCTATCCAGCGCATAGTGCCGTTGTGACTCTGTATCGCAGCGGGCTTGCTCACACATGCCAGCCTAGGCCCGTTCGAGAAGTTCCTAAACTCAGCGATGAAGCTAAGGAGGAGATAATTAAACTGCTTCAAATTGATAGGCGCATGAAACCTCTGTGTATTTTTAAAATTCTGAAGAAAAAGGGTGTTTATGTACACAAGGTAAAGCTTATTACCGCCTATGTGGCAAATGTAAATCAAATTCTCCCTATTTAACTTTAATGACAATCATTGCATGACTATCTTTGGCTAAAATAGCCACCGATTGGTCCCCACAAACTAGAGGCCCTTGTGGCAGACCCCGGATTAGATGGCGGGACGATCTCGACTGTCATTTGAAAGACTGGCGCAATTTCGCTGGATATCGAGAGGTGTGGAAAGAAAGGAGAGAGGCCTTTGGCCTGCAGTGGGATGACATAGGCTAAAAATAAAAAAAGTAAAGTCTAGTCTATAATAGTTTTTTTTAAGTTAAAAGCCAGCTTAAATCAAATTAGGTAAAATGAATGTAAATGAATGTTATTAACTATCTATTTATTCCTCATTCTAAATTCTTATGCCATATGATGATCAAAAAAGATGCAACTTCTACGACGGTTTTTAAGATAAAATTGCGTAAGTGGCTCCTCGATGTCACTACACTACACTACACTCAGTAAATGAGTGTTTCGAATTTCCAATTATTTAAATTGTTAAAATATTATTATCAATGTGATATATTCTAGAATCAAAAGTTTATAGTTAAAATTGATATATTCTAATCGTTTTATTGTTAATGAGCATTGTAATCATAATATTTTGTATTGTTATATACTATACCTAACTAACCTGTAACTTGGTGTTATTCATAAATTATTTGTATTATGTATTTAATGCTAAAGGGTCATTCAAAAATAATACTAAACTAAAAATAAAACTATTTATCCAGTTATAGAAATAGGCGGTTTTTGATTCATACATTTTGTATTAGTATAAATAGAACACATTTTGTCATTCTTTCAACTTTCTAAACACGAGCGCTTAGTTTGCGCGTAGTTATGCCATTAGCGACAACAGTCATTAAAATATCAATAAAAAATCAGTCGAATATTTATTTTCCAATAGCTGTGTGTCCCTGTAAATCAAAATGAAATAAGCAATAATGCTGAAAAAGTATTAAAAAATACGATTAATAAGTGCCTTTGAATATTTAATAAGCCGTGCTAACCGAGTGGGAGTTAATACCTCGACTTTCAATTTAAAGGGTTTGAATCCCGGCGTGCATCAATGAATTTTTCTGTTCGAAAAACTTATATATGCATCAAAAACACGTTCCCAAAACGGTGAAAGAAACATCGTGAGGAAATCAGTTCAGTCAAATATGATGTTTGGACGTGTCTCTGACTACCCCCACTAAACATCTTCAAAGGATCTAAGCGTCTGGAGATCTGAGAGGATGTCTACTGTACTTGGGGATTACAGTCGTGATCCTATTATTTATTCTGATTGTTGTTGATTTGACAAGCCTGATATTATAAACAAATTGTACAAAATAAAATGAAAGAATCAATCGGAAGTTGCGTAATGTTGCCTAAAATACATTATTTGCTTCATTTTAGATCTTACGCCGTCTTTCACCACTTCACGCTACGGCAAGCCAGTTCTACAAATCGGGGTTCACATATTCAACAAGAGCTCTCAGTACAAGGGAGATAAGGGCAGATGGGTGTGCACTAGGGTTGCCAGCGGCTGTAAGGCAAAAGTGACGACATATCGCGGTGAAGTCATCCTAATGAACAATGTACATAGTCACTGAAACTGAAACTGTAGCTTATATTTTAATCTGAGTGAATAATGTAAAGAGAATTCGCAGAAGTTCGCAGTGAAACGCATTTTAACCAGTAAAGCCTTGCTAGAATATTAATGAGTCTAGGCCAAGTTCGCCAAAAAAAATTAAGATTAATAATTGATTGTATGAGTAAAAACATCCGCCTTAATAAAAATAAGAGAAGAAGAGTATATTTGTGTAAATATAACTTGATATTAATTTAATATAATCTTATTCGTAATTTTACATTACCTATACATATTTTCATTGGTAATGTATGGACCAATACAAATTAAAAGGTATACACTTCAAATTTATATGATTTAATAATACGCGAAAAGATGAATTATATGGTTGTCGATGATGATTATTCTAAGGCTAAAATATGATAGGAGCTATGATGTAAACGCAACTAATTTATCAATGAATTCCAGAAATGGTATACATCGAATCCCGTTTTGGCAATCAGATGATTCTTTACCAAGGATACCGTTTCTGCTTGAAAGACAAGAACACCTTCAGGAAGACGTTTCGCTGCAACCATTGGGATCGGGGCTGCCGTGCGCTGATCTCCATCATTGAAGATCGTGTCGTCAGCTCCAATGTCGTGCACATACATCATCAGCCTGGTGTTGCCATAATTCGGGACTTCAAGCCTATTATTATACGACCTGATGCGAGTAGGGGAAAAAATATGCTATAATTTCCATTGATGTGGAATTATTGCAGGTTTATTTTAGTCGTGTAGTTTTACTTCTACAAGAAGTAATAAAACTATCAGCATTCTTAATAAGTAGCAGCAGTACGATTTTTTAAATAAATCATAATAATTATATAATTTATCTACTGTGTAGGTAGGTACGTGTATAGGTAATTAAATGTAAATAGAGAGGTGTTGTTTGTTAAAATTCCATAATCGTCATAATCTTTTTTTTTTTATTTTATGACTAAATATTAAACTCGCATTTGGATTCAAATAAATTTTATTTCACCTAAAACTGTTAAAAGGGACAGTGAGAACAGTGGGGAAAATAAGTTAGTTCAAAATGGACGCAATTTCCTAAAAGTTGATTTGAATGTCCGTTGTTTTCAGGTGTCGTATTTGAAAAAACGTATGGTGGCAAACCAGTGATTATTTACAATGGCAATCGTTACAACAGGCACAGCTCAAGTGGTCCCAACATGTGGCGGTTTGTGTGCACTAAAAAGGCGACTTTTGGTTGTACAGCATACATAAAAACATGTCTGTACAAAGTAATACAAATAAAGGATGTGCACAAACATTACCATCATCGTGGAACTGGTCAAACGACGTTTCACCCTCACCCTCAACAAATGAAATTTTAAAACTTAGATTTACAAAACAAGCACTGAATTGAACGCTGAATATTTCTAGTTATAGCATGTAGGTTGTTAGTCTAAATTTATTGAATGTCGTTTATTATAATTCGATCTCTGACTAATTTACGGCTGTATTCTATCTGATTTTAATTGCATTTTGATTTGATTGATGATGATGATTGATGATTGATGATGATGATTGATGATCTATTTGTTTCTGTGTATTCAATTAGAAAGTGAGTCCATTATAAATTGTTATACGTTTGATCAAAATAAGAAAACCATAAGGATGAAAATATATACTTTTACTAATAAATAAATTGCTGTGGTATGATCATATGCTCTACATTTTCGATAGATCGTTTTTATCATCTTTTTAGCGTTCAACTAAAAAATTATGCTCCTAATAAAATTGAAATATTGTGGAATGCTATTTTTCACGTAGTTTAACTAAGTGTGATTAAAATTATATACGTTAAGGCGTCGACCACATAGCCCAATAGACGTCGAATAGCTTTATTTCTTCAAACAACCAATTCTGTCAAAGCGTTGAGGTATGCGGGTCTGGGGAGCGAAAAAATGCATTCTGATTGGCCAATTCAAAGTCCATAGGTGTGTAGTAAGTATTTATATCATAGTCATATGTCAGTAATCTAAACTGACGAGATGTTAATTGGTTTTAAATAGAAATACGGCTAATTACCACGTTTTTCGTAGATCGGCGATTTGCCGTTGATCGCGGTCGCGGGCGATGCTCATGATGAAGAGCATCTGAATTGTCTCGAAACGTCAGCAATACAAAGAAAACGTGGTAATTAGACGTATTTCTATTTAAAATGATTAACAACCACGATAGTTTTAATTCTATGTTCATTGGTCACGGAAGTGGTCGGTACTAAAGTAAATTTCGCGCTCGGGGTCTTAAGTCAGCAGTATCAGTCTAATGTGTTATGAAAAAGTGTTCGCCTTGCATGAGGAGTCTATAGGCTGTGTGATCGATGCGTTAAGGTGAAGATGCCATTCGATCGTGAGTTACTTGATAAGTTTCCGTTTTCAGGGCCAGTTTTTTCGACCAGCCGATTCGGAAAGCCTCTTATACTCTACAATGGCCACCGTTTCAACCAGCACAGCTCCAGCAAAGGATCCAGGGGGTTATACGTGTGCAATAAGTGGTCCTGGGGGTGCAGAGCGTGCATAAAAACACATAATGACGAGATCATTCACATGATAACTCAGCATATGCATGTTAAGCAGAAAGGTCCCATATGGATGCAGTGATGGATAAGATACTCGTATGTTGATTGGAATACAATGTACGTTGGACCGCGGTCTGATTGCTGAATAACTAGCTTGCACATGGTAAAACACATACCTATCTACTCAAGCATTAAGTTATTGACTTTGTGGTGATGATATTTTGATGAATATCAATGATTTAAACAGTGAACGAATGACGATAGAATTATAACAGCTCGTTACGGTGTTGCATTTGTAATTGTTTAAAGATTTTTTTATAGGCTCCGATTATGATGTTACATTTTTGTTATGAATAGTAGGTATTTTATTAATCATTCAATTTGTTTTATTAATTTACTGAGCTCTTTATAAAGTTATTTTTAATAAACTTCTTACGTAAATTTGTTTTCATTTCTCCATGTCCAAGATCGGGAAACCGTTGATAATATACTAAAATCAACGCTACCCTTAGTAAAAAGTAGAGCAACAATAAAAATACAGTAAGGTGGAATAATTGTCATCCGAGTTCACTCAATAAACACGCAAATAAGATACTTGTTTTAATAATTATAAAATAAAAATAAAACAAAGAAAAAGGTTAAGAATGGCATATTTTTTTAATGAAATAGGTATATTATGCCAATGCATAATATACTATTTATATACTACTTCATATTTTAAAGAGAGTAGGACTTACATATATTCTAAGACAACACATTAAGGAGACTATTTAGGACAGATACCCTCAAACATGCTCGTGAATATTAGAACAGGTAATTCATTTGTTTTGTTTATTTCAGTATCCGAAACAGTGACTCCAACTCATGATTTTCCCAAGTATCTGACCTGCCAGGGAAAACTTTTTGAGAGACTTCAGCAATCTAATAACATAAAACTGGTAGAGGTTTCCGGAGAAGTACCTATGTTCTTTAAACCTGGGTATTCGCGGCGACGATACGTGACATATAAAGGACACAAATTCATTCATGCTTCTCGACCGAGCAAAGTCCTTGCGCGCTATGTATGCGAAAAATGGTCGAAATGCAGCTGCAAAGCATTTATATTAGCTAAGGACACAGACGTAGTCCTTGAAATCAATGATGAACATACTCATTAAAACATAAAAATCTCTCTATCCTTAAGTTGTCTGGATTTCTGGTCGTCTATAATAGAGTTTGTTTACTATGTTTTAGTTGTCTATCTTTGTTTGGTACACTAATAAATTATCTTTAACTAGCTTCGACCTGCGGGTTCGCTCGCGTTTTACCTCGATTAATAGTATCCTATGTTTAAATCCAGGCCTATTTATCGATTTATATACCTACCGTATTTAATTGAAATCGTTTCGGATGTTCCGACGTGATTGAGACAGATTTTTTTATTTGTTCGATAGTATTCATGTTGATGATATGATGTGTGTTTTCATCATTTTATCAGTCTTATCCAGGGGTAAACACTAAACATGCTAAAACTGAGAAGTTTGAAATATGACCTTATTTAGGCATAGGTTCTTATTAATATTCTAATATAAATAATTCTCGTGTCACAGTGTTTGTAACCAAACTCCTCCGAAACGGCTTAACCGATTTAAATGAATATTTTAGTGTATATTTGGTAGGCATGAGAATAGGTCTTAAGATATTTTTTATACCCCTAAGTGATAAGGGTGGCATAAAGTTCGGGAAAACAGAAAGTGTTTTTTTCTGTGGGATTATTGGAATTTGAATTGGAATTGGTTTATCGGAACAACTAGTACTACTATAGTTTTCTTTTACGTTATTTCATAATATGTATTTATAAATAAAAAATGTCGCGTTAGTGCATTCTAGTCAAGCCAAATACAGTAACATTCTTCTTTATAAAAAATACAAATTAATTACGATACAACAGTTGTACAGTTTTTTCGTACATGTACGTACAGCAAGCAGCGTCGTACTTACTTTTGCCACAACTAGGTACGAGTATATACTCGCAGTTGGTGCCATAAAACGCTTTCTTAGCTAGAATATGCCAATGATTTGTCAATATTTTTTAGGTTAGTTTGAGGTATAAATGTTATGCAATGATATAAATAACATCACAAATTTCGATTTCTATTAGTTAGTGCTAATAAGATTATTTTAAATGTATGGCAATAAATATTTAATAAATAGCTCAGTAAAAAAAGTAATATTAATAAATGAATAAATTAATTATTGGTGGATATTTTACACAGCGCCATCTAGCCCAAAACTAAGCATAACTAAGCTTCTATGTGAACCAGATTACTGATATAATAAACTTTTTTTTGTAATACTTACTTTTTACCCAGACACAGAACAAACTTCACAAAAATGTTTGTCCTTAGTAGGAATCAAACCCACAACCTATAGCGCAGAAGGTAGAGTTACTACCAACTGAACTGTGAGGCCAGTCATCGTTTTTTTCGGTTCAGTGTTAGATGATCATCTGGTTTTTATTTTTGTTTTGTTTTGTTTTCCAGAATCAATGCCCATGGCTGTGTTCTCGGTTACTAAGTTTGGGAAGCCTCTACTTCTGTACGGAGGATATCGCTTCAATAAGTACGTGAGCTGTAAAGGGCCTACTGCGCGATATGTCTGCAACAGATGGTCTAAAGGCTGCAGAGCAGTCATCAGAACTTACGGACATGATATCATTGACATAAAGAATGAACACACGCACTCAGCTTCAGCGAAAAACCAAGACTTGTTTAGATAATAATGCCAAAAAACTTCTATGGGGCACGCTGAATCCTTTCATCACAGTTGTTTTTATACTAGGGATCATAAAGCTCTCTTCGTCATATAGTCTTAAGCTGAACTAATTAACCAAAAGATAACCTTAGGTATACGTAAACATGTAGATAAATACTAAGACAACGAGCCTTTTAAATGACAACAATACTATCATACTTTTACCATAGGTAAAACGGGTAAAGTTATATACGAGCAACCAATTCCTCCAATCTGTTTAGTTATTTAAAATGGATTTCTGCAAAGTCACGCCTGAATCTATTAACTACCTACGTTTAAGTACTTGTTTTTTTTTTTTTTTTTTTTTTTTTTTTTTTAATTCTTATATTATGTAAATAGTGCATTGTGTATAAATTAGGTAGGTTTTGGTAGCAATTCTGTAGTCATAGCGAACTGATTAAAAGTTAGTAAATAATATATTTGTTAAATAAATTAATGAACTTGACATTATTTATATCTATCGTAGCTATTTTTAAGCAATTTTCTTTTTACACAGAACATGAGCGAAAGAACATTTATGAAATTAAATATTATATTTCTTATTTTAGAACCGATATTTTCAAGAACAAGGACCGGTAAAATAGTGATTGATTACGACGGCTGCCGATTCATTCAACACAGCAACAGCAGAGGGATAAAAGGATATTACATTTGTAACAAAATGGGCAGTGGATGCAGAGCTTCAATACGCACTATAAACAATGTTATATATGACATGAAGCTGAAACACAACCATCATCATTCATCGTTTTCCTCTCCCTTTCCCACTTAATGTGGGGTCGGCACAACATGTTGCGAAGAGGATTTGGCTTATGTTTTACAACCGGCCGCCTAACTGACGTCAGCCCTATTTGGGAATGAAGCTGAAACACAACCAAAGTTGATGAATTAACAAAATAAAAGATTCATTACTGATCCTTACTACGCTATCTAGGCATACCACGACCTCGTCCTCTGCCAGACTGGCAATATATTGCGCCAATATTATCTAAGTATTTTAATCTTTAAGATTTTAAATTTTTATTGAATGGTGTTTATTACAGGACCGATATTTTCAACGACAAAATCGGGAAAATCGTTGATTGTTTGGGGTGGTCACCGCTTCAACCAGCTCCGTAACAAGGGCCCTAAAGCGTATTATATGTGTAACAAAAAGGCAAATGGTTGCAAAGCCACCATACGCACCATAGACAATGAGATATATGACATGAAGTTAGACCACAACCACAATTGACTTAAGGTGTGACCAAACATAGCGCGGCATTTGAGCGCGGCAGCTACGTATAATGCTGATTTGGGACCTTTTCTGCTGTAGCACTCTTTTGTACCTACACAGTTGCACAGCACTTTTTTTTTGCATCGTACGTTTTCTCGCTTTGTGTACTCGTACCTATTAATAAGTGTCTTTTAGTTTATTTTTAATTATTATTATACGAAATACTTTTACTTGTGTATTTAATTCTTAATTTGTATTTAGTGGCAATGTGAGTAGTGGCCAATAAATAACTGTCTATGACTATATTTATACAATACATAAAGAAGCAGCGGGATATTTTAAGAAAATTGTAAAAAATACTTTTCAGAAATGATTTTCTCTACAACTAAGAATGGAAAACCACTTATTATTCACGGTTGTCATCGATTCAACTTACACAGTAGTAGTAAACTACCGAGAGGTTACTACGTGTGTACCAGGTGGAGAAACCGATGCAGGGCCTACATACGGACTATCGGGACTGAAGTAATTAAAATGAAGTTACATCATACTCACAACTGAACAGGCTGCAGTTGTACAACTTACAACTCGTAGTTTCAGATACCAATGACAGATATATCCTAGAATGTAATCTGGACAATGCGTGTTGATTCATTTTATTTAATTTGTTGAATGTTGCGTGTAAAAGACAGCATTAAACGAAAACCTAAACTTATTTTGTTTTAGCACTATTATACCCGATTCTGTTAAACCCTAGCTAGTCTGATATATTAGATTTTAATATTATAAAAAACTCTAGTTCAGGTAATAATTACAGGCATTTGTTGTTTTTAGCTGTAATATTCAAAACTTCGCGCAACGGCAAACCGGTGATCGAATACGACAACTACAGATTTAATTTCCATAAGGCTTCTGGGAAAAGAGGCGAGAGGAGGGCTTGGCGCTGCTGGCGGTGGCGCGATGGACCGTGTCGAGCAAGTATCCTGACCATCGGGGACAGCATCGTCAGAATCGGAAAAACACATAATCACCCGTCTCTTCTAACCAGCAAGCACAAGTTCTTGGCCAAACATAAGGATCAACCCTCTTCTACCAGCTCTACGTTCGAAACTAGCTACCCACCTTTTACGACTCATGGTAGCAATCCCTTGTTTCTTTCATCAAGTAGTCAAAACGTAACTCAAGCTATCCAATCTGGTCAAGATACCCAAGATAACAATGTAATACTTATCAAATATATTTAAAACATATACTTATAATAATCAATTTGTGCGATAGGCTGTTGCTTTAATATTTATTAACTAGAGTTAGTTTTAATGTAAGTTAGTTTAAGAATACTCATATACATTCGGTTTTATTAGAATATAATTATCAATTATGTACAAACTTTAATCGTGATATTGTACCTACGTAAATATTTATTTGCAACCGACTTAAAAAACAGGAGGCTATCAATCCGGCGACATGTTTTTTATGTATGTATAATTACCGTTTATCCGATTAGTAAATAATAATTATAATAATACTATTAATATAACATTACTAAAAATAGATAAACCTAAATAAGTATTTTATATTATTATTGTAAAGTTGTTTATTATATATAATAATAAAAATACCGGCAGGATAGTCCTTTTAAAGTCGGCTTCGGTTTTAAATGTAATTATAGAGGTAGAATAACATGTGTGTTTTCGATGTACCTATGCTTAAGACATTTTAATAAATAATGCTTATTTATCTTCCCGAGACCGATTTCATCCTTCATTATTGTAATAGAACAAATGACACACTGACTGTCAGAGAGAGAAACATGCAAATTAGTGCACAAAAGGCATTAATTTCTAAAACTCAACTTCGAAGGGGAAGAATGCATTGGGGGTAAAGTTGCGAGGAAGTTGCGTAGGAAATTAGTTGCGAGGGTTTTCAATAAAAGCTATAAGTCATGACTAAGCTTTCCCACACTAATATTCCCAGGTGTACCACAGCGGGAAACGAAACCGCATCTCTTGTGTACAAGAGAGAACACGAACCGAGATCATTTTATACAATATTTTTATTTTTCAGAGGCGGTATTCACGACATCTCGTTTAGGCAGGCCAGTGATAGTATATTCGAACTACAGGTTCAATCTGCACTCTAACATGGGACCAAAGCGCACCTGGCGGTGTTGGCGGTGGCGAGATGGCAATTCGGTCTACTATCACCACTTTTAATGACGTCATCGTCAAGATTGGATGCAGAGAGCATAATCATTAAAGCATTTATTTAATTAATAGTCACTAGTGATGAAAAACTCGTTTGCATAATTTTTACACAGGTCTTTATCACGTATTATTTATTTGCCTTTAATTTATTTTCCTAACGTTGACTATGTTACAATAGCCATAATCGCGGGCAGACTCTGCCCATGACCTTGACGTGATAAAGACCCGTGTAAAAATAGATATTCAAGTATAAGAAAAATAACCCGCTTGCGGTGGGTGGCTCTCATTTAAAACAGAATGATTTTTATGTGAACATACTTTAAACTGACACGTGCATACGGCGTACAGCCTACTTACCTGCTCTATAATAAAACCGTATATTATAATATAACCTTACAAAATATTTTTCTACAATTAAGTTGCGAGCGACATAATAAATAGTTATATTTCTAGGGGTTATGTTGACGGTGTCTCAACGAGGAGTTCCAATAATGACGTATAGAAACTACAGGTACTCACATACCGCTTATAGAGTGGACAGCCTGCGGTGTCTTTGGATCTGCGTTCTGTCCCATACTGGCTGCAGAGCTTCCATCTTTACGTACGACAACGAAGTTCTAAGAGTAAATAACACGCACAATCATTAGCTTTTGAAGAACTGCAGCCTCATTGCGCGCACTGGTATTTTAATCGGTTTCAACCATCGACCATAGGCTGTCTAGTCGATGGCTTCAACTGTCAAATTTCCATTCTGCCGTCCGATCACTAAAAGGCCGTTAAGTAACATTTGATTTTGACACGGGTCTTTATCACGTAATTACCTTTAATTCACTTTCCCGACGTTTCGGATATGTTACAATAACCATGGTCGCGGGGCAGACCATGATGACCGCGACCATGGTTATTGTAACATAGAGTTGAAACCGATTATTAATATCAGTGAGCTTACGCAAAAGAGTTGCTGGTTTCGAACCACAATAGATTATCTCTAGTTCTTGACTTCTAAAAGATAGTTAAGTAATTAATTCATGAGATTTTTAAAATTATTTTTACATTTATGTCAAATCGGTATGTTTCATATTATAACTAACTTACTATAACTTACTAACTTTCACTTTTTTTATGATAAAATAAAGCATGGTGCTGAATGAGCACATCTTTAAATATCTAATTAGCCTTATAAAAACTTGGATTTGTCAAGTGCGGGTAATGCGGGTAATAATAATAGTAATAATAATTTTTATCTTGTTTTTTTTTGGAAAATATACATTTTTATAATACATGACGTACACGAAATTACTTTTATTTTTCTACCTAAAGATAAATTCAGCCAAAGCTGTACCGAAATACTTACAAGTATGTCGGAAACCTTTCATCCACTCTGATGTTTTCAGAAATCGTTTTTACAATTTCCAAAAGAGGACATCCCATTATCCAGCACGAGGGCAACAGGTTCTCTCTTCACAGTAACTCCAGAAAAGGAAGCAATAGATGCCGGTGGATCTGTCGTGGGAAGTATGGATGTAAAGCGTCAATCTGTACTCTTGACAATGCATTAATTAGAGTTAATAATAATCATAATCATTAATAACGAAATTTATTTATTAATTTTTATTGCAACCTATCACGTATGGAATGCTAATTACTGAAAAAAGTGGGCATGTACCAAATGTATTGTTTGGTCGCCTTTGATTTACCCTTTTAAACATCTTCAAGAATTTACGCCTGCAGGTCTAATAGGTTACCAACCATGTTTGGAACTATACCGTCCTAACCCCGTTTTTTTTGCTCCTCTTTAGTACACAAGTTACTTAAAATTCCATAACTTTCAGATATTACCTTCATAATGTCCAACAAAGGTAACCCCATGATTCAGTGTGGAAGTTTTCGTTTTTCCCGACACAGTGGTTACAAAAAGGAAAATCCGAAATGTCGCTGGGTATGCGTGAAAACATGGACTTATGGCTGCAGAGCGTCAATCTACACTTGGAACGATGAACTAATTAAATTAAATAATATCCATAATCATGAATTTTGAAAAACAGATTGATACATAAAAACAGCACAGTCTTCTTCTAATTTGAGAGCTGTGAACTTGTCGGTGTAACTGATGCAGCTCTCTTCACCGGGTCCTCTCCACTACCTCTTTACGACACCACATATACCTTTTCTTTTATTTGGTTCATAAAGTTGATATGTGGCCTTCCTCTTCTTGTCTTCCCTTAAACCTTCCCAACCATGATGGTATTGATGAAGCTGTCGTGCTGTTGTATCAGGTGGCCAGCCATTTCTCTCCTTCCGTTCTTACTAGTTTAATAGGACCCTGTTTTCCTGTAAGTATGAAATGCTTTTTTTGTATTATTTTTCGTCACAAAATAAAAGATGGAAAGATTCGCTAAGATGGCGCTAGTCTGATCTTTGTGGCATAATTACGATATAAAAAGAAATAAAAGTCCGATAAAACTTACCGGGGAGACAGGGTAAGTTAACACGTACATATTGACGCTTTCTTTAGTAAGCGTAGTTTTAAAGACTTCGTTACTCTTTATGGTACAATTCTTTAAATTGCTGTACGGTACAGTATTATTTTTAAATATTATTATAATAAATATATTTGTAAATTAAAGTTATTTATTACAAAAAACAAATGCTTTTCTATAATACTAAACTAGATGACCATTATTTAATATTCGCAAGAGCATATTATCACCTAATTGGTATTCGTATTTTTATAATAATTTTGATAGCGATTTGGACGTATTATTATTTTTCAGAATGCAAGTTTGTAGTAGCCTGCAACGGTCATCAGATGATCCAATACGGGCGGAACCGATATTCTCGATCCAGGAATAATGAGGGCAAACCGAAATGCCGTTGGGGGTGCGTGAAAAGGGCCACGGGATGTCGAGCTTTTATATTTACTTATGAAAATGAATTAATAAGAATAAATGATATTCATAATCATTCATAGGTACATGCTCGATTTGATTATTTTTCTAATTTTTGGGGTTCCGAACCGAAATGGTGGAACGAAACCCATTGTATGGTGCGACTTCGTCTAACCTTCTGTCCGTCAGTCTTGCCACGGTTGTTTATTTCACCAACTACTACGAAAATCAAACAAAAAGGTGATCAGTTAAAAAATATTATATTCTTCCCCATAAGTTTGTAAGTTTATCTGATGATGTTCTTAGGAGAATTATAGAAGTAAGTATTTATAAATTAATATTGATAGTTTTTTTTAAATTTTCAGCACAAAAGCTACAATTTAGTGTGTCTCAAAAGGGAAGACCAATCATCCAATACGGATTAAACCGATACCACAGACACAGTAGCTACGTCAGCGGGAATCCGAAATGTCGCTGGGTTTGCGTAAAAACGCATCATGGATGCAGAGGATCAATTCACACATATAACAACGTACTTTTCAAAGTTAATAATAACCATAATCATTTTTGATAATTGTATAAAAATACCATGGTAACATGGCTATTTAAGACGCGCATGCACAGCTCGCGTTCACTCGTGCATCGGTAAGGGGTGGTTTAGGGAAAAATAATCGAGTAATTCACAAACAAACCTGCCTCATGCGTTTTATATTCGCACATAGATTGGTTTTGTTTATGTGAATACATAGAACTAAATTTAGTTTTTTTTGTTAAGTTTACTTACTGTTGTATTGAAGCTAGCTACTATGTTTTTTTTCCTGATAAGCTTGCTTGTTGTAGAGGTAATGTAGATTTCATTTTGTTATAAGCTCACCACTCTGTCAATATTCTTAATTTAACCCTGAGTTATACCACTAAATTACAGTTCTATGTAACAAAAATAATAAGATCACGGCTTATCAGCCTGAATCTGGGAGGTTTTCTACAGTACTTATGACAATAAGTACTCTAGAAAAAAATCTTTTAGCGCTCATATCCTTGAAGATGTCTAGAGGGGAAAGGTTTTAAGCATTATATTTGGCACATACCCATATGTCACAGTAGTTAGCATTACATACTCGTACGTGGCATGTAGCAAGCCGAAATGGTTTTACGATGTTTTCTCTCACTGTTTTGAGCGTGTTAATAAAATACGAGTTTCTATATATCTAATATTAGTTACAACAATTTATGTTTCTTTATTTGCACTTGTTCTGCTTTGGTGGTAGGTTTAGGTTTATCTTATGTTTAGGTAGTAGGCGTATTTATTTTAGTTCTAAAAAAAATATTTAAATAGTAGTTATTACAATTATAGTATAGTTTTATTTTATAAAGTAAAGTAGGTATATATTTAACTAAGTCGGTAGTTATTTGAGTATGTTTGTACCAGAAAACAATAAATTAAATCAAATTATTAAATAAAATTATGTATGAGGTTATGGTTGCGTTTTTAATTGATAAAGTATTTTTTTTAATATGATTTCTTGAATAAATTGAATAAATTTAAACTTCAAAATTCAGAAATATTAACTCCAATTTGCTCCAGAATCCGAAACTATTTTTTACTAACTAAGCAAAATCGATTATTTTTGACCTTTCTAAAACATTAAACGGTTTCAGAATTCACGTTAATCGTATCCAAGAATGGTCAAACCTTACTCGAGTACGACGAGTACCGGTTTAATCAGCACAGACAGAAACAGGGTCAGACAGTGAAGGAATGTCGATGGGTCTGCGTGGATTGGAGTCGAGGATGTCGAGCTTCGGTCATAACACTATATAATAAAATACTAAGTGTCAACGGGACACACAACCATTGATAGTTCTGCTAATGAATCTTATACTAGCTGTTACACGACTTCGTATATATAATAAATACTAAGTGTCAATGGGACACACAACCATTGATAGTTCTACTTATTAAACTTATAATAGCTGTTACACGCGACTTCGGTCGTGTGGACTTGAACTCTGTCATAATTTTCCCAAAAGACAATCCTGTCTCTATTTATTTTGTTATAAAATGTATGTTTAAAAATTACATATACTACATATTTCAAACTTTATGCTAGAGCAGACTAGCTAGTCGCTGTTCGCTGAAAAATATTCACTTATTTTTTCAGGATATATGTTTTCATTATCCCAAAAAGGTCACACGGTCATCCAGCACGGACAATACCGGTTCAGTCGACACGGAGGATACAAGAAAGGCGCGCCAAGATGTCGTTGGGTTTGCGTGAAGTGGAGCCGGGGATGTCGAGCATCGGTCAACACTTGTGGAAACGAAATAATACGTGTTAATGGAACTCACACCCATTGATAAGGACAATGATGTTTTTAAAAATAATATAAAATTTCAACTGTTTTATGTCCTGTGATCAAGTTCTATTTCTTTAATTAGATGTTTTAATTATGCATATTCCTTAAAAAAATATTTAATCGAATTTAGTCAGTAGGTATGTGTGATATACAAGTATGAATAAATGATTCGTGGCAAACGAGCCGCCCGCTTCGAAAGTAGTTCGGGACTCGAGACCCGAACGCCGAGGCGAGCGGGCGAGTCGCTTGCGCACTGTTATAATGGAAGTCTGATATTTTATTGCCTTACCCTAGAAAGGTACAAGACACCACAAATGGCGACGAGGATAAAGAACGTGAGTAAGACATGCCATAAAAAGTACCATACGACTAGATAAAAAAAAAAACAGGTCGAAAAACATAAAATGTGGGTAATTAGATCAATAAGGAATTGTATAAATGTAGCGTTCATCTAGATGCTAGTAGCTTTTAAAATACGTTTTGTATAAATCATCTTGTTGTCTCAACATTGTCGTAATTTTAGAGAAAATTTATGTAGTAGCAGCGTTAATTGCCGTAACCGCCTATGCCAATAACAACTTGTGTTTTATACTAAGTAAGTACTATGTTTTTTTTAACTAATAACGCTTGATGAAGTCGTACAATTTATTCGTGCCTGCTAATATATACCTACATATGTTTTATTGTTGTATAGTTGCACTAAGTGTGCTTACCAACTGATTACACAACAACAAGATGTGCCTGTATATATTAAAAACATAAATAAAAATAAAACAATGTTGAAGCATTGTTTTCAATTGCCGTGCCTGCTAATATATATCTATTCTAATATATATGTTCCATTGTTGTATAGATGCACTAAGTTGACGTAACTCCTGACTATATATAGAACAACAAGATGTGCCTATATATATTAGCCAAGTCAGAATGTTAAACGAGAACAATCTGGCAAAGAAACACAAATCAACGTAAAGCGAATGAATAAAAAAATTCATCAAGTTCAAATTGATTCATATCAGCATGCAATCGATTAAATACGTAAAATTAAAAGTCCCAATTCTATAAGTGGGTAAGTATGTACGAGAAGACCGTACATGATTTGCTTACTTAATAAATGGACTAGTGGATAGGTATGTATGTATGTTAGAACTACAAATACATATATACTTGCCATGTTGTAATAATAGTAGTATCATCTACCTACACCTAAATAGGTACCTACTTATTTTGAAATGGCGGACTTGACACACAGCGCCATCTAGCGCCAAACTAAGAAAAGCTGTTACTATGGGAACCAGGTAACTGACAGAATACTTATATATTTTTGTAAATATATTATTTATACCCAGACACAGAACAATTGCGTCAGACCAGCAACAATTTTCATGGCATATGAAAAAAAAAACTCTATATGTTATTGGTTCATTTGAAGTTTCAATCGCGGTAGGACCGCAACAAAACGATGCCAAATTATACGTCATATAAAACGGCACCTGTACTTAATAAGCAAAGAGAAATATATGTGCCTAAATGTCCTTAAATTAGGGTAAGTAATTTACACTACCTGATATGTTTTCAATATTTAAGAACGTACAACTAAATATAGCGGTTGACAATTCAGTAACATCAATTAGCCGACCATATATACATAAAGGTAATAGAGTACCGATTCCATTAGAAAATAAATTAACGATAAGTTTGACGAATTGGTTAAAAAGATAATGAATTATATTCGGCTAGTTAAAATGGGTTATTGTCACTTCATACACTCTTAAGTATACTGCATAAGTATAATGCAACTTTTTGCAATTTTATGTCAGCTAGTATACGCACGGCCTACAATACAGTCTAGGTAAACAGTGTTTTATCTGATGATTGATAAAATAATAAAATCGACTAAGTACTTGTATGAAAAGTAGGTAAATTACCTACATTTTACCTTATTACCTTACCTTAAATGTTTTAAGGGCATTTGTAAACGATAAAAGATACTCGAACGATAAATAATCAACCTTATTACAAAATCATTGTTTAACATTTAACATAAAAAATAAGGTAGATACTTACATAAAAATAAACAGTTTCTTTATCTGGATAATCAACAAGGTAAATAAAACAGGTATCTATAAAATAACCAGTTCTCTTTACAAAAAAAAAACAAATGTGTTTCAGCAGTAAACTTAGTAAAGTTTACTGCTGTTTACGTGTTTAAACTTTTTCATAACATTTATTGTATAAGGTAGGTACGAAATATATGATGGGTTTATTTACAGCTAATAACTATTATCATATGAAATCTCTTATCCGTGCAAGTATAGTTAATTACTTATGTTTAGCAAGCATGTTTCAAATGAATTAAAGAATTGTTTTGAGTAGAGAATCATTTTATTGAAAAGTACATGCTACCTAACCAACATTAATAAAAAAATCATTAGTTCTTTGCTGACCAGATAAACTAGGCAATCATTGTACCAGCCGACTCTTCACCATAATAGCTAGAGAAAATGCTTTAAGATGTAGATAATAGGAACATAGATTTATAAGTAAGTAAGAAGTAGAAGAAGAAAGAGGTAGAAGAAAAAGGTTAATTATACGAAGACAAAAAGAAATGAGAAGAAATATAATACACATAAAGGAGGCAGAGGGAGGATGGAAAATTCAAGCTAAAACAAGACAGAAAATTAAATGGAAACAGATGCTAATTAAACGATAATTTATTGTACTCGATTATTCTAGATTAAATGACTAAAGTTTAAATTACAATTAGCCTAGAAATATAGTGTATTTATTTGTGAGCTTAGAAATATAGTATATTGATTTGTGAGCTAGATTAGATAAATAATTATAAAACATTATTGAAAGAGAGAGATGTGATATACAAGTATGAATAAATGATTCGTGGCAAACGAGCCGCCCGCTTCGAGGGTAGTTCGGGACTCGAGACCCGAACGCCGAGGCGAGCGGGCGGGTCGCTTGCGCACTGTTATAATGGAAGTCTGATATTTTATTGCCTTACCCTAGAAAGGTACAAGCCACCACAGTATGTAATACATAGTTAAATTCCGTATTTAGCTAAGCTAATACGGATACTAAATAAGCTTAATGTATCTATAATAAGGATTTACTGATTACGTTTCAGAATTTACATTTGGTGTATCCAAAAAAGGTCAACCCGTAATTCAACAAGGCCAGTTCCGGTTTAACCGTCACGGAGCATACAAAAACAGCACGCTAAAATGTCGATGGGTTTGCGTAAAGTGGAGTCAGGGCTGCCGTGCATCGATCATTACTTTTGAAAATGAAATATTACGTGTTAATGGAATACATAACCACTAATATAAGTTTTGTTTTCTATATCAAAAATACCATACGTTCACTAGTCATAAGTTATAACCAAAAATTTAATCGGTAGGTTAATTTTGATTATAATTAAGTGCAGCTTAACATAATAAGGGACAACATTGAAGTTGATTTCTAAAAAAATAATAACGCTTTCAGAATTTATGTTTACTATATCTCAAAAAGGTCAAACACTAATCCAGCATGGCCAGTATCGGTTTAACCGTCACGGAAAATACAAACAAGGGGCACCTAAATGTCTCTGGGTCTGCGTGAAATGGAGTCAAGGCTGCCGAGCATCACTCAATACATTTGAAAATGAAATAATACGTGTTAATGGAATACATAACCACTGATATCTATTTGAATCTCTGTAAAAAAATACATGACTTAGTATCTTAATCATTTGTTTCTTATTTCATTTGACTGCACGTAAGGGTTACGTACTTGCGGAAAGGGATATTTTACGAAATAATGTAATTAGTTCAGTTTAGTTTCAGAATTCAGCTTTACCGTATCTCGGAAAGGTCAAACCTTAATTCAGCACGGTCAGTACCGGTTTAACCGGCACGGGAGGTACAAACAAGGTGCACTTAAATGTCAGTGGGTCTGCGTGAAATAGAGTCAAGGATGTCCAGCATCACTCAATACATTTGAAAATAAATTAATACGTGTTAATAAAACACATAACCACTTTTATCAATTAGAATTTCTGTAAAAAAATACATGACTTAGTATCTAAATCATTTTTTTTTATTTAATTTACTGCACCTAAGGGTTACGTACTTGCGGAAAGGGATATTTTACGAAATAATGTAATTAGTTCAGTTTAGTTTCAGAATTCAGCTTTACCGTATCTCGGAAAGGTCAAACCTTAATTCAGCACGGTCAGTACCGGTATAACCGGCACGGGAGTTACAAACAAGGGGCACCTAAATGTCTGTGGGTCTGCGTGAAATGGAGTCAAGGCTGCCGAGCATCACTCAATACTTTTGAAAATGAAATAATACGTGTTAATGGAACACATAACCACTGATATCTATTTGAATCTCTGTAAAAAAATACATAACTTAGTATCTTAATCATTTTTTTCTTATTTCATTTGACTGCACGTAAGGGTTACGTACATGCGGAAAGGGATATTTTACGAAGTAATATAATTAGTTCAGTTTAGTTTCAGAGTTCTGCTTTAACGTATCTCGGAAAGGTCAAACCTTAATTCAGCACGGTCAGTACCGGTTTAACCGGCACGGGAGGTACAAACAAGGGATGCCAAAATGTCTGTGGGTCTGCGTCAAGTGGAGTCAAGGTTGTCGAGCATCTTTATATACTTTTGAAAATGAAATAATTCGTACTAACGGCACACATAATCACTGATATTGGTAGCAACGGCTTTGCAAATCTGTCAAATATGGATTGCTAATTGCTACCTAGTCTACTACAATATGTGCATGCAACAAATGCATGTTTAGACGTGCCTTTAATTAACTACCTTTTAACGTATTTAAGGATCTGAGCGGATGTTTTTTTTTATAGTAATAAATACAAAAAATTTAGATGATTTTATTATCCTGATCCAGTTTTACTCTTGTGATTGGTTAAAATTAAGTTCAACTATGGAGTTAAGAGATAAAATAGCCGTGTTGGCTTAAGGATACGTAATAGTAGGTGTGCTGAATAATTTAGAAAACATGTCCCAGATTCTAAAGTTTAGCAAATATAGGTACCATGGGTAAGAAGATGTAAGAAGAAAAACATGTAGTTTAGAATAATGATACGAGTAAATGATATTACAGAGTTTGAAGTTTTTTTAAATATATTTTCAGAGTTCATGTTCACTGTATCTAAACAAGGCCACCCCGCTCTCCAGTGCGGAGAATATCGGTACAGGCGGCACAGTGACCACAAAAAGGGGAGGCCGAAATGTCGTTGGGTCTGCGTTAAGCAGAGTCTTGGTTGTCGAGCGGCGGTTATGACCTTAAATACTGAAATTATACGTGTAATTGGAACACACGTTCATTAAACATAATTTAAGTGCTTAGCGCAACTAATCCAGATTACTACCAATCGGAAGCGTATCCAAGACTAGAGGGATAGTGACACGCTGGGTAGCAATAATGAGCTAGTCTCAAATAAGAGACACGCGTTACTTCGACCGCTATGAAATTATTTTCAAAACCTCATTTACATGAACATTCATATGAATTTTGCAAGTTTTAGCTAAAATAAAAGTAATTTTCAGGAAGTAGAAGATCGAAGTGTCGTCAAATGTGCATGTGCAGTAGGTACCTACATAGAACAAGAGTTTTACTTTTAAAAATTAAATATTGAATATAAAATAATGAGTATTAATTATCATAAGTTGCATCATTTTTAAAGCCCCGCACTTGCAAAATGTTACTCATCCATTCGACTACTCACTTGATGAGCCCCAAAGGTTGCGGGTTCGATCCCCGCAACGTGACAAATGTTTGCCATATCTACAAATATTTGTTCCGAGTCTGGGTTTTGTGGTGCCATGGTATTAGCAGTTTCTGAAACACACTTTCAAATACTTTATTGTACACAGAAAACATAAACAATTATGACATTACAAAGAACATTACATTACAACAACCGACGACCTCTACAAGGAATTTAATGTTCTTAGGGTGCGTCATCTATTTGTTCTAAGTGCCACTTTCAAAATACATAAAAACATCAAGACTCGTACAGATTATCAGGAAATAATGGATAGGCGTGCCTACAGATTCCGCTTCCAAAAACTGACTCTGAGATTGCCAGACGTAGTCCTAGCTTTTCGCTTCCTAACATCTACAACAAGGTTTGTAGGGTATGCCCTATCAAAGGCAGCCCCGCTTTCACCTGTAAGAAGATTGTAAGGGACTGGCTTCTTAATCTTTCATATAAAGACATAGAAGATTTATTTTGATTTAGCGCACTACATACACTCATTTCACACACACACACACACACACACGCACTCACGCATACACACCTCACGCTCAAACACACACACACATATGAATACACTGAGTTAGGTACACTCAATTACTTTGATGATATCTGCCAGTGTCCAGTAAGAGTAGTTTTCTTCTTTTATCATTCCTTTTTTGTTGATGTTTATAAAACTCCTATTTTAGTTCGCCAAACACATGCCACGCAAATTTTTAACCCACTGTAATTACTATCTAAACTCATAATGGTAACTTGTACTCCTGGGACCCAAGATACAGGCTGTCCAGCTTAGTTTGGGCCTCACCGCTAACATTTTATCTGATCAGTTAACACGTGCGTATAAAAATTGTTTATCTGTTACCTGTGAATTTTATTTTGGCAATAAAAATATTCTATTCTATTCTATTCTATTAACATATACAAAGGCGAGCTTAACCCTAAAAGAGTTTTCTACCAGCAAACCTTTGAGGTTAGGGAGAACGTGGAAACGGGTATTATTTTATTTATCTACATAGTATAAAGCAGTCACTTTCCGCTTCCCGCGTATGTATGTATGTATGTATGTTTGCTTATATCTTTAAAACTACACAACAGATTTTGATGCGGTTTTTTTTAATAGATAGAGTGATTCAGGAGGAAGGTTTATATGTATAATAACATGCTACCCGTGCGAAGCCGGGGTGGGTCGCTAGTGTATTATACTTTGTATGTAAGCAATTATACGAGTACCTACATATATTACAATCTTAATGGCTTATTGTCAACAGGTTTGAACGCACATTTTACGGTATCAAAATTCGGCAAGCCTGTGCTGATCTTGGGCGGCTACAGGCACAACATGCAGAACCCGAAGAAAGCTAATCAGAAGGCGATGAGGTGGCGATGTTGTAAATGGTCCTCATTCCATTGCAGGGCCACTATCATCACAATTAATATGCAGATTGTTAAAGCTGTGAATCGGCATAACCACCCCTCTGAAGTTCCTAGTGTCCAGAATAAAAAAACAGAATAGCTTAGGAATTAACTTTTCTAGGAGCCTTATTCGACAGAAAAGGCCAGTTGTTTAGTATACTTTAGCATTATAAAGTAAAATGGATGGATTGTGTGATGACAAGGAGTGAGGGATGAGATGACGGCCGATAGAAGGAAATAAAAGAAAAATACATGCTGCCGTCCGATCACTAAAAGGCCGTTAAGTAACATTTGATTTTGACACGGGTCTTTATCATTACCTTTAATTCACTTTCCCGACGTTTCGGCTATGTTACAATAACCATGGTCGCGGGGCAGACCATGATGACCATTTGATTTTGACCCGTGTCAAAATCAAATGTTACTTAACGACCTTTTAGTGATCGGACGGCAGCATGGTGTGCCTACCCCACTTAAGTGGGATAAGAGCAGGAAGATGATGTTCTAAAAAATAGACCTGTATTAGATAAAAATAATAATTAAAAAATAAACCTTAAGACCCAGATTACCCTGAAATGCTAGTAATCCGAATAACTAACAACACCCAACTCTACATTGTAGGGTCATAACTATGCATGTGACTGTTACGAAAGGAAACAATCGAATTTTGGTTAATGTTATTATAATTTATATCCTTGAGTATCTCAAGATAACATTTTAGCAACATACATTGAGCATGAGTCTAATGCTCAAGAAAAAACTCAAAAGCGTAGTCAGGGTATTCTGGGTCTTAATTAGCTCTAGTCCTGTATTCTCAGTTATTAAATACAATTATGACATTATTTAGTTCAGTAAGGGTATCAATAAAGGTATTATTTAATGAAATTACTCTAGATCTAGTAAGATTTCTACAATTCTCAAGCTGTTCTATACACAGTTCCCGTTTTCAGATTGAGTTTATTCTTGCGAAAGCATGCACCTAAATATTTTTTGTATTTTCAGAACCAACATATACTTTGACGCGGTTTGGAAAACCAGTCATGCTGCTAGGTGGCTATAGATTCAATTTAAACAACAAAAGTTCTGGCCCCAGGGGTTGGTGGACTTGCACACGGAATGTCTCAAGAACATGCAAAGCTACCGTTTCCACTTTCAACAACGAAATTATTAAGCTCAATAATGTACATAATCATTAAGTGGTTTTTACTATTTGATTCCTGCGTCAAAACAATGTTTGCGTGATTTGCAAATATTTCAAATCAAAGGTATTTATTAAAATAAAATCATAAGGAGTCTTAAGTTTTAGGAGCTAGGTTAGCCACGTCTGTTCCTCACGAAGCTTTACCAACTTACGAGAAGAAATTTTGGACGATTATTAAATAATAGGTGTATTAATAATATTAATATTTATCACTAGCGACCCGCCACGGCTTCGCACGGGTTTAATACATATAAACCTTCATCCTGAATCACTCTATCTATTAAAAAAAACCGCATCAAATTCCGTTGTGCAGTTTTAAAGATATAAGCATACATACAGACGCGGGAAGCGGGAAACGACTTTGCTTTATACTATGTAGTGATATACTATTAAATTGAAATAAAAATGGTGCTCTAAAATCACCTGTGTTTGATTTATTTTTAATGTATTGCTTGTAGAAAAAAATATTAGCTTATCTCTTATTTTAGGTATCTATTCGTACTTGTAACACAAAATATTTTTTTGTTTTCCAGCGCCAACCTTCGGTGTGACAAAGTTTGGAAAGCCGGTGATGTTACTAGACGGCTACAGGTTCAACTTGAACAACAGAACCACCGGCCCCAAAAGACGGTGGACCTGCTCGCGGAACGGCGCAAGAGTCTGCAAAGCTTACGTGACTACGTACAATAGCAAAATTGTCATGCTCAATAATGTCCACACTCACAACCATGGTCGGCGCATGCAGCCGTCGTCTGCGCGTACGCCTCCTATTGCCCACGCGCATTTGTTCCGCCCTCAATCTATATGTTTTCCTGACCAGCTCCACGCATCCGATCTGAGCTATAGGCCTCCTTTCTCACACTCTAGTCTTTTCAGCGCTCAGTCAATTTATTTGTCTAATCAGCCTCCGCCTCGCTCTGTTATTGTGCCTCCTCGATTACATGCCAACTTATCTAGCGCGTAGTTTTTTTTTTATTGATTATTAATAGTAGAGGTGGGTCGTAGCTTGGTCGTATTCGTGTTTTCAAGTACCAGGTCTGACAAATACCACCTTCAGTGAATCTTTTAAAGTATGTACTACAAGTATAAAATATACTTTCAAGTATAAAAATACTTTGAAATACAAAAATACTTTAAAGTATAAAACTATTTTTAAGTAAAAATATACTTTAAAGTATAAAATACGCGTCAGATCCGTGACTTCATACGTGGTACGTTTATTTTTGCGCCTAAACCTGGTTTTGTAACTGGTCGAATAAATACGTACCCACCTCTAATTGACAGTTGTTCTCACATATTATATGAATATCTAACAAATATAACTTACAATTTGATAAATAAGATAACCTGCAGTGAAATATACCATGTACTCGTAGCAAATATAGTCATCATAATTGCAAGTTTGTAGTTCATAAAATATTTCATCAAATATGTATTGATTTAATCTAATCATAACCATGTGTATTACGTATTTTGATACTTCTAGTCTTTGTAGATAATTATTTTTATCGATCTCAATTTAAATATTAATTGTGCTTATGTTGTACGTTCGTAATCCTTTAAAAACGTACCTACTGTAACTAATGTTTATGTATGTATACGATGAACTTTTAAACTTTTGAATAAAAAAAATCTATACCATGTATTTAATAAAAAATTAAACATAACACTGGATAAATTTAATGGATAGTTGTGTTTTTATAGTTATGTAGGTATACATCCTCCTTCCTTCATCCTTTTTTTGTGTTCAAATTCGTTGTTTTTTTTTGTCACGACATTACCTATACTATCATACTTCTCCGGTTTTTTCGTCGGTTAATTACCTATGTATATTTTTGTTACACAGGAATCATGTATCTCTCAAAAAATAGACATGGAAAGAACAGGCAGTACTCTGCCCAAGACCTTCGACACGCCTTAAATCTAGTGCAGATCCAAAAAAAATCGCTGTATGCAGCCAGCAAAGCAACTGGTGTGCCATGGAGCACGTTAAAGGACTATTTAAATAAAGAAGACAAATCGCTGGCAAAACTAGGCAGACCTTTTACTTTAACTGCAGATAATAAATATTTTAAATAAATGAGCCATACCTAGCTGGCTTATTTATTTTCGAAAAACTTATTAGCAAACAGAAAACACCTCTGTACAGAACTGAGATACTACAGATCTCCAACTGATGATGCAATTGCCGGTCCATCTCTACAAATAAATGGTACTGCTGTTAAAAAGAAAAGAAGAAAAGGAAAGAAAATAAGCTGGCGATGACGATTGGGTATGCTCTGTGTGTGATACGGCATATCACACATAGAGCTAATTCTAAATTAAAGAATGGTATTTATGCATAAGATATTGCTGCTGATGAGGTTGAAGTGTATGTTTAGTGTGATGCATGTGCTGAAATGGACGAATAAAGTTATTTTTCTATTATTATATTAATTTTTCCTTTGATATTTGCACATTTTTGACTATCACGACATTTACTATCTACTGTCACGATTTTATCTGTTGGAACATATCACGAAAATAACTACTTTAGATAAATCCTGAATAAAATATAGTATTTAACACACAAACAAACCTTTACCCAACATTCTGTTTTAAAATGATTGTGAAACATAATACCTTAAAAATTAAAATATTGTTGGTGCAAATTTAATTAAAAAATTAGATTTAAATTGTCAAACTTTTAACGAAATTACCTCCTACATATGTTATACATCCTCTCAGAGCTCTAGGCACTCAATTCCTTGAGTGCCTAATGGAGTAAGTCAAAGGCACGTCATACATTCCAATAAAAAATACTTAAGATTCCCAACTTTAAAATTTATTTTTTTCAGAACCAACGTTCACATTGACGCGGTTTGGAAAACCTGCTCTGCTGTATGACGGCTACAGATACAACCTGAACAATAAGAGCAGTGGTCCCAGAGCGTTGTGGACCTGTTCTAGAGCTCGAGCGAAGATGCAGTGCAAAGCTACCATCACCACTTTCAACAACCAAATCATAAAACACAAAGATGCGCATTACCACTGAGTTTCTAAGAAAAAAATGGTGGGACAAAACGTGTATAAATGTTATAAAAAAATATGCTAGATAGTAATCCAAATAATGCGTGTACTGGCTAAGTTTTTTAAGCTTAATGTAGCGTAACGCGACTGTATCATAATCGTAGCGTAGGTTTTTTTGTGGACATTGTCACACAGCGCCATGGGGCCAGATAAAACAAACTAAGCAAATCTTGTACTATGAGAACTAGATAACTGATAGAATACTTAAACTCTTTTTTGTAAATACATATATAATAACACCCAGACACAGAACAAACATCTATGTTCATCACACAAATATTTGTCCTGGGTGGGGAACAACCTACAGCGCAGAAGACAAAGCTACTGCCAACTGAGCTGTGAGGCCAGTCAAATCGTTCAATCATTGTTACGCTGAATTGTGTACGGAAGCGCTTTCCTGAGTACAGAACATCTAATACCTGAATAGTATTTACAGTATATTAATGTAAAATTTAGCTATATATAAATTACTAGCGACCCGCCCCGGCTTCGCACGGGCAGCATGTTATTATACATATAAACCTTCTTCCTGAATCACTCTATCTATTAAAAAAAACTGCATCAAAATCCGTTGTGTAGTTTTAAAGATATAAGCAAACATACATACATACGCGGGAAGCGGAAAGCGACTTTGCTTTATACTATGTAGTGATAGTGATTTATTAATTAATATTAACTATATATAAATAATTTATTATATACAATTATATTTGCAAAGGCAAGTTATGATCTTGAAATAGTTTTATTACTAGCAGATATTACAGTCACTTAAATTAATGCCAAGTAACAACTTTTGTTGTAAATTAGGAAACTACATCACATCGCGATAAACCGTGAAAAAGTATAAAATAGAAGCTTTCAGGAGTTTTTAACCGGGTTCGGCATGGTTCGACTCCAGTCCTAATCCTAGATGAGATTCAGATACAAAAAATACAGAAGAAGTGATTCAAACATGCTATAGATTTTATTACTACGAGTACGAGTACCATTGTAGTATTTACTTCAAACTGTAAAACATCGCCCCTTTGAAAATGAAAATTGTCAATGTCAAAAAATAAGACATCATTGAGACTTATAGAGACAGAAAAAAGAAACATCTTCATATATCCAGACGCTATAAAAATATATTTTGTGGTAAAAGAACAAAGAAAACTAATTTAAACACTGAAATAGAGTATCTTACCCTTTTCTATACTTCTATACTAATATTATAAAGAGGAAAGATTTGATTGTTTGTTTGTTTGTTTGTCTCGAATAGGCTCCGAAACTACTGAACCGATTCACAAAATTCTTTTACCATTAGAATCCTACATTATCCCTGATGGACATAGGCTATATAATATGTTCAAAAACGTTAGGGATCCGTATGAAAACTTCGATAATGTAACCTAAAGTGTGAAAAAAATCCTAAAAAAATCTTTATATCGCGTTTGCTGCGAAAATTATTGACAATAGAGCAAAGTAATGTACTATAGTTTTATAGAAAACATCAATATCTACAAAAAAAATATAATACTATAAGTCTAACTATTAAGGATCCGTATGAAAACTTCGATAATGTAACCCAACGTGTGATAAAAAATCCAAAAATATCTTTATATCGCGTATGCTGCGGAAATTATTGACAATAGAGCAAAGTAATGTACTACAGTTTTAAAGAAGACATCAATATCTACAAATAAATCAATAATACCATATGTCTAACTATTAGGGATCGGTATGAAAACTTCGATAATGTAACCCAACGAGTGATAAAAAATCCAAAAAAACTTTATATCGCGTATGCTGCGGACATTATTGACAATAGAGCAAAATAATGTGCTACAGTTTTAAAGAAGACATCAATATCTACAAATAAGTCAACAATACCATATGTCTAACTATTAGGGATCCGTATGAAAACTTCGATAATGCAATAAAATTACTTTCATTTCAAAATTACTTTCATTTCATTTCATTTCAATGTAACCCAACGTGTGATAAAAAAATCCAAGAAAATCTTTATATCGCGTATGCTGCGGAAATTATTGACAATAGAGCAAAGTGATGAACTGCAGTTTTAAAGATTACATCAATATTATCAAATAAGTCAGCAATACCATAATTATGTCCAACTATTACAGTTATGTCACAATAACTACTTTTTCATGTTAAAATATGCAATGGTATCGCCGCCTGTACAAACTAGGCCACATTATTCGTACCTGGGTATTAATCCTTATCCAAAAAATCACTTAATTTTCAAGGCCATATCAGTACCTGTAAATTACTTTTTTAATTATACCATTCCCAAATTCCATACCATTCAAAAGTTATTATGAGTGTAATAATCTATAGGTACTAATATTATTATGAGGAAAGATGTTTTGTATATTTGTATGGAATAAATACAAAAACTACTGGATATATTTCAAAAATCATTTACTTTTAGAATGCTACATTATCTCTGAGTAACATAGGCCATATTTATTGTTTGAAAAAAATAGGGATTCCTATTAAAACTTCGATAATGTAACCTGGGTAAAAAAATACCCATAAAATCGTTATAATACGTTACTCCCGTGCGGAGCCGGGGCGAACTGCTAGTACCTTATAAAGAAGCTACTTGAAAAAAAAACAGGTTGTGCAAAAGTTTCTAAACATTTCATATGTGCTTTATTGATAATCTTAGAACCTGGCGGATGTCATAAGAAATGAAGGTGCTAAAGTTGCCCAGCCCAGTAGTGGGCGAAGTTGGCCCATTAGCTAGCCAGCAGCCCAATTACAATTATCAGTAAACTTACGCAATAAGGCTGCAACTACGCCACAGTTCGAAAGACGTGTTCTAAAATCTTGACCAGAAAAAATCTTTATCAGTTTGAGTGTAGACAGCGAGAACTTGTTGGTAAGAGAAATTGGTACTTGTAACTAAGTTATTCGTTACTTAACATATAGGATGAAGATAAAAACGAAATAAAATATTATCACGATTGTAATCCCCAAGTACAGTCCAGGCGGTCAGATCCTTGAAGATGTCTAAAAGGGTTAGTCAGAGGCAAGTCCAAACATTACTTTTGGCACAAACACCCACATTTTGCAGTGGTCAGAATTCCATACGTGACAGGTTGCAAGCCCATCGCCGATAAGTAAAAAACAATGGAAGCAAAAACAACATACACAGAAGTTAGTTACATTGCGTTTGCATCGTGTAATTCCGTAAAATGCAGAGCAATCGATCAGTCGGGTAGAGAGGCTCGGGGGGCCGTCCGAGCCGGTCGTGCGTCCGGATGTCCGGGTGGGGCTGTTGCTCCGGGGCAACAGGTCTGTATCTAGTCGATATGGGTTTTAGTACGCGTTTTTTGCATATCAATGCATATCAGTGCGTTTGGGGGTAATCTTCGTTTAGATCAGTATCCGCTCTACGGGTATCTTCTAGGTTCTTAATAGTACCTCGAACGTGATAGATTTGCACCTTTTTATAGTTCAATCAGTTGCATTTACTCGTAGCTGGGTGCATGTGCATATATGGTGTTGAGACTATACATATTTGTGCCTTGATCTGATGTTAAAGTGTCTTGTTTTTTTTTGAAATCCGCTGACATTTTGATGATCTGCGCACGATGCTGTGGTGACTAGCGATGCTGTACGTGCGTATTTTATACA
The DNA here is from genome assembly GCA_912999785.1 of Hydriomena furcata. Classification (NCBI taxonomy): domain Eukaryota; kingdom Metazoa; phylum Arthropoda; class Insecta; order Lepidoptera; family Geometridae; genus Hydriomena; species Hydriomena furcata. Next base: position 3,087,096 of record OU538831.1, on the reverse strand, counting down.
TGATACTCTGAAAAAGGATGTTATCCTAAAAAAACGGCTAATTGTCTGATAGTTTCGTGAGCATATTAGTTAAACTGATTAAGAAATTGTGTTAAAAAAATCGAAATCTGTTCTGAGGTTTAGGCGTGAATAAGTAACAGACAAACAGAGTAACTTTCGCATTGGTATGTTAAAAAGAATGAGGATATTACTCTTTATCCGGGTACCATTCGGGTGGGGCAGTAGGTAGAAAGAAGCGTAATATGTAACCCTATCTAGTAAGCGCACGGTTGATATAGTTATAGTAGGTACATATATATCATAGCAACTACAGAGTGAAACTGTATGGCGACCCAGTCAGATGAGTTTATTGATTTTAACTTTGTTGATACGTGAGAACCCTGCGTTGGTAACGTTTTGTGAATATATTATAGGTGCATTTGACGTGCTATATTTGCAACTATGTACCGCAGCATATGGAATGCTTTGTTTGTTATTTTCAAACCTTCTCAATCATTGTATTTGTAAAGTGCTCGGGAGTACGGGTGCTCAAAAAGCGATAAATATTCGTTTGTATTTTGTTTGGCTTATTAGGTCAGGTTTTATAAGAAGCCCCTGCCAGGTATGGGGTTTTTCACTAACAGTAACAAGGCCCTTTTCAGGGTAAGCTTAGCACAACCTGGTCACTGTTCTAACGCAAGATAACCAAGAAGTAACTAGGGGCACGTCAATATAAGGCTATAGATCAGTAGTGGGATAGTACGAGTATGAACAAAATATAAATGCAACTGAGTGAGTATATGCCACATTTTATTATGGAATATTCGCTAATTGTATTTTTCATTTCAGCTCCAACCTTCACTATTACTCGGTACGGGAAACCAGCAATCCAGAAAGGCATATACCGATTTAATAAGAACAACCGAACAAACGGACCGAAGAGTCTTTGGACTTGCTGCCGCGTCAGCTCTGGCTGTCGAGCCTCCATGACGACCCTGAACGACATTATTATTAAGGAAAAAACTGAGCATAATCACTAACATAACACTTAGGCTGTTATTGGAAAAGCCAGTTTACCTTACGCAATGGTTGGTACATAAAAAAAGGATACAAAGAGAGAAATACCTAATAACGTGGATCAATCTTTGCGCACGATTTACCGGATTTTAAAATAACAGGGTAATAGTAAAGATTTCTGCCGACTATGATGATCAGCGAACACTAAAAGCTGAATGTCATTTGAATGTCTTCAATGAACAGAGTGAATACCTATTCACTTTATTCTTTTAATTTAATTTTGATTTGACATGAAGATTGCCTAATACGTATAAAAAAATGGTAGGATGCAGTCGGTAGAAATGTTAAAAGTGTGGAAATTTATGTTTGGATATTTGTATAAGAAAATATTTTTGTAACATACAATAAAACATCTCACGACAAGCTATTTGACAAAGCAAGTAGCATGTAGTACAACTTCTTTAATATTCTATACCTATTATGTATATGGATACTACTCGGTATGTTTAGGTCACTTAAAACCGTTTTGAGAAAGGACATTTAAATGTGTATAATGTGTTTATTGTTGTAATCCAAATCCTGTTAGCATACGACTGGTATTTGGGTTTATTATATAATATAATGTAGTTATGGGTTTTTTTTGTTCAAAATTAGTTAAGTCTTTTTTATTAAAATCGTTTCGATTTGTTATATATATAGATATTATATAAATAAATATTGGTGGAAATTTCTAGCCCCAAAACTAAGATTGCTATCCTTCTAACATTTAAAATTATTTATACTTAAAAAAGAAAACGTTTCTAGCAAGATTAAACATTTTACCATTATTTTGATGTTTGTTATTACCAAGAACAGTTTTATCAATTTCGTAAATATATGTCGTATGTGTTATATTTTAAAATAGACACCTAAGTATATGTAGCTCTTACTTTATCATTTAGTTTATATACACCTTATACTTTTTTATTTTGCGTAGCTTCTGGTACGTGTAAATTACTGCTAATTATCTAGAACTGGTTAAGTAAACAAAGAACCAGCATATTATATATATATTTAGGTAATGCCAACATTGTCATGAAATATTTTTCTATAATTTCCGCAGAAAGGACATTGTGACTAATGTTTTTTTCTTTTCAGAGTTTATTTATTTATAATGTATTTTATATTTAATTGCGTGATCGGTTTAGTTGGAACCCAACAAACTCAAGATTCAACAGGTATGCAATATGTATAGCGCAACATAATAACTGGGCCTTCTAAAACAATTTCAGAATTGACTTTATACAAAGGTCAAATTATGTGATCTTATTTCTCTTCATTTTATGTTATCAATAAGATATATGCGGTATGTTTTTATTCTAACAATATAATCACTTAAAATATACCTACTGTCAAGTAAATAACAATTCTACATAGCTTCATGTTTATTATTCATTCTCAATTATTCGCAAGCTTATAGTATTTAGTTTTTATTATCTAAACAATATTTACACTAAAACTTCTTACACTTTAAAGAATATTTGTAAACCGTACGAGAATGAGAATGAAATTAACCTACTATTCTATGATTAACCATATTTAATTATTTATTTATAACCATTATATTTTTGACTAATAATTAAACGTTCATCTCCCATTGTTTCATTCTACAACCCTTAACTAAATATACTTACCTATACTACCTATATGCATGGTTGTATTAATCTTACTAATATATAAAAGGTACCTACTTTCTAAACGTGATTCGCTTGTAAAATATAATGTGTAAAATCTTCTCATGAAAAAACAACGGGTTATGCTTGGTTCTGCTGTAGTTAGAAAAGTAGGGTTATTGAAACCAAAATTTCTAAAACCCTAGCTCATAATTTTGAACAAGAACGCACCCACGCTTATAACCTGCCTAACTGTCTAACTTCACACATCACGTTTATAAAGTAGCACCTGATAAGCCAGTAGGTAACATATTCGACCAATCTAAATCAAATACATTTTCAGGCTCCTCGAGTAAATTCGTGAAACCCTTACTGACTCTGGACGGGCATAACTTCTTTCTGAAGAACGACAGAGGCTCTCGACGGTACTGGACATGCAGCAAGTATGATATAGGCTGTAGCATGGGGGTGACCACGTGGGACAACACAGTGGTGAAGCAGAACGGAGAACATAATCATACTTAGGCGAATGACCAAAAGTTTATCGTCAGTTGAAACGTTTTTGAATTCTCGACGAGTCTCAAAGTTAGTGCCATTACAGATTATAGCGATATAATGTCACAGAGAGCAAAAAATAACTTGTATGCGGCGCATTAACGCCATATCTGTAAAGGCACTAAACATAATTTTCTGTTTGTATAGAAACTGCTCTGTATATTAGAGAGCTTTTAATATAGTCACTTTTAGTCATTGATATTTGATATTTGCCTCTGATACCATAGACATACAAATGTCTATGGTATCAGAGGCCATTTTTAAGGTTTAATAGTTTAAGTCCTCTCTATGGCCAGAATATAATAAGTTCTATGCACAGTATATTATTATCTAAAGTGAGTTGTGTTTAGTGTTAAGAAATGTACCTTGTCTACCTCTTTATTTAACAAAAAAAAAACAATTGTCTTATGTTACCTAAAATATTCAAATTCTCTAAAAGTAGCACGCTATTTTCATGTGGTTTTGATTTAAACTGCCAAATACTTACAAGTTTTTATTTTGTTGTTTTATGGCTATATTCATCAAATCATACCTATTTCATAACACAGATTTATCCATCCATCTTTTATATTAATGTATATTATATGAACATTTTGTCAAATATCATCAGTTAGGTAATATACTTTTATAACTAAATGAGTTAGTGGTAAGCTCTACCCACTCTTAGATTACTCATCATCACGTTTTAAACGCGATTTTCGCTTGATCACACAACCCTTACTTTTTCCCTGTTATTCAAAGTCCAGTTATAGGTCGGTAAAAGCTGCGATCTTTTTAAAACAATAAATTAAAAGGACGCTAAATCGAGGCCGACGTCAAACCATACTTTTGAATAACATGGCTTGCGATTACTACTGAACAAGACCGAGAAGCATGTCTTCCCATAGGAACTTCAAAAATATTTAAATAGTATTCGTTCATAAATCGTAAATGTTGTATTGGAATTTTGAATTTAGCATGATATTGGACCAAGAAAATATTACTTCCATTATTATCTCTCCGCACCTGAAACAAATAAAATTGATAAATTAGTAAATTATTATAAGAGTATTTATAGTTTATAATAGTCGATAAGTGATTTTTTGTGTTAGCATTAGGTATTTATGTCGATTTTTTAATATTATTGTATGCATATTCGACTAGTTACTTTTGATTTGTACGGAGGCTCATTGGAGCTGTTTGCTCCGTACGAAACAATAAAAAACGTGACGTCATCCGAATGACGTGAATTAAATCTAATACATTTCCATTCGTAGAAATACCCTCTCATCATTGCACTTACAGCCTAAATAATTATATAGCGAGTAGAAATTTTCAAAGCTTTGAAGTTTTTACAAAAATTGTATACCAGATATTTTACACAATAAGTATTTAAATTTAAATCGTTTACTGAAGCCGTAAACATAAGTATATATTACTCGAGATCTGAAAATAAGTCTTAGTATTTAAGAATAACTTTTTTTATAATAACGTCATCTCAATGGCGTCACAGTGGCATTTCAAGTGACGTTCCTTTAGGGGTGTTCAAAGTGCACAGTCAAGCAGTTTAGGGGCTGTTTTCAAGGACAACGTCCGATTACGCTCGACGACGCACCCGGCGTTCACTAAGTCCGAGAATCGTTCGAAGGCGTTTGCACTAATCGTCCGGTGCGTCGTCGAGCGTCGGCGAACGTTGTTCTTGAACACACCCAAAAAGTCGCAGTTGTGAACTAAATGGTTTTTAGGGAAAAGATAACATAGATCATCTGTGTTGAGGATGAGTTTTGCTTTTTCATGTGTTTGCTACTTTAACTTCTACTCGTACATAGTCGTATTACGTGAACGTGTTTAGTTCGCTCAATGTGTATCAAATCTAGTTTTTGTGTGATAAATGTTCAAATATGATCTCGTATGGTAAGTTTTTATTAAAATAAGATTATAAAGCTATTCCTATCGTCCCCTTATCAAACGTTAAATATGTACAATTATTAATAGTAATATTGCATTAAAAAGCTTCAATTGCACATTAAAACAAAATTCAAAAATCACTCATAAATAAGTCACGATTGTAGGTAATATCCAAGTACGGTATACATTCTCTCTATACGAGACAGGGTTGCAAGAATACTCTTAACTAGTTTTTTTTCGCGATGTTTCCTTTACCATTGTTAAGGCGTAAATTTTCAAATAAAAAATCTATCTATCCTCCGGCTGGGATTACTATTCACTACCTTCGAATTGAAAGCCGAGGCACGTCTCACTTGGGCAAAACGGCAATCGTACCTAATTTATATTTATTATACAGGCTTTAGGCAGGACCTGCAAATATTTGTTTCCGGTCTGTGTATGTGTACGTACACCCAATTATGTGTAGTAGTAGTTTATAATACCCACGTCTAAATGAATCCCGGCGTAGTATCATGATGACTATGTTTATGACTGTCTGTTTTAATTGTTTTACGTGTGTATGGAATGCTAACTACTGCAAAATGTGGGCATGTGCCAAATGTAAATTCAAATTTAAAAAAAAAATAAGAAAAAAGAATAGGTATATTCAAGGATCTGAACTACCTAACTGAAGGATCTGGATATGTAAATTATGTCTACCGAACTTAGGGATTGCAGTCGTGATATTATTTAATTTAATTTCAATGTGCTTTGTACTCGTATGTGCAATTTTATAACATAACAATTTATCAAATAAAGCAAAATGTTTTTTTTATGCTGTTTGGTAAGGGGTACATTCTCGTATTTATTACTATTATGGTTTCTTAGGGATTAGAACAGCAGATCATTAGTATGTACTTAAATAACAATTTAATGGAGTATTTACTTATAGTAGTTTTATTATATCTTTGTGTGTGAATATAATAAGTAGAATAATAAGTTATTATAATAATATCAGTATTTATTCTTTGACCATTATGGTACTTAAATGATTATGACTCAGTGAAGTACAAAACAGTAGTACCTAGAGTTTTATCAAATTTAACCATAAATAAATGTAGAGATACATTTGATGTTTTATTTACCCTTTTCAAGTTTTTTCTTATGGTATTGTACCTTTTTTAGGGTTCCGTACATCAAAAAGAAATTCATAATAATTAAAAAGAAATTGTGATTTAATCATGAGTGTATCTCTGATGACTTGAGCCTGACTCGCACTTAACCAATTTATTTTAGCTTCTTGCTTAAGTATGTCACGCGTATTCCACGCGTGACTACTTACATTATACACACTACTTATATTATAGTAATTAAATATAATAATTTTAATAATTCAAATCTTAATATTTATAAATTCAATTTTGCAAAAGCACATAATGTTCGAGTATGTTCTAAATATACCAATTGAACTTCATTGAAAAAATAAATAGAGACACGATTGGATTTTTTCTAATACTGCAAAAAGTGGTCATGTGCCGAATTGTTGATCACGTTTGAACGCGTTTAAGACAACCGCCATAGACATCCTCAAGAACCCAAATCCTTATAAATGGATTTATGGAAGGAGGTCGTTAGAGGTATACTTAAGGATTACAGTCTTGAGCGTTCAAATTTAACTTAAATCAGGTGAAAGTATACCGATAGATACGAGTAGATACGATATATAGATACGAGTAGTTAGGAAGTAAATGTTTGGCTATATCCTAAAATACATGAGAGACACTTATAGCCTAAAAACTTTCACTATAAACCTTATGACAACGGTAATGCTGTTTCAGGTCCCAATATCCAGTTTTCTCTCACCACGCGTGGCAAACGTCTGCTCCATGTGGACAACTTCAGGTACAACGTGAAGCACTGCAAAGGTCCCAAGGGATACTGGACCTGTAACCAAGCACCGAAAGGCTGCAAGGCCGCTGTCGTCACGTTCGATGACCAGATCATCAAAGTCAAGGGATGGCATACTCACAATTAGAAATGGAAATACTCACAACATTATCTAAATATTCTAACGCTTTTTTACACCAAAGTAAAAGAACATGCTTTACAAAATGACAAAGTGATTATATTTTTAAACAAAAGTCCTATTAAGTTAGGCATGAATTAAAGATTGATGCAGAGGGGTATAAAAGACAAAAACGGTCTAGCTTGCTCCTCAGCAGCAAGATAATAATAAAGATGGAGCTATAGTAGCAACCCGTCAACGTATTGTGAACTACAACTCCGCCGAATTCGCGACAAATAAGAAACCATTCTAGGTTATTACACATTATTTTGTATAGTCTTTAGACTAACCTCTATCAGCATAATTCTATCTGTTTATATAAAACAATTACTTTGGGCAGGGATATTTATGTATTAACAATAGCTTTTTTTAATATGTTGGTGAACTGTGAGAAGTATTTAGTTTTACTATAAAAAAATGTGTCAAACTGATATCCTTTCGATTTTGGATAATAAGCAGTGGTAAAAAGATAAGGATGTAATATTAAGATAATATATTTATATAATATGTATATACGAGAACCCTCTTCCATTAGTTTGTATTAATTAATTTTATTTAATTGTATCTTTAGTATGAATTCTATACTCATTCCTTATCTACATAGTTCTAAGTACCAACAAACAGAAACAAATATATTATAATTTATAACTAAGTGTATATATTCTTATTTGATTTCGAACATCGATGCTAATGAACTTTTTTTTTTTTTGGAGTTGGTTAAAACTGCCTTCCTCTTGCTTGTAGCTAGTTAATTACTGAGTATTTGTTAAAAAATGCAACAAATATGTTTAATGCAAATAATCCTGGTCAACAACAACGAAATGGTTATAAAACTGCTTAGTAGATCAATGGAATATTGAAATAAAATGCAATGAACATTCAGATGTTATCTTTTGACAGATGAGGAATTATTTCTAACGACCAAGAAAGGAAACATGCTGTTACTGCTCAAGGGTCAACGTTTCGAATTAAAAGCCACACAACAACACTTGCGCTACTGGGATTGCAACAAAAAGGGCTGTATGATGACTGTTACTACGTTGGAAAAAAATATAATAAGAGTAAAGGGGTACCATAATCACCCTTAAGAGTAGTATTGTATAGGACAAGTAGTACCTAGACCCTACTGCTTACATCGGTACGTTTTTAGGGCTCCGTACCCAAAGGGTAAAAACGGGACCCTATTACTAAGACATCGCTGTCCGTCTGTCTAATACAAGGTTGTATCTCATCAACCGTGGTAGCTAGACAGTTGAAATTTTCACAGATGGTGTATTTCTGTCACTATAACAACAAATACTAAAAACAGAATAAAATAAATATTTAAGTGAGGCTCCCGTACAACAAACGTGATTTTTTTGCCGTTTTTTATAGATAATGGTACGGAACTCTTCGTGCGCGAGACCTGCTCGCACTGGGCCGGTTTTATTAGAATTAGTAGTTGAAATATAGTCACAAGTAATAATACTAGTTCTATATCTTACTAATATAAATCCGAAAGTTTGTGAGGATGTTTGGATGTTTGTGGCTCAATCAAGCCCAAACGAATTTGGATAAAACTTAGAATATACACAGCTAATAGTATATATAGCTTTTTGTAGTACCTACTCGAATTTAAATGTTTAGCTGGAGAAAAATCACAAAGATTTTTGTAAAATTATTTTTCAAACTATTGTGACGTTTCGACTATGTTACAATAGCCATGGTCGCGGGCAGACTAAGTTAAAGGACGTCGGGAAAGTAAATAAAAGGTAATTACGTGATAAAGACCCGTGTCAAAATCTATAGTTAAGATTTTTGTAAGCTTACCGTGTGTTTTGCATCACTACATTAGTTCCAGCCACTACATTAATTACAAGCCACCATCGGATAACAAAAGGTGGCTGTATTGCGGCTGTATTTTCATGTATAGATCTTATTAAAAACCTTTGTCATGTAGTTCGTTGACGCAATAAGAAATTAATAATAATAAAGAAGAACACGTGAACCTACCTTTTACTACCTCCTTTAGACATTTTCAAGACTCTCGAGTGCATGGAGACCTGATGTGTGTTGTACTTGGGGATGACAGTAGTAATCCTCAAAAAATCTATAAAAAAATAGTGTTGGCCGAGTGGTAGGTACCCTAACTTTCAATCCGAAGGGCGTGGGTTAAATCCAGGCCGTGCATTAATGGATTTTTCTGTTCGAAAAGTTTATATGCGCATAAACACGCGCTTATAACGGTGAAGGAAAACATCGTGAGGAAACCATTTAGTATTCACGTAAGCGGCGACGGGCTCACAACCTGTCACGTGTGGATCGCTATCTACTGCAAAATGCGGCCATGTGCCAAATGTAATGTTTGTACGTGTCTCTGACTAACCCCTTTATACATCTTCAAGAGTCTGGGTACCTGGAGATCTGAGAGGATGTTTACCGTACTTGGGGATTACAGTCGTGATCCTCTTTTTTATTAATAAATGTAGTAGTAAGATACTCTTTCTAGTATTTTAGTGGGAACTTGGAACAAATATATCTCATATCGTGCAAACATAATATATTTTACAGGTGCCATGCAAATGGAGCCGCGTACTTAAGTTATTAAATCAATAAGAATAATTAATTTATCGTGTTCTAGGAATTCAATACCAAGAAGTCAAAGGCAGTAGTTTTCATATTTGGTTCGAACGCTACAAATATACCCGGAACAAAACCAGAAGAGAAATTGAAAAGTCTTGGTGGGTATGCACACATCGTTTCGGGTTTAATTGCAAAGCCTCCCTAGTTACTATCAGAGACCAGATCGTCAAGGTTATAGGCAAGCATACCCATGGTCCGAACGACATAAAGCCGTCATAGCTTCCTGGTTATAACCAGGGTATTGTACCAGATATTAAAAGGAGCACAAACCAACTTAAATGTTCATTAGTTTCAGGAGCGGCCAAAATTCAATTATTAGTATTAATGTTCTGAATAAATGATTTGATTTAGATTTATTTGTTTCAATGCACTAGTACGGTAGTTATCCATAGTTCAATTATAAAGTTACATGCTACTCAAACGATGTAAATATTATGTCAAATGTCATGTTATCCTATAATTTACCGCTAAATCAGTTTACAAACTGGATTATTATATTTTTTTATCATTCTAAGAACAACCTTTCGCAGCAGAGAACAATATATTCAACATTAAAATAATAATAATTGAACGTATTTTTTCCAGCGTTTCGCGATTCCAAAGGAACTTACCACATCTGGTTCAGCGGATACAAATATACCCGGAACAGGACAAGAAACGACAAGTCGTGGTGGATCTGTTGCAATCGCTTCGCTTTTAACTGCAAGGCATCGCTCGTGACCCTCGGTAACACGGTCCTGAAGATGAGGTCGCAGCATAACCATAACAGGACGGAGCTACCGCTAAAACCTATAGTATAGTACCTTAGCTTTTAGTGTACTTTTTAAGTCTAACGGGTACATAATATACCTAAGTAAAAAAGTATTCGGAACGAAGCTAAAATATACAAACTTATCAGATTTGCTTGATTGGCTTCATATTGAATTGCAAGGATTTAGTGATCGTCGTATTGCTGCAATACCGTTATATATATACGTTACGGAAGGATACCACTAATGTAGTTGTAATAGTGTACTATTTAAAATTTATAGGTGGTTTGATTTGTACAAATATACACGAAAGGTATAAAATAACCGATACTTAACCAAAATCAAGAAATCTTTTTGGATATATATTTTGTAGGCAAAGAGCCCACGTAGTTCACGTTAAAGCAAATCATGTTCAATGTATACAAACATACCCTAAATTAATATGTACCCAGTACAAAACTATTTTAACGATAAGTTCGCTTCGCAATAATAAAAATGCTTCGCAAAAATAAAAATGCAAACAAATGCTCATATGAATACCTATTAATATTTTCAAATGTATTATGATTTGAATTATATAGTTCAAGTATTATTCTATAAATGGTATTCTAGATATAAGATATTTTTAAGGGTTATGGGATATATGCAAATAAACTACATCTAAGGCTTCTTTCAAAAATGTTGTTCATAATTTATTTTGAACCATCATTAGCTAATAAGACCTCTCCATAATATTTCATGATAAAGAGCATTAGGTTGCCTTCATCCACAGACTTCCTGCCACCTGCATACCCCGGCCCATCCAAATAATTAGGAAGGCCGTTCTACGCTGCGTCTTCCAGTTCGTGGTCGCCTGCTAAGAACATTGGTTTCCAACGATTGTTGGCTCTACGAACTATTATGCCCTGCTCATTACCCATTTTTATATTTTTATTTTTGTGAGAACAAGTCAATAGGCGGGTCCACGTAGAGCGAGCAGCCTCGCGAGGCATTTGCCGTGCGAGGAAACTGTCCCCGAACGAGCGCGGCAGCCTCGATATCATCGCGAGGCTGCCACGCGCGGAAAACCCGAGCCATTTTGTTCGTTCGATTCAGTTAAGAATTAAGACATCATAACAAAATACGCGAGTGTCCAGAGTGCGCGCGGCAAACGACTGAGGCGCCTTTAAGCAAAACAAAAAAAAAACCGACACTCGATGGCTCGGGCGCGCGGTCGCTCGCCTGCGGCATCACGCGCGCTTGTCTCGGCTGAGGCACGTCCACGCTAACCGAGCTGCTTCGCGCGGCAAATGGATCGCGATGCTGCTCGCTAATCAATTAACCGAACAGTTTGCAAGCATATTTGAGTTTTTGGTTTTTCAGTACATCAAGATTCAAGAGGCACTTACCATCTGTGGTACAGAAATTACAAGTACTCAAGAAATAACGTGAAGGGACCGAAGTGGTGGTGGACATGCACCAAGCGACGTAGTCGCTTCTGCAAAGCAGCTGCTGTCACCATTTGTGGGCAAGTTGTGAAAAGCTTTCTGGAGCATAGTCATGAACCTCAGATTCGGTCCTCATCCGAAGAAAGACCGACATCCCATGCTGAACAGACTAGCAAGGATGAGTGACCTATGATAGCGCGCTGCTAGTAGCCGCTTCAGGTGAGCGCTTCCGTGCATCGAAGGTGCATACAGTCGGCTAGCCTTTAAGTCACTACGGAAGCGGTCTGGGCGGATCGTTAAAATCTGGACGGTCTTAAACTCCTTCACCTTTGCCACATACAAACTTACTCGTACAAAAATGTTAGTTAAGCTAGTTAGCTATATTTATTATTTAAACTTGTAAAATAATTGTACAGTGTACAATTTGTTAAATAAATTGATTAATGCTATTAACTTGAATATTATTAGTGACCATTGTATCCTAAGGTCTTAACAATGTCTTGGCGTGGTTGGTTATCGCAATAGTTTCATTCCTATGTTTAATTAACAGTAACTTCAATTTCAGTCTTAGTATACCAGAGCGACAGAGGCACGTACCACTTATTCCACGACGGATTCAAGTTCACCAGGAACCTTACGAAAAGGGAAAAAGCGTGGTGGGTCTGTAGCAACCGACATGGTCTCAACTGCAAAGCGTCTTTGACAACTATCAATAATAAAATCGTAAAGATGAGAGCGCATAACCACGATTGATCAGCTCTCGTGTCAGGGATTAATTTGTGGTCTTCCTCAGGTGTGCGACTGAAATAACTACTCGTGGAATTAAGTGGAAGACCATCTTGCTCTTTTTAAGTACAATATGGTTGGCGGATTTAGGCAGACGTCAAGTTAGCGTGTGACCGCAAAAATGGTTTTATGTCACTGCACAAGGTTTAAAATTGTCTGCCACGCAGCCAATTCCGCCAAATCCGCCAACCGTACTTTACTATTCGTAGGTTAGTTACTAGTTATAAATTATAATGTTTTACGAAATACATATTTATTTACATTTAAGTATTAATAGTTTTATGGCAAGATTGTTAACTAAAAGGTAATTGCGATTGTGTCAACTAAATAAATTATGAACAAATAAATGATCTAACCCTTCTCGTCTACCCAGATTAAAAGCCTATAATCTTTTTACTACACCATACTCCAGGACAAATTTGGGAAAACACTCTTCATTACCAAGACTCTGCACACGTTACAATGAGTTATCCAAATGTGAAGATCTTGACGTTTCTGATCCTATCACTAAATTCAAAAAGTGTTTGTTGGAAATAATAAAGCCAACATAAAATTAAGTACTTTACACATATTCTTTAAAATTATTTATTTTTTTGTTCTTCAATTTTTTTCTCTACTATAACTACTCTTTTTTTCAATTTAATTTAACTATTTCTTCTTGTTTACAATCTAATCTACCATGCTTAATTATTTTAACGCATGCTGTGGTATTCTGTAATTAGTGATACGCATAGATTTAAGTTACCCTATATTTTATTTTACATTGTACTGTGTTATCACTGTTGGATACCCATAATAAATAAATAAAATAAAATAATAGAGGTTTGTTTTTTTTTATCTATTTCTACTCACTTGCCGGACAAGTGCCTAAGCCCTAGCCTAGGACAATGCCCAGAATCTAAACCATCATTTCATCGGCCTCATCCACAGGAAAGACAAGTTCATTAGCATGTATGGTGTCCTTGGATTCGTCTCAATCGTGGGAGTGACGTGGGCTATATATATTTATATTTTTTAATATGGCGCCCCTCTCTCTAGAAAAGGGAGGCTTAACAATTTGTTTAGGTAATTTTTTTTATAATAATATGTTTTATTTTGTTTTTTAGTGATCATAAACTCACAAGGTTCCTATGCGCTATGGTACGATGGGTTCAAGTACACCAGGAACTCATCAAGAAATGAAAAGTCCTGGTGGGTTTGCAGTAGCCGGTTTGCGTTCTCCTGCAAAGCTTCTTTAGTAACCCTTTCCGAGCGTGTCTTGGAGGTCAAGGGAATTCATAATCACAAGAGAAAAGTTGTGAAAAAATTAAACACAAAGATTTCAAACAACGAAATGTGGACCTGTTAAAAATATAATTAACTGAACAATCAGGGTCCTGGGTCCTACATGAGTAGGTTTGGCACCAAAACACCTGTACCCGGAATATTAAGAAATCATGCTGACATTTGTCTCAGCTGGACAATCGCTCGTCACGCCTCCAAGGTCGTCAATGGTGTCGATTCTGTTGGCACCGAGCTAAGCCTAAAAATTTCCTAAAATCAAATTAAAGCAATTTCGCTCATATTCCTTTACGTTAAAGTCTAAATTAGAGTAGGTGACGATTATGTTATGTCCATTTTACAATTTGGCAATAAGAGGATCGTGTTAAACACGATCCTCTTATTCCTATTACGTTAAAGTCTCAATTCGCGTAACCTCAGGATGACAGTTTTAAAACGTACCCTAGTTTTAAATAATTTAACGGTTTTTTACGTAAATTTAGTCAGCATATAAAAAGGTGCTGACTAAAGTGAAATTTTGACTTTCTTATTTTTTTAAGCACTACCGAAATATACAAAATTTTAAAAATATTCTAAATTTAAGAATTCGTCCATATATAGGTTACTCTAATTTAGACTTTAACGTAAAGGAATATGAGCGAAATTGCTTTAATTTGATTTTAGGAAATTTTTAGGCTTAGCTCGGTGCCAACAGAATCGACAATATTCTCTTTAACTATTATTAAACGAGAAGCGAGCGCTGAAAACAGCGATACAAGTTCTAATTTGACTAATGCAGTTTTCAGCTTGTACCACTAATGTAAAATTTTGTTTATATTTTTCCAATAAAGAATCAGTTTTTTTTCCATTATTTGCAGTAACAAATGTAAATTTTCAATTTCCCCTAGTCCTACGACAGAACTACCTAGTAAACTATATATTGCACCCTTATTATCTAAGTATTCATACATATACGAATTCCATAAACATCTTAAAACGATCTCGAAGTACGCGAACTCATGTATACTAATCGTAATAATATATTTCAGCAGTAAAGAAAACAGTCATAGAAGGTCCGATGTTTATGTGGCACCACGGGTACAGATACGCGAGGAACCAGTGCTCAGGGCCAAGGGTCTGGTGGCTGTGCAGCCGCAGCAAGGCCATGAGGTGCCCAGCTTCCATGGTCACTTTCGAGGGAGAACCTATTAAGCTAAGCGCGAAGCATAATCATAAGAACTACTAATAATACAGGATGGATGGCGAAAGGTCATAGAAACAACGTGAATGCCCCTTAAGCCTATTAAGGGGAAAATGAACAAAAATATCGTAAGACCTATTGTATTGTATGGATCTGAGAGAGGGGCTTTCAAAGGGATTCATGAAAAAAGTGTGCATGTGACGGAGATGCTATATGGCGTGATTCGTACATGACAGTTTGAATCAATGACTGTCAATAATGAGAACCACCAAAGAAGCCGTTATAGAGTAAAGTAATGGTGGCTCTGAAGAGAACCAGTGTGATGAATATGAATATATTAAAGTATGCCTCTTAGAGGCACCTCTTGTGCACGGCACCTTGAGGCACCTTTTAAAGGTACCGTTATTTTTTTAAAGTATTGTGTGGTCGTTGTGGGTTCGATTAGTAAAAAGACCTAAAACCAAATTTGTTCTAAAAAAAAATATTTTAGTAGTCCTTCTTGGTGTAGGTAATTTTACAATGGTGAATTGACAGATATTTGCTGTAAAGCTGCGACTACCAGTGGTGACTAAAATGACTAAATCTAGTCATAAACATTATAATGCTCGTTACAATATTGCGAGTATATTTATTAAAGTTTAATATTGTTATGTAAATAAATATTATAATAATCTAAATAACTATTGTGGTACATATATTAAAGTTGAATTTTGTGCTTGTTTTAATTATATATATATATATATATAATTATTAGCGGATGTTTGACACAGCGCCATCTAGCCCCAAAAGTAAGCAAAGCTTATATACGACAGTTAATAATATGGCAAAAGTGTATATATGTATACGATTAGCAAGTGAATATGTGAATTTATGTTCAAGCAGCTAATATTTGTGTGTATCTCGATAAGTTATAATTTTTGTGTGTGGTTCAAATCTTTGAGGCAATTTCTGATTGCATTTACCTTTGATGTTTCGATAGTGATATAAGGTCCTATTAGGAAGTGTATACTCACATAACAAGTGTTTAGGCTTATTTTGATTCAATATAGATTTATTTATTGTCTAAGGTTTGTTAATTAATTTGTCATTGAAATTCGATATTGTCTAGATCTTTTCAAATCTCAGTATTTTTACTTCTAAAATTCTTATAATCAGATCACCTAGTCAAGTAAGTAGAAATTGTATTTTTATTCCAAGCATGTTGACAAAATATAATATTTAATCAATGTAAGTGTTATTTCTCTAAAGTAAACTTATAAAAGTTTATGATGTTTTTTTTCTGTGTACAGTGAAAGATAAAACCGAATCGAGATCAGTCGCCAAGCTAAATAATGATTAATAGCTAAATAATTGTCATATTAAGACGCTGCCAGTCGACGATTATTTTTGTTCGAAACGAAAAAAGAAATACTTGTGAACAAGCCACATCTCCTATTTTATAATGTATAGTATATGTGAATAAAGATGTACCCATCTTTAATCACTTCGATAAATAATCCTACCGACCGCTGCAATGATGACAAACACACGTCCGCGCGTGGTCCGCCTTAGCTTTTCGAATAAATTAATGATATAAATTATGTATAATTACTTATCAAAAATCTATCCTAATAGAAATCTAGATCTACATATTACCTATCTTTAACAATAAATTACAAGTTGATTTTAATAGTAGGTATATAAAATATTTCGATCATAAATTCTAAAACGTATCATTTTGAAATAATATTTTTATCGTGAAAAGTTTCTGCTATTATGTTTTCAGCTTAATAGAAATCTAGGTAGGAACCTGAAGTAATATACTTATAAAAATAGGAGATGTGGCTTGTTCAGAAGTATTTCTTTTTTCGTTTCGAAAAAGAGCAATCAGCGACTGGCAGCCTCTTAAGAAAAAACTCTAACAGCTCTAACTTTTTCGGAAGCCTAATCAAACATAATCGCTCCCGTAAGTAAACAACTTGGCACGCTGAAATGAACTCTCACGTTTTACAATTAGAGTTCAAATTATGACAAGCATGGAGAACGTGAAGAGAAAACATGAGGAGGCGCCCACAATCTCAACCTTGTTTTTCATGGCTCCAAGACAGGATGGAATGTGTAAGTGCGAAGAAATTGTTGTCTTTACCGCATAAGCTCCAGGTTTAATATCCCCAACTGCTTACAGGTCTCAAGCCAGTCTTCATCGAAACTAGATTTGGGAACCCGTGCATGATTCTTGGGAAATACAGATATAACAAGAGGAGTGATAGTAAATACCCCCTAGACAGTTGGGTTTGTGTGAAAAAAGCCTTCTGCCGTGCTACTGTGGTGACCTTGCATGATAAAGTGGTAAAAATGAATAATCCTATACATAATCATCACTAGTTACTTTGAGCTAGTTAATAGTTATAAGTGTTGTTTATTTACATTCTAAGTAAATAAACAACACTTATCAGTGTCAAACATAGGACTCCTTTTTCCCTATAAAAGGTTTATATGGAAAAATTACATCCCTCCTTATAATTATAAACGCAACAAAAATAAATAATTTGCCAAATAGGCCGAGCTATTATCGAGATTTTGCGAGACGAACGCACGGCAATTGATTATTATATACATACGAGTAACAATAGATTTGTGCTTTTTAGTGTTTATATAGAAATAAGGATAGTCTTTAAGAATAAAATTTAATTATTTTCTAGTCTAATTGGAGAGGATGATGGTTTAATTATTGGAATGTATAAGGCATTTTTATGTCTTTGGTTGACTTTTTTTTTTAATTATATTTGCGATCTCTGTGTATATTGTGTAATGTAGGTATGTTAAGGGACTTAGCGTTTCTTTCGCGGTGCGTCGTGTTACATCGAATCATTTCGTAACTTAGAATTTTGCGTTACAATTGCGTGGACAAAAAACGACGATGCAAAGAGCGAGTGTAATATTGCATAGAGATGGATTAATAGCCGCGCAAGATACGTTAAGTATTAACCCTTAAGAAGTCTAAATTGTAAACTGTCGTTATTTTTAGTTTTATTTGATCTCTAGCAAGACTTTCGTATTGTGCGGCGACTAAAATCGCGTTGTTTCACTCTGTGCGGGAGGCCCTAACGTCTAAAGTTCTTTGTATGAGTAAGACAAATATACATATTTGATTCTTACAAAAAGTTGGACCCAAGGGAGTTAAAAAAAAATTGGAGATGGATTAGGCCCCTAACGCACTTTATAAAATGTTTCATTCCTTGCGATAAGAGACGTGTGAATCGCACGCCTCGTAGCCGCAAGTAAGGGAGGGCGCGGGCGCTGCGTGTCTTGGTTTTAGTTTGCAATAAAGTTATGTTCAATAATAATCAATTTTTACTTACTTACTTTAAAACTTAATGTGTGGCTTCATATAATAAAATATTTTTTAAAGCCTGAAAGAACAAAATGATTGGTATGACACTGAATAACATTTTCTTAATTCACTATTAAGAAAAACGAATAAAATTTGATTTCATTAAAATATTTCATTATAATTATAAACTTCACGGACGTGGTTGCACGCTGTTTATTTATATTTTGTATTTTTTATTTTAGAATTCCCTGAAGGAAGATTTGGAAATCACGTTTTTCAACGTGGCGACAAAAAAAGACGTTGCGTGGGTTGTTATGGCAAATTACGACTCACATTGAAAAGCACAGACGCCTCTAATAAAGCTAAACGAATAATAACTATTTGTACGCAATGCAACCAATCAATGTGCTTACCATGTTTTAATGAAAAGCACTTTTTTTAGGTTACCCACTTTTTAATAAAACTTTAAGATCTAACTAAGATTTTATTTTATTCCCATCACTAGTCACTATACATTATTGAACTATCTTTGGTTGCGGTACGAGGTACAACCGATACCTAATTTTATTATTATTTTTGTATTTCATCCTAATGTCATAACTGCGTGCGAACCTATCAAAAGATAGACCAATAGGATGTCTTGAACCCACAAAAAAATTATAAATATATCATTGGTTTTGAGGAAGATATGAATTATTGTCAAAACTGTTGTTTATAGGAGACTGATCAGGTCTCATACGCACCGCAGGATAGGTTAGTTTAGAGATATTTTAGGTCTCTAACGCACCAGATGAAAGTTCTTTAAAAATGATGCCGCAGCTACCAAGTTAATAAATCCTTTTTATTTAATTAATTATAATTGTAATACCTACTAGTACTTAACCGAACTAAAATAAAGCTAATTTTCTAAAATACTAACTAATATTTATCCCGTTAATTAACCTTCTTTACAATATTTAGATAGTTATATGAATCCAATTGCTAAGTTATGATTTTGTTAATAACATTTCAGAAATTTCGGACTTTATTTTAACACTTTTATTTTTTTCAGTGACATCCGAGCTTAAGCCGAAATTCATTAACTCCTTGCGAGGTTTCCCGGCCGTCGAATTGGGAGGGTATCGATACAATAAGAGGGTGGAGCGACCCGGGCCCAAGGAATTCTGGAGGTGTTCTCAGAGACGCGCCAAACGCTGCAACGCGCAAATAGTGACAATGGGCGATGAAGTTATTGAAATAAAGCGATGTCATAATCATTGATACAAACGTATACAGTACCACTATTAAAGTTATTCGCCTTGGTAATTTTCGTCTATCTATGATCACTACCAATGCTGATCCGATATTTAATCTAGAGGTGTTACAACATTCTCTCATGACATGATCGGACATTAGTTTCATATTTATTCTACGAGTGATTCGGAAATAAGAAGATTGCCGAAGCGTATAACTTTAATCGTAGTACTGTAGTTACATATATGAGAATGCTAGATAACAAGACGGTTGGCTGGACACTGATCGAAGCATTCAGGCAAATAAGACTAGTAGTTCTGAAATAGTGCGCTAGTGTGAAAAACGATTCAAGCAAGAATTTGATTTAATATTTTTTCTAAAAACTATCAAGAAATTTTGGAAAATCTTTTTGAATGTTATTCAAAAATATGTATTTTACAGTGAGGGTGAGTTTCCATTGACGCGGAGCTGTGCAGAGCTGTGCAAAGCGGACCGTGAATTGGCCAATCACAGTGCTGGAAATTTTTGGGTCAATTATTTCGAGCACTGTAATTAGTCCGCTCCGCACAGCTTCGCTTCAGTGGAAACCCACCCTCAGTGTAACCAGGTCCAAAGCAGCGTGGTACAGAAAACTAATCTCGGATGTTGTTAACGGTCGCGTTCATCCAACTTTAGCGGTATGTTCTAAGATAGTTTCGAAGTTAGATACTAACTAGATTTAGAAGTGTGCGATGGATTTTACAACCATTTTAGATGACGTTAAATCCGTTTTATGGCTTGTTCTTTTTTGATCAACCTGTTTTAGAAAAAAGTCGGCTAAAATCTTTGTAAGTGAATACTTAATTCCAACGAAACTGAAATACCTCAGGTTTTATACACCATTGTGCTATGTAAAATTAACTTAAGACAATATAATTACAATATATTTATGTTGTAAAATCAATATTTATTTACCAAAAAAATAATATCTAATATAACATTATCACAACACACACAACAAAATATTTACAAAATATACAACAACCAGTTGAGCTATCTAAAGACCGTTGCAAACAGTCTATAGATAGCTCAACTAATCCGGACCACTACCAGTCGAAAGCGCTCGCAGGTGTCATTTATATTGTTTACTAGCGACCCGCCCCGGCTTCGCACGGGTTTAATACATATAAACCTTCCTCCTAAATCACTCTATATATTAAAAAAAAACCGCATCAAAATCCGTTGTGTAGTTTTAAAGATATAAGCATACATACAGACGCGGGAAGCGGGAAGCGACTTTGCATTATACTATGTAGTGATGATTAATATAATATATTGATATTATCTTAAGTTAATTTATAATTAAAATGCTTTGGAAATAATGACAACCGTAAAGTTTAATGACTTTAATATTTGTAGCTATTATATTTTCATAAATCAGAATTGAATATTATAATTTAATTCGTTTAATTGATCAAGAAAAGGGACGTTGGTCTATTTAATTCAATAATACATTTTAGGATGTAAGTTAAGTAGGTATACAAAATAAGGTATTCTAATTTTTTTTTTTTTTTATTTAATTTCTAATTTAATTAATTTGCAATTTAGATTTTACCTTGACATAAGATTCCTTAGTGTTCGCAACCTGAACTACATTTAAAAATTCTGTATCTATGTGTAGATTTTACATAATTTTTATTTCGATTATTATTATTATTATTATTATTGCAATCTAATACAACCTCAATTAATCCAATAGAGTCTTTTAACCTTCATGAGAAATATAATGAACAAACATCATAAAAAATTACCTACTTTTGTTTTCCAAATTTTGGCTCTTTAACTCATTACGAGCAAAAACTGTTCTATTAATATTATGATGAATTATCTGATATTTTATTTTCCGTATTCATTTAAATTTTAAATATTTTTTTTGATGCGCAATTATTTACAACTTTAATTATTTTATAATTCAAATTTTACTTTTTAATTTAGTTATAAGTTAGCTTAGAATGTATTTTATTTAAGATGCTTCAATTAAATTAATCTTATTCAATTAAATGATATTTTTATTTTAAACAATCACTATCGTGGTTCTGTTAAGTGGGTGATAGACGTACGAACTTATAGTACGCGGTTTTTAAGATCGCGAACTTGCTCGGCTCGACGTTAGTGACACACGTGAAGCTTACTCACTCTGTATTGCGATGTCGTCGACTGAAGAAGCTTTGTGTTATTTAGGAATAATATCGTATTACATTTTAAAAACTAAAAAAAAGAAACGAAGTCGAAACAAAATGGCGGCTCGCGGCTCGCAATGCTGCCACACGTTCGAGCCATGACGAGCTACGAGCAAGATTTCAGACCGGTTGGATCGCCGACGATTTTGCGCGGCGGTTTTAAAGTACGCGTACTTACGGTGACACACAAGCGAAAAAGGTCGGCGAGCCATAAGTACGCGTACTTGCTCGTACGTCTATCACCCACTTTATATTTTTTTGAATCAAATGACTGTGTTTTTTTTAACAACTTGTAATAATCACAGCACGTGAGTCTTAATTTGTATTTTAAATGTATATACTTAATATACTCGTAGTTTATTTTTCTTTCTTTTAATGGTATAGACAGATATATTAAGATACATTATGACAAAACGGGAAATTACTCACGTAAGAATATATTGCCTATGAAGGCACCGACAATCCTCCTATCCTGTAATAAAAAACAATGCGCAATGTCTGTATTATACAGCTGATTAAATTGGCACTTATGATTAAGGCAATAGACAATCGTACGAATGTCAAAACTGACACTTTTGTATAGTAAAAGTGTCAGTTTTGGCATTTGGAATTTGGACAATACGATGTCGATACGATAGTGGTTCATGATAACCCCCAAGAAGACAGCGTTAAGCATGGTAATAGTATTTAATTTTATATAATAAATTTTAAGTTGTTTTACTTTCAACATTTCAATTTTAAGTTATCTTGACCAAGTGAGACGAACTGAACCGTCGGTATCTGTTTCTTGTGGACTTTATAACAGAGTTCAATTTCAGATGCAGTGATGGTACAGACAAAGCGTGGTGCCTCGCAGCTGATCATCGACGGATACACATTCATCAGAAACAAGATATGGGGAGACGGCAATCACGTCCACTGGGTGTGCAACATGAAAAGGAAAGAAGGCTGCAAAGTCACAGTACTCACCCATAATGAAAACGTGCTCAAAATCAATGGGGAGCATTACCATGAAGTTAAATTAAGGAAGCAAGCGTTGAAAGGAAAGAAACATGAGAAATAAACGATACCGCAACAGATAACTGAAACTAAAAGGCTGCTTTCTCGAAGATTGCCGGTTACTGTCTTCCAGTACCCACTGACTACGATAAAATATCGTAAAAATAATATTCTGCTCAGTACCACTAACCCAAACGTTGAAATGAAGCAACTATCGCACGGAAACTGTTCCAAAACACAATAAAAAACAAAAAACATAGACATAAAATATTTCTAATTGAAGTGCTGAGTGTACATTGATTGAAAGTGACAACAACCTGCTGTATTCAAAAATCTATACTGTATTCGAACCTTTTTGATCCAACTTATACCATTCGATTTATAAGTTTTATGAAGAAATTTTGTATACCGTGCCTATTTAATCCATCCTTTTATAGTAAGTTAAGTTTATCTGTTATGAAGATTTAAGGTAACAGTAAATTAATATGTCCACATTCCATTTCTATTATTTGAGACATCATTATTAAAGTTCTTTAGTTATAAAATAACTAGGTACCTACTAGTAGATAATATTGAAAAAGATTTTGAGTTATAAATTTAAAAAATAAATCTATTCGTATCGAACACTTTCTTTTTTAGACATATTAATGTTTCCTGTTCACACAATACTTTCTATGCACGGGCGATAAAAATACTCAACTCATAGGATAACTTACATCCGTCCACTTTTCAGCTTTTTTCGGTATGACAGCGTACGGCAAGCAATGCTTAGACATCGGCGGAAACAGGTTCACGGTCCACCAGCATGAGGGTATGAAGACCAGATGGCGGTGCATCAAGAAAACCGCGGGATGTCCAGCTTTCGTCACCACTATCAACAATATCATCATTAGAATACGACATGATCATAATCATGCTTGAAAATAGACGGCTATGTATTTTTTATTTAGAAATTTGAGAATGGCTGACCCAATTTTAATATGTTTTTCTCTATTGTAAGGAATGATCTTGAGGTGGTCTCGTATTAATTTCATCTTAGAGTATGTGTAATGCAACAAGGAAACCGCTACACAAAAGATGAATTTTATACTAGAATAGAACTGTTGAGGAACCGACTAATGTCATTGTGATATTTTGCTTATTTATTATAAACTAGAAAAACTAGAATTATTTTTAAGAATAATATTGTATCTATCTGTCAGACATTTGTAGGTATATACATTTTTATGTACATAGTTTTGGACGTTGAGTTGATTTGAATGTAAGTAACTACTTTTGAGTATTAGTTAGTGTTATAAAATGTTAGTTCTTTTTTTAAATAATGATTTAGTGATAAACACGATGAAAAATAATAGTTATTTTACTGTTATACATTTTATTTTTTCCATCTTTCAACATAGATTACCACCCCACTTGTACAAAGTAATGGTAAAAATTTCAGGAGCACATTTTGAATATTCATGCCGTGGCCAGAAAATTCTTGTGCTGAACCATCATAAGTTCCACAAAGACAAGGAACAACAGACACACACCCAGAAGATGATCTGGAGATGCAGTAAAAGGAAATCCTTAAAATGCAAGGCTAATATTGTGACGCTGGATAATGAGCTTATATGTTTAAATTATGATCATAATCATGATTGAAATTAGTCAAATGAAGAATTAAATTAATATAATTGTTATATTTTTACAATAATACAGACAATTGTTTTTTATGTTTTTTAGGGTTCCGTTCCCAAAGGGTAAAAATGGGACCCTATTACT
Organism: Hydriomena furcata; assembly: GCA_912999785.1. Taxonomy (NCBI): domain Eukaryota; kingdom Metazoa; phylum Arthropoda; class Insecta; order Lepidoptera; family Geometridae; genus Hydriomena; species Hydriomena furcata. Next base: position 3,062,389 of record OU538831.1, on the reverse strand, counting down.
AAGAATTCCGCTGTCCGGCTGTCTGTCCGTCTGGTACAAGGCTGAGTCTACCCGAATAAGACGAAAAAAGTGATAAAACTGCATTATCTTGAAAACCATTAAACTTCAAAATAAACTGTCTATAATTTAGGTACTTAGCTATGATTATCTAACGAATTATATCAAAAATGAACTGTTTAGCTATTCAAAATTTTGATTAAAAACGAAACTAGTGTTTTGGATGATCCAACTTTGGAAAATAAATCTATCGAGAAAAATTTCTCCAATCGTGTTTCTGTCTATAATTTATCTAGATTATATCCTTAAGTTATCTTTTTCATAAAAAAACAGAACTGTATGTTTTGCGGTTATTGAGAAAAAACTGCATTCATCAAAAACATTTATTAAACATTAGTCTTAAACTAGTAAGAATTTTCAATCAAATTAAATTACACGTTTTGTTTTTACTAATGAGTTATATTAATATAGGCGCGTGCGATGAAGTAATATTATGAGAAAAAATATATATAGTGATTCACTGTTTTGTAAGAAAATATGGCTTATTTTACTTATGACATTTTCAGATACTGTTAACTATAGGTACGTAAAAAGTCGCTACGGAAAGAAAAACATGCTAATCGCTAACGGCTATACATTCTCAGAGTATAGTCCGCATTTTTGGTACTGCACTAAAAAGGGGAAAGGCTGCAAGGCTAAGGTGAAGACTTATACGGATGGAAATATAGAAACCATCTCAAATGACCATGATCATGCACCGCCAGCGTTTAAGATCTCCAAACATGGCGACTTCATCAAACTGGATTAATTTTATCGAAAATTCTTGTGGGTTTGACTGGACATTAGAATTCTGATCGCGAGTTTAAAAGTGGCCGGTTAAGTAAGTTAGTTTTTATAGATTGTAGATAGCTTTTTTAAGCTTTTAATTGTCAGTTCTGGACAAATGTGAATTCCGAAATAAACACTAGAAATCACACCCCTGAAATCACATCAAGGCGTGTTGTTATTGTTAGTATTACTAGTTGCGTTTGCTACTTGTAACAAAATAGTTATACTCTTATAACGCTACGGTGTAAATTGTAAGCAGCTAAATGTGATATTTGCTATGTGCTCTGACTCGGACTATTTGAATCTAGGTACTTTAAAAAAATCTTCTAGGATTTTAAATGACAAAAGTCTGAGGTGATATCTAATATAGTTGAGAATTAAATTTGTGCGCCTATTTGTTTATATTATTTTATTCATCATTTATGTTCTTTAGTTGTTAAAAAGGTAATTTAATTTACGAACGCTTTTTACCTATTTGCAGTATTAACATTGTAATTTTTCAGCTTCAGCGTTCATGGTATCCCTTCTCCGAGCGAGGTACCTACGAGAGCGGCAGACGACCAGCATCGTGATAGGAGGCTTCAAGTTCTTTAGGCATTCGAGATCCCTCGTGGGGAACAGGATCCGCTGGACCTGCGCGAAGAAACACAAGCTCAAGTGCAAAGTCTCTGCGGTTACTATAGACGGTGTGGTTGTCTCCACTACGGGACTACATTGTCACGCTTAATATTACCAAGCCTTGTACCTACAATACGATTTGATAGATGTATTACACACAGCGGTAAACATTGGTGGTGTCGGTGAGATTATATAAGCCCAGTTTTTCACCCCCGTCCTTAACTTTTTACTACAAAGCACATGTCAAATTTAAAAATAATGTAAGAACTGTGCCTTAGAAAGATACGCAGTCTGAATTTGATGATGCCTTGATGTGTTTAATTGAAATGTTCTTTGATCATTTCTCTTTTAGAAAATTTAAAATAAATACCTACCTAAATGTTATTTTATTACACATTTTATCATGTTTTATGTTTTATGCGTTTATTTTTTTTACCATTTGATGGTCATATTTTAATTTCAAGACAATTTAGAAATAAGAAAAGTTGAATTAAGTATAGAGTATGCTATATTTAAAAATGTGTATTTATTACTACAGGCCAACTATAGTACATACCTATGTTCAAAAACTTACTTAAAATAAAACATTATGTAAGTAGTAAGTATTTAAGAATTAATTAAAAAAAACAATAAAATTAATGAATTTTATAAGTATTAGCTATTGTATGGTTACTTCATTGTGTTGGGTTTTAAATAATATTAACAAAATATTAATATTCCACTTAAAATAATTAATATAAACACTTAAATATCATATATTAAATATTTAATATTATAAAGGTTAAATATTTTTGTATTTTATAAATTAAAATTTAACCAAAGGAAAAAGTATAAATTTGTTAAAGATGTTCAGATTTACTGAGTATTTAACGTTTCGAAAATGTATTTAATGTTTGTTATATTATTTTATTCAGTCGTACAAGATGAATTAAACGTAGTAGTCTTTTTACTAATGTATTGGTATGTATGTTTTAAAGCTAAAATTAAACTGTCAAGTTTTAGAGTGATCGTGAATTTTGTATGTGTCTTAGCTATGGAACCATAAAATATTTACCCATTTATAATCATAGCCGTTAGACGTTTAATACATTTTTCCCGTCTATTTTTTTAATAAAGTTATTCCCATATATAAATGTTTATTTAAACAAAAGGTTCGAAATCGTCTTTTGGCCTATAGCTTTAGGATTGCCAATTGACGTGCTTATTTGTAATAAATTTCACATAGAATTGATAAGGTATTTTGGTGTTTATTTATTATTTTAGTGTAGGAGAAATGATCATATGTTCCATTTCATGTTTCAGAGCCAAGATACGTAATCAACGCTCGCGGTAACAGAGTTCTGTCAGTAAGCAATCACATCTTCATGTTGGACTACAATATAGGCGTTAAATCTCGATGGCGATGTGTCAAAAAGAATACAAAGTGCAAAGCAAGCATCATCACTATTGAAGACATTATTGTCAAAGTTAATGGAACTCATAACCATTTTGAGAATAAGGACGCTGATTCTAGATTACTAAGAGCCCTTACAAAAGGCCATTTTACGTAGCCAGCACAGCAATTTTACTCGAAATAATAAAATAATAATCAATAATTTTACTTGAAAAATTGCATTTTTAGGTTCTTTTTTTAGCACGCGAAGGCATTCGCAGCCGTGCTCTATGTGGCATATACTCGTACCATTGCTACTATTCTTACCCTCGTATTCAAGAATGACACTATGAGAACACGCACCCACAGTGGACGAAATCTTTTTTCATAAAAATCACATTGTGTTGAGCGGCACTATGGCGCACACTACCGTGTGCCTTTAGAGCTCAACTTTGGCTAGAGGCACACGACATTGTGCACTATGCACACACACTATGCAGTGTCGCACAACACATAAAGTGATTTTTATGAAAAAAGATTTCGTCCACTGTGGGTGCGTGTTCTCATAGTGTCGTTCTTGAATACGAGGGTTAGTCTTAATGACGCTAATTAAGATTTCTAGCTTGAGTAATGGCTTGATTTCTTCGTTGAGCTCGTTTACATTCGTTCCTATTAAAAGTACCAACACTTAACATTTTACAAGTTATTAGAACCACCACCAGAAATGTTGTTGAAAAATTTGCACAAACTGATAGAGCTAGAGTTATTAAGTCAATTATTTTTTTTTAAGTTTGTTTAATTTTAGATTTATTTTCAGTGTCTTGTTTTATTGTGTTTTTCATAAATTATTGCTATTTTTTTCGTAGAATCTCGACAAATGAAACACCCTGTACACGTACACGTACGAAAGATCAAATGCTTATGCAAAATATAAATATAAAATGCTCTAAATAATCCTAATAATATTATAAATGCAAAAGTTTGTGAGTTTGTATGTATGTTTGTTCCTCAATCAGGCCTAAACGACAAAACGGATTAAGTTAAAATTTGCTGTAAATGTAGATATAATGCCCGAATAAATAATAGACTACTTTAAAAAATGAAAAACATCCCCGAAACGATAAAAAAACTCGAAAGGGATGATTTCTGTATAGATGGCGCTAGTGTGCAATAAATCTGACATCACAGACTATAAACATTCAGTCTATTCTATTCGATTATTGAAATTTGACAGGACAACGTCTGTCACGGGTCGGCTAGTATAATATAATTTTTGGTTTTTGTGGTTTGATCCTTGAGGTTTATAAACAATTTACAGTGTATTTTATACATAACCACCGCACCGGAATGAAATTGGCAGTTATAAATGGATACAAATTTTACATGGATGGAAAATCGAATAGTACTGTTAGGTGGAGATGCACGAACACTGTGCTCTGTCAAGCCAGATTCACACAAACACTTGGAGGGGACATTAAGAAATTTAGTGTTAATCATACACATACCAGAAGTGGTAAAGCTGGAACGAATGGTAGCCATACACCCAAACCACATACCTGACAGTTACACTTGTCAGATACATCGGAGCTCCCTATAGCTCATACAAGTACCTGTTAACCCGTTCGTAGTCTCGGTTCTTAGCTGTTGGTTGCCGTATGCCTTACCTTAACCAGGACCAAGCTTGAGAAAAAATAATGAAATAATAATTATTAATGTTTGTGTTTATTTATTTACTATTTACGAGGGTGTTGACCTGTTGTGAGGAGACTGGTGGTTCATGTAAGTTTTATAATCCTGTTTTTATAGGTCACTGTAATGTATTGTCTGTTTAAAATCGCATGTCATGTTTCTCGGTGTACATTATTATAATTACATTTTGTTTGTAATTTCAGTTATATTCGTGCATAAGGAGTCTGGATATCTCCTGGCTATTTTAGAAGGTTATACATTCTACTGCAACAAGAAAAATGTTTCCACACAAATCTGGAGATGCACATCATGTCGAAAGTAAATTTTGTACTATTAATTAAATCTAATCCGTGTTGGCTTAGTAGAGGTCCCTCGACTTTCAATCCGAAGGTCTTTGGTTCGAAAATGGTATTAATACGTGCTCAAAACGGTAAAGGAAAACATGGTGAGATTACCAGTTAGTACTCTTGTAAGCGCCATGGGCTTGCAATCTGTCACGTATGCAATGCTATCTTCTGCAAAATATAGACATGTGACAAATTTAAAGTTAACTCATACGAACCTACTTAGTGTAGGTAACAGAGTAACATGATGTGTGTTGCCTGCACCCATTATTGCATTACACGATATTTTTTAATAATTTGACGTAACGAACTTGTACAATGGCATCTTCTATATTTTAAAGGTGCAGATCCAGTTTCACCCTCAGCAATGATGGAACCTTGTTAAAGAAGAAAATATGTCACGTTCACAAGCCACCAGAATATCGAATTATCGACGGTATTTATTATAAGATTAAGTAATTGCTTACTTAAAAAAAATTAAGTGTAGTAGAGCTTGTGAAGGGGATCGTCCGAGGTAGACCTAATACCATACCTACCTATTTTTTATGACCATTCCTTACAAATAATGATTTCAATAAATTGTATGTTTTTTTTTGTTAATGTTTATTATATTTGTAATAATATCTGTGTTGTTATTATTATTAGTTCTTAAACCCGACAGTTCGTTAGTTTATGATCAGGCAAAGAGAAAAAAAGGTCATAAATTAAAACAAAAATGGGTAGCTATTTCATAACTTTGCGGATAGCCCGCGTCAAATCCAGTTGCCATTTTATTGCAAGAAACCCCAGAAATAACAAAAGTCGTTTAATATATTATTTAAGTTTACACACTATTTGCACCTACGTGACTTTTTGTTTTTAACCGAAGAAAAAAAGGAGGAGGTCCTCAATTCGACACGTATTTATATTATATTTTTTTATGTTAGACCACGCATAACTTCTTATAGAGTAGATCAATTTTAATAATTATTTTTTTAATGGATTAGGGTATTACCTACCCGGTGTATACCGTATTCTCCGAAGTTGATCCCATAAAATTGTTTGGTTTGGTCGGAACATTTTTTGTCAGTTTTCTAAACGTAATTATATACCATGTGCAATCTTTAATACGCACAAATTTATTTTAGTTCAATTTGTTAAGAAGACAAATGGAAAGGATCTGGCGATTATCAACGGTTACACGTACTACCGCCAGCAACAGAGCAAGGAAACCGAGCGTTGGGTGTGCACGCTCGGTAGTGGCAAGTGCAACGCCAGATTTGTGATGACGAATGATGGAACCTTGAAGCAAGGGAAATGGAAGCACCAGCATCCGCCGCCAGAGTACAGAATTTATAATGGGTTTTATATGAAAATTTGAATAACATTTTTATTAGTTACTAATAAACATAATTTTTACTGAATTTAAACTATCGTGGTTGTTATATATACATTTTAACTATAAATACGGCTACTGTGCTACGGCTATTACCACGTATTTTTTTTTTGTATTGCTGACGTTTCGGGACAGTTCACATGCTCTTCATCATGAGCATCGCCCGCGATCGCGATTAACGGCAGATCGGCGATCACGTGGTAGTTAGATTTTTAAGGTCGGTACTTCTTTTTAATTGAACTTGCCTCACAGCTCAGTTTGTAGTAAAGCCTTCTGCGCTGTTGGTGGTGAATTTTATTATCGTCAGGGATAACGTTTGTGTGATGAATAATGAATGCGGATGGTTATTCTTGTCAGTATTATAATTATTGAGTTTGGGGCTAGATGGCGATGTGTGAAATGTTCACCAGTATTTTTATTAATGAGTATATTTATTTATATTTAAAAATAAATGCTATTTTGGGTACGTTAACGTGTTTTAATACAATTCTTATTTAGAATACAAACCGACCACACTATTCAATTCATGTTAAATGCACTTTGTAACCACTAAACTTTAAACAGAGAGTTCGAAGTTATACTTAGATATTTTAAGAAACGGGCAGAACACTATCCAATTTATTTCTTTTGAGGTTTTTCACAATTTGATAATAAGTATTTGATAGTAATAGTTTAGTTTAATAGTACTATAATAATCATTTGTTGCAGTTTTGATTGTGAATACACTTGGAAAAGAAAAGGCTATACTAAACGGTTACATATTCGCATACAATCGTCAATCGAAGAGTACCCATGCATGGCAATGTCAAGATTATCGCATTTGTAAAGCCAGGTTAACAACCTCTTTAAAAGGTGATTTTAAGACGCTGACCAACGAACATAATCACGCGCCGCCAAAATTTAAAATCGTCACAGGAGTTTGTATCAAGATTTAAGTTTGTCAGAGTCACTTCAACTTCACTTTCTGAGCCCTTACCTACTCTGCAAAACGATTTTGACATCGAAACGATTTGACAGTGCTGTGATAAATTCGGCCAAACCGCACTCTTAGAAATCTATCGTAGTAGAATGTACTCGTATTTATGATGTCAATTGTCAAAAGTAATGTATGTCGTTCCATCCTTCAACTCATAATCGGAAACGTGACGTTTATTTATTATTCATTTATTTTTTGTATGGGCCGAGTCTACCCGTATAAGACGGAAAAAGTGATAAAACCGCATTGTCTTGAAAACCATCCAATTTAAAAAGAAACTGTCATTCTTTTAGGTAGCTAGTATGATTATCTAATGAATTCTATAAAAGTTAAGAAAAAACGATTCTGCATTTTTACCAAAAAAAATATATTACTCGTCTTAATTGTGTTGTGCTTAACGATTATAAACATATTCTTATTCTAGATAACCAAAAAAAAGTTATACCTAAAGAAACTATTTTTTTTATACCTTTATACGTTGAGAATGATTTTAGTGCAAAATAGGTACCTCCACAAATACCTGCACATACCCTACATACTAAGTTCACATTTTACCTAACTATCGCAACAAAGCATGTCAGTTTATTTAAAATTGATTAAAACAAGTATTTATAAGCCACCGTTTTCTTCTATTGCAGTATCAACACTAGCATTTGCAACAAGCGCATCAGGAAGGAAACTAGCAATACTGGATGGATTCATTTTCTTTAAAAGGAAGCAGCAACAATTTTACAGATGCAGGCAACTGTACTGCTCGGCTAGTTTCAAGCTGTGTTTCAATACACTTGAAGTTACGTTGTCGGAGGAGAAACATAACCACCAACCTCCTAATTACACCATTTTCAATGGTGTCTGTGTTACGGTATAATTAATCGGGCTATCTCATAAGGGACCATCTATAAAATACGTCACACGTTAAAGGTGGGGGGAGGGGTCTACGAAAATTAAAGTCTAAGTTTCGTGACGTCACATTTCAAATTATTTATTTAAGACTAGCCGTACGCCCCGGCGTCGCACTGTTGTATTAATGTTTTTTTTTTTACACCTTGGGTTACATTATTACTGATTTTTTCTAGTAATGAATATAGCGTAGGTTCACCAGGGATAATGTAGCATTCTAATGATGAAATATTTTTTCAAATCGGTCCTGTAGTTTCGGCGCCTATTCAATGCAAACAAACAAATTTTCTTCTTTATAATATTATTAGTATAGATTTATTAATTTTGTAACTATTGTTTCAATTCCATAGTTTCTAGATGTAAGATTTTATAATATGTGACGTCACATTAGGGGGGAATCTCACAAATGTGACCAACTATCACACGGACGGGGGAAAAGTCACGAAGTAAGTGTTCCGTACTTTATGGATGCTTCTAACTTTTTCTAGTCGAGTGGCTATATGCCGATTTCTAGTGCATAATGTAAGATTTTAAAAAAGTACCTAAGTGTCTATGTCATAACAGTTAAAACTATCGTGATTGAATCATTTTAAATAGAAATACGGCTAAGTACCACGTTAGTATTCGCCGATCTACCGTTGATCGCGGTCGCAGGCGATGCTCATGATAAGGAGCATCTCAATTGTCTCAAAACGTCAGTATTATAACATAAAAACGTCGTAATTAGCCGTATTTCTACTTAAAATGTCTAAGTTATATTAGTAAGTCTCTTGGTTAAGTTCTTCTTGACCAGAATGTAATATGGAAATATTTGGGTTAGTCCAGAAATCCAAATTGACTATGCCCATCAATGGGCATTTCTGGAAAAAAAGTCCAGTTATCCCCATTGGCAGCGCATTGAGTGTGTAATGGGGATAAACATTTGATACATTTATATAAGGTAAGGTATAAACCGTTAATCAAAATGTTAATTCTGGTCATATATGTATATTTTAACTAAAACGTCTTTAGTTAAATATTTTATTGTAAGTTTTACGATATCGTTAGAAGTATTTCATAAATATTGTTGAAAACAAGTTTGTATTCGTAGTATATATATATAAACAGCTATGGGCTTACAACCTGTCACGTATGGAATGCTGACTATTGTAAAAATGTATGAGCGTGCTAAATGAATGTTTGACGTGACGTTTTAGACATATTAGACATCTTCAAGAATCTGAGGACCTGTAAATCTGTCTACTATACTATTCAATACCCAATAAAATAATATACCCAATACCTACTTGGGGATTATTAAAGTAGTATTCAAACACTCAAAAGAACATTGTAAAAATATAATATTACTTGCTTTTAGATACTCTTAGTCGGTCATTTAGATAACTATACTGTTTCTTATTAGGTCTAAGACCTCTCATTTATATATTAAAAATATTTAAAAAAAATCTTAGATTCTACTCCTCGATATAGATAGCCAGGTACCTAGGTACGAATAGGCACTTAGTTAGAACGTGAAGCCATGGTTTGCTAACAATAAGTACCTACTAGTACGACTTTGTTATTTTTTATAATAATTATTAGATTTGTAAACCTTTTTCTAAAAAGAAATACTTGTACCTATGTTTATTTTTTATTTATCACTAGCTCCTGCCCGCGGCGGCTTTGTTCGCGTAAGGCTATTTGAAGAAATAACGGAGTAAATTCTATTAAATTCCAATATAGTTTTAATTCGACATCGGTTTTTACCCAACTGCGCCAGAAGGAGGGTAATGTTGTACGAGCTTATGTAGTACGAGTATGTCCATTTTTTCGCACGCTCTGCAGCCCAAACGACTTGACGGATCACAACATTATGAGGTGTCTGTCTATTGAGACGAATCCAACGACACCTCATACTATATATTTTTCTATATATTTTTTAAATATGGCGCCCTTCTGCCCAAGAACATAACATTTTTTTTATTTATTATTTTTTAGCCATCTTGTTGTATGTTTTAATGTAATAATTTGTTTTATACTTATGTTAAATGTTTGGTATACTTTTTAGTGGCATTCGTGACAAAAGCGTCTGGAAAGATACTGGCTATCCACCATGGCTACACGTACTACTGCAGCCGTCAGACTGAGCACACGAAGACCTGGCAATGCACAGCTTGGGGCAAATGCAAGGCAAAATTCACCATGCTCCTAGACAGCATTATAAGAAAGACCGACGCTAAACACACCCATCAGCCACCAACGTTTAAAATTATAAATAATATTTTTTATAAGTTTTAGACCGCAAAGCTTGGAAGAGAATGGGGGAAACCTTTGTCCAGCTGTGGGACAATATAAGTTTTTTTGGAGTTTATTGGAGTTTACTCCTTAAGAAACGATTTGAGTTATAAGGCCCGGTACGGAAATTTTATGAGGAGTAAAATCAAGTGTAACACGAAAAGTTGAGGCGTTACGTAGAAAGAGACAAACATATATATCTGTAGATAATAATTATGGCATCCCTCTCTAGCGCGCTAACTTTCAAGCGCGTAGGCGAGATGAAGATATTATTAGCGAATAGCTGGAATTTGTTCACTATACTTTGACCTATGAAAGCAAGTTTCGAACACTTTAAAACTAGAGTAATAAGGTTGAGTTTCGTCTACACAATTTGAGAATTGTATTATGTTACATTGGTATTCCAATGTATTATTTAAATTGCTATACTTACAACACCAATGTAGAATAACAGGTAGTTTGTATACAAGGTATATAGTTTACCGGGTAGGTACCTACCCCGTGATAAGGACCTACTTATAGTTTACTAATCGATCGAAATTATTATGTAGGTAGTTTATAGATACATATTTCGTTTGGCAAAAATCGTCACATCAATCTGAGAGGCAATGTTTTTGGAAATAAGTAGTAGAAAATAAGTAATTACTGCATTTTTTAAGTCATACGTGCACCAAAATGCATCACAACACACAATCGCCCGACCAACCAACACAATGGAAAAGAATTAGGGCCTAGGCCTATTAATCTTACCTAATCATTTTGAGGTAGGTAGGTAGGTACCTACTTGCCTATCAATATTAATGTAGTAGGTAAGAAAAAAGAGTTTTGTTAATACCTATCGGTATATACATATCGGTAGGTAGGTACCTACCTACCTACCGATATTGAGTGAGTAATAGATGTCGATACCGATACAAAAACCATTAATTGGATAGGTAGCAAACAAAAATAGTCAATAACACCCATCTTTAATTGCAATTGGAAGGTTACCTACCCTACCTACTTAAGTAAAATTTCTGTTTTCATGTTGAAGTAGATAACTACTAACCGTTTAAATCCAAACCAAATTAAGTAAGTAGGTAGGTACCTACCTAGTAAGTAGGTACACTGAGTGAGCCTAGTGCAGGAACATCTGTATGAACACAATTATTATTATTATTATTATTTATTTATAATATTTTTTTGTAACATACTTTATGTAATACGCTTTATTGAAGTAATATAAATAATCCGAATAATTACAGATATATGTTTGTTTCTCTTATCATTTTAGCAGATGCGTTCATTTACCCTTTTTTTCTATTCGATATATATATCATAATTATCGTTCGTAAGGAGTAAACTCCAATCGTGCGTCGTAGCTGACACACACACTTTTTTTAATTATATTTATAAAAAAAGATGATGATAAGTTTTAAATTCAGAGACAGTTATTTGTTTGTGAAGGACTGTGAATAGAAGAACTGAAACAATGGTATCGTTTATCTTGCTCACAACGTGTTCTGTTTAAGGAGGGCCAATTAATTAAAATGTTTTTTTTAAGGTTGTATAACAATGATAAAATAAGTCTTATTAATGAATCAAATGAAATATTTTAAAAGGGAGAAAAGGAGATCAATTGCAGGTATTAAGTTCCATAGGAAAGATTTATACAAGTGCAAATTCTAAATAGCACTAGTTACTATACATTTACAGCACACTATATGTGTTTATATTTTTGATGTAAATAATGAAACTAATGCGAGTAAATCAATTTTATAATATTCGTATTTATTTCATTGCACTCGTTTTGTATCGGGATCAGACATCCTAATAATATTATAATGCGAAAGTTGTGAGTTTGTTTGTATGTTTGTGCCTTAATCAGGCCTAAACGCCAAAACGGATTAAGATGAAATTTGCTGTAGATGTAGATATAATGCCCGAATAAAACATAGAAAACGCAAAAGGGATGATTTTGGTATAGATGGAGCTGGTATGCATAAAATCTGACATCAGCGTTGACACAGTCGTCATAGCAAGGTGCGTTACTCTATGCGATTATTGAAGTTTGGACCGGACAACGTCTGTCGCGGGTCTGCTAGTTTATTATAAGTACGGTAAGTACTCCTTAAGTGGCAGTAGGTATTTTAATCCGAAACCTGTACGTGGCACAAGGCCATATGGATCCACGCCCCGACACGCCGCCGTCACGCCCTACATGCATTATTTCACCTATATCTCGTTATTTTGCATGAAAAGGTATAGACATCTATATATTTTTGGATTCTCCGTGAAATTTCCTACAAACTTATCTATAAACGCATTTTAGAGTGTAAATAACATTTTTAGGAATAAAAAAAATAGGGTAATAATTTTTTTTTTTTTTTTTAAAACCTAAAAAATTCAAAGCAATTTAAATGAAGTTTCTTTTTTATATCATATCTATAGCTTTTATTTACCATATAAATAAGAAACTTTATAATAAACTAAATAAATGGATTTTTAGTGATTTTTTTAGTTAAAAAAAAATCGCACAAAAAAAAAAAAATTTAAATTTGCGCGGAATCATATTTCGGATCCTGAAGTGAATGGTTTTGTTACACAGAACGATACTGTCATCTGTCAGCTTCGTAACAGTCAAAACCCGGAAGCGATAGCTCTTCGGGTTATCAAATAATACATTTTTCAAATATTCCTAAATTTTCGAAATAAAAATTGGATTGAAATGGCACAGTGCCACGGCATAAGATCAGTAGCGAGATTACGTTGTCTTGCTAGGTTTACTAGTAAACTTTTAAAGACCAGTGCAAAGGGTCACCCGTCTTATAATATTTTTATTTATAATTAAAAATATACCAACGTTTTATTTCTAGTTACGTTTGTACCGAACACTTGTGGCAAGCAGCTGGTTATTATCGACGGTTACACATTCTACTCACACATGAAATCCAAAAGCACCGTGTCCTGGCTTTGCACGGCTTGGGGCAAATGCAAAGCGAGATTTACTATGACTACCGATGGTGCTATCAAAAAGGCAATCCCACAACACAGTCATCACCGTCCTATGTTCAAAATTATTAATGGAGTTTACCACAAAATTTGAGAAAGATGATACAAAATGTGTTATCGCGGTGAAAATTATACAAAATAAGATAATGGTTCCTAAATATTCTTTGTACTTTGAATAGTTAAATAAAATCATTTGTACGGAACCATTTGTTTTGTTTTTGTGCATAGAGGAATATTTTATACAAATTAGTCTATTTGTCACGAGGGAATTTCTAACATGGAATATAATTTTCATTGATTGATTTCAAATGTCTGTGTTATGTATTTTTGTATACTAATTAATGTTAACCTACTAGTACAGGCTAAGCCTTAATAATTTCAAAATATATTATTCTTTGTAAAAGCTTTAGATGTAGCTGCAAGTAGGTACTTACTCATAACTAATGTATTAAATTTGGCGGACATTTTACACAGCCCTATGAACGTATGAACGTTTTACGGGAATAAAATAGTAACTTTCATAGAAACCAAACAATTAATTAATTATTTAATTATATTGGAATATTATATTTTATAAATATAGAGACTGGACAAGTATTAATATATACGAAATTAATAGTTATTATTAAAATGTATTTTTTTAAATTAATTATTTTGTAATTTGCCTAAGCATATTTTTTATGAGCTTTTGATTTTTAAACGAACTTGCCGTATTCAACCTACAAACTATTTTTTTTAATTAATTTTAAAACTTCCAATATTAACAACGCAATCGTAGTTGCTAAGAGTTTTTACTGTTTTCATACTACTGTTCAATATTACCTTTGTTTATTTCAATATAAGTTTAAATATTTGAATCGTGCGTTGAACTCGATTTCCAAGCACAAACCCTAAAAGTCATACATTCTTACACAATTATTATAAACTAGTTGTTTGCCCCTTCTTCGCACGGGTGTACTACATTACAATTTTCGTAGGATCATAGAATAAAATAGTCATCATCTTCCTGTCCTTATCCCACTTAAGTGGGGTCGGCACAACATGTGTACTTCTTTTCATTTCCCTCTATCAGCCGTCATCTCATCACTCACACCTTTCTTACCCATGTCATCTTTCACACAGTCCATCCACCTTTTCTTTGGCCTACCTCTACGTCTACATAAATCCACATTAATTCTTATTATTCTTCAGTAAGATCTCTATTTTTAATTTAAATAAAATATGGCCTGTATTACTCGCTGATAATGTAGCTTTTGATAGGTGAAAGAGTTTTTAAAATTAGTCTAGTCGTTTTTTAGTTTATCCATTACAAACAAATATACAAAAAACACAAAAATATTTGTTTAGATAGAAGTCCCTAAGATTTGTACGTTTTCAGCAGTGACTTACGTGCGTAATGCGTCTGGCAAGAAACTGGCGTTGCATAACGGCTTCACGTTCTACCTTGATGGGCGAACTCAATCGACCGAAAGATGGCACTGTACATCCTGGAGCAAATGCAGAGCGAAGTTCATTTTGTATCTATACAATGGGGATATGAAACAGGCATTCATGGAACACAACCATGCGGCGCCGTCCTTCAAAATCATCAATGAAATTTTTATAAGATGTTGAATAATCCTGATTCCAGCATAACTAGGATTAACTGTCAAATTCCTATTGTGAAGCTGTCATAAAAGTATGAGAATATAATAGATGATACCGAATGCGATAGTTCACACAATAAAGCCGTTGATTATACACCACGTGGGCCTAACTTGTTATATCGGTGCAGGTTTATGTTCTACAAAAATAAAAAGTAAAGTAAGCGCCAGATTGTAGGCAAGATTGGTGTATTTATCCAACAGTAGGCTAAGACAGGCTTTATTGACAATGTACAATGTTTTAATGTGTGATGAATTAAAGAAGAGTGAAATCTTTACTTTTGCATTTCTGTTTGACCATGTCCTGTATTTTCTAGTGATAAGAAACTTGAAAAACCGCTGTAGTTATAAAAATATTTGCACCATCGGAAGCAATCCTAAAATGATTGTTGCCGTTTACTATAATAAAGTATTTTTATAAATAATTACAGTGGTGTTCGTGACAAAACAATGTGGAAAGCGTCTAGCTGTCTGCTACGGCTACACGTTCTACGGCCATCGTAAGTCAAAGTCCACCCAAACTTGGCTTTGCACGATGTGGGGGCGTTGTAAAGCAAGACTCATAGTAACCGCTGATGGTAAACTTAAATCAGCCCAATTGGAACACACTCATCAACCGCCAGAGTTCGCAATTCATAATGGAATGTATTTTAAATATTAAAATTTATTATTATATTCATATTAAATTTTGCACCAATACGGTACATGGTCTATCGTTACGCATGTCATGTGAAGCAAAGCACTTAAGGTTGAGTTTCCATCTACGCGGAGCTGACCAATGACAGCGCAGAAAATGTCGAGCGCTGTATTTGGTAGATGAAAACTCACCATAAGAATGCGCTCTGTTTTAATACTTGTCTGGTACGAAAACGACTATCGTGAAGATGGACGATAAATCGCAAAGGTGTTTTAACAACCTTAATAGTATTATTTATTTTATAAGGCTTAGGTAAGGTTTAGCTACGCGGCTGACAATTTTAGACCTTGTTCAGTGACACAAAATCATTTTTCCGGTCACACGGCTAATTTTAAATCCGCCGACTGTAGGTACACTGTGCTATTATGTCGTAAGTAGATATGTAATCTTTATATGGAACGTCATTATCATCATCTTCCTGCCCTTATCCCACTTAAGTGGGGTCGGCACAACATGTGTACTTCTTCCATTTCCCTCTATCAGCCGTCATCTCATCACTCAATCTTTATATGGAACGTACTAATTGAAATTACGAGTAGGTATCATGGCTACGGGTTAGTCCAGAAATCCCCATTGACTATCCCCATCAATGGGCATTTCTGGACATAAAGTTCAGTTATCCCCATTGGAAGTGCATTGAGTGTGTAATGGGCATTTCTGGACTTTTTGTTCAGAAATCCCCATTGAACCCCTACTAGCGACTATATTTATTTCAAATTATAAAATGTATGATACTTATATGACTTATTTAATTTTCACTGAAGACATAAATTGATTGTAAGTATTACGAGTTTGTTGTTTGTGGTTATTTAATTATTTTTGCATAGTA
Source organism: Hydriomena furcata (assembly GCA_912999785.1). NCBI lineage: Eukaryota > Metazoa > Arthropoda > Insecta > Lepidoptera > Geometridae > Hydriomena > Hydriomena furcata. The sequence continues at coordinate 3,045,856 of OU538831.1, read as the reverse complement.
ATTTTGGGTTGTTATAAAATAATAAGTTAAACAAATGTTTTCAATAATGTATGAAGCGTGGGTACGTGGCTATTTGTAAATCCCTGTGAACACAATAAATCCGTGGCTGGCTAGTTTTCAAATTTCAACCTGCCTACCATTTACTAGTGTTAATACAAAATGATCACATTATTTACAGTGACATTCGTGTTAAAGAGCTCTGGAAAAAAACTTGCCATCTTTCATGGCTACACCTTTTACTGTCACCGACAGTCTAAAGTCAGCAAATCGTGGCAATGCACAATGTGGGGTAAATGCAGGGCGAGATTTACAACGTCGATGGATGGAGTCATAAAAACAGCTAGAATTGTACACGCACACTTGCCGCCGCTATATAAAATTATTGATGGAGTGTTTGTGAAACTGTAATATTATATACCTATGCCAAAAAAGACCTCCAGGCAGTCTAATTCAGGACGGTCGAAAACTAAAATATAATGATTTTATTATTTTGTAAATGGGATCACAACTGTAATCCCCAACAGACATACTCTCAGATTTCAAGGCTTATTTTAATTTATTTTAAAATGTTTAAAATTGTACTCCGTGACATAATTTACTCTATCTATCTCTATCTCTCAAACCTACCTAACTCAATAAGTGATAAATACCTGACAAATGAAAAATAATGTTATGTTCGTATGGGACCATCGACTCTACAGGGTGTCCAAGAACCTGGCGTCCAACTGGATTCCCACGATGCCCCAAGTTCTAACAGTACTCAGAAAAATATTTTAAAAAATCCACCCCATGTACTTACAGAATTATACTGATTTAAAAAAAAAAGGGGAAATGAGCACCCTGTGACATACTTTTGAATGCTGTGACTGCTAATGCTGATAATTTCGATATTTCTTGGAGGTTTTGTAATCTAGGGTATTGCTGTGTCTAAATAGAATGTAAAAATAAAGTACTTATTGTACCATTTTAAAATAAAATATTATTTTAACTAAAGGTGATATGGAAAATTATTGAATTTCGCAACTTTGACCGACTGTAGTGTAAAAAAAATGTACCAAAATAGTATGGCAAGTGACGTCAAATTTTGACGCGTTTATTCCTCTTTTTAAAAAGGTATAATACTTACACATTAATTTGAAAAAAAAAATTTTGATAATATTTTTACTCAACAACCCAATTTTTACGAATTACGCTCACCTGACTTAAATCCGCTGGATTTTTTTTTCTGGGGAACTATGAAGGAGCTCGTTTATGCGAAGCCCATTAATGACATCGCTGACCTTCGTGAGAAGATAACACAAGCAGTGCAGGTGATACGTCAAAAAAGTTACTCGCGAAACATAAAGCGGTCCTTTTTAAGGAGAGTGAGAGCTTGTATTGCCGCGGGTGGTCAACATTTTGAACATTTATTGTAATAAAATATCTTTAAACTAACATTCTTTGCTTTTATTCTACTGGGAACCCATCTACCTGTGTGTATTTCCTTCTTGCTCACTCTTGGAACCGAAGTAAATAATAGTAGTAACATAACAGTTTCTAAGATAAGAAAGGGTCCGACAGTTACCGTTAGTAGGTAGGCACTTCGTAAAAATTGGGTTGTTGAGTAAAAATATTATCAAAATTTTTTTTTTCAAATTAATGTGTAAGTATTATACCTTTTTAAAAAGAGGAATAAACGCGTCAAAATTTGACGTCACTTGCCATACTATTTTGGTACATTTTTTTTACACTACAGTCGGTCAAAGTTGCGAAATTCAATAATTTTCCATATCACCTTTAGTTAAAATAATATTTTATTTTAAAATGGTACAATAAGTACTTTATTTTTACATTCTATTTAGACACAGCAATACCCTAGATTACAAAACCTCCAAGAAATATCGAAATTATCAGCATTAGCAGTCACAGCATTCAAAAGTATGTCACAGGGTGCTCATTTCCCCTTTTTTTTTGAAATCAGTATAATTCTGTAAGTACATGGGGTGGATTTTTTAAAATATTTTTCTGAGTACTGTTAGAACTTGGGGCATCGTGGGAATCCAGTTGGACGCCAGGTTCTTGGACACCCTGTATGTAGTCGATGTATGGGACCGTGCTTAGCTTAGTAAAACTAGTGTTAGAAAAAGGTTTCTGTTAAGTATTATTTATACCTGCTGTAATTGTATGGACTGGGTATTCACCATAAAAGTAACTATTCCATAAAAAAACTCGTAGAAGTAGATTAACTTATAAATCCAGTTACTAATAAAAAATCCTTCTAAGCTAGTTTCTTGTCTCTTTTCTAAGTTATTTGTACAAACTCCTTGCAAAAGCTCGCTCCCTTTGTTGAAGCTGCTTGCTTAGATTTAGATAGTAGTGATACATGAAGTTGGATAGTTGAAGTATAAAATAACAATGGATGGTGACATGACTATCCAATGTCATTTTAGGAATGGTATCCAGTAGTTACCAAAACAGCTGGCATGGTTCTAGAGCAGAATTTATATTTTTTTTTATTTCAGTGACATATGCGCGTAACAAAATGGGAAAAAACTTGGCTATTCTCTTCGGATACACTTTCTACGTGCACAGGACCTCAAAAAATACACTTCGGTGGCAATGCACCAATACAGGAGTTTGTAAAGCACGCTTCACACAGTCTTTAGACGGAAACTTGCGAAACGTATGTGTTTTACATTCACATGAACCCCCGAATTATGTTATAAGTCGTGGAATTTTACTTAAAATTAAAAATAAGTAATTCGAAATAGTCTATTCTCAATATTTATCAAATACCATAATAATCTCTTCTCAATATTTATCAAATACCATAATGTAACATATATTTAATTATATGGGCAAATATTTTTAAACTACCCGCCAAAATTTAGAATTAAAGCTGAATGACGTCAGTTGCTTTGCAAACCGCGTGTGGACTGGACGTATCATATTTGCTATGTATCGTAATTGAGTGTTTTCTAGTCATTAAAATAATTTAATTACCTATTTAACAATTCATAAAATATAATAAAGTGAAATAGTGTTTAGTGTGAAATGTGTTTTTTCTTGTCATTAAAAGCTGTTTAATATAAGTTTTTCTCAATGAGTGTTAATCATACTGTTCTTGTAGATGCATTGATCTCAAAATAGATGCAAAACATGAATTATTATTTATCAAAATGTGTGTTTTGAATTGCGTGATAACCAGTTTATTGATAACGGACTAGTGGTTTAGTGAATAACTAGTTGTCGTGATTTATAAATTCTGTGTTAAAACAATAAAGAAGACGTCGGCCGTGAGTGTTTTTTTATTAGTAGCATTTGCGATAATTTTTGTTTTAATTCTGGAGCATTTAATTTTGTGACGGTACTTTTTTGATTCTAGAACTTGTGTTCTCGAGGTGTATTGTTATTGTTGGCACCCCTTTAGTTTTTTAGGGTTCCGTTCCCAAAGGATAAAAACGGGACCCTATTACTAAGACTTCGCTGTCCGTCTGTCTGTCACAAGGCTTTATCTCATGAACCGTGATACCTAGACGGCTGAAATTTTTACAGATTATATATTTCTGTTGCCGCTATAACAACAAATATTATACTAAAAACAGAATAAAATAAATATTTTAGTGAGACTACCATCATACAACAAACGTGTTTTTTTTGACGTTTTTTTATAGATAATGGATCGGAATCTTTCGTGCGCTAGTCCGACTCGCACTTGGCGGTTTTTTATGAATGTGCAGGTAACAACAGCTGGTCGTGGCAAATGTGCAAGGGTCGCAAACTCAATTCTCATAATAATAATAATGTCTCACTATTGGATTTTGAGTTCATGTGATATTACTTGTTGGTATCTAGAAATGTTTTAAAAGATGAATAACATTATTGATTAACATGTGTCTGGTTTGTCTATATTATTTTGAATACAGGTATTTGTACATATTTTTCTCCTTATCTTTTAAGAATTTTGTGTACTTTTTTCTTGATTTATGTTATGGTGTACCTTTTTTCTGATATTGTGTTAGAAGATTTTTTATATAATAATAATCATCATATAACTTTTTCAATATAATTAAGATTAAAGTGTTTTTTTCTTAAACTGTATAACACCTGCAGCATTTTTTGTTGTTCGTCTGTCATGATATTTTTAATTTAAAAAATTGTCATAACAGTAAAAAAAAATATTAAATTATTGTTTGTTTCGATAGCATGGCTGCTGAATTCACGGGGTAGCACTGTGCTACTTTTAAACGACTACCTTTACTTGAAGAACATAGTCCACCGAGAATCAGAGAGTTGGCGATGTAGTCGGAGATGTGGAGCTCATGCTGTTGTTCATAAGATGAGCCGACAAGTGCTCCGACTGACCGGTGCTCATAACCACAACCCAAATAAATATTTTATAAAAAATAGTGTATATTATAAAATATAAATAAAATTATAAGTTTTTAAAGCGTAAGTTTGTAGTTATTAATAATACCTATGGCCCTATGGCCAAAGATGGTGGCGGAGTTCATAAATTCCCCCGGCTTTTGTCGTCTTATGACAACATTTTCAGATTCATGAGGTAATAAATATGTTTTGTTTCGTTCATAAATAATTTATTATAATTAAATATGATATATATATATATATATATATGTATATTTATATATAATCATAATAATGTATTTTGGCTTTAAATCAATATATGTACAAGTATCAATATAGGCAATCCATGATGAACCCGTTAGTCTAACTAAATAGTTGTAGTAGAAAGTATCTTTTGTCTCTATGTTTTTACTACTTTATATATTACTCTATAGTTTTTATACACAAAATGTTAACCATTATTTTCAACATCATTATGAATAACAATATATTGATCATAATACATTAATTTTACCGTTATTTATTAAAACAAAAACATTGACACTTATTTTTCACCAGTACTATGGTTGAAGAGCATGCGGAGGAAATCGTGTCTGTTGCTCATAAACGGGTATTCATACAAGAAGCATTTAGAAATAAAGACGACTGAAAATTGGAGGTGTAAACATCAATGTCAGGCCCACGCTATAGTGGACAAGGCGAGTCGACGCGTTGTCCGTCTCTCGGGTATCCATAACCATCAGCCAGATGATTATATAATACAAAATGGCGTTTACTTTAAGACCTAAAAGCGCTTCTGAGTTTTCTCAAATAAATTTGACTTCTGATTCTGATCAATGTATAGTAGTATAGTATGTATAGGATCACGACTGTAATCTTCAAGTACGGTAGACATCAGTTCAGAAGATCTGAGGTCTCCACGCAATTAGATCCTTAAAAATGTCTAAAAGGGTTAGTCAGAGGCACGTCCAAACATTATATTTGGCACATGCCCACATTTTGATCAATGTATGTTTCTGAAATAATATTTATTTAGTACATTTTATAAATGATGTATTACTCAATGATATTAAATATAAGATGAATGTGATATTATTGTTAAAACACGAGTTAATTTAATATTTTCTTGGTGAAATATTTAAAGTGTTAATGGCAGTTTAGACTTTATAATGAAATTTTGATAGATGGCCTATTGAAACAAAAATCTACAATAGGTATACAATTTATAGGTATTCTCGACAACAATTTTTTTCAGTTAATTACCATACCATCTTTAAAGTGATTTATTAAACATTATAGTTAATGTCAAATGTAGGTATAACAACAATGTAAATCAATATTTTTTAACTAAAAACTTCATAAAATACGTTTTAAAAAGTATATCTTTATGCAATGATGGTGTTGTGGAAGGCAGGTCCACTAGTTTTCTATTAAACAGAACTTCGCACTTTTATATACTTATTCTTTAGAAACCATCTGAGGAAAGCGACATGCTTCAATATCAAAATATAATTTTGATTTTGGATTTTCGTATTACTTTAAACGTATGAATTGATAAACATTGTGTTAATGTGTTAATGTTACACGAGCTTCTACCTACCTTACCTTACATATAATTATAATTATATAATTATAATTATAGCTGTGAGCTTACACCAATTTCATAATTATCTTTTATTTTCAGTAATTTGGTTAAAGAATAGACGGGGCTTCGATGTGCTGATAATAAGAGGTTATCCTTTCTACAAAAGTGGTAAAAACAAGCAGCGTTTCTGTGTTCCTGTGTTCGTGTCTTCCTGTGTTGAAATTACAGGCACTCGAGGCTTAACACCTGTGTGCCCCAAGTTGGCGGACTCAAGGCAGTGCATCTGTGAATTCCTGATCCACGAGTAAGTTTTTGTTATAAACGATTGTACATGTCAAATAGTACAGTATGACCAACTGCTTGTTAAGCTTTTAAGTGGTTGTAGCTTGGTCAAATTGGCTTGTAGTTGTCTGTGTGATATTAAAGAATATAAACTTTTAGTCGTGTGTGATTTCGAAACTTAAACTAACTAACTTCGTTTACAAAAACCGTTTTTACACCCTCTTCCTTGGAATTTTAGCTTCATTCTTCAAGAACATAAAGAAGACATACCTAGTTGATGGATTATTTTTTACAGCGATGTTTTTGAAAAATAAACGCGGTAGCGATATTCTGTTTATAAATGGTCATACGTACAACAAGAATAGAAGCCACAAATTTAATGATTATTGGCGATGCACCAGGGCCTGCGGGGCCGGAGTCATGGTGAACAAGAGGAGCCAAAAGGTCATTAAAATAACACGCGAACATGACCACGAACCTAATGAATATCGTATTAAGTACGGGGTATATTACAAATTGTAAATTTTAAAACGATATTGGTGGCATGGCAATGCATTAAATCTGTATAGTTGACTTAGCAAACTGACTAAAATTTCGTAAAAGACTATCGTTCTTATTCTGTTTTGCTTAAAGTCTAAATTAGCGTAGGTACCCTTAAGAGTGAAAGACCTAAAATTAGTTTAGTTTAGTCATTTTTTTTCTTTACGATTAGATGTTGACTTTCCTGAAACACATTACGAAAATCGTAAATTTTATCGATTACAATCGTAATGTTAAGGCTTTCACAAATCAACTCTTAGTATGTATGTATATATTATCCCAAATTAAATTAAGTGGGATAAGAGCAAAAAGAAGAAAACTTTAAAGTGAACAGAATAAGAGAGCTCGTATTTAACAAAATTTTAGTCAGAGGGTATAAGTATATTCACCGACTCATTCATTGATTTTTTGCCTGTTCGTATCACTAGTAGTGTGTTCCTAAAAATATGTAAATAATATCAATTGTAAGTACATTAGTGCCTATTAAGGTTGCTGTTAAATTTATGACAGCTCGCATTTTTTGTACTCGGCCGTATTCTGTGGCCGCACACTAAGAATAGTGCAAACGCACACATTGAAGCTACTTCACACTTCATTTACCAAGACTAAATAACTAGTCTTGATACTTGAAAATATTTGGTGCAATAGGTATGTCATATTTGTATAGGTAGGTATGTACTTAATAATTTTATAGGTTGCACTTGACAAAAAGAAAATAAATATAGAAAAAATTCATATATATTATAAGACAGGTTACAAATCGTAAAGTGCTACTACACAGTTACTAATATTTGACTGTGCAAAAAATATTTGTTAGGTACCTACTAATAAAATACATTATGACAAAACGGTAAGTATCGTTTTTTTACAAGCTCTTATTTAACTTGCAGTTTATGTACATATTTATGTATGTATGTTTGATAAGGTGGAATCTTGCAACTTAATTTTAAGCAGTTATCCCCAATCGATTGAGCTGAAATTTTGCATACATAATATGGTGACAGCGAGCTGATCTGATGATGGAGTCAGGAGCTGTTCAACGGAACCCTTCACTAAATAGTCGAATTGAGGCAAAACTTTGCATACCTATCAATCTCAATGACAATGTAAAATTATGGTACTAGCGAGCTGGTCTGATGATGGAGGTCGGATGTAGCCATCGGAACTCCTCAACTACACAACATAACCACGTCGCGTTTGGGCTCGTTATTTTTATCTTGACGAGAACTAGAGCACTAGACATTACAAAAGCTTGATTTAAAAAATATATTTTGAATAAAAAAACTTATTGTCATCTAAAATCGATGACGGCACCGTCAACGTTTCGAGTACCACTCACAGAAAGTTTTGAAAGTGAAATACTGATAAAATATGTAGGTATGCTTTTGAATATTGTGTGCGAGCTATGATCTCGAAGATCCATAGACCGCGCGTAGCGAGGGTCAACAAGTTCTGGAATTAAACATTTATTGTAAAACTTTACTAAATAACCCTCCATAATATTTTCTTTCCAGAAAAATCAAATATGAATTTGTAAAAAGAGATGACCAGCTCTTTTTAAAAATTCATATTTTCCATTGTATTTGTACTAAATGACATCTCAAACCTGCAATACTTTTTAAGACCTATCCAAAGACATGGAGAGTATGCGAGAAAAAAAAAACATCTGAAAATATGTATTTATTTCTACCACATTGTCGGCGTGACTAATGTATATTCATGCCAAATTACAGCTTTCTAGTACTAAGAGTATCTAAGCTAAGCTGCGGACGAATGGACGAAAATGGCAAAACTATAAGGGTTTTTTGTAAACTACGAAACACTAAAGAGCACTTTCAGTATTTAGAATTAAACAATTTTTCAGGACACCTTATTTTTTTTTAAATATTTAATTATTTGCATCATGTACTTAAACTTAAGTATATGCCATCAAAAACAACTTGTAAAAATAAAAATAAAAAGCCAATTCTCGCAACGCAACTCGGTTTCTTTTTTTTTCTTTTTTTTGTTGGAACTGCTCGTGTGTAGTAAACTTAACTTGTGAGCTATTGTATAAGTAGCCTAAGATGACCAGAGAAAATCTGTCGATGTCAGTCTCTCTTCCCTGTTCGCTTGTTACGGCTGGTCGTGTTCTATATCTCTACAATAAAGAATCCATATATATCACCCAGATCGTGTATAAAAGAAAAATTATAAATTTCAATTTCATCCGTTTAGTCGTTTAGGTCTGATTGAGGTACAAACATCCAAACATACTTAACATCCGCACAAACTTTTAGATTTATAATATTAAAGGTAGATAAATAATAATTATAAATTATATTCATAATCTGAAATTTATGTAATTTTTCTAAATCCAATTATAGATAAAGTATCATTTTTTTCCATCCATGTATAAAAACACACGCTTGGTAATATAGGGTAGATTGGGTCTAAACGATACAGGTAAGGATCATGGTACCTTAGAACTTTCATTTCAAAACAGAAATGTATCAAATCAACATTTATATTTATTTAATAGGACTAATTAGGGACACTTCAAAAACCACAGCAAAAGACGTTGTCCAGAAAGTATTATCACTAAAATGGAAATAGGCCGGGCACATACAAAGATTACAAAATGAGAGGTGATCTAAAATAATTATGAATTGGGACCCAATACATAAAAAACGAAGAAGAGGAAGGCCTGCTATGCGATGGGATGATGACATCGTGAAAGTAGCAGGCAAAACATGGAGCAGAGCCGCTAGAGATCGGGAAAAATGGATAGAGCTGGAGGAGGCTTTTACCGCTGAAAGCGGTCCTTACACATAATTTTATATACCTATGCATAGATACATATTTAAGTTAATTTTATATTGTGCAAGGAAATAAAAGCTTTTATTATTTATTATTAATTAGGGACACAACCAGGTTCACATTTTCCTGAAATTTAATATGTTTAGTAAAATAACAATCAAATACGAAACATCGGCTTATTTCGATTTCTCGATTTTGCTCCGACGCGACGTATGCAAAAAGGTAAAACCGTATACTATTATCATATTGTTTCGAAACCAAACTCGATGAAACGCATCTTCTACAAAAAAACCATCCAACTCTTTCAACAAATCATGCATTGTACCTAACCTTCATCTGTGTGGCTTGCACTAAATTCTTCAAGGCAATATATTATACAAATGTTATCATTAGTTTTGCATGTCCAGTATTTTACCCTGGTATACCATTATGTAAGACCTCCTCTAAATTCGAAGAAAAATGTGACGTGGACGTGCTTCCCCGAGCGCGTCTGAGCGCTAACTGACGTGCCGACTTGAGGTGAATGTGAGTTTTGTATGGAAAAAATGTATGGAGAAGTTTTATTGCATTTTATATTGTTCATAAATGAAAAAGTAAATTATTTGAAAACAAGGTAATGCCACGCGGTATAGAGAAATATAAAATCTACAATTTCGTATTATTTTCAAATAAAAATATGCTGTGGGTCTAAAGATATTGGTACCTAACCAGACCCCATTTTTCGACATTTTCAGCGGTTCTTGCGACGGTAAAAACGTATTTTTTTGAAAATATTGTATAGAACTGGCCAGTTTTTATTATCTACTATTAAAGATGAATATATTATCAGTAATTTTTTATCATTATATCCTCACAATTGTGATTCCTGGTTTTTAAATCGGTACCTGAAAATCATTGAAATACGTGTGTGAGTGTGAGCCGGGCCTTAATGAAAATAAATTAATTTTAGCTTAGAATATTTCAAATTAAAAGATAAAAAGTATGCTGTTTATAAAATGTGCGTTTATTTAAAATTCCCTCGCGTTAGGTCGTGGGTCCAAACCCGGTTCATCAGCATTAACACGTGCACATAACGGTGATGGAATCTAGTTAGTATTGTTATAAGCGGTGGCGGGCTTGCAACCTATCATGTATGGAATACCTATTACTGTTAAATGTACATAGATATCTAATATTTGCACTACCCCTCTTTACATCTTCAAGGATCTGAGCGCCTGGAGATCTGAGAGAATTTCTTCCTTGGGGATTACAGCGTGAGTCTATTTAGCTTCTTTTGAATGTTTTTTTTTGCTGCCATAAAAACAGTGGCCATATTTTTATCAAAATACACTGATCGTATTCACTTTTCAGTGTCATGGGCCACCAAGTTTAATGGCAAGCCTGTAGCGATTATAAATGGCTTCACTTTCACACAGGACGGTGGGAAGCTACACAGAGTACTACATGTGCACAGTCGGTAAATGTATCTATTTCTAATAAAAAATAGAATAGAAAACCGGCCAAGTGCTAGTCGGACCCGCGCACGAAGGGTTCCGTACCATTATCTATAAAAACAACCAAAAAACACGTTTGTTGTGTGGGAGCCCCATTTGAATAGCTTATTTTATTCTGTTATTAGTTTTTGTTGTCATAGCAGCAACAGAAATATATTACCAGTGAAAATTTCAACTATATATAGCCCTGTGACAGGCAGACGGACAGACGGACAGCGAAGTCTTAGTAGTAGCGTCTCGTTTACCCTTTGGATACGGAACCCTAAAAAACGTTGAAATCGAGCCAGCCATTAAGAAGTGATCGGTGTAAGTACAATTTATTAACAAATTTATAACTCATTTAAAAGTCCGAATATATATTATAATACCATTTCTATTATAGTGTTGTTCCTGAAAAATATCCAAGGGAAGACCGTGGCTCTGGTCGACAAGCAGACATTCTACATTGAGAAGAAAAACAAGACGTCTACTACTTGGAGATGTACAAGGGGAGCCAAGTGCAAGGCCAGGTTTACGTTTAATGAGAACAATGAAATGACGAAATCAGCGTTGATCCACGACCATGAGCCGCCGAAGGCGATCATAAAAAATGGAGTGTTTTACAGACTATGAGATTTTACCGAGTAATATAGTCTAAAAATATGCGTCCGAACTTTATTACATAACAGAGTGAAGACTAGTTTGTCGACACTTGTTGTTCAATAATATAAAATAGAAATAGGATCACGACTGTAATCCCCAAGTACCTACGGTAGACATCGCTAGTGTTTAAATTAAACAATATTGTCCACGAAATGTTTGTTCTTGCATTATTATTTTTATTTTTCATAGGATGGTTTCACCGTACACTTTAAAAGGCAATATAAAATTCATTCCATTATTAACGTTTTGCCATACGCAGTCATAAATAAAATCAAAATTGTGTAAGCGAAATGATCATAGGTATTATAAATATAAAAAGATTTCACCCTATACTGAAAAAACCCCTATGGTTTCTTTCAAATAATGTAATTTTCAGGGCAATAAGCGATAAAATATATATCTTGATGGTGTGCAAATCGCAATGACAGTCTAATTAGACTAACAGATTTGGTTGCATTTCAGTGATACTCCTAGCCAAGTCCCGTTACTCCGGAAAGCATCTCGTCATGTACAATGATTACACCTACTACTGCAAGAAGCAATGCAAGAAAACTAAATTCTTTCATTGGTATTGCTCTACACATAACTGTAGAGGTTGCAACGCTAAACTAAAGCTCAACGAGAAGTTTGGCATTATTGGCCTTGAGAATAAGCATACGCATCCACCGGCGAAGTATTGTATTTATGAGGGGCAGTACGTGAAGCTGAGCGACTCATAATTATCGCTTTTTATTAACATTATATGACTATTTGAGGAAACGTTTTCCTAGACAGACATGCGACTGGTCAAAATTAGTCTGCTTTGTGCCGCATAATAACATACCTTGTTCTTAAAAGCTACTTTGTCACCAAGGGGCAAGCCAGACAGACTGTTCTGTTTGTCTTGCCCCTTAGCATTAGTCTCTTGGAACTTTTTGTGTAAATAATCGATCATCAGCTGAGATTAGTGACGAACTCGAGTTACCGAAGGAAATCGTTTACTCGTGTCCTATTAGACTCCTAATAGTCGTTAAGTTTTAGTGAAATGACGGATCAATTTCGCGCTATTTTTATCAATTAAAAAGCCAATAAACTTTAAAAGCGACATATTTACAAAAAATATACTAATACAAGATGAAATGTACTAGTATGTAATGTACCTATCTACACGGTACAGTGGCCTTAGATATGCACGGTTTTTACACTCTATTTGCTCGCCCTATTGTTCTAAACTGCGGTTTAACGTCCGCATAGATCTACTTATGTCGGCGGTAAACCGATTTTTAGTAAAAAAGGGCTTATGTTTTATGATTTAACCATTTCTTAGATGTTTAGGGTGTATCATTCGCTGGCTTATGTTAAATACTCTGGTTATTTTATATTAATTATAATTGTTTATTTTACTCGGTGATATCGATAGTTTCATTTGAATTAGGAGTATTTTAAAAAACCACGTATTTACATAAAATTATGGATTCTTCGCCTGATAATCACGACGCAGGGAATCTTAGTGTGGAGTCATGACTATGTACAATGATTTGTTGGTTGTTTGTATTTATATTAAATATTGTAAATAGTAACAGTTATAAAATGTATAATTGTAACATTTTCAGGCAAATTATTACACGGCATTTTTAAGGAGACCATCTGCGGAACCAGATCTGCACGAAAACTGGGAGAACATTCTCTAGTGAAAGGATTTGGCAAAAAATTTTGCAAGTCCTGTTACAAATTCAACTCTCAGTCTCAGGGCCGGCAATGGGCCAAGAATAAGACAAAAAAAGTCAAGACTTATTGTTCGAGTTGTCCTGTAAACCCTTTTTTGTGCGTATCATGTTTTGTTATTTTACACAATTAGGAAAACATGAAAGCAACTAGGTAGTTGTAATAAAGTGGAAAACAACGGACTTAATTAATAAATAAAAATATAATCGTAATAAGGTTAAAACGACGCTAATTCGCATGGGGCAGATAATATCCGTTAGGTATATAATTTTGATGCACTTTAAATTATTTTTTCAATGTCATTTCTCTATGTGCCAATATGCACTAGAATAACCTAAATATCGAATAAATCAAATATTTTTACAAGCTTTTATTAACTTGCAATGTATGTATGTAACTATGTAACTATGTTTGTTAAGGTGGAATCTTGCAACTCAATTTTGAAGCAGTTATCCCCAACCGATTGAGCTGAAATTTCTCATACTTATGTAACTTCGGTGACAATGCAACAATAAGGTGACATTGAGCTGATCTGATGATGGAGTTGATAGCTGTTCAACAGACACTCACAATGGAACTCCTTAGTAAATACTTCGATTGAGTAGGAAGTAGGAAACTTTGGAAGTTGTTGAAAGTGCTTTTTTTATGTGAATATTGAAATTTGGGCAGGACAAAGTCTGTCACGGGTCGGCTAGTCATCGATATTCGCTACCCTACTTACAAATCAGTTCAAACTATAGTCGAAACTATGTCACTTTTATACCGAGTATTGTTACGAAATTTCGTTCACAGTTCGCGAGACTCCCAGTTCCTTAAAGTCTAAACATTCCAATATGACGCGTTTATTGTAGTAGTTATCATTTCATGCGCTAAAGGTTGTCGCATTATTTTGTATAATATAGCACTAATTTAAATAGATGCATATCTTCTATTAAAAAAAAAGTTATTTACCATGCAAAATCTTGTTATTCGATCAATGCATTATTTGTTGAAATTGTTGTTAAACAATCAAATAAATAAAAAAATAAAAGAAATAGGATCACAACTGTTTCCCAAGTAAGGTAGACATCCTCTCGGATCTCCAGGCGCTCAGATCTTTGAAGATGTCTAGTTTGGTTAGTCAGAGGTCAGAGGGTTTGGTTAGTCTTACATTTGGCGCATGCCTACATTTTGCAGTAGTTAGCATTCCACTCGTGACAGGTTGCAAGCCTCAAATAAACCATGCAGTGAAATGTAAGTATGCCCATATTTTGTGCGATACTAAAAGTAGGTATTTAATCTAAAATATTATTATTTCCTCAGAACTAATCTTCATCAAGTCACGGAGAGGTAACCTACAGTTGGTATATGAGGACCACACCTTCAGTCGTCAAACCCTTTCGCAACCGAACAGTCATTGGCGATGCTCGAAGTTCAAGAACTGCCGAGCTCGGATCACCCTCGACGAAAAGTGTAAATATATACTAAAAATAAATGCAGTGCATAATCACAAGTAAGTTTCGAAGTATCTTAAATTTAAACCGACTTTACATTTGAGGAAATTTGGTCTCTGAAAATCTTCTCACAATCTGCAATAGAAAACTCGCTGGTATATTTTTACCAATCTGTGTTCATTCGACCGACTAATCGGTATACACATTCAAAATAATCGTACAAATATATTTTCGCTTCAGTAGTAAAATAATTTTATTTAAGTACGGAACACTGATAGCGATTGATAAATTGATTGATGAAGTCGGTTTTTAAATTAATTAATGAAACAACAAAGATCTCAGACATTGTGTGTAGTTTTTATGACGTTACTTCGGAACAAAAGTTTCGGTATGTGTATAAATAAATATTATAACATCCGACTCGGGTGATTCAATATGAGTGCTTGCAAGCCTGGGGCCGTACCACAAACTCAATATTACTTTTGGACCTTGTGGTAGTGGCCCCCGAAATTACCCTAGAATATCCTGAGTCGTTTGTATAAAATACTGTGACCGTACTATTCATTAGTATTCTAATATATTGATAAATTAGTATAAAATATGTTTCTAGCAAATAACTTAAATAAAATATTATATTGATAAATATTAAATTCTGTCAGAAATATCTAAATATATTTTTATTTGTCCACACTAAACCTGTAAAATGTATCTTTTTAGACTAAAGATACAAAAATAGAGGTCACTTAAAATAGAATCACGTCCGTAATTCCCAAGTACAGTAGACATCCCCTCAGATCTCTGAGCGCTTTAGGTCCTTGAAGATGTCTAAAAGGGTACTCAGAGGCACGTCCAAATATACATTTGGCACACGCTCTCATTTAGCAGTAGTTAGCACTTCTGACGTGACAGGTTGCAAGCCTGTTGCCGCTAAAAAAGTTCACTTACAATTAAAAAAGCTTGACCCATATGTTCTAGATGCAGAATTTATAGTGTTGCCATCAGGAAAACACTTGTTGAGAATCGGCGAGTTCACATACAGCGCGAATCACTTAGGTCGAGTTTGTACTTGGTACTGCTCGAAGCGAGTGTCCAAGAAATGCAGAGCCCGGGTGAAGACTGTTGATCAGGAAATAAAAGCATACTTCGATGATCATAATCATGAGCCGATGGATACGAAGCATATTTTAAATGCCTGTTACGAATAATGAGTGCAATCTCACAGAATAACTGAATTCGAACTACGCAAAAAGTCATTGTAACTTGTACTAGCTGCTCGCCCCGGCTTCGTACGGGTGACGGGTGGTACCTGGATAAAAAGTAGCCTATGTGTTATTCTGATGTATAAGCTATATGTATTACTGTAAAGTTTCATTTTATTCCGTTCAGTAGTTTTTGCGTGAAAGACTAACAAACACTCATAAACTTTCGCATTTATAATATAAAAAAAAAAGATTATTACTAAATGTATAGTAGAATGGAAGCCATTGTAAATAATAAAGATAGTATTTTATTTTGGGGAAATTGGGTAGAACAATCTTGGGTGGAACGAAGATGCACTCAACGTTTCCTTTTTTGTTTGTAATGGTTTAGTTTTATGAGTTTTAGATACATTTTGAGAAAATACAACAGGTACAATAAAATAAAAAAATTGGAAATAAAACTTTTTAAAAAATATGCACTGGAAGTCGGTAAATACTTTTAGCGACAGCAGACATTGCGCGGCAATCGAGCGCGCTATGTTTGGACGACATAACACATAATCGTGTTTTGTCAGTCGATATTCTTGTCTCATCTTGGGTAGACTTTAATTTGTACTACAAGTAGCCAATATGCTAGGTGATGAACTTTACTTGTTTTACGTTTCTTCCAAATTTGTTCAGTATCTCCCAAGCTTTCGCATTTATATATTTTATTAGTATAAATGTGTGTGTGAAGAAAAGCGTTTATCAATTGTAATTTTACAGTGAAAAGTATTTGTTACTATGTCTTAAAAATATATAGATAATAAATGTTTGACTCTTTTAGGCATTTCAATCATTTTATTAACCTTAATTTCCTATTCATTTTGTAAGAACAGCTTTAGAAAAACTTAGATTAAACGCGACAGGGTTGCGTTTAATCTAAGTTTTTCTACAAGTTACAGCTCTAATTTGTAAAGACCCTAGGTCAAAAGTCACAAGGTTGCATTAATTATTATAATTCATTAAATTGCATTGCGAATGTATAAACAACTTTGTCTTTTGTTCACAGAAGGCGTCTTCATGATGAGTATTTTTGGTGGAAAATACCACGTGGTATACAAAAAACACGTATACCGCTACAAGAAAAATGTACGAGGAAGCAACATCAGCTACTGGGAATGCCACAAAGCGGAATGCCGAGCGAAGGTTATGATCAAGTTAGCCGAAAAAAAAGTTGTTGGAGAGTTACGGAATCACAACCATGTACCACCAACTAAGGTATTTGAACATGGAGTTTGGAGAAACATTGGTCAAAATATTAACAAACGAGTCGATACGAGTGCCCGTGCCAAATATAAGAATATTAGCAAAACTAACGTGAAGGCAGCTTCTATGAGAACAAAGAATCTAATAACAAAAGTAAAAAATCTACAAGCTCAAACTACAAAACTTCAAAAAGCAGAATTAAATACTGTGGAGGTTCAAAATGTGGAAGTTAAAACTGTAAAAACTCCCACCGCAGAGGTAGAGCTTCAAACCACAGAATCTGAGGTTCAAACTACGGATGTTCCAACTATGAAGGTTCAAAACGCAGAAGTTCAATCTAAAGTAATTAATTATGGCATAGATTTTAATATGTTTACTGAAGTTGCACCTTCAGACACCGCAGTCATTCAACTTTTAGAAAATATACCTACTGATACAGAGTTACCTGTACCTACCTACCTACCTACGGCATCAGTTAATTCTATACAAAGTAATCAGCCTGTTTATTATGAATCTTTAATGGTAAATGGTTTACAAATTGCGGGACTTGCACCACCCACGGAGGTTCTACCTTCTAGTAATAGTAAACTTGAGAGTCCTGTTCAACCTAATACAGATGGTAGTCATCAAATATCTGTACAGTATGTCCTATCCTCCCAACTCCCGAAAAAACTTAATTGCTCAAAACATCATCATCATAGTTCATGTAAAAGGAATATTTGCAAAAGAGTTTCTTGCAATAAAATGCACAGCTCCAGAAATATTGCTGCTCCTGCTACTATAACTACTCCTGTTGCTCAACATACGAGTGTGCCAGTTCATCGTAATTCTCAACACAGGGCAGTAACCCAACCAAGTAATGTCGCTCAAATTTCTAATTATATTAATTTGGTGTGTGTTCAAACTGATCAAGGTCCTCAAATACTGGCGCTACCTCAACCAGCATTTCCCCCAAAAGCCATTCAATCTTCTTCATCAGCTATTATATCTCAACCTCGTCATCGAGGAAATGCAGCTCATAATTCCCCCATATTGTTAGATGTCAGTTCTCCATTAGTAGCCCAACCAACTGTAGTAAATCAATCTGACGCCTCAAATATACAACCCTATTTTCAACCTTCCGCTTCAGAGGTTATTGTTAAGCCATCTATTTCAAATATTGATCAACCTGTTTCAATAATACCTCAGCCATCTTCTGTCATAGTAGACAAACCGTCTACTTATGAGGCTGCCCAAGATTCGATTTCCAAAATGAATCAAACGTCTTCTGATGCAAGTAATTTATCACCTTCATTGTTAACTCCACTTTCTTCTTCAATGGTATCAACTTTTTTCACGTCCTTAACTGAACCATCTTTGAGTACATCAAAGCTCGACCATTCGTCTCCATTAGAGATTGTTCAATCACGTGGTTCAGAAGTCAAACAATCCGCTTCTTCAGTGGCTGAACCATCTTCTTCAGACGTTGATCCTTCATCTACTGTTGAGTTTGCTCAACTAACTAATTTAAAAGTTGATCAACCGTTTACTTCAGAGCTTGACCAATCTACTTTAGAGATTAATCAATCATTATCTTCAGAGGTTCTAACAACTGAGGTTGAACAACCATCGCCATTCGAGACATCTGTGGTTGAACAACCATCACCATTCAAGAAATCTGTGGTTGAACAACCATCGCCATTCGAGACATCTGTGGTTGAACAACCATACACATCTGAGGATAAAGAACCAACGAAATTCAAGATCGAAAAATCATTTGCTTCAAAAGTTGACCCTGCACCTATTCAAAAAGCTGAACAATCTTCTTCTTCGAAAATCGATCAACCATCAACTTCAGTTATAAAAACATCTGAATCAAAAGTTAAAAAATCTACTTTAAAGTTCGATCAATCATCATCATCCTCTTCAGAAGATTATTTGCCTCCGGAACCTGCTGTTAAAAAAACAAAAGTTGCTAAAAGAATAAGCAAGCCAAGGATGTCAAAGTACCGAGCTGATTTTTTGTTAAAATCATATGTTAGCGATTGTAGTGATATCGATTAAAAGTAGAAATAGGATTTTGATGTGTCCAATGTTATCCGAATTAACGAGCTTTTTGTGACTGTCCATCTTTGGCCAAAGTTTATTTTAAAACGTTTTATTAAGATTAGAAGTAGTTTACCCTTCTCTTTTAAATTTGAAACTGAGATTTATTGAATCTATCGTTACTTTTTTTATAAGTCTGATATTTCC
Source organism: Hydriomena furcata (assembly GCA_912999785.1). Classification (NCBI taxonomy): domain Eukaryota; kingdom Metazoa; phylum Arthropoda; class Insecta; order Lepidoptera; family Geometridae; genus Hydriomena; species Hydriomena furcata. The sequence goes on along the minus strand of OU538831.1, from coordinate 3,026,352 downwards.
CACCCCGTCTTTTATTGATCTCTATCTTAAGCAAAATATTTCTAGTCAATACTAAATTATTCAATAATACTAAATAATGCTATCATATATTATTAAATGATAATAGTCATTTTTGTAGGCTAATTCAATATTATCAATTTATAAATGTTAACATAGATATTTCAATAATTCATATTTACTCGTATTACAGTTATTAATTGATAAAATACATAAAATAACTACTCATGATAAATATTAACTTTCGTAGCAGTAGATTATTGTATAGATACCTACTTATTTATATAAATTGTGATAAACTTTTAGAACCCTTTTTACTCGTTCATGTTGTTAATTAAAAAACGTAGATATTATTGTAAGTAAAATGAATTATGCGGCTTCGAAGCTTAAGGTTTTATTATATTTATATTATTATTAGTATTTGAATTGTGATATTTATATTATAAATTTATGTGATCTTATACTAGTTATTATATCATTTTGATAAAAAATATATATAGGTAGAATTTAAAATTTATTTGGCAATATTATTTGCATTGTGATATTATAATAAACCTACTATTGTAGCTTTGATTGATCATACTCGAGTATTGTTGAAAGTTGTTATTTATTAATTAATATGTTATTGTTATTTATTTGAAAAATATTATGCAATGTAATTTATTTATTGTGATAAAGTAATATAGGTAATGTTGTAGTTAAAACTTTACTCAACCTTAGACGTATTTATTAATCGGTGTTGTTCGCACTTGTTTACTCAAAGTAAGGATTTTTTATTAAAGTCAAAGTCAAAGTCAAAGTTTCTTTATTGCTTGAAATACATGTACAGAAGATGTTCATTTATAAATATATTACCAATGTACTCTGCCTATGAAGGCATGCAATATCAAATTTACAACATAATATCAAAAAAAATAACAATAATAATAATAAAAATTGTAATAATTGTAATTTGTCATGATAAATTCTTGATGTCATTAAAAAAATAATAATAATAATAATAATAGTAATAATGTCAAAATACAGTCAAACACGGAAATAATTAAGTACATTAAAAATAAATAAAAGAAATAATAAATGAAAATAAATTGTGAATGAATTAATTGAGATTTTTATCATTCATGAAATCGTCTATGGAATAGTAACATTTGCTTACTAATAATTTCCTAAGCTTCCCCCGAAACAACGAACATGGCATATCTCTCATTAACTGCGGGAGTTTATTATAAATGAAAGGAGCCATACAGAATATACTCCTGCGCATAAAAGTAGTTTTAGAGTTGCGGACACAGACTTTACTATTGTCTCGTCTATTTCGAACAACAACATCAGACAGCCGACAAAACAGATGTGGGTTATTTTTTACAAACATAGCTGTTTCAAAAATATACAGTGAGGGAAGTGTTAAGATGTTATGCTTATTGAAGAAATTTTTACAGGAGTCTGTAGCCTTAAGTTTAAACATCGCACGAATGCATCGTTTTTGGCTTTTAAATACTTTATCTGTGTCTGTAGAGTTTCCCCAAAATATTACACCGTATCTGATTTGTGATGCTATCAGGCCATGGTATGCTATTATTATAGTTTCTATATTTACTATAGAAGATAGTTTATATAGAATATATACAGAACTATTTATTTTCTTAATTATGATATTAACTATTTAATAATTATTCTATAATTATGATTATAAATTCATATGTATTCCTCGTAGAAACCGTTTTAGGTTTTCTGTAGATTTTTTCATTTAATGGAAACTTTTATGAAATACAATTTATTATTTACGAATGATTTATCGTTATATTGTAATAATATATTTCTAAATTGATTAAACTCAACTAAAAGATATATTAAATTTATTGTCGATTCAACATCTTTGACCCTAGTTTCAATTTCTTTTTTTTTGGCCAATGAAGGAGGCCTCGGCGTTGATGTGAATCGAATATGGCTTGAGTCAAGTCAGTCTATACTTTACAAATGTTACTTTGCGTTACAATGGTTTTGTTTTGGAGGTGAAATTTGAACTGACCACACACGGTATCACATGATTCGTATTGGCTACAATATGTGTTGGTGCTGCAATCCGTGGTGCAGTTTAGACGCAGCAATCCAAGACGCAAGGAATGAGTCAGGGGCACGGTTCCGGTGCTAATGCTCAAAAAAAAAGCAGAAGGTGAAGTTGCCGTAAATACTTACATAGTTTTAGTTCAGTATGTCAAGAATAAATATAACCATTGAAATAATATGTAACTATAAAAAACTATAAACAAAAACAATCCTTCGTTTTCTTTTCTCACGAAAGTTATCTACCTCATTGTAATATCGGTACTTTCTAAACTCAACTAGGTGCTATCTTATACTGTTTGTAATTTCAAATAGCAGGTTACTAATGTCCTATCTTTTTTGACAGAGCCGGATCGAGAACAACCTGACGAGGTGACCACACGACATATAGGAACAGATACCTTCGCTGACACAGACTACCCTTCCCGTCTGATTGGAAGGCATTTCCCAAGCCCGATACCTTCTAAAAATCGCGAGCCAACCTTTCGACGATGCCACGTTTGTGAGACGACTTCTAGACAGAAGAAAAGGAAGAAATTGACGAAGTACATGTGCTTGGAGTGTAACGTCAGTCTTTGTACACCGTGTTTTGGAAGCTATCATACCATTTTACATTATTAGATCTTTGATTTGGGTTATCTCACTCTGTTTCTTTGATGATGATTCAACATTATGAAATTAACCGATCTTAAGATGACGAAGAATGAACTAATGATACGATTAATGAACGAACACAATCAGTTTAATTAAAGTGTATTTTTTTTTATATATGTAATGATGATTTTAGAATTAATGGAAACGTGTACGTGTAGGATAGTTTTTCAATAATAATATACGTTTGAATGACATGATAGAGTTTTTTTTAAGTTAGTATCAAGAACTATCGATTATTTTGCCATGTTTTTGTCCGGATCTTGTGATAATAAATAGTCGTCGTATTATGTTATTTTTTTTTTATATTTTAGTATTATTAATTTATTACTGTTTTTAGTATCTCTGTGAACTTTACAGTGATCGATGAATACATACCATGGAATATAAACATTGCATTTTAGAATACTTTAAAACGAATATTTTTATTTCAGCTCATATTATAATGACTTCCAAAGGACGAGCACAAATGTTCTGCAGAGGCTATAAATTCTACAAGAAGGTTGAGAAGAATGGAAAACTACGGTGGTCTTGCACAAAGAGGAAATGTAACGCATATCTCTACACTGTGGGATATGATATGATCAAATTGCACAACGAACACAACCATAATACCTGGGCTAGTTTATGTGATATTAATGCAATGCTAGCAATGTCCAAGGACGTTATTACGGTAAACTACGCCCCACGGGCTTTTGAGAATAAGAACGAAGTCTTAGAATCATTTACGAATCTATAAGACAATACTGTCTATCTCACACATTTTTTATGAGACAAAGTTTTAAAAATTGCAAATAGATACGTGAGTTATGTGTATCACCGTGTATGTTGTGATACTCTTATTTAAAAAGTGTTTTTTTTACGTATAAAACGAAACATATTTTGACGTTGCTTAAAAAAAACAGTGTTTGATATCATTTCGATATAATCGATCGAATAATATCCACAATAAATAACAACATACGAGTGCCATACAAAAAAAAACATTCTTATTTTCATTACAAATACGGAGAGTACAAGCTTTTTTTAAAGTTATCGCCAACCGCTTGCGATTTATATTATTGTTAGTTCTTGGAAACATATGTCTAACCTGGCGGGTAATATTTTAAGCTTGTTTCCTTCCAGGTTTTTACATGGTTAGCCGCGACAACGGAAAGTTCTTACTAGTTCATAACAGCTCTAAGTTTTACAAGCAGCGGACTACATTCACTAATGGGGAGGAGAAAACAAGATGGCGCTGTACAAAACGCGGTTGTAGAGCGTATTTGTATGCAATTGATGGTATTGTGCGGTTCATGCAGCAACGACATGACCATTAAATGATACAATCTTCAGGACTTATCTCCGTATTCTTAGTTGTAACCTTTTAATATTTCCGTTCTTAGTAGTTTTAGGTGATAAAATTACCTCGAGTTTACCTCTAGTAGTAGGATTCCTCAGACAACAGAACTATCAACTCAAGGTACCTCTATCTTGACATTCCTCGACAGCTTCTGAACGACGCATGCGATTTGTTTGATGATGAATCTCCTTGGACTAATGACGTAATGATGTAATTGAGCAATTTCAATTTCGTCGATTTAAGATACCAAACAAGGTACTTTGAGGTACTTTTCGAGGGAAATAAAATTAATCGAGGTTACAATTAAGAATTTGGGGATTTATCTGAGCAATAAAGTTTTTTTTATGAAGTTACCACCATATTTACTAAGGTTTGCTGGTCAAGTATGATTTTAACTATGATGATATTATATAATGCGTTCCTAAGTCTAAAATCCATCTTGTATAACTTTTAAATGTCTCTATTTATCTAAGGTAATAAATAATTAAGGTGTTTAATAAAATTATCATGATCTCAGAAAATTTTATTATGTATAAAAGTAAAATACCTATTTATAAATGATATTGTCTGGTCTCGATTTGTTTTATTTAATAATATTTTATTAAGATCATAGTAATTTTGATGAATATGAAAGTTCCTCGAAAGTTCTCTACAATGCCTCTGTTTATCATTACAGCACTATTCATAACATCTTCTAGGGGGTACGACCAGATATTTTACAAAGGATTCAAGTTCTACAAAGAATATTCTAGACTCGGTAGAAAAAGCAACGGAAGATGGCGCTGTACGAAACGGAAATGTAAAGCGTTTATACACACTATAGAAAACGCCATAACACACTCGTATGAAGCACATGACCACACTTAAAAATGATGTAAACCGATCCATGAAATTTTTATTACAGTCTGCAACCGCCTTTATTAATTTAAAATTTATAAAGTTATGAGATGTTTTTTAATTATAAATTAAAATAATTTCTCATAAAAAAAGATTAAGCATATTAATTATATTAAGCATATTAATTCGTACAATTCGTACCACTTTGTGAACTTAAAATATATTTTATTATTTTAATTTATGTAAATAAAATGTATGAATATTGTTATATGTTTGAGTATAATTTTTAAATAGCGTAGGTAAAAAAATTGTTTTAGTGTACACTAATATTTTAAGAGGTTAAAATTGTTTGTGAGTTTGCATGTAAAAGGCAAATTCCAAAACTACTGGGGGGTTAGCATGAACCACTATCGTATCGACAACGTATCGTCCAAATGCCAAAACAGACACTTTTACTATACAAAAAGAGTCAGTTTTGACATTTGGACGATACGTTGTCGATACGATAGTGGTTCGTGCTCAGGTCACTGAACCGATTTTCAATTTTTTTCACGGGTTGAAATCTGCATTATTTCCGAGTGTTTATTTCGGTTTTTATTATTTTTTTATTCGAAATTACGATTTTTGTGAGATCGCAGAAATTCATAATCTCACATAAACGCAGGACAAAGTAGGTCGTCAACAAAATGTTTATTTTTAGTGGATCTACAAAAAAGTTCGCGATACCATTACATTATATTTTTTACAGATTCTCAAATATTTTTCACAAATAAGAATGGAATGGAAAGGTTAATCATTAACGGTATAAAATACAGAGCGAACCAATCATACGCACACAGATCTAGTAACAAAGTTAGATGGCGGTGTGCTACCCACGAGAGGTTCAGTTGCCGAGCGAAAGTTCACACTATTGACAACATTGTTGTATATTTTGTTGATGAACATTTTGTTGGTGAATAAATGTCGATAAAAGCGCCCGTTAGTTATTAGAAAGTAACAACCAAGTTTTATTAAAGATTATTATTGGATAGTGTTATTTTCAAGTTAAGAGTAAATTACCTACTTCATATTTATTATCTTATTTATAAATATTTGAATAATTAGAATAGCAATTATTTACCTATATTTTAATTAGGTATACATTCGATTTTTTTTAATGAATTTCTCCTTATTTTTTATTTACAGATATGAAAGCTATCCTGTACACGACGGAACGAGGAAAAAGTGTCTTAGAGTGGCGTGGGCATAAATACAGAATTAACGGAAGAAGTACGCTTAAAATTCGTTGGCGATGTAGCTCACATGCGAAATACCACTGCAAAGCAATAGTGCATACTATTAATGGAGATGTCGTGTACTATTATGAGAATCATTCCACTTCGTATGATTTAACTAACTGTCCCGCGACAGACGTTGTCCTGTCTAAATTTCAATAATCACATTGAGAAAAAGCACTTTTAATACAAACTTGAACATCCCTTATTCCCCGTTAAAGGATGAAATTCAAAAAACCCTTACACACGTATTTATTTAATTGTATCGAAGAGCACAAATATTAAATATCATGTAATCACTACATAGTATAAAACAAAGTCGCTTTCTCTGTTCCTATATCCCTATGTATGCTTAAATCTTTAAAACTACGCAACGGATTTTGATGCGGTTTTTTTAATAGATAGAGTGATTCAAGAGGAAGGTTTATATGTATAATACATGCATAATATAGTAGAGAAACACTGATAATTTTAGAGGTTTCTAATGTGATGTCGTAAATAAACACATTTTTTTGCGCTTACATTGCAAACGCTGGCTGAACCCCACGAGATATATCCATGTACTACAGTATTGTACACCTTAAAAGCGTCTACAAAAAAGTCCGCGATGGTATTAGAAGTGTCTTACGCACAGCAAAGCGGGCACGGGTCAGCTAGTTTTGATAATAAACTATTAATTAGTCATTTCAATTTTAAACCTCTTTTTATCTCCTTGAAGGATGAAATTCAAAAAATCCTTAAGGCGCTCCCTGTCGACGATTGTTTTTGTTCAAAACGAAAAAAGAAATACTTCTGAACAAGCCACATCTCCTATTTTATAATGTATATGTGAATAAAGATGTACCCATCTTTACTCACTTCGATAAATAATCCTACCGACCGCTGCAATGACGACAAACACACGTCGGCGCGTGGTCCGCCTTTGCTTTTCGAATAAATTAATGATATAAATTATGTATAATTACTTATCAAAAATCTATTCTAATAGAAATCTAGATCTACATATTACCTATCTTTAACAATAAATCACAAGTTGATTTTAATAGTAGGTATCGAAATATTTCGATCATAAATTCTAAAACGTATCATTTTGAAATAATATCTTTATCGTGAAAAGTTTCTGCTATTATGTTTTCAGCTTAATAGAAATCTAGGTAGGAACCTGAAGTAATATACTTATAAAAATAGGAGATGTGGCTTGTTCAGAAGTATTTCTTTTTTCGTTTCGAAAAAGAGCAATCGTCGACATACAGCCCCTTAAATATGTACTTATTTAATTGTATTGAAAAGCAGAAATACTAAATATTAAGTAATTTTGATTTATATAATTCATTTTTGATTTCGAAAAATCCTTTCAATTAACTATGAATGAAAAAATGACAATGAAATTTTTTCTGAAATATCCTCTCGAAATTTCAAACTTCCACCATTAGTGGTTTAGGCTGCCGAATATGACAGTTGGGACTTTTCCTTTTATATATACATATATAGATTAAATTAAACTATCAATATTTTCATTATAATTAGTTTTTCTTATGTTTGGTCAAGTACAAACTGTTAAGTTAATTATAAGTTATCAAGTTATAAGTTAGTCAAGAAAAAAAATAAGAAAATAAAAATCACCCGCTAAATGTTTTGTGCTTTTTTTATTTATAGGTAAGATAAAATTTATATAAAATCGTAGCAATAACGTGATTTGACTGATATCGAATATTATGTAGCGATACTCTAAAAATGTAAAATATCGTTATATTGGTTATATCCGTAAATCTTTTTAGTCTTATATTAAATGAGTAGGTATACCAAGTCCTGTTACATCACACCGCTAACCAATTGTACCCCCTTTTGATCTCCGATTGGTACCAATTCAGCTCATAAATCGGTAAATCTCAAAGTTCTTCTGTATTCAGATCAACTAGGTAGTTTTAAATGAGGAATAATAAGTTGATCCACAAATAATTATATATAAAAAACACGGATAAAACGATGTTTTCTAAAAAATAAGTTTAGTTACTTAGATCGATTTATCGCACCCGAAACCCCCAACATACTAAATTTAATGAAAATCGTTTTAGACGTTTATATAAGAAGTGATCGTTTTAAGGTATTAAGCTAGAAATATATAGTTTAAATAACACCCGGTTTAAATGAAGAAAATAATATAAAATGAGGTGCCTTTCATAAACATCAACATATTTTTCAGATTCTCCTATATTCTACACAAACAAGAAAGGAATGGAAAGGTTAATTATTAACGGTATAAAATACAGAGTGAACCAATCACACGGACAAAGGTTGTCTAGTCACAAAGTTAGATGGCGGTGTGCTACCCACGAGAGGTTCAGTTGCCGAGCAAAAGTTCACACTATTGACAACATTGTTGTGTATTTTGTTGATGAACATTTTGTTGGTGAACGAATGCCGATAAAAACGCCCGTTAGTTATTAAAAAGTAACTACCATACATAACTTATGTTGCAGATTATTATTAGTGTTATTTTCAAGTAATGAATTATAGATCACCTACTTACTACATACATTATTATTTTTTTTATAAATATTTAATGAAGCCAATGTTTACGCACAAATACTCAAAATACTACGATAACATAACCAGTTAGAATAGCAATTATGTACCTATATTTTAAATATATGAGATTCTCCTTTAGATGTACAGATATGAGACCCGTATTGTACACCAGTGTTCTGCAAACATTTTGTGTCCAAGGTACATTTAGGAAAATTTTTTTAGAGGTACACCACAAATTAAAAATCAGTTTTTGAGTAATATTAATCAACATATATTATTAATCAACGAAATAATATTTTTTATTAATCAACAAAACTAAACTTTAAATTACAGAAAAGGTATAAACATGATCCTGTTTAATTGAGCATGGACGCTCTAAATTTGGAGTAATCGTTGACAGGGCTGCTAAAAATACGTTTATAAGATATCCTTATTTTTCCAAGGCACACCAACTAATGACCACGGTACACCAGTGTGCCGCGGTACACACTTTGCAGAACACTGGTGTACACGTCGGAACGAGGAAACCGGGTGTTAGAGTGGCGGGGGAATAAATACAGAATTACTGGTAGAAGTCCGCTTAAAACTCGCTGGCGATATAGCACACATGCGAAATACCACTGTAAAGCAAGGTTGCATACTATTAATGGAGACATCGTGTACTATTATGACGAACATTTCACTTCGTTTGAAATCATTAATTGAAACTATCAATATTTTTTGTTCTACACATTATTACAACAACGCGAGCAGGGTAGCGCGCGCGTTATGGTCCACTCACCCTGAAGAAGATTCTCTAGATGAATCGAAACATTGTCGGTGTCCTCATTGACAATTTATCATTTACGTGAGTAATTTCCCGTTGTTGTAATAATGTGTAGTACAACTCACGAAAGTTTTGAAAGTGAAATATTTTTTGTTCTCTTTTCTTTAATAATATAATTGGTTTATCTTATGGATACTCTAAGAAATATCGTTATTTTGGTTATCCCTAAATATTTTTCGTCTTATATTAAAAAAAAAACTATAAATGAAAATCATTTAGAAGTGAGTATATATAAGGTCCTTGTACCTTACACCGCTAGACAATTTCACTCTCTTTTGTCTCTGATATCCTTATCAAACCCTTGACAAATTTCGCTCATAAATCAGTAAATCTCGAAGTTAACTACAGTCGAAGTAAAGGGCTCCGACGTGGACGGAGCGCGACTGCACGCTATGAGAAAAATACAGTGTTTATGATTGCCACGTTCAAAATTATTACTATAAGACATGTTTACGAAAGCACCTTTTTTAATATCATTTGTCTGTTATTTTTCAGGTAACAGCGACGACTTAAAATATATAATTTCCCATCCAACAGGAGCAACAGTCATTCTGCATGATGGGTATCAGTATATTAAGAAGGCGACGTTTGGACTATCTACACATTGGCGATGCAGAAATTGGCGAATGAAGTGTTATGGTAAAATTATTATTAACCATGACAATACTTTCAGGAAAAATGCTTTGCACGTATGTCGAGGGGAGTTTTCTTCAGGTTTAGCAAATTTAAAAAAAAATCCTAACAAATAGAGTAATACGAGTAGTTCTATTGTGTAAGAACCTAATGAAAATAGTAAAGACAAAGCTAATGGCCAAATTGTATGACAATATACGCTATTATCGTTGTATAAAGACTTATTTTTTATACTAATAATATTAGGTTAGTGTGAAATCTCTATGTAAATAAAGTTCACTGCCTACCCCTCAGAGAAACAGGCGTAATTTTATGTATATAGTGATATTATTTTACTGCGGTAATACGACACGAACAGTGTCCTTACTTGTCGTACTTAAGGCGAGTAATAAATGTTTTTGATGAATGCAGAATCGTTTTTTCTCAATAACCGCAAAACATACAGTTTTGTTTTTCATGACAAAGATAACTTAAGGATATAATCTAGATAAATTACATACAGAAACACGATTGGTGAAACTTTTCTCGATAGATTTATCAACAAACACTAGAACAAAACACTAGTTTCGTTTTTAATCAAAGCTATGAATAGCTAAACAGTTCATTTTTATATAATTCGTTAGATAATCTTACTAGCTAAGTAAATTATAGACAGTTTCTTTTTAAATTGGATGGTTTTTAAGATAATGAAGTTTTATCACTTTTTCCGTCTTATCCGGGTAAACACAGCCCATACAAAAAGTCAAAAATTTCACTTATCACCTTAACCCACCTTAACCCACATTAAAATAAGTTTTCTGTTAAAAATTTTTTTCAATGACAATCTTTTGTATATCATTTATACCATCGAGCACTAAGCGTCATCGGAACTTGTCAAGAATACAAAGTTTTTATTGAATCGGAAGTATTGACAAATTAGTTCCGTTGTGAGTGACTGTTATTTTTTTTATTTTAGATTTCACCCAAACAAACCCATGAATAGATCCATGAAAAGATCCATGAATATGTATATAGGGGGTAGTCAGCACGTCGAAGCATTACATTTGGCACATGCCCATATTTTGTAGTAGTTTAGTTGCAATACCGAAAGTGGTTTGGCAAGATTATTCAAGAAGTATTATTCAAGAATCGCTACTTTTCAGAAACCTACTCGATGGTGTTGTCGAAGAAAGGCAACCCGATGATCCTTTACAGAGGCTACACTTACAGCAAGAAGGAGACTCACAACTCGAAGATCAGATGGCAGTGTTCCACCAACACCAACCGAGGATGTACTGGTTTTATAATCACTGTTGATGATAAGATCATTAAGTTACAAGGACATACACACAATGAAAAAAAAATAGCCTTCCGCGTGTAAACTCCAAAAATTATAAACATTAGCGTAGATTTCGCCAATTCTTAAAGATGAAAAAGGAGGCAGTTGCTGCATATTATATTATATGTTATTTTTATATTTGTTTAAACTCACACATTAAATCATTTAAAAATTAAATAAAATGTACTACAGCTAAGTGGTTTTTTTGGTGGTTATTTTCCAGATTTTGAATAAAGCAATTAGATCTGCCTCGGCATGATATTAAAAATACTGACACTTGTTTTATTTTTAGTAAAATACACAATGTCTCGTCGCGGTAAGACCCTGTTAAGCGTCCAAGGCTTTACATTCTGCGCCCAGTCGGTATCGGGACCGAAGACTAGATGGGTGTGCTCCACACACAACCACAGACGGTGCCGAGCGCTCGTACATACCTTCGAGAACCAGATCATCAAGATCAAGAATGAACATAATCATGTAAATAGTTTATATCGGTACTAAAGAAACTGTGATATTAAACGAGTAAAAATATATGATGCACACTATACTGGTTTCATGTATCGTTATTTTAATTAGCTTGCTTAGAAGAAACGACGATGGTCTTCTTATGATCTTATGATCTTAGGTTTTTAAAAGAGGAATTATAAGACTAACATCAGTGATCAGGGTCAAGTGGCGTGTTGGCCGAGTGGGAGGCACCTCGACTTTCAATTTGAAGGTAGTGGGTCCGAATCCCGGCGTGCATCAATGAATTTTTCTGTTCGAAAAAATTATATGCGCATCAAAAACACATGCTCAAAACGGTGAAGGAATAACATCGTGAGGTAACCAGTTAGTATTCTTATAAGCAGCGATGGGCTATTTCTATTATATATATTTTTTTTACATCTTGTCAGTTATGTTGTAATCGTTTTTTTTTGTTTTTAGTAAGATATATAACGTCTCAACGCGGAAAGACTCTGCTAAGCGTCGAAGGGTTCACATTCTGCGCCCAATCGGTAACAGGAAGAAAGAAGAGGTGGGTTTGTTCAACCCATAACCACAAGAAATGTAAAGCTAAACTGCACACAGTTGGTGACGTGATAACGAAAATAGATAATGATCATAATCATGAGAAAAGCCCTTTCAATAGTATAAGGCACTTAATTTCTTCACATAATAAGGATTTTTCAAAAAACAATTCTATATGTGGATGAACGGTCTTCAGTATTTTATATTGGTACCTTATTTTACCCTTTAAGGGAAAAAATTACATTGAACACAAAAATTACATTAAATACGTTACAGACAAGTCGTAAATTATATAAAATGAGTAAAGCTTATTTTGTAAAATAAATTAAACGATGTCTTTTATTGAATTAAGGTACAAACCATACACATAATCTAATAGCTCTAGAGTCTATGCTATCTTAAAAAAAAAAGTAAAGATTATCTAATCGGACGCAATTTTTTCCAAATAAATGTATTGAATCCCAAATCTTTTTATATTTTTTCTTTAGTTTTGATTAAACACCAGTTTGGTATTTTTTAGCTTTACAAATAGTTTTCTTTCAGCAAATTTCATACCATCACGCCGAGGAAAAACTCTGCTTTATGTTGAAGGGTTCACGTACTGCGTCAAGATGATTGTTGGACTCAAAACTAGATGGGTGTGTTCAACCCACAATAACAGAGGCTGCCGAGCCGTTGCGTATACGATTGGCAATGAAATAGTCAAAATAAATAATGATCACAGCCACAACTGTTCATAGATGGTGAGAACTTCGTCATCATTCTGCAAAAAAAAAAATATAGGGTGAGAGCGCTGGTTGTGGGTGGGTACCTTAACAACATGTTAGTTTCAAATAAACGATTTATATTGAAAAAATGATTAAAACAACGATTTTTTAAACAACATAGAATATAGTATTTATCTATCTCTTTGGTTAAACATAGGTTTTGTAAGAAGCGATATTTATTTATGAATTATTCACATTGAAATACAAAACAATAAAACGGGAAATCTAACGGGAACTAATCACAACGGTCATTAATCAAAATGGACCATAGACAAAGAACTATAGATTTTATTAACTATAGATTTCAAACAAGTTTGTTTACTATTCTTAGTTTCAATTAGTTCTTTGACCCTGATAACGCAATATATTAGTAGATATTCAAGCCAAAACTTCCGCGTCTTCAAGTGAACTCCTACTTCAAGCCATTCGGGGTTAGTTTTTATATAAAAATCCGCATTAATACTAGTTACAATAATATACCAATAACGGCGATAAGCTTACAACCTGTCACGTATGGAATGCCTACTACTGCAAAATGTTGGCATGGGCATATATGTTTGGACGTGCCTCTGACTACCCCCTCTAGGCATCTTCTAGGATCTAAGCTCCTAGAGATCTGAGACGATGTCTACCGTACTTGGGGATTACAGTCGTGATCCCAATTATTATTATTATTATTATTTTTTAATCAATAATCCGTGATTATTTTTTTTCAATCTTAAGATAAAAGATTTTAAGAGCTGGACCCTGCATATACAATACATACGTTACATAAAACATGAAAGTCGGTTATAAATTCTTGTTAAGTTATCTTATCAGCCAACATACACTTATTAATTGGGTTAATTGGAATGGCTATGCTATGATAATTGATATTAAATATTTTTAAAATGAATGGTATACATTTATGATAGGAGGGCAAAGGAGGTGTTGTATTTACCTACCGTTGACGATTCTTTTTCAGTGCACTACAAGTTCGTGAAGTCGCAGCGAAGTGGCTCGACATTACTTTGGGTTCAAGGATACACATTCTGCTTTCAGTCCAAATCGAGACACAAGACGCGTTGGGTGTGTTCGACACATAACAGCAAGAAATGTTGCGCTGTGGTTTTTACATCAAGTAATAATAGGATTGTAAAACTAAAAAACAACCATACACATAACGCGGTCGTAAACTATTATGAACTAAATAATTTTATTTAATTTTAATGTAATATTTTGCCATTTTCATGTCACCGACAAGAGATGCCAATTTTATTAGCCATTTTAGCTATCAGAGGATTAAACGACTTATATCTAAAGACTGTAATAACTGTATTAAGTGATCATGTAATGAGAAATGTTTGGACATGCATTTACGTCCTTAAGCATCGGCGAAAGGACCTAAATATGTCAACATAGAGATTAAATCTTGAGCCTATTTAATTTATTCCACTACAATAATGTGATTTATAAAATACTTACGAATAAAAAAATGTGACTTAAGTTTTTTATATATTTTAATTGACTTGCTTCGTCCACGTAAGCTGTAATATCTATCTGTGGAAACTTTTAATTGGCTTTAAGCGTACATACACTTTGCGTGTATCTATTGTAATTTGATTTATTCTTGTGTATCTATCTATCTGTAAGTTTTAATAAAATTCTAAAATAAAATGATAAATAAATAATGAAGTATTCCAAATAAATTATTATCACAGCCACAACTGTTTTTAGCTGGAATAAGCTTCGGCATCATATATGTTTTATTTTTACAAGAATATGTATTAAAACGGATAACGAAGTGCGCGTCTGAAGTCGATGGTTCGTCCATTGTACGCGCGACATACGATTCATATCAAGAAAACAATTTTAAAATCAAAGATCGGCAATAAGAACTAAATACGATTAAATCGTGAGCCTACTTTTAATTATTTCACTACAATAATGTAATTAAAAAATAAAAATTAAAAGTTAATGTCTAGACAAGTTTATTGTTGCGTATGTAGTGACATGAGTTTTTTTTAAGTTATTGAAAGTCCCATTACTCCAACTATGCTAGAAATACCTACTCACCATTATCTTCTCCTTCTCCTTTTCCCACTTAATGTGGAGGTCGGCACAAAAAGAGTAGAGGATTTGGTTTATGTTTTACAACCGGCCGCCTGCTTCCTGTTAATATTGATGTTAATTATAATTTAGAGAAATGTTTCATATGATCACGGAAATACTTACTGCGAAGACAAAATCCCATTGAGTAGAATGCGCATAAGCAGTCATTGTACTTTCTTGCCCACTTGCTCTCGGTCTTGCATTCATGATTTTGATTCACAGATTTTTATTTGTATTGTTTACTTATAAGTATGATTAATAACGGTGGCTGATAACCCTGACTACCCACCTCATCTAGACATCTTCAAAGGATCTAAGCGCCTTGAGATCTGAGAGGATGTCTACCGTACTTGGGGATTACAGTCGTGATCCTATTTATTTATTTTATATAACATTTTTTCTGGCATATTTTCATCTGTTTAATAATAATCTTTTTTTTTGTAGTCCAATACGAATTCATCCAATCTCAACGCGGCAAGAGTCTTCTTTGTGTGGACGGCTACACATTTCGTGTTCAAGCAAAAGGACCCAAGACAAGATGGGTGTGTTCCACTAATAGCAACCGTAAATGCTATGCAAAGGCGTACACCATTGAAGATAGATTAGTGCATGTCGATAATGTTCATAATCATAGTCCAAGATTTTCGTAAAACTAAGATGTGGTTTTAAATTTGACTCGTACGTACTTCACCATCTCAGCCATAAGACGTCCACTGGACATAGGCCCCATTGACTTCATAAAGACCAGCTGGAAGCAGCTCTCATTTATAACGTCCCGGCGTGGTCTTCATTAGGTCGTCAGTACGTAGGTGTTTGTAATTTAATAGTATTGTTTAAGTTTTAATATATTGTGTCATTTGACAGTTAAGCTTTGTAATAATAAAAAAGTATTGGTCAAAGTATGTTTGGTCAACTTTCTATAACTTAATTAACTTCTATAACTTAATTGCTAACTAATACCGCCCATTATCTTGTAAGTTTTCTAATCTTATTTTTTTTTTATTATTATAATATTATTATAGTAAGTACTCGTAGATTAGTCAAGGATTTTATGAAAACTGTATCGTGGTTTGAAATAAAATGAAATTTTTGTTTCATTATTTTGAATTGTTTATTATTATAAAACTCATAAAATACATGGTTATTACCTTTTCACATGTATCTAATCTTATTTCTGCTGTTGTGATCTGTACCTTATATGACGTCAAGTCGAAACACATCCTTATTAAAAAAAATATAAAATTGTGTGTAAATACATTTTTTCTCATGTGTTTTATTGTTTCCGCCAATTTTCAGGCACCTTTAAACAATCCAAACGCGGCAAAACATTGCTTGAAATAAATGGCTACACCTACTGCGTGCATTCGAAGTCCAGCCACAAAACAAGATGGTCGTGTTCAACTCACAACAACAGAAGGTGCAAAGCGTCTATTATAACTGCAGGTGATACAATTTTGAAGGTTACCAATGAACATAACCATAATCCTCTACCAAGATCTGCCGCCATGTTGGCCATGCCAATCTAGAAGACTGATATATTTATATGATCCAAAAACGTTATTGCTCGAGTGGGATTTGAGCAGAGATCTCTCAGGGGATGCGTTAGCTAGTTACGCCACAGTCTTCGCTCGACGTGATGACGATTTGAGTCATGAAAACGGTTCTATAGAACTGTAGATGGAACTACAGTTTTTATACTGATAGTATTTTTTATACTATGTAGTTTATACTATACTTCTAGTATAACTATAATAATAATATAATAATGATAGTAATTAATTGATAAAAACCAATGTGCAGTTAAATATGAAGCTCTGTATGTCAGGAGTATCATACTGCAAGGTAACTAAAGCTAAATCCAGTCGCTATGCTTAATTTTAAATTTGATATAGGTAATATTGCTAGAGTGGAATTTGATTTGATTTTTTTCCTTAAGTGCAGGCAGGTAGGCATTGTTTATTATTAACAAATAGATGACTGACGAAAGCAAACCCTAGTCGATATCAAGTGTCGATGTTTCTACACATTATATTCACGGTAATATCTAAGCCAAGTATGATGACTAAATGTTACTTTTACGTGCTAAAGAACTGTAATAAATAAGTACTATGTTTAGAATTATTCATCAAAAATTAATGTATGAGATGACAACACATAATGGCAACTAAAAAATAAATGTATCTTTGAATACTTTTTATTAATCCCAAAAAACTTTAGTTTTTTTTTAGTCTTAATGTTTTTCATGTTTGATTCTAGAAAAACTTCTCCTATTCATGATTTGAAAAGAAGCTGAACTACTACTACTGAACTGAGCAATGGTAACAGGTTTTCTTTTTCAGAAATAAACTGTCACTACGGACATACCCTCCGAGGGAAGAAAATGTTGTGTATCAATAAGTATACCTTTTGCGTCCACTCATCGATAGGGCCGAAGGTGCGTTGGCGCTGTATGTTTCATAGGAGACGAAAGTGTCCCGGGTTCGCTTGGACTATCTATGATAAGCTTTTCAGGATGAGTGATAACCATAACCATTAGAGTACGTAAAGGGTCCATTATTCGACGCTAATATATTTTATTTCTTTATTTTTTATATATGGCCATTGGCCACATTCCAAAAATATTGGTGTCGACTGTTGTTGCATTTTGCTAAACATACCTTTTAATCCTTTATGATCTATAATTAAGGGCTACATTTTCAATGCAGTAAATTTAGAATAGTTTGGGACAATGTAACTACAGAATTTAAGTGTTTGCTATTCGTAAATGTGCAAAAATATTGCTAGTAATAATATTATATACATACATAATTTCATGCACCAGCGTGATCGTGATCGTACTGAAAACGTATGTTGATAGTGTATTTAAAGGTAAATTAAATTGTTCTAATTTAATATATAAATATTTGTTACTCTTATAATAAATAAGAGTCATTTATATAGTAAAATTATACAACTATTTTAACTAGTCAAATATAAGTGTGTTTGTTGGTTTGTCGTTATTATTTTTTGCATAGCATTCATGGACCGAAGAGTGGTATACGCTACATTTTGTCTGAGTACCACTCGTACAAAACCGCGTGCAGAAGTAAATATATAGCATATAATAGCACCAGTAAAAAAATATTGATCTAGACAGTAAGTAAATATAATTATATATATTTGCACTTTAAATTTTAGAAGGTTTAAATTTAAATAAACGAATAGTTATCAAAATTAATAGATTTTTATTACTAATACTAGTTGTACAAGTCAACTATCTACTCAAACACCAGAGCAAACAATGAAGTTCGGGAGCCAAGATCAACGTGTTTTAATGTACCTAGATAAAATAAGTCTATATATGCCGATTAAAATAAGTCTATTTTCAGTGTGGTTTACAGAATCATGTCGTGGTAAACCACTAAGGATAAAATAAGTAGTTCAAAATAATTAAAATGTTTATATACTAAAATAATGATCATTGAAATCAATCACATTTTTCGTGTTTTTTAATATCTAATCGGCTATCTTAAGGAATTTCAATAAATGTTCCGTTTTTCAGTTTTATGACGAAGAACATTCGATGAACTTGAAATTAAAACACTACTGGTTTCAAGCAACCCTGATTGAGTAGTTAGTTCTATCATTTTCATTCCTATCATCGCATTTGGTGTGTTAGAAAGTATTTTCGTCGGGTCATCAGGTTGTTAAAATTTAAATCACTTTTTCAGTGTTTTACAAAATGTCTCGAAAAGGAAAGATGTTGCTGTGTCTTGGAAAATATACCTTCTGCTTTCATAGGATCAATGGTCTCAAAAGACGCTGGTCCTGTTCCACTCACAACCACAAGAGGTGTTGTGCATTTGTAGTCACATTTGAGGATGCTATTTTGAAGATCAATAATAACCATAATCATTAGTATAAAAGTAAAGAGTACTTAAAGATTTTATCACACTAGATTTAGACTAGCCTCTCAGTTCAGTTGCTGGTAACTTTGCTTCTGCTCTGTAGGTTATGTGTCTGATTCCCATCCAGGATATTTGTTCCATCCATAGATATTTGTTCTGAGTCTTCTGAGATTGTTTTATTAGTATGCATTTCCAAAACAAAAGTATTATTAGAAGTATTCTCTCATTTTACTGGTACCTACAGAAGATACAAGCTTTGTCCGCCAAGATTTATTTATAATTTATAATAACAAAGTATTGATTATTAACGTATTTTTAACTGCTGTTAACGTTAATAATTAGTTTAAGAATGAAATGTTACATTTTTGCCATGGTTTCTATATATTTTTTGTAAGTTATTGCCAACCGCGGGAGGAGGTGTCACGTCACTAAAATGTAGTAAAAGTTAGATCTTAAACAATAAAAAAAAATGTATTAATGAACTACTAAAAAACTGTTAACTGTGTACAGCGAATAAAGGCTATAATTTTATCGTATAGTTTATTTAATTTTTTTCATAATTTGTTCGATTTTTTCAGTATCTTATAAAAAGTCTATAAGAGGCAAGGACTTGCTTTGTGTCAGGTCAGGTGGACTTGTTCCACGCATAAATCCAAGAAGTGTCAGCAGTCTACACCTTTAATGAAAACATTATAAAGATATATACTCGTAATAATCACACGCATTGAGATAATTTCAATCTGTCTATCCAGAATAACGTACCTTTCATATGGTGAAATTTTTCAAATAGTTTATTCGTGGTTACGGAGATTACCTACCTAAGTTTATGTAAATTATGCACCCACTTTGGTCTAAAATCTAAGAGTAGTTTAACTTTGAACACATACCTGTGCTAAACTTAAAAAAATATGCCGGTTACTCACTACCTTGGTGTATATTTTAACACGCTTAAACAAAATCTTTGTAAAATAACAATACCAAATATTCGTTTCAGTATCGTTTATCGCATCAAAAAAGGGCAAGACTCTCCTCTGCGTAGGAGGTTACAACTTCTATAAGAAGACCGTCTCTGCCGACCGGATCAGATGGACTTGTTCCAGCCATCGAAGCAAAGGTTGCAAGGCACGCGTGCTCACACATTGCAATGAAATAACCAAAATGTCCAACATACATAATCATTAACGGATCTATTTTCGTGTCAAAATAAGTAAAGTGGGATACGAACTCACAAATGAAATACTAACTGCAAAATGTGGGCATGTGTCAAATGTAATGTTTGGAAGTGCCTCTGACTGTTTGTCATCTTCGCCTGGAAATCTGGAGGTTACCGTACTCAGGAATTACAGTCGTAGAGAAATCAGAAGGTGCATTACGTTGGGATGCTGAGAGGACTCACGGGGCTCTGCTTTGAAAGGAAACAGCAAAATCCAAGAAAAAATAATAATGATCCACCTTTGAAAACACAGAAACAAAAGCGTGTTACAAAATCCAACGAATAGAATTTATGGAAGAGGTTAATTCCGGCACAAGAAGCAAGATGCTGCAGGCACAAATGCAATGAACAAAGGAAGTGATAGATTCAAGCACAGGTCTTTGGGAGATTAGAAGAGAGATTATTTGGTCCAGCAAACAAACGACTCATTCATTTAAAAAAAACAAAATCATTAATGTTTTCCTATCTTAGTAATAAACATTTAAAAATATGAATTATCTTTGATTAATAAAGTTTCAGATAAATATTACGATACGCATAAAATACTACGTTACAGCGTAATATGTTAAACGGATATATTGTTTACGTAATCTTTTATTTCAGTATCTTTCATCTGGTCAAGAAAAGGCAACCCACTTCTATGCGCGGCTGGTCATAGGTTCTATAAGAAAAAAGAAATTGGCGAAAGAAGACGCTGGGTTTGTTCCACTCACCACAAAAAAGGATGTAAAGCGTACGTGTGGACTTACTGTAATGAAGTCTCGTCCATGTTCCTATCACATAATCATCAGCTACCCGACTACAGAGCTGTAAAGTCAAATAAAAGGAGGATTGCATCGAAAGGTAGAACTAGGAAACAACAATGGGATATAGAGTAAGAATAAAAGTAATCATAATATATTTAATGGCTCAATCACGTCCAAATGACCAAACGGATTTGGATGAAACTTAGAATATACATACCTATTATATATATATATAGCCTATGGCTACTTTTTATTCAGGAAGGAAAAGCCTAGGAAGCTGGTAGGAAGATAAAAGGAATCTTACTCTTTGACTTCCTGATCGTTGGGGAACCAACATTGTTTGTACTGAACGAAGGCTAGTCTTAGTCCAAGTAGCAAACTCTCCCTTGAGGGACAACGACACGATGTTGATGTTGCTAATCCAACGCTGTTTTAGCGTTGCGAGTGAGAATGATTAGTTAGGTACTCATATTTCTGAATGTGGTTGAAATGCAATAATATGTACTCGAATTTGTGACATGTTTTCATTATACGTGAAGGAAGAAGTTTAGGTAATCTATATAAGTCAGGCCATCCCTCGGCGCCCTTATAATATCGCAGGGAGTTGTCTGCCTTAAATGGTTTACTTATAGCATCAACCATCGCTTGGTATTCGTATATCAGCGTGATATTATCAAGTATTTCAGTTAGTACCCTTACTCTTGATTTAATTTAATTTAAGTTACATTATCAGTAACCAGTATGTAATATTTTTAATAAAAATTGTGTAATATAATTAATAGTGTAATTTATTGAATTGGTATATAAGGTAATGATAGATTTTTTTTCAATTTTGGTGTAATTCTTCATTAAACACGCTTTTTATATAATTTTAACAGTCTCGTTTTATCCATTTATTAGTGGTTCTAAAAGCAAAAAGTTTCAGAGGTAGATGTAGAGGTCCTATTTGTACAGTTCATGCTGAGTTTTAATTTTAAAATATCGTTCGTTTAAAAATATTGATCTCGATTGTACATTGACAAAATCTAAACTTAAGCTATTTTGACAGCACTATATTATTTCGAAGGACAAAGGACGGCCACACTTATAGAGCTATCAGAATAATTGAAATGCATCCTAGAATTTGGAGAGAGTTCGTATTCTTTTTCCAGGCTTCTTATAAGAAACTGGCCACCTGTCACGTATGAAATGCTTATTACAGCTAAATGTTTATTTGGACGTGCCTGTTACAGTCTGTTACACTCGTTAGACATCTTTAAGGATCTCAGCGCTTGGAGATCTAAGAGAATCCTACCGTACTTAGGGATTACAGTCGTGATTATATTTCATTTTTTTTCATTATGTTTCCAGTTTCATATATCAAGTCGAAGAAGGGCAAAATGCTACTCTGCGTTAATGGGTATACTTATTACCATAAAACGAGCACAGGGGAAAGAAAACGGTGGCTCTGCTCCAGTCACCATAGTAGAGGATGTAAAGCCAAAGTACACACCTACGGATCTGATATTATATACATGTTACTAGAACATGATCATTAGAACTACCAACAAGTTACTAACTTTAGTTCATAAAAGGGAAAAACTGAAATAAAAACAATTGCTCTGTTCAAGGTACAACTTGCGTGTACAGTCAATGCGCCCTATTTTGGATTATTATATTTGTTCACAATCTTAATCACTACATAGTATAAAACAAAGTCGCTTTCTCTGTCCTCTATATCCCTATGTATGCTTAAATCTTTAAAACTACGCAACGGATTTTGATGCGGTTTTTTTTTAATAGATAGAGTGATTCAAGAGGAAGGTTTATATGCATAATACATGCATAATATAGTAGAGAAACACTGATAATTTTAGAGGTTTCTAATGTGATGTCGTAAATAAACACATTTTTTGCGCTTACATTGCAAACGCTGGCTGAACCCCACGAGATATATCAAAATAATGTACTACAGTATTGTACACCTTAAAAACGTCTACAAAAAATGGAAACGATTATACCAGCATGAGTTAAAAAATGTATTTACCAATGTAAGTTTTATTGTATTTTCGGAGATATGAAAAACAAACTGAACGATATGAGGTACTATTGCTACTAGTGCTACCTATCCTACCTACCTACTCTACTATTGCTATTAGTGTTAATTAGAAGAAATTCGAAACGTTTAGAAATGTAGTTATATTCTTTCAGAAGTTACTTGGTTCACGTCCAGAAGAGGTAACCTGGGATTACACTACAGAGGATATAATTACTTCATGAAGGAAAAAAAGCGATCGTCCAACACCATGAAGACCAGATGGTCGTGTTCTTCACATCACAACCGAGGATGTCGCGCGACGGTGTTCACAATTGACAATATTGTTGTCAAAGTCAATGATGTGCACAATCATACTTATAGAAAGTAATGTTTAAACAACTTCGAAATTAAGTGGAGGTTACTTATTCGGTGGCTTAAATAATTATATATAAATATTGGCGGACTTTACACACAACGCCATCTAGCCCCAAACTAGAACTACTAAACTACTAACTACTAAACTAGACTAGCAAATCTTATATTATGGGAGCCAGATAACTGATATACTTTTTTTTGTAAATACAAACATATGCATATTAAAATTTTAAGTCTAATCATTTATATGTATTCAAATATTAAAATTGAATTATAAAAATATTAATTGTTAATATTTTATGATGTGTTTCAACAGCAGCATTATTCTACGACTCATCCTCTCGGTGGTGATGATTATAACTGAATGCTTTCTTGATTCAGAGTGCATGTTATGCTGTCAGCCTCTCAGCATGTTACATCCTGCGGTCCTATTGTACTGTACATGCATACATACATCCATACGTTTGAAGAAGAGAGAAAGACTAAACCGCCTTCAAATATGACCTATGGCTGCTTCAATGGACCCTGGACTTGCATTGACTGTTCGCGAACATTTAGTGCAAGGATAGGGTAAATAAGCCATATGAGGGCGAAACATCCTATCACATAATATAAAAAGAAAATAACAAAGCTAATGTTTCCGTAGCCAAAATCGGCTAGGATGATTATTATTATTATTATTATTATTGTACATGACGTGGTATTATGGATTATGGACTTATTTTTTTACAAGTGAATGAAACAAAAAAGATATGTCAGGATCGTAGCAAGTGGGAAGCCGTGACTCTGCCTACCCCTCTGGGAAACAGGCGTGATTTTATGTATGTATGTAAAATTATTAAGAATTTTGGACTTGAAATATTTTCCTCAACATACTTTCGGGACTTTTAAAGGTGAGACCTTGCGTTGGGTGACCGTCATCAACTTTGAGTGTATTTGATTTTACATAACATTAGTACTTACTCCTTACTGTTTTCAGATAAAATATTTTACTCTAAATCGCGCAAGGGAAAACGACTGCTCAACTACAATGGGTATACATATTACGTAAATACATGTAACGGTTTTAAAAAACGATGGTGTTGTTCAACCCAGAAGTATTGCAAGGCCTTCCTGATTACTATCGACAATGATATTGTTAAGGTCGACACCAAAGGTCATATCCACCCACCTGTAAATAACATAGGATATTTGGGTAACATCCCAACATTGTATTAAACAAATCCTAATAATATTATAAATCCGAAAGTTTGTGAAGATATCCTCATATATTGTATGTTTAAAAATCAATCAGGCCAACGACAAAACGGTTTAAGGCGCTCCCAGTCGACGATTGTTTTTGTTCGAAACGAAAAATAAATACTTGTGAACAAGCCACATCTCCTATTTTATAATGTATAGTATATGTGAATAAAGATGACCCATCTTTAATCACTTCGATAAATAATCCTACCGACCGCTGCAATGACGACAAACACACGTCGGCGCGTGGTCCGCCTTAGCTTTTCGAATAAATTAATGATATAAATTATGTATAATTACTTATCAAAAATCTACTCTAATAGAAATCTAGATCTACATATTACCTATCTTTAACAATAAATCACAAGTTGATTTTAATAGTAGGTATATAAAATATTTCGATCATAAAAACGTATCATTTTGAAATAATATCTTTATCATGAAAAGTTTCTGCTATTATGTTTTCAGCTTAATAGAAATCTAGGTAGGAACCTGAAGTAATATACTTATAAAAATAGGAGATGTGGCTTGTTCAGAAGTATTTCTTTTTTCGTTTCGAAAAAGAGTAGTACGTGTAGAATGTTACCTGAATTAAAAAATAGGGGTGTTTATAATCCGAAAACCATCCCTAAAATAATAAAAAGACGCAAAAGCGATGATTTGGGTATAGATGGCGGCGCTGGTGTGCAAAAAATCTGACATCAGTCGGCATAGCAATGTGCATTTCTCTTTGCGATTATTGAAATTTGAACAGGACAACGTCTGTCGCGGGTCTGCTACTAAATAATATTTATTTGTTTATATTAATGTGCATATCATGTAAATTGTTCTATTGATAAGTTGTTGAACAAATATTAAATTGTGAATTGGAAATTTGATAAATTATGAAATAAATAATTAATTGCTGAACATTTTAGTAATCGCCATCTAGTCCCAAACGAATTAAAGCTATTTGTGATCTTAATGTGATTGCTAGACTGCAATTACAAAAATAGATAATTAATTATTCGTTGCCTTCCACTTCCCTTCAACCTTCCCTTCCATTAAGGTCTTTATGAAACTGTCGTGCCGTATAAGGTGGCATTCCATCTTCCCTCTTTTCTGTTTCAATTGTTTAAAAGCACCTGTTAATCAAACTAAATTATAACTCTCATTTTTTAGTTCAGTACTTCACATCCAAACGCTCCGGCAAGAGGATGGTACGAATCGGCGAGTACACTTACACCCAGAAGAACATATGCGGTGGGAAGACCAGATGGGTCTGCTCCTCGCATTGCTTCCGTGGTTGCAACGTATCAGTCACAACCATTGAAAATACTATAATCAAAATGAGCAACTGTCATAATCACTAAGGTCACGTAACGTTTGTAGTGCGTACCAATTCATATTATGTCGTATGAAGCATGATGACGTATTACGCGTACGCTGTACGCGACCGAGGTCAGTGAAAGCCTTTGCTTCCTTGCCAACGAGCCCCTTCCTCTAATTCCTAACTCGATTATGGCACTATGTTTCTTTAAAAAGCCTGCCTTTTCTTCTACCACTACTGGCTAGCCTGATGTAATGTTTGCATAGAATATTGATTAAATGCTAAGTTAGTAACTCTACCCCAAAACTAAGTCATTCATTCTATGTGAATTAGTAGCGAGTGCCTTTCGGTAACAAGCTTTTTTTGGGCACGAAAAAAATTTAGTAATACTTTACCTACTTAATATTATGTTTCCAAGATAATAGATTTAAACATATAATGTAGTACCTGTATTGTGTGTAAGATTTTTATCTTTAATTGACTTACATTTTCTTTAGGTTAGGTTAGGTACCTATTTATAATTAATATCGATGATCTCCTTTTTAAAAGAAATATGAATAAGCAGCAACTGAAAATATTATAACGATATGCTATTTACGATGTATTTAAATAAAATGTAATTATTCCATCATATTGTTGATGTTTATAAATAAGCTCTTTTCCTACTTCAAATTATGTAAAGAATTATTAATTTACTTTATTGTGATGTAAATATTTTTAATTACAGTTTCACTGATAAAGACAAAGAAAGGAGTTTTAAATATAAAACTCGGCGACTACAATTTCTATGAAAAAGCAGGGAACAGTAGAGCGTCAAAGAAAAGATGGAGTTGTACTCAGAATAAATACTGCAAAGCGATGATACACACAGTCGATAATAAAATTGTCGCTTTTTGTAATAAACATAATCATGAGCGGAAATAATTTGGCCATAATAATAATTTAAAAAAAAACTAAAAAGACAAGGTTATACGTTTAACAGTAAATTTTCAAATTACATGTAAGACCAAATACAACAACCATTATTTTAAGAAGAATAATGATTGTGAATAATTGAATATGCTACATTGTAGTTTTCTGTATGTACAGATGTATTTTTGTAATTATCAATTATAAACTTAAATATAAATTACATAGCCCTGATTCTTGCCCATGAACGGTATTGACCTAGCGTATAGCTATAATATTTCACCCAACTTTTTTGCCGTTTTTTATAGATAATGGTACGGAACCCTTCGTGCGCGAGTTCGACTCGCATTTGGCCGTTTTTTTTACGTTTCTTGCTTACGATCGCAATGAAAATTGTAAAACAGGTTTTTCCTTTATCTTGAGCAACTGTTGGTCAGTCAGAATGAGTTTCATCAGTCAAACAATGAATGACTGATGGAATTGAATTGCGTGTAATGTACGCCTAACACAATACCAGTGGACAAAATGTCGTTAATAATTTAGTTACGTGTGTAGGTGTTGATAATAGCTACGCATAGGTTGGCTCTACCAATCGGGTGACTCATATTATCGTGGTTTATGTTCACAGAGTTAAGTCGAGTTGTTCCGTCATGCCTTTTAGATTTAAGAAAATAGGTTTTCTGTTGAAAATAGTTTTCAATGAGAAGCTTTTGTAAAATCATTCAAACCATCGCAGCGTCAGCGCGCTATCACCTGTTACATAATATAACATTGTCATCGGAACTTGACAAGAATGCAAAGTTTTTACTTAATCGAAGTATTTACTAAGGACTTTTGTGAATGTCAATTGAACAGCTCCTGGCTCCATCATCAGATCAGCTTGCTGGCATCATATTAATGTATAGTTACTATAACTAAAGGTGTATGCAAAATTTCAGATCAATCGGATACCAACAAATGGTCGATTTTTTTTGCAAATTTTGAAAGATCATACAAACTGTGCAATATAAAGCTTGTTTAAATCAAATGCATTTGTTACTTGGGTGGATCAACTATTTTCTGTAAAAACGTGTCCTTGATTGTTTTCGATTTCTAAAATCTACTGTTAATGAATAAACTGAGGGTTTTCGGCATGGTATTAAAATCAGATCATTAACAATTATGTCTGTTATTGAATATTTTCAAAAGTCAAAAAATTAATTATTATAAAAAAGTCGTGACCCAGGAGTCGAAATATTGTTTTCTATGAAAACCCATGTTGTCCCCAAAGCACATTCCTTGTACATTTAACGATTGTTTGAAAAAAAAATCCTTGGCGTGTTAATATATTTTGTATCAATAATGTAGTAGCAGTCATACTCTTTCTAAATCTATGTCTGTGAATCTTCTAATTTATGTTTTTGACAAAAAAATCGCAGTTTTAAAAACTGTCCCCAAAATTACAAAATACACACGTCATCTGAGTCACAAAAAATAAAGTACCATTAAGTGTCTGTGAGATAGATTTTCAATGGCTGAGCTTATAGGAAACATATCTGAAAGTCGAATGACCAGAGCACATCATTGTTATGCCCATTTTTGGCTCGGCCATTTCGTCCATAGCTTGCACCGAGACCTAATGTGCTTATTGTGGGTCAACTGAGTAACGTCAAAATTTCGGTAAGTAAATTTTATTTTTGAAGTACTTTGATTAATATTGTTTGACCTTTGAGTCTGAGTTGCTACCTACACTTGAGATTTAGTATTTATTTAACGTTTTCTTATGAAAATATGTGTAAAACCGTAGATTTTCTCCAGAGTAACAATTCCACTGGCTCACAAAAGCTGTGACCCAAGAGACAATTTGCGTAAGCCAGGAGACTTCCTTATCTATTTCGTATTAAATATCATCAATAGTGCCTATACCGTTGAAAAATATTGATTTAAGCCAAGTACAAAACATCAGTCTTGAGCGCTGCGTGTAATATTTGAGATTTATGTGATTTTTGTAACAACAAAATTAGTTTTTTTCATAGTTTCAATTTCTCTTGCTTAGTAATGACAAATAATAATAATTTGCTACAACTTCTGCTTGTAAGCTGGCATTCCAGTTCTTATTAAATTGAACCTCAAGCTAAGATATTTTTCTGTTTTTGAGTTTCGTGTCAGGCATTATAAAAAAATTATCAACAAAACTATTTATTTCAGATAACATGTGCTGTCAGCTGCTGAAAGGCAAAAACAAAATAAAGAAGAGTGAAAAATGCAAAAAACGTAGCCAAAGAAGTAGTAAACAAAAAACACACAATGAAAAAAGTATAAAAAGTCATCCAACGCAATCAAAGAAAGGTACCAAAAGGTAAAAAAACAAAGAAACGAAACTGGGGGACATATTTAAGACATTGAAAACTCTGCAAGAAGAGAAATGGTCAAGGAATCTTTGAAAATAACAGGACTTCTGTTATTCTCAAAGATTCATTGTCAGATTCATCTGTATTCGAGAAGATGAAAGATTTTTTATTTTATTGTTTTTGCCTTTCAGCAGCTGACAGCACATGTTATCTGAAATAAATAGTTCTGTTGATAATTTTTTTATTTAAGAACAACAATAAAAGTGCATAATTCTGATACGAAATTTAAAAAAAGTATTAATTCTGAATATATTTCAAGAGCAACAGCAGGAAGTGAAGAAAATGCAGAGATGGTTCGTGTTGGACAATATGAAAAACTAGTAAAAACTTTTGTAGTAAAAAACACCAGAATAAACTGCTCATATTATTATTTAACCAAAATTTACTATTTTAATATCTTTATGTTATGCCTTCTGTAAGTGGCCTAGAAATGTGCTTTTGAAAAACGCACATTAATTCAACTTATAAAGCTAGTGCATTGAAAAACAAGGACGTGATTGAGACTGACGCTATGAATAAGCTGATTGCTGCTACAGTCTGCAATACAAAAGAAAATAAAAGGAATGTACCTAAGTATGAAACTTGTAAATGTTGTGATCTTAAAATATAACCAAATGATGATAAAGACAACACCATCCAGTGGAAAGAGTGGGGAAGAGTAGATATATAAAAAGAAAGGGACACAATTTAGAGCATTTAAAAATGTTAAACAAGTTAAGGATGGAACTGTCAAAGAGCTGATAACGGAACTGAAATAAAACAAACACGTATACAATATTAAGATTCAATTTGCAGAAATGGTCATAGTTGCAGACTTCAGCGAAAATTACAGTTGTAACACCATAAAGAGATACAAGCTTATCATTTTGGGGGTTACAGAAAACAAGTTTCACTGCACACAGTTGTGTGGTATACGTAGAATAATTAAAATAAGAGCTTAGAATTTATATATTTTTGTTTATGTAATTTTATAAGCAGCAAAATGTTTTGATTTTTGTTTGATAACCGTTCATTATTCCAAAAGTTAAGATATATTGAGAATAAATCATAAACTAATATGATTGGTAAGTATTATCAAGATTTATTATAGTAACTACCGCGTGGTTTGCCTATATCGAACTTCATTATGTCTCTTGAATCACAAAATTTGTCTCTGGGGTGACAAATTGTCCCCAATTTTTTGATCGAATAAGTGCAGTTTTCATTAAAAATAGTAATGTTAGAAACAGATTCTAATAGACAATAATGTTCTCTAAATAACGGATCGTAGGTATATTGCTACGCCGTTTTAGTGCGCTGTCTAGGGACAGAATTAAAAGGAAAGTTTTCTCCATTTCTTTTACCAAGTGACTCAGAAGACACAATGTGGCCTAAAATTTGAAGAAAAAGACTGTTATTTTGACTTTTGATACTGCCTTATTGGTTATTCTAGATACCTTTAGACATTAAAACACACTCACTCATTTAAAAAGTGTTATTTTTGACTCTACGCCTTAACTTGTATTCGTTACCCAAGGTACATTTTAAGTAGTCAGTTCTCAAATATATGCATAAAAATCAGAGAAAAATGCAAACAAGATTGATGCACGATGTAGAATCATAAAGTAGGAAAGTTTATTCATCTATAATAGGTATCATATTTGCGAAAATCCAACTTTTTATTTTTTGTAAAAAAAGTTGATTCATGACAGAAAATAGTTGATCCACCCACTTTTACTTATTTAATATGGATCTTTTATAAACACTTCGTTCATATCAAACCCTTTTCCCGAATTTCTAACAAGTATATAATTACAGATTTTTCTTCATTTATATTTGTACTGTCTCAACGAAGGAACCCACTTATATCAACTGGGCAGTACACATTCTCTTGTATGAAAAGTGGACGGAACGCTACGAGAGATAAAAAACGTTGGAGGTGCTCAACACATCACAACCATGGGTGTAAAGCAAAATTATTCACTATTGCAGATCAAGTCATATCTGCTGATAACAGGCATAATCATTAGAATGATAATTGTGAACAAAAGTATCTAGTTATTGTACAAAAGTGTTTAGTCAGTGTGAAAAATGTTTTATTTTTTAAACTGTACACTGTTAAAAGTAAATGGATAATATTTATTAAATAATATCCTAGTATATTGACTAAACGCTTCTGAATATTAACTTAATATAAATAAATAATGGTGGCAAAGCTTGTTCTATGGGAACCAGATTACTCATATAATAGGTTATACAATCTATCTAATATTATAAAATTCTCGTGTCACAGTGTTTGAAACCAAACTCCTCCGAAACGGCTTGACCGAATTTTATATATTTTTTTGTGTATATTCAGTAGGTCAGAGAATAGGTCGTAGGGTATTGTTTATACCCCTAAGTGATAAGGGTGGTGTAATGTTCGGGAAAAACTGAAAGTGCTTTTTTCTGTAAGATTATTGAATTTTGACAAGACGACGTCTGTCGGGTCAGCTAGTAATATACATACTTATAATAATAATTCGTAACACCGATCCACAGAACAAACATCTATGTTCTTCATACAAATGTTTGTCGTGGGTGGGAAATAAACCATAAAGTTATCATCTAATCTAGTCAGTGTACCAAAGTGTGAACACAATGCACAAAATTGTGTATAACTAATAAATCAATCAAAAGTCATATTATCTGCAAAAAAATATCATTAGAACTGTGATTTTGGTGTAAACAGGATCTAGTCGGTGTGTACATAAAGTCAGTAGATACTTATTCAAAAGTGTTTAGTCTATATATTAGGATCATAACGTTCTTTTCCTTTTTCCCACTTAATGTAGGATCGGCACAACATGTTGACAAACATGTTGCGAAGGGGATTTGGCTTATGTTTTACAACCGGTCGCCTGCCTGACGTTAACCCTCTTTGGGAAGAGTTTCTAGGATATTTTTTTAAACATTTATTAAATTCTCGTAGAAAGTTCTAAGACAAATAAACAAACGATCTTTCTGTTTGTACTTGTATCATTCCTATATAACGTGTTAATTATTTTTATTTTAAAGTCGAATGTCACATAATACATATATTTTTTATTGTAAATTTGCAGATATTCCTCCATATAAATTTGTGACGTCACTTCGAGGAAATCGTCTATTATTCATAGGCGACCACACTTTCTCTTCTGTTAAAAGTAAAAAGAAGACAGATGTACTAATATGGAGATGCTCAACTCATAACAGATGTAATGCGAGAATCCAGACAATAAATGATACAGTAGTGAAAATATTGCGCTTTGAACATAACCATAAACCAAAATTTGTTTTTTTATCAGGTGATTTAATAAAAACATCCTAGTCACGTCCGTAAAGTTTGTAATAAATTAGATTTTTTATAATGACGTCATTGTTTAATAAAACTATACCATAAGGTCTTTTCATTTCTTCGTTTTCCTTAGCTTATTCGTTCCTCGTTTGTTACAAAGCATCACTAATGAATCGGTTTGTTTGCAGTGCCGCCGTATCACTTCACTTGGTCCAATTTGGGTAACAGACAGATCTACATGCAAGGGTACCGGTACACTACCCGTAAGGTTAGCACGCGGAGCTCTAAGAAACACTGGAGATGCTGTGCTCACAGCAAAGGATGCAGATCAACCCTGTTCACCATAGGCGACACCGTATTAAATGTAAAGAACAGCCACAACCATGCGCCAAAATTTTTCTCCGACGAGGAGTCGTACGCCTACTATGGTAATAGAATTTCCTGCGGCAACTCGGTTGAAGTTGAAGTCGACGCAGAACCTAGCAAAACTATGCCACCCAGAGCTATCAAGTGCGCACCTTCGCAGAACACAGAACTAATTGGGACAGGAATTTCTATCATATCCTCGCCGGAGCTAATTATTTCTACTTTGCCAATACCACCTAACGATGCCACTTCATCAGCTTCTTCACCAGAGCTAGATATTATTACTATACCCCCACACCCACAGGCTTCTTCAAAGCATCATGATTTTATTTCCGCATCATTCTCTTTTGCAAACGGTCAAGCTGCTACTGACCATGAGCTCTGAATAAAACTAAATCATGCAGTATCAGGCCACTTTAGCGGTTTGGTCTTTTAGAATTGCTGTAGTTTTTAACGCGCGATCCAAATTTGACTTTTAACATTTAATTTAGATATTATAATATCTTATAATTCTATTGATGCATTCATATACTCGTAGCATTTTTATGCGACGATGAGATTGCACCATTTTCTTATGTTAAACGATTTTTAAGACATGGCTAGCTACTGAAGTTGGTCAACTAATGCATGATTTACCTTAGTTTATGAAAGTTCTGTGTGTGTTACCTTACATATATTTTCCTTTAAAAAAGCTCTCGGTCGTGCTCACTCATCTCTCACGCCGTCAAGGCGAGTCCGATTTTTGAGAAGCTTATATTTTTGATTGTTTAAATGATAGGTACTAACGATCGCTTGTGTAATAAATAAAATGTATCATGTAACGTAATTGTAATTAGATGTAAGCATAAAAAAACAGGTTAACAGATTTTCAATAAAGGTTTGCGTGTGTCTTAAATTTGTTTTACAGTCTTATAAGCGAGAAAATATAACTAATATTTAAATAATCATTTTTTATAGTGTAAAACTAAATTTCTCTTATATGTATTAAGCGGTAATAATTCGCGTTGTGACTATAGCAGAAGTAAGTATTCAATCAAATACAATTCATAAGCTTGATATATTTTTAGAAATGTTTTATTTTCAGTGGAACCCAAATTCTTTATAAACTCTAGAGGAGTTCGGCTGATGATGTACAATGGTTACTACTATTCAGTACATCTTAAACGAAAGATCAACGATGAACTCACAAAGTTTAGATGGTACTGTCATAGAGGTCGCTCAAAACGCTGCAAATCTAGTATTTACACATTGAATGATGAAATTTTATCAGTGAAAAAAGATCATAATCATCAACCCGATTTATACATATAACATTTTGACTTATGTTCTCGGACAATTATATAATTTCATGATTTGTATAATTATTATTCCCAATTTTTTGTTAGTTTAATTAATTTCCCAAACTGTAGTATAGAATAATTAAATTGAAAGGAAAATGGTCACAAGTAATTCGGTAGGCTTGACTAGATCAGTTGTAATGTATTTATAGTAGTAGTAATTTAAGATGTTTATTTGCAAATGTATGTTGTAAAAAACCGGGTTTTATATGAAAACACCTGAATCGATTTTCATGAAAACTATATAATCTGGTAGCTTAGGGTGGATCACAGGAGGTGTATGTTATATGTTTTAATCAGTAATTAAAATATAATCTATTTTTTTTTTCAGATGAACCTCAATTTATAATTACTCAAAGAGGAACTAGAATGATGATCTTCCGCGGTTTCTATTACTCTGTACATTTGAAACGCAAAATCAACAACGAAATTACGAAGTTTAGGTGGTACTGTCGCGAAAGTTGGATGAACAGGAAAGATCGAAATGTTAATATGCGCTGTAAAGCCGTCATATACACTTACAACGAGGAGATTGTTTCTATGAAAGGGGTTCACAATCACGAACCAGACTACGGAATTGTCCACATATAAAACACAAGTCAACATAGAACAAGACAAAATATTAATAAATGCTGTATGTATGTATAATCGATAATCATATCATGGTGTGAAAAGTATACTCGTATATAAAATATTTTTCAATTTATTGTAAGGACTAGCGGTGTACCGAAGTATATATGTTTGTAGGTCCGTTATTTTTTTTTAATGATGTTATGTAACAATAATTGATTAACAAAAATTTCACAGGTATACCAGAATTCATAACGCACATAACAAGAGGTACTCCAATGTTAAAGTTAAACGGATACATATACTCAGTGCACAGCAAACGAAAAATAACCAATGATTTTACAAAATTCCGGTGGTACTGTTACAATAGCCACTCAAAGAAATCTAATGAAAAACGCTGCAAAGCTGTCCTACACACACTCAACAACGAAATTGTTTCAATGAAATGTGACCACAACCACGAGCCTCATTATTAACAATAAATTCAACACATCTCAATCCTCAGTTCACGTCAAGTAATTTATGTTTGTGAATGAATTACCACTTTATAAATATTATTCTATTACTACTATGTAATTAGATTAGTAAATGTATTTTCTTAAATCTGTATTAGTTCATTTGTTTTGATAAAAACGTTTTAAAAGTATTTTATACCGAGCTAATTTTTAGTAACTTATATAATTAATTATGTTTTTTAGATAATGTGACGTCTCGTTAAATCTTTTTCTTATTTTTGTTTCTCTTTTGTTTTAGAACCATCGATGAGTACCCAGTATCTCCAACCAAACCAGCTGGAAGATGCAGCCCAATCAATAAAAGTTCCCGAAACAACTTACATAGGTCGTGAAATGGTAGGAGAAATCCCGTCATCAAACCAGCCAGAGGAATTAAATCTAGCAATGTCTTACGGATCATCTTGGACGACTTTGAACTCAAACGTAGCACCGTCAGCGTACTTACCAGAGCAAATAAACCCATTTCCAGTTACCGATGCTTCTCCTTTAATGGCTTCCTCATTTGTGATCTCAAACGAAGTTCCGTCGTCATATCAGACAGAGGGAATAATTCAGGCAATGTCTATTAATGATACATCTTGGATGGCTCACTCAATAATAAACACAAACGAGGCTTCGCCAGTTATTCAGCCGGTAGCAATTTACCCCACCACGACAGTCGCTCAAACATCTTGGATACAAATCGTAGTTCCGTCACTGATCCAGCCAATGGCACAAATAATTCCAATCGCCGACGGATCATATGCAACTCAGGCAATGGTGAATAGGAACCAAACCGAAGATCAGTCTGCGGTTTTGTACCAAGGATTAAGCCAATCAGAGCAAAGAAATTCTACCGAACGTGAGGAAGATTGGGAGGTCCACATTCAGGTGTCGCTAGACAACTTGACTGAACCTCAAGCTTCCGGTATGTTCTTGAATTTCTATCAGTTCTATATAACATTTTTGCCTTGCCTTTCTGATTTTTACTCGCATATCTTTGAGTAGCTGTAACATAGTTTGATAACAATGTTTTATTTTTAACAGATGCGCCGATGGAGTACGCAAGCTACAGTCCTGGACCATTAGCCATTGATGAAAGCGTACGACCCGAGAATCAACAAGATAACTCTACTATCGCGGTACCCCTGATAACAGATCCAAATGTTACACCCGAATTAGTAACGTTTCGCCCAGGGGTATACGAAGGCGATGCAATCCCGCCAGTATATTCCAATTTTAGTATTATTGCTGCGTCTAGTGACTACGAGCCGCATTTGCCATCTCCAATCTATCCGAATCTATCTATTATTCCTGAACCTGTTCCTGAATACCAGATTATTACAGAACCCGTAACACCAGATTCTGAGAACATCATAGATGAGGAGGAATGGGCGAAGTCCATGCCCAGCGCCCAGCTGAATGCCCTAGAAAATGTTGAGGAGCGTCCTCTAGCTGTCGAGGACACGGCAGAACTACAGCCGCCGACTGCCATTTCTGGACCTTCCACCAATTCAGGTTATAGAGGCGTAGGTATGTAACATTTTCAAAAATACTCATACTTTTTGATTTTGTTAATACTTAACTTAATAAAATGTTTTTATTTTTATTTTACAGATGCTAAATTGCTGGCTACACTACGTGATAAAAATTTGATACTGATTTACAAAGACTATCATTTTAGACGTCACTACTGTAAGGGCTTGAAGATCAAATGGCAGTGCGTCAACAAATGGTGCGAAGCTTTCTTATATTCAGTGGGAAATAAAATTACAGTTACTTATCCGGTTCATAATCATTTGACCATAACATCTCAAAATGTAATATCTGCACAGACTCCTGAAACCAATGCTATCTCTTTAGAAGAAGCTATCAGTGCTATGGACGACCCCGTCTCGTCTTTTAATGATGGCACTGATCCAAATACCTTACGCGCGGCTGATACGGACACCATAACTTTGTCTTATGATCATAACGGCTCTCCACTGAATTCGCAAGAAACTTATGCTCCTACTGAAATCTTGGCAACCGATGGCAATCCTATTGACAGTAACGTTACCCATCTTTTATTGACTTCAGGAAACACTATAATTTCTCATGATCCTAGTTTAGAAATCACAGTGAAATCTCCAACCGCCCCGACAGAAAATGCGAATGATGACGTGGATACTAGTATTATTACTACTTTGACAAGTGGGCCTGACCCGCTGGGTATTTGTGTCACTTCTTATACTCCCCCACCATCACAAGACGTTCCACAAAGTGAACCAGACCTAACTATCAATCGCTGTTCAGGCCCTCCTATGCGCCCAAATTACAACTATATGACAGTTCCTAAAGATGTAAAAACTAAAGTAACTATAACATCAGACACTATTATTTTCAAACCTCGAGTCTATTATGATGGCAAACATGTACCAGAGGGTACTCCATCTTCAGATCAGAATTTTATTCAGAATACCCAGCGAAACAGTGGATCAACACCTGGTTTTATTAATGGTAATGTTCCAACTGTTGCCTTAGCTGTGACTAATGCTTCGACTGTTTCTAATGTTCCATATATTACTATCGTTCCAACTTTCACTTCTCAACATGTTACTGCTAACAATGAAATATCATTTGCTCGGCCAGCTCCAGTTATTATGAGAACTACAGCTGCATCCAATGCCCTATCTACGATTAATTCTACAATTACTCCTGGTTTGGTAAGCAGGCCAAACATTTTAGAACTACGACGAGATTTAGATGCTCCAACTGCTTCTACAATTACTCCTGGTTTGGTAAGCAGGTCAAACATTTTAGAACTACGACGAGATTTAGATGCTCCAACTGCTTCTACAATTACTCCTGGTTTGGTAAGCAGGCCAAACATTTTAGAACTACGACGAGATTTAGATGCTCCAACTCCTTCTACAAATGCACCTCGTACTGTAGTAACTGATGCTTCAACTAATACAACTTTTTCTCCTAGAAATATAAATGATAGGCCTACAATATGCATTCCACGTTCTCAAATGCTATCTGGTTCAGATCCTCGGTATACACAATTGTATAATACTTTTATACCCCGGGCTCTAACCCAAGCTTCTAATCAGCAAGTATCTCTCAACGAGCAAAATGTTACTCAGGGTAATATTTCTTCGGCCAATTTACCGCCAGCAACATCAAGGACTTCAGTTCCAAGAATATTCAGACAAAGCTTATACAATCCGAACTTGTCCGACAACCCGGTAATTAGCACTGGCCTGCATCTCTGTGATTCTCATCGTATCCCAATAATTCCGATCCCACGTGTTTCGACTCCACGAGATTCAACTCCACGAGTCTCGACTCCACGATTTTCGGCTCCACGACTTTCGCGAACTATGATTCCAACCGGTTATTCCCATAGGCGATCCATTAGACTTGCTAGAGCTCGTAATGCACAATCCAGTCCACAAAATACTAATGAGTAAGAAACGGAAATCAAAACAGTGTTTTAGTTTTTGGTCTATGTTGTCTTTTTGATGAATTTAAAATAATTGATGTTAGAGTTAAACCATATATTATTATACGAGTAGTAAATAGTAAGCATTTAACCAGTAGATGTTTTATCCCATTTATTCATGGTTATTAATAATACACATACTAAAAAGATTTTAAAACATTTATATTTAGGTTAATTAAAGTAAATGTTTCACAGTGTTCATTTTGTAGAATCAAATCTAGAATATATTAAGAATCTTTAAATATTCGGAGTGGAGTTTCTTTGTAGATCCACAAATTATGATGTTTAGATATGTGATTGATTATGTCTCTTATTATGGCATCAGAACTATAATAACATTATTCATTTTGAATGTTTGAATAATGTCTGCAGATAATTTGAGCTCTCACTAAAGGAAAGGAAAATAGTATAATATTTCGTGTTCACGATCTTTTATCATTCTATTATGCATATTAGGTATATTACTTACCTGTGAAAGAGCATGAGCTTATAAGATATGATTGTGATTTAATCGGGATAAAGGTGCATGAACTCAAATTATTTGTATTTCAAGTTGTCTTTGAAGACTTATTCTTAATGTAATGTAATGTAGTAGGATCTGCTTAGTGTTTTTTTGAGCATAAGCGAAATTTGCCAAAAGGTGATATTTTAAAAGATTTGAAGTCTTATCATATATTTATTGGATCTTTAGGATTTAAGAAAATTATTGTGATCTTAATAAACAAAAGACAAATTTTATTATTTTCTAAATTATATTAGGAGAAATTTTCTGATCTCATGATATTTTATAAACTTTTTCGATCTGATCGAACTCCTAAATTATATTTAAATGTACCTAGGTATACTTAACTTTATAATTATTTCTGTATTTTATTTGCAGCTGTGGTAGTTTAAAAATGCGTATTATTAAGAAACGAAGTTTGTTAATGATTTATTATATCTTCTACGATTTTATGTTTACCTACTGATGATCAAAGTTACTACTAATTGATATATATCTTTTTTTACACAATTATTACAACTATCAGTTCTATATTTATTTTAAATATTATCTATATTTAAATAATATTATCAAAGAATACTTAAGTACCTATCAACCAACAAATAACATATTTATAGTTTTTATTGAGTATGTAATCAAAGTATTGATGTTATACTTTAAGTATTAAAAGTAGTTGTTCATATTATACGTAAACTAACACATTTTATTGATCAAGTCGGGACATACGATGATAATATTTTATCATACCTCTAGGTACCTCAATTTGAAGTAGATACACGAGTGTGTTTTTAATTCTAGTCTTGTATGTTTAGTTTAAATAATATTGTTGTCTACGCTTGGAAACTAAATAAGTTTCCGAATATTGTCAAAAAGCACATTCATTGCACAATTGATTATTTTATATGATCTTAGTAGTATGGCGGATGAGTAAGCACCCAGTTGAAACGAAAGGTGCGCGTTTGATAACCGCGGGACAAATGCATAATTTGTAAATATTTGTCCAGGTTTGGGTTATGTGGTACCGTGGTTCTAGTCGATTCCGAAGATCCACATAACAGGGATTCCATGTGCGAGGTCAGAACTAAGTATGTGACTATGGCTATTGTGTGTTTTTATATAACTAAAATAGGTATAACTATAGTTGTAGCAGTATAATGTAATTTTACTATTAAAATATATAATATATATCTAATAAAAGTATGTGCAGGGTGTATTAAGTCTACTCCCGAAAATTTAAACTGGATGTTCAAAAACCCATAAATATTAATCGAAATATCACTGGAAAAAAATAATAATTTGGTAATTTCCCAAATGCTGATTACCTGCTGTATTGTACTGTAATTAAAGTAATATTTCTAGTTCATTGCCTACTGCTATATGCTATGTAGCATTAACATTATCTTAGGATTTCTGAAAAAAATACAAGAACACAAACAAGAACAAGGTTTCAGTCCGCCTATCCGTATTTTGTATAAGTTTTCAGGAGTAGTCTAAATACACCTAATATATTTATAACTAACTGTTCAGATATCGTAAAAAAATTATTAAATCTTCAAAAGTTTACAATATTAACTATAATATCGTCAAAATGACACAATTTTAAGGCTATTTTGGTAATACTATTTGTGATAGATGTGCTTTTAGATTACTTATTAACCTAATTATAATTATATTCTTCTAGTTAGTAATAATGTTCTACTTTTGAGAAAACAGCATTTGAGAGTTAATATTGCCTCCACTTTCATTTATCAGTGATAAGAAATAGAGAAATAGAGTATTTTATTCTAGTCAGTATCATTCTAGTCATTTTGTGTATTTCAACGTTATAGAAATCTGTATTTAAATGTAACTTATAATATATTCAAATAAAAATGATCAATTTTCACTGCCTATTTCTCATACTAATACAATAATAAATTTGCCTTAGTTCGGAATCAGAACCTCTTTTATGTTTAATTAGAAAAAAAATGTTTAAATTAGAAAACATATATGATATAGAAATAAACTTTAATCCCCAATCATGGAAGATATCCTCTCAGATCTCCAGGGGCCTTGCCACAAGCTCTTAAAGTAATATTACTTGCGGTGCAAAAATGAAAACGCTATACGAACTCACAACGAAACGCCCCAGATGTTTAATGATGTCTAAAGGGGGCCGAAAATATAAATCAGAGGTGTGTCCAAACATTACATTTGAAACATACAGACTTTTGGCAGTACCTAATTAAAATGACATTCGTGACACGCTGCAAACCAACCGCTGCTTATGAGAATGCTTCATATAAATTTAGGCCACATACAAGTACATATATCAAAACAGAAAATTCCAATGTTGAAAGACTTTGAATGAGAAATGAGTTTAAAATGTGGTATAGTGAAGATAAATTCTATTTTTCTTGTGTTGTGGCAGCCGCATTACATAAATTCACCTCTCACAAATATTCTGAATATTTCAAGCTATAGCTGTTTTGTTTTTGGTTACAGAGGAAATATTTTTCTGTATGCCTCCTCGCGGGACGAAGTTGATAAAGTATGGCGATTTCACGTTCAGTCAAAAGTACTCAGCAGGCCTGAAATCAAAATGGTGCTGTTTGAGTGATAGCAGAAACTGTCGTGCCTACCTTTTCATCTACGACGACAAAATCATCAAAGAAAACAATAATCATAATCATCCACCGTTTGAGAATTATATTCATTTAAATTGACATAAAGTTGCATGAACCAAATATTTTTATTTTTTTGCTTTGTTTTGAACTGCCTGAAGCTTAGTTTAGAGTTTAGTTTTGTTTTCGTATCACTAATGCAATGGCATTGTTGATTACATAAATTTGAGTTATATTGTGTGTTGTTTGTTTTATTTTTAAACAAAGTTAATTCTTTAAATCGAATTGTCTATACATGTATAGTAGAATATTTTTTTTAGCAAGGATAAATATGATTTATTATTCACTAAATGTTTAAAGACATTCATACTATTTAAATAAATTTTTCTTTGCAATATAGATTCACTTAGTGAAACGGATGAAGAAAGTTGTCCTAGGCGACCGAGAAAATATGGGACGAAGTCTCGGTACACAGAACAGGAGTTAATGGAGGCTTTGAATATAATAAGGAGTCAAGAAATGCCAAAGTCCACTGTCGCTGCTCTCTACAATATACCTTTAAGTACACTCAAAAATAAGCTAAAAGGAAAACACCCCAACACTGTAGGGAAACAAAAAGTACTAACATCGCTCGAAGAAGATATTATTAAAAACACTATCATATCCATAACTGATCGTGGAGTACCCGTTAATTTGACTGATATCCGAACTTTAGTAAAACACTTTTTAATAGAGGAAAAAAAAGATGTTCCTGTATTTAAAAATAATATGCCTGGTTGTTCCTGGCTCAAGTACTTTCTAGACAGACACCCTGAACTTAAGAAACGTATTACCAACAAAAAAGCTAGAATCAACGAAGATCTTTTAGTAAAAGGATTGAGGCAAACTTATTCTCAGATATGAAAAAAAATCCTTTTATTTTTTTTGAGTTTATTTTAAATATAAATTTAATTACCTATTGGACCATTTTACTTTTCAACATTTTTTAATTTTTTTAATGTTTCCGAATTTTAGCTATTCAATAGCGGTGAGTATGTTTATGATTTAAAAAATCAGTTTCAAACAAAAATATAAATTAAAATTGTAAAGTTTCATATTATGTAGTTACAGTTGTACAACTCAAAATGTCATTTATTATGTTTTAGGGATAACATATTGCGAGTCGATCCGTGGTACAATATTGTTGAAAATCGGAGAATACACTTACTTCAAGAAGTACTCGAAAAAGGGTAAATCCAGGTGGATATGCTCAACTCACCACTGCAAAGGATGTCGAGCAAGTGCATTTACGTGGGGTGAACATGTATATAAACAGAAGTTCGAGCACAACCACCTCCCTTCCTCAATGAAACGCATGTTAAATATGAAACGTTATAATTCTGATAATCAAAGCGAGGATAGTGATATCGAATAATGTTCCTAAATCGGGTGGTTAGAAATTTTATTTAATAGGTTTATGAAAGATTACAAATACTCTGAAACAAAGATTAAATGAAAATAGAAAATATGAAAAAAGTATTTTTCTTTTTTGATTTGTAAGTTTTTTTTTTTGTAAAAAGACCTTTATTGATTAATTTTAATCAACAATTTCCTCTATTTACAAGCAATGCTTACAAAAATGGTTAGATAAGGTTCAATATTTTATAAAGATTATTTGAAGTTTTAACTGAATCAGTTGAGCTACCTATAGACTGTTTTGCAATGGTCTGTAGGTGGCTCAAGTGGTTCTTATGTATTTTGTAAATATTCTGTAATATATTTAATCTGTATCTGTATATTCTGCAAATAAATATAAGTTTATCTTAAGTAATAACGATTTTTTATGGCTTTGCAGGTTTCGCATCATTTTATATATCGCACCGAGGTAGCACAATGATTAAATGCGGGGCCTACAATTTTTGCAAACAATACACAAATGGGCATAAAACCAGGTGGTTCTGTTCTACAAATAGTCGTAAAGGATGCCGGGCTCATGTCTTCACATACGTAGATAAAATCGTCAAATCAAACCTCACTCATAATCATCCACCATCGAAATTCAAGTATTGAAAATGGGTTATAATTGTGTTGGCTTTAGGGTTTCGTTGTATCAAGAAAGTGGTAGAATAAAATCTTGTCCTCTAAACCCAGTGGGAATGTTGTAGCGCGCGTGGCCCGCACGTGGTACGCACTTGGCCGGTTTTTACTCTTTATTTTTCTTGGTCAATTCAGTTCAAGAAATTGTTTCCTGCAGAGTTGCCTAACACTTAACCACAGTCCTCAGGATGCTGTCTTTGCTCATCAGAGACACAGTTTTTTGCGCATGATGGCGTGGTAGCCATTTTTGTAGAGTAACAAGTGAAAATATTTATGTATAAACTAGCCGACCCGTGACAAACGTTGTTCTGTCAATTTTTTTTGTAATAATTACATAGGAAAACGCAATTTCAGGCAGCTTCCAATTTTTTCCCTACAAACCTTGTACTGATAAAATAAATTACAAATTTTGGTAAAATGCGTCATGAATCATTCATTAGTCAAAACTGCGTTGCTATGACAATTTTTTTTAGTCTGTGATGTCAAATTTGTTGCACACCAACGCTCTATGCTAAAATCATCCTTTTTGCGTTGTTTTTCGAAATATAAGTTCCCCCTTTAATTATTCTGATTTTTTATCTTTAT
Source organism: Hydriomena furcata (assembly GCA_912999785.1). Taxonomy (NCBI): domain Eukaryota; kingdom Metazoa; phylum Arthropoda; class Insecta; order Lepidoptera; family Geometridae; genus Hydriomena; species Hydriomena furcata. The sequence continues at coordinate 2,981,609 of OU538831.1, read as the reverse complement.
TAGCATTTCATCTTAATCCGTTTTGTCGTTTTATTTTTGATTAGGGAACAAACATAGCAGCCTAACCACAAACTTTCGCATTTATAATATTATTAGGATTATGGGACGCGTTTGACGCTCTGAATCTACGACCTGATTGTAATAAAAGAATATCATTTGATATTGTGTTTGAGGTCTGTACCTACACTACCTACTGAATGAACTTGATATTTTTAATATTTTTACTCGGCGTATGAAGCGCTATATGGACGACTTATTTTTTAAGCAGTAGTATTTTTTTATAACCTAGTTATTTTTAACCATTGTTTTCTTGTTTTTTATTTGACGTTGTCTACCTCTTGTGACTTTTTATTTAAAATCTATTATTCTTTATGTGGATACTTTTAATTAGCCTTTAAGTATTTATTGTTAACTGTACAACCATGCTAGCTGTAAGATTATCCCAAGATTGTAAAAACAAAATAAAATAAATAAATTAATACTAATAATTTTGTGTGAAATATATGAGTTCTTATATAAAAATAGTTGTCTAATATTTTTCCTTGAACCGATGCTGTATACCTAATTTTGTATATCGTGCGATTTCGAATGTGCCTGGACTCACCGACTTGTGAATTTAAAATCATATTTACGCCATGTAATCTTAGTCTAACGTGCAATCAGTCTTACACCTACATTACTAACATTTCGTAGAACTTTCAGCGAGGTTTGTCACCTCCCGTCGGGGGAAGCGCATGATCCAACTGAACGGGTTCAAGTTCTACCTAGCACGCAAAGCCAGGAACAGAGCCAGGTGGGCCTGCTCCACCCACCACCGCTACGGATGCCGTGCAGCCATCCTCACTGTCGATGACCTCATCACGTCGCTCAATCAAAATCACTATCACGAGGGCAAGGGAAGGGAGGAAGGAAGGGAACCTGCAGACAAAACGGACCCAGATAAAAAGGAAAGGAGGAAGATCAGCAAAGAAAATAAGAACATGAACGTAAATGATATTGATATAGATAACACCTACGAGGTTGCACAAACTGAAATCTGCGAGGTTGAAGATCTTTATCAGACCGAGGAAAAGTTGATCTTAGAGGGCGTGGTAGATGATATCTACGAAGAGAAAGACATCTATAAGGTATTACACCTGGACCCTAGTGGAGATAGCTATATCATCGAATTGCATAATAATTAAAAACTATCGTAGTTGTTAATTCTTCTAAATAGACATACCTACGGCTAATTACAACGTTTTTATCTTGTAATGCTGACGTTACGAAACAATCCAGATGCATCACTACATAGTATAAAGCAAAGTCGCTTTCCGCTTCCCGCGTATGTATGTATGTTTGCTTATATCTTTAAAACTACACAACGGATTTTGATGCGGTTTTTTTTAAAGGAAGGTTTATATGTATAATAACATGCTACCCGTGCGAAGCCGGGGCGGGTCGCTAGTACAAAATAAAACGTGTAAATTAGCCGTATTTATATTTCAAATTCTAGAACTGCTTCAATTTTCTATATTAAGATAACACGGATAACTTTGAACGCCTAATTTTGAATTATAAGTTGATTTATATCGAATTAATTGGGACTTAATTATTATTATGAAACTTTGAAACTCGTGTCGTCAATTTTGGTTATTATGTCTAACCTTTTTTATATCACTAATAAAAAAATAAAACAAAAACGTTATATACTTCGTTGATTGCTAGGTAACACAAAAATTAATAAAAAATAATCTAAAATCAAACAGTGTAAATTAAATACGGCACCTTTTTCTTTGTACATAATTCTCGTGTACCTACTGTAAGTTTTTGTTGGTTTAAGATCATTTAGATTTATAAGAATACTTAAGAATAATAATAATATATTCCAAGTTCTTCGTATTTGGTTTTTTATTGCAACATGTTCCATAATTAAAAGCATTTAACAATTATCAAATAATTTAAGGAATAATAAATAAATCTCTATCCTTCCTTTTATCATTCGATTGAAATATTTACTAACAGTCATTCGTTTCCATTAGGCGTTACTTATGTCGCTATCTAAAATGTCAACCATGTCTGCCATGTATAGAACTCTAATAAAAAATATGTTTCAATTCACCTGGGTAGATTAATAGATAGATTATGACTTTATGACCTCAAAATCGTTCCACGAGTGTATAATATATTTAGTTCCTCATGAAGAATGCTTTGGTGAACTAATAACTGTGTAAAATTAAAATAATTTTACCTAATTTCATCACACTAATATAAAAAATGCGAAAGTTGGATGTTTACTTATTACTTAATCTCGTCGTAATTAAGAAGCTAGTTTTAAAATAAATAAGTTAGTTAAACATTTTTTAATTAAAATTTACCATCATAATCATCATCATTCACAGTTTTACCCACTGCTGGATATATAACCTTCTCAAATGACTACGATCCTGCGTTAACCTTACAAATTAAGGACTTCACACACGGCAGATGTAATGATATGAACATTACATCCCGGAATGTATGTATAGCTTTAAATTACATTAATGTATCACACACACAACAGGTAATGTAATGTATATTTTTGAACTTTATGACATCCTTTTCGAACAGAGATATACGGAAATGTATTGAGATGTATTAAGATGTATTGAAAAAAATTATATTTTCATATCGCTCTGTATCTTAAGATGTAAAAATGTATATTATAGCTGTAGTGTGTGGTCACCTAAAGATTTCTATGGAAAGATGTAATGAGATGTATCGTGATATAATGTACATGTTTACATTTAGCTGCTGCTGTGAAGCCCTTTAGACGCGCCACGTTTAAATATAGTTATGTAGAGATGTTTAAAAACTTAAGCCTGTACAATCGAAAGATAGCAAAAAAAATAAATAACAATAAATGGCTAAATCTATCTTGAATTTTACTTTTCAGAGTCATTTAGATTTGGGATTTCCAACAGAGGTAATCCCACCATCACTGTATCAGGATACAAATTCGGCAAACACCTTGAGCAAGGCGTAAAAACTCGCTGGAGATGCGCGTTTCGCGGATGTCCTGCTGCCTTATATACATTGACAGAAGACAATACAATTATTAAGTACAATCATAACAATCATAATCATTAATGACGTAAGTGTGAAATAACTTTACGCACGAACTACTTGTAAAATAAGCATAACTTGAATGTGATTTTGCCAGAAAATATTAAAATCGTAATGGAAATAAAGTGAAGATTGATTGTTCGTCGCATAATTTTGTCCATATTATACATTTTGTTGAGATTGAGAGCTTCGCGGAGCCGAAACCTCGATAGTCGTCTCCTTGTAGCTTTTGACATACGATGATTAGTTAGTCAAGTTAGTCATGCTATTGCATTTAACAATTTTGATTGTGTAAAGTTTTTTTTATTCCAGAAGCCATCGTCTGCTATTCTGCAAAAGGAAAACCTATAATTTGCATGTCAGGTTACAGATTTAGTCGTCATGTTGTATCGGGTACCAAAATTCGGTGGCAGTGTGCAACTCATATGAACCGAGGATGCCGTGCGGTTTTGTTTACATTAATTAACGATTACACTATAGTAAAATGTAAAAATGTCCACAATCATCCGGTGAGACAAGGATACAAACCTATGTATATAAGTAATTAGAGTCATTTAGACACAATGCTTACATTTTGCGGTAGGTAATTAGGGTGAGAGCGCTGGTTGTGGCCATTTTAACATTTTAATTTTCAAATTATGGGTTATATTGAAAAATGATTAAAACGAAGATTTTTAAATAACATAGAATAGAGTATTTTTCTATTTCTTAGGTTAAGCAAAGGTTTTGTAACAAGCGATATTTATTTATTAATTATTCATATTTAAATAGAAAAAATGGATAATATTTAGTTGTGGTCAATCAAATCTAGAGGTGTAACGCATCACAACTTTCACTAATCAAAACGGACCATAGATAGACAAAGAATTGTATTAACTATAGATTTTTAACAAGTTGGTTTGCTTTGCTTAGTTATTGACTGCCAAAATTGAAAATGACCAAAATCGAGGTAGGCACTGCAACCGGGTCTTTGACCCTAGTTATGATGGCAAGGAAATTGATAGAACTGAAAAGATACTTTCGAAAACTTCCAAGGACTTCTGGAGGGATATATAGCCTGAACTCTACTTATAGTTGGTATTCATAAAATTAGTTTTAATGCTTTGTAGAGGTTAGGAAGTGTATTGTGACTTGTGATCTTTACACTTTATGACCGATATTCCTAGTCAATGATTGTAATAAAGGTATTAATATTTATTCATTGAAAATGTTTGATTTTAACCACTATGTTACTCTGGGTTTAGTAATATTCCATTAGCGAAAACGCTTTTCGATATCCAAAAATGTATGGGATTGACTTTATGTCATGCTATTGGAATGTTCCGGTATATAGACAATGTGCCTGTCGATTCCATGAAACGAATCAATGGAATCGAACGCTTACTTCCATACTAATGCGTAGTCAAGTGGCACTTTCGATAATCACTTATTATTAGATTCTTTGATGGAAATCTTAGCGAACGCCTGTCGCTAGGCAAGACCTTTGGTTTGTATGCATCAAATAACATATTTTAGGTGAAATGCAATCCTTTCACAACACTTGTTCATTTTCCAATGTTCATTTATCCTTTTTATAATAACTATAACTGGTATTGACCTATTGCAAAATTAACTATATGTTAATATAATCGCGCGCGCAGTCAGATATTTAGCCAAAGATAGTGTTTTAACCAAGTTTGGTAGAATCCGAGCTCCTGTTGGTGCGTGTGTCGGATTTCGGTTTCAAACGTATCAGCATAATACTAATGTGTTTAACATTTCAGGTCCATATTTTAGTTTTTCTCGTCGAGGCAATCCTATCCTGACCATAGAGGGGCATAGATTCTGCAGAGGTCGACCTACAGCGTTAAAAAATGTATGGCGATGCTCATACGTGAACCACGGCTGTCGCGCTATTATACACACGTTGATCCATGAAAACATTATGACCAAATGCTATAATGTCCATAATCATTGACTTTTTAACGTTTTTATTGCAATTGAATTTAAGTTTTTTGACAAAAATATATTTTTCAAAACAAGCGCTTATAAAATCCAAGGCTATTTATTATAGTACTCGTCAAGACAAATCCAACAAGTCCAAACACAATTAGAGTTATTTTCAGTAGTTCCTATTCCTAGGCTTCCTTCGAACTCCATCGTCAGATCAGTTCGATGTAACCATTTATAATTATGATGTTACTTTGTCATCGGAACTTGATATTATGTGATTTTTTTAACTCAATCAGACTATTTACTAAAAGTTCGTTGACAGCTCCTTACTCCATCATCAGATCAGCTCGCTGATATTCAGCTTAATCGGTTTTGGGATACCTGGTTTTAAATTCAAGTGCAAGATTTGACCCGCAAATACTAACTTACTAACTATGCAGGTAAATAAAAGCTTGTACATATAAATGACTCATACGTTTTTCATAAAATGTTTTACATATTTATACTACGACTCCTAAATGACTTCACTTTAAGAAACATCTACCACACGCGGCTTCGCTTGTGATTTACCAGGATACAAAGGTTTTATGCTTTTTCAGAGACACGTAGGTACGTACTCTGAACCACTGCATAGTTGAAAGACAAACATACAAATATCGTCACGGACTATCGCATTTATATAACATTATTTATCCTAAGCTATGACCCAATCTTTTATTTTTCAGACGCAACATTGAGTTTTTCAGCTCGCATGAAGCCTATATTGACGATAGCAGGATATAGGTTTTGCAGGAAGAGAAACACTCAGTCGAAAACAATTTGGCAATGCGCCACTCACGTGAATAGAGGCTGCCGTGCACTCTTGCACACAGTGATGAACGAAAATATAATACTCAGATGCAAAAATATTCATAACCATTATTCTAATCCAAAATACTCATTTAGTCAAAACCAATAGAAACCAACAATAAAGTATTGCTGAAAAGGTTTCAAACGACAGGCGTCGTTTATCAACAAGGAATTTAATTTATTTATTTTTTGAAATTAAAGTATAATTATTTAAAAAGAGGTATTTTATTTAGTATCAATTAATTTCCTTTAATTATCTAATAAACGATAAAAAATCACGCTTTAAACCCAAAATATTTTTTATTTTATTTTCAGAACCAACATTTACATATTCAGCTCGTGGCAAACCTATTATAACTATTGGAGGATATCGATTTAAAGTTAATTCAACTTCGGGATCAAAATCGAGATGGCAATGTGCTACGCATAGAACCTATGGTTGTCGTGCAATAATACACACTTTGAAAGATGAAAAAATGATTATAAAATGTTACAACGTTCATAATCATGATATACCCTAATCGGTAAGTACCTCTATTTCATTTGATAAACCCCTTTAATGAAATAGAGGTATCAATTAGGGTAAATCTATTCATTGTCCGTCTCATTAATAAACGTAGACTAGCGCAGGATTTAATTTAGTCCAACGCTTACGTTTGGACTAGTCGAATTCAATATTAATAAACAAGGATTAGAAATGGAGTTGCTTACATTAAGCTGGTATTAACAAGTCTTGGTGTAACCTCAGATGATCTTTGGATAAGTAAATTTTTATTAATAGCACCGTGTAGGTTTAAGACTGGCCTTAATGTTACATGACGTCGGTACCAATTGAGTTGAATTAATAAAACAAGGATATTATCATTTTAATTTTAATTATTACCTACCTATAGTTTCCTTTGAAGGTTTGTCTTCTACTTGTCATTAATCCGACTGGCCTCACCGCTCAGTTGGTAGTAACTCTGCTTTCTGCGCTGTAGGTTGTGGGTTCGATTCCCACCTACGACAAATATTTGTGTGATGAACATAGATGTTTGTTATGTGTCTGGATGTTCTAATGTATCATAAGTATTTACAAAAAAAGTAAGTATTCTATCAGTAATCTGGTTCCCATAGTACAAGCTTTTCTTAGTTTGGGGGGCTAGATGGCGATGTTTGAAATTTTCATTAATATTTATTTATTTATTATTTTATTAAGTTGGCTTAAACTCCATACAAATGTTGGCAACTAAATAAAATGTTTTTTTTAAATCACTAGTTGGAGTGTCAACTTTATTTACTATATATAACAACTATACTATACTTTATATACTATGTTATACTTTATATACTATGTTATACTATATATACTTACAATATGTTCTCCGTTATTTTTGAGTATGTTTGTTTTCAACCAATAACTTTAATTTTCAGGAGCCATATTTAGTTTGTCAGCGCAAGGAAACCCTATTATAACCGTAGCAGGGTATAGATTCTGCAGAAGCAAATCCACTTTAACTAAAATCAGATGGCGATGTGCTACACACAAAAACAAAGGATGTCGGGCTACCGTACATACATTGAGGCATGATAATGTCATTATTAAATGTAACAATATTCATAATCACTGTTGATTAAAAAAGAATAATCCAAAATTACCTGCAGACTGTTTGCGACGGTATTAAAATAGCTTAACATTTTCCTTGTGTTGTAATTAAATGGTGTAATTAATTGGCACCGTTCTAAAACTAGAATTTCCTATAAAAAAAAATCTATTTCGCTCTTATTCCTTTATGACAAGGTCTAAAATAGAGATCAAAATGGAAGAATTCTTAAATTTAGAATATTTTAGAAATTCAGTTTGTTTATTTTGGATGTACAAAAAAATTTGAAAATCAAAATTTCACTTTAATCAACACCTTTTCACATGCTGACTAAATTTACATAAAAAACCTCTAAATTACTTAAGCCTACGTTTTACGGTAATACAGTTGTACTATGTACCTAAGCCATATTTTTCAGTGAAATTGTAAACTTAGTAAAATGAATTTGTTTAATTTTGCAGAAGTAATTGGCAGTTTTTCTGCTCGAGGTGATCCAATAATTTCTATTGCTGGTTATAGTTACTCGAAAAGCAGGTCTTCGACTTCGAATATCAGATGGGAATGTGCTACACATCGTGGCTGTCGTGCTATTCTATACACGCTAAATAATCATAATCACACATCTTACTAATGGCCGAGTGGGAGGTACCCCGACTTTCATTTCGAAGGTCGTGGGTTCGAATCCCGGCGTGCATCAATGGATTTTTCTGTCCGAAAAATTTATATGCGCATCAAAAACACGTGCTCAAAACGGTGAAGGAAAACATCGTGAGGAAACCAGTTACTATTCATTTAAGCGGCGATGGGCTTGCAACCTGTCACGTATGGAATGCTAACTACTGCAAAATGTGGGCATGTGCCAAATATAATGTTTGGACGTGCCTCTGACTACCCCCACTAGACATCTTCAAAGGATCTAAGCGTCTGAAGATCTGAGAGGATGTCTACCGTAATTGGGGATACAGTCGTGATCCTATTTATTTTTATTTTATTTTAGTAATGTTACACTTATACGTGCTAATACCTAGACTCTAGACAGCGAGACGTGATAGGTTGCAAGCCTAGGTCCTAGAGTATGGACTTGCAACTTGACACGTATGGAGTTCTAACAGCTGCAAAATGCTGCCTCTGTCTACTCCCTTTAGACAGTAGGCGGAGGATGGCATCTCTACTGTCTGATTCCAGACGTGATCATATTCCATTTCTTTATCTACTAATATTAACTATTTACAGCTGTCATAATTTTTGAGAAGCTGTTTACAATACCTATTGATCTTCTTAGGATGGACTTCCTAGCTACTCGTAACGTAGCACACAATAAAATGTTACAATACATCCTCATTTTTTTTTAAATGAAATTTGTTGTACCCTGTGATCATACTTTTTACCCGACTAGTTGGCTTTTAATTACTTTTTTTTATAGGTTAAAAATAACATTTTCTCTTAAGGTAAATTTCTCGCCTGTTGCCCGGAATGGTAGGGTGAGACCACGCGCGGCTCTACACTTGCAATGACATACTAGCACCACTCTTGCTTCATTCACTCATCACATTGTTCACGCATACTCGTCAAAATAACCATTGCTTTCGTCTTACTCACATTTACTCTCATTGCTTATCCTTCAAAAGCTTCATGCATAATTGTTATCATTTTTTGTAGTTCCTCTACCGAAGACGCAAGAAAGGTTTTTCAAGGTCATTGGCATAGAGGAGACTTTTTACGATTAACTCGTTCATTTTTAGTATTTTTCAAACCTATTAGATAAAATAAATAAATACGCATTTTTTTTCAGAACCAACATTCAGTTACTCTAAACGAGGCAATCCTATTATCACCATAGGAGGGTTCCGATTCTGTAAGAATAAATGTTCGGGGACTAAAGTTAGGTGGCAATGCGCACGTCGAACTTGCCATGCACACGTACACACAGTCAAAGGTGGAAACGAAGTCATAAAATGTTATAACGTTCATGATCATTAATATGAGTACTGCTGGGGCCCTGCCTGCCTCTCAAATCTTCAAAATCAATTTAATTCAATAAAATCACAAGGTTCACTTTGAAACGTCTTTGGTGAAGCTACGCCTGTTCCTCGCGACCAAAGCCTAGAAGATCAGGCAGCAGGCAACAAACGGCTTGGAGCCTTTAATTTTTTTCAATGATCCTTTCCTTATAGCTATGTAGAGCTCCAGTGTGATGGCGATCGAACGAAGTGAAGGCTCAAACAAGAAAAATAAACCAGCTTTTGTTCCTCCTCTGCCTAACTACTTGCGAACCTAAACCAAGGAACTGAGAGTGGTATAATCGCCTCTTATTGGGCATTTATATAATCTCATAGTAAGAAGAAGTAGCTTAACCTAGGTAAAAAACGAAGTGTGGCCGGTACATATTCTTAAAAAAATATGAATGAAATTGTTGTATTCAAATTCATGTTAATAAACTAAAAACGGTACCTATTTGTTATATTTCGTTATGAGATTCGTAGCTGTTGCGAAAATGATAAAAATGACAAAATACTTATAGTTGTTTTTTTTTCAGGTTTCAGATTCGTTCATTCGAGACGTGGAAATCTCAATATATATATTGCCGGTTACACGTATAGCAAGCAACATAGGAGGGGATCAAAAACCCGTTGGCAGTGCGCTACGCACACTGGCCGTGGTTGTTACGCTTGCGTTTATACCATAGACGATGATCATTCAGTTAGCGTTATAAAACATAAGTCAAACCACAACCATAATTCATCGCAAATTATATTATAAACCTACTATGAACCAATTATGTTAGATCACTTCGGGCGTGATCCAAGGGGAAATTGGACAAAACGCCGGATCCTTTGCATCACGCACCGCACTGCAAACTTTCATGAAGTGGTCTGACTTATGTAGTTTAGCTTTGATTCTCCGTAAGTGTATTAAAGATATGAGAGATTGTGAGGACGCTTCAATATTCGTGTTTTCACGCCGTAAAGCAAACTTGGATGAAACTTGGTACAGGAACATGTTATCTTGTGGGAAGCCGCGGGTAAAGTGCGAGTATTTTGATAAAATAATGTAAAAATAATAAATCTGAACTAACAATAACAATAACAGAGCTATAAAATCTAGCTTTGAACTTGATAATTGTCTAAAAACACATTAAACATAATTTTAAATGGAGTTTTTCTTTCTTATTTTCTCTAATTTTATTCATAGATGTTGTTTTTTTTAGTCATAATTTTTCTATTATATAAACATTTATTGACTAAAACAAATAACATCTGAAGCCGGGGTCCCACGGCGCGTAAAACGACGGGCCGCGCCTGATGACGCTCCGCCTGTGTGCGTCCGGCGCGTCGCGTACAGAGCGTTCCGAGCACGGGCCACCACGGATGCATCGTTCTCACGGGGCGTCCGTCCGCCGTGGCGCGGTCTGGCGCGTGAAAACGCGGGCCGTGGGACGCCGGCATAATATTAGAATATTGCTGATTATTTACAAAATACATAAGAACCTGTTGAGCCATCTAAAGACCGTTGCAAACAGTCTAAACGTAGCTTAACTGATCCAGATCACTACCAGTAAGAAGTGTTCCCAAGATATTATATATTGTCTTATATTATATGTATTCTATAATATTGTCTTCTTAATTTCAGATTTGAAGTTCGTTACCTCAAAACACGGCAACCCCATCATCAGTTACTTAGGTTATAAGTACAGCAAGCAGAGAGCTTATGGACCAAAAATCCGCTGGCAGTGTGCTACACACACACACAAACGGTGCCGCGCATTTATATACACTATATATAGCAACTTGATCAAACACAACCTTAACCATAACCATTAATTTAAAAAAAAAATACTTTAATCGTGTAAACTGTCTTCATTAAATTCAGTAAGTTAGTATTATTTAGAAGAATAAATAGGTATACCTAGTAAATTAAATAACTAGTGCAAAATGTGGGCATGTACCAAATATAATGTCCGGATGTGCCTCTGACTACCCACTGGACATCTTCAAAGATCTCAGCGCCTGGAGATCTGAGAGGATGTCTACCGTACCTGGGGATAAACGTCGTGTGCCTATATATATATTTTTTGTAATTTTTTTAATTATGGATCACACATATATAGATGTCCTTTATTATAATATTATAAAACTAGCTTCCTTCCACGGCTTCGCTCGCGTGGTACCTGAGAAAATACACCTATACTATTTCAGGTCACAATCGATCTATGCATTTTAAGCTTCAGTCTAATCATAGAATTAAACCTATTTATTCGATTAGGTAATAATTTTATATAAAATTATACAGCTATATATAATATACCGGCTCTATAGATTATTATAATAATAACAACATTTTATTTGTTTGTCGTTCATATTAAAGTACGATTATTTTAGATAATACGGAATTAATTAATCTTGTAAAATTATTTGTTTGCATAAATCTATAATATAATTTTCTTATTACTATTATTTTATCCTCGCAATTAATAATCATTTTATCCTCGCAAGTAATAATCTGCTGATTAAATCTAATGAAGTAGAATTGAGGACCTTGAGAAGTATGTATGGGATGATTTTGAAAAGAGTTAATATGGTGTGTTAAGAGAAATTTGTGTAGTGACTCATCACTAGTGACTCAGATTGAGAAAGGTATCTATACTTAGATGGTTTACAAAGAAACAGGTGTATGAGACGAGTGCGAACCGTTGGAATTTTTTTGTAAAAATGGCAGGTCAAGAGATGAGTTTACATGAAGAATGTAATGAGAGTGAATTGTAGTAAGTAGAAAGCTGTGGTCTCTACTTACACCTGCAGAAAATATTCGTGATTTTTTCGTGTATTTGTAACCAAACTTCTCCGAAACGGCTTTACCGATTTTATGAATTTCTTTGTTTAAATCAGGTAGGTATGAGAATAGGTCGTACCATATATTTCGTACCGCTTTTTAGAAAATCCAGCGTAAAGTTCGGGGAAAACTGAATGTGCTTTTTTCTGTGGGATTATTGAAATTTGACAGGACAACGTCAGTCGGGCAGCTAGTGCATGCATAATTAGTTTAGTTTCCGATGCGATGGTAAAGTAACTTATTGATCGAAATTCTTACTTTTAGGTATACATTTTGTAAGTTCCCGACACGGTACGCTCAACATCTTCTACTCAGGATATACCTACGGGAAGCATAGCATACAGGGACTTAAAACTCGTTGGCGATGTACGAAAGCACCGGGGAAAAAATGTCCAGCCTTCTTGGTGACTCTGGACGATAATGGCAACACTATCTTGATTAGACATTACTTAAATCACACTCATTAATCTACGAGTATGTTGTACGTTATTAAGTAGGAAAGATAGATTTTAGCGACATAATGGTGGCGATTCTGCTGTGTCCTGCTAAACCTAAAATTTCGTAACAAAAAATGATTGATCTTATTCCTTTTGCGTTAAAGTCTAAATTAGCGTAACAATTAAATTACAGTCCTAAAAATTAAGATATTTTAGCTTTTTCTCTATTTTATTTCGCATATTTGGCACGTCCAAGTGTCATCTTAGTTCACACTAATTTACATGTTGATTAAATTTAACCTGACGGTTTTAAATCACTTACGAAAGTCATAAATTTATTCAAAACTATGCTAAGTTTTGGAACTGTCATATTAAGGTTACGCTTATTTAGACTTTAACGTAAAATGAATAAGAGCTATCGTTTTTTAGGAATTCTAACTTTAGGGTGGACACAACAGAATCGCTACTACCATTACTGATTAGTTTAAATTACCCAAAAAATATATATTGTTAACAAAAAAAAATGCGTGTTTATGTTATCAGAAATAAATATAACTGAGAACAAAAAAGTATTTTAAGTATTATAACAGTTATCTGGTTCCCATAGTACAGCTTTGCTTAGTTTGGGGCTAGATGGCGCTGTGTGATGTCCGCCAATATTTATTTATTAATTAAACCTAGCTGTAGTGGATTTCTAGAAATCTACAATTTAGTTATTTTTTTTTGTTAATGTATCAACGTGTTTAACATTAACAAATTTGTACAAGTACAGTATTGTTGTAACTAAGTATTTAATTAGATTTAATATTCTTAGGGTGTGACCAGACATAGCGCGGCATTCGCAGGACACAAGTTTGCCGAGCGAACGAACATTAACACCGTTTGCGCGCGCCAGGTAGCACGCGGCTGCCGCGCTATGTCTGGTAAACACCTTATAAGGGTAATATACTCATAAAGATTCTAAAATGATCCAAGTGATTTCAATGAATAAACGTTTTTTTGATTTTTAAAGGTTAACAAAAATTTTGTTACTTTCTACCTACTACATTTCAGGGCCACCTAAGGAAAAAAAAATTGTTTACATTATATACTGCAAAATGTAAGTATTGTGCCAAACATAATATTTGTACGTGCCTCCAACTACCCCCTCCAGACATCTTTAAGGATCTAAGCGCCTTGAGATCTCAGAGTATGTCTACCGTACTTGACTTGGGAATTACAGTCATGATCCTCATTAACATGCTTTTGTATGCTTGGGTTGTATGTATGTAACGGAATCTTTGAACGTGATTTTGACCTACTTAAAAAATCGGATTAATTTGAAACTGCATACTTATTAAGGGGCTCCCAGTCGACGATTGCTCTTTTTCGAAACGAAAAAAGAAATACTTCTGAACAAGCCACATCTCCTTTTTTATAAGTATATTACTTCAGGTTCCTACCTAGATTTCTATTAAGCTGAAAACATAATAGCAGAAACTTTTCACGATAAAGATATTATTTCAAAATGATACGTTTTAGAATTTATGATCGAAATATTTTATATACATACTATTAAAATCAACTTGTGATTTATTGTTAAAGATAGGTAATATGTAGATCTAGATTTCTATTAGAATAATTAATTATACATAATTTATATCATTAATTTATTCGAAAAGCTAAGGCGGACCACGCGCCGACGTGTGTTTGTCGTCATTGCAGCGGTCGGTTTATTTATCGAAGTGATAAAAGATGGGTACATCTTTATTTACATATACAATACATTATAAAATAGCAGATGTGGCTTGTTCACAAGTATTTCTTTTTTCGTTTCGAACAAAAACAATCGTCGACTGGGAGCGCCTTAAGGATCGATTACAAAAGAAAAAAAAATAAAGATTGTTTTTTAGTGTTTTTAACTGTATATTTTTTTTAATATACTTATCGATTTTCATTATATTTATTTCAGATCCGGTATTTGTCCGTACGAAAACAGGTAGATTCAACATTATGGTCGCAGGTAATAAGTTCGGCTTGCAAAGGCAGCAAGGCCTCAAGATTCGATGGAGGTGCTCGCGCAAAAATTGTAAAGCTTTCTTGTACACTTTAGTAGACCGCACTATTATTAAATGTCATTATTTTCATAACCATTAGAAGATAATCCAAAAACAAAAAAAAAACCATGTCTAACAATTAAAACAATGTACCTAATCATGGCCTTGCAGCTCAGTTGGTAGTAGCTCTGCCTTCTGCGCGGTAGGTAATGGGTTCGATTCCCACCCCGAATAAACTAAATAATAGATTTGTTCTGTGTCTGGGTGTTAATATGTATAATAAAGTATATATAAGTAACGGATAAATTATCTGGTTCCCATAGTAAAAGCTGGTAAAAGCTTTGCTTAATTTGGGGCTAGATAGTAAAGTAAAGTCCACCAATATATATATATTTATTTATTATTATTTTTCCTTGTATGGTTTACAAGGAAAATTAGAGATTCTCTTAGATAAATTGGAAGACAGCTCGCAGTTATTTGTGATGCGATGCGAATTCGCAGTTATGTCTCTCTATGTATATATATATGTTATGTGACTGGCCCCACAGCTTAGTTGGTAGTAACTCTGCCTTCTACGCTGTAGGTTGTGGGTTCGATCCCCACCCAGGGCAAACATTTGTGTGATGAACATAGATGTTTGTTCTGTGTCTGGGTGTATGTATAATAAGTATGTATTTACAAAAAAAAAAGTATATTAGTATTCTATCAGTTATCTGGTTCCCATAGTACACGCTTTGCTTAGTTTGGGGCTAGATAGTGTTGTGTGTAAAGTCCACCAATATTTATTATTATTATGTGTGGGTGTAATTGCAAATTCAACAGAAAAGTTTGGGAGGGCAAACATTGATTGAGATAATTAAATATTTGTTGAGCTTTTTCCTTTAAAATAATACTACTACAATGTGACATGTTCTGTTGTAACTTACCAATTTTTTGTCATTTAGTTTTATGAACCAAGTTTTTCTAAACAAATTGTAAACTTTATAAGAATTTATGAGTCAGGTCAGGTATTAAGATAGGTAATATAATTTAGAACCAAATACAAAACAATATTGCAAAAACAATTACCTTGGCGACAGCGTACCTTTTTTTTATTATTTGTTTGCATTTCAAATCTTTTTTATTCATATTGTACCCCAAAAACCACACAGGGTTTGTCTGGGTAAAAATATTATATTGATGGTAGTTAGGTGGTATATTACGAGTATTTTATTTTAATTTTAAATATTATTTTTCAGAACCACAATACGACTTCTCGACTCAAGGCAACCACATGATCAGGATGCCTGGCTACAAATTTTTAAAACATAAAAAACTATCTGGGGACAGATATCGGTGGATGTGCTCTTGCTATCGGAGCCACGGCTGTCTTGCCTCGTTGCATACAGCAGATGATGCAAGAAAAGTTATTATATTAAAATCTATCAATAAGCATTCGCACGATAAAATATTTTCTTCGAAGTCGTCGGTCGACACTGCTAAACGTAAATCTCCATAGATAAGAACATAGATAGAATCTTGCAAGTCTATCAGTCTTGGAAGTTTTGAAAATGTATAATAGGATTCCGTTTTAAGAAGCGCATGGTTTTAAAACCTTTTCGCGTAAATATACACTAGGTGTAGTGATAGATATAGATATAATCAACATGTAAATTTATATTTCACTAACATCAATTAACATGTTGACTAAATAAAAATTCAAAAAAAAATTAGTTTAGTTCAGTAGTTTTTTAGGTTTTTTTTTAGAGGTAGTGCATATTTATAATATTTTTCTTATGCACAAGCTTGGTTTCATTAAGGCATCATACTATGGGGAAATAGCATAAATACACCAAAACTGTTTGTACTGCAAAATAGATGTCTACGAATTATCCTCAACTTAAATGGGATCTATAAACCATATTTTAAATGAGAAAAAACCTTAACCTTAGTATGTATAATATATATTCTATAAGTAAGGATGTTTGTCAAAAATAACATGCATCTATATCAAAAATATGCTCGGCCACAAAACCTACGGCTACAAAATAGATTTAGCTATTCCCTTCATAAAATAAATGCTTCATTCAGGTCCGCACGCAATGTCCGTTAAAATTTATAATAACATACCTACCCAAATAAAAAATGAAAATTACCTACCCAGATTTAAAACCCCAGATTTTTTCTCAAAAACGATTTAATTAAGAATAGTTTTTAAACTCTACAAGGGTTTTTTAGTGAAAACCTAAAAAATTGTTAGTTATGTACCTACTTATTAATATTTTTTAGTTTTAGAATTTCATTTTATTTTGTTTTATAATTTTATAGTCTTAGTAATTTTTCGTAATGCATGTTGATACCTTATTTCTCTAAATATCTATTAGGCCTTAATGTACGCATTAAAGCAATAAAAAACTTTCTTGCACTCGACTTTATGTTGAACTATCCTATATTAAAATTGTGTCTTTAAAGTTTTATGCTAAGAACTTTAGTTTGTAACAAAATTCTAGTTAGTTTGGAGTGCTGTTTTTTTTTAATAGAAATATAGATTTAGTTATAACTTTTTTGTGGTTTTTGAACATCAAAATTAATCGTTATTTTGTAAACTGGTCTTTTATTTATCTATACTATCTATACTAATATTATAAATGCGAAAGTAACTCTGTCTGTGTGTCTGTCTGTCTGTGACGTTATCGCGGCTAGACCGCTCTGCCAATTGTGATGAAATTCACTTATGGTACTTTTTTCCTATTTTTTTTATCTGGAATTTTAATGTTTTATGGTAAAGTCATAAAAAAATAGTTCCTGAATCTACGCTGACGAAGTCGCGGGTAAAAGCTAGTTATGTTTATTTTTATTTTTGAGCAGTTGGTTTTTAGGGTTCCGTACACAAAGGGTAAAAACGGGACCCTATTACTAAGACTTCGCTGTCCGTCTGTCTGTCACAGGGATGTATCTCATGAACCGTAATAGCTAGACAGTTGAAATTTTCACAGATTATGTATTTATATTGACGCTATAACAACAAATACTAAAAACAGAATAAAATAAATATATAAGTGGGACTCCCATACACCAAACGTGATTTTTTTACCGTTTTTTTTATAGATAATGGTGCGGAACCCTTCGTGCGCGAGTCCGACTAGCACTTAGCCGGTTTTTTATTATAATCAATTGTTTTATCTTGTTAAATTCGTGATTAGTAGACAGAAATTAAAGGTAATTGATATAACGTGATAAACACCCGTGTTAAAATCTATAGTTATGTCTACTAGTACTTGTTTTTTTCAGAACCTCATTTCGAACGTACCCGGCAGGGTAACCCGGCTATCCGCTTAAATGGATATAGGTACGCGATGCACCGGAAGGCTGGTTACAAAGTGCGTTGGAGATGTGCGATGGAGTTCACTGGTTGTACCTCCTACCTTTACACCATAAACTTAGATGATGACACCATAAAGATAATTAAGCACAATAATGTTCATAATCATCCCGTGCCGTTAAAAGTTATATAAATGCCCTATCCTATGTGTAATAAGTATATATTTACAAAAAAATAGTTTATATCTAAGTTTTTCATCAGTTATCTAGATGGCGTTGTGTATAAAGTCCACGAATATTTATTTATCTTTAATAGATATATAAGCGGCGATAGGCTTGCAACCTGTCACGTATGGAATACAAACTACTGCTAAATGTGGGCATGTGCCAAACATTATGTTTGGACGTGCCTCTACCCCACTAGACATCTTCAAAGGATCTAAGCGTCTGGAGATCTGAGAGGATGTTTACCGTACTTTGGGATTACAGTCGTGATTCTATTTTTTATAATTATACAGTAAAAACCCAAAGAATGTTAATACTATACAATACAAATACAATATATATATGAGTTGTATGAATAATTTGTATTTATAACCTGTTTACAGAAAGTTTGTATCTTACGTTGATGCTAAAAGTGAAGTAGAGTTTAGAGAGGCCTTATTCCAGCAATATAAAAATAATCATTGACACACACACACACACACACAACATTCACATACACACACAACGCTCATATTACACACCTTTTACATACAACAAACACACAATGTACACACACTTTAAAAATTTGGTTGTTTAGTAATAGCTATGTTTTTTTTTATCTATTTTTAGCCATTGCATGACAATATTAACAAAATCTTACTTAATATTTTTACAGGTCCAAAATTTGTACGTACCCTCCAAAGCAAAGTGTGCATTTGGATATCTGGGTACAGATACGTGAGGCACAGGAAGAATGGATTGAAGATTCGTTGGCAATGCGCCAAAGCCTCCTCTCTGGGATGCCATGCTTCCTTGCATACTTTGGGTGATACTGATAAATTAACGATTTACAAGCATATCGACGGCCACAACCATTAATTATACAAGTAAAATTTTAGGTTAAATGTTTACCAACATTAATACAATTAATTATTAAGACTAATATAACAATTAAGATAGCTTTGGATTTCACAAAGCGCTTTGTAACTCCAAACTATGTAATAACTGGTAGAATGGTACTTTTTTGTAAATATTAGCTTATCAAAATTATACTCCACCCAGACACAGGCCAAATATACATTAAGTATTCATGTTCTTCATAGAAATGTTTTCCTACAATTGGTAATTATTATAAATATTTCGTTTGTGTCCACTTGTCGTACTAATCAAGCAAATTTTCCTGTTCCGGTTGAAGGTTTCGCCGAAATTGCTGACAGATGAGACTTAGGTACACATGTATTATCTAAATTGGTGGTCACAGGATACTGCATCGTAGGGAGTGATTTTTTTATTCGTGATCTACAAGTTAGTGTTTTGTAGTTGCGAGTTAGTCATGGTAGATGATCCATACAGCATTCTTGTTCTATTTCAAGTGGCATAAACCACTGCCGCAATAGAACTAGCCTAGGTAGATATAGTAAGTGATTCTTGATGTTTAGTTGGAACGTTAACTTACCTACGAGATGCTAATGGTGGAGACATTAAGATAGTAGTCTTGTCCAGCACCATATCATCCTCTCGGCCTAATCGTCCTTATCCACTGGAAAGATACGGGCTCAACCCGGTGAGGGTAAACATCGTGAGATACAAATACATATTAGAAAGTATTGTTATTGTTTTGTATCAATACTGCAATAAAGTTTTCTAGATTATTGTGTTTATGTGGTTTATTTTTATTAGTACTTTACGCGCAGCGACATCTATTCCCAAACTAAGCGAAGCTTGTACAATAGGAACTAGATGATAACACAGATCACAGAACAAACATCTATGTTCTTAACACAAATGTTTATCTTAAGTTGGAATCGAACCTATAACCATCAGTGCAGAAGGCAGAGTTACTACCAACTGTGATATGAGACCAGTCCTATACCTAATCTATATGTATCTTCAAAAAGATTAATAATAATAATAACCATTCAAACTTAAGGTCGTCTGGTCGAAGCGACGCGTGATCCGAGAGCTTGATCCTATTTGGCACAACAGATCAGCATTGCCGTCCAGCGTGGCAATGCCGCCAGTATCTTGGGAACGCCTCCGACTGGTAGTGATCTGAATTAGTTGAGCTATCTATAGTTTGCAACGGTCTTTAGATGGCTCAACTGGTTCTCGTGTATTTTGTAAATATTCTGTAATATATTGGTATTAGAGGTAATTTGTTTCTAACCTTTATTTATATTTTCAGAGCCACGGTTTGAATTTTCGAAACCGGTACGCCAAATTGTCTTGAGCGGATACAGATACGTTTTACACCAAAAGCTCGGTCAGCAACTTCGTTGGAAATGCGCAATAAAACAAAACTGTCGCGCTTCTCTATACACATTAGATGATTATAACTGTATAACTATTATTACGCATAATAAGAATCATAACCATTAATCTTCTTTCTTTTTCTTCTTGAGATGTGCCAACTTACGCCTAGGCTGCCGCGCCTCTCTTTACACTTTAGATGATGGTGACGATCATAAAATTATTATTATCCAACATAAAAATATCCACAATCATTGATGGCAATGAAATATACATTTCACATATCACATTTTGACTATTTCACTAATCACAATAGAATCACAACTGTAATCCCCAAGTACGTGCCTCTGACTATCCCCTTTAGACATCCTCTCAGATCTCAAGGCGCTCAGATCATTGATGTCTTAAGGGATTAATCAGAGGCACGTCCAAAGATTACGTTCGGTACATGCCCACATTTTGTAGTACCTAGTTAGTTTAAATTACAATATAAAAAATAAATCATTATTTTATATAGAAAAATCACCTTTTTGACTATAACGACTCTCACCTGCATTCCACTACACGTATCGCGATGAAACCTACCATATTGGGTATCGAGCATAGCGGAACTAACCGCATTCGACAAATGTTAATTGTAATACAAAAACAACGTTATATGTATCATAGCGATACATGGAGTGAACACTCTCAAAAAACATCCCCAAAATGATAAAAAAACGCTGTCATAGCAACGTGCGTTACTCTATGCGATTATTGAAATTTGACAGGACAACGTCTGTCACGGGTAGGCAATTATAAAGTGCCTTTTTCAGTCCTGAACTATAAAACCGCGCTGACCGCTTTGTCGTACAAGCATTGGGCTGGTCTCTTGATCATCGCGCATCCTTTAGCCACCATTCCATTTCTCGTTTTCATCCATCGTTCATCACTTCTTACTTTATTACTTTTTACTTCATTTAATCCGCATAAACAGGATCACTGTAATCCTCAAGTACGGTAGACATACTCTCAGATCTCAAGGAGCTTAGATCCTTAAAGATTGTCTAAAGGGTAGTAAGAGACACGTCTAAACGTTACGTTTGGCACAATACCTACATTTGCACTAGTTAGCATTCCATACGTGTAATAGGTACTAGCTGACCCGTGACAGACGTTGTCCTGTCAAATTTCAATAATCGAATAGAAAAGACTGAATGTTTTTAGTCTGTGATGTCAGATTTGTTGCACAGCAGCGCCATTTATACAGAAATCATTCTTTTTGCGTTTTATTATCGTTTTGGGGATGTTTTTCATATTTTAAAATAGTCCTTATTTATTCGGGCATTATATCTACATCTACAGCAAATTTCAACTTAATCCGTTTGGTAGTTTAGGCCTGATTGAGGAACAAACATACACACAAACTTTCACATTTATAATATTATATTAGGATTTAATCCATGTTTAAATTTTCAGAGGCGCGGTATATACTGTCTAAAAAAGGCAAGTTAGCTATTACTCTGGCTGGCTACAGATACATAAAACATTTACAAAATGATATTAAAATACGCTGGAAATGCGCAAACGCACCACGTGGTTGTCGTGCTGCCTTGCACACCGTAAATGATGGTGGAGCCAATCAAATTCAAATATTAAGTTATAGAAATGTTCATAACCATTAGTTCATTAAACCATTCACTTTAGCTGGAAGAGATCGCTTTTAGCGTAAAGGCCGCCCATTATACATTGACTAGGGCCTCATAGTTCTGCGCTGTAGGTTGTGGGTTCTAGGGCAAATATTTTTGTGATGGAAATAGATATTTGTTCTGTGTCAGGGAGTCATAATGTATCTAATGTATGTATTTACAAAAAAAAAGGATATTATATTCTATCAGTTATCTAGTTCCTATAGTAGCTTTGCTTGGTTTGGGGCTATATGACACTGTGTGATATTGTCCACCAAAGCTATTTACCTTGTCCATTGTACTAATTGCTTAGTCTTTCTTAACATCTTTTCTAAGTATATAATCTATATTTGCTGTCTAGCCAAATAAATGGTTTTCATTTTTATTTACTTTTTTTGATATGCATTTTAAATATTCTGAGGCGTTCAACAAATTGGTATAGTTTCATTATCCCCGGTGACCGTGTCCCCGTCAACGGGGACAGCGGAAATTCATTTCAACAATTAAAAATACTTCCCGTTGTCCCCGGTCACTGTCCCCGTTGAAAAAGTGAAATAAATTTAAGGCCGGTGTCCCCGGTGTGTATTTCACAGAATCAGCAAGAGTCGACGGCTTTTTTTAATGTGATTGGAATAATGTGAAATATAATTAAGAGTATCAATATTCTATAGTTCCTAAAACAGAATAATTAAGAAAAACCTGCTTAATAAGACTAAATAAGGCTTTATTGCGTAAGTAGATCACCGGTATTCGTAAGCTTCAACTGTGTATGATGTATTCAATGTATTTTGACAGTTGTTTGTTGATCAATTTTGTTGTTTCAGAAGCGCGGTTCATACGTTCCAAACAAGGTAAACTGGTAATTTTACTATCTGGCTACCGATACATGAAACACGAGAGATCAGAGTATAAAATTCGATGGAAATGCGCAGAACAACCTCGCGGCTGCCGTGCGTCCTTGCACACTTTGATTTTAAATAATTCTGATAGTAAAATCATCATAACCAATCACAAAAATGACCATAATCATTGATTATGGTAAAGGCTCAGTTGGTAGTAACTCTGCCTTCTGCGCTGTAGGTAACGAGTTCGATCCGCACCCACAACAAATATTTGTGTGGCGAACATAGATGTTTGTTCTGTGTCTGTGTGTGTACCATGTGTTATGTACGTATGTACAATAAAAAAAGTATACCTAAGTACCTAAGTATTTTATTAGTTCTCTTGTTCCCACAGTACAAGCTTTACAACGTCCACCAATATTTATTTATATTTGTTTAGTAAATAGCGGCTGGAAATAAGTGCGCAAGTGAGGTATATATTATGACATAAGATGTTTTTGTAACTTAGATAATAGTGTAACGATATTATTTAATATATTCAATGTGATATTAGATTTGTTGGATATTATTTAAATTTCTTAGTAGAGATGAGCACCCTGTCACATGGAATGATAACTATTGCAAAACAGTCATGTGCCCGGTGTAGTTTCGTTGTCCCCGGTGACCGTGTCCCCGTCAACGGGAACAGCGGGAATTCATTTTAACAATTAAAAATACTTCCCGTTGTCCCCGGTCTCTGTCCCCGTTGAGAACGTGAAATAAATTTAAGCCTGGTGTCCCCGGTGTGTACTTCGCAGAATCAACAAGAGTCGACGGCTTTTTTAAATGTGATCGGAATAATATGAAATATCATTAAGAGTATCAATTTTCTATAACTTCTAAAACAGAATCATTAAGTAAGACCTGCTTAATAAGGCTATAAGGCTTTATTGCGTATTCACCGGTAAATGTAAGCTTCAACTGTCAAAATATGTATTTTGACAGTTGTTTGTTGACCAATTTTGTTGTTTCAGAAGCGCGGTTCATACGTTCTAAACAAGGTAAACTGGTAATTTTACTATCTGGCTACCGATACATGAAACACAAGAGATCAGGGCAAAAAATTCGATGGAAATGTGCAGAACAACCTCGCGGCTGCCGTGCATCCTTGCACACTTTAATTTTTTACAATTCGGATAGTAAAATAATCATAACCAATCACAAAAATGACCATAATCATTGATTATGGTAACAGCTCAGTTGGTAGTAACTCTGCCTTCTGCGCTGTAGGTTACGAGTTCGATCCGCACCCAGGACAAATATTTGTGTGGCGAACATAGATGTTTGTTCTGTGTCTGTGTGTACCATGTGTTATGTACGTATTCACAATTAAAAAAAGTATACCTAAGTACCTAAGTATTTTATTAGTTATCTTGTTCCCACAGTACAAGCTTTACAACGTCCACCAAAATTTATTTCTATTTATTTATTAAATAGCGGCTGGAAATAAGTACGCAAATAAGGTACATTAACATGTACCTCATTTGCGTACTTATTTCCAGACTGACATAAGATATTTTTGTAACTTAGATAATAGTGTAACGATATTATTTAATATATTCAATGTGATATTAGATTTGTTGGATATTATTTTAAGTTTCCTAGTAGTGATGGGCACCCTGTCATTATGGAACGATAACTACTGCAAAACAGGCATGTGCCCAATTTAATGTTTAGACGTGCCTCTAACTGCCTCTATTTAAAGATCTGATTGCCTGGAGGTCGTAGCCGTTGTACCGTACTTGGGGATTACAGTCGTGGACCTATTTATTTTATCTTTTACGTATTCCTTTTCATTTAATTGAGTGTATCTCTATTGTCTTATAAACTTTTTTCAGTGCCAGTGTTCGGCTATACCTCACGAGGTAACCCCACGATCACCATAGCAAACTACAGGTTTAGCAAACAGCGAACAATAGGAGCGAAGAGTCGTTGGCGCTGTGTAAAACACCGCACCAACGCCTGCAACGCGTTTTTGTACACCATGGACGATGAGGATTACGCAATAGTCAGGTATAATTACAACCATAACCATTCGTTGTGATTGTAATGTACTATAGAACACCATCATCATCTTCCTGTCATTATCCCACTTAAGGGGCTCCCAGTCGCTGATTGCTCTTTTTCGAAACGAAAAAAGAAATACTTCTGAACAAGCCACATCTCCTATTTTTATAAGTATATTACTTCAGGTTCCTACCTAGATTTATATTAAGCTGAAAACATAATAGCAGAAACTTTTCACGATAAAGATATTATTTCAAAATGATACGTTTTAGAATTTATGATCGAAATATTTTATATACCTACTATTAAAATCAACTTGTGATTTATTGTTAAAGATAGGTAATATGTAGATCTAGATTTCTATTAGAATAGATTTTTGATAAGTAATTATACATCATTTATATCATTAATTTATTCGAAAAGCTAAGGCGGTCCACGCGCCGACGTGTGTTTGTCGTCATTGCAGCGGTCGGTAGGATTATTTATCGAAGTGATTAAAGATGGGTACATCTTTATTCACATATACAAAACATTATAAAATAGGAGATGTGGCTTGTTCACAAGTATTTATTTTTTCGTTTCGAACAAAAACAATCGTCGACTGGGAGCGCCTTAAATAAGCTTTTATCGGGTATTACGCAAGCAAAGTTGCCGGCTACAAAACAAACAAAATTAGGTATTTTTATACACTGATAATTACAATTTGTTTGTTTATCTTATAAGGTGAAGAGGAAGACATCGTAATGACAACAAGACAGGGGTATCCAATGATAATAGCATCTGGATACATGTTTCACAAGAACCAAACCCGCGGTGAAAAGTCGTATTGGCGCTGTTCCTCTAACATAGCACGCTGTCGCGCTATGATACACACGGAAAAAAATGTTATTTTAAAAATAAATAATGTTCATAATCACCCTAAGAAAAAATAAACACTTCTTGTTTATATTCCAAGTTTGGTTTTGGTAGGTGTAATAATATTAAAAATACATAATTTTCACATAAATAATAATATATTTTGGAATTTGTATTGGTGTTGGTAGGTACTTTGTAGTTACACAATATAGTTTCTTAATTAATAAAAAAAATTATATTTCTTGTTGATGGTATCACTGTTTTTAATAATAAATATCCTGGTTTATGTAGGTACTCGATCAATCTAATAAATCAAAATCAAACTTCATCTTTCAAAATTAATTCAAACAATGAAAATCCCAAAGAGGATTGACGTCAGGCAGGTGGCCGGTTGTAAAACATAAGCCAAATCCTCTTCGCAACATGTTGTGCCGACCCCACATTAAGTGGGAAAGAAAATGATGATGAACCGGGGGTTAGTTCATCATCATTTTCTTCTTCAGGAACGACACTGTGAGAATACGCAGTGGACGAAATCTTTTTTCATAAACATCACTTTATGTGTTGTGTGTTGTTTTTCCTGAATACGAGGGTTAATCAATGAAAATATTGATTAAATTTAACTGTTTTTTATTCGGTTCAGCTCTGTGCTACTGCGTATAGCCGAGAGTTGTCTGTCGCGCAGTCAAATGGCTAAATTCACGTTTGCCTAGATCCGCCGTACTGTAGTTACGTAGTAGCTCACATTATGACAACGGGAATTACTCACGTAAATGATAAAATTCTCTAGATGAATCAAAATATTGTCGGTGTCCTCATTAACAATTTTATCATTTACGCGAGTAATTTCCGTTGTGTCATAATGTGTAGTACAACTCTCGAAAGTTTTGAAAGTGAAAACGTAGTAGCTCATTGCTAATCTAACCTTAATTCTGGGTTCGAACGCTTTCATATTCGAAGTAGTAAAATGTTGAGTTATGTCTTACATTAGTATAAAATTTGTAATACTCACCTAAAACTTTTTTTCAGACATCAAGTTCACGAAATCGTTGCAAGGATATCCGATTATCATGGCATCTGGGTTCAGATTCCGGAAGAATCAAACTCAATCTGGAAAGGTCCATTGGCGCTGCTCCACGCGCAGTCAAGGCTGTCGAGCCGTCATACACACCATCGGGGATGCTATCGTTAAAATATATAATGTTCATAATCATTCTTTACCCATAAAACTTAGTCGTAAGTAACTTTTAGAAACTTTAAGACTTGCATTATCAATTATTAGGAAGACTCTTTGGTAAATTTATTTTCAACTTTTACTATTAGAACTTGAAGTAAGTAAGTATTAATTTGATAATACTGAACTTCTCTAAAATTTAAAATCGGACGACGCATTTTTTATTTTTTTTATTTTCGCGTAGTACTTGAAAATTAGTTATTGCAAATCAAAGTTTTCTGATTTTTTTATGATTTGGACCTAAAATAATGAGAAGAATGAAATGGCAGATTACTCTACTATCACTTCAAAACCATTTTGTTGTAAACTTCCTGTAGGTGATGAGTAATCTAACTTTTTAGGTTATTTGCCAAGTATTATTAGTAAGTGGTGCAAATACCCCATATTTTTTTTACAAGTAGATTAACCAAAACATTCGTTAATATTTGAAAACGTTTCTTCCTATAAAAGACTATTAGTAATTCCACAATCAATATATATAAAGGGTTGGGTAGCTTATAGTATATTCTAGTTAGATTTTAACTATATTTATTAATTGTTTTGAATATTTAACTAAATAAATACTGATAGTTAAAAAAACTATTATATAAAGTAGGTTTAGAGTATAAAGTATTAAAAAGTAACTACTTAGCTCTTAGGGTAGATAATGGTGCCCATTCTGTTGGTGCCAGACTAAACTAAAACTAAACTTAACGGCATCCATCTCCTTTTGTTTTGTATAGAGTAAAAGAGACAGCAATCATTTAAGAGACATCTAAATTGTTTTTAGTTTTTTTTGGTCCCAACAGAATTGACACTATTAATAGTATTATTAGGTTTTTATCAGTTAATCTTTCATTCGTGAAACAATGCAATTTTTTGAGAGTCCCTCATGGTGTGTAAGACGATTCAATTGTTTCGAATTGAAGGAAAATCGTATCGGGCCAATTAAATCATATTAAATCTCTCAATATAAACAGTCGTAATTTGAACATCGTTTAGGATTAATGTTTTTACTATTGGCATTCGTTGGGCCAGCTTTAGAATCTTGTCTTTAGTTATCGGAAGTAACTATATACACTAAAAATCGTATGTAGGTACAAGATGATGTTACTCGCATTAGTAATGTTGATTATGCTTTATTTACAAAAGATAATTTGCGATAAAAATGTTTAGAAAAATCTTTTCATATGTCCATAATTTTAATATCATAATATACTTTTTATTTCCTATTAATAATTATTTTTTGTCCATAACTATTTTGTTTTTATGAAATAAAAAATAATAATAAGTAGTTAACTTTTTGTTATTAGTAGATATTTAAAGCTATTACATAAAGAGGTCAGTGGGTAATATTATTAGTAACATATTGATGGCAATTATTTATTTGCCTTGATAAACTGATCAAAATTAGGACAGTTTAGTATTATTTAGACATCCAAGTGTCATTTAGTCAACACAATTGATGAGTTGACTCAGAATTCAAAGAACTTGTTATGGCAACATATTTGCCACTATATTTAGTTTAAACTGTTATCTGTAGTAAAAAAAGTAGTAATAAACAAAAAAAGTGAAATGTTTGTTGAGAGACATAGTAGAAGTGAAACCCTCTCACCATATATCGTCTACCCCCTCCACGCGTCCGTATTTTTCGCGACAGAAAAAATCCTTATAACCAAAAATCTTTATAGAAGTTTCACTTCAAAAAGTCCACATTAAAAGGGGAAAGTTATAATACGAGTAAGATATTTAGGTATGTTTTTAGGATAGAACTGTTATCTTAGAAATAGGCTTTTATTCATGCATTATTTAAATAAACTGTAATACAAACCGTGACTTTTAATCTAATTTACGAAAGTATATATTTTTGTTAAAGATTAACTTAGAAGATTAAATGATTGGTTACCTCCTTTAGAAACCTTCACAGATCTGCCGTTGTCTACTATAACTATAGATTTTGACACGGGTCTTTATCACGTAATTACCTTTAATTTACTTTCCCGACGTTTCGGCTATGTTACAATAGTCTACTATGCTTGGGGACTACATTCGTGTTTTATTCCATAAAACCATTCGCTTTTCATTGATCAATAAAGCTACTTTATCTGCCGGCACTATGCATCGACTACATAGCCCAACTATGCGATCGAACCCCTGGGCAGGTTATATAGTACATACTTATTTTCGATTAACGTTCAGTGTTTGTTCTTTTTATATTTTAAAACATAATATGTTAACATTATAAAAATGTTGTTTGATTAACATAAAAAAAAATATAATTGTTTTTATTACAGAAATAACAACCAGGATGTCACGACGAGGTCGGCCCCTTATAATCGTTGCAGGATACAGATTCTGCAAGACTCGCGTATGGGGAGTAAAAACACATTGGCATTGTTCTACTCATGCAAAGAGCGGCTGCCGTGCACTTTTACACACTTTGGAAGATATGACCATCCTCAAATGTCATAATGTTCATAATCATTGACTTCAACATTATCCGCAGTCCATCGTTATTAGTGTTTCCGGAACCGGTATTCTTTGTAAGAACCGGGAATTTCGGTACTTTTTTAAATCGGTACCGGGATTTCCCGGTTCTTTCGGTATTTTCGGTTTTTGGCAGTTTTTGATTTATAAAACAAGTGATAAGGTTCAAAAGTCAACTACAATTAAGATCGACGAGAATAGATAACATTAAGAATGAATATATATCAGAAAAATGATATAGAGCCGATAACAGGACCAGAGGTTCATCGCGCGCTTTGCAGCATGAAATATAGCAAGAGCCCAGGTGCAGTTGGTGTTACCACCGAAGCCTTAAAAATCGGAGAACCAGTACCACTCCCACACCTTACGAACCTTTGTAACTACATTATTCAGACCGGTTCTTTTCCTCATAATTTCTGCCACTCCACCATTATACTCATATACATAAAAAGGGTGATAAGTCCGACATTGGCAATTATCGTCCCATCAGTGAGATAAGCTCACACCTTTTTAAACTATTCATGAAAATTATCGAAAATCAAATATCCGGTGAGCTCGATTTACATCAACCACCAGAACAAGCGGGTTTCCGCCGTGGCCTCTCCACGACGGATTATTTCCATTCCCTTAACCAGCTCTTAGAAAAAGGGAGACCCGACAAACCTGCGCTTCGCCGACGATATTGTCCTTTTCTCCCCCACAGCTGCAGAACTAGGCGATATGCTTCAAGGACTGAACCAAGCAAGCCGACCAAGATGTGGGACTCCGAATGAATATGAGCAAGACCAAGCTGATGACCAATGGCACGAAGAGGAGATTGTACGTGGAGAATGTGGAGATTGAGTATGTCCATGAGTATGTGTATCTCGGCCAGATAGTTTCATTCCAGGCACAACAAAACGAAGTTGCTCGACGCACCGAAAACGCCTGGAGAAGCTTCTGGTCGATGAAACATCTTATGAATGGCGAACTGCCACTCTGCAATAAGCGCAGACTTATGGACATGTGCATTCTCCCAATTCTAACGTACGGTGCACAGACTTGGTTCCCGACCCGACAGCTCATGAGAGATACCAACTCGAGGTTTGCCAAAGAGCCATGGAGCGTAGTATCTTAGGAGTCAGACTCACAGACCGCATACGAAACACGATATTACGCTCCAAAACAAAAATAGTTGACGTCACCCATAAAGCGGCCAAACTCAAATGGGATTGAGCAGGGCATGTCGCTCACATGCCGGACGATCTTTGGGCCAAAATAACAAACGATTGGTCCCAAACTACACGCCTTCGAGGCAGACTCCGGAGGAGATGGCAGGACGATCTCGACAGTCATTTAAATGACTGGCGCAACTTAGCTGGAGATCGAAAGGTGTGAAAAGAAGGGCCTTTGCCCTGCAGTGGGACGATATAGGCTAAGATAAGATACCGGCCCCTAAAATTACTGTGGTTTTGTTTATAATATCACAAAAATCATATTAGGAGTATGATAATACGTCGTATTTGAAGTAAATTACATTCTGTCACCATTGAAATGAAATGAAATGAAATGAAATGAAATGAAATGAAATGAAATGAAATGAAATGAAATGAAAATGAAATGAAATAGAGTTTATTTTGACACAGCACAACATAAACAGAAGACACAGAATTTATG
Source organism: Hydriomena furcata (assembly GCA_912999785.1). Classification (NCBI taxonomy): domain Eukaryota; kingdom Metazoa; phylum Arthropoda; class Insecta; order Lepidoptera; family Geometridae; genus Hydriomena; species Hydriomena furcata. The sequence continues at coordinate 2,950,338 of OU538831.1, read as the reverse complement.
GTGGTTACCTAGGTACCTACCTACTTACAAATAAAACAAACAAGTGATCTTAATATTATTAGTCTCCTGTGTTTGTGGGTGGTCAAAAAAGGCTTAGTCTCAGCTTAAAAGCCGCTACACATTATGTAATGCAGCAGCGCTGGTTTTCAGACTAAACCTAGGGATACGGGTGACCTCACGAACTAACCAGTACCATATTTAGATATAATTGCAATAAACACAGAAACAAGATAAAATCAAAAAATAATACAAAAATAAATAATCAAAAATATATCAAAGTACATACATAGATTATCCTGCGAGGCCCGCCGAGTTATAAAAATAAAATTCCCGAAAGTACCGAAAAAACCGGGAATCAAATTAGATTTCCCGGTTCCTTTTTACTGACAAAAGAACCGGGAATTCCCGGTACTTTCGGTACCGGGATTTCCCGGTTCTGAACCCTAATCGTTATGTCTACCAACATAAATTATGTTATGTTATAATATATTGTCATATTTTTTGCGATGGGCGATGGGCTTGCAACCTTGTCACGTATGGAATGCTAACTACTGCAAAATGTGGGCATGTGCCAAATATAATGTTTGGGCGTACCTCTGACTACCCCCACTAGACATCTTCCAGAGGATCTAAGCGTCTGCAGATCTGAGAGGATGTCTACCGTACTTGGGGATTACAGTCGTGATCCTATTATTATTATTTTTATTGTAAACATCTCCAAAGGCCTTGTAAATCTGAGACGATGTCTAAAGTATTTGGGATTACAATCGTGATCTTATTTCATTTTGTATTATTTATATATTAGTAGGTAAGTAGAGAAAATCGGCTATAAGTAATCATCACCATCGGTCATATGAAGTCCACTACAACAGGACATAGGCCACCCTGATATATAGTCGATCCGCCGACTTCCTGCGGTTTTCTGTCGTGTGAGGGGCCGTTCTAGGCTACGTCTTCTGGTTTGTGGTTGCTATGCCATGAAATCTGTGGTAGTATAAGAATCAATGAATATTTAGTGTAGCTTCTTTAAAAAAGAGTTTTTATAATAAGATGTTTACATATCTAATTACATTAATCTTATTACAGGAATAGAAATCACGACATCCCAACGAGGTCGACCGATCATACTAGTTTCAGGGTACAGATTCTCTAAGAAACAAGTCATGGGAATTAAAATTCATTGGGCCTGTTCCACTAATAGCCACCGAGGCTGTCGTGCAATTTTACACACTTTGGAAGATATGACCATCCTCAAATGTCATAATGTTCATAATCATTGACTTCAACATTATCTGCAGTCCATCGTTATTCCTATCAACACAAATTATGTTATGTTATAACATATTGTCATATTTGTATTTTGTAAACATTTCCAAAGTGCCTGAAAATCTAAGACGATATCTGAAGTATTTAAGATTACAGTCATGATACTTTTTTATTTTGTATTATTTATATATTAGTAAGTAGAGAAAATCGGCCAGAAGTAATCATCATCATCGGTCATATAATGTCCTACGTTTTCTCTTCCGGTTCGTAGTTGCCATGCCGTGTGATTCTGAGTAGCAAGTATAACAATCTATGGGCATTGAGAGTTGCTAATTTTAAATAAAGAAATATAATAAGATGTTTAAATAATATCTAATTACATTATTCTTATTACAGAAATAAAAATGACGACATCTAAACGAGGTCGACCGATCATACTAGTTTCAGGGTACAGATTCTCTAAGAAACAAGTACAGGGAATGAAAACACATTGGATTTGTTCCTCACGCTCAAAGCAAGGCTGCCGTGCAGTCTTACACACTTTAGATGATATGACAGTCACCAAATGTCTTAATGTTCATAATCACTGACTTCATCATTATCTGCATTAGTTCGTTGTAATTTATAACACTATTACTCGTACGAGTATGAACCAATTATGTTATGTGATATTGTAATTAGTAATAATAATGTTATTTAAAAAAAAAACAGACATCTTGGTACCTTAACATATTAACATTGTCTTAAATATTCCAAATTGAATACAGTACCATTAGTTGACGCTGTTCCTCACACTAGGACTATAAAGCCTGTATAGTGAGGTCAAAGGATTCGCCACCGAATCCTTGTGAGTAAATTAGTAGTGTAGTAAATTACTATATCACATAACATAATTGGTTTATACTCGTACGAGTACCTATTCTTATAAGTGGTACCTATTCGTTAGTATTCTCTTTTTTGCGGGTAGGCGTCACATAATCTAACATTTCCGAAATTAGCTCCTCTTATTATTATTATATTTAAATTATCTAACTACAATTTAAAGTGATATTTAGTGTTTATTTTTTATTTTGCTTTATCAGTTTTATTATAAATCTGTTTATTACTGTGTAAATGACACAGTGAAGCAATTGCACCTACCTGCTGGCTCTACCCCACTGTGCATAATCTACCAGGTACTTTGTTTTTGTTGCTACACAAACACTGATTAACTATGCCTAATCTTCAACATATACTGGACTCTCAGAAGCAACTAGAAGACAGTCTTGGTTCCCGTATGGCTGACTTTGAAAAGTTGCTGCGGTCTCCTTCAGTCTCTGAGACTAAGCCTAACTTGGAGAGGTTAACTAAGGAGTTCACTGAATTCAAGTCGTTTGCTTTGGGTGTTCTTAAACTTCTGCGGACACAGATTCAATCACTGGCCTCACAAGTGGATGAGTTGGACTGTTACAATCGCCGAAACGCTCTATTATTTAGTGGCATACCCGAGAGTGATATTGAGAACTGTACAACACTTGTGTTAAACACTATCCAATCCAGCATGAATATGTCCAACGTCCGGGCCTCTTCAATTTATTTATGCCACCGTCTGGGTGTTAGAAGTGACAAACGAGTTCGTCCAATCCTTGTACGCTTCTCTGACATTAACATGCGGGATGCCGTTTGGAAGGAAAAGAAGAAGTTGAAATCGAGTTCTACCGTAGTATGTGAGTTCCTTACGAAGCCGAGACATGAACTTTTTATGACGGCAAGAAGACACTTTGGGGTGACATCATGCTGGTCTAGCAACGGAGCCATCTACATCAAGTTGCCGGACAATAACCGCAAACGGATTTCGTCAGCACTTGAACTAAATGAACTGACGGCTAATTTCCCTAGCGTCATTAGTAATGTCGTGAATGATCCGTTGCCGTCGGTCTCGTCGGTAGCTGCTACGGCTCGCCCTAAGGCTAGTCCCAAACAAGCTCGACCCATCGCCCCGGCCACCATGACGGAGCCACCGCAAACCCGCAGGACCACGGCGGCGATCAAGAGCATGCCCTCGAAGTAGTGCCTCATACTTTCACTTCATACTTTCGATCGCACACAATCGACCTCCGTCATTGTACGCATGGTGGGTAGTAAATCTGTGCATTAAACTTCGCGGATATTGTAACACCTTCTTTCTAAATTTCTTCATTATTTATTTTTAGTACTGTGAAGTTGGTGCAATTCCAGAGTAAATTCATCTGTCATCAAGTCAGTCATATTACTTTTTTGGCAGTGGCGTACGCACTATGCAGTGACATTGACGGACGGTTTATTGTTTGACAACTGTTTCGATTCGATTGTCCTAGTTGATCTTTGTCACGGTCGATGCATAATTTGCTAGTTTTGTTCCAATTCCTTTTGGATAGGGAAAATTTGCAGCATGACTTATTTCTCTTTTCTTGTTTGTTTTGTTGTAGTGTTACATGTTTATTGTTTCCCTCTCGCTTGCTTTTTTTTGCCTTTGTTCTCATGCTTCAATAGATTTTATGGCAGTGCAACGAAATCGTATCTGTAATGAATACAAAATAGCAAATAGTTTTAATCTTAGATAACCATTTTTAACAACGTATTGACAATGTATGCTGTAATGTATCCCAAATTTCTTTTTGTAGGTCGGTACTTGGATTGGTTCATGTTGTTATAATTGTTTTTCTTTATGCACAATTACATCCATTGCCTACTTTCCTCTATAGCCAACAGGTTAGTGTTTTTAAATGTATATTTCGGTTAAGGTTTCATTCAATAAGTAGTTTTAAGTGCTTTTAGTTAGTTACTAATTCTTATCTCTAGTAAATTAGTTAGGTACCTTTATATATATAAATAAAATAATAATAAGTAAGTATATTATCTATTAAACTATTTATTTGGTTGATATATATTATTGATAGTGTTGGTAGGATTTACATACCTTCCATACTTAGTAGCTCATGTGCTCTAGTAGTGTATCCTTTGTAACTGCTGACGACAGCTCCGAAGATGTCTCTTTTGCCAGTCTGAACAGCAACGTAGCCTCATTGGGTGATGAATTAAAGTTGGTTTTTGATCCATTTCCTAAGAACCTAAATATCTGCCACATCAATGCTCAGAGCATACCTGGTCACTACATTGATGCTCTTGAAGCTTTTGACAGTAAAACCCTTGATGTAGTCCTTGTCTCTGAAAGTTTCCTAAAGCCATCCTTGCCTTCCTCCTTCTTCCCATTGCCGGGTTTTGTGCTTATCCGCAATGATCGAACTGGGATGGGATGCGGAGGAGTAGCCATATACTTAAAAAGTCACATTCCATTCAAAATCATTTCCCAGTCACCATCTCTCTACTCTTCTTCTCCTGAGTTCCTTTTCATCGAGATTGATGTGGGTGTTAAATTTGCGCTCGGTGTTATTTATGTCCCTCCAACTATTGAACATACCAACCTTGAATGTGTACTGGAATCCATCTCATCAGACTATAGTCGTGTCCTTATCATGGGTGATTTTAACTCTTGTATGCTGGATATGAAACCTCGTGCTAGGAGGCTGTGTGCCATGATTGAGTCCTCGAACCTCAATGTATTGGAGTTATCCCCCACTCACCACACCTCTTCGAGTGACACTCTCATTGATCTGATTATCTGCTCCGACACTGACCTTATTGCTACTCATGGTCAATTATCAGCGCCAGCATTCTCTCATCATGATCTATTGTTTGCGTCTATTAAAATAAAAATCCCTAAACAGAGACCGATCATTCTGAATCAGCGGAACCTTGTTGGTATTGATGGCACTAAATTTGAAAGTCATGCATTGAGTACTAGCTGGGAGGATATTGAGGCTCTTCAGACTGCTGATGAGAAGGTTGAGTTCTTGGCTAGTAAAATCATTAATATCTTTGATATCCACGCACCTGTGCACCCTGTTAAAATAAAACACCGTCCTACCCCCTGGATCAACGACACTATGCGTAAGGCCATGTCGAGGCGCGACCGTGCGTTTCGCAAATACAAAAAAGACCGCTCAGATAATAATTGGGTTTTATATAAAACATTTAGAAACCGATGTAACCAAATTTGTCGTAGGTGCAAGCGCAAGTTTATCGCGGACCAAATAGAACTGTCTACCCCCGCCGGTCTCTGGAAGTTTTTAAAGTCTCTCGGTCTTGGTAAATCCAAATGTGTCGATTCCTCAATTTCATTGAATCTTAATGACCTTAACATTCACTTCACTTCCACTGATAAAATTAGTCCTAACATAAAATTTGATACGCTTTTAGAAATTAAAGGCTTGCCTCGACCGAATATTACTAAATTTGAATTCCGCCACGTTTCTCATGACTTTGTAAGAAAAATTGTGAACACTCTTAAATCAAAAGCAGTTGGGTGTGACGATATCGGCCGCATTATGGTTATGCGCTTAATTGATCACATTCTACCCTCAGTTGTGCACATAATTAATTTTTCGCTCTCATCTGGGCAGTTCCCGGATCAATGGCGTAAAGCCCATGTACTCCCTTTACCTAAAATTTCCAACCCCCTTTTTCCTAATCAATTTCGCCCCATTTCAATACTTCCTTTTCTGTCTAAAGTAATTGAGTCGGTCGTCCACAAGCAAGTAACCGAGTACCTAACCAATGGAGACTTATTGAACCCATTTCAGTCGGGCTTTAGAGTTGGTCATAGTACTGCAACGGCCTTACTTAAAGTCACTGAGGATATCCGATCTGCCATGGAGCAATCTCAGGTTACTGTTTTGGTATTGATCGATTTTAGCAATGCTTTCAATGTCGTTGATCACGATTTGCTTCTCGCAACCCTTAGCCATCTTAATTTCTCGTCAACTGCCATTCAATGGTTTTCTTCTTACCTAACGGGTCGCCGGCAATCTGTTCGCAGTGGTCAGCATTGTTCTGATTGGTGTGAGCTAAGTGCCGGGGTTCCTCAAGGGGGAATCTTATCACCTTTACTTTTTTCATTATTTATAAATTTGCTTTCTACTAAGTTTAACTGCAATTATCATTATTACGCCGACGATCTGCAACTTTACTCTCACTCTGAAACTAATAACTTGAATGCCGCATTAGCTGCTCTTAATTCTGATCTTCTCAAACTAAACACCTGGTCCGAGAATTACGGCATTCAAGTTAACCCGAATAAGTGCCAGGCAATTGTCATTGGAAGTACTCGCCGGCTTGCTAAAATTGATTTAACCTCTCTTTCTCCCCTAGTATATAATGGCTGTATCATTCCTTTTTCACCAGTGGTCAAAAATCTTGGTATCCTTGTTGATACTAACCTTAGCTGGTCAGCACAGGTTAAAGAAATATCCCGTAAATTTTTTGCTACACTTCACTCAATCATTCGTTTTAAAAATTTTCTCCCGATTTCAACCAAAATAACCTTAGTCAATTCCCTTCTCCTACCCATAATCGATTATGCGGATGTTTCTTTCCTAGACCTTAACCAAGACCTTCTCAACAAACTAGATCGATTACTCAACACTTGTATTAAGTTCATTTACGGTCTTCGTAAGTACGATCATGTTTCCGACTTTCGCTCTAAACTCAAGTGGCTCCCCATCCGTGAAAGGAGAAATAAGAGAATTTTATGTCTTCTGTTTTCAATCCTCAAAGATCCCTACTCTCCCCAATACCTAAAAAGTCAATTTTCTTTCCTCTCGGACTCCCACGACCGTAACCTAAGATCCACGGACACTCTCCTTCTGGCTACTCCTAAGCACTCAACATCTTTCCGTGGCAATTCTTTTGAGGTTACAGCTGTAGGTCTTTGGAATTCTCTCCCAATTAAAATAAAGAAGGCTCCTACTAAACCTATATTTAAAAAACTTGTTTATGAACATTTGCTGCTAAGTAATAGTAAATAAATCAGTAGTATGTGTAAACCAATATTTATTATCTTACATATTGTTTTTATTAAGTTTATTATCTATTAATATTTTTGTAGTATATGTAAGTATTGATATTGTTTATTTATATTATTTTGACTATTATTATTTTTATACTTTAGGAAATGTTAGGTTAGTTATATTGTTAAATTTGTTTGATTTTGTCACGTATTTTTTAGCACGCCAACCATTTTGTTACCTTTGAGGTTGGCTGGCAGAAAATGCTTTTAGCATTAAGCCCACCTTTTTGTGCAACTGTTTTTATATATTTGTGCAATAAAGTATTAAATAAAATAAATAATATTCTTGTAAGCGGCGATGAGCTTGCAACCTGTTTTGTATGGAATGCTAACAACTGCTTAATGTGGGTATTGTGCCAAACATAATGTTTAAACGTGCCTCTGACTACCTCCTTTAAACATCTACAAGGATCTAAGCGCCTTGAGATCCGAGAGTATATCTACCGCACTTGGGGATTACAGTCGTGATCCTATTTTATTTAGTTTTTCATATTGTCATATAGTTGTTTAAATACATAATTAATTTGTTTGCTTTGCTTCTTTAGACTTTAGGTATTCAAATTTATTTTGTTTTTTTTTTAAACATAAAATATGTAATAATAATATGTGTAAACATAACATAATTTAATTACATTAATAATACATAATTTTGATTATAGAAATAAAAATGACGACATCAAAACGGGGTCGACCCATCATTCTGGTATCAGGATACAGATTCTCCAAGCACCAAGTTCGAGGGGTTAAAACCCATTGGGCCTGTTCCACTCATAGCAATCGAGGCTGTCATGCAGTGTTACATACATTGGGTGATATGACTATCCTCAAATGTCATAATATTCACAACCATTAATTGAGGATTTGAGTCAACATCAAAAGTATAACTAAACTAAATTTTGTGACGATTAAAAATGACATTTGACTTTGAGAAGATGAATAAACAAAATTTCAAAAAGTATTTTAAGATTTAAAAAAATATATTTTTAGTGCTATGTAACTAACCATCGAAGTGTTGCAAGTCCTTTATTGCCAAGTTCTTGAAATAATAGTTCCTAAAAATTCCAAAAAAATAATTAACGTTAGCTTGTAATGTTAGTTAATTAGCTAACCTTCGTATTCAAGAACGACACTATGAGATCACGCACCCACAGTGGACGAAATCTTTTTTCATAAACATCACTTTATGTGTTGAGCGGCACTATGGCGCACGCTACCGTGTGCCTTTAGAGCTCAACTTTGGCTAGAGGCACACGACAATGTGCCTCTAGTCACACTATGCAGTGTCGCACAACACATAAAGTGGTTTTTATGAAAAAAGATTTCGTCCACTGTGGGTGCGTGTTCTCATAGTGTCGTTCTTGAATACGAGGGTAACTGTACTTTGTTGATACATCACTGTTTATGTATGTACCTATATGAGAGCAGGTGTTTTTTTTTAATATAATTATTTTTTTATTTTTTATACGTAAGGATCGACTATGAAATTATTTCTGATGTAGGCTTAAAATAATTGTTTGAATAGATTCACTCTCCTATTCAAGAACGACACTATGAGATCACGCACCCACAGTGGACGAAATCTTTTTTCATAAAAATCACTTTATGTGTTGTGCGACACTGCATAGTGTGACTAGAGGCACATTGTCGTGTGCCTCTAGCCAAAGTTGAGCTCTAAAGGCACACGGTAGCGTGCGCCATAGTGCCGCTCAACACATAAAGTGATGTTTATGAAAAAAGATTTCGTCCACTGTGGGTGCGTGTTCTCTTGAATACGAGGGTCAGTTACAGAATAGTCAAGCATCAGGAGCTTTGTTGGCCTAGTGGGATGTATTTGACATTCAATCCAAAGATGGATTCGAATTGAATCATTTTATCTATTTTTTAATAATCTAGCATAGGACAGTTTGCCAAGTGCAACTACACAATTTTGATTTTATTAATCTGTTACATAATCAAATTCACTGTAATGTTATGAGTAACAAATGTGTTTATTTAATATTGTTTTTTGCTACAAATAAATATATTTTTTATTTACATTTTATTTTTAAGTCCATCCTAATTATTACATAATAATGTTATGGCATTCCACACTGATATTGTAGAAGTGAACGTTTGATTGGCGTAGGTAAATCTTAAAATAAAATAAAAACTGGATACAATCTTTTTTACCGATATTATTTTTGTTCCAAAGCGAGTAAAAATAGTAAATAACTTTTTTTTAATCAACAGTCTGTGTTAATTATATTGAAATAAACATTTTTTTATTACAGAAATAGAATTTACGACTTCATCGAAGGGTCGGACGATCATAATCGTTTCAGGGTACAGATTCTTTAAGAAACAAGTACGAGGATTAAAAACTCATTGGAGTTGTTCCACACACGCAAGACGAGGCTGCCGTGCAATCTTACACACTTTAGATGATATGACCATCCTCAAATGTCATAATGTTCATAATCATTCACATTGAACATAGACAAAAGTCGATCTATGCTATGATATCTAATTATAAACCAAGTATGTTAGACAGGCATATCTTTTTTAGGGTTCCGTACCCAAAGGGTAAAATCGGAACCCTATTACTAAGACTTCGCTGTCCGTCTGTCCGTCTGTCCGTCTGTCCGTCTGTCCGTCTGTCTGTCACAGGGCTGTATCTGATGAACCGTGATAGCTAGACAGTTGAAATTTTCACAGATTATGTATTTCTATTGCTGCTCGAACAACAAATACTAAAAACAGAATAAAATAAATATTTAAGGGGGGCTCCCATACAACAAACTTGATTTTTGCATTCCAGCGCCATCTAGTTTCATTTGATGTTACTACGTATTATAGGTAATTTTCGCGGTATCATGCGACCGCTCGGGGTTTGAGAGGTAAGATGAAAGAGGTTTGCGATTCCGCTGGCAGGTGGCGCTATTTTACCACTATCGGTAAAGTAAGTCGGTAAATAGGTGGTACTTCACATGATCGAATAAAAAGTTTGAAATTGAATTATTGAATTCGTGTAGTTAGGTAAATAGGTACCTAGGTAGATATTATTAATTTCCAATTAATTTCGAGTTCGAATCCTGGCCGTGCATCAATGGATATTTCTGTTCGAAAAATGTACCTATATGCGCGTTACACGTGTTTATAACAGTGAAGGAAAACATCGTGAGAAAACCTGTTAGTATTCTTGAAAGCGGCGACGGGATTGCAACCTGTCACGTGTGGAATGCTAACTACGTAGTTAGGTAAATAGGTAGGTTACGAGATATTATGAATTATTTTTTATGTTTCTAGGGTTCCGTATCTAAAGGGTAAAAAACGGGACTACTAAGACACCGCTGTCCGTCTGTCTGTTACCAGGCTGTATCTCGTGAACCGTGATAGCTAGACAGTTGAAATTTTCACAGATGATGTATTTCTCTAAAATCAGCATAAAATAAATATTTTTTATTAATAATTACAATATGTTAAAATCATTTGGCTAGCCTCACAGCTCAGTAGCTCTGCCTTCTGTGCTGTAGGTTGTGGGCTCGATCAAGCATTTGTGTGACGAGCGTTATTGTTAGTTACATAAGCTATGTATGTTTGTTTTATTAAAAAAAAACAAATAAATTATCTGGTTCTCATTCCCACAGCACAAGCTTTGTTTGGTGTGGAGCCAGATGGCTCTGTGTGAAATGTCTACCAATATTTACTTACATTGGTGTATATTATTTATTCTAGAAGGCCAAGGTCTTTTTTTTTCAGGATCAACTAAAATGTAACATAATTATCACGATGCTGGTTCATGCTATTAGCATGAACCAGCTAGTGGTTCGTGCTCAGTTCACAAGGACCTTGTTGGCCTAGTGGAAGGTACTTTGACTTTAAATCCGAAGATGGGATCGAATTGAGTCATTAAATCTATTTTTTTATAATCTAGTATAGGGCAGTTTGCTAATTGTGAAAATCACTATATAAATTGTGATTTTATAAATTTGTTACGTTAACGTTATGGGTAACAAATATAATATAATAAATACTCAAACGTCTACGTATAGACGTTGGGTGGCTATTACCACCAAAAATATAACTAGTTATAGATTATACAAGCTAACCCGGCGAACTACGTATCGCTTTAGAATTAACAAAAATGTTGTGTTAAGTTCCCGTTCCCGTTCCCGTTCCCGTTCCCGTTCCCGTTCCCGTTCCCGTTCCCGTTCCCGTTATAAAAAGTATCATATGTCTGTCTCCTGATTCTAAGCTACTTCCCCACCAATTTTCAGCCAAATCGGTTCAGCCGTTCTTGAGTTATAAATAGTGTAACTGACACGACTTTCTTTTATATACATATATAGATTTGTATTGTAAGCGTAAACTTTTTTGATGTATCTTAGGTTAAAATATGGATCATGTGTCTGAATAAATCAATATTATTAATAATGTTTTTCCAATATTGTTTTAATCAGTTAACCAAAAATGTTATTGTATTTCACACTCACATTCTATAAGTTACAGTTTGGTTGGTGTAGTTAAATCTTGTATGCTGCGAAAAAATATATAATCTGGATTAAGCTTGCAAAGATAATTGTAAATAACTTTTTTTTTATCTATAATCTGTGTTCTTTATATTAAAATAACCATTTTTTTATTACAGAAATAGAAATTACAACTTCGTTAAGGGGTCGAACGATAATAATCGTTTCAGGGTACAGATTCTTTAAAAAACAAGTAAAAGGATTAAAAACCTATTGGAGTTGTTCCACACACGCAAAGCGGGGCTGCCGTGCAGTCTTACACACTTTAAATGATATGACTATCGTCAAATGTCATAATGTTCATAATCATTTATTACGTATTTATTATGAATAAACTTAGACAAAAGTCGATTTACTTTAACTTATTACAAACCAAGTATGTTAAGGTGTGACCAGACATTGCGCGGCAATCGAGTGCGGAAGCCGCGCGCGTCAAACCGCGCTATGTTAGGACAACAGCTGTGCGCGGCAGCCGCGTGCTACTCGTACCTGCCGCGCTCAAATGGTGTTGTTGTTCGTTCGCACGACATACTTTCCGCGCGCGGTTACCGCGCTCGATTGCCGCGCAATGTCTGGTCACACCTTAAGATAGGCATAACGTTTATTTTATGTTTATTAATAAGTGCAATTAGTTAAAATCATTTGACTGGTCTCACAGCTCAGTAGCTCTGCCTTCTGCGCGGTGGGTTGTGGGTTCGGTCAAGTGTGTGATGAGTGTAGATGTTGGTTATATCTATGTCTGTGTGCTTTATTAAAAAAAGTAAATATACTCTTAGCACAAGCTATGTTTGGAATATTTATAATACAAGTAAGATATTTACGTATCGTAGGTTGATTGTTTTTAGGGTACAAATGTTATCTTAGTAGTAGGCATGCATTATTTAAATAAACTGTAATATAAACCGTGGATTTTAATCTAATTTACGTAAGTATGTATTTTTGTTAAACAAAATGATAGACTACCTCTTTCAAAGATCTGAGATGATATCGACTATCGGATTACACTCGTCATCCTTTTTATTTTGAATTATTTATATACTAGCGACCCGCCCCGGCTTCGCACGGGTAGCATGTTATTATACATATAAACATTCCTCCTGAACCACTCTATCTATTAAAAAAAACCGCATCAAAATCCGTTGTGTAGTTTTAAGGATATAAGCAAACATACATACATACGCGGGAAGCGGAAAGCGACTTTGCTTTATACTATGTAGTGATTAGTAAGTAGAGAAAATCGGCCATAAGTAATCATCATCTTCGGTCATTATGGTGTTCACTAGATCTAACTTGTTTTTTTTATTACAGTAATAGAAATCACGACTTCGTTAAAGGGTCGAACGATAATTATCGTTTCTGGGTACAGATTCTTTAAGAAACAAGTACGAGGAATAAAAACTTATTGGAGTTGTTCCACACACGCAAAGCGAGGCTGCCGTGCGATCTTACACACTTTAGATGATATGACAATCATCAAATGTCATAATGTTCATAATCATTTATTACGTATTTATTATGATTAAAATAAGACAAAAGGCGATCTATGCTAACTAATTATAAACCAATGTATATGTAATATATATCTTTCCTTAATGTTTATTAATAAATACAATTAGTTAAAATCCATAGACTAGCCTCACAGCTCAGCAGATCTGCCTTCTGTGCTGTATGTTGTGGGTTAAATGTTAGTTCTATCTATGTATGTTTGTTTTATTAAAAAAAAACATAAATAATTCTGGTTCCCATAGCACAAGCTTTGTTTGGTGTGGGGCTAGATGGCCCTGTGTGAAATGTCTACCAATGTTTTTTATTACAAGGTGTATGTTATTTAATCTAGTTATGATATTATGCGCAAAGCCTATTAATTACATTTGAATAATATCCAGTGTTCCTTAAGGCCAAGGTCTTTCTTTTCGAACAAACATTATTTCGATTACAGAAATATCAATCACGACATCGATACGGGGTCGTCCGATCATCCTTGTGGCGGGATACAGATTCTCCAAGCACCAAAATCGTGGACCAAAAACACATTGGAAGTGTTCAACGAACGCGAACCGTGGGTGTCGCGCTGTTTTGCACACAGAAGATATGAATATCGTCAAATGTCATAATGTCCATAATCACGGGCCTCAAAACATGAATAGTGCGCGCTACACGAATCATTTTATGTGTCCCGAAGTCAAAATATGGTAAATTTAAATAATGTCGCTTTGAAAAAACGATTGTGTACTAGCTGACCCGTGCCCGCTTTGCTGTACGTAAGACATTTCTGATTGTGATAAATTTGGATGTGTATGGCTATATGGCTATGGTATAGCTTGTATGGAGATTTTTAAGGTGTACAATACTGTAGGACATTATTTTGATATATCTCGTGGGGTTCAGCCAGCGTTTGCAATGTAAGCGCAAAAAAATGTGTTTATTTACGACATCACATTAGAAACCTCTAAAGTAATCAGTGTTTCTCTACTATATTATGCATGTCTTTTCATATAAACCTTCCTCTTAAATCACTCTATCTATTTAAAAAAACCGCATCAAAATCCGTTGTGTTTTAAAGATCTAAGCATACATACGGGCAGACAGCGGGAAGCGACTTTATTTTATACTATGTAGTGATGATAATAAATCTCAATCAAAATAGAGACAGACATAGGCTACTTATAAAATAAGCTTTTTTTTAATAAAAATGTTTATTGTGTAGATGTTGATAAAAGATCTCGCAAAATAAATTAAGATTTTAAAAATAAATTCTTAAAGTTGTAGGTTAAATAATGTAGACAACATTGTATTGTTTTTGTAAAGCTATAAATATACGTTTAGCCAAAATAAATATTGTAACTTATATATAATGACGTTTATTATGTAGATATGCACAATACATAATAGCTTAATTCTAGTTGAGATTTTTAATGATAAAAATAATTTAAATGTGTAAACCACCGTCTTTTACAAAATATTGGCTTAGTAACCATTGAATAATATACTCGTAGACATAGTATTATAATCATATTTAATAAAAAAAATTAAAGCGTAAAATGTTACTTTTTATGACACAGGTAACATCCCTGCTACGAATTCCGGTATATTAGAATTTAGAATGTTAAGATAGATATGACGTTATGTACTAGGTATGCTACGCCAAAAAAACCATTAAAAATCACGCAACAAATGTATACTGTATAAAACCATCACTTCATCTGTACTACTTTATATTAAATCAATAAAAGCTTTTTGTTTAAAATAATTTTCAATAATAATAATGTATGTACTATTACTAGGTATAGGTAATATGAAAATAAATAATATAAAAAATATAAGTATTATTATTATGAATATTCTTATTTATATTATTCGAGTATTCGCCGATCTACCGGCGGTGCTCATGATGAAGAGCATCTGAATTGTCTCGAAACGTCGGCAATACAAGAAAAAACGTGGTAATTAACGGAATTTATAGTTAAAATGAGTAACAACCACGATAGTTTTCATTCTCTTATCATTCTTGTATCAAGACTTGGGCGTCCATGATTGTCATAGCTGGTTACAAGTATTATTAGAAATATTTGGTCCTAAAATGCCTTGGGTGCTCCACACCAATGGAAGAGGTTATCGCGCTGTTTTACATATATTATGTGATATGACTATAAATAAATGCCATAATGTACATATTCTTTAATCGGGCAAACGAAACTTCCACTTATATTTTGATAATTTTATGAAGACTTAATATTCATACACGTCAATAATAATTGTCATTGTTTGTTGCAGGTAGATTGGTTTTTATATTATGTGAATAAAGGTAAAATAAATTATGTTTTTATTACAATAGATTAAGTACTTCTTAAATAATCTATTTCTCAGTTACCTACTATTATTGAAGACTTTTTTTCAGTTTTATATGTAGGTATTATGACTTCGGTTAACAGTGGAATAGGCTGAGACTGATTTCTTTGTTTATTTCAGAAATATCTGTCACTACATCACAGCGTGGGCGTCCTATAATAGTCATCGAAGGATACCGGTTCTGTAAAGGTCGAACATACGGCGCTAAAACTCATTGGTTTTGTTCTACACATAACACTAAGGGTTGTCGCGCTGTCATACATACTTTGGAAGATATGACTATCATTAAATGTCATAATGTTCATAATCACTAACAATAATATTTATGCCAATTGACTATTGACTTTTCTTAAGTAAATAATTAAGACAAATAATGTTTAACTGTATTAGTCCAACTTTTAGATTTGCCCTATCATTCTACCATAAGTCCGTGTTGGCTACTACAAGTACCTACCTCAACTTTCACCCCGAATGTTGTAGTTTGAATCCCTGATGAATAATTTGAATTTTTGTATTCGTAAAATGTATGTGCAAAGTAACTGGTGCTCAAAACGGTGAAGGAAAACATAGAGGATCATTTCGATTTTTCACTATTATGTATGTTTTGTTTCAGAAATAACAGTGACTACATCACAGCGTGGCAAACCCATCATAGTAATTTCAGGATACAGATTCTGCAAAGCCAGAACCAATGGCAAAGTTATTCATTGGGTTTGTTCTACACACGTCACTAAAGGCTGTCGTGCTTCGATAGACACGTTAACAGACATGACTATCCTTCAATGTTACAATAATCATTATCACTAATATACCAATGATTCAAAAGCATCGTTTCATCATTTTACATAAATTATTTTCGTTTGTAAACTATTGAATTAAAACTATCGTGGTTGTTAATCATTTTAACTAGAAATACCGTTAATTTACTACGTTTTTCTTATATTGCTGACGTTAAATAGTAGATTGGCAAATACCAGACTAGATTGTCAGATTAGTTTGGCAATGCCTATCAAGTTTGGCGATCTGCCAAGTTGGTTCCAATTGATAACTTTAAGATGGGCTCAGCAACTACTGAAATATGGCTTTAGTATGAATATTTAACCAACTGGCTGTAACCACTGTCACCAATAATTTTGATTACCACTAAAAATGGTGTGATAAAATAAAACTACTCAAAGTCAAAGGCAAACTCAAAAAGCATTTTAATGTAATCACAAGGCTCAAATGTCTCAGGAGCTAGGTGAAGCTACGGTCTAGAACTCTAGAAGAATAGTACTTCAATAGACAAATGATAAAATAAAACACAACAAAGCATATATAGTATATAATCATACTATATTATGATTAATATAATATGTCAGAGAAGATGAGGAGTAATAGGTTAGCGTGGTATGGGCATGTCATGAGAAGGGAAGAAAGTTATGTAACGAGAAGATTGTTAGGAATGAAGGTGGATGGATGTAGACGTAGAGGTAGGCCAAAGAAAAGATGGATGGACTGTGTGAAAGATGTCATGGGGAAGAAAGGAGTAAGTGATGAGACGGCGGCTGATCGAGGAAAATGGAAGAAGTAACCACGTTGTGCCGACCCCACTTAAGTGGGTTTAGGGCAGGAAGATGATGATATTAACGCATTTTACTATTTCAGTGATTTTTACGGAATCGAGACGAGGCTATCCAGCGATAATGATGTCAGGGTACATGTACCACAAACATCGAAAAATAGGCTCTTAAACTCACTGGTGCTGTTCTTTGTACAAGCGCCAGGGATGTCGTGCTATTGTGCACACATCAGGTGACAATCCAACGATAGTGCAAACTAAGAATGTCCACAACCACTAATGTATTCACCATTGAACTACCAACATTTATATCTGCTTCGATATCAATGATGCAAAAGTGCAAAAGTTGGAAAAAGTGCATATAGTATGTGATGCATTGTTTTTAATCAATAAATAAGCTAAGAATTATTATGTTTTATTTTATTTTATTTTATTTTATGTTTTTTTCAAAATAGGAACTTTCCCGATCGATAGATCGGATAGATGGATCGATAGATTAGTGATAACTAATAACAACAAAACGTTTGAAATATATATTTTAAAAATCTTATGAACCGACATTGGCACGACATTGCCGTCGTAAAAACGAAGGACTGATTTATATTTATCTATTACTAATATAATCAGAATAAAAAGTAGCCTGTATTCTGTGTTCCGCGGTCTGCATACCTATATCTGTTCTAAGTTTCACTTAATTTGTTTCAACCGTGTCGGTAAATCAGTTATCAAATTATATAAAACTTGAAAAACTTAGCTATTTTCAATGTTACAGTGATACTAACTAAAACGAGTCGAGGCTGTCCCAGGATTTCGGTAGCCGGGTACACGTTCTACAAGCATCGAGTGGCCGGTGTCAAAATCCATTGGTACTGTTCGACGCATATGAACAAGGGCTGCCATGCGACTGTGCATACGCTACTAGATATGACAGTAGTTAAATGTATTAATGTTCATAATCACTGAATTTGAACATTAAGAGGCAGCGACAAATTTGAATAATAGGTATTTAAAAAATCTATAGCTGTCGCGCTGTGCCCAAGATATAAAAGTATGAGTTTCAATAATAATGATATGCCTGTATGTCTTTTTTTTATTGATTATATTCGTCAAATTTGTTCAGTGGACGTCTGAAGTTGGCGGTTAAAACTGGCTTTTTTTGTAAACGGTTTCTCATTCTTATAATAACTCTAGTATATGGAAATACATAGGGACATGCAGTGGTTCTCATAGATTGTATGGTAGAAAAATATTTGCTCTAGTGTCATCATCCAGGGAGGAAACAGCTGAATACGTTTGTATAGAAAAACGCCTGCCCAGGAATGCTCTTAATACTCTCTTGAATTTGAGACGAACCAATTACAGGACGCCAAAAATCCTTATTAAATTATGTTTTATTTAGGGAATCAACAATGTTAATCAAGTTTTTATTTTGTTGAAACATGATTCCAATAAATTTGATTATGAGACTATGATTTCTTATTTTTTTGTTTATATTATGGTATAGGTTATCAAGATTTTGTTTCAGATGTTCAATTCACTACGTCACAAAACGGTCTTCTCATGATTGTTAAGGCGGGTTATAAATTTGGTATACATCGAATTAGAAGACAAGACCAACTAGCGTTGCCATTTTATATTGCAAGGTTAGCAGCCTTCATTCAAACTTTGAAAGACATGACCATTATCAAATGCCATATTATCCATAATCGCTAAAGTTAACTACTGATACACCTTAACTTATTTGTGTCAAATGATAAGAATTATTATATTAAATATAATTTTTTTAAAAGGTTATTTTTATCGTCGCCACCCTCTCTATCCTGCGCTATCTTCCACCAATTTGAGCCAGCAACTTTTTTGATATCATCGTCCCAACGATTAGAGGGTCCAGTATAGAGAGAAGTGGGCATCCTTGGAGGAGGCCTTTACCCAATTTGAGGACCTCTCTTTTTAGCACATATTTTTTATATTGAAACTAGAATTAAGTTACTTAGTAATATTAATTAGAGAAGCATATACCTATAATTTAGCAAATAAACGAACTAGTAACTAAGATTAATTGTAGCAGGTTCAAATAATTTTTTTTTTTATTATCGTCCCCAAATTGTGTGTTTGGCGATGTATAAAGTGAAATATCTGCCAACCGTTCAAACTCATAGTGGTTCTCTATTAATATTTATTAGGCGTATTGTATATCAGGCATATTATTTGTAGTTGCCGCTATATTTCGTACAATTTTTTTTTTTGCCCTTCCAGAAATCTATATCACAACGTCAAGAAACGGTAGAACTATGTTGGTTCTATCGGGTTATACGTTTTGCAAGAAAAGGATCGTTGGTTTTAAAACGCATTGGTTTTGTTCAACGCATGCAAAGCAAGGGTGCCGTGCTATTATACACACTCTGCATGACATGACCCTAATCAAATGTCATAATGTTCATAATCATTAATAACGACTGACATAATGTTTCTGACACTTTATATTAGAACTTAAGGTGATAAGTGAAATTTTTGACATTTTGTATGGGCTGAGTCTACCCGGATAAGACGGAAAAAGTGATAAAACTGCATTATCTCGAAAACCATCAAATTTAAAAAGAAACTATCTGTAATTTATTTAGCTAGTATGCATTGATTTAGTTCCTATATCCTAAATCAATGCTAGTATGATTATCTAATGAATTATATAAAATTAACTGTTTAGCTATTCATAGTTTTGATTAAAAACGAAACTAGTGTTTTTGAAGAGCCAACTTAGGAAAATAAATCTATCGTTAAAAGTTTCACCAATCGTGATTCTGTCTGTAATTTATCTAGATTATATCCTTAAGTTATCTTTGTCATAAAAAACAAAACTGTATGTTTTACGGTTATACAAACGTATTCAGCTGTTTTCTCCCTGGATGATGACACTAGGGTAAATATTTTTCTTCCATTCAATCCATGAGAACTGCATACCCCTATGTCTTATTTTTCTCCATAAATTAGTTATTATAAGAATAAGGAACCGTTTAAAACCACAAAAATTGGCAAGTTTTAACCGCCATTATTTATGAAAAAAAATATTATAATCGAACCAGTTTTGAAGGAGGAAACAGGTGAATACGAAATAGATTTCGTCATTTTTAAATATCTATATTGGGTCCGCGCTGTTGTTGTCTCTATCGCCACTTATACGTTTATATCTTGGGCACAGCGCGACAGCAATATATTTTTTAAATACCTATTTTTCAAATTTGTCGCTGTTTTTTCAAATTTGTACCTCTTAATGATTTTGTCAAAATTATGTCTGTGACTGTATCTATGTGAAACTCAAGAGACTTCCGAAACATATTATTATTTCTATGTTATTTGGTATGAACATTGGATGATATGGTTTATTCCTAAAACTCGTCCCTAGCATATTTCTTAAATTACTTGACGTCCTTTTTTTATATGTAAAGCTTACGACATCAAGACGAATCATTTTATCTAAATACTCATATTGATATTTTAAGCCTTAAGCGACATTTGCACAAAATATTATCTAAATCCGTTCAGCCGTTAAGGCCGCACTAAGCCGCACCTGCCCAAGATCATTACTAACTTTTACATTTAAAATATTAGTACCAAGTAAAATGTAGGAAATGATATGTTTTTTTACAGAAATTACAATGACAACATCACAAAAAGGTCATCAGTTACTTATCGTGTCAGGGTACAGATTCAACAAGCAAGGAGGCGCTGGAGACAAGATCTACTGGAAGTGTTCTACGCAGAAAAGGTGCCGTGCCGTGATACACACGCTTACAGATATGACTATCATCAAATTCTATAATATTCATAATCATTAGTCATAAAATTTTATCAAATAAAAAAACAATATACTTTATTACAGAAACAAATAACATCTAATACAAATATATTACGTATTATTTACAAAAAAACTGTTGAGCCATCTAAAGACCGTTGCAGTTTATAGGTAGCTCAACTGATCCAGAAAAAATAAAATATAAAATAAATATTTTAGTAGTTAATCTGGTCGGGAAACAGGATGTAACAATGATATGTGAGCAACTGAAAGTTATAACGAACATAGCCTTTAGCTAAAATAGATCAACCAATTACGAGTATACACCGTTTTCAACTGTCTTTAGATAGCTTAACTAATTGTTTTATTTCTAAATATTGTGTAATATTAACTAATGATAGATACAATATTATTTTTATAAAAAAGGTTATATGTATTACTAACAGTGAACAATACTTGATCGACTTAAAAAAAAGAAAAAAACCGGCTAAGTGCGAGTCGGACTCGCGCACGAAGGGTTCCGTACGAAGGGTTCTATAAAAACGGCAGAAAAAAAAAACATGTTTGTTGTATGGGATTCCCCCCTTCAATATTTATTTTATTCTGTTTTTAGTATTTGTTGTTAGAGCAGCAATATAAATACATAATTTGTGAAAATTTCAACTGTCTAGCTATCATGGTTCATGAGATACAGCCCTGTGACAGACAGACGGACAGACGGACAGCGAAGTCTTAGTAATAGGGTCCCGTTTTTACCCTTTGGGTACGGAACCCTAAAAACACGATAGCTGGATTTATTTCCATAGTCGCTATGTAGCGGATAGTACCGTGATATACCGACATATAAATTAAATCCTCAACGAAGTTATAGGGGGGTCGAAAATGGCCTGAACTGTTTCGAGAAAGGGATGGTACGGCCGTGTCGCTTTTTTGATAGTTTTTCATAAAGCTTAATAAAACTACATCAACGGTCTTTAGATAGCCCAACGAAATATTTTATTTTTAAATATTGTATAAGTAATAATTACTTTTAATATTATTTATGTAAATAAAGGTTGAAAGGTAGAGGTAATACATGTATTATTATATTATCGTAATAGTGGAATATTTTTGACATAAAAAAAAATAAAAACTTTATGCTAACTGGTTCAATTTCTATACCTAGTCGCTATTAGTTAGGAAATGGTCCCGAGGTGGTGCTTATTTAATTAAATCAATTTCGGAAAAAAAACATAAAACCTAAAAAATTACATTATCACCTGACCACACGAATTTGGATTATTTTTATTTATTTATACTCATCTCAAACTAAAAGACAGCCTTTTGATGGACAACATTGTAGCATATCCAGGACATCAGTTTAGTTCAGTCAGTTTAAGGTATTAATTTATTCATAACTTAGGTCTGTAACTTAAAAGCCTAACCCTCGTATTCAAGAACGACACTATGAGAACACGCACCCACAGTGGACGAAATCTTTTTTCATAAACATCACTTTATGTGTTGAGCGGCACTATGGCGCAAGCTACCGTGTGCCTTTAGAGCTCAACTTTGGCTAGAGGCACACGACAATGTGCCTCTAGTCACACTATGCAGTGTCGCACAACACATAAAGTGATTTTTATGAAAAAAATTTCGTCCACTGTGGGTGCGTGTTCTCATAGTGTCGTTCTTGAATACGAGGGTTAGAATACGTGCTCAAAACGGTTAAGGAAAACATCGTGAGGGAGGGAACCAGTTAGTATTCTTATAAATGGCGGTGGGCGTGCAACCTGTCACGTATGGAATGCTAACTACTGCAAAATGTGGGCATGTGCCAAATGTAATGTTTGGACGTGCCTCTGACTAACCCCTTTAAACATCTTCAAAGATCTAAGCACCTAGAGTTACGAGAGGATGTCTACCGTACTAGGGAATTACAGTCTTGAGTGATCCTATATTTTTTTTTTACTATGCTCTTGCAGAGTTTTTTTTGACAACATCGAAAAATGGACGCCATGTGCTTATCGCTTCGGGATACTCATTTACGAAGCACGTGAAACATGGACCGAAAATCTATTGGCACTGCTCTTCCCACCATAATCGACGTTGCCGCGCCGTTATACACACTCTAGAAGATATGACCCTGCTCAAATGTTATAATGTTCATAATCACTAGTTAAAAAAAACTAGTAAAAATAGGGCGAGTTTCCAACTACGCCGAGCTGACCAAACACAGCGCTCGAAATTTTAAAACTCGTATATTTGAGCGCTGTCATTGGTCCACTCCGCACAGCTCCGCATACGTGGAAACTCACCAATGATCTTAGACACTTAGATTAGATTAGGTACATACCTAACCTAACTTAAGACGCTGCCAGTCGACGATTATTTTTGTTCGAAACGAAAAAAGAAATACTTGTGAACAAGCCACATCTCCTATTTTATAATGTATAGTATACGTGAATAAAGATGTACCCATCTTTAATCACTTCGATAAATAATCCTACCGACAGCTGCAATGATGACAAACACACGTCCGCGCGTGGTCCGCCTTAGCTTTTCGAATAAATTAATGATATAAATTATTTATAATTACTTATCAAAAATCTATCCTAATAGAAATCTAGATCTACATATTACCTATCTTTAACAATAAATCACAAGTTGATTTTAATAGTAGGTATATAAAATATTTCGATCATAAATTCTAAAACGTATCATTTTGAAATAATATCTTTATCGTGAAAAGTTTCTGCTATTATGTTTTCAGCTTAATAGAAATCTAGGTAGGAACCTGAAGTAATATACTTATAAAAATAGGAGATGTGGCTTGTTCAGAAGTATTTCTTTTTTCGTTTCGAAAAAGAGCAATCAGCGACTGGCAGCCTCTTAAGTGGCGAAATTAGGATATCAGTACCTAATCGAAATAATTTATTTCAAGAGCTGATGACAGTTTTTAAATAAAATAAAATCTCGTTACTAAAATATTCGAAAATAACAAAATAAACATAATTAATTATTTGATTCATAAAACACATTAAAATATTGTTCAGTATTTTTTATTTTTGATATTAACTGTACAAATAAATTAGGTGAACTAATCCTGGCTAGTTTTACAACTTATTTTTTCGCATATTTATTTATTTATTTAAGTAACCTAGGATTCACAGTTTTCTTATTGTTAAATATAAATATGTTAAAAATATAATGTTGCACTTAAACCAATTTGAATCCACATTATGTATTCCACTCGTTTTAAATTTTTACAAAAAGCGAGATAGGTAGTAGAACAGCAGAATAGCCGATAAAGATATAAGATGTAGAAAAAAGCATCTCCATCAAAGTTAGTTAGGTCCTTTTAGCTATTTATTTATTGACCATATTTATTACGGGCTAAACGGCCCGATAATCCAACGAAATCCTCAAAAGGATGTCTTTTAGAAAGACGGCTACTGTCTTTGTCTTTGCTGATATCCTGAGCATTTTCAAGTTCAGTGCAGATGGCCTAAGACCACTCATAGTGAAAGATGGAGAGACTGGAAAACATGTTTATTTATTAATTCACAAATTACCATTGCAGAGATTACTGTGACAAAATCGATAAAAGGAAACCCCATGCTTGTGGTATCAGGATACAAATTCAAAAAACACCAAAAAAGTGGGCTGAAGATACATTGGAGGTGCTCAACTAACAGTGGGCTTGGTTGCTGTGCCGTTGTACACACTCTTGAAGATTTGACCCTCGTCAAATGCCATAATGTTCATAATCACTAGTCATAATATGAATACCTGTGGGGCTATTTTGTAATGATATTCATACCAATATTTATTGGTACTGAATGCATAATACCTACGCTTTTTATGATGTTTAGGCACCTATACCTACGCTTCCAATAGGTACATAAACAATTAAACAACTATGAAAAGTGTACAGATTAGGTATTCTCTAACATTAGGTATTGCATTCAACATCATAACATGATAATTATGTTTTTACAAAATAGCCCTGCTTATTGGACTCTTACCGTCTCATTAATAAACGTAGACTAGCGCAGGATTAAATTTAGTCCAACGCTTACGTTTGGACTAGTCGAATTCAATATTAATAAACAAGTATTAGAAATGGAGTTGCTTACATTAAGCTGGTATTAACAAGTCTTGGTGTAACCTCAGATGATCTTTGGATAAGTAAATTTATATTAATAGCACCGTTAGAGTAAAACTAAGTAGTAAAACTATTTAACTGCTTTGAAATTAATGTTTGTTTTCTGATTCTCGTCTGTGTCTCGAGGAACGTAATTTTACGAAGATTCCACAACGACAACAACAAAATAATCATTGTGTTTTCATGTTTTTAGGGTTCCGTGCCCAAAGTACTAAATTTTAAATATTATCCGTACAGCTATTGCAAAATTTGGATATCTAACAAATGTAATGTTTGGACGTGCCTCTGACATCCCTGCCCTAAATGGCGCTTAGATCCTTGAAGATGTCTTAAACATCTTCAAGGATCTAAGCGCCTTGAGATCTGAGAGGATGTCTACCGTACTTGGGAAATATAGTCGTGATTCTATTTCCATACATCATAATTGTTGGAGTTAATTTATATTAATGTTACAGATTTGTCTCTGGTGACCTCTGCTCGTGGCAATCCCATTATTGTGTTAGGAGGGTACAGATTTAACAAGCACCAGATGAGAGGACCAAAAACTTACTGGAAATGTTCAACACATCTTCAACGAGGATGCCGCTCAGTCATCCATACTCTCAATGATATGACTGTTATCAAATGTTATAATGTTCATAATCACTAGGATTCTAATAATATCATGCGAAAGTTTATGAGTTTGTAAATATGTTTGTGTCCTAAGCAATCCTAAACGACAAAACGGATTAAGATGAAATTTGCTTTAGTATGTAGATAAAAAATCAGATTAACAAAAGGGGGAACTTATAATCCGAAAAAAACCCCGTTGAGACATGTTCAAGGACTTGAAGACATCTTCTCAGGTCTTTAGGCGCACCTGAGAAGATGTCTGCCGTACTTGGGAATTATTTTACAGTTGTGATCCTATTTGTTTTGTTTTCTGTTTACGTCAAAGCCTAAAGTAAACCTAAGATTGTATTATATTTTTTTTATGTATTACCGCGTTTATGTTTTTTGATCCGATTTGGATGTTTTTTCTATTTGTTGTTTTTTTGTATTGTGTTGGAAATATTCCAAAGTTGGACCCATTTAAATTGTATTAGTTACTACTAATAGTTATTACTAATAGTTCCTTAATAAAACTTTAAAAACTCCTCTTCTCTTTTCAACTCTTTTCGATTGGCCCAAACATTTTCATCGGTTTTCTTTTAGTTTTTAAAACGTAATTATATATAAGTTACATATATTAAAAGTTTAAATATATATTCCAGATATAACCATAACATCCTCACGGATGAATCGTCCAATTATTGCCGTAGCAGGATACAAATTTCATAAAATCAGGACCCAAGGACAGAAAACCTACTGGCGCTGTTCGTCACACTTCAAGAATGGATGTAAGGCCATGCTGCATACTTTAGCAGATATGACCATTATCAAATGCCATAATGTACATGATCATTGATAATTATTTTCTTCATTATAAAACTATGGCTCTCCTTGAACAAAATAAATATATCACGATAGTAATCCCCAAGTACGGTAGACATCCCCCCAGATCTCCATACGCTTAGATCCTTTGAAGATGTCTAGTAAATAAATATAGCAGTAATATTTAAAGTTTTATAATAAAAAAAATGTTTTATAGTAATATTTATTTATAGTTCCTGATGAGATGAACTTTGTGTTTTCGATATAATTGAGTTTAAATCTGTCCTTTATTATAAATAATATAGTATTTCAGTATGACCGCCCGATTTTTTAATGTAAATAAAGCAAGTTGTGTATGAGATATCTAATCATTTTTAATATTTGCAAAGTATCCTTAGATCCTTTAAGATTGGATGTTTTTTCTATTTGTTGTTTTTTTGTATTGTGTTGGAAATATTCCAAAGTTGGACCCATTTAAATTGTATTAGTTACTACTAATAGTTATTACTAATAGTTCCTTAATAAAACTTTAAAAACTCCTCTTCTCTTTTCAACTCTTTTCGATTGGCCCAAACATTTTCATCGGTTTTCTTTTAGTTTTTAAAACGTAATTATATATAAGTTACATATATTAAAAGTTTAAATATATATTCCAGATATAACCATAACATCCTCACGGATGAATCGTCCAATTATTGCCGTAGCAGGATACAAATTTCATAAAATCAGGACCCAAGGACAGAAAACCTACTGGCGCTGTTCGTCACACTTCAAGAATGGATGTAAGGCCATGCTGCATACTTTAGCAGATATGACCATTACCAAATGCCATAATGTACATGATCATTGATAATTATTTTCTTCATTATAAAACTATGGCTCTCCTTGAACAAAATAAATATATCACGATAGTAATCCCCAAGTACGGTAGACATCCCCCCAGATCTCCATACGCTTAGATCCTTTGAAGATGTCTAGTAAATAAATATAGCAGTAATATTTAAAGTTTTATAATAAAAAAAATGTTTTATAGTAATATTTATTTATAGTTCCTGATGAGATGAACTTTGTGTTTTCGATATAATTGAGTTTAAATCTGTCCTTTATTATAAATAATATAGTATTTCAGTATGACCGCCCGATTTTTTAATGTAAATAAAGCAAGTTGTGTATGAGATATCTAATCATTTTTAATATTTGCAAAGTATCCTTAGATCCTTTAAGATGTCTAAGGAGAGTCAGAGGTACGTCCAAACATTTATTTTTGAACACATACTCACATTTAACAGTAGTTATCATTCTATACGTCATAGGTTGCAAATCGCTTGAGATTTGAGAAGGTTGAACCGATTTGATAAAGGATGATTTTGATAAAGGATGCATCGCTGACATAAAAACTTTGGAAGATATGAAAATCGTCTTATACATAACCATGCATGTAATGTTTGAAAAACACCTCGGCTGAGGCATATTTGATTCTGCTACATTTAATATACGTACGTGTTATGAATATTAACTTGTTTTAAAATTAATAATTTAAGCAGACTTTCACAAAACTTTGCGTGGACTGATGTTTGTATGAGCGTCAAAGTAAATTTGAAATGTACTGTGTGAAAACTTGGAAAACGAAAAAACTTTTTTCCATGGCAATGCCATTATAAATTAAATTAATATTCAATATTTACAATAACTGATATTTTTTTCTGACTTGTGCATAAAAAGTAACAGTTCTTATCACAAAATAATTAAAATGATGTTGTTTTCAGATGTTTCGTTTATCACCTCACAAAAAGGGCGGGTAATGATTATCGCATCAGGGTATAGGTTCCGCAGAGCGGCAGTCAGAGGAGCCAAAACCTATTGGAAATGCTCGACACACGAAAAGAAGAATGGATGCCGTGCTGTCATACACACTTTAAAAGATATGACAATAATAAAATACCATAACATACACAATCATTAACCTTTCAACGGCTCTAACAATTTTTCGGCAAAAATATTTAGCTGCTCGTCATTTAGCCGAACGTCGCGATTCAAATTATTATAACGGAAAGAAGAGACTAAGTAGTTTCCTTGTAGTAGAAACGTTAGTTATATGATTGTGAAATATATAAAGTAATCAAAGGATCTGAGCGCCAAAAGATGTAAGAGAATGTTTTTGACTGGAGTGCGCTGTGTGGTATTTCGACGAATATTTATTATTATTTATTTAATGTCTCACTTGCTTGAAGATTAAAGTGATGATATTTTTTCTAAAATATATAACTTATAAATTATCCATTGTACTCTACTATAGTATCTATTATATATAGTTTGGGTAATCATTATAATTATCATTAGTACAAACAATATTCCGGCCAATGTTCGCCATAATCAAATTTGGCCGAATATTATTCGCTCAAATAGCAGCATGCATCATTAAGAAGCACCAAGTGTTACCGTAAGAGTTATACTCGTAAATGGTTAAATATTAATTATAGGACATAAATTATATATGTTTATTTATTTATTATACATATGTTTGAATTAAATTTGTTAAGTGGATTTGAATTTTCGAGAATTTGTAGTATGTAATTGACAGTTTTTATTTTGTAATACATGTAAAACCTTTGTAATAATGTTTTCATAATCTTATCCTTAATAATATTACCTACCTAAAACATCGGTATTCGAAATTGGAAAATTGGCCTGAAAAATATTTTGTGGTGCTTTTTTAACACGATTATTGAAATTTTAAATTTTAACATTGCCGAGGCGCATTGAATTCTCTACGTGTATTTAATTTTTTTTTGTGTTATTTAAATTTGTTTTTTGTAATGTATATTTCAGATTTGGAGATGACATTGACAACATCATCGAGGGGAAAACCCATTCTTGTTGTATCAGGATACCGATTCCGCAAAAGTAAGACATACGGGGTTAAAACCCATTGGAGGTGTTCAACGCATCTTTCTTTGGGAT
Organism: Hydriomena furcata; assembly: GCA_912999785.1. Lineage (NCBI taxonomy): Eukaryota > Metazoa > Arthropoda > Insecta > Lepidoptera > Geometridae > Hydriomena > Hydriomena furcata. Next base: position 2,920,917 of record OU538831.1, on the reverse strand, counting down.
GTCGTGCTATTTTACATACTGTTGATATGAAAATTGTAAAGTGCGAATTAGGACATACTCATTAACTGTTACTGTGTAACTGACACTAAAAAAAGCAACAAAAAAATTTATACACACGCGACGGTCTGTGTAGGTATCTCCGGTTGAGAAATTTACAATTAATTATTAAGTATTTTGTAAACACCTATTATGTAATTGAAGTCATCATCAGCGTCTAGGTAGGTAGAATATTTTAAAAACAGTTAATACTACATATTAGTTTTTTTGATAAGACTGATTTTGATTAAACCGTACCACATTTAAAAGCATTTTTATTACTGACTGTCATCTCATCAGTTTAACTTATTTTTGGTATTAGTTTATGAGTGGTATTCGTTAGGAATGGTATGGTATTAGTTTTTTGGTATTAGACAGAAATAGATCATTATTTTCATGTAATTTTGTTTTAAACTATAAAAAAAAGAAAACTACGAATTTAAGGAATTTGTTTATTCTCCAAAAATGTTAATCAGATTCTCACTAAAATTGTACGGAACATTATGGGATGAGATCAAAGTTTTTAGAGTTAACGTTTTAATAAATATTAATTGAGAGCCGACCCCACTTAATTGGAATAAGGGTAGGAAGATGATGATGTTTAATAAATATATTTGTATAATTGCAATCATTGTTTTTGTGAGAAAATTTATAATGCAAAACCTGGAACCTTTTTATTATACCTCCTATATTACAGGGTTTATTGAGACATTAAGGAAAGGATCATTAAAAAAAATGTAAACCCCAAGACGTGTTTGTTGCCTGATTCTTCTAGGCTTGGTCGCGAGGAATCGGCGTAGCTTCACCTAGTTCCTAAGACGTTTCAAAGTGATCCTTGTGATTTTATTGAAATAAATGATTATGAATTTGAATTTGAGACGACTTCCGAAAACTGAAGGCGCAAGCACACCTATGCCCCTAATGAAAACCAAATTGCTTATTGGATGTTAATCTTTGTATCAATTCGAACAGAAAAAAACATTTTTTACAAATCATATGTTAATTTAGTTAAGTTAATTTTAATTTTACAGACAATATCTCCTATATTGTCTGTAGAATTAATTAAGCAATAAACGCATTTTTTAAATATATGATACACTACCAATGTTGATCCGATATTTGACCTAAAACTGTTACAACATTCTTCTAGCTCGTTAGTAACTGACGACCGGCCGGACATTGATTACCTATTGGTTCCAATTTGGAAACATGAAAATTACCAAATTAAATACTGTACGTGTATTTAAATTATTTTTGTGTACAATATTATTTATTACTGTCGTGTCGTAAAAGGAATTCAAGATGGCGGCGCTGGAGAGAAACAGATGGAGAGCTCTTAAGTTAGCAGAAGAAAAAGACAATATTATTTAAATGTAGACATTTTATAATTTGCATTTCAGATTTGGAAATGACATATAAAACATCAAAGAGGGGAAACCCATTCTTGTTGTATCAGGATACCGTTACCGCAGACATAGGACATACGGGGTTAAAACCCATTGGAGGTGTTCAACGCATCTTTCTATGGGATGTCGTGCTTGTATACATACTGTGGGTGTGGATATGAAAATTGTAAAGTGCGAATTAATACAACCCATTAACGTGTTACTTTTTAACTGACCCTAAAAAAAGCAACAATAAATACGCGCGTCGAATTGAGTACTCCCTTTCTTCGCTGGTTGATAACTTACAATTAATTATTTTGTAAATACCAATCCTGAAATTTAAGTGTCATTATCTATATCTATATATATAGAAGTGTTTAGTTAGGACTATATTTTGTGGCCATGGAAAGTTAATTATTTTCATGTCCGATCGTATATTTAACCTAAAACTGTTATAATATTCTCCTAGCTCGTTAGTAACTGACAACTGCCGGACATTGCCGCAATTCTGAAACATGAAATGACCGAGGCGCATTACTGTACGTGTATTATTTTTGTGTAGGTACCTACAATATTATTAAAATTTTGAGATTATGTAATTTAATTTTAGATTTGGAGATGACACTTACAACATCAACAAGAGGAAAACCCATTATTGTTGTATTAGGATACCGGTTCCGAAAACATAGGACATTCGGGTTTAAAACCCATTGGAGGTGTTCAACGCATTTTTATAGGGGATGTCGTGCTGTCATACATACTGTGGATATGAAAATTGTAAAGTGCGAATTAGCACACACCCATTAACGTGTTACTATGTAACAGACTTAAAAAACTATGAAAACTTTTTTAATTTTATTTTATGTACCTGGATGACCGTGCTTTGCTCGGTATTTCATTGTCTAAAAAACACGGATGAACCGACGTGTTTTAAAAATAAAACCTAGCTAGATCGATTTATCACCTACGAAACTCCCTTCATACTAAATTTCATGAAAATCTTTGGAGCCGTTTTCGAGATTCAGTTTATATACCAAGAATTATTGCTTGTTTAAATATATTAGATAGATTTTGTTTTTAAAACGAAAATTTCGTATTTCAAGGATTTGTTTGATTGAATCTCCGAATTTTTTTTATCAGATTATCATAAAGTTATACGGAAGAAAATAAAGGGTCGATGTGTAAAATACAAAATTATGAGATCAATTTTATTGGAATTAACGTTTATTTATTTGTAATATTTGTTTAAGTAAGTTTTAAAAAACGAAAACCTTTCAATTATATTTTTATTTCTTTCCGTATTACCTTCTCGTATCCTACGAAGTCATAGCCTTTTTCCTCTAAAGAATAAATCATTGACACAAATAAATCAATGAATAGGATCACGACTGGTAATCCCCAAGTACGGTAGACATCCTCTCAGATCTTCAGACGCTTAGATCCTTTGAAGATGTCTAGTGGGGGTAGTTAGAGGCACGTCCGAACATTATATTTGGTACATGCCCACATTTTGCAGTAGTTAGCATTCGATACGTGACAGGTTACAAGCCCCTCGCCGCTTGGCACAAAATATGGCCATATTCAGGCTCATTTATGTTTAATAAAAAAAAAGAATTCATTAAAAAAAGAATTAAGATTTCTTAAAATATACTTTAATTTCAGAAGTATCATTTGAAACATCACGGAGAGGGAATACAATGATGATTGTATCAGGATACCGGTTCCGACAGCATCGGATCTTCGGTTTTAAAATCCATTGGAAGTGTTCGACACATTCTAATAGAGGTTGCCGTGCCATCATACACACTTTAGACGATCTAACCATCGTTAAATGTCATAATGTTCATAATAATCACGAATGATCAATATCGTAAACACTATGTATTTTGTACTTATTTCTAAAAAATACAATCATAGTGGTATTATATCTTAGTACAAGTATATGAGCTGTTATATCACTTTCATTTAACTTACTTATACATTCAACTTTATCGAAAATCAAACCTATTATTTTCGGAAATGAAATAGATATATTTAAATTGTTCATTCCAGAGTTGAGCCTTAGCCACTTTTATGAATACTAACTGGAATCTTTTTATTTTAATAAACATTGCTCATCATTTTTTTAGGGTTCCGTACCCAAAGGGTATAAACGGGACCCTATTACTAAGACTTCGCTGTCCGTCTGTCTGTCTGTCTGTCCGTCCGTCCGTCCGTCTGTCTGTCACAGGGCTGTATCTCATGAACCGTAATAGCTAGACAGTTGAAATTTTCACAGAATATGTATTTCTGTTGCTGCTATAACAACAAATACTAAAAATAGAATAAAATAAATATATAAGGATGGCTCCCATACAACAAACGTGATATTTTGGCCGTTTTTTATAGATAATGGTACGGAACCCTTCGTGCGCGAGTCCGACTCGCATTTGGCCGGTTTTTTATTTATAGTTAATGGTACGGAACCCTTCATGCACGAGTCCGACTCGCACTTGGCCGGTTTTTTCAAAGTCACCTCCCAATAGTTTCAAGGGATAGAAAACTTTATTTAATAGACACAATGTTTTCAGATCTAATAATTACAACGTCTAAACGAGGTAGTACAATGATAATTGCATCAGGGTACAAATTTTATAAGCACGGAGCTCATGCAACCAAAATCTACTGGAGATGCTCAACAAATGATAGGCTTGGATGTCGCGCTGTTATACATACAAAAATAGATATGACGACTGTCATAAAATGCTACAATGTTCATAATCATTAATCAAATAAAAACAAGAATAAAAATATTTTTCTTTATGATCCAGAATACCCTGAAACGCTCTTGAGATCTTACAGGTCAACGTATAGAATTAAAACTATCGCGCGTTCAGGAGTTGTTTATGATGAAGAGCATCTGAATTGTCTGGAAACGTCAGCAATACAAGTAAATAAGATGGTAATTAGCCGTATTTCTATTTAAAATGCTCAACGTATGTTGTTAAAAGTTATCATGTGATACTCAGGGATATCTTAATATATAAAACCCTTTGCGTTACTGACTGACTGACTATACTACTGACTGATCTATCAACTCACTGCCTAAACCACTGGTTCTAGAAACTTGAAATTTAAAGGATGTATTCCTTTTGGTGTGTGCACCAAGGAATTCCCGAAATAAACCCCTAAAAAGGTCCAGAGGGGGTTGAAGTCTATTTGAAAATAACATCACGTGAACAGAGTCGCGAGGGTTTCTAACTAGTAAGGAATATCATAATTGCTCATAATGCCAAATTGGAATACAAGATTTATTAAAGGCGTAAATTATATAAACATGATATAACTAGCTGTCTCGACAGACGTTGTCCTGTCAAATTTCGATAATAGAAAAAAAACACTTCAAGTGTTTCCCGAACTTTATGCCACCCTTATCACTTAGGGGTATAAAAAATACCCTACAACGTATTTCCATACCTACCAAAAATACCCGAAAAAAATCATAAAAATCGGTCATACTGTTTCGGAGGAGTTTGGTTACAAACACTGTGACAATGACAATGACAATTACTTCAGAAATTGACTAAATCATTCTGGTATATTGGTATCTGGTAAAGAGGTTATCTGCATACTCTTTAAGAGAACGAAACGGATTACACCTAAAGTTAATTTTAAAGCGCAGATGTAGTTATAATAAACAGAAAGGATAGTGTATGAAACAATAATGAGATATAAAAGGATATTGTAAAAAAATGTGTTTGTTTTCAGAATTCATCTTTACAACATCTCAAAGAGGTGGTGCTATGATAATTGCGTCGGGATATAGATTTTATAAATATCGTGATCGTGGATTTAAAACATATTGGAGATGCTCAACAAATGAGAAATATGGGTGTCGCGCGGTTATACATACATTGAAAGATATGACTGTCATCAAATGTAACAATGTTCATAATCATTCACTATTGTAAAAAGTATGCACATATACCTATATTTTAAATTTCTACATGATATGCAACCTCTTGAAAATGCAATGATAATTTAATCAGGTTTTATAAATGTATCGAGGTCATATTATAATTCTTAATCATGGATAAGAACATATAATACGGTATGACTATACATAGTATCTCAAAAAAAAATGTTTGGAAAAGTTTTCCTAAAAGTGTTTTTACAAGCAATCTTGTCACGCATAATATTTAAGGCGAAAAATCAATTGAATGCCACAATGTTCATAACTCGCATAACACTCGTAAATATAACTTCTGAAACTATCATAGAGACGTAGCACCGATGTTTTCTTTTATTTTATTGATGTTTATTTAATGGTTTTCATAACGAGCTGATAATTGTACACTTTTTGTAGATGTAAACTTAGATTTTACAATAAGAGAATATAATGTATTTGTAATTTCTTGATTTGAATACATATTTTGTGTAATTTGTATGGTTTTCAGAAGTGACATATTCAAGATCACGAAAAGGTGGTATCATAATTAATGTATCAGGATACAGATTTTACAAGTATCGAGTTGTAGGTGCCAAAGTACATTGGAAATGTACAACACACCATAAGCATGGTTGCCGCGCTGTTATACACACGTTGGATGATAATATGACGTTTATCAAATGTCATAATGACCATAGTCATATGCCGGTATAATAATCTTAAAATAAATAAAAAGATATGATCTTAAAAAAAAATCTTTTTATTTCTACTCTTAGCTTCTTTTCTTTAATATTAGTTACCTATCTAGGAACTCCTACGGGAACTTTCAATTACTTTTTGCCTGTAATGTATGACTAAAAACTACAAAGACAAGAGGTTGACTAAATACTTTTTAGGGTTCCGTACCCAAAGGGTAAAAACGGGACCCTATTACTAAGTCTTCGCTGTCCGTCTGTCTGTCACAGGGCTGTATCTCATGAAATTTTCACAGATGATGTATTTCTGTCGCTGCTATAACAACAAATAATAAAAACAAAATAAAATAAAATAAATATCTAAGTGTGGCTTCCATACAACAAACGTGATTTTTTTGTCTTTTCATAGTTAATGGTACGGAACCCTGCGTGCACGAGTCCGACTCGCACTTGGCCGGTTTTTATTTTATTTTCATATAATTATTTGTTGTATTCGAGCTCGTTTGTTTTAACAGAAAAAAACGTGTTCAGATTGAATTTTGGTTAATTGAGAGGGGCCCTCGTAATTTCGAGTACTAGGTCTATAAAGTACCACATCTTACAAGAACCAGGTTCAAAAACCAGGTAGTTGTAGTTTGGTTTTAACATTGTTTCTAGGCATTTAGGATTCCGAAATTTAAGCTGAAAAGGAATTATTAATTTCACGTACCTATTTATAAAACTGTATTTTGTTTTTAGATATCTTATTCACGAAGTCTCGAAGAGGTCGCCCTCTCATTGTAATTTCTGGATACAAATTCTACAAGGCAAAATCCTATGGAGTTAAACAATACTGGTCGTGTTCAACTCATTTTAAATTGGGATGTCGCGCTATTGTACACACCATGGAAAATATGACCATCATAAAATGTCACAATGTTCATAACCATGAATTGCACTATCAAATCAGTTAATTAAGTTTGTGATATGAAGAACATTTGAGTTCATATTTTTTACATGGTAACGAATTTTGTTTCCATTGTTAGGTATATTGATTTTTCTCGTGAACGAAGTGATTAAATGGATTAAGTACATAATTTTCCAAGACAAAGACTTTTTTTTCAGTTAGATTACAATAACACTTATAAATACTTATGTGCCAAATATATTGTTTACACGTGCCTCTCTTCAAAGGACATCTTCAAAGGATCGCGCCTGGAGATCTGAGAGTATGCCACCGTATTTGGGGATTACAGTCGTGATCCTATTTTTTTATATAAATACAACAATATTCGTTTTCATTGTTTATATGTTGTTCAGGTTTTTAGAATAGGTTGTAATATATTGATTAAATAATTGTAATTATAATTAATAAGAGTTTTTTTTGCAGATGTCACATTTACCACATCACAAAAAGGTCGACCAGTCATAGTCGTCGAAGGATACAAATTCTCTAAGAAATGTTCTTATGGAGCTAAAACTTATTGGAAATGTTCAACTCATGTCCATCGAGGTTGTTACGCTATCCTTCACACCAATAAAGATAACGTCATAATTAAAATTAACAATGTTCATAATCATTAATTGCTTTGACCAAGTTATAATAATAATTATATTCCGAATACTCATAATTTACTGAGCACAATAGCTGAAAACCTTCAAAAACATTAACTTAAAAGTTGAAATTACTGGGATGTAATTTCAACTTCGAAGTGGAGACTTAAAAAGGTTTATATAATCCCTATTGTCATTTCAACTACAGGAGTAATTCCCAAACAACTTTTCCAGTCTCTCAATTTATTAGATTTACCAAACATACGTATGCTCTTCTACAAAAATCAGCTATTTCAAATACGTGTAGAATAAGAAAGTTTTTATGAACAGACTCCTCGACCCAATTCTTACCATCTAGTACGAGTGATCATAGATTAGCAACCACTGGTTCACAATTGGCTTAAGAGGCTGCCAGTCGCTGATTGCTCTTTTTCGAAACGAAAAAAGAAATACTTCTGAACAAGCCACATCTCCTATTTTTATAAGTATATTACTTCAGGTTCCTACCTAGATTTCTATTAAGCTGAAAACATAATAGCAGAAACTTTTCACGATAAAAATATTATTTCAAAATGATACGTTTTACAATTTATGATCGAAATATTTTATATACCTACTATTAAAATCAACTTGTGATTTATTGTTAAAGATAGGTAATATGTAGATCTAGATTTCTATTAGGATAGATTTTTGATAAGTAATTATACATAATTTATATCATTAATTTATTCGAAAAGCTAAGGCGGACCACGCGCGGACGTGTGTTTGTCATCATTGCAGCGGTCGGTAGGATTATTTATCGAAGTGATTAAAGATGGGTACATCTTTATTCACATATACTATACATTATAAAATAGGAGATGTGGCTTGTTCACAAGTATTTCTTTTTTCGTTTCGAACAAAAATAATCGTCGACTGGCAGCGTCTTAAGCTCTTGTGCTTCAGTTAAATTCCGGCTTTTATGAGCCGAGTTAATTTAGATAATAATATATAATTCAATAATAATATAGATAATTTAATTTTAATAATTATACGAATGTGGCAGATGCATAAAGTTTATATTGTACCATTAGTGCTTTCTAGTACGGAGTAGAGCCGAAAAACCTACTTCAGTACCTCAAAATTATAGATCTTCCGGTAAACATTTATGTAACGATGCAGAAAGCTGCAATTCTAAATACATGTTGGACTATTCGAAAGTTTTTACAGGACGACTCCAACACCATACAAAACTAAAATGATACTCACTTGGCTTAGGCCGGTGAGCTTCATCTATAGGTACCGAAATTTCATATTTCGAGAAGTAATAACCTAATAATAATAATGCTTTATTGGTTTCTTAACCACAGTTAATATAACAGTGTTTGAAGACAGCCTACAGCCATTTAAGTATGAAAATACCTGTGTTATGAGACTCTTCCGTATCATGATATCTAATATTTAGATTAAGTTTGTAGAAGATTTTTTAAACAATATATTACAACGCTGGGTAGGTATGAGCATATGAAGAATACCTATCTAAAACCCAGAATTATAATTATAACTATAGTCGAAACGATGTAACTTTGAAACGAATATTGTAACTATATTTCGTTTTCGGTTTGCGAGTAGGCCCCCTGTATCTTAGGCGAAAAAAGGAATAGGATATAAATAGTATGTAAATAGTGTTTAAGTAAATAATTAAATTAATTAACTTCAAGTTTTAACCTATATATATATATATTTAAATATAAAAGTTGTAACCTATATGTTATTATCTATATGTTAATATGTTACCTATTTCGGGTTATCTTTTTCATATAAATAGGTACGTGCGAAAAATACAGCTTAAAATGAATGCATTAATTAAGTAATTTTAAGACGAATAATATTATTTTTTTATGAATGCAGAATCGTTTTTTCTCAATAACCGCAAGACATACAGTATGTTTTTTTTATGACAAAGATAACTTATGGATATAATCTAAATAAATTATAGACTGAAACACGATTGGTCAAACTTTTTCGATAGATTTATTTTCCAAAGTTGGCTCTTAAAAAAGACTAGTTTCGTTTTTAATCAAAACTATGAATAGCTAAACAGTTCGTTTTTAAATAATTCGTTAGATATACATACTAGCTAAGTAAATTATAGACAGTTTCTTTTTAAGTTTGATGGTATTCAAGATAATTCAGTTTTACTATTATTATTGTTTTATTACTTTTTCCGTCATACCGGGCTCAACCCATACAAAAAACCAAACATTTCACAAATAACAATTAAGTAAGTTGTCCTAGCTTTATAACAGTTAATAACTCCTCAGTTATATGAATTATTAAGGGCAGGGGTAAGGGTAAGGGTTTTTTTTACTATATGTGTTATTCATTGCGTAGATGCATAATTTAAATTGCATTTAATTAAAAGGATAATAAATATCATGTCCAAAATTGTTTTATTTCATTATAGTTACTAATAGACAATAACATTTATAACTACAAAGTTACTTGTTTTCATTAATTACTATGTTTTATCATTAAATATTATGTTGTTCTGATATCTTCAAGGATCTGAGCGTCTGGAGAGAGAATGTCTACCGTGCTCGGGGATTACCGTCGTGATCCTGTTTTTTTATATATATTTTTTGTTCTGATTTTTTAATAGGTTGTAAATATCGATTAAATAATTGTTTTAATATTTAATAAGAGTCATGTTTTTTTTTTCAGAAGTCACAATTACCACATCACTCAAAGGTCGACCACTCATAGTCGTTGCAGGATACAAGTTCTCTAAGAAAACATCTTATGGACCTAAAACTTATTGGAAATGTTCCACTCATTTCCACAAAGGTTGCCACGCCATCCTTCACACCAATAAAGATACTTTGACCATCATTAAATTACATAACGTTCATAATCATTAAATGCATTGACTATTGAAATAAGTAATGTATTTGTAATAATATTTAAAACTAGTAGAACCACCAGCGATATCGTTCACGTGAAATCATCTATATATATAAAAGAAAGTCGTGTTAGTTACACTATTTATAATTTAAAAACGGCTGAACCGATTTGGCTGAAAATTGGTGGGGACGTAGCTTAGAACCAGGAGACGGACATAGGATAAATAGGACGTGAACGGGAACTTAACACAACATTTGTTAATTCTAAAGCGATACGAAGTTCGCCGGGTTATCTCGTTTAAAAATAAAGATCAACTCTCGTTGCACCCTCAACACACACTTAAAGGTTGTTTTTTGAGAGATTATTTTATTAATCTCTTCTTCTTTATTTTAGTAGGTACCTTTACTAGAAAATGCACTAAGATTCTCTAACTTTCAACTTTACCATTTGAAGAATATATTTGAAGTTACGAGTACATATTTTTGTCGTGATCCTATTTATTTTTAATAATAATAATAATAATAATAATAATAATAAGATCTTTATTTATTAACTTAGTGCTAAGATAAACATTACGGATTAATATCTAATTATAGGTAACAACACATATAAAATATACACGATGCATATTATTTTTCATTAATTATAAAGCTGTTCTGATTTTTCGAATAGTTTCTAACAAAATATCGATTAAATAATTGTTTTAATGATTAAAGATTATAATGTTGTTTTTTAGGGTTCCGCACCCACAGTGTAAAAAACAGGACCCTATTACCAAGACTCCGCTGTCCGTCTGTCCGTCCGTTTGTCTGTCACCAGGCTGTAACCTATGAACCGTGATAGCTAAACAGCTTTGTGCGCGAGTCCGACTCGCACTTGGCCGGTTTTTTTTCAGATGTCACTATTACCACATCACTAAAAGGTCGATCAGTCATAGTCGCTTCAAGCTTACAAGTTCTGCTAGTCTTTAAAAAGTTTTATCATATAATGTTAGTGGTAATATTAGCTGTATAGCAACGTCGATCTTTTGTTTGTAAAGTGGGTGATAGACGTACGAGCAAGTACGCGTACTTATGGCTCGCCGACCTTTTTCGCTTGTGTGTCACCGTAAGTACGCGTACTTTAAAACCGCCGCGCAAAATCGTCGGCGATCCAACCGGTCTGAAATCTTGCTCGTAGCTCGTCATGGCTCGAACGTGTGGCAGCATTGCGAGCCGCGAGCCGCCATTTTGTTTCGACTTCGTTTCTTTTTTTTAGTTTTTAAAATGTAATACGATATTATTCCTAAATAACACAAAGCTTCTTCAGTCGACGACATCGCAATACAGAGTGAGTAAGCTTCACGTGTGTCACTAACGTCGAGCCGAGCAAGTTCGCGATCTTAAAAACCGCGTACTATAAGTTCGTACGTCTATCACCCACTTAAATGTGCATTTCTGATTTCAGAATTATCATTTTCTACATCACAGATGGGTAAGCCTCAGATTATCGCATCAGGCTACAGATTCTGTAGGAACCGGACACAGGGACTCAAGGTCTACTGGAGTTGTTCAACTCATAATAATAAAGGTTGTCGCGCTGTAATCCACACCTTAAGGGACATGACTATCATCAAATGCCATAATGTTCATAATCATTAACTGATATAATTATTAATATTACAAGAAAACTTAAATGAATAAAAAAAAATCTTACAATCTAATTAATAAAGTTTCTTGTGGTGTGTTTGTGGTCGCAGTCCTTCGAAAGAGCTCGGCCGATTTTTATGTTTTTTTTTATGTATATCTATCTGGTAGCTATTAGAATAGGTCGTAAAGTTTCATACCGTTTTTTACAAACGCTTATTATAAAAAAAAAACAAAGTGCTTTTTTCTGCGGTATTTTTGAAATTTGACAGGACAACGTTGGACGAGACAGCTAGTTTTATATTCTATTTTATTAACTTATTAAATAAACGAAAAAAAATAACATTATGTTTTGCTGTTTTCGTTTATCATTAATTATTAGTTTTTAAAATGTATCAAAACAGGAGAGATTATTCTAGTAAGTAACGTTTATTGGATTGATAGCCGAGTACAGATTAAGTTACAATGTAAGGGATAAGTTTTACTTGTAAAACCTTATGACACATCGAAGTCACCGCGCTTTCATCCACATCCTAGATGGCTTGATATGACTGTCATACAATTTCATAATGATTATAATCACCCACAACCAAATAAAAAGCTGAGCACCTATGTGTAATGTCAAACAAAAAAATTGTTTTCTGTTTCGCTGTTAAAAAGGCTTATGACTGACAAACATGAATCTACATCTTAGATTTATTTCTCTAAAAAAATATTATGTTTTATATGGCGTTATGGATACCGATAATTTTTAGGGTTACCGTACCCAAAGTGCAAAACGGGACCCTATTACTAAGACTTCGCTGTCTGTCTGTCTGTCACAGGGCTGTATCTCATGAACCGTGACCGCTATAACAACAAATATTAAAAACAGAATAAATATTTAAGTTGGGCTCCCACAACAAACGTGTTTTTTTGCCGTTTCTTATAGATAATGGTACATAACCCTTCGTGCGCGAGTCCGACTCGCACTTGGCCGGTTTTTTTTCAATACCTACCTTTTCGATCATTTTTTATTATTATAAATATACAAGAAAACTTTATGTGCTATTATATTTTTTTAATTTCAGATTTCATATTGACGGTATCGGAAAAAGGACGTCCGATAATTTTATTATCAGGATATCGATTCGGCATCCACCGCATCATAGGAGCTAAAGTTCGCTGGAGATGTTCTACGGACAGGAACTGTCGGGCAGTTCTTTATACTCTGACAAATAATACGACAATCCTCAAATGTTTTAATGTTCATGAACATTTACCAAATTACCCTTATTCTGGTGATTTAAAGCTTGATAAACAAAATTCAAAAAAATTCAAAATTCTAAATGATTTATTTCTATAAAATCACAAGGATCACTTTGAAATGTCTTAGGAACTAGGTGCGGCTACGCCTGTTCCTCGCGACCAAGCCTAGAAGAATCAGGCAACAAACACGGCTTGGGGTCTACCTTTTTTTTTCAATGATTCTTTCCTTAATGCTATGTAGAGCTCCTGTGTGGAGCCGATCGAACAAGGTGAAGGCACAAACAAGAATAATAAATAAAAAAATAATTAAAGTAGACAAATGTTACACGAAATAAAATACTAAAATAATTTACTTAGACGGCTGTCGAGTGGCAGAGCGACATCAGGCCACGAGGATTTATCATTTATATAATCATCTACTTGACCTGTCACTTGCAACCTGTCACGTATGGAATGCTAACTACTGCAAAATGAGGGCTTGTGCCAAATATAATGTGTTTGGACGTGCCTCTGACTACCCCCCTAGACATCTTTAAAGGATCTAAGCGTCTGGAGATCTGAGAAGATGACTACCGTACTTGGAGATTACAGTCATGATAGAGATTTTATTATTATTATTTTTTTAATAAAAAAAAATATTTCGTATATACATTACCCAATTTCGATTGCCATAATGCTATTAATTTATAACCTAATATTTAACGTAGGAAGTTACTGTTAATAAAACAAATCTGATTGACCTTCCTTGCTTATTTTACTTTTGTAACTATAACTATTATTGTTAAAAGAATATAATGAAATCAGGATGAGTTTTTATTGTGCAACGCTTTTTTAGATAGATGTGTCACTATGCCACTGTACTGTGAGGATTCACACGTAATGTCAATGTTATACCTAATAATATGTTTCAGGAATTTCATTTACGATTTCCGAAAGGGGACGTCCTATCATTCTAGTATCAGGCTATAGATTTCGCAAAAGTCGCCGTACTAAAACGAAAGTTCACTGGAGATGTTCCACAGATACCAAATGCCGCGCATTGTTGCACACTTTGGTGGACGATAAGACTGTTACCAAATGCTACAACGTACATCACCATCCAATATCGAATTGATTTTCAAAATAGGATTAACGTTAAGGGGCTCCCAGTCGCTGATTGCTCTTTTTCGAAACGAAAAAAGAAATACTTCTGAACAAGCCACATCTTCTATTTTTATAAGTATATTACTTCAGGTTCCTACCTAGATTTCTATTAAGCTGAAAACATAATAGCAGAAACTTTTCACGATAAAGATATTATTTCAAAATGATACGTTTTAGAATTTATGATCGAAATATTTTATATACCTACTATATCAACTTGTGATTTATTGTTAAAGATAGGTAATATGTAGATCTAGATTTCTATTAGAATAGATTTTTGATAAGTAATTATACATAATTTATATCATTAATTTATTCGAAAAGCTAAGGCGGACCACGCGCCGACGTGTGTTTGTCGTCATTGCAGCGGTCGGTAGGATTATTTATCGAAGTGATTAAAGATGGGTACATTTTTATTCACATATATTATACATTAATAGGAGATGTGGCTTGTTCAGAAGTATTTCTTTTTTCGTTTCGAACAAAAACAATCGTCGACTGGGAGCGCCTTAATCATTGAAACTGACAATGTATACATATATTTTTTTTTTCATAAAATCTAATATTTATATCAAATGTGTTGTTTTTTGTTGTAGTTGAGTTTGTTATAGATATCTACCCAGTTTTAAGTATCCTATGATATCTGATTTAGATAAGAGTAATTTCGCAAATAGATTACGCACATTTTATCTGAATAACCGGTCATGGAAGAACCTAACTAAAGATGCGAAAAGAGTCGCAGTAGGCTGGATTGGATTAGACAGAAAAATAACAACCTATCTAGGTTATTATTTTTTCTAAATAATCTTACCTTGTTTCTGCTCGCAATTTTATTATAAATATAAATATAATTTATATTAAATATTTTTTTAAATATAATTCGCAATATACATGTAAGTACTTAAAAACTGTTCAACACTACTTTTAGGTTTTAAGTATTGAAAAAATACTGAAATATATATACTCGCATGATGTCAGTGTAAAAACTATTAATTTGTAATCTTTTATTGTTTTTGTTACAATCAGGCAGCTCGGTGATTTGGCTAAAATCACCTACTTGCTCAAGAATATTGCATACTCTACTCGATGCGCCTAGAATAATTACCGTTTTAAATATTTCAGATATAGTAATTGTATCAACAACATCGCGACGAGGACATCCTTATATTAATATAGATGGATACCAGTATGGCAGGCATAGGGTCATGGGACCCAAAACCCATTGGAGATGTTCTAAGGCTCGTCAACGCTGCAAAGCGGTAATACACACTTTGGAAGACATGACCATCACCAAATACTACAATGAACACAATCACTAGAAACCAACTGACATTTTCTAACTCCTTTCCTCCTTTTTCTAACCCGAACCTAAAACTATAAATGGGTATCAATAGGTGTGCCTCCATTATGGCGACATTCTCTACAATGTTATTTTATTACACAAAGCCACATATATAGGTACACTAGGAACACTGGTATATAATTAATTATATAATAAAAAATAATATTACGTGTTTTAGCGTACTCTGTTGTTTTTTCTGTTGTCCATCCCGGCTTCGCAAGGATGTAGGTACACCCGTAATAATGTAACTGATATGTAGATATGGCTGGAAAAGGCGTGTTGGTGATACCACGACTATCATTCCGAAGGTCGTGGGTTCGAAACCCCGCGTGCATCAATGAATTTTTCTGTTCGAAAAAAATATATGCGCATCAAAAAACGTGCTTAAAACGGTGAAGAAACGGTGGTTTACACTAGATTTTTAATATTATGACTTTCATCTCTTGTTTTCCGAAATATTCGCAACATACGAGGGAATCCTGTCATTGTCATAAATGGGTATAGATTTAATAAGGTAATGGGGTGTAAGACCTATTGATAACAAAGGCTGCCGTGCTGTTGTACATACATTAGAGGACCTGTCTATCGTCAAATGCCATAATGTTCACAATCATTAAAATTATGTGATGTGAGTGAATGAAGCAAAAGAAGTGTGTCAGTATCGAAGCAATTGAAAAACCGTGGTCTGTGCCTATACCTCTGGGGAACAGAACGTTATTTTGTGCATGTATGTATATATATATGTATGTATGTATTAAAATATTATTTTGATAACAGTTGCAATAACCAATACAATTAAAGCGATCCTTGTGATACCTTTTGACTTTGTACTTTCACTAAAGTTTAAACAGGCTTTGAATACTTACGTACTTTGTTGTTGTTGGCAACGGCCGATAAGGTGAACTTAAAAACATTTGCGCTAGATTTTTAATATTATGACTTATCATAAATCTTTTGTTTTCAGAAATATTCGCAACATTAACTCGATCAAAACGAGGGCACCCTGTCATTGTCATAAATGGGTATAAGTTTAATAAGAATCAGGTAACAGGGTGTAAGACTCATTGGAGGTGTATTACACATAACAAAGGCTGCCGTGCTGTTGTACATACATTAGAGGACATGACTATCGTCAAATGCCATAATGTTCACAATCATTAAAATTATGTGATGTGAGTGAATGAAGCAAAATAAGTGTGTCAGTATCGAAGCAATTGAAAAACCGTGGTCTCTGCCTATAACTCTGGGGAACAGGCGTTATTTTATGCATGTATGTATGTATATATATATATGTATGTATGTATTAAAATATTATTTTGATAACAGTTGCAATAACCAATACAATTAAAGCGATCCTTGTGATACCTTTTGGCTTTGTACTTTCACTAAAGTTTAAACAGGCTTTGAATACTTACGTACTTTGTTGTTGTTGGCAACGGCCGATAAAGTGAACTTAAAAACATTTGCGCTAGATTTTTAATATTATAACTTATCATAAATCTTTTGTTTTCAGAAATATTCGCAACATTAACTCGATCAAAACGAGGGCACCCTGTCATTGTCATAAATGGGTATAAGTTTAATAAGAATCAGGTAACAGGGTGTAAGACTCATTGGAGGTGTATTACACATAACAAAGGCTGCCGTGCTGTTGTACATACATTAGAGGACATGACTATCGTCAAATGCCATAATGTTCACAATCATTAAAATTATGTGATGTGAGTGAATGAAGCAAAATAAGTGTGTCAGTATCGAAGCAATTGAAAAACCGTGGTCTCTGCCTATAACTCTGGGGAACAGGCGTTATTTTATGCATGTATGTATGTATATATATATATGTATGTATGTATTAAAATATTATTTTGTTAACAGTTGCAATAACCAATACAATTAAAGCGATCCTTGTGATACCTTTTGGCTTTGTACTTTCACTAAAGTTTAAACAGGCTTTGAATACTTACGTACTTTGTTTTTGTTGGCAACGGCCGATAAAGTGAACTTAAAAACATTTGCGCTAGATTTTTAATATTATAACTTATCATAAATCTTTTGTTTTCAGAAATATTCGCAACATTAACTCGATCAAAACGAGGGCACCCTGTCATTGTCATAAATGGGTATAAGTTTAATAAGAATCAGGTAACAGGGTGTAAGACTCATTGGAGATGTATTACATATAACAAAGGCTGCCGTGCTGTTGTACATACATTAGAGGACATGACTATCGTCAAATGCCATAATGTTCACAATCATTAAAATTATGTGATGAGAGTAGTAATTGAAAAACCGTGGTCTCTAACTATAGATTTTGACACGGGTCTTTATCACGTAATTACCTTTAATTTACTTTCCCGACGTTTCGGCTATGTTACAATAACCATGGTCGCGGCCATGGTTATTGTAACATTATTATGTCTACTAATCACGATAGTTTGAATAATAAAACCGTGGTCTCTTCCTACCCCTCTGGGAAACAGGCGTTATTTTATGTATGTATTAAAAATATTATTTTAATGGCAGTTACAATAACCAATACAATTAATTTTAGAAAGTATCTTGACGGTTATTTTTTATGAAACTGTGATCTCTTTACATTTTAACTTATACTCTTTACAGTCCCGATAGTCGTTGACATGTCAAATTTCAATATCCCACAGAACCATAGAACGAAGCACTTTCAGTTTTTCCCGAACATTCCAAAAAGAGGTACTAAATATACATTAAAAAAATCATTAAAATCGGTCGAGCCGTTTCTGAGGTGTGCGACCACAAACACTGTGGCGCGAGAATTTTATATATTAGAAGATTATTTGATTTTGAACATCAAATTTACATAATCACGTTTTTCAGAAATACTTTTCTCCACATCAGCAAAAGGTTTTCCTATCATTGTCGCAGATGGATACCGATTTAATAAAAAACAGATCAGAGGATGTAAGACCCATTGGAGATGTATGACCCATACTTTAGGTTGTCGAGCTGTTATACACACTTTAGAAGATATGACCATCATCAAATATTATAATGTTCATAATCATTAAATTTTATAATGTTCATAGTCTTTAAATTTTAATGTAAAGGTGTGACCAGACATTGCGCGGGATTACCCGCAGCCGCGCTATGTTTTTACGACAGCCGCGCGCGGCAGCCGCGAGCTACCTGCCGCGCTCAAACGATGTTATTGTTCGTTCGCACGGCATACTTGCCGCGCGCTGCTGCCGCGCTCGTTTACCGCGCAATATCTGGTAACGCCTTAATTGTTTTCATTTTAATTAGAAATACGGCTAATTATCAAGTTTTTAACTAGCCGTATTTCTAGTTAAAACGTTTAAACCACAGTAGTTTTCATTCTGTAAATGGTTTCGTTTACGTAATATTTTAAAATGTAAATTAATTTTTAAGTTAGGCTTTTACTTAAGTTACAGCTACTCGTTATGTTATGCATTGCATACACATATCAATACCGGATGTATCACCTTACGTACGAGACAAACCCCTGTTTTACAGGAGAGCAAAAACAAGATTTCTTTCTTAAGTAAATGTGTCTGTATTTTTTTTCCTGTCAATCTTTTTGTCCTATTTAAATGCTTCCAAGAACAGTGTCTTAGATTTTTAGTATCTTTCATACTTTAAATTCAAAATTAAGATATTCCTTATGTTTTCGTAGATAGCATGTCCCTTACCGTTAAAATCAATGTAAAACCGTACCTGGTCAGCAATAGTGTAAGGAACAAGTGTAAAAATAAAACTATAGATCATTTTAACGTAAAGGTCTCTAACTAGTATTCATTTTGTTGTAAGTCAACAAGAAACTACTAATAATAACCTTATTTTCTTTTTAAGTGAATTTAGTGTAAGGGACAATTTATTTGATTGAAGACACACACTTTTATCGAAATGAAGAACTGGACTTAACATGCCTGTTACGTTAACGTTTATGAATTATTTCTGTTTAGAACTTTTTTAAAGATATCAAAATTCTAAGTATACCAGTCGATAGAGCACGTGATTTTAGAACGAACATATTTAACACATTTTCGACAAAATGTAAGGGACATTTTGTCGAAAATGTGTTAAATATGCGTATACGTTAATTGATACTTCCGGTATCGATATGTTAATTTGTGCAAGATCTCTGCTTAAAGCGAGTACAGCCTAAATTGTTAGTAAAAATTATATACAAAATATTGCTTTTTTTAAGTAAGTACTATAATTATGTCAAAATAAAAAAATAAAAACAAAACCACTTTTAAAAATGAAATTATAAAAGCAATGCAGGAATTAATTCATTAAATTAATGATGTCGCGCTGAGGCTGACTGTGTTAATAAATTTAATTTAGTTTTAATAATTTAAAATAAGTTTTTTTATTAAAAATATATTTATAAAATCAAGCTTTTATAAATCCAAGGGCCCTAATACTCGTCAAGACAAATCCAACTAGCCCAAACACGTCGTGGTTATGTTGTGTAGCTGAGGAGTTCCTATGGCTATATCTGAGCTCCATCATCAGACCAGCTCGCTAGTACCATAATTTTACATTGTCATTGGAGATTGATAGGTATGCAAAGTTTTACCTCAATCCGACTATTTACTGAGGAGTTCTATTGAACAGCTCATCATAAGCTGAGATTTTTTTGACAAAATAAATTTTAATTACCGACCTTAGTAGGATTCAACCTTTTAAGTAGAATGCGTTGCTATGACAACTCAATGTTTTCGTTCTAAATTGTTTATTTTTTTGCACATCAGCGTCATCTAAACCAAAATCATCCTTTTGCGTTTTTTTATCATTTAGGGGTTGTTTTTCGGATTATAAGTTCCCCCTTTTGTTATTCAGATTTTTTATCTGCATACTACATGCACTGCATACACAAATTTTATCTTTATCCGTTGTGTCGTTTAGGTTTGATTAGGGAACAAACTTATACAAACTTACAAACTTTCGCTTTTATAATATACAGTCCTGAAATTATTTTACTAATTTAATAAATTTATATACTTGTGTTTCAGTTATATCAATGAGTTTGTCAGTCAAAGGTAATCGTATTATCGTGGCTGATGGATATAGGTTTAGTAAGAAACAAATATATGGATTAAAGGTCCATTGGAGATGTATGAGCCATAGAACAGGATGTAAAGCTAGAATACATACCTTAGAAGATATGACCATCACCAAATGGTACAATGTCCATAATCATGAACGTATTGGATTTTAGCTGTGAGTTTGTGAGTGTTTTGAATAAATAAATAAACATATAATGAATATATTTATTTTCTTTTTAAAAATAAAATAAATAAATAGGTTCATGACTGTAATCTCCCATTACGGTAGACATTATCCTCTCAGATCTCCAGGCGCTTAGATCCTTGAAGATGTCTAGTGGGGGGTAGTCAGAGGCACGTCCAAACATAACATTTGGCACATGCCCACATTTTGCAGTAGTTAGCATTCCATACCTGAAAGGTTGCAAGCCCATCGTCGCTTATAAGAATACTAACTGGTTTCCTCACGATGTTTTCCTTCACCGTTTTGATCGCGTGTTTTGATGAGCATATAATTTTTTCGAACAGAAAATTCCATTGATGCACACCGGGATTCCCAGGCGGTATCTCCCACTTTCATATTATCTAAATCAAATATAACAAAAAAAAAATATACGAGTATTTATATATTTTTTTTTATTATTAACCAACACGTATTGCGGTTTTCATAAATTTACATAATTTTTTGTACCTACTTTTTAACGCTTCTTCTGTCACCAAAAATTATGTATATTGTTAATTATTAAATTGCAAATGTTCATAATATAACCTTTTTTTGTGTTTCACGTCATCAAAAGGTCATCCTGTCATTATCGTAGATGGATATAAATTTAATAAAAAACAGGTTGCTGGTAAAAAGATCCATTGCAGGTGTATGCGTCACTCATCAGGGTGTAGAGCTAGGATACATACATTATTAGAAGATAGGACTATCATAATCATAATCACTATCATAATTAGGTCATAATCTTCATAATCATGAAGACTAGTAATATTTTTTTTGATAAATGCAGAATAATTTCTTCTCATCAACCGAAAAACATACAGTTTTGTTTTTGTGAGAAAGATAACTTAGTGGGCTGTATGTCGACGATTGCTCTTTCTCGAAACGAAAAAAGAAATACTTCTGAACAAGCCTACCTTCTGAAGTAATATACTTATAAAAATAGGAGATGTTCCTATTTTTATAAGTATATTACTTCAGGTTCCTACCTAGATTTCTATTAAGCTGAAAACATAATAGCAGAAACTTTTCACGATAAAGATATTATTTCAAAATGATACGTTTTAGAATTTATGATCGAAATATTTTGATACCTACTATTAAAATCAACTTGTGATTTATTGTTAAAGATAGGTAATATGTAGATCTAGATTTCTATTAGAATAGATTTTTGATAAGTAATTATACATAATTTATATCATTAATTTATTCGAAAAGCAAAGGTGGACAAACACACGTCCAAAGTTGGCTGTTCCTAAATACTACGAGTAATTTAGTTTTTACTCAAACTAAGAATAGCTAAACATAAACAGTTCATTTTTATATAATTCGTTAGCTAATTATACTAGCTACATAAATGAAAGAAACTTTATTTTGAAGTTTTAAGATTGTCAAGGTAATGCAGTTTTATCACTTTTTCTGTCGTATGCGGGACTCAGACCAAACGAAAAAAAAATTTCAAGCATCTTCTTATGTCACAAAAGTCACGGGCTTAATTTTACTAAAAAAAAAAAATAAAAAAAAAATATATAAAATCACGCTGTCTATGTACCTACTTTC
The DNA here is from genome assembly GCA_912999785.1 of Hydriomena furcata. Lineage (NCBI taxonomy): Eukaryota > Metazoa > Arthropoda > Insecta > Lepidoptera > Geometridae > Hydriomena > Hydriomena furcata. The sequence goes on along the minus strand of OU538831.1, from coordinate 2,898,268 downwards.
AGAAATCTATATATCAACAACACAGCGAGGTCAACCTCTGATTATTGTATCCGGGCACAGATTTAGAAGAAATCAGGCTAATGGATCTAAAATTTATTGGAGATGTACTTCTCACCGCTCAAAAGGCTGCCGAGCTGTATTACACACTTTAGAAGATATGACTATAGTAAAATGTTTCAATGTTCATTCCCACTAGCATTTTCTGGTGCTAGATAATTTATTTACGTAAACAAATACATTTTTTTTATAAAAGTTACTGTGTATTTGTAATCTATTCATTTATTTAATTTTTTTTTAATTAATTATTAAGACGAGGAGTAAAAATAAAGAATTATAAAAATGATTTTTTATGTGTTATTTCAGATGCAATATTTACAAAAACTAAACGCGGTCGTCCTATGATAATCGTATCAGGGTACAAATTTACTATAAATAGTAGTGGAAAATTTAAAACCCATTGGAAGTGCTCTCATATCAATTATGGTTGCCGCGCGGTTCTTCACACTTTAGTAGAAAGTATGACTTTTGTCAAATGTGTCAATGTTCATAATCACTAAAGGTATGACCAGACATAGCGCGGCATTTGAGCGCGGCATTCGCAGGACACAAGTTTAAACACAACGGTAAATGTACGCGCGGCCGTCGTCCAATCATAGCGCGGTAAGCAGCGCGTGCTCAAATCCCGCGCTATGTCTGGTCACACCGTAACATACAAATAATGTCGTATTATATATACAAATAACTCGTTGACTTCAAACATCAATTTTCAACATTTGTCCAGAACATACAGTATCTTTCTACAAAGAATGTGCTGCAATACCGGACAATAATATTGAGTAGTTTATAAAACTTATGATTCAATTGTAAGTAAAACTGATTGATATCTATAAATACCAAAATATTCATTATTATTAAGTTTTTTTTTATCATGTTTGGAACGCAGGGTCTTGCTAAAGTTGATTATTATTAGGCCAATGTTTAAATAATTATAATAAAAATATTTTGTACTAATGATGTGCTTTTTTTATCAAAATCTATATACATCAACTTAATATTATTATCATCCTCAATGCTTTGTTAAAAAATATTAATTTAGCCATTTAAATTGCAAAAGAAATACATGGTCAAATATACCCTCTACAACCTCCACGTAACTATTTTCACCGCATCCTCGACGGGTTAAATCTGCGTACGGTGTCGCGCGTAGTTGCTAGTAGATCAAATCTTGAAATTACTTATTAGGAAGATTACTTTTTATTTGTTCATTACATTATTTCCATTTCAAAACCATTTATATTGCACCCTAAAAACCACACAGTTTTTGTCTGGGTACTTACATTCGTCGTAAAATCAAATATTACGTAACATTACCTATGTTACCATAGAAAACAGACGTGTATCATGTTAAATAACTCTTTGCAAATCTAGAAGTAAACAATAGAATGTCATCACAAATCAGCTGATATTCATCAATTGCAAGAAAAAAAACCGCCCAAGTGCGAGTCGGACTCGCGCACGAAGTGTTCCGTACCATTATGTATAAAAAAATATGTTTGAAGTATGGGAGCCCCCCATTAAATATTTATTTTATTCTGTTTTTAGTATTTGTTGTTATAACGGTAAAAGAAGTACATAATCTGTAAAAATTTCGACTGTCTAGCTATCACGGTTCATGAGATACAGCCCTGTGACAGACAGACGGACTGACAGACAGACATATTGTTTATGGTATATCAATAATGTGGATACTTGAATAAAAGTAATATAGTGTGTGCACTGTTCGTACAATAAAATGTCGTTTCATTATAGGTTATGGGCCCAGACTCAGATAAAATCGATTTAAGTTGGAATTAATAGTTTTTTCGCCAGTAATCACAGTGTTTTAAAGTTGGCAGTAATAGGAACTTGTTCACGATCAGTTATTTATAGAATAGTAGTGTATTTTCAAAAATGACATCGAACTACCTAGTCAACGTGCCCAAGCTCAAGGGACGCGAAAACTACAGTGAATGGGCTTTTGCCGCGGAGAATTTTCTGGTGCTTGAGGGCATGCTGCACTGCATATGTCCCTCTGAAAAAGCAGCAGGAGCCGCAGATGACGCAAAATCCAAGGCGAAACTAATCCTAACTATCGACTCCGCTCTCTACGTACATGTTCGAGATGTGAAAACTACCAAGGAACTATGGGACAAGCTGAAGGCTTTATTTGATGATTCAGGTTTCACGAGAAGAATAAGTCTATTGCGGCATCTGATCTCCGTACGCCTAGAAAATTGCAATTCAATGGCAGCCTACGTGACTCAAATCGTCGATACCGGGCAGAAATTGGCGGGAACCGGGTTCAACATTAATGATGAATGGATTGGGTCATTGTTGTTGGCTGGATTAACGGATAAATTTTCTCCGATGATTATGGCTATTGAGCATTCAGGCATGAAAATCACAACGGATTTCATCAAATCAAAATTAATGGATATGGAGGAAGTTGGTGAAAATGGCGGCGCTCTCGCAAGTTTTAGATACCAACCGAACAAGAAAAAAGATATGTCTATGAATGCAAAATGCGATAAAAATGGCGGTTCAAGTTCGAAGCAAATCAAATGTTACAAGTGTAAGCAAATTGGTCACTATAAAAACCAGTGTACTACTACTATGAAGAAAGATTCTAAAACGTCGGAAAGTACACCAAAACAAACTAACGCATTCAGTGTGGTTTTTCTAAGTGGCGGTTTCTCTAAAAATGATTGGTACATCGACTCGGGGGCGAGTGTACATTTGACGACGAACAAATTGTGGGTTTCTAATGCCAGAGAACCTCATACCAAAGAAATTATGGTGGCAGATCAGAACAAAGTACCCGTTTGTTGTTCTGGCGAAGTGAAAATTATAACCTCAACAGGTGATTCACAGTTTGAAGTGAATGTTGATGATGTGTTGTGTGTACCTAGTCTCACGACAAATCTTCTGTCAGTCAGTCAGCTCATTAGCAAAGGCAACAGAGTGCACTTTAGTAGAAATGGTTGCAATATTTACAACAAGAAAAACACATTGGTTGCAAGGGCTTTGTTGGAGAATGGAGTGTACAGGCTCATTTTATCACAAAATGGATTGGCAGCTACCGTGGTGTCAGGAGATACATGGCATCGCAGATTGGGACATGTCAATAGCCATTACTTAAACAATATGACAGATGCAGTTGAAGGTATGAAACTGATTGAGAAAGTTAATATCAGCAAATCATCTTGCACAGTGTGCTGTCAAGGTAAGCAAAACAGGCTACCATTTACTCATGTTGGTACGAGAAGTAATCAGTTACTACATGTAGTGCACACAGATATTTGCGGACCAATGGAGAAGACATCTATTGGTGGGTCCAGATATTTCTTGATATTTGTGGATGATTATAGTCGCATGATATTTGTGTACTTCCTAAAAGAAAAATCTGAAGCTCTATCTCGTTTCAAAGAATTCAAAGTGCAAGTCGAGAACCAAACTGGCGAGAAAATTAAAATATTAAGGAGCGACAATGGTCGAGAATTCTGTAATAAAGAATTTGATGTTTACTTACAGAAGGAAGGTGTGATTCATCAAAAAACCAATGCATACACACCAGAGCAGAATGCTGTATCCGAACGCAATAATCGCACAATAGTAGAGAAAGCAAGGTGTCTGTTGTTTGATGCAAATCTTGGCAAAGAATTTTGGGCCGAAGCTACAAACACAGCTGTTTACCTGCAGAACAGAACTTCTATTACAGCATTGGAAAGAAAAACACCATATGAAACTTGGCATGGAAAGAAACCGGATGTAAGCCAAATACGTGTCTTTGGCAGTCCTGTGATGGTCCATGTACCCAAAGAGAAGAGGAAGAAATGGGACCAGAAAGCAGAGCAGCACATTCTTGTTGGATTTCCAGAGAATGTCAAAGGATATCGAGTTTATAACCCGAAGACAAGGAATGTAACTACCAGTAGAGATGTCATCATAATGGAAACTGAGAGGAAACCAGATGTTACTGTTCCAGTTCCAGTAGAGGAAGAAAACTCTGATGAAGTGGTGGAGTACAGCTCAGACAATGAGTACTCTGACCAGTCACAAGATACGGTGAAGCTTGACAGCTCCTTTACACCGGATGACACTACTTGGCATCACAGTTCTTCAGATGAGTTCTTCGATCCTGACAATGACCAACCTTTGAGAGAACCAAGTACTCGAGTCAAGAAAAAACCAGATAGATATGGCTACACAAGCATGTGTGTTGGTGATCAAAGTGTTCCTGATGATATTTCATATCATGATGCCACGAGTGGTCCAGAGAAGGAACAATGGATGCAGGCAGTCCATGATGAGTTAAACTCATTTAGTGAAAATGATGCATGGGTGCTTGTAGACAGGCCCCAAGACAAAAGTGTTGTGAGTTGTAAGTGGGTATTCAAAAAGAAAGTGGACATTGACAATAATGTGAGGTATCGTGCTAGACTGGTGGCGAAAGGTTTTACCCAGGTAGCTGGTGTGGACTATGAAGAAACCTTTTCTCCGGTGGTTAGGCATTCCACGTTAAGACTTTTGTTTGCTCTAAGTGTACAACTAGATTTTAGCATCACACATTTAGATGTTACAACAGCTTTTCTAAATGGCCACTTAAAAGAAGAAATTTATATGTGTTTACCTGAAGGTTTTCCTGTAAAAGGTCAGGGTCATAAGGTGTTAAAATTAAAAAAGGCTATTTATGGTTTGAAACAATCATCCTTGGCATGGTACCAAAGAGTGGATGAAACATTATGTAATTTAGGATATTCCAGAAGTAAATTAGAGCCATGTTTGTATTCTAAAGTAACTAATAATAATTTAAGAACTATAGTCGCATTGTATGTTGATGATTTTTTGATTTTTTCAAATAATACTCAGGAAACAGAATGTTTAAAAAATAAATTATGCTCAACATTTAAAATCAAAGATTTAGGAAATGTAAAGCAGTATCTTGGCATGAGAATAACTAGAAAAAATGGTGTTATTTGTATTGATCAACAGAATTATATTGAACAATTGTTATGTAAATTCAATATGTCAGATTGCAAAACTGCAGACACACCCATAGAATGTAAACTGAATGTAGAAAAAGCTGACGTGTCTGATAGTAAATTACCTTATCAAAAGTTAATAGGTAGCTTGATGTATCTTGCAGTACTTACTAGGCCAGACATTGCTTATTCAGTTAGCTACCTAAGTCAATTTAACAATGCATATTCCATTGTTCACTGGAATTATGCCAAAAGAATTTTAAAATATTTGCATAAAACTAAGAGTTTTTGTCTTAAGTATACCAAGGAGGCAGTAGATCTAGAAGGATATGCAGATGCAGATTGGGCAAGTGATAAGCTTGATAGGCGGTCATATACAGGGTTTTGTTTTATTATGTCTGGATCTGCTATCTCTTGGGAAAGCAAAAAGCAGAAAACTGTAGCTTTGAGCAGTACGGAGGCTGAGTATGTTTCTTTGTCAGAGGCTTGCAGAGAAGCCATATATTTAAGAAGATTAAAATGTGAAATAACTGGTGTTCTTTGTAAAATGATAATTTACAATGACAATCAGAGTGCATTGAAGTTGACAAAAACTTATCAATCACATAAGCGTTCTAAGCATATAGATGTTAAATACAACTTTATTCGTGAATTGATTGTAAATGGTACAGTTGAAGCCAAGTATTTGTCAACATCTGAAATGCCCGCTGATCTCCTTACTAAAGGGTTGTGTACTATCAAGCACAACAAGTTTATGAAAAAACTAGGTATTATAGAATGTTAGTAGTTTAAGTGGGGGATGTATTTTTGATATAAGTGGGGGTATTGTTTATGGTATATCAATAATGTGGATACTTGAATAAAAGTAATATAGTGTGTGCACTGTTCGTACAATAAAATGTCGTTTCATTATAAGACAGACAGACGGACAGCGAAGTCTTAGTAATAGGGTCCCGTTTTTACCCTTTGGGTACGGAACCCTAAAAAGGTATTTATTTTTGTGCAATTTCAGGAATGGAAATTATGGAAATTATGTTCAATGAAAGGCGAATTGCCTGTTATTTACCTCTCTGGCTACAAATTCCACAAGCATCGAGTTCACGGTCTAAAGACCTATTGGAAATGCACTCCTGACGGATTTTATAAAGGAGGCTGTCTTGCAATAATACATACACTTGAAGATGTGATAATGTAATAATATTCACAACCATTAAAGAACACGTAACCGGTGAAGGAAAACATCGAGAGTAAACCAGTTAGTATTCTTGTAAGCGGCGACGCGACGGGCTTGCAACCTGTCACGTGTGGAATGCTAACTACTGCAAAACGTGGGCACGTGCCATATGTAGTGTTTGGACGTGCCTCTGACTAACCCCTTTAGATGTTAATGCCTTTATCGACTAATAATGAAATTCTTGTGATATTTATAAATTAAATAAATTTGCTATTTAACAAATATTCATTAAATTATAATTTTGAACCCGCAATTTTTGCATTTTTACCCGCAATGTAATGCCCGCAATAACACTCTAGTCATCGAATCTTTATTATAAAAAATGTATTAAAGATATGTGAGTGGGATGTACCTCGACTTTCAATCTGAAGGTCGTGGGTACAAATCCCGGCGTGCATCAATGGATTTTTGGGTTCAAAAATGTATATGCGCTCAAAACGGTGAAGGAAAACATCGTGAGGAAACCAGTTAGTGTTCTTATAAGCGGCGATGGGCTTGCAACCTGTCACGTATGGAATGCTAACTACTGCAAAATGTGGGCATGTGCTAAATATAATGTTTGGACGTGCCTCTGACTACCCCACATCTTCAAAGGATCTAAGCGTCTAGAGATCTGAGAGAATGTTTACCGTACTTGGGGATTACAGTCGTGATCCTATTTATTTATTTTATTTTATTTTTATTAAAATTATATTCGGGTAATCGAGAAAGACTAACATTTTGATAATAAAATATTTTAGTATTGATATTGTGTTTTTTTAAATCCACTTCGAAATGAAATCTTCAAACAATGTTTGATAATTTCAACTAAATAATCAAACATACACATATGTTCAGTTATTAAAATAGTGCGATTTCCGCAGTTGAATTCGCAACATCGAAGCGTGGCCGACCCCTCATAATCATCTCAGGGTACAGCTTTTGTCAGAAACGGATCACTGGTTCCACGACATCCTGGAGGTGTTCCACGAACCAATCCAAAGGCTGCACTGCTTCAATACATACTTTAAAAGACATGACAATCACTCAATGCTATAATGTACATAACCATTAATATAGATTCGTTAACTTTTCATAATATTCCATGGCCATGATCAGTCTCGATCAAATAACATAATATTCGATCGTGTAGAAATGTTATTTATGTGTCATAAACTTTATTCATAATCTACTAACCTACCTACATACTATCGTACCTTTAAAATTAAATTATTAATAAAATATTGTTTACTTTTACAACTTTCATCTTTAGGTATTTTTTAGGCACAAAATCGGTAGACTTTTTATCCAGGTACCACCCGTGCGAAGCCGGGGCGAGCAGCTAGTTATTACAGCTAGTGATCTTTTGCAATGCCCTACCCGGGCTCATGTTGATACCATATTTATTTAAGACCAAAATGTACACATGAAAGCAATAAAAACTTTGAACTTTGAACTTTATAATATATAAAACTTTTTCTCACCTTCATCAAAGCCGTAGATTTCTTTTGTTGCTATTTCACTAATATTATTAATTATGTTTCAGTGGTGTCATTTATTTGCAAGTCGGTGCGAAGCAATGTTCTGTTGAAATTCGGCCAATTCACCTTCTCTAAGAAGCGCTCGATAAATGGTAGAACAAGGTGGGTTTGTTCAACGCATTACGGCAGAGGATGCCACGCAACTGCTTATACGTACGGTTTTAAGGTATATAAACGGAATTCTTACCACAATCACGCGTCTTCGTCAAGGAAACGCAAATCCAATATGGAAACTTCTTGGTTTCAAGATTTGATACTGAATAGTGAAAGCGAGTAGTTCTGAAAATAAATATAAATAAAATAAACATAATGCATTTTAGTCAAAGAATTAAAAAAGTTTAATGGTAGTAAAGTAGACGTGGTAGAATTAACAAGATTTCTAGGAATTCAAATTGATAGCAAATTAAATTGGAAAACCCATGTTGAACTTCTAAGTAAGCGAGTAAGTAGCTCCACTCTATAAATTATCCTCTATTATTAACTTAGAAACACTACTTACAGCTTATTATGGAACAGTAGAGTCTATCCTAAGGTTTGGTATAATTTTCTGGGCTAACTCTACTAATAAAGACTTCATTCATATTTAATAGACAAAAAAGATGCATTAGATCGATGTTTAACCTGCACGTTACCGACAGTTGCAGACCTTTGTTCATTGAGCACAAGATTCTAACGATTCCGTCGTTATATATATTTGAAATGGCATTATTTGTTAGAAAACATCCCCATCTTTTCCCACGAAAATCTGATTTTGTAGTCCGAAATAGACGTGATAGCAGTAAACTCCAAATGCCTAAAACTAAAACAGCTTTCCTACAAAACAGTGTAGTCTGTATGACACGTAAAATCTACAACAAAATACCTAAATAATTGAAAGATCTTGACGATAATATATTTAGGACTAAATTTAAACAATTATTAATCAACAAATGCTATTTATTATAATATTAACGATTTCATGACAGATAAATTTTGACATCACCATATTTTACTATTGAGCCTGTTACTACATTTTTAATTTTTTGACATTAGTTATAATACAATATTGACTTTAACTTACTATAACATTTGCATGCTAATCTTAGTAGAACATAATTTAATCTAAAATATTATTTACTAGCTGACCCGTGCCCGCTTCGCTGTGCGTAAGACATTTCTAATACCATCGTGGACTTTTTTGTAGACGTTTTTAAGGTATACAATACTGTAGTACATTATTTTGATATATCTAATGGGGTTCAGCCAGCATTTGCAATGTAAGCGCAAAAAAATGTGTTTATTTACGACATCACATTAGAAACCTCTAAAATTATCAGTGTTTCTCTACTATATTATGCATGTATTATACATATAAACCTTCCTCTTGAATCACTCTATTTATAAAAAAAAACCGCATCAAAATCCGTTGTGTAGTTTTAAAGATATAAGCAAACATATATATACATACATATTACATATTACATACAGACGCGGGAAGCGGAAAGCGACTTTGCTTTATACTATGTAGTGATTATCATATGTGTAACCTACATTGTATTTAAGCAAATAAATGATCTTTATCTTTATCTTCCTTAAAACTTTGGTACACTTTTGCGGGCAACTGTAACGTTGCGATGTGTTATTTCCACATTGATGGCAACTCTGTTATCTTGACTGGCTTAAATTTAGTAACGTACGAACGTTCTTATTCCGTTCGTGTTAAAGTCTAAAATTGCGTAAGACTTATTGCCACAGACAGAATATTCAGAATAAGCTAATGGTTGCAGTTTTAGAGTCACTTTGATATTACGCTAATAAAGACTTTATGTAAACAGAATAAGAAGGATCGGATATTACTAACTTTTAGTCAGTTTGTGGTAACAACAGAATTGCCACTATTATCAACTTGAATGTAATTCATTATTTAGTTATCTGTTTTCTATTAAATTTATTATCTATACCAGCACGTAGTTTTTCTTTGTTAAATTCGAAATGGGAATAAGAGAAAGAAACGGCGACACTGACTATGACTGCGAAGTATATTAAACTTGGTTTTTCAACCAGTTATTCGTAAAGGCAAGTACTATCCACCTCTAGTCCTGATCACACCAGAATTCTGTGTCGTTATTCAGTAATTGTCACTCGGAACAAATAATCATTCCAGTTATATTTCAGGGCTTATAATAACACAATCCCAGCGTGGTCATCTGCTCATGATCTTAGATGGATTTAGGTTCTGCAAAAGTAGAGTTTGTGGCCCCAAGACTTATTGGAAATGCTCAACTCATGGTAACCATGGCTGCCATGCAGTTATACATACATTTACGGAAGATATGACTATTACTAAATGTTGTAATGAACATAATCACTTGAGATCATACGACGAACCTTCTAAATATTAACAAGTATCTATTGCTCGATTCTTCTGGGCTCACGGAGAATATACATCGATTTATTTAGGTATTATGAAGACGATTCAAAGTGAACCTTGTTATTGAAGAGTTTATTACACTAAACGATGTATTTGCAGTATTATGATGCAGCGGGAAAGAGGTTTCCAAAGCACCTAGACGTTAAAATCTAGTCTAGAAATCTAACTTATAACCCTGATGCCTACAATAGGATTTCTTGTGTGAATCCCACAAAATCCAGACCCAGACAAATACTAACAGAACAGCAAATATCCCGCTGCCGAGGGGATGAAACGTCATGCTTCTAAGCGGAGCAATCCCAATCAACCGCCATGCCACCGAGGTCAACAAATTTAATAATAATGTATTATTATTTAACTTAAAAACGGTACCAAGAATTGGACGATTTCAGGATTGTAAAGTTTAATGATTTGATATGACATGCGTGGTAATAATATAGCGCTGTAGCAGTTTCACTTTTGAGTTATTGTTTCTCAATGGATAAAAAGGCCAATATTGCGGTTGAAGTATGCAAAGTAAGTGATATATATAGAAATATTTAATTATTAAAATTGTACCAGTAGGTACTGGTATATAACTAAAATCTAATTATTTCCAATTATATTAAAAAAAAAAGAAGATTATATCTGATCCTTTTATTAGGATTAAGGCTGTAAGGTAGATCTTCAAGCGCTCAGATCCTAAATATGTCTAAGGATGTAGTCAGAGACACATCCAATCCATTCGTTTGACAGATGCCTAAATTTTTTTAATACTTTTCGATATACCTACTTTTAGTTCTTTTAGACACAACATTATGGGTAAGCTTTTGTTTTTAATTCATTAATGTTTATGTTTTTTTTTTAATATGGTAAAAAGAATACTTTTAAGTTGTAAATGAATGGTTTTCATTAGGGGCTTATGCTTTAAGCCTTGTTTTTAGTTTAGGTATCCATTACCAACAAAAATACAAATGTTACCTTTATATTACTTGTAGATAATATAACCTAAGTTTAAATTTCAGATATATCTGTAACAACATCAAAACGAGGCTTTCCCATCCTCGTGGCAGCAGGGTATAGGTTCTGCAAGGTCGCCTCCAACGGCCTAAAAACCTACTGGAACTGCTCTTCCCATAGATTTAAAGGATGTCGGGCTAGCATTCATACTGTGGACAATTTGTCCATCATAAAATGTGTGAACGTTCATAATCATTTAGCTAATTACAGCTATGGGAGAATATAAATATAGTCATCGCAGTTCTAGCATGATAGACTAAGATACGGCTAAGAAATATATATACCCTCGTCTGTTAGGTATTTGAATAAGACAAAGATTGTATGTGCATTTATAAATCGCAAATGAGTTACCTTGTCCTAGCTAAATCAGGTGAAACAATATAATTACATATATTAAAACATAATTACATATATTATTAGTAGAATATTACATGAGGAATCGGAAAAATATAGAAAATATAAATATAGGTTTCCTACTTTCCCAGCCTGAAGATACATCATAGTTGTACTATAGACAACATTGTAAAACACTCAGTGTGTGTGAGTGTAACACAAAGGTCGTACAGAACGATTTGAATAAAAAGCCGGAATAAACTATTAGCTGATTTAATTTATTTGTATTCTTCTTCCTCTTAACCTAATACTTCTCGTGGGGTCGGAACAACATGTTAGGCTTGGGGAGTTTTACAACCGGCTGTAACGAAAACCCCCTTATCAAAACTAACTAACTTCTTAACTGGCCTACATAGATATTAAAATTAAACAATTTAATATTAATGACACATGTAAATTAGTTTCATTTAAAAGTAGCTCTTATCATAAATCAAATTATATAAAACAATGTGTTATTTTTGAAAAGGAAAGAACTTGATCAACAATAACAGCATCTATGACAGCAGGCGGTTCCGGTACAGTACATCATCTGCATCTTAACCAGAAAATGAAACTGAAAATAATGACATGAGTGCCAGAGCAAATGCCAGCTCGAACTGTAACAACAAAAAATTTGCCTTCTTGAAGTGCAAAGTTTGCACCTCTAAAAACACTCGAAAAGAACCAGTTATCGTTGCAAAGGGTGTTTGGATAAACCACCATTATGTCCAGTTTGTTTTGAACCATATCATGAAAGCTTGAAGAATTGACTTGTCACTTAGATTTATAAACTAATTTTGATAATGAAAAGAGGTGTGTGACTTTATAATTATTCAAATAACTAGTATAATTATTGAGTATCATTAAATGGATTATTATAAGAAGAACGTACCTAGAAACTTTCTTCGTACTGATTATAATTAGTGAGACTGATAAAACTAATAACTAAGTTATTTGAAATTTTCGACTATATTCATTTTTGTTAATAAATTGAACGAGGTCCGACTTGTTACACGGCCGCCTGCCTGACAACCCTCCTTGGGAATGTATTTTTTATTAATTTGTATTAATTTCAGATATATCATTCACAACATCAAGCAAAGGGTTTCCCATCCTCGTGGCAGCAGGATACAGGTTCTGTAAGGTCAGGTCGACGGGGCCTAAGACATTTTGGAAGTGCTCCTCACATAGATTTAAAGGATGTCGAGCTAGTATACATATTGTGTACAATTCAACAATCGTAAAATATATCAACGAACATAACCATTTGGCGGTTTATTGTGAGACAAGGATACAACCACGATTTAGAACAAAAGATATAAAAAACTCTTAGACACTGCGTTTTCTTTTAATTCATTTTTGTTTAGAAACAAACTGTTTTATTTATTTTTAAAATTGTATTTCACACGCGTCTATCAAGTGATTGACGGTTACAAACACGGGTAGCTTAAAGTTTCTTGGGATGGTTTCTGCTAGGCACTTGCTGTCCAATGTATCAATCAAGCACTCGCTGTTTATTTCTTATAGTTTTCATTTTTAACATATCCTTTTGAGAATCAGGCACTTTTCGGCATCAGATAATCAGGAGTAGAGCCTGACTAATCTTAAAATGCAAGCCCTTCCATTCTGCTTACGCTCACATACAAAGTAGGTGTATAGGCGCAACACATACGAATTGGATGTTGTCATCAATCGTTCATCAGATTTGAGTCACCAACTAGAGGTCATGTCTTACTAGGTTACGATAGCTAACTAGGTCTCATTCAAAAAATGGGTTTCTGACTTTGTTCATCATCTACTTTTTGATGCTAAAATAAATAAATAAATGATGGTGGACATTTCACACATAGCCATCAAGCCCCAAACTAAGCAAAGCTTGTTCTTTTTGTAAATACATACTTGCGAATCATTAAATTAACATTTATAATATATTTTGATACGACGTTATATCAATCGTAATGTTAGTAGGATAGTAGGTATCTACTAACCTAATGTACCTACCTACTTACCTCTTTCTTTTTTCAGATTAACCAGTCCGCATGGATGAATTAGAAGTGCTAGAGGAATTCACAGACGATGAAATCGCATCAGATAAAACATGGTTACCTGAAGATCGTAATTTAAACATTTAATTCGTTATTTCAAGAATGTATCAATCAAGAAAGCAGCTTTAGTGGCTCTATTATTCCAGATAGCAAATATTTTCAGTGACCTAGTTACAATTTCATCTCCATCTTCACCATCACCACATATGAACAGGAAACGAAAATCTATCTTCAAAACCAATCCTGGTAAGAAGTCAACCAGATGCAAATTGAATTGGATCGATAGAAGAAGAAAACAATTGCTGAATTTAAGTCAGAATTACACATCACGAAATGGGAACGAAAGGCTAAGAAATTTACGCCCGGCATGCGCAAACACATGCAAACTAAAATGCTACGAAAAGTTTGATACAAAAGCACGAAAAAACATAAATGATAACTTTTGGCAGCTCGGTGATAACACCAAACAGTGGGAGTACGTATATAATTTTACAAAGAAACAAAACAAGAACAGTTCTACTACAGAAGGTTTGTAAGGTCTTGCCAATGTCATCAGAAGGTTTTGAGAAAGAAAGGGTTTGTATGATTACTTTTCCAAATACTTTATATATTAGTGACCAATTCGTACGTACTGCCACAGTAAGCTATCAACTTTATCCAACAACAGAGGTAAACATAAAATATACCACGATGGTAAAAAAAGTGTGTGACCATGTAGCTTCGATTGAAAGTCGAGGTACATCCCACTCGGCCAACACAGCTTTTTCAGTTATCTAATTGTGAAAAATAATAATTGACGAACTTATATAGTGCAATTAAATAAAAATCAATAAACCATAATAAAAATCTTTGGTCTGCTCTCTTGAAAAGTACCGATTTTCTGATTTTATAGTTAACTAGCGACCCGCCCCGGCTTCGCACGGGTAGCATGTTATTATACATATAAACCTTCCTCCTGAATCACTCTATCTATTAAAAAAAACCGCATCAAAATCCGTTGTGTAGTTTTAAAGATATAAGCAAACATACATACATACAGACGCGGGAAGCGGAAAGCGACTTTGCTTTATACTATGTAGTGATAGTGAAGTGATGTAGGGACCCTCGAAATAGTTGTTTATCTTCCTATTCTATTTCAGGTCAGAATATTATACTCACGCCGTCATGTACAGGCAAGACCAACATTATTGTTTCTGGATATCAATTCTCTAAGAAACAAGTGAGTGGTGTCAAAACTCACTGGCGGTGTACATTCGCGCACAAAGGTTGTAGAGCAATAATACATACATTGGAAGATATGACTATTATAAAACATTACAATGTACATAATCACACCAAATAATAATTTTTAAATAAATAAAAGCTATATTGTCTAAATAATATGGCTTCAGTATATATTCGTGCTTTTAAAAATTTCGTTAAATCTTTCATTTTTAGAAACCACGTCATATATTTAAATATAACAATTTGTGGCGCAGCGGTACCCTGTAGCTCTCTGACTAACCCTAATGTGTCGCCAGATAAAGTGACATGTATAGCTAGTAGTCCAATGATGTACAAAGTAGTCGCGATATACTTTGTGACCTTGATTAGCATATTATAAGCTTTTCATTCAAGTTTCACGCTAACAAATTCATATAAATAATGTTTCAGAAATTTTCAGTAGTCTTCGCAACGACATCTCGAGGACATCCGGTTATTTTTATATCGGGTTACAAATTTGGCCGAAAAAGAATGTCTGGTTCCAAAACACACTGGCAGTGTACACGATGGAGTAAAGGCTGTCGTGCATTACTACACACTTATGATAAGACTTTGGTAAAATGTCACAATGTACATAATCATTAATGAATTCTCAATGTGTGACCAGACATAGCGCGGAATTTGAGCGCGGCATTCGCAGGACAAAAGTTTTCCGCGTGATTAGTTTAAACATAAAGGTAAATGTGTGTGCGGCCGTCGTCCAATCATAGCGCGGCTAGACGCGCGCGGCTGGCGCGCTCGGATGCCGCGCTATGTCTGGTCACACCTTTACTCTTAAATTAAACTTTATAAGTAAGGGAAAGTAGACGTGTTTTATTTTAGGAAAATAGTTAGCTACTTGTATATTATTATGTAGACTGCTAAATCAACAGACAAACACTAAGGTAACCTGGTCAATAATAGGATACTAGGATATCTAGTGTCTCGGTATCCTCTCAAACTACAGGTACTTTAGTAATAATGAAGCAATGTAATGAAATTACATTTTTAGACATTATAGCAGTTACTCGTAAGTAAAAATAAGGTCATGGAATCATGGATCCGTTTACAACTAATTATGTTTTTTTCAGAAATAATTTTTACGACATCAACAAGAGACAAGCCGATGATTAAAATATCGAAGTACAGGTTTTATATTTCTAAAAGGTTAGGTGCAAAAGTCCACTGGCATTGTTCAACACATAAACATCATGGATGCCGTGCCAAAATACACACAGTGCTCGGTGAAAATACTATATTAAAATATGAGAATATACATAATCATTAATTTTGTAAACCAACATCAACAAATAACTAGCTAATTGCTCCGGCTTCGCACGGGTGTACCAATGAAGACTATATGCAATTTTTTTAGTGAAACTTCTATATAGGCAGGGGATTTTTTCTGTCACGAAAAAGCGTTATTTTATATATCACGTGGTGAGAGGGTTTCACTTCTACATGTGCCCTAGCACACATTTCACTTTATTGATATCTAAGGTTACATTATTGCAATTTTAGTAAGGATATATATATTTTTTAATTTAAATATAGCTCAATATACTCTCTGAAAATGTAGCTTTTGATACATGAAATAATTTTTAAAATTAGTTTTGTAGTTATTAATTTATCCATTAAAAACAAGCAATAACAAAAAAAACTCGCATTCTCTAAATTCGACTGTTGTTCTTAGCTCTGGTAATGAAAATCAGTGGGTGAATATCGATTTTTACAAAATATATCAGCAAATCGTAACATTGCATTTCCTCCATAATTAAAACCAAGTTTGGACATGGATTGTGATTTGGATCTTTACCATATTTTGATAAATAAGTAACTTTTTAAATAGAAATACGGCTTATTACCACGTTTTTGTTGTGTTTCCGAAAGGTAGTCGTCGTTCTGCCGTTGATCGCGGTCGCGGTCGATGCTCATTCGAAACGTCAGCAATACAAGAAAAAACGTGGTAATTAGCCGTATTATTTAAAATGATTGAAAACCACGATAGTTTAAATAAAAAAACTTTTAAAATAAACAACGTTCAATGTTATTTTTTCAGAAGTAGTTTATGCCTTATCAAAATATGGCAAGCCGGTTATATTCATATCGGGTTATAGGTTCTACAAGAAACAAGTGAATGGTATGAAGATTCATTGGAGTTGTTCAATGCACTATCGAGGCTGTCGCGCTTTGATACACACTTTGGAAGACAATATGACTATTATCAAATGCTTCAATAAACATAACCATTCAATCAATCATAAATATTCTAACTGAGTATTGTTTTGTACATAAAAGGTCGTGTTAGCCTCGACTTTTCCATCTGAAATCACGGCCGTATACCAATTAATTATTTTGTTCGAAAAAAATATTTATTAATACTTTAATTGCACTTAAAATACAAAAAGGCGGACTTAATGCTAAGACATTGTCTACCAGCCAACCTAATTGGTAGTGGAAAATAGTAGTTCGCAACAAAAAAAACTTAAAAACTAGAAACAAAATACAACTAAAAAAAATATAACTTAAAACACGGAAAAATAATATAATTTTAGATTACTTAGATTTAAAATAAATACGCCAGAAAATATTATTATGATAATATAAGTATATATATTTATTGTAACGGTGAAGGAGAACATCGTGTGAAACCAGTTAGTATTCTTGTAAGCGGCGATGGGCTTGCAACCTGTCACGGATGGATACTAACTATTGCAAAATGTGGGAATGTGCTTAATGTAATGTTTGGACGTGCCTTTGACTAACCCCTTTAGACATCTTCAAGGGTCTTAGTGCCTGGAAATCTGAGAGAATGTCTACCGTACCGGGATTACAGTCGCGATCAACACAACATGTAGGTACTTAGATAAACCACTATCAGTCGTAAATTAAATTACCTATCCTACTTAATATTATAAGATTTGTGAGTGAGTGAGTGGGTGTGTGTTTGTGTGTGTAAGTGTGTGTGTGTGTGTGTGTGTGTGTGTGTGTTTGTTTGTTTGTTTGTTACTCTTTAACGCAAAAACTACTGAACGGATTCATAAGAAACTTTACAGTAATATAGCTTATACATCAGAATAACACATATGCTACTTTTCATCCAGTTACCATCCGTGCGAAGCCGGGGCAGCTAGTTTATTTATAAATATAAGTTGTTTCGATTCATAAGTATAGGTATGTTAGGTTATACATTATATTTTGTTAAACATATTAAAGAATTTAAAATATTATGTTGTAATTATTGTACACAAGTCCATAGTTTAGTGAATTTAGTTTTTTTTTGTACTTTACAAAAAAAACAAAAGCTTTTTTTATTATTAGATTGTTGTAATAAAACATGACAATGACAAAGTACTCGTATAAAATATAGCTAATAAACAATTTATTAAAAAAAAACTACCAAAATTTTAAAACGTTTTATTGTTTCTATTATGTTCCGTAATTTGAGATTTTATGTAACTACGACTAAAAAAACAAAAACTCTGAAACTAGAAGATCACTTTGTTGTACGTCTCTTAAAAGAAGTTGTTTACAGCAGTTGGAGATAAGTAAAACTAAATTCAAACAAAATACAGTATACAAATAAAGTCCATGGTAACCATCGCGCTTACAAAGTCAAATTCAAAATAGCGCTGATGATTCCTCAAAAAGATAATGTATTATCATAATATATAATTTATAATTTGATTGAAATTTTAAAACACAATTGGACTCGGTAGGTGGCGCTGTTGTCGGTATGTCAAATTTGAATTGCTGTACTCTTAATATACATATACGCGGTGCGAAGTTCGCCGGGTCAGCTAGTTATTTATAAATGGTTAGCCTGTGAAATTTTACTGTCATGCGCGTCCGTCACGAGTTGTCAAGATGCGTTTTAAGCGACGGTCTGCCCGACGTGTTGACAAAATCGTAGGTGTACATGCACTTTATCACATCCCACCTCGTATTGTTAACATAAACAACATTTTGAATAATGTATATTAAAATTTTAATAAATTTTGTTCCAGAACCTATGTTCACGATGTCACCACTAGGCAAGCCCAATATAATTTTGTCAGGCTACAAGTTCTGCATAAAAGGAACGAAAGGAGTAAAAACGTACTGGCGTTGTTCTAAGCATAAGAAAAGCGACTGCCGCGCATTGTTGCATACTGTTCATAATATCGTAACGAAATGTTTTAATATACATAATCATGACTAATATATTATATAATTATGCAATCACATAAACTGTGACTTATGAAAAATGTTTTATATCACTACTTTAAAAGGTTAAGGGTAAAATTATAATCAAATATTTTTTTATTATACCTATAGATGACCCGTAAAATGTTGTTTTGTTCAAATTTCAATAAACTCAACAATTAATTTATTCCGGAATTTTAAATTGCAGGGCAAACATCTTTTTTTTATTAAAAAAAATGGGTAGCCAGCACTCCTTGCGTGATGCCTTACTCACAACATTTATTTTTAATTAGATTTAGTATATAATAATATTATTTTTAACTCGTACTGCATATCATATTTACTGCTTCTGATACAACATTTACAGAGGCAATTGACAATCCCATCCAGCGCTTGTTTCTGAAAACAATCAATTGGTCTATTTGATATGTTTATAAATAATTTGTTGTTTTTACAGGGTCCAACGTTCCGCACTTTGTAGAGGTCTTTGAGGATTGCATAGCGACAGTAAGTGATACCAGTGACATTGATGACTTTGAATTAGACGCCGAGGCTTACCCCCTCATGAACTTGTCAGTAGCTCCTCGTAATGCTGCGACTGAACCTGCGTGCGACGATGACTTGACGGAACGCGACGCAGCGATACTACGCGCAGAGGACTCAATGAATGACAGAACATTACGTGATATAGTGTCAGAAGACTCCTACGACTTCAATTGGACGAACGACTGCACGACCTTTACTGGACAAAGAGAGACGTTTACTGGAACACCGGGACCAACATTTTCTGTAACTAAACAGACCTCATGTGTTGACATATTTCAGAGGATGTTCGATATGGAATTTATTGATAGACTATGTACTGAGACTAACAGATATGCCGAACAAAAGATAGCATTGCTAAGTAGGCAAGATAAACTAAAGTCAAGCTCGAGAATTAATCGCTGGACACCGACTAACAGAGATGAGATAGTTAGTTTTTTAGCTCTCTTTATTTTACAAGAACTATACCCTGCAACGACGGAGAAGGTATACTTTGGATTCAACGGCTTCAATCATGTCGTACAATAGGTACCTGCTACTAAAGACTCATCTCCACTTCGTAGATAACGAAAACTTGACAGATAAGACTCGACTATTTAAAATTGAACCTGTAATTTCTTACTTAAACAAGAAGTTTTCCAGCCTTTACTATCCCTCCCAAGAAATTGTCATAGATGAATCCCTTCTCAGATGGCATGGGAGATTGAGTTTCGCTCAAAAGATGTCGTCGAAGGCTGCTCAAGCCGATTTAAAAACATATGAGTTGTGCGAGTCTTCGACTGGATATTTGTGGAAGTTCTTTGTACACAATGTAAAAGATACAGCGACTGCAACTGCGAACGTGAAGAAGACCGGACTGAAAGTTACCACTGATAAAAATAAACTGACAAAAACAGACCGAATAACGACAAGCAACGACGTACCGCCTACTGCTACTGCAAAAATAGTTTATGACCTGGCCGAACCGCTACTTCACCGTGGGCATACGTTAATAATGGACCACTTTTATAACAGTCCGTTGCTAGCGCGATGCCTAAAAAAACAAAAAACTGATTGTTACGGGACGTTGCGGCTCTACCGGGAATTTGCTCCCCAATCCGTTAAAACTATGACTAAGAACGATCTACGACAAGGTGAAGTAGTGGCTAGTTATTGTTCTGATTTGTCATTGATGGTATGGCGAGAAGCTAATTTAGTTGGCATGATCTCGACGTACCATCAAGTTCAAATCGGACCGCAAGGAAAATATAACAAACTGACTTACAAACCTAAACTAGTACTTGATTACAACAAATCTATGGAAGGAGTTGATCGTAAAGATCAGTACCTGTCTTCAGAATATAAGAATATAAAAAGGGACAGGAACAAGATTTGGTACAAAAAATTGTTTTACCGCTTGTTCAACGCCACCATTTTCAACTGCTTTGTCATATACAGCAGCCACCATAAAATATCCCATCGACAGTTCAGAACAGCGTTGGCAGAAGACTTGTTAAAAATCCATCGTAATATTGACTTGACTGTCGAATCCCGAGCAATTAATTATAGGGCACATTCCGGACAATCTGATGACCTGCGACCGACGCAGACCAAAAGATTAGAGTCTTATGTGGAACACGATCATTTTCCGGTTAGATCAGAAAAAAAGAGGGGGGGCAGCTGCTGGATGTGCACGCAAAGAAAAACAAAATCTGACACCAGAACAGTCTGGAAATGTCTTCAATGCGAAGTGAATCTTTGCATAGAAATTTGCTTCAGAGCTTACCACAAGCGCGCTTGAGACCTGCGAATCACTTGTTTAAAAAACTATTACTATTAAAATTATTTTTTTAATAAATAAACATTAAAAAAAAAACATGTTTTACTAAACAAAAAAGTTTATTTGAAAAGGGCTATATTTGGGCGCCGATCGACCATCGTTGTTTCAAACTCAACAAAGCTTTGCTTAGTTTGGCTAGATGGCGATGAGTGACAAGTAAAAAAAAATATTTTATGTAGAAAGGTAAAACAATTTAGTTTATTTTAAGATATAATTCTTTATTAAATAATTCAGAATAAAATACAAAATTTCTAAAATACATTTGTATTTTCAAAAGTATTTTTTTATTTAGCTACAGCGTATGGTCGCATGTATCATAATACATATATGTATTCATTCAAAAAATAAAGTATATACTTATATATACTAGCCGACCCGTGACAGACGTTGTCCTGTCAATTTTTAATAATCGCATAGGAAAAAGCAATTTCAGCAGCTTCCAATTTTTTTCCTACAAACCTTGTACTGATAAAATAAATTACGAATTTTGGTAGAATGCGTATCATTCATTAGTCAAAACTGCATTGCTATGACGACTAAATGTTTTTAGTCTGTGATGTCAGATTTGTTGCACACCAACGCCATCTATACCAAAATTATCCTATTTGCGTTTTTTCATCATTTAAGGTTGTTTTTCGGATTTTAAGTTCCCCCTTTATTTATTCTGATTTTTTATCTACATACTACAAGTTTCGTCTTAATCCGTTTTGTCGTTTATTTTTGATTACGGAACAAACATAGCCTTATCACAAACTTTTGCATTTATAATATTATTAGGATTCTATCAGTTATCTAGTTCCCATACAAGTTTTACTTTGTTTGGGGCTTAATGGCACTGTGTGATAATATTCACCAATATTTATATTTATTTATTTTTATTACCACCGCACATTCGTATTATAAGTTCAAGTGTCCAATAGTGTGAAACATTATCTACAATGATCTGTATTAGGATGTATAAATATATTAAAGTTACTTTTAAATTTATATTTCAGACGTAACAATAACAACATCTTCAAGGAATAATCCAATGATTATAGTAGCGGGGTACAAATTCAGCTTTAAGGAGACAAGGGGTGCGAAAACTTACTGGCAATGTTCATCTCACAAGAGTCGAGGCTGTCTTGCACTCTTGCATACTTTGAATGATAATACAATAACAAAATGCCGCAATGATCATAATCATTGAATGAGATTTCTTTACAGGAAAGGTAAAGGTTGAGAGACTACCATTCTTCATCAAAATATTCTAGAGATTGTAGTACAGCCCCAGTCTATCATAGAAACCTTTAAAACCTTTATGCTATTTAAAATGGTCTTTGAATACTTGGACGTTATTTGGAAATTTTAACCGATGTGTAGAAAAAAAATATTGTATTAGAAAGATACATTAAAACAATATACTGTTATGTTTATTTTTTATTATTATACTAGCTGACCCGTGCCCGCTTTGCTGGTCGACAGATAGTTTAATATTATAGCCTATATGTTGCCGAGGACTAATAGCTATATAACAAAAAACTTTCATCAAAATCCGTCCAGTAGTTTTTGCGTGAAAGCCAGACAACAGACAGACAGACAGACAGACAGACAAAAAATTCAAAATGTTTTTTTTTGGCCTGTGTTACTTGTATGAAGACCCCTAGGAGTATTTTTTTTAGTTTATATTCAATGTACAGAATTGAACTCTTCTACAGTTTTATTATATGTATAGACTAGCTGACCCGTGCCCGCTTCGCTGGGCGACAGTGATTTCTAAATGTGATTATTTTGAATAAGTATGGCTTAAATGAAGATGGGTATCCGCGGAATATACGCAAGGTTTCCTGCTGCTGGCCCCGTGAGGAAAGTCATTGGTAGCCACGATTTTAATATCCCGCAACTTTTATATTGTAGTCTTATGAACGACCGATTTGAAAAATTCAAAAAGTGGTTCACTCCTTATTAGCCTTAATTGCTAATTAGATAGTAAAATTATGGTATGGATAGATACAAAAACGGTAATTATACCCAAACTTTAATATTTAGATATATACCTCCTCGCAGACTTTCATATGCGCATTTATGAGGACATTCAATAAAGTATCATTATTTGTTTATGTACTTTCAATAGTTTTTGCAGCGCACGCGAAAAAAGAAACATTTTTGGTAGTTTTTTTACACCTTTACATCAAACTATCGCATTTTTTATAAGGAATCAATTACTTTTTCAAAAATAAAAGATATCCTATGTTACTCTGAGATACTGTAGCTTGGTAACAATGAAATTAAAATCGGTTTAATAGCTTTTGAGTTTATCCATTACAAACATAAAACATACAAACAAACAATACACACAACAAAAAATCAAATCTTTAAAAATATAAATAGGATCACGACTTTCATCCCCAAGTACGATCCTCCCAGATCTCCAGACGCTTAGATCCTCCGAAGATGTCCAGTGGGGGTAGTCAGAGGAACGTCCAAACATTATATTTGGCACATGCCCACATTTTGCAGTAGTTAGACATTCCATATGTGACAGGTTGCAAGCCCATCGCCGCTTATAAGAATACTAACTGGTTTCCTCACGATGTTTTCCTTCACCGTTTTAAGCACGTGTTTTTGATGGGCATATAAATTTTTCGAACAGAAAAATCCATTAATGCACGCCAGGATTCGAACCCACGACCTTCAGATTGAAAGTCGAGGTACCTCCCACTCGGCCAACACGGCTTTCCTCTTTATAATATTAGTAAACCAACTAAAATAACCCATAATGGTTCAGCAAGCAAACATAAATATAAATAATGTTCATGAACCGTGATAGCTATATAGTTAAAATTTTCACAGATTATGTATTTATGTTGCCGCTATAACAACAAATACCAAAAACAGAATAAAATAAATATTTAAGTGGGGCTCCCATATAACAAACGTGTTTTTTATAGATAATGGTACGGAACCCTTCGTGCACGAGTCCGACTCGCACTTGGCCGGTTTTATTTTATTCCTTTTCTTTCGATTATCGACAGCATGTTGACCAACTTTGCCTAAAGCAGTATATTAATATCTCTTATAAATTACCCAAACCCAGAACTCTATAGTTCCACAATTGGTATTCCGATCTTCCAAAATTATAGTCTATAAGTTGCCTAGGACTAATAGCTATATAACAAAAAAAGTTTCATCAAAATCCGTTCAGTAGTTTTTGCGTGAAAGCCTGACAACAGACAGACAGACAGACAGACAAAAATTTCAAAATGTTTTTTTTTGGCTTGTGTTACTTTTGTATGAAGTCCCCTAGTAATATGCGTTATATTTTCAAAGTTTTTGTAATTTATTTATATAAATAAAAAAATAAACTAGCTGCTCGCCCCGCACGGGGCTTCGCACGGGTGGTACCTGGAAAAAAAGTCTACAGATTTTGTGCAAACTTCACATAAACCATCTACTAAATAGGCCAAACAAAGCCTAAACATTTGGTTTGGATAGGTGCGCCCGTTCTTGAGTTATAAAATTACAACGAAAAGTGGCATTGATTTTTATATATATATAGATATAGATGAATGAAGAAACCTCTAAAATGAAGAGGTCACGCCTTCCACCACTGCTGCCTATGATTTAGCTACGTGTCATCATCCGAGGATGAGGAGAGCTGAGAACCGCCGCCGACAACGACCAAGTGCATAGCAAGTATTCCCTACACAATAGAGAAAAACACTATTGATATCGGACTAGCTACCACGCGGCTTCAAAACCTCCTACTTTCTTGAAGTCGTTTTTTTTTGAAGCTTTCATAAATATGCCTTTTCTCATTATAAAGTAACTTGTTTTCAGATGCTTCTGTAGCAGTTTCAGCTCGGCATAAAACAATGATAATTGTTTCCGGCCATAAGTTTTATCGGCAACTGAAAAAAGGAGCGAAAATTTATTGGCAGTGTGGTCAACATTTGAATGGATGTCGCGCAAGACTACACACGTTAGATGATCTCACTATATTAAAATTTAACGATGTACATAATCATTGATGTCCTGCCTCTGACTACCCTCTTTAGAGATCTGAGATAATTGTACCACAATTGGGTAATACAGTAGTAATCTTATATTTTATATCATCACTAGCTGTCCCAACTGACGTTGTCCTGTCAAATTTCAATAATCCTACAGAAAAAAGCACTTTCAGTTTTCCCGAACTTTACGCCACGCTATTATGACTATTATCAAATATACACAACCAAAGATTTATAAAAATCTTAAACTTATTTATTGTTTATATTTACTAAGAGTTTATCGTTTCATACAAGTCGTTCTATTCGGTAGGATAAGGCACTTGTCCCACTAAAGTCTGAACTGAACATGTCAGAATTTACATCTTCCCTGATTGCCTTGACTAGGATTTTGTGAAAATAAGTAGGAAATATTGTGTGTGATTTTTTTACTTGCAAACCACGAGTATACTCAAAATGATTTTGATACATACCCAAAATACATAATACCCTGTAAAACTTTTGAGATTTTACTAAATAATATAACTCTTTCTCAATGTTTTTTAATAATACTTCATGTGACTTTGTACTGGTTTGCAGAAAATGCCTGCGAAAATGAGTTCAAGGGACCAAAGATGGCAGACCTCGAACAAGAAGAAAGTTTAAAGAATCACTCAAAGCGAGATACACGAAGAAAAGGCAAAAGAGATTAGAGAAAACTAGAATAAAAGAGCCATGCACCGCAAAATGTATAAGAAAGTGTACCACAAAATTTACTGCTCAGGAAATAAATTCTTATTATAATGGCTTAAATTATAAATCACAAGAAATATTCATTAAAGGTCTTTTAGAAGATAAACCAGTATCCCACAGAAAATGTAAAAATGCAGCAATATTTTTACAAAAGAAATGTAACATTAAAATATAACCTTAAATGTAAGAGTGACATGAAAAAAGAAGTCTGTAAGACCTTTTTCCTTGCAACTTTAGGGTTCAATCAAAAAAATGATTATAGAATTAAAAAGGTCAATCTGGGTCAATTTTCAAAATTATTTTTTCTATTAAAAGCTACATTATCATTGAGTAACATAGGCCATATTATAATTTAAAAAAAAAAAGAGACCTACTCGTAAATTGCAATAATGTTAACTAAGGTATCGACAATTTGCCTATAGTCTTCATTACTACACTCATGCGAAGTCGGGACGGACTGCTAGTCATCATCATCATATGTTCCTGCCCTTAACCCACTTAAACGGGGTCGACACAACATGTGTACTTCTTCCATTTCCCTCTATCAGCCGTCATCTCACCACTCACTCCTTTCTTACCCATGTCATCTTTCACACAGTCCATTCATCTTTTCTTTGGCCTACCTCTACGTCTACATCTCAAATATCTCTACATCCACAAATCAAATATAATTACTATTATTTTTTAGGAACGTTCATAAAGGTAGACATAAAGATCGTACCTGTATGGTGGTATGGTATTGTAAGACTTATAAAAGTAAACTATCTTGTAGTTTTGTACAATGATGTAGCTGATATCCTAATAATATTATAAATGCGAAAGTTTGTGATAAGGCTGCTATGTTTATTCCCTAATAAAAATAAACGACAAAACGTATTAAGATGAAATTTAGGAATATAGGAAATAGCTTTTTCGTATGAGATTTATTACGAAAAATGTAATGATTTAATTTTGTTCTGTAATTTTTTTTTCGTAATTTTGTATTACGAAAAAAAAATTACAGAAAATTAATAATATTTTTTTATTTTCAGAACCAATTTTTACGGTGTCAAGTAAAAATCAACCTATGATAATATTGTCAGGGTATAGATTTCGAATAAATAAAACCTTACGCACTAAAATTCTCTGGCATTGTTCAACACATAAAATTCATGGTTGACGTGCCAAGATACATACATTGCTAGGTGAAAATACTATAACAAAATGTATAAATAAACATAACCATTAATCTTTTTTTCGTATTGATAGTAATATGCTTTAAAATTATGAAAAATCATACGCTTTTTTCCCTTATTTTACTAGATTGATATTGTTTTATATATTTTGATTGAATGAAAATTTATGTAAGTACACACGAGTATATATTATATATATATATATATTATATATGGCAAGTGCTAGTCGGGCTCGCTATATTATCAGGGTTCATCATCACCATGAGTAAGAATAAAAAATAGGGCTTGATGGCGTTGTGTGATTGTCTCCACCAATATTTATTTATTAATTGTATACCGATTGACAAACAAGGAGATCCGCACTCACCGATATAGCCTTGAGGATCACCAAGCTGAAGTGGAAAAGAGTGGGGCATATAGCTTGGAGAATTGACCGCCATTGAGACAGAAAGATTCTCGAGTGGAAGGAGCGTAGGACAGACCCCCACTTCAGGCTGCACAAGATCGGTCGCTCTGTAAATCTATGGGGAAGTTTAGAAGTGGGCATGATGATGAAGACACTTGCAGTGAATATGATAAAATTTTGACGAGTCTTGCCTTACCAACTTTTATTTTACCCGATGTTATTTATTTGTACATTTCAGAAGCGATTTTCAAGAAAGGACATCGCATTATATATCTTGCTGGATACAGGTTTTGCAAAAACAAAGTGATGGGGAAAAAGACCTACTGGCAATGTTCCACACACAAAAGAAGCGGTTGTCGTGCTAAAATACATACTATTGATATAGATACCATCATCAAATGTTATAATGTGCATAACCATTGATTTTATTGGTTTATATTAGCTAAATATACCCGAATTTTATATAAATTATGCCATATATTCGTATACTAGATAATAATATATTTTTTACATTAAAAACGATTGCATTATACATAATATCGTTCTTTTTTTTGTTGTCCTGTTAATAAATTTACCGTGTATTAATTAGGCCAATCAATAACGACATAAAAACGCGTTAGGTCGCAATAAATCGACAGACATCGACCAGTAGTGCAAAACCAAATTTGCAGCTTTAAAAGGCTTAGCTAACTTTGTGGTGCTCGAATAACAACAAAAATTTAGTTTTTAGTTTTTGGCTTATAAATTCTAAGTGATGCATCCTACCGAATAAGTCACTATCTACATTTTAAAGAAGACTTAATTTACTATTTTACTTAGCTACAATTCAAAACCAATCGAGCTCTGTAGGTTTAATAGATTCAGAGATACAGTTTGAAAGTTGGCCATTTTCCCCTAAAAGTGAAATTTTTATTATTTTATTTTTCGGTTATTTTTCGAGTTAAAATATTGGCTATAATATTCATCCTACGAAAAAAGTCATAATAATAAAAGTCGTATAGCATTAAAGGAACTTCTAACTTTAAAACTTTATCTTTGAGGATAATATTCATTATATTTATAAAACTAGCAGACCCGTGCCCGCTTCGCTGTGCGTAAGACATTTCTAATACCATCACGGACTTTTTTGTAGACGTTTTTATGGTGTACAATACTGTAGTACATTATTTTGATATATCTCGTGGGGTTCAGCCAGCGTTTGCAATGTAAGCGCAAAAAAATGTGTTTATTTACGACATCACATTAGAAACCTCTAAAATTATCAGTGTTTCTCTACTATATAAGCATGTATTATACATATAAACCTTCCTCTTGAATCACTCTATCTATTAAAAAAACCCGCATCAAAATTTGTTGCGTAGTTTTAAAGATTTAAGCATACATAGGGATATAGGGACAGAGAAAGCGACTTTATTTTATACTATGTAGTGATGTTAAGTTGATATATTGAATGTTAAATCTCAAGATATCTTTTAAAAGTATGTTATTCTAAGCGGTTACCAACTCTATTTCTAGGCCTCTGTTTTAAGGTGGACAAAAGTTCTGATGTTAATTCTTTTTCATATTTCAGGAGCTGTTTTCACAATGTCCGCCCGAGGACAACCTTTAATCGTCTTGTCAGGGTACAGGTTCTGCAAGCATCAAACCAAGGGGTCAAAGACGCATTGGCATTGTTCAACACATAAACAAAAAGCCGGTTGCCGTGCTAGGATTCATACGATGAATGATACAAATAAAACAATTATAGTGAATTCTTACAATATACACAACCATTAGTTTGCACTATCTTTTATCAACAAATGAATCTAAGGACAAATCTAACGGGATATTTCTACCACAAATTGTAATTGTTCAACACATAAAATTCATGGTTGTCGTGCCAAGATACATACATTGCTAGGCGCCTAGGCGATTTGCGCCTAGGCGTTGTTCTGTTTAATGCTTTTGCAGTACATTTTATCACGATAGAACAAACTTTCTTGATTGTATCTTGTTTTAAATATTAACGATCGAACGAGAAATAACGAGATCACGCGGCAAATAAAAAGTAGTAGTCGAGGTCCTTGTAAAGTGGCTAGTCTGGGGCAATACTACTATGTATTTCTGACGACATACAGCATTGCTGTGCTCCGGTTTGAAGGCTTTACATCTGAGGGGTTAGCACGAACATTTGGTGTGTTAAAACTGACACTTACACCCGTATTCATGAACCACACTATGAGAACGCACAGTAGGCAAAATCTCCGACCCACAGTGGACAAAATCTTGTTTCATATGACACTTTACAACGCACTACCGTGTGCCTCTAGCCGAAGGCTAGGCTAGAGGCGCACGGTAGTGTGCGCATAGTGTCGCACAACACTCAAGTGATGTTTATGAAATAAGATTTCGTCCACTGTGGGTGCGTGTTCTCATAGTATCGTTCATGAATGCGGGTGATACTTTTTGGTAATAAGTGTCCGTTTTGACATTTGGTATCGACGTTGTCGATTCGATAGTGGTTCGTGCTCGGGCCACAATATGTCTAAAATTGGTGGATGCAAAGCGCGTTCTGGGTGTTTGTGACTTGTAAGATAGTGTTTTGGCATAGGCATGGTTGATGGTTGAACAGCATGGAGTCATCTGCTTGACAGAAGTATAAAACAAAAAAAGATTTCAATCTTGGGTACTTTCAGATGCAGTGCTCACGATGTCAGCACGGGGTAAACCCATGATAGTTCTATCGAATTATCGATTTTGTAAGCATCAGAAAAGAGGTCATAAGATTCATTGGCATTGCTCCACACACAAACGGCATGGTTGTCGAGCAATTATACATACTTTTGAAGATACGAGCAACTTTCAAACACGCATAACGAAATGTTACAATGTACACAACCATTAAAAGATATAATGTACACTTACTTTTAACTTGACGAATGTTTTATCGATAACTTTCGGTTTAACCCATGTACCTACTCGTATTTATATCTATCTCTTTAAACACTAAAAATATAGGATAATATAATTTTGTAAATATATATTTATTTACAAAAATAAAAGTCCACAAAACTTTTGTAAAACTAAACTTAACTTGACCGTTAACTGCAAAAACCATATCGTTTAAGAAATGCGATTGAATACTAAGAGATATGGATTTCTTATTAAATAAAATACTTTATTTTACATCTTTTTTCAGGTGCTTTTTATATTTATTCAACTCAAAATCAACCCATGATTATGCTATCAGGCTACAGATTCTGCAAGCATCAAGAGACGGGCAAAAAAACTTATTGGAGATGTTCAACTCACAAGAATCATGGTTGCAAAGCCAAAATACATACTCTAAAAGACAGTAACACTGTCATAAAATGTTATAATATACATAATCATTGACTGCAATATTTAATGTTATTAGGTAATTTATACATTTATTCGGTGTAGGGTAAAAAAATTAAAATAAATGTAATTTAACAGATCAGATTATTTAAAACTATGATTTATTTCAATCTATGACGAAAGTCGCCAGTCATAACGACTCAAATAAATTGATCACATTTAGGCATCTAGGCTTAATTTACGTACATCAGTGCGTGCGTTTTCTAGTTTCTACCTTAACACCGTTGAAATAAAGTTGAAATTGGAACGCGCAATGAATTCCTGCGACACGTGCCTAGCGGCCATTTTGTCATACGTGTGCGTTGATGCATAGAATTGAATTGCAAAATTGCCTGGCCCGCCGCTATCTACCGTCTGTATTTGCTGCTGTGTATTTTGGCTTGGAAAAATTCCTATCTAAGTGCACAAAATAAATATAATTCGGCTAAAACTCACACACAGTTTTTGTTTCAGAAGCAATATTCACATACTCATCACGAAACCAACCTCGAATTATACTAAACGGATATTCATTCTCTAGACTGGCAGTGAAACGAGATAAGATATTCTGGCAATGTTCAAGGCGCCGCGACTGCAAAGCTAAATTACACACATTGCATGATAACACTATTATCAAATGCAATAATGTACACAACCACTAAAACTAAATATATATATTATGTTCTGTCAAGCCTTTATCAGTCCTTTTAGCTATTGAATATTTATAAAACTACTATGAATAAGCCGGTAAAGAAATTGAATTTATATATATAACTAGCTGACCCGTGCCCGCTTCGCTGGGGGACAGATAGTTTCACATCTGATATTCCAATTTTCAAAATAAATTATAGCCTATATGTTGCCGAGGACTAATAGCTACATAACAAAAAAAGTTTTATCAAAATCCGTCCAGTAGTTTTTGCGTGAAAGCCGGATAACAGACAGACAGACAGGCAGACAGACAGAAAAAAATTTCAAAATGTATTTTTTGTTTTGTGTTACTTTTATAAAGGCCCCTAGGAGAATTTTGATTTGTTTTTATTCAATATACAGAATTGAACTCTTCTACAGTTTTATTATATGTATAGATATATTTTCATTCATTTCAATTTGAAATAGTTTCATCAAAACAATAGAGATCCCCACAAAAATTGCAATAATGTAACCTAAGGTAAACAATCAGGTACACAATATCTCCATTAGTACTCCCGTGTGAAGCCGGGGCGGAAAGCTAGTATCTAATATACAAGTATGTAAGTCAAATAAATTAATAGTCTTACAAAGCCTGTTATTATAATGAGCTATTTTATAGCTACTTGTTTTAAACAGATGAATCTACGTGTAACTGCAATCGCCAATTGTCTCGCATAACCCCGAAGTAGATATTTCGACAAATCGATTATCCCAAAACATACATTACATAGCATAGTACAATAACCTGCCGATCAAAGGTGCAAACACCGCCAGAATCCAAAACGCATGCGCGTGCAGTACTGACCAGGACCTCACCCCTTCTTTAATTACATCCTATGCAGCTAGCTCCCATCCGGAGCGGACGCATGTAATCTGAATCACTCCATGTTTTTGTGAATTTTAAATGAAGTAGATACGTATTATTCAATGTTATTATTAGAAACATTACCAGAAAGCACGTAGGTAGTACTGTTATTAGAACAGGGGGTAGTTTGCGTAGCTTTTATTAAGGAAATCTGGCATTTTGGGATGCTGGTGAGTATCCAGCAGTTTTAATCGATATCTCATAAACGAGGGGAGGACATATTGACGGACAGACAACGCAGAGTCTAAACCGTTCTTCGAAGAAACTTGATATTTGAGGGGCCTTCTGATGTGAATAGATGAATAAAAATGGAATACTCACAATTCACCTCCAAAGAGATGCTGCTAGGGTTTATTTGACAAGAACTCATGTTGTTTTTCATGAATTTCCATTCTGTTTTGTATTTTATGCAAAGCTTCGGTCTGTGCCGACTCTTTGAGACTCTTACATACATAAAACTCAGTAACAATGTAACTAGAAAGAATATTACTTACATATTTTGTTTATGACACAGTTTTATAAAACACACTAGAATCAGTGGAGATATATCGTTGTTATTCCTTTTTAAATTTAAATCATAGAATAGTTTATTTAGTGTCAGAAAAAATACATTACAAGAGCATGATATTAGTGATGGTAAAGTAGATATGTACAAATCGTGACAGCAACATTGGTCGTCATCGAGTTCTACTAACGCTGGTCTTCCGTGACGCCTGTGTGTATTACGGCAAGCAACTGGGAAACACACTGTCGTGTACATTTACATAGGTAAGTAGTGTCTGCATAAATACTAGTAATTGACTCTTAGAGAACTTAATATGGGGTTATCCAATATTAAGTTTTAACTTTAGAGTTATCCCATATTAAGTTTTAACTTTATAAAGCTTATAGCTAATGAGACAAGTCGTATATTCAGACATTGTTTATACAAAAGGTTAGATATCGCGGACAAGTTTCTAATTTCAATGATGGCCAACTTCCGCCCGCGGCTTTACTTGCATAGTGCCGTGTATCGGCAATAAATATGCTTTTCCAGTTCACGAACTATTATAAATTATAAGTAGCATCTTATTCTGAATTAGTCAATAATAGTCGTATTTTTACACCTTTACACGTCATATAAAATATCAGTTATTTTACATACTTAAGTATGCTTAAGTACTTCCAACAGGTAATACATAATATTGTAGTTACTAGAAAATAATACTTATAATATTAGTAATAATAAAATTGAGTTTTGTTAACGCTGTTCGGCTTTACGGGTGATTGAATCTAAAATATACAAACTTTATTAGTATAGGTATAATATTAATAACGTAGGAGGTATGCTCGATACTTGAGACACTACATATAAATTAAGAATTTTTATTTTTGAATTTAATAGTGTGACGGCGATGGGCTAGCAACTAGTTAGGTATGGAATACTAACTACTGCATAATGAGAGCATGTGCCAAATCTGACAATACAATTAAGTGTGTAGAATCAGGTATTTCTAAGCAGCTAT
Source organism: Hydriomena furcata (assembly GCA_912999785.1). NCBI lineage: Eukaryota > Metazoa > Arthropoda > Insecta > Lepidoptera > Geometridae > Hydriomena > Hydriomena furcata. The sequence continues at coordinate 2,864,156 of OU538831.1, read as the reverse complement.
TTAAGATTTAAGAAAAATGAATACATGAAAAGAATGACAAAAACTAATAATCAAAAAGTGAAATTTAAGTTAGTAGTGTAAGTGAACAACAAGTGTGATGAAGGTGTGCGTGAAATTGTCGAGAAAGGTAAGGAATTAACAGTAAATACATAATGTATAAAGACTACTTATAAAATATATTTTCCATTTATTTGGGGCCATTATTGCCTCTCTTCTTCCCCTCTTCCAAGACCCAAATCGGTACAGGACATCTAAAAAAATGTTAAGAGATATCCGCTGTTGAATTTTGTATTTAAATTTTGATGTTGGTTTTATATTTATTATTTAAACTACACATAGGAGATCTTTGCTTGGTGCGACTACTGATTATATAAATCTTCTTTCTAAAACTGTTTTGTGTTTTATTAGACTAGCGGCTAGTCTAATCTAGCTAGGCTAGTCACTAGCCTTTGTTCTCACTATTTTACATAAATTAAGACATTAGGATAAAAATATATATAAGATTACTAATGACTTTAAAATAACCTTATAAATATATAAAGCGTACTATTACACAATGCATGTAAAACATATTTTTTTGCCCCTGACAATTTTTCTAACTTTCCTCTTTATTTCAGTTACAAAAAGACAACAAAAATATTCAAAAAATGATCTTGAACGCGCCTTAAAGTTTGTCCGCGATAAAGAAGGATCAATACGAACGGCAGCCAAAATCTTTAAAATACCCAAAAGCAGTCTTACGTATAGATTAAAGAATCCTGATTCTAATTTTGGATCTGGTCTATTACCTGTCCTGAAAGAAAAAGTTGAAGCGGATCTAGTAAACTTCATCATCGAGCTATCCAACCGTGGTTTCCCCCAAAAGAAGGAAGACATCAAGACATGCGTCCAAGATCACTTAAGAACCCAACACCCTATACCAAAAAACAATTTTGTCAACAACCGTCCTGGGGATAGTTGGTACTTCAAATTTCTACAACGTCACCGCAACGCTCTCAAAGACGTCGATGACTTCGAAGACTGTGACTCTGGAGACGAAACTGAAATGTGGTTCAAGAAAATTGGTGACCATTTTATGCTGGAGAACCTTTCAGATGCCATCGAGGATCCGAATAGAGTGTTTATGGTCGATGAGGCAGTGTTTGACCTTTGTAGCAAAACAGGAAATGTTTTTATAGAAGGTGCCTTAGGGTCCAAAAAATCCCATGAAAAGATAACTGTTATTTTCTCGTTCGCTGCAAATGGTTCCTACTGCAATCCGATGATTGTGTATCCCTACAAAAAAGTCCCTGATGATATTGCTGAGGGCATACCTGTTGGTTGGGCCTTCGGCAGAAATGAAACTGGTAAAATGACCTCTCATATACTCTATGAGTACATAACTAATGTCTTTATCACTAAGCTGAAAGATGATGAAATTGAATTTCCTGTGATTATGTTCGTGGATGGTTACAAAACTCATGTCACCTTAGAGGTGTTTGAGCTGTGCAAGAGTCTGCAGATTCATCTGATTGCTATATACAGAAAACATACAAGTGTTTTGTCGCCTTCTGATTTGGAGCTTCTACGCCCTGTGCAGACAGCGTGGAGGAGGGGTATAAGGGATTGGTACGCGGAGAAAAAGTCAGCGGCCGCAGCAAATAAGTTGACCTTCGCCCCGTACCTACAAACCATCTTAGACTCCCACATCGATGTGATTGATCTGATCCAGGCTTTTAGAGTATCAGGCTTGTTCCCGTTTGCATTTGGTAACGTAACTGATATCAACGACGTTAAATCTTTGACAGACACTCAAAGTACTATTGACGATAAAGATAAAGCTTATCTTTATTATAATTCTGATTAAGTCTGTAGTATGTAATGTATGTTCATATATTAAATTATTAGGTCTTAAAAACTATGTAAAGTTTCATATTCACCGAAACTAACGAGCACGCGGCACGCGCAGAAAAGCTTACTCCCTGACATTTTATCAAATTTGGATAACACAAGCAGGAGATGATTAAAATCAAACATCAGAATCATGGACGTCAAATAACATTTTGATAGTATCTTAATATATTTTACATATTATGATAAAAAATTGTCTAATATTATCCCTCTGTTCTTCTTTATTGTCTTTGTACTTATTAATATTTAAGGGTTATTAAATAAGGTATTTACTGTATACCTAATGGCTAATGGTATTCGTAAGTTTTTTTTTCGTCGTTATTATTTTAATAAATTTTTATTTAGAATTCATATGTACTTTTTTGTTATTATAAACTATCTAAGGTAGAGACGTATACATCAACCTTTTAAAAATGGGTTTTAATGAATATCAGACCATTCTATTTTTAGTTAGATTTTTTTTTCCCGTAGCTAGCTTTACATAAATATATGTGACAGCCGTAAGCCCATCGCCATATAAGAATACTGACTGGTTTGTAGACAATCTTTGATTCTTTAGAAAATGAAATCTTGGCTGGGAACTCTGCCGTGTGACCCAACATTGACATTCGCGCCGTTTTAAAAGTTTGAGGTTATTTTTTTTTAGATGAGCCAGTGTTTACCCTTTCTCAAAGAGGCGGACGAATTCTGACGCTCTCTGGGTTCAGATACTACATTCATCGGAAAATGGGTCTCAGAACAACGTGGTGCTGTAACAAACGCGACAAAGGTTGCAAAGCAAGTGTTCTTACTGTCAATGACAAAGTCATTAATTGTAAAAATGAGCATTCGTACCACAATGTTTCCATATACTTTTAATACAAACTCGTGAAAGTTGAAAGACTCTTTATTGTTAGACCTTTTTCCATCAGATTTAATAATTTTTGGATCTGTATCTTATGATTCTGATTTCTTAAAAAACTAACCACGGTGCGACGCACTATCTTGAAAATAACATCTGTCATTATAATCTGCTTAGCTACTTGTTATTTTGCTATTTTCAGTGTAGGTACCTCCTGTAACATTGTATTTCATAAACCTTTTAAGAGTCCCAAGTAACTCTAAATAAACATTTGTATTGTTATAAACGATCATTTACTTGTTTGTTTTTTTTTTCAGATGAACCAGTATTTACTGTTTCCAAAAGAGGCGGACGAATTTTGGTACTAGCTGGCTTCAGATTCTACATGCAACGGAAAGTTTGCGAGAAGGACACGTGGTATTGCAACAAACGGGACAAAGGCTGCAAGGCTTGTATTATAACTATAGACGATCTAGTCGTAAATTGCAAAAATTATCATGATCATCCTAACTATTTCTAGTAAACTATTAGGTATATTGATTTTGTAGACTTCCACTTCATGTGTGCAGATCATTAAAGATGTCATAGGGTTATAAGGCATGTCTAAACATTTCATTTCACACCCGCCTACTTTTTGCAGTATTACTGAGGTACACCGTAAGTGACAGTTTCTTTGCTTAACTTCACCATCGATCGGCACATCTCAAATATACTATTTCCATTGCAATGTGATTGATCCTTATAATTTTATTTGATAAAATTCGATTATTTTTTTATATCTTAATCTTTTTAATCTAGTTTAATGTTTGGTGTATTTTGTAAGTAATGTAAGATTTAATTATTAAAAAAATTAATAGCTAGACACTTTTCTCAGATCAGCTCGTTTTTGAGTATTCTCACAGAGGTACCAAAAAAGTTTTAGTACAAGCTGGAGACAGTAGGTACTCTTTGAACTACCAGGCAACAAAGGCAGACCGAAGAGCATTGTGGTACTGCATACAACGGTATAGATGATGCAAAGCCAGCATTTAAACCTCTAAAGATTTTGTCGAAAAATGCAACAAACAGCATACATATCATACACCTCATGAAAAACAAAATTAAAATATTTTGACAAAAATATAATTAACTTTAAATAAATATAGCGCATAGTAAACACCCAGCAGACAAATTACATGGTGATAATCAGATCTTTAAGGATTTTTCAAAAGAAGCCTACAGAACCCTTTCGTCGATCACTCTTTCTTCTAACTGTCTTTCACAAGCGTCTTTTTTCGAAAACAAAGAAATGTAGGTAGTCTTTCATTACAGGTAAACTGCCACTATTGTCGTCAAGATCAAAAATGACGAATAAAATACCTAGTATGTTTTATTTGCGGTAAGTTGCAATGCAAGCAAAAATATTTTTATACCTCCTACAGCCAATCCGATCGTAATTATATTTTTGGCATTACCAATTTTGATATGGAAAATGAATTGAAATTCGATTACGACTTTAATCCCCATGTACCTATGGTAGACTTTTTCTCAGATTTTACTGCATCTTTAGATATTGGGCCCCGCGAAATTAATAAAAATACGTTTTTCAGATCACCCTGTCTATGTGATGTCTCAACGGGGTAATAAAGTTTTGACACTTGCTGGATACAGGTACTCAAGGAGCTACAGGACAAGTCAAGGAGCGTTGTGGTACTGCATCAAACGGGATAGAGGATGCAAAGCCAGCGTAAACACTATTGAAGATGTTGTTGTAGCACGCAGGCATGAACATACACATAAACCTCCTTAACTTAATAATAAACCTTCTTCCTTTTCTTTCTTTCTAAGGACAGGCACTCGCAACAGTTAAGGAAAACTATTAGGAGTGCGACACCTTCCTAATAGATTTTATATGAAAATAAATAGTTATTACCATTATTTGAATATTTTTTTGTTTTGACATTCGTTCCGGTTTGAAAGGTATGGTTGTCATTGAAAATTACAGGTGTTCGTGATCGTTAATATTTTGTTTATTTTTCAGATACACCTGTATTCAGTCAATCTCAAAGAGGCGGAAGGATTCTTACAATTTACGGTTACAGATATAGCATTAACGTAATGGTTGATAGAGGTACGGCTGTAGCAACTCGATGGTTCTGCGCTACGCATCGAAACAAAGCATGCAAAGCGAGACTTACCACTATTGATGACCAAATCGTGAAATACGTAAATGAGCACAATCACGCAGCCCCTCAGAAATACCAAAAAAAAATAATAAACTGCCGGTTGAGATAAAAGATTTGTCCGCCACCTCACTTATACCAGATGATTTTATTCCATCGATTAATTCAAACTCTAATAAGACATCTCTTTTATATCCTAGTAATAGAATAACTAAAAATATAAATAATAGTAACATAATTACGTCTTTTTTATAATATTTTAATTTAGAGACCCACTGGTTATCTCTATCTTGTAGTTTAACTGATTTTGGTAGTACATATCTTAGTATCATCTTAGAACAGAAAATGTAGTTTAAAATATATTTATCATAGAATTTGTTATTAACATAATATTGTTTTCAGATCCGTGGAAACCAGCTTTCACCAAATCAGCTGCTGGCAATCATATTCTGTTATACCGCAAGTACAAATACATGAAAAAACACACGTCTGATTATACAAATAGCTGGTGTTGCACAAAGCCAGGGTGTAATGCTTGCGTGTTTACTTCCGTCAACACCGATACCATTTTAAAGGAAGATTTCCATCATAACCACGCCTCTGATCCGAAGAATGAAGAACCACCAATACAGAAGAAAAAGAAGAGTAGGCAAGCTAAGAGGAAGTATCCGTCATTTTCAGAAGTTGAAGAAGCCCACCATGTGCACAATCCAATTGATAAAATAAACAAGCTACGTCGAGGTACTAAACTAACCGCAGGAAAAAATCAGTCACGTGTCCGACTGAACTCAAAAACTTGTGCAGATAATTCAGAGAAAGATCATCAAGAATGTAGCTGCCATCAACCAGTTGATGTCAATACAATTATAATGAATTTGAACAAACTGGGTACCAAACTAGTCGGTAGCAATCAACAATCACAAATTCCGGTAGAGTCGACGAAGGAACAACAGAAGGAACAGCCGCTTATTTTACGAGTAGTTGATATTTATCACTCAAATCAGCAAGAAATTCAAACTCAACCAATACATCTCGTTGAGAAAGCATACAAGAAACCTATTGAGTGTGATTCAATCTCGAAAAACATATTATACATGCCAAATACACAAGCATTCGCGGATAAATCTGACTTGGCTAACGCACCTAGAAGTACACTTCAACCCGCTGTAGAAAATAACAACCCATTGCCTAATCCAATTCAAGCAATGAACTACCGACCATACCGACCAGGAACTGCAAACATACAACATGTAGTCAAGGATGAACTTCCACCACCTCAGTTGGACCTCACAAAAACTCAATTGAAGTCAAGTTACCAACCATATCAACTAGAGTTTCCGCTAGATTATCTACAGCAAGTCGAAAACCAATACCCGTCACTTGAACCAGTAGAGACAGTTAACTACCGACCATTCCCTTCAGAAACTGCACCAGAAAGCCTACCACGGCAACCTGTAGAGGGTGATCAAAACTTGCGTCAAAACCCTCTTGAAATGATAAACTACCAACAGGAAACCACAGCTCAAACACCATCAGACAATGACCAGAATAACCAGCCCCGGAACCCACTTATTATGAAGAAAAAATACCGACAAGGATATCCTCAACCCCAGCTCCAAGCCCGTACTCAAGTCGATGTAAATAGCATTACAGTCTCCCCTTATGCTCAACCAGTACTCATCCCGCATACTTCATTTGATTCAATAAACAACAATCGCCAAGATACTCCACAGTTAGAGACAGGCTTTCAGCCGCAATTTAATACCATGATCAGAATAGAGCGTCCAGAAATTCCATCATATCCATCGCTATATCCCTATAACTCGCAATATACTTCTGCTGATTTCCTTAATGCTCCACTGAATTTGGCTAAACCAAATGAAACTACAGCAGTTGAAGATTACCGTTCGCATTTTGATATGACAAGTGTTACCGATCGACCAAATATACAATACCCCCCTGTTGAACAAAGTGCTCAATCAGGGTACCTGCAACCCCCACAAATCCCTTCTTCATCTGCTAATAAAATGAGTGGAGGATCTTACCGTAGAGTAGATAGTGATGCTCTACAACCTTCTACGCTGAATATGTCTCATCATGCGCGACTTGCTAATATCGACTTGGCATCTACTCTTCAAGGCTTATCACCTAATAAAAGAGTAGAGGATAATCCTTCTCGGTCACCTTTCCTTTTAAGAAACACTCAAGTTCAACTTGCAATTACTAAAGTTCCATATCCTCTAACCACTGAACGTATAGGTGAACCTGATAAAAGTGGAACTCCAGGCACACAGGAGTCAAAGCCGCCATATTACTTTCACCATGAACATTTCCAGCAGTAGACTGTTTTTTAGGGTTCCGTACCCAAGGGTATAACGGGACCCTATCACTAAGACTTCGCTGTCCGTCTGTCTGTCCGTCTATCTGTCTATCACAAGCTTCGATATCACAAGGCTTTATCTCATGAACCGTATCAAGGTTCGCTAGACAGTTAAAATTTTCACAGATTATGTATTACTGTTGCTGATATAACAACAAATACTAAAACAGAATAAAATAAATATTTAAGTGGGGCTCCCATACAACAAACGTGATTTTTTCCCGTTTTTTATTAATTATGGTACTTACGGAACATTTGTGCGCGAGTCCGATTCACACTTGGCCGGTTTTTATTTTTCCACTTTAATTTGTCTTTGCTCAGGTAATTAATATAATTTTGGTTATATTCGCCCACGTAAATAATAAAATCGTAACAGAGTCTGATCAAACACAAAACAAAATAGGCGGAGCAGGGAGTGCCCTAACTTCATAGTACGTACTGATTTTTTATAAGACTTTAATACTCATTTGCGATATTTAGTCGACGTAATTGAATATGTATACTATTTATACATTAAGTTGTAGCATTAATCTAAATATTTTCAAGTATCTACTAAGCTTTATAACACTATTATGGATTTTAATTGTCTTCAAGGATCGAAACGCCTGGAGATCTGAAAGTATGTCTACCGTAGTTGAGGATTACAGTCGTGATTCAATTTATATATTTCATATACTTAACGTAATCTCTTGTAATTTTATGATATATTTTTATAGTCAACATATTGGTAGTATAAATATATGAAAATCTAGTCTACATTTATAATCTCGATGTACTTCCAACCTTAAAAAGACTACGATGCATTTAAATTAAGGTACAGCATAATCTAGAATACGTATTCTTAATTAAAATTTGTACTTAGTATTTATAATATTTTAAGAGTTCTCTATTTATTTTCATAAAGGTGTGACCAGACATAGCGCGGCATTTGAGCGCTGCTAGCCGCGCTATGATTGGACGACGGCCGCGCGTACATTTACCTTTATGTTTAAACTAGTCACGCGGCAAACTTGTGTCCTGTGAACAAATGCCGCGCTATGGTTGGTCACACCTAAAGATTATTATTTGAACAGAGTCAACAATGGTTGTTTAAAAAGACTAGTGATTTTATTTTATTTTTTAATTATTTTAATAGTTTTATATTTATAGTTAATCAATTAGCAATGACAATAATTGTCACTATTCCTAGTGTAAGTAATAGTAAAGTTTATATATAAAATATAAACTTTATATAAATGTAAAATAAGTGTACTAGTCATTAACCAAAAATATGAATATGTGATTTAAAAATTATGAATTATAAAAACATCCGAACCGAGATTACGCCTGAATCCCGTATATCTTTAATAACTTTGGACATTACATTTTTGGGATATGTGATTGTATTTCGGTTCGAATATCGTGATCTCAATTCAATAAACATTCCTTGAAATATTTTTTAATACATTATATGTATGTATGTATAATCGATGTATGAAAACATGAATATTTGATGTAATCAAAAACAAATATATAAATCAATGTTCGAGTAAGATAAATATTATAATATAATAATTTTTGATGTATTTAACATAAATGTATGTCTAATCTTGTAGCAATGATGATATTTTGAATTCATTTACCAAAAAATACTAGGGTGAGAGCGCTGGTTGTGGGCATTTTAACAACATTTTCATTTTTAAATAATCGGATTATATTGAAAAAAATATTAAACGACGATTTTCAAACAACATAGAATAGAGTATTTATCTATCTCTTAGTTAAAGCAAAGGTTTTGCAACAGGCGGTATTTATTTATTCATTATTCATATTTAAATAGACAAAACTCGAAATATTTGGTTGTGGTCAAAACAATCGAGAGGTACAATGCACCACAAATGTCACTAATCAAAACGGACTATAGCCAAAAAAAATATTAACTAACAATATAGACTTAAACAAGTTGAATTGCTATGCTTAGTTCAATAACTAATTTTGGCACGACTGCCAAAATTAAAAATGCCCAAAACAGGGGTTGGCACCACTACCGGGTTTATGACCTTAGTTATTCTTCGATTAAGACTATAATATTATGATTTACATGATGTGATTTTGTTACATACATACATGTAACGCTAGGTTAAGAATGTCTGTGTAGTAATGATGATATTTTACCTACGTAGTAATTTACAAACTATTACCATATCTTACAATGTCAAGAGACTGAGATCGACTGCAACGCCGGTGGAGACAGTATGTTACTATGCAGTCGGTAAAGATCTTTTGAGCATAGGTTGAATTCCGCGGTATCATATTCAAAATTAAATATTTTGTTTGAATATTGCTGCAAAGTCATTTTCAACCTCCTTGAACGCTTACCTAAAGGAAGGACCTATTAATTAGGTGTTTTTTGAATTAATATTCACTACTTTTTGTAGTGAATATTAATTGCTCTACTATACACTATCTCTACACTATGGCTCTAGGCCCTAAGTGACGTATGATCCGACAGTATTCAACTTTTGCTTCGGCATATTAATGTAATATTATATTAATGTAAGACTATTTATCAAACGTAGAGATATCGAGCTTTTTATGTCATTAAAATTATCAATGTCGCTGCTATTATCATTTCACCTTACCATTTTGTACAAATAACTCAACTTTATGTATTACTTATTATTCTCCTTAAATCCGTACAGAAAAAGAGCACATATTCGCACTTACAAAACAAACGCAATCCCATCTTTCCTATCTCAGAGTAGATGATGGTACTAGCATTCATTTCAGATTTGGTCGATTTTCCAATTCATGTCAATGTTTTTTAACGTGTTATAAAAAAAATGTACTGCTGTTAGACTGCTATGATCTATGAGAGCTAATCGGCCGACTACACAATACACATCCCAGCTAACCATTGTTCGCTGTCTGCCGCCTAGAATTGCTTAACCTAGGTATCTTATCTTATCCTATCTTATACCTAATGGTTCAATACTATTAGATAGTAGAGTACCTATAGGTACAGTACTATGAAATCTCGACCTAATAGGAGAAGAAAGGGTCAATGCACAATTGCTCTACCATCTATGCTACTAACACTAAAACAAACCAAGCATGTTCATCAATCACACCAACTTTTCCTGACCTAATCTTGAGTAATCTCACCCCATCCCAACAATGCACATCTGACTATAACCCGGTAAGTTTGCAACTCTCTATAGTATTTCTTTCTTTACTTGACTACGATGTGTGGATTTTAAGTATCCGGGTTATTTACGAGTATAAGATGAAAGCACGCAACATTTATAACATTTTATTTCCAATCCAGGTTTGGATTTAGGTAATAACTTTCGCCTGAAAGAATGGTTCACGCCTGTTGAGGCTCAGAACACGCGGAGGATCTACGCCGAAGACTTGCAAGGTGCTTCATCAACTCTTAAGAAGACTGGTAGACAAAAACGGTGTAGCAGCTGTCCAAGATCAAAAGATCGGAAGACCAAGCACCGATGCTATACATGTGAGAAGCCGATTTGTATGGCACATTCTGTTTTTATGTGCCTAATTTGCGCCGAGCGTTAAAGTAAGCGCGATGGAGTTTGTAACACTCCTAACACAAATCGAAGTAACATCTAATACATATTGCATAATGTTTACAAAATACACGAGAAACCGTTGAGCTATCTAAAGGCTGTTGCAAATAGTCTATAGTTAGCTCATCTGATCCAGATCATTACCAGTCGAAAGCGTCCTCAAGATGCCACGCTGGATGGCAAAACTGATGTTGTGTGCCAAATAGGTTTATATTCACAAATTGTGTATAAACTTTAGATTTAATTTATATTTGAAATAACTTGTTTATTTTATATCGAATATTTTGTTTTAACTGATATAAATAATTATATGTTTTGTTGCTGATTACGGTTTATTTGTTTGTTTGTATACAATTTAATAAGCCAAATAAGTATACAATGGTGGCGATTCTGTTGAATCCACGCTTAAGTTAAAATTCCTAAAAACGATGACTCTTATTCCTTTACGTTAAAGTCTAATTTAGCGTAACATCAAAGTGACAGTTCTAAAATTTAGCATAGTTTTATATAAATGTTAGTTTTTGTTAGTGATTTAGAAACGTCAAGCTAAATTTAATCAACATGTAAATTGGTGTTGACTAAGATGACACTTGGATGTGTAAAATATGTGAAATAAAATAGAGAAATGGCTAAAATATCCTAAACTTTAGGACTGTCATTTTGATGTTACGCAAATTTAGACTTTAAAGTAAAAGAGGAATAAGAGCGATCGTTTTTAGGAATTTTAACTTTTAGTTTGGACACAACAGAATCGCCACCATTGATACAATATTTAAAACTGGCAAATGAACCTACATAATTACAGGGGCCATACTACAATCTTTAAAGTAGGACTACAGCAGTATTACTCTTAAAGTAATACTGCTACTTCAAGAGTAATTAAGTAAGAAAGTAATACTTTGAAACCGGCTGATTGAAACTAGGAATGGGTTAGATTCGACTAGATATATAGTTTTATAGAATGTTTCACAAGTCATAATACGAGTAGTTTAATGTGTCAAAAATATAATATCAATAAAAGTTGTTTAATATGAACTATTTTTAATACAGCTAGACAACAAATTTCGCTACAAAAGTCTCTTATGCCTACTTTTTGCTATAGATATTTTTTTATAAACAATTTATGTAATATTATTAACTAAAAAAACGATAAATAAATAAATATTTAATAAAATACAAAATAAATAATTCAAATAATATGTACCAAATTTGAAATATTCAAAAATCAATAGGTTTGCTTAGACTTTTTTGATGTGTGTATTATAATAGTACAATGGATCTTTATTTGGTTATGGTAATAATAAAGAATCCAGTTTTCTAGTTTTCGATATTATTTCTACTGTAATCTATCAATACCTAGGAACTCATTATTCTCCGTTTGGGCAAGGAGAGTAATGTTTATATTCAGTGAAGCTCGTTATGGAATAAGTTGTACATATTGGAAGTTAACCAAACCCGAACCCCTTTACCACCATCCCATAAAAACGTACACGTAGGTATATTGATGTCTTTTATTTTTACAGAATTCATGCTCCAAGCTTCGAGCCACGGCAACAAGGTGCTGATCATGTCGAACTACAAGTTCACGAAACATAGTATGAACGGAAGACAGGTACGGTGGAACTGCTCCTTAAGGAAGGCCCTTCGCTGTAAAGCCACTGTTACGACGTCCAATGGTGTAATTATTAACAGTCGAGCTCATCTGCATAACCATCCGCAAAATTATTTTTAAAGATAAGATGGATAAAAGACACTTTCGATCCGAAGGTGTGGCTCGAATCATCATCATTTTCTTCTTCTTTCCCACCTAATGTGGGGTTGGCAGTACATGTTGCGAAGAGGATTTGGCTTATGTTATACAACCTGCCCGCCTGCCTGGTGGAGCTCGGTTCAATGAATTTATATTCGGAACAATAATAGTCCTTCAGTGTACAACGAAAATGCTGGTTCAATTTCAATGATTATTTTTTCCTTTAGAAAATATTTTTTCTTTTAGTAAAGGAATTCTCGACGTGCTGCCATATAAATGTAATATCTACATGTATGCATTTTTTAAATTATTTTTATTTGAAAAGTTGTTTATCTTATATACTCTTTTTCTGTAGTTCCAGGACCAGAAAACATTAATTAATATTTCAAACGCACATTTCAATAATTGTTGTCATAGGTGAAATATCGGTATAAATATAGAGACCTAGAATTTAACGTGATAAATACCCGCTTGAAATATTATTTAATATATTGAAAATAATTCAGGGTACTTCAATTTAAATATGGTAAAGGTTATATTAGATTAATGTTACGTTTGATTATTACTTTAAATATAGTAGGTAATAAGAAACGTGAGAACTACCAATGTTTTTTATTGTCGGATAAGTGATAAGACTAGACAAGCTACGAGTACATCAAGAAAGCTTCAATAAATACATGAAATATCATCACGACTGTACCTACTCCCTGAGTACCTACGGTAGACATCCTTTCAGATCACCAGTAATAAAAACCCTTAAATTAAATTACATTTGGAACTAAAAACAACAATTTAGTGGTATCACAACTCAAATTAACAAAAGGTGTGACCAGACATTGCGCGGCATTCGCAGAACACAAGTTTGCCGCGTGACTAGTTTAGACTGTAGCAGGTAGCTCGCGGCTACCGCGCGCGTGTCGTCCAAACATAGCGCGGCTAGCCGTGCGCAACTGCCGCGCTCTAAAACACACACCTTTAGTTTAGCATCTCGCCAACTTTATGTATTTATACTCAAGCAATTCCGATCATTGTTTATAATATAAATACTAGCAGTCTGCACCGGCGTCGCACAGGCGTACTTATAATTTTATGGCAATTTTTACACCTCGGTTTCCATTATTGAAGTTTTAGTAGGGATCCCTTTTTTTAGTAACAAATAAAATAAATATATAAATAAATATAGCCTATGTTACTCAAAGATAATGTAGGATGCTAAAAAATAATTTTAGAAATAGGTCTAGTAGTTTCTGGGTTTATTCGTTACAAACATACAAATACATATTTTATTTTTATAATACTAGCATAATATAGAGTATAGATATATAGACTAATTTGTATTTTTGATGTTTTAAGGTGTTTTCGGATACATCACATCGAAATTCGGTAATCTAATGCTAGTTGCATCAAACTACAAGTATACAAAGGATAAACGAAAAAGCAATCGCATTAGATCTGTTTGGGTCTGCTCTTTGAAGACGAGTAAGCGTTGTAGAGCCCACCTCGTGATGATTGAAAATCAGATTGTAAAATGCAATGGCATGCACTGTCATCCACCATCTTATGGGACATGACAGGGTTTTTGTTACCTACTCTACTTTGAATGATGTATCATTCAGAAGATCGTCACAAAAAATATATAAAAAAGAAATTAAGTTTTAAGTAAGTAATTAAGATAATTGGTGGACTTTATACACAACTCACAACGCCATTTAGCCCCAAATTAACCAAAGATTGTACTATGGGAACCAGATAACTGATAGAATACTTATATATACTTTTTTTTGTAAAGAATCAAACATCAAACACAGAACAAACATCTATGATCATCACGCAAATGTTGATTCTGGATGGGAATCGAACCCTACAGTACAAAGGGCAGAGTTTCTACCAACTGAGCTGTGAGGCCAGTCAAAAATATAACTAAGCTTTGCTTAGTTTGGGGCTAGACGGCACTGTGTGAAATGTCCATCACTATAATTTTATTTTACTTAGGGCCGATTTTTCAATCATCAGATAAGTGTTAACTGTGGAATAAAATTGCAATTTTCCATACGATATGTCAAATTTATTCAACAGTTAGCCCTTATCTGATGATTGAAAAATCGGCCCTTAAACGCATTATAAATAGGGAACTTTTAATCATTAATATAAGTACATAAATAATAATCTGTAATATTTCTGGTGTTTAAAATAAATTACATTACAAATATTAAATGCTTTTCTGTCAAACTGTAATAATTTTCAGCTATACCTCAACACTCATGAACTCATTGAAGACGACATTAGTGGCTTGCGAGTGTTTGAGATATCTAGGTTTTCTTTCATAAATAAACAACATTCAACACACATAAGTATATCTGACACAAACCTGTGTTATTCTACAAAATGGTAAAAACAATTATTTCTGAGTTGACAATTATGTTGTAGATTCAAATCAACACATTTAAATTCATTAAAAAATATGTGTAGGAGGTGTATATTATAGTCACCATATTGAATATATTTCATATTGAAATAGCGTTACACGATAGAAAGAGAAAGCAAGACGTAGGTTTTATGCTCCATAGATATTGTTCGCTGTGCGAACTGAATTATACTCTAATACATCTCAGTAAGAGTCATTAATTATTGAAATGTATTTACAAAAGTTGCCTCTTTACTATTTATTCTGTGGTTTAGTATAATTTTTTTTTTAAATGTTATTTAATACATTTATTTCCAGGTTTGAGATATATTACTTCGAAACGCGGTAACCAGATGCTAGTGGTCTCAAACTACACGTTTACAAAAAAGGGGAACTATGATTATGCCAAAACCCGGTGGGTTTGCTCCCATCAGTCAAGTAAACGCTGCAGAGCCTACATACATACCGTTGAAGATCAGATCGTGAAATGGGGTTCAAATCACAGCCACCCGCCATATTTGTGAATAAAGCTTAAGCATATATAGCTTAAGCAATAAAAATACAGCAAATTTAACCAATCTCCGTTTTGATATCTCTGGATAACCTATATGTATTATTTGTTCCTTACTATTTTTATAAATGGACTGGCAATATAATGAGAGGCATTGATAAATGGAACAAAAGCTTAGTATATTGGTACCCAAAAAACAGGAAAAGAAATCGGAGAAGACAGTTTAGAAGGTAGGAAGATGAAATAAAGACCACAGCAGGAAAAACACGGACAAGAAAAGCGCTAAGTAGAACAAAATGGAAAGAAATGGAGGAGGCCTTTGCCAAAGTTGGGCAAACAGACCACGCTGCCGGTGTCACAGACTTGTTGATGATGAGATCAAAATCAAGAAAGAAACTATGATCTGCCATTTTTCTTTAATAGCTAAATTTGTTCCAATTCTAAACTAATTCAATTTAAAAAACACCAGCCAAGTGGAAGTTGGAACTCGCGCACGAAGGGTTCCGTATTCATAAATAACGGCAAAAAAAACACGTTTGTTGTATGGGAGCCAGACAGTGGAGTGACATATAAACTGACAGACAGACGGACAGTGGAGTCTTAGTAATAGGGTTTAGTTTTCGGAACCCTAAAAAACAAAATTATTCTTCAGACAGGTAAACTTCTTTTATTGATGCACTAGCTAGATCTTCCTGTCCTTATTCTTGCAGTCTAAGACATATTTAGTATATGTAGCTCTCATGTGATGTTTATTTTTTGAAATGTTTTTTTTTTCTTAATCACAGTAAATTTAACAGTGTTTGAGGTCTCCATTTAAGTATGAAAAAACCTTTGTTAGAAGACCTCGCTGTTCCGTACGCTGTGACTCAGCTCAACATGTTTTATCCTATCAGCTCTCATCCTCCCACAATTTCCTTATCCTCCTCCGTGTCATCTCTTACACTATTCGTCCATATATCTTTATATGTAAAATATATTCTAATCACACGGTTTGTTTTCTAGGTATAAAGTACATTACTTCGAGTCGCGGCAACACAATGCTCATGATCTCCAACTACAAATTCTCGCTAGAAGGAACGCAAGGAGTCAAGACTAGGTGGTTTTGCAGCAGCCGTTCTGGGAAACGGTGTAAAGCACACGTCGTGATAATTGAAGGTCGAATTGTAAAGCGCGGACCAGACCACAACCACCCGCCATCAACAAGAAATATGATCTAATGATCTATACTTTTAAGAAAAAAAACTGGCCTAGAGATTTTGCATGGCCCAGATTCCATTAAAATCTTATTATATATACAGGGCGTCTCACGGATATGCCACATGGAGGGAAAGTACTCTTAATACTGTAGATGGATGAATTTTAACATTTTTAACAAGATCAAAAAATCGACAGGGAGCGAAATAATCAAAAGAGTGCGACTTTGTATTCAACAGGAAGGGACTCATTTTGAGCATTTGATAAATTGATTGATTTTGTATTAAAAATGTTAAATTCATGGTCTTCCTTTTATTTCTGACACTATGTTATTTAGCAAAAAATAATCCTTATGATGAAGCCTTTCGATCGGTATGATAAAGCTACAGTTTCATTATTTTTCTCGTGTAACGGGTTCGATTCCCGGTTCAACCATGTAATTATTTAAAGATCTATGAATGCAGTTTAAATTGTTTTATAAATTCAAATAATGTCTTCTTTCAGTAAAATGTTCCATCTACGGTAATAAGAGTACTTTCCCTCCATGTGGCATATCCGTGGGACGCCCTGTATAATTCTTCTGTCCGTGTGGTTGCCTCCTAAATGGATGGACCGATTTGGTTGAAATTTCGTATGTATATTTCAATGGGTTCCTGATTGGTTGGACCTAACTCAGCTAATAACTAAATACAACATTTATTCAATGTATAAAATTGTAATTATTGGTAAAATCCTTCTTGAAAGCTTCCGGTTCCGTTAGAAACCAATATAAGATAGCTTTGGTAATATATTTTGTCGCCCGCGATATTGGAATATAGTCGAAAAGTTAGGTTAATTAATTACTTTAGAATAAAATAATAGTTATAAAATGTTAAGGCTTAGATGGTACCCATTAAATCAACGTTGGATGTCATTATATTTAGTATTTTCTAGTACACAATAACCTAGTTAATGTAAGTAATAAGTATTTTAATTAAAAACAAATACGTTTGCATCAAAGTTGATAATAAACTAATCCAATTTATTTTATATCTTTATTAGTTTTCTGATATATTTTTGTATTATATTATTATTATTTTTGACTGGCCTCACAACTCTGTTGGTAGTAAATCTGCCTTCTGCGCTGCAGGTTGTGGCGGCGCTGCAAGAAGAACCACACAGTGATAAGACTTGGTGGTTTTACAGCGGCAGAACATTTAAGCTAGGTAAAGCACACGTTGTAACAATTAAAGATCAAATAGCAAAGTGTGGTCTAGCCCAAAACCATCCTCCACCACTAAGTTAGATTATATAGCTAGAAATTTTGTATACCGTTTCATTTTTCGTCTTGGTCGCGAGGAACGAAAATATTTCCTAGATCTAAGTTATAATTATGATTAATGTATTTTATAATTCATGCTTTTTGAAATAATTCATCATATAAACCAACTTAAAGTAAAGTATGTAATATAACAAGCTGTGACATATTTAATATTAAAAAACAAGACGTGCTTATATATTAGTTTAAATGTAAAATTTTAGATCACCTTTTATATAAAATTACTATACATTGTAACGCTGTCTGTTTTCTTTTCTGTCATAAAAATTCAATAAACTATTCATAAACTAAAAGAAGACACACAGCGCTATGCAAAAGTTATTTTTTATTGATAAGTAAGATATAGAACTAGTTAGAGTCTTATAACTAACCAAATACTTTTGTCGGTTTCAGTTATAAAAATCGTTCAGACTTCCTACGGTAAACAAACCTTGCGTTACGGGGGATACAGTTATGTAAGGAAACACTACTCTGATTTTTTCACTCACTGGAAATGTGCTGTTGGTTGTAAGGCTTGGGTGAAAACGATGACAAACCCAATTAAATTCTTCCGAGGTGACGTTACCCATTCCCATCTAATTGACCAGGAATCCAAAGCTACAAAGATCCCACGCGGTCTTGCATCCTTTAAGACAACAGGCGTGCCAAAAACTGATAAGAAACTACCAAAAAAATCTGAGCATAAATCCGTTGGCATAAATACAGATCCTGTCACAATTATCGACCATACACGCAAATCAAACTTGAAACATTTAAAAAAAACTTCTACTAATAAAGATAAAGTTAAGGGCTCGCTTACCACGTCCAAACAACAAAAAGCTGATCCAAAAACCGAAACAATAACTAGCGCAAAGTATGGAAATAAGAAAAAAGTACGATTTTGTGTTCCTCAAAATGAATCGGAACCTCGTTACATCAGTACTCCAGTGAATGAGTATCCACAGAAGTCTGGGCTTATGGCGGAGCTATTCTGTTATGAAGAACAACACAACGCTAAAACCAATAAATCTAACGCAGATTCGGGATGTCAAATTCAGGAAGAGACGAAATCTAAGAAACATATTGAGAAGGAACATACTGAAAAGGAACAATATTCTAATTAAAAAATTAGTAATATTCCATTACCACCTTCGCAACCAAAAAGAGACTAAATCCCACCTTCTATCACTACCGACTTATGACTTGTGAAATAAATCCGGTTTTGATACGTAATTACAACCTTTATTAAGGGAAAAACTAATTTATATCTTTTCTAGTCATTTTTTAGTCATTTTATTGTTGTACGTAGTTTTTACACTCCTTTTAGCGTAATAATTTATTCCATTATACAATGTGTTCGATGAGGATTTTTTGTAACAAATTGTATATAGTCTTCCGGAGTTAACGATGGAATACGTGGTGCGACCACGCTTTTTTTTATTCTTATACCTATTGGTAAAAGAAATTCCATTATTTAATTCTTTATTTTAATCATTTTCTCTTGCGTTTTATTTTCAAGTTTCGATTTCAAAAAAAGACGTATCAAATTTTTACGTTTACTCCGGAAGTCTTTAAGGTTCGTGTATTTTTAATAAGTATTTTTGAAATTAAATTGATGTTGTGTCTTACCCTATTCATAATCTAATAATAGTTTACATCTAAAATGTAGTTAAAAAAACAATTGTTGTGAGTCTTTTTCTTAGTATTCGTCCTTAATATTTTTATAAGGGCATAAATGTTAGAGGATATTGATTTTTTATCGTCATATTCTCGGATGCCTGTATGCAGAGGGATTATGTTATCATTATACAAGAACTGTTTTAAAATTAATTTGATGTAAAATATTGCTAACAAAATCACTCTGTATTAAGAAGACGAGCTTTATGAAATCATTTAATGTGATATCTACATAAGAGATTCAATAATTTATAAAAGTTTTGATAAGAAGTTGGATAAAAGGTTCGATAAGAAGTTTAAGGTAAAACTTATTGTATTGTGATTTTGATCATTGGATCGAATTTATGGGAATTAAAAACCAAAGTGAATGACTGAAAGTGACTGATTGACTGTTTAAAGATCTGAAAAGTTTGATGAAGATGTTCAAAACATCGAAAATTGTTCGAAAGTAAAGTCATGTAAGTTTGAAAAGAAAACTAGAAGTTTAAAATTTAAAAATAATAAATTTAAAAATTCAGAAAAACAATTAACAAATTCCTTTTTAACAAAAAAATCTAAATAAAATTACGTGTAACAAAGAGTTGTATTCAGCAACATAAATTATGAATTGATCAATGTTTTTAAGTCATCTTGTAAAAAATAATGAATCTCATTTGATATTATAATAACAGTATTATTAAAGTAACCTTATTATCCAAAATCTAAAGGTACTGTGCCATAAAAAGTACCATCTCTTACATCAACCGAACGTACAAAGTATAAACAATTTATTATTATCGAAATTGAATTATTTTTATTATAATAAGTATACTTATTTTAATTTTATAAGATCTCAGTCAACATATTGTTTGTTGAAACATATACATATATTATTAAGATGGAAAAGTATTATTAAAGTACATATGAATCCCTTATTAAATAAGATATAATGTTAGTAATAACAAGGGGAGTTTTTGTTATTTTAAAAGGTAAAAATAAGCATATAATAATTGTCATCCGTCTATATTATTTATGTTAATGACAGCTTTAAATGTGTAGAATTATATCGTATAATCAAAATTAAACTTAAGTAATGTCTTTTGGCATAAATTGTATTTTCTTCTTCTTAAGCAGCTCAATGTAGAAAGGATTGTTTTTTTATATTTTTTATTACGAAATATTTTTTATTATGTGTAAAATTTAAGATTAATATTTAAGTATCTTTGACTTTTTTGATGTGCACAATTTTTACCAAAAGAAGTGATATTTTTTACCAAATTATAAAAAAGTGTTATAAACATTTATGATTTTTACGTATACGTTGTGATATTTTGAATATATTTAATATTAGTATTTCGAGTCTAGTATCTAAAGGCCTACTTCGAATTTCGGTATCGTTAGATTCTAATGATTTAATATTGTTTAAAAACATTCCAAAAATTATGATTAAGTTGTGTGGTCAGTTTAAATCTGTATTAGTATTCTATAAGCGGCGATGGGCAAGCTTGCTGCAACCTGTCACGTATGGAGTCCTAACTACTGCGAGATATGGGCATTTTGACTACCCATTAGACAATATTTCGCGCATTTATCCACTTTACATTTTAAAAGATCGCTTAATTTTCATTAATCTTTACATGATTGCTTTCTCCTTTATCATTTGAAATTATTTCAAAATTCGGGAACCGATTTTTAAATAAAATACCTGTCCACCTAATTAATTAATAGTTACCTATATGAACGTTAAGCAATAATATTTATTATATTCCTCTCGTATCGTAACTAAAAGTTTTTAGGTATTGCTACTTTATAAGTAGCTTCGTCCCGCGGTTTTCGTGAAAAATACTTTTTAATAACATAAAAATAGTAGCACTAAGGAATTATCTAGCTTTCTATTAGTAAAAGTATTTTCTGAATCAGATTAGTAGTTACGAAGATTACCTCCTACATCCAAACTTCCTTCTACATTCTTAATAAATGTTTAAATAGGTATTATTTCATAGTTAATCGTAGGCTACGTGCCAAATTAGAATACTAAATATAATAATAGGAATAATCAATCTACATAATCATGAGGTCGCCATCGACATATCACAGTATGCGAACGTTCGGATGTTTATTTGTTTATAAACATCGACCACATAGCCTAATGGCTTCATTTCTTCAAACAAACAATTCTGTCAAACCGTCGAGATTTGTGGGTCAGGGGATGCGATAAAAAATGAATTCTGATTGTCCGGTTCAATGTCACACACCGCGTGCGTGAATCGCGCTCGATATCTTATATCAGCAGTATAAGCCTAAGTGTTCGAAGTGTTCGCCTTTCATGAGGAGAGGAGCCTAATAGGCTCGATGTTTCTAAAACAAACGAAACGGTTAAATCGATTTGAGGTTATATACAGGAAGTATTTAGGCTATTCCCGATAACGATTTGTACAGCTACGCCTACTAAAAACAAAATTGATTCTTCCTAAAAGATGTTTGACTAATATAACTGTTTTTGAAACCATAAGAGATCGGGTTTATTCAGTAATAATACAGGCCATAGACATGGTAGTAGTAGCCTTAAATTAACTATAAATAAGCAGATATTAAGAGCATTGGCATTTTGGAGTATTTTTTCGAAAATCTATCAAGGTGCATGGTTTGGGGTTTAAAAACTTGAAACTTGAAAACCATAAACGTCGTATCGGGACAAACGTCATATCGTTTCAGACTGTATTTTGAAAGTTGGAACGACTGAAATTACTTTTGTCAAATGACATTATCTGGGGGCACGGCAGTGCCCCCGCCAAGTCATGCAATAAAGCGGCACGGCTGTACCATCCTTTTCTCGAAACAGTTCAGGCCATTTTCGACCCCCTATAACTTCGTTGTGGATAAAACTAGAAGCCTGAATTTTCAGTAACCAAGCAGTCACTATATAAACATGGTATATTTCATTCAATTTGAACCAGTAGTTTAAGAATTATAACTAGTCAAAGTTTCCTATTTTGTCACTCACTCACTGACTGACTGACTGACTGACTGACTGACTGACTGACTGACTGACTGACTGACTGACTGACTGACTGACTGACTGACTGACTGACTGACTGACTGACCGATCATCAAAAGTTTAAGGCACTTCTAGCAGACATAGAAGCTTCAAATTTGAAACACAATTAGTGTTTAGTGTAAAAATCCTAAAAAAACCTGCCAAGTGCGAGTCGGACTCGCGCACGTCGATTTCCGCACCATTATCTATAAATCATGTTTGTTGTATGGGAGCCCCACTTAAATATTTATTTTATTCTGTTTTTAGCTGTTGTAGTTGTTATAGCGGCAACAGAAATACATCATCTGTGAAAGTTTCAACTGTCTAGCTGTCATGATTCATGAGATACAGCCCTGTGATAGACAGACGGATAGACAGACCGACAGACAGACAGACGGACAGACGGACAGACGTGCAGATGGACAGACGGACGGACGGACAGTGGAGTATTAGTATCAGGGTTCCGTTTTTACTCTTTAGGTACGGAACCCTAAAAAGTCTATCTACAAAAATAAATGAGATGCCATCAAAAACATAACTTGTAAAAAAAGCCAAGTCTCGCAACGCAACTCAGTTCTTCTACCGTAAAAAGTAGTGAGATCCATGTAATACCAAGTCGTATAAGTATAAGCAAAGCGAAATATTTTAAATAGAGATACGGCTGTTAACCACGTTTTGAGAAGTAATGCCAGCCGTAACAAACTTGAAAAATAGATATTTAAAAAATCTATTGCTGTCGCGCTGTGCCCGAGATATATAAACGAATGAGTGTCACCAAAAGCGCGGACCCAATATTCTTATTTAAATTTTTGAAATTTAAAATTCCTATTTCCCTGTTTCCTCCTCCAAAACTGGATCGACTTTAATATTTTTTTCAAAAATAATAATAATAAAGATTTGGTTATGCCTGTTTTTCTTTATTTAATTGATTATATTCGTCAAATTCGTTTACTGGACGTCTAAAGAGGGCGGTTAAAACTGGTAAATTTTTGTGATTTAAGACGATTCCTAAAATATATAGTATATACTAGTGTAGACTATAGACTAATTAATGGAGAAAAACAAGACATAAGGTCATACAAAGGTCCTCATAGATTGTATGGTAGAAAAATACTTGCTCTTGTGTCATCATCCAGGTAGGAAACAGGGGAATACAATTGTATAGAAAAATGCCTGCACAGGAATGCTCTATGTGTAGCGAGCACGAATCATTATCGGATGATAGACTAGGTAGGTAGTAAGTGTATAATTGTCTAGTTTCGATAGTTTGACAATATCTTTACCATACTGTGATGTTTCGTGCTCTATACACAAAATACAAGTTAATTAACCGTATCTACATTTAAAATTAATAACAACCTCGATAGTTTTATTATTAGAGCGAAATATGTTTATATAAAGCCGTAACTCCGTGGATTTGCCGTACAGAATATAAAATACATACGATTTGAGTAATAATTTAATTTATGTTTATTTATCACTTGGGTGTAATGCCAAAAATAATGGGACAATTCCTATAATAATTGTTGCTCAAGGTGTAAAAAGAAAACCTCAAAAATAGTACATGGACCTTCACAGTTTTAAACTGTTACGTTTTTTTTTTAATTAAGTCGTGATATTCCTTTTAACAATTAAAATATGGGTTTATCTTGTATGGGACACTAACAATAAGTTACGGTACCTACTGCATAAAGTGATCATGTGCCAAATTTTATGTTTTGCACGTGCCTGTACCCCTTCGGAGCGGACCAAAAACAGCGCTCGATGTTTTCGAACTCGAATATTTGAGCGCTGTCATTGGTCCGCTCCGCACAGCTTCGCAAAACACCGCACAGCTCCGCTTAGGTGGAAACTCACCTTTAGGGCGCCTTTAGATAAGACCCTCGAGGAAGCGCTCAGAGCCAGCATACATAAAAAACAGTTCAAATTCAAAATTCAAATTTATTTATTTCCAGAGCATAACGAAAACAGTGTTCCACGATAATACGGGTTTAACTTAAAAGTTTAGTTTAGTTGCTACAATCATATATTTATTCGTGAGCTATGAAGTTTTTTGTTGCAGCGGCTCTGTGGCGCTTCCTCGAGCATCTAATCTGAAGGCGCTCAGTCTTCTTGAAGACTCTAAGCGCCTGGAGATCCGAAACTCTACCTTGAGGATTTAAAAATAACAAAAAAAGTTGAAAGAAACGTTATGATTGTTGCTTTGAATTTATTTATGTCTAATTTCCTAAATTAAAATTATGATAAAATTATCAATATTCAGTTGAGTCACAACCTAAGCATAGTCAAGACTCGATGAAAACTAATGACGTTTATACCGAACGGGTAAAGCAACGTGTATAAACTATAAATATGTAAGTATTATAAACTGTAGTATTATATAACGTAAGTTTCGTAGTAGTATTCATCTCTTGCCTAATCTTTATTGACTTTTTTAGAGATAGCTTAGCTACTCACCATATTAACCATGTTTCTTAATATTAAATTAGCCTGAAATTACGCTGAAACTTTCATTTAATACCTACTAGTAATAACACCTTAGAGGTTGAATTTTGGGAATTCTTTTCTTAGTGCACCCAACACCAAAATGAATACATCTTCCAAATTTCAACCAGTGATTTAGGCTGTGCGATGATAGATCAGTCAGTCAGTTAGTCAGTCAGTAATCATT
This sequence comes from Hydriomena furcata, assembly GCA_912999785.1. Taxonomy (NCBI): domain Eukaryota; kingdom Metazoa; phylum Arthropoda; class Insecta; order Lepidoptera; family Geometridae; genus Hydriomena; species Hydriomena furcata. The sequence continues at coordinate 2,838,794 of OU538831.1, read as the reverse complement.
ATCATCACTGCTGGACATAGGCCTCCCCCAAAGATCGCCACAATGACTGGACCTGCGCTGCCCGCATCCAGCGGTTTCTCGCGACCTTCACCAGGTCGTCAGTCCACCTCGTGGGGGGTCTTCCCACACTGCGCCTTCTGGTACGTGGTCGCCACTCGACAGCCTTACGACCTCAACGACCGTCAGTAATACAAGAGTTTTATATATTTTAATGTACAAAATAGTCTCATGGAAAAACTCTACATTGAAAAATTCACTAACAATTTTCTTAGTGTTCAAAATTGACGATCCTTCGAATCCACACTAGAAACTATTTTGCAAATATTTTGTAAAATCATCATAAGAAAGCTATCATAAGCTTGCCACACTGACGCTTAACTAAAACTACTAACACACTTGGCTTCAGCACAGCTATGTACCTACCTACATATATCAGTTTTGAAGCGACATCGACATATGACTGATCGTATGTTTTGAAGCCATTGTTTTGCCCAGCCAAATATTTCAACAAATACTTAAGTATTAGTTGTTATAGCGGCAACTGAAATACATCATCTGTGAAAATCTCAACTGTCTAGCTATCACGGTTCATGAGATACAGCCCTGTGACAGACGGACAGACAGACATAGTAATAGGGTCCCGTTTTTACCCTTTGGGTACGGAACACTAAAAACATGTAATGTAGGCTACAATAGAACCGGATTAGTTGTATTTATCACGTTCGCCCCTCTGAACGCATTCAGTGCGTTAGACTGAGACCAATGTAATGTATTTTCACTAAGCAGGCAGGTCGTCTGACCATTCTGACAGATCACGAGTATTTGTCTTCGCCAGGTGGTAATCAAATGTCGTTATCGGTTCCAGAGGTACCCAACTTTACATTTGATTTGGTTCGATCAAGGTTTGTTTACTTAGCTTCCATGGATTTCTTTATTAAAGTCCTTCAGAATAATGCGAAACCAATAAAATTGCAAAAGCTAGTCAAATTATTAATGCGAAGGTACAAGAATTTAATAAAAAAATATATTTCAAAAATATCAAAAATATAGTTTTTTAACTGAAATAGCGTGTATTTATTGTTATATTGTGGTGGCTGGGTTACTCAGTGATTAAAAACTCGGATATTAGTTGATCTATTAATTTTTGGGTTTTATAAAATTGTTTCAGGCTTTTAAATTCATTTTGGAGTTTTAAAAAACTATACAGTTTTGAATTTACTATCTATTTGATTTCATATATTCAAAAGGTACTAGTAAAATGTTACATAAATATTTGTATTCAAATCTCTATTAATTTTTCGTTACTTTTTTACAGATTGAAATGAAAAGATAAGTAATTTAAAAGCAGAAATCCGTTTACAAAACCTAAAAATAATTATATTAAGTAATATTAGGTTCGGATCACTGAGTGAGCTAGGTACTCCAATATAACACTACTCGTGACGGCTTTTATAATCCATCAGTAAAGCGAGCTAGTTTATAATAAACAAACCAACAAGTGTATCTCGCTAAACGGTTCTGAAATCGATAAATTTCAATATAAGTCAAAATAAAACGCCTGGGGTACATTTTAACAATAAATACAACTAATTACCACATTTTTTCTTGTATTGCTGACTATTCATCATGAGCATCGTCCGCGACCGTAATCAACGGCAGATCGGCGATTAATGCATTTGTGTGTATGTGTATATTCTGTATATATGAGTATATGTGAGTATTCGCCGATCTACCGTCGATCGCAGTCGCGGGCGATGCTCACGATGAAGAGTATCTGAATTGTCTCGAAACGTCAGCAATACAAGTGGTAATTCGCCGTATTTATAGTTAAAATGAGTAACAACCACGATAGTTTTAAGCCTTAGGTACATTTCAAATCTTTTCCTTCCAGGTCTAACGTACACCACGTCTAGAAACGGAAACCAGATGCTGGTGTTGAAAAACTACACGCATTCGAAGAACCGCGTATCACGTACTGCATGCGGCGCTAAAATCCTCTGGGTTTGTTCTCAATAGAGCAGTAAGCAATGCCGCGGGTATGTTTACACTATTGAAGGCACGGTCGTCAAGGAGGTTGCACATTGTCACCCGCCAAAATGAAAGTTCCTTCATAAAGCTTGTAAAAATGATATAGGATCACGACTGTAATCCTCAAGTACGATAGACACACTCTCAGATCTCAAGGCGCTTAGATCTTTGAAGAGACATCTTCAAAGGGGGTCAGAGGCACGTCTGAACATTACAACAATACCCACAATTTGCAGTAGTTATCATTCCATAAAACTTGTATTGGCGTAATAGGTCTATCAAGTTAAAAAACGTGATTGACTGCTTGTTGCGTGTACAATGAGCTTAGGCGGTGTGAGCTTCAGGTGAGGGCTTAAGATGTTCAGACATTTTGATCGGTTGATTCTTTATAATGGAAATTAGTTGTATATATTTTTCTACACAGATTTATCACTTAATTTTTGCAATTTCGTGATTTAGTGTTTGATCATTTTGTTTTATGTAATTTTATCGACTGAACACAAAAATCGATATTGAGATTTTTGGAAAGTATTTTTGGTACTAAAGAACCCAACAAAGAGGCCCTATATTACTGTCCTGTGTCACATCTGTCTATGTATTCATTTTTATTAGAATTCTGTTTCCTGTGTATATTGTTCTGATTAAATGAACTCTAGTTTGACTTGGAGCTACGGATACGTACCGATGACGTAATTATATTTTACTACGATTCTTTTGGGTGCTTTTGCTTTACAATGTATCTAATCCCTCTCATCACTTCTGGCTTAAATTGGGCCTGATATAAACGAATATATACCACTAGAAATCAAATGTAGACGTAGAGGTAGGCCACAGAAAAGATGGATGGACTGTGTGAAAGATGATATAGGTAAGAAAGAAGTGAGTGATGAGATGACGGCTGATATAGAGGGAAATGGAAGAAGAACACAAACATGTTGTTTCGACCCCACTTATGTGGGATGAGGGCGGAAAGATGATGATACCACTAGAAAGCAGAACTGATAGTCCTTGCTGTATGTGACATGTGCCATCGTCTATAACAAGAAATAACTCGTAAATCACGAATACACAAATCTGTAACCAAAGATGGTAGGAAACGATAGATGCGTAAGTGAAGATGAGTGAAGAGAAGTAGAAGACTGAGGAGGATGACGTCAAATTTGGTGACACTTATTTTCATTCTACCAAAAAACAAGCTTTTATGATTCTTCCGATGTGACCTATTTAAATTTCATTTACGTCTTACAATTCGTTTTCCATAAACTTAAAAAATCTACGAGACATATCACCACATAGTATAAAGCAAAGTCGCTTCCCGCTTCCCGCGTCTGTATGTATAAAACTACACACATCAAACTACACTGTATCTTTAAAACTACACAACGGATTTTGATGCGGTTTTTTTAATAGATAGAGTGATTCAGGAGGAAGGTTTATAGGAATCAGCTTTGCACCCGTGCGAAGCCGGGGCGGGTCGCTAACTAAAATAACAAATTTTCTGTAGTTACTGTGATTTTTGTAGTTATGAAAATGTAATTTATATACTAAGGAGTGAAACAGTGAACACGAGAGTAATGATTTTTATTTAATTTAGTTTCAGGATATATTACGTCACCTGCTGGAAAACCCCTAGCCGTCATAGGTGGCTACAAATACTCACGACACCGAGTCTGCGGGGGCAAGACCAGGTAATTAACCTAAGTATCCTATTTTCTTTACTTTTGATCACTGAAAACATTAAGAATTATCACGACAAAAAACATGTTCCTACAAAGGCGAGCTTAACCCTAAAAGAGTTTTTTACCAGAGGCCATAACACATTTACATTTCCTACTTATTTTATAAATGCAAACATTTATGTGCTCAATGCACTACTGCAAAATGTGAGCATGTGTCAAATATAATGATTGGACGTACCTCTGACTACCCCTACTAGACAATTCAAAGGATCTAAGCATCTGGAGATCTGAGATGTCTACCGTACTTGGGGATTACAGTCGTGATCCTAAATTATTATATTAGTTTTATCGCCGACAGGAGCTAGTATATAGATGTGATAGAAAAGTTTGTTTATTCTGTTTTAGATGGGCCTGCACTTCCCAACGAAGTAAGAACTGTGGTGCTGCAGTGTTCATGTTGGACCAGCAAGTGATAAAGTACACCAACCAACACAACCACGCTCCGCGGTGCTTGTGTCAGTACGACCCAACTCTGTGTAATGCTGCTCATATGTAAATAATATAAAATATAAATAAATTTAATATTGGTGGACATTACACAGCGTCATCTAGTCCCAAACAAAGCAAAGCTTTTACTATGGGAACTAGATAACTGATAGATACTACTTTTGTATTGTATCAGACTCAGAACAAGAGAAACTCTGAATCTCAGAAAATCGTAATCATACTTGCCAAAAAATATAAGAAAAACCAAAAGTTAACCGAAAAATGTTTCGATAGATTTTTGATTTGAGTGAAGATATAAAAACTACTGATTTCTCAAAAAATCAATTTCTATGGGACCACCATGCTCCGGCAAATAAAAAAACAATCAATACACTGTCACCGAATAAAGAACCACTTATCTTTATGTTTTTACTGTATAATAGAATATTTAGTAAGTTAATATCAAAAGGGTGGATAGATCAATATAATATAAATGATTAACCTACCTAAAGGTAGGTTTTTAATGATTTAGAAAAATATTTATTTAATAGGGAAAAAAATACCTAATATTTTTAATAAATACACGTACAAAGTACAAACCTATTCTCTTTTAAATAACCTTGTTTTGTTATGGAATATTATGTTATATATAAGTTTTAAGCTGCCCAAGGGCCTCCATTTGGACACCTTGCTTGAAGATAACAATCAATTTATAAACCTATATTAAAAAACACAACATACACAAATTGGAGCCGCTTCTGGCTGTTAGTGATCTGGATCAGTTGAGCTACCTATAGACTACTTGCAACGATCTTTAGATTTAATTGATTCTTGTGTATTTTGTAAATATTCTGTGAAATATTACATATAATCATAATGTTTGAACGTGCCTCTAATTACTTCCTTTAAACATCTTCAAGGATCTAAGGGTCTTGAGATCTGAGAGTATATCTACCATACTTGTGGATAACAGTCTTGATCAAATTTATTTTATTACATTAAAAAAAAATTAAAATCTGTTCAGTTCCAGAAATAATCTCGTCGAGGCAAGGAAAACCGATGCTGATATTCCTGAACAACCGGTTCACCAGGAAAAGGCAGCAAGGAGCGAGGATCCGTTGGGTGTGCTCCAGGCACACCAGCAAGAAATGCAAGGCTGCATTGTTGACTTTGCACGGCCATGTTGTTAGATCTAATCCAGATCACACCCATCCGCCGACGTTACTTTAACCCCAGCATGTGGCCGGGTATGTCATACTGGGGGCCCAAAACTGTAGATATTTCTTCAACTAGATAAACTATCTTCTTTCTTCTTAACATATACAAATTACGCGTCACGTTGTTTGTCCGCGATGGACTCCTAAACTACTCAACCGATTTTAATCAAACTTTGCACACCGTGTGCAGTTTGATCCAACTTGAAAGATAGGATAGCTTACATCTCAATTTATAGTCGCAATATTAAAAAAAACATGGTGGACCCTATGACTGGTGTTCTCCTACCGTTCCCCTTGAATAGTTTACTTAAATTTAATAACAATAACCTTAGCCACAGCAACATAAAACACGACTGCAAAAAAAAAATTATGCCACTTTTTAGAGGAGGGCGCCATATTTAAAAAAATATAGTCTATGTTACAATTGAGATGGGCTCTAGAGCGTGCCAAAGTAAAGTACATACTTATGCTCAAAAAACATTACTGCGGAAGAAGGCGCAGTCGGGTAAACATTAAAGTTCAACTCAGGCGTACTGAGTATGAACAACTAAAGTGAAGAAAACGCGGATGGTGTTAAAGTCTGTCCCTAACACATACCTCATGTAACTTTTTTGATCACATGCTCTGTGAGATGAGATATTATGTATGAACTAATAATTCTAAACCAAAGAACTTTCCAAAGATATATAACGTAATCACCTTGAATGTATTTTTTTTTTTACTGTATAATTATTTTATTTGTCGCTCATTTATTTTGTACTAGCTACCGCCGCGGCTTCGCTAGCGTTGTATCTACCTGGATAAACTGGAATCTGGATCTAAGATCCGGCTTACGAAATATATACCCTCAAGTGTTAATAATGATCCAGAATATATGCTAGATACTATATATATTTATTTATCAATATATCACCGATAGGTTGCCTGATAAAATCGCATAAAAACTATGATAATTAATACAATAGTTAATCTGGGGGCACGGCAGTGCCCCCGTCAAGTCAAGCAATAAAGCGGCACGGCTGTACCATCCTTTTCTCGAAGCAGTTCAGGCCATTTTCGACCCCCTATAACTTCGTTGTGGATAAAACTAGAAACCTGAATTTTCAGTAACCAAGTTAAATATTTTTAATCTACTTCCCCGGTGTGTTTAAAAAAATATAGCATTAGCTGAGACAATTGAAAGAATTGAAAAAATAAAGGTTGCCATTTTCCCCCTGCCCAATAATGGAGTTGCGTCCTTATCAGTTATTTAATTGAACTCTAGATGAAATGAAAAGTTATTTTATTCCCGAAATAATCGGAAGGCAACCTAGCCTTATAAAGTTGACTGAATCCACGGTCGCCTAGATTGTAAGTGTAAAATTTGTACCGCGGCCTTTGAGAGTGACAGAGAAACGTTGCGTGTGCTACTCTGTGAATTAGAGAAAGAGGCCTTATTTTGGATAACGGAGATTGGATCTTATATATAAAATTCTCGTGTCACAATGTTAGTTACCTTACTCCTCCGAAACGGCTTTACCGATTTTTACCAAATTTTATATGCATACTCAGTAGGTCTGAGAATCGGCTACTATCTATTTATCATACCCCTAAGTGATAAGGATGGCGTAAAGAGCGGGAAAAACGGAAAGTGCTTTTTTCTGTGGGATTATTGACATTTGATAGGACAACGTCTGTCGGGACAGCTAGTAATTATATAAATTTTAAATCCTCGAAAGCGTTGTGCGTCATTGTTCGCCAACCAATATCGTCTTCGGTTCGCGAGTAAACCCACTGCAATACCGGCAATATATGCTTCGTTTTGTGCTATTTTTTTTTGCTACACTCGGCATTCATTATTTTTAATCATTTTGTAAGTCTAAGATTTTTTATTTTTTTTCTTCTTCTAACTTAAGAGTTGTGCTCTTGCCGGTGTGATTGATGCAGCTCTCTCCATCTGTTTCTCTCCAGCGCTGCCTCCTTAACTCCCTTATACGACGCGACAGCTATTTTCTCCTTTATCTGGCTCATGTAGTTTATTCGTGGCCTTCCTCTTCCTCTTTTCCCTTCAACCATCCTTTAGTCTTTATAAAACTGTAGTGCACTTTTTTCCTGTATTCTACGTAAAACTTTTCATAAAAAATTAAAAAATAAACACTTTTAAACTTTTGAACTATTATATTTTTATATTTATTATTTAATAAATGAATAAAGTCTTATTTATGTATTATGTGCATCAAATTAACTTATTACATTTCATTCTACTTCAAATACTTTCAAACCCAATTCTATTGGGTTTGAAAGTATTTGTTGAATTAAATTAATTTAAATTAAATTTGGCATTGCAATAAAATCAATACCAAATCAATGTCAGCTAGGGTGTACTATGTAAAAGCCGGAGGTGAGACTTAAGAGGCTGTATGTCGACGATTGCTCTTTTTCGGAACGAAAAAGTAATACTTCTGAACAAGCCACATCTCCTATTTTTATAAGTATATTACTTCAGGTTCCTACCTAGATTTCTATTAAGCTGAAAACATAATAGCAGAAACTTTTCACGATAAAAATATTATTTCAAAATGATACGTTTTAGAATTTATGATCGGAATATTTTATATACCTACTATTAAAATCACCTTGTGATTTATTGTTAAAGATAGGTAATATGTAGATCTAGATTTCTATTAGGATAGATTTTTGATAAGTAATTATACATAATTTATATCATTAATTTATTCGAAAAGCTAAGGCGGACCACGCGCGGACGTGTGTTTGTCATCATTGCAGCGGTTGGTAGGATTATTTATCGAAGTGATTAAAGATGGGTACATCTTTATTCACATATACTATACATTATAAAATAGGAGATGTGGCTTGTTCACAAGTATTTATTTTTTCGTTTCGAACAAAAATTATCGTCGACTGGCAGCGTCTTAATGTTTTTAATAATATTATAATGTAATATTGCGACCGATTCCTTTAGGGTTAGCCACTAAGCTCAGACGACCTTACTTTTCCGGACGTCAGAGACTGGTAAAGAGAAGATTTGAAGTTTTGAAAGCTCATAGTGGTCTATATTTTTCAGGTCCAGTGATTGTCACATCGTCGCGAGGAACGCCAATAATTATTTACGACAATTACAGGTACAGCATGAACCATAAGTACAGAGATGGAGTGACACAACGATGGGTTTGCTGTGCCCAGAGCAGGAAACATTGTAAGGCGAAAATTATCACTTGTTATGGTTCTATCATCAAAAAAGCTTCTGGGCATAACCATCTTCCTCCATCGTTTTAATAAGGCGTATGCAATTTCATTTATCATTAATTTTTTTAATGATTTTTGTCTACCTAAAAGCTGATTTCGGAAAAAAGGTAGGTTATAATTATTTCTCATTCAATTCTCATGCTTGGTGGCCCCAAGCACCGTTTTAATGACAGTGGCAAGACTATGCGATATAAACTATTTTTGTAAGAGAAATATTTTGTCATATTATTTTTCAAAAAATATTATTTTGTCATCTTATGTACAATATGAGTCTTCTTTTCTGCATATTTATTTATTTTACATCAGAGGCTCCAATGAACGCTAAGAGCCCCCCCCCCCCCCCTCACACTTAAAACAATAAATAAGTGAAATTTTATAATAAAATACCCATGGTACTTTAATTTATTTTTATTTATTTAATAATAATTTTATTATTTTTGTTATAAAATACATTTTTTTCTTTTATCTTCATACATAATATATTTCAATGATTTTTTGAAAATATTTGGGAAAACTCAATAATTGCCGGTAGGTAATGAATTTGCCTATGCCCTAAAAATATGCTTAAGTTTGACTATCTACTTGAACTCCCTTCTCTAATTAGTAATTCTTGGGACACCCCATATTTTTTATCGACTGCATATTTTCACTCCCTCCGTCATTAAATCAGACTGACATTACATCATGCTGTCTTCGTTATAAGGCTGGCTTTTAATGTATAAATAATTATTTAACTATAAGATTTTTTTTTAAACTACATACTTTTTTTACTTTAATTTGCATTTTTTATTATAATTAATGAAATATATATTTTTATCTATTCGGACTAGTAACTTTTTGTTTGTTTTAGTTTTATCTAATATTGATACATGCAACATTGAAAGACATTTAATACAATTAAATGATAAAATAAACCATTTTATCTTTCGTTTTTAACATAATCCTATCGAAGCAAAAGTTTTATGTATATCTTTTTTAAACTATAAGTACTTTTACTTATACTTTATACTTTTTTAGTTCCAGATTTCGCCAGATCACAAAGAGGAATGCCGCTTTTGTTACTAGATAACTACAGATACAATATGAGAGGATCAGGTGCTTGCGGGGCGAATACTAAATGGCGCTGTTCTTCTCGTGTCAGCAAGCGCTGCAAAGCGTTCGTATGGACCTGTGATAAAAAGGTCGTCAAAGGAAACACTTTACACTCGCACCCTCCGCCTCATACTGGTGAATAAAAATAAAAAAGCGCTGAAGAATAATTAATTAATAAGCTAGCGTAGTCTTGGTGTCGTCACTCTGTAGTAGAAAGGTTCTTTACTTCATTTTGTATTAAGATTTTTCATAAAAACCCATTAAAAAGTCCCACGTTGTAAATATTTCTATATCAATATCAATATCCAACCTCTCAAAACGAACTTTAATATCACATGCTGTTTTGACTGACTGAATAAATGTCATTTAAACATCTGTAGATAAAAACAACAACAATGTTTAGATTTATTGACAAAAATAATGTGATTTAGCAAAATACACAGGTATACAAAATACACTTTTATATTTTATGCAAGCATGTCAAGTAACTAATGCTGTGTACAGGGCTAATCAATCGTGCTTCAGATACAGACCTAAAACAATACAAATAAGTACCTTATTATTTTGTGACTCGTCCATTTATTTATCAGTTTTTACAGGCCCGCAATTTATAATTTCTCGTCGAGGGAACCCAATTTTGTTGACTTCGAAGTATAGGTACATCAAGCACGGGATCAGCAATGATGGACTCGAAATCCGCTGGGTTTGTTCATCCCAGAGCAGTAGAAGATGCAAGGCGGTCATATGGACGTATAACAATGACATTGTGAAGGCCTACGATGCTCATACCCACCCACCTCAGGGTAGACGAAGGTGATGTGCTTGTTTTTGCCTAAGTGTATAGAAAACTTTTTTTTTCGGTTTCAGTATGAGAAAATGTGATATCAACTCTTTATAGAAACTGTTTTTAATAAAGTAGGTATCTATTATAATTGTCTACAAATAATGTTGAAATTATCTGCGAAACATTTTAGGATTTGGAGCTTAAACGAAATGCTAATTATTATTAGGAGCCATTTTTGAATAATAAATCTATGTAGAAAAGTTTTACCAATCGTGTTTCTATTTTCAATAGCTTTCTAGTCTGAATCAGTTGTGCTACAAGAATTATTCTGCAAATAAAAATAATGATCTAAGAACAAAGTTTTGTAACCTTTTATAATAATTACGTTTTAAAATCTAACAAAAAACCTGCTTCGACGTGGAAATGTCTTGACCATTCGAAAAGTTAAAAGACGGTGTAGTTTTTCACCAAGATTTTAATTCAATTAGATCATTTATAAACAAACCAACAGCCGTATCCGAGTTTTTCTTCACAACGATCGATCGTCAAACATGGAAACTGATTATTTTCTTTAGTTCCAGAGTTCATTACTACAAGATATGGAAATTCAATGATGATTCTATCGAACTATAGATACAGTTCGATACCTAGAAAACCCAGTGAAGCACGAGTGCAACTGCGCATGCGTTGGGTTTGCACTTCTCAAAGCAACAAACTGTGCAAAGCTGCTGTTTGGACGTACGGAAAAAAAATCATCAAAGGCTGTTTTGAACATACACACCCACCTCCTTTGAGGACGGTTAAAATAGTTATGTAACAACTAGCTTTTGCCTTCGCTTCGCTCGTGTAGCCTGCTGGATAGAGTAGCCAATATGCTATTCCATGCTATGTGTATTCCAAGTTTAATTCAAATCCGTTTGATTTTTTGGGCGTGATTTAGGCACAAATATCCTCCAGTCTCACAAATTTTCGGATTGATAATATTATTCAGATTATATCTTTACAAAATAATCAATAATAATGACAGTAATTTAACATGTATTTAGGCTGGCTGACTGAGGCTGCCTATCAAAGGTGGTCTACGTCTATTGTTTTTATCAATACACCTAGGTTAACATAACTATGGTGTAGCATAAATAGGTTATTCTTATTCGGATAACACACGAGCAAAACTGCAGGCATAAGTGTTAAACAAATAATATTTAATTTTATGTCATAAGTTATAATTATACCTATTGAGGAAATAGTAAGTTGGAATATAAGTAAAAAAATGTATAGCAAATCTTTTATGCTATCCCAAATTGTTATAATTTTGATGTGGGTCGGTAGAATTGTAAAATTTATCATACCTTGTATTTTATTGTTTCTTTTTAGAGTCAAGTCCGACATCTTTACTCAAGCCTTTTAAAGTGAAAACAATGTATGGCAAAAAAAATGTGCCAAGGTTCAACGCGTCGACAATCAACAACAATACATACAATCTACGCAGCACACCCAATCCTTTCACCTCACTGGTTCTATCACCAGCGGTCACAATTGACTCTCTAGCTACTACTTCAAGAACTGCAAAACAAAAGAAAACAATAAAGATTGAAAATATAATTGAAATAAAAGCTACAGATATCAATAAAGATAGAGAGATGACACATAACACTATACTAACGCCTAACGGTGCAGTCTGTGTAAAGAACAAAGGCCCACAGTTCAGTCTGACAAAGCAAGGAAAGATAGTGATGATTTTTGAACAGTACAGATACACAAGGCCATATGTACACCCTGGTGCGATAAAGGATCGCTGGGTGTGCACCTCACAGGGCCGCAGAAAGTGCAAAGCATTTATTTACACGACGGATAATGTCATAGTCGAAGCCCAAACAAAGCATACACATCCGCCTATCACTAATCGATAGAATCAATCGGCCAGCTGTCAAAATCGCCGAACGATCAATCGCCAATTTTTTTGTAAGCTTTTGCAACGTTGTTTGTATAGCCGATCTAAACAGATCATCCGTAATAAAGTAAAGATGTCGATCTTGGCTTTAAAAGTTCAAGGCCAAGTCAATCTATTTATTGAACGATTACTTCTTAATTTTTGGAAAAAGACTAACGTTATTTCCAAGATAAATCTAAGCTTAAAGTTTAATAATGGTAATGATTTTAATAAATTTATATTTGAATTTTACTATAAATCTTTATGTTAAAAATTATATTGTTTAAACCTGCCTAACTAATAGTAACTATAATTAACTTCTAAAACTGGTCCTTCTATTCAGGTACTAGATAACTAGAGCTGTGTCACGACAAACTTTGTCCTGTCTAATTTCAATAAACCCACAGAAAAAAGTACTTTCAGTTTTTCCCCAATTTTATGCTGGATTTTTCAAAAAGTGGTGTGAAAAATACTTTACGACATTTTTTATATATAGACTAGCTTCCGCCAGCGGCTTCGCCCGCGTGGTATGTGGATAAAAAACAGCCTATGTGTTATTCTGATGTATAAGCTATATTATTGTAAATTTTCATCTAAATCCGTTCAGTAGTTTTTGCGTGAAAGAGTAACAAACACACACAACCACTCACAAACTTTCGCATTTATAACATTAGTAGGATTTATCGCAAGTATTTACTAAATTTTGTTTTAGGTACCTATAGAAATGCCGGTCGAAAGCCAGCTGTTAGTCATGAAGAACAGTTTGCGTTGTTTCAAAAACACGCCTTGGCATTGAAGAAATCTTCCCTTCGGTCTACTGACCCGATATTTCAAATAATGTCAGATGACCTGAGTAACAGAATGTCGTATAAGGCTTTACATATGGCATTCAAACGTCTCATCACGAAACACATAGCTAGTTCCTCGGATTCCGATTAAGGGTAGATTTATATTAGACCGTATTATATTAACATAAAAAGAAACTGTCTTTTATTTATGTAGCTAGTATGATTATCTACCAAATTATATAAAAATAAATTGTTTAGCTATTCATAGTTTTGAGTAAAAACTAAATTAGTGTTTTGGACCAATCGTGTTTCTGTCTATAATTTATCTAGATTAAATCCTTAGGTTATCTTTGTCATATAAACACAACTGCATATTTTGCGGTTATTGAGAAAAACGATTAGATATATAGATAGATAATACTTTATTGTACACAAGAAATAAACAAGCAAAACATTAAACAAATAATTATCGAATTACGTACAATCACTAAAAAGCGATTATTATTATTATTATTATTTAGTGATTCTGCATTCATTAAAAATAATATTTCTCGTCTTAAGAAAAGAGGGTGACACTCTAGTGATATACACACCGCTGGAATCTTAACTTGGAACTGGTTTCTTTGAATGAACTGGTCCTTTCGTTCAGGTACTTAATGATAATTTAATCCAAATATTTATTTTATTTTGTTTTGTTATAGATACCTACAGAACAACATCTGCCAGAGGTCGAAAACCACGTGTTACATCTACCATAGGTCGAAAACCACGTGTTGCATCTACTAGAGGTCGAAAACCAATTGTTAGTTATAAAGAACAGTTTGCGATCTTTCAAAAACACGACAAGATATTAAATAGCCCTTCCATTAAATGCAATGACCCAATATTTAAAATAATGTCAAAGGAACTCAATAATAAAATGAAACCTATATATGACATTCAGAAGACACATCATGAAAGCAGTAGCAAGTTGCTCGGATTCCGAATAAAGCTCATCTTCATAATATCCTAATCCTAATATCCTAATAATATTATAAATGCAAAAGTTTGTGAGGATGTTTGTATGTTTGTTCCTCAATCAGAACGACAGAACGGATTTGGTTGAAACTTAGAACATGCTTATGCCGCTATAGGATACTTTTTACACAGGTACCACGCGAGCAAAGCCGCGGGCGGTAGCTAGTATTTCATAGTATTTTAAGTTCTTTTAAGACATTTTAAATAATCTGAGTGCCTGGAGATCTAAGAGGATGTCTGTCTACCCCGATTACAGTCGTAGTCTATTTCATTTCATTTTAAACTATTCTTCACAAAAATTGTATAAATTGTCAGTAAATCAAAACGGACCATAGACGAAGAATTGTATTTACTATAGATATTAAATAGGTTTGTTTGCTGTGCTTAGTTATTGACTTAAGGTTAAAATGCCCACAACCAGCGTTCTTACCCTATATTAGTATAAGATGTTATTTGTTTTCGAAATAAATTTTATATTTGAAATTTAGATATTATTAATTTAAGTGTATTGTTTTGTTGAAAGAAAACTATAGGTAACATCGCAAGCCTTAATACGTGTAAAAAATATTTACGATTTTTGCTTAGTTTTAACGAGAATGAGTGTCAGCTTGTATTGATGTAAACTGCATTTTTGTAATAACTTTATTTAATTTTTGGGCACAAAAATTACAACGGGCACTTTGTAATAATTTTAATAAAAATGAATAAATTTCTAATTCAAATAAAACATAACTATTTTTTGCTTGTTTTTAATTAAATAGGAATATGTAGAAAATTAATATTGATAATTCTGTCCTCGAGAGAGTCTATAGTCTATAGAAGTCTTGTCTCCTTTGTTTTTTTTTTTAATTAAGTTAATATTTTTTTGAGAATCTGTTGTTAAATAAACCTTTTTTTTCAGGGCCAATATTCTGCACTTCGAAACGAGGAAACAGAATAATGATTTATTCGAATTATAGGTACTCGGGTAGAGCAAACGCAACGACGGCTAAAATGCGTTGGGTCTGCTCTTCTCAGGGCAACAGGCGATGCAAAGCGACAATACTTACATTTAATGATATTATTATTAAAACGCACAATATGCACACTCATCCGCCTCAAAGTAGTAAATACTTTGATTAAAAACTAAAAAGAAAACCGACGAAAATGTTTCAACCAATCGAAAAATCAAGAGACGGTTTTTAGGGTTTCATAGTCTACAAGAAACCCTTATAGTTTTGCCATGTCCGTCCGTCTGTCCGCAGCTTAGCTAAGCGACTATTAGAGCTAGAAAGCTGTAATTTGGTATGTATATACATATAAGTAATATCAACAAAGTCGTAGAATAAAATCTTGAAATACTATTTTTTTAGGGTACCTCTCCTACACCTAAAGTGGGGATGTTTTTTAAAAGTATTGTGGGTTTGTGAAAACAACTTTTCGATTAAGGGATCCGTTTGTGAAATATTAAGCTTTAAAGTGTCATTTTTTGTTAGAAACGAGTGTGTATTGTAATAACAACGTAGTAAATAAAATTAATTAAGAAAACATAAAGCAGAAAATAATTATTATACCTTCTCACCACACATAAAAACGCGTTTTTATCTCACTTGCGGGTAAAATCGACGCTTAACTTCCTACCTGAATGTCTCTCCTTATGTATAGCTCGGTTATTAAAAGTTTGCGCCTCGCTGGAACGCAACGACACATTTTTCTGAAGATTATTTATTTTCTTTCCTTTGATAGTTTTAAAGGTCTGAGCGCCTGAAAATGTCTACCATACAGTCGTGAGTGTATTCTTTATTATTTTTTTATTTCTAGTTCCCGAGTTCTGCTCTACATTACGGGGAAACGAAATAATGATTTTGTCCAAGTACAGATACATTCGTACAAATGCAAGTTCAAACGACAATATAGGAAAAATGCGTTGGGTTTGTAGTTCTCAAAGCAGCAAACGCTGCAAGGCGACAATATGGACATATAATTATGAAATAATCAAAGCACACACTGCACATACACAATCATCCACCTCGCTCGTAAATAGGAAGATGATCTTTAATAAAAACTATGTATCTAATTTTTTTTTTAACCTATTTCGTCCCACTGCTGGGCAAAGGTCTCCCCCAAATCCTTCCAAACATCTCTATCTTTTGAGTTCTCCCACCATGCGCTATCGAAGGAGTCGAGATCATCCCTCCAGCGTTTTATTGGCCGACCACGACCTCGCCTACCGTCTGGTTGCCAAGGTGTTATGACATTTGCCCATTTGTTTGGTTCCATTCGGCTGACGTGGCCCGCCCAATTCCATTTAAGGTGAGCTGATTTTTTGCCCACATCGACAATACCCGTAGTTGAACGCAGCATGCTGTTGCGCACTCGGTCAATACGTTTGAATCCGAGGATGCTGCGTTCCATTGCCCTCTGGCAAATCTTGAGCTTTGACTTCTGCGACTCCGTCAATGACCAGGTCTGAGCACCGTAGGTTAGGACGGGCAGGATACACGTGTCGATGAGTTTGCGCTTAAGCGTCAGAGGAAGATCTCCTTTCATGTGCGCCTTCATGGACCAGTAGCTCTTCCAGGCGTTATCGATTCGACGACCAATTTCTTTGTCCTGCCTGTTTTCGAAGCTTGCTAACTGGCCCAAGTAAATATACTCATCGACATATTGTATAGCCTGCCTATCTACCTCGACCCTACGTTGTGTGCTGTTGGTCATCAATTGAGTCTTCGACCGGTTCATTTGAAGTCCAACCTCAAGACTTGCCGTGCTAAGTTCTTGAAGCATTCCCTGTGGGTCGTGGGCTGTTGGAGCAAAAAGAACAATATCATCCGCAAAACGCAAATTCGTAAGGCGTTTACCATTGACGTCGATGCCCTTTGTTGCCCAAGCAACATCCAACCTTTTAAATACCTCTTGCAGGGTTGCTGTGAACAATATGGGAGATGGTGGGTCTCCCTGCTTAACTCCTTTTTCAATTGTGAATGTTGGGCCCGTTGAATTTAGTTTAATGTCTGCTGTACTGTTTTTGTAAATTAACTTGATGAGTTTTATATACGTTTGGTCTATTTGTTGGTTTTCCAACGCTGTAAATATTGCAGAATGTTTGACGCTGTCAAAAGCCTTTGTGTAATCCACAAAGGCTATATATAATGGTTTGTGAAACTCTGAATATTCCTCGATTACTTGGTTAAGCGTTGTAAGTGGTCGGATGTGGAGTAGCAGGGACGGAAGCCGGCTTGTTCGGGAGGCTGGTGTTGATCTAATACGTTTGCAATGCGATTTTGTATGGTTTTGATGAAGGTTTTGTACAGATGTGATACCAGGCTAATAGGTCGATAATTGCCAATGTTGCTTTTGTCCCCTTTTTTATGAAGTAAAATTATATTTAAGTGACACATCTGTTTTGGGATCTGACCTGAATCTAAGATGGAATTAAATAAATTAGTAAGGTGGGGAAGTAATGTAGGAGTGCCGATTTTTAGTGCTTCAGTAGTTACACCATCTTCTCCTGGACTTCTATCATATTTCATGGTCTTTAAAGCGTCGTGAACTTCTTTTCCAGTGAAGAATGGTGTATTATCGGAACGACTGTATTCTACTTCAATATCATCATTAGATGCATCCGAGTACAAGGTCTTATAATAATTTGTGCAAATGTGTATTACTTTTTCGCGACTGTTTTGTACCACACAAAACAGCCATTATCATCCTTGAGGCTGTTGATCCAGTGTTTATTTCTAGAGAATCCATGTTTAGCTGACCTTAATGAAGTATGTTTTTCTATAGCTATTTGAATTAACTGCGTGTTAAATGTTCTTATATCTTTCCTTATACTACGCTTTACTTGTCTATCTAATGTTCTATATTCTGGTGTGCAAATTTCTGTTTGTTCTCTTTTTGTTATTAGTTGTTTAGTTTCTTTAGAAAGTTTTGCTTTATCTCTTTTTACACATTTTATTTTCTTGCTACTTGACTCTATTGATTTTACTATTGTATTATATTGTTCTTCAGCATCTTCTATTTCGTTAATGTTCAAATTTGAAAATTGGTTAGAGAGTTCCAAATTAAAGCATTCCGAGTTTTTAAGTAGGGTTAATTTTGAATGACGAACTATTTTAGGGCTATATTGTTTAAATCGGTGAATTTTAAAGTTAAATCGAATTTTAGCGCGAACTGGTCTGTGATCGGAACTAAATTGTATTTTGTTTATTACACTGATGTCTTTTACTATTTGTTTGTCGGAAGTTAGAACAAAGTCGATTTCGTTACGTGTAACACCATTAGGCGTTATCCAAGTCCATCTTCTGTGTGGTTTTTTACTGAAGAAGCTATTTGCTACTGACATGTTTTGCCCAAATGCGAATTGGATCAGTCTGGTACCTCGATCATTGCGATCGCCTAAGCCAAATTGTCCAATTACGGAGCTACTGTCAGATGCTTGTCTGGTTCCGAGTTTTGCATTGAAATCGCCAAGAACCATATTCCAGGTACCTCGGTTTTCTTCGCAGGCCCGATTAAGAAGATCATAGAATATTTCAACTTCTTCAGCACAATGCGCGGAGGTTGGTGCGTATATTTGTATTATATTCAAGGTGGTTGTAGGTGTAACACGAAATCTGAGCACTGCAATACGTTCGGAGTATCCTTTGAACTCGATGATATTATCTTTCTACTTCTTAGCCACTAGGAACCCCACGCCGTGGTGTCCACTGGTTTCTCCGAAGTGGAAAAATATATCATCATTGCGCTCTACTGTGCTTTCGCCCAGTCTCCTTACTTCTCCTAGACCAATAATATCCCACTTAATGAATTTAAGTGCGTTTTCTAATTCAATTAAGCGCTCATCTTTCATGAGCGTTCTGATATGTTAAAACGTTGAGCATATCAGTGTCCTTTATGGTGTGAGCCGGGGTCGTTTGACGGTTGGATGCCGCCCGGAGATTCTTAGCTCTCCTGACCCCAGGGCCAGCATAGCGCCCGTCAACGCTAGCATGGCCGCTGGAGTCGCCGGGCACTTGGGGCCTTGGTTGGTTATGTCTATCCATGTTTTTGGGGGGGTTTGGACCTAGCCCACCACGCTGGTTGGTGGGCGGAGCGCCAGCCAGGGCGGAGCGCGGAGCCTCGTTCGTTGATCGGCAGGGTGCACCACGGACTGTATCTAATAAGAAATCTTAAAATGATACTTATAAAACCTAGCCTATATTTTTGTTTAGTTACTTTAATTTTTTTCATAGTGTAATCATATAAACACTACTATTAGTTATGCGATTAACGCCTCTATAATATAGCATTTTATAAAAATGTAAAGTTTTTTTATTCTTCAAACATTTTGTTAACGAAATATTTGATACCAATGAAATTGATGGTAGGTAACTGTTTGGACAAAAGTATCTTTAAACGAACGTTGCAATTCATACGCACGTAGAGGTTCGTAAAAAAGAGTACCTAGGTATAGTATAGATAACGCAATCAAAAATCGAAGCAAAAGTGGTATGACTGGATCGTAGCAAGTGGTATCCGAAAAATAGGAGTGATTTTACGTATGACATGTATGTCTAAAAAATCTTTATAAGATATATTTTAGTTCCAGAGTTCACGACCTCAAGACAGGGGAAGCCAATTTTGCTTTTGGCGAAGTACAGATTCGCGCTACAATCGAGACAAACCAGTGGATTCAAGAAGCACTGGCATTGTACCCACAGAGCTCATTTCGGGGGACGATGCAAAGCTACCGTGACAACTTACTACGATCAGATTATTAAAATTTCAAACATGCATTTGCACCCACCACCGAACACTACTTACGCGAGTGAACATTGGTGAGCAAAAATGAATTGGCTAGTGACTAAAATATCTAATATCCTACTTCTATCATGATAAGTGTTAAATTCATTGCGAGAATTGATAGAAGCCGAGAAAAGTGTTTCCAAATTAAAAAATCATTTATTTCAATAAAATCACAAGGATCACTTTGAACTAGGTTTTAGGAACTAGGTGAAGCTACGCCGATTCCACTCGACTAAGCCTAAAAGAATCAGGCAACAAACACGGCTTGGGGTCTACCTTTTTATTAATGATCCTTTCCTTAATGCTATGTAGAGCTCCAGTGTGGTGCCAATCGAACAAGGTGGTGTCTAAGTAGATAAAATAAACGAATCATAATTTTTACACGTAAGAAATTACTTTTACTTTTTGACTGCCGCTATGACCTGCTACACCATGTAGGGTTAGTTTTTAGAGGTCCTGAAAATATCTATGATAGTAATTTAATTTCAATGCCATGAGGACACGCATATCATAGCAAATAACATGTCACAACTGTTTTATGACAATCATATTAAATAAGTAGATACCTTATATTTATTGATTTTTATAACATGTCACTGATATAATAGTCATAATACTTACTTTTTTATACAAACATTGTAATAAATAAAATAAAAATGACTATAAATTTATATAAACACATAATTTGATTTATATGGCAATGTTTAAAGAAAACTGGCTGCATTCCCGCATTGAAAAAATAATGAATTGTAAAAAAAAAATATTTATCTTACCACATTACCTACCTGTCATTCACATACCATAATCTTCATAGAGAAGGTTATTATTATTTGATACTTGGTAATTTTAATGATTGTTTAGATATTTTATCACCCCAGTCTTAATTTTCCACAGATTACAAAGACGACGGCACTGAGAAGGTCACATTTCTAAAAACGGGTCTTCGTCACCATATCGCTTTGCATGATGGATATCAATACCACCAGAAGCGGGCCATCAACGGAGTCGTAACGTGGCAGTGCTCTGCAAGAAGAAGAAACCCACGATGTTTAGGTACCATGGTCACGGTCTCCAATAAAATTGTGAGGCGAAAGGAGCATTTCTGCAAGCAGGATCATTTGGAAAATGAAAGGAAGAAGATAGACTACAAGTGGATGACGCAGAT
Organism: Hydriomena furcata; assembly: GCA_912999785.1. Lineage (NCBI taxonomy): Eukaryota > Metazoa > Arthropoda > Insecta > Lepidoptera > Geometridae > Hydriomena > Hydriomena furcata. Next base: position 2,817,593 of record OU538831.1, on the reverse strand, counting down.
TGGCTCGAATGAGGTGTCGGTTCCGGCAATAGTCAAAGCAATGGCTAATGAATACGAGAAAGCTGGCCTGGAGAAACCTTCATATCGCCGTGTTTGGAAACTTGTTGATAAGGCTAGGAAGAAGAAACTAGACGTAGAAATAAGCCCACAGCTGTAAGCATGGTTTAATTGGTAGATCCACTTCGAACTCCAAACTGGAAAAGTTGCCCTAAAAACTGTAAAATTAACATAAGTCAGAAGGACCCTTAAAGTAGGGACTGAATAAATTAACCGACTTGGTATTACATGGATCTCACAACTTTTTACGGTAGAAGAACTGAGTTGCGTTGCGAGACTTGGCTTATTTTACAAGTTATGTTTTTGATGGCATCTCATTTATTTTTGTAGAAGCCTACTAGCCCTACTTTTTAGGGTTCCGTACCTAAAGAGTAAAAACGGAACCCTGTTACTAATAATCCACTGTCCGTTCGTCCGTCTATCCATCTCTACGTCTGTCCGTCTGTCCGTCTGTCCGTCTGTCCGTCTGTCCGTCTGTCTGTCTGTCTGTCGGTCTGTCGGTCTGTCGGTCTGTCGGTCTGTCTGTCCGTCTGCTTATCACAGGGCTGTATCTCATGAACCATGATAGCTAGACAGTTGAAATTTTCACAGATGATGTATTTATGTTGCCGCTATAACAACAAATACTAAAAACAGAATAAAATAAATTTTTAAGTGGGGCTCGCATACAACAAACGTGATTTATAGATAATGGTACGGAACTCAACGTGCGCGAGTCCGACTCGCACTTGGCAGGTTTTTTTAGGATTTTTACACTAAAAACTAATTGTGTTTCAAATTTGAAGCTTCTATGTCTGCTAGAAGTGCCTTAAACTTTTGATGATCGGCCAGTCAGTGAGTGAGTGAGTGAGTGAGTGACAAAATAGGTAACTTTGACTAGTTATAATTTTTAAACTACTGGTTCAAATTGAATGAAATTTGATATATTAGTAATATATTAATTTGATATATTAGGGTGTTAGTATGTATCATATGTATGTATTTACAACAAAAAAACGTATATAAGTATTCTATCAGTTATCTGGTTCCCATAGTACAAGCTTTGCTTAGTTTGGGGCTAGATGGCGATGTGTAAAAATGTCCACCAATATTTATTATTTATTATTATTTATATACCGTGTTTATAAAGTGACTGCTTGGTTACTGAAAATTCAGGCTTCTAGTTTTATCCACAACGAAGTTATAGGGGGTCGAAAATGGCCTGAACTGCTTCGAGAAAAGGGTGGTACAGCCGTGCCGCTTTATTGCTTGACTTGGCGGGGGCACTGCCGTGCCCCCAGATTATATTTATTTAAGGAAGTTGTTAAACAATTTGTTTTAAAAATAAATCAATATGTACGTGTATTCAGTGCAGTCACAAATCTGTGTGTTATATATGGATACCTAATAGTAATATGTATTATTAAAACGTCAATTTTGTGTCAGTTGGAATGTAAAAAGTATTCTCTGGAACTACAGATCTGATTCTGAAAATTCTTTCACTAATAGGCATCTGGGTACCATATATCCCTTAGTGGTATAGTCATATTTTTTATTTTAATAAAAAGTAGTCTCCGCTGAACGTATCTAATTATTACTAATTTTGGAATCGAAGTCTCTTTAGTTTAGTATTATTAATTATTTTTTATTAATTTTTAACTTTTTTTGTTGAAGCCATTGACGAGAAAGTTACAATTATTAAATCTAAAAGAGGAAAAGCTCTTGCACTTTATGATGGTTATCAATACCATAAGATCAAAGCCAGCGTTAAGGGAACTATCAACTGGCGATGCCGATCACGGACGACCAGACCATGCTGCGGAGGAGGTATAGTCACTAGAACTGGTAAAGTTATTAAAAGAAAAGTCCATATTTGTAAACAAGACTATTTAGATAATGAAAGAAAGAGACTAGACAGCAAATGGAAGGAGCAGATTGGCTCCCATAAGATGCCAATACCGACTGCGTTGAAGGAAATAATGGACAAGGAGTATGAAGCCGCGGGTTTGGGAAAGCCCACCTACAAGCGTGTTTGGAATTTGCGAAGGAAATTACATTAGTTTTGCGAAAGAAATTAAATTATTAATTTACTTCGAAAAAAGGAGGTTCTTAATCACCGGCTGTTTTTTTTTCATTTATATTATCTACGCCGATTATTGGAATATAGTTACGAGGTGGTCCCATTTAAATATCAGCGACATTTGATTTGTAAATTATTACAGTCAACAAAACTTCTCAAAAAATTAAGTAAAATATAAATATGTAGTGTTTACGCATTAAAATAAGGATAAAATAAAAATATATAGGCAGGCAATCATACAAATTATACAATTAGTAAGATAGAGATAGAGTTGAATGTTGTAAGATGTTTAATTGCTATTCGTTTTATATTTGCAGTTAAAAAGTTTGTTTTGAAGGGCGGTGAAGCTGATAATGTCACCATTATAACAACACGCCGAGGCAGAGAATCAGCACTACATAACGGCTACCAATATTATACCAAACAAATGTTGAGAGATGGAAGTGTATCCTGGGATTGCGCTAACAGAAGATCAATGCTCTGTCCAGCCACCGTTCTCACTAAGAATGGAAAAATACACACTCTTTTAAAAGGACACACATGTCCACCAGACAACATTAAGAACAAAAAGCTGGAAATTTTACATCGATGTACAACACAAGTTGATCCTCTTATAGCTACCGCAACAGAAGTGCATAAGGAAGCAATAAAGGAGTATAGAAAGGCTGGTATCGGAGGAGAGCCTTCTATAAAAGTAGTAGGCTTACTGTTAAATAGTCGTAAGAAAGATGTACAATGTGATTGGGGCCAAAAATAGCTTTTGAGAGACAGAACCATATCTCGCCAACTCACAATCTAAGAATTAAATAATGCATACTCTCTTAAAAATATAAATTGGCCTCTAGACATACGAAAAGAATGACTGAAAGTAATACATCCATGATATCAGAAGATCATCTATTAACAGTCAACATATGAAAATCACATACGGAATAAATACGTTGATAAGACCGGTATCAGTGAAGTGCGTACTGTAACAGTACTGTATAAGCTCATTATAAAGAAATCGTGTTATATCTTGTTAATCTAATAGCTTAATGTAATTGTTATTAGTTAGTGCTTAAATAACTGTTTATGAAAACGAGCGTAGGCGTATATTCAAATTAAAATTCAAAAATCATTTATTTCAATAAAATCACAAGGATCACTTTGAAACGTCTTAGGAACTAGGTGAAGCTACGCCGATTCCTCGCGACCAAGCCTAGAAGAATCAGGCAAGAAACATGGCTTGGGGTCTACCTTTTTTTTTTAATGATCCTTTCCTTAAGACGCTGCCAGTCGACGATTATTTTTGTTCGAAACGAAAAAAGAAATACTTGTGAACAAGCCACATCTCCTATTTTATAATGTATAGTATATGTGAATAAAGATGTACCCATCTTTAATCACTTCGATAAATAATCCTACCGACTGCTGCAATGATGACAAACACACGTCCGCGCGTGGTCCGCCTTAGCTTTTCGAATAAATTAATGATATCAATTATGTATAATTACTTATCAAAAATCTATCCTAATAGAAATCTAGATCTACATATTACCTATCTTTAACAATAAATCACAAGTTGATTTTAATAGTAGTTATATAAAATATTTCGATCATAAATTCTAAAACGTATCATTTTGAAATAATATTTTTATCGTGAAAAGTTTCTGCTATTATGTTTTCAGCTTAATAGAAATCTAGGTAGGAACCTGAAGTAATATACTTATAAAAATAGGAGATGTGGCTTGTTCAGAAGTATTACTTTTTTCGTTTCGAAAAAGAGCAATCAGCGACTGGCAGCCTCTTAATGCTATGTAGAGCTCCAGTGTGGTGCCGATCGAACAAGGTGAAGGCTCAAACAAGAAAAATAATTAAAAGTACTACTCAAGTACGTACAACAACAAAAAACAAATTGTCTTATTGTCTACAAGCTTTTATTTAACTTGCCTTGTTAGTTAGTAATAGTATCTGCGAGTCAAATCTTGCAATTGCATTTTAAACTGCGAGCTGATTAGATGATGGAATCAGGATTTGTACAACGAAACTCCTCAGTAAATAGTTAGATTGAATTAAACTTTTGCATATCTGTCAAATTACGATGATAATGTAATATTATGTGACAGGTGACAGTGCGCTCTAGCCTGATGATGGAGCTGCCTGGTTATAGTATGTATAATGTTAGTGACGTCTAAATAAATAAAAATTCTAACGTTATGGGGTTTTTGGTTTAAATAAATTACTTTATTATATTATAAAATTGTAATATTTTATTTTGCAATACTTTTTTTTCATATAGGAGATTCTTTTCTATACTGTTTTTGAGGGCACAGGTGTTATCTCCGGAACTACTGATTCTATTCTGAAAATCCTTTCATTGATATGACGCTGCATTATTTCTGAATGCTATATATTTTAATCCCTCAAAAAGTAGTTTTATTCAAATAAAACCGCGAAAAGACCGAGTTAAATTATAATTGCCTACTGATTTACCTTTCAGAAGCGATATTTAAGAAATCATCACGAGGACAGCGTGTAATATTTCTTGCTGGATACAGGTTTTGCAAAAACAAAGTGATGGGAAAAAAAACTTACTGGCAATGTTCTACACACAAACATAGAGGCTGCCGGGCCAAAATGCATACCGTTGATAATGATACCATTATCAAATGTTATAATGTCCATAACCATTAATTACCCATGGATGCCAAACATATACTTAAATTGAAATGTGACAAAATTTTAAACAACTCTGACTTTATTATTTTATTATATAAATTTACTCCTAATGTATTTTGAATTTATATTTTTTAATATCAAGTGTGTTCGTCAATTTTTTTTATTATTGATTAAATCTACATTACGGCTTATCGGTAACATAGAACAAGAGGGTACTTGTAAAACACGCGTTACGTTGACATTGGTCTCATCTATGACATTTTTATTATTTCCACTTCCTACTTCCTCTCAAATGTCATCTATCGCGATACCTTTGGGGCTGTCACTTTAAGATTCGATGAGAATTCTAAATACTAAAATCGTATCTCACCATTCACTCTGAAAGGTGACAATACATGCTGTCATCTCCCACTAAGGCTCTGGCCTCTTATTTGAGCATAATTTAGCCGTGAATTTTATAGATTAGATATGTTTACAGCAAATTTTTTTCTTAATATTTAGTTTTTACCTAGTCACTTTTATGTCTTGATATCTGCATACTTGGTAGGTACTTATAACATTTGTTTTAGTTTTTATTTTTTCTTACCTTAATTAACAAACTATTTAATATTTGTATTTACAGACGTTTCTACTATAGATATAAAGAAAGAGAAACTCGAAATTGAAATCGAGGAATTTGAAATACAGAATATGGATCATAACAAAATTGAAATAGTAAAAACACAGCGAGGTGGTCTATGCGCTCTATACGACGGACACAAATATTATTATAAAACAAAATTGAAAAGAAATAAAAACGAAATCTGGCGTTGCGTATTAACTCGAAACAAAACATGTAACGGTACTATGGTCACAAATAAGGACAGAGTTATTAAAGTACAAAATCATTTATGTGCACCGAACTACATAGAAAACGAAAAGTTGAAAATTTTTAATCGATGTGTGTCAGAAATTGATCCGAATGGAAAATCTGCGGTGGTTTTACACAAGGAAATAGTACAAGAGTTTAAGAACTCTTGTTTGGATGTAAATGGAGAGGTGCCTTCCAAAAAAGAAGTATGGCGTAAGTTATACAGATGTAAGAAAAATAAAAATAAATGAAATTCAATAAAGCAGTCCGCAATGCAAGCGGTTAATAAATTATAATGAATAATTAAAGCTTAAGGTTTAGGAATATTTGAATATTATTGCTGTAAACCCTTTTAATTTGAAATACTTAAACAAAGAAGGATTGGCATTTAAAAGTTTAACATTAACAAATGTTCCTATAGTACGAGTATATTTACTAATAGGTAAAAAAAAATATATATATATATTAAAACATATTATATTCTGTTTGCTTTGTTTTTAATGTATATATATGTATGTATTTCAAAGAGGATTGACGTCACCTAAGCGGTCGGTTGTTAAACATAAGCCAAGTCCTCTTGTCAAGATGTTGTGCAGACCCCACATTAAGTGGGAAAAGGAGAAGAAAATTATGATGATGATGATTTTACTTTTATCATAAAAGTATTTGTAGAATAAAGTTCAGCGTTGTTTCTGGGTTCCTTACCTCAAAAGATAAAAACAATTTGAAAATCACTCTCTTGCATCTATCCGTTTGAATATCTACCTATTATATGTTTTCTCTTCCTGAACAAACTTACTCAAACTTCTGAAAAGATTTTACCTACCATACAATCTGTGAGTACATCCTCTATGGTATATAATGTACATTTTTTAATAAAGTAAGTAATGAAAATGTTTGTAATATATCTTTTTTTTCTTAGGTAATGGCACATTAACTGTGAAGATTGAGAAAAGCGATGATGTAATCGAAATAGTTAAAACGCTAAGAGGTGGCGACTGCGCCTTACACAATGGGCATCGATATACAATGAAGAAAAAGTACAAAAATGAGAATATTTTTTGGCTGTGCTCTAACAAAACTTGTAGTTCATCCGTAGTCACCAAACACAACAGAGTTATCAAAGCGAAAATGCATTCGTGTGTTCCTAACTACATCGAGAACGAAAAGCTGAAAATATTCCATCGATGTTTAGCAGATGTTGATCCGAGTCAGATGTCCGTTTCAGTTTTACATAAAAAAATTGTAAATGAATTTAAAAGTGCATGTTTAGATGTCGATGGAGCGTTACCTTCCAAGCGAGATGTGTCGCGAAAGTTGCACAGCAGTAGGAAGAAGCTAAACAAAACAAACGTAGAAACGACATATTCGTAAGATAGAAAAAAACTTGAATTATTTATTGTTATAATATAATTTAGATTACTTTTATATAAATTTTGTCCATTAGTATTTTGGGAACTAGAAATAAAGCAGTTTAAATATAGTGTTTTTATTTGTAATTTTTATCAAAAAGGCGTACGTACCTAGACAATTATTACCTGTTACTTTCAATTTTTTTTTAAATACCGATACCAATGCTCTTTGACATTTTGTAGAAACACCCGCTTTCTAAAATTATGTATTATATAGCTTTTTCATTGTTTTTTTTACATTTATAGGTGTTCGCGAAAAAACTTCAAAGGATGGATACAATGATGTAATTGAAATCGTTAAAATAGGACTAGAGGATAATTGTGCCTTACACAACGGGCACCAGTATACAATGAAAAGGACATTTAGAAATGAAGATATTTTATGGATTTGCGCAGATAAAAATGTAAAATGTAAATCATCCATAGTCACTAGAGACAATCGAATTATACAAACTAAAATACATTCGTGTGTACCTAAGTACATCGAAAACGAGAAGCTAAAAATATTTCATCGCTGTTTAGTTGATATTGATCTAAATCATGTATCCGTAAAGGGGTTACGTAAAAAAATTAAATGTCAGTTTAAGAAAGCGTGCTTAGATATCAATGGTGAGGTACCAACCACTAAAGATATAAAGCAGATATTAGCCGATTTAGCAAGGTGTAAAAAGTTATGCCCGAAGAAATAAGCAAAACAAAAGTAAAATATCTTGTGTATTTTTATAACAAACTAGCTGACCCGTGCCCGCTTCGCTGTGCGTAAGACATTTCTAATACCATCGTGGACTTTTTTGTAGACGTTTTTAAGGTGTACAATACTGTAGTACATTATTTTGATATATCTCGTGGGGTTCAGCCAGCATTTGCAATGTAAGCGCAAAAAAATGTGTTTATTTACGACATCACATTAGAAACCTCTAAAATTATCAGTGTTTCTCTACTATATTATGCATGTATTATACATATAAACCTTCCTCCTGAATCACTCTATCTATTAAAAAAAACCGCATCAAAATCCGTTGTGTAGTTTTAAAGATATAAGCAAACATACATACGCGGGAAGCGGAAAGCGACTTTGCTTTATACTATGTAGTGACTAGCTGTCCCGACAGACGTCTTGTCAAATTATTAGATTTTATTACGGTGTCTGTACTGTTTAGAATACACTGTGACTTCGATTTTTGGATTGGGATGAACGGAGCATATGTTTTGGAATGAGGGCGGAAAAATAATATTGGGATGAAAAATTGTGGGTTGAGCGGGTAAGCACTCGATTTTACAAAATATGAAACTTTAAAGTGACAATTTTTGTGTCCCCTTCTAAAATCTAAACTTTGAAAGCGTGATAAAATTCACGGTTGTAGTATAAATATAGAAACTTAAAAAGAAAAGTATCACAGCCGTTACAAGTTTTCACGTAATAGACAACAGTCGACCAACTTTTAAAATGTATTCGAAGAAGAAATAATCATTTTTTTCAGTACAAATACCATTGAAAATTACTTATTATAAACGTTGTTAAGCTAGCTATACATGTTGGCCGAGCTATGGCCAACGCGAGCGTAGGCAAATCGATGCAAGGCAAGTGCTACCGTCTAGACGTTCGGCAAGTTTACGCAAACTATTGCAATGACCGACACCAAACGCGTAATGGCGGGCTGACAAACATGTGGACACGATTGGCCGAGCGTAGACAAGCGCCTTTGATTTGTGCAAAAAAACCGACACGGCTCCGAAGTGAGGCGAGTGGCCGCGAGCGACCGCGAGTGGTGACAAGTCATTGCAAATGGCCTCTATACACGTTGGCGCTTGTATTCACTCGGCCAGCTAGGCGAGCGACACCGAGCGATGGCAAGGCAAGGCAAACATGCCGTCTACACGTTGGTATTGGCCCTCGCTCGGCAACGTTGGGCCAACATGTATAGCTAGCTTTAGCTGTGTCAACTACGAAACCCTACATTGCGCGTGACCAGACATGCACTTGGCCGATTTTATTATATATATAAGAAAATAGCATTATAATGAAAATGGCACTTAGGTAGTACCATATTTTTTGATAAACAGAAGGATAGGGCTGTGGATGATGATTATATTAAACTAATGTTAATTTTTATAATAGGTACCTAAGTAATTTTACTTTCATTTAACTAGCTAGATGAAGGCAAAATTACCATAGTTAGTTTGGATAATATTATTTCTGTATTTGTACCAAACTTAAAGTTCACGCCTAACCTTTAAGAACACACTTAAGCGACGACATTAGCATACAAACTAACGTCTCTAAATGCGTTTGAGAGAGATAGGCACTAACTTAAAGTGGGTAAAATGTGTGTACTAATGTTTATGAATATAGCCTTTACAAAACAATACAGTATTCTTTTTTAGAACTATTTTTAAAATAATTATTGGTGCTTTGAACTGACCAAGATGAGGCTAAAAATTATCATAATTGAAACAAAAACAATTAATAATCTTTGTTATTTTATGAAATAATTTGTATGTTTATCTCCACAAATAACGCTAGTGAACCCTTACTTTGATCCTACTAATATTAGAAAGTTTGTACCTCAATCAGAATTATGTTTGTATCACGCGAGTGAAGCCGCGGGCGGAAGCTTGTGATAAATAAAGACTGACTGAAATTGTTACGTCATTACAAGTGTAACACCACAATTTTTCAAAGTTTTTTAATAACTATTCTTATATATTTTGTAGAAAATAACTGCGAGCTGTTTGAATCATCGAAAGGTGGTATGAAATTAAACATTGACGGGTATGCCTACGAGAAAAACCGATTTCACAATGGCAAATATTACTGGGTGTGTGAGATGAGGAGAAAAACTCAATGCAACACAAGAGTTACTACTACATTCGTTGAAGAAAAGGGTGTACACGTGCGTATTGACGATAAGTCATTGATACATAACCATGAACCAAACGCCATGAGGAATTTAATTGCCGAATTTATATTTAAAGTCAAAGATGAGGCCGCATTGAATATACTTAAAACTCCAAGCGATATTGTCAAAGACTGCGTGGATGAAGTTGTCAAGACTTCTGCTGATATTTTACCATACTTGCCTACCCCTGAAAACTTAAAGCAAATGATATATAGAGAGCGAAAGAAAAAACGAACAACGGACTACAAATGAATTATGTTACCAATAAATGTTATAAATATTTGTTTTATTAATTATGTTAACATAAAAAATCGTTATGTTTTCATTCTATTTTTGTGAGTTGTAGTTATTTTTAATATCTGCCAACAATATCAATGACATCTGCATCATAAACAAAACAGATTACTTTTATGTAATTAGCTTCAGCCGCGGCTTTGTTCTCGCGGTACTTAGTCGTCATGTTGGCCGAGTGGGATGTACCTCGACTTTCAATCTGAAGGTCGTGGGTTCGAATTCCGGCGTGCATCAATGGATTTTTCTATTCGAAAATTTATATGCGCATCAAAAACACGTGCTTACAACGGTGAAGGAAAACAGTGAGGAAACCAGTTAGTGTTCTTATAATCGGCGATGGGCTTGCAACCTGTCACGTGTGGAATGCTAACTACTGCAAAATATGGGCATGTGCCAAATATAATGTTTGGACGTTGACTACCCCCACTAGACATCTTTAAAGGATCTAAGCGTCTGAAGATCTGAGAGGATGTCTACCGTACTTGGGGATTACAGTCGTGATCCTATTTATTTATTTTTTTATTTAGATATCTAAAGGGATGTCTACTGGATACAGCCGTGAGCCTATATTTAATTTGTAAAGAAAGTTCGGATATTAGTCGTTTTATTTGGTTGAGTGTGCAAGTGATAATAACCGAAGCTAGTGGCCAACTCGGAGTTTCCAGGCCTGTGTCAGTTTCTGTCATGGCTTAAGGCCTTTTAAAGTCGGGACTCTAACATCTAACTTGCCTTCTGAAGCGCTCAGTTATAATACCTATAACGATTAATTGATCCTCATCTTGCTGCCTTTATCCCACTTAAGTGGGGTCGGCACAACATGTGTACTTCTTCCATTTCCCTCTATCAGCCGTCATCTCGTTACTCACTCCTTTCTTACCCATGTAACCTTCACACAGTCCATCCATCTTTTCTTTGGCTTACCACTACGTCTACATCCACCCACTTTCATTCCGAACTTTCTTCCGTTACATGACTTTCTTCCCTTCTTACATGTCCATCTAACCTATCGCTAATCGATGAATTAATACATTTATTAATGAAATGCTGAAGAAGTGGGACTTATTAAAGGTGTCCAGTTTCCAATTTCAGGTCCTAAATTCATCACCAACAGGCGGGGTTACCAAATGATCTCGTATGCTGGTCATCGTTTCACTAGGCAGTATGACAGATGGCTGAGAAACAACTGCGTGAAGACGAGGTGGCAGTGTGGCAGGCACGGTACGGGATGCAAAGCTTCTATTATTACAGTAAATAATGTGATTTCTCGTTTTAATAATTCGCATAACCACTAGCGAGGTCTGAAGGGGACTAACATTCGTATTCAGGAACGACACTGTGAGAACACGCACTCACAGTGGAGGAAATCTTTTTTCATAAACATCACTTTATGTGTTGAGCGACACTATGGCGCACACTACCGTGTGCCTCTAGAGACTCTCTAGACCAATTTGCAGTGTTTCCGCTACGCATTGATTCAGAAGAAGTTCATCGCGTATAATATTTATTTATTCTATACATCTAAATAGATCAAAGATAATCCAAACAAAATTGAGCAAATAAAAGTGTTTCCTATTTTATGTTGTGTTCTAATTTATATTATTTCCAGAACTTTTAGTAGAAAAAAATGTATGTTGGTAGTTCATTCGTTTAGGTATTTATTCTACTAGCATTATGGTACAAAAAACGTATAATCTTATGAATTTTACAATTAGGCCTTGGAAAAAGATTATGTAAATGGCGCAGAGTAGCGACACCTATTGATAATTGATACACAAAAAGCCGTCTTACGACTACAGCCAGCAAAAGTTAATTCCATATGTGCTTCATAGATGGCGCTGTGTGTAGCAAACGACGTGAGACCGGTGAGACAAAAATATAAAATAGTGCCACCTAGTGACAGGATATAGTTTTTTTTAATCTGATTTTTGCATGAATAGGCTAGCATTCCTGATATTTAAAGTCAAGCTATTTTAGGATCACAAATTTTTTTATGGCAATTTGTGATAAAACATAATTAATAAATGATTGGTGACGAAAAAATATTTGCGACTTAAAACATCAGAATAGTTATAGAGCTACAATTTGTTTAAATACGTTTTTCTAAGAAAAGCATTTTCTAGATGTAATTTCCTTCTGATTTGCTATATCCTATCTTAGATTCCGTATCTACTTTAATAAACAATGGACATAATGCTAATACAACTATTAGTCGATAAAAAAACCGGCCAAGTGCGAGTCGGACTCGCGCACTTAGTGTTCCGTACCAATATCTATAAAAAACGGAAAAAAAATAACATTTGTTGTATGAAACTCAAACTTAAATACCCCCACTTAAATATTTATTTTATTCTGTTTTTAGTATTTGTAGTTAAAGCGTCAACAGAAATATATCATCTGTGAAAATGTCAACTGTTTAGCTGGCCTTGTGACAGAGAGACAGACAGACAGACAGACGGACAGCGGAGTTTTAGTAATAGGGTCCCGTTATTACCCTTTGGGTACGGAACCCTAAAAATGAATCGGATACTGCTTACCATTTGATTTATTATCCTAGCTTTAGTTTATTTGTCCAATTTTTGAAATACTTACTAACTTACTGTTTTTTAAGGTCCACTCTTCATCACCTCCAGCCGTGGAACTCGCATGGTATACTACAAAGGGTACAAATACAATCGGCATAGTAGGGGTGACGGGACCAAAGTCAGGTGGCAATGCACTGTGCACAGCAGAGGATGTGCAGCCTCCATGTACTCCATTGGAGCCATCTTTTTCAGAATCAGCGACAATCATAACCATTAGAAGATAAATTTTAAGAAAGAAAGAAAGAACAAATTTATTTTGTGTCTACATAATCTCTAAAACTAAACAAAAAATGACATACATTATGGCAATATTTACAACAAAATTGGTCATTGAGTGAGCTATATGCTGCAACAGCGAGAGTTGATGAAGCGCTGATTTTCAGTGGTGCCATAAGAGTTTAAAAGGTAATTCTTAAGGGTTTTTTTTAGGAGACATTATGATTTATTAAGCGTGTATCTATACTTAAAGGGACCTAATAATGTAAAAATAATTGCTGTTATCTTGGCAACTATTTGCTCTTTGTAGTATGTAAAATGTTAACTTGTTTTATTTTATATATATTTCATTGTTGTATTAATATTATTTATTTGCGTTTATCTTATCAATTTATTTAAAAATATACCTACTGTACTTGGTTGTACGGTTGTACGTTTTATAAAACGCAATATTTAAGTGTTATTTTTGTATCTCATTTTAAGTGAACTCTGTGTTTTTATAAAAAATAAAGTTCGTTAAACCTATATTATAATACTAATCCTAATAATATTATAAATTCGAAAGTTTATGAGGATATTTATAGTTAAAATTTAAAATACATTAAGAAAGAAATTGGAAGTTGGCTGAAAGTGTTTTTTTCTTACGATTATTGAAGTTTAGACAGGGCAAAGTCTGTCGCGGGTCGGCTAGTGTGTATCGTAATATACTAATATATTACAAGTACCTAATGAATAAATACTTTTACAGTGTAAGTGCCGGGGCAGAAGTTTTTGTAATATAGTGATATACTTTGATAAATGAAAAAGTGATAATCTTTAAAGACTAAGAGCTTTAATTCAGGTCAATGTCCGGGATAAGTTATGTCTAAGTTTTATGTAATAAAGAATATTTTTTAGTCGAATTATTTCGTTTTTTTTTTCACGATAATAGATGATATTTCTTCCTATTTGTGCATTCATGTACCACGTACCAGAAAGCGCATAGCACGGCCCCCACTAGATGGAAAGACGAACTAACAAAAGTGGCTGGGAACTTTGATAAAAAATTGGTATCTCAGGAAGATTGGTCTCTCAATTCATTGGGGAGGCCCAAGTTCAGCAGTGCTTACCGCTTGACGTAAGCCAATTTGATATCACTATTGCGCCAAATAATTATTTAATTTATCTTATATTTCCAGAAGGATCGGAAACATACTATTATGATCAAATTGAAACGACAAAAGGCGGAGTGAAAATACACTATGACGGCTACACATATCAGAAGACCAAAATGTCCAAAGACAAACAATACTGGGTGTGCGAGATGAAGGATAAATATAACTGCCACGCAACAGTTGCAACCTTATATAACAAAAAAATGGGTTTGCACAAGCATCTTAAGAAGTCGTCAGTGGGACATACCCACGAGCCTAACGCATTGAGACCAGCAGTCGCCAGATTTATACAGAAAATAAAGAATGAGGCTTTGTCTAATTCACAAAAAACAACAGCTCAAATCATAAGAGAACAGATATCGGAACTGTCTGCGACGTTCCCTGAAGTTTTACCGGAGCTACCTTCAGTGCAAAGCATAACACAGGTTGTGTACCGGGCAAAAAAGAAAGCAATCAAATAGCAAACCTTAAAAAAAATTGTTGAAATTAATAAAAGCTATTCGCAATAATAATAGTCTTTACATTACATTGTATGAAAATTGGGAAGAAACTGCCGAAAAAAAAAATTGGTAAATTTATGTGATACATTTTTTACTAAATTCCAGTAGATATTAGTCGATTGTTGTGCATTAAGTAATAAATGTTTTTGATGAATGCAGAATCGTTTTTTCTCAATTACCGCAAAACATACAGTTTTGTTATTTATGACAAAAATAACTTAAGGATATAATCTAGATAAAATACAGACAGAAACACGATTGGTAAAACTTTTCTCGATAGATTTATTTTCCAAAGATGGCTTCTTAAAAACACTAGTTTCGTTTTTAATCAAAACTATGAATAGCTATACAGTTAATTTTTAGGGTTTCGTACCCAAAGGGTAAAAACGGGACCCTATTACTAAGACTTCGCTGTTCGTCTGTCTGTCACAGGGCTGTATCTCATGAACCGTAATAGCTAGAGTCTAAAATTTCAATTGTCTAGCTGCTAGACAATTGAAATTTTCAGATTATGTATTTCTGTTGCCGCTATAACAACAAATACTAAAAACAAAATAAAATAAATATTTAAGTGGGGCTCCCATACAACAAACATGTTTTTTTGCCGTTTTTTTTATAGATAATGGTACGGAACCCTTCGTGCGCGAGTCAGACTCGCACTTGGCCGGTTTTTATATAATTCGTTAGATAATCATACTAACTAAGTAAATTATAGACAATTTCTTTTTAAATTTGATAGTTTTTAAGATAATGCAGTTTTACCACTTTTTTCGTCTTATCCGGGTAGACTCAGCCCATACAAAAAGTAAAAAAAATCACTTGTCACCTTAAATAAACCAAAATCAAAATAAATTTATCAGCTTCATTTGAACTTTAGCGCGAATAAAATAAGAAACTTAATATTTCATTATAACATTTTAAGTTTATTAGTCACACACACACACAACACAGCATCGGTTCAAACAACTGGGAGCAGATAATAATGACTAGGTTATGTTGTATAAAAAAAACTAAATAACTTGTATCTCATTTTCAGATACTCCCGAATCCTTTTACTATGATGTATTAGAGTCTCATAGAGGTGCCAAGAAAATATATCACGAAGGATACATGTACAACAAAAACAAAATAATTAAAGACAAACATTACTGGCACTGCGAGATGAAAAGAAACAATTGCCACTCCACCGTTACTACTATATTTTAAGAGAAGATTGGTTTGCATATGCATCTAAATAAGTCATTAGCAGAACACACTCATGGGCCTGATGCACTAAGATATACGGTTGCAAATATTCTCCAGAAAATAAAAAATTAAGCGATGTTAAATGTTGAATAACCAATTACTCATATCATAAAAGAACAAATATCGTCGCTTTCTGCAACCTTCCCTGAAATTCTATCGAAACTACCTTCAACACAAAATATAATACGACTTATTAACCGAGCAAAAAAAGGGCAATTCGAAACACACCGAAAATAATTGTTAAAAGTAAAGTTAAAAGTATTAGCGAGTAAAAAGCTATATTACTGTAAAGTTTCATTTTAATCCGTTCAGTCGTTTTTGCGTGAAAGAATAACAAACACACACTCACTCACTCACTCACAAACTTTCGCATTTATAATATTAGTAGGATATCTGATAGATCGCGCCATCTCATTTATTATTTTTATTGTCTTACGAAGAGCTGATTACTTAAGTTGTTATTATTTTCTACGACGATTACACTTTGCCTTACTTCATTAAAATTCCGTATTTTTTAAAATCACGTACGAATAATTCATCAGAATAATACAATTTATACAGAAAATAAATTGTATTTGCTTCTGTTTACTTTTATTCCATAATATTCGTTTCCAATAAAAATCTCATGTTATTTTACGAAGAATCAAAAAAATAACCGATTTCATGAACTTAAACGCGTATGCATATTTTATTTATCAAAACAATATTAATTTTCAGAAACATCCGAAACCATCTGTGATGTATTTGAATGTCGGAGAGGCTCTTCAAAACTAAATATCGACGGATACACTTACGTGAAGAACAAAATAGTCAAAGAAAAGTATTACTGGTTCTGTGAAATGAAGCCAAAGTGCGGCTGCCACTCGAAAGTTACAACTATATTCGATGAGAAAAAAGGTACTCATATACACTTCAGTCAGTCTTCAGTAAAACATAATCACGAGCCAGATTCTATGAAAAGTATGAAGCTTAAAGTCGCTGATACTATCCGAAAGATGAAGGAAGATGCACTGTCTGATGTACAGAAAACACCGGCTCATATCATAAGAGAACACATATCAGAACTGTCTGTGACGTTTCCTGATGTTATACCGAATTTACCTTCCGCGGATAGTTTAAGACAATTTATATACAGGACCAGAAGGAAGGCAACTCAGGAACCCGAAATGATGCAGTTCGAAATTGATTTCAAGTCATAACTTAACTAATAGTAATCTACTGAGTGAACAAGCTTATTAGTATAGCTATATGTAAAGGTAACATATAATGCAGCTCAGTTGGTAGTAACTCTGCCTTCTGCGCTGTAGGTTGTGGGTTCAATTCCAACCCAGGATAATCATTTGTGTGATGAACATAGATGTTTGTTTTGTGTCTGGGTGTTAATATGTATATTATAACAGTCATCTGGTTCCCATAGTACAAGCTTTGCTTAATTTGAGGCTAGATGGCGCTGTGTGTAATGTCCACCAATATTTATTTATTTATTTTAATTGTTCTCTCAAATTTACTTTAGTATTTATGTTTTTCTTGTAATAGTTATAATCTTGATTCATGTAATATAACTACATTTTCTATAGTTACAAGACAAGTGTTTTGTTTTTTCTTGTCCGAGATTGGTAGAATCGATGAAAATCATATTTCCTGAAAATTTATTTCACTTTGTGCTGTAAATATATAACTTATAACTATAAATACAGTCGTGGTCAACTAATTAGGGACATGCAAGATAGTGAAGAACAATAACCGGTTATGTACATACAAATATAAAACCCTATTGATTTCTCAGTAACTATTATTTGCATAATTTGGTCCGATTATTATGCTTTAAATGGCTGTAAATAAAAGAATAAATAAATAGAAAAAAATATTTAATATCAAAGGTTGAACATGTATTCAATTTTAAGGTATAATTCTGTAGCTGGACATTTAATTAAGGACAGTAAACTATAATGAAAAATAGAGTTAAACAAAACTAATAATCTGCAGTATTATAATATCTTTAACAGCTCCATTTTATTACGTGTAAAGTCAGTACCCAGTAGCAAAACCTTTGTTAGTAATTACCGCTTGACACCGATGTGGCATAGACATTATCAGTTTCTGACAACTCCGCAAGAAGATAGAATGATAACCAGGTTAGCTAAGAAAGATTCGTTTCTAGGCTCTATTTTAATTAAACACGAAGTGTTTGGGACAGACGAAAGAGCTGGTGTCTCAGCGAGGACCGTTCGACGACGTCTGGTAGAAGCAGGGTTGTTCGGAAGAGTGGCTCGCAAA
Organism: Hydriomena furcata; assembly: GCA_912999785.1. Taxonomy (NCBI): domain Eukaryota; kingdom Metazoa; phylum Arthropoda; class Insecta; order Lepidoptera; family Geometridae; genus Hydriomena; species Hydriomena furcata. Next base: position 2,799,386 of record OU538831.1, on the reverse strand, counting down.
GTACCGTTGTTGAAGAAAGAACATAGAAATGCTCGTTTGGCGTTTGCACGTAAATATGGACATTGGACCTACGCCCAATGGCAACATGTATTATTCTCTGACGAGACCAAGGTTAATTTGATTTCTTCAGATCGTACGGCGTCCAGTAAAAGCGGAAATGAATCCAAGATTCACAAAAAAGTAGGTGAAACATGGCGGTGGAAACATTAAAATGTGGGGTTCATTTTCTGGACGTGGAGTGGGACCTGTGAGGAAAGTTCAGGGTAACTTAGACCAACATCAATACAAGGCAATATTGGAGGAAACGATGCTTCCCTATGCTGAGGAGCATCTCCCTATTATATGGACGTTTCAGCATGATAACGACCCGAAACATACCGCCCGTTCAGCCAAGTCGTTTCTTACCAGTCAGTCAGTATCGGTGCTAGATTGGCCAGCAAATAGCCCGGACCTTAACCCAATCGAGCACCTTTGGCACGAAATCAAGAAAAAAGTAGCCACTTATCGTACCACAACTTTAGATGAACTTAATGAAGCTTTTTGTGAGGCATGGGCAAACATTCCTGTCGAAACATGCCAGAAACTGATAATGTCTATGCCACATCGGTGTCAAGCGGTAATTACTAACAAAGGTTTTGCTACTGGGTACTGATTTTACACGTAATAAAATGGAGCTGTTAAAGATATTATAATACTGCAGATTATTAGTTTTGTTTAACTCTATTTTTCATTATAGTTTACTGTCCTTAATTAAATGTCCAGCTACAGAATTATACCTTAAAATTGAATACATGTTCAACCTTTGATATTAAATACTTTTTTCTATTTATTTATTCTTTTATTTACAGCCATTTAAAGCATAATAATCGGACCAAATTATGCAAATAATAGTTACTGAGAAATCAATAGGGTTTTATATTTGTATGTACATAACCGGTTATTGTTCTTCACTATCTTGCATGTCCCTAATTAGTTGACCACGACTGTATATAACTTGTTTATTATTAATACTTGGGAACAATGTCGTCTGTCTTTTTATACAGATATTAAATAGTACAATTATGTTTCAGATACCCAAAATCATCACAGCTCAAGATCGACTGGTCCAAATATACACGTGTAATCGCTGAAGCGATATAAATAAAGAAGAGTACCTGCTTAGAATCATACATAGTTTTATTGTGTTTAGTTTGTCAAAGCATTATGTAATGGGCACAAGATTGTAAATTCTTCAAGATGTCACTTACGTCTATGTATGTAAAAAGATATCGTAAGATTTGTAGATTAACAATGGTAATATTTTTTCTTATTTTCAGGTATCGGGATTTTAACTACGCAAAGAGAGACATTTAACGCATTCTAAGAACACTAAGCCCCAGATCATGCAATTACGAAAGCTTATTTCAAACTTACTGTTTATAATAAGTTGTGTTCAAATTTTTTGAAATATTAAAGTTAGTTGAAAAATCTTGTTGTCAACCTGTTGATTACCTGGGTTATTTATATAGAAATACATAATCCGCCAGCTCTACCTATTATAATTAAAAGTTTCCACTTGAAAATCTAGATATAAATAAAATACCTATTCAGAATAAATCGATCAAATTCAGTAGTTCAATATGAAAAATAGTTTTTTTCAGGTAATTTAACTAGTGTGGTTTCAGTTTCAGGGCTCTGCGTTGTGGTGCTACCGGATTATGATAATGGATACAACCAATTTCTTGATGTGGAAGGAACTTAAGTCATATACGACTACATACCTACTTAAGTTCGCTATTCGCGATTTGTACTGCATTTAATGGTATTTGGAGTATTTGATCCACCTTTGTTTTAAGATTGGTAACCATCATATTGAAATTTGAGATTTTGTTTGGGCAGTCGACAATGTTGGCTTGTTACTGAGTACAAACTATAAGATCATAGATGTGGATCCAATATTTAGAATAGCATATAGAGAAGAAGATTGCTGTGACCATTGTATTTGTAGATTAGGTATACTGATGCCATCTGCATAGGGATGCATTAGTAATTAAACATTTAACTCTAATTGTATGTATTGAGTATGTCTGTTCTTAAAAAAGTAGTTTTTTCTAGTCGTGTATTAGTTTTGAATCTATTTAATAAATTGCCGCATGTATGAAAGATCATCAATTGAGAACGGCTCGACCAATTTGGCTGATGTTTTTTGTGTTCGTAATTGGACAGGGTTTGTATGAAATTTTGTGTTCGTTGTTCGTGTAGTTGGAAGTTCTACCGGAGAAGTGTAAAATTCGGGAGAAACGGAAAGTGTTTTTTTCTATGGAATTATTAAAATTTGGACAGGACGTCTGTCGGGTCAGAAAGTTTACTGTAAATATATAACAATAAATATAGTATATCAATGTGAATGAAATTAGTCACTGCGTTTGGATGTGTGTCGAAAACGGCTGAATCGATTGTTTAACCTCGATTAGTAATCATTCAATATAATTATGTGCTTAGATCGTGATCTTTAATAGTGTTTAGGCTGCTTTTTGTCCGAGCACCAAGCGAGCAGTAATTTACTATAAGTTCATGCAGGTTTCCTAAAACCTTTATCATCACTATCTATTTTTAATAATTTTAGTACTGGGTTTTTATACTACTACTTAATCAATGTAGCATTTTTCTAAGTCATACTTTGTAGCCGAGTTCCTCTACAATATGTGCAATAAGATATGCTTAAAACAGAAATGAAGTCTCAATAAAATTTGATGAAGTAGTTTTTATCGAGTTTTTAACCACTACCTACCCCTGTAGTAGTTGTTATTTTGGTAAATCTGGTATTTTTTATATGCAAAACTAAATTGAGCAGTTTTATCAAACACTTGTATATTCTAGTTAAAAGACTACTGTCATATTTTAAAAGGATTTATTTCTTCCACAGACTTACCTATATTCTGCACGTCCAAGATCGGAGCTCGCGTCATGAAGCTGAAGGGCTACTGGTACACGCGGCACTCCGTGTGCGCGTCGAAGGTGAAGTGGCTTTGCGCCGACAGCCGGGTTATGGACTGCCACGCGATTGTAGTCACTATTGGACGGACCACGGTTCATAAGCAGAACCGACATAATCATCCTCCAAATTTGGATTGAAACATGTTCACAAAAATACGATTGATGGGTCGGTGTCAAGTACTTTGTATTCCCAAAAGTTAAAACAGTCCTAATCCTGTGGTTATCAGAAACAATAGGTATCATGGTACCTCAACAACCAGACCCGGAAGCGATATTTGCAGATCATGCTATATTCCAACCTAAATGATATTTTGTTGTGTTTGTGTCTTAGTGAAAACAATAGCCTAAATCTTGTCTTCATTCTTATTTATATTTTAGTTATCTAATAAAAATTGATGGCACCTACCCTAGTGTAGTCTAACTAGAATAATATGTAGCTAAAACAATTATATAAAATGTTAACTAATTGGTACGGGGTGTACTAAACCCCTAATTTGTATATGGTGATAAATAAAACAACGATTATACAATGTCATCCATCACTTTATTTTGATAAAAATGTTTAAATAAAAATAGTTTTTCTTTTATTTTTCACCTGGCTGTTAGGGAAAAACTGTAAAAGCAGCTCCTCAATGCTGGTATTTAGTCCCACGGATACAAAATAATCTATTTCACTGTTGGTGTTTTGCACGCATTGTATGTAAGTGTCTTCATTAAAAGGAATTCTGTACTGAAACAAAAAATAGTAAACTTCAAGTTAGAAGTCCCACGCAAGTGTGGCTGCTAAGAGCATTTTGGAACTAAAAGTTAGAGACCTTACAAACGAATGTCTCAAACTTGTATCAAACGTATGTATGTTACTAGCCTAGTATGCTTTTGTTTACTAAAGTTGTGAGATGTTTCTTAGCCAAAAATATGAGTATAATATTATTTTGTGAAATTAACTTGCCTATTTAGTCTTTTTAGATAATATTAAATTCTGTAAGTTTTATAAGCAGGACTTTTTGTTTTAATTGTAATGTAACTGCCAAATTATTATGTAATCTTGCACTATTTTGCAAAAAGTATTGACGAAGTTTTTATTATTAAATCAAAATGAGTGTAATGATGTTGTAAATTATTGTTTTTTCAATAAAACACTTACCTGATGCATTACTTTATCAAGCGTACATAATTCTTTGAGTAACGTATTAAATGTGATAAGTTTTTGACGTCCATTTTGTAGAAATATTAACATTTTGACTTTTTCCTGTGTCTGATACGCTGCCTGCTTTGACGAGCCTTTCTTCTTAGTTATGTATTCTGTAATATAAAAAAAATATATTGTTAATTATCAGTAAATAAAAACCATAACTCTTATAGTTAAACTCAATAAACTCTAACTGACATTTGCCAGGTCTGTGCTAAAATGATGTGGTGTTAAGTAGAATTAAGTGTAATGTGATGTTCAACAAATGCACATAAAACACATTTCGTAATCGATCTCTTTTATTTTAAGAAAATAAATAAAATTATTACACGCTTGCTGGGGTTTAACAATACCCCACGCGAGATGTGTCATGATTTTTTTTGTAATAATGTATCCAGCGTTAGTTTCAACTGTTATATTAAGTTATACCTAATATTATTATAAGTATTCTATCAGTTATCTGGTTCCCATAGTACAAGTTTTGCTTAGTTTGGGGCTAGATGGCGCTGTGTGTAAAGTCCGCCAATATTTATTTATTTATTATTATTTGTTATTTATTGTATTCAAAATGAAAGATGCTTTCATCGTGCTTTTCGATTCGAGTGACCTCTTGTCTTAAAGGTACGAGTAGTTTTCGTATCAAGATACACGGTTAGCCACCGGTCAGTAAATGCTTATTTTACAACCGATACATTTTTGAAGCTGTGTGCAATATTCAAAATTTTGCTTGATAATAGATTAAACTAGAATATAATGTAAAGATGTTTATTGATGTAAGTATTATATTCTTCTGTTAAAACCAGTTCGAGCATCTGGCCACAAATGTTTAGCTCATCTATAGGAATTATTCTATTATATCGGGTCTATGTACAAAATATAAAGTTATTTATAAAGAGAAATAAAGATTGAGTATATGAAAAATTGTATTTAAATTTTACACCACTATCTTATAGCTAGGTATTAAGGTTATACAGTTAGATTAGGACGAAGACATTATTTAATCTTGATAACACAGTTTCTTATTAAGTTTAGTTCAAAAAAAAATCTCCCGAAAACTCGACACAAACTAATTGAGGCATCGGGATTTCAAAACAGTCTACAATGTAAAGTTGAAAAAATTTAGTTTTCTTCGGTGAATCAATCAAAACGCATGTTCTAATAATCCAGTTTTAGATTTCGGAAGTACCTGGGCTCAATATATCCAGTATACTACTACTTACTACCATTTATTACCACTAGTACTTTTAGAAAATATATGATTTCAAATCAGGGACTGAAAGCGGTAGAGGTTAACGGTATTGGTACCGCAAAAATATAACGGTACCGTTATTCGATAGCGGTTGGGCCATACCGAAATTATACCGGTATGGAATAACGGTATCGAAAAAATCTTGAGTGTCGTTCGTCGGCTATGAGAGAAGGGAGGAGGGGGGGGGAGGGCGCGTGAGGGGCAAAACTCAGAGCGAGTTCGTTTGTTGTGAACGCACACACACGTCTTTGTCAATCGAGCGACACACAGGTTAATAAAACTTTGTTTGTGTTTGTTCTGTTCTGTTGCGCACGCGTTCACGCACAGTAGGTAGGTACCTACCTACCTTTAACTATAGATTTTGACACGGGTCTTTATCACGTAATTAAGTACCTACCTTTAATTTATTTTCCCGACTATGACGTCTGCTCGCGACCATGGCTATTGTAATTATTTGTAGGTAAGTAACATAATCGAAATGTCGGGAAAATAAATACACATAACTTCTCTTTTATTTCTTTATGATAAAATTTAAATTAAAGTAGGTGGCGATTCTATTGTGCCCATAAAAAAATTTCGGAATCCTAAAACACCATCGCTCTTATTCCTTTACGTTAAAGTCTAAATTTGCGTAACCTCAGGATGACAGTTTTAAAACGTAGGCTAGTTTTAAGTAATTTAACTATTTTTTTACGTAAATCTAGTCAATAAAAGTAAAGTGAAATTTTGATTTTCTTATTTATTTCGTTCATCAGAAATAAACGAAAAAAAATAATTCCAAATTTAAAATTTTGAGATTACTCAAATTTAGACTTTATTGTAAAGGAATAAGAGCGAAATTGTTTTAATTGTTTATTTTTTTGGAAATTCTAATTGTAGAACGTTGCCAACAGAACAATTAATTACTGATTAGCGTATTAGATTATGACCTGTATTTAAATATAGGACAATTTTTATCTATACCCGGTCATAGTCTATCTATAAACCAAATTTCAACCAAATCTGTCTGTTTAGTAGTTGAAGTAGTTGTAGGATGGATGTTTGTTACTGTGCAGTCGGCGGATCTAGGCACTGGTGATGTTAGCCGTTTGGATGCGCGGCAGACAATTTTCGACTTTATACAGTGACATAATAACCATTTGTGCGTTTCTACGGCTAACTTCACGAGTGCCTAGATCCGCCGACTGCACAGTAACAAACATCCATCCATCTACACAAACTTTCGCATTTATAATATTAGTAGGAAATATAAAATAAGTAATAAAGATAACATTAATACATGTTTAAAATTTGCATAGTTTTTTTATTTTTAATCAATTTTGTTGTACATCTAGTGTTTAAAAGGTGGATAAGTTACTTGGATTTCTTCGCCCATTTTATGTTGCCCTTTTACTGCGTCAACAATCTTTAAGATATGCCTATACGCCATGTTTCGCATACATGGACGTACAAATTGTAGCTCATCCAAGAGCATGTGACAGAAATGATAACTTCCCTTATCAATTTTATTTTCTCTGACACAATCATCGCATTCGAAAACACATTCAGTTCCTGGTTTCTCTTTTTCTTTTTTCGGCGACGGCATACAGTTCTTCAAATGTAAATCAGATTCATATACAGGGGACACTGGGGCTGATGGCGATCCTTCATCAGATGAATTAGAAACTCGTCTATGATCTGCTTTTTTGCGTTTGCTAACTGTCGGCAAAATACTCTGCGACATTCCAACATCCAAGCCGCAAAAAACATCTGATGACAGACGTCTTTTTCTACCTAAAAAAAGGTTATACACATTGAGAAGAAATAAATAAAACCCACATACCATTTCCCACAAATTAATACAGTTTTCTGCCCGTCCATATATTTATTTATACTTATTTTGATGGAGTTAGTCATCTGTGGCAGTTATTATAATAACAAATAGATTTATGTTAAACTAATAAATAAATAAATAAATAGATATATATTGTTGGACATTTTACACATCGCCATCTAGCCCTAAACTAAGCAAAGCTTGTACTATGGGAACTAGTTAACTGATAGAATACTTAGGTAAATAATTTTATACTTAAGTAGGTACATAAATAATTATGATAGATATAGTTAGGTACTAACACCCAGACACAGAACAAATATCTATGTTCATCACACAAATATTTGCCCCGGGTTGGGATTGAACGCACAACCTACAGCGCTGAAGAAATTTTAAGTTTCGGTTTAGGCTGTGTGTTGATAGATCAGTCAGTCAGTAGGTAAAGCAAAATTTTTATATATGTAGATAGGTAAGTAAATACGATATAAACTTCGAAAAGTGAGGCATCTATTCCCAGTCTTACCCTTCACTACACACGCACAACAGTGAGGCATCTATTCCTAGTCTTACCCTTCACTACGCAACAGTGCATAGGTGGGTGGGTCAAACAAATATCTACCTATTATAAATTTTTAATTATAGGTATATATATAAATTGGAATTCTCATAAATTTTAGAGAATACCTACCTACCTATTTCACCTAAACTGCATTGAAGGCCGTATAGAGTAGGTAGTACCTATGTACTTTACTTACTATTAAAGTATAAATATTATGTGGTATGTGGTAGGTAAGTATAGGTTACCTAACTAAACTAAGATCCGCCGACAATACCTACTAGGTAGAGGTAGATACAGTACCTACTACGTAGGTAGGGAACAGACCTATCATCTAAGTAATGAAATTTTGAGTTCGATTTTGAATTTGCAGTTCGCTATAGGTATAGTTCGTATGTCGCATCACACACAACTGAAACTGACACAACACAACAAAACAAACGTAGTAAGTCGTTTGATGCACCGACCGCCGCCGCCGCCGCTCCCCGCCGCGCGGGGGAGTGAGAAAACCTATAATATTTGGGTAGAAATTGCGGTATCGTTATTCAACCTTTAGTATACCACTATGAATTTCGGTAGAAGCTTTTCGGTACCGTTATATTTTTAGGTATTGAAATATATGGAATACCGGAATTTATCGGTATGACGTCATATCGATAAATAGAGGTATCTTAATTTTTCGGTTATTCGGTCCCTGTTTCAAATCACCTTATAAAAATCAGAACAGTTATAATTATTAATATTATTGCTCTATCTTTGATTTATTTATTAATTAATCAACTGAGTCACCTAGTTTCTGAACATTTTTAAAAAGTTAAATATTATAATATTAAATTTGACATAATGTTACACATTCATATACCTATTCGTTTAGGCATTTAGGTAAAAATAACTTTATGATATAGGCGTCGAGTCTTTGTCAGCCTACACTAAGGGTGAGTTTCCACCTGACAGCGACAGCGCTCGACATTTCAAACTCGCAACATTGGTTCGCTCTGCATAGTTTTGCATAGCTCCACGATGGGAACTCACCCTTATTTCTTAATTATTCAGCTGAGTCAACTAGTTTCTTTACAATTTTTAAAAGTCAAATATTATTAAATTCGCATAATGTTACACATTCTTATACCTACCTATTCTTTTGGGCAGTCAGGGTAAAAATTACCTTATGATACCTATAGGCGTCGTTTCAACTCACCCTAAGATCGAATTTCCACCTACGCAGAGCTGTGCAGAGCTGCGCTAAGCTATGCGGGGCGGACCAATGATAGCGCTCAAATATTCTGGATTCAAAATGTCGACCGCTGTGTTAGGTCCGCTTCGCACAGCCCCGCGTAGATGGAAACTCACCCTTATTTTGGTGTGGTACTTTTTGAAGTGCACAATGATACCTTGCACCTATGGCATTGACGCAGTGTTCGGGAAACACGCCCAGTGAGGGCACATAAGCGGCACCTCTTATTAGCTGATCGGCCTCTTTCATTGTAATGTCTCTCCACTAAGATAGGTCTATTTTCATTGCGGACTTTGACGGTTCGAAGCAGTACTACGTGAGTTTGATTTGTGGCAAGCTTAGCCATCCAACCACCTGCAAGAATAGTTAACACAATTATTACCTATTTATAATAAATAAACAAAAAAATAAAATATTGTCGGACTTTACACACGCCGTCTAGCCCCAAACTAAGCAAAGGTTGTACTATGGGAACCAGATAAGTGATATTTATGTACTTTTTTTTTGTAAATACATACCTAATCAAAAATAACAAATACGAATAATAAAATATTTGCCCTGGATGGGGATCGAACCTAAAACCTACAGCGCAGAAGGCAGAGTTACTACCAACTTAGCTGTGAGGCCAAATAGTAGTTACGATACAAAACGATACGATACGATACAAAATATTGATACTTTTACTCTATACTCTTTATTGTTATGTAATTAACCTACTATTTTAGATTCTGTTACTTTAATTGTAAATTAGTTGTAAGTACCTATCTAGTTTGAACATTTTTTGAAATAAGTAATACGAGTATCTTTCCGACTCGTACCTATCTCTGTTTTATACTTACGTTAGGTAAGTAAATTATCTTGTATTTCTCTATTAAGTGAATTCTTTTGAGAAATAAATATCTTAAACCGGACAAAACGACTGTAAGCCTCAAGCCAGGTAAACAAAAAAAAATAGGATCACGACTGTAATCCCCAAGTGGGTAGGCATATTCTCAGTTAGGCCGCTTAGCTCGTCTAAAGAGACGTCTAAAGCATTTGAATAGCCGCAAAATGAAGAAATTAAAATGGTATTCATTTAATTTACAGATAATATATTTTTATTCAATTATCTTCATATCTAATATAATAAATATGTCATTTTTCATTCGTAATTGTAAACATTTTTGACTTGTCTGATACCATCACTACATAGTATAAAGCAAAGTAGCTTTCCGCTTCCCGCGTCTGTATGTCTCTTTAAAACTACACAACGGATTTTGATGCGGTTTTTTTTAATAGATAGAGTGATTCAGGAGGAAGGTTTATATGTATAATAACATGCTACCCGTGCGAAGCCGGGGCGGGTCGCTAGTTACAAATAAACATTAAAATTCGAAATGATACCAAATGGTGAGAATGTTCTAAGTAAATACATTTTGAACATCTTAATCGAATTATATGACAACAAATTGGTATGTAGTAATTCGTACAAGATTTAACTTTGGAATGTTATATAGGCAGACCTAGATTTAGTTTGACAACATTAATAAAAAATGTAAAGTTACAACAAAAAGTGATTAAAGAAATTACTTCATTTCTTTAATCTTACTTATTTCTTTTCTTTAGTCAAACACCCTCAGTTTCTCGAATGCTACAAATAAAATAAATTATTTGAGTGGCAATTGAAAGTATGTAGGTATAATAATATTGCTTATTATAAATAAATACTTTGATTTATCTAACTAAATAACGTTAACTATGATAACACTTTAAAACAACTCGAATCAAATATGGACTTCTATAAATTACTAGCTGTCGCACTAGACGTTGTGTTGTCCAATTTTTTCTATTATTCGAGAACTTTTTTCTACTATAAACCTTGTCCTGATAATTACGAACACAACAAAAAAAAATATCCAAATAGGTCCAGCCGTTTCTGAGTTTTAGCGAGACTAGCGACAGCAAAAAATTTATATATATATATATATATATATATATATATATATATATATATATATATATATATATAATTTTTCGTTAGTTCGTTTCAGTTCTAAACAAACCTGTATAGTATATTTTTTGTAAACGTTCGTGAAACTGGGGTCATTTTAATAATATATATGTAAATATAAACGTATATAAAAAATATAAGGTATATATTAAAATCTACACGATGGTAGTAAACAATATACGATTTCGAAAACCATTAACGAACTTATATGCATATAAAATACGAGTAATTTATACATCATATAATTACCTAGCCATATATTTTTGAACAAGAATCTAGTTAAAATATTTAAAACAAGTCAACGATAGGCTCGGATTTAATATTTTATTTAGCACGAGTATTTTTTAATGTTTCTAATTTAAGAGGCTGTGAGTCGCTATTTGCTCTTTTTCGAAACGAAAAAAGAAATACTTCTGAACAAGCCACATCTCCTATTTTTATAAGTATATTACTTCAGGTTCCTACCTAGATTTATATTAAGCTGAAAACATAATAGCAGAAACTTTTCATGATAAAAATATTATTTCAAAATGATACGTTTTAGAATTTATGATCGAAATATTTTATATACCTACTATTAAAATCAACTTGTGATTTATTGTTAAAGATAGGTAATATGTAGATCTAGATTTCTATTAGGATAGATTTTTGATAAGTAGTTATACATAATTTATATCATTAATTTATTCGAAAAGCTAAGGCGGACCACGCGCGGACTTGTGTTTGTCATCATTGCAGCGGTCGGTAGGATTATTTATCGAAGTGATTAAAGATGGGTACATCTTTATTCACATATACTATACATTATAAAATAGGAGATGTGGCTTGTTCACAAGTATTTCTTTTTTCGTTTCGAACAAAAATAATCGTCGACTGGCAGCGTCTTAAGACGGACTAAAGTCTAGCCTAAAGTGTCTACTCTAATACATACATACGAACGATTACCCTTTTTTAATAAGCGACAAAGACTATTTTTATATTTTGATTTGAGTTGTTTTGCTTGTATGGAAGTCCTATTAATTTATCTTAGGATTTTAAACTAGTAGACCATGCTGATATGAATAAACTATTGAAATTAATACTTAATAACAAACCATAATCAACAATAATCGTTATGATTTGAGTTTCTTTAAATAATTCTCATGGTCATGTACATTATACATTTTGACAATAGCGTCATTCAAGGTCGTCAGTTTAGCTTTGCATCCTTTATCGCATTTGTTGCAAACCCAATGCACTTCCTGCTTTTGGTTTAGACGGTTCGATCGCTTCTTAAACCTATGGTCTCCTAGTATAATTATCGCGTTTCCGAGCCGGGACCAACTGTATTGCGGAATGAGGCCACCTGTAATACATGTAAAAACATGATTGGTAAATTTGATTTGCAATTTTATGTATTTTCATTTCGCCCTCACCATATAGGGTAATAATAAATCTATACCTAGTATTTATTGTAGGCATGAAGATAGTGTAGTTAGTAGTGCAGTTCAATAAAAAAATACGGGTAAAGAATATGAATTCAAAATTATGTATAATGTAAATAAAATATATTATACAAATCCAAGTATTCTAACTAAAACCCTAATCATATAGCTACACAAAGTTAAACTTAAATCTGGACAACTTTTCCTAAACTTGATTCTAAGTTAAAACATTAAAAACGATATCAATGACAATACCTATCGGCAGTAAATACCTACTAGTCTTAGGTCTTAATAAGAAAAAAATAGTATTACTACAAATAAAAATAAACTTATATAAACAACATAGATACTTGCGTACTGATATTATATTTACAAACCAAATGGTTTGGATATAACTATTTGAACAAATGTTCAAAATATGTAATAATTCATTGCACACTTATACCACATATTAACTAGAAAGATTCAAACCCCCAAACCAGAAACACCCTTACATTAATATTAACTAACTCAGGTTCTTAAACATACATTTATAAATTACAGAAGTACCATTTATTAATCCATATATATATGTATATATATATATAAATATAGTCACTATATTATAGTCCATATTAAGCATCAGAACTTTTTTTATTTTGGATTTTCCTCTTCGTTTTCCCGAAATGTAAGTGAAAAAGCTTTTAACTCTTACCCTAACTTTTACCCTTAAAACCTATTTACTTCATTTTGATTCTTTCAACCGCTTAGTCATCATAATTTAAAAAAAAAACATGTCTGTTCGAAGTAGATATAAAATTTTTCGTTGAGCTTACAAATATTTTTAATTGATTTTCTCCTATTTTTACTAAACTTTGGCAACCGAGGCTATAATAGAGGCATACGTTTGTATGGAGAGTAAAGCGGCTATCATATATATAATATATAATATAATAATATAATATAGTATAAAGCTCATAGCACAACAATGTCGCGCACCATACATTGTTTTGGACAAGTTCACACTGTACTGTACTATATATTATTGGCTTACTATAAGCTATAAAATTGGTGCGATGCGCTGTTCATGCTGTGCTATATCACGCGCCGCCCTCTTCCTCCTCCCTCACCCCCGGCCGGATCGTGATGTGTGCTGTGCAACTGTGCACACTCTTCAAAGATCTATATAGTAGCATTAGGTCCTTCTTTGCTATTCTATATACATAGCACAATAAGTATAGCGTAGTCTGAAAGTAGCTTAGTGTTTTTACGCATACCTATATCTTGTCATTCTGCCTTCGGGACAAATGTGCGTTGAGCGGTAACTTTCATCGGCTGCATGCCTACATCCAAACATTTTGCATACCTGCAGTACCTACAAATTGTTCGTCTCTTTACGTTGACGAAGCAGTTGCGAGAGCTGCCCTTGACGCAAGTGTAGTCTTGGGCCTTATTCATTATGATAGATCTCTTGAAGAACGACTTGCAGGATTCACAAGTGTAGATTCCGTAATGAATGCCGCTGGAGAAGTCACCACATATAGGACAGGAGGGCACCGAAGTAAACGATACATCAATATTGGTTTCAAAATAAACTTCTGTAACGAAACAAATTAATAATGAACAAGTCGTATGGTACAAGTAATTATGTAGTCAAAAATTAAAGGTACTTAAATATATATATATATATTATACTTAAAAAAGATGGATGGATTGTGTGAAATATAGTATGTGTAAGAAAGGAGCGTATGTTGAGATAATAACTGATAGAGTTAAATGGAAGAAGAATGAATATTGTACCGATCCTACTTAAAAATAAGGGAATAAGGGCAGGAAGATGGTAATAAAATAAAATCGACATAAAAATTACGGATATATTTTTTTGACACACTTATTTTATTGTTGTACAGGGTGTCCGCTGGCAGATTTTATACTTCAAAAAATAAAATTTTATTTTACAACACTTTTTATTTTGACCTACATGGTGACTATATTTTATAAAATCCCACATCAACTCTGTTCATATATATTTTAACAATTTCTCAATGATACTGCGTCTCAGTTCTTACGTTCCATTTTGGTTGCAACTGGTAACAATCAAATGCAAATGGTAACTTACATCGACAGCATGCCTACATCCAAACATTTTGCATACCTGCAGTACCTACAAATTGTTCGTGTCTTTACGTCGACGAGGCAGTTGCTAAAGCCGCCCTTGACGCAAGTGTAGTCTTGGGCCTTATTCATTATGATAGATCTCTTAAAGAACGACTTGCAGGATTCACAAGTGTAGATTCCGTAATGAATGCCGCTGGAGACGTCTCCACATATAGGACAGGGGGGCACCGAAGTAATCGATTCATCAAGATTGGTTTTAAAATAAACTTCTGTAACGAAACAAATTAATAATGAACAAGTCGTATGGTACAAGTAATTATGTAGTCAAAAATTAAAGGTTTAACCTTAGATTTCCAGTGCTCTTAAATTTACAACAAGAGATTTTCAGTTACGCGGTAGATGTCAAATAAAATAAAAAAGAAACCACGATTAACTCAATCGAAATTAAAATGGTACTTAATAAAGATGGATGGATTGTGTGAAAGATGGTATATGTCTAAGAAAGGAGCGATAACTGATAGAGATAAATGGAAGAAAAATGAATATTGTACCGACCCTACTTCACTTCACTACATAGTATAAAGCAAAGTCGCTTTCCGCTTCCCGCGTCTGTATGTATGTTTGCTTATATCTTTAAAACTACACAACGGATTTTGATGCGGTTTTTTTTAATAGATAGAGGGATTCAGGAGGATGGTTTATATGTATTAAACCCGTGCGAAGCCGGGGCGGATCGCTAGTAAAAAATAAGGGAATAAGGGCAGGAAGATGGTAATAAATTAAATCGAAATAAAAATTACGAATGTATTTTTTTGACACACTTATTTTATTATTGTATATTCCTATATTGTGTAATATACTAGCGAGGACGTAAATAAAACAACTAGAATGTGTGATACGAGTGCTCCGTATATTCCGACAGACCGTCCGTAGAACTACCCACCACCATATAATATAAAATGCTAACCTACCCACAGATCGTTATACACTACATATTGTAGATACAAGGTGTCTCAAAAGTAAGTTCACATTTGCTTATCTTATTACGCGAAAGCAACTATTCTGAGGGGCGCGGGGGGTATGTCAGTCGGTAGTCTGGCTCTTGGGAATTTAGTCGCTATGGAGCGTTTCTCTGGTGCGGACCGTGCGTTGTGCGTACGTGAGTTTTACAAAAACGGTAATTCGGCGACTGTAGCGCGTAGAAAATTCTGCAGTATTCGACATATTCGTCACTTAAATGATGCGCCTAGCACTCGACTCATTGCAAAATGGGTTGAGAAGTTTGAAGAGACTGGGTCAACTATGGAGAAACCAAAATCTGGGCGGCCAAGAACATCAAGAACAGCCGAAAACGTGGACAGTGTTACTCAGTCTATTCGAGATGATCCAAACCTCTCGATTCGGAAGCGTGCTGTTGCTTTAAATGTGCACAGATCTTCATTATGCCGCATTTTACACAAAGATTTAAAGCTGCACCCGTACAAAATTCAGTTGGTGCAAGAACTGAAGCCTCAAGATGCTCTGGTCAGAGGCTTGACTTTGTAAATCAGATGATTGAGCGCTTTCTAACGTTCACCAACATCTTGTTTTCCAATGAAGCCCATTTTCACCTGAATGGGCATGTAAACAAGCAAAATTGTCGTTACTGGAGTGCAACCAATCCAAAACAAAAACATCAGAAACCGCTACATTCACCCAAAGTCACCGTATGGGCAGCGATGTCGGCGCGAGGAATTATCGGCCCTTACTTTTTTGAAGATGGAAGGGGACGCACGCTCACAGTGAATTCAGAGCGTTATGTGGAGATGTTAGACGAGTTTTTCGTGCCCCAACTGCAAAACTATCCTGGTTACAACCAAATAACATGGTTCCAGCAGGATGGAGCAACTTCACACACGTCCAACAGATCTCTGCCTCGAGTTCGAGATATTTTTCCGAACAAATTAATCTCCAGGCGAGGTGACATAAATTGGCCTCCACGGAGTCCCGATTTAACACCTATGGATTTTTTCCTGTGAGGTTATGTCAAATCAAAAGTTTACGCTAATAAACCGACTTCCCTGGCACAATCAGTTACGCGCTAGCAATCATACGGACCGGCCGTACGCACCTGCTCGATACGAACATAAGATCTCGTCAACCTTTCCCATTACCATTCATTATGAAGTGTGCTGCGTGCGGTGGGGACTTTCATGATGGAGTTCAATGTGCATCCTGCAAGAAGAACCTGGACTTCAGTTGTGCGGGGATCACAGAAAGCGGGTGGAGAAGACTAGGAGTTGAGCGAAGAAACTGTTGGAAGTGTCCGTCCTGCAGGACCTTATCTCCGTTACCGCCAGCGAAAGCTGCTAGTCCAGAACCTGTCTCACTGGAAGTCATTCTTCAAGAAATTCGGGAGATGAAAAATCAGCTGAGGAATTTCCCGGGTTTGGTCTCGGATGTCAGAGTCATAAAAGACGAAATGATGTCCATAAAAAATGATATATCTGACCTTAAAACTTGTAGTGACTACTTGAGTAGCCAGATAGAAAGCCACACTGACAGACTATCTGTAGTGGAGAACAGAGTCTCAAATCTTGAACCACTTCACGCTACCATCGACACTCTCAGGTCTGAGATGAAGGACATAAAGCTGCAGTTTTCCCTTGCTGACCAAAGATCTCGTCAAAACAATGTGGAAATTAAGGGTGTACCTATCAAGAAGGATGAAAACCTATTTTCAATTATCGAAGCACTCAGCAAGAAAGTTAACTTCTTGTTTCCCAAGTCGCAGATTAACTACATCTACAGAATACCTCTCTACAACTCGAAGGATAAAGCAATTATCGTAAGCTTCCTGAATAGGTACGTGAAGGAGGAGTTTGTTGCAGCAGCAAGGATCGCCAAGAATATATCAGCTGCGGACATCGGGTTTAAGGATGCCTCCAATCGCGTCTATGTAAATGACCACCTAAATGCAGACTTCAAAACACTCTTATCCAAGACAAAATCCATAGCATCAGGGAAGAGCTATAGTTATGTGTGGGTTAAGTTTGGAAAAATCCACGTGCGGAAAAATGACTCGTCTCACGTCCTTGTAATCTCCACCGAAAATGATTTAAACAAAATTGTTTAATCTGTTTTGAGAACCCTCTCATAACTCAACTTTGGATCACGTCTCGTATCTGCTTATTACAATATGCTTCTATATCTATATGCTTCCTACCTACCCGTTATTTGAAATTACTTTATTTATTTTCATATTTACTTATCTTACTCAACATGAGCCTACTACTCGGCACACCTGCACTGCTTGGTTCATTTTTGAACCGCTTGCATTTGTATTGTCTTACTATCTGCCTACGTTTTATCGCTAGCGCCGTACTTGCATGCAATATATCCGTCTTCTTCCATCCGCAGCGCATAATCGCTCGTGCGCATTGTCCGTCTCTATTTATACGCTCGCCTGTTATTATTCGATTGCTCATTCGTTTTTGCATTGGAACGGTGCTCACAATTATATTAGTATTTATTGCACTCAAAACAGAATTTACCAGTTACTCTAATCTATTTACATTATATGTTTCTATTCTGTATCTAGCTAAAACACTGTTTAAAAATGGATAGTAAAGGCGATAATCTTAACGTTTATTATCAAAATGTACGGGGACTACGAACCAAAACCACTGCTTTTTATCGCAATATTTGTCTTAACTCGTACGATGTTGTTGTGTTGACTGAAACATGGCTAAATGACAGTATCTCGGATTCAGAACTTTTTGACGATCGATTCATGGTATGGCGTCGTGACAGAGATTATACATTAACATGCCAGGATCGTGGTGGTGGTGTGCTGATAGCAATTCGGAAAGATCTAACCGTCACCGCGCAGCCCAGTTATCATTCCACTGCCGAGGATTTATGGCTCTCATTGTCGATCACTTCAAAAAATAGTTCACGCCCAACCATCTTACATTTGTGTGTGCTGTACTTATGTAAACAAAATAATGGCTACTCTTTCTCCTCCCAGCTTCACAATTTCTTATCCAAACTTGCCTATGTTTTACTTATGCACCCCGATGATAAGTACCTAGTCCTAGGTGACTTTAACTTAAGTAACATTCAGTGGACATCTAATGGGTTAGACAGTCACATATTATATCCATCAAATGTAAGCTCTAACGATGAAACTACTCTGATTGATGATTTAAATATGCACAATCTAAATCAGTTCAATGGTTTTTTAAACATCGAAGGTAGGATACTTGATCTCGTACTATCTAATGACATAGTTACTATTACAGATTGCGATGACGCCCCACTTGTTCCTATTGATCCCCTTCATAGATCACTTCTTATTAGGGTTCAGTTTATCATAACTCCCTCTCTTAAACCCAACTCTTACGTCAAATATTTATATAATAAAGGTAACTATGAACAAATTAATAAGGAATTATCAAGTGTTTCTTGGAATGTTGAATTAAGAAATAAACCACTTGACGAGGCTATAGGTTATTTTTATGATGTAATTCGTTCACTACGTGACAAACATATTCCAACTGGATCATTTAAATCCCAGTTTTATCCGAAATGGTATTCAGCAGCTCTAATTAAATTAATCAAAGAAAAATATAAATTCATACGTAAATATAGAATATACAACAACAAGACTGACCTTCTCAGTTTTAAGTGCTTACGAGATAGAGCCCGGAACCTCGAACATTCTTGTTATCTGAACTTCATGGCGTCTGTGGAGGATTCCATTGAAAAAAATCCTAAATATTTTTGGTCATTTCTAAAATCCCGCTCTAAATCCAATAGTATGCCTACTAATATTAAATACAACAATGTAGTAGCCACTTCCGGCGAGTCCATCTGTAATAGTTTTTCCTCGTATTTTTTATCAACATTTCTTTCAGCTAACTACACCGACGTTTCTAACTTCGGGTCAATTGAACCCATAGAAACGTCTAATGTGTCTCAGTCACAAGCAAGTATCAATTCAATTCATGTCAATAAATTAGAAGTTTCTAAAATATTAAGTAATCTAGATCCCTCTAAGTCGGCCGGGCCTGACCATTTGCATTCAATTTTATTAATCAAGTGTGCAGAAACTATTTCCATACCTATTTCTATTTTATTTGAAAGATCTTGCACTGAAGGTTCTTTTCCCGCTCTCTGGAAATCTGCTTTTGTTACACCCATTCATAAAAAAGGGTCTAAAATGGATGTTGTCAATTATCGACCTATATCCAAGCTATGCATTGTATCGAAAGTCTTCGAGCGGGTTGTGTATGATCAAGTTTATGCAGCACTCAAAAATTCATTTAGTCCGTTACAACATGGTTTTTTGAAAGGTCGTTCTACTGTATCTAACCTTATATTATTTAATGAGTACTTGACAGAAGCAATGGACTCTGGTAGTCAGATAGACGTGGTCTATACTGACTATAGCAAAGCTTTTGATAGGATAGACCACACTATTTTAATTTCTAAACTCCAGAACATAGGAATCCATGGAGACTTACTCAGATGGTTTTCCTCTTACGTTGACATGAGATCACAAGCTGTAGTTATTAACAATTATATATCTAGCTGGGTTACCATTCCAAGTGGGGTCCCCCAAGGCTCCCTGCTCGGCCCCCTTCTTTTTGCGATTTTCGTTAACGATATCTCTGACTGTTTTCATAACTCAAATTTGCTATGTTTTGCTGATGACATGAAGATCTTTACAAAAATAGTTAATATATCTGACGTTGAAGCTCTGCAAAATGATCTAGCACGACTCGATGACTACTGTCTTCGGAACAAACTTGACTTGAACCCGTTGAAATGTTCCATCACTACTTTCACTCGTAAAATCAACATTATACCCTCTACTTACTCGCTTAAAAATCAAACCCTTCAGCGATCTCATGTTATTCGTGACTTAGGTGTTATTCATGACTCTAAATTACTTTTTGATGAACACATTACTCACATAGTGACAAAAGCATACAAAGCATTAGGTTTCTTAATGAGAAGTTCATCTGGATTTAAAAAGGCTAAAACGTTAAAAATTCTCTATTGCACTTTTGTTCGTAGCTTGCTTGAGTACGGGTCTCAAGTATGGAACCCGATGTATAGTACATACGTGAATCGTGTTGAAAGAATTCAGGAAAAATTTATGAAGTTTCTATGTTTTAAACTACGTATACCATATATCTCCTCTAATTATCTTCCCCTATGTAAACGTTTTCATCTTTTACCTCTCTGTATGAGACGAGACATCTCTGATATAATATTTCTATTAAAAATTACTTCTAATCAAATTGATTGTTCTGATCTACTCAATAAAGTCAAAATTAAAGTCCCCCATAGGCGTAAACGATATAACCCACCCCTTTTTATCCCGTTTGTTAATACAAATTATCGACAAAATTCATTCATTTATAGAACGAGCAATAAATTCAATAACATCTGTAGCGATAAGAAGACAATAGACTTATTCTGTACGAGTGTGAACTCGGCAAGGCGGCTGCTGAGTAACGATTTCTTTGATTCTAGTGGGTAGGTGGTAAGTAGCTAATGTAGCTATAGTTAGCATATTTTTATTTTATTTAAGTATTTACCTTTCTTAGTTCTTTGTACTGGCTGGTAGGTATTTTTCAAGCAACTATTAGTGTAGGTATTTAGCTTGCCGATTAGCCGTACCTGTTACCTCTTAGGCTCTTTCTTGGTCATTCTACATTATGTCAATGATTTTATTAGGTTAGTTTTTGTTCGTTTAATAATGTTACATGTTAATTATTTCTCACCACCAAAAAAGAAAAAAAATGTTTGCTTTCGCGTTTATTACCTACATTGTTTTTTATCCGTGAGGACCAGTAATTGGCTTATCCGTTACCTACTTTAAGTTAACTTAGTTTATTTCTAATTTAAGCTGTTGGTCTTCCCTAAAATAAATAAATAAATAAACAATTAAAAGAAAATATCCGTCATGAAATGGCAGCCATCACGGAGACTACCTGCCGAGCTGTCATAGGCAATTTTAGTGCCCGACTAAATGAATGCCGAGAGCGCAACAGTTTACATTTGGACGATGTTATTTTTAAAAAATAAATTCCCAAACAGTGTACTTCAATATATAATAAACATTTTTTCAATAAAGCTAAGACTTTTCTTTTAAAAAAAGATTTAAATGTGAACTTTCTTTTGAGACACCTTGTACTTTTCACATCACATTTATAGTTGAGTAAGCATCCTAAAAAGGTTTATATATGTAGGTATTTTTTTACATGGTGACTATATTTTATAAAACCCCACATCAACTCTTCTATATATATTTAAACAATTTCTCAATGATACTGCGTCTCAGTTTGCTTACGTTCCATTTTGGTTGCAACTGGTAACAATCAAATGCAAATGGTAACTTACATCGACAGCATGCCTACATCCAAACATTTTGCATACCTGCAGTACCTACAAATTGTTCGTGTCTTTACGTCGACGAGGCAGTTGCTAAAGCCGCCCTTGACGCAAGTGTAGTCTTGGGCCTTATTCATTATGATAGATCTCTTAAAGAACGACTTGCAGGATTCACAAGTGTAGATTCCGTAATGAATGCCGCTGGAGACGTCTCCACATATAGGACAGGGGGGCACCGAAGTAATCGATTCATCAAGATTGGTTTTAAAATAAACTTCTGTAACGAAACAAATTAATAATGAACAAGTCGTATGGTACAAGTAATTATGTAGTCAAAAATTAAAGGTTTAACCTTAGATTTCCAGTGCTCTTAAATTTACAACAAGAGATTTTCAGTTACGCGGTAGATGTCAAATAAAATAAAAAAGAAACCACGATTAACTCAATCGAAATTAAAATGGTACTTAAAAAAGATGGATGGATTGTGTGAAAGATGGTATATGTCTAAGAAAGGAGCGATAACTGATAGAGATAAATGGAAGAAAAATGAATATTGTACCGACCCTACTTCACTTCACTACATAGTATAAAGCAAAGTCGCTTTCCGCTTCCCGCGTCTGTATGTATGTTTGCTTATATCTTTAAAACTACACAACGGATTTTGATGCGGTTTTTTTTAATAGATAGAGTGATTCAGGAGGATGGTTTATATGTATTAAACCCGTGCGAAGCCGGGGCGGGTCGCTAGTAAAAAATAAGGGAATAAGGGCAGGAAGATGGTAATAAATTAAATCCAAATAAAAATTACGAATGTATTTTTTTGACACACTTATTTTATTATTGTATATTCCTATATTGTGTAATATACTAGCGAGGACGTAAATAAAACAACTAGAATGTGTGATACGAGTGCTCCGTATATTCCGACAGACCGTCCGTAGAACTACCCACCACCATATAATATAAAATGCTAACCTACCCACAGATCGTTATACACTACATATTGTAGATACAAGGTGTCTCAAAAGTAAGTTCACATTTGCTTATCTTATTACGCGAAAGCAACTATTCTGAGGGGCGCGGGGGGTATGTCAGTCGGTAGTCTGGCTCTTGGGAATTTAGTCGATATGGAGCGTTTCTCTGGTGCGGACCGTGCGTTGTGCGTACGTGAGTTTTACAAAAACGGTAATTCGGCGACTGTAGCGCGTAGAAAATTCTGCAGTATTCGACATATTCGTCACTTAAATGATGCGCCTAACACTCGACTCATTGCAAAATGGGTTGAGAAGTTTGAAGAGACTGGGTCAACTCTGGAGAAACCAAAATCTGGGCGGCCAAGAACATCAAGAACAGCCGAAAACGTGGACAGTGTTACTCAGTCTATTCGAGATTATCCAAACCTCTCGATTCGGAAGCGTGCTGTTGCTTTAAATGTGCACAGATCTTCATTATGCCGCATTTTACACAAAGATTTAAAGCTGCACCCGTACAAAATTCAGTTGGTGCAAGAACTGAAGCCTCAAGATGCTGGTCAGAGGCTTGACTTTGTAAATCAGATGATTGAGCGCTTTCCAACGTTCACCAACATCTTGTTTTCCGATGAAGCCCATTTTCACCTGAATGGGCATGTAAACAAGCAAAATTGTCGTTACTGGAGTGCAACCAATCCAAAACAAAAACATTAGAAACCGCTACATTCACCCAAAGTCACCGTATGGGCAGCGATGTCGGCGCGAGGAATTATCGGCCCTTACTTTTTTGAAGATGGAAGGGGACGCACGCTCACAGTGAATTCAGAGCATTATGTGGAGATGTTAGACGAGTTTTTCGTGCCCCAACTGCAAAACTTTCCTGGTTACAACCAAAGAACATGGTTCCAGCAGGATGGAGCAACTTCACACACG
The DNA here is from genome assembly GCA_912999785.1 of Hydriomena furcata. Lineage (NCBI taxonomy): Eukaryota > Metazoa > Arthropoda > Insecta > Lepidoptera > Geometridae > Hydriomena > Hydriomena furcata. Next base: position 2,775,568 of record OU538831.1, on the reverse strand, counting down.
TCCAACAGATCTCTGCCTCGAGTTCGAGAATTTTTTCCGAACAAATTAATCTCCAGGCGAGGTGACATAAATTGGCCTCCACGGAGTCCCGATTTAACACCTATGGATTTTTTCCTGTGGGGTTATGTCAAATCAAAAGTTTACGCTAATAAACCGACTTCCCTGGCACAATTAAAAGAAAATATCCGTCATGAAATGGCAGCCATCACGGAGACTACCTGCCGAGCTGTCATAGGCAATTTTAGTGCCCGACTAAATTAATGCCGAGAGCGCAACGGTTTACATTTAGACGATGTTATTTTTAAAAAATAAATTCCCAAACAGTGTACTTCAATATATAATAAACATTTTTTCAATAAAGCTAAGACTTTTCTTTTAAAAAAAGATTTAAATGTGAACTTTCTTTTGAGACACCTTGTACTTTTTACATCACATTTATAGTTGAGTAAGTATCCTAAAAAGGTTTATATATGTAGGTATTTTTTTACATGGTGACTATATTTTATAAAACCCCATGATACTGCGTCTCAGTTTGCTTACGTTCCATTTTGGTTGCAAGGTTGCAACTGGTAACAATCAAATGCAAATGGTAACTTACATCGACAGCATGCCTACATCCAAACATTTTGCATACCTGCAGTACCTACAAATTGTTCGTGTCTTTACGTCGACGAGGCAGTTGCTAAAGCCGCCCTTGACGCAAGTGTAGTCTTGGGCCTTATTCATTATGATAGATCTCTTAAAGAACGACTTGCAGGATTCACAAGTGTAGATTCCGTAATGAATGCCGCTGGAGACGTCTCCACATATAGGACAGGGGGGCACCGAAGTAAACGATTCATCAAGATTGATTTTAAAATAAACTTCTGTAACGAAACAAATTAATAATGAACAAGTCTTATGGTACAAGTAATTATGTAGTCAAAAATTAAAGAAACTTAAATATATATATATTAAACTTAAAAAAGATGAATGGATTGTTTGAAAGATGGTATATGTGTAAGAAAGGAGCGATAACTGATAGAGATAAATGGAAGAAGAATGAATATTGTACCGACCCTACTTCACTTCACTACATAGTATAAAGCAAAAGTCGCTTTCCGCTTCCCGCGTCTGTATGTATGTATGTATGTTTGCTTATATCTTTAAAACTACACAACGGATTTTGATGCGGTTTTTTTTTAATAGATAGAGTGATTCAGGAGGATGGTTTATATGTATTAAACCCGTGCGATGCCGGGGCGGGTCGCTAGTAAAAAATAAGGGAATAAGGGCAGGAAGATGGTAATAAATTAAATCGAAATAAAAATTACGAATGTATTTTTTTGACACACTTATTTTATTATTGTATATTCCTATATTGTGTAATATACTAGCGAGGACGTAAATAAAACAACTAGAATGTGTGATACGAGTGCTCCGTATATTCCGACAGACCGTCCGTAGAACTACCCACCACCATATAATATAAAATGCTAACCTACAAAATACAAAATAAGTACAAAATTCAGTTGGTGCAAGAACTGAAGCCTCAAGATGCTGGTCAGAGGCTTGACTTTGTAAATCAGATGATTGAGCGCTTTCCAACGTTCACCAACATCTTGTTTTCCGATGAAGCCCATTTTCACCTGAATGGGCATGTAAACAAGCAAAATTGTCGTTACTGGAGTGCAACCAATCCAAAACAAAAACATCAGAAACCGCTACATTCACCCAAAGTCACCGTATGGGCAGCGATGTCGGCGCGAGGAATTATCAGCCCTTACTTTTTTGAAGATGGAAGGGGACGCACGCTCACAGTTAATTCAGAGCGTTATGTGGAGATGTTAGACGAGTTTTTCGTGCCCCAACTGCAAAACTTTCCTGGTTACAACCAAAGAACATGGTTCCAGCAGGATGGAGCAACTTCACACACGTCCAACAGATCTCTGCCTCGAGTTCGAGAAATTTTTCCGAACAAATTAATCTCCAGGCGAGGAGGTGACATAAATTGGCCTCCACGGAGTCCCGATTTAACACCTATGGATTTTTTCCTGTCGGGTTATGTCAAATCAAAAGTTTACGCTAATAAACCGACTTCCCTGGCACAATTAAAAGAAAATATCCGTCATGAAATGGCAGCCATCACGGAGACTACCTGCCGAGCTGTCATAGGCAATTTTAGTGCCCGACTAAATTAATGCCGAGAGCGCAACGGTTTACATTTGGACGATGTTATTTTTAAAAAATAAATTCCCAAACAGTGTACTTCAATATATAATAAACATTTTTTCAATAAAACTAAGACTTTTCTTTTAAAAAAAGATTTAAATGTGAACTTTCTTTTGAGACACCTTGTACTTTTTACATCACATTTATAGTTGAGTAAGTATCCTAAAAAGGTTTATATATGTAGGTATTTTTTTAACATGGTGACTATATTTTATAAAACCCCATGATACTGCGTCTCAGTTTGCTTACGTTCCATTTTGGTTGCAACTGGTAACAATCAAATGCAAATGGTAACTTACATCGACAGCATGCCTACATCCAAACATTTTGCATACCTGCAGTACCTACAAATTGTTCGTGTCTTTACGTCGACGAGGCAGTTGCTAAAGCCGCCCTTGACGCAAGTGTAGTCTTGGGCCTTATTCATTATGATAGATCTCTTAAAGAACGACTTGCAGGATTCACAAGTGTAGATTCCGTAATGAATGCCGCTGGAGACGTCTCCACATATAGGACAGGGGGGCACCGAAGTAAACGATTCATCAAGATTGATTTTAAAATAAACTTCTGTAACGAAACAAATTAATAATGAACAAGTCTTATGGTACAAGTAATTATGTAGTCAAAAATTAAAGAAACTTAAATATATATATATTAAACTTAAAAAAGATGAATGGATTGTTTGAAAGATGGTATATATGTAAGAAAGGAGCGATAACTGATAGAGATAAATGGAAGAAGAATGAATATTGTACCGACCCTACTTCACTTCACGACATAGTATAAAGCAAAGTAGCTTTCCGCTTCCCGCGTCTGTATGTATGTATGTATGTTTGCTTATATCTTTAAAACTACACAACGGATTTTGATGCGGTTTTTTTTAATAGATAGAGTGATTCAGGAGGATGGTTTATATGTATTAAACCCGTGCGAAGCCGGGGCGGGTCGCTAGTAAAAAATAAGGGAATAAGGGCAGGAAGATGGTAATAAATTAAATCGAAATAAAAATTACGAATTTATTTTTTTGACACACTTATTTTATTATTGTATATTCCTATATTGTGTAATATACTAGCGAGGACGTAAATAAAACAACTAGAATGTGTGATACGAGTGCTCCGTATATTCCGACAGACCGTCCGTAGAACTACCCACCACCATATAATATAAAATGCTAACCTACCCACAGATCGTTATACACTACATATTGTAGATACAAGGTGTCTCAAAAGTAAGTTCACATTTGCTTATCTTATTACGCGAAAGCAACTATTCTGAGGGGCGCGGGGGGTATGTCAGTCGGTAGTCTGGCTCTTGGGAATTTAGTCGCTATGGAGCGTTTCTCTGGTGCGGACCGTGCGTTGTGCGTACGTGAGTTTTACAAAAACGGTAATTCGGCGACTGTAGCGCGTAGAAAATTCTGCAGTATTCGACATATTCGTCACTTAAATGATGCGCCTAGCACTCGACTCATTGCAAAATGGGTTGAGAAGTTTGAAGAGACTGGGTCAACTATGGAGAAACCAAAATCTGGGCGGCCAAGAACATCAAGAACAGCCGAAAACGTGGACAGTGTTACTCAGTCTATTCGAGATGATCCAAACCTCTCGATTCGGAAGCGTGCTGTTGCTTTAAATGTGCACAGATCTTCATTATGCCGCATTTTACACAAAGATTTAAAGCTGCACCCGTACAAAATTCAGTTGGTGCAAGAACTGAAGCCTCAAGATGCTCTGGTCAGAGGCTTGACTTTGTAAATCAGATGATTGAGCGCTTTCTAACGTTCACCAACATCTTGTTTTCCAATGAAGCCCATTTTCACCTGAATGGGCATGTAAACAAGCAAAATTGTCGTTACTGGAGTGCAACCAATCCAAAACAAAAACATCAGAAACCGCTACATTCACCCAAAGTCACCGTATGGGCAGCGATGTCGGCGCGAGGAATTATCGGCCCTTACTTTTTTGAAGATGGAAGGGGACGCACGCTCACAGTGAATTCAGAGCGTTATGTGGAGATGTTAGACGAGTTTTTCGTGCCCCAACTGCAAAACTATCCTGGTTACAACCAAATAACATGGTTCCAGCAGGATGGAGCAACTTCACACACGTCCAACAGATCTCTGCCTCGAGTTCGAGATATTTTTCCGAACAAATTAATCTCCAGGCGAGGTGACATAAATTGGCCTCCACGGAGTCCCGATTTAACACCTATGGATTTTTTCCTGTGGGGTTATGTCAAATCAAAAGTTTACGCTAATAAACCGACTTCCCTGGCACAATTAAAATAAAATATCCGTCATGAAATGGCAGCCATCACGGAGACTACCTGCCGAGCTGTCATAGGCAATTTTAGTGCCCGACTAAATGAATGCCGAGAGCGCAACAGTTTACATTTGGACGATGTTATTTTTAAAAAATAAATTCCCAAACAGTGTACTTCAATATATAATAAACATTTTTTCAATAAAGCTAAGACTTTTCTTTTAAAAAAAGATTTAAATGTGAACTTTCTTTTGAGACACCTTGTACTTTTCACATCACATTTATACTTGAGTAAGCATCCTAAAAAGGTTTATATATGTAGGTATTTTTTTACATGGTGACTATATTTTATAAAACCCCACATCAACTCTTCTATATATATTTAAACAATTTCTCAATGATACTGCGTCTCAGTTTGCTTACGTTCCATTTTGGTTGCAACTGGTAACAATCAAATGCAAATGGTAACTTACATCGACAGCATGCCTACATCCAAACATTTTGCATACCTGCAGTACCTACAAATTGTTCGTGTCTTTACGTCGACGAGGCAGTTGCTAAAGCCGCCCTTGACGCAAGTGTAGTCTTGGGCCTTATTCATTATGATGGATCTCTTAAAGAACGACTTGCAGGATTCACAAGTGTAGATTCCGTAATGAATGCCGCTGGAGACGTCTCCACATATAGGACAGGGGGGCACCGAAGTAAACGATTCATCAAGATTGGTTTTAAAATAAACTTCTGTAACGAAACAAATTAATAATGAACAAGTCTTATGATACAAGTAATTATGTAGTCAAAAATTAAAGAAACTGAAATATATATATATATTAAACTTAAAAAAGATGAATGGATTGTTTGAAAGATGGTATATGTGTAAGAAAGGAGCGTATGTTGAGATAATAACTGATAGAGGTAAATGGATGAAGAATGAATATTGTACCGACCCTACTTAAAAATAAGGGAATACGGGCAGGAAGATGGTAATAAAATAAAATCGAAATAAAAATTACGAATGTATTTTTTTGACACACTTATTTGATTGTTGTATATACCTATATTGTAGATACTTTTTTTACATCACATTTATAGTTGGGTATCCTAAAAAGGTTTATAATGTAGGTATTTTTTTACATGGTGACTATATTTTATAAAACCCCACATCAACTCTGTCTATATATATTTTAACAATTTCTCAATGATACTGCGTCTCAGTTTGCTTACGTTCCATTTTGGTTTCAACTGAATCTAGGTTTTGACTAACCTACCCCATTATATATTTATCCATTAATTCTGCCTGAGATTTCTTACCTGTGTTATTCGTACCATGGCGTAGATGGGATCGCATCGCCGATCCTAGGCGATGACTTTAAGAAAAGAAGCATTTAAATTAAACATATAAATGATGATATACAACAACCTTTTCTTAACAAAATAGTATCAAATCTCAGAAACTGCAATAGATTTCTCTGTAGAAATGAATGCTATCATTGGACAGAGCTGATGTGAGTATTTTCACGGTTTATGATTGTGTTGCATTTGCTTTCCGAGAATCAAATTCCCTTCAGCGACGTATAAAGCTGCTTTACAGCCAAAAAAGCTTCTCCGACTGCACTGCCATCTTTGTTTCGAATTCCTAGTGTATTGCAACGAGAACCTGTACCCGTTTACCACTATCAACGTTCTATTGTTCTTTGACACTGCGTATGTTACTAAAACACAATTAGTAAAGACATTTTTATACATCATTTTCAAAAAAAATATATATATTTCTGCTAGTTCATGATAAACATGAATTGATTCCTTTACTCGTATTAAATAAACATAAATAAATGAAAAAATATTGGTGGACATTATCACACAGCGCCATCTAGCCCCAAACTAAGCAAAGCTTGTACTATGAGAACTAGATAACTGATAGAATACTTTTTTTTTGTAAATATATACATATGATGCATAATAACACCCAGACACAGAACAAACATCTATGTTCATCACATAAATATTTGTCATGGGTGGGGATCGAACCCACAACCTACAGCGCAGAAGGCAGAGCTACTACCAACTGAGCTGTGAGCCAGTATTATCAAAGTTACTAACTCAAAGACAATTTCAAGATAAAATTAACGAAAAAAGTTTATTAATTTTAATATACACAAAATATAACCAATAAGTTAAGAAGAAAAACGGCTGTATAAAATGAAGAAAGTTAAGGAAAAACGAAGTGCCTACTCATTCGCAAGTTAAAACTAACATGGTAAAACTTACAACATATAGTAAGAGGCATAAAGTTTAACAAAATACTAGGCTGGGAATAGACGTCCGATTTTGCTTCGGATTGTCTGATCAGACTATCGGATCGGATTCACTCAATACACGTCCGATTTTTGCGTCAGACATTTTTTAAACTCGGTCGTTCTCGAGCTGCGCTGTGATGCACACACGTCCTCCCAAGCCAAATCTCTCATTTGCCGATCGTGATAAGCTTCAATGCCCGTATCCCATAGGTATGTCCGTTTTCTTACGGCCATAATAAGCCGTTCGTGGGTTAAAATCCTGCAAACTACATGTGCTCAAAACGGTGAAGGAATACATGGTGAGGAAACCAGTTAGTATTAGAAACAGAGTGTCTGGGTGTAAGTATGTACTTCCAAAAAAAATTATACATTGCCATTTTACTTGGCAGATCGAAATTAGCTTTCTTTCTATAACGAGCAATGTATGTATGACGCGTGAGCTAAAGTTTGAGTAAGTGAAACAGAAAATGATTTTAGTACAAAAGAGCGAGACAGGTAGCAAATCAGGAGGAATTGGACGTCTATTTGGTCTATGTACAAATTTATGCAGACCGCACCTTCAGACTATCGGATCGGACGTGTATTGCTGTTCAAACAAAATGTATGGCACGATCGCACTGTCGGATGAAAAAATCGGACGTCTATTCCCAGCCTTAATCAAACATATATCTCTCTTATTTTATCATTTGAAGTCAGAAAATGAGAAGGTGGTAAAGCTCTTAAAAAATGATCTTCCCCTTCCATTCTTCTTAGTTTTCTTACTTCGCCTTTTTCTTTGTTCCATTGTTTCATTTTCTTTTTCCATTCTTTTGCTTTACGTGGTCTTTTTTTTTCTTTATTCGATCTCTTGACATTCAGGTGCTCTTTTATTTTGTTTAGGCCTTGTTTTTTGGTATTCAGACGCTCAGCCTTTTTCCCTTTTTCCTTCCTCTTTCGTGATTTGGTATTATTTATTGGCGTGAATTTTATCTTGCGAACTAAAAGAATACAATAAAAACAAGTGTGTGATAGTTGACAATGTAATGTTTAAACATGCCTCTGACTGCAAAGGTCTGAAGAGATGTCTAACGTATTAGGGGATGACAGTCACAAGCCTCTTTATCTATTGTTGTAACTAGTAGGTGGTATTTACTTACTAAATAATATACCTATACCTGTTTGGAAATGTTCTGAAGAAATCATTTTATTCTGGTTTTACGTATTCTATATTGCAAATCAATGCATTAGATCTGCTGATGAAGTACCTAACGTGCCAATTACTAAATAGTGGATAAAATATAATTAAAAGGCATTGTCAATTTTACCACACAACAAACTATCGAAATAATACACAGATGATTCTAAATTATTTTATTGAAATGTTTAATTCTACAATCAGCTACAATAACACAACGCAACATGACAGCGTCACACACACTACACGACATCATAAATATACGAATTTTAGGGCAATTTTAAATACTACGGTTACCTACACTGGATAAAAGTTTGAAAAAACTCTAAGAACGTTATGTACTTAACTATTGCGTATAAAAAATAACTTATTTGCTAAGTAATTGGGACTAGAAACATATTAGACTATTCTATACATTCGATACTGCAATATAGCTGCAAAATTACATAAGTCAAAAACAACTTCAACAATCATCTCTTTTAATGCGCACGTTTATATGAAATTTATGAAACTCTTTCAAGTACATAACATTTAAGACGAGTGACTGGCAAGGAAAAATTGGTACATACAAAGAACAATAAAAACTACAAACTTCACTAACCACAAAAATGATATGATCGAACAGTCTCAAAGAAGATGTTTAAAAAATAATGTTTTATTATCATTACTGCTAAGCCAGAAGGTAAAAATTCGCGCTTTAAATACTAATACAATGATTACGCGCAAACCACTTGCAACGGCCATAGACTACCAAAAGTACCTACCACTAATGCCTGGTCACTACCATTTACAAAATGTATGTAAATTGTGCGGATACTAGGAACAACACTAGAAAATGCAAAAATTTATACAAAGCCGGACTAGACAATATTCAAGCCACAACGACCAAATAAATTAATCTCAAATCAAAGTTACAAAGTTATCTCTTATCAGAATTCTTGAACTGCGAGATTAATAATTCTAGCGACAAATATAGATAATACGAGTATGTTCTAATACTATTTCTAGATCAAAACGACTTATATTCACTAGACTAGACGCTTATATAACTACTAAGGAACCTTTTATAATAACTGAAACAACATTACTTTATATATAAGACAATTATATATACGAGATCAGCCTGATATTTCTAAATCTACATGGCAATATCTTTTTAACTACGAACTTATTTTTTTATAGAAGTAAAGGCTTCTAAAACGCAATTATTTCCTACAAGACACCGGTTGTACTCAACAATTGTACAAAGGTAGATAAAGTTAAGTTTAATTTTTAATTTTTTAAATGCAGAGAAGCTCAAGTACTTCGAAGACGTAGGATGGAAAAACAGATCATGTTCGTCCTACTACATACCTAACTAAGGCCATTTTCTGGCGGATGCTAAAGCTTTTACTTTAATAAGGAAGAATAGCCTCGCAAGTCTTATCCAAAATGATTTCCGACAAAGAACTATAATACATCGGTTTCCCCCTATTGATGAGCAGGTCGGATGCATCATGGTTATGATCGCCTTTCACCTCTATTATATGAGATCCCTTGGTCTTCACAACAGCCTTGCAGCATTTGTACGAGTGAGTAGAACAAGTCCATCTTGAAATGCCATTCCTGACGGAATGCTTGCAGAAGGAGTAATGGTTGTACACAATCAGTGGTTTCCCTCTGAGAGATTGCGTAAAGAACGCTCCGTCGAGACCCTTGACGCATTTCATCTTTTCTCTCCTCATTATTCCTGTAATCAGATTGCAGTTTAGTTGTGGTCTAATTTATTTTCTGCGGATTGAATGCTCACGACTTCAGATAGCCCATCTTGAAGGTACCTATGATAAAGGTAGATTTAGACACTCGGCAAAGCATAGATCACCTAGCCTAGCCGAAGAACTATCACACAGAAGAATAAGGTAGAACTTTGATAGTGAGCATTCAAAGAAACTAAGCATGCAGAAGATTTAGTAAAGGAAATAATTTTCGTCAGTCTCTAAACCGAGCAACAAGATATTAACAGATTAAAAGACGTAATCCATCACCCTATGATAGATTAAAAATGTATCTACCTACTATATAATATACTATGTACACCTAACTAAGATTATGGTTAAGATAAGTTAGTGAGGGATCAATGTAAAAGGCATTTTAAGGCCTTCAAGTTAATTTAGGTGTTTTTGTGAATAAAAGTCTTCTATCAAATGTAAAATTCAATATATTTTACTAAAAATAGAGAGCATTGGAACACAAGTGCATAATACTGAAAAATATGCTACTATTTGTACTTATAAATTAAACAAGTACCAAGTATTGGCAAGAATAAACAAGTAGAGATCACGTTTGTTATTATCACAATATTAGCACCTATGATAACTAAATTACGAGAGGAAGACAGAAAACTATATAAAACCATAAAACTACGTCAAGCATAGATTATTTGATTAAATATATGCTGTAAACAGTTAAAATCAAAATATTGTTTAAAATGTAAAATCGCAAGCAGGTTTTCATTATTATATAAAATAACTATAGCCGTACATTGTTGAACACTTGACATAATACCTTTACGATCTTTTCATAGTTATGTGGAAGACAAATCGAATACCTACCTACCTATTAACACAATGTGCTTACTTGAGTGAATGCAAGATACTTTTCAGCGATAAGCCCGATTTATTATGGTAACAATACAAAAAGCCTTTATGAAGTACCGGCCCTATACCTAATCGGCTTAGTATAGGCAAAGCTTAAAGCACGCTCTACACGCTCTACTTTTATTAGACACAAGGAATTCGAAGCGTAAGATGGCTTACATCCATCCACATTCAGGCACATAAGGCGAAAATTAGATGTATACCATATAAATATACTAAGCTTAGTGGTTTACTTCATCTATTACCTACCTATCATCCATTACTTTTATTATTATTATTTTAATTGTTTATACAAATAATTGTTGCACGCCAAAATGCATACAACGCAATAATTGGTGCTACTTGACGTCTATCTCTGAAAAGCACGAAAAGACAAACGGTTGCAACTGTAAAGGGACACATTTCCCGCGCGAATTGCGGCCCAAACTCGCGGAAGTGATTCCCGCGAAAGTAATGAGAGGGCTTTAAGATAGGGCGGCCAACCGTCCCGTAATGATGGCTGTAATCCCGCTTTGCAAGAATGAGTAAAATAATCCCGCAAAACGTTGGAAGCGTCCCGCATGTCCCGCATTCCTATTTATTCAATGCATTACGTTACGTACCTACCATGCCTATTAAATTTAATATTTTTAATTTTACGTACCTACCTATACTGACAAAACTTCGTACCTACTTCGCATTCGCATTCATCCCATACCCTACCTATCCACAAGTCCCGTATTCAATTTCCAGAAAGTTGGCCGCCTTACTTTAAGATGAATTATGTACCTACCTAGACTTACTTAAATGGCAAACAATAATAATATTCACAAAGACCATAGCCAAATTAGCTTATACAAAAAATTCTGTCGGAGGATGGTTATGTACGTTCTTCGCGTACACAAACTTGTTCGATTCCGTGTAAGCTTTAGCCGGGCAGCCATGCCCGTTGTGAGTGTAGCAGGTCCAGTGGCATATACTTCCATTGTCTTGGGACCTTGTGAAGGTGAAGTCACCGACCCTGATAAGGCGTTCCCCGCCCCGTGACGTCATGAACTTTACTGAAAAAGTTGAAGTCTTTATTACTTGAGTTGGTTCTAGTTTCACAGTATTGGCATGAGGTAGGTACGTTCCTTCGCTCTGTTGCCTACAGACTTGCCTGGTAAGTAATTGTATTATATGTAGGTACCTACTCCTACTCAAGTACTCAACCAACACAGATAAATTAAATCTATATATTTTACTGACATTTATTCACTGTTGCTTCAATGTTTTCTTCAAGCCATTAAAAATACGAAAATAATTGATTAAATACATATAAATTAAATATAATAAAATATATTGTCTACAATTTTAGAATTTATTCAGAAAACATCCTATTCTTAGAATATCACATTTGCCTCAATTTTTTACAAATAAGTTTCTGCAATACCTACTAAATACTTCCATCATACTAGTTCATACACTATTATTTTTTTAAGTGTGAGTATGAAACAATCTTTTTAATTATAGAAGGACCCTATAGCTCAACTTAACAAATACACATAAAACCTCAAAAAACATAATAATAAAAATAGATATTAATTTACATTGATGTATTATGTCAATTTTATGCATTTTTATGTAACAATTACCTCGGCTTAAAGAGAAAAAATTTACATATTTATAATTTTTATGTGATTTTGTTCACATATAAACAGATTATATTTTTGAGTGTTATGATCAAACTTCATTAGAGACTAGCTACCAATATCACATTATTCTTACATACCTAGTTAACATTTACCTGAAGTGTTGGATCTTGTTCGATTAAAATATTAGTTGAATAAGCTCATATTAACAAGAGTCTTACATAATTACATGGAGGAGTATTATGTATTCAAAAGGATAGATGGTTTTGCCTCATTGTAAATAAGTAACATTATAAGGGGGTGGTCATGTTTGTTGGATCTGATAACAAATTTTGCAGTTAGCCTTGGATCTGGATTAGATTAGAGTCTACTACAAAAACAACATGGTTTATTCGAAGTGATCAATGGTTTTTGTGTATTTTGTAAATATTCTGTAGTATATTTATTAAAAATAAAAAATAAAAATAGGATCAAAACTGTAATTCCCAAGTAAAGAGACATTCTCTCGGATGTCCAGGCGCTCAGGGGCCGTACTAAATTCTCTAAAGTAAGACTAAAGTAGTATTACTCGTGGTGTGAAAGTGACAATGCCCTTAAAGCAATACTGATTTAGTCTTACATTAAAGATTGTACAGCCCCAGATCTTTAATCAGAGGCACGTCCAAACATTACATTTGGCATATGCCCACATTTTTGCAGTAGTTAGCATATTAGTATTAAAAGTTATTTGTTTTTGTAAATTATTTACAAGCACAACTTACTGTAGGTACTAGATAGTCCCAAGGCTCTTATTTAATGACCTTTGAATTACAAGATTTAGGTCAGTTGACATAAAACATTGCAAACTTTTGAGGGCAGCCAAACCTTACTAAATTTGAATATAATCCTCAGTTTTAGTCAATAAAACACACAACATACATTAAAATAGAGAGAATATAACAATCTGCTTCTAATTATCTGAATAAAAACAATCCATTTCCTGATGTTTGGCAACATTTCATAGGTTATAATCAAATACACAAACTTTTTCACGTCCGTCCTATATCACACGATTTCACGTATCCGTAACACTCAAATACTTATATTATCACATGACTTTTTCAGAAAAATAAATAAAAACACTAAAATTAAACATTGTTTTGTTGATCGCATCGACACAAAAGTCAAACAGTCGAAAACCAATCAGCTGACTCAGCTGTTAGTTTTTTCATTTGACATTCACGAAGTAATGCCAATGTCACATCAGGGTAGCTATTTTACGTTCCGTTACATATAGTCTAGCGAATGTAGCATCTATCTAAATATAAAATAAAGTCGTGTTAGTTAGGTACACTATTTACAACTCAAGAACGGCTGAACCGATTTGGTTGAAAATTGGTCGGGAGATCTTAGAATCAGGAGACGGACATAGGATATTTTTTAAAACGGAAACGGGAACGGGAACTTAACACAACAATTTGTTAATTCTAAAGCGATACACGAAGTTCGCCGGGTTAGCTTGTTTTTAGATAAAATCATCCTGCTGGCTTGTAAAAATGTATGATCTTCATAGCCATCATAACTATGAATATCAGTCGAATTTAGAGAATACCAATTTCATAGTAACTATAGAATCTATGTACGTACCTAATCTATTCTCAGGATTTTCATAGGCATAGTATGAAAATCATTGATTTTTACGAAATAAGCCAGTTGGATGTAATATATAATTTATGGTCGATTTTCTTTAAAATATAGGCCATATTGTTTTATAAATAGCCATATTTTTATATTTTAGGTTTTTATGCCGGTATAAATAAAATAATGGATCTGGAGTGGATCTGCAAACTGAGTGAAACGAGTAGGTGTGTTTAAATTTTGTTCGAAGCTGTTCCATGTTTTATTTTAAATTAATGATGAACTAGTTATTGCGTTGTTTCTTTTCTCTTTCCGATTTTGTTTTTGTTTCCGCCATAGTTCTCTTCTTGCCACTTTTTCCTTGTCGGTTAAATCGTTTATTCTTTGAGAATGTTTCTGCACCCTCTTAATCTCTTTTTTTCTAAAAATTTCATGCTTTTCGGGATCTTGTTTTATTTTTTCTCTATATCTTTTAGATCGCTCTGCAGACGTCAACGCCATGTTGATTTCTATAAATAAAATTGCAAATTTCAAACTAAACTTATATAATGTTATCCAAGTCAAGTACCTACCTACTTAACAATAGTTGTTTATCGCTTCTAAGGTCATGAGTTCCTTTCCTTACCATATATGTATCTGGTCTGAGTACTGTCGATTTTATCGAAGTACAAAAAAAATAGGTTCTCAACAGTTTATTTATTTATATTAATGTTCAAAAATATAGATAATATTAAATGACACCTCATTAAAATGAGCACACACAAACAACAATTTTGCATTAAGTTTAGGTTTCATTGAAGGGTCCACCTTGAAAATATCTACTTATTAATTCGCAACTTTGCTATCTTGGAAAACATAATATCGGAAAACGGCTAGCCCTAAAACAGTGTGATGTAGGCGTATCGTATATATGAATATACATATATATATATATGGATAATTATGGAATGAGCCTGAATGAAAATAGAACAAGTATTACAAGTGTGCAAGTGGTCACTTGTATGTACTCGTAACACTTGTCCTGATGTAATTTTTTCTCAAAACAACATTACTTTCATCAATAAAATCGACGATCTACTAAAACGACTAGATGGAGTCAAAGTACACAACCCCGTTAACTTCAAACTAAAATCGTCAACCAGCCTGAAGATACAGACAGTGATTGAAGCAGTATATATCTAAAATACATTCAATAAGGCACTTTTGGCCCATACTTTGTTCCAACTTTAAAAACTCCTACTCATTGTACAACTGATAATGCCCATAAAAATGGTGTGCGGTGGCCGGACTCAAATTCGGTGGGTCGTGCACGTGCGTCAAGTGAACGTTGAGTATCACACCATCCTTCATAAATATCTTCGCCGGACACTTCATGCTGAGAGAGGAACTGCACTTCCATCTATACGTCGAGTGGCGCCAGAAGGTGTAACCTTGGAGGAGGATCAGCTGCTTACCGCGGCGGGATTCTATGAACTGATAGGTCACACCTGCGGAATACAAATCTTAATAACATCTTATCTTACAGGAGATGGTCTGAATGAAATAAATTAGCTTACGTCTGTAATCCTTGAGCTTGGCCTTACTTCGCTGACTGAGTTACATAGACAATGCTTTATACATCAAAAACAAAAAGTAAATACAATAGTTTCCTAATTGAGTAATGGTTGGTGGTTAGTAAGTTGAGTTCATCAGTCATCGGATACCTTATACCACCTGCCTCCTTACCCTTCTGGTAAGGAGGCTCTAAAGTAATATTAGAACAATACTACTCGAAGTGCGAAAGTGACAACGCCCTACGAGTTCGTATAGCTTTGTTTCGTACAGCGAGTAATACTGTTTTAATACTGGTGGTACGGCCCTGAGGCTAGTATGCGATGTTTAGGTAATCTCCCTTACCCCTTCTTCTTCTTCTAACTTAAGAGCTGTGCTCTTGTCGGTGTAATTGATGCAGCTCTCTCCATCTAGCAAGGAATATTTAACATTCCTACGAACAGAAAGGCCGCCCTCCCTGCACATCGTTGTAGAGTTCTTTGTCTCTTATCAAAAAGGCAGCAAGCAAACGTAAATCAAGATCGACTGGGACTTTGCATACATTTTCTCGTGTATAAACGTCACTGCTGAATGTTGTAGTTTTATACAGTTCTATGAAGTTTCTGGATAGTAGTTTGGAAGTGTGGATAGTGGATAGTGCCCTTAAGCAGGGACTAAGATTAATATTACTTCACGCGAATAAAGACGCTAATGCGCTCCACAGGTGTGTTGAAATTAGCTTGCGAGAGAAGCGATACTTCCTATAGTACAAACTGAATCGGGAATTCATTGCAAAGAAAGAGAGGAACAGGTATAAGAAAAACCTAATAAGAAACTCAAAGTGTAATAAGTAAATAACAACCAATTTTACAGTATGTTTATTATTAAAAATGGTTACATATGCCGTGAAATAGGCGAGACTGATTAAAATGTTACTTTCGGCTAAATCTTTGGCTACAGATTGAATTATTATCGAAAATTAATTATTGATTAGGTATATTCAATACTTATGTGATTACGATTATAAAATGTAAATGTACCAATGTACCTACTGTTGAATAAAAGACACCTACTACAAAATGACTAGATAATGTAATTTTGACGACGACTAGAATAATCCAAATAGTATAAAAAATATATACGATCAATTTAAAAGCTACAATATTTTAAAATTGCATAATAATATCACAAAATTCTACAAAATACACAGACTTATGCAGATTAAATCTAATAAGAGGAATGTCTACGCTTTCTAAAATATTAAACTCACAAATTTGATAATACAGTGAGCTGACTAACAGTTAAATGTTATAGATCATATTTTATTGAAGTTCAGTTCATGTACTCAAAATATTTATTAAACATTTAGAAAACTAACACTAGTTGTTAGCAAAAATTGGTGGGTAAAATTGAAACATTTTTTGGGAATTTTTAAAATTTTTCGTTAACTCTCTAATATCTAAAACTAAAGAATATATATCACTTTTGTATATCTTACTCTTATGCTAGATTAATATTATGTTTAAAAGCTTGTACAACAGCTAGTATAATAAAATTATGTTAAAAGATATGAAAAATGTCTTATTTTAATATTGATAAAATCTTTTCTTTGGTGGCACACTAGACATGCGAGAATAGCCAGACTTATGTTTCGTAGACAGTCTTTCTATCATCACCAACGGTGGTACTTCATCCGGCACCAAAACATTTTCGTTCGCACCTGATATTATAGGCATGTCCTTTTTAGCAGACGGACCATCATCCTTTGGCAGCGGTATCATTGAAACTGCAAAAGGTATTTCAGGCAAGATTTCTGTGAAATCAGTTTTAATATCGTGTATAATATCTGTTTGCTGTTTTGTATCATTTTGTATCTTATTTGACAAAGTATCAGTTTCAGTTTTCTTTAGCTGCGCAATTTTTCTGTTTTTGGGTACAATCCAATCAAGGTCGAGTTCTTTTTCTATTGCAGTTATGTCACTTTCATCAGAGTCATCTATGGTTATCATTGGCACTATTGGTTCTGTCTTGATAGTTCCAACTTTGTCGGTTTGGATTGTCTCTTCCACAACGATGACATCGTCGTCTTCGTTATCCAAAGAAGTTTCAGTTTTCTTTGTCATGCTTGCAACATTGTCATCGTTAGGCAAAGGAGTTCTCGTTTTCTTTGTCTTGATTGCAACATTATCATCGTTATGCAAAGGAGTTTCCGTTTTCTTTGTCTTTCTTGCAACATTGTCATCGTTATGCAAAGGAGGTTTAGTTTTCTTTGTCTTGCTTAAAACTTTCACAACATTTGATTTCTTTGCTAAGTTATAAATTATTTCAGCATTACGTGATTTGTCAATAGTTTCCAAAGCCTTCATGTAGCTTGCCATGAATGACACAGGTTCTTTTTGCGGTGATATTTTTGGCAGCTTGCTACTTACACCATTTCCCGTTTCAGTTATATTTTCATTTATAGGATGTTTTGCACTAGATACAGCGCTATCAGTTTTGGTTTTCTTGGTCTCTTTTGACTGGACTTTACTAGATCCAGCACTGCTAGAATATTCAGGTTTCTTTAGCGGTACCTTACTGGATCTAACACCACCAGTTTCAACCTTTTTTGGTTGCACCTTCTTGCTTGATGTAGCATAATTAGTTTCGGTTTTCTTTATCGCTACTGATTGCATTGTAAAAGTATCAGTTTCAATATTCTTTAGTTCTTTCGGCAGTAGCTTGCTAGACCCAACACTATCATTTTCAGTGTTATTTTGTTGTGTTGATTGCAAATTGACTGAGTTAACGCTGTCGTTGATCGTAACGTTAGTACAATCATCAATCATAGTTTGTGTTTCCTTAGTTGTATACGACTTATTCATCTCAGTGTGCCCATCATCAAGCGGTATCACACTTACGTATCTCGTCGCAGAGCTTATAGGTTCGGCTATCTTTGGTAATACCGTTGTACTATTGCTAGAAACCACGTTATCGTGTTCGGGTTTTACAGCCGATGTATCATTACCCGCAAAGAAAACAGCTTCGGGTTTATTTGGTTGCATATTGCTTGACATAACATAGTCAGTCCCAGCATTATTGGATATCAGAGAGCATTCGCACATTATGCGTTGCATATTAATTTCGTTGTTATTTACTGGTACATTTAAGTTACACAACCCTGCACCAGTTTTAGGTTTCTTACTTGGGAACGTTATGTTTTTTATACTTGACATTGGAATAGAAGTTTTCATTTCAATTTTTTTTGGTTGCAATTTGCGCGTGTTACATGGCACACTGTTTGTTGCATTGTTGTTTGTTTGCATTTCTTTTCGCGTTACACTGTTTTCGTGACTTGATTCAGATCCATCATCACGTTGCCTTGGCCTGGCTTTGGTTGTCACCATGCACTCATTTTCATTTTTGTTTTGCACCAACAAGAACATTTTATTGGTTGTTGAAGAACTAGCTTCATTTTGCGCTGCAATTTCAATGTTTCTTGGCACAATAGAACCGCTTTCATTTTGCAGTACATAAAACATTTTATTTAGGCCTACAGTGTTACTATCGGCAGTATTTGAAAAAGTTTTTATTTGGTTTGTTTGTGTTGTTTGACTGCTAGGCGGAACAACATCAGTTTTGATTGGCGATACTAAAATCCTATTACCATACACATAAGTATTTGCATTCTGAGATGGTATTATGAACCTGTTATGTATCATGGACGTTTCGCTCCTAGGTACTATTATATACATTTGATTTGGGACTAAAGACCCAGCATCGTGTTTCAAAAGCGGTACACTGTCACCTTCATGTAGAATTAATTGCTCCTTAACAGGACTCATTTGTAAAAGGTCTGCCTTTTCTTCTGGCTGTTCGTTTGCATGGTCAAACTCAAGGCTTACTTTCGTTGGACTTCTTTGTTTCTTTAGCCTTTTATTTGTCTCTGAAGTGTAAATATCCATTAAGTTGGGCATTACGTCGTTAGACACAGAAGTGCTAGCCTCTGGTTCTGGCTTTGGAACTTCGTTAGCATTAGTCGTTTCAATCTCATTTTTGGGTTCGTTTACACTTTTCATAATCTTCGCCACTAGAGATTTAACTTCACTCCGGCTTGCTTTTGGTCCTAAGGTAGGTTTTCCCCTTTTATTCCTTACTATCATCATCATCTTTCTATCTTCTTTCATGTAGCTCGCAACTAAAATGCCATTCTTATCGCGGAACAGATGTGGGGGTCGGTGGTTGTGTTTAGAAGACAAAGTGACTACCTTGTCGACGTCCAGCATGACTCGAGCGTTGCAGTATTTATTTTTTTTGCTAGTGCAGTTGTAGAAGTTCGATTTTCCGTATCTCGTGTAAGAGTACTTTTGGAAAACGAGTTCACGTCCTCCCCGGGATTCAACGAATTCATAAATGCGTCTTAAATCTGAAACGTCTTAAGAATTAATAACTGTTCATTAGAAGCATAGTTACCATAAGTCTATTATCTACTAGGACTATTATCTACTAACACTATTATCTACTAGTACTACTATACTATACTACTAATACTACTAGCGTTGTTCTGCGTGTCACGATACTGGATATTCGATCACTTAGTAACGTGATGCTAATTTCATGAAGTCCCAGGTATTTCGGGCTTTGGATATTAAAAATGGATTCAATAAAATACATCTTCCATCTCTTATAAAAACTTTAATAAAGAAATTATTGCTGTTTTTCTGTTTTGTTTGGTTTAGGGTTCAAGGTTCTCAACCTATGCTTTAACATTCTTCCCACAAGATAGTTTACGCAGTGCTGGTGGGGGATTGTTATGCTGCCTGACCACTTGCCGTATATTCCAGTCCTTGTCAAAATTAATCTTAGCTTTACAGAATGCCTTTGTACGCTTGGAGTAGTAGAAGAGGTTAGTTGTTTGCAAATGTTGTGAAAAAGTATAATTATTGAACAACAATACCCTTCCACGATATAAATCTATCATTTTGTAAGTGTCCCCTGAAAATATAAAAAAATTAATAGGATCACAACGGCCTCTCAGATCTTCAGGCGTTCAAATCCTCGAAGATATCTTAAGTCGGAGGCATGTCCAAACATGAATTACGTTTGGTAGACATTTTGCAGGGCACATGCACTTCATGAAGAGTTGCAAGTTCATCATCGTTTATAAGAATACCAACTAGTTTCCTCACGAAATTTTATGTCTCCGTTTTGAGCACAAGTTCATCTCACATATGTATATTTTTTTCGAATTAAAAATTCCTGTTTTGCACGGCCAAAATCAAAGTATTAATTTCAATAAAGCACCAAGGAATAGCAATAGCACCCAAATAGCTGATTTGTTCAGTAAATATATTTTCTGGTCAGTTTAGATTTTATTATCAGTTTGGGGCTAGGTAACGCTGTGCAAAAAGTCCACCAATATTTCTTTATTTATAACTTGTATTAAAACTTGTGTTTATAAAATAAAGTGGTAGTTGTAACTGTTTACAGTTATTTAATTTATTTAATAAAAGTACTACTTACATTATATAATATAAACTAACCAACTTTAATATATTTCCCGGCGGGAGTTTTATATAGTTTTGGAGGAGTGTGGTTATGCTCAGTAACTACACTTCTTATGGTCCAATTCTTGTCAAAATTGATTTTTGCCTTACAAAATTTTGTCTTCTTGGAGCAGTAATAATTATTTCTTGATCCATGTTTGGAAAATGTATAATTTTTGTATAAAACCACATTCCGTCCGTTTAAACTAATAATTTGGTAAAAGGTATCTGAAAATTAGTTTTGTCTGTAAGCATACTTATTCAAAAATGAATTTGTAATGTTAATAATACATTTATGTACAGAACCAACGTCATTATTTAATTACAATACATAATGGCACATTTACGGAAGTTTGGTAGATACTCAGTACAGTAGTACATTATTAATTGAATAGAAATTAACTGACATATAATTATTTTTTTCGTGTTTGGCACGGAATCTTAATTTTACTATACTAGTCAACTCAAATTAAGTAAGACAGGTAGGTACAAAAAAAAATAGATTTTTGTACTTAAAACATTGTTTTTTTTGCACACACACTCATAAAACTTACTTATACTAACACTACTTTATACAATACTAGCGACCCGCCCCGGCTTCGCACGGGTGCAAAGCTGATACCAAAATATATTACAGAATGTCTATTTAAAAAAAAGTCGCGCTGATTTGAAATCTTAAAATTATCAGTGGTTCTCTAATATATTAAGCATGTTATTATACATATAAACCTTCCTCCTGAATCACTCTATCTATTAAAAAAAACCGCATCAAAATCCTTTGTGTAGTTTTAAAGATATAAGCAAACATACATACAGACATACAGACGCGGGAAGCGGAAAGCGACTTTGCTTTATACTATGTAGTGATATAAATGAATAATAATATTAGACATACTTCATTGTACAACTTGAAAAGAAAACATTATGTAATTATATTCCATTGTGAAATCATAATCAGTACCAAGTAGTAATAGTGTGGGTCTACTTCACTAGACCCACACTTGCCTATTAGAAATTAAGAATCCTAAGTCGCATTGCCCACACGAGCTAGAGTCGAGTCGACGTCGAGGCGAAGGCGGCTCGGAGTCGAGGCGAGGACGAGCAAGGAACGCGGAGGCGCGCCCGCACCTTGACGCCGCCTCGACTCTAGCTCGTGTGGGCGATGCGCCTAACTGTTGCGAAAGATACCAAACAGATTTCGATGAATACAGTAACATCTAATATCCAAGTCCAAGGAGTAACCAAGGAGTAACAAGGAGGTATAATTCATTTTTCCACCTAGAAATCAAAATATGATCAAAAACACATTTCTCGCAAACGGTTAAAGCTTTATATAGATTCTACAATACTGTCCAAAACGTGTTTGGTACTACTCTGGCTGGTGGGTGATTATGATGGTTAACAATTTTCTTCACTTTTCCATTCATGTAAAAATGTACCTTCGCTTTACACGATGTGTCCTTAGAGCAGTAGTAATTATTAGTTTTCGCTGTACCCCGTTTGCAGAAAGTATAGTTTTTGTACAAAAGTGTTTTTCGTCCATTTAAATCAATAATTTTGTAAGTTTCATCTGAAAAAAATAACCTTTGTTATCCAAGGTAGGTAGATATGTTATTTTAAAAGACAAAGAAATATGGATGTTACAATAAAGGTGTGACGAGACATAACGCGGTATTTGAGCGCGGCAGCCGCGCGCTGCTAGCCATGCTATGATTGGACGACGGCCGCGCGTACATTTACCTTTATGATTGAACTAGTCACGCGGCAAACTTGTGCCCTGTGAATGCCGCGCGCAAATGCCGCACTATGTCTGGTCACACCTTTACTATATTAGGTACTTACCTACGTAGAAATATTTAAAATGTAGTAAAATAGTTTATTCGTAACACAATCTTTATTTATGGAGCTTTATATTATTAATAAGGTACTTAATAAGACAACAAAAAGCTTAGCTTTAGATTGAACTTCTTACTGAAGTTAGGTAATAAGTTCAATCGTATTATAATTTTCGTTTAATTTGTGTTTTATAATATTGGACATTTTATTATAAAACACTTACAGAATTTTTACGAAATACGAAAATAATAGTTGCCATATTTTATGATATAGTTTTATTTCCAGCTAGCTGACCCGACAGACGTTATACTGTACAAATTTAAATAATCCTATAGAATAAAACACTTTACGTAATTACGATTTTTTAAATTTTCCGAAAATTTGCTTGTCAATCAATATGAACACAAAAAAAATCAGCCAAATCGTTTGAATTGTGTTTTTTTAATAACTAAAGAAAATTAAATTATAGTTATGTACTACAAATTACTTATACGTTATTAATTTAATTATTATAGTTATGTTCTACAAATTACTTATACGATATTACATAACTTTTATATAAACTCCAGAAGGTGATAGGTATAATTTGGGAGGAGGATGATTATGCTCGTTGACAATTCGTTTTAATTGCATGTCCTTGTCAAAATGTAACTTGGCTTTACAGAAATTTCTTTGTTTTTTAGAACAGTAGTAATTGTTAGCTGCACCCTTTTTGGAGAATGTATGATTTTGGTACAAAACTAGGTTTCTTCCGTTTATTTTTATCATAGTGTAAGAAAAATCTGAAAATATCGAATTTATTATTAAAGATCAGAATGATCGTTCACCACAGAAAGAGTGATTCTAGTAGAGAAACTTGTGGCCTGAGCACGAACCACTATCGTATCGACAGCCTATCGTCCAAATGTCAAAAAAGCTTTTTGTATAGAAAAAGTGTCAGTTTTGGCATTTGAACGATACGATAGTGGTTCATGCTAACTTATTAAAAAACGTAATACCTAAAATTGTCGAGAAAACAAACTATAATATAAACACGATAGGTAACAAAGATTTTTATAACATCCCAATAGTTACCAAGGTAACAGAGTGGGATTCAAATCCACGACCTAGATACAAGGCTCGTCCATAGATCTTATGCAATTATTTCGCCAATCAAGGTAGAGGGTTCCGTAATGAAACTATAATTTAAATTTTCATTGGCCGAGTGGAATATAATAACCTAGTAACTAACCTATAACCATTTTCGGACGTTTTCACTTATTCTGACATAGTGCCTATTTCCAGTGCGATACAAAGAGGGGGGAGGGTGGTTATGCTCGTCAACCAAATTTTTGATCTTCCATTCTTTGTCAAACGTGATCCGGCTTTTACACTGCATCGAGTTTTTCTTCGAGCAATAATACAGTCTTTGATGCGGAGCTCCAACTTTTGAGAATGTATTGTTTTTATACATCATCAGTTCTCGCCCACCTACATTCACCATTTTGCACGTACCAGCTGAAATTGGAAAGGAAATGGAATGACATAAAGGTTAGCTGGAAGAAAATGCTAACTAGCATGAAGTTCGACTGTACATGTTTATGTCTTGGCAACAAATATGTTTCTATCTATTTATATCTATCTAATAGGAATGTAAAACTTAATGATACTCAATGATTATGTTTATTTGTAAAATATATAATTTAATTTTTGAAAAATTATTTAAAAATTAACTGCTAATCGTAATCGGCTCTCAACTTTATACCTTTTTAATACGAGCTATTTCCTATTACCATTGCGTAACAGTCCAAACAGAAATTTTGACAGGATTTTGACAAATGAAGCGGATTACGATTACCAATGGACAGAAGCAGCCTTTTTTAAAACATCTTTAAAAAAAAGTCAGTGTCTGTCCAAAAAATACTGTCCCGAAGATGTAACAATCAATTTTGGATGCGTATGATTGTGTTCATCAAATATTTGTTTTACTTGCCAGTTTTTATCAAAGTGTAATTTGGCTTTACAGTTGAGCATAGTTTTTTTTGAACAATAGTAATAATTAGTTTTTGTTGGACCGACTTTAGAAAACGTATGATCCTTGTACAATATCACGTTCCGTCCATTCAGGTCAATCATTTTGAATTCGTCATCTGTAATAATATGGTACATTATAAATATTATATCTATATATATATAGATAGATAGAAGATAGAAAATATTTTATATCACACCATAAAAAAAACAAATAAATAATAAAAGAAAATAATTCAAGAAAAAAAAAATTAAAACTTTGCATTGAGTTCAGTTTGTGTCAAACTGTAACGGGAACGGGAACATAACACAACATTTATTAATTCTAAAGCGATACGAAGTTCACCGGGTTAACTTGTTCTGAATTAAAATGTGATCACTAATAATGTAATAATAGAATCCATATTTCATTGAAAAAGACATTTCCTGTAAAAAAAGTCTACTTGGGTGCCCAAATAAGATATAGTATATTATGCAACTAGTGAATAAAGGACGGATTTAAAGCGAGGGCCGTAGATGAGTCACGAGCAAGTGAAGGATTCTAATGATTGAATCACGAGCGCAGCGAGTGATTCAACTGTTAGAATCCTGAACGACGCGAGTGATTCATGGCCCTCGATATAAATTCGTACTTTATTCAGGAGTTGCATACTATACTTTATACCATGACTACGAGAATATTTATTTAATCTAATGCCAAACTCCTTGTCGCAAATATCGACCAATCAAATCTCGAGAATTTATTTGCACCAAAGAGTTTTGAATTTCGAATCTCAGCGCAAGGAGTTTGTGTAAGCATTGAAATAGAGACCGGATATATTTTGTGTTCCAAATTCAAACACCAAAATAGTGAATAAAAACAAAACAGTGAATAAAAGGCCTTTTTATTCACTGTTTTGCGTGAATAAAATAAGCTTTTTAAAGTAGGTATGGTATAAAAGATATAATGTCAAAATATATATAATAAATAATTTTTATGTTTATAATATAGGCTTATTATTATTATATAAAAAAGTCGTTAGTTAGGTGAGAGATGATAATTTAAATTATAATAGACACATTTTTACAAATATCTATATCCTATAGAGAAATATGAATATAATTTATGAACGAGGGAAAAATATTTATAATCTGTACTAGCGCATTACATACGCATACCCTTATATACATATTTTCAGGTTCATTTATCTGTGTCGATATAATTTTATTGCATAAATCAACCAAATCTTAAATAATAATTTGTGACATTTTCTGGGGAAGAAATGGCGGAATAGAAGGAGAGTTGATGTTTTTATATCCTTATCGTCACAATCATCTATTCTCTAAGTCCTAATATATTTTCCATCAGGCATCAAAAAAAGTGTCGGTGGCTTGTGAGTGTGTGTGTCGACCATCTGTGTCAGTCTCATATTATTGTCAAATTTAAACCTTGCTTTGCAATTCAAGCGGGTCTTTTTAGAGCACCAATAGTAGTTGCGGCCTTGTGGTCCAGATTTGTAAAACGTGTAGTTATTATGCAGAATAAACGTTCGTCCGTTTAAATCGATCGTCTTGAACGTACCGATTCTTGAGTTCTCTAGTAAAAAATACATAACATTTATATGGTTTGTCTTACGAGTACATTCAAATTCAAATTCAAATTCAAAAATCATTTATTTCAATAAAATCACCTGTAAGTGCATTAATGCTCGATTCCCGCTATGCTCGGATTCTAAAATATCTAAACAAAAGTGCCCGTATGCTACGAATTTCTCAGTTCTACCTTAAACAATGGAAGGTACAGTTCCTAGGTACAAGTGTACCTTAAGAGGAGTAATAAATGTTTTTGAAGAATGCAGAATCGTTTTTTCTCAATTTTCGCTTTCTGTCAAACCGCGGACGCGGCTGGACATCAACCTAGACTTAAAATCTGTTGTTGTTTTTGATCAAGGATCACTTACCCCTCGTAGGACACACAAGTGTGAACGTTACGAGTTAAAAGAGTTTTCCAAAGATTGTGAAAAAAAAAAAATTATACAATAAATAATAAATTAAAATAGTTTATTGTAATTATCTATGTATTTCTAAACAAGGTGGAGATAAACCTGTTTTACGTGAATGATTCAAATATTCTTATCATGTTGGTACAAACTTCTTGCCTTCGTCATAATTTTGTGGCATGACAATTTGTTTTTAGTTTGTTTTTACAAATTTTCCGTCGCCCACTTGAAACAACTTCGGCGGCGGGTGGTTGTGTACATCGAATATATGCGTCAATTTCATATTTCTGTCGAAATTCATCTTGGCCTGACAAGACAGACCTGATTTCCTCGAACAAAAATAATAGTTGCGAGACGGCGGCCCTTTTCTTGAAAACGTGTGATTATTGTACAGCATCACTTTGTGTCCAGAGAGCTCAATTATTTGGTATGTCACATCTAAAAAAAAACACTTTTCGAATTATTTTTATCAAATAATATTCCCGGTTGAAATTAAGAATTAAGAAGTGATCTGGTTAGGTATAGGTACATATATGACATAAGCAATATTTTCTCGAAAAACAAATATCTATCTATAAAATATAATGTAATAGGTACAAGACTAATTTAGATAGCTTTAAATACACATTGTAATTTCAAATTCATTGTAATTATTCTAAACTTTTTTACTTGAGCTCCTGTATGTCGACGATTGCTCTTTTTCGAAACGTAAACGAAATACTTCTGAACAAGCGTACCCATTCATACGAACCCATTTTTTTAAATCTAGAGTTTTAATATTCTCGGAGCTCCTTAGTGACTGACGAAGTACCAGAATATCGGACGGATTGGTTGCATATTCGTACTAATTAAGAAGAAATTAATGAAAATGAAAAATAATGTATGTATTTCAATTATGTACCTACTATAGTTTTGTTGGCGCTGGAATTGGTTTAGAACAATGGTCTACATACTTACTGACACTATGTATAATAAAAAACATTTGCAGGTGCCAATTATTGAACTTTTTATTGTATAGTTCTAATTGAAATACTTTCCATCAGGAGACGCAATCAGTTGTGACGGCATATTTTGTAAAAAAAAACAATAAAAAAAAATAGGATCACGACCGTAATCCCTAACGGTAGACATCCTCTCAGATCTCCAGACGCTTAGATCCTTCGAAGATGTCTAGTGGGGGTAGTCAGAGGCATATTCACGACCATGGTCTGTCATGGCCTGACAACTTAGGGTTATTTTCTTTGAACAGTAATATATGTGAAACAATTCAATTGAAGGATAAATATCTTCCAGGTTTTGTCAATATTAATTTAGGAGGGAGATGGTTGTGTTCAATGCAAAACTTTCTAGCTCTCCCGTAACGGTCGAAGTTGAGTCTGGCTGTACACGAAAGTGTTGATTTTTTCGAACAACAATAACAGTTCTGAGTTCTTCGCCCCGACTTGGAAAACGTGTATTGCTTGTACAGTATCATAGTTTTACCATTCAGCTCAATAACCTTGATCTCCTCTGCAAAAATTAACAGAATAAGCATTTATCACAAAAACAAGTATTAAACAAATATTAATCATGATTCTTACAACTAGAAAAGAGTCAACTTATCAAACAACAGATAAGGGTAGATTTATATTAGACTGGCTCGTGTCCGGAGCGTGCATTGTCCGGGCCGGAGCCTTTAGTTAGTAGACGGGACCGAACGGGACATGGACCAGGCACTATTTTATATAAAATGCTTCATACAAAATGTATGTAACGTTTCAAATCTGTGCCCCGTCCAGGATACGTACATGGCACGCCCTGGGCACGGCCCGATCTAATATAAATCTACCCTAATACTATTTTTTACTAACAGAACACTAAAGTGTAATAAATTAGACATAGCTCTAGGATACCAACAACTATACCTAAGTAAGGAATTTGGTATTAAGTCAATTCAATGTTACCTACAATCTTGGAAAAAATAGGATATTACCAAAGCCACAAAAGATAGATAAAAACAAAAACTTTTAATTTTCAAAATTTAATATAACACAGTATTAATTCACGCATAAGTACATTAATGTATAAAAATACTTTATTAATACCAAAAAAAACAAATAAAAAAAAACATAACACTATTTCTCAAAACGCACGATGCCATAATAATACTTTGTTATAACTACATCGTATACCTACTTCATCTTATGATGATACTTGGTCCTTATTCCCAACATAAGCCTTTCATAAACAAATATTAAAAATCTTAAAAGAAAATACCTTATTTGGTCGTCGCTACGGGTGCGTATGCAGCAAGCGCTTTTGGAACATTACCGCATAAACCGAATTATGGACTGCGCACATTAGCGGACGGGAGCGCAGAGGATTAAAAAATTACCAATTTAATTTAATATATCGGCATAAGGTATTATATTTAAGTGCTCGGTGATCGTGGGAGCATCGGTGGGTGGGAGCATCGCGAAACTGCGCGCTTTCGAAATCCTCTGCGCTCTTGTTCGCCAATGAGCGCAGGCCCTTATTCGGTGAGTTTATTAAGGGGCAAGCCAGACAGAAGAGTCGTAAGACGAGGACGCGTCACAGACGCGGCGTCTCTTTGATGTACTTTAGTAAAAAGTATGGAAGCGTCGCGACGCGTTTCCGCCTGTGCCCTTTTACGCGACCTCGACTTACATTTCTTCTGTCTAGATTGCCCCTTAGATTCACGTTTTATCTTGTATCGCTTGACGTTCGTTCGAGTCAATTCAGCTCTTCATCATGAGCATCGCTAGCGATTGCGCTGAACGGTAAATCGTCGAACACGGTACTCGCCCCGATACAATACCAAACGTGGTAATTCACCGCATTTCTATTTAAAATTATTAACAATCACGAAAGTTTTAATTCTATATTCGTAATTTAATTACTTAAATGAATCTATTACAAAAAAATGCCAACTTAAATGAATTAACGTATGTTTAGCATATTTGAATTCGGTTGAAGCCCATTGTACGTAATTCTAAAATTATTTTTTAATGTTTTGCTTGTTTATTTCTGGTGTACAATAAAGTATTATCTATCTATCTATCTATCTTTTAATTTATAAAAATGTGAAAACGTGTCTGTTTGTTTTTCTTTTTATGCATATAGACAGTTAATGGGCCGGAAAGTGACAAAAGCTACATTTCATCTCGATACGCGCACGAAGTAGCGAACTGAACTATAAATGTAAGAAATTAAATAATCGAATCAAAAACACTGTATTTGTCGTGATACAGTAGTTCTATCTCATGAAGGCGGGTGAGTGCACTAGTAGTTGTGATGTGTATAGACACGCGCTTTTTGTGACTGATACTGAGCGCTCTCCAGCTTACGCGCACAGAAACAATTTGCCACGTGCATTTACACACAGCGCCATCTAGCCCCAAACTAAACAAAGCTTGTACTATGGGAACTTGATAAATGATAGAATACTTATATACTTTTTAAATACATACATATATAATAACACCCAGAACAGAATAAACATCTATGTCCATCACACAAATATTTGCCCTGGGTGGAGACCGAAACCGCAACATAGAGCGCAGAAGGCAGAGTTACTACTAACTGAGATGTGAGGCCAGTCATTAAGACCAACGCGCCTTCGTGAGATAGAACTATAACCTAAGCGACAAGTTATCATCTTACTGCATAGTACTTTCCATCAGAGGTGGTGTAAAGTCGCGGCGGTGGATGGTTATGTCCCTCAACCACATGTTTTATTCTCCAATTCCTGTCAAAATTGATCTTCGCTTTGCACATTAGCATCGTTCTTTTCGAGCAAAAGTAATAATTCATGTTCGTAGGTCCGGATTTAGAGAAGGTGTGGTTCTTGTACAGTACTATTTTACGTCCATTCATATGTATCATCTGAAAGGAGTCTTCATCTGAAAAGGAAATATGTAAACGTTACTAACGAGTAGGTACCATTAGGTGTGCAAAATTGTAGGTAAACTTGATTACATTTTTATGTTGAAAACATTGACATTCCTATGTGTGTCGAAAGACTTTAAGCTATATCTATATGAAATTTCATCACAATCGGTTTGGCCGTGGTATCGTCACAGACAGAGTTACTTTCGCATTTATAATATTAGTAGTATAGATTTTACGAAAAGGTAGCTATATGAGAAATTTCCTTTTTAAAATACAGAATGGAACCCTAAGAAGTAAAAATAAACGACAATGATGGTAAGCATGCGCCATCGTTGTGTTTGCATGCATCTGGATAAAAGCAACACAGGTATTTAAAATCAAAACCGAAAATATTAAAAATAACTGTAATGATTCTGCGTACGTATAATTATCATCTCTTTTTCTTTAGCCGTCGTAGGTTGTCGCATAGAGTGCTTTTTGGTATATCATATATCTCGGCGGCTTTCCGAATACTGAGCTTTTTGAACGATATCAAATCAAGAGCTTCCTTCAAGTTATTCTTGTACCAATCGCAATGAGATCTTCTCTTATAAAAAAACACTGCAACGAAATTGTACTGATTGTAATGATTGTATAAACAATTATGTGAATCTGTTATCATTATACTTAATATAAATATATATATATGTATATATTAGTGGACATTTCACACAGCGCCATCTAGCCCCAAACTAAGCAAAGCTTGTACTATGGGAACCAGAGAACTGATAGAATACTTATATACTTATTTTTGTAAATACATACTTATTATACATTACCCACACTTAATGTGGGGTCAGCAACATGTTGACAAACATGTTGTGAAAAGGATATCATTATACCTACCTACAGGTAAAATATTCGTACATACATATTATTCGTGTATTTATATATATTTTATTTTTGTTTTCTTATCTAGTTTAATATTAGCTAGTTCAATTTTTACTCGATTATATAAGCTTTATTTACCAAAACATATCATACAAATATCCCTAAACCAAGAATCTACCTTCAATTTTACCTTTATTCTATAAAGGTAAAATTAGTACTCGTAGTAACATAGATCCTCACAAAAATTGCATTATTAGTAGGTACACCCATGCAAAGCCGGGGGCGGACTGTTAGTATTCTATAAGTAAGTAAAGTTAGTTTAAATTCTATATTTCTATTATATAAACATATATTTTATTTATCTGCTGTTAAAGGTTCTTTGCGTCTCAACGACATAACGACCAAAATTATTGTTTCATACGTCACTTTCATCAACTCTGAACTGTTTAAAGTTCTGCCACCCATCTTTGAGATTTTATTTTTAAGCACTGTCTGATACAGTGCGGAGAAATGCTCCTTTACTTTATTCGTTAACGTCTCTTGGTGAATTGCTGGGAGACTTATATCGGATACAGATTCGTTCAAATTCATGTTGCTTATGTCAGTATAAAGAGTGTCTAAAGCTTCGTAGCTTGCTTTTTGAATGGGTATGTCATCTAGCGCCTGCTCCACTGATCCAAGATCTGGGAAATCCTCGTCAACTTGAGATTCTGATGACGTAGAAGCAGCTAGCGATGCAAGAAGACGTTTGAAAATCGAAAGAACTGAAACAAAATAAACATGTTATCGTGCACCGAGTTCGCAAAGTAGCATTAATAAAAAAACTCTCAAATGTGCGTGAATCATAAAATATATCAAAATATTTTATTCATCATTATTATGTTTTATAGATTTAAAAAAACTCTTAACGCCTGAGTTGACCAGTTCAAAAAAACTTACTTTTTTATGAAATTAGAATTTAATAAAATAAAATATGTCTTTACTTACTTTTATTAAGATAATATCAATTTACACTATAAAGTAAAATTAATTCATAAATCAAATTGTCACAAAACAGTGTGACAATGGGCTTATTACTAAAAATATATTTTTTTTACAAAAACTTTCAAAATCTATGCATGAATCTCAACTTAGTTTTACTCATAGTACAGTTTCAGAAAATATGTCTAAACTGTCTAGTAAATATTGCAAACAACTAAATTTGTATGTTTGTGAAAACCTCTATAAAATAATATACAAAATGTTGCCTTATCTATATCCTAACATAATTTCCATAAGAAGTTTTAATAATATTTGTAGGTGGATCAGTATGTTCCCCCACTGCCTCTTTTAAATTCCCCGCAGCGTCGAATTTTAACCTCGCTGGGCACTTCCATGTCTGTTTCCTTGAACAGTATAGGTACCGCCGTTGTCTATCGTTGGAACCGGAGAAACAGAACGTGTGATTTTGGTAAAGAGCCACGCTTTTACCGTTCACTTTCACCATCTCCACTCCACTCCACTCTGAAATTATACCACTTCTTAGTAGAACAAGCATATGGCCATGATGTATGTGGAATAACAAAACACTAGCTCGTAGATCACAAATACACAAATCGAGCCCTGCGATGTGCTACCTTGCGTGCAACAATTTGAGGCGTAATATGAAGCTCAATGTAGCAACCATATCTACCATATCAATCTCCAGAATGCTGCTTAGTGGCAGAAATAAGTATGGTGGTAGGACTTCCCTGAACGAGGAATTATAATAGGTATAAAATATAAAACAGATATCAGACACACCATAAACAATTCCGCAAATTTAGGTCAGTAAGAGACATTTTGAGGTAGATATTCGTACATATTTTTTATTAGTCAATATAATTCGTGTGGCAGTATCTCTGCTATATCAATTACTTACATACATAAAGTAAGATTAAAAAAAACTCATACCAAAACTTAAAGTTATAACTTAGATAACTAAAAAGAGAGAAACATGCCGAACCCACTTGAGTGGTAAGGGCAGGCAGATGATGAACTAAAACGAAATAAAACTACAATCTATCCAGGGGTCCTACTCTTGGAAACGACGAACGAGATATCGAGAAAAACGTCACATCGTTTCCGACTATATTTTAAAAGATGGAACGACTGACATTACTTTTGACAATTGACGTTTGACTTTTGAAAATCGTTCTAAGAGGTAATCCTATAGCAGCGACAAATTTGGAAAAATAGAATTTAAAGATAAGAAAAATGGTATTCAAAAAATCTATTGCTGTCGCGCTGTGCCCAAGATAAAAATGACGAAATCATATTTCGTATTCACCTGTTTCCACCTTCAAAACTGGATCGATTTTAACATTTTCAAGATGGAGCTATGCCTGTATGTCTTTCTTTCATTGATTATATTCGTCGAATTTTAGTGAACAAATTTTACTTTTCTTCTAAAGTGAGCGGTTAAAACTGAGCAATTTTTGTAGTTAAACAGTTCCTAATTCTTATAATAAATAATTTATGCAGAAAAATAAGAGATAGGATCATACAGTGATTCTCATAGATTCTATGATAGAAAAATATTAGCTCTATACGAAACAGCTGAATACGTTTGTATAGAGAAACGCCTGCCCAGGTATGCTCCTAAACTCTTACGTAATTTCCACGAGAAGTTAGTACAATCTTGGGAGGTGGATGGGTGTGTTCAGCTACCACCACCACTACATTTCCTACACTATCGAGTTTCAGTCTCGCTGAGCATTTACAAGCCATTTTCCTTGAGCAAGCGAGGTACCGCCTAGAATTCTTAGGGCCGACGAAAGAGAACGTATGGTTTTGGTATAGAGCCACACTTTTCCCGTTAACAATCACCATCTGCACTGTCTCCGAATCTGGAATCAGACATAATATACAATAAGGCAATGTCATCCATGGCAGAACATGAGAAAAAAATCGGTCTTTAAAATTATTCAAAAATCAAACTAATATTATAAAAAAGAACTAATTATATATTTTTTTAGTATATTAATAAAATATTAGTAGGTGTCACATTCAAATTTAATCAAGGATATAAATTTTTGTTATCTTGTATTTTTAGTAAGTACTCTTTAGAGTGTATTTCATATATATATAAAAAATATTTTTTACTATATACATATATTTTTTTGATAAGTAATTATATAAATATACGAGTAAGAAAACATAATAATATATTTAGTAGAAGTAAAATTATTTGGGGTAACAAAAGCATTTTCAGGAAATTATGGGTCTTATTTAGGTATTACCTATAACAGTGAATATATTTTGTACTAAAGTATGTAATTTATAACGTTTGCTTACTTATGAGATCTACCTCAGCCTACACTTTAGGCTAAAATTGTAATTATTATAATATTAAAATTATATAATCTTATCGACTAGCATCGAGTACACCAAGTTTTGAGATCTTGTAACTACACTAGAAAAGCTGTGCTGTCCGAGTGGGACCTCGACTTTCAATCCAAAGGTCAGGGGTTTGAATCACGTTTTTTATTAGAAATAACTATATGCGTTCAAAACGGTGAAGGAAAACATTGTGAGATAACCAGTTAGTATTCTTATAAACGATAACTACTATCAAATGTGTGTAGGTAAAGCCAAATTAAATGTTGGACGTGACTCACTCATTAAACATTTTAAGAATACTAGCCTATCTATAGCCACAACTGCCTATGTCCATTCATTTGTTTTTCTCTTGTGGTTTATTTTAAAATTAAATAAACGAAAATTATTTAATTTCGCTTCCTTCGATTTAAACGTGTAATATCTAAGCTAGCTTAATATCTAGTACGAACCGTGGTGGTGGGTGATTATGGTTTAAATCTCCGGAGATCACTCTACCGGTCAACGGATCAATTCGTAGCTTGGCTTGACACTTGCCGCGCATGCGCCTTGAGCATCGGAGGTACTTCTTCGTCTTGTTCAAGAATGAAAAAGAATAGTTGCGATACACTATGACCGATGTTGTCGGAGATGTTTGTAGAATTTCGATGTATGAATCTGTCAACAAAAAGATACTGTAGTAACATAACTTTATATTGTAAGTATAAAGTTATTTTTCTCAATAATAATCTTTTCTTCTTTTTATATATAAAAATGAATTGCTAAAACTCAAAAACGCCTTGACTGATTTGAATATTTATTTTTATATTTTGTTCGCTTTTAATACCTGTATATGGTTTCATAGTGGTTAGAATGAACCGCTATCGTTCGTGCTCAGGCCACAGATCCCAGAAGCATCTCACATTACATTTGGCACATGCTAACATTTTGTAGCCCTTCACCGCAGAATACTAACTGATTCCAATAACAGGTAATCATTAAAAAAACGATTTGAACAATTTTTAATCATGTTTATGTTCTTATTCTTCCATTTTTGTGTTCTTAATACACTTCTTAATTTCTGCGCGCGATACTCCTCGGGACGATCTCTTTTTAATCTTGTTCTATATCTGCGCATCTTTTTTTTTGGAGTGAGCGGCATTTTTCGAAATACTACAATTCAAAATTCATAATTTATCTGTCATTCATTACTAAGCTAGTAACCTTGCGAGGAGATCCTGAATTATTTTTTTTAGCTATAGGTACGAATAGTACCTACCTATATCTAGCAGTATTTATCGAAATGTAAATCAAATTCGAAATTTCGTTATGGTTACCTACCTTAAGGGGCTCCCAGTCGACGATTGCTCTTTTTCGAAATGAAAAAAGGAATACTTCTGAACAAGCCACATCTCCTATTTTTATAAGTATATTACTTCAGGTTCCTACCTAGATTTATATTAAGCTGAAAACATAATAGCAGAAACTTTTCACGATAAAGATATTATTTCAAAATGATACGTTTTAGAATTTATGATCGAAATATTTTGATACCGACTATTAAAATCAACTTGTGATTTATTGTTAAAGATAGGTAATATGTAGATCTAGATTTCTACTAGAATAGATTTTTGATAAGTAATTATACATAATTTATATCATTAATTTATTCGAAAAGCAAAGGCGGACCACGCTCCGACGTGTGTTTGTCGTCATTGCAGCGGTCGGTAGGATTATTTATCGAAGTGATTAAAGATCATCTTTATTCACATATACTATACATTATAAAATAGGAGATGTGGCTTGTTCAGAAGTATTTCTTTTTTCGTTTCGAACAAAAACAATCGTCGACTAGGAGCGCCTTAATAACGATGTTAATACATGACAAAAAACATCTAAAACTTTATCATGGTTTTATTGTATAATATTCTTGTTACAGTTTCATGTCAACAAAATTATAACAATAATACGATTTATTAGCCTTTTAAGCTACATTAATTTAAGCATAAGACATACGAATAGGTACGATCAAATTGAACTTACTGTATTAATATAATATACGATTGCCTACAATGTCTATAAAAACATTTAATGCTCAATCAGATGCAAGTCCAATCATTACAAAAATGTAAGCGAATTTATTTATAGACATGAATATCTACTTACAAAAAAAATGTGGCGTTAATAAAATTGGTATAAATATTAGAATAATCATATTGATTGGTGGTCATGGTGGGCAAATACCCAACTGGAACGCTTCAAAACGGATTCGATCCATGCGGCGAAAGAAATGTTTGTATAATGCATAGTCTCGCGATTGGGTGGTAATTTGTGGTAATCATAGTTTCTGATACACATGGAATCCTAGTGGGGACATCACTTTTGACTTTGACCAAACCTAGGGTACGAAGTAACTAAGTAATCAAGAGCATTTTTCGTTTCTTTAGCCATAAGAGCCATATAAGATCATCCCACAATCACAACTTATTCCCTTTAAGAATAGTGTTCAAGATATCGCTGACTCTTGCAGCTGGATCGCATTGGGCTGCTTCTGCTCCAGGTTCGGGAGGTGGATTGACAATAAACCGATCAGGATTTTCCTTTCTATACTGTCTGTAGAAACGTAGAAATTCGGGAACATCATCTGTGAATAACAATAACACTCAGTTCTCAATTAAGGATTTTTAAATTTTGATTATAAATTTACTAGCTGCTCGCCTCGGCTTCGCACAGGTGGTACCTGAATAAAATGTAGCCTATGTGTTATTCTGATATAAGCTATATTACTGTAAAGTTACATTTTAATCCGTTCAGTAGTTTTTGCGTGAAAGACACCAACTCACAAACTTTCGCATTTATAATATAGGATAGGATTTATCGCAAAAAAAATTGGGTTATACTAAATAATAATGCCGTGGAAAGGAATTTTATTAAGAAAAATAAACTTATTCTAATTGGCCTCATTTATAATGACTGTTTATCAAAGCTATTCTTATCGTAACTAGTAAATAAACGAAATAACAATAAGTAGCTTGATTAGCTATAGTAATAATTGGTGGTTTATACGACTGTTATGAATATGACTCTAAAACTAACTGGCACATCCATAAATTTTATTTATCTTATTTGGAAGCATCTACTTACACATCTACCTACATTATGCACAAAACAATCAAAAAGTGTTTTACAAAAAACATACCTATTTCTCGCACCTTTTAAACGGAAAAAACAAAAAAAACATGGAAATGGAATTAATTATACTCAATACATAATTAAAACGCATGACCCATCGTCTAGTCTAGTCGAACTAGTCCGTAAAAACGTAAATTATTTTTACAGATAGTGTAGCTCTGTTTTGTGAGGGGCGAGTTTAGTTTTGTGTAAACTTGAAGTAAAGTTTAAAAAAATTACTTTTCTTATCCATATTATATTTTAATTTTTCCCGCTTATCGCCAGCTTTCTGCAACTAACTTCATATTGGTGTTGACCAATGATGTTCATAATGCCATAGATATACATAAAAATGTTTTTTGGAGTTTACTCCTTAAGAATCGGTTTTTGATATAAGGCCCCCGGTATGAAAAAAATGTGAGTAGTAAAATCTACTGAACGCATGACCTCGTTACGTTTTTGGTGCGCAACTTTCTAATTTGGTGTGAGCAGTGCAGCTAGATCGTGTACCCTTACTTTGCCTATACTTTATAATGCTTTCTCTCACTCTTACTGATGGCAAAACATCTTATAGTGGGGGTACGCTCTACGCACGATCTGGTAAACTCCAGTCGTGCGTCGAAGCTGACAAACACAATTTTTTTTAAATAAGCATGGGTGGCCTAGATAAAGCTACGACGGAGGCACAACCAGTTCCCAGACTATATTCGATTGATGTTAGAAATAATAAAATGAAGTGGTCATAGAATATAAAGATACTAGTATACCTACGTGTGTTAATAATTAGCTTTAAGAGATATTATGTTGACACAAAAAAAATGTATTCTTTCTTTCTTTATTTACAAAAACAAACAAGCACATTTCTTCAATTTCACAAAAAATAGGAATTTCGAGTTAGGTCACTTCCGTTCTATAGATGCGTATTGTGTCATTACATTAATGACAAAACATATATTATAAAATATATTAATTAAGAATATCGTCTACATACAGAAATTATTAGATACTATTGGATTCACCTATCACACAGGGAGAGACGCAATTTTTTTAAAGTATTTTACAAATAGCTTTAAAAAAAAATTACCATACAAATTGGTATTCTTATCTTATAATCATTACATATATTATTTTCTAAATAAACTGACTATATATTTTTAGAAAAATATAATATTATCAAATTATTTTTATTATTTAATCAAATGATATTCAAATTCCACTTAAATTGAGTAAAGTAGAGCTAGAGATTTTTATATTTACAAATAAACTGAGTATTCTGCTGCTATCGTTAGTATAACAAAGTAGAGTTTTGAGTATCACAAGATACGAGTAGTATTGTTAGCTGCGAGTAACTAATGACACAAAAAAATGCATTGGTAACCATCAACTGTTGGTAAGTATATTTGTTTTATCTCACGAAGGCGGGTGAGCTGTGTAGTTGTGATGTGTATAGACACGCACTTTTGTGTGCGTAACTGTTACTGAGCGCTCACGATTTAACGCACACAGAAACAATGTGCCACGTGCATCGGCCATTTGACGGCCTCACAGGTCAGTTGGTAGTAACTCTGCCTTCAGCGCTGTAGGCATCGATCCCCACTTCCCCACCCAGAGCAAATATTTGTGTGATAAACATAGATTTTTGCTCTATCTCTGGGTGTTAGTATGTATGTATGTATTTATTTACAAAAAAAATGTATATAAGTATTCTATCTGTTATCTAGTTCCCATAGTACAAGCTTTGCTTAGTTCGGGGCTAGATGGCAATGAGTTAAATTTCCACCAATATTTATTTATTTATTTATCTACACACCCGCCTTCGTGAGATAGAAAAACTGTATCAAGTTCAATATGAACGCTTTATAGTTCTGCTAGTTTATTTTCGTATCAAATACATTAGACATTGCATTAATCTAATTGATAACAATGGTGGGGTTATGCACTTCATCAAAACACTTTGAGCACAAGTAAGGTTGGTTAGGGCATAAACTGCAAAAAGTATTTATTTGACCAGTATTGTTTTGAGCATAATCAAGACCACTTTTCTTCAAATTAGCTTTGAAGCATCGATTACAATACTTCACTACGTGTTCCTCTGCCCCTTTCTTTTTTTCTAACACGTGTTTATCATCTTCTATATTGTGCTTTTCAATAGATTTTTTTGGAGTTTTTCTGGGTGACTTAGTTTTCTTATCCTCTATATGGTATTGGCTTAAAATCAACTTTCTGTAGCCGGCTATCCCTTCTGAAACGAATTTACCAATGCTTTTAGTCTATTTTAATTTCACACACGAATCGTTTCACAACAAGATCATTCAAGCGGTATATTTTATGATACTTGTTTTAAAAAAAATTGTTTAAGTGTTCCATGTTTTAAGATACTAAGTTATTTAGAAGGCATTAATCCTTATCATTTACTCTTGTCATCATAAAATACAAGATTTTTTTTAAATCTCGTACCTACTAGATTCAATGTAGCAGGGTATAGAAATTAAAAGATTTTATTAACATGTCAATTCATATTTGTTATTAAAAACACTAGTACCGTAGTACTAACCCGTAGATTCTAATCCTAATTTTCAATTAAACTGTCATATCTTCAGTTGGTCAAAATAGATGGTTATATTTCATTTGTTCACAAGCTCTAACGTTAGATGGCAACATGAAATCCCTAATTTATTATTATTCACAGGTTCACTTACATAAACAGTATATCTAAAATAGTTTTAATTACTAATTAAAATATGAAACTGCTAAACTCTTACTAAACCTCCACATGATGTCCTAACAATTTTAGGCGGTGGATGGTTATGACTGCCAATTTCTCCAAGAAGTAGTCTATCTTTTGTGGTAATTACTCTCGCTTGACACTTGTAGAATGTTCTTTTGGAGCAGTACCATCTTGTTTTACCGTGCATGAGGGTATACGTGTTTCCTTTGTAGAAGAGCAGGTCCTTGCCACGTTTGGTAGGTACGAACTCTAAACCACCTGGAGACCGATAACATATGTTACTTTTTAATTTAGAAGAATATAATGAAACCAACCAATACGTGTGGCAATAAATATAATAGAATATATTGACCACAGTATATTATATATTGACAAAACCGGTATATAAGGTCCTGGACCAAATTGGTGACGTTTTGAAAAAATGCCAGAACAAGAGTACTAAACCGACGAGCCTGCACGAAGAATGTGAAAAGAGTGAATGAAGATGAAGACAAAGAAGTATGTCAGGATCGTAGCAAGTGGAAAGCCGTGATCTCTACCTACCACTCTAGGAAACAGGCGAGATTTTATGTATGTATGTATATTGACAACCCTGAAGAAGATTATCCAGCTACAATGAATCGAAACATTGTCGGTACCTTCATCGACAATATATTTTTACGTGAGTAATTTCCCGTTTTGTCATAATGTGTAAAATATTATACAGTACCTGCACTTGAGAAAAAAACTGTAAAGATATCTATACATATAATAAAACTGTAGAAGAGTTTAATTCTGTACATTGAATAAAAACTAAAAAAAAAATACTCCTGGGGTCTTCATACAAGTAACACTTACAGCAAAAAAAAAAAACATTTTAAATTTTTTGTCTGTCTGTCTGTCTGTCTGTTGTCTGGCTTTCACGCTAAAACTACTGGACGGATTTAGATGAAACTGTTTTTGTTATATAGCTATTATTCCTCGGCAACATATAGGCTATAATTTATTTTGAAAATTGGAAGACCAGATGTGAAACTATCTGTCTTCCAGCGAAGTGGGCACGGGTCAGCTAGTTGAAAATAAAACAAAATATGATTAATTTTTCTTACAAAACTAATGTAACGTCAGCCTATTTATTATAAATCCAACATCATTAAAAGCTCCATAACCCTGTTTTACTAAATAATATTTGCAAGGTAACAATTAAGGGTTTAATCTTCGTTATCAAAATATTATAATAACTTTTAGACATATTTTAGTTTACGAATTGTTGATATTGATATTTACCTCTACTACGTAGCCGTTATAATTATATAGTAGGGATTCACAACCTTAGTGACGTGATGTGATAATGCCCGTCTGAGACGCAATAGGTGCTGGTTCGATCCGCGGCGGGACTAATGCTTGATCTACAATAATTGTTCTAAGTCTGAGAGTTG
Organism: Hydriomena furcata; assembly: GCA_912999785.1. Classification (NCBI taxonomy): domain Eukaryota; kingdom Metazoa; phylum Arthropoda; class Insecta; order Lepidoptera; family Geometridae; genus Hydriomena; species Hydriomena furcata. The sequence continues at coordinate 2,733,465 of OU538831.1, read as the reverse complement.
TGGTACCATAGTACTCATAGTTTCTGGTACCCACGACAAAGACTCTAGGTGCAGTCAGGCCTATGTGACTTGTGTGTTTTTAGCTTTATACAAACATATTTCTGATCAACTTTTTCGATATTTTTTCGCAGGCACCGTATGATAATGCTTTCCCTCCATCGACAATATAAACTCCCCTTTGTTATCCATGATGACTTTCGCTTTACAACCATTCTTCCTCTGAGAGCAGTACCATAGTCGCTTATACTTTTGTCGGTTTTGGGAAAATGTGTACCCATGTAGTACCAGCAGTTTGTTCTTGAAACCGGAAGGTATGTAGTAGGGCTCTGTAAGCAATATGAATGATGAAAAAACGCAAATATTTTCATATTTAAATAAATAAAAAGAAATCAGTATCAATCAAATAATAATAACTTGTATAAAAAATATTTGACTCTACTTTATGATCTTTTTTTAATGAAAACACTTTAGCGAGGTAGAAATAAAATGAGAAGAACGGTTAGTCCATTTTGAGAAAAAAAAACATTTATAGTATTATGTAAATAATTAAAATATAAATATCAAAAGCTATCTGCTCATCCAAATTAGTTCGACTCAACTTAGATATTATTTATAGACTAGACAGTTGTTCAGTTGAGACCGGATCTATGATCTCCAATGATCTGAATCTGAACAATATTAAAAAAAAAAAATTACAAAGAATATTTGATTTTTTCTCTTATTTTTCTTTCTTTGTTAAACTAGATCACTGAGTGCTAGCTATTTTGTATTTTAATAAAAAGTTTTCGCGAGTACCGACCGCGGGACGCAGCTAATAACATATACACACAAAACACCCATTTTTCCTGGATTATCGAGAAATAATATTTTATTAGCTATACGTTAGCTTTCTATAAGTGGCGATGGGTTTGTAACGTCTAACGTATGTATTGCTTAGTAGAAATTACTAAAAGTGGGCATGTGCCAAATGAAATAACAGGATATGCCTAAGACATCTTTAAGAATCTATCAAACTATTTTTTGTTGTTCTAAAGATGAAGAAACTCCGATGCGGGAAACTTCAAGCTTACATATCCTTTGCTGGTTTTAATCAGTTTAGGCGGTGCATGATTGTGTACAGAATTGATAACATAGACATCTCCATCAAGCACCCTCAGTCGAGCTTGACAGCCTCGTTTGATCCTGCTAGAACACCGTAGATATTTCTTTCTACAATCGCTGTATGAGTAGGTGTATCCTTTATACAGCACTAGAGATTTTCCGCTGACTAAATCTATAGTTTTGATTGGATCTATAAGATAGAAAACATTCGGATTATCAGGAATTCATCAAGGATTTATGTCCGGTATATGTTTAGTGCAGATCTTTATCTAAAAATAAAACGAACGAGTAAGTCGTAAGCAATAACTTGTTAGTAAGTGAATTTACATTATGAAACTAAAACTCAAATATTTGTTTACAAAAAGATGTACCAAACCGCAGATAAACACGTTAAAATACTGACGTGATTTTTAAACGTCTAGCCTTGGCGTCCGTCAACGGAATGTGGTCTATCAGTATTCCTCATAATGATGGACCATAATATTGTACGTGTATTCTTCGTCTTATGTTCGCACGTATTCTCCAGCGTTATTGCGAGTGTACCGCGGTGGTTCATGTGTGTGTTCCACATCAGCGTGTATGATGAATCCAGATTCCATCCTGACCCTGGCCTTGCAGCCTTTCTTCTTCTTGGAACAGTAGAAAAGTCGGTTTGAATTCATCTGGGCGAAGGTGTACCCTTTATATAGTAGGATCTTGTTCTTAAAGCCACTGTCGATGAAGACGTAATCTAAAATGTAAATTTAATTGAGCTTAATCAAAATATTTTGGCCTATCTTATGTTCAAGTAAAAAAATAGTAACATTATAAATAGTTTAAATATTGTATGGTAATGTATATTTAGTATTATAAGCAAGCCAAAATAGTGTTTATTCTTTATATAATTCAATTATTATACATTTCTAAGTATTTTTAGAACAAGTTTTAAATACATTTATGGCACTAAATACTAAATAACAATATTCTTTGATTACTACTGAATGATACATTATATCTGGAAAGTTCATAATTAAATAATTTCATTGCGTACCGACGGCATGTCATACCAAAGCCTATTTCTCTTCCAGATTGGTATTTGATGACTAATCACACATTCCATTGTTCATCTCCAACCACTAGTTGAGAATGATGCCCGTCCCTGTAGAGGATTTTCTGATTTTGATGTGCTTCCGGTAAAGTGTGAACCGGAAACGCTTTATATTTAGCATGTGTAGGTTCATGGGTATGGTCGGTAATTGCAAGTACTATGGTTCCCTCGATCATTCGGATCCTCGCCTTACAACCAGTCTTTTTCTTAGAGCAGTACCAATGACGATCGGTGTGCTGCCGAGCGAAGGTGTAGCCGCCGTAGAGGAGAAGTCTGTTTTTCTGAGGTCCTGGGATGAAGGAGTAGTCTAGAAAACAGACATTATTGATAACCTCAAGTACCTTGATAGGTCTGAACTGTGTCGAAAATGGACCAGCATTTGATCTTTTGCTCACACTACACGAGTAGGTAGGTATGAGTATGATGGTAAAATTCGCAAATCGATCTACCTACTTATTAATGATAGATGAGGTTGAATCAAACATCAGAATATTCTCGCTATTGAGATGGTTATAAAGTAGGTCCTTATCAAGGCAACAGAATTGGCTCCTCTAGGAGAAGATAAAGACTTGTAGTAGGTTTAGTAGTATGCAAATAGTTTTTTTTTATTTCTAATCAAAAGCAGCATGATGCAATTATTCACATAATATTATTTAGTTAGCAAAAAACTATGACTACTGTATATATACAAGGAAGTTAAAAATACATATTTAAAGGCTTACACATTACAATTAACAACGATTGAAAACAGAAGAGGGAAGATGGTTGGCCACCTTATACGGCACGACAGTTTTTAAAGACTATAATGAAAGGGAAGGTTGAAGGGAAGAGAGGAAGAGGAAGGCCACGAATAAACTACATGAGCCAGATAAAGGAGAAAATACCTGTCGTGTCGTATAAAAAAGTTAAGGAGGCGACGGTGGAGATAAACAGATGAAGAGAGCTGCATCAATTACACCGACTAGAGCACAGCTCTTAAGTTAGAAGACACATTACTAGTCTAAAGTTTAATATAATATCCTTTATTTGTCACCGCAAACTTTGGGGGTTCGTGATTATGTTCATTATCAGCAAATGTGACCAGAGTTCTATCCTTGTTCAGGTATATCCTTGCTTTGCAACCCTTGGCCTTCTTTGAACAGTAGAAGTGCTTCTGACCCATCGGCGCGAAGGTGAACTTGTTTACCATGAGTATTTTTTTCGTAGCGGAGATGTTTATGAATTTTATATCGTCTGAATCAGAAAAAGATAATGTATGAAGGGCATCTTCCGTAATCAGACTAGAATAGAGTCGATTTTTGTATTTCAGATAATCTGAGCAAAATTCTTTACTTTATTCAGAGATTTTATTTTGATAACATAAGTGGTAAAAAATCATATAGATCTAAGCCGTACTACAATCTCTAAAGTAAGACTAAATCAGTATTACTTTCAGAGCTAAAGGAACAACGCTAATACGAACACGTACGGCTTTGTCACTTTCGCATCACGAGTAATACTACTGCTTAAGTCTTACTTCATAGATTGTAGTACGGCCCCTGAAAGAACGTCTCGCAGAATATCGTCAGTCGTCTTTAAAATTATTACGATTAACGTAATTTATCGTTAAAAACGTAAGCCATAGGCATGACCAGATTGACCAGCCATAACCTCCCCGAGTACCTACACACTATGACTTTTGCAACCCGTGATGTTGTCCTGATTGTGGTTAATAAAATACAAAATCAATTTAATAGCGGATTTTATTATGAAAAAATAAACAATATAAAAATTTGATCAAGACATACATACTCTCAGATCCTTGAAGATGTATAAAGAAGAGAAGCACTTTATTTTATTCGAATATAATAACCGCCTGACTTCACATACACTGGTGGTTCATGATTATGATCAGTATCAGCGAATTTGACAGTATCATCTTTATACAAGCAGATTTTGGCTCTACAGCCCTTTGCTTTCTTCGAGCAGTAGTAGTGCCGAGGTCTGGTAGGTGAGAAGGTGTACTTGTTGACCATGAGAAGGCGTGTCTTATTGGTGAGGTTAATAAACTTTATGTCGTGTTCTGCAATAGTTAAGGTCCTTTATAAAAAGAGAATAGGCATTATGATGCGGGGTCGATATTATCTTAGATAAATAAAGTGATAATCATTAATATTCTGTAATGTATTCGTATCCTAGCCTAATTTGATATAATAACCCTTGGCCATCACATAGACCGGTGGTTCGTGATTATGATCATTATCAGCGTAGGTGACAGCGGTCTGTTCTCTGTTCAGGAAGATTCTGGCTTTGCATCCTTTGGCTTTCTTCGAGCAGTAGAAGTGTCTGGGTGTGGTTGGCGCGAACGTGTATTTATTCACCATTAAGAGACGTTTCGTCGCGGAGATATTGATGAATTTGATGTCGTCTGTAAGAGTTTTGGTTATTTTATAGAGTCATCGTGTAATATAGAATAATATCAATAGTATCTAGGCATAAAAACTAAGTTGTAGCTAACTCAACAATGATATTTTTAAATATTTTTTTCTGTACATATTTATAATTGAGACATCTTCAAGGATATAAGCTCCTCAGATCTGAGAGTATGCCTAACGTATTTGGGGATTACAGTCGTGATCCTATTTTTTACTATAATATATTTCCACATTCTACTGTAAGCAAATTTCTACTGCAAGCATAAACAAACTCGGAATAATTGGATGGGTAGGATCAAATTGTTAAAATAAAACTCCAAAATATATTTAACACATAAAAATACTTTTCTTTTTGCAACAATCTTGCATGAAACAATGTTATTGCTAGATATATTATAATAGAAAATGAGCCTATAAGTATATTGTTTACAATTATTGTTATCCCACCGGGTATGAAATAGGAACCGAGCTTAAATACGAGTATGTGTAAAACAAAAATGTAACAGCAACACGATGAAATTGACGATTGGATCGTGTGTAGATATCGCTAGTCTAGATTGTGTATGACAAGTTCAAATTAAAATCAATTCAATGACCATAATTTCAATCAAGCTTCAATTCTCATGCAAAGTGGAAAGTAAACTTTGATCGTGTATGACCGCCATAACAAAATTTTTATTAGCTAGCTAGAAGATGTCACCGGCCAAATAATAGGCTTCTCATAGAGAGTCATGGTGTAAAATTCTTGAAACAAAGTAGCAACATTTGTTTTGTAAGTTTTACAGTGACCACGGTTTGAACCGTATCATCGTTGTAGTAACAGAAGGAATCCCTTTAGGTTTCATCACAAATATGTCAACTGAAATAAGCGCAGTAGGTACGTTCTAACGAATTTTCAATCACATTAATATTATAAATGAGAAAGTTTGAATTTTTGACAATAAATCAGGCTGAACCTTGTTAATTCAGATGATTTGGTAGATATATAAAGGTAGATTCTGACCTCAATCGAAACGTTGAGTTTTTGAGCTTATTGTGAAGGGTTTCAGCCCAAATGAAAGGTTACCAAGGTTAAATTTTTATATAATATCCATCATTTGACACTGCGTAGCTAGGAGGCTCGTGGTTATGCTCATTTTCAGCAAGCGTGACCATAGTCTGATCGTTGTTTAGGAAGACCCTTGCTTTGCAACCTATTTTTTTCCTTGAGCAATAGTAGCGACCCGGGTGCGTCGGTGAAAAGGTGTATTTGTTGACCATAAGTAGACGTTTATGGGCGGATATATTAACGAATCTTATGTCATATGTTTCTGTAAGTATTCCACTATCATTACCAAATGCGCATAATATTCGTTGCACTAGAGCACAAGGATCACATATTATAATAACAGTAAGTACCAGAAAATGTGTCGTTTGTTAGTACATAATGTATTTTAAGAGTAAGAAAGAGTTAAACCGATGTTTTGACGAATTTCCCTTTTAAAATTAAAAGGGAATATTTCTATACTATCCACAACTTCTTTTTTGCTTTTTAAATTCTTTATTTAAATTCAATTCTGCCTGAAATAAAACACAAGTTTTCTCGATCAAAAGATGCCTTTTGTACTGAAATTGATATGGAGGTACATATTTTTAAAACTCGTAAATTTCATACATTATTGGCTGGAAATTAAAAGTTATAAGTTTTTATACATCAAGCCTTAAATTAGCAATATAGCCGTATATTTTTTATATGATTTATCCAATAAATCATACAAAAACTATAGAACTATCAACAACACCAAGAAATTGCATGCGTCGCGTCGTTTTTCTTATTTTGATGACCAGGTAAGTCTTAATGATGACATCAAACGTTAATAAGTTATGAAAGACAACAGGAAGACAATAAGTTACGTTTTTATTCAAACAATATACAATAAATCAACAATTTTAGCTATAAATACTGCTAATATGGACGTGCCTCTGACTACCCCCACTAAACATCTTCAAAGGATCTAAGCGTCTGGAGATCTGAGAGGATGTCTACCGTACTGGGGGATTACAGTCGTGATCCTATTTTTTTTTTTTTTTTTTTTTTTTTTTAAATAGAGCACGTTAATTAGCCGTATTTTTAGTTAAAATGTTTAACAACCACGATAGTTTTAATTATATAAATCAACTATTATTGCTTAAACACATGAGGTAAGAAAGAATCATTCATACACAGAAACTTATATAATAAGCTTTTAATAAATTCACAGTAAAAATATTATGCTGATTTGTTCATAAAATTCTAAAACCTATGATTGCGATTTTTTTAACATAAATCAAATTATTATTTACATTTATTAAATTGCAGCTACACTACGCAGTCTAATTATTTATTGATTTTTAAACCTAATGTCAATGTTTATTTAGATACTACTGATTGATAACTTTTTTGAAATGTGGGTACTATATGAGAGAGCAGATATCTGAGACAATGATGTGACCATGCTCTGATATCAATCGAGAGACTATTTATTGTTATATTTTTAACTTTGAATACTTTAATGGTAACTGAATCAGTGCGTCTATCGCTATGACAAACGTCCAATATCGGAAATAGGGCGAATATCGGATTGTCGTCCAATATCGGACTGCATACCTATACTAGGTTGTAGACCGATATCCGAATGTAAACCAGACTGTCGTTCGATATCAGAAGATTGGTTTAGATCAGGTCCCTGTTGGTCCTCGAAAGCTTGTAAAACATCAGATGTGCATGCCCGAACGCGGACTTTCTTGCGAGGAATCTTATTGGCTATGAGACCAGCTTCTCTGAGGCGACGACGAAGACTAGCGGTTGATATCTTGCTGGCTTTCGCCACATCTGTAACTTTGAGGTTCTGGCAGTAAGCTTGAAGTATCTGCTGGTCCTCAAAAGCGGTGGTTTTGCGAGGCCGGCCGCACGCTTTGTGACTGCTGAGGCTACCTTCTTCTTTCCAGCGACGGATCCACAGATAAACTGTATTTCTCTAAAATAACATAATTTTAAATGTTTTACTCTTATTTTACCTTGTTGTCCAAGATTTTCGAACCCATCTTCATACGAACGTTGCGTTATGGTATCGCTTTGCCAATTCTAGACGATGACGCCGGTTCAAATCTCTCAGACTTAGATAAGTTATGGTGTCATTTAGAATTTTCGTTTTATTTTGTTATAGCTACGTACGTGTAATAGCAAGCTAGAATTTACTTATCATCAACTTACAGAAACTCCCAGTTTGTCCGCTATTTCGGTGATGGGTTTATTTTTCTTGTGCATTGCAACAATGCGCTGTCTCAGTTGGCCGTCGATACGACTGAACTTAGCGGTAACTGGAACATAATCGGGGAATACATAATGTAGAACACTCAGGAGTAAAAACAACTAAAGCCACTAAAGCGTTTGAATCATGCCACTACTGTATCAGTAAGACAAAGTACTCGTAAACTTTTTATTTACAATTTTTTTTGTGAACTTTATTATCTGAAACCCTTTGGTCAATAAGCCAATAAACTAGTCTCACAGTTGGTAGTAGCTTTGGTATGCACTGTTCTCAAAGTAGATTGCGAGTTCGAACCAAGACAAGCATTTGTATAAAGTATTATATTTATTTTTTTACATAATCTAAAGTATAAGTACCTATTTTATCATTTATCTGCTTTCCAGCTTAGTTTAGGATAGGATGACGTTGTGAGACCACTACTTATTTATTTGAAAGGTAATTTATGTATTTAATTTAACTCTAAAACTATGAATCAGTTTTTGAGAAACAGGGATAAAAATAGCTTTTAATCATATAATTTTAATATTTATAACGAACATAGTCATTTTGTTATAATATTGACATAACTATTTATGTTTTTCACACAATAACTGAAAACAAAGTTATGTACTTTGTTTACATTTACTTTGCATACATAGCCTCTCCTATAAATTTTCACAAAAAGGTATATTTCATTATTATAAAGGTCATTTTGTACCTATACTATTATGGATAGTTTTTAGTGAAATTTTAACCTCATTATCATTCTAATTTCGGGGTAAATAATGTAAGTGAATCTATTATAATTTATAATTTGAATCTATTATAGTTTATTTAAAACAGTTAATATTTTATTAATATGTAAGTAAAACATAATTAAGATTTTTTTGATCTCATTAGTAGTTAATTTTGTCAACGTTGTGATTGCCTGTAATTAGCTTTCGTATCGGAATGGAAAGTTCACATACAACATAACCTTAATTATGTATAGATATAAAGGCTGTTGGCAGTCCATTTTAATAAATAAATATTATCAGTGTGAGTGGATCGAAAAATACAAAAATCTAAACTAGTGATTCTCGCGTTCACAATTTATAATGAGCCTTAAACTTATCAGGATAAATTATTTGAAATTCTTAATGAACACGAATATTTTAGGATATTTATAGCTTTACATAGAACCCGCTTTTCATCAACACATAATTCGGTGGATCATGGTTATGGGTGTTGTCTGCGTAGGTCACCTCAGTCTCATCTTTAGTCAGGAATATCTTGGCCTTACAGCCTTTGCTGATCTGTGAACAGTAGAAGTTCCTCTTCTGGTTCCTCTGGGCAAATGTATACTTGTTTACCATGAGCAACCTCTTGGTTGCAGAGAGCATAATGAATTTTATATCATCTGTAAGAGTAAAAAGATTAATCTTTTTATTTGTATCTAGATATTTTTTTTACACTTGAAGCATGACTTGTAATGGTTGCCGAGAGCTGCAGGGCTATTTTGTAAAAAACATGAATATCATGTTATGATGTTGAATGCAATACCTAATGTTAGAGAATACCTAATCTGTACACTTTTCATAGTAACTATTCACAGTTTATGCACCTATACCTACGCTTCAGCGTAGGTATGGGTGCCTAAACAGCATAAAAAGCGTAGGTATTATGGCATTCAGTACCATAACATTATAATCATGTTTTTACAAAATAGCCCCGCTGTTGGGTGCACTCCGCACTAGAAGATTGTTGATAGCAATAGGTGTATATAAATTATTATACATTTATTAGAAATCTATGGAGGTCTGTATGAACCATACGGCTACTATGATGAAAAAAAATCATTCAAAGTTGTAAAGCAATGAAGACTAGCGTACACAAAGAAACGCATAATGCCAAGCCTGATTGAGGTGAGAAAGAGTTAACATGAAATAAGTAATATAAATAATACAAAATATTGACAAAACATTCAGCGTATAATTGGTAAATACTACACTTAAGAGTAATTGATGAATGTGATATACATTGTCACAAAAATGAGATTTAATGCCTTAATAAACAAAAATTAAGTTGCTGAAATGGCACATTATTCATTACATCGCGTAAAAAAAATATTAAAACAATAGAGCGTTAAATAGGCTATCACAATGTAAAAATAACATATTTATCTCAGATCTTATAAGATGTCTAAGGGGTCAGAGGCACACATGCCCAAATTTTTCAGTAACTAGTTACTACAAATCTATTATTCAATCGATATTTATACTTATCTTCATAAGAGATGAAAGATAGGTATAAATATCGCAGTAATTATATTTAATAATTCCACTTAGCGAAACTTTTCGTGCAAAAAGTAGGTAATCATGAGTAAGTATTTACAAAAATAAGCTTCTGTGCTTCAGAGAAGTCCCAAGGGATTCATGTTTTCTCCAATTTTAGTAAATTGAACTGTAATTTTAAAATTGTAGAGTTGAATTCAGTGCGCCAATTCGGTCCCATATGATATGGTTTGACCAGACTTGTGGATCCAGTAAGGTATTCTATTTAGAAACTTAGACCACCATAAGCATCGTTCTTTATACCAGGAATAAGCTTGAAACAATTGCCAAACCATGACGGCCTAATCATAAGGTACGTGACCAGAGTTGGCCATTAGCCAACTTCACCATAGAATTGTTTACCCATCAACATTTCTCCAAATCCGTCGAGTAAGAGCGGAAACTGCGTCTCCTAGTTTCGCAGTAGTACTTTCCAGGATGGTTGTGGATATTTGTGATGCTGTGGATTTTCCCGTCTAAAGTCAGGGACAGTCTTGCTTTGCAGCGCCGGGTTCTTGATGTGCAGAGCCAGATGGTTCTGGTGTTCCTCGAGAAGGTGTAGCCTCCGACAAGGATCAGCTGCCCTCCTCGCTGGGACTCTACAAGCTCGTAACCTACACCTTCTGAAAATAATATAAAGAGTCAATATATTTAACTTACTAAATCTGAATTATTTCAGATTTAACCAACTTCTAATATTTTTGAATAAACTACAAACTTACTTGTATCTTGCAAATCAATTGGAAAACATGATAATAAATCTTGCATATCTATTAGATTTGTTTGTCAGAACTAAAAATAACAGATGAGTCAAAAACTTTGAAGTACGACTACCTTGAATAGAATAAAAGCAAAGTATCTAGAAGGATAAATATATTCTATTTTTATTTTATTATCATTATTACATAAAGGTTAAGAAAACATATATAATAAATAAATGTGTAAAACGCACAAACAAATCAATATTCTGATTGGGTAAATTAATACAGATTTACGAAAATATCAACATCCTTTTTGATCCGGAGGCCTAGTCTGAGATCACGATCAACTTAAGAATAATCACATTCGGAAATTAAATCACTAGTTTATAATCTAAATCTAATAAAACCTTTACGTTACTGATTAACTGGCTGACTGACCGACTCAACGCACAGTTTAAACCATAAGTCCTAGAAGCATGAAACTTAGAGGGTATTTTCCTTCTATGAGAATTAGGGGATAGGTAACCGCTAACTTGAAAAAATTATGAAGCCCATGGCGCCACGTAAAATCAGCGCTGCACCAACACTTGCTTTTTCTATCTTTGTCTTTAAGCCATGATGCCTTCAAGTGATGCCTTCAATACCTTATCATAAACAAAATCAACTGAGTGATTATGTGCTTCTGATAGCCTTGTGGTCTCAAATTAGCTCAGAAAAGTAGGTCTAGTCATAATACGACTTCGGGGGATGATTATGGCAAGCCTGGATCTGAGTCACTTGAAAATTCTCATTCACGCAGAGCCTGGCTTTGCATTTTGCTCGCTTGATGGAACAAACCCAGGTTTTATTTTTCCGGAAGCTGTAAGTAAACCCGTCCAGGTAGATCAGCCGGCCGCCCGATCGGGATGTTACAAACTGGACTGAAAACAAGGAGCATAGTTAGTTTATTTTCGCTACTTTAGCATTAGAACATATTTTTGTTGATTTCCTTACTATTCTTGGTTTTAATTGTGTACTTCGTCTAGGTTCCTTGCTGGGAAGTTTTCTGCTAGAAGGTGTGTTATTTTTTATTTTTATTTTATTTTTTTAACAAAATAGAATGTAGTTCCCAACTTCCCAAGTACGGTATACTATACATACTCTCAGACCTCCAGGCCCTCATCACTTCTATAATATATATATATTTTTTGTTTAAAGTTGTGGCTTTAGTATCATACCTTCTTAACCATCATCTTACAAACTTCAGATTTCTATCTTCCTTCCCAATCAACCATTAAAGTTATTATCGGCGACGGTGACGAAGAGATGCGGGTTCGATCCCTGCGACGGAACAAATGTTTGCATGATCTGTAAATATTCTGTTCCAGGTCTAGGTGTTATTGTACCATAGTACTAGTCGTTTCTGATAACCACAACACATCCCTAGGTATTACATATCATATTACAAATCTTAGTATGAAGTCAGGACTGCCCACTCGTATTTATATGCTACTTTTTTCCCAAAAAGATGTGTAAGGTCACCATAGAGCTGTAAGCAGATTAAAGAATACAGAATAAATAAATAAAAACACGTAATGATTAAAATTTGTAAAATGAGATAGAGATCGAGAGGTGTGGAAAGGAAGGGACGATACCGGCTAAAAATAAAAAAAAATGTGTAAAATACAATTTATTAAACAAAATAATGATTATCATCTAAAGTAATTTTATTTAGCTAAGTAAAAAAAATAATACTAAACAAGATATCTTAACGTGTCATTATAGTAAATAAGCATTTATTTCATAAAACGAACAACATTTCACCTATTATACCTAATTAAAAACGCAAGTGGTTCCGTGGATTTAAACGAATAAAACTACTGCAAACTACTAGAACAATTGTCCACTAATTAATAATATGTGGCCCTTTTTCAATTACAACTACAACTAACGTAAAATAAAAATACTTTGCAATACAAAATCGCAAACAAGATTAGGCCATGCGGATAAATTAAAAATATCGGGGTGGGCAGAAGTCGGGCTACATACCAACAACTCTACCGCTAGTTTTTATACAACCTTCTTCAATCTTTAAAACAGTTTGTTTCGTTAAAATACATCAAGCAGTATCAACAATACCACGCTATATCTTATAAACTTTAGTAGCACGAAGCTATCATGTTTTTCCTGTCGCATTTCTCTTGAATAACCCTTGAACCAAGATAAGACGAGTTCATCGAATTCACTTCAAAAAGCGAATTGTACATTATTCCAGAGCCTCGAAAGGGAGAGCATGACAGCATAGATTTGTCAGCTGTCACCGTGAATAGTGGGATAGGATTGATTCCTAATAAGCAAATACAATATCCGCGAATATTTGCAACATCAACAATCCTAGTGTGGTGGGGGATAGTAACATGTATGTGACTTAAAGCTATTTATTATCATATAACTATTAAGGCACGAATGTATAACCTCAAATGGACTCTAACTAATTAATTTAATAAGATAGGTAGAGGGCGCTTTAGCAAAATGTCATACATATTGCTAACGTTGACGTTACACGCTTACTTGACGATGTTTATTTCACGCTGGAGGCCTCTTTTAAACCTAATTTTGAGATAAGTTTCTCGCCTCGAAGATACGATCGCGTACGATAATTGCATGTCGAAGATTGAACAAAACAACGCCACTCTTTAGAATGTTGCAAGTTTCAACATAAACAAAAGTGCAATATTGCTTAACGCACATGGCGATTATCATGAGTACTAAGTGATATTCTGTGTAAATCACACTAACATTATAAACGCGGTAGACGTCACGACGTTACAAACAAACAAACACTTTCATTGCGTTTATAATGTTAATATTGTGTGATCAAGAACAATCATCTGTTATTGCTTGAGATATGAAAGCGACGATAATCGCATGAAGAATAACGCGATAACACCTTCGATTTGAATTTAAATAGAAATACGGCTAATTATCACGTTTTTTCTTGTATTGCTGACGTTTCGATCAACGGCAGATCTGCTGATCGCCGATCTGCCGTTGATCGCGGTCGCGGGCGATGCTCATGATTAAGAGCATCTGAATTGTCTCGAAACGTCAGCAATACAAGAAAAGACGTGTTAATTAGCCATATTTTTATTTAAAATGATTAACAACCACGATAGTTTGAATACCTTCGATTTCCCTAATACTTTGCGAGAAACTCTCTCGTAAACCATCCGTTAAGCCGTAACACGTTGCCGTTTTTGACGCTTCGGCGGCCTGGGCCACAGCTTAGGCAGATGGTTATGTTCCGCGTTTATTTCAACAATGTTCAGCTTGTTGTTCAGCCACAGCTTCGCCTTGCACTTTGCACGTTTTATCGAACACACCCAGGAGTTGTGCTGACGGAAGCTGTAAGTGTATCCGTCTAGGAAGATCAGCTTTCTGCCTCGCCGAGACGTCACGAATTGTACTGGAAAATTTAAGATTTTTAGTAACCAGTACAATATTATTATTAAACATTTCAGGTGATTTTTTCTTAAAATTATTGCTAAATCAAGACTCTTTTACAGAAATCTATATATATAAAAGAAAGTCGTGTTAGTTGCACTATTTATACCTCAAAAACGGCTGAACTGATTTGGCTAAAAATTGGTGGGGCGGTAGCTTAGAGCCAGGAGAAGGACATAGAATACTTTTTATAACGGGAACGGGAACGAAAACGGGAACTTAACAAAACATTTTTAATTCTAAAGCGATACGAAGTTCGCCGGGTTAGCTTGTATATAATATTTTATTTCATAAAATTATAAGTAACGTAAAGTTAAGCCAAAAAGTTTTATTATAGTAAAATCACTTTACCTACTAGGCATTTCCAATAGACATGATGTAAAGAGTACACCTGTCATACATACCACAGCAAAATTCTGTATTTCGTTTATATATTTGGTTTGTACTATTTTTTACAAAAATAAAGGAAATTTGTCAACTTTCAACGCTATCAAGAGGTCACAAAACGCCACTTCAGCCTAGAAGGCGGATGATTGTGAAAATGTATTAATTCAATTATTCGTTCATTATCATCCAAAATAATTCTTGCTTTACATTTAGCACGTTTTTTTGAGCATATCCAAGTATAACGCCGATTGAAACTATATGTGTAGCCCTCAAAGTATATCATTTTGCAACCAAGTTGAGATAAAACGTATTTTGCTGAAAAAAATGCAAGAATTTCAAAATTATATATTTTTTATCTTCAGTCATTCAAGGGGTCGGATTGTGTAGAGTTGTAGGTGACACCGCATTTTCATACATTGATTCTTTAAGATAAGGAGTAGGTAAAGATATATTATCTGAACATGAGAATGAGAAGTACAAGCAAAAAACTTTTATTCAATAAAAACAATTTGTACAGTTATTAGGGTTGAGATCTCTTCTTTTCTAGGCAAGCCCTATTGCAGGAAAATATTTGCTTGATTTTTACATTTTTGTTTGAGCGTATACAGGGAATTGTGTCAGCCCTGTGAGATTGTGAATTTCTATGCTTATTGATCTTTAAATCGTGCGTTCCACTAGTATCGTACATAACTTCCATCTTCAGCTATCGCAAACCTTGCAGGCTCGTGCTCGTGTCCAGATCTGCCCTCTATAATTATTCCGTTACGTATCACCACTCTAGCTTTGCAGTTATTGTTTGTGGAGCACTTCCATGAGTTCAAACTTACTTTGTAGTAAGTGTAACCATTGTACAGTACCAATTGTTTGTTCTTGTGGGATTTTAGCACTCTGTAGTATGTAGTTGTACCTATTGATAAAGTAATACATTTAGAGTCTTACACCATGCATAAATGTATCATTTTCAAAATCTATCAGCTTTAAGCTCTAAACTCTGACTTGTATGTTTGTACGCACTTGAATATGCTTACTTCAACTAGGTATGAACAAATAAATGCACACTTTGCCAGCTGCATCACACGTATACATTTATTTAGCAACTAGTTACACAGATTACATAAGGTAAATTATACTAAAAATAAAGTTATTTTTGGTGTTATCATTAGGTACATCGGCCATGAAGAAACTTTTAAACTTCATAAAGAACAGGAAGCTAATTCTTCTATTCTGAAGAGAATGAACTTTCTTCAAAATCTATTCTTTAAAAATCTCAAATGTGTTCGTAAAGAATCAGAACCGCACCCATTGCCCGTCTTTCGTTTTAAGAACTTGTTTCGGTGGATGGTTATGATTTCCAACAAGCTTTACAATTCTTCTGCCACTTCCCTCATGAAGTACCGCTTTGCATTTTCCGCAGTGTGTTGAGCATCTCCAAGTTTTGGCACTCGACTGGTAGTATGTGTATTTGCCTCCTCTCTGGGATTTTATCATTTCGTAAGTCAAACCTGGAAGATAGCCAACGCCGAAAGTAAAGTTGATCAATGACTTAATAGTGGGGGAAGTAATACTTCTGCTGCAAAGTTTGGCTGTCTTCGGTTCGCATTCGGTTTAGAGTATGGTTGCCGGAGATCAACAAGCACACGCGGATTAATACTTATATTCCTCACTTTGGGGACGCAAGATCGTGGGGCATGTTCAGAATATTTCTACCCACGAGATAGTGTATTTTATAAGTACTCAAAGCAAGATAGGCGTATGTTCTGTTATGTTCCAAGTAGTATCAACAAAAATATAGTTTCATACAGATATCGTTTCTTTGGTCACAATAATGTTAACGACTACAGTCAAAGCTTAAAAACAAAATTGTACTTTTTGTAAAAAAAATTTAGTTACAATAATAAGAGATATTGTAGAATGATTAGGGAAATATAAGATATCGCTGATTTGAATAAACATTTAATTTCATCGCTTATAATGTTTCTCTCGCTTATAAACATTCCTGTCACAAATTTTGATAAAACATTATTAATTGTGATATTTGTTTACCTGTAAGTTATCTTTGTATACACCACTAGTTTTTAATTACCAAAAAAAATAAAAACGTATTGTCAGTGTCTGTTACTTATTACATTTGGGTCGTTAAAACTTAAATTAAATATTTAAAAAGAATATCCTTAAAAAAACATAATATTGAGTTAACCTTTTATCCGTACGCACCTACTACGTAGCTTCTCATATTTTCACTATTCTTTCCATTCATAAATAGCTCGCCGTCTCGCTCTCGCGCGCTGTATACGCTGCGTACAGCCTTTCATGTCGCCCACCCGCCCGATTTGATCATTGACAAATCGTGAAACAATGAAGTACCCTCAATGTGTAGAACAAGGCAACAATAACTAATCACTTCACTCAGAAAAAAGTAGGTAGATTGAAATACTTTTGCAACACAGACCAGTGCACATTGTGAGTTGACACTGCGCGTGTCGTTATCATTTAGTGTTGTCGTTATCAACTTTTTTGCGATGGCATATCAATACACGATGAGAGAGAACGCGTTCATGTTACGCGCGTACTTTTTATCCGGGAAAAATGTGAGTGCAGCATTATGGATATATCGCGATTTGTACCCAAACAATCGACAACCAAATCATTCCACGATGTCCAGCATTTACCAACGATTATTGGAAAACGGCTCATACCCCCTAAACTTCTACGATGACGTCCTCGAGTACATCGCAGAAGATCCGGAGGAGCACGAAAGACGCGGCACGTCGCTTCGGTGTAAGCCAATCATGCGCTTGGAAGGTTAGGCGCTCAGCTGATATGTACCACTACAGAAAAATCCAGGAGCTAACGACCATCGATAGAGCACCGAGGATGACGTTTTGTAATTGGGTGTTGGAAAACCCTGATGCGAACATTTTGTTCTTGGACCTAAGCTAAGTTGTCCTAAATAAAATCAAATAAAAATATTTTTAAAACTTATGTCTTTTTTTACTTACGGTAGTAAAAAGTGCTCAGATCGTAAGTAGCCTCTGCTGCAAAGGTCATTTTTTTTTTGGTAGTTTAAAAATATTTGTGTATAACCCACTTTTGTGTTACACGATTCTGGTAGTACGAGTATATAGTGTGTTTATACCATCAAGTAATATAAAAAACCGACCAAGTGCGAGTCGGACTCGCGCACATATTATTATAATAATATTTTCTGTGGTATTTATTTTAAATATAATGTAAAATTAAGTATATTATTTTTCCATGTTTTCATTACCTAGTTTTTAAGTTTTTTATTTTTTTTATTTGCCAACTACATGTTTCCACTACCAATTAGGTTGGCTGGTAGAAAATGCCTCGGCATTAAGTCCGCCTTTTTGTATTTATTTTATAAGTGCAATTAAAGTATAAATAAATAAATAAATAAAAGCTATTTTAATTTGAAGTAAATTTATTTTATATAATTAATAATTTAAAAACAAACATACTTGTAACACAGTATATCCTACTTACATACACGTAACGTTTTAAAAATATAGAACAATTTTTTTTCTAGCCACTGGCTTCTATTTTTCGTGAGTTTTCATAATTTAAAACAAACATAACATACATCCTTTTTATGCGAACCACAAATAGGTTTTAAACATATGGAACAAATACTTTTTGTCATTCTCCGTATTTGGTAAGGACAATAGGTACAACATTTTTTCTTTCTAGCTAGTTTTTTTTCTCGTGAATCTTCATCTACCAAAGATTTTCTATGCATTATTCGTAACCTTTTTTCATAATTACTCTTGCTTCTTCGTCTTGTTTCTTCATGAAATCCTGTTACAAATTTTGATAAACATTGTAATTAAGGTGATAATTTAAATTTTTGACTTTTTGTATGGGCTGAGTCTACCCGAATAAGACGGAAAAAGTGATAAAACTGCATTATCTTGAAAACTATCAAATTTTAAAAAAATCGTTTGTAAGCTAGTATGATTATCTAACGAATTATATAAAAATGAACTGTTTAGCTATTCATAGTTTTGATTAAAATCGAAACTAGTGTTTTTGAAGAGCCAACTTTGGAAAACAAATCAATCGAGAAAAGTTTCACCAATCGTGTTTCTGTCTGTAATTTTTCTAGATTATATCTTCAAGTTATCTTTGTCATATAAAAACAAAACTGTATGTTTTGCGGTTATTGGGAAAAAACGATTCTGCATTCTTCAAAAACATTTATTACTCCTCTTAAGTAAAATAATTTATTTGGCATTACGCCACTACACTATTTAGGTACAAATAAGATAATAAATTGCTTTTTCTTTATTCAGATAAATAGATGAATTTTTAATGGTCTTGGTACTAATGTAAGTATGATAAAGTAAACCATGGCTTAAACTTTATCAGTGTGGACTGTTGTTCATCGATTTGTTTAATCGATGCCTATAGTACTTAATAATTAATCGATAGTTCGTTCAATGTTCTAGACTCGATGACTAGATGGGTGAGTTCCCGACTGGCACGCAAGAGGTGCTGGTTTGATCAATGTGCGTATGTTTTTTTGTAAGTTATCCGTCAAAATTTATTTTTCAACCATTTTTTGGTGTGATTGAGCTGAAATTTTGGATACACCTTTAGTTCTGGTGGCAGTACAATAATACGGTGACAGCGAGCTGATCTGATGATGAAGTCAGGAGCTGTTCAGTTCAATGGACACTCGTAACGAAACTCCTAAGTAAATAGTTCGATTGAGTAAATACTTTTCATAGTCAAGTTCCAATTACAATGTACTATTATGTAACAGTTTATAGCGCGCTGCTCTGATGGATAATACAAAAGCTTGTCTTGAAAAAACATTTTTCAACAGAAAACTTAATAGTTTATTTAAATATCAAACACACATCTTGCGTGTATGACTTAGGAGGGTGATTATGTCCCGTATCCGCTTCCGTGATATTGCCGTGGTCATCCAATCGTAATCTCGCGTTACAATATCGTTTAGAGCAAGTCCAGCGATGTGGCCTATTTGGCACATTCATTGAGAAAGTGTAGTTTGAATAGAGTATCATTTGACGGCCTCGCTGAGATATTATCATACGGTACGTTTTTTCTGTAATAAAATGACAAATAATTGATTTTATTGTCCTTGTTAACTACTCGTGAACCAAATCGACGAAGAAAAGTTATTTCTTGTTCTCATTAATTTATTTGTTATAAAAAACGATTTATCAGCCTTATACGTTTAAGGGGCTCCCAGTCGACGATTGCTCTTTTTCGAAACGAAATAAGAAATACTTCTGAACAAGCCACATCTCCTATTTTTATAAGTATATTACTTCAGGTTCGTACCTAGATTTATATTAAGCTGAAAACATAATAGCAGAAACTTTTCATGATAAAGATATTATTTCAAAATGATACGTTTTAGAATTTATGATCGAAATATTTTATATACCTACTATTAAAATCAACTTGTGATTTATTGTTAAAGATAGGTAATATGTAGATCTAGATTTCTATTAGAATAGATTTTTGATAAGTAATTATACATAATTTATATCATTAATTTATTCGAAAAGCTAAGGCGGACCACGCGCCGACGTGTGTTTGTCGTCATTGCAGCGGTCGGTAGGATTATTTATCGAAGTGATTAAAGATGGGTACATCTTTATTCACATATACTATACATTATAAAATAGGAGATGTGGCTTGTTCAGAAGTATTTATTTTTTCGTTTCGAACAAAAACAATCTTCGACTATTAGCGCCTTAAGGGATTATTTATTAGAAGTTCATTATAACATACTCTGCGTCTAAATTCAGTTCAGAACCGTTTGTAATTTCCATCTCGTAAAATGCACATTCGCTTCGGCTCATGTGTGTGCCTTCCCTCTATTCTGATTAGATCTCCATGATTGTTCAGAACGAGTTTCGCCAGACACTTCCAGTATGTACCAGAACACCTCCAATATCTTCCTCTGTGCAATGAATACGTGTATCCCTTGTGAAGTAACATGTTGTTACCTTTCTTGGATCTTAATATTTGGTACCCTGTAAAAGAGAACTTTCTCGTACTTACAATATCAATATCTAATTATTCCGTTTAAAATAAATATTATGTACAAATTTTGTTTAGTTTAAGTATAACATACCCTCGTATATTCTAGGAAATCAACAAACTTTATGATCAATTGTGTTTTATAAGCATGTCTTAACGTAAGGTGTAAAACATCTCTGAGATATATTGTTATTTTATATAATGTCATGATTTTTTAATAATTAGGTAAATCAGATGTATGTAGTTTCATACTATAACTAACTGGATAATAATTCAAAGCCATATTATTTCATCACAATTTATTTACTAAGTCATGTCAAGTCTTAATCCTTATTATGCCGGGGTCCCACGGCCCGCGTTTTCACGCGCCAGACCGCGCCAAGGCGGACAGACGCGCCGTGGGAACGATGCATCCGTGGTGGCCCGTGCTCGGAACGCTCTGTACGCGACGCGCCGGACGCACACAAGCGGAGCGTCATCCGGCGCGGCCCGTCGTTTTACGCGCCGTGGGACCCCGTCTTTAGTGGTTATCTAAGTTTAACCTAAACACAGTTTCATTGCGAGTTTTACCAAGTCATATTTTACAGATCGTTGTCGTAAACAGACCCCACGATAATTTGTTACGTAAGTTACGAAATTCAATATTTAAAAAAATTCAAATACGAATATACTCCCCAGAAGCAGTCATCATCATCCTCCTCTTCGGATGACAATGCTCATTAGACAACGCCTCAATCTGATAGCTCTTGTTCAATATCACTTTCGCCCTGCATTTATTGCTAACCGAGCAAATCCAAATGTACTCGTATTTCTTACGGTACGTGTACCCGTCGAATACTATGAGATCTTTCCCTTTTATCGACTTCATCATTGTGTACTCCATACCTGAAATGATTTAATATGCACCTACTTTTTAGTAAGATTTAGATTATAAATATATTTTTAAAAATAAGATTTTATTATCCTAGAGCTCGTAAAGACAAATCCAACGAGCCCGACACGACGGGGTTATGTTGTGTAGTTGAGGAGTTCCTATGGCTACATTCGAACTCCTTCATCAGAAAAGCTCGCTAGTACCATAATATTACATTGTCATTTGAGATTGATAGGTATGCGAAGTTTTAACTATTTACTAAGAAGTTCCGTTGAACAGCTCCTGACTCAATCATCATATCAGCTCGCTGTCACCATACTATTGCATTGTCCCCGAAGTTACACAGTTATGCAAAATTTCAGCTTAATCGGTTGGGGATAGCTGCTTCAAAATTAAGTTGCAAGATAGTTGCAAACATAGTTATATTATATATACATACATACTTACACGAGAAAATATATTTTTATTTCCAATTTTTAAGCATTGCTAGCAATACATTTTCTATACACACAATGGAAAACACTGACGGATAAACACTACATTTACACCATTTTTTTAATAAGAAACAAATCATCTTATCTCTTATAAACTTTTATTAGTTATAATGCGCAAGGAAGTTGAGTAAGTACCTACTTATGTACGAGTATAATATTCATAAGTATAATATTCAGCGCACAGTTTCAAACCCAAGTTCCTTACATACAAGTACCTACTCGTAATAGGCGGGCCATGCTGCTCAAGATAATTACTCTACAAAACGAATTATTACCTGTATGCGGGGCATATACCATATGTAATGTTTGGACGTGCCTCTGTCTTTATCTTCGACGCCTGGATATCTAAGTAGATGTAGTAGACGATGCGATTCAAGTGCATCAAATAACATGATATGTGCCCGTAGCTGACACGTGTACTTGTCGCTTAGGATGGAGATGCTCGTTGTTCAAATTTTTTATAAGGTTATGATTGTCCAATCTCAACCTCGCTTTACATGCTCGGGTCGTTGAGCACCTCCACAAGCCGTATTTTGAATATTTATAAAACGTGTACCCATCTATAAGAATCAGATCTTTCCCTTTACGCGATTGTGTGATTGCGTAGCCAATGCCTGAAATTTTTTAATAAACCCATTTAAAAAAATATTCAAAAACTTTCAAGTCTTTCGTGGCATCGAACAGACCAATTGAAAACCAGTAAAAGAAAAATTATAAAGCGTTAGCATTTTATTTTTCTTTATGTATCTTATCTTATTAAATATTTTATGAATGAATGAACAAAGATTTTTAAAACAGATATTATAAGGCGAGTGTGAATGGGAACGTTGAAGAACGTTGTTTACCTAGACCAAATTGGGTGACGTTTTGTAAAAAGGCCAGGTCAAGAGTACTCTAAACCGACTGGCATGCATGAGGAATGTGATAAGTATGAATGAATCATGTATATATGTATATAACTTACATATACTTCATTCTAAATGTTAACTAGTAATTGTAAAAAAATATGTAAAGCTGAAATAAAAATATTTGAATTGAATCGAATAAGAAGTCAAGAACGGCTGGATCGAATTTCATGATTTTTGATTTGTTGGATTTGTCTCCATCTCGAAGAATAGAATTACGCCGAAATTATATTGTTATGTGGTGGCGTACATTCGACAAAACGCGTCACGACACGCTGCGCTTTAGTAATATAATTCGTATCATACTAAATTTATGGATACGATATACTATATACTTATAATTGCAACTTAACTAATAAAAGTACATCTATGCGAAGCCGGGGTGGGCAGCTAGTTATGTGTACAATAAAATGAACCTTATTACGCACTGCATCATACTCTGATATATTCACCAGAAGCCGTCATAACCATCTTTCGTTTAGGATGACTATGATCATTGCACAAACTGATTATACTGTTGTATCTGTCATCAAACTTTAACTTCGCTTTGCAGCTGGACATCCTTGTTGAGCACCGCCAGACGTTCTTCCCTTTATCTTGAGAGAAGGTGTAACCGTCGATTTCAATAAGATCTTTACCTCGAATCGATTTTACTATAGAGAACCGAATATCTGAAACTTTTATTAACATTAGGCGTGGTTGGACAGCGATAATGTAAAAAAAAGTCGCAACTTTATGTAGTTAAGATAGATAGATAGATGAACTCTTTATTGCACACAAAGAAAACAAATGGTAAATAACAACAAACATAAATGTACAATGGGCGGTTAAGTTAAGTACGGTAGACATACTCTCAGATCTCAAGGTGCTTAGATCCTTGAAGATGACTAAAGGGGGAAGTTAGAGGGACTTCCAAACATAAATGTTTGGCACAATACCCACATTTTGCAGTAGCATTCCATACGTGACAGGTTGCAAGCCCATCGCCGCTTATAAGAATACTAACTGGTTTCATCACTATGCTTTCCTTCATCGTTCTGAGCACGTGTTTAATTTTCACTCCATCGATGCACAATTGCACATGCACACTAATGTATTATTTCAATTCAAACGCCTCTTTTTTAATTTATTTAATTCAGTAAACATAAGTAAGTACATGTGAATAAAAACTATACGAACACTGGACAAGGCATTAGTGTTAAAACTGTGTCGCGCCTTCCAGTGTCCGTCCTTAGGACTAATTGAAAAACCAGATGTTCCTGATAATATAACTATTATACTATTTTCTATAATAATAATTATTATTATTTTAATAAAGGAAACGTCAACTAGAGTTTTTATGTGTGTGTGTTTTGGTGCATGCACGTTATTTTTGGTGTAGTTTCGTCCCCGGTGACCGTGTCCTCGTCAACGGGGACAGCGGAAACTCTATTTTTTTATATTTATTTTTTAAAACAAACACACTACTTTATTTAGTTAATATAATTTCTATGAACCTTACAGTATTTGATACTAAGAAGATGTATAAAATTAAACAATGTAAATCAACTAATCCAAACTCTCTCTACATCTCATACCTACTAAAATTATAACTACAGCATATTTACAAAACAATTACCAGTTAAGCGATCAAAAGACCGTTGCAAATCCTAATCCTACTAATCCTATCCTAATCACTACATAGTATAAAGCAAAGTCGCTTCCCGCTTCCCGCGTCTGTATGTATGCTTATATCTTTAAAACTACACAACAGATTTTGATGCGCTTTTCTTTAATAGATAGAGTGATTCAGGAGGAAGGTTTATATGTATTAAACCCGTGCGAAGCCGGGGCGGGTCGCTAGTAATATTATAAATGCGAAAGTTTGTGAGTTTGTATGTATGTTTGTTCCTCAATCAAGCCTAAACAACAAAACGGATTAAGTTGAAATTTGCTGTAGATAATAATAATAATAATAATAAATATTAGTGGACATTTCACACAGCGCTATCTAGCCCCAAACTAAGCAAAGCTTGTACTATGGGAACCAGATAACTGATAGAATACATATATACGTTCTTTTGTTGTAAATACATACTTATACATATTATACATAACACCCAGACACAACAAACATCTATGTTCATCACACAAATGTTTATCCCGAGTGGGGATCGAACCCACAACCTACAGCGCAGATGGCAGAGCTACTACCAACTGAGCTGTAGATATAATGCCCGAATAAATAATAGACTACTATAAAATTAAAAAACATCCACAAAATGATAAAAAAACGCAAAAGAGATGATTTTGGTATAGATGGCGCTGGTGTGCAAAAAATCAAACATCAGTCGTCATAGCATAGTGCGTTACTCTGTGCGATTATTGAAATTTGGACAGGACGTCAAGATAGCTCAACTGATCCAATCCATTACCGGTCAGTCGGATGCGTTCCCAAGATACTGGCGGATTTGCCATACTGGACGGCAATGCTTATCCGTTTGAACGCTTCTGATTGGTAGTGATCTGGATCAGTTCAGCTACCTATATACTGTTTTCAACGGTCTTTAGATAACTCAACTGGTACTACTGT
The DNA here is from genome assembly GCA_912999785.1 of Hydriomena furcata. NCBI lineage: Eukaryota > Metazoa > Arthropoda > Insecta > Lepidoptera > Geometridae > Hydriomena > Hydriomena furcata. Next base: position 2,707,830 of record OU538831.1, on the reverse strand, counting down.
TTTCTGTTATCTGTATATATTCTGTAATATATTAGTAGGTATTAGATGTTGTTAATTACTATAAAATAAAGGTTTGATATGTAATCCCATAATTGTATGATCAGATATAGCGCGGCATTTGAGCGCGGGATTCGCAGGACACAATTTTGCCGCGTGACTAGTAAAATGTGTGTAATTCATAAAGGTAAATGTACGCGCGGCCGTCGTCCAATCATAGCGCGGCTGCCGCGCTCAAATCCCGCGCTATGTCTGATTACACCTTAATACTAAACGAACTAAGATATTAGCAACAAATTCCGCCAATCTTCTCCCAAAGAAACCAGAAAGAATCAGATCTGTACATGGGTACCTTTCAGGTGCCTTGCAGGAATGTACTTTTGTCCAGAAGCTGTCTTGATAATTCTCCTCTTCGGATGGGTATGAACGTTGTTCAAGCTAACGATATAGTCGTATTTGTCAAATTTTACTCTGGCTTTACAGTTATTTGTCTTTATTGAGCAAGACCATGAGTATTTGCCACATTGGCTAAACGAATAACCGCCGATCAGCAACTGCTTTTTGCCTTTTCTAGACATTATTACCTCCAATGTCTCTAAAATGAATGAGAGTCATAAATATCATTATTAAATTATGTGTCATTAAATAGTATGAATTCGGGAAGATAAAAATATTTAACTTGACTTAATAAAAATACAGAAATTTGTTCAAAATATAAAAAAAATTATAAATATAATCAGAAAAGGAATTCACTTATAAATATCATAAAAATACCTAATAGAACTATTTACAAAATATTACACGATTAAAAATATTGTACATTTTCGCGTTATGTACTACCAGCTTCTGCCTGCGGCTTCGCTGTCGTATTTCGATAAAAAGTACCCTATATGCTATTCTAGGACATAGGCTATATACTTATTGCAAGTTTCATCCAAATTGTTTGGTCGTCTGGGCTTGATTAAGGCAAAATCATCCTCACAAACTTTCGGATTTATTATCATCCTAATAATATTATAAATGCGAAAGTTTGTGAGTTTGTTTGTATGTGCCTCAATCAGGCCTAAACGACAAAACGGATTAAGATGAAATTTCCTGTAGATGTAGATATAATGCCCGAATAAAACATAGACTACTTTAAAATATATCCCCAAAAAAATCGCACAAGGATGATTTTGGTATAGATGGCGCTGGTGTTGCAAAAAATCTGACATAACTGTCGACATTAGTCGTCATAACAACATGCGTTAATCTATGCGATTATTGAAATTCGGCCAGGACAAAGTCGCGGGTCTGCTAGTTAAATATATTAGTAGATTTACACAAAGACACGTGTTCCTGAAGCGGTTTCAATGATATTTCTTCTCGGATGGTTATGTTCATTATACAAACTAATAATTATATTATTTTCAAGTTTCAGCCGCGCCTTGCATTTGTTTCTCATAGTCCTACTTGAGCAGATCCAGACATTATGTGTTTTTTGGCCAAAGCTATAACCATCGACTATTATGAGATCTTTACCAAATCGAGATTTCATGACGTCATAATTTACTTCTGAAACATTAAAGATTTTAATAGTACCTGCAAATAGTTTATTACATTGTAAGACTGCTACGAGATTTGTAATCAGAAATAGAATTTAATTAAATAAGGTCACGACTGTAATCCCCAAGTACGGTAGATATCCTCTCAGAGCTCCAGACGCTTAGATCCTTTGAAGATGTCTAGTAGTTTATTATGCTTAAATAATTGAATACGGATGATTAAAGAGCATTCAACCATTTTAAGTATTTATTTATTTATTAGCACTCAAAAAAAACGCAAAGATACAATCATTCTATCTTTAAAACGTATACAGATCTATTCTAGATGCCCTTCATTGTAATATTAAGATATCACTTTATTATAGGGTCACGACTATGATATTACACGTCGTCTATGAAATAAGAATAATATTAATATAATTATTTTTAAAACTAGTGATTATTACACATAATTATTAATTTCACTACCATTGTTGTAAGACAACCGAAAAGTCGGAGAAAAAATTAAAGTTAAGTAATATAATATTTATTTATTTTTAGGGTTCCGTACCCAAAGGGTAAAAACGGGACCCTATTACTAAGACTCCGCTGTTTGTCTGTCTGTCTGTCATAAGGCTGAATCATGAACCGTAAACCGTGATAGCTAGCCCGTTGAAATTTTCACATATGATGTATTTCCGTTGCCGCTATAACAACAAATACTAAAAACAGAATAAAATATATATTTAAGTGGGGCTCTCATGCAACAAACGCGATTTTTGCCATTTTTTTTATGGTACGGAACCCTTCGTGCGCGAGTCCGACTCACACTTGACCGGGTTTTTTATTTAATGAAGGTCCATCTCAAATTAATAATTATGTATAATTATAATACCATGAATATTATCACTTTCCTACTTTAAGTCACACAAAAAGCATTTTCTATACTAAAACATTGAGATCTCAAAAATACTGCTGTTGATTTTGTAGGTATAACTAGTATTAGTTATTAGTTATACTATATCTTATTTATCATCCTAAAATAAATACTTAATCCTATCACAAACTATTATTTTTAATTACCATTAATTACATTATGTATTTCATCGTATATCATCGTTGACAATTAATCAGATTGTCTGAAAACCTTACGCCATTGACCAAACAGCCTAGACTCCTCATGCAAGACGAACACTGTCAGACAAAACATATGGGCTACAGATCCTGTGGAAATCACCGAGCGCGGATCACGACGCGGCCCGCAGCGGGCTGTGACATTGAACCGGCATTTCAGAATGCATTTTTTACCGCTCCCCCTGACCCTCACACCTCATCGTTTTGACAGATATGTTTATTTGAAGAAATAAAGCCATTAGGCGTATATTGGGCTATGTGATCGATGCTTTACGCAAATAAAAGGGTAACGATACGATTGGCATAAACAGGAGAAATACGTGAAAACGTAGCATTTACCCAGCGGTTGGTGGATTTGGCCTGAGATGCATACTTAATTTTATGCAAGTATCCATTAGGAGCTCTGATGGTCCAGTAAGAAATAGGTCATTGATTCTATAATCGTAGGTTTGAAGGATGCATAACATAAATCGCTGGACCTCACTGGATTCAAACAAGAATAAATATAGGACAAAAACATTTTCAAATTCCATTTGTAAATCCATTAATCGGTTTGGGTATCCACGGTAGCGCTAGATGTGTTCGCCATAGACTTCGATGATGTTGGGGCAATGTCGAATGTGCCAGTAGCAGGCCTATAGATTTTTTTCTTTATCGCGTGGCAATGGTCGTCTAAGAAAAATGCAATCTTGTTGTTCTTATCAAACTTCAGCTTCGCTTTGCAGTTGAGGGTTCTGAACTGCGGGCACCACCATGTGTAGCGCCCTCTTTGGAAGTAGGAATAACCAGCAATCACGATAACGTCTTTACCTCTCATTGATTTAACGACACTGTATTCTAAGCATCTTGATTCCCCTACATAAGTAGTCTTTAAAGAGGTCTGTGTAGGCTCGGTAGGCTCTGTCGGCTCTATAGTCTGTGTAGGCATTGTAGGCTCTGTAGACTCTGTAGACTGTGTAGATTGTGTCTGCGTATCTGAAACATCTTTGATTAAAATATTTGTTCTATATCGCTACGCTATAAGATAAAACATTTACATGCAAATATTAAACTTGTTATAATATAAATATTTACTAATAATAAACATTTTAGCTACATCAACATTACCTACATCAATCAGGAACTACGAAAGGAGACATTACAAACGTGAACGTATTTATTTATTTACATATGACAATATCAGATCCAAGGAGGATCGTCGTAACTAAAGGATACGTAGACCAATCATATGAAAATAAAACAAGTATTAGCAAATACTGTTAAATTTTCTTGAAGATTTATTAGATTATATCATAAATGTTCAAAGTCTCTTCCAAATGAATTTCATTGAAACATGAGAGACAATACGTTTCCTTGCACACATTGCATTCTGTGTCCGCCACCTTTGTTTTTCGTACTGCATATTTTACCGTATGACCTTTATCTCTCAGGGTTTTGTAGCAGCCACGGCATCTTCTTCTAAGCGATGTGCCATTAGATCGTCTCTCACGTTTTACCAGTTTGTGGGTAACAATTTTTCTTTTAACTGATGATAAAGACTTTGTTGGTTTGGGGCTATCTGTAATCATAACGAGCCGTTAAGTTTTACCTAGGCGTTACTGTTACTCTTTCATACTTGCAAGATATGCAAGATATGAGAAATAATGAGCAACCAGTGTTTTTACAAACCCCGTTTGAATAAAAATAAATATTTGTTTTTTTGTTTGCCTTCTATGCGTTTATTTACCATTTATCCAATAACGATGAAACAAAAGCATCGATGACTAAAATTATGAGATGGAATTTATGGTCTTGCCAATATTATACGTGAGAATCTTCCCTATCTTCCATCTTTTAAAACATTTGCAATTTGGTCACTTGTCTTTATACAGATTGTGGACAGTAAACGTTGATTTTCTTGAGAAGATTAAATATTTAATTCTATAATATAATAGTGCTTTTTAAATAGAAATACGGCGTTTTTTTTTTGTATTGCTGACTTATTTCTATTTAAAATTAACAACCACGATTGTTTAGTGCTGTTGACTAGTATTTTATTGGTTTAATCTGTTATCAGAAATTGTCTACGTCTTTGACATACCTAAAGGTATGACAAGACAAAGTGTGGCATTTGAGCGCGGCAGCCGCGCGCTGTTAGCCACGCTATGATTGGACGAAAACCGCGCGTGCATTTACCTTTATGCATTTACCTTTTTCTGTGAATGCCGCGCTATGTCTGGTCACATCTTAATAGTATCCTACGTAGACATACAACAAACGGAGCAATATTCAAGGGTAAAATAAAACGGAAGTTTAGTATTACTAACATCGTTTTTAATCAAAGTGAAATTCATTGAAGCATGCAATACAATACGATTCTTTACAAACATTACACTCCATTACCGTCTGTTTTGTTTTCCGTCGTGCTTCGGTCGCTGTATAACCCATAATTCTCATATTTCTGTAGCAACCACGGCACCTTCTCTTACATATATTTCCACTTGATAGTTTCTTCATTTTAACCAGTTTGTGATCCATGATTGATGATTTTCTTGAGATGTGTAAATATGCGCATGGTGCCGGGTGCCCTGTAAACATAAAAAGACGTTAGGTCTAAAACATTTTAATACCTAGGTATCTAGTAAAATAAAACAGATTTCGAGTTTATATTTTTAGTAATCGCTAGTATATGTTTTACAAATTAAGTAAAATAAAACAATGAGTCATCAATTTGTAGGTTTAATAGTAGTAGTACCAAAACAATTTTTTTAAATATAATATAACGCGCCTTATCATAAAGTCTTCATTTCCATTATTATCTTATAATGAACTCCATTGAAACAAGTAAGACAGTACGTTTCCTTACACACGTTGCATTCTGAGTCCGTCTTTTTCGCTTTCCGTCCTGCTTCAATAACTGTGTGTCCATTATCTTTCAGATTTTTGTAACAACCACGACACCGTCTTCTGTGTATCCTGCCATTGGACATCCTCTTGATATATATTAGCTTGTGGACCGTTGCAACCGCCGACTGTCTTAATAATACCGGAGATTCGTTCTGGGCAGAATTACCTGGTACCATACAGGATATTATTTTCAAACTATCGTGATTATTAGATATGACTGTAGATTTTCGACGGTTCGATGTTCCGAGCACTCCAGCTGCCTACGACCATGGCTATTGTAACAATGTCAAAACGTCGGGAAATTCAATTAAAGGTCTAAAATCTATTATTATCATAAAGGAGGTCTTGGAACTTTATTTATCTCTCGGGTAACTAACTATCTAAGCACAGCCTAAACCATAAGTCCTATAGAAACATAAAACTTGAAGGTAGTACACTAACCTAACTATGAAAAAAGATTTCGTCCACTACTGTGGGTGCGTGTTCTCATAGTGTAGTTCTTGAATACGAGGGTTAGAAAGAAATCCGCAAAACTTAACTCTAAGTGAGTACAGGTGAAGTCCTATATCTACGAGTATGATTTGATTACCATATCTACTGTATGTAAGTAAAATACAATGGATAAATTGATGACCGTTTGATCAAAACTCTTTTTATACAAGACGCAACACAAACATTAAACACAGTTTATTATTACACTAAATTCATATAGTATTAATACATTTACAAAAAGCTACGAAAAAATAGCAATTACGGTTATATACACTGAGTATGATTTGCAAAGATACAATGTCTAGAATTTGGTCACAGATTCCGAGTGACAATTATATTAGATAAATCATATTTTTTATTAGACGTCTATCTACTGGATATAATATCTTGACCATCATCTGGACATACTCTTACAAAATAATCTAGCGACCGAATTTGCAATGAAGACATTCTGGCAGGTAATATTCGGAAAGTATTTTCGTTGAGTACCTAAATATTATGTCCATAATCACATAGCTAAAACATTTCTACAAGTCGTTATGACCATGTTTTTAAGTATAAGGTATTAGTAATAAATAAATACGAATTGCTTATAAATAATAATACTGTCGTAAAACACAACTGCTGTAAGCCAGTGAAGTATTAATTGAATGAAGCATCTGTTCACTAAAGGTGTGACCAGACATTGCGCGGCATTCGAGCGCGGCATTCGCAGGACACGAGTTTGCCGCGTGACTATTTAAAACATAAAGGCAAATATGCGCGAGGCCGTCGTCCAATCATTCGCGGCGAGTCGCACTCGAATGCCGCGCAATTTCTGGCTGGTCACACCTTAAGATAATGCTCCTCTACTTGTATTTCTTTGTTTTTGCTGCAGTAATCATCCCATGCACGCACCATCCCAAAGGCGTCTTTGTAGCATACGGCTCATATTTCCCACCACTGATTACTTGCTTTGTAACCATCAGATGGTAGTGGTCATGTCCAATGAGAACTTGCGCCTTTGTGTCGTAAAAGGACAGAACGCTCACATGGCTGCGTAAATAAGGGTATCGCTCAACATCAGTCTTTGACAACGTCTGGGATGATAGCTCAAATCCTTCCATTATTCTGGCCCGGAGAGTAAAGCGTTCTCCGTCGGTGTTTGAAATGTCACATTTGATGTTCTCCACCTTGCATTGTGACGCGCTGGAGGTCCAAGCGCTCTTTGCTCTAATGACTTGCTTCTTACCTTCCAATCCAGCTTGTTCTGCAATATTAGGGGTTATTAGGCTAAAATCGGCGCCGTCGTCGAGCATTGCAAACGTCTTCACGGCCCCTTTCGGTCCATGAACAGTCACTGGTACAACTTTAAATAAAACTCTTCTTTTCTTCTTAGTTGCTGGGGAAATAGGATGATAAGAAATTTATAAAATATGAAAAATCACCAGGTGTTTTAAAAATAATTATCATTATAACTGTGGTTCTACCCTTTGAACTATCTGGCCATAAACTGCAAATAAAATGAAAGTTTACAAAAACTCAAAAATAAATACCTTTGTTTTATCGGTTGTATTTTTTATTTCGTTTACTTACAAATGCTAGTTATTTAATTTAAGTTTTACTATTCCCTGCTCATTTTTAATACCTATTAGAACACTTTCAGCATGGTTTACCTTTATAAGAGCTATTTGATAGTTTATGTGAAACCATTGTTTTTCGAACTAGTAAACACGTCACTGATTCTAAGCGATTTCCGCTATAAGAAATGGTTATCATAAATTCCTCTTTGGGTGGCAATGAGCATTGAACAAATATGAAATCTTGCCATAGTTGTATTTATCAAATCTCAGCTTCGCTTTACATTTAGGGTTTTTCGTGGAACACCTCCACCCATAGTGCGTACTTCGGCAGAACGTGTGCCCGTCTACCACCACGAGATCCTTGCCTTTTTTTGATGTCATCACGTGGTAGTTTATTTCTGCAAATTCAATATACTGTTGGAAAATTAAATTGTGTTGTTGACAAGTGGTGGCCTATTGGTAAGTTGTTCCGTTGTCAAAAATATGCCCGAATTTTGCATAAAATTAAATGTACCTGTCTACGTAAAACTGTATCATTTCAATCAGTGAAGGAAAAAGTTGGCTCACGTGGTAAGATTAATTAAATATTCTAGGTACATTGTTTTCATAGTCAATTCTTTACAATAATGGGTGCACTAAATAAAAAGATATAAAATACTAGCTCAAACAGAAACACAAACAGCCTATTCTATTCATGATCATGGTAGAACAAGGATTCACATTTTTGTATTATTAACATTTGCATGAATAACGAGTATAAGCGGCCAAAATGTCGCAACATGATTTTCGAATTACATAGGTAATATACTGAGGACCTTATAGCCCACAGCGAATTTGCGTAATTTTATAAAAATTCTATTGCATTCACTGAATTAAATTTTATTATCTGCTACATAACTTTTAAATAAAAATAAAAAATATGTATCTATCGACAGGTACACGGTACACGGGAACAAAAGTGCTAGTATTTTATTGTAGAGTATAATAAAAACTACCCAGTAATAAAAATAAGAATGTTTTTATTACAGCGAAAACAGAGTTTCCTTCAGCGAATACAAATCTTAGGCTTATACAGGTGTCTCAAAGAATCGTTTTAAGTGGAAGTCTAGCAGGTGTAGAAACGAAAGAAAAAAAAACAGCCAAGTGCGAGTCGGACTCGCGCACGAAGGGTTACGTACCATTATTTATAAAAAACGGCCCACTTAAATATTTATTTTATTCTGTTTTTAGTATTTGTTGTTATAGCGGCAACAGAAATACATCATCTGTGAAAATTCCAACTGTCTAGCTATCACGGTTCATGAGATACAGCCTTGTGGCAGACAGAAAGACGAACAACGGAGTCTTAGGAATAGGGTCCCGTTTTTACCCTTTGGGTGCGGAACCCTAAAAACTTAACAAATCAACATTCATAGGGGTGATTCGGGTGTTTCTAAGTATGTTCTAGACTTCCGCTTGTTTAATTTTCATGAGACAACCCAGACGTTGAGCAAAATTACATTTAATGGATAAGGTTTTTAGTTTCTAGACTAGGATTTTAGCAACAATTCGTAATCAGGAAGTGCTTGTGCACACCGCTTTTAAACGCACCGTCGACGCGAGTTTGTAGCGATACGACGCGATACGCACGCGAGTCAGACGCAAGGACTACTGGGTGTGCACAGGCACTAAGACATAACTGATTTATGTATCTACTTACTAATAGCTTTCGCCCTCGGCTTTGCTTGTCAATACTTGTGAAATTTCAATTTTGACAAACTTTTGATAGTGCTACTAATACTTGATAAAAAGCATCTAGTTTTTTTTTCACAATTTATACTTAATAACTGCTATAGTCATAAATATAAAAGCTAAAGGTACGAGTATAATACGATATCGCGGATTTTTTTGTGGATCTACTTCGGATTAGGCGTGTCCTAAGTTTTAGAACAGTCACTTTAAGATCACGCTAAATTAGACTTTAACGTAAACGGTATAAGATCGATCGAATTTACACAATTTTAGTCGGTAACAGAATTACCACCATTTTGGTACTATAAAGTACGGTAATTATTTTCATTTCATATACGGACAAAGTTTCCATCTGATGTCAAAATCGTCCGTCTTTTTGCGTGACAATGGTCATTATCCAAGCTAATAATCCTGCTATGATCGTCTAGCTTCAGTTTCGCTTTACAGTTGCTGTTTTTTCTGGAACACCTCCATGAGTGCTTCGAGTAGGGGGTGTTCTGGCTAAAGGTGTATCCGTCCACCACGATCAGATGCCTTCCTGCTTGCGATGTCATCACTTGATACTCTATTTCTGCGTGAATGAGATGATTTAAATCATTAAACTTAGGTCTATAACACGTTTTACAGTTAAGGGCAACTTTAGTCTACAGTGCTACTTATATAAATTATAGTTTATATGATTCATAATGTTTTTACGTACCTCTGACAACCCCCTTTTGACATCCTCAAGGATCTAAGCGCGTTGAGATCTGAGATGTCTACCGTACTTGAGGATTACAGTCGTGTCGTGATCCTATTTTTTTTTTATTTCATTACACGATAATGTACAAGTTTAGATATGCAATCATTATTTTAAGTTTTAGAAATCCAAAAGCCAAATTAAGTTTTACAAATCGGAAGATGATTTTAACTCAATAAAATGCCTTATGACTTTTTTGGAGTATATAATTTAAAAAGATTAGTATATATATAAAAAAGACTGCGCCGTCTAGTGAAACCTAAGGGATAATAAAATGTACAGCGAAAGATATTATAGATATTATTTCTTAAACTTCTTGTATACTTTAATGTGCTATTGGTAATAAAAAGAGTTACTTGCTCACTAGAACTTTGCGATTTCGGGATGTCACCTTTTCATAAAAAAAGTGTTTAGTGTGTAAAAAAATATTTATTTTTAGTTTTATAAACTAATTTGATAAATTTGATTAAAAATAATTTGTAGTATGATCTATTCAATATATTTTATAGTAGCAATGCTTTTGGGAGGATGACAATGATTATTATTCAGGCTGACTATATTATTTCCTTTATCAAGTTTCACCTTTGCTTTGCATCGACCTTTGCTTCTTGTTGAGCAGAACCACGTGTAACGAGACATTTGGGCGAAGGTGTAGCCATCTATCAAAATTAACTCCTTGCCCTTTTGGGACCTTACCAACTCGTAATATTGACCTGCAAACGAAGGAATTCATAAAAAAACTTAACCTATTTAAAAAAATAGGGTCCCTGGTTGGGTCACAAGAGGTACAGGGTTGATAACTATGTCTAACTGTCACTTTCCCTCAGCAACCATACAAATAATCAAACAGAGATAAAAAAAACGAAAAAATAAACGTCGGGAAAATAAATTAAAGGTAATTACGTGATAAAGACCCGTGTCAAAATCAATAGTTATGTCTACTAATCACGAAAATTGAAAAATAATAAAGATAACAATGTTTATGAGATAAAAAAACTCTTTATTGTAAACTAAATTCAATTCAACATAGAAATAACTATAATAAAATAAAACATCTTTATAAATAAATAGGCTCATAATGGCCCCAAATATGATAGATATCTTCTCGCATATCACAAAAACAGGTATTTAGGCAATCTTATTAAAGCGACCTTTGAATAGACTGAATTTTACAAAAACCATAGAGAACAATACAAATAATACTACTTATACATTTTTATACGGGTCTTTATCACGTAATTAACTTTAATTTATTTTCCCGACGTTTCGGCTATGTTACAGTAGCCATGGTCGCGGGTTGACTGTTACAGATAATTACGTGATAAAAACCCGTGTAAAAATCTATAGTTATGTCTACTAATCAGGATAGTTTGAACAATAATACTGTTATATACGAACATAAGTATCTGAGGCAGGCAAGTACATAGTTCTCCTAGGATGGCAATGCTCGTTGCATAAGCTGACGATCCTGTCGTAGTCATCTAGTTTCAATCTCGCCTTACAATCACGGTTCTTTGTGGAGCACGTCCACACGTAACGAGAATTTCTACAAAAGTTGAATCCGTCTATCATAATAAGATCCTTCCCCTTTTGAGACTTTATCATTTTGAATCCATGACCTGCAACTACCAACCAACTTTGTAACTTTGTGTACCTAATAGCGCTTTGTGTAGTGCTAGTTGGAACTAAATACGAGAAGTGTCGTCGACAATTTCGGTGTATACAACGAAAGTTATCCTAAAAAATATATTTTGAAATATGATAAAGTTGTAATCAGTGTCATCCCAGAGTATTTTTTCGATAACGAAAAAAGAATTAATGTCAGACCAGCCGTGAGTAATCGATGTATAGTATTATTACATTTACACATCAATAATATAGACGCCAAAATGGAATTAGTGAACGCAGTATCTACATGATCGCTGTATATTATATACGTATATAAGTATCTGTAGCAGGCAAGTACAACATCTTTCTAAGATGGCAATGCTCGTTGTACAAACTGACAATTCTGCCATTATCGTCTAGTTTCACTTTCGCTTTGCAGTTAGGGTTCCTTGTCGAGCACGGCCAGATATAACGGGACATTTGGGCGAAGGCGTATCCATCAATTACGATAAGAGATTTTCCCATTTTCGATTTCGTCACTTGATATTCATAGCCTGCAAGTGAAGACAGGGTTTAACTACTGTTGTTGAGTGTTTGTAAATACGGAACACTTACAAGTGCAGTCAAAACTCTAAGAGCTAAAAACTCAAAAGAAGTTTACCCTGAAAGTATGGCTTTAACCGGTAATATTTATTATGAAGATTATTTTCATCTAAATCAGTCATCGAGTGGTAAACTAATATTAATAATAACGTAGACACAAGTCAATAAAAAAAAATATAAAAGAAACATTTTACTTCAATCAGTTCTACGATTTGTACAGTTACAAATAATAGTTTTTTAGTTTAATAAATAGACTAGAGCATGATACAACTTAACCCTTGTCTTCAAACGTACTATTAAATGTCATTATGATCAACATTATTGCTATAAGAATCAATAGTTTTCACATAGGTTCTTTCACAATAACAAAATAGCTAACTACTCTGCGGATCTTTATTGCAGTTATTGCTGTTGCGTAGGGCTTACCAGTATGTTTTAACATCTTTATCCTCAGCTCACTCAAGCCTCACAGTGGTAGAGCTAAGAATAAACACTATATCGTTTCATAATCATCCGTTTTCTTCGCACGAACTCGACTTGGCGGATGGTAAATATGATCTCCCTTATATTTCTCTATCAGTCCTTTGTTTAGCACAAATCTCGCTTTACATCGTTGCCCATTATGTTTTCTGGAGCAGACCCAGTATCGTCCTTTGTTCGGGCCCTTTCCCGTAGTAGTGAACATGTAACCCTCGACTAGAAGGCAATCACATCCCTTCTGAGATTTTACAACTTCATACGGCACGAAGGCTTCTGAAACATTGATTTTATGAACTCATAATCATTTCTCGTCTGTTTTACGCTGGTGTTAATTTTCCCACCAATCAGTCTAAATGGTTGACTCAACTGGTAACTGGCTTCAGCTTTATCTGTTAAATTCGCAACGATGTGCAAGCCCATCACCGAACTGTCACGTATGGGATGCTAACTACTGCAAAATGTGGGCATATGCCAAATGTATTGTTTCCAAACTTTTCCCCTTTAAGATATTTTCGATGATCTAAGCTCCTGGAGATCTGAGAAAATGTCTACCGTACTTGGGAATTTAAATTGTGATCATATTTATTTATTTTTTCATTTGATATCGGAAAATTAACATCTTTTTTAAATATATACGAGCAAGTCATTTATTTACAGATTAAAAAAATTATTTTTAAAATTTAATAATTTTATTTTGTTTTATTACCTTCCTATCAATGTGATACTACGATATTTAAATAAAACACAACATAAAGAGAAGTAAAAAATAACTTTTTACTTTTAAAACCAAATATGTTCCAAACTTAATAACAAAAAGAAAAAAAGGAAAAGTAAAATAAGTTTTGAGTTTTTGTTACAGCCATTTGGTATTTAGATTGCCCTTTACGGTAAACGAAAACGCACACACTGCATCTTAGTGCCTATGCACACCGCGTTTATGTAACGCGCTGTCGACGCGCGTTTGTCGCGATAAAGACGCTCTGCTCGCGAAGCTCTACTTAAAATCTACTAAAACTTAAAAATGCTGCTTGGTCCTATGGACGCTACGAGTACGAGTTAAGGTAGATTTATATTAGACCGGGCCGTGCCGTGTACATGGCCCGGACGGCCCGTACGGGCCCGTCTACTAACTAAAGGCTACTGCCCGGAACGAACACGGTACGTCCCGGACACGGCCCGGTCTAATATAAATCTACCCTTATGCTACGAGTAGGTACGAGTATTATGATTATGACAGCTACTTTATCATTGCTACATCATGATTTTAAAGCGACTAAGTGCTCCTACACAAAAGCACGTCTATGTGCTGTGCATTCTTAGATGTTCTTCATTCAATGCGTATGTATGTATACTATTGTATACTTTAATTATAATAAATTTTGACGTCATAAGTTTTTTAAGTATAGTTGTGACGTCATAACTCAAGTGCCTGCACGAAGCATCTCTATAGGGTCATCCAATGAGTACGTCAATGACGAAAGCTGGGATCAGTGTGGTAGATCCGAAAGCAGTTCCCTACACACAAAGCAGGCTTCTCCGAACAAGTCGCACATATAAACGTTGTCTTCTTGTACGATCTAGTCCAAGTGCAAACTCGACATGGCTTGGCTTGAGCTAACAGTTTTTTTGGGTCTGGTGATCGTTTTTGTAAAAAGTGGTATAACACTGGCTTAGCTTGAACAGGTGGCGAATCAGAGGCAGCTGCAATAAAGTTTTCCTGTTATTCTCTGGATGAGCTTTATGTGTATCGATAATAAAAAAGAGACAGCCCTAATTTCCCAGATATTTTAACTGAGAGTGTCTTACACATTCAGTTACGAAAACCCTAGGCCTAAATGCCTAGGGTTTAGCGTTTTAAATAGCAGGTGAGTAGTGAGTAAGTTCCTATGGACTAATAAAAACAGGACATTAGAAATTATAATTTAATATAATTTATTGCACAACAAAGAGTATTATTTACAATAGAACACGACTATGAAATAACGAATTTAAAAAATCATAATAATACACATTTCTTTATCTATTTATCATCTAATCGTATAATACACATTATGACTTTTATTTCCTATCATTGCTAACCAGACGTTCTAAGATTTACACTTGATTATTTTCATAAACTCCATTTAAATACAATTTAGAATTAATGACTGTAAATAGTATTTTCTTATAAATGGGCAAACTAGTTACCCTCTGAAAGATCGCTATCAAAGAAAACATCGCTCTAAAGTACTAGTTAGAGTCTAAACCATTCCCATATAACCCGGAGATTATTCAGTTGTGGACAGTGAGTTTTAAACACTGCTTATTGACTTTCATGGTCACTACTTTAGGTCAGCAACCTGTTTATTCTGGCCCTGAAAAGAACCGATCGTAGTGGCGCCAGATTTGTGCATTTGCATTGCACCTTTGTAAGATTTACTTTGACTTTCTCTATTGTCTAAAAAATCCTAAAAGTGTGACGAGACATAGCGCGACATTCGAGCGCGGCATTCGCCTGTCACAAATTTGCCGCGTGAATAGATTTAACATACAGTTAAATGTGCGCGCAGCCGTCCTCCAATCATAGCGCGGCTAGTCGCGGCTATCGCGCTCTGATGCCGCACAATGTCTGGTCACACCATAGGATCAGTTTTCGGTGTATGAGCCCAGTACCTCTCAGTGACACTAGTATACGGCAGCCTTGTTTTCTATATTCACCTTCATAAACGTACCGTCTTCCTTCACTAAATAAACTGGCCTGTGATGCGTGTGATCATCTATTTTTGGGGCAACAATAACATCCCCACAAGAGGTAAGCTTTAATTTAGCCTTACAGCCAGAATCTTTTTTCGAACAGTATAAGTTGTTTGTCTTTCTATGTCGTGAGAAGGTGAATCCATCGAGCATAATCAGAAATCCGCCGTATCTGGTCGGTATCATTTTATACCGAAGCTGTCTAGGGTCTTCTTGTGAAGGCCCTGCAATAAATAATTACAGCCATCACGTCTTTACCACATTGACAAGTTTTACAATAATTAGCTAGCCCCCCCCATCACAGGGTATCCTAGTTCGGGGGCTAGTAAACCACTAATTTACTCTATAATAGTCCACAAATTTATCTTCTAATTTACAAACTTATTAAGTCTATTAATACTAGTAGTCTATTAATACTACTGTTTTAAGTACGTATAATACTGTACTTCAAAAATATTTAGTTACAAATAAATTATTATTATTATAATAATTGCCTTTGATAAGGATATATCTTAGTTGTTTTTTGATCAAATACAACAATTGTACAAACATTGACAAACAGTATTGTGTATGTTACATTAAACTTACTTAAGCTACGAGAGTGAGAAAACCTCGCTCGACCAAAAGTCGAGTTTCCTCAATCATTTTTCCCTTTTTGAGTTCCGTACCCAATGTGTAAAAACGGGACATTATTACTAAGACTTCGCTGTCTGTCCGTCCGTCTTTCACAGGGCTGTATCTCATGAACCATGATAGCCAGATAGTTGAAATTTTTACAGATGATTTATTTCTGTTGCCGCTATTACAAAAATACTAAAAGCAGAATAAAATAAATATTTAAGTGGGGCTCCCATACAACAAACGTGTTTTTTGCCGTTTTTTATAGAATGATACGGAACCCTTCGTGCACGAGTCCGAATCGCACTTGGCCGGTTTTCTATTGCTTATAACTTTAGAACAGAACCCCCTTTTTCACTAGAAGTTACGAGCCTCTTCAAGTTTTAAGGTGCACTATTGTATGCATATATTATATGTGCAATATTATATGTGCAATATTATATGTGCATATATATATGTCATACATATATATATGCATATTATATACACTTTGCTATGAAACTATTATTCTCTTGTAAGCATCGTCAAATCATTATTTGCGCTAAACTGTAACTGAACTTTGGGTATTGAGGCTTATTTCTTTGCCAGTATTTGCGTGATTTCCGCAAAGTGACGCCTGTATAAATAAATAAATATTGGTGGACATTTTACACATCGCCATCTAGCCCCAAACTAAGCAAAGCTTGTACTATGGGAACTAGATAACTGATAGAATACTTATATACTTTTTTTGTAAATACATACACATGATACATACTACCACCCAGACAAAGAGCAAATATCTATGTTCATCACACAAATATTTGCTATATCAATTAGATATCTTCACATACGACCCACAATCGGACTTAACATATTGCGGCGGAGGGTGAGCATGCACACACTCGTGAGCATTAACAATGCTGCCATCCTTGTCCATCCTGACTCGCACCTTGCAACCAGACTCCTTCTTCGAACAGTAGTATGTGTAAGTACTCTGCTTGGAGTAGGTATACCCTTGGAACATGAGAAGGGGTCGGCAGCGTCCCGAGTCTATGAAGTGGTAATCGAAAACTCCTGAAATAAATGTTAAAAATCAATGTGAAGCATTCACAACAACATAGTGAAAATAGTATCAGACAAGTACGATTAACTAAATAATTAACATTTATAAATTTATTTTGTATTTTTCTCTTCTGTCTTTTGTTATTTAATGTGTGTGTTTTTTTTTTAATTGTTTGTATGTACCTAAATGTGCAATTTCATGGACCTAGTTGTCTGCAATAAAAAGATTTAAATTGAGTTTGAATAAATAATATGTTTAGAGAAAATTTGCAATGTTCCCGTAGTAGACATTTTTACATCTTCCCTTTTTACTGTGAGATGATCACTCTTATAATTACAAATGATCAGAAAAACTTAGAAGACATAACAGATTTATTTAATACAAATAGTATAACTATCCCAATCATAGGACTAAAATAAGAAGCTTCTCAATAAATATAAATATTATTTTTCTTAAAAAAAATCTTATAAAGGTCAAACACAGCGCTAGCCGC
Organism: Hydriomena furcata; assembly: GCA_912999785.1. Classification (NCBI taxonomy): domain Eukaryota; kingdom Metazoa; phylum Arthropoda; class Insecta; order Lepidoptera; family Geometridae; genus Hydriomena; species Hydriomena furcata. The sequence goes on along the minus strand of OU538831.1, from coordinate 2,690,186 downwards.
ACACGGCAGCCGCGCTCAAATGCCGCGCTATGTTTGATCACACCTTTAACATAACGTGTAATATCATAGGTGCCTAATGCGATTGTTTTTATCGAAGGCTTAGTTATTTATTTTTGGATGAACCCGACGATATTTTGGCGGAGGATGTATGTGCACACACTCGTGAGCATTGAGGATGTTGCCCAGCTTGTCCATAGTAATTCGCACCTTGCAACCAGCCTCCTTCTTCGAGCAGTAGTATCTGTACGCACTTTGTTTAGAGTAAGTATACCCTTGGAACATAAGGAGAGGTCGGCAGCGACCAGAGTCTATGAAATGATAGTTGAAACCACCTGGAATCAAAACCATAATTAGAGAAATTCACTCAATTAAATTAAACATAGGATACGAGTATAATGGTGGTGATTATGAGGTGTCCACGCTAAAAGTTAAAATTCCTAAAACAAGATCGCTCTTATTCCTTTTATGTTAAAGCCTAAACTAGCGTAATCTCAATTAAAAACTATATTACGAATGTGCAAAAAAAAGTCAAAATTTCACTAAATGACTAACGAACTACTATTAAATTACTTAAAACTAGCCGTCGTTTTAGAAACGTTATTTTGATGTTACGCGAATTTAGACTTTAATTTAAAACAAATAAGAGCGATCGTTTTTTAGGATTTTAAACTTATAGCTTGGACACAACAAAATTGTTACCAATATCGGCTAGGATCGTCACGCAGTGGGTGCCTGAAGATGGGAGAAGACGCCGAAGAAGGCCGCGAAGACGCTGGCGTGACGACCTCGACTCATTCCAGACTTAGGCTATGTAGTCGATGTTCCAGACCGACTCGTGAGAAGAAGCTAGAGACCGCAAAGCTTGGAAGAGAATGGTGAAGACCTATGCCCAGCAGTGGAACAATCATCATCTTCCCACCTTTATCCAACTTAAGTGGGGTTGGCAATATAGGTTAAATATATGATAAGATTTATGAATATAACTAGGTAAAGGTTAACAATAAGTGTACAAGACTCAATAAGAAAACGCCTCCAGCGCCTCATTTTAGGGTCAGCTTGGTATAAAAAAAAATATATTTTATTCAATCATTTATTTAAAAAACAAAAAAATAGTAACCTAATGTTGAACCTATGTGATAATATTTAAAATTTTAGGTTGGTTTTTGCAGTCCACCGGGATAGACTAGTAGGTACTTGTTCCAAATATTGATAAAACACGATCAAAATATAAATAGTGGGTTAGAAATAAGGTTATTTTTCTATATAAATTGTTTTTTTTTTATTAAGCCGAATTTTTACAAAAAAAAATTGACAACGTTTGCCGTGACAAACGTTATGTCAATTTTTTTTTGTAATAATCACATAGGAAAAAGCAATTTCAATTGCAGCTTCCAATTTTTTCCCTACAAACCTTGTACTCGTAAAATAAATTACGAATTTTGGTTTTGCGTTTTTTTTATCATTTAGGGGTTGTTTTTCGTATTATAAGTCATATATCAGAATAAATAAAGGGGGACCTTTATACCTTTACCTACACTTTTTTACCTTTATACTACAGCAAAATTTCATCTTAATCCGTTTTGCCGTTTATTTTTGATTAGAGAACAAACATAGCAGCCTTATCACAAACTTTCGCATTTATAATATTATTAGGATAAATATTGGTGGAAATTATCACACAGCGCCAACTAGCCCCAAACTAAACAAAGCTTGTACTAAAATGTTACTTAAATGTTTCGCTTTAGTTATGTACTCGTACGTTTAAATCAGAGTTTTTTTTTTTTTTCATTTTTTATTATGCTAATATATTTCGATTTTATTTAATAAGCGATCACAAAAGAAGCATTAAATTCTATGTATTAACACTATAACGAAGAAAATAATTATAAGCATTTTTTTTTATTTGATTCTATATTCTATCTATAATATACACTTAACTCATCCTCTATCTATCGAGTAATTTGCTTTTAATCTCTTTCAGTTATTTTCGTAGAATTATTCGCGGGAGTATCCTCATCTAAATATTCAATTTCAAAATCTTCCACGTCTTTTCCATCTCCTTCTTGAAGAATAATATACTTTTCTACGACTTCTTCGGTAACATCCTCGTGTGATTCTACTTCTTTATAAACACTTTCTTTTGGTTCTCTTTCTTCAACTACGCTAGAACCGGAGGCTACCGATGTTTTCCCTGGAAATACATTTGATTTAAAGTTTAGATACAATCCAAAAACATAATATTTATATAATCGTTACGTTACTGACTGACTAGCAACCAACCCTGAAACTGCTGAAAACCTGAAGTTAGGAGGTTAGCCTTGTTACAATTTAAGGGTATGCTGAGGAGAGTTGTAGTTAGTAAGGTAATGAGTCAACACTCCTCTAACATGGATATTATATTAACTTTATTTCCTACCTTGTTTAGTTAGCTGTTTCGCAGCTGTTTTGTATATTTCTTTTTCATTATCGCCACTTTCTTTGTTATCTTTGTCGTCTTCAAACACATTTATGCGTTGATAATTTTCTCTTGCGTAAATGGATGGGTGAATATTTTTAAAATGCCTCCTCATGTTACCAATCAATCCATGAGGCAAACTTAAAACTTTTTTACACACAATACATTCGTGTTCCTTAAAACCAAGTCTGTTTACATATTTTCTCACCCATCCTCTTTTCACAATAGTCTTCGATCGGGTAGCTGCTTTTCCTAAAAAAAAATTTTTTTAATTGTTTTAATTTATAGCCCACAATAGTCTGTGTTAATTCCAGTATTTCCAAGATCCTTACCTTGTTCTTTGTTTGTTTCTTCTTCAGCATTTGAATCAAGATACTTCGTACCTTGTTTTTTGTTTAGTTCTTCTTCAGCATCCGAATCAAGATACTCCGTACCTTGTTCTTTGTTTACTTCTTCTTCAGCATTTGAATCAAGATACTTCGTATCTTGTTCCTTGTTTACTTCTTCTTCAAAATCCAAAAGTAAGTGCTGATCTGTTTCTTTTGCACAGATGTATGGATGTAGGAGTTTAAAATGTCGAAGCATATTACCGATAAATCCTCGTGGCGTGCTTAAAACTTTTTTACACACATCACATTCATACGCGTTAGGGCCATATCTGGTGACGTATTTCCTCACCCATCCTTTATTCGAATCTGTTTTAGAATCTAAATTATTTCCTGTAAATAAAACGATTTAATATTTATTTTATATTATAAAATATACACCTATTACCGACAAGCGCAAAAACCTAAACCAAGTCTATAAGTTGTAATTGTTTGTCAGAATTCACTTTAATCATAAAAATGTTTTTATTGTTAGTCGATCACAATCTTTCCCGTATCCTGTTTCATTTTCATGAAAGAAAGGTAGACAACGCGCGAATATTTAAGTTTTTATCTTAAATATTGACTTGAAATACACATTACAATCCGAAGGTAGGGTTCGAATCCCGGCATAGATTTATATGTATTTGAAAAATACGTGCTCTAAGCGGTGAAGGAAAACATTGTATGAAAACCAGTAAATATTCTTATAAGCAGCGATGGGCTTGCAACCTGACATTTATGAAATACTTAAGGGTTGAATTTTGTAAAATGTGGGCATGTGCCACATATAACATTTGGACGTGGTTCTGCCTTAGAGATGTCTAAGTGGGGTCGCCCATTTAAGGATCCAATCCAAGCACCTGGAGATTTGAGAGTATGTCTGTCCACCGTACTTGGGGATTACAGTCAAGATACCAAATTTCTCTTTGTTTTCAATCACAAGCTCAATTTACTCTTATTCCAGTAGTTGTTTCAGTATACTTTACCTTTTTTCGAGAGCTGCATACGAAAATGCTTCTCAGCCAAATGTCCTTCCGTGTTTTTTGTTTTATCTCCACAAATTTTGCAAATGTATGAGTCACGTTCAAGTTTTTTGAAATAAATATTTCTCGATCTTGCGCTACATGTAGACAAGAAAAAAAACGGTCAAATCGACTCGGGCTCGCAAAGGCAGGTTAGTACCAGAAATAAAATCTAAACCTCATTTAAGGACTATGATTGTGAAATAAAATCTGCAGTTTTCTTGTAATCTAACTTATCTACCAACTAAGTCAAAAAAATATACGAATAAAAGCTAATATACAAGAAAGGCTTGAAACTTAGCCCTAGTTTATGTATGTAGCTTGGACAAATTTGGACAGTATACTCAGTACTCACTCATCTTCAGGTTTCGCTATTTTTTTTTGACAGTTTTCCATTTCTTCTTCGTTTATCGTATTCATATCAAGAAAATAAACAGCTCGTTCTTTTTCTAATATATCTGGATGTTTCTGTTCCATGTGCTTATTCAAACTAACTTGTTTTAGCACAGCTTCACACACGTTGCATTTATATAAAAGTGCACTTATTTTAGTCACATAAGTCTTAAACCAACCTAGGTCGGCTTTGCTTAAAAACGATTCCTCATCTGAAAACGAAGAATATTTTTGAATCGATGGCATAGCTGTAAAGTTTTTGTGACTTTACTCACAGAGCCAACTTAACAGATTATAATATATTTAGATCATTATCACGCTTTATCTTCCCCACTAGATTAACCACGAAGGTACCATTAGTTAGAAAAAATATTTTATTAAAAGTATTTTTATTTTTAATCCAAATTAAGCCGAGCTTTAGTTTGGAGTCATTAGCGTCACGGGTCAAACTACTTCAGATTTTACAGACTCTTCGAACTTACAATTATTTTGCACATAATTAGGATTTTCATCCTAAATCTAACTAATTATTCCTTACATATAGATTTTGAGTAGTACTTACTATATTTTTTTTTTGCCTGCTGCATCCTCATATAAGTCTTGGGGTGTTTAAATTTTAAATGTCTCGTCATATTACCGCTCCGTTTCATCAAACAAAGCTTACATCGCACGACAGGAAAACCTATATCCTTGAAATAATTCCAAACCTGGCTCCGTTTTTTTGACACTGAAACAATAAATCATATGTAGTTTAAGATTATGCTCTATATACAAAATATATTTAGACTTCAATTAAAAATAAAAAATCTGCAACTTTTATTAACAATATTTTTATTATACAAAGAACTTATATTAATACATATAAGCAAGTAGAATAAAAAAAATTGTGTTCAATATAAATTTTACTTTTGTATTAATTAATAATGTAAGTGCGTAAAATGAAGGGCAGGCACTTTTTATCAAAATATAAATTCTTCAACGTAGTAGTAAGTAATTTGAAATTTTACAATATTATGTTTCTGGGTTCACTATTCAGGTAATTTAAAAAACATACATAACTTTCTCCTCTTCATAACTCGAAAACTACAATAGTTAGAATAGCTGTAAAAGTCTGTAGTATCGGCCTACCATTTGGGAAATAGCATGTTTTTATTATTGATGCATATATTTCACCATAATAAAGTTTAATATTTTGTAAGCGTGTCTATTATATCAGGTATTTATTATTTTATAGGTATGTATATCTATATTTTTTAATTCCATCAACCATTTTATCATCAAAAGCCTATTGCATACTAGCTTCTGCTTCGTATACAGCTGGATGCTTTCTTCGAATATGACGTTTCATATTATCATACTTTCCTTTCGTCATTCGTATAACTGCATCACACACTTTACATTCATAATAAAAATAAATAAATATTGGCGGACTTTGCACACAGCGTCATCTAGCCCCAAACTAAGCAAAGCTTGTATTATGGGAACCAGATAACTGATAGAATACTTAAATACGTTTTTTTGTAAATACATACTTATTATACATATTAACACCCAGACACAGAACAAACATTTATGTTCATCACACAAATGTTTGCTCTGGGTGGGGATCGAACCCACAACCTACAGCGCAGAAGGCAGAGTTACTACCAACTGAGCTGTGAGTAAGTGCCATCAAGCTTTATCATTAAGTTTTTGACCCAAGATCGGTTGAAATCTACAATGTTAAAGATATTGGTTTAATCGTTTATTTGTTAATGTTTTTACTGAATAGCTTAAGTAACGTAACATAATACCACTTAGCTTCATAGTACATACTATCCCTGATAGGTGATTGAACTCTAAAGTTCTTAGAAGTACAATATTATGCCATTAGTTACTTTTCTGTTTTATAGAAAAAAAAACTAAAAAGATTAGGGCTCAACAAATTCTTAAAAGTAAAGTTCACGTTCACCGTCATTTATAGCTTCATATACCCATTTGCAGTTCTAATGTACTCCGGTGGGTAATGGTTGTGGGATTCGTCTACATTGACCACAAGTCCTTCGTTATTCAATTTCACTTTGGCCTTGCATCCCAAGCTTTGCTTAGAGCAATAGTAGTGTCTGAAGTTCTTTGTTGGTTGTGCTTGCCAATATGTATATTTGTTCATCATCAACAACTTTCTATGCCTTTGCGTGGTAATAAACTTGTAAACTGCAAAATATTGTACGATATTTCTTTATTATAAGTATCTTCTTCATAAACACATCGAAACAATATTAACAGAAAATGGTGGATTCACCTCGATGCGTCAATGATATGATAACAAGAAACAGTTGAGCTATCTAAACCGTGACCGTTATAAACAATCTGTAATAACTCAACTGATCCAAAACATTACCAATCAGAGGCGTCCCAAGTATTAGTTACTTGATTATTTTACAATATACTTACAACTGATCTGTACTTACTAATTTATTTGACGGTGATCTATTCCAAGCAACCAAAAACAATTTTCGGTTAGTCAAGGAAAAAAAAAGCTTTTAAAATGGAGCCACATCGAATGCATGAGTAAATGAGTAGGTATGTACGTACATAATGTATTTAACTTATTAACTACTCACAAAATTGAAACTCTCTCGTTTTATAATATTAGTTAGACATAATATAATAAGTGTACCTATATAATATTACGGCAGTCTGATTGAGAGCGTTTGGTCACTTTAAACTTTAACATACTTTCCATTAGAAGTTTTTAAGTACCGCGGTGGCTCATGATTATGTGACTGGTCTGCTTTAATAACTACCCCACTAGGATCCAGTTTCACTTTTCCTTTGCATCCAGTAGCATGTTTCGAACAATAATAGTTGCCAGTGCGTGCCATCTGGCAGTATGTGTAGTTGTTCATCATAAGGAGATGTTTGCCTTTACCCGTCGGAATGAACACATAATCTGCAAAAATAATACCTTATAATCTACCCGGCTGCGCCAGATTTTAAAAGTAAAAACGAATCTGATACCCAACTTGAATATATGTTGTCGAAAATTTGTGTAAATAGTCGTCTGTATAATTTAAATGATAAAGAAATAAAACATGATCAATCATATTAATTCTTTCATAAATACAGCCATATATAGTATCCTAAAATATATTCCTTTTACAAGTTTTGCGTTGGTTCATGATTGTTCGACATTTGTGTCGAACAATCATACACAGGAGATACTTGAAAAGAAGAAACAGACAAAATATTAGACATTTTTTAAACAACTAAAACTTTAATCTTTTTAGGGTTCCGTACCCAAAGGGTAAAAACGGGACCCTATTACTAAGACTTCGCTGTCCGTCTGTCTGTCACAGGGCTGTATCTCATGAACCGTGATAGCAGTTGAAATTTTCACAGATTATGTATTTCTGTTGCTGCTATAACAACAAATACTAAAAACGGAATAAAATAAATATTTAAGGGGAGCTCCCATACAACAAACGTGATTTTTATGCCGTTTTTATAGATAATGGTACGGAACCCTTCGTGCGCGAGTCCTACTCGCACTTGGCCGGTTTTTTTTCTAGAACTTAATCGCACATATTTAAATTTTGATATACTGTCCGTTACCAAGTTTCATATATCGCGGTGCCTCGTGATTATGACATTGATCTGCTTTTAAGACCGCTCCTTTGCTATCCAGCTTTACCCTTGCTTTGCATGATCCAGCAGACCAATAACTCGAACAATAATAGTTCCCAGTGTTGTTCACTTGGCAGTGCGTATAGTTGTTCATCATCAGTAATTTTTTGCCTTTCCCAGTCGGTATGAATATATAATCTGTGAAACGATGCTTTTAAATGAATACGGCTGCGCCACATTTTTCCGAAACAGAAATTGACACTAATTTAATAAAAGCAATAGTTTTTTTTTATAAATAAAACAAAATCATTTAATTAACATACAATATATAAGTTGCAAATTATTTTTTTATTTATCAATCATCATTATGTTAGTATTAAAAAAAGAAAACTCACGTAAATCTAGCCCTGGGCATTTGGCATTCTCCAATAGTAACTTAAAATTCGTATTATACGAGTAATTATTTTAAAGAAATTAGTTATTACAAATTTTGACCCACTCCCCGGAACCAGTTTTCTTATAAATCGGGGGAGGATGATTGTGGTCGCCTTCAATGGACTCAATGCCCCCATCAACCCCTAATGTGAGTCGAGCTCTACACCCTAAAAGCCTCTTCGAGCAATAGTACCTCTTGCTGTCATGGTTATGGGAATAAGTATGGTGTCTCCACATCAAAATGTGTCTTCCTTTTCGAGTTTCGATTAGTTCATATTCTAAAATTACAGTATTATTTGTTACAGTATAATTTTATTATATGAAACGCTTTGAATAGTATTTCGAACAAGTAAGTATGGAGGAACTATCAAACAGGATGAGAAAATAAAACAACAATTTAGATGAAGTTAAGGAATTTATATTTAATATAGATAGGTACATGAATTTTTTTTTCCCGAATTAAAGAAATAAAGTGTAAAAGAAGGGAGGTTATTTCGATTATCGAACTGACAATCAACAGCTATGACAGTAACGAAATGTAAATTACGATATCTTAATATACTCTCCCTTAGATGTCATAGCGTACACTGGCGGTGGATGGGTATGATCTCCTTTAACAGATTCGATTCTCCCATCAAGCCCCAGTTTCAAGGTAGATTTACATCCTGATATATATTTTGAGCAGTAGTATCTTCTGCCGTTGTGGTCCTGAGCGTATGTATATTTCTTCCACATTAGGAGATGCCTACCTTTTCTAGTGGGAATTAGTTCATATTCTGAAAAAAATATTTTAATTTTATTATCCAGCCGAATTGGTTGTACCTAGATACCTATATTACCGAGTTTGAAAGAACCAGAAAATAGTTTTAGACATAGTTTTTAAAATGCCAAAATAAACCAGTCTGCTTGATGGTTTAATTAAATTCATGTCATGGAAATAATACATTACTTTTTAAGTAAATCTTTATTAATATACTCGAAGTAAATGCGACGAAAATGTCCATACTTACATACCTACTAAATAAGTATTGAAATTTGATGGGTATATTTTTATATGCATTCGAGGACAAGACAAATTTTGTGTTCTGTTAAATTTCTTTTAAATAATTACATAATTAAACAATTCAGCTTCCACAGACATAGTTTAGACCCTAATGAACTGTCCCGTATTAGTCTTAACATAAACTGGTGGAGGGTGATTATGTTCTCCTGAACTTGATTCAATTTTCTCATTCAACCCAAGTTTGAAACGTGTTTTGCACCCTTTACGTTTCTGGCTGCAATAGTAATATCTTCGGCCGCAGTGAGTGTACTTCTTCCACCTTATAAGCTTGTGGCCTCTTTGCGATAGTATGATTTCATAATCTGAAATGTACGAGTAGCATCATACCCATCGATCACACAGCCACACAACAACTCCACATGCAAGGCGAACACTTTCTCACAACACAATAGGCATATACTGCTCATATAAGACATCAAGCGCGATTCACGATGCGACCGCAGCGGGCTGTGACGTTGAACCGGCCAATCAGAATTTATTTTTTACCGCTGCCCCTGACCCGCACACCTCAACGGTTCGACAGAATTGTTTGATGAAGAAATAAAGCCATTAGGCGTCTATTGGGCTATGTGGTCGATGATCACATCACGGCATACATTAGCGCGAAGAGCAGCCATTTGTTTAAATCTAACTTTTGGTTTAAAACGTATGGCTTTATCACTTTCGCACCGCGAGTAATACTGCTTTAGTCTTACTTTATAGATTGTAGTACGGCCCCTGTTAGGGTTAGCCAGAGGTTTAGGGGCCGAGTATCGCAAGTATTGATAATAAAACTCAATTAGGTAAGTACACCTACGTTTTTAATACTTGATACAATATGACTTTATGATGTAGGTACCTTTTTAATGACAAAATTCGCATTCGCATTCAATTGTGACAACTAAACCCGATGATCCAGCAGGGATCAGCATCTCTCGAGAAAACGGTTAAGAAAACGGACCCCAGTCTGTTAAACCATCCATACGCAATTGCTTTTTAGTGCAGTACTATAAAAGCGTGTTTAAAGTTGTTTAAACAACTAACAATTTTATTGAATTTGAATATATTGGCCAGAGCCAGTGACTACGTAGTTTGGTGGTGGATGTCTATGGTCTCCTTTTACATTAACAATTTTTCCATTTGTTAGTTTCAAGCGTGCCCTGCATCCTAGTCTGCTTCGAGCTGAACAGTAATAGTTTCCAGTGGTATACGAGTAGGTAAATCCTCTCCACATAAGTAAATCAGCTCCTTTGCGTCGGCTTGGTATGAATTTGTAATCTGTAAATTAAAAAAATATAGAATGACGTTTGTAATCCCCAAGTACGGTAGACATCTTCTCAGATTATCTTGATATCGCTCAGATCCTTGAAGATGTCTAATGGCAAGTCCAAACATTATATTTGGCATATGAGGTTAAACGTTTCGCAAAAAGAAAAATAAATAAATAAAACAATGAGAAAGCTTTTATTGAATAATAAGAAAATAAGCTTGAACAATTAAGGAGAAAGTAGAATTCGGCATAAAAATAATAATACTTAGAATAATTGCATAACAATAACAAGCAAAGAATGGACTTCACACAATATTAATAATAAAAATAAATATTGTTTTACACAGCGCCATCTAGCCCCAAATTAAGAAAAGCTTTTATTATGGGAACTAGATAACTGATAAAATACTTTATGTTTTTTTTTTGTAAATACATACTCTATAGTACTTACATTAAAACACCCAGACACAAAACAAACATCTATGTTCATGACAAAAATGTTTATATGAAGCAAAAAAAGTATATCAGGATCGTAGTAAGTGGAAAGCCGTGGTTTCTGTTGGGAAAAATGTGTATATTACTTTATATGCAATTGAATGGATCGAACCCACAACTTACAGCGCAGAAATCAGAACCACTATCAACTGAGCTGTGAGGCCATTATAACTATGTAAAATTGATTGATAAAGTATGATGATTAACCCTCGTATCCAAGAACGACACTATGAGAACACGCACCCACAGTGGACGAAAACTTTTTTCATAAAAATCACTTTGTGACACAAAAACAAAGTTGAGCTCTAGAGGCACACGGTCGTGTGCGCCATAGTGCCGCTCAACACATAAAGTGATGTTTATAAAAAAGACAAGTCTTTATCCCACATTTGTTACGAGACTGTTAGTGTACTAAATTTTGACATACGTTCCATTAACCATCCTATATATGGGAGGTGCATGGTGATGTTTGCCCTTTGCGAAGGCTACGTTCCCATGAGCATCAAGTTTGAGACTCGCCTTGCACTTCGCCTGCGACTGTTTAGAACAGTAGTAATTTCCAGCCTTCTCTGAGTACGTGTATCCTTTCCACATAACTATATGTTTGCCCTTCCGTGTCGGTATTAGGATCAAATCTGTAATGACACTTATATAAAACTACCTGCTTTTGGAATATTTTATGAGCATCTCACGACCAAATCCACCCTTTCTGTGTTACAATTTTGTTGAATTTTTTTATATATTTTATTATCTATAAAGGTTTTTTTATGTTGGTAACGCTAAAAGATACATAAATAAATACAAAAATGAGAAATCTTTATTGAATAAAAGAAAATAAGCTTGAAGAAACATGGAGAAAGTAGGAGCGGCTTAAAAAATAAAAAATACACATAATAATCGCGTAACAAGCAAAGAATGGACTTCATACAAAATTATACAATCTTAATAAAAAAATAAACCGGTGTACATACTTTTCTCGCCATCTAGCCCAAAATGAAGAAAAGCTTTTACTATGGGAACTAGATAACCCATTAAAACTTTTTTTTTCGTAAATATTTTACTCTTTGGTACATAAAAATATCGTAATAATGTAATAATAGATCGAACCCACAACCTACAGTGCAGAAGGCAGAGAGCCACTACCAACTGAGCTGTAAGGCTATCATAACTTAATTTGATTGATAAAGTAGGATGATTAAGTGTGTTTATCCCACATTTATTACATGACTGTTTGTGTACTACATTTTGACATACGTTCCATTAAAAATCTTATATATAGGAGGTGCGTGGTGATGCTCGCCCTTTGCGATGGCTACGTTCCCATGAGCATCAAGTTTGAGGCTAGCGTTGCACATCGCCCGCGTCTTTTTAGAACAATAGTAATGTCCATTCCTCTCTGAGTACGTGTATCCTTTCCACATAACTATATGTTTGCCCTTCCGTGTCGGTATTAGGATCAAATCTGTAATGTCACTAATATAAAACTATCTACTTTTAGAATATTAAGCAATTTATTTATTTATTTATTTTTATTTATTTATTATGGGTATCCAACAGTGATAACACAGTACAATGTAAAATAAAATATAGGGTAACTTAAATCTATGCGTATCACTAATTACAGAATACCACAGCATGCGTTAAAATAATTAAGCCTAAAAATGCAAAATTGAAGTACAAGGTGAGCAATAAACATCTTACGACTAAATCCATCCTTTCTGTATTATTATTTTTATCAATTAATCTATATAGATTTTTTTTTGTATTGATAATGCCATAAAAGCTACGTTTAAACACTTCCGTTAAAAAATAAATAAAATAATGAGAAAGCTTTTTATTGAATAATAAGAAAATAAGTTTGAACAAACACGGAGAAAGAAAGAGGCGGCTTAAAAATTTAAAAATGCATATAATAATCGCGTAACAAGCAAAGAATGGCCTTCATACAAAATTATACAATCTTAATATATAAATAAACTGGTTTACAGTACATACATTTCACACAGTGCTATCTGGCCCAAAACTAAGAAAAGCTTTTACTATAGGAACTAGATAGCTCATAAAAACTTTCTTTCGTAAATACTTTCCTCTTTAATACATTAAAACACCCAAAAACAAAACAAACATCTATGTTAATCACACAGAAAAATATCGAGAATAGATCGAACCCAAAACCTAGCGCAGAAGAACCACTACCAACTGAGCTGCGAAGCCATCATAACTTAATTTGATTGATTAAGTGTGTTTATGTGTGTGACTGTTTGTGTACTAAATCTTGATATACGTTCCATTAATCATCCTATATATGGGAGGTGCATGGTGATGTTCGCCCTTTGCGAAGGCTACTTTCCCATGAGCATCAAGTTTAAGGCTCGCCTTGCACTTCGCCCGCGTCTGTTTAGAAGAGCAGTAGTAATTCCCAGTCTGCTCCGAGTACGTGTATCCTTTCCACATAACGATATGTTTACCCTTCCGTGTCGGTATTAGGATCAAATCTGTAATGACACTAAGATATAACTATTCACTTTTAGACTGACGTCGCAATCTTTGTAAAATCACTTGCTTTCTAACGATACTCAATGGACGGTTAGATAATTCTTTATTCATCACCACACAAAAAATAACAATACAAAATAGCTTACACTCAAAAGGGCAAAAACTACATTACTATCCAGGCCTTTTGATGGCACGAACTACCGTGAATGACGGTGAAAGAAAATACTCAAACGTCTTATAAAAATTTCACCAGCACCCTTACAATACTTAAATTAACTAATAAACTATTAATTTCATTGTAAACATTCGAGATTTCTTTAGCACTAATTTCACAATTATTTACTCATAAACATTTCTGACTTTGTGGTATATTCCATTTAAGCGTATATATTTCGGTTGTGCGTGAAAGTGTTCTCCCTCAGCAAAAGCTAAATTACCACGAGCATCTAGTTTCAAACGGGCTTTACACTTAGCTTCAGTCTGTTTAGCAGAACAATAGTACTTCCCAGTGATCTCGTAGTACGTGTATCCTTTCCACATTGCGATATATTTGCCTTTTCTTGTAGGTATCAGGACAAAATCTGTAATATGAACGCCTGTTTCAAAAATATGATTTATTGATCGATACTATTAACGTAGTAGATAATATTAGTAGTATTAAGGCCTTTCAAAATTAGTAAATGAATTATAAAGCGTATGATATTTTTACGCGTTTAGCTGATAGATAGATCTTTATTGAACAAAAATAATATACATAGTGAGGATTTCAAAAGTAGAGTAGGCGGCCTTATCACGAACAAGCGACCACTTCTAGATCTTTGGGTCGTAAAAAAGTTGAACTTTAAGCAACTTTACAAACAATTAAAGACAGACTACTCACGTACAATCATATGAATGTGTAAAAATACCTACTAATAAATAAGACACGTTAGAATACTGACGTGATAAATATCATACGTCTAACCTTGCCTGTTTATTCCGTCAACCACGGATGAACCACAATATCGTTTATCCTTCTCCTTACGATTCTGATATACAGTTATTTAATTCTAATGTAAATTCCATTAGAGATCATATATCTGGGCGGATCGTGGTAATGTCGTCCTTCTGCGGATGTTATGTATCCATCAGCGTGGAGTTTAAGGCGAGCTTTGCATTTCCCTGCAGTCTGCTTGGCAGAGCAGTAGAACTTCCCGGTGATCTCGGAATACGTGTAGCCTCTCCACATCAATAAATTATTGCCTTTTGCGGTCGGTATCAGAACGTAATCTGTAAAATGGTTTTACTTTTTAAGTACAATTTTCTCGGATGCATATCTTTATCTACTATGATGGAGCATGGTATATCCTTTAAACCTTCGAGTTTCAACATCAGATCAGCGCCCTTTCATCTGTCGCATAATATTACATTGATTGGAACTTGACAGGAATGCAAAGTTTTAACTAGAATCGAGAAAAGTTTCACTAATCGTGTTTCTGTCTATAAATCTGTTATCTTTGTCATAAAAAACAAAACTGTATGTTTTGCGGTTATCGAGAAAAAAACGATTTTGCATTCATCAAAATATTTATTACTCGTCTTAAACTTTTAAATATTTTCCATGATGTAAAACATAGTTAGGTGGTTCATGTAAATGTTCGCCATGTACTTGGAGTATTTTCCCAACATTGTCCATTACCAAATGAGCTTTGCACCCTTTCCTTCTAAGAGAAGAACAATAATACTTTCCACTAGTCAGTTGGGAATACGTATATTTTTGGTACAGCAATATATGACCGCCTCTGGCCGTCGGTATAAGTGCAAAATCTGGTGTTCCTGCAAATAATTGTAGCACTAGTTACTATTTAACGTCTTAACAGAATTTTGTGGCCCAATTTTACTCTATTAGTCAACATAAAAAAGTATGCTAGATTTCCTCTCAGTTCGAAGCTATCTAAAGGGGGTAATCAGAAGCACGTTCAAACATTACTTTTGGCACATGGCCACATTTTGCAGTGGTAGTGTCTATACGCAACAGGTTGCAAATCCATCGCCGTTTATAAGAATACTACTCGTAACAGGTTTCCTCATGATGCGATGTCCTTCACCGTTATGAGCAAGTGTTAATGCACATATAAATTTTGAATAGAAAAATTTGCATGCATTGATGCATAATTAGTAGGTCGGTACCTAACCTACCCACCTGTCCGTAGTAGTGTACCAGTCTCTCACAAAGCATTATTAAGTAGGCACCTTACCTACAGCTACAGCTTAAACCTTTGTGAAGGAAAATAAAGAAAAATTCATTGTTATTAACTTTTATTTAGACTTCAACGTAAAGTAAACCAAATTAATGGTGACGATTCTGTTGTGTCCAAGCTTAACTTGAAATTTCGTAAAAAAACGATCACTCTTATTCTTTTTACACATCAAAGTGAAAACCCCAAATTACATGTTGATTAAATTTAGCTTGGACGTTTCTAATGGCGCCGGCACACTTACGTGTCGTGGCGCGGCGTGTCGCGCCACTAGCCAATCGCAAGACAGCGTTTGCGACACGACACGACACCCAAATGTGTCTCTAACCATACTAAATGTATGAAAGCGATTAGCTAGTGGCGTGTCGCGCCACGACACGACACGTAAGTGTGTCTCTGCCATAAATCACTTACGAAAATCGTAAATTTATTCAAAATAACCTAAGTTTTAGAACTGTCACATCGAGGTTACGCTAATTTAGACTTTAACGAAAAAGGAATAAGAGCGATCGTTTTTTAGGAATTTTAACTTGAACGTACTGAACGGACACTGGACACAACAGAATCGCCACCAAGAACATTTTAAGCAGTTAGTCGAGATCAACAGCATTACCACCATTGTATTACGACATGACGACATGAGCATTGAACACCCTAATTCAATTCATATACATCCTGAATAACGCATAGGGGATTATGTTTACTTCTTCATTCATTCATTGATTTTGCTGACGCAATTCTCCGCTTAATTTTATTTCTCGCACGTTCAAGCGGTGTCATATGTCTTACTAAGCGTTTCTTCTTATGGTAGTGCTCTAATTTTTTCCTTTTAATCGTTGCCCATTTCGTCGGATCCCGCTTGCATTTTTCTCTATAGCGCTGTTGCCTTTCAGCTGTGGTGAGAGCATTGCGTTTTACTCGTACTAAAACAATATTAGAACGTACGTTACGTAGGGAGAATCGTAAAAGACGGCGTTTTTATTAAAACAAAAAATCATTTATGATAATTTGTATTAGGTATATACATAATATGGAGCAAAAGATAACGTTGATAAACCATGATAGCACGTGAAGATAATTAATGAATTCGCCGGGTGGAGTTTATTAGTTTTAATAATGTATAAATTCAGTGTTATTAATTATTTGTGCTCAAATAAATAAATAAATTATTATTATTATTTTAGTTTGTGATAGTGCAATTGGAAATGCATCCTTGTCTAGGGGCAGATCGTGGCTCCAATTTCCACTCGATCGATAACGATTTAGGATCTTATAAAATCCTTTTTAATGATGAAGTCTCACATAGGTCCCAGTCGGAGTTTTATAGTATTTTGGGGGCTCGTGATAGTGCTCGCCTTGCACCAGCACGATGTTACCGTATTCGTCGAGTTTAAGACGGGCTTTACATTGCCGGCTTTTATAGCAGGAGCAAATATACTTTCCGGACATTTTAGAATACGTATAACCTTTCCTCATCAACAGGTTTCTGCCTTTCGGTATCGGTATTAGCACATAGTCTGGAAATGGAATACATAAATAAAACTTAACACTCATTCATATCACTTATAATAGGCCACATATAGGTCGAGGGTCTAAAATCTAAAATTTTAAAGTTTATGGTTCAATCAAACTGAAACGGCGGAAACAGTTAAGATAAGGGTAGAAGTAGGTGGAATATTTAGGTCGTGACCTGGTTAGCAGCTATTTTTCATCCGGGTACCACGCGATCGAAACCGAGAGAATCAGGTGATAAAACCGGTGTTTTTGGTTATAACGAAAAGGCATCACATCACAGTAAAAATACGATTGTATTAAAATGTTGTAGTTATTATTTATGTAGAGTTTAAGTACCTATACTATTTTCACGACGTGTTTTGGATCTTAGATCGATAATTTACGTGTGTGCCGAACAACGCATAGAGGTCTTTCTGAGCATAGAGATTTCCTCATCGTTTTCGTCTTCTCTATAATCACCAAGCGCCCAGATACTTGAAAATGTCTAATGGGTAGTAATTTGACACGTGTCTGCATTTTTCATTCAGACAGGAACTCCATCAAGTGAATAGTAAACAATTCTAAGGGTATGAGTAAAGTCCCACTTAGCGGTGCAACATCACGCTCATAGTAACTTCAGAGAAGTTTGACATATCTTCCATCACTCATCTTTAAATACTTCGGAGGTGCGTGTGTGTGTTGCGGCTCGATTGGTCTTATTCCCCCATACTTCCCAAGCTTGATCCGAGCCGGGCATTTGCACTTTTTCCTCGAGGAACAATAGTACAATCCGTTCGTCTCTGAATAAGTATATTCTTGCCACATAACAAGGTTTTTACCCTTTGGAGTCGGTATGAGCTGATAATCTGGAAATAAGAAGTACAAATATAATCTAAGAGTCCGGGCTCAATCGAGTTCTCTATCAACATTATATATTAGGTATTCAAAAATACGTACACATAACAAATCGCAGCTTCTGTACGAGTAACATTTATTGGCCGTTACTTCAAACACACACTTTATCCAATCGACAATATTATTATGAAATGACATTTAATATACAGGGGCCGTACTACAATCTCTAAAGTGAGACTAAAGCAGTATTACTCGCGGTGCGAAAGTGACAACGCCAATACTCCTAAAGTAATACTGAATTAGTCTCACTTTAGAGATTGTGGTACGGGCCCAGCGCGAAACTAGAAAACCACGCTATAGTGGTGGCTGTCAAAAAATACGCATACGTTTTAAACTACATTTCTTTTATAATTTTTTATAGACACAGTTTTAATGATTTTGACAAGACTATGCGACGTAAAACATTGTTTTCGTCAGAAAAATATGTAATCTTATGTACTACGTCTACAATATGACGGTCTTCTTTTCTGCATATTTATTTTATATGAAAAGATATCATTAAAATCAATTGGGGACGCCACTGAACGCTCAGTTTCCCTTAAAGTAATTTAAAACACTTTGTTTACACTTACTTTTCATTTTTTAACTAAACTACCATCGAGTTTTCTATGATAAATCGGTGGCTCGTGGCAATGATGAACATAGATCGGTACCACTCCATGATTTTGTAACTTTATACGAGCAGCGCACTTCGTAGCTCGCTTCGAAGAACAGTAAAGTAGCATATCATACTGATTATGTATATCTTCTCCCCATGCCATGATTCCCTCCTTTTCCAGTCGGTATTTGTATACTTCTGAGTATGTATATCCTCTCCACATGACAAGATTTCCTCCTTTTCCAGTCGGTATTAGTTCAAATTCTGAAAACATATCATCATTATCAGCTTCCAACTTTACTTACTGCACGGTAAAAGCGTTTATAAGCATCCTGGTAGCACGAAGATTACTAAGCGTTACTGGGGCAGCGATAAGAGGGGGGCTAGGATACAAAACGTCGGAGAGCAGATTAATGAGAAAAGGCAAGTGGGGTAACATGTTTTGTTTTTTTATTTCTATATTATTGTTGTGTTATTAATGATATGTGGAACAATTTTATAGTAGGTATTATTGAATGTGCAGCAGGGTCGGATTAATCCATGTCAAGGCCCATGGGCATTGCAATTCTTGGGGCCCATTCACTCTTTTCTTACTTCCCAATAATTTGTTTTACCACAATGCAATTATATTCGTAATAACGCTACTTTTTTACGCTACACTACGAAAATATAGCATCGCCCTAAACAAATTTTAAAATTGATTTTGATTGATTTTATATTTTATCTCGGTGCGATGATTGCCGATGCGGCACCCTTATGCCGGGGTCCCACGGCCCGCGTTTTCACGCGCCAGACCGCGCCAAGGCGGATGGACGCGCTGTGGGAACGATGCATCCGTGGTGGCCCGTGCTCGAAACGCTCTGTACGTGACGCGCCGGACGCACACAGGCGGAGCGTCATCCGGCGCGGCCCGTCGTTTTACGCGCCGTGGGACCGGCTTTAGGATGAATTTCGACCTAAGCGGATCTTTAGGGAGCGAACTAATGATATCGCGATTCAAATATTCGAGTTTAAAAATGTCGAGCGCTGTGTTTGGTCCTCTCCGCACAGCTCCGCGTAAGTCGAAACTCACCCTTAAGCAGTTGCCTAACTGCCTTATGGAAAATCCGACCCTGTGTGTAAAAGGTAACGCATGCACTATGTTTTTCTACACATTATGGCGAATTGTCGGCGGGTCATGGCAGTGATCTTCGGATATTGGATCCACACCATCGTCAGTGAGTTTAATACGTGCGGTGCACTTGTTCGATCTCTTGTAAGAGCAGTAGAATGTTCCATACGCTTCCGAATATGTGTAACCTCTAAACAAAACCAGAGTTTTGCCATTTTTGTTCGGTATGAGTAGATAGCCTGTAATTTTTAATTAAAAGTTAAATTTAAATCTAAGTCCTAATTCCTAAGTCTAAGACAACGTAGACAAATAAATGATGTTTCAGAGGCTCATTGAAATAATTAAAATAAACAAATATTAAGGGTTAGCAAAAATATGGGTATATACCTTAGGTAGGTATATACCCATATTTTATAGACATAGATAGAATATATTCAATGTAGGCGTCTTATTTTTCCATTTCAACTTGCTAATCCTTTAATTATCTTAAGCTTATATTTTAGTTCTCTTTATATTTTTCCCTTTACCTATCTTAACATCAGGTGGCGGGTTGTGTAAATGTTTATCTGCAATAACTTTGAATTCTCCATTTCCATACAGTTTTACACGTGCAGTACATCCGAGTTTGGTCTTAGAAGAGCAGTAATATGTGCCATTTTTCTCTGAATATGTATAGTTTTTATACATAACTAGATGTTTGCCTTTTTTCGTTGGTATGAGATGATATTCTAAAAAAAGACATGCTTTTTAACTTTTAAAACCTCAAGGTATAGTAGAGAACGCTAAGTTCTCTATCTTGACTTTAAAAATAAAATAAAAAAGTTATATATAAACGCTTATATTATGTGTCCCGAAATCATGTATCTAAACTAGGTACCTAATCCCGACTGTAAAAAACACTATCATCTGGTGATAACATTTTATCTTTTAAAATAAATAACTGAATCGCAATATCAATTCTTACTGACGGAGTTAAAGTCAAATTTGCTTTTGTAAGTAGCTACCTGACGATGATTTATGTTACTAGTCTAGCTCGTTATTATTACTTCGATTTCTTTTCAAATATAATATAACACAATCAAACTTTTAAATAGTTTCCATTAGCCATTTTCACATAGTTTGGCGGACTATGCGTGTGCTGGTCTGCAACTATCTTGACCTTTCCATCTCTCAACAGCTTTATACGTGCAGTACACCCAATCGCAGTCTTGGAAGAACAGTAGTACATCCCACTGTTCTCCGAGAATGTATATCCTCTCCACATCACGAGGTGCTTTCCTCTTCGTGTAGGTATAAGATCATATTCTAAAAAAATATAGAATGACATTGACATTTTGTGAGTAATGGGTCCCCGAAACGATCAAGTGCACTTGACAAGTCTACGTGCTTGACGATTTCACTTGACGAGGGACTTGACGCGACTTGTAGGTGCCATCAAGTTCACGTGACACAGTCGTTCGCCCTGTGCCCAGAAAAGTGGTCGTCGCAAAAATTAATAATGGATATGAAATGAATGACAAATGAATAAAAACTTGTCAAGTCACGTCAAGTCGCATCAAGCGCAAGGTGCTTCAAGTGCCGTCAATCAAAATTTCTGTCAAGTAGGTCAAGCCCGTAGATCACTTGACGGGACTTGTCAAGTCAACGCTGTAAACGATCAATATTCACTTCAAGCACGTAGACTTGTCAAGTGCACTTGATCGTTTCGGGGACCCATAAAGATACCTTCTTCGTTGCATTAATTCCCGATGTTTCCCACCTCGTACTATACGCGCTAGTAGCCTAGCGGTTTTTATTTTTAATTTATGGACATAATACAGTGAACATATCAAAATTAATCCATAGGCTCTGAACTAGTTCAAAGCCAGCGTGCACTATAATCTAATCAACAATATGGCTTGGTTATTGCAATTAGTGGTTTTAAAATTAAACCTATTTAAATACCTACAAACCATTATTGTAGCAACTTAAGAACGTTTCTGTTCCACAAGTTGTTTTTAACGGGATAGCGATCTCTTACAGTGATCGTGATTCGACATCAAAAAACACCAGTACCTACCCACCTTTTACGGTACTCACTTCACAGTTCAAACAGCTGAGACCATAAAATACTGTGCCCAAATCAACCATAAAACAATAATCATTTTTTTTACATTTATTTTAGAAAACCATATTAGTTTAATACATCGACTAGATTACCGGTTAAATATTGTAGGCTTAATTTTGATGTATTTTCCATCAGCTGTTTTAATATATGACGGCGGTCCGTGGGAATGTGGCCATGCTATATTCAAAACCTTCCCATTTTTGAACCTTATTCGTGAAGGACATTTAAGTGCAGCCTTAGACGAGCAATAGTAGGTTCCGTGACATTCCGAATATGTGTATCCTCTCCACATAACAAGGTTTTTGCCTCTTCCAGTAGGTATTAAATGATATTCTAAAATATTGTAGCAATTCTGTATTATTCAGCACACAAATTAACATAGTAGAGGCCTACATAAAGTACTTTTTCAAACTATCGTGGTTAGAACAAGTATCTCTAATGCCGGAGTCCCACGGCCCGCGTTTTCACGCGCCAACCGCGCCAAGGCGGACGGACGCGCCGTGGGAACGATGCATCCGTGGTGGCCCGTGCTCAGAACGCTCTGTACGCGACGCGCCGGACGCACACAGGCGGAGCGTCATTCGGAGCGGCTCGTCGTTTTACGCGCCGTGGGACCCCGGCTTAACTCAGACGGGTCCTTATTACGTACACTCGTATACTCGTATCTCCTTTAATTCATTTTCGCGGCAAGTTTCTATTATGTTACAATAGTTCTGCCAACATTACTGCCCTTCCTAGTTCTAACCTTTATGAAATCTTTCGTTTGTATAACTTTGTCACCTTACAAAATTTGATTTGATAATGCGTCCACCGTAAGAATTTTCAAACAGGGTTTAATAAAAATATGTTTGCATCCATAATCTATTATTTTATTTTAGATTTATAACAATTTAATTTATAGACTAGTTCTTCACGTATAAAACAACACTGGCTTAATATCTAATCCTTATGTTTATTTTGTAGTTTTTTTTAATCTATTCAGGTTAATCTGAAATCTACTATGTGTAACTTATCGCATAGCAGATTTGTACAGAACTCAAATAAAAAGCAATCATAATCTAAATTGGCAAACAAACTTAGTTACTTAGCTTATCATCTAGCTTATTAATTCGATTAGTTAGTATACCTACAATTATTGCTATTGACCACTTGTTATATTATCCATCAGATAACAGCACGTTGAAATTTCAATTGCGTGTTTGCGCATACGGCCGGAGCTGAAAAAAAAGTAAGATAGATGCCAAAGTTTACTACCACTAAGCAATTAATTTCAAATTCAAACCTTAATATATTTCCCATCGGTTGTCCGAAGATAATTCGGTGGGGAGTGGTTATGTTGAACTGATATTGGTATAATGTCTCCTGTTTTCTTGAGCTTTATGCGGGCGGTGCAGTTGTACGCCCGAGACCCTTTAGAGGAGCAGTAATATGTTCCATGCATGTTCGAGTAGGTGTATCCTTTCCACATAATAAGATTCTTGCCTCTTCCGGTTGGTATAAGCTGATACCCTAAAACAATAATCGAAAAATGTTAAGACCGATTTATGAAGATGATAGAGGCTCTAGACCTGTGATTTCCAAAGCTGTGAAGCCCAAACCCCCAGAGGTCGACGACGACCAGCAACGAAAAAGTGGGGTGGTTTGGGTACTGAGTTGGTCCTTGGGTTGGTTTAGACTAGACGTAGGAGGACTATTTAGACGTAGGAGGTCTAACAAAAACCGAAAAACATAGCAAGTGGTTTAAGAGACAAATAGTTTGGGGACCTCTATTCTAGACCCTAAAGTCCTCAGTACTCACGATACGACAACTTATGTGAAAATTATTGTCTTTTGATAGCATTCGAACCTAGTCGTACTGACAACTATATTATAGAAGGACACATGAAGTTTACAAGTTCCTGCTCCAGTAAACCGAGTAGTATAAAATCTATAACACCATAATACTTAATCATAGTTTGTTTATTAATCCAGAACAAAATACGCGACAGTACATTATGGTACTATAATATAATAGATTATAGCATTAAACACTAAATCCCACTCTACGATTCTCTATGCTGTGGGTACTTATAGTTTTTTAAAATTTTTGTAATATTAGACAAACTATACTACATACTTTACTAGGTATCTAAATATTTAATTTTACATTCATATATAGTTTATTACATTCGTATATATTTTTTTATAAATAAATAAATAAATTGTGGTGGACATTTCACGCATCCAGCCCCAAACTAAGAAAAGCTTGTACTATGGGAACTAGATAACTGATAGATTACTAATATACTTTTTTTTTTGTAAATTAAATACATACACTCAGACACAGAACAAACATCTTTGTTCATCACACAAATGTTTGTCCCTACAGCACAGAAGGCAGTATTACTACCAACTGAGCAACTAAGTTTTGTTGAATGGGAGTACCCACGTACCCAGACAAATTCCTGATGGTTTTTAGGGTACAATATAAATGGTTTGAAATGAAAACACTGTAATAAAAAAATACTTAAATTAAAAAAAAATCTGTGAGGCCAAATTTTTAAAAAATAATTATATCTACTACATTTTAACATATTGCCCTGTCGAAGTCTTTATATAGTTCGGTGGATCGTGACAATGTGTATCGAGCACGTATTTTATTTTGCCATCAACAGCCAGCTTAACACGAGCTTTACAGCCCGTAGCAATCTTAGAACAGTAGTAGATGCCATGTTTGTTTGAATACGTGTAGCCTCCAAGTATCATCAGCTGCTTGCCTCTGTTAGTCGGGATGAAGTCATATCTATATTCTAAAAAATAATCTACTGTAAATAAACTTATATAATATTTCCAAAACGCACAAGCATCAGTTGAGCTATCTAAGCCATTGCAAACAGTCTAATAGGTAGCTCAACTGATCCACATCACTACCAGTTGAAAGCGTTCCTAAGATACTGACGGCATTACCACGCTCGACGGCAATGCTGATCCGTTATGCCAAATAGGAGCCAGTTCTCGAATCAAAAGTCAATAATAAATATATAGTCACGACTTTAATAATACATGTGAATTATCAAGTCTTTGATTAAATAATAATATTAAATTATAATTTAATTTTAGGTACCTACCGGAGGCTAGTTTCAACATTGTAAAACCTAGATTAATTTGTTTCTTATGTATCTCATTATAAGTGAACCATGTGTTTGTATGAGAATAAAGTTATTTAAACCTAAATATATTATACTTTAAAGTACCCCTTAGGAGTTCTAACATATTCAGGGGCTGCGTGCAAATGCATCCCTTCCGCCCTTTCAATTCTGCCATTTTTTCCCAGTTTGATGCGAGCAGGACACCCGGACAGACGCTTCGAACAGTAATAGTGTTGAGAGAAATTTATTTGGTTATATGTAAAACCTTTGTACATAAGGAGATGTTTGCCTCTATTTGTGGGTATTAACACAAATTCTGAAAAAACAAAATACTGTGGAGTTAAGAATAATTCAAATACATTTAAACTTGCAGAAAATACAACCGAAGCAAGGAACACAAAGACAGAGAGAAAAAAAATAGGATCCCGACTGTAATCCGCAAGTACGGTAGACATCTTTTCAGATTACCATGCGCTTAGGGCCTTTGAAAATGTCTATAGAGGCTAGTCAGAGGCACATCCAAACATTATATTTGGCACAAACCCACATTTTGCAGTAGTTAGCATTCCATACGTGACAGGTTGCAAGCCCATCGCTGCTTATAAAAATACTAACAGTTTTTTTTCTTTCCTCATGATGTTTTCCTTCACCGTTTTTGAGCACGTGTTTTAATGATCATATATATATATTTTTCGAATACAAAAATCCCTTGATACACGCCGGTATTCGAACCCACGACCTTCGAAATGAAAGTCGAGGTAACTCCCACACGGCTAAACGATTAATATTAACATAAACACAATTATTATAGTCTTGACACACACACACACTAGACTATACACTAAGGCACGCACTATATTAATTTGTGCCTAAAACTACACAACAGCACACCACAACAGGGCCTAAAACTAGAATTCCATGGTCGTGAGTATCAGAAACTACGGGTACCACAACACCCAAAGAAACAAATATTTTTTCCCGTGCCGTGGAGATCGTAACTACACCTGCATACCAGCTGATCTATCGCCCGCCATGCCACCGAGGTCGTCACAAACTTTTTAAGAAGGTAGATTACCTGACTTTTTTTTGGTTCCGTGGTTTAGAGATATAGAGGGAAATGATTTTTTCTGAAACACTTACCAAAGCCAGGTATAGAAAAAAATGTTCACGACTAAAATGACAAATTAATATTATAGAAATATCGTCACTATTATAATCTAGTCAGTGATTCCCAAAGTGGTCCAGGTGGACCTCCTGGTCCACGGGAGACTCGACGGGGGTCTATGTTGTCGAGAAAAAAATAAAGGGTTCACCATTTGTAATAAATGGTTCATGAAAATTTGTCTGGTTTCGAAAGTAAGGAACAAAAATTTTGGCTTGGCTTTATCTATTAGTCTGTAGGTTAATAGGCGCGTTCCAAGAACGGTGTAAGTTGTACAAATTTGTTTTCGGTAGCTTAAAACTTGCAGAAAGGGAGGGGGGGCTGGTCTGGTTAGGGTAGGGAGTCCACCGATAATCGAAGAACATAGCAAGTGGTCTACGAGACAAAATAGTTCGGGAACCTCTTATCTAGATTATAGTTCGGTACATAATTATATAAAATTAAACAATGTTACCTGGGGCAATAACTTATTATTATGTACATTTTGTTTTTAATGAACAGGTGCTAAATATGAACCACTTATGATTTGTAATATTACATAATAATAATACGAGATATTACGATTTCCTTAAAAAATAATAAAATAAAAGTAATAAATAATATCTTACAACCCTAGCAATACTTATTTTCTTAAAACAATTACTATTCTAAGGTACCAAAAAGGTACTAGTGGGTTGAATCCCTTATCAATAACAATATGAGATCAAAAACAGATAAACAAGATTGAGCTGGACCATTCAAGACTCTACTTTTGGCTTAGGAAGCACTTTTAAGTTAATACATAAATTACTTAATTATTAATAAACTCTTTCTACCAACAGTTTTTGGACACTAGCGCCGAAAATACAAAGTTTTAAATATAAATAGAAAGTATTTCGTCATAATATTTCAACTATTATAACTAATATTCGTTCAAAAAACATCGTGCTACAAATAAAATTGAATATGAAATACAAACAAATCAGAGCTACGACTGTAACATCATTGCTACGTTGCTACGATCTCTAAAGGCGTAGCAAAGTTCGTAGCAAGTTGGATAAAATTATTTTAAGCTAGTTCATCCGCATATTTTATTTTACCTACAAGATTTGAAGTTGTATACTAATTGAGCATAAAATTATTGGTATATTCAATCCATAATAACAGGATTAAATAACGGAAGGGGACCTGTAGTGCTTACTTTGACCAGTTTACCGCCAATCGTCATATAGTGAGGACGGTCGTGATTATGGGATTGGTTCACGTCTAACAATCTTCCATCTATAGTGATCTTGACTTTCGCTTTGCATTTACCGAGCCTGCGTCTCGTGCAGTAGAAGTTATTCTCTGTTTTTGAGTTTTGAGAGTACGTGTATCCGTTGAACATGATCAGGTGGGCGCCTCGTCGTGTCTCGATGAATTTGTATACTGAAAATAATAAATATATACAATTGCAATCCACTTATAAAAACTCAGAATCTATTGAACCTTCTTCGTATGTGGCGGCGGACTGGCGAAGACGCATAAGGTGCCCTGGTAATTCAATTCCTGCGGCACAAGTCCCTCTGACTAACACCTTTAGACAACTTTAAGGATCTGAGCGCCTGGAGATCTGGGAGGATGTCTACCGTTCTTGGGGATTACAATTGTGATCTTATAATTTTTACAAACATCTTAGGAAGATTTTGATAAAAACGACACGGAATTAAAACTTAGTATAACTTAGTATGAGGTCAGGACTATGCATGTGGCGGATGGGTTCTTATTCTGACCATCTCACGAAGCTACTAAAGTAAGTAAGCTACTTCGTTGTGCGAGGAAAAGTCAAGTTGATAATGGATAATACGAATTTAACGAAAATGAAACAATTTTTATATGACATATAACTTATAATGGCGTGTCCAACTAGTGTCCACACAAAAACTAAAACACTATGAACACTAAAATAATTAATAAAATGCTTAACTAGGTATTAAACGTACTATATAAACGACTAGTTAATTGAATAACATTCAAATCGAAGTCTTATTGTGTGAACAAAATAATATATTTACAATATGAATAAAACTAAATAAAAATATGTTATACTAGGTATAATTATAAATAAGATATTAATACTGTTTATCGACTACCTGATTACGCTCAGGTTCACGTCTTCACTGTCATCGTTTCCAAATAAAAAACTTTTTTAAGTTATGCTATTGCAGAGGCCGTACCACAAGCTCAAAGTAATATCAAAACAATATTAATCACGGTGCGAAAGTGACAACACAATACGAACTCTTATAGCGTTGTCACTTTCGCACCGCGAGTAACTAATATTGTTTTAATATTAGTTTAAGAGCTTGTGGTATGGCCACTGGTCACAAACTACGATATCATAACAATTCATCCATACCAGTTCATAATTGTTTTCAATGAAGCTGTCTTATAATTTGGAATTAGTGGATATAATGCCGATTATGTAGTTAAGTGCTAAATGTTATGTTTTGACGTGCCTCTTACTACCCTCCTAGGACATCTTTAAGGATCTTTAGGACCTGGAAATGTCTATAATAATGGAAATGGTAATACAGTCATAAGCTTTTTTTCACTCATGTCCTTTAATAAAAAATACTCGTACGTCAAGCAGCGTCTGAGCGCCTGGAGATCGGAGAGGATGTCGACTGTACAGTCGCTTGCAGTAATGATTCTATTTCTATTGCTTTCTTTCAGAGATAAAAACTCTAGTGCATAAGGGCAAGTTTCCACCTAAGCTCTGTGTGGAGCTGCGCTAAGCTGTACAGAGCGGACCAAACACAGCGCTCGACATTTTATAACTCGAATATTTGAGTGCTGTCATTGGCCCGCTCCGGACTAGGTGGAAACTCACCCCTATAATGGGGTATTTACTCGGGTCGATTTTCGCCGTGCGACGTGTCGCTTCACAAATTGCCTCACCAAGCCGCATCGCTAGCCCATTTACACAGGTTACTAAAATCGCATGCGGCTCGGTCATTTCCATCGAAAACGTTGAGCAGAATAGGAGTTTGTGCCGGAATTGAAATAATTAATTATTCAATTATTCAACAACTGTAGTGTAATTTTTTTTTTTTTATTAATTAATTATTTAAAAACTGTATAGTGTTATTTTTATTCATGGTTGTCACGATACATATACACAAAATCGCTGTAGTAAATCAATACACGTGCGTGCGCGAAACACCTTCATGCGGCGGGCGATCGCCTGCAACTGAGCGTTTACAAGGTCGATTTTAGTCACCAGTCGCATGCGGCCGGTCGCCGCGCGGCCAAAGTCGGATGCTACCCAACTTTGGGGCTTGCGGCTTTAGTCACTTGCGACTTAGCCGAATTGCCATTTAGATGGTCGATTTATGCCGCGCGGCAAAAATCGTGCGGCTTTAGTCACCCGTGTAAACCCCCTATAAAGGGTACGCTTGAACCAATTTATTCGCCTACTTTATAATACTTTCTCCCAATACAAACATAATTCGGTGGCGGATGGTTGTGAAACAAATCAGAACACAGTACATTTCCATCCGACTTTACTTTAACTCTTGCCTTGCATTTTGAGCCAAGCCGTTTCGAACAATAGAACATGTTGGTTCCTTGGTGGTTCCTAGAAAACGTATAACTGTTTACCATTAGTAGATAACCACCTTTATCTGTTGGTATTATCTTTATATCTGAAATATTAAACATGGTTTAAGTACAATGGATTACTAGATACTGCAGATAGAACTCAAACAATAAATTACCGGTAGCATGTGGATAGGTAAATACAATAATAATATAATCACGTTCTATAAACTAAAAAAACTACTTCTAATAAGGAATTTCCTTCTATAACTCTAAAAATTCAGAATTAATCAGACTCACCAGAATCAAATACCTACCCATTCTTCTTTAAGAACAATGTTTTGACATATTGTCATAATAAAAACTTTATGGAAAACTAGGTGTGCTGGGTGTACTACAATCTGTAAAGTAAGACTAAAGCAGTATTACTCGCGGTGCGAAAGTGACAACGCCAACGTGTTCGTATAGCATTGTCACTCTTGCTCTTTAAGTAATACTGATTTAGTCTTACTTTCGAGATTGTAATACGGGCCCTGATCCCATTGAAATCGGACTTAGTAGATTACTTTAATAATCACTAATTGATAACTTCTTTTTTCAAAAGTCAATAAAATAAATGTGAGCAAACATTTGCCAAATGTAATGTTTGGACGTACCTCTGACTACCTCTTTTAGATATCTTCAAGGTCAAGATCTTAGAGGATACCTATCGTATTTGGTGATTATGAAAATAAAGAAATGTTCAAGATAAACTAGGTAAGTAAGGAAAAAAGAAAAAAGTTTTGAAAGTTTTTAATAACAACATATTTAATAACCCTGTATTGCCTTAGAGACATGGTAACAAGAACCGCAGGGGGTAACCCATAAGACCTAAGAGTAGTTTTAAACGACTCGAAATTCGTTTTGATCTAACTATCGCGTCATAGTCTCATAGATGATAGCAAATATATTTCTATTAGTTACTATGAAATAGGTATTTTCTAAATTCGACTGATGTTCATAGCTCTGGCAATGAAAATCAGCGGGTGAATATCGATTTTTACTAAATAAGCCAGCAGTTAAACTTTGACTACTTCTTAGTCCATCCCAAAGATATATCATCAATCAATACTGGCAATACTGTTGTCTCGACAAACAGACAAAAATATTGTAAAATACGAACGTTCTTATTTTGATCGCGGTAAAGTAAAAATTAGGGTAAACCTTACAGTGACAGTGCTAATATTAGAATGCAGAGTGCAGAAATTGTATGGCTACCATAAGCTCAAAAGTAATATCAAAACAATCTTACTCACATTGTGAAAGTGACAACGCAATACGAATTCGTATTGCGTTGTCACTTTCGCACCGCGAATAATATTGTTTTGATAGTACTTTAGAAGCTTGTGGTGTGGCCTAAGGATTGAACTTCACCGATCAGATACTTTAACATAAACGCCAGCATGAAGAAAGTAATTCGGAGGTTCGTGGCAGTGCAGAACCCTGCCTCTATCAACGCTCCCATCGAGACCCAGTCGGACCAAGGCTTTACACCTCGCTCGGATCCTTTTAGAGCAATAGTAAGTATTTGTATTGTGGTTTCTGGAGTAGGTGTACTTGTCCACCATAAGAAGGTATCTTCCCTTTTCTATGGGAATGAATTTGTACGCCAAATCTGAAACATAAGGTAGGTATAAAACATAACACCCTACAAGCATAAATAGTCCCGACAGCATACAGTACTGAATGTCTCCTCTAAAACGCACACTCTATGTCAGCGCGTTTTTTTCAATTCAGTACTGGGGCCATCGAAAGTGACAACGCTATACG
The DNA here is from genome assembly GCA_912999785.1 of Hydriomena furcata. Classification (NCBI taxonomy): domain Eukaryota; kingdom Metazoa; phylum Arthropoda; class Insecta; order Lepidoptera; family Geometridae; genus Hydriomena; species Hydriomena furcata. The sequence continues at coordinate 2,658,485 of OU538831.1, read as the reverse complement.
AGTTCGTATTGCATTGTCACTTTCGCACCGTGAGTAATATTGTTTTGATATTACATTTGAGCTTGTGGTACGGCCTCAGGGCAGAAGATTCCTTATATCAAAGTTTCTATACTCATATCTCTTACTCTATCCCTCTATCCTTGTATAACATAACGTAAACGCAACAGGTAGTCCCTTTCATCCCCAAAGAAGCGACTTTCTAATACCTATTGTTGGTTCATTCACCTTACTATTTCATCTCATTCATTGAATCTGAAAGTTTGTGAGGATGTTTGAATGTTTGTGGCTCAATCACGCCTAAACAACTGTACAGATTTGGGTGAGACTTGGAATATATTATAGCTTACATAGCGAACGACTTACGCACGGCACGTCTAAACGTTGACACATGCCTGTATTTTGCTCAAAATACAATAGATTTTGGAACCTAGAAGGGGATAGTGAATTATTTTCACACTTTTGTTTTTTAGATAATTGACAGAAGAGGGAAGATGGTTGGCCACCTTATTCGGCACGACAGTTTTATAAAGACTATAATGGAAGGGAAGATTGAAGGGAAGAGAGGAAGAGGAAGGCCACGAATAAGCTACATGAGCCAGATAAAGGAGAAAATAGCTGTCGTGTCGTATAAGGAAGTTAAAGAGACGGCACTGGAGAGAAATAGATGGAGAGAGCTGCATCAATTACACCGACAAGAGCACAGCTCTTAAGTTAGAAGAAGAAGACTTTAAAAAAATACCACAAATAGATATTAAAAAAAAAGTAATATGCTTTTTCTTACAACATTAAAATATTTATTTATACTATAACTGTACAAAAATAAGATACAAAAAGGCGGAATAATAACAAGGCATTTTTTACCAGCCAACCTAAATGGTAGTAGACATGGTGGTTGGCAACAATAAAATCAAAAACTTAAAAACTAGGCAAAAACATGGAATAAGATTTGCTTAGACATGAAACAACAATAAAAACATACTTCACAATCTTTAACCATCAAAATATAAAACTATGCATCAAAATGGGTAATAGATTACACAAATAGACTATGCAAAGCCTCACACTATTTGGTTTGCCAATTTTTCAAGTTTAATAAAAACATATTCATTGTTCACTGGCAGCGCTCAGGGCATATGCGGCCACATAACTTCAAATATTGATCTTATCCTATATGTTCTCCTGTATTTTGTGGTCAAAATAAAAAAAAAACTATTCTATTCTAAATACTTTGTAAAACAGACAGCCCATTTGTGGTATTATTGAAGATACTTATCACTTTTTGTTGAAATGTGCTCGGACTAAGTTCATGAGAGGATTTGACCTCTTTTAAATTGTCTTTTGATTAACATTTCAAAATAAATCTTCAAACTCAAGCTTCAGTCACAAGGTTCACATAAAAAAAATACACATTTTTTACACACACAGACATGGAGTTCAAAAACATTTTACATATAGACATGCAGTTCAATGACATTATTCATAATATAAATAAATAAAATAAATTAGTTTATTTTAGTAACTTTTAAAATTAATCATAAGTACAAAAAGAGTTTGGAGTCATGGAGTTTGGATAAATATTTATTTAATAATATATTGCACAAAAACATATAAAAAAGGTGGGCTCATCATGGAAAGAATAAAGTTAGTACTTAGTAGTGTCAATTCTGTTGACACAACACTAAGCTAAGAATGATTTAGACATCTCTAAAAATTATTGCTGTATCTTCTACTCGTTAAGATACAGAAGGAGATAGATGCCGTTAAGTTAAGCTTTAGTTTAGTCTGACACTATCAGAATCAGCACCAATAGTAATATAAGTCCTTAAAAGATTGGTTCAACTGTGTCTACCGTCATCACTATTCAATGTTACGTAAATAAATTTCATAATCTGGAAAATAAAAAGCAACCTTTTGTTAGAAACATTATAATTTACCAAGTAAAACCTACATATTATGTTTAGGTATAAATAATAGGCAGCGGGTAAACTAATTTAATTTTTGGAGAAAGGAGATGGGACGGGAATGTAACATCTAAGAATGAATTACAACAGTTTCAAAATCTTTTAATGTATTTTAGTTTGTACATGCTAATATTGATACAAGAAATAAAACACACCTATATTATTAAACATATTTACTTCATAAAATGAGAGAAGAAAATTGCATTGGTTGAAAATGTATCTGGAAAGTTACCGATGACTACAAAATAAACTCTTATAGGGTATCTTGGTTTAAAAAGCTTTAATATAAACCATTAAACCTGCAAGAAAACATCTTGAAGTCTAATGAGCTAAAAATGAGCGCGAAAATAGTCTTTCTAAAAATGTGACATTTTTATATACACCTTGCAAAAATCGTCTTTTTCTAATACCTGTGTGTAATGGAATCACATGAAATAATACAGAAACACAATTAAAAAGAGTTTCTATGTTACAATACAACAATTAGACCCTGTAAAAGTGGTAAAAACTGAAAATAAATCAGTTTGTTGTGGTTTGTTTTCATTTCCTTAGTCGCTAGCACTTACCGATATCACGAACCGCCAACCACAGTATCACTCACTAAGACACTTAAACACATCACAAATGATCCACTAGTACACCCTTTTACAGATTGTATTCACAATAAACACTGAAAACACATTATAATACAAAGCAACAAATTTGTAGGTTACACTTTTGTTGTGAACAGTGCACTTTTTCTGTAAAATGTCATTCTCACACGCAGTTATTACACGTGCACTTTAATTATGTGAGAACTTATCAATTAAAACCCGGAATTTCATCTAAATCGCGGCGATTTAGGAATAACAAAATATTTATTTTGACAACCAATGTTTACAAGAAATAAGGTCAAGCGCGCACTAAACAGTAACATGTATTTTGTCAGTCAAAGTCAAGTCAGACACGTCAGACACGAATATTGCCCGCCACTCGCAGCTGCTCGAAGCTAAGGTTTAGGACGTTATTCTGATTATTCTTAATGAATCGGAAGTTCATATTTCTCTGGCAAGAAAGCAATGATAACATTATAACGAACGTATATTTTTTTCCAATATTACTTTAGCTATTACATACATGATTATAAATATAATAATTTTATGAGGGTAGCTGCTACTGCCCAATTAATAGTAGTTTGCTTTGCATTGCAGTCGACTATCTGCGTCATTTTTTGTAAGGTTTATCATAGATTTATATCGTATACGATTTATAACGATATAAATCTATGAGGTTTATAGTTTAGTTTGATATGATATTTATAATAGACTAGCTGACCAGTGCCCGCTTCGCTGTGCGTAAGACATTTCTAATACCATCGTGGACTTTTTTGTAGACGTTTTTAAGGTGTACAATACTGTAGTACATTATTTTGATATATCTCGTGGGGTTCAGCCAGCATTTGCAATGTAAGCGCAAAAAAATGTGTTTATTTACGACATCACATTAGAAACCTATAAAATTATCAGTGTTTCTCTACTATATTATGCATGTATTATACATATAAACCTTCCTCCTGAATCACTCTATCTATTAAAAAAAACCGCATCAAAATCCGTTGTGTAGTTTTAAAGATATAAGCAAACGAAAAAAAAAACAGAAAAACAGGACAACGTCTGTCGGGACAGCTAATTATTCATAAATTCTTGTTATTGAGCATAAGCCCCGTCGCTTCGTGTCGGTCGGCGTCGTCCACGGTTCTTTTTGTTTGATTTATGTTTATCTAGCTCAGACTTCAAAGAGGTTTATATACATTCATAGACATTGTATCTACCTACCATTATAGTAATAGATATGCTTGATCTATATAAATCAATATTACAAAAAAATAACCAAATTAAATTAAAGTTTTTAGAAAAAAAGAGTGAAATGGAACGTAATAAAGGTACTACACATGAATTTAGTTACTGGCTGCTCCGTCCGTTCCACTACTAGTTTAGTATAGTGACATATCCGACTGATATCGTGTGAAAAATACATTATTTATTAGTTACATTTTTGACGTTTTCCTGGACGCGAGTAGAAAAATCTAACCTAATTGTCTTGTTTATTTATAGTTTTTCAAGTTTTAATTTTGTCTAATTGATTTCTCTGTTCTATGTACTGTTTTTTACAGTTACTTGCCGGTTTATAATAGTGTTGTGGCGTTATAAAGTTCGTGCTAATTTGGTCTCAAAATAAAATATTTTTGGTGTCGTTTTCTGTAATATTAAACTTTTATCTGGACTTCACTTCTTGGATCTTAGAGTTTCTTGGTAGAAAAAGTAATTAAGAAAGTGTAATTATGATAATACCTACCTAAATGCTTGATATGTGGTCCATAGCTGTTGAATTGTAGGTGATATTGGTGTTGTGCTGTAATGGCGCCAATATTGTGTTTGTAAAGTTGTTGTGTTTTGTTTGCTTCGGTTTCGTCTCTTCATTGCTGTCTCAAGGTAATTAACAAGATGTGCCTTTACATATCTCTCACTTCCACTTATTTATACCTCTGCACTTTCTTTGTAAAGTTGAGGTTTCAAAAGATAGGTTGATATTTACATAAATACCTATAGATAATAGCTTCCCTACATAATACGATACGAATTTATTAAAGAATATTTACAAAATACACAATACAGTGGACTCCCGAAAATCCTGCCCCTGTCTAATCCGGCGCCCCCTGTAATCCGACATGACTTTGTTTAATTATAACATATAGAATCTTATCATTGGATATGTAATTTGTCGGATTACAAGGTATTCTTTTGTAAAAAATTCTGGACTATAGGGGGTCTTAGGCAGTGCTCTATAATCCGACAAATTCGATAGTCCGACACTGCCCTGCATAATGTTTGTCGGATTACCGGAGGTCGACTGTAACCAGTTGAATGTGATTGAATACAAGCTTTATTCATATATATATACATATAGCTTTTGTAGATATGACAGAGATACTATGACTAGACTGGAAACACCAATCATTATTGCAACTTCCCTATAATATACATTTACTTGAATGAGTTAATAGATTACTTATCAACTTGCTACTTGCTTGTGGAGATGACACAAAATTTCCTATTTATACATAGGAACTACCTACTTATTAATCTTCTCTTATTTATAAAAATGAATTGCTGTTCGTTAATTTCACTAAAACTCAAAAAGGCTTGATCAATATGGATATTTATTTTTTTTGTTTTGTTTGCTTTAATACTGGTATTGTTTTAAAATAAAAAGAAATGGGATAAGTTGCCTGGAAATTGTAAAATTCGAAAAAACCGGATAATGATTTTCCTACAGGATTATTCTATAGGATTGAAATTTCAACATCTGTCGGTACAGCTAGTATAACTATAATATTAGGTTAATTAAGATGAGAATCAAGTTTATCATAGAAACCAGAATAACTGTTAATTTTTACTTTCAGGTAAGTCTATTGTTGCCGCTTAAAACCATATTGGTGAGTCTTAATCTTAAGCATTTTAAAATAAAAAACTTTTTGATTGTAAAAACAAATGTTAAAAATAAAGATTTTAGCCTAATTTAATCTCTGTATTTGTGTGTTTGGTTTTTATTGATGTTCCTAGGATACAACATGGATTTTAAATTGAAGAAGATAAATAACTTTGTCATGGCTACAAAGTTTTTATAGTCTGGTTAATAAAAGCAGAGATGTGACGAGAAACATGCCAAATTTAATAGATATGAAAATGGTAATCTTGTCTAGGGATTTGTTCCAAACAACATTCATACTAAAGTACTTGAGTGTCTACTTTTGTTAGCCAAACATTAAGCTCTAACCACCAAGATCAGACACAGTTCTAGGTATATGAGACAGAGAAGAAACAGTTAAATAACATACTTCAATAAACCCAGTTACGAGTATATTACCTTATCAGTTTTGGTAAGGGTAAGTAAAGCAACATGTTATCAAATTAAACTAACAAAAAAGAAACTAAATGTGTTTTATTTATTAACCAATTCACCTGGAATAAAAATATACTGTCATAAACTTCTCATTTCATTTCCTCATTATCCTCACAAATAAATATCATTATTCACATTTTTCTTCCTAGATGTAGTGGTAAACTGGTAACATAACTAAAATGAGTCTTCGTTTACAGCACGATACGTGAAGTCCGAACGTGGTGCCCAGCTACTACTATTCAGCAACTTTGTATACCGTCAGCAATGCAAACCGACCAGAGAAGGCTTCAAGACCTGGTATTGTAATATGTACGGCAGGATTCAATGTACATCGGTTCTGACGACCGATATTGAAGAGCATATTGTAACAATCAGAGGATCTCACAACCATCCCGCACCTGATATCACAACTACACCTGATGGAGTGATGCATACAAATAATAAAAAAAGGGGCCGGAAAAAAAAGGTGTCTTTGCCGCCTATTGATGATGTAAAACCCACCTTTGTTACAGCAAATAACAAAGAGGATGACTTTGTTGATGTCGAGATTTTACCATAAATTGACTTAAACATTAACTTAGGTTGAGTGCGGAGCGGCAGAACGGCGCTCGACATTTCGAAACTATAATATTTGAGCTCTGTGTTTGGCCCGCTCGCATAGCTCTGCTTAAGTAGTTACTTACCCTTGAGGTCTTTACCAACCGCAATGTTACATGCTAAGACCGAACCACACCATGACCATAACTCTACTGCTACATGTTGGTATGGCGGAACCATTAATAGTTTTTTTTAGGTCGTTTTAGTCATCATAGATTTTACTAATTGGGTAAAGAAAGTATGTGTAAATTCTTATCCTATGGTAAAGATTTGAATGAGACATTATTTGTATGACTGAAGAATAAGAGATGGGTAGTGTTTGTAATTTATTTAATGCGAATGCTTAAAAAATAATTGTAATTAGTAAATAAAAAAATTGTGGCCTAGCAGCACAGTTGGTATGGAAGTAGCCTGTTGTCTGCAATGTGTATTTTGATTCCCAGGACAAACATTTTTGTAATGAACATAGATGTTCTATGTTAAAATAATGTACCTATTTATTAAAAATGTATGTAAGTTCGAATTTTATCAACTCTCTGGTTTCCACTACTTTGGTGCTAGATAACGCTTTGTGAATTGTCTAACAATATTTATTTGTTTTTACATCCCATAAATTAATCTTCATTTGTGAACTTAGTGCTAAGATTAACATTATATTACTTAATGTACGCAAACAGTCTATATAATTAGTTTCTATATATATCTATATCACAATATTAGTAACTGTATCTACTTAGATCACAACAAAATTGAATAGGTGTAAATTTATTGTTACCTAGGCACCTATTTTGAAGAATATTGTTACCATGCATACTACAACCTTATGATCTGCTAGTTTTAGACTCATTTTATAATTTTTATTATGATTGATTGATTCTATGTATCACCTATGACACAGGCAAGTATAATAATAGGTAAATGTTAAGTTTTGGACAAACTGTCCAGTGTCCACCTGTCTGGTTTTGGAATTAAACATTGTCAATTTTTTCGGCGTTATAGTGGCATTGTTTATACAGAGTACAGAGTAATTTCTACTTAAATTATAAATGCAGAAGTTTGACCAATTTGGATGGAAATTGGAATAGGTACACATGACTTGGTATAGCATATTAGGCTACTTTTTATCCTGGTGTCCACGGTGGCAAAGTCGCGGGCGGAATCTAGTATGACATCACATAATAACAATAGCTAAATGAATGTGTGTTACTTACACATTTGTTGATAAATTGTAGTTTTATTTGTATAGCAAATTGCGCGACTATGATCAAACAGTTTTAAGAAATGTTTTGTAGAAAATATATTGCCATAATATCTAGGTAGCTTGAAATCTTACATGTTAAGTTTATGTATCATATGTGTTACCCTCTTATGAAGGTAGGTCTTATGTCCAAGCATTTTATGTAGCAAAATCTTTGAATGGATATCAAGCCAATTTTCTCTAGGTATGTGCCTAAATTTTATTGAGGTTTTATTAATTATATAATATACCATGTAGGTACCTAAGTATTCCTATTTTCTAGTCTTGTCGGATATGTAAAATTTAAAACAAAATAATTAGCATGTGAATCGACTAAATTATAATTTGAGCTGAAAAACAAAATAATTATAGGTTTTATTATTTGATTTGAAACATTTGAATATTAACTATAATAAACATAGTATTTTCGTGTTCTATGGTTTTTCTAGTAAGACTGAAACCACATTAGGATAAAAAAAAAATTAGTTACAGTTCAAGACCGTTCTGAATATCATCGTTTGCCTTTGGAACGGATATTTTGGAAGTAAATTGTCTATGTATAGCTATACTTTCAACGTCACGAAAAAGTGATTCACTCAAATTAATAACATAATGCTTGATTTACATTTCTTTCCAATCGATAGAAATTGTTTAATTCAGAGAACTAACAAAATGTGGATCATGAATCATCACTGACGCATAACACAAGTATCTCACTTCTGATCTGAGAACATAGATAACGTTAGAGAATATAATAATAGTAGCTTTTATTAAATTGTTGGATCATTATCAAATTTAGCAGTTGGTAGTTCTGATAACATTACAATCAAAATCAAAATATCGTTTATTCATTGAAATCACTTGTATCATTTAGAATCGTCAAATTTAGTTAAGTTTAACTTAATATCACGGCTAATTTCACGGACACCAAATCTGTATACGCATTCAACTGTGACAGCGAAACTTGGTGCAGTACTATAAAAACTTGTTTTAATTTTTTTTAAACGATGTAGGTGTTTAAAATTTTTTTGTATACTTTATTTCTTACAGCCTACATATTACCGCCGAGGCGAAAACGAGGTTCGGGAATGCTAGTATTCCACGATTACACGTACTCTTGGCGGAATAGTATAAAGCTTGGTAACTATTGGACATGCTCTAGCCATCACATGAAAGGATGCAAGGCGTACGTTGCCACAGATGAGACTGTGACGCCATTTGAGGTTACCAGGTACTTCGATAAGCATAATCATTCTCCTAAGAAGCGTAAATAAATATGCTGTTGTGAAATAAGTTTTTTTTTATTTCAAGTTGTATGTAAGAGTTAATGAGCTGATCAGGTCACTGACCTATCAAAACTGGTGACGCAAACTAAAGCCATCAAATAAGATGTCGTACTATGTTATGTAGATTGGAGGTCGATAGGTAATATATCTAATAAGATGTATTGGTTTATTATTGCAATATTTTATGATATTGTTTGTAAACGATACAGAATTGAACGTCATTTTTTACCGGATTACGACTGTAGATAATTGAAACTTGAAGTAACTTTTACCTTGAATCTCATTTATCCAAAATGCTTAGGGCTTGTTTTAGACACATTTTATAATTCTTATTATGATTGATTGATTCTATGTATCACCTATAGTATGACTCAGGCGAGCACTTTAATAATAAATGTTAAGTTTAAGACAAACTGTCCATTCGTCTTCCCTGTCTAGATGGTTTTGGAATTATACATTGTCACTTTTGTGGCGTTATAATCCAATTTGGATGGAAATTGGAGTAGATAGTAGTTCATGACCTGGTGTAGCATATATGCTACTTTTTATCCTGGTAGCACGGTGGCAAAGCCGCGCGCGGAAGCTAATATGACATTACTATTATACATACAATAATATTATAGCAACTATGTTACAATAGCTATGGTCGCGGGGTGTCGCGCCCCTGTGTAAAAATCGATAGTTACATCTACTAATCCCGATAGTTTGAAAAAAAAAAACGTGTTTGTTAGATTTTTAACTATATAATTATTTTGTTACACTTTATTCCTTACAGAAGCCTACATGTTACCACCGATGCATAAAAGAGGTTCGGGGATGCTATACTTCCACGATTACACGTTTTCATGGCGAAACAGTATAAAGCTCGGTAACTATTGGACATGCTCCAGCCATCACAAGAAAGGCTGCAAGGCGTTCGTTGCTACGGATGAGAGTGTGACGCCGTTTGAGGTTTCCAGGTACTTCGATAAGCATAATCATCCTCCTAGGAAGCGTAAATACGTAGTCGAGAAATTTGAGTAGAAATAAATATTGTTGAGGTTTAAACGTACCATATCAAAGGTGTAAGAAGGTGCCGGTTCTGTCCCAAAGGATGGATTGATTCTATTTGTTTTTAAATTAAGTTGTATGTAAAAGGTATGAGCTAATTAGTTCACTATCCTAAGTTAGATTGGAGGTTAATACCTATTAAGATTGTATTGGTTTGATATATTGCAATATATTTTATGAATTCGTTTGTATTTTTGCAATTTTATTTATACTTTCAAACGATACCAGATTACCATTTCATGGTTTACCTACGACGACTTCCTTTCTACCAATTGAAAGAGATTCTTTATCGTTTTACGTCTGTTAATAATTGAAACTTAAGTAACTTTTTTAAATATCATTTCATCAAATTTTTGACCATGTTATAGAACCAATAACATTTTTAGAAATCCACTTCATCATATCCAAGAAGGGTTACGAGCTGCTCGTCTACGAAAAGTACACCTTCGCCAAGAATTCTGAGAGCAAGAACAGAGTTTCCTGGACTTGTTCATCGCGGTGCTCGAAGCGGTGCAGTGCCCAGGTGATCCTGTCGAAGCTGGGAGAGTTTACTGTTGTTGAAGCTGAGCATTCCCACCCCCCACCCGTGTTCTACGTCAACGAACTTGGTGAGTACGTGCGTATCCAGGACAGGATGGTAACTTATGAACCATTAGAAACGAATGAGGAAGAGCATGAGGTGAGCACTTGTAGGGTTATTGGTGCGCCATATAAAGATCCAGCGAAGTTGACTAAGTAGTTTCCAGTAATTCTAAGATAATAATATGGTACTTAATGTAGTGTTTGTTTTGATTTAGTCATCAAATTTACGAGAAACTGTCATATCAAAGAATTTAAATTAAGTTCTACTACGTATTTTAAGCCAAAAGCTCCTAAAGTAATATTATAACAATATTAATCGTGGTATGAAAGTGCCAACGCTATACGAGTTTGTATTGGGTTTATATAATATTGTTTTGATATTATTTTTATGCTTGTGGTACGGCCACTGTTGGCAAAGTGGTACTTAGACTTTCAATCTGAAGGTTCGAATCCCAGCCGTCATTACAGTCGTAATCTTATTTCTTTACTACTTAATTTATGAATTAAATAAGTTTGCTGATTTACAAATATAAAAATAAATAGCTATTTCGCTAGTTGGCTTAAAGTAAGGGTTATTTATTATCTCTGCTAAGTGTGATACAATTAGGTAATAGTTAGTAGCTAGGATGTTCTGATACCATAATAAACATAATAATATATTTTATGTAGTATGATGTTTTATTTATACCTTCCTTCCATTCTCAAGTAGGTAAAACTTAATGCCAATTCGTAGATCGTGACTTTACCTACTAAAAAGCATATATGTAGCATGCATAGGATTTATTTACTAGTAACATGGAAATGAAATACAAGTATTGAAGCAAATCAATTATACGTACATTGGCTTGGATTACTTATACTTTTTTCTGTTATTTTTTTTGTATAAATATACATAATTCTGTGCCTCTGACCTCAGAGATCTTCCAGTATCTATGAACCTGTAGATCTGAGAATATTTTTTCGTTAAGATAAATGATATTTTTTTCTTGTTTTCTAGGAGTAATAAAATCGTCGCGCGGTGAAAACATGCTTATATTCAACAAATACGCATACAACTTTGGCTATATCGCCAAAAGGGGGGGTACTCTGAACTGGTATTGCTCGTCGAGGAACTCGCGGAAGTGCAAAGTTAGGCTGGTCACCCAACAAGATGGAACACCGGTTAATATGGTCGGTGATCACACTCATGATACAAGGTTTGCTGAGACATCAGCGGGGCTGAAGAGGAAAAAGTATTATTAAAACTATAAGGGTTTCTTATCTACAAAAACCTTAAAACGGACCTTGGTGTAATTCCCTGGGGTCATAACACATCAAGTAATATCAAAACAATATTAATCGCGATGCATTGCGTATGTGACAACTCTATACGAGTTCGTATTGCGTTGATATTACTTCTGAGCTTGTGGTACGGCCCCTGGACTAACATGCGAACGAAATGTGAGATGTCATTGGAGCTATAAGCAATGGTTGGCTTATTGCGTAAAAATAGCTCTTCACACGCTGATTTTCGAATTTGGACAATACCAATGTAGTAACTATTTAAAAATCTTGGAATAGAGTGAATGATTCTTTAATAGTTTGTAAGACATTGGTATCGTCTAGATTTGAAAGCTATGGCAATGAAAATCAGCAGATGAAGATCGATTTTTAGGCAATATAAGCAGGCGAGTTGTTTATTCATGATGTCAGTAGTTAATCAATTAAAAAACGCACAAGAGTGAATATTGTGAGTAAATTTACCCATTCGGCGCCGGCAACGCAGAATATGCGTGTAAATTATTTCTTGCTAAAGTAAGTTCGTATAAGCTGTTTTTTTTTAAAGCCGGGACCAACATTCACTAAAAGATATGCATACTTCAGCAAATGCTCTAATAACTCTTACCAATTATTTTCTCAGGGAATAAGGAAAGTCACGATGGCAGGCTATCTGTCATTGAAAATTTAATGCCGCAAGTCAACGATATTCCAGAATCTTCTGTAAGATTTATTCCTCACATAATACAACTTTGTCCTCGGAAAGGCAAAATAATGCGTCGAAGGTGCAGAAACTGTTGGGCAACTAATAAAATACGTAAAGACACGATTTACTACTGCCCAGATTGTCCCGAGCAACCTGGTTTATGCATTGTGAAATGTTTCAAAAATTATCATAATTATTAAATAAATAAACGGTTTAAATAACTCATTTTATTTGAATATCGCTGTCTCGCAGTAGCTAGTCAATACTGCGTTCATATTTCAAATAACACTTATAAATGCAGGTTTTATAGAATTAAAACTATCGTTGTTGTTATTAATTTTAACTACAAATACGGCTAATTACCACGTTTCTTGTTGTATTGCTGACGTTTCGAGACAATGAATTGAAATGAATTGTCTCGAAACGTCGCTAATTACCACGTTTCTTGTTGTATTGCTGACGTTTCGAGACAATGAATTGAAATGAATTGTCTCGAAACGTCGCTAATTACCACGTTTCTTGTTGTATTGCTGACGTTTCGAGACAATGAATTGAAATGAATTGTCTCGAAATGTCAGCAATACAACAAGAAACGTGGTAATTAGCCGTATTTGTAGTTAAAATGCAGGTTTATAACAGGTTTTTATGCAGGTTGGTACTTACTGAAGAACAACTTCCTAAAACTCAACGCAACCTCCAATACATTCGGCGGATCACTGCACCTGTGAAGTTAGCCGTGTGACAGACAGCAAAAATGGTTTTGTGTCACTGTATAAGGTCGAAAATTGCCAGCAGTCCAGCCAAACGGCTTACTTCAATAAAGTCCAAATCCGCCGAACGTACCTATTTTACGTTGTCAGTACAACGCACCGTATTTCCTCGTGTTTACAGTAATTTTAAAGATAATCTAAGTATTTATGCTTATTTTTGGTAAAAAATTAAATAATCATTGAATCTTTTTTTTTATAATTGTAATTTACCGGAGTTGAATGGGTTAATAATAATTACTGTTAAACTGCCGTATTTAATAATTCTATATTTTCCATTAATTGTATTTAGGCATGTTTACAATGCACGTGTAACGTGCGAAACGATAATTACAATCTAGTCAATTTATTACAGTTTGTAATGTCTTCTAAATAAAGCCCGATGTACTTGTAAGCTCAACATCAAAAATAATTATATTTATTTATCATCAAAATATTGTATATATTATGTAAATAAATAAATAACTGTATATAATGTACTTAGTTATTGTAAGTTTATAAACAAATATTATTATACTTAACACGTTCGTTTCCTTGTGCTACAAATTACGTGCAAACTTATGTGGTTTATACTCGTAGACAGGAATATGCCTTTAATACTTCGATCAATCTTGATCGAAGCTATAATAACATAAACATCATTCAATTATGAACTCTAACATTATACAACATTGTTTTTTTTTATACATCTCCTTATTACATAAAATGTTCTTTTTTTTCTATGTCTCATATGTGCTACACACTGACGTTAATCTCTTTACAGTTTACACAGTGCCCCTCACACATCTCATTCAAGATGCCGAAACTTCTGGTTGGCTATCAATTACACCTACTACTTCTGGATCCAGCCATTCGCTTACCAAGATCCCGCGCCGTGAACTGCATAAACCATTCAGAAAGCGTTGCACTGGTTGCTATAAAGATTTAGTAGAAAAGGGCCGTACAGTTGCGGAAGCACGCCAGAAAGCAAAAAAAACAAAGATGCAATGCCTATTATGTAAAAAAGCTTTTTGCCTTAGTTGTTATAATGCTTGCCATTGAAAACAAATTCATATGTAACTTCATTTTTGTTTTATTTTTGAATAATAATCCTAAATTAAAAATCGCTCGGTAGTTAGTGTAAGTTTTTTTATGTAATTATTCTAACGTGTATGTTAACTGTTTTGGTAATTTACAAATTAACTTGCCTTTGGTTTCGATCGTGCCCTATGTATGATGCACGCTTGCTGCAAGTATCTCAAAATACACCATTATATGAGGCAAGCACCGTATACCCTAACCCTCGTATTCAAGAACGACACTATGAGAACACGCACCCACAGTGGACGAAATCTTTTTTCATAAAAATCACTTTATGTTTTGTGCGACACTGCATAGTATGACTAGAGGTACATTGTCGTGTGCCTCTAGCCAAAGTTGAGCTCTAGAGGCACACGGTAGTGTGCGCCATAGTGTCGCTCAACACATAAAGTGATGTTTATGAAAAAAGATTTCGTCCACTGTGGGTGCGTGTTCTCATAGTGTCGTTCTTGAATATAGGGTTAGTATTCCAACTCGTTTTTTGTAGCTATGTGTAGCTATTTTTATTAGAACTAAACTTGCCATGTATATTATACGAATAAATGGAACATGAAATTAAGCGTGAATTTTATTCATTTTTAAGGTTCTGAAAGGAGGAGGAGGATCTTAGTTTTTCTTTCTACTACGTTACATATAACGCAGGCTTCGTCAAGTTTGAGACCCGATGAAGCTTATTTCCTAACTATTGTATAAAACAATACCTACAAATAATATTTCGTGTGTATAAGTATTGGTTCCAGTTTTATGACGTAGTATGTGACTCTACTAGTTATTGAATTCACACATCTAATATAATCTCTACACTTTTAGGTCCTGTCTTGGTAAAAGCTAACAAGAAAAATACAAAAGGAAAATACTCCTATGTTCTGCTCTACCAAAGTTACACCTACATGAAATGCGCCAAGTCCAAAAAGGGTTTCAGCTGGAAATGCACCAGCAGCAAAACGGATGACTGCAAGGCGATGGTAGTCACAGATGAAGGCTTAAATCTTTTATCGACGAAGAATGAACATACGCACGGAAAAAACGCTTTGGAAAGCAAGCCTAAACATGTTTATTTTTCAGCTGATTAGTTGTAAATTTGCAAATGTAATGTATTGTGCCTTTGAAAACCCCCTTTAGATATCTTGTAGGATCTTAACTATAGATTTTGACACGGGTCTTTATCACGTAATTACCTTTAATTTACTTTCCCGACGTTTCGGCTATGTTACAATAACCATGGTCGCGGGCAGACTGGAGTACTCGGAGCTACCGTCGAGAAGCGGAGGCAGTTGAAGAAACTACCCTCACTTGGTCTTCAGAAATAGAAATGTCCATGTTCACATTACGACACACCACACTGACTGTATCCACGCACTGAGATGGTCTATCACGACACCCACACATAGTGACTACAGGATTCCATGAAGAAGAGAGTCTAAAGCCGTCTTCGCGATTAAAATTTTTTGGGTACTTTTTAATTTCAATAGCTTCCCGGACTATTCTCTTGTAGTAATGGCGTTCACTTGACAAAACTTTTGGATCATGTAGTTCAATCCAGTGAGACGGACCCGAATGGCGATTACAGTCGTGGTTCTTTTTTATATTTTACCATCTTTTACCCGCGACTTCATCTGCGCAGATTCAGGAAATCCGTTTTTGTGGACTTTATCGTAAAACATTGAAATTCCTGAGAATTAGAAAAACGATTTGGGTAAAGTAAAGTTGTCTATGTCCTTCCCAAGACTTTAAGCTATCTCGATATGCAATTTCATCACAATCGATCCAGCTGTTTGACCGTGATAACGTCACAGATAGAAGAACAGAATGTGCTGTGTACTCAAGACCTTTTACTTGTCAACTGGTTCTTTTAAAATAGGTCACATACATTTACCATCTCTACCAGGCTTGAGTACCTATATAAAGACAATGAGAGGTCACACAGGACAGGTATCACAGGTTCCGTATACAACTATTTATAGACAGTCCCTGGATGACCGAGTTTTGCTTGGTTTTTCATTGCCTAAAAAAAACGGATAAACGACGTTTTCTAAAATTAAAACCTAGCTAGATCGATTTACAAAAATTGCTTTCTAAAGGTATTAGATAGATAGATTTGATGTGCATTTACTTTCTATTTTGAGTAAGAATTCCGCGAGGTACTATAATACTATAGTTTTTTATTGTCATGGATTTTAATAGTTTTATAATAATCTAATTAAGAGGTCTTAATTTTATATTTTTTAATTCTAAACAATTTCAGCCGTAGAATATATTATAGGTATTAAATGATGCTATTTTCTAGGCTAGAGCATAGAGTCAATTTAGAGTCGAAGCTGCGTTATTGTCTAATGCGGAAATCATCAAATTTAGATGGTTGGCCGCTCTCATTTGAGATGCATCTTATTAGAACAGAAGATGGTAACTATTCTAGCCTTTTAGCACTTAAACCTGTAAGGTTTTATTCAAGTTTTTAGATTTTTTATAAATAATGGAACAACAACAATGAGATTATTTTCTAAGGTATAATATCTACGGGTATAAGATAAGTAGGTATTATAATTATAAGATAATATATAACCTACCTCATTTCTATTCAATAATCGATGATGGTAGCTAGTTTTAGGTATTATAAATAAAAATATGACTGTAATTACCTCGTTACAACTTGTATTGCGATGTTTTGAGACAAATAAAGTATAAAAAAATAATATTCTATTACATTATATAAAAAAAATAAAACACACGAGTATATTTCTGTAGACAAATTTTATTAAGTATAGAGTTTTATTTGAATATATATAAATAAGAAATGTTAGTTAACCGACTAGTCATTTACACTTACCGTTCAATCAATCAATCAATATGTCCTTTATCCTGAATTTTCTATAATTTTTTTTCTCAATAGGGTGTTCAGTGTGCATTTTGGCTTAAGGCCTCCTTTAACATTTTTTACTGATTTCTTTCAATTTTGACCCTTCTCCAGCAAGGGCCTGCTGTTAGCTTACTATTATAAAAAGGTAAAATTTGTATTTTTGTATCAAAAACTACATTAACATCAAGTAACAGAGGACATATTTTATTTTCTAAAAAAATTTAGATTCTCTCGAAAATAGCAATAATGTTACTTAAGATATTAACAATTTGCTAATAATCTTTATATGTATGCCCATGCGAAGCCGGAGCGGACTGGTAGGTAATTAATTATAGCTTCTTAAAGATAGAGTTACGAATTTTATTTTGAAACATTTTCGCTTAGTTACATGTTTTCTTATATAATTTTATTACGAACATATAATTTAATTTTATCAGTAAATAAATAATAGCGTGTGTGTGATTCGATTGGTTTTATTCATCCCTACTTCTAATATTTTATAGATCAACAAGATTTACAAAGAAAAGTTCGCAATTAAACGATCTATTCGCTAGATGAAGCACGAAGTAAGTTACCTACAGACTGCTTTATCTCTTAATTATTGCTCATCTCATTAGACTAGACTTATCTCATAGCCCATTCATGGTGAAACTTGTATGTACAGTATTGGGGACTTTAACCGGCAATTAGCTTACTTTACTCAAAGATTGCCAAAGAAAAAGTCAAAATATAATCCTCTATCATGATCAATTTCGGTGTATCTGATATTTGACACAAGATCCAACTATATCGATAAACTTAATCCACACATGTTAAAAATAGGAAATTACTCAGTTACTCACGTAAAAAAAATCCAATAGGTATTAGATTAAAATAAACTTAATCCACACATGTTAAAACAGGAAATTACTCAGTTACATAAAAAAAAAATTGTCGATAAAAACACCAACAACCGACCGAGTCTGTGGCACGAGCGTGAGTTTGTCGGATCAAACTCATCTTGATGAAGAATCTCTAGATGAATCTCAACATTGTCGGTGTTGCAACATTATGTGTAGTACCACGAAAGTTTTGAAAGTGAACTTCATCCATTTCTCTGTCAACAGTGACGGTGGTGACCGCTATCGATGGAGCGACCCTTCTCATACTGAATGGCTTTTCGTTCGTTGACCCCTCACCCATGCCCAATGGAGAGCGCTGGTACTGCTCGGGCAGAAGCAGGTGGAACTGCAGCGTCTGTCTCCACGTGAACGATGATTATGAGCTGGTCTGCATATCAAATGAGCACACCCACAACTCACCGGTGTATGAGAAAACGGCTGGTGGATTGTACGTAGAAGTGCCAAGAGGTTTGGCTGAGCCGCGGTTGGTTGAAAAAACCCCGATTTTATTAGACTAGGTTGTGTGTAGGTATAATAAAGACCATTTTAAAGTGTTATCAATGTTATCATGCAAGATTTGCTGAAAGTTACTGCAAAATATGAATAAGTAAAATCCTATACGATATCCGAGTTGACCGAATTACCAGTAGCTCGACTTTCAATTCGAATAAAACACATACGTTTCAATGCACGTGCTCAAAACGGTGAAGGAAAGGAGTAGTCAGTTTAGTATCCTTTACGCAGTCATGGGCTTGCAATCTATTGTTTGAACTTGCTTCTGACTATCCCTTTTTTCATCTTCAAAGATCTGAGCGCCTGGAGATCAACCGAACTTGGGGATTACAGTCGTATTATAGATACTTTTTTTTATTTGTTAAAGTTTAGTACTGTTGCTCTCTATTAAAAATGGAGGCTGTTCAATTTGAATGTATCTTTATTGTTAAAACTTCATCTTTACAGACATACATATAAAAAGAGGTAAAATAATTTATTTGGTATGATAGAACATAACCATCGAATCGGAGGCTCTTAGATTATACAAATTAATAGATAGTGTTGTCATTATGAATTTTAAGCTTTCGTGACCTTGATTTAGTCTTAATTTTAAGATGATTTACAATACAAAGTTTACATTACATATACTAATTACATTATAAAAGACCTATACCCTCTATTTTTAACTTTGTTAAACAAACGATATTTTGTAGTATGAAGATAAAAAATAACCTCGCTTGATTTAAAATTATTATTATAATACCGTTAAAGGAATTGTTTCCGAAATTAAAGAAATATATACCTACTCTATTACTTAAAAACTTAATGTAAAACACAATTTACGTTTGCAAGCTTATAGTTATAATAAAAGTGTTATATTTAGTCATAGGTAATTTAAATTTTAAGAGTTTTTCGAATAATCACTTATTTGAATTTATTTTTGAAATACAAGAATTTTAGGCGTTAGCCATCGTGTTGTAATCATTGTATTAATATAAAATAAAATCACATCACAAAAAATCGAAGGTAATTTCTATGATAACGGACGTCTACGGGTACATTGCTGTTTATTTATTTTTTAAGAAGCTTAGTAATTTTCCAGTTCAATTATGTTAAAATGTTAAAACGTAGGTAACGTTTTACCCATAATTCCTATCCTAAAGCTATCCTTGACCAATCAGATAACGAGCTTTGCTTTTGGAATAAGCACCTACTTATTTGGTCATGGCCACATATTGATAGATAATGTGTAACTAGGTACATCTTTCGCAGTACCATTGAAGCATCACAGTTTAGCACGGACCAAAAAGCCTGGTAGAGCTAGAAACACACGAAGGCGCTGCATTCCGTGCTACAAAGAGAACACATCTCAATACGGCTTTGCTAAAGCTGCGAACATCACTAAGAAGATTTGCACGTTCTGTGTCCAATGTCCGGGAACTCCGTATATATGTGTTCCGTGCTTTTGCAAGACTCATGGGGTGGAAGCCACTGGGTCGTGGGAATTCAGTATTCTATAAACCATGCACTCTTGATCTCTACCATTAGTTACTACTCTACATAGCATAAATTACACCATTAGGACCAACTGAAAAAATACATAAACCAATATGAGCATACGGATTTTAGTAAAAGTATCAAAAGTGTAAGGTTTATCTGGATATTGAAAGTTAATTGAATAAATATCACTATTTTTTAATTAAGCGTAATAAAACTATATTTATGTACATAATAATGAAGTTATAAATATAAAAAAAATCATAAACTCGTCGTCTCTAATTTGATTTTTAAAATTAAATGAGATATTCGATAGCTATTATCTGAAGTTATAAGATTTCATTATATATTAATACTAGCAGTCCGCCCCGGCTCCGCACGGGAGTAACGTATTATAACGATTTTATGGGTATTTTTTTACCCAGGTTACATTATCGAAGTTTTAATAGGAATCCCTATTTTTTTCAAACAATAAATATGGCCTATGTTACTCAGAGATAATGTAGCATTCTAAAAGTA
Organism: Hydriomena furcata; assembly: GCA_912999785.1. Taxonomy (NCBI): domain Eukaryota; kingdom Metazoa; phylum Arthropoda; class Insecta; order Lepidoptera; family Geometridae; genus Hydriomena; species Hydriomena furcata. Next base: position 2,637,771 of record OU538831.1, on the reverse strand, counting down.
AACGATTTTTTGAAATATATCCAGTAGTTTTTGTATTTATTCCATACAAATATACAAAACATCTTTCCTCATAATAATATTAGTACCTATAGATTATTACACTCATAATAACTTTTGAATGGTATGGAATTTGGGAATGGTATAATTAAAAAAGTAATTTACAGGTTCTGATATGGCTTTGAAAATGAAGTGATTTTTTGGATAAGGATTAATACCCAGGTACGAATAATGTGGCCTAGTTTGTACAGGCGGCGTTACCATTGCATATTTTAACATGAAAAAGTAGTTATTGTGACATAACTGTAATAGTTGGACATAATTATGGTATTGCTGACTTATTTGTTAATATTGATGTAATCTTTAAAACTGCAGTTCATCACTTTGCTCTATTGTCAATAATTTCCGCAGCATACGCGATATAAAGATTTTTTTGGTTTTTTTATCACACGATGGGTTACATTATCGAAGTTTTCATACGGATCCCTAATAGTTAGACAAATGGTATTGTTGACTTATTTGTAGATATTGATGTTCTCTTTAAAACTGTAGTACATTACTTTGCTCTATTGACAATAATTTCCGCAGCATACGCGATATAAAGAATTTTTTTGGATTTTTTATCACATTTGGGTTACATTATTGAAGTTTTCATACGGATCCCTAATAGTTAGACAAATAGTATTGTTGACTTATTTGTAGATATTGATGTCCTCTTTAAAACTGTAGTACATTACTTTGCTCTATTGTCAATAATTTTCGTAGCATACGCGATATAAAAATTTTCTTGGATTTTTTTATCACACGTTGGGTTACATTATCGAAGTTTTCATACGGATCCCCAATAGTTAGACATATGGTATTGTTGACTTATTTGTAGATATTGATGTCTTCTTTAAAACTGTAGTACATTACTTTGCTCTATTGTCAATAATTTCCGCAGCATACGCGATATAAAGATTTTTTTGGATTTTTTATCACACGTTGGGTTACATTATCGAAGTTTTCATACGGATCCCTAATAGTTAGACATATGGTATTCTTGACTTATTTGTAGATATTGATGTTCTCTTTAAAACTGTAGTACATTACTTTGCTCTATTGTCAATAATTTTCGCAGCAAACGCGATATAAAGATTTTTTTAGGATTTTTTTTCACACTTTGGGTTACATTTTCGAAGTTTTCATACGGATCCCTAACGTTTTTGAAAATACTATATAGCCTATGTCCATCAGGGATAATGTAGGATTCTAATGGTAAAAGAATTTTTTGAATCGGTACAGAGGTTTCGGAGCCTATTCGATACAAACAAACAAACAAACAATCAAATCTTTCCTCTTTATAATATTATTATTATATATTATTATTATTAGTATACACATCTAATAAATAACACTTTTTGTAACTAAGCAACTGCTACATTTTGTTATTTACAAAGTTTTCGGGTGTTAACCATATAACCATTTTCAATAACATTTAAAAGGATATAGGCATTAATCCCTTAACACATTACTAGTCTACTAGGTATAAAATACTCGTAGAACCTCATTCCATTTCCTACAATTCACACAAAGCATGCACCAGGTTGTGGAGTGTTTATAATCGTGCATGTCTTTCATCTTTTTACTTTTTTATATTTAAATACATTGAAAAGTATTTTTTATTCCAGGACGCATTTTGCCGCGCTACCGGTTTATTCCATCGAACCAAGGGAAGCACTACGTCCTATTAGTGGAAGGCAGTAAGTTCCATCAGACCACCAACAATGTTCGATACTGGAACTGCTCCAAAAGAATGTCGAGCAGATGCAGAGCGCGGGTTCGCTTCGACAGTCATCTCAATATGACTTTCTACGATGGACACCATAATCATTATCCACTAACTCCGCCGTCATTATCTGCAGCAGTACTTCCAGCTTATAATGTTTCTGCTGCTATAACCCAGGCTTTTTCACGGCTAGCGCAAGAGGAAGGACGGAAATCACCTGGTTATTTTACAACATCAGATCAATTTCCCGAGAATCATACTTACGAATGGTTATCAAGAGTGAACGAATCTCAACCTGATCACACCTTATCATCAGCGCTAAATTTATCTACATCTGGAACTCGAAACGGCAATAGTATTGAGAACGCGTCGTACGTGATACGCGGGCCTAGTACAAACTCATGCATAAATGGTTTTTGATGCAATTTGTCTATTGTATGTCTTTTTATAGATAACTGGTTAAATATTTACTATGACGCTTTCCTAAGGGTCAAAATCATTGCCCTCTCAGTACATTGCCTATCTACTATCTAGTCTTTGACACATGCCATTATGTATTGTGAAGTATTATTAGATTTAATTTAGTTTTTATTTTAATACCTATAATGTACCTACAGGTGTTTATAACTATGAACAGCTGTAGACGACTTGTCACTTTATTTTGTATTGTATGAACCTACGTAAGATCTACTTAGTATATTATTTATATTATAAAAGAAAGTCGTGTTAGTTACACTATTTATAACTCAAGAACGGCTGAACCAATTTGGCTGAAAATTGGTGGGGAGGTAGCTTAGAACCAGGAGACGGACATAGGATACTTTTTATAACGGGAACAGAAGCGGGAACTTAACACAACATTTGTTGAATCTAAAGCGACACGAAGTTCGCCGGGTTAGCTTGTATTTTTATATTTAGTTAAGTATATGTTTTGAGCCGCATGGTTCTTGAAAATAGTGGTCATCGAATATGTTGTAAATTGACGAGCTCATAAAGTACAAAGCAATACAAATAAATAATATTTTTGTTCTTTATGTTTTTACTAAAGCATTTTTATTTTTTAGTGTGTAGTGTAGATATATAATAGATATCCCATTTATCCTCATCACAGTTACGCGTTATTTTTTCGCAATAGATCGTAGTTAAAAAAAATGCCGTCTATTCAACACAACAGAAATTAAGTAAACAAAACAGGGGAAAAAACTATTGGGTTTTTCATGATTAAAAAAAGCTAAGTATAAATGTTTAAACATGCAAATGTGAGATAGAGTTGGTAAGGTATTATGCTTTACTTTGCTACTTGCACGAAAGTTGACGAATGGGATGACACATAACCTGGGTTAGTGCACTTTAATCATAACGCTCGAAATTTTCGGGTCAACTATTGGTCCGTTCCACACAGCTCCATACAGCTCCGCTTTAGTGGAAACCCACCTTAATATTATAATATTCTTATAATAATATCTATAACTTTACATTTACAACAATAAACACTAATATCTACAATAATTGAATCTTATTTTTATCTGACAAATTGATGTGAGCTGATTTCAGTTTAAGCCTAATAGTTTTTTTTTTAAATAAAGCTATTGACATTTGGTTGAAATGTACCTGGTGCTTGGTATAAAAAAATCTCAATTTGCAATATTTTGCACATACTAATGATTAGAAACATTGTCTTACCTTTCTGGTTAAATCAGCCTGTTTTAGTTCAGGTCCCTGCTGCACTTTAAGACTACATAATATCACCACCTGCTTCAGCACAAAGCGACAACAAGTAGACTAGCAGCACTATCACATAATGCTGAATCATGCTATTTTGACCCTTACCGGGAACATTTATCTCTCTTCTGGAAATCAGACCAGTTCTCAACCGTTATTCTTTTATTCCAGTGGCCGTAGTCACCCTATCGAGTGGGAAGACCCTGCTTATAGTCAATGGGTTCACCTTCAAGAAGGAAGTTTGTGTGACAGATGGAAAGAATACAAGATGGGGCTGCAACGAACTGTCCAGGAAAAAATGTGACGTGTATCTATACGTGAACGAGAAGTTCGAAGTAGTTTATATGGCAAACACGCACACGCATGATCCTATACTGTGCAGTATTTTTCAAGATAGAATCTTGTAAATTTTGAGAATGATTTTAAATTTAGTCATTTTAAAGAACTCATACATTTTACAATTTATCAGGTTGTTATTAAAAACCCAATAATTAATTATGAATGATTGGTTGGTAATGTTATAGATATTTAATAAGTTGTTAACTTACAATTGTTTAATAAAGTAACATACCTATTTTTGGAATTATCTATAAAAAAACCGGCCAAGTGCGAGTCGGACTCGCGCACGAAGGGTTCCGTACCATTATCTATAAAAACGGCAAAAGAATCATATTTGTTGTATGGGAGCCCCCTTAAATATTTATTTTATTCTGTTTTTAGTATTTGTTGTTAGAGCAGCCACAGAAATACATAATCTGTGAAAATTTCAACTGTCTAGTTATCACGGTTCATGAGATACAGCCCTGTGACAGACAGACAGACGGACAGACAGACAGACGGACAGCGAAGTCTTAGTAATAGGGTTCCGTTTTTACCCTTTGGGTACGGAACCCTAAAAAGTACCTCGAAGTCACATATTTTGATAAAATATAGTATTTTTCTGTAATTTGAAAAAATTATTTACATGCCAATTGTATCCTTCTTTTGTATGCAATATATACATATAATACTTAGATAATAATATTTGCTACTCGTACGAGTATTTCGAATGTGCTTAAAAGCCGACGCCAACATTATATGGGACTTTAAACTAACCCTAAATAAACGTGTATTTTGTGATGGATAATGGAAATAGCCACCTTATTCAACAATAATCACAATAATTCGATTACTTTGTACAAAAGGGTACTATGTTAATGAATGAAAATAATTCATTTTGCTTTTTTTATTATTAGTTGATCATATTCAGTGGCCATGCTGGGCATAGGCCTCTCTTCGCTTGTGCCTATGCGCCAATCTGATTCATGTACGACCCGGAGTCTACTATCTAATATCGTATCAAAGTTACATCGTTTTGACTATAGCTTGAACGATGGAACGACCGTAATTACTTTTGACAGTCATCGATGTTCGTAATCCTACACACAAATCAGTTTAATACTAACTAGCTGACCCGTGCCCGCTTCGCTGTGCGTAAGACATTTCTAATACCATCGTGGACTTTTTGTAGACGTTTTTAAGGTGTACAATACTGTAGTACATTATTTTGATATATCTCGTGGGGTTCAGCCAGCATTTGCAATGTAAGCGCAAAAAAATGTGTTTATTTACGACATCACATTAGAAACCTCTAAAATTGTCAGTGTTTCTCTACTATATTATGCATGTATTATACATATAAATCTTCCTCTTGAATCACTCTATTTATAAAAAAAAACCGCATCAAAATCCGTTGTGTAGTTTTAAAGATATAAGCAAACATACATACAGACGCGGGAAGCGGAAAGCGACTTTGCTTTATACTATGTAGTGATAATATCGATATTTCGTTTTCGGTTCGCAAGTAGACTCGTGCTGTTTTTATGATGTCGTCAACACATCTTGCTGGCGGACTACCTAATTGCTAGTTAATAAATTTTATTAAAATAATACATTTTGTTTAGATAGATTAGATAGGATTCTTCAAAGGTTTTTTAATGTAGTTTTATTTGTAGTTTAAATACAACGGAGTACATGTGTTTTAAAAAGAACAAAACATAGCGAGAGATAATGTTTGCAGGTTTCTATACTTACCCAATGAAACTTCTCTGGGTTTACTAATAAGAGCTTAAAGTTTAATACTTAAGTAAATTGCATTTGTTGTATTTTTATAAAGTCTCCCATGTTATTGTTTTATAAGTCGCTTTTTTAAGCGTAAGTTTGTACATTTTCCGAATTGATGTTGTGTTCTGTTATAGAGTTAAGTTTATTTTTGTCACGTAAAGTGTTCGTTTCAACTTGTTCGAAGGCATCTGTTCTTTTTTTAATAAACTTATTCATTTTTATTTTTTAAATATTTACTTGGGAGTTACAGTCTTGAACCTATATTATTTTATCATCAATCCCTTATCATTGCACTCATGTGATTATATTGTATCTTCACACTAACTACTTTGAATACTTAGGCAGGACCATGTCATATTATCGATAGAAAGTGAGGTATTCTATCTTTTTTTTAAGCTACGCTTTCTTTAGAACCAAAACCTAAGTAACCATCTTTTACAGATTTCGACCAGAAAAGTATGAGAACAGAAGATTTCGCGCCAAGCGAAGCGGACTTTCTCGAAGCAAATCTAGAAGGCGTATACGATGACACATCTACACTCGGAGACGAAGCTGCAGACAGTGAAACACTCGAAGAAAACGTCGCTTTTTATATCGAATCTTCTAAAGGCAAGCCGTGTTTACTCTTCAACGGCTACAAGTACAGAAAGGCGTATAAATCGAAGTTCGGTACCCGTTGGAACTGCTCGAAGGATAAGAAGTGCTTGGCGCATTTGTATTTGAGTGATAATGACGAGATAACAAAATGGCAGGAGGATCACGACCACCCCATGGACGTGATTGATAGATCAGTAGGTAAGATTCGCCCGTGTTGATATAGTAAGAACGCCAAGATAATATGATCATGCTTGACATAAATATATGAAAAATACACTTAAACAGTCACAGAGTAGGACTCTCTTTGTCGCGGATGCAAGAAGTTGTAGCTTCTGGCACCACCCACACAACACTCCATAAATATTTGAGTTCTATTGTGGAGATTGAACTCGCGCCTTTTTTATATCAGCCGAGCACTCGCCCGCCGCTCCACCAAAATCAGCCATATTTGGCACATGCCCACATTTAGCCGTTAGCATTCCATACGTAACAGATCGCCGCTTAGAAGAATACTAATTGACGATGTTTTCCATCACCGTTTTGAGCACGTTAATGCGCATATAATTTTTTTGAACAGAAAAATCTATTGAAGGTCCGGTTTGGAACCCAAGACCTTCAATTTATACTTGCAAGTTGTAACATCATACTAAATGTTACAACTTGCAAGTATTCCCAATAAGAGCTGACATCAGGCAGGGGCGACCGGTTATAAAAACACCCCATACTAAATCCTTCTTTAACATGTTTTTTCTAGGATGTTGCAAATAAAAGTGTTTCCTTTATTATAGGAGTGGAAGGCTCAGAAGCCGCAATAGTGATCAGATCCCGCAAAGGCAAGGAAATGCTGCTACACCGCAGCTACACCTACCGCAAACAGTACATGGGCACGAGCCGTGTGCGTTGGGTATGCTCTACAGAGAAGAACTGCAAAGCATACGTGTCCACCAACACGGATAACTTCATTATATCTTTGTGTGAGGATCACTGTCATGATCCCCCAAAATATTATCTGAAGCCTGATCACGTGCTGGGGGCTTTGGCGCAGCCGGTGATTTTCGAAACTGATTAATGTTTAATAGTCCGGTCGAAATAGACATAAAATAGTGATCAAATAACAATTTCTCTGTCAGAGCTAAATTTTTGGAGGGACCTTGGTACATTTTAATAGAAATAAAATGTCAAAAGTCTCCATTGTGTGCTAAAAAAAGTTATTCAAGGTCAAACGTCAAAGTTTTTGGTTTTTTTCGATATTTCTCGGGGACTTTTGGCTCTTTATTTCTGTTGGTGTACCCAAAGGTCTTTACCAAAATTCAGTTCTCTCGTAGTTTTTGTTAATTAAAATGTCTATTTTGACCGGACTATAATTCCTTTCTGCCTTTTACAACGTAAGAGTATTTATTCTAAGCTAAATTCGCATTTGCACATTTTGTACTAGGGACGTCGCCCTACACGTAGAATTCGTGTCAAACGACTGTCGAGGTACACGTAGCGAGCGCCTGTGCCGAGACCCGTAGATGTCGCCTGCGATGTCCCGCGTGACGTCGCCCGACTCATAGTACACGTGACAAGGTTGCGGGACAGATGTCGCCTAGCGAAATTGCTACATTACTGTTTGTGGAAAATGTGGAAATAGGAATATTCTATTATAAATACCGTATCTTTAATGTTTATACTAAAAAGGGTAATGGTATTGTTACTTTATTTTAGTTTTTTTTTTATAATTAAATAGTCTGTTAAAGCTAAATATTGTAAAAATATTGTATTTATCGTTTCACATTAAATCTCAATATATGCGTAAATATATTATATCTTGTGTATATATATATCTATGGGTATTATGTGGATATATCCTGCTATAGGTAATTCAGTTAGTTACGTGTTACATCAACTCTTAAATTCTCATTATTACTTAATACAAATAAGTGATTTATTACATAACATAACAAACATGCTCGTATAGAAATTAAATGGAATCATTTTACTCATATCGTGTTGATTTTAATTTGTTTAAACAGCTTCATAGTTTTGAAAATTATGTATTCTACTACTTTACATTTTGGATCATAAACTGAATAAAGACAGATTTTAATATTTTTTTTATTTAGATAATAAAATTTTTAATTCTAATAAACAAATTGTATTGTTGTTAATTCGTTTTACTACCAATAAGGTACGAGCACTTCCCGATTATATTTTAAAGTTTATATGAGTTTTATAAATTTACTAATTAACTTTTTATTTCAGACCTTAAAGTAGATGTCGCTGTGATTTCAACCCTCGGAACAATACTAGAGCTGAACGGATACATCTACAAGAAGACTGAGGAGTTCATAAATGATGGTACTCGTTGGGTTTGTGGAGTAGAGAAATGTCATGCGTTCTTGATCATGAATGACGATGATGAGATCATTGCAGCCAAAGAGCTGCACAGTCATGCTGCTAGAAAGAAGTGGAAGATGTCAACGATCACTGACAAATGTGAGTATTATATCGTCCGTCCTTTTTAAAATCTGGATCAGTTGCACCTGTAAAAGTCACCTGTCGCAATTTTCTACTACTTTTTAATATCGAAAAAAAGGTTCAAGATCTATTGTTTTCTTTCCAGCCAAAGGAGAACTGGTTACCTCTCGAAACGGTAACCAAAACCTGATGTACCGTCGCTTCGCTTACCGCAAGAAGTATACACGTGGAGATAAGATAAGATGGGTCTGTGCCACCATGAAGTACTGCCGCGCCTGCCTTCACACCAATGAGGACTTGCTGGTGTTGAAAGCGTACCAAGAACACTGCCATGCTCCGCCAAAGTACAACTACAAGTAGTGGAGGCGGAGATATAGATGAAAAAATAATGTATTGTGAAAGTGGCTATAGAATAAACAGCGTCTTCAAATGTTCATTTGAAATGTCAATATCGTAAAGCGGGTTTTGCGAAATCGTGGAGCCCTAGATACTCATAAAAACTATCATAAAATCTTCTCGATAATTTTACTAACAAAAGATCGTAAACTCATAATCGGTCAAAACTAGTATTGACTAAAAATATTAGTTATAAGTGGTTTTGACTAAAATCACTTTTGACTTTTTAGGAGTTCGTAATTACAAGCTTTTAATTAGTGTTGGTAAAATCACTTATAAAGTTAGCATTTTCTTTTAAAAGCTATTTTTTTTTCATTCAATTTAATAAAAGCGCAATGTTTCTTCTAAATTCAGTATAATGGAGAAACTTAAAAAATACTAGATCTTTACTATGCGTAGTCAACGAAAAAAAAAATGTTGTCAGCTTTTTTTGATCTATATTTATAATTAGGATACATGCGAGTCTTAGTATTAAAATTAGGCTTAAATGAAGTATTATTTAATCTTATATTAATTTAAAATGAATAGTTCTAAATACTTAATGGCTGACTTAATGAATGTGGCTTAGATTATGAATAATTCAATCATAATACAAACTAGAGTAATTAAGTAGTTTACAATGAATTAGAATATTACATGCAATAATACTATACATTTACCCGATATAACTGGTTATTTATGAAGAAAATTATATTTGAATACAAAACTGATTGATATATTATACAATACAACCATAATTAAGTAAAAGAGATGTTAAAATATTAAACTGTCAATAACTTAAGAATAAATTGTAATAAGTAAGGTATACGTTTGTTTAAATTTATATCATTGTATTAGATCAGCTATTTGAAGCCGATCGAATTTTTTGATAGCATTTATCTCAATCAAAACTCACGGTAGGGAAATATTTTCAATGCAATTTTTTTTCTTATCTTTCGACTTGATATTACTCTAATACGAATATAGGTCCAAATAAAAAGGAGCTCGAAACTCTTAATAATTATTATGTTTCAGTAAAACCTACAATCGTTTGGAGTGCAAAAAAAAAGTTCAGCAACGACAACACAAAAGAAGATCATAAACATAGTGAGTTCCACCTTGATATAGATATTCCTATTTCATCAGCTCCCGATATTCATGATAATTCTAATGATTTAGTGTTTGTAGAAAGTACAAAAATTGGTAAAATTATGCTGAAAAATGGCTTACGATACCATTACAATAAAAACGTTATGATTGGTTCAACGTGATCTTGTACTATTAAAACTTGTAGGTCATCTCTTACTATAAATGAAACTAAATCTAAAATTGAAAGATTTTCGAGTCATAATCACGAACCCGATATCCATGGTACTGAAGTGGAAAAAGTTCGTGATATTATACATAAAGAAGTAGTAAAAAATGCTACAATGCCAGTGGCAATGGTATACAAGTAAACCGTGCAAAGGTTGATAAATAATGGCATTGATATGAATATCCCAGAATTTAATCAAATCAAAAGTTGTCTTTATAGAGTACGGTCTAAACGTAGCAAAGTTAATGATGATAAGTGTACTTTGGAACATGTCATTGTATAAGAAAAATGTACTCAAACAGTTACTATTCATAACACCCATCAGCGACATAAATAGGTTCTTATGAGTAGTCTTGATTCTAAAATAGGATTTCCAGCGTCTCGCAGTTATCAAACTCTACGAGTACCATGATGCCACAACATCTAGTTCCAGAATAGAAGAGTAAGATATTCAATCTGTCCCGATTGAATCGTTTACGTCTCTGTCTTATACGTCCACCACGTTCGTCAAATAGTTTTTTAAGAGTTTTAATATTATTCTGAAATTTGATGTTTGACAGTACTATTAAATCATTATATTTCCATACAGTTTATGTTTTCACGGTTGCATCTATGGCCGCACACGTTCTGCCTCGACACAGTTTTAAAATTGCATGATTTTCGCGCATGTTTATCTATAAGCGAGTCAACTGAGAACTAATTATTTCGAAATTTCATCAAAAGTCTGTTTTCAGAGGATGCATTAAGTTCGAATGTCACCACTGCCTTTGATGCAACGAGTTCCTCTGCCACCACATCACAAAAAGACTCTAAAAAAGTCAACATCGTAAGCGTTCTACCAAAGATTACAGAAGTCGGACATTTTCCAATTGTACAGTTGGCACATTGTATTTTACCAGATATTATCATCCCGGAAAATTTAGAAACTCCTCGTTCATCATCAGTATCTGAACATGCTACTCCTAGATCATCATCAGCATCTGAAAATTGGAGTACTAATTTCAACTTTTTTTTTATAAAAGGCGCCCTAGTTTTGCTTAGGTGTGGTTATGGGTACTACCATAAAAGGGATACTAAAAGTTCTTCTATATGGTGGTGTGCGACTAAAAGCGATTGTAAAACGTCACTTGCTTTAAATATATCCAGAACTAAAGTTATACGGCTACCCTCGATTCATACCTGCACACCTACAGGTCATTTATCACCATCGCAGCTCATTTCTTATCAATAAAATTAATTGTAGTAGTTTGTATGTAATGCACCACATATAAAAAAAACTATCTTTCAGCAATCTTTAGGGATCTTGATCAGTATCTTCTTCTTCTATCTTATATCAGTAAATTTAAGAAAAACTGCCTAATGTACTAGTCATATTGGCTGTAAGTAATTAATATAAATAAACAATTAAATGTGTATGCACGTAATGTTAGTTGATCATAAATCATAATATATTATCTTCGTTAGGTTTTTTATGTAGATTTGTTTTTTTACTTATAAGTATGTTTCTTTTTAGCTTAAAATATTTATTGTATTTTAGTAATACCCTAGAAGAAAAATAAAAATTAAAAATTCTTTGACTTTTGAAGAAAAATAAAAATTAAAAATTCTTTGTTTTTTTTTTCTTAATAGTATTCTAGATAAAAATATATCTATGTATAAATGTGGAAAGGTATTAAGATATTTATTCTGAAAAGGACAACGGTATATTACAAACATAAACTAATTTAGTAACCACGTACAAAGTGACATATTTATTAGTATACCTACTACATAAAGTCATCATATCAGAAGATATCTTAAAACCGGCCAAGTGCGAGTCTAACTCGCGCACGAAGGGTTCCGTACCATTATCTATAATAATATCTACCTAGGTACCTATTTACCTAACTACATGAAATCAATCATTCAATTTTATACTTTTGAGTTGAATAAAGTCGGTAAAGTGGCGCCGCCTGCCAGCGCAATTGCGCCACATCTTTCATTGGTTTATGGTTAATTGGCATTATGGTTTACTTAGTAAACCATAATGCCAATTAACCATATATATAAGTAACAGTTGAGATTTACTAAAAGTAACAGAACAAGTTGATGTTACTACATCAAATTAAACTAGATGGCGCTAAAAATGCAAAAATCACGTTTGTTGTATGGGAGCCTCCCTTATATATTTATTTTATTCTGTTTTTAGTATTTGTTGTTCTAGCAGCAACAGAAATACATAATCTGTGAAAATGTCAATTGTCTAGCTATTACGGTTCATGAGATACAGCCCTGTGACAGACAGACGGACAGCGAAGTCTTAGTAATAGGGTCCCGTTTTTACCCTTTGGGTACGGAACCCTAAAAATGAGACATTATAAGAAAAATATAAGAAATTTATCTCTAAAAAGTAATGAAATCTAGACAAAGTCGTGCCAATTCTGAGGTTCCTTACTGCGATTTCTTTATTATCGCAAAATCGCAGTAAGGAACCTCAGAATTGGCACGACTTTGTCTAGATTTCATTACTTTTTAGAGATAAACAAGCAGCTCCATCGAGACTTGGCTAGTTTTTTACAGAATGTTTTTGGTGGGATTTCACTTCTTTTTGTAGAAACGTGGGCTTATTGATTTATTTTATTAGATTTTCTTATTTGACACAGTCTTTTTCTTTTTAGGAGTAGTTTCTTTATTAAAAAACAAATCGTAAGCGCGTTTAAAAATACAGTCAGCGCCATCTAGCGACGTGTGCGGGATCACCGCCACTCTTAGTCCAATGCATTATATTTAAGACGCTGCCAGTCGACGATTATTTTTGTTCGAAACGAAAAAAGAAATACTTCTGAACAAGCCATATCTCCTATTTTATAATGTATAGTATATGTGAATAAAGATGTACCCATCTTTAATCACTTCGATAAATAATCCTACCGACCGCTGCAATGATGACAAACACACGTCCGCGCGTGGTCCGCCTTAGCTTTTCGAATAAATTAATGATATAAATTATGTATAATTACTTATCAAAAATCTATCCTAATAGAAATCTAGATCTACATATTACCTATCTTTAACAATAAATCACAAGTTGATTTTAATAGTAGGTATATAAAATATTTCGACCATAAATTCTAAAACGTATCATTTTGAAATAATATTTTTATCGTGAAAAGTTTCTGCTATTATGTTTTCAGCTTAATAGAAATCTAGGTAGGAACCTGAAGTAATATACTTATAAAAATAGGAGATGTGGCTTGTTCAGAAGTATTATTTTTTTCGTTCCGAAAAAGAGCAATCGTCGACTGGCGGCCCCTTAAAACAAATTTTGAGCGAAATTAATATTTTAGTGTAATTTGTGTAATGTTCGAGTAGAATAAAGTTAATCGTTCGACTATTTTTTCTTGTACTTGTAAGTTTATGTATAAAAGCCAGTCTAGTCTTATCCAGAGTTTTCCTTTAATTTTATTTATACTAGTGGTCGCCCAGTGGTCGAAATTCGACCTTAATTCTGATAATTCGTACACAAAATCACTTATTTATTCTAAAGTACATGCAATCACTGAAATCGTAAACTACAATAATTGCTTTGATTTGAACCAGCAATAGCAAAAAAATTTGTACCTGAATGTTGTTATTGCAAATTGCTGCTACAGAACTTTCTTTATGCGTCCTTGAAAGACGACGATACGATACGTTTAAATGTATCTTACTGCTACACAACTCACATAAATTTGTATAAGCGCTCAGTATTTCACGTAGTATTCGTCAAATAAAACTAAAAACATTCAATAAAACCACAGGAAACAAACTTTTCAACTATGTCTATAAAAGACAAACGAAACAATTTGACCACAGAGTATGTATGCGTGTGTCAAATGCATGCTGTATATTTTTGATATGTCAATGTCAGTACTCTATGTCTATGGACAAAATGAAAATAAAAGAAACATGTGTGTGTGAAATGCATGGTAGTGTGTGTAATGTTTCTATGTCTATGGACAAAATGAAAAACAAAAGAAACATGTGTGTGTGAAATGCATGGTAGTGTGGGTAATGTTTTATTTATTGATTTAATGTACTTTATAAGCATTATTATTGAAAAATATTAGCGTTCTGCACTTCTCCTACACATAAACTATAAGTGTGCCAAATTTTATGCTCCTGCGTCCGCGCAATTTTCGTAAAAAGGGGTCCAAAGTTTTGGCATCACGTATTAATAGATACGTATTAAAAGCAGAAGGGGAGGCATTCGCCCAGCAATGGGACGCTATAGGCTAGATTAAATTAGAATTAAATTAGAAGATGTGTCCCACTACGCTGGATTTTTGCAATGACAGTCGATTTTTTTATGTACCAAAATTAGAAGGGGGCATAACATATCTCTAATACAGCTGAGACCAGCTGAGGGTTCTTCATCAGATACTTCAGACCTTCGATTTTTGTCATCAAATGAAGCGGCCCACCAAGTAGAATATTTTTTGTAAAGGCGGTATGTCGATCTCTAATAATTTGGTTAGGCTCTTGTGTTTTCTAATCAGGGTCACCAGGTACTTCAGATCTTCGATTATCCTAGTTTTTATGGTTTTCCCTTTATGTGGCCATTAAACCCTAACTCTTTACCAAATTTCAGCTCTCTGAATTTATGGGAAGTACTAGTTCTATTCTGATGATCATGAGTGAGTGAGTGTCTGTCTAAAATGCGAAACTTTGCTTTCGCTTAACTTCGAAACTAAATGACCTACAGATTATAGCTTACTGGATGACGAAAATTTCTGCGTTCTGGTCTTATCCAGAGGTTCTCAAATAGGGGCCTGAAAATGCGGCGAAATGGTTCCAGTAAAGGATGGTACGGCAGTGTTTGCTTCGCGCTCGACTTGGCGGGGGCACTGCCGTGCCCCCAAATTAAAAAAGATACAGTCGGATTGGGTACTTCCTCCTTTTATTGACGTCGATTAAAAATAAAACAAATACTTTGAAATTATGCAAGTTTATTTATCATAAAATTCAGAAAAACCTAAGCGTGACTAAAAATAAATAAAAATACTCCGAACTGTTGGCGGTTGTGTATATAAGGCGATTCAGGTATACTTCAGTCTTATAATCGGAATCAGTCAAATATTGTTAAACATAATAAATTAGATGTAACTCCGGTGTTTTTTTGTTTTAACATTATACTTTTCCAAATAGATCGCCTTACATCTCTAAAAAAATGCAAGTTTAGCTACCTATATATTAAATGAGTTATTTATGTAATTGAATATAAATATTATAAAATGCAAAGCACTTAGAACTATGAATGTATCCATATCAAATATTGAAATTTATTAGACCTTTAATAAAATCTTAAATCTATTTTATGAAAACATGTAAGTAGATCAACTTTAATTTATTCTATCTAGGGGTACATAATTTTACTACCTACACACACTTATAATAGCGTTGAGCATTTTCAGAAAAAAAGTTAAAAATATTTATTTTGACTTATCCATGCATAAATTCTTAAATAGGTAATAATGTGTCGTAAATCTTATAGTTTATTTATCTACATAAAAGCGAGCTTATTATCTTATACAGAAAATGCATATAATTACGAGTAAGTTTAACAATAAATGAGGTATACCTAAGTCTTAGGCAAAAATCAGTCGATAACATACCATTCGCTAGTCGGCATGGCACCAACGATACTACGAATCCCGCCTATAGAACAATCGGACACAATTCACTTACAAAACTAACAATAATCAGTCAACAAAATAAATTAAAGAATTAATACTATTAAGGTGGTAATTAAATAGAAACACAGTTAATTACAACGTTTTGTATTGCTGAGGTTTCGAGATAATTCAGATCATTATGAGCATTACCCGCGACCGCGCTCAACGTTAGATCGGCAAACACCATTTAGCCGGTCGCCGTATTTCTATTTAAAATAAATTATCTCGCACAATTGGTCAACCTCGACAATTTGGTTAGGATGGTACGTTAGAAGCGTGTTCAAGCCAAATAAGTCGCCTGAACACGCAGACTAGTAATAACAATAATTACGTTTGAAAAACTAAGAAGAATACCGACGAAAATGTTCAAACCAATCAAAAGTCAAGGGACAATATTCTTTTAAGTTTTAGGAACTATTAGTTATACATGAATATAATTTAAATGGTACTAACTTGGAACTATTCTCTACACAATAGGCAAAAGATCATCTAAATTGGATTACCAGGTACGAAGTTATGCGCGGACATACATAAAAAAGGCAAGAAAAAAATATACATGTTGAATTGGTAACCTCTTCTTTCTTCGATTTAAAATATACAACATCCTAAACTATTTTGAACGATCCATCCTTACGTCGATAGAATCCTGGTGGGGGGTGGTTGTGGCTGTTGCGGACCCTCTTGATCACGCTACCTTGTCTATGAACCGCTGTGGTCACGTCCACAGTACACCCTAGCTTAGGCCTTCCAGTGCAGTACCATTGCTTCTTTCCATACGCCAACTTATTCTTCAGACGGAAGGCGTATCCCTCGTGCACCAGCAACATACTTCCTTTTGTCGTCGGCACGTAATTCGCAACTGAAAAATTAATTTATTTTAGATTCATAGACAAAGTTAATGTTTTTTTTTAACCTAAATTATTGTTTATTATAGACTTTTAGCTAACAAGGAGGAGGTAAATAAAACAAAGAATTGTGTTTCGATATTTATTTGTCAAAAAATCACCTACCTACTACAAAATTACCTACTTACATAATAAAGTTGTAAAAAATACGCACAATAGCACTGAATTTTTTAATAGAAGGGTGGCGTGGCATAGGACAAAAAGGCGCGAGTTTGATCCCCGTTCCGGAACAAAATATTCGCATGTTCTGCCAACTTTTATCTCCGTCTGGGTGTGTGATAGGGACCTACCTACTCGTAGTTTCTATTACCCCACGATACAGGAAATCCTGGAGTGGATCTAAGGTGTTTAACTGTTTATTAATTATCTACGGTATTACCTATTATAATTATTAAACCTTATCTATATTGTGCACAACACTAGAATTCACTGAAAAGGTACCTGGTAATTTCACAATAAGTTTGATTATTAGCTCAGATAGATAGATTTATATAATAAATAAATGACCCGATCACATAAACCGAACTTAACCTAAAACCGTTCATGTTCTTAAAATTTTCCCTCTAAACCGAAGCAACACCGTAAATCGACTGATATTTTTAAACTATATGATTAACAACACTTTTTTAAAGTTACAATTCATAATCCACTCAAAACATCACAACTTTTTATATAATTATAATTATTACGGAACGCTAACAATCACAACATAAACAACTAAACTTGGCTGACTTCACTTTTGTTCAGTCGGTAAAAATGTCGATCGATTGATTCCTAGCTTCACATGAATGCGTATTTCCGAAAACGGACACCATTCATAATGGCGCTGCAGTCTACGCGCAATCTATTCAAAGTTTTACAAATATTGCAATTATCACTAATTTAAGTATAAAAATTACTATGTATTGCGTAATTATATAAAAAATAAATAAGATATTTCTGTTTTTCTTTGTAGATATTTTGATGCATAGTCCATCCATTTTATAATTTGATTTCTTCCGTCATTTATTTATTTTAATGCTGTGTATCCGAACGGTAATACAATTAGGTGAAAAAAGAAGCTAACGTCAGTTGGGGCTGTCAGGCAGTCGGTCAGTCAGTCAGTGTGACAATTACCTATACAATGGTGTTATTGATAAAAATTGTGCTCGTGATAATGTTAGTCCTATGATTAATAAAATAAGATAAATTGACAATAAAGGTTCGGTTGGACGTTTCTTATCTAGCAACTAGTAATTTCAAGGGCGCGTGTGTTGTAGTGAAGTTGAAAGTGACAATGTAACAGTTTTCAAGAAGTTTAAAACTTTGTTAAAGTTTTGTAATCAGAAACATAAGAATTTATTTCATATTCTATAATTATAAATAGTAGAAAATAGTGATTTAATTTTTGAATCTCCCAATAAAGATTAGTAAAAAAAATTTGTACCTAAACAACTTTAAAAATACAAAATAAATCTTTTATATTTTACATGTATTTTTACCCCGCTGAAAGTATTCTTTTTTGTAATTCCATGTAATCCAAAATAATTCAATTCAATAGGTAGTTCCTCGGTCTGTTATAAAATCTAATCTGAATAGAATACCTACTCCTATTATGTGCATGTTTGTAGGTATATGCCGAAGTTATCATTCCATACATGCCAGGTTGCAAGCCCATCCCCGTTTATAAAAACTCCCCTGACTACCCCTCATTAAAAACCTTTAAATATCTGAGCACCCGGAGATCTAACTGAATGTCTATTTAATTTAAAAAAATATATATTATATTTCTATTTAATTGATTATGTGTTATTTACAGATTATAATGCATCAGTTCCATTATTTTACAAAAAAAAAAAGAGTATATAGTATTCTATCAGTTATCTGATTCCCATAGTACAAGCTTTGCTTAGTTTGGGGCTAAATGGCGCTGTTTAAAAATGTCTATGAATAATTATTTGTTTAATTAAAATTTTATGAAATAAATATATTCTTTTAATTACCTTCCCTTTAATCTAAGTTTTAGTTAAAACAAACTTCCCATCGTCAAGTTGTGTAACACTGTTTTCTATTTCAGGTATATTTATAAACACAAGAGGAAATTCAAAGTTATTTATATACCAAAACCACACATTCAGATTTATGTATAAGAAAGCTTACGGAAGCCAGCTCTGGTATTGTTGGTATTTCTTCAGCCGATGCTGTCCTGCTAAGCTCCGGATAAACAACAATGGTCGAGTAACAGAGAGTATTGGAAGGCATAATCATGACCCACCTACTTGTTGGATGACTCCGGACGGAAAGTCATATAACCTACCTCCGTTACCACCTCCAGATAATAAAAGCTCTACGTGAAGCTGTAAGAAGTATTCTGATACTTATTAAGTATAATTGCTACCCTTTATTATGGATTTCAGTGACATATTAATGCAAGATTGAAAATTATTATAAAAGTATCACCAAACAGTATTTTAAAGCTGGCCCCAATATAATAATTGAATCTTTTTATTTCAAAAACAAATAACATGAATACTAACATATTACAGAATATTTAATTTACTATATTAAATATTTAATACATTAAATTGAGCCATCTAAAGACCGTTGCAAGCAGTCTATAGGTAGCTCAACTGATCCAGATCAGTACCAGTCGGAACCGATTCCTAGATACTGGCGACATTGCCATGCTGGATGGCAATGCTGATCCGTTGTACCCATTGAATGTTATTATTAAAAAAAAAATATTATCCTTCTGGACCTTGTTGGTCTAGTGAGAGATTGAAAAGAAATGGTTGCTTGAAACGGGAAAGGAAATTTAGTATTATAAATGAGGCTTGCAGCCTGTCACATGGACTTGACAGCAAAAAGTTGGTATACACCAAATTTAATATATGGTGCCTTATATTAGAGGCTCCAGTATTTGACAGAATGATAGACATTTTAGTCCATAATAGAGGGACCTGGTTATTGTCTAACCAAACTGGAAAATGATCAGGTTGATGCCGCGATTACCAGTTCAGTTGCACAATAAGGCCGCCATTTTGTTTCGTTGTGAAAACCAAATTGCCTCTTTAAAATTTCCAAATGAGATTTTATTGTTTTGCTTACGTTATAAATTATGTGAATGTAGTTTATTAATAGTTTAGTGTTAATGTTTTGTTTAGTGATTTATATTTTGTACAAAGATTATCAAATAAAATAAATTTAATGTATTACTTATTATAAAATCTGCTAGTTATATTTATATTTCTTGAATTCAGTATATAAAACCGCGTTCAGGAGCTCTAAAAAGAACACTTACATGAATAATATTAAAATTTGCGTACGATTCATATATGGCAATAACTGGTAAGTCAATGTTTTTTTTAGTTATCACAAAATGGTTACATATTGAGGAGTCATTAAATTCAAAATACCCAATGGTACCACCTATTCAATAATGGCTAAATATTAATCGTACGTGAATCTTAATATGATTCGTGCAAAGTGGCTTTTATAGACCCCCAAGTGTGCAACATTATCATCTAAAAAATATTTTAATGTTTATAAATCAAATAAAGTTAATTAAATTGACATGATTAAATAACAATAAGCTCTACATTATTGCTCACCCTTCAAGGTAAAATAAATTTTATTTAGTGGACATATAGTTCAATATGATATTGAAATAAACTTTAGATGACATCGCTAGCTCACCGCATGTACATGAGTTCAAAGTTTTATAGGTAGGTAAATTGTCAATGCATTTCTAATTGTATTTTTTCCTTTTACGAAGTATACCGAAAGGATGCTATATTTTCAATAACATGTTTACTTCCCTATCTATTATTATATTACATACTTATTAAGTACCTGTCTGAATACAGAATAGACTGCCTACCTACGTCAGAGACTTCTCCTACATAAACCGTTATGAAATTAATTTAAAAAACTTAGTCTTAATAATCTATCCTACAGTGAAAATATGTGATTAAATGACATTTTTATATTCAAACATTTGTTTGCATGAAAACTTTTATCTTTTACTAGAAAATGCTGGTGGATTCATCTTGAATCGGAGCAGGTAATTAGCCTACTTATTGCAAATGGCGACAAAGCTTAACATTTTTAATTTACTATCTTTTAACAGTTGCTTCGCTTGCGTGGTACCTGGATAAAAAGTAGCTTCCGATTCACAAACTTTCGGATTTATAAAAATTAGTAAGATGGCAAAACTGCAGTAGACAGAAATGTAGTATATCTTCTAGGTACGACCTGTTTATTGGTACTAGCACCAACATCAGCAGATCATGACTTAGTTACTGTATTACAGTTTAAAATAGTTTTCATTTTAAATAGATAAATGAATTATATTGGTGGACATTTCACAGTGCCATTTAGCCCCGAACTAAGCTTCTATTATGGGAACTAGATATAATACTTATATACCTACCTTTTTTTGTAAATACATACTCAAGATACAATAGAACACCTAGACACAGAACGAACATCTCTTTTCATCATACAAATATTTATCCTGGGTGGGGATCGAACTCATTACCTACAGCGCAGAAGGCTGTGAGGCTCTAGTCAAAAAAAATTACAAATCATAAATAGGTTATTTAAACTAATTAAAAATCGAATGGAAAGGGTTGCGCGGGGACGTCGGGGAAGTCCCACATTTGTGTAGTCTACAAAAATGCATATATCACTAAACTTCTGACGTCTAATCTTCTGGGGGCTATCATAAGAATGGTTCGATGCATACATTCCTGCCTGTGATAATAATGTGACGTTAAGTTGATAATTACCTGATCTTATCGAACAGGTTGATAAAATATTAAATCTTTTGTTTTGTTTTCGCAGATCATAATTACATTTTTCGGTAACGTTTGATGTTTGCCCACTATAGGAGCATAAGTAGGTAGGTAGTATAACCAATAACCGCAAAGAACAGTAGTAACTACCAATTGATGAATGAAACCAAATTGCAATTGATATAAGATGTGTCATCCACTTACACCTAAGTGCTAAGTCTAATTTTTAAACACATGCAACGTATCGTAGCGTAGTAACACAATACGTACCTACCTACATAATTACTCTTAAGATGTGGCCACATTATCGGGCTATCGCGAACTATTCGCGTTGTGAGATGTAGCCATATGATTCGTCACGCGATAAAAAAGACGCAGAGCTCAAAAATTCGCCGAATCGCGATAGCCAGAGCAACTCTTTACCGCATATGGTTCCGAATTTTAACTTGACCTTATCCCACTTGTCGTGGGGTCAGCACAACACCAAGATGTTGCAAATAGATTTGGCTTGGGGTGTTTTATAGCCGGCTGCTCACCTGACCTCAAGGAGGGTTCCATGGGATTGGGAATTTACTTATTCCATGAACACTAACGTTATTTCGTTGCAGAGGTCAATGGTCGTAATTTACTCATTGAGACCATCTATAAAGATGGATAGTGTTCAGATACTTCCCATTATTATTTACAGACGAAAATCATATTCGACATGATATAGAAAATATCCAAAAAGTGAAAAGACGAAGCTCAAAAATCTTCCAACTAAAGTAACCAAAGATTGTTTCAACCACTGGCCAGAGTGGAAGAAAAATCTAAGCTTAAAAGCTAAGATCTCAAATAATGTGCAAAAAGTGTAAATATTATTTGCGCCTGAACAAAGACCGTGATTGTTTCACCGTATTTCATACTTAATGGTTGCTATTTATGATAACTATTGAGAAGTAAAATTTTTAAACTGATTTTGTAGTTGTAAAAATTGTTAAATAAATATTGTTTTGTTGTGTTATTGTATTGTAATTGTCTAATCAAACAACAACCGTCGTAGTTATGAATAATTTTAAGTGTCTGTGTTACTTTCTATCCCCGTGGTAGGATGAATGTTTGCATTATCTACATACATTTGTTCGGGGGCTATGTGTTATGGTGTGTGGTATTATGCGACATCACATAATATCTACCACATGATGCATACCACGGCACGAAATTTATTTGCCTGCTTGGTTTAATTTATTATTACATAATAATAATATAAGCCTTTATTGCTGAAACTTAATTTTAACATTTCCTTAACTCTATAGTATCTATATTTAAACTTTAATTCTATTAAACTTATTTTAATCGGTAGCCGGTTTATCTTTCTCAGCTTGTCTTTCGACAAAGGCCTCCTCTAATGCTTTCCATTTTGTCCTGTCTTTTGCGGTACGTGTCCATTCTGAACCAGCTATCTTTTTCATGTCATCTTCCCAACGTTTTGTTTGTCTACCTTTGCTCCTTTTACTGTCACGCGGGTACCATTCCGTTGCTATTATTACATATACATTTCTAAATGTGATTGTGGGAAATCCTAAGCTCTTGTTCTCTCATAAATTTATGAGGTAAATAGGTATTAGCCTTGGCGGTCCATAGTCCAAATTAAAGTTATTATGATATGCGCAGGACAAAGTACCTGAGATGAGACGTATAATGAGTATCATAAGCAGGTACAAAAAGTAGGTAGATAGTTTTATTTAATAAATAGGCAGATACTCGTACCTATGTAAGTAGGTATTTATATATCGAATTCCCACCAAATCTTTTTGTTATTTCGCTGTCGTCTGACGCGTAAAAATATAATCAAGATAAAAGTACAGTACCTACACTAAATTAATCTCATATAAATAATAGGTATTCCGAAATTTTGTTTTTTAAGCTCTCTTAAGGGGCTCCCAGTCGCTGATTGCTCTTTTTCGAAACGAATAAAGAAATACTTCTGAACAAGCCACATCTCCTATTTTTATAAGTATATTACTTCAGGTTCCTACCTAGATTTCTATTAAGCTGAAAACATAATAGCAGAAACTTTTCACGATAAAGATATTATTTCAAAATGATACGTTTTAGAATGTATGATCGAAATATTTTATATACCTACTATTAAAATCAACTTGTGATTTATTGTTAAAGATAGGTAATATGTAGATCTAGATTTCTATTAGAATAGATTTTTGATAAGTAGGTAATTATACATAATTTATATCATTAATTTATTCGAAAAGCTAAGGCGGACCACGCGCCGACGTGTGTTTGTCGTCATTGCAGCGGTCGGTAGGATTATTTATCGAAGTGATTAAAGATGGGTACATCTTTATTCACATATACTATACATTATAAAATAGGAGATGTGGCTTGTTCACAAGTATTTATTTTTTCGTTTCGAACAAAAACAATCGACGACTGGGAGCGCCTTAACTAACTAACTAGCAAATTCTTCAGCTTTGACATTGTTATACGATACGGAAACGTTTGAAATTTACCTTGTACACAGTTACCCAAAAGGGTATTGCTGATTAAGGTAATAAATAATTATGCCGCTTTCTAAAATTAGCACGATAGTCCGCGCAAGTGCACTGTACAGCATACCTACTGCCTAATGAATAATAACATAAAAGCAAAGATCTGAGTAAAGATATAACAACAAAAATCATCATTTATTTAGTCATTTTGAAACAAATTACATTGTAATTTTGTCACATACCAACTTTTTGTTCATGCCAGTAGATATTTAATCAATATAAGATTTTTCTAGCAGCTCTAATCTCACCAGGCGCTCAGACTCTTGAAGATATCTAAAAGAACTTACCTACCTTCTGGTAGTTAGTGCTTACTTTATTTTAAAAATAAAAAATATATATATTGTAATCCCTAAGTACGGTATCCTCTCAGAACTCCAGGCGCTTAGATCCTTGAAGATGTCTAGAGGTGGTAGTAAGAGGCACGTCCAAACATTACATTTTGCAGTATTTAGCATTCCATACGTGACAGGTTGCAAGCCCATCGCCGCTGAGAATACCAACTGGTTTCCTCACGATGTTTTTCTTCACCGTTTCGAGCACGTGTTTTAATGCGCATATACATCAGTCGAACTGAAACATTCAGTGGTGCACGCCGGCATTCGAACCCACGACCTTCGAAATGAAAGTCGAGGTACCTCCCACTCGGCCAACACGGCTTTTTCACACTTTATTTCAAAAGGAAGGAGGATAATGAATTCGTGTCAAAGTCCACGTATTTCAATGTTATATTTATATTATTTTTTTTTATTATATTTCAATGTTATTTATAACACGACAAGCTGACCCGGCGAACTTCGTATCGCTTTAGAATTAACAAATGCTGTGTTAAGTTCCCGTTATCGTTCCCGTTTCCGTTCCTGTTTTCCTGATTTTCTCTTGAAATTTTTCCTGAATTTTCTGTGCTATAAACCTCACGGAGCCCGGAGCCCGGAGGCCCGGAGCCCCACCTCAAGAATTTACCTCCTGGTTGTTAGTTCTTACTTTATTTCAAAATGATCTATAATTCATAGAGACACGCCTCCGCAAGTTCAACATTAGCATTAGTAGATTTATATTAATAGCGTTATTTAATCGTGCAATTAGGGTGAGAGCGCTAGTTGTGGACATTTTAACAATATTTTAATTTTCAAATAAACAGTTTCTATTAAAAAAAATATTAAAACGACGATTTTTAAACAACATAGAATAGAGTATTTTGTCCATATCTTAGGTTAAGCAATGGTTTTGTAAAAGGCGATATTTATTTATTAATTATTCATATTTAAATAGATAAAACAGGAAATAATAGTAGTGGTAAATCAAGTCTAGCGCACGCATCACAACTGTTACTAATCAAAACGGACCATAGACAAATAATTGTATTAACTATAGATTTTAAACAAGCTTGATTGCTATGCTTAGTTGACTGTCCAAATCGAAAATTACCAAAATCAGGGTAGGCGTAGGCACCACAACCGGGTCTTTGACCCTATACCGTGTCAAAGTCCACGTTTTTACAAGTTCCTACTTATTTCAATGTTATTTATAACTCGATAATGTAATATAATAAACGACAATTATTCCTATTTAACCTACACATTTAAATTAAATTATAAAATATTATAATGCGCATTAACCCACTTAACACGTGTTCAAAACGAAGGAAAACATCGTATGGAAACCAGTTAGTATTCTTATAAGCGCTTGCGACATATGGCGTATCGCCAACTACTGCAAAATGTCGTTTGGACGTGCCTCTGACTACCCCATTAGCCATTTTCAAGGATCTGAGAGAGAACATAGAGACCGAGAGGGGTATCTCAACCGTACTTGATCATTACAGTCGTGATCCTATTAATTGTTATATTTATCTACTAGCTTTTACTCGCTTCTTCGTCGACTTCATCACAAAACATTAAAATTCCTAAAAATTAAAAGATTTTTTTGGAAAAAAAACGTAGCCTTTGTCTGTCCAAAGACTTAAACTAGCTCTATAGGAAATTTCATCACAATTGGCCGTGATAACGTCACGGACAGAGTTACTTTTGCATTTATAATATTAGTATAGATATTATTATTTATCAAACTATCGTGATTTTAGACATAAATAGATTTTCACTCGGGTAACATAGTCGAAACGTCGTCGGGGAAATAAATTGAAGGTAATTACGTGATATACCCATGAAAATCTAGTCTTACTGTAAATTTTCCTAATTTTTTAACCAAATTGGAATGGATTTGTGTTAAGGTGATATGTGAAATCTTTGATTTTTTGTATGGGCCGAGTCTACCCGGATAAGACGGAAAAAGTAATAAAACTGCATTATCTTGAAAACCATCAAACTTTAGAAACTGTCTATAATTTACTTAGCTAGTATGATTATCTAACAATTTATATAATACATCATCTGTGAAAATTTCAACTGTCTAGGTATCACGGTTCATGAGATACAGCCCTGTGACAGACAGACGGACAGCGAAGTCTTAGTAATAGGGTCCCGTTTTTACCCTTCGGGTACGGAACCCTAAAAATTAACTGTTTATCTATTAATAGTTTTGATTAAAAACGAAACTAGTGTTTTTGAAGAGCCAACTTTGGAAAATAAATCTACTTAAAGAGAAAAGTTTCACCAATTGTGTTTCTGTCTATAATTTATCTAGATTATATCCATAAGTTATCTTTGTTATAAAAAACAAAACTGTATGTTTTTATGTTTTTACGGTTATTGATAAAAAAACGATTCTGCATTCATCAAAAACATTTATTACTCGTCTTAACACTAGTGCACGCTGCACACACTAATAAGTACCTACTTAAGTACTTGTTTTATCTCCATATAATGTGGTACTCTGTGTCCTCGATTACGTTGACTGCGTCATAGATGATAACAACGAAGCGAGGTGCTAAAGTCTGACCGAGTCCGGAACAAAACTAAGTAAAATTTGGCATATGCCCACATTTTGCATTATGTAATCCTATATTTGAATGCAATAAAAACATTTTGTATTTGTATTTGCAGTAGTTTACATAAATAAATAAATAAATATTGGTGTACATTTTACACAACGCCATCTAACCCCGAATTAGGCAATGCTTGTACCTACTATGGGAACCGGATAACTGTTTTTTTTTGGTAATATATAAAAAATATTATACATTATAACACCCAGACACAGAACAAACATCTATGTTCATCACACTAATGTGTGTCCTGAGTGGGAATCGAACCCATAGGCTCTTTAGTCGACTGGGCCCGCTCGAACTAGCCCCGCGGGCCCAGTTGACCTAATGCATTTAATTTATTAGTTTTCTTTAGTCGACTGGACCCATTACTAATTTGAACAAAAAATCTATTGTCTGATTTCGTGTACAGATGTGTACAAAACGTATTAGAGATAAACAAAAATAAAACACCTTCACATGATTATAATATGATACTAATGTTTATCGGGCTCTTTTGCTACTGTTCGGGCTCACTTAGAACTAGTCAAAATTCATAATATACAAAAATGTAAACTGAAAGAATTTGAAAGCTTGTCAGAATGCTTTATCGGATGTATTCTATTCAACAATATAAAATTAAAATATTTGAAAATGAGTCTTTTGACTAATGCTTACTTTGAATTATTCAAAAACAACATTATACAATAATTCAAAATTTAAAAAGATACATAAAATCACAGTTGTTTGATTAATTCTTGATACTTGCTTAAAACTATTCAAAATCGACAATATACTATGACATAAGCCGTGTTGGCTGAAAGGGAGGTACCTCGACTTTCAATGTGAAGGTCGTGGGTTCTAATCCCGGCGTGCATCAATGAGGATTTTTCTATGCGAAAAATTTATATGCGCATCAAAAACAAGTGTTCAAAAGAGTAAAGAAAAACATCGTGAGGAAACCAGTTAGTATTCTTATAAGCGGCGATGGGCATGCCACCTGTCACGTATGGAATGCTGACTACTGCAAAATGTGGGCATGGCCAGATATCATGTTTGGACGTGCCTCTGACTACCTCCACTAGACATCTTAAAATGATCTAAGCGTCTGGAGATCTAAGAAGATGTCTACCGTTCTTGGAGATTACAGTCGTAATCCTATTATTTATTTATAATTTACTATTACATCAATCATAAATAAAAATAGCTACTTAAAAATCACAGTTATTTCATTAATGATCACAAAAAATTAAAACCTCAATTTCTCTAAACAATGGCTTACCAGTAATATTGCTGCTAAGTAATTCGTTTATTGCAAAGTCATTTTTTTTTCTCTTATGGTTTCAGGCAACCTCTTTGAAATTTTGAGATCTGTAGGGTTTTTCAACGCAATCAAGAAGTAAGCCTTATCACTACATAGCCCTTCTAAAAGTAGAGCGATGTTGATATTGGATTTATGTATTCCATTAAAATATTCGACAATAGTTGAAACACTTTTCTTCTTGTCTATTCTAATACCAAATTTTGAAAGCGGGGCCAGTCGACCAATTCAAAATATGCATTAGGTCAACTGGGCCCGCGGGGCTAGTTCGAGCGGGCCCAGTTGACTAAAGAGCCACCCATAACCTACAGCGCAGGATTAGTTACTACCAACTGAGCTGTGAGGCCAGTCATGTATGAAATCTACACTTCTACACTAATATTAAATAGGTAATATTTGTATTTTCGTTTGTAATAGATAAACTAAAAAATTACTGAACAAATTTTGAAAAGTATTTCAGTTATCAAAAGCTACATTATCAACGAGTCCGACAAAAATTTAAATAAAGTAACCTAAAGTATTAAAACTTGAAGATGTCTACAGGGGGCAGTCGGAGGCACGTCCGAACATTAATTTTGGCACAATACCCACCCACATTTTGCAGTAGTTAGCATTCCATACGTTACAGGTTGCAGGCCCATCGCCGTTTATGAGAATACTAACTGGTTTTCTCACGTATGTTTTCCTTCACCGTTTGGACGCACGTATTTTTATTTTATCGTCAGAAGAAAAGAAACAGAAATATTACGCTATGTGATCGAGACTTTCAAGGTGGTAATGAATGCCAATGTCAAGTTCATAGTGCGATTTACGTGTCATGTTCATAATGAGCACTTATCTGTGGTTGCCAGGTTAGTATGTAGTTTTCTTTCTCTCTTTGTATCTCAAGTTGCAGTATAATATCATTTATTGAGGTTAATCCCCATATTCTTAGTTGTAACCTCGACTCTACCTTGACTCAAACTCTGTCGAGGCCCATTTGAAAAGTACCTTATGTTTGGTATCTTAAATCGATACTTTGGATGTTCCTAAATTACGTCATTACGTCACCAGTCAGTCATCATCAAACAAATGAGTCGTTCAGAAGCTGTCGAGGAATGTCAAGGTACCTTGAGTTGACAGTTCTGTTGACTGAGGAATCCTCGCCTAGAGGCAAACTCGAGGTAATTTATCAACTAATGCTACCAAAACACGGTTTCGAGATCGAGATATTTCCAAGTGACTAATAATATGGGGGTAAGATACCGTACTAGTTCTACTTGTACTTTAGGCCTTAGGTACTTGAGGATTGCAGGAGGATTAAAGAAAAACTGCAGTTTTGCTATCTATCATTTGCCCACATTTTGCGGTAGTTGGCATTCCACGTCGCAAGACCATCGCCGACAATCTCATCGAATAAAATAGATTTTCTGCGGTAAGTTAAAACAGTTAGATAAATTACCCTGGCATCTCGCGCCGGACTTACACATAACGATTTTTTAGATTTACGTAGCCATCAGCATACGAGCAGTTCAGTCACATAAGTATTCTATCGTACCTTTTTTAACAAAGCAAACCATCCGATTTATTCTTTGGTTTCCGATTTTAATAAAAAAAATCAAAACGTCAAGATTAGATACATGTGCTTAGCACGTCAAATAGGTAGATTACGCTTATCTTGATATCTAACTCGATTCCCCGTCCTTGACTTTCTTACGTTAACCGTTAACCTACTACCGTAGGTACCTATTTACCTACCTACTACAGGGTATTATTACCGAAAACTGAAACTGAATGTTAAATAAATGAAACATATTGAACAATTTATTTCAAAAACAAATAACATTAAGTAAATAAATAAATAAATGTTTAGACCATACGCCTTGATTGATTATCATTTATTACCCAAAAATAATTAGATGGCTAAGTAATGTGTAACTCGGGCTCTAAGATATTATAGTGTACCTATCTACGTCTCACCACCAAAAGCAAGCAGTGCTAATTTGTATATTTCAAAAATTCATGATTTTAGATACCACTAACGCCATCTATTGACAGTAATGTAGAACTTGTTTTTGTGTACTGTATTAGTGCAGTGTATCCGAACGTGTAAATTTACAAAGACAGCTCCAGGCACAATTAAACTTTATATTAAATTGTTGCTACTCACATCGCCTTTACATGGTATGTTCGTCATTTGCAATATTTTTTATCGTAAATGTAGGTTGTTAAAATGTTCCTTTATACAGCGGTAACCAATAAAAATATATTTGAAAATTTTGCTAGCATTTATGTTAACATCTTTCTTCGTAAACGAAAGACGCTAACTCGGTCACGTGAACGACGTCATCGTGTCCTGTCTGACATTTTGTTTGATTTGACATTTTTGCGTGCGTCGTCATTCATTTTGTTCGTTCTCGATCTGTATATTTTTGGTGTTTTCCCACGTTTATTTATTCCAAATTAGCGCTGCTGCAGTTTTTCTTTCAAGTAATGTATTTCTAATAATTTGATGCCCGGTTTTTGGTATAACCTTCAGCTGCATGTACCACCGGATTGAATGTTAATTAGGTTGCGGTAAAAGCTATTTTTGTACGCTTTTTGTGCCTTTCTCTTCGTATATACGGTCGAGTTATTTTACAATTTACGTTGAGAGTTTCTAAACTGTGATAAAACTTGCAGGGTTCGACGTTGTACAGTGTGTTCCGACGAGAAAAGGGCATCAAATTCTGTACAAAGGTTATACGTATGTATTCAAGAGTAAATTGCAGTGTGGGGCTGAACAGTGGATTTGTTCTTTTCGGCAGAAAACAGGTTGCATATCCGTGATTAACATGCAAACGTTTGGTGTGGAAGTTGTAAGGGACTTCCACAACCATAAGAAACCTATGTTCACTGATTGAATACTCCTGGAGACCTGTTGTAGGTTACCTCATCTCTTCTCATTCATAAAAGTAGCTAAGTAAACAAATAAAACTGTATAATATGACTTAGTATTTATTAAATTACCCACTGGTTATTATATAACCATTTTGTTGCTACAGACTAGTGTAGTAAAATCATTTCATGTCTTATTTATTCATTTCCCAAACTACCATTAGAAATATCTTGTCATGACTTTTCATAAGGTTACAGCTTCATAAACCTTTAATAAAATAATTTGAAACTAGATTGTGTTTTATTATCCCTCATATTTGTGTTGTGTAAGTGTCAAATTAAATTTTCAAACAATAATCTGCTTTTTATTTCCTTTCCATATTATAAGTAGCTAGTTTATTTAGTTTATATTTTAACAATCAAACATATCACTAAAGTTATAACTCCATTTCCAGAAGAGGAGATCCCAGAATGGGTGGCGATATACTTTGTAGCGGTCCCGGACAAGAAAGTTATGAAATGCAACCTCTGCGAAGTGGAAATAGAAGGAGATGCAAAGTCATTGGTACTCTTCAACCATATGAAGGACAATCACAAAGATATCTATGACTTGCACAAGGTAAATACACAAATTGTAAGTTTGACTGACCTCAGCTCAGTTGGTAGTAGCTCTGCCTTCTGCGTTGTAGGTTTTGGGTTTGATTCCCACCTAGGACAAATATTTGTGTCTTGAACATAGATATTTATTCTGTGTCTGGATGTTATAATATAATGTATGTATTTACAAAAAATATATATAAATATAAGTATTCTATCAGTTAACTAGTTCCCATAGTACTAGCTTTGCTTAGTTTGGAGCTAGATGGCGCTGTGTGATATGTCTACCAATATTATTTTGTGTCTTCAAATATTTGTTCTAGATCTAGTAGTCCAGGTACCGTGGTACTTGTAGTTTATGATACCTGAGAGATTAGCTTAGAGTCAGAACTATGTATGTATGTAATATGTATGTTGGGTGTAAATGAATTAGTTTATTAATTTAGTTCAATCAACTTTGCCGAATGCATGATAAACAGTGACAGTGCATATTTTAATTCTAATTATGTACATTAAAAAAAATTCTACTGCCAATTCTAAGGTTGTGGGTTCAAATCCCGGCCAAGCATCAATTGATTTTTCTAGTTATATCAGAGTACCACAATTCTTGTGGTGTTTATACCTAAGTGATGCCAAATTTTCTATTAGAAATTTTAACTCAAATACATTGTTGAAAAAAAGGAAAGTATTGACCATGATTCCAGATCCTAAAGCTATTTACAGCTACAGCATTGTTTATTCAATAAACTAAAACTTGTATTATCCCCTTATCTCCAGGACAACCCCGAAGCAACAGTGGGGTTTCGCGTTGAGTTCCTCCATCTAAATGTTCTGAAGGAGTGCGGGGAGGAGGGAGATAAAACAGAGCCTGTGTACCTCAGTGAAGCGTGTGAACCGATCATTGAGACTGAGGTATGAGTACATACATACATAAAATCACGCCTGTTTCCCAGAGGGGTAGGCAGAGACCACAGCTTTCCATTTGCTATGATCCAGACACTGCTTTTTTCTTTTTTTTTGCTTCATTCACTCATTAACTTCCTCATGCATGCTCATTGGTTTAGAGTACACTTTATAAGTGTAGTAAAAAAAAAAAAAATTGTGGACATTTCATACAGCACCTACTAGCCCTAAACTCAGCAAAGCTTGTATTATGAACCAGATTACAAATAGAATTTTGTACTTTAAATATACCTTTTTATAGTTTTGTCATGTCCATCCATCCGTCAGTTCGCAGCTTAGCTCAGAGACTTAGAAGTGTAATTTGGCATGAATAAACATATTAGTCATGCCTACAAAATAATAAAATAAAATCTTGAAAACACGTAGAATACGTGCGACCAGCGGGGATATGTCGCGGGACATGTCCCCTAGTGCAAATGCAGCTTTTTACTTCAAATATATGAAAAACATTCGACTTTGATTTGATACTAATTTATATTTTTACAGGTTCAGGAAGAAGTCGCCCAGGTACAGGAGGATGACGTCATCAACATGCAGTATGTCATGTTGGACACCAAGAGGAAGTACACGAGGAAATCAACCAGCTCTACACCTGGTGGTAAGTGTATCCAAATATGGTAACAAAAAAATCGCCTTGCGCCTTTTGTGTTGTTGTGGTATTATAATACCTATGACTGTTGCCCCCAAGTACGGTAGACATCCTCTCAATCAAGTGGGTAGACGAGACACGTCTAAAATACACAATATACTCGCTTATTCCCGCTGGAACAGCGTAATAGATTTTATCTAGGTACCACGCGAGCGAAGTGTGTAGTGTGTAGCGTAGTGTGTTCTATAACTGTTGAATATCCTGGACCCTTACTCTGCAAAACGATTTTGAAATTAACGAAACGATATGACAGTGCTCTGATATATTTGTCTGACAAAAGTAATATCATTAAAAATATATTCGGAAACGATGTGTGTGTGTGTGACGTATCATGCATATATCTTTTATCGTTTTCAAGAGTAGAATCCCTGACCCAACTTACTTTTTTATTGCCATGGTAATTGTACCATGGTACCAGAACACCTTGTCAGTAAGATATATATCTCAAATTTCCAGAACAACGCAAGCGCAGCTGGATATGGAAGTACTTCGACAAGCTCAGCAACATTATCTACCGCTGCAACATTTGCAACGTGGTGCTGTCCATCAAGGGCTGCAACACCAACAATTTGAACCGTCACATGCGCTCCCGGCACCCGGAAAGCTACAAAACCGAGAAGTTTGGGGAGATCAATGCGAAGCGGAAGCTCGATCGGGTAACTACCGGCACAGTAGATATCGGCTATTAATAATTAAATAACGTATACAATACTAAAAAGAATACTAATACACTCGACAATCTACCAAGTCAAGGGACGATATTTTTTTAAGTTTTATTAATTAATCACTACATAGTATAAAGCAAAGTCGCTTTCCGCCTCCCGCGTATATATGTATGTATGTTTGCTTATATCTTTAAAACTACACAACGGATTTTGATGCGGTTTTTTTTTAATAGATAGAGTGATTCAGGAGGAAGGTTTATATGTATAATACATGCATAATATAGTAGAGAAACACTGATAATTTTAGAGGTTTCTAATGTGATGTCGTAAATAAACACATTTTTTTGCGCTTACATTGCAAATGCTGGCTGAACCCCACGAGATATATCAAAATAATGTACTACAGTATTGTACACCTTAAAAACGTCTACAAAAAAGTCCACGATGGTATTAGAAATGTCTTACGCACAGCGAAGCGGGCACAGGTCAGCTAGTATATTTTAAATGGGCCTATTCTCTACAAATTAGAAAAAAAAACTTGAGAGGTGTCAAGGGACACCCGGATGGAACGAAGTTCTCACAAAATAACGTGGGACAAGGGAAGGGGAATCAACTTTGATTTCGACTTCGACTTCGACTTCGACTTCGACCTCGACCTCGACCTCGACCTCGACCTCCACCTCGACCTCGACCTCGACCTCCACCTCGACCTCGACCTCGACACAATTAATAGATATATATATTAATAGATATACTATAGCAAAAAAGTGTCGTGACAACTTTTCGTGACAACTTTTCGTAAGATTTTTTTCCGTCTAGCCCCCTTTCACAACGCGCGATAAGGAACTTCGTTCCAAAAACATAATATATCAGATCACCAGGTAGAAAGATATATCGAATTGAGAACCAATTTAATGATTATGTATGAAGTAGCCAACTTTTAACAGAACTTTTAGACTTTTTGAAGGCCTCCATCTTAGCGTAACTTAAGGTACGTTATTGAAGACGTATTTTGCGTTTTTCAAGGTTGGGATTGGCAGATGCATCCTAAATAAATCGAAAACACACAAATTAAAAAAAACAAGCTTCCTCAGGAGACAGAGCTCTACCTAAATTTATACCATCAATCTACTTCAAGAAATAAATAATTTGTTTTAGCCTCGCCGTGTGCGTGTGGCTTCAAGACACATAATTTAATATTGCATGTAGTAGGAGTATTCTCACTTTGTATGTGTATTCACTCACTAATTTTAGTATTCACATCAGGATAGCTGTCTCGGTGACCTGATCACGCCTGACTCCGAGGCGCCGCACGCCATCACCACTGAAGAGATCTACGCTAGCAACAGGGACAGTTTAGGTAAGGATTTTATTTATAACTTCAGAATGGTTGCACTTTAGACGGTAAAGTTATGCATGTTGATAATATCTCCAGCAGAAATACCATGATGGTTTAATACATAAATAAGATCACAACTGAGGCTGTATCATAAGCTCAAAAGTAATATTAAAACAATACTACGCACGGTGCGTAAGTGACACCGCGATATGCACTCATATAGCGTTGTCACTTTTGCGCCTCGAGTAATATTGTTGTGATATATTAGGAGCTTTTGGTATGGATATAGACATCTTCTTTGATCTCCCAGGAGCTTCGATCCTTGAAGATAGATGATGAACATAGATGTTTGTTCTGGGTCTTGGTGGTATGATGTAAATATATAAATAAAGTGTATGTACCAGTTATCTAGTTCTTACCATACTAAATACGAATAGGATACTCTTTATCTTTATCCAAGGACCACGCGAGCGAAGCCATAGCCCCAAGCTAGTAATAATATAAGGTATCGAATCGGTACATATTAGTGATGTAACGAATATTCGCATTCGCATTCGCATTCGCGAATATTCGCATATTTTTGCATATTCGCATTCGCATTCGCAAATTTCGAGCGAATGTTTAGCGAATATGATATTCGGAAAAAAATATAATTTGGAGATAATACTAGGTTAAAAAAATCATAATCCATTCATTTCTTATTTTTGTATTATTAGAAAAAATAACTTAACCTCGTAATCACATTAATCAGACTTTACTTTATCATTTGGTATTATTTATTTACTATCTACTTTGAGTAATTTTATTAAGATTACGATTCAGATTTATACTAAATAACAATTAACTTCTCATTAGAACTTAGAAAACAAAAAAATATATAATGCAACGTAAACAAACAAAAACCAATTCTTCTCTGAAACTTTTATTAGTCTTTACATAAGTTTTGAATGTTAGATAATCATCTTCATGAACGAAATTAAAAACATTAAGACGAGTAATAAATGTTTTTGATGAATGCAGAATCGTTTTTTCTCAATAACCGCAAAACATACAGTTATGTTTTTTATGACAAAGATAACTTAAGGATTTAATCTAGATAAATTAAAGACAGAAACACGATTGGTGAAACTTTTCTCGATAGATTTATTTTCTAAAGTTGGCTCTTCAAAAACTCTGAATAGCTAAAAATTCATTTTTATATAATTCGTTAGATAATCATTACTACCTAAATTAAAGACAATTTTTTTTATGGTTTTCATGATAATGCAGTTTTATCACTTTTTCCGTCTTTTGTTTACCTATTTGTCTATTTAATCATTTAACTTCAGTAGCGGAATATTAAACTTTTAATATAAAAGCTTGGACGCCTTTTCTCCTTCAAGTCAAGTCAACGGAATATTCGCATTCGCATTCGCATTCGCGAATGTCAGTAGCAGATATTCGCATTCGCATTCGCATTCGCGAATGCTCAAGAAATGACATTCGTTACATCACTAGTACATATAACGCCATCTGTTGAGAGATATTTGAACTAAGATTTTCTTTGAGATGAGACTAATCTCTTAGTATATTATAGTATTTAGTATATTTAGTATATTTCTATAACTAATCATATTATTTTTTCTGTCTACAGATACTTCCAACCAGAAGTTGCGTCGTAGCTGGATTTGGTCGTACTTCGACCATGTTTCCGAGACGCAGGTAAAAGTTTATTAAATTACCTAACATAATAAATGAGCAAGTTGGTATATTAGCATATTAGCTTGACTTTCAATCTGGTCGTGGGTTCGAATCCCGGCCGTGCAAAAATCAATGTATTTTTCTATTCGAAAAATGTATATAATACGCATTTTGCTAAGAACGTTGCAGGAAAACATCGAAAATAACTACATATAAAAAAACTTTAAATCTGGGGGCACGGTGGTGGCCAAGTCAAGCACAAATATTGTTTTGGGGCTAAAACATCGCCGTGTAGCTAAGCAAAGCACTATGGGTACTATGTAACCATGATCATCACACATTTCTTTAAATTTTATATCACTTTTGGTGCAATCCAGGTGCATGATTTAAAAGATTTGTTATTCATCCAGGCGCAGTGCAAACTATGCCACCGACAGATAAACCACGGCGGCAACGCCACCGGAAACATGAACAGACATCTCAAGATGATCCACCACAAGACATCCAGTAAGTATTTACTTTACCATTTACTACAAATATATCAGATAGTATTTTAAAAAATAACTCAAGAAACATTAGCTACACAAAAACAAAGCTAGGTCACTCGGTAGATTAGCCCTAGAATTTTACAAGTTTTGGAAAATATATTTAACTGCACGGCTTCACTCGTGTGGTCCCTGGATAAATAGTATCTAATACGCTATTCCAGAACATAAGCTATGTATAATCCAAATTTCATCCAAATACGTTCAGTTGTTTGGGCGGGATTGAGCCAAACATCCTTCGGATTTATAATATTTGTAAAAAACAGAATCACAACTGTAGTTCCCAAATACTGTCTCAGATCCGTGAAGATGTCTAAAGGGGTCAGTCAGAGGCGCGTCCAAACATTACTTTTAGCACATGTCCACATTTTGCATTAGTTAGTAT
The DNA here is from genome assembly GCA_912999785.1 of Hydriomena furcata. NCBI lineage: Eukaryota > Metazoa > Arthropoda > Insecta > Lepidoptera > Geometridae > Hydriomena > Hydriomena furcata. The sequence goes on along the minus strand of OU538831.1, from coordinate 2,599,592 downwards.
TCCACACGTGACAGGCTGCAAGCCCGTCGCGGCTAGTAAGAAGATAATAAAAAACATTTCTCCTTCCAGGCGATAACGACTGGGTATGGAAGGTGTTCGAGAAGGAAGAATCCTACTACACCTGCAAGATCTGCCAGCAGCAGCTGTCACGTGACAACTCCGACTCTGACATGGCCGGCATCATGATACATCTGAAGAAGGAACATGGAGTGGTGTCCGGAGACCAGATCATAACGGGCAGTGAATGTGTTGAAGATAATTAAACTGCAAAAGTTTTAACTATCAAGAGAATGGTGGCGATTCTGTTGTGTCTATGCTAGAGCTAAAATGTCGTAAATTACGATCGCTCTTATTCCTTTTAAATTAAAGACTAAATGAGCGAAACCTCAAATCAAAGTTCTAAAACCACGACAAATGTCAGAAATATTCTACATAAGAACTTTGAGTTTACGCTAATTTAGACTTTAACGTTATAGGTATAGCCTGTACACAACATAATTGCCACTACTGTTGCTCTTATTATGAGGTTTACAAACTACAGTCGTTATTGAGTATAGTTAGCTATATGTATGGAAGATTTTAGTTCAGTGTAGTTACCACTAGAGGCGCTGTGCTGGATTCTATACAAATAGCTAACTATACTCGACAGTGACTGTAGTTTTGAAATCTCATAATAGTGTCTAGATTACACTCTTAGGTAATTAGGTTTTTTATTTGCTTTTATTAGTACCGTATAAAACGTCAATTTATTATGCAGCCTTAATGCGTAAGCTCACTGATAATCGTAATCGGCAACAACTGTCAAATTCCCTTTTTAAATAGAAATATGGCTAATTACCATGTTTATCTTCTACAAGTAATGCTGATGTTTCGAGACCATTGTGTAACTGTCAAAAGGCATTACAATTACCAGTTAGCTTACGTTATAAGGCTGCTGTTGGTTGTAAGGTTTTGAATATTGCTTTGATTAGATAGACAATGAGGCAGGTAGGTGACATTTGAGTAGACATATTTTTGGAAATAGACATGCTGTTGTATACCATAATCCAGCAGGCTAACACAGTAAAAATCCATTTTCATTACCATAGCTCTTGAACATCAATTGAATTTAGAGAATACTAATCATTTATTTCAATAAAATCACAAGGATCACTTTGTAACGTCTTAGGAACTAGGTGAAGCTACGCCGATTCCACGCGACCAAGCCTAAAAGTATCAGGCAACAAACACGGCTTGGGGTCTACCTTTTTTTTAATGATCCTCCTTAATGCTATGTAGAGCTCCAGTGGTAGCTTTCAATCGTAACTACTATAGAATCATAGAATAGAGTGAATGATACCTTATTAGTACTATAAAAGTAGTATTCTCTCAATTCTATCAAATTCAAGATTGATTTGAAAGATGATTTTTACGATGTAAGCCTGCTAAGCGAAGTTTTATAAATAAATAGATTTAGCCTGTAATTTTTTTTCAATGTTTCAACAAGATAGATAGAAAACACTTTATTGCACACCACATAACAATAACATAAAAAAGAAGTAACACAAACTAATATTGGAGTACAATGGGCAGTCTTAGTTTAGCTGGATATGAGTAATTGAATATAGGACTTTAGTGCATGTAAAACCCATACAACACCAATTTTGATCCGTGCCTTCTAATTTGTTTAGTAAAGTTAGTAATTTTAAGTTGTTGCACTATGTAAAAAATAGTAAGTAAATACTAATTAGCAATTATCTGATGATTCAAGTTAAAAACCGATATCAATCATCAGTTTGAAACTTTAATACATTGATAAAATTGAATTTTAATAAATATCAATTATTTTAACAAAAAAATCACATAAAATACTTAGAAACACTAGAAAACAAAGAATAAAATAAAACACGAAGTCTTCGAGTGAATCTTCCATTTACCGTCTCTTTTCTATGAATGCATTCAGTGCGTTAGAATAAGACAAATATATGTTTCTTTATATCAGACAGGTCATCAAACTATTTTCTTACCAGGTGTTCGCTGCCATAATAGCTTATTTCTATGTGGAAATGTTATTCTTGTCAAATATGTTTTTTGCATATTTAGGTGTGAACTTAGAAACAAGTACAAAAATACCATACCACAAGCTTCTAAAGTAATATCAAAACAATATTACTTGCGGTGCGAAGGTGACAACGCTATATGAGTTCGTATTGCGCTGCCATATTCGCATCGTAAGAATTGTTTTAATATTACGCTTGGAATGGCCCCAGTACTGCGACATAGATATCCTAGGCTGTCTTAAGAACCTTGGGGATGATCCCTAAAGTCTATCTGTAATCCCTAAAATTTGTATATCTAGTGAATCTGTTATTAAAATTAAATTATTAACTTAGTATGTACAAGTTACATTAGATATTTTTGTTACATCCATACTTTTTGCCTTATTATGTACTAGTATCTAGTAAAGTAAATTATTATAATATATTTTCAAACAAATCTATGTACTATCTTATTGTTATTCAAATAATAGTTAAAATCATGATGTTGCATTGCAGCCATTTTAAAATGTAATCTATTTATAGTCTAAAATCAGTTGACATGGTCTTTAGACTGTAAATAGTTTAAAAACAATGGTAAAAGAAGCATTAGGTATTGATTGGGGTAAATATTGTTTTACATAGTTACAATGTTACGATTGCTAGTGTAGTTACTTTAGAGTAAGTTTTAAATAATAATGGTTTGTTTTAATGTTTATAATATCGAGTTCTTACATAGAGGTTTAGTTTCACTTTATGTGTACTTGTATTTTTCTAATATTTGCTTTAAGAAATTCAATGGGTAGTTTGTCTAACTGTATCGTGGAAATTAGCTTTGTAAATATTTTAGACTAATAAAAGAAAATTACAAAACAATATTTCATTTTAGGAACTATTAGAATGTTACCCATTTTTTTTTTACTTATTTTTTTTTTTTATTTGACTAAATGTCGGATATTTTCACATTTTGGTAAGGTGTAAGGTAAGTGAGGTTAAAAAAAAACACAGTGATAAATAACAGTTAAATGACTAGTTTTATTCCATACAGATTAAAATACACATCAAAATATACATCGCTACTTATTTTGGCAAGTTACACAATTATTACTTGGATACACAACCACCGATTATAAATAATTTTATTCTTATTTTCCTTTGAGGTAGGTTTTTTATGAATTTTATTTAACATTTATATAATAATAGTTTGTTTTATTTTATTTTTATGTGTTTATTTTACAGTTTGACATATTTGACGGACAACATTTTAACGGGCACTCGTTGAAACTTTGGTAACACTATTTATCTAGCTTAAAATACTAAAAGGTTGCTAAAACTAGGTTTAAAAGAAATTCCAAGATTGCTTCTGTTTACCCTGCATTAGATCCTATGCTTATTTTATTTTCAAATGGCAGGATTATCAAAGTAAAATTTTATTTGAAAAGTTTCTTTGTGTTTGTATAATGCCTCTTCACTCCAGCTAGTGGCTAGTAGCTAAAGAACTCTTTCAGCATAGCCATAGTAATCTTAGATCATAGATGGATGAACGAAAAGTTTTTCCTAAGATACTAGCCACTAGGGTGAATAAGGCCCCATATCCCCTATATGCCCAGAAAGCTTTAAATCTCCAAAATCTCCAATTATTTTGATTTTCCGATATATTCTTTGTGGGATTCAGTTGAACATATACCTATTCGGTAATTTTGCGTTTCGGTAACGGATAGTACCTTTTTTCAGTGGGACTTAACAACCCCTTGGGTATTAGGTATATGGTACAATGAACCGGACAAAAAGTTTTGTGTTGTTACTTGTTAAGTGTTCCTGGGCATATAATGGGGCAACTATTTGATAACATTTATGTACCTATGCAACGGCAATAATGTTTGGGATCTTTAATACAACCTTACAACTCCTTTATTTATCACATAATGATTATGATTACCTATGCGGGTAGGTACATATTTCATAACACAACAATAGAGTCTTGGACCTGTAGTAGGTAGCGATAGAAAACAATGTGATAGGTTAGTGATAATAATTATTATAAAAATAAGTAATAAGGGAATTAATTAATTAATTAATCCTATCAACAAGGTGGCTCGAAATTTTATAATCTCAATGCATACAAGATTCTATGAAGGTACCTACCACCTAGTCTATATCTTAAACATGAGCTAACATCTACATAAAAACATTCACATCCAAAATATGATTCTGCAATAATTTATCTTTACTAAACAGTTATGTAGGTACTTTTATATTAATACATTTCCATATTTTATAAATCTACATTTAATTTTGTACTAACGCTTTTATTATATTGATAATATTGGTCAACAAACCAATTGCTACATCGATTCGTTATAACCTCTATAAACATATATCTGAATAATTTTTGACAATTTATTTTCACATTAGGTTTATGTTCATTTATTTTTACAAACAATATTCATAAACATACTTCGCAAAAATCTTACACAATTTGCAATAACCTGGCAATAACAGTTCTAACGCATTTTATTAATCAAACAGTTGCTATTAGATAGGTTCCGGTGACACTGCGTTGTCGCTGTTGAGTTTGATGGTAACACACTAAAATGAGACTAAATAATTTTACAATCTAAGTTTAGGCCCTGAGATATTAAGGGTCTGTAAAAAAACACAGTCCCGAGTCCTAAACAAACATAAAGCTGCCTTGCTATCATCTCGTGAGCACATCTGTACTCCTATTTCCATTGATTCTTATAACGCTAACATATCGCAAGTTTTCGTTGGACTATATAATAAACCACCTGTCTCGTTAACTTGGCATGCATAATTTCGCATCAGTCGTCGAGATCAACTCCTAAATTTGTTGGATCTTTCGACGTAATCCGGAGACGACTAAGCTACCGGAGGCCTAGGGCCACAGTTATGCTGGCTTTGTATATAAACCACACGCCCTTTATGTGTATGAAGAGCTGCTTTGCACCAAGGTCCTCTAGAGCAGCGCCATCGTATCTTGCCATTCCGCGCACATCCGTTGAATCGAAACCGGTATCCACCAACAGTGATTCCCATCTTGCCTTGCTTGCTGAGGCAGTATGAAGCGACGCACTCCCTACCGCTGCCGATGATACCGACTGGAAAAAACATGTGGGTTAGATAAAGTAATTAAGTATCTTACTAACCACTAGTGACTAGTCTACTTTAGGTGGTACCCACCTAATTTTACCAATGCAAGATAAGAATACTTGAATATAGATGTAGCTACCTGATAGAAGGTTGAAAACATTTCGGTTTCGCTATTTTCGCTTATTATTCAAATAGATCTTACCATTTTCTAAGACGCGACTTTCAGTTTACCCAACTTTCTGGCGCTTCTGTAGATTCCAGGTTCTAATCATCCTACTTTACGAATAATTATTTCTCGTTTGTTCCTCTGTGCATTTAACTAACCTAACCTGATTTTTTATTTCAGTGCGTTTCGGCCTATCCAACAGAGGTCATATAGTGATCCACATTGGCGATCACAGGTTTATCAAGCACGAATGCTACAGGAAGAAGATCAGGTGGACCTGCAGTAAGCGGCTACAGTTCGGCTGTAAAGCGAATATAACAACGGAGGACTCTATTCTGGTGCGGTCGAGTTTGAACCACAATCATACCTAAAGCGTGGTTTAGTTTATTCTAGATTTTAGTAGTTTCAATATTTTTTATTGAAGTTTTTAATGTTTCTCTTTACAATTTGATAGGTAAACATGAATTTTGATTAATTACTGACAATATTTTTATTGACATTCGATTGGTGCCTTTTAATTGTTATTAATTATGATGCATGTTTCAAATATACAAAAGTGTGTTTTCTACTTGCCTTAGACATTATTATTATCATCATCATACGAGTAATTTCAATGTTCGTTTTCTGCTCTTGTTACAATCAAGTTTATTTTAGGTGCTCATAGATATTATTTATTAATCATTCCTTTATAAATAACTAATTATTGTAAGTAGTTTTTAATCACAGATCGCAATGTATTAGATTTTTACCTACCTATTTTAAAATCAGTTTACTTAGTTTTCTTTTAAGTAGTTATTTGTATTCTATCTTATTTAACTGATTTGAAGACTTTCTCTAAATGTTTAATGCTAGAATATATGTTTAAGCAGTAAGCTGGTGCCTCTAAGTGTCAACTTATCAAAAATTCAATGATTTTCTTAAAAATGCCTTAATTTTATACAATAATTGCATGAAATGCAGAATAATAGCCTTTTAATAGATTTAAGGTAATAATGTCAATTCTTGACATAACTACAAAAGTGCCTTAAAATATGAAATTGTATGATGCTCCAACCATTTTCCAAATAAACGAATCGTAATATTTTATATAAAAAGGTCTTTTTTACACAACTCTTTTCATACTGATTATACTATTTTATTTAAATAATGTTTCCAGATATAAAAATTACACAAATACCACAGACTAGTACTACTATAACTACTGAATACATTGGCGTTCTATCATCAGAAATATTTTCCCTACTAACACAAATGGTATAGGGAAAACTGTAGCTAACTACTTGTTCCACACTACCGACAAGTGTGAATATACCCTTGATATAGGATCTGATCTCCACAGGTTCTCAACTGCGCTCTGCATTGCGCTTTCCTCTTCCTGAACACACAGTACCATAGCTGGTTTATTTTCTGTCTGTATGCGTTGTGGGGACGGTACATGTATCCGTTGTATTGGATTTTGGGGTAGCCTTCGCCATGTATTATTATATATTCTGTAATGGCAATAGTTTTTTTTAAAGGCATTATCATCATTATACATGGTATCTTCTGTTTGCGTTATCTTACATTTCGCTAGCACATTGCTATCCCGAAATATTTTCACAAAGAAGTTCATTATAATATAAGTTGTATTGACGGACGAACCCTATACGACAGACATGGCATTTAAAATTTACATATTTGAGCTGAATTAAAATGATACAATTATAAAAGCTATGATGGTATTGTTTCAACTGGGTTCGACAAATCTAATCCGTGTTTGTATCCACAGGTCAAATAATGGGTTGGAGAGTGCCTGATGTAAGCATTCGGCCCAAATTTAGACGCACAGCACTCTCACTCGAGGAAAAAGTAAACATTCTGGGATATTATGACTTAAATAGGACAAAGAAATTATCAGAAATATCATGCGATCTGAATATGCCTAGATCGACGTTACGATCACTGCTAAAGAAAAGAAAGGAGATAGAAAGTCTATTTAATGGTGCACAGGGAACTACGGCAATAATAAAAAGAAAAAAATTAAGACGCGAAAATAAAAAAAGTTAAAAAGCTTTAAAGCAAATTGAACAGACCGAAGTTTAATAGATTATGAATTATAAATTATGATGCTGATGTTAGGTAAATAAAAAGACACGAAAATGGAAGTAACATGGATTCTTACTTTAATGTTATCAGCTCATTGAGTGGATAAAATGACACTTTGTAATCACAATTTTCTCAAATGCAATATTATGGCCTGCGTATTTTGCCGTACAGGACGGCAGAGAATTTCAAATTTATCAATTGAATTTAATAGTTATCCAATTGAAAAATGGTTGGTATATATTTTAACGCTCGGTGATCGGCCTCGGTGCATCGCAGCGCAGGTGTTTGTTGATAATTGAATATATATTATTTCGATTGGATAACTATAAAGTTGTGATATTTTTTAAATTCTCTGCCATCCCGTCCGCCAATGTGCGCAGGCCATTATTGGTAGTTCATCAGACAACCTTTGAGTGTTCCATTTTTCATTGAATTGTCTTTCAACATATCAATTATAAAATGTTCAGTATTAACATCTAATTAAAATAAGTCATCTACATTTATAACAACATACTCGTAGGTGTAACTGTGTACTAATGAATAAGTATTTATTAAATTAAGTTTTAATAATTAATGACTAAGTATATACACATTCATTGCACCATGAAGTTAAGGTAAAATTATAAAGTTTACAAAATATTAAGTAGTCTTAAGTATAAGTATTCCCATTTTTTATTTACATACAACATAACAGGCACGTAATAACATAAATGCGTATAACAAGTTGAAATTCCATTTGAGATCTATAATATAAAAGAGGAAAAAAATCTTTATAAAATAAATTATGTGTAAAAAGTTAATAGTTGCCAGTCGTTTAGTTGTTTTTTTATACTTACAGACGATACTATAAACATTTACTTATATTAAGTACTTAATGAAACGATAAATAAATATCGATTATATAAATTAATTCGCTACAACATCGATAATATTCCTATGCGCTAAGTCAAGGAATAAGCATTGGCATACCGGGAAGTTACAACTAATATGGGTCTAATAGGTAAGATAGTCACCATTTTTGCCAACAATAAGCTATATCAATCCAAAATTCGTAAACAGTTACAAAGTTGACAAGTGTTCATGAACTATGTCATTGATTCACTTTGAAAAGCGTATTTTTTTGGATTTTTACGTTCCGAACTGTCGTAGTTTTAACTCTAACTGTGTCTCACTGCGAGCCTGTCGCGGTTGCGACGGCGGGCGCGAAGTGTCAAACTTATGAAACGCGCCATCAATACACTATGGACGCAAAGGATCGTTTCATATGTTTTATACTTCGAGCCCGTCGTCGCAACCGCGCTATGCTCGCCAGAGTGGACAAACACAAAGAGTGATCGACAGAATGGTAGGTTCGTGATAATTCAGCCTGTCGCGGTTGCGACGGCGGGCGCGAAGTGTCAAACTTATGAAACGCGCCATCAATACACTATGGACGCAAAGGATCGTTTCATATGTTTTATACTTCGAGCCCGTCGTCGCAACCGCGCTATGCTCGCCAGAGTGGACAAACACAAAGAGTGATCGACAGAATGGTAGGTTCGTGATAATTCCTGCGTCACAAAATGTATCATTAACGTTATGTCATTGATGTTTTGCCTAATTCGAATTGCGTATTAAAAAAGCTTATTGCGTTTACCCGTTAAATATTACACAATTAACGAATTCACCTAGATAATATCCCCTAAGCCAAAAGTCAGTGCACTAGATATAGGAAACAATTCGAGTATAGGTACAGGTTGGAGACTGTTCGGACTAGGGCAGGACGGAAGTGTTCTGAACGGAACCTCCAGATCTTGGACCGTTCGAGGATGCGGCGGGGTGTTGGCAGGTTCATCGTGGTTATGGATGTTTTTTATCTTGATGATGTGGTTGCCGGTGGTGATGACGATAGCAAGGCATTTGTTGAAGGCTTTACAGCAACGCCACCGCGTGTGCCCACGGCGGCTGGTGTAGTGGCGCATGAAGCGATACTTGTTTACCATGAGGACCGGCCGACCGTTCACCTCGCCGAAGGAGGCTTTGAAGCCTGAAAAATTTGATATATGAGTTACAGAGTAATGAGGTGCATCAGATAGTGTAAACTATTAAAAGTATGGGTTGTATATGAATAGAAATTAAATTAAAGAATTGTGTGTCACGTAATCAATCAAATACATTTATTTTTATTTGTCAAGAGAATAGTTTAACATAAGTAATACAACTTCTTGGAAATGTAAAACATAAATTAAATATTACAAAAGCAACCTAAACTTAAGATACACAGCGGCTAATACTCATAAATACGCTACGCTAAACTAAATTTTTGCATCGATAGCAATGTCGGTAGTGCCTACAGTGGAGTTAGTTTGGTCCCCTTTGTCATTCTCGTTAAAAATATTAGGGTCGGTAGCTAAGCCCGAGATTGAAACCGGTAATTTAACGGGAGCCGAACTATTTATAATATCGGTACCATTGGCTTCTATACTTGGCGAAGGACTGTTATTCGTTTCCTCAGTTCCCGGAGGTAGAGGTTCAGAGAGCAGTAACTCTTCTAGGTTTGGTGAGGGTACCATACATTCGGAATCAGTACTCTGAGAAAGATTATCAAGAGGATCTTTAGTCACATGTGTGTCTGGCGGATTTTTACGCTCAGCTGTTTCCGATGGTGGCAAGAAATGATAGTTTTGTATCACGGTCATATTTTGCGGTGCGTCAATCTCTTCGTCATCGTCAGAAATAATTTCAATAGGAGCTTCGTCGCGAACCACTTCTATAACGTCGTCATCTGAGTTATCGTCGTTGTTCTGTGATATGATGTCGGTTATCACGAAACCCATACCTGCTCCAGTCTCCTCTGACGCAACTTTTTTACCGTCCCGTGATGCTGTAAGGATAAAAAAGTATTAGATATATGAGATGATTACTAAACTACTCTTGTTATCTAGCTAATAACGTGAAATCTAGAAAGCTACTCGTAAGTATATGGAATGAAAAATGGATGAGATGAAAATCAAAGAGTATACCTAAGATTTTTAAAGACCTTTAATGAAAAACAAATAAATTTATGTAATGAAATAAACTATGGCTTCATCAACGCTTGAGTATTATTATATATGATTATGTCCATATAACTGAAAAGCTCTTGTCCCAATCACTTTGGCCTTACACCTGCATCCTGTAACGGTTCTCTTCACGCATCGCCAGCTACTCCTGACCTCGTTTCCGCAGTCCTTGTGGAAGCGTTGACCCCCAAACAATAGAACCTGGCCGCCCTTCCTCGAAGTGGAAATACGTATTTCTATTTCTGGAAGATTCAGCATAATTTTATAGAAAGTGCTGAAGGTACCTCCTCTTTTATAATCGTGATAACTTACATATTATATCTATCTAAAATAACGAAGAATAAATTATTTAGAAAAACTCGGCTGCATCACAACTTATATGAGTTTACCTTCTAGTTAGAGCACTTTGCACAAGAAACCTAAAATTCTGATTTGCTATTTGCTTTTTTAATTTAAAATAAAATACAATTCATTTAAGTCGATCTGAACAAAGGATTGTTGTGCAAAATAAGACGTATCAAATACGAACGAAATACAGATAAACGATGAATACACTCGTGCATACCCGAAATACCTTTATCTTCCGGGCAGTAGTATAAAAATAATTAATAACTAGAATATATTATTATAAAAAAGTGACCTGTTAAAATGTGTTTAATTATTAAACGTCGTTTGGCATTATGAAATACAGTCGAGATATCACTAGGCATAAGAGACAAATAATATTGACTTACGAAAGACATTGAAACGGAACGTTACGAGTAAGACATGTTACCTACGTCACGTATGCAATATTCAGATTGCTCAATTCGCTAATCTACATTCGTCAAGGTGAAAGTCCTAGTGTGTTTGTTTATTTTACTCGTACACGTACACCTTCGATAGCTCAGTTGGTAGAGCGGTGGACTGTAGTTGTGTAAATAAAGTGGTCATCCATAGGTCGCTGGTTCAAATCCGGCTCGAAGGATCTTTATTTTTGTGATATTTTAATATTTAGAACTACTCGTATGTAATGGTAAGGGATTTTAATTATACCTAACTTATTTTATTTTATTGATATCCTGTAATATTTTTTTTATTTAACTACCCAGTTTAGTTACTGTCCTTAGTTAGTGAATGTCTAAGTTAAGATAAAGCTTGAAATTTTTGCTTTTTGTATGGGTTATGTATGATTATCTAAGGAAATTATATAAAAATTAACTGTTTAGCCATTCATAGTTTGGAGTAAAAACGAAATTAGTGTTTTGGAAGCGCCAACTTTGGAAAATAAATCTATCGAGAAAAGTTTCACCAATCGTGTTTCTGTCTCTATTTTATCTAGATTAAATCCTTAAGTTATCTTTGTCATAAAAAATAAAACTGTATGTTTGGCGGTTATTGAGAAAAAACGATTCTGCATTCATAAAAATATTACTCCTCTTAAGCAGCCTTCAGCGCGGTCACAAAATATGATATATATATATATATATATATGATCCAGCGTGACAATGACGCCCGTATCTTGGGAACGCTTTCGACTGGTAGTGATTTTGTAATATAGGTACATAATATATATTATTGTATGATGTAATTTTTTTTCTGTAAATCATTTCTTTCTTACCAAAACAAAAAAAAACATGGTTACTATAGGTAAATAAAAGTTTAATTAAACCAAAATGTAAATGATGTAATGTAACCCTTATATTAAAACTGATTTATTACTATGTGTAATACCAAAACCAATATTCCATAAACATTCATAGCTTAGGTTAAAATACCCCAATATTATAGATTAGGGGTCACCAAACGGCGGACCGCTGATCTACAATCTGAGTTTGAATTCATATGTTATCTCGAAAGGGGTTGATGGGGGCCATGGTTGTCCACAAGTTGTGAGAACCTTCCATGGAAATGCGTGATTAAACTTTCATAAGTTGTGCTTGGGAACTCTTAAGAAGGAGCTTCAGTTTGGTACGATGATGAACGATGAATCTACCTTATTTAAGTTTATTATTTAAAATTTTAAAGCAAAATAGATGTGCCGGAGGCTTTAACACTTACAGGCCGCGATGGTCGTATTATTAAAAAAAAACAGACACGAAATGAAAGTAATTGCTAACCCTTTTTATAGATGCTTGTTCAGCAAAGGAAATATCTGGCTTCTCACCGGAAGATGGTCTCGATCAAAGGAGGAATAAAGGTCGTCGACCAATAATCAGTATTCCATCACCACAATTACGCAAACAAGGAGCACAGCACATGCCAAAAATGTGTGACAATCAAAACAAGTGCAGGCTTTGTCACAAAATGAAAACATATGTGAAATGCCTAAAGTGCAAGATACACTTGTGCTTTACAAAACACCGTAATTGTTTTAAGGACTTCCACTGTTAATTAAAAAAAAACATTTTTTTTAAGTAAATTGATGTGACGGGAGCTTAAAACCTTACGGGCCGCGAGAGTTGTATTATTTAAAAGAACGGACCCCAAATGAAAGTAATTGCTGATCCCTTTTATAGATGCTTGTTCAGCAATGGAAATATCTGGCTTTTCGTCGGAAGAAGGTCTCGATCAAAGGAGTAAAGGACATCGACAAGTAGTCAGAATTCCATCACCACGATTACGGAAACAAGGAGCACAGCACATGCCAAGAATGTCTGGCACCCCAAACAGGTGCAGGCTATGTCACAAAATGAAAACATCTGTGAAATGCCTAAAATGCAGGATACACTTGTGCTTAACAAGACACCGTAATTGTTTCAAGGAGTTCCACTCATAATTTAAAAAAGAATCTAAATTTTTAAAGCTAATAACTGGTTGATTAATCTTTACTTAGAATGTTTTTTATTTGAAAAAAAAAAAAAATGTTTGAACAGCAATGTCTGGAATTAAAAACGCTTTGTGATTTTAGAAGATTCGTGTTTTTTTATTTTATGATATTAAAGATAACTAACGCTCTAGGTACTCTAAATATAAAGTTATTTTAATGGAATAATGAAAATGAACGACTGTAATCCTCAAGTAACTACCTAAACCTTATATGTGTATACCATAGATGCATACAGTGCATGGTTTTCCTAAGTCAGTGTATTTAACTAATAATACTGAATATTCGCACAACATTATATTGACGTTTGATTATCCGACTAAATTGCATATTTTTTGTTCTAGTTACACACTATCGAGTGGTGAGGTCTCAACGTGGTCACGAATTACTCCTAGTGAACGAATATACGTATGCGCGGAAAAAAAACAACACATTTACTTGTTCCACACACAACAAATGCAAAGCACGGCTAAGGTGGTGCGAGAGCGGCCGGATTGTCATGATAAATTCACACCACAACCATCCCAGGCCACAATATAAAATCACTAGTGATGGAGAGTTTATCCGGTTTAGAAGCAAAATGAATAGCATTGGACAATTTGGACATACTGTTCAGTGAAACTTGTAACATCAACAATCATTTGTTACTGGATAACTTTTAATTTGGAATTTATTACAATCCATAATTTAATCCATGTTTCGTGTTCCATAAAGCAATCTAATACAAAAGGCATTAGAGGCTTATGTATTTTGTTACTGTTATTACAATTATAATACCACTGATAAAGAGAATAACTAATTGCGCAAATTACAACAGAAAAACGTTGGGTTTGATTCAGGAAAAACATAAAAATAAGGTCTATCTCTCTTTTGTGATTTTTTCGAATATATTTATTTGTAATAATAAACTTAGGACAAACATTTGTGTGAGGATCATGGCCTGTATCTGAGTGTTATAATGCTTATGGACATAAGGTATGTATTTGCAAAAAAAAGAAGCATTTATGTGATCTATCTAAGTTAGGGGCGCTAGATGGCGCTGTGTGAAATGTCCATCAATAGTATTATTATTATTATTCATCAGTGCAGTTTCTTATTGTGTTAAAAATAAGGGCTCGCGAAGGAATCGTTATTTATTTAAAAAAAAATCAAAAAACCTTTCTGAGAATCGGAAAAGGTTTAGTTTCATTACTAACACTAACGAACCTAGCATTGTGACAATGCTGGTTGTGCGCAACCATAACGTTGTCCATCTTATGCCGCAGGGTCTTGACAAATGCCTTACATCCAGTTCTAGTGCGTCTGGAGCAATGCCAGAGGACTGCACTGCTCGAGACCACCTTGAAGGTGTAAGTGTAGTTTTTGTACATAAGAAGCGGGTGCTTGCCTTTTCCTGATGGTATGAGGACCCCTTCCCCAAGACCTTCATGGAGTACACCTGAAACTCAAAACTAACGTGTAAAAGAGGTTATTACAAAAACTTGTTCAATTAAAGAAATTATAGTTCGTTGGTTCGTTTTAAAACTCGCATTTTCAAACGAATGTTGTTCAGATGTATGATAAGTTTATTACCAATGGATGTATGCCTGAACATACTTAGTTTTATGTATTTCTTAGTCGAAGTTGTCTTAGTCCAATATTTCTTAGTTTATTTCGTTAATAAAATGTATTCTATCTTTGATCATGATGTAATTTTTATATGACATAATAAAATCAATATTATGCAAAGAACGATTTTTTATTGAACTAATAATTGTTTTGTTAATAAATTAAATGCAATATTAACTTTGTCTGAATACAGTTTAATAATATATTAAATCAATTAAATAACTAAATTGTTTTATAGGAACAACATTACCAAATAAATGCCAAAAATGGTTTCATAAAAAATACTAAATTAAGATTATAATAAATCACTCTAAATTAATAACTATCAAACCATCCTAAATGAAGATCATAATATTATCAATTAACTAATTAACTTTGTAAATGAGGTCGATACAGAATATAAACTTGGGTTTACAAAAAATATATTAAATATGAATACAAAATAATTGATACGTAATATTTCTAAGAACATTATTGAAATTTTATCACTTACAGCAAATAAGTGAAGGGTAATTAAAATGTATATTATTGCTATAAAGAGTTGTGATTATATTATTTTATTTATTTATTATTCGTTAATTAAATTAGTATATATATATATATTATGTGTGTGTATATATATTATAGCACTTTATTATTAATTATCAACTAGATGTTTAAATTTTTATGAGATCCAAACAGTCCATGTCAGGAACATGAATATAAATGAAAGGCTCTGAGCGAACGTAACTCGTGGGTTCGAATCCCAAATCTGACGTTTTTTTTGGATCTTATAAAAATCTTTGTGATTTCCATAAGTGCAAGCTGACAAGCACAACAGGGTATTTCATTATCGATGTTTTAAAGTAATGAAAGTATACAAATTGTAATAATAAAAATATCAATATTTTATATTTTATTGACTTTTTCGTGTTTTATTTTGAAAAAATTGTCATGTTCAAGCGCTCACTTCATTAAAAAAAAACACTACATCATTTTTATTTAAATTTTTTATATCAAAGAACTGCAAGCAAATTAAGCGCAGAATGAGTTAATTTTGTTATAGCTTAATTTTCAGCATATTTATAACTAGCTGACCCGTGCCCGCTTCGCTGGGGGACAGATAGTTTCACATCTGCTGGTATTCTAATCTTCAAAATAAATTATAGCCCATATGTTGCCGAGGACTAATAGCTACATAACAAATAAAGTTTCATCAAAATCCGTCCAGTAGTTTTTGCGTGAAAGCCGGATAACAGACAGACAGACAGACAAAAATTTCAAAATGTTATTTTTTGGTTTGTGTTACTTTTATAAAGGCCCCTAGGAGTATTTTTTTTAGTTTTTATTCAATGTACAGAATTGAACTCTTCTACAGTTTTATTATATTACAGATAGATAATCAATATATGTTATGATCGTAAGTAGTTTGAAAAAGATTATTTTTAGTAGTTTTTTGTGATGTCAAAATTAGAACAAAGAAAATTAAATTGACCTAACTCATAAATGGGTCGTAACCCAGTGAAGTGAAGTGAGTGAATCAGTATGAAATACCCTGTATAGTATAAACTTACATACAAATACAATTTGAACTAAATTATTGTCCTACTCCTAGCTGCTAGCTACCAACTTGAATACTTGTGGAGTAAATAATATCAATAAACTATTAAACTACATTCTACTGTTTTTATACCTACTTTATATTTTCTACATTACTAGTATTGACAGTATAAACTGACCAGTCGTATTACGTTTGGCTTAAGATAGTTCGTCTGATACAGCAATATATTAGAAGCGGGAATCATAAGATAATCGTCACAATTTTTTTTAAATGACGAGATTACATACTTTTGCTTTTGTACGTTTTGTAAAGCTGAACATTTTAAAGAGATAAGAATAAGAATAAAAATTCAGTCTCAAAAAATAGTGTCAATCGGAAGTCTAGAGGTAGAGCAAAACGGAGATTAGCTGTGTTTCAGGTAGTTTAGGTATATTAAGAAAGTAATCCCCGAAAATCAACACTAAAAGGGTGTGTGGCAAAAAAAAAACATTTCAAAAGAATAAAATCTCGAAGGTTTCCAATAGTGGGTTTTATTGAAGTGAATCTTCACGTAACTTCTTGTAAGAACAGTATCAAACGCGCCAATCTTACTTCATCGCGTCCCGTAATGTTCTACTGAATTGTTCATTGCGTTACCAAACGACTAACTTAAGAACGGCCAAGACTCAACCATAATACCTAAATAGGTTTAGTAGGTTTACTAATACTAATGGGCAAGTTAGGGCTTCTAAAATGGCAATAATTGGCACTATACATAGTCCTTACAACACGTGGAATACTATACTGGATCATATTGACTTTTAGCATTTTTCATACTGTGTCCAAATCTGGCCCATACAAAATAGTATCTCACAGGATCAGACAGTTCGGTTCAGGGCTTCAGGTTCTTTTATATTTGAATCTATTTAAGAATACGTTTCGTTGATTACGTCACCACTACCTACATAATAAACCTTACTAGCTACTAAAGAGACTTCGGCTATGGAGATCCAAAGTTTCTAAGATGTGTTCCACTTTATTCGGAGTATCTTTTCAGATACTGTTCCAAAATCTAAGCACAGTAAAATGACAAAAAAACGCACTTCAAATTGCTCTTAGTTTTAAGTTTGTTTTCTAACACACATGTCCAGTGTCCTTTGAATCTTCAGCGCATTAATCACAAGATTATTTTAGGGCTACCAATAAAGAACCTAAGAAAGAATGGTATACTGACGGACGAGAGATCTCGCTATCAGATATTATTCAACTCTTTCATAGTAGTGTTCCAAATAAGCCTTGGTCATCTGCGGTTTTGAGTCAGTATACCCGCTAGGCATCTTTGGCGGAGGATGGTCATGTGGTTTTAACGCAATAGCTCTTGTTCCAAAGCTGATGGCAGACGCTCTGCAGCCTTTTAATCTTCGGGAGCAGTACCAGGATATTCTGCCATCAGCGTTCTGTTTCTGGTAGCTGTAGGAGTAATTGTTAAGAAGCAGAAGCGGGTGTTTGCCGCCTCGGTTCGTCCAGAGGAAAGTACCTGAAAATTTTAAAAGCGTCAGTCAAAATGCTATAGAAATTTGCTTAAGTAATTTAATATTACAACATTTTTCGCACAAAAAGCTGACGATGATAGAGTTTAGGAAGCCCTGTGTTATTATGGCATAATGTATCATAAAAATAAAATTAATATGTTAATAAAATAAGTAGGCATATTCCTCATTTGGAACATGCCCACATTTTGCAGTAGTAAGCATTCCATAATACAATTATTTCAAAAACAAAGATAAAATCAATATTGTAGTCAAAACATTTAAATTAATACTATTTTTAAAGAATAAACTTTATTAACAAAATCAACAGGCGTAATAAATATTTTATGAAAAAAATAATAATCTTATAAATACTTACTAGAGTACATTATAGAAGTATGATTATTCTAAGAAAAACTACTGAGAAATATTTGTCAACACACCGTAAGGCATCTAGAATATGTATTTTTACTAATATGTGCCTTTCTCGTTTGTTTTAAATAAGATGAATAAGTCTAGTTAAAGTGCGTCTTTTACAAAGTTAAGATTACGAAAAACTCCTGCTTAACTACAGTCGACATGCAGTCTATCATAGGTTCTTATAAGCAGATTATCTTTCCTCATGAACGTCGGCTGCCGATGGTAATGGTTTCCAGAATGTTTAATCACAGAGTACATTACATCGGTGTAGACCTTCGCAGTACATCGTCTGGTCGTGCCTGGATGGTTCATGGTGCATTTCCATTGTGCCACACCATTCTTGCAATTCACGAGGCTGTAGGAGTACCCGTGGTACACCAGAAGACGAGAGCCTCTCTGAGACTTTGCAAAGGATACTGGAATATACATCGTGATGATAATGATGGAGGTGTATATTCTCACCAATGTGAACTGCTCGGTTTAAGTCCAGAGAAACGACCTTGCTGGTATGTGATGCAATGATTATTTATTTTCTCTACACAAAATGTTATACAATATAGGTATCTAAACAAATCACAGAGGACCTATTTTGTGAGAGAGTGTCTGGTGCCTGAGATAAGTATATTATGTTCGATATGAGTTATTAACTTAGTACAAAAGAAACTTATGGGAGATGATGGATATGTAATGTTTGAAAGCGATAGACTGTGCCTTTTCCATAGGTTGGTTAGAAATTGACTGTATCACGAAATAAATACTGAAGAAACGTAGGCTTTATAAATATTAAAATTACTTACATACAAATATTAAAATTCTCTAAGTCTTTTCCGTTATGCACCTAATGAGATATAATTTATTTTGTCCATGATTTTTCTACAATATCATGTTCACATATTCTCTAGTAAATAATTGGAGCGGTACTTAAGTCCGAACTTGGAGTAAGTGCCATCAGGGTTCAAGCGGTAATTTGGCTTTAGATGATTGCTGTGTTCGCGGTACTTGCCAATGAATTCTCCACTGTTGGACAGCTTTATGTACGACTGGCAGGAAGAGGTGGCGGTGCATCGCCAACGCTCGCATACCCTGGATTTTGACTGCAGGCAGTATGTATAGTCGTTGTTGTATAACAGCTTCTTTCCGTTTGCTAATGTTATCATCCTTAGTTCTAAAATAAAAAAACCCTGTGAAAAATGGTGGATAAAGGCCTTAAAGGCCAACTGTGTTCAGACAAATTTTAGTAGCCGAACTTTTCTATAGAGGCGATCCACCGTCGCTTCTTTCCAATACACCAGGGCGGAGTCCCTCAAACGCCGAGGAGCGTTTGGGGTAGAGGCCTCATTTAGACAAGTTTGAAAGATCAAGCATGACCAGAAGCGTGCTGGCTTTTAATTTTGGAGAGAGAATAAGCATTGCCATACAGCATGGTAATGACACCAGCATTCTGGGCACGCTGCCTTATGTGACAGTCGCAAGGACACACAGTGATGGTGACAGGGATCGACTGGATGGATATGAGACATGTTGCTCACAACAATTTTTTAGTTTTAAGTAGTTTAGTATTTTAAATAAGTGTACTTATCTTGTTGTTAATAACTTATATACGAAAAATAAATAAAATAAGGTTTCTGTTAAAAAATATTTTTTCAAAGCAAGCTTTTGTAGAATCCTCCTTCGGGTAAGAGATCAGAGCAGCACGCTATCATATATATTACATTGTCATTGGAACTTGACAGGTATGCAAAGTTTATGCTCAATTGTTTTTACTAAGAAGTTCCGCTGTGAATGTCAGTTAAATAGCTACCGATTTCATCATCATAACATATCAGCTCGATATCACCATTATTATCGTATAATCACCGTAGTTACACAGGTATTTTAAGTTTCAGTTTAATTAGTTGGGGGAACTGGAACACGAACTAACAAGGCAAAATAAATAAAAGCTTGTAAAAATGTAAGGTATGATTTTATTTCGGACTATATTACTACAATTACAAATGAAAGGTAACTGGATACAATTCTAAGCTACAGTCTGACATAATTTCCCTGTAACGTCAGCATGTACTTGGGAGGTGCATGGCTATGGTCTCCCTGCTGCTTAATAACTTTGTTATCAAGAGACAAGATCAGAACAGACCGACATTGTGAGGTTTTTGTACATCTCCACCTCGAGCATACGATGTTTTTAGATCTAAACGTGTATGTGTATTGCTGGTACATACAGTAGGTTTTTCCGTTGGCTAATTTTATATACTGCGGTTCTGTGAATAAATATGAGAGTGTTTCTCAAAATAATTGTACACAACGAAAAGATTGTTACAAAATAGTCCTAAATTTATCTTACAAATAAACATTCAGCTTATTTTACATAGGCGAATAAAAAAAAACAATTTTAAATATATATATAGCTAATTATATAGCAGATATTTTTTTAAATATAAAAGTCACAACTGTCTTCATCATTTATCAGTACATATTCAACTGGAAGGTCAGATATCTAAAGTAATTTAATCTTTGGTATTTTTCGTAGACTTTTTTACTATACCGTTTCAGAATTAAATGACTTCACATTATGTATGTCTGTTTTTGTTTATTTTTAACAGATTCGATTTTCTAGCCCTTGCTTTTCGCCATTTTGCTCGTTGCTCTTCTTTATCTTTCTCTGTGAGTGTTTCTTTTTTCTTATTGTACTTTTCTTTAACTTTTTGTATATGTTTTAGTCGTAGTTCATTATATTTTTCTGGTCTATCTTTTTTTAACCTCTCACGGTAGGCTTTCTGGCTTTCAGCATTAGTCTTTGGGGGCGTTCCTAGAAAAAAAATGCTGTATTGTATTCAGGATCGAGCGAGCAAAGCGAGCTTAGGTTTAGGGGCAACTAGGGCGATTTGGCTTTTGTATGTTCTATTTACAAATATTTTGTTAGGAAAAAGTATTAGTTACAACTAAGAATACAAAAATGGCCACCTGTGTTAAAGCAGTAGGTCTTCCCGTGGTCGTGCCAAATCGAACCAACATTCAGAAAAAAATATTGTTTTGGAGGTGTGCAATGTTTCTGTTCCGAGTGATCAATAGCCGAGTATCGTATTATTTCTGCCACGTGTGGGCATTTTGACACACATTCCCTGATTCGTCTTAACATAAGAAGGGGGTAGATGACGATGCTTGCCCGACACTTTGATAACTCTGTTATTAGGACTCAAGATGATGTAGGCGTTGCATCTAGAAGTACTGGTGCATCTCCAAGTTGTGTGTGATTTACTTGAATAAGGTCTCATGGTGTAAGCGTATTTTTGATACGTGCAGTAAAATTTACCAGTAGTTGTTTCAAAGAAGCGGACTTCTATAAAAAAAAATCAAAAACATTATTAGTCAAAATACTTCTAATAAGAAACTTATTTAAGCAGTGACAATGTATTTAACGCTAAAATGTCACTAATGATTACAATATTCAAAAGTCGCCATTTTGGTAGACATTTAATTGGACAATTATTATAATAAATAAAGTTCCGCTGTTTTTGAAATTTTCTAATTAGTTCGAACACCAAGTTACATACAATCCCCCTCTAGTATTTCCTGAAGGTATCAGAAAACTGGTCTCTTAATTATTAAGGGGGAAGCTGGACAGAAAGTGCGTGTGGTGTAAACGTGACGTGGACCAATACAAAAATAAATTACATACGCCTTACACTTTAACGTATATTCCCTCTGGCGTTTTGACGTAATTAGGAGGGCTGTGCTTATGTTTAACGCGTACTTTGTCCATAATGTTACCAATCGTGAATGTGATGCTCGCAAAGCATGTTCGAGTATGGGTACATGTCCAGAACTGACGTCCAGCTTTCTGAGATCGCAGTTTGTATGTATAATTCTTGTACATACAAAAAGTTTTTCCTTTGGTTGTTTTTATGAGAATTGTGAAAATACAAAAAATCAAGCAAAGTACAAACGATACGAGAGTATCACCTAAAATGTATCTTACAAGCTGACTACAGTTTTATGAGAACAATTTTACATTATTCGATTGAGAAGTAGGAATATAACAATCGCGATAAGCAAAGAAGAAAAACTTTCGTTTTATTATTAATAATATATTACCGAGTCCTAAATTGATATACTGAAATAAAAAAAACTAAATAAGTTCACATTGTTAATTTTATTGATAACGAAGCAAATTATTTGACACATTAATACACAGAGACAGACACCTTAACATTTCTAGTACCTACTGTACACTATAAGAATAAAAATAAATATTGCAACACCTAAATATCCACGAGTTCTACAATCGCTCTCGATCCTGCGCTTTTCACTATCTCGCCTATCCGTAAATCATTGTGAACATCCCCCTCCACTGGACTGAACAGTTTGAGTGCGGCGCCCCCACGCAAAATATGCTCTATTTGTTATCCTTTCCTGAGTGCCCACCTGCACCCGAGAGGATTTATTTGAGGCATCAGGACTCGATAAATGAATGAAGATCCGTAATAATTTTACACTCTGATGTACTTTCCCGACGGAGTCCTCTTAAGCCTGATAGGTTCGTGGTTATGTGCAGTTGGTGGCCTGACCACCCGGTTATCCGGGGATAGACACATGGTGACGCCGCATTTAGACGTGTTGGTACACCGCCACGACGTGGGTCCTGTTTTCTTTTTACGATAGAACCTGTATATGTATTGCTGGTACACGCAGGTTAGTTTACCGTTCATCATTTCTATGAACCTCGGCCCTGTGTGAAAAATGAAGTAAAAAAACAATTAAAATAATGTACTTTGATCATTGTTATTGTAAAGGTGTACTACTGCTATAAATTGATAAGATCATTATATTAAAGGTGTGACCAGACATAGCGCGGCAATCAAGCGCGGCATTTGCAGGACACAAGTTTTCCGCGTGACTAATTTAAACATACAAGGTATATATGGGCGCGGCTGTCGCGCTTTAATGCCGCGCAATGCCTGGTCACACCTTTAATAGAATGATCTTATCAATTTATAGCAGTAAGAGAGAAAAATAGGAAAATAAAAAACCAGAATCTTATGATTTATTATTGCAATGCAATATACCTCTTTAGAGAAAGATCTAAAGAGGTAACATTACCTAAGTTATCAAACGTTTTCCTATAATCTTCATTAGTCAAGCGAAGCCGGGAACAGCTAGTATAAAAGAAAACATGTAGTAACCTGTCAGGTTGAGAAAACGATATATTATAACATTCATTGTCAAATTTAAATAATGAGGCACGAAGAAAAACAACAGGAAGATGCACAATTTTGACGGAGAGTTAAATACCTATGGGGCAGATAAGATTTATGTGTGTGTATATGTAAGTGTGTGTTGTGAGAGTGTCATAGTCATATTTTGCAATATTTGCAAATGATTACTGATGATTGATACGATTACTAATGCGAATATGCCGCCCATCTTTAACCTGTAGATACTGCAAAGGTTTGTGTATATGTTCGCCGCTAGCATTAAGCAACTCGCCCTCTTCGCTCACTGTGATCTGAGCCTTGCACTTACAGTTTGAAGAGCACCGCCAGCGGATACCCCCCCGTTTCCGGTTACCGAAACAGTATGTGTACTCTTTGTACATATAAAACTGCTTTCCGTTTGTCAGTGTGATCGTTTTAAAATCTGGAAATCGAATTTTTAATAATGATGTCAGACAACAATAGCTATTTACAAAAATCACCACTTAATCTTGTCTCTGAACACAAATTTAAATAATTTAGCTATTTTGCTACTAAGTAAATGTATTAGATAGTTTCTTTATGTTTTTAGGTTAAGAAATACTCAAGTGATATATATGTATGTATAATGTATCCTTAGTCAATATACTCCAAAAAATTCAAGAATGATTCGATAAAATTCATTGCAAATACGATCTTTCAACTGAAAGTAACGTCGGCATATAAAAAAACCGGCTAAGTGCGAGTCGGACTCGCGCACGAAGGGTTCCGTACCATTATCTATAAAAAAAACGGCAAAAAAAAAACACGTTTGTTGTAATGAGAGCTACACTCAAAATATTAAACGGTTGGTTTTGTTGATAAGTATTGTATTTAAATTAGTAGATGTATAATAACCGAAGAGTTTAGCTAAGCAAATAACATAGCCTTTAAACATAGCACTGCATACAATTATAATATTATTAGTTTATTCATTAGTACTATTATTATATGTACAAACTTTATTAAGGCTGGTAGCCAACTTTAGGTATGAAGACAAAGATCGGCTGTAAGCTATCATATATAAAATAACTTCAAAAAGAGAAACGATATAACTATTGATAAAATTGAGTAAATATGACATCAACACTCCGCTCAGCTTATTCCACTTCCCTACACGGCTTCAGACTGCCGACAACGCTAATTTAGACTTTGTTTAGTAGGTATAGGTTTAGCTTGGACACAAGAGAATTGCCACCTTTACAAAATTTCAACTGTTTTCTTGGTTAAGACTAAACGAAGCGAATATGTCATCACTACTCTGCTTTGTCCATGGCTTTAGTTTTAAAGTATGTTCAATTATTCAATGGACTGAGCTCCCTGCCGTACCTACACGTACGCTGGTTAGGATATTCTAACATATAATCCGTTTTTTGTCCGCATATACTTTGGAGGTGCGTGAGTATGCTCTCCCTGAGCGATCAGCAGCTCGCCATTTTTGACCAACAGCGTCGCTTTACAGTTCTTATCCATGGGACACCGCCATCTCATACCGCTTCTGTTTGTATACCAAAAGCTGTACGTGAAACTTTTGTACATGTAGAACTGTTTGCCGTTCGATAGTGTAATTGGCTGGATGCCTGCGGATGAATAAAATAGATAATTAGAAGCCGCCATATCTATCAGTTTCAAATAGATTTTATTTTTATATATAATTTGGAGGCAAACGGTTACCGTCGCTTATCAACATCTGCAACACTACAAATTGATTGCACCTAAACTATAAAGATAAAAAATGTTTGATAAGTATTTTCATCTCAAACTTTATCAAAAGAAACAACAAAGACTAAAACAAGTAAATTTTATTTTATTACTGACATAAAAGCATCACAACATTTTTAATTTACCATTTTATATATTACCGGAAATTTAAGAGTGCGCTACGTGTTTACCTCGTTTTAGCCGAACGCTTACTTCGTACATCGCGTACCTTACGATATAATCCATTGTTTGTCCGCGTATACTTCGGCGGTTCATGAGTATGCTGTCCTTCAGCGATCTGAAGCTTACCATCTTTGACCAGCAGCGTCGCTTTGCAGGTTCTAGCCATGAAACACCGCCATATCATACCGGTTCTGTTAGTATACCAAAAGCTGTACGTGTAACTTTTGTACATATAGAACTGTTTGCCGTTCGTTAGTGTTATTGGCTGTATGTCTGCGGATGAATATAATACCTAGATAATTCGATTATTTATAGCCGTTATATTTGGTACCTGTTTTAAATCGATTTTATTTTTTATATATAATTTGGAAGTAAACAGGCATAAGTCACGCCTGATGAAAAACGGTTATCGTCGTTTTTTTAACATCTTCATCAGATTGCTAATTTATTTTGCAATAAATACAAAGATCAAGAATAACACCAAAAAGTATTATATGTTTTCTCATAATGTATTTTATTATCATAGTTTAAACAAAAGAAACAAAAGAGATTAAACAGCAAACTTTACTTTATTACTTAAATAAAAGCATTACAACCTTTTTAATTTAACTTTTGTGTATAAGTAGGTACGTGTGTATACGAGTTTGTCAAAAAGAAGATTTAAATGTCATAAAAAGTTAAATGTTTATGTACCCACCTAAAAATAATTGAGCTTAATTACTTTACTTAAATTCTCAAGTGATACATGCGGCAATTGATTTTTATTTATACCTATAGATTAAAAATTACCACCACCAGCTCTAAATATTAATGATTTCTATATTTCTAAAATGTTATCAACTCTTCTTTTAACCTTACTACAAGCATTTTAATTAGTTGACTTTGAACACCTACTTCTGAATTAAGATTCGGGAGCCTCCTGTACAATTTCGTACAACACATAGTCCGACACCACATTGGCAGACTGTTTCACGCTTTTGTACCTTCCATCTTCGGTTGCCACGAATTGCTTCGGTTCGTGCGCGTGTTCCTTCGGTTCCTTTATCAATGAGTAGTCTTCGTTGACGTTGATAGAGGAGAAGCATTGGTTGGTGTTGATGCAACGCCACTTTTTCTTGGCGTACGGCGCTTTGCTGTAATAGTGCCCCTTGTATCTGAGCAGCATTCGGTTGCCCATAGTCGTTATTATTTGTACTGCGGGAGAGAGGGGTTGATCATAGTACCTCTATAAAAAAATCGAGTACTCTATTTGGGTTTTCTTCTATTCTAAGTATTTTGGTGATTTTACTTCGGTTTCAGCGGTGAAAACGCAATTGTTTAAAATTGGTAATTATGCTTATGTATATAATGTACATATATTATTTAAAATCACTGGGTAGTTAAACATAAACAAACACTCAAATACTCAATAAGAGTTAAGTATATAAAAAAGCTTTAATGCACACCACATAACAAAATATAAAAATAACAAAATCCTTGAAAAACTAAATATTAGAGTACAATAACGATTTTTTCGAGACAACCATTAAATAGACTAGACACAATGAGAGCGATAAAAGAGCATGAGAGTTCAAGCTCAGATTAAATAAATTGAAATAAATAGTTATATAAAAAAAAACAATTTAACTTTTTCTCTACTTCTTCTTTTGCAGTGCTTATTTTGATAAATTATTTTACTAAACACATCCTCCAATATCCAGTAATTTAAAAACAATCTCTTAGGGGTCATTTAGAGTCAAACCTCAACTATACAGATATCACGAGATCAGCAGGGTGAATTACTAGTTAAAGTCAAAGGGATACAGCTGCAAAACTGCCTCTATTGGGTTGGCATTTATAAACACCAGAGATCACTTGGTTACATTCGTGAACATTCTAGCCATAATATGTATACTTTACTTCTACTGCGACTAAACAAACGTTAATAGGATAAACGTCTTCGTGACTAAGATTTAATACTCAAATCAAATACATGGCATTTTTTTAACTTATTTTACAACCTAGCCTTATAAAGTTGATATCAAATTCAATAGTTGAAACCATAATTTATATTTGGACATTCCTCCTTACTAACGTTATCAGGCATACATCATTCTTGACCCAACCCTTATTCCAAAACAGAATATATTTTTAAATTAAATACCCACGTTTATGTCTGATATAATATTTGATTCATTATGGGTGTGATGTTCGAACTTTTTCTGTCTAAACCTTCTAGTATTATTTCTCCAAATGTTCCGCTGTCTTTCTTTTTGCTCGTCTGTCATTTCGTGTATACTCATCTTTCTATGCGTTCTGTAATACTCTTTGTTTTTTGCTTGTTTTTTGCGTCTTTGTTCCTCTGTCAATTTGTATCTTCGCACTTTTTCTGGTTTTAATTTGTTTTTTTCACAATTATAATCAAATACAGTCGGATTTGTAGCGTAGTATAACAATCCTAAAATCAACGTATGACAAATGAAGAAATACAGAACAAAAACATTTTGTATTAGACTTAAAAGTTGAAAATAGAATGGGACTCTAAAAAAAGTACTTTCTACATAATATTCATGCCAAAATAATTCCAAGTAGCATAGACATGCATTATCTACAAATAAGTCTACTTACAGATAATGGGTTAACAAAGGATCAAATGAAAATTAGTATCTTTTTGCATTGACTTTCTCTAGAGTTCATTTAGATTTTTTTCTCATTATAATCGAATACTGCAGGAACTGTTGCGTAGTAGAATAATCTTAAATAAATAGAAGGTAACGGTAGTTGGTATTCTATATAACTTAAACCGTTCAAAACAGTAGAATAAGACTAATCTAGAAACAGATAAGATTCATGCTAAAGTTAATAGAAGTCGATCATCTAGCTAAGCATATACATCTCTAATCTCATAAATTGTTATTTACCTCTACATAAATCTAAATAATTGACATTGTCACATGAGTTGGTACTTCTTCAATAGTGAAGAAACAATTCTTGACTAAACTTATAAATGAATACAAAACTATCTTTTTTAATTACTCTTATTAGTTTCAGAAACATTTGATTCATTAAAACTTTGTTGGATCTTCCTCTCCCTACACTTTCTTGAATTATATCTCCAAATATATGGTTGTTTTTCCTTTTGCTCGTTTGTCATATCACGTATACTCTTATAAAACCTGCCATGCTCTTTGTTTCTGGGTCTTCATACCTCTTTTTCATCATTCATTATGCTATTCAGTAATATGTATCTTTATACCATACCTACTTTAAAAAGCTTATTTTATTCACGCAAAACAGTGAATAAAAAGGCCTTTTATTCACTGTTTTGTTTTTATTCACTATTTTGGTGTTTGAATTTGGAACACAAAATATATCCGGTCTCTATTTCAATGCTTACTTACACAAACTCCTTGCGCTGAGATTCGAAATTCAAAACTCTTTGGTGCAAATCAATTCTCGAGATTTGATTGGTCGATATTTGCGACAAGGAGTTTGGCATTAGATTAAATAAATATTCTCGTAGTCATGGTATAAAGTATAGTATGCAACTCCTGAATAAAGTACGAATTTATATCGAGGGCCATGAATCACTCGCGCTCGTGTTCAGGATTCTAACAGTTGAATCACTCGCTGCTTCACTTGCTCGTGACTCATCTACGACCCTCGCTTTAAATCCGTCCTTTATTCACTAGTTGCATAATATACTATTTTACCATATCTTTTTCTTGTGATTTGAAGCAACCATCACTCTTTTTAGAAATGCTCACATTTTTTACATTCAAATCATATACTTCAGGCACTATATAGTAGTAAAGCAATCCTAAAACCAATGTATCGCATTTAAAGAGGCAGTCATATCATTTTGCATTATTTTAACACGTTCATAATAGAATAAGACTTCATTTTAAAAAAGGCACTTTATTTACAAACGATCATTATTAAAATTACAATTGGAATTGCTATATTCTCTTTTTTTCCATTTAAGAATCTTTTAGATTAGACGCATATTATATTTTGCTCTACCAGAACATGTTTTGTCCTTTTCTTAAAAAGTGGATTTGTGGAATGCTAATAAAGAAATTTATTTTAGAAATTTGTTGATTGCAAGGAATCCATCCACGCCATCCGCGATATTTTCAATAGCAATCCTAGTTCTGTACTACCGAGTAAAAAGTCCATCAGGTCGCTGAAACAGCTGTCTCATCTCATGATTATGCATGGCGTCAACTTTAGTGATCGCGTTCATTCCGTCAACATACAACCAGGATTTGCAGCGTGGGAATTTGGTGCAGACCCACTTTTTTCCCAGTTTTGTGTGGTACCGGTAGAAGAAGGTGTAACCCTTGTAGAGTAGATGGGTCTTGCCGCTTGTCATAACCACCATTTGAGCTGCAACTAACGGTTGATTTATCATTCAGTTAGCGATGATTATCTAGCTGATGTTGCAATCACGCTTATCGTAATATTAGAACAGCTAACGCTGCTCAGCGCTGTGAAATCAATGCGATCAATAAACGCTTTAATCTATACTAATATTATAAAGAGAAAATATTAGATTGTTTGTTTGTTTGCATCGAATAGGCTCCAAAACTACTGGACCGATTTCAAAAATACTTTTACCATTAGAATCCTACATTATCACTGATGAACATAGGCTATAGATTATTTTCAAAAACATTAGGGATCGGTATGAAAACTTCGATAATGTAACCCAAGGTGTAAATTTTTTTTCATAAAATCATGATTACACCCGTGCGACGCCGGGTCAGACTTAGGTATTGTAAAGGGTGTCCCAACGAGAACGCAATTTTTAAATCTGGCAACATTCGAAGTGTCATTGTTTGACATTTGAACAATTGTTATTGTTTGCTAGTAGAAGGTACGAGGTTAGTAAAAATGGAGCGCTACACGAATGAACAACGCATTCTCATTGTGAAATTGTCAAAATAAAAAAAATTGTTGTGAAATTGTCAAAAAAAAACAGTCAATGGTGTTCGGTATCGTGAAATGATAACCAGTTTTTTCTTGCCTAGAATTGAAGAAATGAATGTGGAGGGCATGTGGTTCATAATTGGTGGTTTATAATTAAGCCAAATGGTGCCTCACGAATATTATGATCACTTCCCACCTGAAACTGGGAACCAGGGTTTCAAAAAGTATTTGAAATTTAATAAAACAACAACAGAGATAAAAATAAATCATATTATTTGTAACAACAAAGTGTATTCTCGGAATGTTCATTCTTAGAACACTCAAACAAACATTATAAATTGAGAAGGAGCTAACCGTTCCAGAAATTTATTAAACTAAATATAACAAGTGCACAACAAAATAATATAATATAAAGAGTCGCATACCAAAGAAAAAATAGAGTAGATAGAGCAACACTATAAGAAGAGAGGCAATCCTAGAAGATTTTAACATACGTTGTTATTAAATTTTGATTTAATAGTAGGTACATGTATATATATATATATATATTATATAGCGGCGATGGGCTCGCAACCTGTCACGTATGGAATGCTAACTACTGCAAAATGTGGGTATGTGCCAAATATAATGTTTGGACGTGCCTCTGACTACCCCCATCATAGGATCTAAGCGTCTGGAGATCTGAGAGGATGTCTATCGTACTTGGGGATTACACTCGTGATCCTATTTTTTATATATATATATATATATATATATAATTTATAATATTAGTATAGACGAATATTAAATAAACTTTGAACTTCTATTACATTTATAGTAGGTCGAGCTTTCTACCGACTTTTTAAGTCTTTGCACGGAATGGTTTTACAGACTTCTTAAAAGCTTTTTTCAGCTCCTTATTTTTCATTATGTTATGACCATTCGGCGCGTGATTGTGCCTCAAATTCATCTTAGTCATATTTGCGCCCTCCATAAAAAAGAACGCTGGGCAACCCGTGTCGCGCGCGTCGCGAGAACACCGCCAAGTTATTTGATTTCCTTTAGTATTCCCTTTCTCGAATAAGTAGTTTTTGAAAACCATCAGTTGGTGTCCCGAAGATGCTTCAAAAATTCCGCCGACTACCAAGCATTTTTTTTCTAAAATGATCATGCATTTACTTAACTTTTGTCTCTTAGAAGGAATTAACTAGCTAAACAATCTTTAAAGCCTGCTAAGCAGTTCCTATTTTTTCGACTGACTATGGTGAAATATGCTATGATAAATCCATACAATATTGTTTTGATTTACCCTTCAACTTAAATTGAATCTATCTTAGTAATATAAAAAAATCGTTTTGCTTTAATTAAAACAAATATTACGTGCAACTAATTTATTTACAATTAATCTGAGAACGAATTCAGGCGTCCTAAACGCTCTATCATTATAATGATTACCATAATAAGCGAATACAGCGATAAACCGAATTTAAAACTATGTAATACTTATGAAGTAAATATTTACGATTAAACAGTTTAAAAGAGTGTAAAAAATACCGTCTCCACTTTCCAGTTTCTAAAACTTAAAATAAGATTATATCAAGGTTATTTTGCTTGTGGTGAGAAAACGTGAGTTGAAAACAGACTACACCTAACCAACATTTTGCATAATTCTTCCTTAGTAAGTTAATAATGTTTTAATAGATATACCTTATAATATATTACGATTTTCTAGGTGTTCCTACAACATTAGAACTTTAGAACCCATGTAATGTTTTTTTTATATTCTATTCTTCAATTTATTTAGGTGCTTAAAACAGACGTTTAAACATATTTTATAAAATTGATAAATATATGAAAACTGCACATTAAAGTAGGACTACGTACCTAGATTACTTTTACACAAATCTTCGCTCTCTGTTTTGATTTGTTTTCTGGCTCGATATAGAGACGATTTGAAACTTTTAAACAATGGAATTGGGAATGAGTTACCTCCGTCTTCAATTTCTGATAAAGTTTTGCTATAAATATCAGCAACTGGAATGTTTGTCGTAACAACTTGTCTTCTGCAATTGTCTAACTTTATAGCAATTTTATTGGCGTCAAAATTCGGGATACAATTATGGCTATGTTCCTTCAAAACTTCATAATTACTTGTAGTAGTAAG
The DNA here is from genome assembly GCA_912999785.1 of Hydriomena furcata. Lineage (NCBI taxonomy): Eukaryota > Metazoa > Arthropoda > Insecta > Lepidoptera > Geometridae > Hydriomena > Hydriomena furcata. The sequence goes on along the minus strand of OU538831.1, from coordinate 2,567,126 downwards.
CGTACCACGACATCCTTCAGTTTTATACTTTGAACATCGCATGTTGATCGTACCATTCTTGTATCTCATGTGAACATAGAATTGATGTCCTCCTCTTAAAATAACAGTTCCTCTTTTGCGTTTTAACAATGTTATTTTTTCAGCACCTGGCAGGACCCAAGATTCTTTTAAGTCTGTTAAAAAAAAACTGAATTTTAATTCTCGTTGAATGTGTCTTGTCAAAATAACGGATAGAATCCGAAACACCGAACTTCACTCTTAATCGTTGTCGTAGTTTCAAAGACAGCCAATTGAAGTGGCATTGGTTTGTCCTATGCCAAATGAACTGTGGGCTGACCAAGTGACTCCCTGACCCGGCGAAAAGACGTGACAGTAGTAGCTCAGAATCGTGAAGTCTGGAAATAATGGGGGAGACCTTTGCCCAGCAAACTACTAGAATGGTTGATATAATAACAATAATAATTTATTGATTAACTCTATAATTAATACCAAAGTGACATTCGAATAAATAGCTTAAATTTACGATCTGAAACAAGATTAAATTATTATTTATTTAGAAAAAATCTTTCTTTACAATGCAATAACGACATCGGTGTCGTGGTGGGCGAGTGACCGACTGAGTTATTAGAGTTATAGTAGTTTCTGATATCCACGACACAGGGAATACCAGTGTGGGTATATGAATGTAACTATTGAATGTTCATACATGAAATACTCGTAAAGATGCAATTTTTTTAATTCTAAAACTAACATTATCTATTTATTGAATCGGTGCATCTTGATTCTCTATTAGCAACTTTTCTCGCACGGTATAAGGACGATTTAACGCTTCTAAATGGAACTTCTAGAAAAGAACTCATCCCTCCAGCTTTCATTTCCACCAAAGTATTGTCATAAATAGCTTTAACTGGCATATTTGTCGAAGTGACTTGTTTTTTGCATCTGTCCATTTTTATAGCAAGTACATTGGCAGCAAAATCTGCGAGACAAGTATGTCTATGTTCTTTTAAAACTATATATTTATCCGTGGTAGTGAGCGTTCCATAACATTTTTCAGTTTTATATTTAGCACAACGCCAGAGTGTTGAAAGATTTTTGTATTTTCTTTGAATATGATATCGATGACCTGCTCTTAGCAAAACAATACTTTGTTTGCGTTTTATCAATGTTATTTCTTCTGCACCCGACAACGTCCACTTTTCGATATCTGTAGGAAAAAACACTTTAATTACTGGTTGGGATAGCGAAGATGGGCGAAGTGGCGGCGAAGGGAGACTACTCATGTAACAATTTAAATTCAACTTAATTTGCTTCTGCATACGACTGCAATTGGTATAGCAAATAAAATCACACTGTAAGGCCGCAAGCACGTGTGCTTTGCGAACGGTGACTACTTCTCGCCGCCACTCTGTCCGGCTGTACCCCAAGGTATAAGAAAACTACATTTTATTGACTAACTATTTATTTTACCTATTTAGTAAAATATTTTATTTTATTTGTTTGGAAATTTATGAATTAATGTTATTCTGTAAATACATTATCTTACACTAAATATGTGTATGAGACACTTTCTTCTTCGTCTTCGCCTTATCCCACGTTCTTGTGGGGTCGGCACAACATCTAGATGTTGCCAATGGATTTAAGTATATATAGTAGTATATATGTAGTATATATGTAGTAGTATATAGTATAGATACTTTGACATTTGTAAATTCTTTTTTCCGATCACTTTAACAATAATATATGTATTTGTATGTAAGTATGTATTTATATTTTTGTACGTATTACAGTATTGTTTGTATTTTGTATGTTACAAATAAAGATTATTATATTTTAATCTATTCTAATATCATACTAGAGTCTTAATATATTTAGTATGTAAATTATATATCATTAAAAATACACATATTAAACAATTTACAATAAAACTAATTTAGGTAGTGCTAGTGGTCAGTATCAACATTAATGATAATTGTTGAAGAGTGCATTTTCTTTACTTTTATGCTTTGTTTTGAGGATTTATGTAAATATACTTAAATCTATGTTTCTCTATTTCAACCCTTTTCTGGCACGATTTCGTCCGAAAATGTAGTAAATGATTTGAATAATGGAACTTATGAATTTAACTTTCTGGCTTCAATCTCTACGGCATACGAACACTCTCAATTTCTATTCGTGGATGTCGTTAAGGCTACTAAAGGAAAAACTGCCCAACGTGACGAGTAAAGGCAAATCCCCCAAATGATGACACACAAACAGACCAGGTGGAAACCCCGGTGGCCTTGCTATCCCTGATATCGGCAGGCAGTAATGGAGTGATAAGAATCTCCGGAAGAGATTCAGCTACTAACCCCCGCGAAAATTGGCCCTTGTAATATACAACAATTGCATTTGGAGAACTGACGATACGTTTGTCGAGCTGGAAGAATAAATAAACAAGTAACACTGGAATGTAACAGAGGAACTGTAAGATGTCACCTCACAGCAAAGGAACCTGGTTGAGCCCCGATGGTTCCACGAAAAATGAGACAAATACTTAATAATGTTTCAGTGATCTAAAGAGTGATAATCAGGAGAGATCACAGAATGGTTAGAGGCACATTAAAAAAAAAAATTAAAAAAAAATATTTACTTAAATCATTCAGTAATTAAAAAATGCAGTTGCGTAAGTTCAAACTTTGAATTTTATTAAACGCGATAATTCTATGTACAAAATAAGCATTCTCAATAAAAGATGCTTGATTATACCTACTTTAAGTAAACTTTGTTTCACTCATTTACTTTTTAAATTTCTGCCGCTTTATAACAATATTTCCCTCGTTATTGAACAAATATGAAGGCTGCTTGTGTGTGTGGATAAGGCGACTCTTCAAAATAACGTCATTACTGGTCATGTGGACGAAGGCATTGCATCTACCGGACAACCTGCTGGCGCAAGCATACCTAACACCCCCCTCGCGGATGTAACTGTTCTTGCTGAATAAATATCCACGAAGAAGAAGCATCCTGGTACCAGATTGTGTCTTAACATACATCGCTAAAAGAAACAAACAATCATATCAAGTAAAATTTAAATTCTGTTTTTATCATACTTTTTTGGAACCCCTTATTGAAAATCACGTAGAACTTTCATAGGCACCTTCGAGATCCTAGTATTTTTTTGTGATCGGTTCTACTAAGTTAAATAAGTCTTTTAAAGTCTTTTAGGTGCTCTTCTTTTTAACACGAAAAATGCACGTTTATATAATTTTCTGATAGAACTGAATATGCTCTATATATTATTTTATTATAGTCGTAGAACAAATACGGTTTTATATTTATGTTTTTTGTTAAGTAACTGACAATGAAGGTATAGCTAATATTTTTTTTTATTTCATCTAGTGGGGATGTAACTCTGGTTTCTATAGTTTGGTTTGTCCAAGCATAACTGTCGTCTGCATTAAATTTAAGTAAATAGGTTGTAGTATCCAAATTTGCGGGCATGTATATATGAGCTAAATCGATCAAAAGTTTATTAAAATGTCCTAAGGGTCCAGAGGGTCCAAAAGAGGGTAAAAAAAAGTAAAACGAATTGTTCAAGTAGGGTGTCATCCGAAAGGGCTTTGTACTCGTAATGATTTTCATATTTGTTTTTCTTCATAGTTCGATGCATAAAAAAAAATAACCAATATAACATGAACTCACATTTTTAGTTTCAATGACTTCTTAGTATACTTTGTAATAGATTGAAGATTACTACTACATAACGAAACATTACGAAAACTTATTTCGGGCAAACTACTGGTCTCTACTCTACTCATATAACCTATTTATATTTAAGCTTATACTAATTCTTATAGCAATCATTTATTCCATTTGCAAAACAATGACACATTTTATAAATATATGTAGGGACTATTATAATTCTCTACCTATATTGATTTTTAATAATAGTAGGTTTGTAATATTAGTATTCTTAACTATTTATTTATTTATCTCTTTTTTGGTTCTCTTTTCTGGCACGATATAGAGACGATTTGACACTCTTAAATCTTGGCAGTTCTGAATCCATACCGCTAACTTCGATTTCTGCAAAAGTGTTGTTGAAAATCTGTGAGACCGGCGCAGACGTTATAGATGTTCTCTTCTTACAGGTGTCTTTCTTGATCGCTATTTCATTTGCGGTAAAATCCGGGATACACGAGTGTTTTTGTTCTCTCAAAATTTTGTAGTTACTTGTGGTGGTAAGCATTCCGCGACATTTTGCAGTTTTAAATTTCGCACAGCGCATACATATCATTCCATTTTTAGTTCTCCTTTTAACGTGGTACTGGTGGCCGGCTCTCAAAACTACAATGCCTCCGTTACGATTTATAAACCTTATTTCTTCGGAGTCTGAAAAACATTGATTAATTAATTAGTAATATTAATTATTAATAATCAGTGTCTTTGTAAGACAGGTTATCGCATGCAAGCGCGTTTATAACTGCTATTATAATTAAAAAAAGGTGCAGATTAATAAAAAAAACACCTCGAGACATCCTTTCAGGTTACCAGGCGCGCAGATCCTTAAAGATGTATACCTAGTTTTGCAGTAGTTAGCATTCCATACGCGACAGGTCAGCCCATCACTTATAAGATTACTAGATGGTTTCCTTGCTATGTTTTCCTTTATCGTTTTGAGCACGTGTTAAGGGCGCACATATATTTAAACACTGATATACAATAACAACCATAGCATATATTTTTTACACTGATATATGTATATATTTATTATGATGTCTTGTTTACAGTAGGTACTCATACTTCGATATAATTAATACTATGAAGTAGTTAATCACATTCATATGTATGTATTCATCCAAAGGTTGTCTGGAAGAGATCGCTGATTAGCGATAAGACCGCCCATTGTTCAGCATAGTTTTTTTGTTGTGTATTCTTATTATATATGTTTTATTTCTTTTTATGGTGTGCAATAAAGTATTTTCTATCTATTTTCTATCTATGTATCGTCATCTTGACTTAAGTTTTACACACATGTAATGCACATGTAATATAAATAATATCATACAGAGATACATTACACGTCACCTATTAAAAAATATTTGACCATTTGAAAGGTATATTATTCCGGATTTACATTAGGCTACTTTTATCCAGGTACCCAGCTGGCGAAGCCGCGTACAAAAGCTAGACTACACTAATATTATTAAAAAAATATTTTACGAATCAAAATCAGAGATAATTTTCAAAAAATTTAGAAATCCTAAACTAAATTGCAATATTGTAAACTAAGGTATTGATAGTTTGGCTATAATATTTATTAGTACACCCTTGCGAAGTCGAAGCATGTAGCTAGTAAGACATACCCTCGTATTCATATTGAGTAAAAGAGACAGCAACAATTATGGAGATCTCAAAATCGTTTTTAGGGTTCCGTACCCAAAGGGTAAAACGGGACCCTATTACTAAGACTTCGCTGTCCGTCTGTCTGTCACAGGGCTGTATCTCATGAACCGTAACAGCTAGACAGTTGAAATTTTCACAGATTATGTATTTCTGTTGCTACTCTAACAACAAATACTAAAAACAGAATAAAATAAATATTTAAGGGGGCTCCCATACAACAAACATGATTTTATTGCTGTTTTTATAGATAATGGTACGGAACCCTTCGTGCGCTTGATGGATGCCGTTAAGTTTAGATTTAGTTCAGTCTGGCAACAGAATTGGCACCACTATCACCTATCCCAGGATTCACACTCTAACGTACTCCCCATTTGCCACTTGAATGTATTGACACGGTTTGTGAGTGTGTTCTCCGATTGCTTTAACCATCCGGTCTTCCGAATCCACATTGATGTAAGCTTTGCACTTCTTCGACTTAAACCTCGAGCACCTGAAATTTGTGATTCCCAGTCCCTGTTTTTTGTTTTTGCAGAAGCTGTAGCCTTTATATACCGCAAGCCGGAATCCTCTGTTTGAAATTGTGATGAATTCAATTTTCACTTCTGCGAAACGATTGTTCTATCAATGAAAACACTCGTAATAAAGGCGTAAAATAAGGGCGTAAAGGATGAAACAAATTCGTTCTTCATCTACCAATTTATAGAAACTGGATTCGTCTGGTGGTCAAAATTCAACCACAATATTCAAATTCAAATTCAAAAGGCATTTATTTCAATAAAATCACAAGGATCACATTGAAACGTCTAAGGTGTGACGCCTGTTCTTCGCGACCCAGCCTAGAAGAATCAGGCAACAAACACGGCTTGGGGCCTATCCTTTTTTTCAATTATTCTTTCCATAATGCTATGTAGAGCTCCAGTGTGGCTCCAAGTACGTAAAACAATAAAAAAATAACTGTTAACTATATCAATACATACGTAGTTAAATAATTGTACATGATACAATTACTTTTTTATTCTCTTGCGTTTGACTGCACGAGTGCACGTAACGCAATGAAACATACAAATCTGTATTGTAATACGAAAATAACGATATAATGTATCATCGCGATACGTGGAGGGAACACTCTCACATACGTACGAGACGACCCAGTGCGTATTAATATATAGATGATGGATGGACTGTGTGAAAGATGACATGGGTAAGAAAGGTGTGAGTGATGAGATGACGGCTGATAGAGGGAAATGGAAGAAAAATACATGTTATGCCGACCCTACTTAAATGGGATAGGGGCAGGAAGATTATGATCGACAGTGAAATAAAATCTTTTTTGTTATGTCAAATTTAGAATAACTCAACAAAGTTTAATTAATTTGAAACCCAGAGAAACTAATATACAAATTTTACATTATTATACGAAAAATATAGTTGAAACTTTTGGAAGTAGCCTAAGAACACCTTGTATACCAGTCAGATAATATAAAAAAATAGGATCACAACTGCAATCCCCAAGTACGGTAGACATCCTCTCAGATCTCTAGCCGTTAAGATGAAGATGTCCAATGGGGGTAATCAGAGGCACTTCCAAAGATAATATTTGGCACATGCCCACATTTTGCAGAGTCAGTATTTATATTTTAATGTATATGCCGTCGGACACTAGCATGTATTTATTTGGTTCATGATTATGTTCTCCAAATGCGCCAACGATAATGTCATCCTTGCTGACGTGGACATGCGCCTTGCAATGCTTACTCAGGGTACTGGAGCATCTGTACCGGAAGCCACCATCGCGAATCCTGCTATTTTTACCGTAAGTGTGGCCGCGGAACACTAGGAGCCTGCTTCCACGGTCTAGGGTCATGTATTGGGCTGAAAATGAAAATACGTGTATTTGATGTGCACGTTTCTCGAACGAACAATAACGCTCGAGCACAGGTGCTTGAAAGCTGGTTGAGCGGAGAGTGTGGCGAGTTCGTTACTAGCACTTCTTAAAAACTTTTTTTTCGCATTTGATTATTCACACGTTTATTAATCAGAACTTGTTATACTTAGTCTTATTTCAAATGATTGAACTGATATCCTATTGATTTGCGCCTACATACGCTTACATACAGGTTGCCTCAAATATTATTAACTTAGAAAGCAGATTTTTTTTTTTGGTTCATTATTTAGCTAATTCGAAAAAACAACGCAAATTATTCCTATCAACACTAGCACACGCAAAAAGGTTGGTTTCTTAACAAAAACACACATACACACACTATTTAATACTGACTTTATAAAAAAATAGGAATTCCTATTTAGTACGAGTAAGTTCGTTCGTAAAAAAGACTTCTTTTCAAAGTTTGATGTATTTTCCATCAGGGCCTCGCATGTACTTGAGGGGTTTATGATTGTGATCGGTGACTGCATGCACGATGGTGTCATCATGCACATAAAGATAGGCTTTGCAATCCTTGGCTTGTGAACTGGAGCATCTGTAACGACACTTTCCGTAACGGTTCGGTTTGCCGTTCTTCCCGAAGGTGTGACCTTGGAATAGTAAGAGTTGTATACCACGTTCCAGCATGATGTACTTCGCTGTAAATTCAAAATCAAAACTTAATTAAATAATAGTGAGACACCCTCAATTATATACTCTTAACGTGTGGAATGCTAACTACTGTAAAAATGTGCCAGATGTAGTGCTTGGACACGTCCAATCCACGTCCAATCCTCTGCATCTTCATGGATCTGACTGCCTGGAGAATTAAGCGTCTCCCGTATTTGAGGACAATTACACACTATAAAATGAGACACAGGCATTATAATGATCGTGTATTTATTTAGTCAACTCCAAAAAATATCAGAAAAAATAAAATTATAAAGATGAAGGTAGTGTGCCGTAACGCACACTGACCTCATAAGGTAAGAAATGATAAAAAAAACATCACGTGATGAATGGACGACCCCTTATGGTAACGTAAGGGTGAGTTTTCATCCAAACGAAGCTGTGTGCTGCTAATGTCAAGCGCTGTCATAGTTCGCGTAGTTGGAAACTCACCCTAAGGGCGGCTTGCACAACAATTCCTAAATATGTTGTACGCTAGGAAGCTGTCAAGTCATACAAATACGTATAATTTAAATAAATTTAGTCGCTGAACACTTTTAGCGATTGTTTTGCAAGCCGATCTAAGTACGTTATATACCTCAATGCTGAGTCGCGACCAATGCTGTCACCTACTTGTATCTAAGCTATAATAATATATTCCACTCCTTTCTCTTGATTTGTAATTTTATGGGACACAAAATAAACTTTTCAGTATGAACGACATTCATATTATTCATATTCATTTATTTATTGCTCCAGTTGGTTACAATGGTCTTAAAGTTAAATTTAAAAGTTAGTTAGTTTGATGTATTTTCCATCAGGGCCTTGCATGTATCTAGGGGGCTCATGATTGTGATCAAACACCGTATGTATGATGAAGTCATTGTGCACATAAAGATAGGCTTTACAATTCTTTGCTCGTGAACTAGAGCATCTATATCGACACTTCCCACGACGATTCGGTTTACCGTTTTTACCGAAAGTGTGACCTTGGTACAAAAGGAGTGTTATACCGCGTTCCAACGTGATATACTCCGCTGGAAATCCAAAACCAAAATTGTATTATATACTCGTAAAATAGAAATAATATCTATTAAAAATATGGTAACAATACACATAATATGTATGTACATATATACATTGAACTTACACGTATTGTAGAAAATCATTGTATTTATTTATTCAACCAGTAAAATGATCAGGGGCGTTTGCACGAACCACTATCGTATTGACACCGTACCGTCCAAATGCCAAAACTGACACTTTTACTATACAAAAAGTGTCAGATTTGACATATGGACGACACGTTGTCAATACGATAGTGGTTCGTGCTCAGGCCACAGTAATAATTATGAAGAGTTACATATTAATATGAGTGCCAATTATTAAGTTACAGAATCATTGAAAGTTTGATGAAGATATAATGCTTTTAAGTTTGACGTAAGATCCATCAGTAGTTTGTATATATTTTAATGGGTCGTGGTTGTGAATGCCATACTCCGTGACGATAACGTCATGTTTATTCACGTGAACATATGCCTTGCAACTCTTGGATTTTGCACTAGAACATCTGTACCGACAACCTCCTTCGTTGTTTGCTTTGCCGTGTTTCCCATATGAGTGGCCTTGGTACATCAGGAGACGGATACCACGATCCAAAGTTATGTATCGCGCTGGAAATTTAAAATTACAAGTTTGATGTTGTCATGTAATGAAATATGCCACTCTGTCTCAAGCGCTGACTCATGGACGTGAATTCTCGCCCAATCCTCAAGTAAGAATACGTAGACTTGGTCCCTTACAGCTCGTGAGAGATACCAACTCGAGGTTTGGTAACGAGCCATGGAGCTTAGTAAAATATGTCGTGTAATGTTAATCTTAAAGGTACGGAAACAGATAAGGACAGGTATTATAAGTTTTCTGATGAAAAATATTTTTTAATGACAAGCTTTTGTAAATCATTCAAACCATCGTGCACCTGTCACATAATATAACAATGTCATTGTAACTTGACATGAATGCAAAGTTTTTACCTACTCAATCAGAGTATTTACTAGGGAGTTCCGTTGTGAGTTTCTGTTGAACAGCTCCCGACTCCGGCATCAAATCAGCTCGCTGTCAACACATTATTGCATTGTCACCGAAGTTCAATCGATTGGGGATGACTGCTTCAAAATTGAGTTACAAGATTCCACCTTAACAAACATAGTTACATACATACATACATTACAAGTTAAATAAAACCTTGTAAGATTGCATAAGCATATGATTTAAAAATCAATGAAAGAACTTGAACAGAGCTCGACCGATTTGGCTGTTTTTTCATCATGTTCGTAATTGTTATCATGACAAAGTATGAATGAAAAATTATACGTGAAATTAGGTGAGTTGAAAAATAAAAAATCTGCGTATTTATTTCAAAATAAGTCATTATTGCACACGTTTAAAGTCTGACGTATTTCCCATCATAAGTTGGATAATATTTTAAGGGCTCGTGGTTGTGACATTCATTTGCAACAGTTATATAATTTTTCTTATTCAGGTGCACATGAGCCTTGCAACCCATTGCTGTTGTGCAGGAACATTTGTAACGATATCCCACTTTGGTCGTATTGTGCTTCGCGAATGAGTACCCTTTGTACATCAGAAGTCGAATGCCACCATTCAATGTAATGAATTCCGCTGAAAACCCGGAATCAGATCGTTAGAACTTATGCATTTTTGTTGAAGGTTTTTTTGTTTTTGAATAGTGCTATAAACGAGCGACGAACAAACGAAGTTGTCGGTACTACAGTAAATTTCGCGCTCGGTGTATTATATCAGTAGTAATTCTAACGAGTTTTGAGAAAGTGTTCGCCCGACGACCCACGACGAGTCTGTAGGCTGTGTGGGCGATGTTTGTACACTATCAAGTGTACGTACAGATTGAGTGAAAAAGCGTCCGGTGGGGCGGTAAGCGGGGCGGACAAACGTCGACCGACTCGGGACATTCTTAAACGTTTATTTAGTTTATTACCGAACGCCCACGCGACGCCCCTGGGCCCGTACTACAATCTCTAAAGTAAGACTAAAGCAGTATTACTTTAAGAGCGAAAGTGACAACGCTGTACGAACACGTATGGCGTTGTCACTTTCGCACCGCACTACATCCATCCACATTTAGGGGAAGATAGTACGAGATGAGATTAAGGGGCTGCCAGTCGACGATTGCTATTTTTCGGAACGAAAAAAGTAATACTTCTGAACAAGCCACATCTCCTATTTTTATAAGTATATTACTTCAGGTTCCTACCTAGATTTCTATTAAGCTGAAAACATAATAGCAGAAACTTTTCACGATAAAAATATTATTTCAAAATGATACGTTTTAGAATTTATGATCGAAATATTTTATATACCTACTATTAAAATCAACTTGTGATTTATTGTTAAAGATAGGTAATATGTAGATCTAGATTTCTATTAGGATAGATTTTTGATAAGTAATTATACATAATTTATATCATTAATTTATTCGAAAAGCTAAGGCGGACCACGCGCGGACGTGTGTTTGTCATCATTGCAGCGGTCGGTAGGATTATTTATCGAAGTGATTAAAGATGGGTACATCTTTATTCACATATACTATACATTATAAAATAGGAGATGTGGCTTGTTCACAAGTATTTCTTTTTTCGTTTCGAACAAAAATAATCGTCGACTGGCAGCGTCTTAAGGGGGAATCGCTGTAAAATGCATATTTTTGAGGTAAACTATAAATAAAGGTGATTACTACTAGTATATCTCATCAATTGATATTGACATCTTCCACCAAAGTAAAGCGTCGTTCAAGAAACAAATTATCCTATCTTTACTTAACTCTTAACTTAACTTTTATACTTATCTTAGCTACACGTATTTGCACACACACACAGACATTACATAAATACACCACACATACATGCATGCACACATACACACACACACACACACACACACACACATACATTCACGCCCAACATACACACGCGTACCTAATTTATCTTTGTTATTTGTAATTTCATAATTTTGTACGTCAACTACTGACACATTGTCTAGTTTATAATCTTTATTTTTATTCATGTAAAAGCAAAGCAACTACATATATAAAAAAAAAAAACCCTTGTTTAAAAAGTAAGAATCTGTTATTGGCAGTATGTTTAGTTAAGTTTTTTTATGTTACATTCACAAAGTGCTGTTGATTCTATGATAAATAAATAAAAAAAAAAAAAAAACTCAAAACCAGAAATTAATTGAGGTTTCATTAAAATATTTCTTGTTTTTTAAAACCTTACAAAGTAATCATCTTGTACACCCCTATGGGTAAGATGATCCCCAGCTGGAAGCAAGATGATCCCTATGATCATCTTACCCCCATTTCGAGTAAACATATATTTTTATGAAGAAAAGGTTATAAAAAACAAAAATACATAATAGTGAAACATAATCTTTATTTAGAATAGTCAGTCATCTTTAAGTTTTTAGTTATGTAAGGTTATAAAATTAACAAAATCAACAGTCATATGACTTAAAGTCATATGACTTTAAAAGTCATAAAAATTAAACAGGTTTGTTAAAAGCGCGCGCTCGAGCAGTTGAAGTGGATTCAGGAGCACGTAGGGTGATATCTGGATGTCTCTGCCTGAATCCTTTGAGCCAGTCATTACCTGCTTTTTTCCCTTGAAATGAATGGGAAATTTTATTTTTTTCAGCTAGTTCATATGCTAATGATAACAGTTCCTTTTTTGTTAATCCACACATTCTTGTCTCCATGTCTTTAATATGGTCCACGAGCTCGTTTTCTTGTTCTTCAGTAAAAGTAGTTTTTTTTCCTCCTAAATATTTTACTGCACCAACAGCTATTTTATTTTTTACTTTGGCCCTTCGTTTCAATGACATTATGGGCACTGAAAATTCTTTACTTGCTTTTTTAAATGCCATGCCCTTTTTCACAGCATCAAGAGCGCCTGTCATCAATTCCTGCGACCAATCACCTCGAGTGGTTTTTCTTTTGTAATTACGCGGATCACGTTTGGCTAAAAAAAATGTAAAAAAAATGTTGTTTAAAATCAGAATTAATAATAGAATAAAACCTGAAGACGACAAAAGCATAAACAGACTGACAGATCAAAGCGGGCGGCGACTATTTTTTACAATATTCGAGATTTAAAATTAAACAAAATAATGAACCTAAATTGCATACATAATAAAATCTATATGTACAAAGGAATCACCTTGACCCAAGTCCCATTTTTTCATTCAATGTTTGCTAACATAACCTACAAGCACGTGGCTATGTTCACATAACCCAAATATTAAAATTAAGCATATTAGGAAGCCACATACACAACAGTAATTACATTTAACATTGTTTATATAAAAGTAACATAGGCTGAAAGTCATGCTTACCTTAGATTAGCCGTACACAATTTTCATTTTTTCTCGTCAAAATCGATGTATCGCTTACGCCGCCATTACAATTTGACTGAGGCAGGGAGGTGTCCGGAGCTATGTATTGCCAGCAAAAGCGACTAGATGACACATTATTACAACAACGGGAAATTACGAGCAGGGTAGCGCGCGCGTTATGGTCCACTCACCCTGAAGAAGATTCTCTAGATGAATCGAAACATTGTCGGTGTCCTCATTGACAATTTATCATTTACGTGAGTAATTTCCCGTTGTTGTAATAATGTGTAGTACAACTCACTAAAGTTTTGAAAGTGAAACGACTAGATGACGTTAGTAGTTTCGGCACAATCGCAAAGGATCATCTTACCCCAAGGGATCAACTCGTACTACTTTCCCCTAATTCCTAACATTCTTCTCGTTACATGACTTTTTTCCCTCCTCATAACACAACAATAAAATACTAAAGTAAATTAAATTAAAATAAATTTTATGACGATTCTAAATGATCCTAGTGATTTTAATGAATAAACGCTTTTTGACTTTGACTTTGGTTCATACACTTATACGAGTAAATGATAAAACCATTTATTTCCTGTGATTTTATTTGTTTTAGTTTACTTGATACCATCTATTCATAAAAAACCGGCCAAGCGCGAGTCGGACTCGTGCACGAAGGGTTCCGTACCATTATCAAAAATAAGCGGCAAAAAAATACGTTTGTTTGCCCCACTTAAATATTTATTTTATTCTGTTTTTAGTATTTGTTGTTATAGCGGCAACAGAAATACATCATCTGTGAAAATTCCAACTGTCTAGCTATCACGGTCCAATTGATACAGCCCTGTGATAGACAGACAGATGAACAGCGAAGTCTTAGTAATAGGGTCCCGTTTTTACCCTTTGGGTACGAAAGCCTAAAAAGGTGGTTCGAAAGAGTGGTATTATTGCCAGTAGAGGTCTTTATTCACGATTATCTTATAACGCATTTCTTTTTGGTTTAGATTTTAATGTAATTTCCACCGTAAATTTTCATATACTTCAGTGGTTTATGGTTGTGCACTGTTTTAGATGACGTTATTAAACCTTTTTCATTTACAATGACACATGCTGTACAACCTTTGGTTTTACAATTACTGCATCTGTATCGGGTTCCGTGGCGAAAACTAGAGTGCTTCCCAAAACTGTGGCCCTGGTACATGAGGAGTACGGCGCCGCGCTCCAGAGTAATGTATTGTGCTGAAACATCGTATTAAAAGGTTAAAAATAAATAATAGGTTTCTTTTTCTTGGTTCTCTCTTTCTTCAACTTCCACGTCCACTTTTGTTTATTAAAAACTTTGTTTTGAACAAGTATCGATTGTTCAGTGATCTGTAAAGGATTATATGTTTGACAAAGACATTCAAAACATAGTATATTCTTTTTGTTATTTAATTCTCAGTACGAGTGTAATATGTCTGTATCTAAATTAATATAACAGAAGTTAAACATATGTTATTATAATGTTCGACATTATTGTCACTATAATCGGGACGCGATTGTTTGTGAAGAGCATCTAATCAAATTGCGCGCTCCACAATTTTGCATCGTTCATTGCATAATCTTTTCTCGTGACCGGTATCTTCTCTGGCTCCAGAAGCGCTGATCTTTTATGCGTAGTTTATGTGTACCTATATGTAGGCTCGTGGTTATGAATAGTAGCTTCATAAATCACAACGTCTTCCTTGTCAATATGTAAAACCGCTTTGCAGCCCTTGCTTTGTCTCTTGGCGCAGATGTAGCGGGCACCACCGTCGCGAGCGTTGCTTAGCTTCCCAAATGTGTAGTCTTGGTACACAAGGAGTTTTTCTCCGCGCTCCAAAGTTATATAGTGAACTGAAATTTCAACTATGTGTATGGTAAAATACCGAATTTAAAAAACAGCTTGCAGTACACTTAATATTGGTGGCGATACTGTTGTCTAAACAAATTTAATTCAATTCTCAAATATGGATAGTTAATTACAAATTACGGTTACATAGACCAGATTTAATTTATTCATAAAACAGGCTAATTATACAACAAACTTAACTTATGTATACAACTAAAAAACATTGTTAGTTTATTCTACTAATCTGCCTATTTCAGTATTTTTCATGCTCGATTTGCATTATAGTACTCTTGAATTGGTGTTTCCCAAAATAACATTAATATATTTATAATGTTGTGCAAGTGATGTTTGTGATTACGGATATGAATCGACTTCAAAGATTGGCCATTCGCCGCTCGAATCATCATCATCTTGACCGCTTCCATCTTCATCTTGATTGCCTCCATCTTTATCTTCATCGCTTTCATCTTCATCTTCGTCATCGTCTGAACATTCGGTGGTGACGTCTGGCGCATTAGACGTGGGTGCTACTTCTGATGGCTGGTCAACATAGCCCTGCAAATTATATAAACGTGCATGATTTCCCCTAAATTTGTTATAAAATATCCTGATCACAGTCGCGCGACTGTGGCAGGAAATTTCGTGTGATCGCAGAATATTTTTGATTCATATTGTAAAAAATTGGCTTGGCTTGACCTTTACCACTTTTTACCGTTTAAGCAGACAAACAAATTTTAATTAGGAAAAGCCACATGCCACTACCAATGTTCTTAAATCTAAGAGATCTATAAGTGTTTATGGAAACTGATGTGGTCCGTAAAGTGGCGTTATTGCTACCTGCTGCTACTATCTAGAGTCTAGATCTATGACGAAACAGAGAACTTACTTAGAACACCCGAATAAACAAACAGATTTTCTCCAATTGCACTCAGATTAAACATTCACATTCATACACATACTCACTCACACACACACACACACTCACACACACACACACACACACACACAAACACACAAACATTTGTCCTTAGATTTTACTTTTATCTTTGTATTTTTCTTTGTATTTATCTCATTTCTGTGTATAGGAGGCGGGCGTTGAGACTGCTACACAGTTTTTCTAACTTTTGCGGTTCTCATCGTTCTATTGTAAACTATTTCCTTTGTACTCTGTTCTAAATTCTAAATAAATAAATAAATAAAAAAAGATCTGGATAGTCTAGATAGGATTTTTTTCGAAACTTACATTGTCTTCAGCTGTTTCTCCAGGTGCCAGTAACACGAGCGGTAGTCCCATTATGTTAATAACTTTCGTTATGATTGACGAAGGTCGTTCCTCACCCGCCGGTACCATACTCTTCTTTCTGGCGTGCTCTTGGAGTTCCTTCCAGGTCTAAAAAAAAAATATCCCTTTATTTTCGTAGGAGCACTAGCTAGCCCTTGGGTTCACATTGGTGACGAAGTTTTTAAGGTCAACCGAAGACCATTGTCATAGCTTGCTAAAATTAGAGTCGTCATGCACTTAAGATGAGAAGAGACATCTTTAAAATCAAGCAGTCGTGATAAAAGTTTGTATACTGTTTGCCTTTTTGCAGGCCTCACAGCTCAGTTGGTAGTAACTCTGCTTTCTGCGCTGTAGGTTGTGGGTTCGATCCCCAACCAGGGCAAACATTTGTGTGATGAACATAGATGTTTGTTCTGTGTCTGGGTGTTAATATGTATAATAAGTATGTATTTACAAAAAAGTATTTAAGTATTCTACCAGTTATCTGGTTCCCATAGTACAAGCTTTTCTTAGTTTGGGGCTAGATGGCGTTGTATGTAAAGTCCGCCAATATTTATTATTTATTATTATTTCACTTATATCTCAGTGCATATTCGATGAAAGATGGTTTCACAGCCAATAACAAGAACTTCACAAGCCCACAAGTAATCAAAATAGGAATGTCTAAAAACTTACCCCCATTAAATGCTTGACCGACTTCCATGGACCAATCGCGGCCATTATTAATTCCAATTCCCACCACTTCTTCATAAGAGCCGATGGATCCCGAAGCTTTGACATAGCAAAATCCTTGTTTTTCTCCATGTAATTTACCAAGCAAGTCATTTGTGCCTTAGTGCAGCGTTTTCTATAAATGCATAAATAATATATATTTTTTATATTACTGTAGGTAGCTAAGCTCATAATGCCCAACGAAAATAAAAATCACGGTGTTTGCGCTTTACCTGTTAGATGTGTCAGAAGATTCTTCCTCCTCATGAGAGGACCTGGCTTCCTTTGTAGCGGCCATAGTCTTGAAAATATTCGGTCTCTCACTTGCACTCATTATTTTGCTGTAATATAACACCAACAATCAAATAGGCTTCAAAGAGGAAACCAATCGATGAAATTTATAGGACATTGAATGGATTTTAATACTTTACCTTTGATCAGCGAGATCCTTAAGCTCCAAAGCACCGACAATAGGCTCCCCCATTGCAGCGAAAACCTTGCATGTCTTTTCGGATGGTAAAAATTGACCTTTGCCCCTGGGTTGATCTGCTAGAATTGCTATCTCCGATCGAGCTTGTTTTTTAAGAGCCCTCCATGTCTAAAACATTATATCTATTGTAAATATCTTATTTAAACCCTTTGTTGACAATAACTAAAGATCTCAGAGCATGAAAATAAAAAAGGAATTAAGGAAACACTGGAATTTGCGTTGGTAAAAAAACATTGGCATAACAAGTTTTAGTAAATTTACATATTGTCTACATAGAAATGGCTTGATTCGAGTTAAGTGTTAGCGAAATCAGGCCATCCAGAAAGGTAGGGTGAGAAAAATCAACGTACCTTTTGTAAATGCTTAACAGATTTCTGTGGGCCGATTTTGGCTAGGTTAAAAGCCAGCATCTGCCACTTATTGTTCAGCTCAACGCAGCTCTTTGAACTGTTATCATTGCGTTCCGTCGAAAGATCCTGGTTTTTCAGCATAAAATCGATCAAGAAACTCATTTGCTGCTTTGTGCAGCGCGATTTCCCACTGAAATATAATTATTGCATCAATGGATTTTTCTGTTCGAAAAATTTATATGCGCAACAAACACGTGTGTGCTCAAAACGGTGAAGGAAAACTTCGTGAGGAAACCAGTTAGTATTCTTATAAGCGACGATGGGCTTGCAATCTGTCACGTATGGAATGCTAACTACTGCCAAATGTGGGCAGGTGCCAAATATAATGTTTGGACGTGCCTCTGACTACCCCCACTAGACATCTTCAAAGGATCTAAGCGTCTGGAGATCTGAGAGGATGTCTACCGTACTACTTTTTTATAATTATTATTATATAAAAACAATCACGGAAAACCAAGCGCTGTTACATATATATTTGATTATAACATTATATACTATTCGAATTCAATGCTCTTTGCTTCTGATTCAAAAGGTAGCTTAGGGGTTCCTTGTTCCGGATATGGTACTTACGGTATGGGTTCCATATCCATGCAATAATCGGGTTCTATTACTTCTTTGCTGTCGGGCATGTGGTTGTGAGCAATCAAGGCGGACAAGACATCGCCATCCAGATTCACACGCAGGTACGCTTTACACCTAGTGATATTTGCTTTGGTGCACAGGTAAGTAAATCTGGCCTTTGGATTAGCATCACTATTCTTCTTCTTGAGAAGGGAGCTACTGTTCATTTCGAAACTGTAGTCCTGGTATATGAGCAGTTTGGGAATCTCCTGCTTCGTCCCACCTGAAATTTCATGTTAATTTTAATGAGCCATTCAAAAATAATATTTGTATTATCGGAGGAGTTTAAAGGTTCAAAATAAGCGCATCGCAGATATTGTACTTGTAAATATCATTTATTTACTTAAATTATAATACAACATACAAAACAAAACAATATACCATATTAGCTGGCTTGGCATAGTTTCATAATAACAGAATTATAGGTAAATTTAACAGTATTATACTTACTTAAACAAAACATTTTTCACATTAAATAAAATAACCCGACTTTAACGGGTAATTATTTTTTCTATATTATCTCTGAAAATCTTTAGATATTCATAAAGATATATATATTCCCTGCAAGTAAATCCTTATTTTTCTAAAGCTACAAATAGTATTAATTCATCCATTGTGATGACTTGTAAAAATGAGTCAACGGCTTCTTCAATGAGTTTCATGATCTCTTATGGTACCTTACGCCCGTTTATTGTTTAATATAACAACCATTGATGGTTTGGTAGTACTTGGTCGGTAGGTGGGTATGGTTAGTGTTGGCGTGGATGATGACGTTTTGCGCGTTGACGTGCGCAAACGCGGGACACGCCTTACTGAAAGCACTGGAGCACATGTAGCGAGAGCCTCCCTTACGAATACGGCTGTTTCTGCTGAAGGTATAGCCTTTTAACACTAGTAGTCTCGAACCGTTCGCTAGCATTATGTATTGGGCTGTAAAATGAAAATATATTGTAAGGAAAATTGTACGTTGGTTATTGGACGAGTTGGGATCAGCGAGAGTTAGGGTAGATTTATATTATACCGTGCCGTGCCGTGTGCGTGGCCCGGACGGGGCACGAACGGGGCACGGATATGAAACGTTAAAAATATTTTGTAAAAAGCAATTGATATTAAACAGTGTATGATCCGTGTCCCGTCTACTAACTAAAGACTCCGGCCCGGTTCGGACCCGGACGCCACGGTTATATAAATCTCCCTTATTGTAATCAGCTTTAACTGTCATAATCCCATTGTTTCCACAGTTACACAATGGAATTTTGACAGAAGCTGATTATGATCACCAGTTCAGCTAAGCAATAGCACCGGATGTGAAGAATCAAAAAATCACGATTAACTTACGAGTACGTTTATTTATACTGTTATTAGCCAGCCTTTATTGAACTGATTTCTCTTCCTATATATTTTTGCAATCATCTGTGCAATGAGCTTCACTCGCCGAGGCCTGATCCAGTGGGAGAACAACTGGCAATGAGTTAGAAACTTTTACAAGAAACTTTATTTTATTACTAGTGTAAACCCCCGTGACTTTATACTCGTGAAGTTATTTAATATATTTAAATTTCGATATTTATTGTTAAAAATGTTTGAATGGTTCGTTCGCACATGTTTAATACGTCTTGGGGTTAAATTGATTTCGATGAGGTAGACTTCTCCCTGCATTCATTGCACCATAATAATGAAGTTGTCGAATCGCCAGATAATTTTAATTATCTTAATAGTCTTTAGCTTATTGTGCATACCCAAATACTCGAAACAGACTATTAAATAAATCGGCAACGTTGGAAGCCAAAGATCATTAAAAATAGTCAAACCGAGGTATCTCGCTTCTATCTTCTAGGAGTCGCGAAGATTAGACGGAAATTTAACTCTCTATTTAAGACTATTCACGTAACCTAATCTTGTACATTTGTGTGCAAAATTCTATGTTTGCATTTAAATAAGTTTTCATCCAATTTATTTTTAGCAAAATCTGGCAGGCACTCATGTTTCTTCTCACCTATAATATAATAGTTGTCCTAAAAACAGAAAAGTATTTGTTTATGCGTACATACAATTTAAGAGTTGTCATTTTAAGTGGTTCATATATAAGCATACATTCATTGTCTGATACTTACTTTCAAAGTAATTTTGCCGCCACATTTATTTTTTCTTCTGTTAATACATTCCCATGCCGTCGTGCCATTTTTATATTTTTCTTTTACTGTGTATTGGTACCCCGTTCGTAAAAGGACAGTGCCACCACCTCTCTTAATAAAAGTAAAAGGTGGCCCATTAGAAGAATTTGGAGTAATTTCAACTGCCATTGTCCCTGGAACCAAGCAACCCCTCTTTTAAAAACTCTTTCATATGAAAGGATTTTTGAGACCCTTTTTGAAGGGCGTTTCATGATTAAACACAACGGCCTTCCGGGAAAAAAATAGTGTTTTCGCAATAGGATAGGAAAAATTGATATAAAATAGGATCACGATTGTCATTATCTACTAAGTACGGTAGACATACTCTCAGATCTTCAGGCGCAAAGATCCTTGAAGATATCTAAAATTGATAGTCAAAGTCACGTCCAAACATTACATTTGGCACATACAAACATTTTTCAGCCGCTTTTAAGAATACCAACTGGTTTCCACAATGTATTGCTTTGAGCGTGCACTGAGCGCCTGGGGATTTGAGAGGATGTCTACCGTACTTGGGAATTACAGTCTTGATCCTATTACATGTTTATTAATTGCCTATAATCATCCAATAACTTTACCTTGTTAAAAGCATAAAAAAGAGACGGTAGGTATTCAAAACAATTTTATTTTACTATTTGTAATGAGAAAAGGTAATACTTAAAGTTCAATGAGTCTCAATCAAAACGAAATATCGAATAGTTACCGATTAAATTTTAATATAATATCCAAAATTCGTTGCTACATATTTCGTTGGTGGATGGTTATGTTCGTGTTCCGTTTTTTTAACAACACCATCGGCGGAAACGTGCGCATACGCCTTGCATCTTGTTCTGCTATTGCGTGAACAAACGAAACGATGCAAGTCCTTTTTTTTTATCGCAGCTTGCTTTTTAAACGAGTATTCACCAATCAAAAGCAACTTTGCACCGCTGGTTAGAGTAATGTATTGAGCTTTTATCGGATTAAATGAGTGCAAATCTGAAATACAACAATTATTATTTTACAAACTATCGTGATTAGAAATAACTATAGATTTTGACACGGGTCTTTATCACGTCACGTCTTTACCATGGTCGCGGGCAGACTGGAGTACTCGGAGCTACCGTCGAGAAGCGGAGGCAGTTGAAGAAACTGCCCTCACTAGGTCTTCTCAGAAATAAATCGGGAAATACGTCGGGAAAATAAATTAAAGGTAGTTACGCGATAAAGACCCGTGTCAAAATCTAGTTAATACAACAATTATATTTACTGATCGCTAAAACGGCGCGCACGGTTAACCGAGTAATAACCGTTGAGAGGTTAAGTTATAAAATACAATAGTATGCGAGTACATTAAAACAAGATAATATAGATTTAACTTTGATATTTTTGAAGTTTTTTACTATCGAACCATAAGTTTTCGAACTATTGTCGACTTAGCAACTTAAACGAGGAGAAATGTTGGAAAATGGAGTATCGGCGTCATCAAGCTCTTTACGAAGCAAAGAAAATCAGTTAAAACATTTCTGGAATATTTATGCCATCAGTTTAAGTCTTGATAAGAGCCGATGATAAGAGTCCTCTTAAACTTTAAGAGGACTCTTGCCCTGGGATAACCATGGGTTGCAAGTGGCATAGCCTTTTTAAGCAAGGCAGGGAATCACTTGAAGTTGTGCCACGACCGGGATGGTCTATTGAAGTGACCACTCCAGTACTTGTTAAAAAAGTCGAAAATTTGTATTAGAGGTTGCTTGGTTAAAGAAGAAACAGCTTGCAGAAACAGTTGGTGTATTTGATATAAGTATTTATTATAAAGTCTAGATTTATAGTAAGCTTATACACTAAATTTTTATATAATATCCAGTATTGGTTAATACATATTTAGTTGGAGGGTGATTGTGTTGGTTAGCAGTTTTCATAATGAATCCACTATCTGAGACGTGAGCATATGCATTGCATTTTGTGCTGTTGTTGCGCGAACAAACGTAGCGTCGGCCATAACCACTCTTCATTTTGATAATTGTTCTCTTTTTGTACGAGTAGTTATCAATCATAAGTAAATTCACACCGCTGGATAGGGTGATAAATTGAGCTGAAATATGACATTAATATTATATGACATAGCAGTTGAGTATTGAGTGAGAAAACAAATTAAAGGTAGTTACGCGATAAAGACCCGTGTCAAAATCTAGTTAATACAAGGTGTCTCAAAAGAAAGTTCACATTTAAATCTTTTTTTAAAAGAAAAGTCTTAGCTTTATTGAAAAAATGTTTATTATATATTGAAGTACACTGTTTGGGAATTTATTTTTTAAAAATAACATCGTCCAAATGTAAACCGTTGCGCTCTCGGCATTCATTTAGTCGGGCACTAAAATTGCCTATGACAGCTCGGCAGGTAGTCTCCGTGATGGCTGCCATTTCATGACGGATATTTTCTTTTAATTGTGCCAGGGTAGTCGGTTTATTAGCGTAAACTTTTGATTTGACATAATCCCACAGGAAAAAATCCATAGGTATTAAATCGGGACTCCGTGGAGGCCAATTTATGTCACCTCGCCTGGAGATTAATTTGTTCGGAAAAATTTCTCGAACTCGAGGCAGAGATCTGTTGGACGTGTGTGAAGTTGCTCCATCCTGCTGGAACCATGTTCTTTGGTTGTAACCAGGAAAGTTTTGCAGTTGGGGCACGAAAAACTCGTCTAACATCTCCACATAACGCTCTGAATTCACTGTGAGCGTGCGTCCCCTTCCATCTTCAAAAAAGTAAGGGCCGATAATTCCTCGCGCCGACATCGCTGCCCATACGGTGACTTTGGGTGAATGTAGCGGTTTCTGATGTTTTTGTTTTGGATTGGTTGCACTCCAGTAACGACAATTTTGCTTGTTTACATGCCCATTCAGGTGAAAATGGGCTTCATCGGAAAACAAGATGTTGGTGAACGTTGGAAAGCGCTCAATCATCTGATTTACAAAGTCAAGCCTCTGACCAGCATCTTGAGGCTTCAGTTCTTGCACCAACTGAATTTTGTACGGGTGCAGCTTTAAATCTTTGTGTAAAATGCGGCATAATGAAGATCTGTGCACATTTAAAGCAACAGCACGCTTCCGAATCGAGAGGTTTGTATCATCTCGAATAGACTGAGTAACACTGTCCACGTTTTCGGCTGTTCTTGATGTTCTTGGTCGTCCAGATTTTGGTTTCTCCAGAGTTGACCCAGTCTCTTCAAACTTCTCAACCCATTTTGCAATGAGTCGAGTGCTAGGCGCATCATTTAAGTGACGAATATGTCGAATACTGCAGAATTTTCTACGCGCTACAGTCGCCGAATTACCGTTTTTGTAAAACTCACGTACGCACAACGCACGGTCCGCACCAGAGAAACGCTCCATAGCGACTAAATTCCCAAGAGCCAGACTACCGACTGACATACCCCCCGCGCCCCTCAGAATAGTTGCTTTCGCGTAATAAGATAAGCAAATGTGAACTTACTTTTGAGACACCTTGTACAAAAATTATATTTACTGATCGCTAAAACGGCGCGCACGTTTTGAAGTTTTTTACTATCGAACCATAAGTTTTCGAACTATTGTCGACTTAGCAACTTAAACGAGGAGAAATGTTGGAAAATGTAGTATCGGCGTCATCAAGCTCTTTACGAAGCAAGGAAAATCAGTTCAAACTTTCCTGGAATATTTATGCCATCGGTTTAAGTCTTGATAAGAGCCGATGATAAGAGTCCCCTTAAATTTTAAGAGGACTCTTGCCCTGGGATAACCATGGGTTGCAAGTGGCATAGCCTTTTTAAGCAAGGCAGGGAATCACTTGAAGTCGTGCCACGACCGGGATGGTCTATTGAAGTGACCACTCCAGTACTTGTTAAAAAGTCGAAAATTTGTATTAGAGGTTGCTTGGTTAAAGAAGAAACAGCTTGCAGAAACGGTTGGTGTATTTGATATAAGTATTTATTGTAAAGTCTAGATTTATAGTAAGCTTATACACTAAATTTTTATATAATATCCAGTATTGGTTAATACATATTTAGTTGGAGGGTGATTGTGTTGGTTAGCAGTTTTCATAATCAATCCACTATCTGAGACGTGAGCATATGCATTGCATTTTGTGCTGTTGTTGCGCGAACAAACGTAGAGTCGGCCATAACCACTCTTCATTTTGATAATTGTTCTCTTTTTGTACGAGTAGTTATCAATCATAAGTAAATTCACACCGCTGGATAGGGTGATAAATTGAGCTGAAATATGACATTAATATTATATGACATAGCAGTTGAGTATTGAGTGTTTCGTAGTGTTAGAATTAATAGACTATTAAAAAAAACATTGGATCACGACTGTAATCCCCAAGTACGGTAGACAAGACATCCTCTCAGATCTCTAGACTCTAGACTTAGATCCTTTGAAGATGTCTAGTGGTGGTAGTCAGAGGCACGTCCAAACATTATATTTGGCACATGCCTACATTTTGCATACGTGACAGGTTGCAAGCCCATCGCCGCTTATAAGAATACTAACTGGTTTCCTCACGATGTTTCCTTCACCGTTTTGAGCACGTGTTTTTGATGCGCATATAAATTTTTCAAACAGAAAAATCCATTCATGCACGTCGGGATTCGAACCCTCGACTTTCAATCTGAAGGTCGAGGGTTCGAATCCCGATCGATCGAATGCCTCCCACTTGGTGAACACGGACTATTAGGTATTTCATAAAAATATTATAATTAAAAATGATTGTAATACGTTTGCGGAATGTCATGCCCAATTGTATGCAGGCGTTATGGCACTCTGTCATTAGCGGTCAAAAGAGGGTAACGTGCACGGTGTTCCTAAAGATATTGTTAAGATTAAGAAATAGGAATAAAAGGCATTGTACTGGTTACCGTGGTGTCATTTACGGCCTCCCCTGAAGATTTAACAGTAGGTGATAAATTCCTCACAATAAAACTCGAAGTTATGCGGGAGTCAAACTTTAATATATCCAGATGGAGTCATCATATATTTAGTAGGAAAATGATTGTGTTCGTTTGCAATTTTCTCGATGAAACCATAATCAGTGACGTGTGCGTACGCTTTGCATCCTGTTCTTTCATAACAAACACATGCGTAGCGGCGACCATGTCCGTTATTCATTTTGACAACTGCTCGTTTTTTGTAAGGATATTTATCGATCATAAGCAACTTTGCGCCACTGCTTAGTGTGATAAAATGTGCTGAAATACGACATAGAATATAATAGTTATTGATATATTATATTGTTCACTTTTTGACGTGATAACGTTTTATAAATCGATGAACGCCGCGCTGCACGCACGAAAAAGCATGACTATTGTCACGTTCCGCCTGAGCCGAGCGTGCAAGCGAGAGCGCGGAGCAAGCGATAGAGAGGCACGATCGGCCTAAGCGTTGACGTTGTCACGTAAAATTATAGTCCGTAAACCGACAGACAACCAATTTTTATTTAAGTACGGAAATTTAAGAACCTTGTTCGAGAAAAATCTGCTCGAACCAGTGATTTGACTGTAGTTGAAAATGAGTTGCATGTAGAATATAGCGCTGTGAATGCAATTAAGGTCGAGTGGTATAGAAACAATTGCCATGTTTAAAGCAAACAGTATTAGAATTATCGCTGCTATCGACGCAAAAACGTTTTTTTTGGCCAATTCTTCCTTAGACAAATTGTTTACTCGGGTGCCCATGCTTTGCAATTAAAGTCAGAGCTGAGAATCACACTTTAATGTATCCATTTGAAGTCATTATGTATTTGATCGGAGGATGGTTGTGTTCGTGTGCTGTCGTCATAAGGAAGTCATCATTGGAGACATGTGCATATGCCTTACATTGCGTTGTCCCGTAAGATTTACATACATAGCGGTGGCCACTGCGCCCGTCTCTTTTAATCACCCCTCGTTTGTAGTACGTGTATTCGCCGATCCTTAGCAACTTTGTACCGCTTAATAGTGTTATGTATTGAACTGAAACAACGAATGATTTTGAAATCCATAATACTCGTACTACGGCTTTCAAATTTTTGCTTGTTATTATAGAAATAAACTAGCTACCCGACGTTGTCCTGTCTAATTTAAATAATCCCACAGAAAAAAGCACTTTTAGTTTTACCCTACGACCTATCCCAAATATACACAAAAAAATAACATAAAAATCGGTTAAGCCGTTTCGGAGGAGTTTGGTTACAAACACTGCGAAACGAGAATTTTATGTATAGATAGAAGATAAATTAAATACCTAGTAAACGTCTAGATGACATACTTTGGCTTGTTCACGGAGGATGTATATGTTATGAAATATTATAAACCTTGTAATATTGGTTTAAATGGTCAAGTAATTTTCTAAATAAAAACATATAAGACATATTCTGGCGTCAGTTCAATCCATCATTCGTTCGAGTTTTGACTGATGCCAGAATGATGGAAAATGAAAACGGTTTTAATTTTCATTAGTCCAGATTATCTGTTCATCTGTCCGCGTGTTACACGGTAATTCTCCAGTCATTCTGCCCAGAATGATGGATTGAACTGACGCCAGAATTAGCGTGTAACCGATGTCTTACAAAATAAGACATTGACATAATTACCTGGTTCTGTATTTCGAAGTTATGGAATGAAAGTAAAAGATCAGTGATATATGTTTCGTTTAAATTTTATTTAAAACCATTCTGGGTCTTTACATTTTGGAGTAGGCGGATAATTGTGTTTGCAAAACTTGTAATATATAATAAAACCGGCCAAGTGCGAGTCGGACTCGCGTACGAAGGGTTCCGTACCATAATCTATAAAAAAAAGCGGCAATGAAACACGTTTAATGTATGGGAGCCCCACTTAAATATTTATTTTATTCTGTTTTTAGTATTTGTTGTTAAAGCGACAAGAGAAATACATCATCTATGAAAATTTCAACTGTCTAGCTATCACGGTTCATGAGATACAGCCCTGCGACAGACAGACGGACAGCGCAGTCTCAGTAATAGGGTCCCGTTTTTACCCTTTAGGTACGGAACCCTAAAAATGAAATAGGATCACGACTATAATCCCCAAGTACGGTAGAAATCCTCTCAGATCTCCAGACTATCAGATCCTTGAAGATGTCTAAAGGGGTTAGTCAATATTATTCACCGATTACAAATAACGTAACCAGTATTCAGCGTGATAAATTGAGCAGAAATAACTATAAAACCATATACGAGTACATACATAATACAAACATTGATAAATACTATGAATTTTTCTATAATAAAAACATAAGCTACCTATATCCTTATGAAAAACTATATCAAAACACTAACAGATCATAATAATATTCGTAGATTTTTTTTAAACTATTGTAGTAAATATAAGTTAACTACTGAACTATGGAAGAGCGAGGTTTTCTAATACAAGTAAATATTACTTAAAAGAAGGCCCCAACCTAGTGATAGATTTATGTAATTTTGGGTACAGAAATAATTTAGTTTTTTTTTACTTGTAAATAATTACTTACTAGGCACTGTGACTGCAACATAGAAAAATAAACTCTTTTTGTTAATATTTAACGTAATATCCACCTACTGTTTTCAAATATTTAGTAGGCGGGTGATTATGTTCACCGCCAGTTTTCATAATAAAGTCGTCGTTAGATATGTGCGCATGAGCCTTGCATTTTGTTCGGTCGCGGCTGGAGCAGACGTAGCGGTAACCATGACGACCGTTATTTTTAATTACCCCTTGTTTGTAGTACGTTGAGGAACCGATCATAAGCAATTTCGCACCACTAAGCAGTGTGATGAAATGAGCTGAAAAATAAATTTAGATTTTAATCCGATAAAGGGATAGCGCTTATCAGTGTGACGAGGAATATCATTGAATTGAATTTTTCATATTCTCGAGAAGAATCTGTAGATAAATATAGAAGTTGAATTGTTCATCATATTAGCAAGTAAGCAATCTAAACAACATTTGTACACTAACCGCAGATCACAGTGCACACAACATTTTTGTAACAACTTTATATAACCTGTGTTTCACAAATAAAGATTTTGAATTTGAATTTGTTTGATCGAGTACATCTAACGGTAAGAGACCCTATATATATCATACATAGATATTAAGAAGTGTGATTTGTGTGTAAGTGTGAAATTC
Source organism: Hydriomena furcata (assembly GCA_912999785.1). NCBI lineage: Eukaryota > Metazoa > Arthropoda > Insecta > Lepidoptera > Geometridae > Hydriomena > Hydriomena furcata. Next base: position 2,538,031 of record OU538831.1, on the reverse strand, counting down.
TACTAATAATATAATATTATAAATTCGAAAGATTGTGAGATTGACGTAGACGAAAAAAAAATGTTATAGGTTTCATTAAAACTTTAGACGCAGTCTGGCTTCCGGCAATGTTTTAGATACAAGCTACTTGTAAAAACTTGTTGAAATACGCAAAATCGTAGTAAACAGTTTTAATAATATATGCCGTGTATTTAGAAACCACCGAAATCTGAAGAAAGGTATTAGACCAATGCCTTACTAACAAAATTGCTTATACCTGAAGGATGTTTAAGTTGCGACTGTTTTTGCATCGATACCGCAGAGCCAAAAAGGTTTTTCAGAGTTCCTATGATAATGGTAATGCCACATGCAATAGAGAAGACAATAACGACCGCTAATTTATTATCTTCATTCAGGCATCGGGATTTTGGAAAAGGTTCAAATTTAAAACTTTTGATAATATATATTTTTTTGATGGTAGTCGATCAAGATGGCTAATAAAAATCCTACTTAATATTATAAATGCGAAAGTTTGTGAGTGTGTTACTCTTTCACGCAAAACTACTTTACGGATTAAAATGAAACTTTACAGTAATATAGCATAGACATCAGAAACACATCTACAGGCTACTTTTTATCCAGATGCGAAGCCGGGGCGAGCAGCTATTAAATAAATAACTCTGAAAATCCAGTTACAGTTTTAGAAGTAGCCTGTAGACAATTTAAATTTTGATATGAAAACCCATAGCAGTTTTGTAATATTTAGATGGCAGATGGCAGTGATTGGCTAACATTAATTGTACGAAGCCATCACATGTGACAAGCGCTTGTGCCTGACATTGCTTTCTTTTGTAAGAAGAACATCTATAGCGGTAGGCTCTTTTATTCCTGTCCATTCCTTGTCTGAAATAAGTGTACTTATCGACCATAAGCAACTGCGCGCCCCCTTTCAGTGTAATGTATTCAGCTGGAAAATGTTTTTTTTTTAAATATAAAACAAAACCAGATTATTCTATTTATACAAAGTAATACGATGTACGATGTTTATTAACTATTAATATGATATAACTATTGATTTTTACACAGGTCTTTATCACCTTTAATTTATTTTCCCGACGTTTCGACATGTTAAGACGCTGCCAGTCGACGATTATTTTTGTTCGAAACGAAAAAAGAAATACTTGTGAACAAGCCACATCTCCTATTTTATAATGTATAGTATATGTGAATAAAGATGTACCCATCTTTAATCACTTCGATAAATAATCCTACCGACCGCTGCAATGATGACAAACACAAGTCCGCGCGTGGTCCGCCTTAGCTTTTCGAATAAATTAATGATATAAATTATGTATAAATACTTATAAAAAATCTATCCTAATAGAAATCTAGATCTACATATTACCTATCTTTAACAATAAATCACAAGTTGATTTTAATAGTAGGTATATAAAATATTTCGATCATAAATTCTAAAACGTATCATTTTGAAATAATATTTTTATCGTGAAAAGTTTCTGCTATTATGTTTTCAGCTTAATAGAAATCTAGGTAGGAACCTGAAGTAATATACTTATAAAAATAGGAGATGTGGCTTGTTCACAAGTATTTCTTTTTTCGTTTCGAAAAAGAGCAATCAGCGACTGGCAGCCTCTTAATATATGAAATCAGCCTGCGACTATGGCTATCGTAACATAGTCGAGACATAAAGACCGGTGTAAAAATCAAGTAGGTACTACTAGTTATTTGTACTAATGTGTAACTGTCACGTATGGAATGCTAACTAATGTAAAAATTGGGCATTATGTAAAACGAAACAGCAGCGTTGTTTTTAAATTTTAATACAGACGCCACTCGGAGTTCTCATATATTTTATTGGTGGGTGATTGTGCTCGTTGCCAATTTTCACAATAACATCATCATATGACACGTGCGCGTATGCCCAGCAATTAAATGTCTTATAACTGGAGCACATGTAACGGAGGCCGAGAACGTTACTTTTAATCTTCTTCTGTTTGAAGAAGCTGTATTCGCCGATCATAAGCAGTTTGGTACCGCTCAAAAGAGTTATATATCGAGCTGAAAAAGGGTAAAAAAAGGGTAAATAAACAGATTGTATTGTTGATCGCGGTCGCGGGTGATAGTGATCTATTAAAAATGATTAACAACCACGATAGTTTTAATTCTAGAACAATTATTTTCAAAAACATTTTCAAAGATTTCAATACGCCACATTATGACTCTACGGGAATCACTCACGTAAATGATAATTATTAATGGTCCACTCACCCTGAAGATTCTCAAGACTAATCATAACATTGTCGGTGTCCTCACATCAACAATTTATCATTTACGTGAGTAATTCCCGTTGTGTCATTCATAATGTGCAGAACGACTCACGAAAGTTTTGAAAGTCGAGTTTATGTGTTTTCACTGGCACTTACGAGTACGTCTTGTGGTTGACTTTTAACACGTTTGCCTCCTCGTCTGTCACCAGATATTACTCCATTATTCTCATACTAATATTTAAGAATTCATAAGAGAATTAATAAAAACGTTTTGCAAACTCTAGTGTCCTTTCCATCGTTGAGAAAATAAAACAAAGTATTCAACTTCCTTGGGCTCAAGCTCTTGATGCGGGAGTAGCGAACATGCAGAGGTCTACTACATGACGCTACAAAAACTAGCGAGCTTCCCAAATTACAATAGTAGTTATAAATTTCACATCATTTCGTTTCTGTGAAAATTTTCGAACAAAACAGTCGGCAATTATTTGAACACTGTGGGCCAATAGTTCTAGTTTTAGGTTTCCTCCTTACCGACAAGGTTACTTATTACCGAGTTTACAGGTAGAAGTCAAATCGCGAATACGACACTCTTCAGGGGCATTTACAAAAACTATATCACCTGGTCCAATGTAAACACCTGAAATATAATTTGTCTGGGTTGTAAATGCTGGTTGTATTTTTGTCTCATTATGGAATCGATCCAGATCGCATCTTCGAGACCTTTCATGACTGACGGTAGCGTTTAGTCACAGTTTAAATGTTTTAACCTACATAGGATGAGCACTGAGCAGTGATAAAAATGTCCCACGCGTTTTGCTAACTCACTGATGAAGTAAAGGTGTGACCACACATAGCGCGGTATCCGCAGGACACAAGTTTGCCGCGTGAGTAGTTTAAATTTGACATAAACGTGAATGTGCGCGCGGCCGTCGTCCAATCACAGCGCGGCTGCCGCGCTCGAATGCCGCGTAATGTCTGGTCACACCTTAAGAATATTATCAGTAGGTAGGTATAATACGTTTTAATTTAAAATAACGTAATAATAAATAAAGTGTTCAACGCTTTATTTTAATAGATTTTTCATATAACTAGATAATCAAAGTAACAATTAAATAATGTAAACATATTTCGATTCTTAACAACCTAGTGATCATTAGTATAACAGGGTAGACAATAGTACATCCTACACGCAGGACACAAAGTGGTAACTTTTTTGACGTTTTTCTGGGCGTATTTTGTGCCAAATTCTTTGACTTTAGTTACGTAGCAACTATGGCATCTGCACCTCCTGCGTCTGCCATCTTTCATCTTATCAGAGGGTATAAGGGCATGCTGCTCAAAGAGACCTAAAATCATATTGAGACATGTATGAAAGTCATTGTACAAAGATAGGTAGAGTACTCACACTTATACAGTTACCCTCGTATTCAAGAATATGGGAACACGCACCCACAGTGGACGAATTTTTTTTTCATAAACAAGCTAGAGGCACACGACAATGTGCCTCTAATCACACTATGCAGTGTCGCACAACACATAAAGTGATTTTTACGAAAAAAGATTTCGTCCACTGTGGGCGCGTGTTCTCATAGTGTCGTTCTTGAATACGAGGGTAAGTCATTTACGATTTGGTAGACTGAGGTGTAGACGGGTTGGGCAGGCAAAGCAGGACGACCACCAGTGAACCAACAGTACCCGAGATAAATAAAATCATCGATTATCTGCCGATATACTGTAGACTGTAGGAGATCAGAAGCCAGATAGATCCAGCGTACATTGGCGGACGAGACGGCAGAGAATTTATCAATTGAATTTAATAGTTATCTAATCGAAATAAGGATATTATTAACTATATTGAATAATATATAAATAAACTTAAATGTGGTCCTAAAACCCTGTAATTACTGGCAAGGTCTGAGTAGTTGCGCTGTCAATGTAGTGCGTTTGAAAGGGCTGTCAACACAAACGTATTTTTATATAGCAAAAAAAGATTCCGTTTATTCAATAACATACAATAATCTTTAGAGTAACAAAAGTATCAAAATGTGAACATGGACTGATTATTCGAGTTAATTATGACTGTTAAGGGGCTCCCAGTCGACGATTGCTCTTTTTCGAAACGAAAAAAGAAATACTTCTGAACAAGCCATATCTTCTATTTTTATAAGTATATTACTTCAGGTTCCTACCTAGATTTCTATTAAGCTGAAAACATAATAGCAAAAACTTTTCACGATAAAGATATTATTTCAAAATGATACGTTTTAGAATTTATGATAGAAATATTTTATATACCTACTATTAAAATCAACTTGTGATTTATTGTTAAAGATAGGTAATATGTAGATCTAGATTTCTATTAGAATAGATTTTTGATAAGTAATTATACATAATTTATATCATTAATTTATTCGAAAAGCTAAGGCGGACTACGCGCAAACGTGTGTTTGTCGTCATTGCAGCGGTCGGTAGGATTATTTATCGAAGTGATTAAAGATGGGTACATCTTTATTCACATATACTATTCATTATAAAATAGGAGATGTGGCTTGTTCAGAAGTATTTCTTTTTTCGTTTCGAACAAAAACAATCGTCGACTGGGAGCGCCTTAAGTGTTTTTTTTAATAAAAACTAACTAAACATTACTAATAAAACTCTTTAAAAAACAAAATACAAGGCAATGTTTAAATCGCATTTGACCTAAGTGATTATTTATTCGGATTCGCTTGTTATCGGAGGTAATATCTTAGCCTTTTTTCGATCAAACTCTCTTCTGCCACATTCCCCTGCACACTTCGCAACTCCCATAGTTTTCTCTCTCGAAATGAATTTAATAGTTCTTTTGGAAATATCCAACGTAGTTATAAAGAACCTTTTACAAACCCTGACTCTATGCCCGTTAACAGTAAAATGAAATGAGTAATTCTTGATTTTTTTAGGTTTATAATACTTGTACTTTGTTGGGATGACCGTCATACATGATCTGATGTAGGCATTCTGTAGATCTAAGCTTTTAAGCTTCCAATAGTTATCAAACAGTTCTTTTCGTTTCTCCTCAATAATACGTTCCGGGCATTGCAATGTGCATATCTCGGAGTTCGTCTTGGGTCTTCTTGATTTTGGGACTGTACTTCTCTTGTGTCTGATTCGCTCGCGATTCTTTTTGGTTTTTATTGACTCACTGGAGGTCGTAGAATCTACGCTTACGGATAAAGAGGGAAACGATGCATCAACATCTTTCATACCGAGGATATCAGAACCCGGTAAGTCGATTAATTTGACTCTTCTTTTTATACCTGTAGGCCAAACAATTCTTCCTTATTGTATGTTCATTGATAAGATACACCAAATTTTACATAATTATTATTTAAATATTCATGCTAAATATTACTGTGACACTGGAGCTCTACATAGTCTTTGCGAAAAGGATTATAGAAAAATTCATAGGCACTAAGCAGTATTTGTTGCCAAATTCTACTTTTAGTTCTACTAATCTACTAGTAGATACTTTAAAACTAGTTAATGCAAGCTAGCACCTAAAAAACTATAATTGGCTTTGACTTTAATAAGAAAATTTTAGTAATACCGTTCAAAATATCGTATGGAAGATTACTAAGTGGATAAGATTATGTAGTAGAATGTTGGACTAAATAACAAGAAAAAATACAAACTTATACTAACATATTTTATTTAATATACAAAACATATCGACCTATAGTTCTCGCGCCTCATGTTTTATTATGTTGGTAGCTGATGCTGATTTGGATAAAACTTAAAATAGGATATAGCCTACCTTTTATCTAGTCACGCAAGCCGAGATGCTGGCGAAAGCTATTGTAGAAAAACTACTGGTAAGGTAGTATACATTTATATTCTCTTGTCACCACAGACAATCTTAAAATATAAAAATACTAGCCGACCCGTGACAGACGTTGTCCTGTCAAATTTCAATAGTCGAATAGAAAATACTGAATGTTTTTAGTTGTGATGTCAGATTTGTTGAACACCAGCGGCATCTATACAGAAATCATCCCTTTTGTGTGTTTTTATCGTTTTGGGGATGTTTTTCATTTTTTAAAGTAGACTATTATTTATTTGGGAATTGTATCAACATTTACAGCAAATTTCAACTAGTTGTTGCTACCAACTACCAACCAACAGAATTAACACCAATACCTACTTTATAAATCAAAATGCAAAATTATACATCTACTTGAGTAAAATTTAATTATTTTATATTATTGTTTTTGTCGACTAATGAATTTGTTTAGCAGCTCCTAAAAATCAATTAGAAGTCTGTCTTTAGCCTATTTTTTATTTTTAATCTTCTTACACTTGCCTCTTAAGTCTTTTTCAACATCACCCGCGCTATTTGTTTTCCTTAAAACGGTTCGTATTACTCTTTCGGAAATATCCAAAGTCCTAGTAAAAAACATTTTACAAACCCGATATTTACGACCATCAACAGTAAAATAGAATGATTGGTTCAGTCGTCTAGGTTCGTAACCCATCAACCCCCCAGCATATCTATATCGAGGTTTAACTTCTTTCATACACGATTTGACATAGATACGTTGCAGGTCTATGTTGCCAAGTTTCCAGTAATTGTTGAAGAGTTCTGTTCTGTTTTCTTCACTTAATTGTTCGGTGCATTTGAATCTACAATCTATGCAAGGCGGTTTTACGTTTCTTTTGGGAACTTGTTTATTAGACCCAACGCCTGTGTAAGCTAGGCCGCGATTTCTTGACATTTTTGCCAAGTCTTTTTTCCATGGAACGGAATTTCGTCGTCTAGTCCTTTTTGTTTTCCTTTTAGTGCCGACGCTTTCTTTCATATTTTCATAATCGCAGTCAGGATCTGTACTTGAGTCAGCGTTGTTTGCTTTAATAGTTTTTAATCTTATACCTAAAAGGTTAAATACTTCATCTTTTAGTTCACCTGTAAATAAATCAATAAATTATCTTTACGTTTACTAAAATGTGTTTCTTGTAAAGGAATATGACTCAATAAACTAAATAATTATTCCTCTAAAGTAAATGAATAATTTGCATATATTTGCTATCTGTATAACTAAGCTGATATTGGGTCAAATTAGTAAATTATAGCTGTTCATAAAATTACTAAACATGTACTCGTAGTAAAAACGTCTTTTCCATTTAATAATAATATTATAAATGCGAAAGTTTGTGAGTTTGTATGTATGTTTGTGCCTAAATTAGGCCTAAACGACAAAACGGATTAAGATGAAATTTGCTGTAGATGTAGAATAAAACGATGAATGATGTCTGAATAAAACGGTGGTTTATAATCCGAAAAACATTCCCAAAATGATAAAAAAAATGCAAAAGAGATGATTTTGGTATAGATAGCGCTGGTGTGCAAAAAAAACTGACATCGGTTTTGACTACACAAGACAGGCTAAAGTCTGTCACGGGTCGGCTAGTACATTCATAAAATGAATTCTCTCGTTGCATGCGGTTCAATATGGTTCTTTATTCTAATGATCTTTATTTAAATTATTTTCTACAATAAGTATTTTCTGAGTTTAAAAAACAGTTCTCATAACTTTCTCAGAAATATCAAACGTTGCCTTTTATAATGTTTTACACACACGAATTTGTTGATCATCGACATCGCGATTATAATTTAGTGATTGAAGAATTATAAAGAGCATGAAAGTTCATAAGATTCATCACACAGGAGACAAAGACACAGCACATCGCGAATATTTCTTAATATACGAGTCTCTTTACTTCGTACGACTATTTCAATAATATATATCTTCCAGAATTTGTTTTATATATATTGCACGGGGGGTGGCAATGTTCTAGAAAAGTTCTTATTATGACGTCATTGGCGGAGACATGGACGTAAGCCTTGCATTTCTGACGAAGAGACTTGGAGCAACTGAATCTGACGCCACCATCTCTAAGACCACCGCTACTTTTACTAAACGTGTGCCCGTCAATCGTAAGCAAGCGGCATCCATTCACCAAAGTAATGTACTGTGCTAAAATAAAAAAAAGATTTGTGTTTTTAAATATCATCAGTCTATGGGAAGAAATAATCTTAAATTTAAAAAGACTTGTTTATATAATTGGAGGATACTAATATTGACTTACGCGCAAGCACCTCATGTTGAAAAATATCATAATATGCGTTGCAAAACTGAAACAAAAACTTTCTTCTTGCAAAACCAAAGTCGGGTCTTATCTTGGAAAGTTTTCCTTATGCAACAAAACGCAAAAAAATAATACGAAACAGTAATCCTAACAGGGTTCCCAAAAGCCAATGGTTTGTTATAACCTGATACTGCGAATGTGTAATAAGCATAACATACTTTTATTCCAGTTGATTAAGTTAACGGATTATTTTTTTTGTCAATTTGAGGTTTAGTAGGTTTTCTCCCTAAGGTCAATTTTGGTACTCTATTTTCTTCTACATTTCGTCTTATTGACAACAATTAACTGCAATTTGTCATGAATATATAAAATCTTGTTTTTTTTTAATTTATTTATTTATTTTAAGGAAGACCAACACCTTAATTTAGCTATAAAATATTTTAACTTAAAGTAGGCATTGGATAAGCCAATTACTGGTCCTCACGTGGACAACAATGTGGAAACAATGCAGGTAATAAACGAGAAAGCAAACATTGTTTATTTTTTAGTAATGAAAAATAACTAACATTAAATGATGAGAGTAGTACTATAACTATGTAACACTATGTACGAACAAAAGCAAACATTATAAGATCATTGACATAATGTAAAATGACCAAGAACCTAATAGGTAACAGGCTGATCGGCAAGCTAAATACCTACACTAATATTTACTTCATGATACCTCTGGTAGGTATAGGTATAGATAACCAGTACAGATAACTAAGAAAAGCGAAAACTTAAATAAAATAAATCTATGCTAACTAAAGATTAAACAAACTATACCCACCACCAAAGAAATCACTAATCAGCAGCCGCCTAGCTTTTTTATGGCAATCCTTACTTGGACATGCCTTACATTACTGCCGGAGTCACGTCAATCTTTTCCCCTACATGTAAAGAGGGGTATGTTATTTTCACCTTTAAAGTGTCCATTTTTGTTAGAGTCGAGTGCCCCCCAACCCCCCCCTCCTCTAAAAGCTAAATTATAGGTTAAGGAGGTGTCAAAAAAATCCCGGTAGTAGTATATTGAATTTAAAAGCAAAACTATCACAGCTAAGTAGGCTTTACATGTTTACGAGTAATAGTCGAACAATTTATAAAATTGACTTGGAGAAATATACTAAAAATAAATATAAATATACTATATAGGAATACCATTGAAAATAACTTAGGTATATAACGTTGTTAGCTATGTAAACTACGAAACCCTACATTGCGCGTGGCCCGCACGCACTTGCCCAGTTTTTGTTAATTATGTTGATCGTGTCTGATATGTTGACCGTGTCGTGTCAATGCTTGTATGAAAATACGAGTTGAAACAAAATGTTTATATATTCATCTGTTAATAAATAAAAATTCACATGTTTTTATTGCATTCAAATATAGAATTACATAATGTAATGCACTGATTCCTGCTTTAGTTTTCACTGTGTTGCTGGAAGGCTGTAACCTCCCTACAATATAACATACATATTGCAACATTTGACAAATATAGGCTGTAGATAAACATAAAATAATATAATATATAATATAAAAATAATATAAACCTATAAGAACTTAAGCTAAACCTTATATAAACTTAATATAAGTAATGTGGTACTCAACTATTTAAATAATAGTTATTTATACTACGAGGATTACAGTCGTGATCCAATTTTTTTTTATATATTACCTTGGTACCTATATTATGTTGGTCTGTCTTAGGTGTTGTATGTATGTGTGTAAATGTGTGTATGTGTGTGTGCGCGTGTGTGGTTGTGTGTATCTATGTGAGCGTGTGTGTTTTTGTAAGAGGTTAGATGATTTTTTTTTTTTTATTCAGGCAAAAATAGCATGGCAGTAACTGTAGGTGCAGCATAACGCACTATCATACTATTTTTATCAGAAGTTTCACAATTTCTCTGTAAATTTTGATTCTGTAACCAGTTTTTAATAAGTTTTAAGTTTGTATTCCGACAGTTTATATTTTTGTTTTTGTACTAAGTTAATTGTAAAGGACTGGAGCATAATGACTGTAATCGTTATGCTCCAGTCCTTTACAATTAACATAGCCTCTGCACGAAGGTGCTTTTACAAGGTGGCACCTGACAATTGTATTATATTATTGCCTGAAATGCTTAAATTACAGGGTAAAATAATTCAAATACATACAACATTTTTTAAAATTTTAACCCGCATAAAATATCAACATCAAGATCTTTCAGTAAATTACCTGATTATCTTCAGATTCATTTACACTAAATAAAGAAGCAGGTTCTGTCGTTTTTGCCGAGATATTACGTATTTCAGGATGTCTATTTAAAAACAGTTGGTACCATCTCTTTCCTGGTTTGCCACTTTTAAACATATTCGCCTTGTTGTTATCTTTCAGAAACTGTTCAACGCAGGCTTGTAGATCTTTCATTTTGAAGGAGCAGTCGAGTTTCTCACTGGTTTGAATATGGTTGACTAGATCTGTTTCATCCTTAGGTGTTAGAATAGTGGGTGGTCCTAGATAAATGGCTTTATTGGTTATTTGTCTGTACCGAAGTGTCGATCTTGGAACATTATATGTTTTTGATGCTGTACTTCTCTTCATTCCTTTTTTTATTGCGCTCAACGCATTTTGTAATTGTTCATTGGAATATCTATCACAATCACGTTTGGGTTTCTTCTTGGTATTTTTTTGTTTCATTGACTCCTCTAGTGTTGTATCAATTATTTCAACAAAATCTAAAATAAAAACAAATACATCATAAAGTAAAAAGAATCTATATGATGCACACAATTTTTATCAGGGTATGAATAAACAGTGAAAACTGGTATTTTTCTACTGACTTATTTATTAATATGTAGGTATGATAAGAGATAAGAATTGGAACACAATTTTTTATTTTCATCGGAGTTTTTATTTTTTATTATGAATTTTGCTATTAGCTTAAGGTTTAAATAGATCAACGTATAGATACTATTACGCACTATGACGTATAAGTTAAATTGATATATCTGGATCACTTCTTTCGAATCCTTTTTTCCTTTCTTGGTGTCAGCTACTCGCCTTCATTGTTGTTGAATCACGTTTCGTAGTTTTTGAAAATTTATTGCGTAGTTCAGGATGTCTTTTTACAAACAATTTGTACCATTTGTTTCCTGGTATGCCATTTTTAAACAAATTCGGCCTGGTTTTATCTTTCAAATACTGTGCAACGCTGGCTTGTAGATCCTTTTTTTTGAGCGGGTGACCTAGTTTTTTATTTTTTTTTATGTGGCCAACTAGATCTGCTTCTTCCTTTTTAGTTAAAGCAGTGGGGGGTCCTCGCTGACTTGTTTTATGGGGGTACCTTTGTCTGAATATAAGCGTCGCTCTAGGAACATTAAAAGTTTTCGATGCTTGACTTTGAGTCATTCCATTTTTCATTGCGCTCAGTGCATTTTGTAATTCTTCTTTCGAGTATTTATTATAAACACGTTTGACGTTATACCTTGGCATTTTTATTGACTTCTGTAGTGTTGTAGCAATTATTTGAGCAAGATCTAAAATAAAAAATACATCATATAGTAAGAAGTATCTCATATGATGCACACATTTTTTATCAGGATATGAATAAACAGTTGAAAACTGATATTTTAGGAAAATATTTATAACTAACAATAAGAGTTCACAATTTTTATTTTCATCTGAGTTTTTATTTTTTATTATACAATTTGGTATTCGCTTAAGGTTTAAGTAGATCAACGTAAACCATTATGTCACGATGACATGCAAACGCACACTCTATTATTGTTTGACCGCTTCTTTTGAATCCGTCCTTCCTTGTGTAGCGACCCGCCTTCATTGTTGTCATAAAATACAGTCAAACTTTAACATAAAGTCCGTTCGACGCTTGTATAAACCGTACTGGTTCATGGTTATGTTCATTGCAGCATTTCAGTATGATGTCAAAAGCTGAGATCAGTGCATACGCTTTACACCCTCTAGAATGACTGGAGCACTTGTATCGGAAGCTCCCATTCTTATTCCGTGCGTGCTTGTTAAACGTATGTCCGTCGATTACCAGCAGTCTAGCACCGCGTAACAGCTGGATGTACTGGGCTGAAATGGTTTAATATACAGAATAAACAAAAATAACAAATACAGAGTTTTTGTAAGTTTATGTATTTGTCATTGCTCTAGCCATGATATGAAATGCATCATGATATCAGTTTTAAAGTGTTGTTAAATGATGATGATGAAGTCCTTGGATGATTTGTTGCTTCAGCTGTATTTCGTAAAAAACTATGATTATCATAGCTATAAATATCAGTCGAATTTAGTAGTAACTATTATAGAATATATGTACCTAAACTGCTTTGGAAGACAATCTCGCTTTGAAAGCCATAATATGATAATCATTTACAAAATAAGTCAGCTGATTGGCCTGCCTTAATTTTTATTCTTATCTAACAAGGATATTATCATGAGCGGGACTACAAGCTTTGCGCACACTGGCGGATGGCGCGGTAGAGGTTATAAAATTTATCAATTGAATTTAATAGTTATCCAATCGAAATAAAGAATATATTTCATACCTTCATTCATATAAAAAAAAACCGCTGCCTTTCGGTCCTCCACTGTAAGTCAGGCATATATCGTCAGGAAAGGTAGTAGATGGTATAGGTGTATATAATAATGACAACAGATTGAGTAATAAACAAAAGTATGTCATTATATTCAATTCACAACATAAATGAGATCATTCTTATAAAAACATAAACATAAATTAAATTGAGATCCTTGAAGATGTTTTAAGGGAGTAATTAGTGGCGCATCTAAACATAAGAATTGGTAGAAGCCCACATTTTGCACAAGTGACAGAGCTTTCAAACCTATTACAGCTTTTAAAAATAAAATAATTGGTTTCCTCACGGTTTTTTACTTTTACCTTTTCAAGCACGTGTTAATGCGCATACATATAATTTTACTAAGAGAAAAAATCATTGACGCACGGCCGAGATTCGAACCAACGACCTTCGGATTGAAATTCAACGTATCTCTCTCTCGACCAAGTTTAATATTAGGAAGTTTAAGTTTAGGATTAACCCAAAATCGTGAATTTCTACTTCTATTGTCGTTATATTTCACTATTTCGTTTATTTGCACAATATAAAATAATAAAAATTATATATAATTAATAGGATTTAAAACTAGGATATTGACATTATTTGAAAAGTATGTTGTGACTAGAGGATATCCATAAAGTAAGTATTTTATTTTAACAATAAATAAGGCTAATTACTACGTTTTTTCCTTGCATTGCTGACGTTTCGAGACAATTCAGATGCTCTTCATCATGAGCATCGCCGATCTGCCGTTGATCGCGATTGCGGGCGATGCTCGTGATGAAGAGCATCTAAATAAAAAAACGTGGTAATTAGCCGTATTTTAGTTAAAATGAGTAACAACCAAAATAAGTTTTAATTCTATAAAGTATTTTATGTAGTGCTTCATTATTTTTGACTAAATTCATGACATTGTTGCATTCAGAACTGTTACAATTTTAATATCATTTGTCTACTATTATTATAAAGTTATATTATCCATCCCTCGTTCAATAAATACATTCGAATACTGTAAAAAATATATATAAACAATAAAAAAATTGCAGTAGTTTATTCATACGTGACAGGTTGCAAGTCTATTGCCGCTTATAAGATTACGAACTGAAAATCTAGGTACCTGAGTGCAACAAAGAGGTACTAACTAATATTATAAGATATTATAACTATTTGAGATCATTATTTACAAGTAACAAAATCACAATTTGTTGTATTATTATATACCTAATTAAGCTCGGGAATACATTAACAAGGCATAACAACTCTAATTAATACTTTTCGGGAGCAGATAAAATTAAAATTAATAATTATTTTAGTATATTAACACTATTAGGAGAAGTCGAGGTAAACGTTGAAAGTCGTAAAAAAATTAGTTATTATCTTAATATTTAGAGAATATTTTAATCCCTACAATTATTTTTCACTGGCAATAAAATTGCGATAATTTTGTCTAGTGAAAATGCCACAGCCTTCACAGTTTCATTATTATGTGGTTTTATCGACTAGGTTACTAACTAAAAATAATTTCAATAGGAAAATAATTTGCATAAGATACATAATCTGCTGCGTATGAGACTTGTAAGCGATTATTCTAACAAACGCCTTTTACATACATTTTAATTATTGGTGTGACGTAGTAAGCAACTAAACAAATACAACTTTTAAGAGGTCGCCCACGGCGACTTTATGCAGCGATACAACCGCAAAAAGACCGCGATACAGTAGCGATGCTGTCGCTGGTCGTATATCTTCGTTCACGTAAACACGTATCCATTTTGTATCGCTACTATTGCAAAACAGCATGGATACAGATGCGATGCAGTATCGATACAGTCGCACGGTATGAACGCCTGTGGACACTACGGTAAAATTGACTCGGTCAAGACAACGTTGATCGCGATGCTGAATCGCATCTGTCGCACGTTGCAAACGCAACAAACGACCGCGACTGTATCGCCTCAAAAAGTAGACGTAGGCGAAAGCCCTTACTTATCAGCGCGCTTCTTCACAGGCGTACCAAACGGACTGTGGGTATGCTCCATATTGCTCCTCACAATCGTCATATCATCTGCCAAATGTAAATACGCCTTGCATTTGTGCCATCGGTTTTTGGTGCAGCCCCATCGGAAGCCGTGGCGGCTTCTGCTCTGCTTGTAGTATGTGAAGTTGTGGTATATTAACCGTTCCTTGCCACGCGTGGTCATGAATATGTTCACTGAAATATAGATTTGTTAGTGACGAACCTAACCTTGGTTAAAGATATGTTTAAGCCGACTGATCCAAATTGCTTTGTGGATGGGGTTGATTTAAAAACTCAAAACTAATTTACCTACTTACATTATTTTTTTAAAGAAAATCAGTGGGGTTATTTTGTAAAAATATGCCTATACCTACGTAGGTATAGGTGCCTAAACAGCATAAAAAGCGTATAAGGCATTCAGTACCATTGACAGTGACTATTGGTATGAATATCATGTTTTTACAAAATAGCCCCACAAGCTAGATTAATAAGTTACCTTTTTCAATTCAACTCACAATATTCAATTCATATTTTTATTTCAGTTTTAATAGTTTTACAGGCATATAAGAGTATTATAACAACAGTTATTAGTGTAAAACTGTAAATGGACGATTTCACAAAAACGTATCCCCCCCACCTTCAAAAATAAAAAGATTTTTCATGTTTAAAATTAAACAACTACTGCTTTTTGCTTTTTCGTTTTTCTTTTCTCCATTTTTCCCGTTGTTTTTCGGCTTCTTTTAGTGTCATTTCAGATATTTTTTTTTTGTTTCCTTTGTTTCGTCGTAAAAGTTTTTTGTATTGAGCTTTATATTCTTCCGGACGATGTTTTTTTAATCTCTCTCTGTATCGTTTCGATCTTTCGGCCCCCGTGAGAGGCTTCTTTCTACCTAAAACAAGATATGGCTCATAATTAAACCTGATGACCTGAACCTGATTTCTTTCGATATTACGAATTTCACAGT
Source organism: Hydriomena furcata (assembly GCA_912999785.1). NCBI lineage: Eukaryota > Metazoa > Arthropoda > Insecta > Lepidoptera > Geometridae > Hydriomena > Hydriomena furcata. The sequence continues at coordinate 2,522,039 of OU538831.1, read as the reverse complement.
AGTATTTTTTTAATTTAATTTTAATAAGAGTTCAACCTTGAAGTTAGTTTACAAAATACACCTAGATAATTTGTTCTAAATTTAAAAATAATTAGATAAACCACTTCATAAAATTAATATGACCATTGAACTCGAGGGACAGTTGAACAAGGGTAGGAAATCGCATTTTTGTGAAAATGCCCAAATAGTAGGTACATTTAATTAACATATCATAGTACAAGTACAATACACAAGTGCAGTACACATCATAACAAGTATACATACATCTAGGAGTGCAGTTTTGTCATAAAGACGCAGTCTACATTACAACAGTGAAAATTGTCCATTAAATCGTAAATTTTTGATTGCAATAATGTTAATATAAACATGCGTGTTTGATTAAACAATATATACTTTGGAAATAGTTTGATTCCGTGTGAAAGATTAATGCTTTAACCATATTTTTATTTTTTTTGTATTTTTTTGATTTTTATTTATTTGTATTTTATTTATTTGTATTTTTATTATTATATTTTTTTGTATTTTACACATTGCCCTCTAGCCCCAAACTAAGCAAAGCTTTTACTATGGGAATTAGATAACTGATAGAATACATATATAGTACTTTTTTTTTTGTAATTACATATTATATGATAAGTTCAGTTATCTGGTTCCCATAGTACTTACAAGCTTTGCTTAGTTTGGGCTAGATGGCGCTGTGTGTAAAAATCCACCAATATTTATTTATTTACTAACACCCAGACACAGAACAAAACTATCTAAATCTATGTTCATCAAACAAATAATCGCCCTGGGGGATCGAATCCACAGCCTAAAGCGCTGAAGGCAGAGTTACTACCAACTGAGCTATGGGGCCGTATGAATAATAGTTAAGTTAATATCTTTGGTATCGGCGTTGCTAGGATAAATTCCACATTCTTTGAAAACGCTTTGGATGGTATCAGGAGACACAGAATCAAGTACATATTTCAGAAGAGGCGCAAACAAAGCTGTTGTAATATATTCGTGTCCACTTTGAAGCTTAAATTCATTTATTGTCTTCCTCCACGAATCCTTCAGCGGACGAAATACTGCCATGTCTGCTGGTTGTAAATTCTTTTCCGCTTTAGGAGGCAGCGCGTACAGAATAATCTGATTTTGACTGCACAATTGTGAAACATCTTGATTTATATGCGATTTCTTACTATCAATAAGGAAAAGAACGGGAAATTTAACTTCACGTTTTAGTAGATATGGAATGAGAGTGTTATCGAGGTAACTGTAAAACGCCTTCGCTGTCATACCACCATTGCTGGATGTTTCGATGCACCACTCTTCGTTAGCATGATTAGCAATTTCATTTAAATCGTCCTCGAAAGAATAAACTAATAACGGTGGTAAAATATTACCCGACGCCGAAACAGTACCTAGAGCTGTAACAAGCATCTCAGTCGAATCACCAAATACCCGAGGTCCGACAACTAAATCAGCTGAAGAAGTCATGAATTCAGATTCGCATGCGGTTATTATTCTTTCGGGATCGTTCAAAATATCAACGGCACTTTCAGAACCTAAGTAATCATTAAAAGCAGTATGCCATCTGATAACGTCATGTTCCGTAACCTTACTTCTACCTGTGTGAGCTAAATCCGAGTGACGCGGAACATCGGGATTTCGCTTTAAAAAGTTGTGAAACCATTTATTTCCAGGAGTGTTCTCTTTGAATGGATTCGAACGTCCATCGCCTTCGATAATACATTTGACAGTATCAGCCACCATACGTTTGTCGGGCGAAAAACCTTTCTTTACCATAGCCAAGATCCAGTCTTTTAGCAAAGACTCTTCTTGTGATGTTAATATCGTGTTGGGTCCCATTCTTTTCGAGACGGGTACTTTCATCTTCAGTCTATCGTAGAGCGTCGTGTGTGGTATGTTATATTTTTGAGCTGTTGGTCTCATTTTTGCCCCTGCTCGTATTTCTTGCACGGCTTTGATAACATCCTCTTTATTGTAGTTGAAGAATTTTGTTTTTTTGGTTTTACGCTCTGCAAAAGGATTACTATTATTAGATACAATTGCAAAACTTTTCAGGTTTAAGGTGCTAGATAAGAAATGCACACAATTTGAATGTATCGATGGTACCATTTGTTTTTTTTTCCATCGATCCATTCGATTTGCGGTAATTTTCGCCAATAGCAAGAAGTTACTTGGTCAAAAATCAGCATCTTACTGAAATATTTGAAGTATTTTTTTAAATATTTAACATAAACTCGGGTCATTTTAAGGACACATACAGATATAATATTAGATATTACAAACTAAGCAAAGCTTGTACTATGAGAACCAAATAACTGATAGAATACTAAATACTTTTTTTTCTATCAAATTTATATTTATTCCTAAAACAAAAACAACATGGATTCGTATTTGGGTAATGGGTTGGTAATAATAAAAAACTCAAATATAATTTTGCTCCTATTTTTAGAACAAGGTTTTAATATTTTAATGCTTTTTTGATATTTATTCGACACTTTAAAAAGAGGCACGTACAAAACAAAAACTATGTACTCTGTGTACCGTTTAACGCGCGCCTCCGTAGTTTTCTTGTACAATATCTACTCGAATAAACGCGTACCAACGAGTGTTTAGTCTGTCATATTATTATCAGTCGCATAGTTTTGCGTTTAACCAAAAGGGTCCACAATCCGTTTGCTTGTTGGTACCTAATAATTTTGCGAGCAATCCTGGAGAATTTAATTAATTATAATTATATATAATTCTTAATGATTAAAGTTAGAATATAGGTAAATTCTTGATTGATTCATTATGAAAAGTTATAAAGTATACAAAATATTTACAATTAACTTACCTAATGTTTGTTAATGCATTTAACTCATTGAAAGTAATAGGTAATTTAATAGTCGACTAGGAATATCACCCAATGCACATCCACAACCTGTCACATCGCCGATTAAAGGATACACAAATATTTTCTAAGATAATTAATGAAATAGATACGACTATCTAATACAATACTGCAAACTGCAAACTCTATGTAGAGTGGTAGTAAGATTTGTTTTTGGAAGTCAAATATCAAATATTGGGAGATTACAATCGTAAGCTTATAGGTATTTATATTTTTATAGAATAAACTAGCGACCCGCCCCGGCTTCGCACGGGTAGCATGTTATTATACATATAAACCTTCCTCCTGAATCACTCTATCTATTAAAAAAAACCGCATCAAAATCCGTTGTGTAGTTTTAAAGATATAAGCAAACATACATACATACATACAGATTACAGACGCGGGAAGCGGAAAGCGACTTTGCTTTATACTATGTAGTGATTCTTTAAAAATATAATCACCTTTTATTTCTCTAATAATACAAATAAAATGAAAAAATTCAAGAGATCGGTAAAGACACAGAAGACACAAAAATGGATACTCAAAAAATGTGGTTGAGCGTATTAGGGAAGACTAGTACAATCGTAGAGGCCTATTCCTAGTAGTATGAAGGATAAGACGCATTATCATAATCTTCCTGTCCTTATCCCACCTACGTGGGGTCTACACAACATGTGTACTTCTTCCATTTCCTTCTTTCAGCCGTCATCTCATCACTCACTCCTTTCTTACCCATGTCTATCACACAGTCTATTCATCTATAAGACGCGCTGCACATAATTGAACGTTTACTAATCGAATTCAAAGTAGCTTGAACACAGTTTATAGAAGCTTCCTAAAATAAGGAACAAATAGACAAAATACCATATATTATGACGAACAACGATAGAGTAAATAAAGGCTATAGCGAGCCAGCATATTATTGTTTTTCGTATTATCCGCTGTAGTAACAATTTCGTTTCATCACCTGAAATTTAAAGTATTTTTAAACATCTTAAAAAATGGGTATACTCTTAATTGGGAGGTTATTAAAAATATTTTGCTTATAAATATATCACTTTTGGGAATCTTTATAAAAACTACTTGATTATTTTACGTAATGTTGGATACCTACTTAAGAAATTTCAAACAAAAAAGTAAAAATATAATAATAAATTGAAAAGTTATAGTAAATAATGCACAAATGTATTATTTATTTGAGATTGTTAAGCCTGCGAGATAATTATTAACATTCAACAATAATAACTACAAACTATTGTACTGTGTTATTAATAGCTGAACAGGTTATTGAATGAAATAGAGTTATTATTAAAAAAAAAAGACGTGTGGCACTCGGAGACTGCCGCGGTAAAGCTATTGCATAACATTTTTTATCAACTTATGTATTTATAATTATTTATTTATTTATTTTATTTATCCTTTTTTCCTTTGTTTTTCTTTGATATTCAACTTTTTGAGCGTGGTGACCGATAAGAAAAGAAAAAGAAAAAAAAAAATTTTTTTTTTTTTTTTACATCCCTAGATTGCGGGGAAGAGGGGGATTAGGCATGCGCAGTAACGCCGATACAACCAATGCCACCTATTGGCGAGTTGCTAAACTAAAGAGACAAGCGTGATATTTCAAAAAGTCATTAAAAGTTCTGCTATTCATCGATAGATGTCAAAATCTTTAACCTACCTATTTACCTAACTACGTAGTTAGCATTCCACACGTAACAGGTTGCAAGCCCGTCGTCGCTTTCAAGAATACTAACAGGGTTTCCTCACGATGTTTTCCTTCACCGTTATAAGCACGTGTAACGCGCATATACATTTTTCGAACAGAAATATCCATTGATGCACGGCCAGGATTCGATATTTACCTAACTACATGAATTCAATTTCAAACTTTTTAGTCGATCATGTCTGAAGTACCACCTATTTACCGATAGTGGTAAAATAGCGCCACCTGCCAGCGGAATTGCGAACCTCTCAAACCCCGAGCTTTCGCATGAGACCGCGAAAAGCACCTATAATAACGTAGTATCATCAAATGAAACTAGATGGCGCTGGAATGCGAAAATCACTCTAAGCAGGCATGACATGAGTCATAGGGATGTAATATTGATTGAAAAAAATCTATTAATTAATAATCGATTTTTTGTCCCTACAAATAAATCGATTTTCCAAAAAATCGAATTATATGGTTCGGATCGCTTTCGGAGAGACGATCGATGGGTCGGTTCCCGTTTGTGAAGCGACTATTGGTCGGATCACGTTCGGAAAAACGATCAATGGTTCGGTTTGCGTTCGGAGGCAAGACCGATGAGTCGGTTTCCGTTTGGGAGGCGACTATATGTAGGTTCACGTCCGGGAAAATGGCCAACGAACGATTCGGTTCGCGTTCGGAAAACTTAGTTTACAAAAATCGATTTATATGTGTAATTTACATAATCGATTTTTTTAAAATCGATTTTTTGAAATCCAAAAAGAGAAATCTCTAACACTCACACTCACGCATATTGCGTGAGTGTGAGTGTCTCGTAAAATTTTCGTTACGAAATTTCTGGATTCGGTCTCCACGCTCAAGGCCCGCGATAGAAGCTATGCAATAGCTTAAAAACTGAAAGACAAGAACTCAATAAAACAAACGATTAAAATCCAAAACAAAATGATGTATTACTTCTTAAAAAAACAATTGATTAAGTTTAGAGTGGATGACTCGAATCACAAACTCAACGTTTCCTATTAACTTAAAAATTAATTGTGAAATAAAAAAAAAACTTAACTAACTTAACCCTATTAGCTTCAAAAGATATCTTACATATCAATCACATCACATGATATACTCCAAAATTATAAATTAAATTAAAAAAAAAACAAACAACTAAGATTACATAGTTTCATTGAAATTGTTTGGGATTTAAGTTGACAATATTGGCACATTATAAATAACACAGAGTTTTTTTTAATAAAAGCGTAATTTTAACATTATTTAATTAAATAAAACTTGTAAAATCGTGTTTTGATTACAATAATGTTTTTAGTTAATATGAGTATGTATGACTGTCAGTAATATTTTTCTAACAAAAAAAAACAGTAGCAACAATCTAAATCTAAAATGACTATTGATTATTTATGCTCAAAATACAGGATATAAGAGTTTTTTTTCATAATTATCTAATCATAACAAAGGAGGTTCTTAATACTTAAAACAAAACTTAAAGTTCACGTTTAGCTGTCAGCTAATGCCTGGTGCACAGTGAAGGACCGAACGGCAACGGATTTAAAAATCATCAATTTAATTTAATAGTAATTCAATCGAGACCTATTACCGAGCATTGGAATATTGCATTTTTACTATTAAGGGGCTGCCAGTCGACGATTGCTCTTTTTCGGAACGAAAAAAGTAATACTTCTGAACAAGCCACATCTCCTATTTTTATAAGTATATTACTTCAGGTTCCTACCTAGATTTCTATTAAGCTGAAAACATAATAACAGAAACTTTTCACGATAAAGATATTATTTCAAAATGATACGTTTTAGAATTTATGATCGAAATATTTTATATACCTACTATTAAAATCAACTTGTGATTTATTGTTAAAGATAGGTAATATGTAGATCTAGATTTCTATTAGGATCGATTTTTGATAAGTAATTATACATAATTTATATCATTAATTTATTCGAAAAGCTAAGGCGGACCACGCGCGGACGTGTGTTTGTCATCATTGCAGCGGTCGGTAGGATTATTTATCGAAGTGATTAAAGATGGGTACATCTTTATTCACATATACTATACATTATAAAATAGGAGATGTGGCTTGTTCACAAGTATTTCTTTTTTCGTTTCGAACAAAAATAATCGTCGACTGGCAGCGTCTTAAATACAATTGATAAATTTTAAATCCTCTACCACACCGTACGTCAGTGTGCGCCAATCAAAAAAAGTCGTATCTTTATTACCAACACGCTAGTCCAACTTGAAAAAGGCCTGTTAGGAAGTAGAGTTGTTCTTATCGTTTGTTGATTCAGTAACCCACATATCCCTCAAAAATCTCGGTTTAGTAGAAACCATGTCGTCATTGTTCTGGTTGGTTTTAGAGGGTTTAGCAACATGGGTGTGGTTAATATCGGCCTTGACCACTTCCAGTTGGTCGGTGATGACGAGGAAAGCTCGGCACCTGGTCTTGGAAGCGTAGGAGGTGCAGCTCCAGCGGTGGACGTTGTCACGAAGCTTGTAGTGCTTGTAGAATATAAAGCCGTTTAAGCGAATGTTGACTCTTCCCATCGGATTGAGAAAGAACTCCACTGCGAGAAAAAATAAACCTTTTATAATGCGTTCGATATTTTTTATGAGTACATATACCAACCTGCAGATAATAGTAACTTTAGTGGAAATAGTAGACCAAACTATACGAAATCTAGATCCAAGGAAAGTTAAATTGTACCTAGCTGCATGCTGCATAGAGAGCGAAGAAATATGAAAAGAATGCCTCATGGCTGTAATGCCCTTAGAGATATTTATAGGGTAGTCAAAAGCAAGTAATTTTAGGTACATGCCCACATTTTGCTGTAATTAGATTTCCACTTTCCTTCACTGTTTTATATATAAAACTTTTTTTTTTTTTAAAAGAAACCCTGTTAAGTTTAAAAACAGCATAAATGGATTTAAATAAAACGAATTTTCGATTTCAATAATAAATTCAAGCAGTGTTTAATAAAGCAACATAATTATTTACGATTGTATAAAATGAGTATTGAATCAAAAACCAAGTAAAATTTTAAAAAGCAAGGCACAGGATAATATCTCTTCTACTTGTACTAAAAGTCCTGCTTAATTATTGCATACGAACACCTATTATTGCTCATCCAAAATACATTTCTCTAAAATCTAAGATTATATATCTTACAATAAAACTATAAACCTTATCATTCGTATTAGATTTTTTTTAATCAACTACTATCTAGAAATACAATTTATTATTTACAAACACCCAAAACACTATTGTACTTAACAATAAGGGTCAATTCAGACAAAAACTGAAAAATGATCGCGTATTTTAGTATTGTGTGACATCAAAAAAGAGCGTGGACATTTAACCGTCTAATTTGAACTGAACATAGCATCTCTTCAAACTCTAAATCAAATTATTTTTTGTAACATAAGTGCTAGTAGGCGCATTCGGAGTGGAAACCGTCAGTGTTCTTCGATGTGTCACATCCGGTTCCTTATGGCCAATTCTAGCAGAGTGCAAGTTTAAAACCCTACACGTCCTTGAACATTGGCTATTTTCAGCGCCAAAGGATTTATTCCCTGTCTGCCGTCGGGGTTTTTCCTACCCAAATGTGCGTCGTCTTCCTTCTTTCCCTGAAACAACACAACTTTTTTTAAAAACAAGTACTGATAATCGTAGATAATGCGAAACCTTTTGGATCTATCCCTTGCTGAGATAACCACTGCTTAGCTTAGCGCTTAAAATATATATATATATACTTACACCTTTCACGCGGGACTTGAACTTCTCAAGGAAGTAAGTAGAAGGCGGGTGCGTGTGCTCCGTCTGTGCTCTGACGACCAGCATTTCACCAGTCACATGCAGGAAACCCCTGCAAGACCTGGAGCCCATCTGGGTGCAGCTCCAACGGAAGCCGTCCTTGAGATGCTTGTGCTGGTAGTAGGTGTAGCCGTTCAGCATCAGTAGGTCTTTTCCATGTCTGCCCTTCACCATCAGAACTGAAAAATATGGTTTGTCACATACTGCACTGTTATACTTATAAGAGAGCTAAAGTACCTACTCGTTGGTTATGTATTCCTGGTTGGCGTGGTTTTAACTGATGTCATAGTCCAAGGTGATTTTTACAGTTGGAAGACAACATAATTGTGGAGCCATCAAGCGAGACGTTGGAGAGCATATTGACCTGAGTCTCGTAGTTAAAATGACTTTGATATAATGAAACAACACAGTGATGATCTATTACTGCACCGGATATAAGAAGGAACATACGATTGAAATAAAACAAAACAATAACACTTTAACTTTAATATATTTGTTAGGAACACCTGCCTTTAACATGGGTACAAAAATAGTTGTAAAGTTTTATTTATTTCTATAGATCTATATATATGTATATCGAGTAAAAAGATGACTAAAAATGTTTATGACAAATCTTTGCACACTTCACATAATTCTTTATTAACGTCCCATCAATACTCTGCTCTATATTATGCGCAAAGTGTGTATGCTGTCCAAATATCTTTTGTATTTGGTTGTCTTTCCCCAAAACAACATTTGCAAAGCACCGTTTGGATGTTCTCTTGGAGCACTGCCATCTTTCTGCGTTCTTTAGGTTCTCACGTTTGCAGTACGTGTAATCGTTTAGGATAAATTGATATTTACCGTTTTCATTCATTATCATTACACCTGAAACAGAAATAGGCATTTCATAGAAAATTTGTCCGAAAGCCGTGTTGGCCGAGTGGGAGGTACCTAGACTTTAATTTCGAAGGTAGTGGGTTAAAATACCGGCGTACATCAATGGATTTTACTGATCGATAAATGTATATGCGCATCAAAACACGTGCTCAAAACTGCGAAGGAAAACATCGTGAGGAAACCAGTTATTATTCTTATAAGCGGCGATGGGCTTGCATCAGTTGCAACCAGTCACGTATGGAATGCTAACTATTGCAAAATGTGGGCATGTGCCAAAGATAATGTTTGGACGTGCCTCTACCCCCTCTAGACTTCTTCAAGGATCTAAGAGCCTGGAGATCTGAGAGGTACTACCGTACTTGGGGATTACAGACGTGATCCTATTTATTTCTTTCTTTATAGAAATTTTGGATTATTCAATAAAGTAATAGTAGGTCCTCGTAACACACATTTATTTTTCCAAAGCACTTTTTTCTTATTTATGTTAGGATTCGTTCGTGGTACAAAAATAAGATACAATTTTGTGATAATTCTCTAGAAACAGAGGTTAATTAAGCAGATTTACCTTTATCATTTTCATTAGGTAGCCTGTAACGTAGCGGTTTCGGTTTCTGATCTGAAATAAAAATATATTTAAAAGGTGAATATAAAATAAGTCAGTCATCTCGATCACTTCATAGATGATCAGTTACCATGGTATTGGTGTCAAGTTTGGCGCTGTGTGAAAAGTCCGCCAATATATATATATTTCTATAATAATATATAATTTATATATAATTAATTATAACTTCAAGACTTAAAGTTAGGATTTACTATCTATTTTATGTCATAATATTTTTCGAGCCAAGTTAATTGGCAGACAGACTGCCCGCGACCATGGCTAAATATTGTAACATAGTCGAAACATCGGGAAAGTAAACTAAAGGTAATTACTTGATAAAGTCCCGTGTCAAAATCTATAGTTATTGCCTTACAAACTGAATCGCTAAGTGCGCCATTAGAAAGATAAGCATGAGCATAAAATCAAAGTCAACAATGTTATTACTGCATTTATTATACAACTTAAAAACTTTTCTTTTCAGACAGGAATGTAAGAAGATTTGGCACAATATTGTTGTATTTAAAATAAAAAAATATAACGTTATATATATCGAAGTAAATATTGACTAGGCAAGTTCACCAAAACGATCACAGTAAAAAGGAAGATAAGTTATTATAAAATTTTCAAGACTATACCTACCTAGTTCGTAAAAAACTACAACTAAGTACCCACAACTACTCTTATCAATAAGTACATCTAGATAAATACACAATAATGCTATCATTAAGTACAAGTAACGCCATCTATTCTAAATTGACTAAAATAAATACAAAAATAGTTAAGAAGTGCTATTATAACTAACTTGTCGGCCACTAGGTGGCGCTTTTAAAAAAACTTTTATCTAATAACACAAGCTACCTTGGAAAATAAATTAACTACCTAAATATCAGTAAATTAACATCGTTTTGTAAGTACATAGTTGAGCTACCTATAGACTGTTTGAAACGGTCTTTCGATAGGTAACTCAACTGTTTCTTGTGTATTTTATAAATATTCTTTAACATAATAACTTAATATTTAAAAATATATATTCAATTATATGGTTAGTTACATAAACGAGTTCTCTTGGCACAGGGTATTTAGAGTATACAAAATATAGTTATTACAATGTCTAGATAATTAGAATAAAAAGTTTAAAATAATCGGCATTTATACTATAAACCACGACAGTAAAACCTAAAAAAAAAAAAACTATGTAAAACAGAAAACGTAGATATTTTTTTATAAAAATTGTAAAGTTTGTCAGTGAACCACTGTTAGAAGCACAAATTAAAGACATTTTACAAAAATATTATCATCATTAGGCATAGATACTATAATATGTATCTATATATTTAATTTTTTAAATTTTAATTTTTGTAATTTTGCTGTTTTTTATTGTTTTTGTCTCTATTTTTTTACTAACGTTCTTAGTTCTTGGTTTTTGAATATAATATTATTTTCAAAAACTAATCTATACTTTATAAAACTAAACTATATATTTATTGTAATTGTCCACCTTTTCTTCACGTGTATGTTTCAATTAATAGTGAAAACTTAATTGGTTTAAGTTTAACCTACCAGTTTGAAATATTTTAAGTTTAATTATACTGTTTGTTTTCCAAATAAATAAAATAAAAATAAAATAAAAATAAAATATGGCTTATAATTGTAGAGGCACGATTACAAAACTGTATACTGTAGTACACATCACTGGTTATTTAAACATCAATACAATCGTTATGCAAATCTATACAATTTACGTAAAATAAGTATTTAATATCTTATCCAATATTTTATATAATTACCTAGGTACCTATGGAAACGTTTAATAGTTTTCACGTAGTAATTTTTTATGTAGGTTTTTTCTTATCTAGATATAAATAAAGTTATTGAGTACATAAACATTATGATCCAGAAAATGACTCCTCTTATTTGACTAATCGGACCACCAAATATATATATAATTGTATAATCTATGGTCTTTTTGTATACCTTTAAGTACAACTTGTACGTATATTCAAGCCCTCTAGCACTCATTAAAATTGTCCTTTGTGTAATTATCATCGTGGTTATGATATCCCTTATGCTTGATATATCTTCCCTCAGACGTAGTTTGTACGCAGCTGTTACACCCCAGCCTCTTGCGGTCGCGGCAAGTCCAGTTAATCGTATTCTGGTACCTGTTATTGATCCAGAACTTGTTGTCTTTGAATATCATCACCATGCTGCCAGTCCGGTGTGAGGGTAAATAGTATATGCCTAAAATAAAGATCACATTAGAACTCTGTATAGGGCCATAGATTAGAAACAGACTTTAGCTCAGCGAGACATTTAGATCGCAGTTTAACGAAGAAAACATAAACATACAAACTGCTATTTTCAATAGGTCAAGTTTATCAACATCATTGTATAAAATACTAGCTTGTGCCCGCAGCTTCGGACCTAGATAAAATGTTGTCGTAAAAGCAAAAAATGATGTCGATCCGTTGCTTTGTCGCTGCGTGTAAGAAGGGCAAACCAACAAACACACTTTCGCAAAAGATTGAAAACAGCAGTTGTGTACATACATACAGAATTAAAAGAGTAATAGTAACCTGAAAAATAAACAGAAGACGTAGGTACTCGTACTTCAGCTCTCTGTAACTTCGGCGCTTCTTTCGGAACTCCTGTTAAAACTTTTATTCGAACGAGAGTGCATCGTCTAACAGTTTTAGATGTTACACTCTCGATTGACTCGGATTCAGACTGTCTTACCGACAATACGTCATATATTAAGTCTTGATGCGGAAAGTCAGAGATCCGAGTAATTACGGGAGAATTTGGGGGGAAAAGACAGAAACAGGTAAAATAAAACGTATCATTTACCAGAATACTGTATTTCTAAAACTTCACAAAAAATTATACATCTATAAAACTAGCAAGTTCCCATCAGGAACTTGCACAGAAGAAAACCTTCAATAAGTAGCTGTACATGATTTTTGAAATAAAAATTTCTAACCGACCTAAAATTGTACGCACGACAAATCTATTGCTGGTATCCATCATGCGTACTAATACACAGGCCTTATTGCTATCTACAAAATGTCTAGTTTGACTCACTAAAGTGTCTGTCTAGTGTCTTTTTCCCTTATAAATCTACCGTCATGACATTGCCTCAAACGGGGAGGACTGTGTATATGCCTCCCTCTGAATATCGAAATGTAATCTCTGCCGTCTGATCCCTTGTATGTTATAACATCGGCGCGGCATCCGTGGACATCTCTCGAGGAGCAATACCACTGTTTTTTGCCGTGAGCTTGATGGTTTTTCATGTAGAATGTAAAGCCATTGAGTATTAGAAGACCAGCGCCTGTTCTTCCGGGGATAAACTGAGCAGGAACTGTGAGAAAAAACCCGAAATTAGTTACCTTTTCGAAGAAGGGAATAAAACTACAGAAAACGTGCGTATTTTTATTTGCCGATGTGCCGGTAGCCTTTCTTATAAAATTTCTATTTTTTTTAATTAGCAGACTGTCTTTCATTATCAGATAATTCTGATGATTGAAATTATTTATCTTACTAATTAAAAAAATTGCTTAAAACAGGACAAGGAATGGTATAGGAAAATAAGTAGACATTACAACTCGCATCCTTTATTTCATTCTCTCTTTTTTTTGGGGGGTTCTTTATTTATTTGTAAAATATATCGTCTTACATAACCTGTTAGAATTAAAATAAAATAAAAAACATTTCATAAAATTCCTATCAAGCATTATGTAATGGCACCATAAAAAAATAATTAAATTACCTACCTAACAAAATTAAGAAAGATAAGAAAGAGGGTTTCAAAATTTTTAAAGGCAAATATTTCGTTTAGTTTGGAAGTACACACAATATAATATAAAAAATACTTTAAAAAAAGCTTCCATATTTTAAAGATACTACTCATAATTTACCTACACGCACTTACCTTTTTAAGACCCATTGGATTCTATTAATTCCTAAGCGTAACAATTTATAAAGACAGATAATATTTAAAAAAAAAACTAAATGATATATGATGGGACTCGAACCCACACATAAAACTCACCTGTGTTCATTGTTATAATTAATACGTAAAAACAATTCTGCACTTTTAGGTTTCTTCTAGATGCTCACTACATCTTAACAAGTCCCAGGCACCACATCCCGTAAGTTAAATGGGTAAAAACATCTACCTGATGCTATATTAATCATCTGCATTCTTTTTTGTATTGTTGGTAAAGTACACCAGTTACTTCTTTGGTTGTAGGTCAATAACCCGTTATATCACAGGAACCAATGTTGCATACCTGATTTTCAATTCCCAAAAATAAACTCTATTTTTGTGGTAGTCGAACCCACTTTCACTAATGCCTGCATGCTTGCTCGTCCTCATCAAATAAAATAGTATTATAGGACTAAACTTATTAGCCAACCTGAGAATGAACCTGTTATGTAGGAATATGTCCAGGACAAGAGTTGAACCTGAACCTTAAATAAAACAAACTGATAAATCAGTAGTTGAATCTTGAGATACTTTTTTACAGGAATCTAACCTGTTGTGTTGAAGTATCTGCTGCACAGGAATAAGACCTGTTATGTTGAAATACCCATTGTACAGGAATCTAACCTGTTATTTAGAAATATCCGTTGCACAGGAATCTAACCTGTTATGTTGGAATATCCGTTGCACAGGAATTTAACCTGTCATGTTGGAATATCCGTTTCACAGGAATCTACCCTGTTATGTTGAAGTATCTATTGCACAGGAATCTAACCTGTCAAGTTGGAATATTCGTTGAACAGGTATATCACCTGTTATGTTGAAATATCCATTGCACAGGAATCTAACCTGTTACATTGGAATATCCGTTGCACAGGAATCTAACCTGTTACATTGGAATATCCGTTGCACAGGAATCTAACCTGTCATGTTGGAATATCCGTTGCACAGGAATTTAACCTGTCATGTTGGAATATCCGTTTCACAGGAATCTAACCTGTTACATTGGAATATCCATTGCACAGGAATCTAACCTGTTACATTGGAATATCCGTTGCACAGGAATCTAACCTGTCATGTTGGAATATCCGTTGCACAGGAATCTAACCTGTTATGTTGAAATATCCATTGCACAGGAATCTAACCTGTTATGTTGGAATATCCGTTGCACAGGAATCTAACCTGTCATGTTGGAATATCAGTTGCACAAGAATCTAACCTGTTATGTTAAAATATCTATTGCACAGGAATCTAACCTGTCATGTTGGAATATTCGTTGAACAGGTATATCACCTGTTATGTTAAAATATCCATTGCACAGGAATCTAACCTGTTATGTTGGAATATCCGTTGCACAGGAATCTAACCTGTCATGTTGGAATATCAGTTGCACAGGAATCTAACCTGTTATGTTGAAATATCTATTGTACAGGAATCTAACCTGTAATGTTGGAATATTCGTTGAACAGGTATATCACCTGTTATGTTGAAATATCCATTGTACAGGAATCTAACCTGTTACACTGGAATATCCGTTGCACAGGAATCTAACCTGTCATGTTGGAATATCCGTTGCACAGGAATATAACTTGTCATAATGTAATATTCATTATACAGGAGTTGAACATGTTACTCTGAATTATAATTTTTACAGGAATCAACCTGCTAAGTTGAAATATTCATTGTACAGGAGACCTGTGATGTTAAAATATCCCTAGTAGAGGAATCCAACCTTTTTAGGGAATCCTTGCTGGTATCCAACCTTGTCAGTTCCATAATGTTCTCCGGACAAACTCTTTTTATTAACTCAGTCTACCCAAATGTAGGCCGGTAGTTGTACAGGAATCAAACCTGTGATTTTGGAATATCCCTAGTAGACGAATCCGACCTGTTAGGTTGAAATATATTTTGTGTAGGAGTTGAACTTGTGCTCATAGTGCAGTATGCCTACTTCATGTTTTAAATTCACTCCATGACCCACTCGGTTTTACACAAGTAATTTATAAAAATGGCATCTTACAATCAGCATACACATCGGTGAAAACTGTAACCGACAGACAAATTAGTCTGTTTTAGACTATGTATCGACTTACCAATGCCAAAATCCTAAATCATACTTCCTTATTTTTAACCCAAGTAATAATTAAGATTCGGACTAGTATAAGTACTTACCAAAGAGGCAGATTATGATTGAAAAACTTATCATAGATTAGGTTAGCACTTTTTAGGTAATCCTAAATCTTGTAGGTATGGAAGAAAAACAATTGGATCTAAGTACTTAATAAAATGTTTTTTACATGCTGTTGTACATTCCAAAACGTTAATATTTGCCTTTAGGAAATCAAAACACTGCAAAAATTGTTTCATCAATGGTAAACAACTAAGAATTTTTGTAGGAAAACTGAGTAAATTTGGAAACCCTTGGATAGAAAACTTACTGGCTATTACTCACCGAGCCGCAGGTTGGAATAGGGGTCTAGGGTCACGGATAGGCCTATCCAGAGACCAGAAAATAGCGGGAACCAAAACTAACCTCCGACATCACAACACAACAAACACTATGACACGGAAAACCGGCTTTTTTATTATTTATCACAACCAACACTGATTATTTATCTAAATTACACAATCAAATAGCAAATTACAAAACCCAAAGCCGTCGAATTACAAACAAAACACCAGAAAACATTTGACATTCAGTAATGGTATCGCGAAAAATTGGAAAATTATCACTGCACTCGCGTTTTCCATCCTTTTCGGAACGGACATTATAAGAAAACGAACGCGAATAACTCAATCTCGATATATCTGATAGTAATTTGAATTTCGCTATTTTAACAACAAACCAAATCTTTTGGCATCGAGAGAGTATAAAATTATTTGACAAGCAAGACAAACAAACAGACAACAGACAGATTGACTGACTGAGAGAGATGAGAGCAGGCAAGTCAAGTAAGACTGACTGACTAATGACAGACAGATCAGTCAAGCTCATGTTTAAAATATTTATATAGAACCGAAGCTATGGAACAAGAGCTACGGAACAATTTTTTATGCCCTATTCTTTTGTGATGCGCTCACTGACCTCTATCTTGTATAATAGAGGTCAGTGGATGCGCTGCATTGCTGTTCTGTTTAGAATTTATATGAACCATGATGTTTTCAGTTCGGATCCATACCAAATGATATCGTTTCATTGTGATTTTTTTTACGTAAGTAATAAAATGTAGGTATGCTACGTAGTAAGATATGGTAATTTTTAGAGAGTTAAGTGCCTCTAGCGCCCACTTCGAGAACCATAATTTCGAAGTACATGATGTACAATGCCGCAAGTGCCATCTTTAGTGTGTCACTCGAAGATGGTACAGCCATGCACTTTGTGAGACTAAAACCTCTGGGTATCTGTACTGATAGGTGATAGCACTGTTACTCTTCAGTTTATTGCCACCTAGCGGCAAACTATTGAACTACAATGTATGTTTGTTTACTTACAAGGTTGTAGTTATTTAAAAAAAAGTAAGATGGCGCTTATATAAATTAAAAAAAACAAAAACAAGAGTTTGTGTCCAAAGACGAACTCTTGTGGCGCAGTATTCAGTTCATCTGCCTACCTGATGTATAGGTTATGAATCAGACCACAGTATCATTAAGAATGTAAATTTTCGTGGAATGGAATGTTCCAGGGCGTGGGGCGCTTCGACTTGCGATCCCACAAGCCCACAACCCACGGTACGTAGGTTTAAATCCCGGTAATCCCACTAATTACTTAAATGCAAATAAATATTCTATTCGAATTTAAAACCTACCAACACATTTTCTATCTACTCGAAAGGGTGTAGGAAAACATCGTGAGGAAACTAGATAGATACCTTTAACTAAGTATGTACCTTAGGTCCCTACCTACTGCAAAAAGTGGACATACATACATACATGTACCTACCAAATGTAATATTTGGTTGTATCTGACTTCCACCTTTAGATAGTTTAAAGGAGATGCTCTAAGCACCTATAACACCTGGAGATCTGAGAAGATGTCTACTGTACTTGGAGATTTAATAAAAAATAAATAAATAGGATCACGACTGTTGTCCCCAAGTATGTACTATGTAGACATACTTACATTCTCTACATACAACTCTAAACATTATGCTTGGCACAATACCCCCAAATTTCGAGATTTGTAAGCTTAGATAGATTTAAGTATAGGTTAAAATATGAAGCCTAAAATGTATTTTTCTAAAAGATAGATTAATCCCTCGTCGATCGAGGATTCCGCAGTTGATAGTTTGTCTTCCAGCTCTAGGGAAATACAGCACCAGACACGCCGTAGAAAATGTCATTACAATCTTATTGCTAGCGGAAATCCTCTAGAGACGATTCCAAGCATAATTTTAATCTATTGGCAATTCGATTGTAGAGTAGGAAAAATATTCACAAAAAAATTCTTGCATCGGCCGGGAATCGAACCCGGGCCGCCCGCGTGGCAGGCGAGCATTCTACCACTGAACCACCGATGCTGTCCTGATAATTATTAAAATTAGAATATGTAGAGCATAGTGTTACTTGATATTGATACAGGCCGACTGAAAGCGAAGAGCCCAAGATGGTGCAATAAAGTCACGTTGTAAATAATGTAAGTAATTGGTAAGTACCTAGGTAGGTAAAATATTACATAAAAACCGGCCAAGTGCGAGTTGGACTCGCGCACGAAGGGTTCCGTACCACTGTCTATAAAATCGGCAAAAAAACAAGTTTGTTGTATGGGAGCCCCACTTAAATATTTATTTTATTCTGTTTTTATTCTGTATTTATCGTATTTGTTGTTATAGCGACAACTGAAATACATCATCTGTGAAAATTTCAACTGTCTAGCTATCACGGTTCATGAGATACAGCCCTGTGACGGACAGACAGCGAAGTCTTGAAATGAAATGAAATGAAAATGAAATGAAATGAAATGAAATGAATGAAATGAAAGTAATTTTATTGCCTTACCTTACTACTATTACACACAATATACATACATAATAAAATACATTTATCTAGTTAGGCAATAGGAGTATGCTCAGCAAAAATGCTGACAGACAAAATTGCCTGTGCAGCGCTGATTTTCAGCATACCCCTTTGTAATCGCGACAGATGTTCGTCGGTTCAAAAATTAGTGAACGTTTTAATTCCCCTGGCTAACTATTGATACACAGAAAAAATTATATATATCAACACAAAAAGTACTGTATATATCTAAGCTAATATATATGTGAAATGTTTGGTTTTTAAAAAACCATCAAACTTAAATAGAGACTGTCCATAGTTTACCCAGCTAGTACGAATATTTATTAAATTAAGTATATTATATCGAACCGTAAAATTTATCTAGATTATTATCCTTAAGTTATCTTTGTCACAAAAAACAAAAAACAATGCTGAATGTTTTGCGGCCACTGAGAAAAAACGATTCTGAATTCATCAGAAACATTTTTTACTCGTCTTAAAGAGATTTGGAGTCTACTCATACCAAAAACACTTATAAATATGATGTTACCTACCTATTAATATATCCGACTATAAATGTTATTTTATTTATTTATTTTTTAAACATGCATTTTATTAATTATATTTTCTTACTATTTATAAAGGTCGTTTCAAAGTTGCATTTTTGTCTATATAGAAGCATGATTTTATATTTTACCTTAAATGTACCACTACTCATTTTATTCCTGAATGGCGGCGGAAGATTGTTCCAAATTTTCGATGCACTATATTTGAAACTTCCTTTATATCCTACTGTTTTATGTTTTGAGATTAAGAGTTTGTTTAATGTTTTCGAGCGCGTGTTAGCATAATGCATGTCTTTAATCCAAATTAGTTTTTCAAATAGATATTCTGGCAGTTTATTCCAGATTACCTTTTGAGTTGTACAAGCCAAGTGAAGTTCTCTTCTAGCTTTCATGTTAAGCATATTATGTTTAACAAGAAAAGGTGTTACGTGCTCTCTCCTAGGAAATTTGAAACAAAACCTCAAGCAAGCATTTTGTACTCTTTGAATGGAGTTTTCTGTTTTTGTCCACAACCTGGGGCCGTAAACAATGTTGCAATAGCTAAACGGAGATAAAACTAAACTGTCACACAGTAACAGCCTGACTTCTTCTGACAAATAGTTTCTGATGTTGTACATAACTTTTAATTTATAGAATGCTGATTTTATTTTTTCATTTATGTGTGTTACAAATCTCATTTCACTGTCTAGTATTAATCCCAAGTTACGAGCTTCTGTTACCTTAGGAATATCTACACCGTCAACTACAAGTTTAGGGTTACATGAAATAGCTTTGTCTATTTGGGCCTTTGTACCTAATACTAGGAATTTTGATTTTAGTGGATTCAAGATTAAGGAGTTTTTTTTAGCCCAGTCATAAATGGCGTTCAGATCATTGTTAATCAGACACATAGACTCTACTGTGTGTTCAGGTTTAAAGGAGTGATAAAGTTGGGTGTCATCGGCATATAGGTGATAACTGCATGTTTGAAGATATTTAGGCATATCCGCAGTAAAGATAGAAAAAAGTATTGGACTCAGAATTGAGCCCTGCGGTACCCCTCTTTCCAGACCAGCCACTCTAGACAGATGCTTTGTTCTGTTTTGGTCCTCAGTCTCTACTATCTGTTCTCTTCCTATTAGATAGGTTTTAAACCAAGCACATGTTGCATCCGAAAATCCATAGTGAGATAATTTTGCAATGAGCAGTTCAGGATTTAAACAGTCAAATGCGCGGGAGAAGTCCAAAAGCACCAGTACGCTACACAGTCCAGAGTCTGATGCAGTGATCACATCATCCACTACCTTTGCGAGTGCTGTCTCAGTTCCGTGGTTCCTCCTGAATCCTGACTGATTTGGCGGTATTATATTTTCACTATTTATGAACTTTTCTATTTGATTGAAAACTACTCTCTCCAGCACTTTTGAAAGAGCTGGTAGAATGCTTATTGGTCTAAGATCTTTAAGCTCTTCTAATGAATTGGATTTTGGGATCGGTCTTACCATCACCTGGTATGTTCAAAAAATGACTATTTATAAGGTCGGGATCATTTAAATGGTATGGGATGGGAACGTTAGTCTGTTCATTAACAATTTTAATTTTATTTATATATTTCCAAAGCTGTTTTGGATCATGTATATTTTTATTTACATAGTAAAGGAAAAATGCTTTTTTCTCTCTTTCAATAGCCCCTGTTACCATATTTTTTAAACTTTTATAATACAATTTAGATGAGTCTGTTTTTTTGACGTGGGATTTAGTTAGTGCATCATCTCTAAGGGACATCATAAATCTGACTATGTTTGTAATCCAAGGTTTTGGACTCTCCTTGATAGTAATCTGTTTAAGGGGTGCATGCTTATCAAAAACGCCCAGAATACTATCATTCAGTTCCATTACCATGTCTTGTACACTCTCTGTTTTTAAAATTTTATGCCAACCAATTGACTGAAGGTCCTGGGTAAAAGACTCAAGCTTGATATCTTTAAATGATCTTTTCATCAGTTTTTGTACCACTGGTTTCGGTGTTTTAATTTCGAAGTTACTGAGAATTAGGGTATGATCGCTAAGGTCTTTATTATTTATTGTTATAGTTTTATTGCATCGCTGTGGTATATCAGTAATGATCAGATCTATTAAAGTTGCTGTCTCTTCAGTTAACCTAGTAGGCTCTTTTACTAATTGCGTAAGGTTCCGTTGATATAGAAAGTGTATCAGGTCTCTAGTTTTAGAAGTTTCTGGTTTTAGTAAATCTATGTTTAGATCTGATAGAAGACATGTGTATTCACAGCTAGCAAAAACATTTAATGACTCACTGAGGGAATCGAGCGCTGTAGAGACACTGACTGCTTCGGGTCTGTAAGCCGTACCAATAGCCATGCGAGCGCCAGGTAGCCGCACCTCTAGCCACATCTGCTCTAGTTGTGAGGAAGGATGATCACAAACCTTGAAACGTATACCTTGTCGAATGTAAAAACCTACGCCGCCACCCGTACGTTTCCTGCGAGCTTTATGTTTGAAAACATATCCATGAATTGACGGAGCTATCAGTTCTCCCCCCTCTTTAATCCAGGTTTCATTTAATGCAAGAATGTCAGGTTTGTGTGTTTCAATTGCGCTTTCTAATTCATCTCTACCGGTATTAAGTGATCTGGCATTCAAGAAACCTAATTTAAAATTATTTTTAGTTAACCTATCCATAATGAGATAACACAAAAAAGAAGACACTATTCGAATACTCCAAATAATCCAGTTTTTGTAGGTTAGTGTTTTTCTGTGGATATTTTTTTGAGCTGCCGCCTAGCTCACGATACATATAATAGCACACTTTGTTGTAAAATTTCGTTGAGTAAGATATAATAGCCATATTCGTAATTGCATAGGTAGAACTGTGAGACACTAATATAAAAAATAACAAAACCATTACTTTTTGATGGTAACCAAAAAGCACACAGTATGAAAGGCATAGTACACACAATGTGAAGCCACTAAGACTATCACTATTACTTGCAAAATTCTTATCTAGAGTAACACAAGGATATAAATAAATGCTCCATAAGTAAATATATAAACCGATAATAATGGTGGTCCGATGGAGTCACTTAACATTATCACTCTGCAGCTTCTTCAGGTCGTTCTCAGAAGCCACTCGAATAGAGGGCTGGTTTTCCGCCTTTCTAAGATAGATGTTTCCGTTAGTACTCCAGCAAAATCGGTATTCATTCGTGAAGAATACACATTTATTCAGTAAATGTTTTTATTAACTTATCACAATCACTTATATACAACAATACACACTGTCTAGTAAACTACGTATCTAACTACTGTAGAGGTGTTGCCTGCCCGGCGTGCGAAACTCAACTGCCCCTCTCTCCAGTGTCGGCCATATTTATAACATTGCTAACACGCCAGTGTCATTAGACTGTCCGTTGACAGTCTGTATTCTACATCTCTTCCTTTCTAAAAATAAAAAGGATTTGATTAGAGTTTTACATACTCATACATGCAAAATCAGTTTACAAACCATAACACTATTATTATGCCTTGATTAGGATTTTATTCTGATTGGATACTATCTTCAATACCATTGTCGTCATTTATTTCAGTATCAGAAGATGAGCCCGCATCTTGATCGTCACCCCTGAGAGAAGAGTCTTGATTTTGCTCTCTATTCATAAGCCTCCATTCTCCTCCAATTTTTTTTAAATGAACAACATTTCTGCGATATATTTCACCAGTTGTATCATTCCTGATCTCTACATCACCTGATTTTGGCGCAGATTTAGTTATCGTATGGGTCGATTGTGCAAAAGTTGGTGTCAGCTTGTTCTCTTTGTGGAAGTTCCTAACTACGACCTTATCTCCTTCGTGTAAATTATGATCTACTGCCTTACGCTTTCGATCACTATAGTTTTTTCCTATTTCTTTCACAATTTTGTCTCTGTCTTTGACTTCAGATTGTTCATCCTTGTTTTCAATATCTATATAAGATGGAATTTTATCGCGAAATTGGCGCTTATAAAATAATTCAGAAGGGGTCTTACCAGTTACAGAGTGAGGGGTACTATTATACATCATCAAATAGTAAAGTAGTTCTTCCTTCCAGTTCTTTTTTTCTATTTGACTTATCTTTATGCGTTTGAGAATACTTCTGTTTTGTCTCTCTACTTCGCCATTCTGTTGCGGCCAGTATGGAATAGTGCTATGTAGTACTATACCACATTCTTGAAGATAATTCCTAAATTCTTGACTGACGAACTGTTTCCCATTATCAGCAGTAATTGTTACAGGATATCCCAGTCGTGAAAATATTTCTTTGAGGAGCTTGATCATATCTGATGAAGTTATGCTTTTCGTAATTTTGATTTCTTTATATCGACTGAAATAATCAACCACCACCAATAAATAATCTCCTGAAGGCAAAGGTCCTAACAAGTCCATAGCTACATCAATCCACGGTTCTATTGGCAATTGACGACGTTTCATTGGAATAGGTGGGTTTGGAGCAGATACCAGTGTACAACTTTTACAGTTCCTTACCATGGTTTCTGCATCTTTGTCTATTTTCGGCCACCAGACTTTAGTGCGTAGTCGTTGTTTCATGCAAACAATACCTGGGTGTCCTTCGTGTGCCGCCATCAACACCCGTGTCCGCAATTTTTGGGGAATTACTATTCTGTTTCCTCGGAGTAAAATGTCATCTTGGAAACACAGCTCTGTTTCGAAAATTTTATATATGTTTACTGTGGGATCCCAAATGTGTTGGTATAGTCCTTGTCTTACCTTGGTGATTTCAGTATCTTGGCTCGAATTCTTCTTGATATCCTCTAATGGCACCGCTATCGGTCTAGAGTGCTCAATTATTTGGTTAATGTAATTGTCAATACCTTCACATAAATAATCAACCGAACTATATTC
The DNA here is from genome assembly GCA_912999785.1 of Hydriomena furcata. Classification (NCBI taxonomy): domain Eukaryota; kingdom Metazoa; phylum Arthropoda; class Insecta; order Lepidoptera; family Geometridae; genus Hydriomena; species Hydriomena furcata. The sequence goes on along the minus strand of OU538831.1, from coordinate 2,497,690 downwards.
ACTGGAACAAAGTCTGGACAATGGGTCAGCTATGTTAGATTTTCCAGGACGGTAAACAATTTTGTAATTGTAGGACTGAAGCCGAAGAACCCATCGTTCGATGCGAGCACAAGGCTTGGATTTTTTTCCAAATATTACCTCTAATGGTTTATGATCACTGATTAGCTCGAATTCTCTCTTACCATACAAGTACATTTTAAAATGTTCGACTGCCCAGACTAAAGCCAATGCTTCTTTTTCAGTCTGGCAGTATCTTTTCTCGCAATCTGTTAAGCTTTTGTTGCCATATGCAATTACTCGTGGGCCCTGCGAGTTTATTTGGATAAGAACTGCACCCAAACCGACTGGGCTAGCATCCGCGATAACCTGGGTCTTATCCTCTGGATCGTAGTATCCCAGTGTTCGAACAGAACTTAATGATTTCTTTAGCTGCAAAAAAGCGTTGTTTTGCTCAGTGGTCCAAACTTTCTCAATATTAGAATTTTTACCTAGCTTGAGTCTTAATACTTTCCGTAAAGATTCTGTGAGTGTGGCCAAATTCGGTATCCATTTGCCAACGAAATTGACAAGTCCAAGGAAACTTTGTAACTCTTCAACAGTATTTGGGGCCCGAAACGTTTGAATATTGTCAATATACTTATTTAAGGGTTTAATTCCTGCGTTTGATAACTCATGTCCTAAGAAGTCAATTTTATTTACTCCATAGACACATTTGTCATGATTCAGTAAAACATTGTTTTCTTCCAATACTTTAAGTGTTTCTTGTAGTCGTTGATCATGTTCAATTCTATTTGATCCAAAAATCACGATATCATCGATGAAGTTTACGGTGCCTTCACATTTCAAAAGAATGCGCTCCATTATTTTTTGAAATAGTTCTGGAGCACAAGATATTCCAAACATCAGTCTTTTGTATCTAAACATACCTTTGCTAGTTATAAACGTTGTAATGAATCGGCTGTCTGGGTGGATCTCACATTGATGGAATGCGTTTTTAACATCGAGCCTAGAGAATACCTGCGCTTTCTTGAAGTTTGGTAACAGCTGGTCCATTGTAGGAAGGGGATGGTTTTCCCGAACTATAGCTTCGTTAGCTCTTCGCATATCTATACAAATACGAACATCGCCGTTTTCTTTTAGAATTGGGACCATTGGTGATACCCATTTTGAAGGCTCTGTGACTTCTTCTATGATGTCGAGATTTAAAAGCTCTTGTAATTTTTCATTGATCTTGTTTTCCAATGGAATAGGTATTCTTCTATATGGTTGACAAACTGGTTTGGTTTCTGGTTCAATGGGGATTTCAATAAGAACGTCTTTGAATTTTGGGAAAGCAGAAACAGAAGCATTAGAGTTTGCTTGAGCTGGTACTAAAGCATTCACCTGAATTCCCAATTTCAGAACTCCTAAAGAAATTGACGTATTTTTTCCAATGATGTCTTTTGTTCCATCTTTTATGACATAAAACATTGCAATTTCTGTCTTGTTATTGACTTCGACAGTCGCTTTAAATGATCCCAAAACTACTAATGGTTCCTTGCTTCCATAAGCATAAAACGTCCTTTCCGGTGCTTTGTTCATCTCGAAGACATGAATTTTCTGCTTTTTCATTTCGCTCCAGGTCTTGTCAGTCAATAAATTACATTTGCATCCAGAATCAATTAATAGTTTTACGTGTTTTCCTCCCACTATACAATCTATTGTGGACTCTTCATCAACTTGAAATACATAATCAATTTCTTCTTCTTTTTGATCATCTTTCTCAATTCTCGATTTCTTTGCATATTTTGCATCTTTTGTACGTGGGTTGAATTGTCTTTTCATTGATTTCCTTGTACGGCATTGTTTCTGAAAATGTCCCGTTATCCCGCATTTATGACATTTAACTTTTCTAGCGGGACAATCCATTGATTGAGCAACATGTTTATAACTACCACATCTAGTACATTCTGTATTGTTTTTCTGCCTCACATCAATCTTATTGATAGCACTACTGCTGAATGTCTTCTGATTAAATTCTTCCAACTGTCTGTTTACATTTTCCAGGGTGTTCGCTTCGATTATTATATCTTCTAGAGACATACTGTCACCTCCTTTTAAGATTTTTTTCCGCAATTCACTCGAAGAACATTTTTCTGTAATCTGGTCTATTAAGTGTTCTTCTTTGTTGGTGAATCCACATTTATCAGCTTGTCTTCTTAAACGAACTAAAAATTTTTCGAATTTCTCTCCAGGTTCTTGCTTCATCAGCCGAAGAATGTGCCTCTCGTATACTTTGCTTTGCTTTGGTGCAAAGTAATCGTCTAGTTTTTTTAAGGCTATGTTGAAAATATCGATTGCCGGATCATCAGTAGAGAGCACATGCGCACCTGGTATATTATAATATATTTCTTGGAGACTCAGACCACCCATATGAAGTAGTGTCGCTCGTTTCTTGACTGGCTTTTCTATATTCGCAGCTTCCAGATAAATACATAGTCCTCTTTTCCATTTCTCCCATCTTACACCAATACTGTGTGGATCGCTATCACAGTCAAAGTTTTCAAGTGGTGGTAATGATGATGACATCATGTTTGGCTGAAAACAGGTTTGGCATAAGCCTTGTTGGTTGCACTGGTTTGTTAGTAGGTAGGTACTAAGTAAATATATTTATTTAAATATAGTAACAGCTAGCAATTGGTTCTACAGCGAAATTTAATTAAAATTGCTAATAGGTACTCATATTTGCTAATAAAATAACAAGAAAACTGGATATCAGTATTTAAAATTTACATGCATATTTTGCGCATTAGGTATTTTAATGAACAGAATTTTTACATACTAATAAATCGAACCCCGACTTGACTATTTATGTGTGCAATCATGTATTTAATACAGTCTACTTTCTACCTTACTTGGACCATCATAAACGTATGTCCATCATTTGGGCCGTTACTTTATGTGTCCATTCGATTAGTTAGAACGTCCATTGTTTTTATTTTGGACCAGAAATAAGCGTGTCTATTTTATTAGACCATCGCATTATTTTCCTTACGCTGTAAAATAATGTCTTGCACAAACAAATAGCTAGCCGTAGACATTGAATTTTCATAAAAATTTAATAGTTGTGGTTGTTTAAACTTTAGCTCTGTTCATAAAATATCTACCCGCAACTAATTTGTAATATATTGTTTACTTACGTTTTTACTCCTCGTCGCCACTGAAGAATACACATTTATTCAGTAAATGTTTTTATTAACTTATCACAATCACTTATATACAACAATACACACTGTCTAGTAAACTACGTATCTAACTACTGTAGAGGTGTTGCCTGCCCGGCGTGCGAAACTCAACTGCCCCTCTCTCCAGTGTCGGCCATATTTATAACATTGCTAACACGCCAGTGTCATTAGACTGTCCGTTGACAGTCTGTATTCTACAATTCGTCTTCGCAAAGTCTCGAGCCAGAAACAACAGCTTCCTTGCCCTTTGTGATAAGGATTCAGAAACAAACACGGGCACGGGCGGGCCGCCTAGTTTCATATGTGTTGAGTTAAGTTTGTCTTCCTTCTTTTTCCCTCTGTTCAAATTTCTTATTGAGTTGATAACGGCCTCCTTTTTAATTACACTTGTAAATTCCACTGTTATTGGACTGTGGCTCTCACTTTTTGTGTTAATTCTGTATATGTCTTTTATATCATAATCCTGAATACTCACGCATAGAGAAGTGCCCAAGTGAGACATCAAGTTGCAAAGATGACCTTTATTCTCAAGTTGACTGACCTTAGCTACATTGCGCAGTTCGATGCAGGAATTTTTTGACCTGCGCTCTAAAAGCTCCACTTTGTTTTCAAGCATTTCAATGTATTTTTGGCTATCCTGTTTCTCGGCCTCCAAACTAACCAACTTGCATTGGAATTCCTCATACTTCTGAGTTAGAAATTCCACCGATTTCGCTACCTCACTCACTTCGGTTTTTATGGAGCAAATCGTGGCTTGAAGCGAAGCAAATTGTTCTTCATGCTTGGTGTTCATATTAGCGAACAAAACCCTCATTTCCGCGACAGCTGACTGCATGCCACTATTACCCGGACTAGTCTCGATTTTACGTTTTGTCGACCTTTCACTTTGAGCAGAGCAAGAGCGATCGTCGTCATCCGAAGTGTTACTCAACGCCGTTATTTTTTCTGCTTGGTCTATGGGTCTCTGCTTGGACTTTGCAAGGGCCCTAGCCGCTCTTGGATGTAGATTGTCCGATGCAGTTGGAGTGGGTGCAGGCGGGGGGCTTCTTTTCAAAGGCATAATTGATGCTTTTAGTTAGTTTAACCTCCTTCGATTATTTAATCCAGTTGCGTAAGGATGTGCTTTGCAGCTATTTTCCTGTCAGGCGCTATCCGAAAATACCGAGTCTGTTCAAAACTGCCGGTAGACTTGATAACTTTGATACAGCAGATCGTAAACTCACTATTTGTATTCTTAATTTTCGCGAATAGTATGCCGTAATAAGGCTCGCCTTTAATTACTGATGTGAATCTAATGACACTGTTTGATATTATGCACTTGTAAGTCGTATCAATAAACTTTTTATCACTTTATGTATTTTTTGTGCACAGAGCGATTTGTGGAACGTATTACACTTTTGACCACCGCCAGAGAAAAAAAAAAGTAATAGGGTCTTAGTAATAGGGTCCCGTTTTTACCCTTTGGGTACGGAACCCTAATAAAAAAATATGATCAATTTGATCACTTATAGGTAGGTAGGTAGATAGTCTGTAGGTAAGTAGGTATTATCGCAACCTATTTTACGAGTACCTAGCTACCTAGCTATCACCTGATACTTAGTGCCAATTATGATCTAAATGTATTAGGGCCTATATAACAGAATCAGTTCGTCTAACTGTTCTGTAAAAAAATATAACGTAAGTACATAGGTACCTACCTATAATTCAATCCAGGCTAGTAGGTAAGTTTTATCTAATGAAGGCGGCCATTTTCTATCTAAGAATTTATCTATTTTTGACTAATGAAGGTATAATTCAATTCTTATGTGGCCAGGCCCAGTCTTGGCCCTAATTTAGTCGATTGTCAGTTATTTATCACGTAACAAAACCGAATTAACGAAAACACGCTACGTAGAACTATAGAGTAAATCATTCTTCCAACAGATGGGTAGGTATTATACAGGGTGTAGGTATTATAAGACTGCTCCCGATGTGATAATGGGAAAAAATATTGTAACAAATTTTCAAGTCAAATTTAAATAAAGCTGTTTAATTAAAGTGATATGAAAAAATCTTGCGACAATCTATGGGGTCTTCTCTTACTCGGGACTCTGGATAGTTCAGTTGTGGGATCGATTCTTACCAAGTACAAACATTTGTGTGATGTATATGAATGTTTGTTCTGTGTCCGGGTGTTACAATAATCATAATTTACATGATGACAAACATGTTGTGCCGACCACACAACCGACCGCCTGCCTGACGTCAACCCTCTTTAAGAATATTAAACATTATATTATTATTATATTTATTACATGCCTATTTATATTATACTATATGCATGTGCCTAATTACGAAAAAGTATTTGTTACATAAGTAGGTACCTAATTATATTTATCAGTAACCTGGTATCCATATTACAAGCTAGCTTAGTTTGGAGCTAGACGGCGCTGAATAAAATGTCTACCAATATTTATTCATTATATATTCCTACTATATGTCTGTCTGTGCTCCTTGAGCCTTCGAAATGCCCAATTCGTTCTGCGGTCTGTCTAATTTCTTGCGCAATAAATACAAAGTCGGGAGCCATAAAACAACCTAGTTTCATTCGAATTGTTTGAACACAAGCGAAGCAATGTTTATGGTAGAACTCGACAGTAAGGTTCGAAGTTTTTTTAAGCCAGTATTAGGTTTTGTCGCACGACTTGTTTCAGGTTTCGACAAATAAACTTATTGCTTACAACCCACCAGTAATCAGCTTGTAAATTTTAAAATATTAATTAGGATTACGGATACGATCAAGTACGGTAGACACAGACTCAGGCGCTCCTTGTAGATGACTAAAGGGGTTCAGAGGCACTTTCAAACATTAAATACTTATCTATATTTAGTACATGCCTACATTTTGCAGCCCATCACCGTGAATTTAAAGCTCACTTATTCAAAATGGACACTAAATTACCATAATAATTACGACTGAATTACACTGTTCTTACTTTTGAGCATTTAGAAAGGCGAGCTATCGTTATAAGAGTTTTCTACCAGCAAACCTATGAGGCTAGGGAGAGGCTTCGTTCGAACCCACGGCCTTCGGATGTAAAGCCAGGATACCTCCCGCTTGTCCAACGCAGCTTTAGACGTGTAGTATTGATCCCTAAATAATGCGACCGCGGGCACGTAGCTGGATAAATGGCGGGTACGGTATGTATTCGTAACAATTGTTACCTAATCTGGAACACTACGGCAATGTTACGTCACTAGAATAAAACAGGATCACGACTGTAATCCCCAAGTACGGTAGACATCCTCTCCGATCTCAAGACGCTTAGATCCTTTGAAGATGTCTAGTGGGGGTAGTCAGAGGCACGTCCAAATATTAGGTAGAATAACATTGAATAACATTCACCTAGAATGCTAACTACTGCAAAATGTGGGCATGTGCCAAATATAATGTTTGGACGTGACTCTGACTACCCCCACTAGACATCTTCAAAGGATCTAGGCGTCTGGAGATCTGAGAGGATGTCTACCGTACTTGGGGATTACAGTCGTGTTCCTATTTATTTTATTATTTTTATTTTGTTACGCCACTTTGTTTCGGACCGAAACCACAAATAGGAATGGTAGAGACATTCGCTGATATGGGCTCTTTCAATAAGGTCGTACGATTATTATAATGTACAATTATTTCACTTATTATGTACCTTCCCATAATGCCGGAGACACACTTACGTGTCGTGTCGTGGCGCGACACGCCACTAGCTAATCGCTTTCATACATTTAGTATGGTTAGAGACATATTTGGGTGTCGTGTCGTGTCGCAAACGCTGTCTTGCGATTGGCTAGTGGCGCGACACGCCGCGCCACGACACGTAAGTGTGTCTCCGGCATAATAGGTTCCTTTTTTAGGGTTCCGTACTCAAAGGGTAAAAACGGGACCCTATTACTAAGATTTCGCTGTCCGTCTGTCTGTCACAGGGCTGTATCTTTAATAATAATAATAATGTTTATTTTTAAAAGAAAAGAAGTTTTGGTATCTTAACATAACATAAAATTGTCCTAAATATTCCAAACTAGGACTAGGACTAATAAAACCTGTATAGTAAGGTCACAGGGATCTCATGAACCGTGTTAGATAGACAGTTGAAATTTTCACAGATTATGTACTATTGACGATATAACAACAAATAGTAAGTACTAAAAACAATAAAATAAATATTTAAGTGGGGTTACAACAAACGTGATTTTTGTTGTAACCCTGCGTGTGGGAGTCCGACTCGCACTTGGCCGGCTTTTATTTCTACTTAAAAAAATTATAGCAGCAAAATATATATGAGAAGCAGAAAAAGTTGAGTGCATTCATTTGTTAAAATAAGTTAATACAATCTTACCCTGAAAGTTAAAGAACCGGCCGAGTGCGAGTCGGACTCGCGCACGAAGGTTTCCGTACATTATCTATAAAAAACGATAAAAAACACGTTTGTTGATGCCCCACTTAAATATTTATTTTATTCTGTTTTTAGTATTTGTTGTTATAGCGGCAACAAAAATACATCATCTGTGAAAATTTCATTTTCACTATTACGCTTTATGAGATACAGCCCTGTGACAGCCAGACGGACAGACAGACCGTCCCGTTTTTACCCTTTTGGGTACGGAACCCTAAAAAGTTGTTACGTACAACTTTGTATTCTTCCCGCAAGCATCGTTAAAGTGCTATAAAGGTTTTATAATGGCTTTTACGGGCCCTTAATATAGCGAAACGATTACAATTTATAATTTATCTTCGCGACTTCTATACTTAGTTATCAACGTAGGCGCCGGCTGGATTATTTCCAGGGGTGCATATAGGTACACATTAGCTAATTAAATATAAATAACTAGTAGGTAAAAGCCCTCGCAACTTCATTCACATAAAGTTATTTTAAACAGACTTCATTCAACCCCCTTCAATTTCGTTAATAAGCTATTTGACACAGTATCACTACATAGTATAAAGCAGTCGCTTTCCGCTTCCCGCGTCTGTATGTAATATGTAATATGTATGTATGTATGTTTGCTTATATCTTTAAAACTACACAACAGATTTTGATGCGGTTTTTTTTATAAATAGAGTGATTCAAGAGGAAGGTTTATATGTATAATACATGCATAATATAGTAGAGAAACACTGATAATTTTAGAGGTTTCTAATGTGATGTCGTAAATAAACACATTTTTTTGCGCTTACATTGCAAATGCTGGCTGAACCCCACGAGATATATCAAAATAATGTACTACAGTATTGTACACCTTAAAAACGTCTACAAAAAAGTCAACGATGGTATTAGAAATGTCTTACGCACAGCGAAGCGGGCACGGGTCAGCTAGTGAAAAATAAAGTGATGTTGATAGTAATTTATGTAAATGATGCCTTTAAAAAGCGACATTGAGTAAAATAACTTGAAAATATACATTTTTTTTAAACCACATTATTAAAATTATTTATCTTTAGTCACGTGACACAAAACGGTCAGGATGGTGGTGAACGGTGGTCGAATCGACGATGACGTAACATGCTTGTCAATATGTCTTCGCCTTCCTTGAAAAACTTGACGTTTGCTTGTTGACAAGCATGTGACGTCACAGAAACTAGTGCGTTGCCATTTGCATATAGAAGCGTTTGGCAATCTAAAGTGGTTTTTAAAATCTTGTCAAATAGCCTATTTCTTTCTTAGTGCTCGGAGTGCCCAGGAATTGAATTCTTCTTCGGTCAGGTGATATCATGCATATAAGAAGCATATAAGAAAGTACCTAGGCTACTTTGCGAGCGAAGTCATACGCAGATGCTAGTGCTTAATTATTTTGTAAAACGTGTTTTAATGCGAGTTTAGTAATCTATAGTACTTTCACTTTGTAAAAACGATCTTAAGATTCTAATTTGTGAGATGTTAGTATGAGCATCGGTGGTTCAGTGGTAGAATGCTCGCCTGCCACGCGGGCGGCCCGGGTTCGATTCCCGGCCGATGCAAGTATATTTTTGTGTTTTTTTACACGATTTACAAATTTTAAATACTTACATACTTATAAGTACTTACAAAAAATTGCAAAACGTATATTATATAAATTTATGCTTTTTTAACCCGATGTCCCGAATATAAACACAAACTGTGGACACAGAAATGAATAAACTCATTATTTTCAGTACAAACATCGTTTGGACTGTTTTTATATTTTCGTGAATAAAGGATTACCTACACAGACAAAAAAGGGCCGGTAAAAAATATAATTTATATATATTCTTTTTTTATTAAATAGGTGCATAGGTAGGTAGGGTCGTAATTTCTCAAGTGTATGAATGCCTAATTAGTAAACCGCATAAAAGAAAACACAAAAAGCATTATGCATCGGCCGGGAATCGAACCCGGGCCGCCCGCGTGGCAGGCGAGCATTCTACCACTGAACCACCGATGCTCATACAAATAACTCACAAATTAGAATCCAAAGAACATTTTTACAAAGTGAAAGTACTAAAGATTACTAAATTTGTATAAAATCATGTTTTACAAAATTATTACCTCACTAGCTGACCCGTGGCGCCGTGCCCGCTTTGCTGGGGGACCGATAGTTTCACATCTGGTATTCCAATCTTTAAAATAAATTATAGCCTATATGTTGCCGAGGACTAATAGCTACATAGCAAAATAAGTTTTATTAAAATTCGTCCAGTAGTTTTTGCGTGAAAGCCGGACAACAGACAGATAGACAAAAATTTCAAAATGTTTTTTTTTGGCTTGTGTTACTTGTATAAAGGCCCCTAGGAGTATTTTTTTTAGTTTTTATTCAATGTAGATAATCATACATTTTAGGAATACTAGATTTTACCAGCAGCTTCGTTTGCGTGGTAGGTACCTGGAAATTTGTAGCCTATAAGCTATTTCAGGACATAGGCTGTCTATATTTTAAGTTTCATCCAAATCCGTTTGGGTGTGATTGAGCCACAAACATCCAAACATAACCACAAACTTTCGGATTTATAATACCTACCTATTAGCACAATAAAAATAAATGTAGACTTTTACCCGAAATTTTATCGTAAAACATTGAAATTCTTCAAAAAAAAATTATGAAAGTCGCATAAGTTCATCCCAAGACTTTAAACTATCTTTACATTAAATTTCATGACAAGCCTAGCGTTTTGGCCATGGTAACGTCACAGACAGACAGACAGTCACTTTCGCATTTATAATAGGCCTATTAGTAAGTAGGTTATATAGAACTCAGCAAATCTCACTTCAGCAATTGATTCTATGATGAAATGAATCTACGTGACTTTTACAAAAGAGAATGTAGGTATGAAGATGATTTCTACTTAGCAAGTGTAATCTTCATTTCATAGCTGTATCGTAATTTTAAAACGTTAATACAAGCATCGGTGGTTCAGTGGTAGAATGCTCGCCTGCCACGCGGGCGGCCCGGGTTCGATTCCCGGCCGATGCATAACTTTTTTCAAGATTGTTTTTATAAGTTTTCAAAAACATATTTGGCACATGCTCATATTTTGCAGTAGTTTCCATACGTGACAGGTTTCAAGCCCATCGCCGCTTATAAGAATACTAACTGGTTTTCTCACGATGTTTTCCTTCCAAAAATACTTAAAATTAAAATACTTAAGACATAAATAAGTTCATCATTAATCAGACGAAGCTCTTAAGAAGCATTTAAACTCAAATAGCAGTCACCTATCGATTTTTTACGATGCTTAGGTCATTTTTTTTCAAGAAATCTACCCCACAGGTCTTTGTTGGTCTTATTTGGCATTTCGTTGGTATTTTCTGCAAAGTTGCTCCAAATCTGGATTAGTCGACCGAATGCGATGCTACATTACGATAGTGCTGAGCTAAACGAGCTCGGTTACGAAATGTATTTTTAAGGGGGATATTTCAAGTCCTTGTTTCTTAAGAGGCTGTCGGCATATTATCGCGATGTCACCATCATCATCGTATCAGCTGTAGGCCTGTCCATAGCTGAACATAGGTACTTAGGCCAACATTTTTAATACAAATATAAAATCATGCCTGTTTTCACGGCTTTCCACTTGCTACAATCCTGACATACGAGTACTCCTTCTGCTTCATTCACTCTCATCACATTCCTCATGCATGCTCGTCGGTTTAAAGTACTCTTGACCTGGCCTTTTTTCAAAACGTCACCAATTTCCAAGAAAATACACCGAGGTCTTCCTTTTCCAATGGTCCCATTCACACTCGCCTTATATCCCTGTTTGTCAGTCTTTACTACACACTTACTTGCATGTCCACTGTGCCCAACCACCTGCACTAGGGATGATCTCAACGGGGCTACAGATAGAGCCGTCGTGGCCACCTACTATTCGAAAACAATTAAAAAAAAAATTAAGCATCGACACGAAAAGAAGAAAAAGTATTTCTTCATTCATTCCTCTGCATTTCTAAACCTCACACAGTCAAAGTTGTTGAAAATTCCTGTTGGTCTCGGTCGCTTTTATAACGGTGGCCGCTTTTTAGTAAACTAGCTAAGTGAGACTGCACTGTGATAAAGATCATAGCTGCATAGTAGATCCATAAAATGCGAATTCAAACTATCCGAACTCCGCCCAGGTCAGTTTGCTGAGTTTGTTCTAATTTAGCATTTCGGTGTATTTCCCGTTGAGTCTGTACTTATGTTGCTAAAGTAAATAGGTGGTTTATCGAAATGCTTTTACACGGGCGAGTGGTATAGAGTATGCACCAATGCAATATGCAAGTACTATTGTAGTTGCCCGTGTAAGAGATACATTGAACACTTGCATCATTCCTCTTCGTAATGGAATCAATAACAATTATAATTTCAAAACTAATAACCAATTAAATCTTTTCGTAAATTAAATCTAATATACTCGCAGGTTTATCTAACAAGATACCTACTTTTCTAAAACAAAAACAAACAAAAAACAAATTTTGGCTTGTCCGGTAAAAATAAATGGACAACCTTTCCACCGCGCTTTGCCCACTCCCTATAGGTTCGGTGCTGTGCGGCTCAATGCTGAGACGGGGACCTATTTGCCTCCACATAGCACAATATGCTGTTGATTTTTATCTATTGTTATAATCCTCTTTTAGTAATAGTGTTGTGCTTATTTTGTAGAAAATAAATATTATTTCTTTCTTTCTTTTCTTCCTGGTACCTACTAGTAGGTACCTAAAGAAGGTACGACCAAATCGCTCTTAACAATCAGGCTGCTACAATGATTTGTAAATAGTTTTTAAGTCCTGTGTGTGTAGGTATATTTAGTAGGTAGGTACAATAAAGGTATTATACCTATTCTATTTTAAACAGAGAAAAACTCGTTTAATTCTGATGCTGGCCCTTTCTAGGTACCTATTTCATGAAGCATCTGGCCTTTCCTTGAATAAATCAGCATGTTCTTTTGCTGAGCAATAATCTGATGCCTTCTTCAGACGTAGACTTTTAATGGAATAGTGCACTTCAGTGGAGCTCGCCAACTAAATTGGAATGTCCATTCAGAGTACAATCGGACTCCACTATAAGTTCTTGAACAATTGCTTTCTGAAGTATACGAAGGTACTCGTAGATAGATAGATAGAAGATAGAAAATACTTTATTGCACACCATAAAAAGAAATAAAACATACATAATAAGAATACACAACAACAAAAAAATATGCTGAACAATGGGCGGTCTTATCGCTAATCAGCGATCTCTTCCAGACAACCTTTGGATGGAGAAGGACTGATGAAAATTATATGGGGCATTGATGATGCAAATTTATAGTGCGACTTACATTTGAAATAAAAATAAAATAACTACATAATACATATTTAAGGAAAAATAAAAAGAAAGCAAACAACTCAGCGACAACAGGACAGATAGTGTTCCCTTAACATGGATTTAAAAATAGGGAGAGATTTAGCACTCCTAACAGTCACAGGCAGCGCATTCCACAACCGAGCAGCCTGCACTGTAAAAGAGTTATCATAATAGGAGGAGGAGTGAACAGGTGTCTTAAGTTGGAAAGTTTCGGAGGAGCGCAAGGAACGAGGGTTGGATTGATGGAGGAATTGGAAACGTTCTTTAAGATAGGAAGGTGAAGAAGGGTTAAATAAAATATTATATAAAAGATTTAAAAAGTGAGTATTCCGACGAAGACGTATGGGTAACCACTTGAGCTTACTGCGAAACTCCGAAACATGATCATACTTGCGTAAACCAAATATGAATCGTATTCCGAAGTTTTGCAGTCGCTCCAGTTTATTTAGCTGCTGTTCATTAAGGTCTAAGTAACATGAATCAGCGTAATCTAGAATTGGAAGAAGGAGTGATTGTGCAAGCGAGATTTTGGTGGCAATGGGAAGGAAGTTCCGTAACCTTCTGAGAGAACCCACTGAGGCAAACATACGACGGCTGATTTCAGTAATCTGCGGTCCCCACGAAAGTTGCCTGTCGATGAGTACGCCTAGATTTTTGACCGTTTCACTCTGAACTAAGTGAGTACTATTAAAAACAACTTGAGGAAGACTAGTCCAATCTATCTTGGCTACCATTCGTAGGTACTTCAATAGCGATTACTTTTACTTAGCTCTTGAAGAAGGTGAGGATTTTATTTATTCAAATTCAAGACAGAAAAACGATTGGTAAAACTGTTCAAGATATAACTATATCGTTTGAAACTTCGAAACCACTTTTTAACCGACGTAAAAAGAAAAGGTTCTTAATTTGACATGTATCTATATTTTTTTTTAATAATTTAATCATCTTGTAAATCTACGTGGTAATCATGTTTCGATGTTTTTTTTCTATTGTGTAGAGAATAGTCCCAATATGGTAATTTTTTAATGATATTCACGTTGGACTGCATTATATCTATATGCTATAATTTTCTTCGTTATACTTTAAAAATGTAATTATTTCGTTTTACTTAATTAGCTCTAAACCCGAAAATATGTAACAATTTTTAGGAGTTTCAATGTATTACGATAAAGTCATCTAAAATGGATTTCTTGAAAATACGCGGACGAACTCGGAGGTGAAAGCTAGTAGGTACTTACCCTATATAGGCCTATTATGCAACTTTTTGTATATTTTCGCTCTACGCAGCATCGCACCAAAATGAAATGAGGGCCTCTTACGACTCTTGTTTATCTAATCAACTATTATATTCATGGTAAGGGAGAAATAAGTCGTCCTTACTCGGAATAGACCCACTGCATAATTGATGCGGTCATCCGGTTAGCCGTATTACTGTGTCGTGTGAAAATAAGATGTCAAATCGATAGTCTAACTTTATACTATGTAATTTTATGTATGTGTTAGTCTGTAAGATATTTATTAATGTGAGCAAATGTACTTTTATAGCCTGAAAGAATATTATTAATATTATTTTTATTATTATAAAATTATTATATCTCAATGATCCTCCTTTATAACCCTTTTTGTAGTTTTATTATTATTATTATTATATTTCTCTTAATATAATATTGAAACATTGTGTATATTTGTATATATATATTTCTATTTGTGTAGGTATATATATTGTTAGTTTTTAAGTTTTCATATAAATTTTGTTGCTTGTACACTGCCTTCCACTGTTACTTTGCTCGCTACATTCCATCCTTAGGTTGACTGGAAGAAATCGCTTTTAGTGATAAGGCCGCCCATTGTACATAATTCTAAAATATTGTTTTTTAATGTTTTGCTTGTTTATTTCTGGTGTACAATAAAGTTTTATCTATCTATCTATCTATCTACTTCTCGAAATATGAAATTTCGGTATAAGTGAAGCTCACGGACCTAAGCCAAGTGAGTATCACTTTAGTTTTGTATGGTGTTGGAGTCGTCTTGTAAAAACTTTCGAATAGTTATTATTATTATACCATCTTTTGGGGTAGAGTTATTAGTTGTTATGAGTTATTAGTAGTATTCATAATTTAGTAAGTAAGAATACTTACTTGTGTTCCTATTTAGCTATTTACTGCAACTGTAAATTGTTTGTAAATATAATCAAGTCAAGCAATTTTAGTAAATGAGCGTTATTATAAGTAAATTGGCTAATTTTAACCTAATTTTCTTTGAGACCACACTTACCAGGGGTTGGATGGGTTACCCATGCAACCCATTACCTGCAGTTTAAAGTCCAAGTCCTAGTTCTTAAGTTAATAGGCTTTGAATAGTGCGGTAAGCACTATACAGGCGCTATCTATACCAAAATCATCCCTTTTGCGTTTTTGTATTATTTTAGAGATGTCTTTCGTATTTTAAAGTAGTCTATTTTTTATTCGAGCATTATATCTACATCTACAGTAAACATCTTAATCCGTTTTGTCGTTTAGGCCTGATTGAGGCAGAAACACTCACAAACTTTCGCATTAATAATATTATTAGGATTTCATTGAAGTATTACTATCAGTGATCCCTAGTTCTCATGGTTGCTTAATTTGAGGCTTGATGGCGCTATGTGAAATGCCCGCATATATTTATTTATTTTATTGAAGGGACTAAAAACAATGACACAACAAATATGAATCTGGTAAGGGAAAGCGAAACCTTTTTAAAAATCAGGGAACCATAGAACAAAGATTAATTTCACTGCCCACGCTTTAAAAATACATGTTTTTAAAGCTCGGCTTAAATTGACGATGCTATTAAGGTGAATAATTGGAGATTTGCGCCTGTCACCCTTATAATCCGTGGCTTGGTGAACAGCTCACAGAGATTAAGTAGGCATATTTTCCATACCTACCTGACTTAATTCGGAAAGTTGTCTAAAGAAAGTAGGTTGAGTGAGGAAAGTTTTCTAAAGAGGGTTGATGTCAGGTAGATGTGGGATAAGGCCAAGAAGAAGTCTAAAGAAAAGTATTTTCTGTTTTTTTATTACCAAAATAGTTTTTTTTTAAACTTTGTATTTTTTATCTTTATTTTTTAGAATATCCGATTTTGTTTGCCTTTTACCTTATACCGACGCTTTTAATAAAGCCCGCCGGCGCCGTGTCGGTTAGTGTAAAAAGCCTAATTCCATCTACACTAATTAAAAAGAGAAATAACATTATTTTTGTATTTTTGTTTGTAATTAATAAACCAAAATACACCTTAAAAATTTTCATGTAGGTATCAAAAGCTGCATTATCAGCGAGTAAGGTCTCAAGCTATACTACTCGTATATTTAAAAAAATGAGAGATCTTCGTCAAAACCTTAGGTGTCAACAATTTGCCCATAACCTTGTTATTATATCCGTGCTAGTCATTCAATAAAAGTAGGTAAGTATCTAGTCAGCAATTTAACTCTACGTGACTTTAAAAGTGAAAGTATCAAAAATACACATATTGATTGAGAAATATTGAACTATACATCTTCGTTCATATTGGATTCATAAATTCTGACATATAGATATAAGCATCGGTGGTTCAGTGGTAGAATGCTCGCCTGCCACGCGGGCGGCCCGGGTTCGATTCCCGGCCGATGCATGAATCTTTTTTTATTATTTCTGTTTTTTATACCTGAAAAATGATCATACTTAAAATTAATTTACTTTGATTTTGATTGATTAATGAAATTAATCTTTACTAATAACGGTTTGCGTACCTAAGGCGACAAACCACTTGACCGACCATTAATTGGTTTGTTGTAGAGTTAAATCATTCTGCGTCTCTACCATGATTGACAATCAATATCATCATTTTGATGTTTGAGCGTTTTGGTGAATCCCGGCCGTGCATTAAAATTAAATACGCATAAAAACACGTGCTCAAAACGAAGAAGGAAAACATCGTGAGGAAACCAGTTAGTATTCTTAAAAGCGGCGATGGGCTTGCAGCCTGTCACGTATGGAATGCTAACTACTGCAAAATGTAGCATGTAGCATCTAACTACCCTCACTAGACATCTTTAAAGGATCTAAGCGTCGGAAATCTGAGAGGATGTCTACCGTACTTGGGGATTACAGTCGTGATCCTATTTATTTATTTTTTCTAATCCCGCTGAATACAACCCTTTAGCATCCTTATATACCGAAAGGAATACACCCTAAGTTACTAGTTTCTAGGACCCGTGTGCGTTGATAGATCAGTCAGTCAGTCAGTAAGTTTTATTATTTAGATTGCAGTTGTGATGATATTTCATCACTACATAGTATAAAGCAAAGTCGCTTTCCGCTTCCCGCGTCTGTATGTCTGTATGTATGTTTGCTTATATCTTTAAAACTACACAACGGATTTTGATGCGGTTTTTTTTAATAGATAGAGTGATTCAGGAGGAAGGTTTATATGTATAATAACATGCTACCCGTGCGAAGCCGGGGCGGGTCGCTAGTTTTAAAATAAACCTGTAAAACGTAAAATACGACTTCGACAACCGATACCGGCCGGTATAACTAAAACCTGGCACAAATCGACTTTAGATAGTTTAGGGCCCATCTGTTTCAGAAACTTAGCCAATTCCAAACGCTGCGTGGAAGGCAACAAAAAATAAATGTTGCCAAAATAGTTTTTGCTCTCAATGTTGGATGATTAACGACCAACCCCTCGTGTAATGATTACTATTCACTGTATAAGCTTCCGCTTGCGGCTTCGTTCACGTGGTATCTAGATAAAAACCAGCCAAGTGCGAGTCGGATTCGCGCATGAAGGGTTCCGTACCATTATCTATAAAAAAAGGCTTGTTGTTATAGCGGTAATAGATATACAGCCCTGTGACAGACAGACGGGCAGACGGACAGACGGACAGACGGACAGCGAAGTCTTAGCAATAGGGTCCCGTTTTTACCCTTAGGGTACGGAACCCTAAAAAAGGCAAAAAACACGTTTGTTTTATGGGAGCCCCACTTAAATATTTATTTTTATTCTGTTTTTAGTATTTGTTGTTATAGCGGTAATAGAAATACATAATCTGTGAAAATTTCAACTGTCTAGCTATGACGATTCATGAGATAATAGCCCTGTGACAGACAGACGGACCGCGAAGAGACGGACCGCGAAGTCTTAGTAATAAGGTCCCGTTTTTACCCTTTGGGTACGGAACCCTAAAAAGTAGCCTAATATGATATACCAGGGCATACGCTATGCATATTCCAAATTTCATCCATATCGGTTTGGGCGTGATTGAGCCTCAAACATACAAACATACAACCTCACAAACTTTCGGGTTGATAGGATAATTTAAAAGTCCGTAAAAAAATACTAAAAGTAAGGATATGCATCGGCCGGGAATCGAACCCGGGCCGCCCGCGTGGCAGGCGAGCATTCTACCACTGAACCACCGATGCTTATATGAAAGTATTAAATATTACCTATTCGAAATTATTATGCTGCATTATTGCATAAGGTCACGTAGAGAATCTATTACGAATGAGAATATGCAATTTTTTACGTTTTCAGAATAAATGTATTCTTCGCAGTTGAACCGTGTTGGCAAAGTGGAAATGTACTTTACCTCTACTTTCAATCCGAATGGTTCGAGTTCCGTCCCATGCAACAATAGATAAAACAAATAAGAATCACGACACTTATCCCTATTAGTGTTTCCGGAACCGGTATTCTTTGTAAGAACCGGGAATTTCGGTACTTTTTGAAATCAGTACCGGGATTTCCCGGTTCTTTCGGTATTTTCGGTTCTTGGCAGTTTTTGATTTATAAAACAAGTGATAAGGTTCAAAAGTCAACTACAATTAAGATCGACGAGAATAGATAACATTAAGAATGAATATATATCAGAAAAACGATATAGAGCCGATAACAGGACCAGAGGTTCAACGCGCGCTTTGCAGCATGAAATATAGCAAGAGCCCAGGTGCAGATGGTGTTACCACCGAAGCCTTAAAAATCGGAGAACCAGTACCACTCCCACACCTTACAAACCTTTGTAACTACATTCTTCAGACCGGTTCTTCTATCCTCATAATTTCTGCCACTCCACCATTATACTCATACATAAAAAGGGTGAAAAGTCCGACATTTGCAATTATCGTCCCATCAGTCTTATCTCACACCTTTTTAAACTATTCATGAAAATTATTGAAAATCGAATATCCGGTGAGCTCGATTTACATCAACCACCAGAATAAGCGGGTTTCCGCTGTGGCCTCTCCACGACGGATTATTTCCATTCCCTTAACCAGCTCTTAGAAAAACATGTAGAATTTAATATCCCACTTTATCTTGCATTTGTAGATTACTCAAAAGCTTTTGATAGCATAAAACATAAACCATTATTCGAGGCACTTTCTAATCAGAACATAAATTAAACGTACATTCAACTTATCCGTAATATCTATAGCAATAGTACAGCATCCATAAAAACCTCACTCACGGGGCTCTCTTTCCAAATTGTAAAAGGCGTGAAACAGGGAGACCCGCTTTTTCCTAAATTGTTTACAGCTACTTTGGAAGAAGTGTTTAAGCGATTGAAGCCCAAATGGGCTGAGAAGGGCATCGTCGTCGGAGATAGCAGGCTAACAAACCTGCGCTTCGCCGACGATATTGTCCTTTTCTCCCCCACAGCTGCAGAACTAGGCGATATGCTTCAAGGACTGAACCAAGCAAGCCGACCAAGATGTGGGACTCCGAATGAATATGAGTAAGACAGCTTATAAGGCACGAAGAGGAGATTGTACGTGGAGAATGTGGAGATTGAGTATGTTCATGAGTATGTGTATCTCGGCCAGATAGTTTCATTCCAGGCACAACAAAACAAAGTTGCTCGACGCACCGAAAACGCCTGGATAAGCTTCTGGTCGATGAAACATCTTATGAATGGCGAACTGCCACTCTGCAATAAGCGCAGACTTATGGACATGTGCATTCTCCCAATTCTAACGTACGGTGCACAGACTTGGTTCCCGACAGCTCATGAGAGATACCAACTCGAGGTTTGCCAAAGAGCCATGGAGCGTAGTATCTTAGGAGTCAGACTCACAGACCGCATACGAAACACGATACTACGCTCCAAAACAAAAATAGTTGACGTCACCCATAAAGTGGCCAAACTCAAATGGGATTGAGCAGGGCATGTCGCTTACATGCCGGACGATCTTTGGGCCAAAATAACAAACGATTGCTCCCCACAAACTACACGTCTTCGAGGCAGACTGGACTGGAGATGGCAGGACGATCTCGACAGTCATTTAAATGACTGGCGCAACTTAGCTGAAGATCGAAAGGTGTGAAAAGAAGGGAGGGAGGCCTTTGCCCTGCAGTGGGACGATATAGGCTAAGATAAGATACCGGCCCCTAAAATTACTGTGGTTTTGTTTATAATATCACAAAAATCATATTAGGAGTATGATAATACGTCGTATTTGAAGTAAATTACATTCTGTCACCATTGTTTGGTATGAGGAACAACGTAATACTTACCTTGAAGTCAAACGCGCGACACTTTTTCCTTACTTTTCGCACGTGGCGAGGCCTGCGAGGCCCGCCGAGTTATAAAAATAAAATTCCCGAAAGTACCGAAAGAACCGGGAATCAAATTAGATTTCCCGGTTCCTTTTTACTGACAAAAGAACCGGGAATTCCCGGTACTTTCGGTACCGGGATTTCCCGGTTCTGAACCCTAATCCCTATGTACGATAGACAATAGATATCTTTTAAGATCTACAGCTGCTCAGATCATCAGTGTCTAAAGGGGGTAGCCAGAGCCCAACATTACATTTGACATGCCCACATTTTGCATGAAAACTGTTGCTCAAGTCAGAACGGTCAATGAAAATATCGTGAGGAAACCAGTAAAGGTAGGTAAGTATTCTTATAAGCGGCGATGGGCAGTGGGCACAGACACACATATGAGCTTAAACGTACTCAGCATATACCTCGTGTCCTCAAAAACTAATTACAATCCCCTCCAAGATGACCAACCAGGTAGCTCAATAATTATATCTTCTAAGTCTAGATAGCTAGATGTCCGGAAATTAACCTCGCTTGTTAGGTAGGTATTTATTTTACGAGCTAGCTCCGGAACAGACACATTTGTTTCGAAACGGAATTCATTTAACCTTAAACCTGTGAGTTCTTTGTCTGTGCATTTGTAAATACAGAGAACTACAAATTCTACAAAATATTTTATACAGACATACAATTTACTCAAAAGTCTACTATCTACCTAAGAAAATAAAAAATAAGGATAAATTCAAAATCAAAAATCATTTATTTCAATAAAATCACAAGGATCACTTTGAAACGTCTTAGGAACTAGGTGAAGCTACGCCGATTCCACGCGACCAAGCCTAGAAGAATCAGGCAACAAACACGGCTTGGGGTCTTATCTTTTTTTTCAATGATCCTTTCCTTAATGCTATGTAGAGCTCCAGTGTGGTGCTGATCGAAGAAGGTGAAGACTCAAACAAGAATAATAAAATTAATAGTACTACTCAAGTATGTACAACAATAAAAAAAATAACTAAAGAGTTTCAGATAGGCTGACGACTGTAATCCCCAAGTACGGTAGACCAACTCTCTGATCTCCAGGCGCTTAGATCCTTGAAGATGTCTAAAGGGCAGTCAGAAACACGCTTAAACATTACATGTTGGTAGTACATTCACATTTTGAAATATAATTCGTATACCATCGTCACTTACTGGTTTTCCTCGATTTTTTCTTTCACCAGAGCTCGTGTTGACATTTATAATGCTGTAACGTTCTACAATTGGCACATGCCCACATTTTGCAGTAGTCAGCATTCCATACGCGACAGGTTACAAACCCAAAATAATGCTAATAATATATTATTCCTGACCTTATGCTACTTAAGTGGGATCGGCACAATGTGTACTTATTCCATTTCCCTCTATCAGTCGTCATCTCATCACTCACTTCTTTTTTATCCTTATCATCTTTCACACAGTGAATATAATTATAATTTTTTTTGGCCTACCTCTACTTCTATATCCTGGATGGATATAGACCCACATTCATAACTGACATTCTTCTCGTCACATGACATTCTTCTCTCCTCATAACATGCATAATATTATAATAACATATTATGTTATTGTTGAATTTATTATTTTAGTTAGATGTAATTATCATTGTTATCCTGAACATTTCTTTGTCCTCTATCTGCATTTATATCAAATTTTAAATAATTTATTTTTAAAAACCTTTCAATGCTTTTGTTTATTTCTACAGTCGTCTACAAAGCAACCCCGTAGCGAAACAAATGCTTACGAAACAGAATTCATTTAGCTCTCGGCGCCTCGGGCACCTGCACGATTTTAATTGCAATTTTGTTAAGAGGCTGCCAGTCGCTGATTGCTCTTTTTCGAAACGAAAAAAGAAATACTTCTGAACAAGCCACATCTCCTATTTTTATAAGTATATTACTTCAGGTTCCTACCTAGATTTCTATTAAGCTGAAAACATAATAGCAGAAACTTTTCACGATAAAAATATTATTTCAAAATGATACGTTTTAGAATTTATGATCGAAATATTTTATATACCTACTATTAAAATCAACTTGTGATTTATTGTTAAAGATAGGTAATATGTAGATCTAGATTTCTATTAGGATAGATTTTTGATAAGTAATTATACATAATTTATATCATTAATTTATTCGAAAAGCAAAGGCGGACCACGCGCGGACGTGTGTTTGTCATCATTGCAGCGGTCGGTAGGATTATTTATCGAAGTGATTAAAGATGGGTACATCTTTATTCACATATACTATACATTATAAAATAGGAGATGTGGCTTGTTCACAAGTATTTCTTTTTTCGTTTCGAACAAAAATAATCGTCGACTGGCAGCGTCTTAAGTATCTTTATCTATGTGGAAATATATTTAGCGCAATTTTCTATGAGATTACGAAAACCTACTAATATTATAAATGCGTTTGTGCTTCAATCAGGCTTAAACGACAAAACGGATTAAGATGAAATTTGATGTAAATGTAAATATAATGCCCGAAAAAAAAAGACTTCCTTAAAATACAAAAAACTTTCTCAAAACAATAAAAAAACGCAAAAGGGAATGATTTTAGTATAGATGGCATCAGTTGTCATAGCAATTCAAAATATTGTTTTTTAATAGCATGCAAAAAGATTCATGCATCGGCCGGGAATCGAACCCGGGCCGCCCGCGTGGCAGGCGAGCATTCTACCACTGAACCACCGATGCTTATGACTTTAGTTCAAAATTACAAGTCTAACTAGAAATAGCATAAAATCCATAACACATTACAAAATCGAAATTTATGAAACTTTTGCAATATTGACTGACTGTCTGTCTATCAATGCACAGCCCAAACCACTGGTCCTAGAGAATTGAAATTTAGAGGGTGCATTCCTATTGGTGTGTAGGGGTGCACTAAGAAAGGAATTCCCGAAATTCAATCCTTAAGGAAGTGCAGCTGGGTTTTAATTCTGTTTGGAAATTACATCACGTTTCTACTAGTCCTATCCTAATCCTAATAATATTATAAATGCGAAAGTTTGTGATAAGGCTGCTATGTTTGTTCCCTGATCAAAAATAAACGACAAAACGGATAAAGATAAAATTTGCTGTAGTATATGGATAAAAAATCAGGATAAATATAGGGGGAACTTATGATCCGAAAAACAACCACTAAATGATAAAAAAACGCAAAAAGGATGATTTTGGTATAGATGGCGCTGGTGTGCAACAAATCTGACATCACAGACTAAAAACATTTAGTCGTCATAGCAACGCAGTTTTGACTAATGTATGATACGCATTCTAGAAAAATTCGTAATTTATTTTATCAATACAAGGTTTGTTGGGAAAAAATTGGAAGTTGTCTGAAATTACTTTTTTCTATGCAATTATTGAAATTTAGGCAGGACAAAGTCAGTCACGGGTCGGCTAGTTTATAATAAAGCAGCATTATAATAAATACACACAATAATTTTAACATCCATTCAAAATGGAACCTTAAAAGTACTGAATTGTAAAACTCTGAATTTATTCTCCCATTTCACCTCTGTTACAATAACTCGTATTCTCCTTAACCTTGGTTCCCATTAAAGCTTCGACCGCTTTGTTAGCAGGTGTCGAAGCAAACGCTAATTTATAACAAGCTTTATCTGAAAGCTGGCTTTTATTTGGTGGGTACAACGGATCCATTTGTTACTACGTCTTCGGCACGCTTCCAACTCGACCTCGATAGGTAATAGAGCTACCTATTGACTGTTTGGAACGGTTTTATAAAACTCCTCCTTTCAAATAAAAAACCGGCTAAGTGCGAATCGGGCTCGCGCACGAAGGGAGAAGGACTGACGGACAGCGAAATCTTAGTAATAGGGTCCCGTTTTTCCCCTTTGGGTACGGAACCCTAAGAAGTCAGTGAAACTAATAAATTTTATTATATATTTGGTGACCAAGTAGTTTTTCAGAAAAGGTAGATTTTTCATAATATTTTCCCCATTACCTCTATGAATAAAAGCAATAAATGTCAATTTATTTGTTACATACATTAGAAAAATATAAAACGAAAATTATTTAAGATAAGTAATAATAATAATAATAATAAATATTGGTGGACATTTTACACATCGCCATCTAGCCCCAAACTAAGCAAAGCTTGTACTATGGGAACTAAATAACTGATAGAATACTTATATACTTTTTTTTTTTTTTTTTGATCACGGCAGTATCTAATTCCCTACGGAAGACATCCTCTCAGATCTTCAGGCGCTCAGGTCATCGAAGATATCTAAAGGGGGTAGTCCGAGGTATGTCCAAACATAACCTAAATTCAGCACTTGGTCACATTTTGTTATTGGCTTTCCATACGCGACGGGCTGCAAGTTCACCTTCTCTTATAAAAATAATAACTTAAGTAAATCGTTTTATAATCATATTGGCCGCTATTTATTGATGTTATATGACGGATGACTCTCTTCAGAAATACAAGGTTAAGCTACAATGCGCTTCCCTTGTTCTAGAAACATCTGAATCAGAGCCTGACACCCAATCCCTAACAACAATGTTAATATACAAATCTTCCTTCTACATATTTACGTGTTGCAATGAAACTAGGTAATATTTTCAGCGGAAAATGTTATTGCATTTTCGCTCGTCGTGTTGTTTATCTACAAACCAGCGTAGGTACTCAAATTCAAATTAAATTCAAATTCAAAAATCATTTATTTCAATAAAATCACAAGGATCACTTTGAAACGTCTTAGGAACTAGGTGAAGCTACGCCGATTCCACGCGACCAAGCCTAGAAGAATCAGGCAACAAACACGGCTTGGGGTCTACCTTTTTTAACACGCTTTTTTTTAATGATCCTTTTCTTAAAGCTATGTAGAGCTCCAGTGTGATGCCAATCGAACAAGGTGAAGGCTCAAATAAGAATAATTATTAAAAGTACTACTCAAGTACGTAAACAATACAAAATAATAATAATAATAATAACTAAAGAGCCTCAGCACAAATACAAAAAGCAGCACACGCTACACTTGATTTAGAAATAAAACTTAAAGATAATATAACTATTACTTACCTAACTACTACCTACCTACTTGACTGGCCTCACAGCTCAGTTGGTAGTAGCTCTGCCTTTTGCGCTGTAGGTTGTAGGTTTGATCCCCACCCGGGATAAACATTTGTGTGATGAACATAGATGTTTGTTCTGTGTCTGGGTGTTAATATGTGTAAGTATGTATTTACAAAAAAAAAGAAACGTATATAAGTATACTATCAGTTATCTGGTTCCCATGGTACAAGCTTTGCTTAGTTTGGCTCTAGGTGGCGCTGTGTGAAATGTCCACCAATATTTATTACAATACTCATACCTAAGTTCAAATATATGTAAATATTATATTTGTGTGTAAATACCGTAATTTAGCTCCAAACTAAGTAATTATATTGTCTTTATCTTACTATAACATTTGCATGCTAATTTTAGTAGAACATAATTGAATCTAAAATATTATTTATTATCATCTGTGTAACCTACATTGTGTTCAAGCAAATAAATGATCTTTATCTTTATCTTTATCTTTATAATGAGAAACAAAAACCCGTTAGAATACTATACTTTTTCTTGTAAAAAAAATATTTAATTAAGATCACGACTGAAATCCCAAAGTACGAAAGACATACCCTCAGATCTCTCAGATCCTTGAAGATGTCAAAAGAGGATGGTCAGATAGAGGGTAGTTTTGTAAATTTATACATGTAACTATATAAGTATTCTATCAGTTATCTGGTTCCCATAGTACAAGCTTTGCTTAGTTTGGGGCTAGATGGCGCTGTGTGAAATGTCCACCAATATATATATATATATATATATATATAATATTATATAATATATATATATATATATATATATATAATATATATATATATATAATACACTAGCAGACTCGGCCACGCGTTGCTGTGTCAACAGTTTGCAATAAAATAAAATTGCGACTATAATTAAAGATCTAAGCTATCCTATATCTCAAGTTGGACCAGACTGCTCACGGTGTGCCAATTTAATTTAAAATCGGTTATGTAGTTTAGGAATCCATCGCGGACAAACATCGTGACAGGAGATTTATATATATTAAGAAAGATTATCAACCAGAACAAATAATGTAGGTATGTTAACACTCAAATGGTAGCTATGGGTAGAAATCGAACCTACTAAGTAAAAAGTGTACCTACAAATCCGTTGTGTAGTTTTAAAGATATAAGCAAACATACATACAGACATACAGACGCGGGAAGCGGAGAGCGACTTTGCTTTATACTATGTAGTGATAGTGATTACTTCAGGTTCCTACCTAGATTTCTATTAAGCTGAAAACATAATAGCAGAAACTTTTCACGATAAGGATATTATTTCAAAATGATACGTTTTAGAGTTTATGATCGAAATATTTTATATACCTACTATTAAAATCAACTTGTGATTTATTGTTAAAGATATGTAATTTATAGATCTAGATTTCTATTAAAATAGATTTTTGAATTTGATTTTTGAATTATACATAATTTATATCATTAATTTATTCGAAAAGCTAAGGCGGACCACGCGCCGACGTGTGTTTGTCGTCATTGCAGCGGTCGGTAGGATTATTTATCGAAGTGATTAAAGATGGGTACATCTTTATTCACATATACTATACATTACAAAATAGGAGATGTGGCTTGTTCAGAAGTATTTCTTTTTTCGTTTCGAACAAAAACAATCGTCGACTGGGAGCGCCTTAAATAATAATGTCTTCTGTGCCGACCAGCCCTGAAGAATCAGTCAGGCAACAAACACTACTGCCTATAATTTTGTAGATACTCAAGAAAATTTCTGCCCCAATGGACATAAGTTCTCCGAGCTACATCTATACATAATATTATAAATGCGAAAGTAACTCTGTCTGTCTGTCTGTGACGTTATCGCGGCCAAACCGATGGATCGACTGTGATGAAATTTCATATAGAAATAGTTTAAAGTCTTGGGACGGACATAGGCTACTTTTTTCCCCAATTTTCATTATATTTTCAGGTTTTTTAGGGTTCCGTACCCAAAGGGTTAAAACGGAACCCTATTACTAAGACTTCGCTGTCCGTCTGTCTGTCCGTCTGTCTGTCCGTCTGTCTGTCTGTCACAGGTCTGTATCTCATGAACCGTGATAGCTAGACAGTTGAAATTTTCACAGATTATGTATTTCTGTGGCTGCTCTAACAACAAATACTAAAAACAGAATAAAACAAATATTTAAGGGGGGCCCATACAACAAACATGATTTTTTTGCCATTTTTATCGATAATGGTACGGAACCCTTCGTGCGCGAGTCCGACTCGCACTTGGCCGGTTTTATTGTTTTACGATAAATTCGTCAAAAATTGATTTTCTGTATCTGCACGGACAAAGTCGCCCAGATCTAGTGATAAATATATCCTTATTTTTAGTTGCAACGGAACCACCATTCCAAATACAAGGAGCAATAAAATGTATTGAAATAAACCATCCGAACATTTTATGAACCGTCTCGTGTCCGGAACTTGACTTTGTTCGGCAAAAGGATTCGAAATTGTCCAGCGGTTAGTAAATAATATAGTACAGAACGTAAAAGAGATGTTAGGATGTCTCAAAGTAGTGCCAAATGGTAGTTCAAAGGTACTACTTGATTATTATTCTCTTTTGAGCCTTCACCTTGTTCGATCGACACCACACTGGAGCTCTAAATAGCATTATGGAAAGGATCATTGAAAAAAAATCGACCCCAAGCCGTGTTTGTTGCCTGATTCTTCTAGGCTTGGTCGCGAGGAATCGGCGTAGCTTCACCTAGTTCCTAAGACGTTTCAAAGTGATCCTTGTGATTTTATTGAAATTTACTGAATCCTAAGGTTTTTTTTCCCAATTTTGTAGTTTTTGTGTTTTAACCAAACTCTAACTCTAACGTTATACATTAGATTTTAGATACATAGGGTCATTTTCAATTTGTGCCGTTAATAACTGAGCATAGCAGACAAACTTGTTTAAAATCTGTTAATACAATTATTTGTCTATATTCGTTATGATTAGTGTTAGTTGTAATGCATTATACCTCTAGACTTGATTGACTTCAACTAAATATTTCCCTTTTTGT
The DNA here is from genome assembly GCA_912999785.1 of Hydriomena furcata. Lineage (NCBI taxonomy): Eukaryota > Metazoa > Arthropoda > Insecta > Lepidoptera > Geometridae > Hydriomena > Hydriomena furcata. The sequence goes on along the minus strand of OU538831.1, from coordinate 2,468,933 downwards.
CTATTTAAATATTAATAAATCAATATTATATTACAAAACCTTTGCTTAACCTAAGAAATAAATAAATACTCTATTCTATGTTGTAAAATGCCCACAACACGAACTCTCACCCTACATGATTTTCTAAATTTGCTGTATAGTAAATCTAATGGTGTAAAATTATAGTTTATATTGGCATCTGACTACCTTCTGCCCGCGGCTTTTCTCTCGTATCTACATAGATAAAAAACCTATTTGTTATTTCTGAGCTTAAGCTATGTATATTCCAAGTTGCACGCTAATCCGTTTAGCCTTGATTAAGGTTCAAATATAGAAACATACTCACAAACTTTCGCATTTATGTTATTATCACTACATAGTATAAAGCAAAGTTGCTTTCCGCTTCCCGCGTATGTATGTTTGCTTATATCTTTAAAACTACACAACGGATTTTGATGCGGTTTTTTTTAATAGATAGAGTGATTCAAGAGGAAGGTTTATATGTATAATACATGCATAATATAGTAGAGAAACACTGATAATTTTAGAGGTTTCTAATGTGATGTCGTAAATAAACACATTATTTTTTCTACAATAAAGTCCGCGATGATATTAGAAATGTCTTACGCACAGCGAAGCGGGCACGGGTCAGCTAGTTTTATTATAAAGATAAAAATTGTCTATTACGTAGTTTTATAGTGCAAATATAGGTTAATTAAGTTCAAATTAGTAGATTGTAAGGCGCATTGCAAATAGCTCTGTCGCTCGCTAAAGCTAGCTCCTAAAAAGCGACAATCGTCATTAGACGGCCGTAATTTACTTAAATAGCTGAAATTAATGAGAAGGATAACATCGCAAGGATACCAGGTAATCTTTCAAGTCAAGTATGGAATGCCAAGCATGTGCTAAATGTAATATTTGGACATGGCTCTGACTACCGCCCTACGGCCCTACCAGATCTGTAGCCCTTATGAGATTTTCAAATTACAATCGCTATCGGCAAATAGCTACCTACCTACTACTCGATAGCGACTGTTTTTAGGAAATCTCATAATAGGAGAGAGGATGTCTCCTATTTCTTTCTGGGTGTTATAATATAATGTATCTAAAGTGTGTATTCAATAAAAAAGTATATAAGTGTTCTATCAGTGATCTGGTTCCCATAGTACAAGCTTTGCTTAGTTTGGGGCTAGATGGTGCTGTGTAAAAATCTCCACCAATATTTATTTATTTAATTACAAGCTAACCCGGCGAACTTTATATCGCTTTCCCGTTCCCGTTCCCGTTCCCGTTCCCGTTCCCGTTCCCGTTCCCGTTCCCGTTCCCGTTCCCGTTCCCGTTCCCGTTCCCGTTCCCGTTCCCGTTCCCGTTCCCGTTCCCGTTCCCGTTCCCGTTCCCGTTCCCGTTCCCGTTCCCGTTCCCGTTCCCGTTCCCGTTCCCGTTCCCGTTCCCGTTCCCGTTCCCGTTCCCGTTCCCGTTCCCGTTCCCGTTCCCGTTCCCGTTCCCGTTCCCGTTCCCGTTCCCGTTCCCGTTCCCGTTCCCGTTCCCGTTCCCGTTCCCGTTCCCGTTCCCGTTCCCGTTCCCGTTCCCGTTCCCGTTCCCGTTCCCGTTCCCGTTCCCGTTCCCGTTCCCGTTCCCGGTCCCGTTCCCGTTCCCGTTCCCGTTCCCGTTCCCGTTCCCGTTCCCGTTCCCGTTCCCGTTCCCGTTCCCGTTCCCGTTCCCGTTCCCGTTCCCGTTCCCGTTCCCGTTCCCGTTCCCGTTCCCGTTCCCGTTCCCGTTCCCGTTATAAAAAGTATGTCTGTCTTCTAGTTCTAAGCTACCTCCCCACCAATTTTCAGCCACATCGGTTCATCCGTTCTTGAGTTATAAATAGTGTAACTAACACGACTTTCTTTTATATATTTTATATACATTTTTGAAATAAGTTGGTCTTCGCTTTTACGCCTTTTATATGAAGGTTTTGTATTCTTAGAAAAGCAGGGTAACGAAATCCCTGCAATTTCAGCGCATCTTGTTTAACTGAGCATGGAGTATCTCGCTAAACTAATATTGATGTGGGTACTAGACTTACATCGAAGTACGAAATGAAAGACGAAGAGAGGAAGGATAGATGTTTGAAGCCATCTGATAGAGACAACTGTGAAAAGCTGTTAAAATCATATTAATTATCTTTATTGTACATCAAAATTATATAAAAAGTACATGAAATATGACACAGTAGTAACAAATCTGTGTAACAGTTGTTGGCCTTATAGCTAAGAGCGATCTCTTCTAACCGTTGGATGAACAGGATAGACTGTAACAAAAGAGGACGGTAGTCAAAAAAGTAATAACTAGTCTTCAGTACAATAATCAGATATCACTACATAGTATAAAGCAAAGTCGCTTTCCGCTTCCCGCGTCTGTATGTATGTATGTTTGCTTATATCTTTAAAACTACACAACGGATTTTGATGCGGTTTTTTTAATAGATAGAGTGATTCAGGAGGAAGGTTTATATGTATAATAACATGCTACCCGTGCGAAGCCGGGGCGGGTCGCTAGTCTACTATAATATAATGTACATTGTACATATACAAGTTTTAACGACACATTTTGAATTTTTGCAGATAAAAAATCATTTTCTGAAGTTCTTAGAACTATTGCGTTGCTAATAAGTCTACTAGCATTTCTTTTTATAATAACTATTTTTTTAAGTATGTATGTATTTACAATATAAATAGAAAAACATATATTGTATTCTAGAATGAGAGCGCTGGTTGTGGCCATTTCAACATTATTTAATTTTCAAATAAACGGTTTATATTGGAAAATGATTAAAACGACGATTTTTAAACAACATAGAATAGAGTAGGTTTTTATTGATTTGATTTAGCTGTGGTCAATCAAGTCTAGAGGTTTATTGCATTACAACTATCACTTATCAAAACGGCCCATAGACAAATAATTGTATGAACTATAGATTTTAAACAAAATTGTTTGCTATGCTTAGTTATTAACTGCCAAAACTGAATACATATAGGCACCACAACCGGGTCTTTGACCCTATCAGTTATCTAATTCTCATATTATTTAGTTCGCTTTATATAATGTCCACCAATAAAAATGTAACCTATTCGTGATATAGAACAACATTATTTTACTATAATTGCTATAATTGTTGAAACATAGATCTAATCTAACTAGACATATTAGGTTTATATTTGATTCATCCTCTATGGTACAGTAGAATGAAGTTACCATTGGAATGCGGTTTACTTCGCCTAGGGAATAGGAGATACGCTTACGAGGTCGCTTTCAACGAAATACATAGGTACGACCATCGACCATACAGCCTAGACTCCTCATGCAAGGTGAACACTATCAGACAACATATGGGCTATAAATCCTGTGTAAACCACCGAGCGCGGAACAAGACGCGCCCCGCGGTTGGCTGTGAGATTGAACTGGCCAATCCGAACGCATTTTTTACCGCTCCCCCTGACCCGCACACCTCAACGTTATGACAGAATTGTTTTTTTTGAAGAAACGAAGCCATTAGGCGTCTATTGGGCTATGTGGACAATGGGTACGACCGTACGACCAGCCACAACACAGCCCAAAAGTCGCCATATGGCTTAATTTAAAAAAAAAAAAACAATTCTGACAAGCCATTGATGTATGCGGGAAAAATGCATTCTGATTGGATTGAATGAATTTGAATTTACCGGTTCAAAGTGACGGTTCACAGAAGTGTTAAGTACTACTTCAGATTTGACGCGCGGTGTCTTATATCAGTAGCTAGCCTTATGTCTTGTCAGATAGTGTTCGCCTTGCTTGAGGTGTCTATTCGGCTGTACGTCGGTACGACTATGACTATGTATATAGGATGTGTACAAAGCTTCTTGACTACTACCCGAATGCTGAAAATGGATTTTCAGACCATCGTCGTCGAAAATTCTGAAACATAAGTGGAAGGTATAATTTTAACTACATAATTTGAATATTTTACTAAATCCTGATTCTTCACTTTCAGGCATTTTCATTGATAGCAGAAAATAACATCTTGGTATGTTTATAATATGAATCAAAAATCTAAGTGACTGACATAGACAACGTATAACTTAATCCGCTGGCCGTAGAGACTTGAAAGGACATCAGTCAAACAAAAAAGGCACTTACATTTTTAGGTATTTTTTGTGTAAAACCTGAATGATCTTCTTTGAAGAGTAGTTTTTATTAGTGTTAGAGACTAATGTCTAGAAGGAATCCTTAAAATCCAACCCGAGGGGGTAGATGAGAGAGAACGTAGAGTTTAAAAGTTTTTCAAAGTTGCAAGTTAAGGCAACAGACAGGCCTCACAGCTCTGCCTTCTGCGCTGTAGGTTGTGGGTTCGTTCCTTACCCAGGACAAATATTTGTGTGATGAACATAGGTGTTTGTTCTGTGTCTGTGTGTTATTATGTGTCATATGTATGTTTATACAAAAAAAAGTTTTTATGTATTCTATCAGTTATCTAGTATCCATAGTACCAGCTATCCTTAGTTTGGGGCTAGATGGCGCTGAGTGATAATGTTCACCAATATTTATTTATTTATTTAAGAAAATTAAGTACCTACACGTTTAGAAAATAGAAGAAATATGATCACGACTGTAATCCCCAAGTACGGTAGACATCCTCACAGATCTCCAGTGGGGGTAGTCAGAGGCACGTCCAAACATGATATTTGGCACATGCCCACATTTAGCATTCCATACGTGACAGGTTGCAAGCCCATCGCCGCACACGTTTATTAAAGGTGCATTAAGAAGGGACATCTCAAATATTATCCTTTAGGGGGTGTGGAGATACAGTGTGGTGTTGAAGTCGAAAATAACTTCATTCGAACAAACCAGTACTACTAACACTACTTCCACTAGTCTTGAAATAAGTCTCAAACAAGCAGTAAAACCAACAGTTCTCAAACAATTTTAAAACTATCTCTTCGCAAAGTTTTCCAAACGTTAATCTACTCTTCCCGTTTGCACGCACTCCACTAACGACGTTCCAGAATTTATGCCCTCATTTTAGTTTTCGAGCTCTGCGCCACAGTTTGAGCAACTTTGGCCTGTGTACTTAAAATAAGTTTAATGTGTTGGTATCGAATTATAAGTTTTGGAAGTTTGGGGTTGGCTGGATCGATGGGGCACAGAAAACAGTAGGTACCTTTAGAGGGGGTGATTTTGACACCTCATCTTTAGAATTTAATATAATACAAACAGTTACATTATGGGCCGAGTGGGAGGTAGGTACCTCGAATTTCAATCTGAAGGTCGTAGTTCCGACCGTGCATCAATATATTTTACTTTTTGAAAAAAATAATATATGTGCATTAACACGTGCTTATACGGTGAAAGAAAACATAGCGAGGAAATAACCCAGTTAGTATTATTGGGCATGTGCCGAATGTAATGACGTGCCTCTGACTAATCCCTCTAGACTTATTCAAGGATCTGAGCACCTGGAGATCTGAGAAGATGTCTACCGTACTTGGGGATACAATCGTGATTCTTTTTTTTTATTGAAATAGAATTAAAAATAAATGTAAATTATATTCTCGTAGATACTTTCAATCGATAACGACCATCCGCGACCGAAGCGAGCCGCCAAAATATCACACCGTTGAATTTGTGCAAATAAAATGCACCAACCATAAACTCGTTTATCATTGACAGTTGAACGATAAAATAAAGTGAAAAGCTGAAAATATACGAAAATATTTACTCTGAAAATGAAACTGCAGTTGCCGGACACGTTGCAAGGACACAAATTAAGTAGATTGAGTTTATATTTTGTGCTCGACAGCAGTCAGAATTAATTTAATATAATTTGTCTCTAGCGTAGTACAGAATTAAACCAAGTTAATACTTGTATTATATTTTTTAATTTAGTATTTGGACTGCTTCCTTACAAATTGAAACCAATTGTCTCATCACGTCGCTACGAGAGAAACCAAGAGATATCACAATATATTTATCATTGGAAGTTATACACAACTGCCAAAGATAAAGTTCTATCAGTTAAAAAACAAATGAATTAAGATCACGACTGTAATCTCCAAGTACGACGGTAGACATCCTTTCAAATATCCTGGCGCTCAGATTCTTGAAGATGCTCATATTTTGCTGTAGTTAGCATTCTATCAGTTAGAAGTTGGTTAAAATATGAATCAACTATGATTTGCTTGTCACAAGTGAATTTTACATACTAATAAAACAAGTTGAGAAAGAAAATTAGTAGAACTTTAAATTATATTCTTTAATTCTGTACATAAAATTCAAATTATATCCTACTAATATTATATATGCGAAAGTTTGTGAGTGAGTTACTCTTTCACGCAAAAACTACTGAACGGATTAAAATGAAACTTCACAGTAATATAGCTTAAACATCAGAATAACACATAGGCTAGGCAGTAGGCACCCGTGTGAAGCCCGGGACGAGCAGCTAGTATATAATATAATATCACATTCTAAATATAATATTCTTAGTTGTCACCTCGAAATATCTCCACCTCGACTCAATCTCGAAACTGCGTTATGGTGACTTTAGTTAAGAAAATTACCTAGAGTTTTCCTCAGTCAACAGAACTGTCAACTCAAAGTACCTTGACATTCCTCGACAGCTTCAAACAACGCAAGGTAGAGTCGAGGTAAAAACTAAGAAAATGTAGATTAGTCTTCAGTTAGTACCAGTATTTTTCAAGGTGCAGTCATCCCGAAGTTACTAAGACAAATTCCCTAATATTTCAGGGTCTCGATAAGGAAACAAACGGTTCTGTTACAACGCTGATTACGAATTAATCCGTCGCCGGAGAGGGGTGTAATGGTAATAGATTAGCCAGGATTACGTGCGTAGCCTGGATGGCTAGGAAACGAAGGACTTGGTGTAGCGGTTGTGTTGTAGCGGTGACCGCATTTTGAACTACTGCTCCTCAAATTAACTACTACGCAAGTCTAATAATAATTGAAAGTACGTGATTTAGCTATTTTTGAAAGGTGTTTTTATGTGTCAAATTAGTCAGCGCAAAAAGGAATTACATGAAGAATAAAGTACCTATTCCTACCTAACACCTACAATAGTTTTTTCTCAATAGATTTATTTTCCAAAGTTGGCTCTTCAAAAACACTAGTTTCGTTTTTAATCAAAACTATGAATAGCTATTATTATTATTAAATTTGTAGGGCATGATGCCTACGGGGAATACTTAGTGGAGAGAAATAACTCGTACGAACTCAGAAACTGGAATGATTTATTAATTTAAACAACAAATATATATACAAAACACAAGACAATTTTAACCAATGAGAATCCTTAAAACTAGACACAATATTGTTACACACTTTGCGCGCGAGCCAATAGTCACTGCACCCGAGAAGTTATAAATATAAGCTGCGCACGGGCGCGCGCGACGTCACTCGATCATCCGGCTCCGTTGCGTACGGAGCTCTTGATCTCGTAGATGTATGCAGCTACAAATTAGATTGTTTTCAAGATAATGCAGTTTTATCACTTTTCCGTCTTATCCGGGTAGACTCAGCCCATACAAAACGTCTAAAATTTCACTTATCACCTTAAGGAAAGTCTAGATTTGCCTGGAACTCGAATGGCAGATGAAAGCATACCTTGATTGTCACCTGTGTGGTGACAATCAAGGTATGTTTAATAATATAACTAATAATATATAATAATAATATATCTAATAATTTAATAATATTTAAGCTGTCGAGGAATGTCAAGGTACTTTGAGTTGACAGTTCTGTTGACTGAGGAAAACTCTAGGTAATTTTCTTAACTAAAGTCACCATAACGCAGTTTCGAGATTGAGTCGAGGTGGAGATATTTCGAGGTGACAACTAAGAATATTATATTTAGAATGTGATATTATATTATATACTAGCTGCTCGCCCTTCACACGGGTGCCTAGCCTATGTGTTATTCTGATGTTTAAGCTATATTACTGTAAAGTTTACTTTAGTACTTGTGCATGGTGCGATTTTTGTACAAAGTCACGTTAAAGTGCCTCTAGCGGTCACTTCAAGAACCATAATTTTTCATACAAAAATCTCACTAATCACTTTGACGTGTGACAACATGTACGGTATCTAACTCTATACAAGAAACTGTTGAGCTACGATTATCGTAAGACGGTTGCAAACACAGGTAAAAAAAAACATAACACAGGTAAACAACTTACTAAGATCACTACCAGACGGAAACGTCAGATCTCTAGATCTCTAATCAACATTCTAAAAAGACGGTTACCGCTTTTTGAAAAACGCGACTATAAAGTGAGGATCATTCTTATTAATGATCTGATTGTGCTTAGAAAGCTTAAGGGCATTTGGGAACGACTACAACAAAAAGCAGAAGGTTATCGATTCAACAACTAGAGTTTTTTATTGCACGTACGAGTAGTTGTATATTGGACTGGCCACACAGCTCAGTTGGTAGTAGCTCTGCCTTCTGTGCTGTAGGTTGTGGTTTCGATTTCCACCCAGGATAAATATTTGTGTGATGATCATTGATATTGTTCTGTGACTAGGTGTTATAATAATATCTATTGTATTATATTTATAAAAAAGAAATATTATTTATCTAGCTTTTTTTGTAAACACATATTAATTTAATAAATACATCATGATACAAAGACTAATCCAAAATCTTTTGCAACATGTTTTTCTACATGTTGTGCACATGAAGATAAGGTCAAGAATATGATGACACAGGTACATAATACTATGTAAACTTAACATAATATTATGTTAGACAGATACATTGACGAAGAGTTGCAGAATTCTGAAATCCTGAATTAGTTTGTTAGCAGCGAAGTAGAAATTGCAGACACAAATCCAAATCGTCTTTGAATTCTCAGAAAGATCTTAGTTCTCCTAGTCACGTCACAACTATTGATGAAACTCAACCGCGTGAAACGTGACTACTGATAAACAGATTTAAATGGATCTTATAGCAGTTTTTCAGAAACAGACACCGTTATATATTTACCGTAAGACACATGCAACAAAGCGTACACGAACTATTGTGTTTTATTTAAGGGGACTACGTGCGTTCATTGGCGCCCCCAAGTAATTTTTAAAATATATCTTTTCATTTAGGAAATACGGTGAAATTATGTATAGTACATAAGATGAAATATTTATCTATAAATAGTAAAAAATGGCGCATAGTCTTGTCACAATCATTTGGGTGCGTTTTCATCTACGCAGAGCTGTGCGGAGCTTCGCTGATCTGTGCGGAGAGGACCAATGACAGCGCTCAAATATTCGAGTTTGAAAATGTAGAGCGCTGTGTTTGGTTCGCAGAGCACAGCTTAGCGCAGCTCCGAACAGCTCAACGTATATGGAAACTCACACTAAAGCGGTTCTTGGTGGCCACCACACTTGGTGGTATATTTAAAAATCAATTGGCGACGCCACTGGACGCAAGAAGTCCCCTTAAAGCAACACGGCACAACATGACCGTGACGGCGAAACTTCGACAGCTCTAAACTTTAGTCTTCAGTATCAGAATGTCTCAGATATGTCTGCCTAAGTTCAGTTTGTTACTAGCTTTGAATGGTGAAGACCGAGCACTTTGATATACCTGGCACCAAAATGTTACATGATTTCATAAGTAAACTTCCTTAAAACATCAAATAAAAGTAGCTATTCAATGTCAAAGTCAAAAAGCGTCATTGAAATCACTAGGATGTTTAAGAATCGTCATAAAAATTATATTTATATTAAATTCTTTAAACACTAGGTAGGTCATCTGGTCTAGAGTATAAAGTGGAAAGATGACAGCAAAGATTGTCACCAGTCACAATTTTCGTATGAAGCATTATTGTTCTCGAAGTGTGTGTCCGCCAGAAGCGCTTTATCGAGACTTTGTACAAAAATCGTATCTCATCCATATTGACAGGTGAAAATCTATGCTGTCATCTTCCACTCGAGATACAGATCACTCCAAGACAAAGCCACGCTACCATGCTTAATATTCTTCTGTTATTATTCTCCTATACAATTCTAATGTTTTTTTTCGAAATCCAAACCTTTAGGAATAAATGATTCGTTATTCATTAAAATCCAAATCTTCCCGAAAATTTCTCTAATCACGGTTCACGTTACGAGTAGCTTAGGTGCTATTGAATAATTTAACACTAATCTTTGTTCTTACGAGTACCTTTTAAGTTTAAACGTCATAAAAGGGCTGTAATAAAGTAAAGACGAAACAAGATGGATGATTAATTTAGACGAGTAATAAATGTTTTTGATGAATGCAGAATCTTAATAACCGCAAAACACACAGTTTTGTTTATAACTAAGATAACTTAAGAATATAATCTAGATAAATTATAGACAGAAACACGAACTCAAAGAACTTTAAAAGAAACTGTTCTTTGAAAGTTTGATGGTTTTCAAGATAATTCAATTTTATCACTTTTTCCGTCTTTTCCCGCTGCACCCCCTTAGGGGCTGAATTTCGTGAATTACTTTCTTGGTGCACCCCTACATATCAAGAGGAAAATTACTCTCCAAATTTCTGGTTTCTAAGGCCAATGATTTAGGCTGTGCGTTGATAGATCAGTCAGTCAATATTTAGTCAGTAACGCATGAGTATTATATATTTAGTTATAAGCTACTAAGTTTGGGGCTCGTCGGGCGAGTTTTATATATGCTTAGCAACATGGCCATCTGCTTGTTTTATCTCTTTTTTATAATCTAATCTAATTTATGTACTGCACATGAAAGTTGTTATAACTTGATCTCATGTTTCTCTCTCACTCAATTTTTTGATCTCATGTTTCTCTTTCTCTTATTATTTTTTTAAGTTGCTCATATTGTTAAACCTAGTTGTTAAGTTGAGTCATCTAAGTGCATGCTGTGGCATCCTGTAACTGAGAAAACACATAGATTTAAGTTTAATTGTTTTTAATTAGATGTATTAAGTGATTTTTCTGTAGGACGCCCTAAATAAATAAATCTCTTATCTATCTCTCTTCTTTATAACGGGTTAAAATGTTTATTTTCTCATAAGAATTACAAATTCACTTACACAGAAAACTAAAGCTAAATTATATCTAATGTGCCTGTGGGCGTTTTGCAATATCAAAACAACAACAAAAGAAAGTAATAAGTTTATAAGACCGTTATATACCATTGACTGCTTTTTAGTAATGGCTGACTTAACCGAATTATAGAAGTAAGAATATTGGAAGTCTAATCACAGTGTCCTGTTTAGTTGGCAGCACGTCTGCTAGGTTGGACACGTACGTACATTCACAGACGAAACGATGCATTCGTATCGATCGAGGCAGATAAACTTAGATGTGACTTTCTGAAAGCGCTGAGTCTGAAATTTTATTAAATCCGTGAATGTAGTGTAGCGCTTGTGAAGTATCTTCACAAGCGCTTCGCACGAGGTATGCTAACATTTTAAATCATACCTACTAAGTATTTGGTTTTATTCATTAAAATAACCATTGGCATTAATATTAGACTTATTTTAAAATACATATAGTAAATATTGGCGGACTTTAGACACAGCGCCATTTAGCCCCAAACTAAGCAAAGCTTGTACTATGGGAACTAGATAACTAATAGAATACTTAAATACTTTATAATAATACACATTTATTATACATATCACACCCAGACACAGAACAAAAATCTATGTTTATCACAAAAATATGTGCCCTGGGTGGGGATCGAACCTACCTATCTAAACCTACAGCGCAGAAGGCAGAGTTACTACCAAGCTGTAAGGCCAGTTATATTAATATTGGCTTTACTGAAGCGTTATATTATTATTTTCTTTACGTTTAAAACACGTAGCAGTTAAAGTCAAAAACTCCTAAAATATAGTCTAATCAAAAAAGTAAAAGAGTTGTTGCTATTTAATATTCTCCGATCTGCCATTTGTATGCAATCGAACGCTACGCTACACCACCATTACGTTCTAAATTTCACATCAGCATAGATTTAAGGCGCTGCATGTCAACGATTGCTTTTTTTCGAATAGAAAAAATAAATACTTCCGAACAAGCCACGTCTCCTATTTTTATAAATATATAACTTCAGATTCCTACCTAGACTTTCACTAAGCTGAAAACATAATAGCAGAAACTTTTCACGATAAAGATATTTTTTCAAAATGATACATTTTAGAATTTATTATCGAAATACTTTGATACCTACTATTTGAAAAGTAAAGGCGGACCGTGCGCCGCCCATGAATCAGTACCGCTGTGACCACTGTCAACGTCAGACGTGTGTTTGACGTCATTGCAACGGTCGGTAGCAAGCGTTATTTATCGAAGTGCCTAAAAATGGGTAATAACTCTAAAAAAATATTGAAAAAGAGAAAATGGTTATAAGGTACCTGCGTACGTAGGTACCAGCAACGCGATCTCATAAATACTGTCGATAATATTTACGATACGCTTTCGCTATCTAGAGCTTGCCGTTGTTAACTCTCTTAGTCGTTTCTGCCGCGGTTTTAGGCCCTCGGAGCGCCTTAAGAAAGCTAGGAGCTCTCAAACTTCATAACACCATAGACATTAGTGCCACTCATTAACAAAACGACCTTCTTGAGCGTCTTTATAAAGGAGAAGGATCTAGCGAGACCACTAAGCGATTTACCTTTTACCCCTTACAATCCTATTATACTCGTAATAGCAATTACAACTCGGACAAGCAAGTTATAGGTATTCTAGTTTGAGCAACTTGAATCCTGTAACGTAGTTTAAACTTGCGCGTTAGGGTACCTAAGTTTTGCAGGCTTATTCCGTAAAAATCGATCTTCATCTGTCATTTTCATTACCATAGCTCCGATCGAATTTAGAGAATACTACTTTTAAAGTAACTATTATATTAGAATTTTAAAATAGAGTGACTCCCAGCTCAGTTGGTAGTAGCTCTGACTTCTGCGTTGTAGGTTGTGGGTTCGATCCCCACCCGGGATAAATATTTGTGTGTTCATAACATAGATGTTTGTTCTGCGTCTGGGTGTCATTATAATAAGTATGTATTTACAACAAAAAAAGTAAGTATTTGTATTCTATGAGTTATCTGGTTCCCATAGTACACTTTGCTTAGTTTGGGGCTAGATGGCGCTGTGTGAAATGTCCACCAATATTTATTTATTTATTTATATTTAATTACAATGAAAGTGTTATTCTCTAAATTCGAAGCTATGGAAATGAAAATGTAGTGAAGATCGACCTTTACGGAATAAGCATGCTGGAGACTAGCAATAGTTTTTGATGTTATCGAGTCGTTGGTGTGCCGTGAATAACAATATTGGCATAATATATATTAAAATACCTATATTATATTAGATATATTTGTAGATACGACCACGCGCACCGATCGCTAGATGTGTAATCAGTTCTCACCTTGGACACGTCAACCACGTGAATGAAATATAGATTGACTGAATGAATGAATGAATGATAACACTTTAAAATAAAACAATAAAATGAATGCGGTGACTGTGAGATTACCCAAACACAGTGTAATGTCTCTTCGAGTTAATTCAAAAGTTTGTGGCCAAAATAAATTAACAAACTATTAAGCACATGTAGTGTCGAATCTGGCACTAACTTAAATTGGGAAGTACACTATGTTCGCGGCTTTGGCTTGGTGCCAGACATTTACCATTGGTGCCAAATCCAATAAATCCATTTGCAGTTTTTAGCCTGCTTTTGTCACTGCACTGCATATGAATGAATTTAGCGATTATTTATAGAAATACGATCACGACTGTAATCCTCACCTATGGTAGAAATATCAGATAAAAAAATATTAAATAAATAAAATAGGATCGCGACTATAATCCCCAAGTACGGTAGACATCCTCTCAGATCTTCAAACGCTTAGATTCTTTGAAGATGTCTAGTGGGGGTAGTTAGAGGCACGTCCAAACATTATATTTGGCACATACCCACATTTCGTAGTAGTTAGCATGCCATACGTGGCAGGTTGCAAGCCCATCGCCGCTTATAAGAACACTAACTGGTTTCCTCACGATGTTTTCCTTCACCGTTGTAAGCACGTGTTTTTGATGCGCATATAAATTTTCGAACAGAAAAATTCATTGATGCACGCCGGGATTCGAACCCACGACCTTCAGATTGAAAGTCGAGGTACATCCCACTCGGCCAACACGGCTCATCATCAGATCTCAAGACTTTCAAATCCATGAAAATGTCTAAATGGGGAGATTCAGAGGTACGTTCAAACACTACATTCGACACATATAAAATTGATTGATATTTAAACCTATGGTTTTTCCTGCCTTCCATAGTCCAAAATGTTTAGCAGCATTGAACGGTTCTATTAGGATGAAGCTAAGAAAGAATATCTCGGCGTAGTGGGTAATAGCCCGACTGAGTCATTACTGCGGGTTTTATTACCATTTTCGTTCTGGGTATTATACGAGGTATAATGTAACTTTTGATACTATGTCACTAAGAATCGTAGTGTGGGGGTCAGGACTATATTAATTGTCATTCTTATTCAACAGGTTTACATAATATATATTGCACTGGTTGTAGGTATTGGTAGTTTTTCTATTTCTGGCTGGTGAGCAGTACATGTAAGTATTTTTGATGTGCAACACGCGCTTTTGTGTGCGTGGCTGATACTGAGCGCTCCCAAGCTTACGCACACAAAAACAATGTTAATGAAAAATCTACACACACAAACTAACCCGCCTTCGTGTGATATAACAAGTATAGCTACTGAAGCCGAGGCAAAGCATCGACTATGGATATTTACATCAATGCTGAACACTAGCAGAGTTCGTCTTTAATTGCCACTCTATCGACAAACTGAGTTTCTAAACTCTAACTACTAGTGATGGAGCAAGGATTTATCGATGAATGTTTATGGCAAAGATATTTTGGTATTGCCTTGGAGAGTTTATGAGAAAATATGTACATGATTATTTTTAAACTGAGTCTCTAAACTCTAACTACTAGTGATGGGGCAAGGATTTATCGATGAATGTTTATGGCAAAGATATTTTGGTATTGCCTTGGAGAGTTTATGAGCAAATATGTAAATTTTTGTAGCGTCTAACCGTACCTACGATTATTGACTAATATAATGTACAATGTATTAAGACCATTTAAGACGAGTAATAAATGTTTTTGATGAATGCAGAATCGTTTTTTCTCAATAACCGCACAACATACAGTTTTGTTTTTTATGAAAAAGATAACTTAAGGATTTAATCTAGATAAATTATAGCCAGAATCAGGATCAGTGAAACTTTTCTCGATAGATTTATTTTCCAAAGTTGGCTCTTCAAAAACACTTGTTTCGTTTTTAAACAAAACTATGAATAGCTAAATAGTTCATTTTTATATAATTCGTTAGATAATCATACTAGCTACCTAAATTAAAGATATTTTTTTTAAAATTTGCTGGTCAAGTTAATACAGGTTTATCACTTTTTCTGTCTTATCCGGGTAGACTCAGCCCATACAAAACATCGTAAATTTCACTTATCACCTTAAGGAAACTGAAACTGGATGTTTAGATAATCATCCTCGATTATCACCAAAAAAACAATATTAAAAATGATAAAAGTGTTAACTTATAATTTGGCCTTTTTCCAAAATCACAATGTCTGTCTATATGAAAATAACAATTACCTTTTTAATCCTTGGGTTAATTTTTGTTGCGGTCATTTTTACCTTCTTAGATATTGCTTTCTGTATTGCCATTATTATAGGATTCAAAAATATATATACAGGTTACAAAACTACCCGTAAAGGAGGAGGAGGTTAAATGAGGCCTTATAACGAGAAAATAGAAAAACTAGGCCTCTCTGTTAAATAATCTGGTTCCCAGACATGACAGTTTACTAGGGTTGACAAAATTATAATTAACAAGCTGACCCGGCGAACTTCGTATCGCTTTAGAATTAACAAATGCTGTGTTAAGTTCCCGTTCCCGTTCCCGTTCCCGTTCCCGTTCCCGTTCCCGTTCCCGTTCCCGTTCCCGTTCCCGTTCCCGTTCCCGTTCCCGTTCCCGTTCCCGTTCCCGTTCCCGTTCCCGTTCCCGTTCCCGTTCCCGTTCCCGTTCCCGTTCCCGTTCCCGTTCCCGTTCCCGTTCCCGTTCCCGTTCCCGTTCCCGTTCCCGTTCCCGTTCCCGTTTTCCTGCTTTTCTCTTGGAATTTTTACTGAATTTTCTTTGCTATAAACCTCACGGAGCCCGAGACCTTTCCAACGAATGCAAAACCGTGGTTGGTTCGTGCGTTCTGGAGTTATAGCGTCAGGAAGGAAAACTCGACTTATTTTTATATTATAGATTATAATTTTTACGGGGTATTTTGTAACACGTTGTATTTTAAATTAAGAAACTTTTTCATTATAATAATGGCATAACTTGTAATTATTTTCTAATTATAGTGTTTGTTAGTATATCGATTTCATCTTGTTCTTCCCGCCCTTATCCCACTTCATTTGGCGTCAGCACAACATATAGAAAAACATTATTGTGCTTGGTTTTGGCTTGGAGTTTACAACCGGCCGCCTGCATGATGTCAACCCACTTTAAGAATACTTGTTGTTGATACATCGATTTACTCGTATATATATGTTATTACGTAAATATTTTCCTAATTATATATTTATTTTCATTTTTAATTAAATACAGACACATTCTTATATAAGACAGAATATTTTTTGCTTGCTAATAACTAAATATAATAATTTAAAATGTAATTCGTTAACTGATTCCTGAATTATATAATTAGTTAAACCTGAACATTTATACATATAATTAGTTAAAAATAATATTTTGGTATTTTTTTCCCTTTAAGTCATATATTAGAAGATTGTCTTTTCTATTATTCTAAAGCACCCTAAATATTTCCCATAAGGGTAAAATTATAACCAGCTTTATCACCGCTTAGAGCTTTGCGCCTTGAGATTTCCACACATCACATAAAACTCTCCCTGGAATGTTATTACAATAGGAATGTGTGTAAGATAACCGAAGATATCGATAAAAAATATTTTGTAATGTGGTCATGTGCCATATTTCGGACATGCCTCTGACTAGCCTTTAGTCACCTTCAACTGATTTATTGTTCCGTTTAAACGGTGCTGATGGAAATCAAAATTTACCAACGCTAGATTTTTTAACTATTCGATATATAAATTACTAGCTGACCCGTGCCCGCTTCGCTGGGGGATAGATAGTTTCACATCTGGTATTCCAATCATTAAAATAAATTATAGCTTATATGTTGCCGAACACAAATAGCTACATAACTAAAAAAAAATCATCAAAATCCGTCTAGTAGTTTTTGCGTGAAAGCCGGCAGACAGACAGACAAAAATTTCAAATTTTTTTTTTTGGATTGTGTTACTTGTATAAAGGCCCCTAGGAGTATTTTTATTAGTTTTTATTCAATGTACAGAATTGAACTCTTCTACAGTTTTATTATATGTATAGATATTTTTTTATTATGTAGTGTCAAATGCCCGGACATGCCTTTGTCTAGCCCCTTCAGTCACCTTCAACTGATCCATTGTTCCGTTTTAACGGTGCTGATGGCAATCAAAATGTACCGACACTACATTTTTTTACTATTCGGGGCATGTCGGCCATTACGTGTTAACAGCTATTTTATGTTCATTGCATCTCAGAAAATAAAGGTCTACGTGACAATTACGCAATTGAACTTATAATATTATGCTGTCCACTGCTGACAACGTAAGTTCATTAGAGCAATAGGTCAATAATACTATTAGTTTGAGTGCAAATTTAAATTAAATAATAAAAGTGCTTAATAAGGCAAGGGCACCGAACAGCAAAACAAATCCCCATATTCTTAGTTGTCACCTCGAAATATCTCCACCTCGACTCGACCTCGAAACCGTGTTTTGGTAGTTTTGGAGGATTCCTCAGTCAACAGAACTGTCAACTCAAGGTACCTTAAGATGTACTTCGGCATTCCTCGACAGCTCCTGAACGACGACTTGTAATGGTTTGTTTGATGAAAATCTCCTCGGACTGATGGTGTAATGACGTTATTAAGGAACCTCCAAAATATCGACTTAAGATACCAAACATGAGGTATTTTTCAGGGCGAATGTTCGAGGAGCCTCGAAAGAGTTTGAGTCACGGTACAGTCGAGGTTACAACTAAGAATATGAGGACACGATTTGCTAGATGGCGGATAATGAGACTAGAAGGCAAATGAAGCAGGAAATACAATTAAACAAAATTATTTGATGGTATGATATGATATTTAGCAAAACTGAAGTTATATTTTGTGTGTTTTTATGAATCGCGCTAGTTTTCCATACAATTGTGATATCATTTTAAATAGAAATACAGCTAGCAACGACGATAGTTGTAATTCTATAATGTGATATCGGAAAAAGCCCCATTAAGCTATTCATATTTCCAGTTGCAAATGCATATGCAAAAAAGCTATATTACAAATTGCATCAGTCCCCAGCGAATATGGAACATAGTGTAATTAAATAGTAATTTGAATTCTAAATCAGAACGCAATTTATGAATCGATAACGCCTTGTGATTGAGTTCGCACGCTGTCGTACTATGTTAGTGAAGGAATAGGGTCGTGGAGTTGAATTGTAAAACTGACGATATAACAATGTTGACTTTTAGATACAAATTTGACCGACGAAAAAGGTGGTGATAAGATTTCAATGTTTTTTTACCATTGTGTAGAGAATAGTCTCAATGTGGTTCCAAATTAAAAAACGAATATCGTCCCTCAACTTTTCGATTGGTTGAAACATTTTTATCGGTTTTCTTTTTAGTTTTCAAACGTAATATTGAAGACAAGAAAAGGACTTATTGTGTGACATATCTGACTGAGTAATACTCGTAAAAGGAAGGAATTACAACTAATAAAAGGAGAAGATCGTCAAATTACACCCGTTGTAAAGAAAAACATTGTTGCGTCACAAATAGGATAAAATATGTGAATAGATGAAATGTATTTGAATTAAACTCTTTGACA
This sequence comes from Hydriomena furcata, assembly GCA_912999785.1. Taxonomy (NCBI): domain Eukaryota; kingdom Metazoa; phylum Arthropoda; class Insecta; order Lepidoptera; family Geometridae; genus Hydriomena; species Hydriomena furcata. The sequence goes on along the minus strand of OU538831.1, from coordinate 2,449,921 downwards.
AATTCACGCTCTGTTTACTCAATCATTCTGTATGCTGAGTTAAGGCGCTACCAGTTCCTAAAACCGCGGCAGAAACGACTAAGACAGTTAACAACGGCAAGCTCTAGATGGCGTATGCGTATCGTAAATATTATCGACAGTTTTTATGAGATCGCGTTGCTGGTAGCTACGTAAGCAAGTAATAGGGGTAGCTTTACCCACCCCTCAATAACCATTTTCTCTTTGTCCGCCTTTGCTTTTAGAATAAATTAATGATATAAATTATGTATAATTACTTATCAAAAACCTATTCTAATAGAAATCTAGATCTACATATTACCTATCTTTAACAATAAATCACAAGTTGATCTTAATAGTAGGTATCAAAATATTTCGATCATAAATTCTAAAACGTATCATTTTGAAATAACATCTTTATCGTGAAAAGTTTCTGCTATTATGTTTTCAGCTTAATAGAAATCTAGGTAGGAACCTGAAGTAATATATTTATACAAATAGGAGATGTGGCTTGTTCTGAAGTATTTCTTTTTTCGTTTCGAAAAAGAGCAATCGTCGACATACAGCCCCTTAAGCGGGGAATTCACTAGACGGTCATGCCCGCGGGCAAGTCTGCAAACATGCCTGCAACTATTAGGTTAGGTGTCCTGCTTTTTGAATTTGTGCTGAAGCTCTTTAGTTATGTTTTTTATTTTTGTACGTACTTGAGTAGTACTTTTAATTATTATTCTCGTTTGAGCCTTCACCTTGTTCGATCGGCACCACACAGGAACTTTACATAGCATTAAGGTAAGAATCATTGAAAAAAAGGTAGACCCAAGTTGTGTTTTTGCCTGATCTTCTAGGCTTGGTCGCGAGGAATCGGCGTAGCTTCGCCTAGTTAGTTCCTAAGACGTTTCAAAGTGATTCTTACGATTTTATTGAAATAAATGATATTTGAATTTGAATTGGAGGTTTGATAGTCTGCTAGTAAACATCGCGTAAACCTATAGTTGAGAGGTCCGGCGGCATGTCTGCATACATGTCCGCGGGCATGGCCATCTATTGAATTCCCCGCTCTAGGACCTTTTTGTAGCAGTCACACTTATAACTTATTTTATACAATCTATCTATACTAATCTATACTTCTATCTATACTAATATTATCTATACTTCTATACTAATATTATAAAGAGAAAAGATTTGATTTTTTGTATGTTTGTAATGGATAAACTCAAAAACTACTGAACCGATTTAAAAAATTCTTTCACCGTTACCAAGCTACATTATCCCTGAGTAACATAGGTTATTTTTTATTTAAAAAAAGTAATAAATCTATATATATAAAAATCAATTGCTGTTCGTTAGTCTCGCTAAAACTCGAGAACGGCTCAACGGATTCATCTTATCTTGGTCTTGAAATGTTCGTGGAGGTCTAGGGAAGGTTTAAAAGGTGAGATAAATTCGAATAATTGCCGGAAAAACCCTAAAAACAGCCCTTTTATTTTTCCCATTCAAAAGTTTTCTAACTAAAACGTAGAGTCATTTTGAGCTTTATTGCTATTGTATAAAGATCAATGTTGTCTAAGCAATGTAGGTGTGTTCCTAAGAACGGGAACGGGAACTTCAAACAACATTTGTCAATTGCGATACGAAGTTCGCCGGGTCAGCTTGTAAATAATAAATATTGGTGGACATTTCACAGAGCGCCATCTAGTCTCAAACTGAACAAAGTTTGTACTATGGGAACTAGATATCTGATAGAATAAATATAATATACTTTTTTTTGTAAATACATACTTATAATCTTTATATCTTATAATATAAAAATGAATCGCTGAATGTGTTGCTAAGCGCAAATCTCGAGAGCAGCTGAACCGACTTCGCTAATTCTTTTTTTGTTGTATTAGTTATTATCAGTAGAAGGTTCTTATGGTAAATAAAAATGAATTTGACAGGACAACGTCTATTTTAACAGCTAGTACTTAATAACATTAATATATTTTTATTTATCGTGTGTGTTGGAGTTATAAATAAATGTTTTTTCATTTAATTTAATGTATTTCATAATTATTTAATTTGCATAAAACCTAAACCTAAAATTAGTATGGCTACCATGACTTGTACAAAATATTAAGTTTTAGCAAACTTTGACATGACTTTTCGACATCTTTAAGAAGGCTTCAATTATTAGAAATGTCGAGTCATTGTGCACATTAGGCGTGTTACGGACATGCTGATATATTGCATAAACGCTGTTTGGAACTGTAATTAAGGTCAAATTATATTGAAAATCATCGTGATCGGGACCAAATGCTGAGCATTGTTTTATATGAGTTTAGGTCAGACGTGTTTTTATACAACACAATGAAATATTAGATTTTTTATGAGTTGCATATATTATTATAAATTTTACATTTCACATTTACGTTGTTATCACTATAGGTATAGGTAGGTAATCATTTATTTCGAAGACGTATGATGGCGGTAAACGATGACGCCCGTAATATAGCGGATAAGGCTTTCATTTCGATATTCATCTAGGGTTGGTCACGAGGAAACAGGCGTATCTTGACCCAGTTTATAAGAAGTTTCGAAGTGATCCTTGTGATTTTATCAATTTTAATTACTGAAACAAAGACGACGTCTACGTCACGGCTAATGACGATTTATGAAGTTAAATTATCATATCAAATGCCATGAATTAATCAAATTCAATCATCAGAACAGTTTTAGGACAGCAAATCATAACAGTTCTTCGATATTAATTGAAAAATCGATATGACTTTTTAGTTTTAGAGGAGCAAATCATACAGGTACGAAATATCGATATCAAAATGAATACTTTAGAAATCATCGATAGATACTCGATAAAATTTGCAGCACATCCCTAACCGAGCAATAACGCTCGGGCAAAGGTGTAAAAGTACTTAACGACCAATTACCGAAAACGTATTCGCTCATTGTCTTTACGTGCGCCAATTACATTGTTATTGCTGGATTGGAGTTATTATAAGCACATTAATTAACTGTGAAAATGATTAACAATCTATAAAATTACACTGAAATCTAAATATATAAAATTCTTGCGTTACTATAGTTCGGCCGTTCAGAGAATGCGTTCCTGATACCTATCAGTTAGTCACGTTATAGTGACTATAATGTTGTAATAATGTTGTTTTAATGCTCATCAATTGTTAAAACGGTAAACAACCAGCAATAATATTTTTATCGTAACTGCAACGCCATTACAAAGTTAAGTCGTCATACAATCGCGACGTGTCAGGAACGCATTCTCAGAACGGCCGTAGTATAACTGACTGATCTATCAACTTCAGCCTAAATCACTGGTCCTAGAAACTTTAAATTTGGAAGGTCTAGTCCTGTAAGAAGTGCAGTAGGAAAGTAACCCTCGTATTCAAGAACGACACTATGAGAACACACACCCACAGTGGACGAAATCTTTTTTCATAATCATCACTTTATGTGTTGAGCGGCACTATGTCGCACGCTACCGTGTGCCTTTAGAGCTCAACTTTGGCTAGAGGCACACAATGTGCCTCTAGTCATACTATGCAGTGTCGCACAACACATAAAGTGATTTTTATGAAAAAAGATTTCGTCCACTGTGGGTGCGTGTTCTCATAGTGTCGTTCTTGAATACGAGGGTAAGTCCCTATGTCCCACCCCTAAGGATATGCAACGGGGTTTGAAGTATGTTTGATAAACCTTTACGTAACCGAAGCGAGGGTTTCCACTAGTTATAATAATTAAAATTTCATAGTAAAAATTGCAATCAATTTCACAGCTCTCAATAATTACTTTGAATTTAATTTCCAATAACTGGATAATTTAAATAAAATTCGAGTATAAATTTAAAATTAATAATTTAAATAAATGAATTTCACGTAGTTACCAGCCAAACTTTTTTACGCTTTCTTATTTCATATAATGTACTTATAAGTATGTATTCCAAAAAAGTATATCATTCTTATGAGTCCTATATACCTTCAATCACAATCAGCTGCCATATATTTTTATTGACATAAAGATGACAATGACAAAACTTAAGTATAGGACAAAAATTACAGGAAATTATGATTTATGAATGACAGTCAATATCCTCGTTATTTTCTTGTTTAAGTTTCTAGATTTTATCTATGGAAAATAACAAAAGTATGAACTTTTTTATAGCTGTAGGTTGTAAGAATTATTAAGTAAATATTTATTGATATTTCTAGTTATATTCTATGAAAAATAAATGTCTAAAAAACTAAAAGTATGTACTATTTTAATGGATAAAGTTTGTAAAAATATGATTATAAATTAGTTATATTAATTGATATTGACATTCATGAATTAAAAAGACAAGCCCTTACTCTAAGGGCTTGTCTTTTACACAAAACTGCGATGCGATGCGATACGACGACCACACGAAGGAATATCAATAAATAAATATAAATATAAATATAAATATTGGCGGACTATACACACAGCGCCATCTAGCCCCAAACTAAGCAAAGCTTGTACTATGGGAACCAGATAACTGATAGAATACTTAAATACTTTTTTTTTGTCAATACATACTTATTATACATATTAACACCCAGACACAGAACAAACATCTATGTTTATCACACAAATATTTGCCCTGGGTGGGGATCGAACCCACAACCTACAGCGCAGAAGGCAGAGTTACTACCAAATGAGCTGTGAGGCTAGTATATAGCTCTTATCTCTTAAATAATTGGATGACACCACGCAAATGTTTGCGATGCGATGCGAATTCGCAGTTATGTGTAAGAGCTCTTACCCTCGTATTCAAGAACGACACTATGAGAACACGCACCCACAGTGGACGAAATCTTTTTACATCACTTATGTGTTATGCGAGACTGCATAGTGTGACTAGAGGCACATTGTCGTGTGCCTCTAGCCAAAGTTGAGCTCTAAAGGCACACGGTAGCGTGCGCCATAGTGCCGCTCAACACATAAAGTGATGTATAAGAAAAAAGATTTCGTCCACTGTGGGGGCGTGTTCTCATAGTGTCGTTCTTGAATACGAGGGTTAGTCTGTGTAGGTTGTTGGTGAATTTAATTAATTTAATGTATAAAAATAATTAAATAAACTCGTAACGAGAGCCGGCGTTTGGGAAACCACTACAAGCGACGCAATTATACAACCTTCAAAGAAAACCACAGGCTTAGAGAATCATCAAAATTAAAACGCGTCGAATTTTAACCGAAAAGTTAATTTAATTTCGGTATGGCACTTTTTAATAAACTTTTGGGAACTCATTTAAATTAAATGATTCCTTGACAAAACTGAAATATGAAACACCTTTTGCACTAAGAGAGATATGTATATTAGAATAATTAATAATTATGTTGCAGGCACATACCTACATCATATTGGGTAGCAGTACAGGTGCACTAGCATTCAAATTAATTCATTAACCATTCATTGACTGGCCTCACAGCTCAGTTGGTAGTATTTAGAACAAATATTTGTGTCATTAACATATACATAATATGTTTGTTCTGTGTCTGCGTGTTATATGTATGTATAACAAGTATGTTCATGTTCATCATACAAATGTTTGTCCCGGGTGGCAATCGAACACACACATAACCTTACAGCGCAGAAGGCAGAGTTATTACCAACTGTGCTGTGAGGCCAGTCGACAAAAGAAACTATTATTTACACTGTGAAGAAACCCTTAGAAACATAATATACTCGTATAACCATTTTCTTTCTCGGTTGACGAATCACATATTTCTATGTAATGTCTTTGTCTTGGTTGTGGGAAACACCAAAGTAATTCTAAGTAAGATATTCGTATTATTCATACCGGTGACATACACCTTTGTATTCGTCGCGTGTTTTCCATTTTATCTATCTATAATCAACTATTTTTTATAAATAATGATCCACTCTTTTCACATAACGTTTATACAAAAATAAATAGGTAGATGTACTTGTATGTACAACAAATAAATTTCAAGTAAAGTAAAATTACGCCATTAAACGAAAAGACACAGTTTTTACCCAATTTGCACAAAAAGTGGACTCGGATGAAAACTTTGTAGTTCTTTGTTAAACATTGGGAAAAAACTGTGTCTATTTGTTCTATGACGTCATGTTCTAGAACAAAATATGGGTCATGCCCTAAATTTTCTATCTATACTTATCCCTCCAAATGCGATATTTTGCATTTAATTTTTGTCAAGAAAATAACCTTGCTATGATCCTACTCATTACATTTTTCACACGTTTACGAGACGTATTAAAATGTTCCGTACCTTTGCAACTGCAGGGTTTTAGGGGTACTCTCTACCCCGGGGCTAAAGTGTGTTCGCCAGGCGTCTCCGTACGGCATTCGTCGCCGCGCCTCGCTCCACGACTCCCGACTACCAGGTAGGAACCTCTTTCGAACTGTTCTTTTTTTAAATGGGTGCATTTTTTTTTGTATGCTTCGATTTTAAAAATTATTTTGTTCCATGTTTAAATTTAATTTAGTTTTTATTTTAGAAAAAAAGTGGTTATTTTATTTAAAAAAAACGTGTCGTTGAAAATATAATTTATCTCTATTGCTGTCAAGTAATTTGCAGTTGAATATTTGAAAATGTATTTCATAGCTGAATTTCTTTAAGAGTGGCTTCATAAAAAATCTACTTTGTTGAGAATTAGCAAGTAAAGTCGAGCTTGCAGTAAAAGTTAGAAGTAGAACAGTTTTAAGTGGGAAGCCTGGGGGAAAACTTTTCAGTGCAAAATTTTGTATTGAAATTCGCTGGCGAATCGGTGAATATTCTTTGAAGAAAATTTAGAATATGGGTAGTAACTTTTTGCGGATTTACTGATTTGAATTTGGATTTTTAATCAAAACTTTGATACTTACTGCGTTGCGGGCACGTGGTTTATGCCTTTGCATTGTACCTACCTTCCTACCGACATTTAGTATATCTTTTTTAAAACCTTTATGTCAGATATAACCTTTTTTCGTGTTCATTATTAATTTGTCCCCAAAGACGGTATTAAAATTTGTAGTTTATTCTATGTTGATAGTATATTTTTCAACTGACGAAAAAAGTAGGTTCCAGAATCAACGCGTATAGTTTTTTGTATGTATAGCCTCGCATACATTACCTGGTAATTAGATTAGAATGATTTCTTTTTAATAGAATTTTTTTTTTTTTTAAATTGGACTTTATTTTGGAGTATTCTTTACAGTAAAGAGAATATAACATTGAAATTGTATTTATGTGGAATTTCATAAATTTAAAAAAGCAATATCGTCCCTTGTCTTTTCCATTGGTCGAAATATTTTCCTCGGTTTTAATAATGTCAGTTAATTAAAAAAATTAAATACCAAACTTATTTAAATACCAGGGTCAAACAGGTGACTTTAGGTTCAATTATCTGTTTCAGACAATTTCAATTAAGTTTGACACCAAAACTTCAAAACTAGCCCGAATAAATAATTAGGTTCAAAGTTTACTTTCGATTAGCACAAACTTTCATAAACTAACAAATTACAAAACAGTTTATTTTAGTCTGACATTTAATAAAACATCTATATCACACATCTATATATAAATCAATGCCACTTTTCGTTGTAATTTTATAACTCAAGAACGGGCTCACCTATCCAAACCAAATATTAAAGCTTTGTTCGGACTATTTAGTAGATGGTGAGAAATTTGCACAAAATCGGTAGAGCGGTTTTTCATTTATCGCATTTTTTGTAACAAATGAATTCAATAAATGGCGGATTGTAAATGGGGATTTTGCTGTCAATCAATTATTGAAATTTGACAGGACAACGTCTGTCACGGGTCGGCTAGTACATTATATTACATAATAATATAATATTTTAAAATACATGTCGGAAAATGGTTACTTGGACAGCATTCTTTATAATACTTTATTTTTTCTGTATAATCGAATAGAAATAATATTATTTGTGTCATGTCAATCAAAAAGTCTAGTAGAGTCGACTCAAACCAAAAATACGTATTTTTTTAGGTATTACCAAAAATATTTTCGTATTTCTAAATTAAAGGGAACTATTACTTGCGGCGATGGGCTTGCAATTTGTCTCGTGAAAAATATGGGTATTGTGCCAAACATATTCGCACGTGCCTCTGACTGCCCCTTTAAAAATCGTCAAGGATCTAAGCGCCTTGGGATCTGAGAGTCTTCCGAACTTTTGGATTTCAGTCGTGATTCTATTTAAGTTCATTTATATATCTAGATACATATACATATATGTATATGATATCTATATTTATTGTTGTAAAAAAATCGTTTTATAATCTTGATCGCATTTCCGTAATTTACGTAATAGAATGACATAAAACTAATTGCATTTAATTGTGTAACAAAAAGCCCTACTAGTATATTCTATACGAGTATACTGACAGAGATAAGTGAAGGGTATTAATATTGTCGCGTGCACTAAAAGCGAGACTACTAAAACATTAATTTTAGTAGATAACTCGGAAGCAACGAAATAGTACCAGTATTTACTATGTGATCAGGATATAATGGTGGCAATTCTGTTGTATCGACGCTAAAGTTAAGCTTTCGTAAAATACGCGCGCACTTATTTTTTTTACGTTAGTCTAATTTAAAATGAAAATTCTAAAACTTCGCGTAGTTTATGTGATTATACAACTTTTTAACGTAATTTTACATAAATTTAGTTAGTATGTAAAAAGGTGTTGACGAGAAACGACTTTTATTTGTATTTGTACATGAGAAAATCTAAATTTAAGAACTTCTATTTTGAGGACGCTAATTAAGACTTTAACGTAAAGGAATAAGAACGATCGTATCTTACGGAACTTTAGCTTTAGCGTGGACTCAAGTCACCACAGAACTGCCACCAATGGTAACACTAAAAACCGAGCATTGGTCCTATCTTGTTGTTCAAGCGAAGTTACGTAACCGATATAAAGAGGAATTGTCCCCATCCCTCAACAAAATACAAAGTTAAAAGTTCCTAAATTTTCTCAGTCAAATGAAAATTTGTCTTCATTTGAGGAGACGGGATTGTAACGAGACCAGAGAGATTCACGCGAAAAAAATAATAATAATGACTTCGGACTTGGGGAGACTGAGTACGAAAGTAGCACTTTTTTTCACACTTGATATTTAGGTAGTCAGATAGTCTCCGCAGATTTTCAAAAGCCTAAAATAAAATAATAGATAGGTGAATAAATTTTCGAATAATAAAACAATTCTAAAATGTTGCGACTAAGGGCGACTTGCACCACAATTCTTAAATGTAAATACTAATAATAATAATGTACGCTAAATACGGAAGTTTTAGGAAGTTGTCAAGTCATAAAAAACATCAAATTTAAATAAAATTAGCAACTAAACACTTAGCGATTGTTGTGCAAGCCGGTCTAAGTGTAAAGTCATGTAATGTAGTTTTAGTTTCGTCAAAAATCTACTAATCTGACATTGCTAAAACTTTTATGAGACCAGTTTGGGATAATTCCCTATACGGTAGCGTCCTTACATAACCAACCGCCCAATTGATAACCACCTTTGACCCTTTTTAGGGTTCCGTACCCAAAGGGTAAAATCGGGACCCTATTACTAAGACTCCAGTGTCCGTCTGTCTGTCTGTCACCATGAACCGTGACAGCTAGATAGTTGAAATTTTCACAGATGATGTATTTCTGTTGCCGCTATAACAACAAATACTAAAAACAGAATAAAATAAATATTTAAGTGTTTTTTGCCGTTTTTTACACATAATGGCACGGCACCCTTCGTGCGCGAGTCCGACTCGCACTTGGCCGGTTTTATTTTGAAGTCGACCCACAATTACAAGCGACATTATAAGCAAGACATTTTAATAATTGCTTTGTGGGTGACGAATATCTCTATTCATTGTTCAATTAAAATTATAGATAGATTTGATAGCATCAATTATTTTTTATGTTGTTACTGAAATATGTGGGCATGTGCCAAATATAATGTTTGGACGTGCCTCTGACTACTCCCACTAGACATCTTTAAAGGATCTAAGCGTTTGGAGATCTGAGAGGATGTCTACCGCACTTGGGGATTTTATTTTATTTATTTAGTCTATTAAGGAGAGAATAGTCCAAAGTTTTGCCCATTTAAATTGTGTCTAGGACTACTTATAGTTTCATCATAAATCTTAAAAAAAACGAATACGTCTTGACTTTCGGATAAATCGAAACATTTGCGTCAGTTTTCTTTTTAGGTTTTAAAACGTCAAAAAAATTTGAACTTTAGAAAATAAATCTTTCGAGAAAAGATGTTTCTGTTCTATAATTTATCTAGATTAAATCCTTAAGTTATCTTTGTCATAAAAAACAAAGCTGTATGTTTTGCGGTTATTGAGAAAAAACGATTCTGCATTCTTAAAAAAAATGTATTACTCGCCTTAAAGGAACCCCTTCGAAACAACTTGGTTTATAAGTTATAACGCGTTATACGTGCTGCGTTATATCTTTCTCCTAAAACATTCCTTTGTGAAACCTTTCTTGTAGGCTATGTGTAATAATGCTAAAATTAAACAACCTTGCATGTACGGGTGGCGTGGGTTTTATTTTTGTTTGTGTACCACCCGCCTGTGCATTTGGCTTGCGTAATTTATTTACGCGATAGTTACGAGTAGGTACGTGGACGATCTCATCGATAAAACCTTGTGCGTTAGCACGCAAGTTTATGCTTTTACATATTCCTTCAAATTGTAATTATTTTATTGATTTTCATTGAGCTGAAGTTTGTATGAGCTAGGTCAATTCTGTGGCCTGAGCACGAACCACTATCGTATCGACAACCTATCGTCCAAATGTCAAAAATAAGACTTTTTGAATAGTAAAAGTGTCAGTTTTGTCATTTGGACGATACGTTGTCGATACGATAGTGGTTCATGCTAACCCCCCTGGTCACGGAGATTTTAGGCCATCTAAAGGACTCCATGTCTTGATAAGAGTGAAGATAAAATACTTCGTTTAGTAAAATTTCAGTAGAAATATGGTTGAATACAAACGATATTTTTTTACTGTGTTTAAATCATATAAAATTCGCTTGTCACAATGTTTTTAACCAAACTCCTCCGAAACGGCTTGAACGATTTTTTTTGTATATTTGAGAGGTATGAGAATACATCGTAGGGTATTTTTTATACTCCTAAGTAATAATGATGGCATAAAGTTAGGGAAAACTAAGTGTTTTTTTCTGTTTATTAATAAATAAGTTTCAGTTCCTACTGCATTTCTCTATCGATTTGTAAAATTCTCGTATGTAGTTCCTCTCAAGAAGATTTTATTGCAAAATCTCAAAGCTTCGGATCTCGTAGAAAATGTTCAATATTTTACATTGTTCGGATACATTCAATAAAAATCGTAGGATTACCTCCCATTGTTGGAGGGCTTCCAGTAACATACTGTAAGCGAGGTTTTTGTATTTCCCAAATTTATTCAACCGAAAGGTCCAAAATATTCATAAAACACGAGAGATGGCCATCAGGCTGAATTTATAGCAATTGGAAGTCCCTTGGCCTTTTGGGTTTTATTATTCAAAATATAGGCAAGTCCTGCTTATTTGCAGCATTTGCTGTTATTTCACGAGCAACTCTAAATGTAATTAATGTATTATATAAGGCGCCATACTACGTGGATACAACGTTCACATAACTAACCTAGTTCGGCGCTTTAACTCAAAATATACGTTATATTCTCTAATTAATTTGGTGGTTGGAGTGGTAAGGAATCGTAGGGTGTGGCCTTGCTAGGAAAATTGCTTGCAGCTGTCTATTTTACATTAGAATACAGTTTAAAGAAACATTCACACAATGAGTTTCAAAAAAATAAAATAAAATAAATAGGATCACGACTGTAATCCCCAAGTACGGTAGACATCCTCTCAGATCTTCAGACGCTTAGATCCTTTAAAGATGTCTAGTGGGGGTAGTCAGAGGCACGTCCAAACATTATATTTAAAAACATTAGATGACACTGTTGGCCGAGTGGGAGGTACCTCGACTTTCAATCTTAAGGTCGTGGGTTCGAATCCCGGCGTGCATCAATGGATTTTTCAGTTCGAAAAATTTATATGCGCATCAAAAACACGTGCTCAAAACGGTGAAGGAAAACATCGTGAGGAAACCAGTTAGTATTCTTATAAGCGGCTATGGGCTTGCAACCTGTCACGTTTTTGGGTTTCAACGTTTCTAAATTATTATTTTTATTAAAAAAATCTATGTATCTTGAAAATAAAGTTCAGAAAGCTTTTACTGTAAACTATTCTATTCCTCGAAAGCAATCAAACGCCATACCTACGAGTATCACACTAATTGAATAGAAACGTGAACGTGGCAAAAAACACACGCGATTTCGAAGTAAAGAAGACAATCGGCGGAATAGATTTTTTATACAAATGCTTTTGCTTTGTTATTTTTATTAAAATTGTAGACATCTTTGTGTTCTGAGAAATCTGGCAGTCTAGAAGTCTAGCAAAAAGCGGCACGGCCGTACCATCCTTTTCTCGAAGCAGTTCAGGCCATTTTCGACCCCCTATAACTTCGTTGTGGATAAAACTAGAAGCCTGAATTTTCAGTAACCAAGCAGGCATAGTATAAACTCGGTATATTTCAAATTCCATTTAATTTGAACCAGTACTTTAAGAATTATAACTAGTCAAAGTTTCCTATTTTGTCACTCACTCACTCACTCACTCACTGACTGACCGATCATCAAAAGTTTAAGGCACTTCTAGCAGACATAGAAGCTTCAAATTTTGAATACAATTAGTGGTTTGTGTATAAATCAAGGAAAAACCTAAATATTTTGCAATTTCGATCCAGTTTTCTAGATATACCGACTGCATAAATAACTTTGTAACCCCATATAAATATATAGGATTACAAAGTTACATTTGCAGTTAGGCACCTAGTTATGATTATGTTCAAAGGTAACTTGTAAAATGGTCAACGGAATGATAGTAGAAGGTACCGGAAAGGAAAAAAAAACCGGCCAAGTGCGAGTCGGACTCGCGCACGAAGAGTTCCGTACTATTATTTATAAAAAACGGCAAATAAATCACGTTTTGTTGTATGAGAGCCCCACTTAAATATTTATTTTATTCTGTTTTTAGTATTTGTTGTTATAGCAGCAACAGAAATACATCATCTGTAAAAAAAATTACTGTCTAACTATCATGGTTCATTCAGCCCTGTGACAGATAGACGGACAGCGGAGTCTTAGTAACAGGGTCCCGTTTTTAACCTTTGGGTACGGAACTCTAAAAACTAGGACTATCTACAAAAATAAATGAGATGCTATCAAAAACATAACTTGTAAAAAAAGCCAAGTCTCGCAACGCAACTCAGTTCTTCTACCGTAAAAAGTTGTGAGATCCATGTAATACCAAGTCGGTTAATTTAATCAGTCCCTACTTTAAGGGTCCTTCTGCTTTATGTTATTACGTAATTAGCTAACCTTTACGTAATAACTTAAGACAGAAGGACCCTTAAAGTAGGGACTGATTAAATTAACCGACTTGGTATTACATGGATTTCACAACTTTTTACGGTAGAAGAACTGAGTTGCGTTGCGAGACTTGGCTTTTTTTACAAGTTATGTTTTTGATAGCATTGCCTTTTTCTTTCAAACTTTTATTAACTGGAATCCCAAAACTCTTAAGGAAAATTACTAAAGCAGGATTTGATCCCTTCAGTTATAACGAAAACTGTAGATAGAGCCTGCGGGTATAAAACCAATTTTAAGAAAATCTAATCGTTGTTTCGACTGGAGATTGAACTCAATGGCGAAAGTGATTAACGCTTCCCAGTACTGGGTTCAAATCTCGGTTAAGTGATAAAAAAGTTTGTGTTTTTAATTATCTTTTTTATATAAAAAAAAGAGTCGTGTTAGTGACACCATTTATAAGTCAAGAACGGTTGAATCGATTTTCATGATTTTCTATTAGGAATTGTTTCCGTCTCGAATAGCAGAACATCTATTAAAACAATCGAAAAATTAAAAAGAAAATAATCAAAGATTTTGTGATGAATTCTGTTTGATACAACGCCAATTGAATTCTAAAGTGGTACAAAGTTCGCTGGTTCAGCTAGTATCTTTATAATTAGCAAGATAATCAATTATGTGTCAGTCAATGGAATCGGGCGCCTACCCCATTTCCATGACTGACACTTCCGTAATTTCAAGAATCTAATTAAGTCCGATGAGTGACACAAAGTAGGTATCAGGTTAGGAGTAGGTATCTGATTTGATTCCGGAAATTAGAAACTCGGTATATCCGTACATCCAAAAATAGTCATTTCAGAACTAGTATGAACTAGAGCTACGAGTTATTCTACTATTCAGGTCCTTTCCACCTACGTGAAGCTATGTGGAGCTGTGTACAGCGGTCCAATGACTGGGCTCAATATTATCAAACTCGAATATTTGAGCCCTGTTATTGGTCCACTCCGCACAGCTTAGCGCAGCTCTACACAGCACCGCGTAGATGGAAATTCACCCTTAAAAACGTGAATGTAAACTTCATAAAAAAACACAGTTCTATGTAATAGAATAAGCAAAAAAATAAAGACAAAGAAAACACAGAATAAAATAAATATCATTGAAAATGAAGTCCTAAAAAATTCCAGTTACTTGAGTACTTACGTAGCGTAAAAAACGACTTCTATTTTTACCGTTTCTGATTTACAAAAAACATTTTATTCGGTAGTTGATTTTTCGCCTTTCTTTTTCAGGTTATTTCTTCAGGAATCCTCAACTAACGTGAGTACAATTTTGTTCACTTTTATATGTGACTAAGCAAAAACGTGATAATTGCATTTTGATGGTGAAAGTGAAAGTTAGCAAATCGACAGGAAATTTACCAACTAATTGTTCGTGAAAATTAACTACCTGAGACTAATGGAATTTATTATGAAAATTTCAAAACATGTGGTGTTTATCGAGTGGTATGATGTTCACGAAAACATTATTCAAAGTGCTTTTGTTAGTATTTCTGATAATACAACAATAACACTGACGTAATATGGCGCTTGGGCGTTTCTTTTAAGTACAGCGCTGATGGATCCGGAGCGATCGATTCTTCAAATTAAATGTTTCACAAAATTGTAGCAATAATAGCGAGTTTAAACCGATAGAATATCGGCAAGTTTAAAGCGGGGTACTCGCTGGCGTGCCGTGACTGTAACCATTGTATGTTACTGTTACCATGTGCGAGCCTGTAACATTGTCCTAATGTGTGTGTTATCATTAGAACTGAGTACTGTATCTGTTTGGTTACAGTTATTCAGCCACCACAATATTGACCAAAAAATAATATAAAATTTGTCATAACAAAACAGATTAATCACTAGCTTCTATGATTAAGGCGCTCCTAGTCGACGTTTGATTTTGTTCGAAACGAAAAAAGAAATACTTCTGAACAAGCCACATCTCCTATTTTATAATGTATAGTATATGTGAATAAAGATGTACCCATCTTTAATCACTTCGATAAATAATCCTACCGACCGCTGCAATGACGACAAACACACGTCGGCGCGTGGTCTGCCTTTGCTTTTCGAATAAATTAATGATATAAATTATGTACAGATGACATCACGGGCAGATGACGTCAGTAAAAATACTAAAATATAGTTTCAGTTTTCTCCATAGTCTTTTTAAACTACCTTCTTAATTAAATTTTATTATTGATACTTAAACTACAACGTGTGTATTTCAAAAGTAAAATAAAAAGTTGAAAAAATCATCAAGATAGTATTTTTGAAAATAAAATTCATTGCTACAAATTAGTAGACTTTTGTCTCGAATGCAAATGATAGGGCCACGCCGGCCGACCGCGCCATTAAATATTCAGGCCATTCGGATGTACTCCGCCATTTCCATAATAGACTTCTTTCTGCGTCAAAGGCGCTGCTATTTTTGATCGCGAGAATAGGTTGACTTTGAAGTGTCTTTAAAGAAACTACTTAAGTTCTACTAAGTAAACATTTATGGAATATGTTTATAAACATTTCCTACTAACAAGCACTAGCTGATATAATCTACAGATCAGATAAAAGCTGTTTAAAATAACATGGCTGACAGAGATGTGTCTTAGAAGATAAATCTTTATGAATAAAATCAATTGCATGTATAGATCATCATTCGAGAAAGTCTCTACCGATTTGATAGATTTTTGTTGCTTTCTTAAATATCTGGACAAGGTTTGCATGGTATAACATGAAGGTGCTTTTTCTATAGGATCAAAAGTCTGTCGCTGACCAGCTAGTAAATAATTAAATACAGTCACGTTGTCCTGACCCCTAGCAAAGTTTCCTTGTGTCGTGGGTATCCGGAACTACTGAATGTTTACCTAAAGGCACGGATACACAGGGGGACAAAAGAAGCGACATGTCCCAGAACAACTACATGAATGTCTCGGGGACAATTTTGTGAACTTTTTTACAGGCCACACAACTTAGTGTTTTTAGAAATATCACCTGAAGAGGTGTAAAATGTTGCCGTGTGCCGTGGTTTAATTGTCAATTTTTAGGGTTCCGTACCCAAAGGGTAAAAACGGGACCCTATTACTAAGACTTCGCTGTCCGTTTGTCTGTCACAGGGCTTTATCTCATGAACCGTTATAGCTAGACAGTTGAAATTTTCACAGATTATGTATTTAAGTTGCCGCTATAATAAAATACTATACCGCTATACTAAAAACAGAATAAAATAAATATTTAAGTGGTGCTCCCATACAACAAGCGTGATTTTTTTGCTTTTTTAAACACAAATAGCACCACGAAATTTTCGAAAATTAAATTAAATTCAAGTGAAATTGTAGTCTGTGTGGCAGCTACAACTCGACTAGCCATTAGCCGCCGCGCGCGTGCCAAGAATGCATTACGTCGTTAACACTATCTAACGAATTAGTAATGTCAGTTGGAAAACTGTGTGAGGTTCATCATCATCATCAATATTCTAGTCTTAAGATGCCCACAGATAAATATAGGTATTATTATAGTTTTCTAGAACGACAGAACATTTGTGCAGCATGCGTCCAACGGCTCCCAGCCATCTTTATCAAATCGTACTTCCATCTAGTGGGGTTGTTACTGCGTTTTAAAAAGTTTTCTAATTAGGTTATAAAAAACTAAATGAAAATAACATTACGACTATGTATGTATGCATGTAGATTCACATCATGTTTGGTAGACATCCTCTCAAATCTCCATGATTACAGATATTTAAAGATGTCTAAAGGTGGTAGTCATAGGAGCGTTACATTTGACACATACCTACATTTTGCAGACAAACTATTCACGACTAAAACCTAGTTTCATTGCGAATGAAAAAATAAGGTAAAAACCAGGAGGGAAGATGATAAGATCGTCTGAGCTAGTGGCCAACTCTGGTATTTTTAGGCCGTCCATTAAGTACGTCTACTTTATGGGCCATGTCATGACTGTTATAGCCGGAATTGCCATTTAACGTGGTCTCCCAAGCACAGTTAGGCGAGTAAATTATGTTCACTTTTGCAGAAAATTGTATCATCATTTCGAGTAAATTTTACCCAGTTGCGGACAGCAACGCAATTTAATAGTTATTTAATCGAAATAATGTATATATTTCAATGTACGGTGATCGGCTTCGGTAGCATTGCAGCGCAGCAGGGTGATTTTGTAAGAAATGATTATCATCTAGATTGGTCGTCTGTCCAATAATTATTGGCAATAAATCACCTAGGCTCCGCCCACTGAAGGCCATCGAAAACTTTCGATCTATTTACGATTCGTTCATCCAGAAGTTCTATTACTGTCAGTAGGATTGATTATGATAAATAGAGTGAAATATGTTAAAAACGATACTAGTGATATTCTTAAAAAAATATATTATTTATACTGCAATAGATATTGATTAATATTTCCATGTTTTCCTTTACTATTTTTCGTCGTGGTTTAAATTATCTATCTTTCAAAATTAATAACGGAACGTAAGAACGAATGGTTTATATGTGTTACAGTTATTTTTTAATTTTAAACAAATTTTACACATCGACACACACACACATCGAAAATGTTAACTTGAGAGGTATTGCATTCGTTTGACGTATAGACGTTCAATTGTTCACCATAGAGTGAATGATTTTTAATAGTTACTATGAAAAGTGTACAGATTAGGTATTCTGTAACATTAGGTATATTGCATTCAACACCATAACATGATAATCATTTCTTACAAAATCACCCCACTGTTTTGCGAGATTATTCTCTGCGCTGCCGTCCGCCAAAGTGCGCAAGCCAACAAAATAATACCTGGGGTATTTCAAGTCAAAAGTGAGGTGCGAAATAAAATATTAAATTTTCGTCCCGAAGAAATCTTGCAATAAATATCGAAATATCGTTTAGTCGTTGTACTCGTACTTATTCTCAAATCTATGAAGTCGTTGAAACTCTAATAAATTGGAGCTCATATTCAGAAACGAAGCCTTCATTACTTCGAACTGATATATAAAGCCCTTTCATATTGATTTCATAATGTTTACTTGTTTTAATTCTATTTTGGATTTTGATATCTTAGTAAACGCCGATTTATCCAAGTGTAAGAGATTTTCGCTTACTCGATCAACTGTAAATTGAATTTTGGGTCTGAAAGGTCCGGTATACTTTAACGATTTGCGATTTAAATAATTAAGATTTTATTCTCAATTTACAGCTGTTAATTATTATAAACAACTGTAATATTTTATTCTGTCGTGATTATTATTGCCATTAAAACTAATTGCTTTTATTATCATTTTAACGGTTGCTCGGAAGCGAGAAATGGGTAAACATTTTAGTTAAGAATAAATAAATAATAATTATAATAACCATTGAATTAGTACCTTAGTGTTAGTAATTTTAATAAAAAAACACCCAGATTTTGAAATAGATGATCAAATAATGTCACTTATGAAAGCTGTATAAAAAATGGGCGGTGTGGTCGACGAAACTCTTTTTTGTTTTTGTTATGTTTAAAAATAAAAGAAAAGAAAGCTATGCAAACTCTTTCGTTTGTTTCTGTTTTTTAACTGACACTTTTTGTATAGTAAAAGTGTCAGTTTTGGCATTTGGACGATACGTTGTCGATACGATAGTGGTTCATGGCCCCAAGCTCTTTTTATTCTGTTACGCCATTTTTCAGAATTGGCTTGTTATATTGATACCGCTCTACAAAATTGCTGTTAGATTTAACAAAATCTTGTAAAGAACCTGTTAAAAATACATTACAAATTCAAAGGTTTTTATTTTACGTTCGGCTGTAATATCATTGCAAATTTACAAACATTTTCGACGTTCTATTCACTTTATAAAAAGGTTTCAATATCATTGAAAAACAAAATAGCAGCACAAAAGTGAAGCTATTTTCGGTGGCCAACAAAGAGCCTACCCTGACGAAACTTGGAACTTTTATTAGAAGACAAAGTCATTAAATCTAAGTATTTTAAACTTTGCAAGAAATATAAAAGAAACTTGAAAATATTAATTAATTTTATCTTATCAAATTGCTAGCCTCTTTGCTTTATTATTTAGTTATAATGTATTTTATGAAATTATTCTTCAACGAAAAAAAATTGTAGATAGAAAGCGTGTCAGTAAAGGTGTGTCCAAATATAGCGCGCAAGGTGCGCGGCAACTACGCGCGGCATTCGCAGGACACAAGTTTGCCGCGTGACTAGTTTAGACATAGAAGTAAATGCACGCGCGGCTGCCGCGCTCAAATGCCGCGCTATGTTTGGTCACGCCTTAACTGTGGTCACGATTTGATAAACTACCCAATGTGTATTCGACGAATATATTTCCTCCTATTTATAGTGGGTTTTAATACCATTCTATTCAACTCGGTTCCACCCAGTTCATAAATTCTAGGTTCTTTACAGCCGAGTAGACTAAGCCCAGATTTGCAGTTCATAGTCCCGCGGGGCTGCAGTGAGCTCCCTGAATTTCAATTGCTTTCGAATATTATGATAGCGAATACTAAATCCCTTCTCGCGTTTTCATATTGAATTGGTGATTCCGGAATAAAAAAGTTATTCGGTGGTTTCAATATGTCTATTAATATCTAGAAGAGCTTGGAATACCATATTCCTAACAAAATTTATAGGTATACATAGGACTGGAATAAGTTCAGTAAAATAATGATTGTTTTCATTAAACTAAAAAAATCTCAAGAATTTAAACTATCGTGGTTGTTACATTTTAAATAGATATACGACTAATCACCACTTTATTTTCTTGTATTACTGACGTTTCGAGAGTTTATGTAGTACTTTTACTGCACTTAAAATGTTTTATTGTTTTTTATTAACTTATTGCAAAATGTTTTATTGTTTTTTATTAACTTATGCCCGCGCCTTCGACCGAATTAACTTGTAAACTCTATGCAAAAACCATGTTCATGATCATGATCCTTTGCTACATTGCTGAAAGGAAAAACTAATAAACGTACAACACACATTTTTACAGTTATATAAAATCTAAAAAAATGGTCACCAGCTTCTTTGTTACTTTAAATAAAAAGTAACATGTGTTTTCTTATCTGAATCTCATTGTGCAGAAGCTCTGTTGAGTTCGTTAAAAATTCTCTCTTTTTTGATAAAACTTATCTTTTGTCTTTTACCTTTGGGTGTCTACAATCAGCACTCACCAGTTTTATATTTTGTGATTTCATTTACTTATTTTAAAATTCCAAGATTTTTTCTTTTTTAATCGACGAAAAAAGAGGAGGTTTTAAATTCGGCATTGTATATACAATACATTTATTATTTGTTGATTTTTTATGTATTCTTACCTAATGATCTGATTTCGATATTTTTTTAGATGAGAGTTTTAGGTGAAAATAGTTCCAAGTTGGTCCAATTCAAATTATATTCCTGTAGGACTAAACGTTTTTATATAAAACTTAAAAACGAATATCATTCCTTGACTTTTTGTAATTTTTATCGGTTTTCTTTTAAGTTTTTCGAGCGTGGCAATGCCGGTATCTTGGGAACACTTCCGACTGGTACAAAAAATACCAAATATTTATATAGAAAAGCCTCAGGCACTAAAGTGTTTTGTTCCGTATTCGGAACAGAATCGATTGGCATCATAAAATAAACATTACCAACTCCGAGCGCTTTTGTGCTTGCGAGCGCATGTTAAAATGTCGATCGTGGCTTTAAAAAGTCGTTATGCTTCGATGGAGGCCTTCCGGCGCACTAAAAACTTCACCAGAGTAAGCTTTTACATACTCAACTGCTTATAATGGTATTACCGACTGTTGGGGCCTCGGCGTCAACGGCCGCCCGTAACGATTAATGTGACATTATGTCACTGTCACTTGTCAAACTGTCAATATGACAACTGTTTTTTACCGCTAAAATGTATACGCGTGTGTGTGAGTGAGTGAACAAAAATCAAGATGGACGATCTACCAAACTTCAGGCATCTCTTTAAAATTAAAATGAAAGCAAGAAATTAAACCCTACTGTAAATAATGAACGTGTGTTAATGAAGAATCCCAGATAGCCAGGAACAATTCGCAACACCTACCCTATTATATCTCTCGAAACATCAGAATCTACTTTTTCTCTCTTGTTGTTCCTTATTAACAATTATAGACAATATTACTGCCTAATAAAATTGCAGCGTCCTCTCACGTATGGAATGCTGAATGTGTCAAATGTATTTTTTGGGCGTGACCCTAACTACCTCATTTAGACATCTTCGAAATATCTGAGCATTATGCCTATTAGTTTCCGTCAAATTCATCTTTTTAGGGTTCCGTACCCAAAGGGTAAAAAAGGGACCCTATTACTAAGACTTCGCTGTCCGTCTGTCTGTCCGTCTGTCTGTCACAGGGCTGTATCTCATGAACCGTGATAGCTAGACAGTTGAAATTTTCACAGATTATGTATTTCTGTTGCTGCGATAACAACAAATACTAAAAACAGAATAAAATCAATATTTAAGGGAGCCCCCCATACAACAAACGTGATTTTTTTGCCGTTTTTGTAGATAATGGGACGGAACCCTTCGTGCGCGAGTACGACTCGCACTTGGCTTGTTTTTTCAAGCACGCTTTTAAGTTTGTTTGAATTATTGCATTTATTTTACTTTATTAAAAGTGTTTGTATCTTTGAATTAAAACTATCGTGGTTGTTAATCATTTTAAATAGAAATACGGCTAATTACCACGTTTTTCCTTGTATTGCTGACGTTTCGAGACAATTCAGAGCATCTGAATTGTCTCGAATTCTATTTAAAATGTTTGTATCTTTTTCAATTCTGCTAAACAAGTTTCATAAATTATATAATTATGCGAAAACTTATTATTAACTTCTATTAACTTCACTGTTTGTTTTTAAAATGTAATAATAGAATAGGTAAAATACAATACCTACTCATTTTATGAAAACATTCCGCCATCTTATCCATGCATGGATTTCGAAGTGGGAATAAACGGGCTCTTAGAGGCTTAGGTACGGGCATATTATATGGCATTTATTCAACCATATACTGTCGTATATGTCTCACAGTTTTTGAAGTTGAAAGGGATGAGAATACAGTTCAAAGAAACTTACTTACTTTATCATTGACTAGCGACCCGCCCCGGCTTCGCACGGGTAGCATGTTATTATACATATAAAACCTTACTCCTGAATCACTCTATCTATTAAAAAAAACTGCATCAAAATCCGTTGTGTAGTTTTAAAGATATAAGCAAACATACATACATACGCGGGAAGTGGAAAGCGACTTTGCTTTATACTATGTAGTGAAGTACTAGTAAAAGAAATAAAAAGGTCTTTTAGGGTTACCTTTTTAGATTCTATATAAAACTGCGTGTGTTATAAGTATATGCTTTTTCAATTCGTTTTTTTAAGACTGTATGATTATATATATTATATAATTATATATATTATATATATATATAATTACTGTAAAATGTGGGCATGTGTCAAATGTAATATTTGGATTTAGACGTGCCTTTGACTAGCCTCTTTAGGTATATTTGAGGATCTGAGCGCCTGGAGATCTGAGAGGATGTCTACCGTGCTTGGGGATTACAGTCGTGACCCTATTTGACTGGCCTCACAGCTCAGTTAGTGGTAACTCTACAGCGGAGTAGGTTGTGGGTTCGATCCCCAGGGTCAATAATTGTGTAGTAAACATGTTTTTTCTGTGTGTGTATTATATATATGTATATATGTAGAATAAGTATGTATTTACAAAAAAAGTATATTAGTAATCTATTACCTATCTAGTTACCATAGTACAAACATTGCTTATTTTAGGGCCATAATGTGTAAAGTCCGCCAATATTTATTATTTTATTAATCTTTTTTTTTCTGGTTATTAATGAATAAACATTTAATGGCCTAAATTAATAATGAAACGGAACGATTTAACATTTAATGGTGGGTAGTTTATTAAACTACAAACAGCGGGAAGTCCATTGTGCTCATATCCAGAGACCATTGTATTTATTAACAGCCTATTCTACAGTAGACAATTAATGCAAACAAGCCCTTGTTTTACACAAGATTAAACTATTTAAATAAATCAACAGAACCCTGAATATTAAGTGGACCGTTATTATCTGTGGCACAAATTCCAACATCCCCTTTATTTAATGTTGGAGAATTATAGCACAAAAAGAACGGTAAACTCACTATGATAATAACATTCAATTATGAACGTGTGCGGCTGAAGTAGCATAAGTTGATGCTTGAAATTGTAGTTTTTAGGGTTCCGTACCCAAAGAGTAAAAACGGGACCCCATTACTAAGACTTCGCTGTAGCTAGACAGTTGAAATTTTCACAGGTGATGTACTTCTGTTGTTGCTACAACAACAAATACAAAAAAAAAACAGAATAAAATAAATATTTAAGTGGGGCTCCCATACAACAAACGTATTTTTTTGCCGTTTTTTTATAGATGATGGTACGGAACCCTTCGTGAGTCCTTCCCTGAGTCTGCCCGGATAAGACGGAAAAAGTGATAACACCGCATTATCTTGAAAACCATCGAACTTTAAAATAAACTGTCTTTCATTTATGTAGCTATTATTATCTAACGAATTATATAAAAATGAACTGTTTAGATATTCATTCACAGGTTTAGTTTTGAGTAAAAACGAAATTAGTGTTTTGGAAGAGCCAACTTTGGAAAATAATCGTGTTTTTGTCTACAATTTATCTAGAGTAAATCTTTAAGTTATCTTTGTCAAAAAAACAAAACTGTATATTTTGCGGTTATTGAAAAAAACGATTCTGCTTTCATTCAAAAAATGTATTACTCGTCTTAACAAAGGCAAAATCCCTTCGCAGTATGGATAGTTCTATAAAATATTTGAAAGTATACAGGGCTAATTTTGAACAGTGGTTAAAAATAGTAAGAAGTAGTGTATGAAACAAAACAAAAATCGATGTCGAAAATTCCGAATTAAAAAACGTGAGCTCTTTTAATAGCAGAAAAAGACATACTTTAAAATAAAATAGCTGAACAATATTTTAGTTTTTAAATAAAGTTACTATAACTATCTATCTATATTGTAGATAAAAATAAATTGCCGTGCGTTATAGTATAAACTCGAAAATAGCTCGACCGATTTGGCAATTTTTTTAAAACAAGATTTTTAGGGAAATTTCCCGAAAAATTGTAAAATTCGAGCAAAATAAAAAGTGTTGTATATGGGATTTTTAAAACTTGGCCAAGACAACGTATCGGGTCAGCTAGTAAGCGATCAAATTTCTTCGAGGCTGGTTTTTGGTAAAATGTGATTCTACTGCACGTTTGTAGTCTATGACAGATAGAATTGTAGTAGGTACGTACTGTTTTTGCTTCTGTGGTACAGGTACAGGTTTGGTAATTACACTTCAGATTCTGAGATTGTGTCATAATCATGAAATATGGTTATTGTAGATCTGATAGAGTCTACCCTTGTACTTATATGGGTACGACTCGTAACACATGACATACTCTTATCAAATTTTAATATCTAAAACACGATTTCGAAGAAAGCTTATCATTTATCTTATTTGAGTTGGTACTTTAATGTAATTATACTTAAAAAAATATATAGCCGTGTTGGCCGAGTGGGAGGTACCTCGACTTTCAATCTGAAGGTCGTTGGTTCGAATCCTGGTGTGCATCAATGGATTTAACTATATGCACATCAAAAACACGTGCTCAAAACGGTGAAGGGAAACATCGTGTGGAAACCAGTAAGTATACTTATAAGCGGCGATGGGCTTACAACCTGTCACGTATGGAATGCTAACTACTGGAAAATGTGGGCATGTGCCAAATATAATGTTTTGACGTGCCTCTGACTACCCCCACTAGACATCTTCTAAGGATCTAAGCGTTTGGAGATCTGAGAGAATGTCTACCGTACTTGAGGATTACAGTCGTGATCCTATGTATTTTTTTTTTCTTTTTATAATAATACTAACTGGTTTCCTCACGATGTTTTTCTTTACCGTTTTGAGCCCGTGTTTTTGATGATAAACGGATTCGAACCCACGACCTTCCGATTGAAAGTCAAGTCCCACTCGGTCATCACAGCTACTTTTGAATATAAACATTTAAAAATATCCCATTAAATAATTAAAGTACCTAAAACTAAGAATCGACTGAATTCTTTATGAGAAACATTTTTGTTGTAAATGATACGATAATCCTTGTAATTTAATGTATTAGTAAAATTATTTAGTAGCTGTTTTTAGAGCCTATGTCAGCTAAAGTGATGTCTTATGAATTATACCTACCTTCTTCATATTTCTCACCTTTTTCGATAAGACTGGAAATGTATGACTTTGAAAAATACACGAATCATCAAAACAGGTCATTTATAACACCATCCATTGAAAGGAATGAATGCCGTAGGTACAATGTTGCCAACTTGAAAAGTGCAATTTACTTGTGACCGTGGACTAAGATGAATGTTACTTTCTTAGCACTTAGGTACATTTTCCCCAGAAGAGGTTGAATACATTTTTCTTCTTTAAAGAGTTGGGCAGGGCAGACCTTCAAATTTATCAAACTGAAGCAATTTTTATTCGACATTTACTTCGGGTTCTAGCTACGTTGGCACACAATTTCAGAAAACAAATTTCTTTATTGACTATCCTTTTCCCGATTTATGTTGTACCCGTCTACTAAACAATATGAGTTTACAGAGAGAATATCTATAATATTTAATACCCTCTTAAGTTATTGCTACACAAAATTGTGTGTCTATGGTCGGAGAGATCTTATCTTGGATTCAAGTCTAACAAAGCCGTAAATTTAGTTGCTAATTGTAGCAATTTGATGTCGTCATCCAAAAAATTGTAGCGCGTGAATTAAGATAGCTGTAAAAAAATGACTTTCATAATAATTTGAAGATTCTCATTAATTGTTGCTTAAATTATTATCATAATTAATAATTTGAAGATTCTCATTATTTGTTGCTAAGGTTTAATAATAAATTTATTCTCAAAAAGACTTAAGTCACTTACATGAGAAAAACATTGATATTTATAAGCTATGTCGTTCTTACAAAAGTTTACAAAGTAAATATATAAAGTGAAGACAAAAATTTATATAATAGTTTATGAGGGTAGGTGCCCAGCTGATGCATTCTTATTTGCTTATGAGTGATTTATCAGCTAGGATATAGTGAGCGAGTTTAGTTTTAAATGCATGAACTGAGTTTACATTTTTTATTTCTGGTGGTAGTTTATTGTAAAGTTGTACTCCTTCAAAAATTATCATTTTTTTGCCGTAATTTGTGCGAATATTGGGTAGAACGAGAAAACTGGCTCGACGCGTGGATCGTGTTCGCGTAGCCAGTTGTTTGATTTTAGTAAAAGCTAAGTTAATGTGGATTGATTTGTGGAGGATTTTTCTGACAAGGATGCATGTGCTGTAATTATATAATTGTTTAATGTTCATTATTTTAGTTTCTGTGTAAATTGTTTTTGTTGAGGTCAAATAGGGATAGTTAAAAAGTAATTTTATAATTTTGTTTTGTACTACTTGGAGTTTGTTTAATTCAGTTTTAACGGCACTGCCCCAGATTTCTATTAAATATAACAAATGTGATTTAATCAGAGAGTTGTAGATGTTGTAGCGTATTTGGTGTGGGATACATCGAACAATATTACGTAGAGATCCAGCTAGTGATGAAAGTTTGGATTTAATATGATTGATTTGCGTACTCCACGTCAATTGGCTATCCATATGTAAACCGAGGTATTTTTCAGTGTGTTTTTCTTGTAAGGCTACATTATCGATTGTTAGAGGGTTATAAAACGCAATTCTTTTATTTTTTGCTTTAAATATGGTATAGCATGTCTTGGTCGTATTAATTGTCAAAAGATTGTGTTGGAACCAGCTGAAGAGGGTGTCTAAGTCTTTTTGAGCATGTGGCAGTATCTCATTTATTGAGGCTCCGAAATAAAACAGACACGTATCATCCGCGTACAAGGTAAGCTGTCCATGTAGGCCTATTTCATGAATGTTATTGATGTAAATTAAAAAAAGTAAGGGGCCTAGTATGGATCCTTGTGGGACTCCGCAGGTTATAGGTGCTGACTTACTTTGGATATTGTCAATTCTAACCACTTGCGATCTATTAGACAGATATGACTTTAACATTTTTAGAGCAGTTCCGGTTACACCTATGCTTTCTAATTTTTTAATCAATAAGCTGTGACTTACGGTGTCAAATGCTTTTTTCAGATCAATGAATATGCCAAGGACTATATTTTTGTTATCTATTTCAGATTTTATTTTAGTAGTTAAGTCAGTTGTTGCAGCTAGTGTATTACTTTTAGGTCTAAATCCGTATTGTTGTTTACAAATGAAGTTAATTGAGGTTAAGTATTTTTCTAAACGTATGTGCAGAACTTTTTCTAAAATTTTTGAAAATACAGGTAACACTGAAATAGGCCGATAATTTCCGGGATCTGTTTTAATTCCTGATTTGTGTATAGGAGACACTTTTGCAATTTTAAGCGTATTAGGGAATTCACCATCAAGAAGTAGTTTGTTAAAGCAATCAGAAAGTTTATGTGTTATTAGGTTTTTTATGCATTTTATACTTTTAGTGTTAATTCCAT
Source organism: Hydriomena furcata (assembly GCA_912999785.1). Lineage (NCBI taxonomy): Eukaryota > Metazoa > Arthropoda > Insecta > Lepidoptera > Geometridae > Hydriomena > Hydriomena furcata. The sequence goes on along the minus strand of OU538831.1, from coordinate 2,421,797 downwards.
CTATACCAGCACTAGAGTTTGAGTCAAGATTTGTTATAATTTTATCAATTTCATCGATTGTGCAAGGGTCAAAAGTAGTTAGTTCTGTACATGTGGAAGGTTTTGGAAGAGCTTGAGTGGAGTTGTGAAATGTTTTAGGTATTTCATCGGCTAGTTGAGAACCAATAGCGGAAAAATAAAGATTAAACACTTCACAGATATCGTTTGTGTTAGTTATAAGTTTTGATTTGACTATTAGCTTTGGAGGGATACAGCTTTGTTTTATTTTGTTATTGGCCAGATTGTTAATTAAATTCCACATTTTTTTAGGTTTGTTAGTACACCTTATGAATTCTTTGTAATGATAGTTATCCTTCGTGTTCTGGATAAGTTTTGCAGTGTAATTTCTCTTCGATTTGAAGTCTGTTTGTAGAATTTTATTTTCTGGTTCTTTTTTAAGTGCTATCCATAGCTGGTTTCTTTGACTGATTTCCGATAATATCTCATTATTTACCCATTCTGTTTGTGGAGGGTTAAGAATTTTAGTCTTGGTCACTTTACTATTTTTTATGTAGTGTTGTAGTTTGTTTTCTAGTTGTACATAGTCGTTACTGAGGTCCTGCAGTCCGGCATCTCCAACAAATGTGTATAGTTTGTCGTAGTCTATGGCTTCATATTTGGTTCTGATCTTCGGAGTTGGTTTGAATTTTTTCATCTCAAGGTAAATTTGTTTGTGGTCTGACATGGATGAATCTATCATTGCCATATGGAAATCGTTATTTTTCAGATTAGTGCTAACATGGTCTAGGATTGATTTTCTTGTTGTCGAAACTCGTGTACTATGTTTTTTATTGATTTTATTGAGTAGTTTGTATCCAGCTTCGTTTATAAGTTCCTTGTACTGTTTAGATTGTTTGTCCTTTGTTAATAAGTCAATGTTGAAGTCTCCAAATACTATTGCTCTTTTCCTTTGTTGTAATTGTAGATCATAGACTTCTTGGAATTTCTTGTAGTCAGTATACCCTGGATTGTACACTACTCCCACGTCTAGTGAGTACTTTTTTAAATGCACCCACAAATAGTTATTTCCGTCTAAATAGATAGAGTCTGACTCACTGTGTTCTAGGTTGTTATGGATGTATGCAGAGACTCCGCCTCCCCTTATGTCTGTTCGATAGTTATAGTAGTGTGTGTAATTTGGAAGACGAAGTTCTAGAGCTTGTGTTTCGTTTGCAATCCAGGTTTCCGTTAGGAGGATAATGTGTACAGTGGCTTGTATGGATGCCAAGATGCATTTCAACTCGTCAAATTTCCCTTGTTTTCGGATACTGCGAGCATTTAAGTAGAGGAATGTTAAGCGTGATTTGCTGGTTGTCAGTTGTTGGTAGTTATTACATATTTGATGAGATATGCCGTTACAGTCCACAGCATCTATTGGTTGGAGTTTTTTGGAATGGTGTTGATGATTCTGGGAGTCCCATTGACATACTTTATAGTGAGGTCAGTTTCACCGTTTTAGTTTATCCTTGCTCCGCAGCAACTGTTTAGCCGGACCCTGTGCATCATAACATACTTTCACTCTTCGGTTTTTTCCCGGGGTAAACTTACCAATTCGGAAAACTTTCACGGGCTTTGGGATATTTTTGTCAATAGCGCAGGTGATTTGCATAATTGCGGCCTCGTCGTTGCAAGTTCTGTTATTACCATTATCGACGCACTGCTCCGTCAGGCCAACAAAAATAATATTTTTCTCTCGCTCATTGCGCTCTTTGACTTCGCGCATCATTTCTTCGTTAATAAATGGCTGGTTGACTGTTTGTGATAGGGAGTGTGAATCTGGTGTGTTCTTTTTGCTAAACTCAGACTCAAGAGCATTTAATTTTGTTTCGCCCACTGAAATCTTGGTTCCCAGTAAGGTCACCTGAGTCTTAATAAAGTCCTGTTCAATTGTTATATTCGATGTTGAAGATTTGATTTCGTTGATCTGGGTCTTGACTTCATTTATATTCGCCTGCAGCATTTTAGTAGTTTGCTCATTAGAAAACTTTATTTCAGAAATTTGTGCTTTAACTTCAGTGATAGTGATATAGTTGCTTAAATTATAATCATAATATATGTGTTCAGTCGAATCTAAGATACCCTCAAAGCTATCAATTTATTTTTTATCTGTCCAATAACTGAATTTTAAATGCTGAACTGAAATTTGTAAAATGTATTCAAAGATTTGTGAAATGTATTCCAGAATATCGTAAAACGGATATTTCTTTGCGAGGAAACACATAAATAAATACTAAATTCGACAAGAAAGCCACGTTTTTCCTGTTTGGTTGGCGTAATTTTTAAGGTACTGAATTATAAGATATCGACCTATACACTCATAATGTATTATGTATAAAAAAAGCGATGTATTCAAATTTGGTATGATGAAGAGCATCTGAATTGTCTCGAAACGTCAGCAATACAAGGAAAAACGTGGTAATTAGCCGTATTTCTATTTAAAACTCCTTAAATTGTTTATAGCAACTAGTAGATCCGGTCACGCGTTGCTGTGTCAACAGATATCGCCATCTGTTAAAATCTTTTGAGATGTAAACTATCCTATCTATCAAGTTGGAACTGCACACGGTGTGCAAAGTTTGATTAAAATCGATTAAGTAGTTTAGGAGTCCATCGCGGACAAACAACGTGGCGCGTTTATTATTTATATATATTAAAAAGATAGGTTTTTTTTTAATAGGGTCATGAATGTTTTCTCCAGGTACAGACGCCATTTTCTCTGATATTCACGCGCTCAGTTCTTTGACGACGTCTGTTCCACTTTAAATTGCAAAATAAGCTATACATACATCGGTTATTTTGGATAATTTATGTCAAGGTTTGCAACTAGTAGATAATTTAGGTGATAAATCTTAATTTTTATTTTAGTTTTTTGCTTAGATGATTTACACACCTTAGGTTGCTTCCTCAACCAGTCTACAAAGCCTTGGTTCTGCGAATGATGCCATCACTCTCGTCATTAATGTGTCTCATCTATACATATAATAAAACTGTAGAAGAGTTCAATTCTGTACATTGAATAAAAACTAAAAAAAATACTCCTAGGAGCCTTTATACAAGTAACAAAAGTAAAAAAAAACATTTTGAAATTTTTGTCTGTCTGTCTGTCTGTTGTCCGACTTTCACGAAAAAACTACTGGACGTATTTTGATGAAACTTTTTTTGTTTTGTAGCTATTAGTCCTCGGCAACATATGGGCTATAATTTATTTTGAAGATTGGAATACCAGATGTGAAACTATCTGTCGACCAGCGAAGCGGGCACTGCACTGGTCAGCTAGGTAGTAGTTAAATAAAAGGTGACCAATTGTCTTAATATTTTATGTAGGTATGATAAATAGGAACATTGGAATTATAGGCACGGGTCAGCTAGTTTAGATAATAAAGCCATCGGATAGGTATCGTTATCTTTCTTTATCTATCAATTACTGACGACCGACGACAGACGGCTACGTTCACTTAAATAAAAAAACCTGCCAAGTGCGAGTCGGACTCGTGCACGAAGGGTTCCGTACTATACAAAAAGGCAAAAAAAATCACGTTTGTTGTACGGGAGCCCCACTTAAATGTTTATTTTATGCTGTTTTTGGTATTTGTTGTTATATCTGCAACAGAAATACATCATCTGTAAAAATTACAACTGTCTAGCTATCTCGGTTCATGAGATACAGCCCTGTGACAGACAGACGGATGGACAGCATAGTCTTAGTAATAGGGTTTTTACCCTTTGGGTACGGAACCCTAAAAACCAACTAACTCTCGTATTTATAAAAGAAAGTATTCTTAGCCGACATCAGAATGACATTGTTAGCAATTCTGTCAGTCAGTCAACATAATTGTCATTATTGATTCGTGCTATGATTTCTCCTCCAAGCTCCCTCACCTCACACCTCCGACTCAGAATACCTAAGAAAAGCCAACTGCGTTAAAACACTCGCACACGTTCTCGTAAATCTTTCGAAAGAGCATAACGCGAGTTATAAATTTTATAACACCATTGTCTGGGGATTTGGCAATTGTAAATTATTCGCGGCTCGAAAGATAATGCGTATTAACTTTGCGTAGGTACTGAATTTTGGTAACTTTGAGGTTTGTTTTACGCTACGGGTTTTTATTTGACGGAAAGGGTGGTGGTAATGCGCAAATAAATAGAAAATGCCGTAGCTCGACTAGATTCCGTATCTTTAGTAGAGGAAAGGAAAGTAGTTTAGTATACCATTTTCGATTAGGTCTTTTTTAGGATTCCGTATCCAAAGGGTAAAAACGGGACCCTATTACTAAGACTTTGCTGTCCGTCTGTCCGTCTGTCTGTCACAGAGCTGTATCTCATGAACCGTGATAGCTAGACAGTTGAAATTTTCACAGATGATATATTTCTGTTGTCGCTTTAACAAAAAATACTAAAAACAGAATAAAATATAATATATTTAAATGGGGCTCCCATACTACAAACGTGTTTTTTTGTATTTTTTATAAATGGTACGGAACCCTTCCGGAGTCTGACTTACACTTGGCCGGTTATTTCTGTGAGGTTTGAAGAAAGAAACCCTCATTGAATTGAAGTAATATTCGTAAATTATCAATCTGAAAGCTATGTAAAATTTTATGTGGACCGCAAAATGGCAGAATTCATTATGCCAGATGAGGTGCAGGTTGGCGATTGGCACCACACTGGAGCTCTACATAGCATTAAGGAAAGGATCATTAAAAAAAAGGCAGACCCCAAGCCGTGTTTGTTGCCTGATTCTTCTAGGCTCGCGTGAAATCGGTGTAGCTTCACCTAGTTCCTAGGACGTTTCAAAGTGATCCTTGTGATTTTATTGAAATAATTGATTTTTGAATTTGAATTTGAATTCAGGTATTTTGGAGTAGGAGTTCTCCAAATGATATTCACTGAACGTACTTAGTTACGTAAGATATTATTGCGCCATATTTTAGAACGAAATAAAAAACTCTTTAACTCTTCAAATCCTTAAAATCCCTAACCTGACTGAAGGTTATGTAAATTATTTTTTACTAGCAGACCCGCGGCACGTTGTCCTGTCCAAACTTCGATAATCGCATAGAGTATTGCACGTTGCTATGACGACTGATGTCAACACGGATGTCAGTTTTTAGCACACTATATATACCAAAATCATCTCCTCATGATCCTCATGAAAGTACGTACGCTCTTTTGCTGGAAAAGGTACAGAAGGCATTCCTTCGTTTTTTGTATAAACGTGTGTATGGTTACTATCCATATATGTACCCGACAAAGTTTCTCTTAGGCTGCTTAGGTTATAACAGTTTGGAGGTGAGAAGAGCAAATGACCAATTGACGACTATGATAAAAATTCTTCATGGAAAAATTGATGCTCCAATTCTCCATAACGAGCTGATGCGCCTCTATGTCCCTAACAATTACTGTCGCAGCAGGACGCATAGGTTAGTGCTTATTCACGTTGACTCGCGGGCGCGGTGGCGGGCGCGGTCACGAAATATCAAACATATGACGTGATTTCCAAGTGTTCACGTTCAAAACGCACGTGCGGTCTAAGTAGCGAGCTAACTAGCGATATGTTTGATATTTCGTGACCGCGCCCGCCACCGCGCCCGCGAGTCAACGTGAATAAGCACTTATTCGCCGAGCTAAAGTGCCGAACGGTTTCGCGCACTCATTCTCCCATCCCGCGTTCCCTCTCTGCACTCAATGCCCTCCTGGATGCAAACCCTAGGTGTGATATGTTTGCGGATGGATGGAAGGTGATCATGTCTGAGTGTCTGAGGTTTTGCGAGACGAATGCGTGAAGATTGTCCGTTCTGTTGTCTTTGTTATTTGCATTGTGTTTGACTTTTTGATATTTTGTACTTATTATTTTTTGACATTTTGTACTTATTATTATTATTATTTTTTGACATTTTCACATTTCCTCCTATCTTATTTTATCTATGACATTCCTATTGACATGTAAAAATGTATAATTATTTATGTAGGTATCTAATACGAGTAATATTATTTTTAATTTAGTATTAAATGCTGGATGTGATATAATGTGTAAATAGTTAGTGTAATTAGTCTTGTACCGTGCTAATTATGTATAAATAAATAAATAAATAAATAAATAAAAATAAATAAATAAATAAATCTCTTATGCTTTTTTTTATAATTTTGGGGATGTTTTCCGTATTTTAAAGTAGTCCATGTTTTATACGAGCAATCGAGCATGATATATACATCTACAGCAAATTTCATCTAATCTGTTTTATCGTTTAGGCCTGATTGAGGTACGAACATACAAACAAACTCACAAACTTTCGCATTTATAATATTATTAGGATAACCAACTAAAGAGCTACTTTACCACGAACTGAGCTGTGAAGCCAGCACTCAAGACTATTATGTTGCTCTACTTTTTACCATATTACCATGCTACGAATAGGTAATCCAGGCAGCACTAGTAACTAACACTTAGGGCCTACCAGTAAGTGCCTACCCACATCGTACAAGCTACGAGTGGGCTAATTTATGTAAAACCTAGCAATTTCCGTTCCACTTGCCACGCCAGTTCGCCACTTCGAACGATACACTTTTAAATATATTTTTTAAGTTTTTCCACAATATTCAGCGAGCTTTAAAACCACTTTAAGCTTCCTAGAACGTGGTTTTAAAGCCTTAAAATGTAAAGTAGTCGAATGGTTTGTTGAGCAATGTACACAAATACTGACTACCTACTTCCGAAAACAAGCTGGATGTTCATTGTTCAGACTCGATTGAAAACCATAAAACCATGGCCTCACAGCTCAGTTGGTAGTAACTCTGCCTTCTGCGCTGTAGGTTGTGGGTTCGATCCCCACCCAGAGCAAATATTTGTGTGCTGAACATAGATGTTTGTTCTGTGTCTGGGTGTTAATAAGTATGTATTTACAAAAAAAAAAGTATATAAGTATTCTATCAGTTATCTGGTTCCCATAGTACAAGCTTTGCTTAGTTTGGGGGCTAGATCGCGCTGTGTGTAAAGTCCGCCAATATTTATTAATATTTATTATTATTATTATTATAAAAATATATATATTATTCTGTTTTTAGTATTTATTGTTATAGCAACAGCAATATATAATCTGTAAAAAAATCAACTTTCTAGCTATCACGGTTCATGAGACACAGCCCTGTGACAGACAGACGGACAGACGGACAGCGAAGTCTTAGTAATAGGGTCCCATTTTTACCCTTTGGGTACGGAACCCTAAAAAAACGATAACAAAAATGTAAAAAAATTCAACTTCATAATTTGGTCCATTTCGCTGTTTTTACTTTCTTTTTTAGTTGATTAGCGGCCATTATTGCCTGTAGCATTGATATCTTCGTAGGATTCTTAAAAAAAAAATGTTTTTTCGAATCTATACAAAAACAGTTACCTACAAGTTGATCATTCTTCGGGATTTGGTAGAGGTAGGCGTGCTTGTGCATTCAATATTCGGGAGTCGTCTAACACCCTGGGTAGTTAAACATTTTCCTTGTATAATCCAATATTCTATTTAGTATCTTATCGGATGACAGTATTAAAACGGATACGGATCAAAATGGATCGGCGATGAAGGAAAACTGACAACTGTATCCTATTTGAACCCGGAAAATGGTCATCAATTTACTGGGGTTACTTGATATTAGTTCCGAGACGTTGGTAATATGCTATGATCATAGGATAGGATAGCATATACTTCCATGACTTATAATTATGTATGTATTTCATTCTGCCTAATTAAATAAATCATTAATTGCTGGATATTTTTGCACAGATATTTTGCTATTTAAGTTGTCTAATAAAAAAACCAAAAAACGAAAAAAAAAAATCAACTAATCCGATTTTTAATTTTTTTTTATTGTGCAGAGTCAATAGTCCCTTGGTAGACCATCTTGGGACTATTCTTTTATCGTCTCTATATATATATAACTCTTCTTTTATTCTATTTAATCGTATTCATGTAGTCCTATATTTAGTCAATAGTTACTACATTAAACTTAAAAAAAACTATATCGTCTCTTCCCAAGTAACACAAAATTGCTGTTTAACAGCTGACTTGCGGTTCACATCGATACTATAGTCTGTACAAGCCTGCTCTTTAATAGAGTTATAGCTGGCTATTCAGCTGCTACGCTGCTTAAATGGGCACAAATTTGTGAACCTTTAGTTCACATAACCTGTTGAATGGTATTATTATAACGTTAAAATAGAGTTATAAGGGTAATTAAGCGTTACAAGAGACCATGCAAGCGGTTTAAGAAGGTAGTTGTTACCTGTTAAACAGACAAAAGCTGTAAAAGGAGACCCATTTACACTGTTATAACTATATTAGTTCACAAATAGTGCTAATATAGTACACAATGATGCCATTTTGCCAACAGCTGTTAAAATTTACACACGCCATTTTGTTAGTTTGTTTTTATCTTTGCAGATTCGCGTGTAAATGGAATGTTGTTGGTTATTGTGTAATTCGCCATGACACACTATTGTATAAATACTTATTTTTGTTGTTATTGGTGTGTATATGTAAAATATTGATGGTAATGCAATTTTGCCGATAATACTATATCCATTTGAAGTACAAAATTTTCATGCGCCTCGAAATAAATGCATTTTTAGGTTTGAAACAAATAGAAATTTATGCAGTGAGAAAAAAATTAAAAGTAGTTTATTTGATAAAATGTATAATATAGTTTTATTATAGTTTTAACTTCTATAAGGACTTTAAATCAACATGTCTAGGTTTCATTAGGTGTGAAAATGATTCTAAATAAGCAAATTATATAGTAGATAAAATTGTGAAAAAAATACAAAATGGTGGAAGTTTTATTACTTATTGTGAACCACTTTCATTCTAATTTAACTCTATTAGCTGTACAGAGTGCCATACGTGATCCGTTAGACAGCAATGAGTAGGAAAGTTTTATAGGCAGATTAGTGTGTACCTATACGCATCTATACGCATTACAACACTCTAAACATACACCAATGTAACGCTTTAGCCGTTATAGATGTTCACAGCGACTCTCTTGAAATGTAACCGTATAGTGGTGTAAATGAATTCCTTAATACAGCAATAAACGTTACTTTACTCTACTTAAATGCTTAAATGGTGCCAGAAAATAATAGCTGCATAGCAGTGTTCCAATAGGACACCTTTCTACTATTAATCTGCCACTGTACAGACTATAGCTGTTTATTCAGCTGTAAGATCACGAGTGAACCTTAATAAGTGCACTATAATGCTTTAAGTTCACAATGTTACCAAATGTGAATAACTAACCAGCAATTTGTGTTACTTGGGTTGACTTTTCGTTGGAACATTTTCGACGCTTTTTTAGTTTTCAAAACTTAAGAAAACAGAAGTGAGTGGAATCATTTACATCCCTCAATCCAGGTGAAATGAATAAAAAAATATTAACTTCGAAAACCTTATAAAGTTGACGCAAATTTGATTTTTTCCTTTGAGACACCGGGCTAATCATGTCGGTACCACTTCAGGGCATTACTTGAGCAGGGTGAGCTGTCAAGCCCAAGTTAATTCCGGAGTACTTCTTAAGAGTAAGGACGAGTCAAGGCTTATATTGGGTGTATTTGGGCTCAGTTGGCAGTAACTCTGCCTTCTGCGCTATATCGAATTAAAACTATCGTGGTTGTTATTCATTTTAACTGTAAATACGGCTAATTTCCACGTTTGAGTATTCGCCGATCTGCCGTAGATTGCGGTCGCGGGCGATGCTCATGATGAAGAGCATCTGAATTGACTCGAAACGTCAGCAATACAACAAGAAACGTGGTAATTAGCCGTATTTATATTTAAAATTCTGCGCTATAGGTTGTAGGTCCCCCATCTAGGGCAAATATTTGTGTGATATAAATAGATGTTTGTTCTGTGTCTCGGTATTAATTATGTATAGTAAATAAATATTGGTGGACATTTCATTTATCAGTTTCCATAGCACAAGCTTAGTTTTGGCTAGATGGCGCTGTGAAAAGTCCGCCAATATTTATTACTAGCTGACCCGTGCCCGCTTCACTGTGCGTAAGACATTTCTAATACCATCGTGGACTTTTTTGTAGACGTTTTTAAGGTATAAAATACTGTAGTACATTATTTTGATATATCTCGTGGGGTTCAGCCAGCATTTGCAATGTAAGCGCAAAAAAATGTGTTTATTTACGACATCACATTAGAAACCTCTAAAATTATCAGTGTTTCTCTACTATATTATGCATGTATTATACATTTAAACCTTCCTCTTGAATCACTCTATTTATAAAAAAAAAACGCATCAAAATCCGTTGTGTAGTTTTAAAGATGTAAGCAAACATACATACATACATATTACATATTACATACAGACGCGGGAAGCGGAAAGCGACTTTGCTTTATACTATGTAGTGAAGTACACCTGTAATTTTGCCCCTAGTCTAAATAGCTCCGCCCTGAAGGTTGTTCAACTAATGACCGTTTTTATATCGATGCCGAAACAGAAAAAAATGTTTTTTTTTTCAGAAATCCTCTGTTAATGGCAATGCAAAAATAGAGGAGGCAATTATAGCAGCTAATGAACTGAATTCAGTGTTAATAATTATTATCTTTATTCAGACATCAGGATTTTGGGAAAGGGTTAAATAATGAAGTTGAAATTTTTACCACATATGAATATATTTTTTTAATGATAATAATTTGTCGACAAACCATAAAATCAAAATGAAGTTATGAGAAAGTTTAAGATTATTTTAAAAGGGACCTCCATGGTTATCAAATCCATTTAAACTTATGTAATTACTAGGTGTGTATTAACATAATATACATATAATACCGCCACTGAATTAATAACCTCGCTTATTTTGAAGTCGGTTTAAATAATCGGTCAATAGGCAACATCGTTAGAAGTATTGGGGAAATTCGTTCTAACAAAAAAGGGTAAATGTAGGTGAAGTAAAAGTGGAAAGGTTCTCACTCGTCTTTCCTCTCAAACCCTCGTAATGAGTGCCCTCTGGTGGCAGGTGTGCGTAATCACGGTATGGGTTTGCGGAATTTCGATACTGTTGGGTGTCGTTTTTGGGTAGGGTTTAATGGTTTAGGTTGCTATTTAGGAGTTTTTGAGGTAGATTTAAGGAACACTTTCAAATTACCCTCGAGAATTTTAGCTGGACGTATCACCGCTTTCTATATAATTTTTAGAAACATGAAATGTAACACTTATCTTTGACTAGGTGGCGTAAAGTTCGTAAAAAACTGAAAGTGCTTTTTTCTGTGAGATTATCAAAATTTGTCAGGACGTCTGTTGGGACGAAGATAGTACATAGATAAAATAAGTAGGTACCTAAACCTAATTACCTACCTAATTTGTCTGTGTTTTGTATTATAAATATTCATTCTGTTTCTCTCATAAAGCCCTACCATATCTTTTCCAAGTTACGTAAAGATTAAGAGGACGAAAATGATAACAAGCATTAGGTTAGTTTATGTACCTCTACATGTTTTTGTCTTTATTGTACTTACATTAAATATAATTATGGGCCTATGTATGTATTATAAGTATGTATTTACAAACAAAAAAAACGTATATAAGTATTCTATCAGTTATCTGGTACCCATAGTACAAGCTTTGCTTAGTTTGGGGCTAGATGGCATTGTGTGAAATGTCCACCAATATTTATTTATTTATTATGTATCTATTCTATACTATGTAGTTTATCGATTTGACGTGTCGCCACATCGCGTCCAGGCCCCGACTGAAAGCCAGCGTCGCACAGCGCTTCGCCTACTTCCTAGGTTCGGTGCTGTGCGGCTTGATGCTGAGACGGAGACCTATTTGCCCCCACATGGCACAATCTGCTGTTGATTGTTACCTATTTTGATTGTTCTCTTTTAATAATTATGTATTACAGATTATGTATTTCTGTTGCTGTTATAACAACAAATACTAAAAATAGAATAAAATATATATCCAATACAACAAACGTGATTTTTTGGCCATTTTTTATAGACAATGGTACGGAACCCTTCATGCGCGAGTACAACTCGCACTTGGCCGGTTTTATTTATAACTCTAACTGATAAGGGTGGCGTAAAGTTTGGAAAAAACTAAAAGTACTTTTTTTCTGTGAGGTTATTGAAATTTGACAGGACAACGATTGTCGGGACAGCTAGTCTTTCTATAAAACTGAGTGATACTACAGATGAGACAGAACTTTGGCGTCAATTTCGCTGGCGCTTTTCGGAGGTTCGTGGCAAGTTTATGACATTTTTAATGGGCAAATAAACCTCTTAGTATTTTATGGTAGGGTTTTATATACCTATCCACATAAATACACTAATAGCAACGCCCCGTTCGTACCAGACGGACATTGTAGCTCAAGTGCTTGTCCATTATAACTAGGTATATAAAATTAGACCCGACAGACGTTGTCCTGTCCAATTTCAGTTTTTCCCAAATTGTACAATTATCGAGGCAACTTTAATTTTTTACTTTTAATAAACTTTGTCTTGCCTTACAAACACAATAAAATAAAATAAAACAGCCAAGTGCGAGTCGGACTTGCGCACGAAGAGTTCCTCACCATTATCTATAAAAAATCAGCAAATAAACACGTTTATTATATTGGAGCCCCCCTTAAATAATCATTTTCTGTTTTTAGTATCTGTTGTTTTAGCAGCAACAGAAACACATAATCTATGAAAATTTCAACTGCCTAGCTATCACGGTTCATGAGATACAGCCCTGTGACAGACAGACGGATAGACGGACAGCGAAGTCTTAGTAATAGAGTCCCGTTTTTACCCTTTGGGTACAAAACCCTAAAAACAGTGAAATCATACATGCGGCAATTGATTTTTATAAGGAATTGCACAATATAATCTTTAAAAATAAAAGCCTTATGCTTATAAATATAATTGAAGTTGAAATTGCTTTTATGTGGTTGTGAATTGAGGGGAATGCATTCCAGCCCAGCAAGTCGAAATAATGGCTTTTCGGTCAATTGAACCCTCTGGAAGTATCTAGCAATAACTATTCATCTGAAAATATTACGAGTATCATTTTAGATTTGCCTTATGGACCGATTATGTCAGTCAGTTGTAAGAATAAAGCAACGATGGGCGATGCCCCATCGTTGCTTTATTCTTACAACTATTATAATTTAATAACTATTATACTATTCAATTTCTATCTAATAACTATTATAATATTCAACTATTATATAATTTGACTCAAACTAAGCAATATTATATAAAAACTAGCGACCTGCCCCGGCTTCGCACGGGTAGCATGTTATTATACATATAAACCTTCCTCTGAATCACTCTATCTATTAAAAAAAACCGCATCAAAATCCGTTGTGTAGTTTTAAAGATATAAGCAAACATACATACATACGCGGGAAGCGGAAAGCTACTTTGCTTTATACTATGTAGTGATAATTAGGTAAAATCTATTAATCATAGTAAAATTATGTAAATAATATTAAAATGACAAGTAAAATATAATATAACTAGCCGACCCGTGACAGACGTTGTTCCTGTCAAATTTCAATAATAAAATAGAAAAGAATGAATGTTTTAAGTCTGTAATGTCAGATTTGTTACACACCAGCGCCATCTATACCAAAATCATCCCATTTGCGTTTTTTATCGTTTTGGGGATGTTATTCATATTTTAAAGTAGTCTATTATTTATTCGGGCAGTTTAACTACATCTACAGCAATTTCAACTTAATACGTTTCGTCGTTTAGGCCTGATTGAGGAACAAACATACATACAAACTCACGAACATTCACATTTATAATATTATTAGGATTATCCTAGAATAAATATTAAACGAAATAAATTAAAACAAAATTGCTAAAGTTTCTAACTTTACTTTCAAAATGGCAAAAATTAAAGTTATAATTTTTCTTTGGACATTACATTCACTTGGGGACATTATTGCCTCCTTTATGGCCTTTCGCATGATTAACATCTTCCTTTATGGCTTACAGCTTAAAACTATTTACAAGAACAGTCATTCATAACCTCATAAGGCCCAGGGCTACTAATCGTCCACTTGTCATTACAACCCAGTGGTCCTTCCTAAAGGACCACAAAAAAGTAGTGTCCGGCCCAGTGCACTGGCATGCACTGGGCCATCCTATAATTTCACAAATTTCGTAGGATTTGATACGACTTACTTCCCGCAAAATTTACAAAAGTAATAAACAGTGAATTTTTCAGGTCCTTAGCAAAGGACCGTTGGGCGTTAATGAATCAGAGACAAAGCTGGATAATGGGCTGGGACAAAATGGCCATGTGTGTTGAGTACTATAAAAAGAACTGTGGGTCTTACGAGGATAAGTCCTTAACCCTTCAGGATAAAAGCAATTTTTCTTTTACGTTAGGGATCGATAAAGTAGCGGTAACTTTTGTTTTCTGTTTTCCGGAGTAGTAAAATAAAAATAAAAATATATACGGGTGGACATTAGACACAGCGATATCTAGCCCCAAATTAAGCAAAGCTTGTTATATACGTACCGGATTACTGATAGAATACATACATACATTATTATACATTAATTTTATTAATTATTTACATTTAAAATCAGTGCAAAATTATTAGTTTTAATAATGTATAAATGCAGTGTTTTTAATTATTCGTGCTCAAATAAATAAAATTATTATAAAAAAAACACTCGGGTGACGTCGGGCTATTATATCACTGCTACGTGCAAATGCGTTTTTAAAGTTACGAGCGTGAATCTAAATTTTGATATTTCACTACTTTTATTCTCATATTTTTGTCCGCCAAAGTTTAATTTTATTTCTGCGCGAATCTTTACAACGATCTTTATTTACTAGAAAAAATATACCATAAAAATTGGTAAGTACTTGTGTGAGTATTATGCTACAACGTTACGATCACTCTTGTCACAAACTTGAGATGTTACTTCAGAAACAGCTGAGAACCTTTACGATCTTATAAAAAAAATATAGCCTATAAAAAAATTCAAAGAACATAAAATATTTAATTGGGCCAATCCTCCCGAAAGCGATACAATAAGTAATATGAAGGCCCACTTTCCAATAAAGCGAAAGATAGAAACTTTCTTACAAATATTAATCAACTAAGAGTCCATCATCAACACTGTTGGACATAAGTCTCTTCCAAGAAGCGCTACTGAACCCGGTTTTCAGCTTTTCCCATTAATTTTTTACCAGCAACATTTCAAAGACCTTAACTCCATTGCTTGTCATTTTGTCGGCAGACATGACAGACAGGCAGAGGTAGACTGCCCCCTAATTTAGCTAATCCTTTGAGCTATCGACCACCTTTGTTCTTAGTCGGATAACCTAAAAACTTCTAATAAATCTTACAAATAATTAAATAACTCCCAAGTCTACATTATGAAGCCTCGATAAACGTCTCTGGCGGTTACTTTGTGAACTATAATTTTTCGTAAGAAAAAAGAATGGACGAATGGGAGTGGGATCTCGGGGTCCTGACTCCAAGATTCCGTGTCGTGGGTATCAGAAACTACAACTTCCATGGTAGTCATGGTACCATAATACCCTGACCCGGTAAAAATATCTGCAGATCATGCAATCATTTGTCCCGTGAGCATCGTACCAGCGATAACAACACGTGCCCATTAATTAACGTGACGACGCTAAATTACAACAGGCATATCTTTTATACGATTTTTATTGACTGGAGTTCCAATGGACTGTGGCCCTTATCTTATTCATTTGTTACAGAAACCTTGTAAAAATGTCGGTCTCCGAATTCAGAAGGAAGAAGCTCCTCTACGTGTTCAATGTATTTTTCGGTAAAAAATAAGTTTTCTTTGAGACCCAATTTTTTTACGGTTTCTGAATACTTTTTTTATATTGTTATTTTTATTTCAGACGTCAATCAGAGCGGGACCATTGAGAGGAAAGACTTTGAACTTGCTATCGAGGTAAGAATTTAATTTATTGTGTAATATAATATTTGTTGGCCAAATTGTATTTACAAATACTTTGTTTGAAATTGGGGTTTTGGTGAATTTACTTTGCTTTGCAGCTTACGTTGAAATGGGCTGGATCGGGGTGATTTGCTTTGAGGGTTTTTATTTAAGGGTTGTTTTTTGCCGGTTTACTTAACAAGGTCAACAAGCCAAGAGGGATGCTTGGGGCGGGATCGTGTAATCACATCGTGAAACAGATTAGACCTATTAGCCTTTGTTTTAGACCTAGAAATTGAAAAAAAAACAATGCAGTTCTTAATTGTATTGATATATAATTCATATATACGTACAGCACATATTCATGTGTTTCAAAATTATCCTTGTGATTTTATTAAAATGATTTTTTTGAATTGATAGAACACAATAGGTATTTTTTATGCTAATCGGCAAAAAAATATGTAGGGCATAATGCCGTATGATAATTTTTGTCATTGGAGCATAAATACCTACTTATTTGAACTATAAATTATTTACCTTCATGTATTTGTTTGTCATAGAAAATTTGCAGCCTGCGTGGATGGAACCCTGGCCATGCCAAGCACTCCGAGACCCACGAGATCATGATCAAGATTTGGGATGGCCTGCGGAAGAGGGCCGACTCTAACAAGGATGGACAGGTACAAAGCTCGGGTGTTTTTGTAAGTGGAAACCGCAAATTTACAACCTTATCTCTATATATTTATATATAAATCGGAACGGCTGAACGGATTTATCTTATCTTGGTCTTGAAATTTTCTTGGAGGTCTAGGGAAGATTTAAAAGGTAATTGCCGGGAAAACCCTAAAAACAGCCCTTTTCATTTTCCCATAAAAGTTTTCAATTTGAGCTTTATTAGGTTTGATAATACGGTAACGGGAACGGGACCGGGAACGGGATCGAGGACGGGAACTTAAGACAACATTTGTTAATTCTAAAGCGATACGAAGTTCGCGGGGTCAGCTTGTATTATAATGTTTTTTTGTTATTTATGATTGCTTTCCAGATCATTCAGACACAAAATAACAACAGAAAATAATTTCTTGTAAGTAGGTTATATTATATTTAAGGGTGAGAGATACAAAAGAGTAACATAAATGACTTTACCTTTTATGATAACTTATCATGAAAATAAGTAAATATTAAATTTTTCTAAAAACAAATACCAAAAAACCCAAGTACCTACGGAAGTCAGGTAGAATAATAAATTACTGAAAATGCCTCATGAAAAACCGGTATCGGTTGTCACGCAGTTCCCAAGAAAAATAAAATTATGTAAACAAAGAAGGGAAAGCGCTGAACGCTGAAAAAATGGCTTCCTACCTTTGCGATTAAATTAGTTTGTTAACAAAAAAACACCCTTAATGGAACTGCTTTCAATTATGCAAAGGAGACGTAAAATAAACCTACTTCTATAAAAATCCGTGTTGGCCGAGTGGGAAGTGCCTCGTCTTTCAATCTGAAGGTCGTGGGTTCGAATCCAGGCGTGTATCAATGGATTTTTCTGTTCGAAAAATTTATATGCGCATTAAAAACACGTGCTCAAAACGGTGAAGGAAAACATCGTGAGGAAACCAGTTAGTATTCTTATAAGCAGCGTTGGGCTTGCAACCTGTCACGTATGGAATGCTTACTACTGCAAAATGTGGACATGTGCCAAATATAATGTTTGGACGTGCCTCTGACTGATCACGAGACATCTTCAAAGGATCTAAGCGTCTGGAGATCTGAGAGGATGTCTATCGTATTTGGGGATTACAGTCGTGATCCTATTTATTTTTATTTTATTATTTATTTTTATTCTATAAAAAAACCGTTGGCCGAGTTTAGTAAAAGTAATTGAATATACTAAATTATGTATAGTATAGTGTGTGTATTTGTAAGTCGTGTATGTAAGAGTAATAAAGTGTTTTATATGAATGATTTCGATATCATCTAAGATGTACACAATATAAATTGACATCTTACTTGATGAAAGTTGAGGATGAAAAGTTGAGTGTGGTTCTAATCAACTTTGATTTAGCGCTATTGTCCAAAAGAGCTTTGATCATAGTAATTGCCAAAACTACTTTGTCCAAACGCTCTTTGTTCTAGTCAAAGATAATATACTGTATGTTCTATCTAAAGAATGTCAATGTTAAGACGAGTAATTTTTTTTTTTGATGAATGCAGAATAGTTTTTTCTCAATAACCGCAAAACATACAGTTTTGTTTTTTATGACAAAGATAACTTAAGGACTTAATGTAGATACGAGATAGAGAAATGAGCTAAATAGTTCATTTTTGTATGATTAGTTAGAATAATACATACATAAATAAAAGACAGTTTCTTTTTAAGTTTGATGGTTTTCAAGATAATGCGGTTTTATTACCTTTTTTTCTCAGCACTTACCAAAAAAAAAACTAAAATTTCAAGCATCACATCAAAATGCTGCAAAGATACGATATGCTGATGCATGTAGATGAAGAACTTTTTGGGTTACAACTTCGCGCACACATTGCGTTTTTAATATCAACCGAGAAAAATGACAAATGATATTCGCTTTCGGTTTAATTATTCGCACTCATTGTTCTCATAAATCGCGCGAAAGACCTTTATTAGGTTTTTTGCTGTGTAATCCAGTTATTGTTCGCATTCGGCCGTGTTTTTATTAACAAGCCCATGGTCCCTCATTGAAACTCTTTGATGTGGCACACATACAAACACGTTTATAGAATTGGGACGGTAATAGGTATAAATTAAACGGTACGTACATGGGTGTGAAGGGTTGGGTGGATCAGTTTGAAGGGCGCACGAGCACATAAACATTGACGTAGGGTCGTGTTGTGACGAATTTCGTGAAACAATATTAAGGTCTAAAAAGGTGGCGTTAAGAGCCGTGATTTTTATCTCTACTTTTATTATTTTAAGTTAAATTACATCTCCTGGATTATCTTCTTTTCAATCTAAACTAAAACAAAAAAAATATCATGCGGCCTGCAAACAACAATGCTGATACTGTTTTTTTGATGAAAAATAGCTTTAACCTGTAATAACTTTTATCTCCTCATACCTAGAGATACCTACAGGTATTTTTTGTTGGACCATGCAAAATAGGGCCAACCGTTTTAAGATGGTAAAACAAATCACAAGCATGTAGCTTTATAAAATCTTCCCCAGGTGTCCGTCGAAGAGTGGAATTCGATGTGGAACGATTACGCTCTAAACCCATCAGCTGCTCTGAAGTGGCAGCAGCAGTACTGCCACTTCATGTTCCAGCTGGAAGATGCTAGTGCTGATGGCTCTATTGATTGTGACGAGTTTACTACTGTTTGCTCGTCCTACGGCATCGACCCTCAGGAGTGTAAGGTCGCTTTCGCTAAGATGGCTAAGGTATGATAAATAAGTAGTTCTAACTATTGATTTTTACGCAGGCCTTTATCATTTTTGATTTGTTTTCCAGTAGTAGTTGGTGGTATTAATATAGGTGTTATATTATGTTTAAATAGGAAGAAATCTATTAATAACTTTCCATATAGGTAATAGAAAAAGACTGGAGACAGGGCGAATAATCTACATTCTGATAATATTGTAAAATGTAATGATTGGCTGAAGTTGTATTATTATTACTTCCAACTATACATTACTGAATTAGGGTTTAGTTAGAACATGACATGACAACACAACGCTGTATATTTGTGTCATATGTTCTTTTACCGATAGATCTCGATAGAAAATTCTCGTAATACCTTCACAAATACTTATCAGACAGTACATTCGTTCCAACCTTTCAAGGCCTTATTGTCCGCACGTGATTGTCTTACCTATAAAACGAAGAAATGTAGCTCGGTAGGTATTATAAAGTTTCGTGCCTCCCTCACTGAGAGGATAAAGCCTCTCAGATAACTTCGGAGCACGCGATCCTCATATTATGACACACACACACACACACACACAGCGGGGCAAAGAAACGACTTAGTTTAAGTTCAAAGTGGACTGTCGTCTGCAGATAGTTTAAAGAGATATTTGAGCTGATAAAAAGTTACTTTACGAGTATATCGAGTAGTTAGATCTTGAAATATGTTCGGGAAGGATAACGTTCCGGCATTTGCTACTGGTTTTTGGGGTTCCGTACCCAAAGGGTAAAAAGAACCCTATTACTAGGAATACGCTGACCGTCTGTCTGTCTCAGGGCTTTATCTCATGAACCATGATAGCTAGACAGTTGAAATTTTCACAGATGATGTATTTCTGTTGCCGCCTAACAACAAATACTAAAAACAGTTTAAATCAAATATTATAAAGTGGGGCTCCCATATAAAAAAAGGTTTTTTTTTCTGCCGTTTTTTATAGATAATGGCACGGACCCTTTGTGCGTACCGACTCGCACTTGTCCGGTTTTTATATATCTATTCAGTTTCCTATCATAGGTACTTCTACAGCTGATTTTGGATTCAAAGAGGGATAGTTAAGATGTTAGTCGAGTGGGAGGTACCACGACTTTCAAGATCCCGGCCGTGTTAAATGGTTTTTTTTAATTTACCAGGGTAAGAGCAGCGTGGGCTGGGACGAGTTCCAGGAGCTATGGAAGGAGTACTTCTCCACTGAGGAACCGAACGCCGCCGGCAACTTCATCTTTGGCAGGACCAGCTTCTAAAGCCCGGAGCAATGACTCCGTGAGACAAAGCTAAGCCATCTACATTCCAATGATACTTCAATGTCTAACGATTGGCTAAACTTTTCAAAATCTTCGGGGAGCAAGCTATGTCCAAAAGCAACGCGTAAAAGAAACCCCCGACTTTTGTGTCAATAACTCGAAATTTCCAAAATTTTTGTGTATGTGTTCAGAATAGGAGTAATTCTTGATCTCTCTCATAGAAATAATAGTTCGATTTCACTTTAAAATAAGGCTCAAAAAATACTAGTTCTCAAGTAGTTTTTATTCTTACGACAACGAATAGTCACTACTTTTCTCTATAATAGCATATCTAGTAGTCATATCTAAGTATATAGTAGTTTTGCTGCAATTTTACCAATATCTTTATCCATAATCTACATTTTCAACTTATCTCTAATATACGTGTTCTACATTGATAAATTACATTATAATATAATATATATCTTAATATGTATCTTAAACGTTTATATAATTTCTGTTGTAATTTCAACTTATATTATAATGTTTATATATATTATATAAAATTTTCTTCAATGAGTAGGTACTAGGTATTCTACTCGTAATGGTAAAAATACACGTTTGTCTGTAGTGCTTGAAGCTGCCTTTACGAATCAGTATTACTATAATATCTAGTCATTATTATTGTTATTATATTCTAAATATAATTATAATAAATATATTTCAGTTATATCTACTTGTGTGAATGTGTAAAATTGATTTCATCTGTTTAAACGCTATACTTTATAGATTTAATAGGCAAATTAAATGTATGTAAATAAATTGGTAGTTTTTTTATATTACGAAACCCGATCAACCCTTAGGTGTCAGCGAATGATACACAGTATAAATTGGATTAGCTTTTCCACAGTCAGGTAAGTGAGAATCACCCTAACTTTGAATCCTACTAATATAAACCCGAAAGTTTGTGAGTATGTTTGGATATTTGTGACTTAATCACGCTACCAGGACCAATAGTTTGTATGAAACTTAAATATACATTATACAAATTCATTTGGTCGTGTGGGTGTGATACATAGCCTAATGTCCTGAAAGAACAGATAGGGTATTTTTCATCCACGCTAGTAAAACCGAGAGCGGAAACTAGAAATTCATACAATCTATATCTATCTGGAAGAGATTGCTTTTGAGCGATAAGACCGCCCATTGTACAGTGTTTCTTCTAGTTTAAGTTTATATCTTTATTATTTTGTTTTAATGGTGTACAATAAAGCATTTTCATTCATTCATTCATTCTATATATATAAAAACCAATGCCTCTTTTCATTGTAATTTTATAACTCAAGAACGGGCTCACCAAATGCCAAATGTTTAAGCCTTGTTCAGACTATTTAGTAGATGGTTTATGTGAAGTTTACACAAAATCGGTAGAGCGGTTCTTCATATATCAGATTTTTTGTAATAAATGAATTCAATAAATGGCGGATCATTTTGTAAATGGGGATTTTGCTGTCAATCAATTATTGAAATTTGACAGGACAACGTCTGTCACGGGCAGGGACCGAATAACCGAAAAATTAAGATACCTCTATTTATCGATATGACGTCATACCGATAAATTCCGGTATTCCATATATTTCAATACCTAAAAATATAACGGTACCGAAAAGCTTCTACCGAAATTCATAGTGGTATACTAAAGGTTGAATAACGATACCGCAATTTCTACCCAAATATTATAGGTTTTCTCACTCCCCCGCGCGGCGGGGAGCGGCGGCGGCGGCGGTCGGTGCATCAAACGACTTACTACGTTTGTTTTGTTGTGTTGTGTCAGTTTCAGTTGTGTGTGATGCGACATACGAACTATACCTATAGCGAACTGCAAATTCAAAATCGAACTCAAAATTTCATTACTTAGATGATAGGTCTGTTCCCTACCTACGTAGTAGGTAGGTACTGTATCTACCTCTACCTAGTAGGTATTGTCGGCGGATCTTAGTTTAGTTAGGTAAGTATCTACCTACCTACGTAAAGATAGCTGTTTGGTTGCGCGGCAGACAATTTTTGACCAGTGACACATAACCATTCTTGCTGTGACACGGCACGTAGGTAGGTAGGTACCTACTGACCTTACCTGCCTCACTATGTTTTGTACCTATTGAATGTAGGTACCTGCCTACCTCGGTACCTACCCACCTAGGTAGGTAGGTACCTACCTACAGTTCTGCCAGCGGGTCTAGGCATTCGTGTAGTTAGCTGTGTGTACGCAGAAATGGTTTTGTGTCAGTGACACAAAACCATGATAAGGTCGAAAATTGTCTGCCGCGCAACCAAACAGCTCACTTCACAGATGCCAAGATCCACCAACCCGGGTCAGCCGGCTTATTTCGTAAAAACTATGTTTATCATGTTATGGCTTTCAATGAAGTTTAGGTGGGACATATAAATTGGAATTCTCATAAATTTTAGAGAATACCTACCTACCTATTTCACCTAAACTGCATTGAAAGCCGTATAGAGTAGGTAGTACCTATGTAGGTACTTTACTTACTATTAAAGTATAAATATTATGTGGTATGTGGTAGGTAAGTATAGGTTACCTAATACCTACCTATAATTAAAAATTTATAATAGGTAGATATTTGTTTGACCCACCCACCTATGCACTGTTGCGTAGTGAAGGGTAAGACTAGGAATAGATGCCTCACTGTTGTGCGTGTGTAGTGAAGGGTAAGACTGGGAATAGATGCCTCACTTTTCGAAGTTTATATCGTATTTACTTACCTATCTACATATATAAAAATTTTGCTTTACCTACTGACTGACTGATCTATCAACACACAGCCTAAACCGAAACTTAAAATTTCTTCAGCGCTGTAGGTTGTGCGTTCAATCCCAACCCGGGGCAAATATTTTTGTGATGAACATAGATATTTGTTCTGTGTCTGGGTGTTAGTACCTAACTATATCTATCATAATTATTTATGTACCTACTTAAGTATAAAATTATTTACCTAAGTATTCTATCAGTTAACTAGTTCCCATAGTACAAGCTTTGCTTAGTTTAGGGCTAGATGGCGATGTGTAAAATGTCCAACAATATATATCTATTTATTTATTTATTTATTAGTTTAACATAAATCTATTTGTTATTATAATAACTGCCACAGATGACTAACTCCATCAAAATAAGTATAAATAAATATATGGACGGGCAGAAAACTGTATTAATTTGTGGGAAATGGTATGTGGGTTTTATTTATTTCTTCTCAATGTGTATAACCTTTTTTTAGGTAGAAAAAGACGTCTGTCATCAGATGTTTTTTGCGGCTTGGATGTTGGAATGTCGCAGAGTATTTTGCCGACAGTTAGCAAACGCAAAAAAGCAGATCATAGACGAGTTTCTAATTCATCTGATGAAGGATCGCCATCAGCCCCAGTGTCCCCTGTATATGAATCTGATTTACATTTGAAGAACTGTATGCCGTCGCCGAAAAAAGAAAAAGAGAAACCAGGAACTGAATGTGTTTTCGAATGCGATGATTGTGTCAGAGAAAATAAAATTGATAAGGGAAGTTATCATTTCTGTCACATGCTCTTGGATGAGCTACAATTTGTACGTCCATGTATGCGAAACATGGCGTATAGGCATATCTTAAAGATTGTTGACGCAGTAAAAGGGCAACATAAAATGGGCGAAGAAATCCAAGTAACTTATCCACCTTTTAAACACTAGATGTACAACAAAATTGATTAAAAATAAAAAAACTATGCAAATTTTAAACATGTATTAATGTTATCTTTATTACTTATTTTATATTTCCTACTAATATTATAAATGCGAAAGTTTGTGTAGATGGATGGATGTTTGTTACTGTGCAGTCGGCGGATCTAGGCACTCGTGAAGTTAGCCGTAGAAACGCACAAATGGTTATTATGTCACTGTATAAAGTCGAAAATTGTCTGCCGCGCATCCAAACGGCTAACATCACCAGTGCCTAGATCCGCCGACTGCACAGTAACAAACATCCATCCTACAACTACTTCAACTACTAAACAGACAGATTTGGTTGAAATTTGGTTTATAGATAGACTATGACCGGGTATAGATAAAAATTGTCCTATATTTAAATACAGGTCATAATCTAATACGCTAATCAGTAATTAATTGTTCTGTTGGCAACGTTCTACAATTAGAATTTCCAAAAAAATAAACAATTAAAACAATTTCGCTCTTATTCCTTTACAATAAAGTCTAAATTTGAGTAATCTCAAAATTTTAAATTTGGAATTATTTTTTTTCGTTTATTTCTGATGAACGAAATAAATAAGAAAATCAAAATTTCACTTTACTTTTATTGACTAGATTTACGTAAAAAAATAGTTAAATTACTTAAAACTAGCCTACGTTTTAAAACTGTCATCCTGAGGTTACGCAAATTTAGACTTTAACGTAAAGGAATAAGAGCGATGGTGTTTTAGGATTCCGAAATTTTTTTATGGGCACAATAGAATCGCCACCTACTTTAATTTAAATTTTATCATAAAGAAATAAAAGAGAAGTTATGTGTATTTATTAGGTAAATACCTACCTGCCGGTAATTTATTTTCCCGACATTTCGATTATGTTACTTACCTACAAATAATTACAATAGCCATGGTCGCGAGCAGACGTCATAGTCGGGAAAATAAATTAAAGGTAGGTACTTAATTACGTGATAAAGACCCGTGTCAAAATCTATAGTTAAAGGTAGGTAGGTACCTACCTACTGTGCGTGAACGCGTGCGCAACAGAACAGAACAAACAAAGTTTTATTAACCTGTGTGTCGCTCGATTGACAAAGACGTGTGTGTGCGTTCACAACAAACGAACTCGCTCTGAGTTTTGCCCCTCACGCGCCCTCCCCCCCCCCTCCTCCCTTCTCTCATAGCCGACGAACGACACTCAAGATTTTTTCGATACCGTTATTCCATACCGGTATAATTTCGGTATGGCCCAACCGCTATCGAATAACGGTACCGTTATATTTTTGCGGTACCAATACCGTTAACCTCTACCGCTTTCAGTCCCTGGTCACGGGTCGGCTAGTATGAACATATTTTTTAAATGTAGATATTAAGCTAGCATAGAAAATAGAACAGCTAACAAAACCTTCACTCGTTGGTATTAAAGATACTAACAATGAATATTAGGTAGGTAGGTATAAGAACAACTCATATCACTTGTTCAAAATCTTAAAGAAAGTATGATATAAGAAAAAGAGCGAACTTCAAAATAGAATTCAGTTCATATTTTCACCAAACTTGCGAACTTAAAAGCCAGACGGCTTTATTTAGTCGCCCGACGTAGAACGACGCCATCGTTATTAGGAACGTGCTCATGTGACATTCCCATTACATCACCACTTTGTAAAGAGTAGTGACGTCACTGCAATATTACTGAAAGGTCGCAGACGTCATGTATTCTTATGCCGGGTTCCCACGGCCCGCGTTTTCACGCGCCAGACCGCGTCAAGGCGGACGGACGCGCCGTGGGAACGATGCATCCGTGGTGGCCCGTGCTCGGAACGCTCTGTACGCGACGCGCCGGTGCACACAGGCGTAACGTCATCCGGCGCGGCCCGTCGTTTTACGCGCCGTGGGACCCCGGCTTTAGACGAAGATTCCGTGAATGCCGCAATATTGAGAGGTAGCTTTGCCCGTGATTTTATCGCGCGCGTGATACATGGTTATAAAAATCCTATTTGGTATTACAGGACATAAGCTATATTCCAAGTTTCGTACAAATCTGTTGTCTAGTAGGTTTAGACGAGATTAAGCCACAAACACATAAAATTAAGATTTTATTATGTTGGATACATGTTTCTTGAATTAATAAATGACACAGTCAAATATGAGAGGGTATACCTATTAATAAGGCAAGATTATTTTCAAACTATCCTAATAAGTAAACATAATTATTGATGTTATAAGGTTACTTCGATTCCTGGGTGTCTATCCACGACCATGACTATTATAATATTAATATGTTAATATGTATAATAAGTATGTATTTACAAAAAAAAAGTATATAAGTATTCTATCAGTTATCTGGTTCCCATAGTACAAGCTTTGCTTAGTATGCGGCTAGATGGCGCAGTTTGAATTGTCCACCAATATTTATTTATTATTATTATTATTAATATGACAGAGTCGAAACGTCGTAAAAATAAATTGGCAGATACATAGCTTATGCCCTGAAATAGCAAATAGGCTACTTTATATCCAAGTACTAAGCAAGCGATGCCGCGGACGAAAGCTAGTAAGAGCATAAACAAACCGTGTTGCGGTCATATACGTCGTATCTTTATTTATGACGAATCAATATCCGGTTCAGGCCGGATATTACCGTAACCGTAAAAATACTTTTTCTGTTATTCGAAAGCAGTATTTATGGAAAGTATAGGTTGTACTGATGATGCAGTACGATAATAGTTGCAAGCACGCGAATAGAAACATTAGGTTTTTAGTTTCTGTAACAATGTTTTATGTTATAAGTTCGTTTGTGACATAGCTCAATCAGACATGCAAAGCACCGTGCTTTGATAATATATTTGACTAATTTGGCTTTTCCAGGCATTTTTCTTTTGTTTTCATTATCTTTGACCGTTCACACACGTACTCAAAAGCGCGCACTGCACCTTAATATACTTTTTACATATTTTTACATACTTATCACAGACACAGAACAACTGAGTTGTGAAGCCAGTCAAAAATTGCTCAGTTTCAAGGTAAAAATGAAGTAGCTAAGTATTATAATAGCTTTTATGCAATACTTGTTTCACATTTTACCCCGCAAGTGTATTGAAAAAGTGCGTATGAAACTCGTGAGCAACTTTACTCACTTGTATCATAATATACTGTTTTTTAACTGTAGTGAATACTTAATATTGTTCTTAAACCATTTTTTTGTATCTTAAAACTTTTAATTCCATAAAACCGTACCCCGCCATTTGCGTTCATCGATTAGCGCACCGTAGAAGATGAATGTGTATAATTCTTCACGCAGTTCAGCGGAAAAGGTTATTTTTATGGCGTCGCGTAAGACAAATTGGCGTATTGCGCTGACAAGTATTATTAGAGAAATTCCTTTCCGTATTTTTGTAAAAAATGAAAGGCTTCGGTATACGTCTGAAACGGCACATTGTTGATGTTATTCCAAAAATAACGCTTCTTTTTATCATATTACTTTCGCTATAACACATTTAGTATCCTGTTGTGTTCGTCAAAAAACTCATGCATCAAAAACAGAACAATATGAATCATATTGTTTTTTAATGAAGCACTTTCAATTCAACTGTTATTTCATTCGCAAACAGACAATAACGCAATCTGATACCTATACACACATGTAGTAGTATACGTGGACTGGACGTAGTCAGGTTTTATCTGGTGGTTCATATCAGTTTTATTATCTTTTATTATCAGCGGACAGTAACCGATGAAGTCAAATGGTCAATAAGTTGCACCATAGGATCTTCCATAAAGAAACGACTGAAAAGAGAGAAGAGAGAGATAAATACATATACTATATCATCATCCGCCTACTCTTATCCCACTTGGGCTTCAGCACAACATGTTTCTTTCTTCCATACTCCCCTATCGCCCGTCATCGCAGTATTCACACCTTTCTTATCCATGTCATCTTTCACACATTCCATCTATCTCTTCTTGGGTTACTACTGATGCGGAGCTGTGCGAAGCGGACTGTGAACTAACCACTCACAGTGCTCGAAGTAGTTGACTCAAAAATTTCAAGCGTTGTGATTGGTCAATTCTCAGTCCGCTCTGCACAGCTTCGCACAACTCCTCGTCAGTGGAAACCAACCTTTACACCTGTAATGTGGATAGATTTGCAAACAAATTGTGGCCTGCGATAACTCCCCGAACCAATCCTAAATACGTCCTCTCTCGTTTACTTCAAACGCCGAATAAAAGTCTTCACCTCGCTCAAATCCATAACTCGTTTGCATTCGGCATTCGGCATTTGGCGTACAATTCGAATGGGCTACATGATTTATCTTTTGAACCACACCACACGTAGTGATGTGCCTTTAGATTGACTCGAAGGGATGAACCGAATTAACTTTTAAAGCGAGCGTTCTTACCGAAGATAGTTGAATTGTTTTTGGTACAAAATAAATAAGACCTTATAATATCACAAAGAGTAAATAACAAAATAGTCTTGTATTAAAACAATGAGTCTTCTTTTCACCATGCTTGATAAGAACATACTCATAATATTTGACATTTAGGTCACCACATAAATAATAACGCGTTAAATATACCTATTTAAAATTTTCTATTATTAAGTATAAAGAGGTTGAAATAAAGTCATACCGACTGAGTTACTACCTCAAGCTAGTCATTGATCTAACGCAAAACCAAGAATGGGATGCAACGAACATACACTAAACATTTAAATATGTAATGAAAAGGATCACGACTTCAATCCCCAAGTATGGTAGACATTCACTCAGACTTCCAGTCGCTCACAACGTGTTAAAGGGGCTAGTACACTTAAAAATTCGTTGCGTTTAACCTCATTTTTTTGTAGACGCAAGAAAATATATCGATAATCTTCTCAAAAAACATATTAAGCCCATCACTAATTGAAGGACGTGCGTGATGCCGAAACATCATTTGTCAACTTTTATTACACCTTCCTTATCAAATGATTTAAGTTCTCTTTCGCGTTTGCCACAATCCCTTCCTCTTTAAGCACAAACAAAAGTATTTGAAACACGGAAAAGGTTAATGTTATTTTAATGTTTTACACAGAAAGGAAAATAAGTAATCATCTATTTACTACAACTACTACTATTTATACTTATACTAGCTTTTACCCACAACTACGTCCACTTAGATTTTTGACGACTAGGTATATATACGACTAGCAGTCCGCATAGCGTCGCACGGGTATACAAATTTCATCTTAATCCGTTTTGTCGTTTAGGTCTGATTGAGGCACAAAGATACAAACTCACAAACTGTCGCATTTATAATATAACTAGCTGCTCGCCCCGGCTTCGCACGGGTGGTACCTTAATAAAAAGTAGCTTATGTGTTATTCTGATGTATATGGTATATTACTGTAAGTTTCATTTTAATCCGTTCAGTAGTATTTGCGTGAAAGAGTAACATACGCACACACATACACACACACTCACTCACAAACTTTCGCATTTATAATAATAGTAGGATTAAGATAGATAGATTCGTACACTGGTTGGCCGCACGGTAATTCCAGTACAGTTGTGTGGCTAAACGAATTTCCGACCTAAAGTCATTTGGCACACATCCGGGCCACGTACGTCAGGAAATGAATGGTCTGCATTATTTCAATAGCAACAACTCATCAATTGAAACATTTCTGGCAACTGCTCTGGTTCAATTAATGTAAAAGGTTGTTGGTGAAATGAAACGTATTGATGCTATATTTAAGGTGATGCTTAAAATTTGTGTTTTTAGGGTTCCGTACCCGAATGGTAAAAACGAGACCCTTTTACTAAGACTTCGCTGTCCGTCTGTCTGTCTGTCTGTCTGTCTGTCTGTCTGTCTGTCTGTCTGTCTGTCTGTCTGTCTGTCTGTCTGTCTGTCTGTCTGTCCGTCCGTCTGTCTGTCACAGGGCTGTATCTCATGAACCGTGATAGCTAGACAGTTGAAATTTTCACAGATTTTATGTATTTCTGTTGCTGGTCTAACAACAAATACTAAAAACAGAATAAAATAAATATTTAATGGGGGCTCCCATACAACAAACATGATTTTTTTGTCGTTTTAATGGTACGGAACCCTTCGTGCGCGAGTCCGACTCGCACTTGGCCAGTTTTTATAGATAATGGTACGGAACCCTTCGTGCGCGAGTCCGACTCGCCCTTGGCCAGTTTTTTTGTATGGGTGAGTCTACCCGGATAAGACGGAAAAAGTGATGAACATAACTTGTAAAAAAAGCCAAGTCTTGCAACGCAACTTAGTTCTTCTATCGTAAAAAGTTTAAAGGTCCTTCTATCTTATGTTATTAGATAATTAGGAACGTAATAACTTAAGACAGAAGGACCCTTAAAGTGGGGACTGAGTAAATTAACCGATTTGGTATTACATGGCTTTTTCTATTAGATTAAAATCAACTGATCATAATGGTAAAATACCGCTTGATTCTAGTAGCCACACTACTTATTTTCCTTATTTTAGTACATTTGGGAAACTTGTAAATCGGCGAAATTATATAGTATAGCTTTATATACTATGACGAATTTATAGTAGTACCAGGATCCTCTTTGTTTTTCCAGAACATAAGATATTCCAAGTTTCATCTTAAGCTGTTCAGTCGTTTAGGCGTGATTGAGGCACAAACATCTAAACATAGAAACATCCTAAAATGAGATATTAATATTAAGATTCTGTATACCAAGTAGTCTTCCCAAAAAGGGTTGACGTCAGGCAGGCGGCCGGTTGTAAAAAGCCAAATCCATTTCGCAACATGTTTCTCAACAAGTTGTGCCAACCCCAC
This sequence comes from Hydriomena furcata, assembly GCA_912999785.1. Taxonomy (NCBI): domain Eukaryota; kingdom Metazoa; phylum Arthropoda; class Insecta; order Lepidoptera; family Geometridae; genus Hydriomena; species Hydriomena furcata. Next base: position 2,390,622 of record OU538831.1, on the reverse strand, counting down.
AATAAGTGGGAAATGGAGAAGAAAATCATGATGATGATGATAATACTAGGTATTCAATAGAAGACACTTATTTATTTTCTAAGCCTTTCGAAGTGATGTGACGCGCGTGACAAACTAAGGGAACGCGAAAATGTCACTAGGGCGCCCATTACTCCCTTTTAACCTTTCTTTTTTCGTTGCTCGTCTTCCGCCTTGTGACGTCACTATCTCAACTCTACGCCGTAGACCTGCTACGTGCTACGGAACCGGCAACCAACTATACGAGAGTCTACGAAGCTACGCAAACTTTCGTGTCAAACGAAAAAGTCATCACAGTTTCCCTCTGAAGTTCTAAATAATGCAGTTCTTTTTAGTCAGGTTTTAGTTAGAGAACAGCGCTGCATTATGTTGAAAGGAGACCATTTTTAAAATATCAAATATATACGGGCTTCGCAATTTAAAGGAAGAGGTCGTGTGGAAACCAGTTTTGTATTCATAAAAGGCGATGGCCATAATAAAATATGCTAACAATTAAGCTTTTGATAGGTGAAATAACTATCGATCCAGTAGTGTTTTAGTTTATCCATTACAAACAAATATACAAATTTTACATCTTTTTAAATATAGTAGTGTAGTATAATCCGAGTAGATCTCGCTTTTTTAACCGACGAAAAACGGAGGAGGTTCTTAAGTCGACAAGTTTTTTTAATTTAATTTATGACGTATATCTATGTATTTTCCTGATCCAATTTCGATGTTATTTTTTCTATTTTGTGTCCCATGTTGGTCCCATTTAAATAATATTTATGTAGGACTGACAGTTCCTTCAAAAACTTAAATAACTAATATCGTCCCTTGACTTTGCGATTGGTCGACACATTTTTACCGGGTTTCTTTTTAGTTTTTTAAACGTAATTATACTATGTCTAGCCATCTTTATCTTAATATTTTAGGTATATTTTTATGAAAAGAAAGACGTCAAGATAAGAACCATGCTCGTATAACCGTAAGGACACATAACCATTAGATAAAGTAGATAAACGTTGTAGATTGTTTACAGGGGTTTCAATTGATTTGAAAGCGACCCTTTTGAGGAAGTTTGGACCCTTATCTTGTTTTAGCGTTGTGATGTTTTCTCGCTATCAATCCTTTGAAAATGTTACTTTTTTTCCTTTTAAATTATCAACGTAAAACCAATAGTCACCTTCAAATACAGAACGCTGTATTTTTAGACGAGTGTTTGTCTAGTTAGATAGTACAAGCTTTGCTTAATTTGGGGCTAGATGTCGCTGTGTGTTAATGTCTACGAATAAAACTCTTAAAGTTAACTCGCTCTGAAATCAAACTGTATTTTATTTAGTAACTAAGTAAACTTAGCTTTTTAAGATTTTGAGAGAAATATTTAGAGGAATATTTCAAATGAAAACGCAAATTTGAAAGAAATTGAGATGGAAATATATGTGAGAGAAGTGAATAAATACACTCCAAAATACGAAGGCAAGAAAACAAACCAGAGAAAGGCCTTGAAAATTGTAAAATGAAAAGCTTTTCCAAGCGGTTTTCGCGTTTAAATAAAACAAAAACAAGGATCGCTTCCTTTCTTTACCAAAGCTCGGAGTTAAATAAATAGTTCCAATGAAGATCAAAATTATATTTACCACATACTAGCTCCTGCAAAATGTAGCCAATGTCACTCTTCGGCCCATCAACTATCTCTATGTCAAAAATCATCTCGACTGATCGCTCCGTTGCTGCGTGAATTAATGACAAACCTACAAACACACTTTCGCACTTATAATTAATTAAGGGAGGATGTTTCTTCGCTTTAATTTATTCCGAAGTAATTGTATTATTTGACAACCTTACTAATTTGCGCGTCGATCAAAATTGATGGCAGCTGTGTAATGCGATCATAGGCTTATTATTTCTTCACGTTATGGTCCTTAAGGTCAAAAGCTCAAGGTTGCTTCAAGATCACAATCACATCAGCGACCAAATGCCCAATTCTTTAAATTTATGAACCTATTCTTTATTTTTGAAGAATGGGTGACCGTCTTTTGAAACATCCAACTTTATGACACAAAAACTTCAAAATACTAGACCCAGTATTTCGCATTCATGTCTGCGCTAAACTTTAAGATCATGCGAACTTTTTTAGGACGTAATGTTAAGAGAGTATGAACTTAAAGTTTGGTTTGAACTTAGGTTTAGTTTTGATAATGTCATATGTTCTCTATTAGACAAATAAGTCATCTTCAGACATGTTGGATGGATATCGCAAATGATATATGTGTTTACAAATTGAAACTATAGCCAATTATCTTCACAAGAAGCGTTTGTAGCGTAGGCGTAGGTTTACTAGTCGTTCTCAAAAGATTGCTGTCAAATAATAGATGGGTAGTGGCATTAACAGAGAGATTCCGTGCTTCGATCAGTCTTTTTGAGATCCTAATAAAATTATAAATGTGAAAGTTTGTGAATTTGTATGTACTCGTATGTTTGTTCCTCAATCAGGCCTAAACAACAAAACGGATTAAGTTGAAATTTGCTGTAGATGTAGATATAATGCCCGAATAGATAATAGACTACTTTAAAATATTAAAAACTTCCCCAAAACGATAAAAAAACGCAAAGGGAATGATTTTGGTATAGATAAATAAATAAATAAATAAATAAATAAATATTGGCGGACTTTACACACCGTGCCATCTAGCCCTAAACTAAGCAAAGCTTGTACTATGGGAACCAGATAACTGAGAGAATACTTATATACTTTTTTGTAAATACATACTTATTATACATATGTAATATTATACATAATACAGATGGCGCTGGTGTGCAACAAATCTGACATTACAAACTAAAAACATTCAGTCTTTTCGATTCGATTATTGAAATTTGACAGGACAACGTCTGTCACGGGTCGGCTAGTTGTAAATAAAGCGAAGGAGCGGTTGCTTGGTACTAAAGTTTTTTTCAACCCAACCTTCATAAGATCATCGGTCGTCAAGAGACGATCACCGGTTTTCTGGCAACTTTGGGTGGCCAGTACTAAGCTGTAAACGACCAGCGCGGTAATAAATTCACGCCCTTATTCCGTCTTATCGCCGTACTTATAACCGTAACGGCTCTGATCCTTGCCATACTGAGTTAGAGATATGCTTTATAATAGTACGAGATACGGATAAGAAATATATACCCTCATCTGTTATTTGTTTATGACAAAGTTGTCCCGACAGACGTAGACATGTCAAAAAATTTTTTTTTATAAGAACCTTCTCCTGACAATAACGAGTACAACAAAAAAATAATTTGCAAAATCGGTCCAGCTGTTCACGCGTGATGCTATAACAAGGGAAATAGGGATTCATTTATAAATAACTAGCGACCCGCACCGGCTTCGCACGGGTGCAAAGCTGATACCAAAATATATTACAGAATGTCTTTGTATACTCGTTAACAGCATTTAAAATTTAAAAAAAAAGTCGCGGTAAATAGTAAAGGATAGGTATTGATTATTGTGGTTTATCCTGAGAGATAAACATATACCATCGCGGACTTTTTGGTAGACCTTTTTAAGGTATACAATATTTAGTACATTATTTTGATCTATCTCGTAGAGTTCAGCCAGCGTTTACAATGTAAGCGCAAAAAAATGTGTTTAACGACTTCATATTAGAAATCGTAATATTATCAGTGGTTCTCTAATATATTAAGCATGTAATTATAGGTACATATAAACTTTTCTCCTGAATCTTAAAAAAAACCGCATCAAAATCCGTTGTGTAGTTTTAAAGATATAAGCATACATACAGACATACATACAGACGCGGGAAGCGGGAAGCGACTTTGCTTTATACTATGTAGTGATAGATATTATAAATATGTAAATAAACCGCAAGCCGGTTGCTTAGCTAAATCAAGTGCAAACATTGATCTGGATCAGTTGAGCTACCTATAGATAGACTGTTAAAATGATCTAGCTCAACTGGTTCTTCTGTATTTTGTAATTAATACATATGTTATATATTAGTATTAGATGTTACTTTATTATTTGTGAAAATTGATCATTAGTCGAGAGAATTTTAGGTACACGAGAAATCGAGAAATATAGGTTTCCAACTTTCACTAACGAAGCATCTTTATCTACTCGTAGTTGTACTAAAGGAAAAGTAAAAAAGAAAAAGAAAAACTATATTTTAAGGTATAAATTTGTATTGGCCGAGTGGGAGGTACTTCGACTTTCAATCTGAAAGTCGTGGGTTCGAAAACCGGCGTGCATCAATGGATTTTCTATTCGAAAAATGTATTGCGCATCAAAAACACGTCCTCAAAACGGTGAAGGAAAACATCGTGAGGAAACTAGTGTTAGTATTCTTATAAGCGATGGGCTTGCAACCTGTCACGTATGGAATGCTAATCAAAATGCAAAATATGGACATGTGCCAAATATAATGTTTGGACGTGCCTCTGACTACCCCTACTAGACATCTTGAAAGGATCTAAGCGTCTGAAGATCTGATAGGATGTCTACCGTATTTGGGGATTACAGTCGTGATCCTATTTTTTTGTTATTCATATATTCTTAGACTATTAGCTTTGTCTGCAAAACATAAAAAGCAGAAACGGCATTTTCTACTCATAGAACGCTGTTTTTTCTAAGACATGATTTTTGTTTTTCCTGTAGGTACCATCTGTTTAGTCGGACTTATCGACATGAAAGACCTAAGTACCTAGAAAAAAATCCGAGCTAACTAAATTGTAGGTTTTTGTTCTTCATTATTTTGAGTCCTATGCGGATATTTTTTACAAACAGAAATACCATTAAAAAATAAATAATAAATATATATATTGTACGACATTTCGACATTTCCGTCTAGCACCAAACTAATGGGAACTAGATACAATACTTATATTATTATTTTTGTAAATGCATACTGTACATTACTGCATTGCACGTGATGCACTTCTCAAACACACGGTCTTTGGATAAAAAGTCGAGGTACCTCCTTCTTGGCCAACATAGCTATATCATGTACGTAGCTTAAACAAGAATGTCATGCAATAGTGCGTGCGATGCGTAAGTATCGACTTCCTAGTCCTGAAATGAATACTCGTTTATTCGACAAACTATTGTTTTCTCGTCACGGAAGCCTTATTAAAGCAATGCTTTAGAGCTTTGGTTACTTGAAATGGAGGGACCGTTAAATGACGGCGGTGTAAGAAAATCTATTCCTATTGTCAACCGGTTTCGTTTTAAATGAAAGGAGTTTTGTCATTTGATTTTAATGATTTTTTTCGCTTGTAGATGAAATAATGAAATGAATGAATGAACTGAAAGATTTTGTATAGAACTTAAAAGTTACTTATTTTTCGGATAACTTGTTTAATTTAGTGTAGGTATACTTTTTATTAGTAATAATATATCTGGAGGGATAAAACTATCCATATAATTATGGTGAGGATATGATTTTATGAAATTAAATGAATATTTTTTTTCATAATATTATTTTTTGTTAGTTTTATAAGCGATAATATTAATAACTACGGTTCCCAGTATTATTATTCGAGTACAGCTAAGTTATTATAATAATGTAGTATAAACTTTATGTAGGTTTAATGTACGCAAGTGTATTTTAACATTCTCGTAAAGGGCAAAATCGTCTACATATTATTATAGAGTTACGAGGTCACAGACAAACTCTAGCTAAGGCAAGATTCAATTGTATATATGCTAGAATACACAAAGTTTTACATTTATGCTCATAAATCTATGCTTAACAAGTACATATTTTATTAACAGGCTATTATCTCATTAATATTAAGGTATAATAAAACAACTATAAAAAAGCCTAAAAGTTAATTTTAACATTGATGCTTTAGTATGCTTAATATGCTTAACACAACACCCTTCTATTTAGTCATAGAATTCAATCAAGTACATAGGTAATGTTTTTCAATGGTTGGTTATTTTGTTGTGGATATTGGATATTGCTGGTAGGTAATTACTTAAATAAATCAGTTGTTATCCGACACTCGAGGTGTATCAATAAATTACGACATCAGTGGGATAAGAACCTCGAAACTACCTTGACTCAAACTCTTTCGAGGCCCCTAAAATTTCCCTCGATAAGTACATCATGTTTGGTATCATAAATAGATATTTTAGAGGTTCCTCAATTACGTCATTACGTCATCAGTTCGAGTAAACTTTCATCTGTCGAGGTATATCAAGGTACCTACATCTCAAGGTACCTTGAGTTGACAGTTCAACTAGAAGCAAACTCAATGTAATTTTATCAACAAAAACTTCCAAAACACAGTTTTGAGGTGGAGTCGAGGTGGAGATATTTCGCGGTTATAACTAAAAATATGGGGATTAAACCGACATGACAATTAGGACAGTTATGTATCAGTGCGTATGTTCTTAGTGTAATTGATATTTATACCCAACAATGCTGTTATAAGCTTAACTTCTTTTAGGCTTTGTTCCAAGGCAATACGTCTTCCTGATCTCGGGAACAAATCTTTTTTATTCACATTGTTTTCTTTGTTCTGTGCTTCTCCTTCTGTTAAACGAAAGTTTCTATTGTTTTATTTCTGACGGAGCCATAAGTAGGTATATTATGTGTCCTTTATCTTGAGAAAATGTATCATTTATTGATCCTTGAGACGTGGATGTGAAGTTATGTGTCAAGAATGTGAATAAATTGTCCTAAATATTCTTTACATTAATAAATACCTAGGGAGCATTCACAGTTAAAAATTAAACGAGATAGAAAACATTTTTTTTTATCTTATCGGAATAAATAAATTATGAGAACAAAAATCAAGGCCTTTTTTTGGTTAATTTAGTTACGGACGAACGGACAAAGTCTTCCTACAATTGTTCAGTCTTACCATCTTGTTTCGGAACCCTAAAAATACATTCTTTTGGCAAAGAAGTAATTTTATATCGAGGATAATATATTTTCTCCTAGAGGTGTATGTATCTTACTGTCTATATAAACTGCTATGACAGCTTTAGATGGACAATGGGTCTTATCCCTATATTCTTAATTGTAACCTCGAAATATCCTCACCTCGACTCGCCTTCGAAACCGTGTTTTGGTAGTTTTAATTGATAAAATTACATCGAGTTTGCCTTTAGTCGAGGATTCCTTAGTCAAAAGAACTGTCTCCTCAAGTTACCTCGAGATGTACCTTGAGCTTCACCACAGACTGCAAATTTATTTAGGCTTGACAATTTGTTTGATGAAAATCTCCTCGGATTAATTACGTAATGACACATTCGAGGTGAATTGAGGAAACTACAATAGATCAATTTAAGAAACCAATTATGAGGTACTTTTCGATTGAAATTCGAGGGGCCTTAAAAGAGTTTAAGTCAAGGTAGTTTTGAGGTTACAACTAAGAATATGGGGAAATGGGTCTTAGAGTGCGATAAATTACTGTAATAGGTGCTACACTGTTCATGTTCGCAAGAAATGTGTGAGCCTTTGTCTCTCCTCAGAAAGTGAAAGGAAATAATTACGTCCCTCAAAGGTTTTTGCGGAATGGGAGACGCCTTGATATTGTTTTCTGTGGAGACTTTTGCATGAATTCCGCATGAGATAAGATTTCCTAAAGCTTCAGACATAAGAATAGGTAAGGTAAAAACATTCACACAACATATTCACACCACATTAGAATAGAATAGAATAGAAAACAGTTTTATTTCCACCAAAAAATACAGACATATACAGTAGGTATAGGTAGTACAGATTTTTATGTGAGAAGAACATTAAACATTAGAATATTCAGTAGAATTCAGTAGAATATTCATTAGAACAATCAGACCATTTCACCATTTCGTCTCAAAGTTTGACTCACACACAAAAATCTAAGGATAGGCATATTTCATTCAGAATAACGCCCAAACTCCTAGGGAGCAAATGGGTCAAATTCGGAACAAATGAGCATCGTCTTTTCTAAAAGGGCCCGAGAAGCTCCAATCAATAAGAACAACAAATGTCTACATCCAGAAACAGGGGCAAGAGACAACGGAACCACAGATTGAATAACAGTAGGTACATTCAGCGACAGAAGTTATCATTAGGTTAAAATAAAACTGAGCCTTCGCGGGATACCTGGCAGATGTGAAACATCGTAATTATTTTGTACAGTTAATATGCATAAAAGGATAGTTTACGACAGCAAATGAATATGGTAAAAATAAAAAATTGTACAAAAAAGTCGGCATTTCTTCGGCAGCAACTCATCTAGTTCGCGGCGGCGCGGCGCATGCCGTGGCGACACGAATCGCGAAGCCAACAGCCGGACTCCATCGCCGCTATAGATGTTTCACATCAAAAATAAAAACATGTCAACTATGTTATTGATTAGGCAATATAAGCAACTAATAGTAATTAGTCTCACTAACTAAGCTTTGGGTGGAATCGTTGTTATGTATGTGTTTAAATAGGGTATTAATGATGCATGGCATGGAGTACGGGTCCTGGCCAAGTGTAATGTTTGCACAAATCTCTCCCACACTTAAACATCTTTATACCTATCTTTATCTTTATACTTTTTTAGGGTTCCGTACCCAAAGGGTAAAAATGGGACCCTATTACTGAGATTTCGCTGTCCGTCTGTCCGTCTGTCCGTCTGTCCGTCTGTCTGTCACAGGGCTGTATTAAATAGAAGTAACATATAATATAGATATTATACATGTATATACTATTTGCAAAACACACAATGAAAAGAAACAGTTGAGTTATCTAGAGATCGCTGCGAACAGGGGGGTTATCATGAACCAGTATTGTATCGACAACGTATCGTCCAAATGCCAAAACTGATACTTTTACTAAACAAAAAGTGTCCGTTTTGACATTTGGACAATACGTTGTCGATATGATAGTGGTTTGTGCTCAGGCCACAGGTAACTAAACTGATCGCTACTAGTTCGCCGCTTGCAGAATTCCATAATAATATCCTCTCTGATCACATGTAACTTTGACCAAACGCCCTGAAATAACTTTACTTATTAATTATCATGTCAAACTGGTATTTATCGCGTTATTACCCGTCGATAAATACCTGTTTTAAATATTAATTACACGTTCTGAACGCGGAAGTATTTCGAAAAAGACTATAATTTTACTTACTTAGTTGGTAGTGCTCTACCTTATGCGCTGTAAGCTGCAGATTCAGGACATATATTCGTAGTATGTAGTAAATAGTACTATTATTAGTATTCTATCAATCATCTGGTTTCCATAGTACAAACTGTGCTTAGTTTGGGGCTAGATGGTGCTGTGTGAATATTTAATGACTTATAGAATTTACATAAAATACTTTTAAGAGTAGATATATGCTAAAATCGGTTTTTTTTAAGTCACTATTCAAAACTCAATTTATTTTGTCCTTGTCTGTACCAAATTCAAGAACCAATTTCAGAGACAGCAAAGGAAGCCAAATTTGAACTAGGTAATAATTTATAATAACGTTTTAATTAAAAGTAATCATGAACTTTTGCTCCGAAAGATTTTGATAAAATGTCGTGCTCCTAATCTTTAAATATTAAATCTGTAGAAAGTACAAGTCTCAGAAAATCACACTAATATACAAATGAGAAAGTTTGGTGAGTTGTACTGCAATATGTGGGCATGTGCCAAATGTAATATTTGGATGTGCCTTTGACTACCACCTTAAGACATCTTTAAAGATCTAAGGATTTCCTGAAGTTCTAAGGATGTCTATCGTAGGTAGGTACTTGGATATTACGGTCGTGAACCTAATTTTATTTACTCAATCACATCGTAACTACTGAATCGATCTGCCGTAGATTCCGGTCGCGTGCGATGCTCATGATAACGCATAACGTGGTAATTAGACGTATGTATGGTCGGAGAGATCTTGTCTTGGATTCAAGTCTAACAAAGCCGCAAATTTAGTTAGCCGTATTTATAGTTAAAACGTTTATTGTATTTATGATAACGAAAAACAAAGTGAACGAAGTCGCACGGTTTTCCATGGGGAAAATATTTCAACTTTAAACGCTATAAAACTCAAGAAATCAAATATAACCGCGTTATCAAACGGTTATCTTGGGATTAATTAGTACTTTTGATTATATGACGACTCGGTCTATTTGGATTTATTCGTCCCGACGGACTTTTGCATCGCTTACTAAAAGCAGAAACCGTGAAATAGCGACCATTATTTAGCAAACACGTGGCACTACTGATTAGTTAGAATTTACTCGTAGTATGTACGTCATAGTGGTCACGGTTTTCTGGAAAAGGAAGGCTTTAACAAGCAATCAATTTAAAAACCCGAGCAATTAAATTAATCTGACTGCAGTTTGGCCGAGTTCTTTTTTGTTTTATTAAATGTTAATCTTCTATACTTATAATAAATCTGTAGAGAGGTCAATTCTGTACATGAAATATATTTCCAAAATAACTATCAGGGGATGATTAGGGATCGATACTGATGCCAAAAATGCAATCAGTAAAATTTTTGTCTGTCTGTCTGTCTGTCTGTCTGTCTGTCTGTCTGTCTGTCTGTCTGTATAACCGTTATAGAAACAAAAACTACTGGACGGATTTTAATGAAACTTGGTACAATTATTTTTCATACTCCTGAGCTGGTTATAGTATACTTTTCATCACGCTACAATCAATAGGAGCAGAGCAGTGAAGTGAAATGTTGGGAAAACGGGAGTTGTTACTGCATTTCTTAAGCTTCCGTCGCGTGTGCAACCTTAATGGTTAAAGCTACACAGAAATCATGTATGACGGAAATGTTCTCCTTAAAATTATATAAAAAATATCCCACGACAGCATATGTTTATCTTTTATGGTTGACTCACAATAACACGTGTAACTCCCGATAGCTTAGCAGTTCGAAGCTTTCTGATTATATTTGTCTACTCTTACGTTTATAACACTCTCAGTCATCCCTAATTAAAAAAGTTTACATTATTAACTATTCCATAAAAAAGAATCATATAAATTGGTATAGAAACACCAAAGTTATACATGAAATACGCTAATAATAAGCCATCGCGCGTGAATACTGAATCATGCTATAAGAATTATTTTTGTATATAAGGTCGCGAACGCACAGGCTGGCGGCTTGCTTAGCGCCTAGAGGCTAGCGAGTCACCTAGCGATTAGCTTCGTAAAACGAACATTCTCGAACGTTCGCGACCAGCCTAGCAGCTAGGCGTCAAGCATGCGTCAAGCGCGCAGTGCGGCCGGTCGCGAACGTTCGAGAATCGGTCGCCGCGCTCGACGCGTCTCGCGGCCGAAGGTATAAAAAGGCGGGGCGTCCGAGCGCGAGCGCGAGCTTCATACAATTTTTGTGTGATACTGCGCAGCCGGACCCACCGTGTTTAAGGGTTAAAATGCAGTTACAAATCTATGGAAATGTACAAATTGTACTCCAAAATCTGGAATTGTACTAGAAGGGGTCCCGAGATATTTACGTTTGAAATGGGCCGGCCAGGAAGTAGTCTAAACCCGTTAACCCGAACGAACGCCGGCGTTCGCGCTTTAACGTCACTGCGCAAGGAATTTTTGGAAAATTTATTATTTGGTAACCCGAAGAGCTATCGCTTCCGGGTTTTGACTGTTACGAAGCTGACAGATGACAGTATCGTTCTGTGTAACAAAACCATTACTTCCATTGACTTCGCTGTAGACCTCAGAGTTTGTACGAAGTGTGATTGCTACAATCAATCCAAAAAATATCGTTTTTGGAACGAAGTTTCTTATGGCGCGTTGCGAAGGAGGCTAGACGGAAAAAAATCTGACGAAAAGTTGTCACGAGTCACGACACCGTTTGCTATAGTGTAGTAAGCCGTGCGGCGTGCGCATGTTTCTGTCTGTCTTTCTCTCTCTCATAGAAAGCAAGCAAATTATTTTCGGTTCGTCTTTCTATTTTGCTTTGAACAGTATACTGTCGCGACGATTTTTTTTTTGTTAAGTTTATACAGGTTTTTTGTACATAATAAATAATAATAGAAAATTCTGCACAAGTTCCGGATATTGTTGATGGAGTAGGTACATTTTTCGAACAGAAATATCCATTGATGCACGGCCGGTATTCGAACTCGAAATTAATAATATATACCTATTTACCTAACTACATGAATTCAATAATTCAATTTTAAACTTTTTTTTACTTTTTAGTAAAGTACCTACCACCTATTTACCGACATACTTTACCGATAGTGGTAAAATAGCGCCACCTGCCAGCGGAATTGCAAACATCTTTCATTATTGATTTACCTCTCAAACCCCGAGCGGTCGCATGAGACCGCGAAAAGTACCTATAATAACGCAGTAACATCAAATGAAACTAGATGGCGCTAGAATGCAAAAATCACGTTTGTTGTATGGGAGCCCCCCATAAGGCGCTCTATAAATTATTAAAATTTTGACAGGATTATTTTTTTCTGTCGCGGGTCTGCTATAGGCAATACGCTAAAAAGTTCTTATTTCTTCAAGTTATACGCGAGTGAAACCGCGGGGTACACCTAGTAATACTTAAAATTACTAGCTAACTGGCTGCCCGCTCCGGCTTCGCACGTAATGAATATTACTTAAAGACAAAGTTTTTATACTAGCAATTTCCGTGGAGATCTATTTTATATTAAAATACATTTGTTTCATTTTATAATAATAGCGTAGATATACAAAGTGAAATAAAGAAAAACATCGCCTCCTCTTGGTCAGATAATAATAAGATTTCAGGGTAATGTTTAGCTTAGAATAATTATTCTTGTGTACATACTTGTGCTTTTCAATATACTCACTGACACGGGTGGGCTGAATGCAAATGAAGCGATATTGCTGTCTATAGCTTCATTTGCATTTGCGGACAACTACAAGGATTTACTGGGGTGAAAATGATAGGCTCCGAGCCGTGCTTGTAGCCTGTATCTTCTAGGCTTTTAGCATGGAACGCATTTGTTGCCTATTTCTTCTAAGCTTGTCGCGAGAAACAGGCGTAGCTTCACCTAGCAACTAAGCGCCTTTGCACACTGCGTTTTTAAAACGCGCCGTTGACGCGCGTTTGTATCGATACAGACGCAATACGCACGCGTGTCAGACGCAGCCTGTAGAGTGTAGACCTTGCGTCTGATGATCTGATCCAAAATAACTTCACGAGGGTTTCCTCTATAAGATAGAACCGTTAGACCTTACCTTGTTTGTAGGATCTCTTAATATCAACATTATGATGCGACTGTCAAGTGTCAACTAAATACTAACACTGTATCGCTCACTCACCGACGTAATACTGTCTTGAGGGGGGTTAGCATGAACCACAATAGTATCGTTCAAATGTCAAAACTGACACTTTTTGTATAGAAAAAGTGTCAGTTTTACCACAGGATTAGCAATTAATAAACGAGTAATCACTTATTAAACTATCTTTATTGCTCTGAAAACCCATCAAGAACTTGGTAATTAGCCGTATTTCTATTTAAAATATTTGAATTCGTCACGAAATGACTTGGTTACTGCATAACCCTTTATGTAGGTATGTATATGAGAATACCATGCTAGGGCAGCTCTTACTTTAATTTGACATTTGCAAGTCAATGTAGCGACCCTCTATAATGAAACCTTGCCAGTACTGTTAACTGTTCACACCGAAACAAATTTCACAAGTTTTGAGCCTGACGGTCGTTTTGGTGAATATAACTGTTTGTACGTAAAGTGAAAATGGTGCGAAAAACATTGCGGGAAATCTCTTGGAAATTAATATAGAGTATACAAGTTCTGAGATTTTATTCTAATGGCTGTTGAAGAAAACGTTAGTATGTCGGCAGCGATAAAGACCAAAGTCGAACTACCTGACCTGGGAATCGATCGAAGTAGGTAGTAGCGTAGTTATTTATCATTAGTTGTCTTGTCAGTCCCGGCTATAAAGATTTAATTTTTTAAATTTTGTTACTTTATGTTACACTAGCTGACCGAACCGAGTAATCGCGAGAAAAAAAAAACTTTCAGGAAACCTCAAATTTTTTCCCTATAAATCTTGTCCTGATAAAATAAATTATGAATTTTGGTATGCATTCTGCATATCATCCATCATATCATCATGGATAATAAAAATCATCCTTTTATATTTTTTTATTATTTATGGGTTGTTTTTCGGATTATAAGTTCCCTCTTCTGTTTATCTGATTTTTATTATCATACTACAGCAAATTGCATCTTAATCAGTTCAGTCGTTTAGGTTTGATTAGGGTACAAACATATATACAAACTCGCAAACTTTCGCATTTATTATAATAATAGAATTATAGCAATTTTCCTGGAGTAACTTTTTTTTTTAAATATAATATGGCCCATGTTTATACAGACGGTATAAAAATATTTTTGTTGCATTGTGCATTAGTTTCTGCTGTACACGCTACAATAAACACCTGAGTAGGGTCAGAATAACGAGTGCATGACTGTTGGATGTTGGAGACGATCAATAACTCATTCTAGAACTTGCGTCTACGTGAACCGACTTTAGGCATTTCAAATCGAGTATTATTTTCGATGCCGATACTGTATTATTTGGCTGACATTAGGTAATAGACCATGGTATAATCAACAATAATCAACATATAAACATATATATATCAAATGAATAATCATAACTGTAAAACCTATTTATCCAAATGGTTACTGTCCATTAGTTATGACGATACTGAATAACTTCTCGAAGTTATTACTTAAATAGGTACAAAAATAACTTTTACTGGCAAATATAACACCATCAATCACACTAACTCAAACACCCGCTCACACCCACACACACACACACATTCACACACACACACACCCACTCATACACATTTATGCACATTTTTATCTATATTGTTTCTACCGATTGTATTATTCAATGTTTATTAGTTTAACCACCCCACAAATAACTCTAAAAATATACCAAAGCAAGAGCGAAATTTCCTATGACAAGTATTTTTTCATCATTGTTCATAATATTGTACTTTTGGAAACGCAATAAAAACATTTATTATTATTATTATTATTATTATTATCATGTTTTTACAAAATAGCCCTGCTGGTTTTTCACTAAACATTCAGAATGAAAGTCAAGGTATCTTCCAATACACCAACACAGCTTCGTTTTCATAATAATTGTGGGTTTGAGCCCGTGGTTGGGTACCCTCCGTACAAATATTTGCATGATTCGCAAATATCTTGATACTCCAGTAGCTACGCCGAGTTTACTTAGAGGTACTTTTCTGTGCTAATGAAAATGGATTGTAGGTATACAAAGTAACTAGTTACAGACTCGGCGAAGTGTCGATAATGTGACGTAGCACTTCCACGTGCAGTACCTTCAGCACTAGCTTGTAAGATATTGAATCTCTTTGAGTCACCTACGACCCGTGACAGACGATGTCCTGTCAAACTTCAAAAATCGATTAGTCTGTGACGTCAGATTTGTTGCACACCAGCTCCATCTATACTAAAATCATCCCATTTTCAACTCCTGCTAAAATTATGCATGCGCCAAATGTACGTTTGTAACTTGCCTCTGACTACTCGTAGTCATCTTCATAGATCTGATCTGTAGCTCTGGATGGCTTCCACGCTTAGGGATCATAATCTTGAATATGTTTATTAAAATGAAATAAATGTAATAGGATCACGACTGTAATCACCACGTACATAGATAGATCTCCAGGCCCTCAAATTACGAATGGGGTAGTCAGAGACACGCTACATGTGAGCATCTTTTCATTTACTTTTATAATGTCAGAAACTGGTGTTAAGAGCCAAGATGGCTGTTTAATATCCCGTTTCTCAAACACGACACTTTAATGGACACATCTGCATAATTCCTCAGCTTAAATTGTGTTTTGAATAGTAGCGTTGTCAATAAATAAAAACACCGAGTAGTTTGACAACCTCGGTGGTGGAGTGCCAGGATTGCAGGTTCAAATCCGCGGCGGGACAAATTTTGCATGATTATAAGAAATCAATTGCCGTGTGTTTGTCTCGCAAAAAAAAACAAAAATAGCTCGACAGATCAATCTGATTTGTTGTTGTGTTTGTAATTGTCAGGATGATAAAGGATTTTTTTTTGAAATGAACGTTTTAATCTAATAATATTATGTAGCGGCATACTAAAATATATAAATGTACTTATTCAGTAGTACGCTTATCGTAGGTAGAATACACGTTTGGTTCTATGCTTGGTTTTTGAGCAAAGTCAACTGTCACTCTGACAGGTATTCTGACAGAGAGGTTTTTGGAGTGAAGTGAATTGGATGTTTAGCGATACTAATGTATGTAAATATTAATGAAACATGGATAAAAGTATGAAAACTAAATGGAATTTGATTAATTATTGTTCCTGAAGAGACCACTTACATAAATGCGAAAGTTTGTGATTATGTTTGTATGTTCGATAGTCAAGGCCTAGACGACAAAACGGCTTGAGATCTGTCAGTTTTCACACTTAAATTTTCTGGTCGAAGGAGAATTTCATAGGTTTTGTACAAACTTAAATCATTTCTGTTGCAACTGAATAAAAAAAAAGTAACTTTAAAACTCATAAAAAGTTCGTTGAAAACTGCTGGTTCTTTGTTAGATATCTCCTGGATAATTTAATTAGTGGCTGTGAGAGAACCTAGGAACATCTAGGGCCTTTTCGAAGAATGTTAATTTTTGCACAAAATTTTATAAATTTTCGTGTTTCCGAATCAGTACGGTACGATATGCAACCAATCGTCGTTCCGCGCCTCGTCAGTCACTAACGAGTTCAGGGAATGTAATATTCCTAGATTTAATATCGGATAAGATTGGTGGTGTATCATAGGTAGATGGAAATAGCCGAAACGTATAACTTTAATCGTAGTACCTACTGTAGGTAATATGTGACTGTAGGGACAAATACAAAAGGTATTTATTTCAATAAAATCACAAGGATCACTTTGAAATGTTTTAGGAGTTAGGTAAAGCTACGACTGTTCCTCGCGACCTAACCTAGAAGAATTAGGCAACCATCACGGCTTGGTGCCTATATTTTTTTTCAATTATCCTTTCCTTAATGCTATGCAGAGCTCATAATAAAAATTATGTTACCATACCGAGGATCCAACTTGCACGTGTGTCTCTTGTGAGCCAGCATTCCACCCCACAGAAGTTGTCAATGAAATACCTACTGAAAAGTGGGTAAATTTTGCTGTTTCTTAGAAGTCGTTCTATGAAAGGTATACCTAGGATAGCTGAGGCATCAGAAACTTTGTGGTGAGCTGTGAGCTGACGCGGCTACACGTTCAATAGAAGTTTTCGTTTTTATGTTTTTAATTAGACTTTTTTATTAAAACTCTAGAATATTCTGGGTACTTATGAATATCTGTGCTTAAATAAATGAGTCAAACCTGATTTTTAGATTTTATATCTGTAATTATAATTTCATGATTTCTCTTAACTTAACTAAATGCAAACTCAAATGTATAAGCATTTGTTTTTAAGTACTTATCCACAATCACACAATGATTTAGACTCTCAGATACACACACACATAACATACACACACACGCACACTCACACACGCACACACACACAACAAACACACACACATAAACTAATAAAATATTGGAACTGTGCTGTTTCTGTAGAACTAACTAACTAATAGTTCCTTCATAGGACGTAATTGTCTCTAGACTGTTCGATTTGTTGAAATATTTTCGTCAGATTTTTTATAATTTATATAATACTTATGAAAAAGTTGAGTTATCTAAAGATCGGTTCAAAAGGTCTACGGTAAGCTCAACTGATCCCGATCACTAGTCGGAAGCACTCTCAAATCTGATTCTTATCAACAGCTTCGTAGTTTTCGGGTCACGAGTCGCTTTTCCTATATATTTTACTAGTTTCGTCTCACTGTTTCACACGCACAAATTTTCTTAGAATATAAACAATACTGTCACGCACAGGGATAAAGTGGCTTTCTATTAAATTATTCTTTCTTATTCATTAGAAGAAGTTCAATTTAATTAGTTTAATAATTCGTTTCTTTATAATAAAATTAAATGAAATTGGATCACGACTGTAATCCCCAAGCACAGTAGACATCTTCTTAGATATCTAGGCGATCAGAACCCTGAAGATGTCTAAAGGAGTTAGTCAGAGACATGCCCAGACCTTACATTTGGCACATGTCCACATTTATTCATACTATCGAGCAATCTAAAAAAAGTTTTGTTGTATTTTTTCTTATTTAAGTAACTGTTTAGATTAATAGAGTTAAAACTATCGTGATTGTTAATCAATTAAAATAGAAAGACTGCTAATTTCCACGTTTTTTTCTTGTATTGCTGACGTTTCAATACACGAAAACGACGTCAGCAATACAAGAAAAAACAAGGTAAATAACCGTTTTTCTATTTAAAATATTTAGATTAATAGCAAGAGATAGATGGTAATATACTGATAATTTCATCGCACGTTATAACCATGTCCCAATAAGGGAGGTCCAAAAACCTTAAGATATACAAGATATTGGGTTTATCGGAAATCCAGCAAATCCACGTTTTTCCATTCTGATCACGCGCGGTTTAGTCGTATCGGCGCCTCTACATACGCTCCGCAAACATTATATAAATGGAACCATAGAGTTATAGAGTACAGAAAGCATATTGGGTGTGGTGGGCTAAGCTTAGACGCAAGAGGTGCGAGTTAAATCTCAACGGACAGCGAAACAAATTTACATCTTAAACTAGCTGTCCCGACAGACGTTGTCCTGTCAAATGGCTAAAATCCCATAGGAAAAAGCACTTAATAACGAACACATTAAAAAAAGAATTATCCGATTTGGTGCAGTCGTTCCGAAGTTATGCGCGTACATACATTTCGGCGATTCATTTTTATTTATATAGATATGAGTTCCGCGTCTGGGTGTTATGGTAGAATCTTTGTGTAGGTTCAAAACTGTATAATTGTTAAGTATTATATATTATATATATAGTTTTTTTATAATATATAGTATATATATTATAAAAAAACTATACAAAATTGAAGGCATAAACTCTGTTTTGAATCTTTAAAAATAAAATCAGTTACTGCTTATTACTATCACTTGAGAACGGCTCGACCGATTTGGATGATAGCTCATTTTATTTGTTGTGTTCGTAATATTGTCATTGGGGAAAAATGAAAATTTCGGGGAAAGCCAACGTCTGTCGGTTCAGCTAATCCTAATAATATTATAAATGCGAAAGTTTGTGATAAGGCTGCTATGTTTGTTCCCTAATCAAAAATAAACGACAAAACAGTATTAGATGAAATTTGTTGATAAAAAATCTGAATAAATAAAGAGTTAACTTATAATCCGAAAAACAACCCCTAAATGATTAAAAAACGCAAAAAGGATGATTTTGGTATAGATGGCGTTGGTGTGCAACAAATCTGACATCACAGACTAAAAACATTTAGTCGTCATAGCAACGCAGTTATGAGTAATGAATGATACGCATTCTACCGAAATTCGTAATTTATTTTATCAGTACAAGGTTTGTAGGAAAAAATTTGAAGCTGCCTTTTTCCTGTGATTATTACAAAAAAAGGATTTGTGTGGTTTTATGAAACCACGGTAAAAGTGAAACTTTTAGTCTATACACTACACGGTCAGCTGATGGAACTATAGACGCCGCCATATAGGCCTCGGCTGCTCTGACGAGCGCCTTTCACTTTATCCCTACTCCGCGGCCGACCGTCACGCGACATGCGACACACAGACCAAAAAAATTGAGACGATGTAATAAAAGTTTCGCTTTAAAAATTTACAGAACAACGTTTGTCACGGGTCGTCTAGTCTATTAAAAAAATCCCCCGACAAACTTCTTGTTTAAGATGTTGTCTACGCCTTATAACTCCATGAAACAAAAATGTTGCTAGAGCCTGAATATTTGCAGGCACTTATTGGTAGTTGCGTACGATGGAAATTGAAACGATTGAAACGCGATCGTTTCGCTGTGTATTTCAATTGGCAACCTCGAAAAACCTGCTCTCAGCAGTTCTAGATTAGCTTCTTGTGTGTTGTGTGCAATCCTTTGTTCAGCTTTGCTTTTAAATGAAAATCTATTGTGCGCTGCTTACATTACTGTAGTGATTATTGTAATGTACACTAGCGACCCGCCCCGGCTTCGCACGGGTAGCATGTTATTATACAAATAAACCTTCCTCCTGAATCACTCTATCTATTAAAAAAAACCGCATCAAAATCCGTTGTGTAGTTTTAAAGATATAAGCAAACATACATAAGCGACTCTATGTAGTGATGTTGCTGAGGGAGGTACTTCGCTTTCAATCCAAAAGTCGTGAATTTTGAAAAGTTTGAAATTTTCTATTCGAAATATATTTATGTATTATATAAATGCGAAAGTTTATTTGTATGTGTGTGTGCGCGCGCGCGTGTGTATGTGTGTGTGTAATGTACGTGTGTGTGTGTAATGTACGTGTGTGTGTGTTTGATATAGTAAAAACTACTTAACGAATTAAATTGAAACTTTACAGTAATATAGCATACATCAGAATGACACAGGCTAATTTTTATTAGGTACCACCCGTGCGAAGTCGAGGCGAGCAGATAGTATTTTATATATTGTACATTTGCGTTACTGACTGACTGACTGATCTAGATACCCAGCCTAAACCACGGGTCCTAGAGTTTTGGAGGGCAACTTGTACTAAGAAAGTAATTCCAGATCAACTCCAAAAGGGGGGTGGAAATCTATTAAAAAAAAATCCGTGAGAGTTTCCACTAGTTTAATATATTTTACATGTAAGTTGAAATAGTAGAACTATGGTGTGATATTTGGGCTTATGGCACGGCACAGTCATCGTTCATGACTATTTTACTATCTTGCAGCGATAAAACCGTACCTATACACCCGATGGGACCAGCTAGAGGACATCGATAAAAAAACACATTCTCGAAATGGTGTACGAACACATTCTCGAACGGTGTACAGAATGATAAAAACATCCCAAAACAGTGCGAAAAGACTAATAATCTAACCGAAAAATATATTTCTCACTGTGAAAATAAGGCTTCTTTAATATCCGAGCAACTTTCACAGACTTCCAGCAACTTCACCAAAACAACATTTATTGCAAGAGTTCGCGAACTTGTATATAATGTTAGTAAGACTTGCGTTAATCCGTTTCATTTTGACAGATAAAAGTAACATAAAACACAGCTGTTTTTGTAACATTCTGTTATTACTACAAATGATGTATTACTTAATATTTTTCTAGCAATTCACTCCGAAGAGTGTAGTGAGTAGTAGAGAGTAGTGTAAGATAATATAATATATTTATCTAACTTCTTAGATTCTCTGTTTTTATTTTTATTTTTTAATGTGTTTTGATTTTGTATATCATTTGATAATGTTGGTTAATTTTGCACATTTTAATTTTTATTTTTAATTTTAATTTTTTATTTTTATTTTTTACCTTGTATGCGTCCGCAAATCAAAATTGGTCCTGACGGAAGACCAGCGTGGGTTGCTATTTTGCAACCTGCACCATGCTGAGTTAATGTCCTTTTTGCAACATTTGTATTTATTTTTTGTTATTTTTCATTTTGTTTTTATTGTTTTTTTATTTTTTTTTTATTGTTTATAAAGTTGAGTTAAGTTGTTGCAAATAAATTATTTCTATTTCTATTTCTATTTCTATAAGAGAGTTCTCGTAATGATACGAGTTGATAGATAGATAATACTTTCTTGTACTCCAAAAACAAAAGGAACAACAACAAAATAATCAATTAATTTCGTAATTTCAAAAATAATCGAGATTGTTGTGAGTAACTAGGTATTGCTAGATATATTATAAAGTTACTAGCTGTCCTGACAGAAGTTGTCCTGTCAAAAAATAACACAGAAAAAAGCACTTTCCGTTTTTCCCGATCTTTACGCCATCCTTATCACTTAGGGGTATGAAAGATAGATAGTAGCCGATTCTCAGACCTACTGAATATGCATATAAAATTTGGTAAAAATCGGTAAAGCCATTTCGGAGGAGTAAGGTAACTAACATTGTGACACGAGAATTTTATATATAAGAAAGAAGATATTTAATTTACCTATATATATTACCTTAAATAAAAGCATTTTAAACTATGCAGAGAAAAGCAGATTCAAAATAAAAATCAAATACCTTTCAATAAAATCACAAGGATAATTTTGGCTGTAGGTATATTTCATGTGCCAGTAGACTGCTTTTGGATCACACACTTTTATTGGAATTTCCTCCTTTTTATCTCAGGTTCCTTCTACATTGGAATATTACAGCGAGTCCAATTTGTTGCCAATACCAAGGGCGAAAATAACATAAACCAGGGAACTGTAGCAGATGTTCCGTGATCCCCATTTGTCTTCTGCCGAAATTACGTCAGTGTAACTGCTCCGAACGCATGGTACAAGTTTTGGCTTGTCACTGGGAAAACGTTGCCGGCTTACCGATTGCCGACCGTAAATAAATCTAAACCATAGTGACAGTCTTCAAATAGGGATAAGTTATTTGCAATAAGTACCTTTTTCTATTTTATTTCACATAATAATTAACACGTCTAAGCGTGTGTCTACACTGCAAGCCTAGCGCAGTGGCGTCGACATGGCGCGATGAACATCCGCGCCATCACTGCACAGTGAACGCAAAGGCGATTTTCATATGTTTGATACTTCGCGCCCGTCGTCGCATCCGCGCTAGGCTCAGCAGTGTGTGGAGAACCTATTAATGTATAAGTCAATCTCGGTTTGTCGAGACAACAGAATTGCCACCATTCTGAGTATTATTTTAATATTTGGGCATACATTATATTATTGCTACATGGCTATTTTATGGTTGATAGTGAAAAGCACGTGGCGCATACAAAAGCTCATGTCCTTCCTACGTGCATAATATACGAGTAACTCGGGCAGCACTTTTAAGGAAAATATTACATTACAGAAATTATTCTCACTAAAAACTAAAAAATACGCATCTCACCTTTATAGCTGTTATCTACGCAAACAAGAACATTTCCTAATGTAAGACTTTATGTACCGGTTATGAAATATTGGTGCCTAAATGGGCTTACTCATCATAATCACTTTCGTTCTAAGACTTTTGAAAATTTGACTTTTAGGTGTGCTGCTTAAGTTCAAATTTGTTGTTGGAGTACAATTCATTATGTATATGAAAGACAGGATAATTTCTAATTATACCTTTACGAACAATTAAAATGGAAAACTTTGAATGAGAAATTATTGGGAATAGTTATTACATAATCATGGTGTAACTAAACTGTTTTAGTTGTAGTGATACTATGACATTCTTTTCACAAAAAGCTTGGTATAAGGCCGCAAAACCACCGCGGCGCATGCTGTGCACGGGCACGCGACGCATTTTAGCTGCGTGGGTTCATTTGTACCAATAACGTCATGCGTAGCGTGTCCGTGGGTTGCAGTGGAAACAATTACATACATTTTCTTGCAAAGCGAAGCTTGACGCACGTGCGTTGACTCTCCGTGGCTTTAATGCTGTGCGAAATAAAAAAAACGGCCAAGTGCGATTCGGACTCGCTTACGAAGGGTTCCGTACCATTATCTATAAACAATGGCAAAAAATCACGTTTGTTGTATGGGAGCCCCACTTAAATATTTATTTTATTCTGTTTTTAGTATTTGTTGTTGTAGCGACAGTAGAAATCGGTTCATAATATACAGCTCTGTGATAAACAGATGGACAGACGGACAGACGGACAGCGAAGTTATAGTAATAAGGTCCCGTTTTTACCCTTTGGGTACGGAACCCTAAGAAAGGAATAAAAATGTATGTTAAAGTTACCACGTTTAACATTATTGCCATTATTCCCAAAGCACTAAACATCTAAATTTATAAAACTCTTGCGATACTGACTGACCTATCAACTCACAGCCGACATCACTGGTCCTAGAACTCGTCCTTGAAATTTAGATGGTGTATTTCTTTTGGCGTGCACTAAGAAAGAATAACTAAAATTCAACAAATAACGAGGTGCAGCGGAGATTAAGGCGATACTTGAAATTTTTGACTTTTTGTATGGGCTGAATCTACCAGGATAAGACGGAAAATGTGATAAAACTGCATTATCTTGAAAACCATCAAATTTAAAAAGAAACCGTCTGTAATTTACTTAGCTAGTATGATTATCTAACAAATTATATCAAAATGAACTGTTTAGCTATTCATAGTTTTGATTAAAAACGAAACTAGGGTTTTTCAAGAGCCAACTTTGGAAAATAAATCTATCTAGAAAAGTTTCACCAATCGTGTTTCCGTCTGTAATTTATCTAGATTTAATCCTGAAGTTATATTTGTCGTAAAAAACAAAACTGTATGTTTTGCGGTTATTGAGAAAAAACGATTCTGCATTCTTCTAAAACATTTATTACTGATTGAAAAGAATTTTTAGTGAACAAAGCGCGAGGGTTTCAACTAGGTAGTTGATTTGTAAATAACTCAGCAACATAGCTACACAACAAAAGACAGGCATTTGACTGAGAACGCCCTGATTATATAAATAGAAGCCATTTCCAGGGTAAGAACAACGATAACTCAGAGGGATAGGCGTAACTGGAAGTACCTATACACGACATGATCCACTGCAGTGGCGGACTTACACATTTGCCGCCAGTAAGCCTATTACACAACACTATTACTATTTTAACATAGTCGAAACGTCGGGAAAGTAAATTAAAGGTAATTACGTGATAAAGACCCGTGTCAAAATCTATAGTTAAGTCTATGTTTTATTCTGGCATTATATCTACATCAACAGCAAATTTCAACTTAATCCGTTTTGTCGTTTAGGCCTGATTGAGGCACAAACATACATCCAAACTCACAAACTTTTACATATAAAATATTATTAGGAAGTAGGATTATAACATCGAACAAACACGTTCACTACACAAATGTTTGTCCTGGGTGGGAGTCGAACCCACAAATCACAGCACAGCACACAGTTACTACCAACTAAGCTATGAGGATATCTATATCTATATCTATACTAATATTATAAAGAGGAAAGATTTGATTGTTTATTTGTTTGTTTGCATCGAATAGGCTCCGAAACTACTGGACCGATTTGAAAAATTTTTTCACCATTAGAATCCTACATTATCCCTGATGAACATATGCTGTAGAATATTTTCAAAAATATTAGGGATCCGTATGAAAACTTCGATAATGTAACCCAAGGTATAAAAAAAATAACCATTAAATCATTATTACACCCGTGCGACGCCGGGGCGGATTGCTAGTGTCTCATAATTTTATGGTTTTTATACAGACACCTGAAAACTAAAGTTACAAGCATTCCTACCCCTATGCCCCTAATGAATACTAAATTGCTTAATCCAGAAGGATATTCAACTTTTGACTGTTTTTGTATCGATTCGAAAAAACAAAAAATTGATTCAGAAATCCTATGATAATGGCAATACTACAGGCAATAATGAACTAACGAGCTGAATCCAAAGTGAAAAATTACTATTTTCATTCAGGCAACCAGATGCTGGAAAAGTGCTAAATTATAAATTAAAAAAAAATAAATAAAATATAAATTAAAAAAATTAAATTATATAGTTGAACTTTGTTACTTTTGTTTTCGTTTTTTGGTGCAAATCGTTCAAGATGCTCGTTTTGAACATCCAGCTTGGGTTTTTTGTACAAATACCTTTTTAAGTTTAAATTCAGATATTTATGTAAATATCTTGTTTATATAGTTATACTAGCCGACCCGTGACAGACGTTGTCCTGTCAAATTTTAATTCCCGTTCCCGTTCCCGTTCCCGTTCCCGTTCCCGTTCCCGTTCACGTTCCCGTTCACGTTCCCGTTCCCTTTCCCGTTCCCGTTCCCGTTCCCGTTCCCGTTCCCGTTCCGGGATAAAAAGTATCCTATGTCCATCTCCTGGCTCTAAGCTACCTCCCTGCCAATTTTCAGCTAAATCGGTTCAGCCGTTCTTGAGTTATAAGTGGAGTAACTAACACGACTTTCTTTTATATATATAGATAATAGTCTTGTTTTTTTAGGAGGTACTTACCTCGACTTTGAATTCGAAGGTCGTGGGCAAAATGTAGGCATGTGCCAATTGTATTTTTGGACGTGCCTCTGACTAACCCCTTAAGATATCTTCAAAGATCTGAGCGTCTGGATCCCTGAGCGTCTGGATATCTGAGGATGTCTACCGTACTTGGGGATTACAGTAGTGATTATTTTTTTAGGGTTCCGTACCCAAAGGGTAAAAACGGGACCCTATTACTAAGACTTCGCTGTCCGTCTATCCGTCTGTATTATGTATTTCTGTTGCTGCTATAACAACAAATGCTAAAAACAGAATAAAATAAATATTTAAGGGCTCTCATACAACAAAAGTGATTTTTATTGCTGTTTTTTATAGATAATGGTATGGAACACTTCGTGCGCGAGTCCGACTCTCACTTGGCCGGTTTTTTTTTGTTTAGTCTTGTTTTAGCTAAATTATCATACTACTAAATGCCTAAAGGTTGTTGCGTTGTTAGTGCCTTGTCTTAGGTACCAGTCTCTTGTTATGTTTGCATTAATCAGTGCCAATCCAATTGTCTAGTCTGGAATGGCAACCGAACTATGCCGAATTAACTTGGGAATTTGAAATGCCGAGACGATCAATCGCAATAGTCAATTTAATTATGCACAATGGGACCAATTAAATCATTTGTTTACTACTGATACCGTAGCGGTAATCGAGAATCGCATCTTTTGCTTTTACGTTTAGGTATCGATCGTAAGGAGTTGGTAGGTATAATTTGAAAGAATTGCTTTCGAGACTTGGAAAACATATATTTAAAACGAAATGGTTAAAAGTATATATTACCACCATATTACGGCCATCATAAACATCAAGGCATAAAGCCGTGTTCGCCTACATTGCCGAACCTAGCGCAGTAGCGAAGACGCAAAGTCTTCACTACACTATCGCAAATTCATAATAATTAATAACAAATACAGGTCACAAAATATTAATTACATAATTTTACATTCAATTCTAGTAATATCTTCAAAATATGTATATATCATTATTAATTATTATCATAAAACTAAATAATTCGGTTCATTTTAAAGTCATTAATTCATTAATGTCATATATAGATGGAACTGTTAGCAGCCACTTCTTCAAGTTAAACTTGAAGGATGATTTGGATTGTGCGCTGGTGATAGATGTTGGAATACGGTTATAGATGATTGATACTTCGCGCTCATCACCGCCACAGCAGCGGCGGCTAACACTGGCTCGCAGTGTGGAAACACGAAAAGTCTTGTCTCGGTGCGAAACTATTGAATGATACCTAGTATTTGTATAGAAAATACGAGTTGATACATTTATTTTGAGTAACAATAAAAAAAAAACAAAAAATTATATTAAAATAGATACTTAAGTATGAAACGTGACCACAATTTATTTAAGTAAATGTTACGTTGACGTATAGATTAAATAATTTATTTGAATATTTAGAATTTGTAATTATACACTTTGCAAACCTTACCTTAAGCCTCGTAGCGGAATATAAAGACAAACTTTTTTAATCTACCTCTGTTTCGAATTGTAGGTAATTTTCAATGTTACCTACGTCGCTTTCAAAAAATGTACATTTTTAATATTCATTTCTGTGAAATTTGCGATTTGTACAAAAGTTTGCCCTCGAAAGTTATGATTTTATTACTTTTTTTTTCTAACCAACAGTGACTTGCTTGCCCTCAGGGGTTAAATTGAGGAAATTCCTTTCTTAGAGCACCCCACGCCCTCCAAATTTTAAGGACCAGTAGTTTAGTCTATGCGTAGATAAATCAGTCACACAGTAACTCAAGAGTTTTATATAAGTATTTAGATAAACCTAGGAATATAATAATAACTTTATGTTATTTTCCTATCTTACCCAACAAAACTGGAAAAATCGCAAAATTCTCGTGTCTCGTGTTTGTAACAAAATTTCTCCGAAACGGCTTGCTTTTTATGTTTTTTATTGTGTATATTCAGTAGGTCTGAGAATAAGTAGGGTATTTTTTTGAGTGATAAGGGTGGCGTAAAGTTCGGGAAAAAATGGAAGTGCTTTTTTATGTGGGATTATTGAAATTTGACAGGACAACGTCTGTTTTGCTTGATTTGGCGGGGGCACTGTGCCCCCAAATCTCTAAAAAGCTATCGCGCGATTACCAAGTGCCCACATCCCCCATTAAATGCCAAACTAAGACAATACTATCAATACAGTCTATATGACTATTATACTCGTACATGTGTATTGTCAGTACACTACACTTAGCTTTAATCACCCATTGTCATACCGGTACTAGGATTGCGCCTACATGGACCGCCGTACTGAATATCGATTCTCATTTAACAATAGACCCCGTATCGTAGCTGTCTGAATCGGACCAATTTCGTAGTATTCCAGTTTATTAGAAAACAAACGGAACCATCGCAAATTTTTATTAGAATGTTATGAAGTCACATTTATGTTACTAGACAGTTATAGTGAGCTAGTGACCGACTCGCAGTCACAGATTAGACGTTTTTTTCTTTCGATAGTTACCAGAAATGATACTGAAACTGGTTTTTAGACTATGCATGAAAACATAAAACCGGCCAAGTGCGAGTCGGACTCAAGCACGAAGGGTTCCGTATTATTTAAAAAAAACGCTAAAAAAACACGTTTGTTGTATGGGAGCCCCACTTAAATATTTATTTTATTATATTAAATAAATAAATATTTTATTTATATTTATTTATTTTATTCTGTTTTTAGTATTTATTTGTTGTAATAGCAGCAACAGAAATACATCATCTGTGACAGACAGACGGAACCCTAAAAAAGAACGTATAAAGTCGTAAATTCATCAAACTTCATAAATTGGGCATTTTCCAAAATACATAATATTTCTGCACCTTTGGTTAGCTTAGTTCATTGCTTTTTATATTGCCTGCAGCATTGTTATTGTTATAGGATGTCCGTAAAAACAGTTTTTCGTTTTTCTGCACGGGTATAAAAAAAATTAATAGGATCACAACTGTAATCCCTATGTACGGTAGACATCCTCTCTGATCTCCAGGCGCTTAGATCCTTTGAATATATGTCTAGTGGGGGTAGTCAGAGGTACGTCCATTATATTTGGCACATGCCCACATTTTGCAGTAGTTAGCGTTCCATACGTGACAGGTTACAAGCCCATTGCCGCTTACAAGAATACTAACTTGTTTCCTCGCGCTGCTTGGTTTTTATTGTGTGTGTGTCTTCAGCTTTTGGAAGCATTCTTAATACATCCTATATATTATGTTACTGGTAAGGTTATTAAATTAAACAAGCTATTTGAAGATGTATCTTCAAATAGCTTGTTTAGTTGTTTTAGTCGTATGCGACTTCACGTTGCATTTTCTGTCTGGAACAGCAAATTTTGTAGCAGAATTCTTCGTTCGGCTTTATTACGGTCTTAGAGACAAATTCAAATGGGTCCGTTTTGTAGAAATGGGCTAATTCTCAGGATTCCCAAAGTACTCGATCCGCCCCTTTTAGGAGGTGAAATTTTGCCCCATGGTTTGTCCCTTTTTACTCGCGAGATTTACAGATACCATTCTCAAAGTGTTTCTGCCGAGTCAAATTATATTCCAAGATCTCGTATCTTCTATCTACAATAAGTAAATTTGGAGTAAAATTTACGAAGTCGGACGAAAATAAATAGCCAAGAGATGTTTTTTTGTAAAAAAAATAACACATCGTCATATTTCTGCCTTTATCGTGGGGTCGGCACAGCGTGTACTTCTTCCATTTCACTCTATCAGTCGTCATCTCATCACTCACTCCTTTCTTACCCATGTCATCTTTCACACAGTTCATCCATCTTTTCTATTCCTAACATTATTCTCATTACATGACTACATAATATGCTAATGTATTAAAAATGATGATTATCATCTTCATCAATCATCAGAAGTCATTATTACTCCTGCTTTTATTATAACAAAAGGATGAAAGTTATGCTAGGTGCTTTGCAAAAAAATAATAAAAACGAACCACCTGTAACACATAAAACCAATGGTTAACGACGGTCTAATTTCTGTCATTATTTTATTTTTAAAGACACTGTAAAAATCTAATCTCAGTAAAAATTCCCTGGGGCAAATTCCGCTCCATTTTTATCCCAGACTGAGACCCGGCGATAGAGCTGGTAGAGATGTACGTACCTAATAAGACGGTTTATTATACATGTGGTATTAGTAAGTATTAGTAGATTAATGAATAAATATTGGTAGACATTTCACACTGCGCCATCTAACTGAATAAATACTTATATATACGTTTTTTTTTGTTATAAATTCAACATCTATGTTCATCACACAAATATTTATCTCGGGTGGGGAGCGAACCTAAAACCTACAGCGCAGAAGGCAGAGCTACTACCAACTGAGCTGTGAGGCCAGTCAAATAGATTATTATTTATTATCGAAGATTGACAAAACAGGTATTATAAGACGAGTGTGAATGGGACCGTTGGAAGTGGACTTCGGTGTATCTTTTTTGTTTAAATTTTTTGACATTTTGGAAAAAGGCCAGGTCAAGAGTACTCTAACCAACGAGTATGCATGAGGAATGCGATGAGAGTAAATGAAGCAAATGAGGTATGTCTGGATTGTAGCATTTACCACGTTATTTCTTGTATTGCTGACGTTTCGAGACAATTCAGATGCTCTATATACATACTCGTATACGGTAATTAGCCATATTTATACATAAAACAATTTATTTAGTCAAATTCAATCATGATACTCAATAAAATAAGACTTTATCAAGGTCGAGACAGCCCGCCCTTAAAAATATTGCATTAGAAATAGCGTAGCGTAGCTTATCGCGACTTAGAGTACCATAAACTGGTAAATCAATAAAAGTCGAAAAGTTTTCAATAGCCGGATAAACCCAACCCTACTTCCAGAGATGTTCCAATCAGCCAGCAGAGAAAACGGACGTAAACTGAGGAAATTGCTTCATAGATTCCGAACATGAAATTCTTTTTCGGTGTTCAATGATTTATAATTCAAGTTATTGTTTCTGAGGATGGAACTACTTGCATTCAAATCGTGTTGCTCTTGTTTTACTTTTGCTCTTAGTCTTTCGAAAGGTGTTTGGTGCGAGATCCATATCATCTTAATATATATAAATTACGCGACACGTTGTTTGTCCGCGATGGACTCCTAAACTACTTAACCGATTTTAATCAAACTTTGCACACCGTGTGCAGTTTGATCCAACTTGAAAAATAGGATAGCTTACATCTGAATTTATAGTCGCAATTTTATTGCAAATTGTTTGTTTATTATCTGACAGTCAAATATCTGTTAGCTCCAAAAGATTCTTACTGATGGCGGCGATATTTGGGGCTGGGTGGCGTGTGTGAAATTTCAACCAAGATATTTTAAAACAGATTTCAATCCCCGCAACACCCTTTTGGGTTGAGTGTCAGAAATTCCTTTCATAGGGTACCGCTACACACCAAAAGGGATTTACCTTCCAAATTACTAGTTTCTAGGACTATTGACTTTCAAATTTGTAGACTGTGAGTTGATAGATCAGTCTGTCAGTCAGTAACCCAAAAGTTTAATTTATTTAGATTTCATAACCAGCCCAGTTTCATTGAAAAACATAGTTTCAGTCAATACGTGAATCCTAATCCCAATATTATTATTTATATTTTGTGATAAGGCTGCTATGTTTGTTCCCTAAGCAAAAATAAACGACAAAACGGATTAAGATGAAATTTAAATAAAGGGGGAACTTATGATCGGAAAAACAACTCTTTTAAGATAAAAAAAAAACGCAAAAATGATGACTTTGGTATAGATAGCGTTGATGTGCAAAATATTAGAAATATTTATATATATGATATATATACCGATAACATTGAGTTGTCATAGCAACGCATTCTACCAAAAAGGTTGAATCCTACCAAGGTCGGTATTGGAAATTCATTTTGTCAAAAAAATCTGACATCAATTTGACTACTGAATGATACGCATTCTACTAAAATTCGTAATTTATTTTAACAGGACAAGGTTTATATGGAAAACATTTTGTAGTTTCCTGAAAGTGATTTTTTTATGCGACTATTGAAATTTGGGCAGGACAAAGTCTGTCACGGGTCGGCTATGGTAATAAAGATAAAAACTTTTGCATCTGATATTTAAAGTGCGATTGTAAAATGCCGAGTCTCCGTTGTATTCAAACCGACGCTAAATAAGGCTTAAAACCAAATGGAAATGAAAAAAGTTTGATCATAAGGCAAGACGCCAAAAACATTGGATGACTGCACTTTAGAGTCGACTGAATTTAATAACATTATCGCGTTAGAGCCGCTTCATTACCCACTAACTTAAAACTCTGACTTGTAATCTACACGTTCTCTTCGTAATCATCGGTTGATTCTTGGCCAAAGTCAAAGTCAAAGTCAAAGTCAAAGTCAAAGTCAAAAAGTATTTATTTCAATAAAATTACAAGGATCTGTTACAATATAAAAAAGCCGTGTTGGCCGAGGCCGAGTGGGATGTACCTCGACTTTCAATCTGAAGGTCGTGGGTTCGAATCCCGGCGTGCATCAATGGATTTTTCAGTTTGAAAAATTTATATATGCGCATCAAAAAAAAAACACGTGCTCAAAACGGTGAAGGAAAACATCGTGAGGAAACCAGTTAGTGTTCTTATAAGCGGCGATGTGCTTGCAACCTGTCACGTATGGAATTCTAACTACTGCAAAATGTGGGCCTGTGCCAAATATAATGTTTGGACGTGCCTCTGACTACCCCCTCTAGACATCTTCAAAGGATCTAAGAGTCTGGAGATCTGAGAGAATGTCTACCGTAATTGGGGATTACAGTCGTGATCCTATTTTTTATTTTATTTGTTATTTGTTACAATATTATTTCCCATAAACTGTAATATAATCATAATGCAAAATTGTGAAATTCGGGTAAATCTGCAAGTTGCTTTTTTCTATGGGGTTATTGAAATTTGACAGGATAACGTCTGTCGAGACAGCTTCTATTATACTTGGAATATCGAATATAAGTACCTAACCTAAGCCCTGGAATAGCATAGCATGCTAATTTTTAGGATTCCGTACCTAAAGGGTAAAAACGGAACCCTATTACTAAGACTCCGCTGTCCGTCTGTCACAAGGCTGTATCTCATGAATCGTGATAGCTAAACAGTTGAAATTTTTACAGATGATATATTTCTGTTGACGCTATAATAACAAATACTAAAAACATAATAAAATAAATATTTAAGTGGGGCTCCTATACAACAAACGTGATTATTTTGCCGTTTTTTATAGATAATGGTACGGAACTCTTTGTGAGCGAGTCCGACTCGCACTTGACCGGTTTTTTATTATTAAGGTACCACGCAAGTGAATTTAAGCCTCAGCCAAGTCAAGTTTCATCCAAATCCATTTGATCATTTGGACGTGAATGAGCAACAAATATCAATACATACAAACATATTCTGGACATGTCGGTTATTTATAAGCCTACAAGCTGACCCCGCGAACTTCGTATCGCTTTAGAATTAACAAATGTTGTCTTAAGTTCCCGTTCCCGTTACGTATTATCAAACCTAATAAAGCTCAAATTGACTCTACGTTTTAGTTAGAAAACTTTTGTATGGGAAAAAGAAGAGGGCTGTTTTTAGGGTTTTCCCGGCAATTATTCGAATTTTTCTCACCTTTTAAACCTTCCCTAGACCTCCACGAACATTTCAAGCAAGATAATTTCACCAAGATAAGATAAATCCGTTCAGCCTGATTGAGTTTTAGCAAGACTAACGAACAGCAATTGATTTTTATATATATAGATAAATAACCAGCCAAAGAATATTACACTACGAATTTATCCAACTTCGAAAACGTATCTCACGTCACGTCATTGTAAATAAGAAACAAATGCAACCTCTTTATTCCCCCTCGTAACGTAATTTCAGTTCTAGTACCTTTATATTAAGGTTGTAAACTCGTTGTTGCATGTTTTAGAATGAAAATTTATAATGGGTACGGAGATGCTAAGATGAAACTCGCGTTTTCTAAACGCGGCGACCAGTTAACGACGGTCATAATCTCTAAAGTTATTAATTATGAAATCTATTTACAAAGGATTACATGTTAATAGGTATGCATGCATGGCATGTTAGTAGGTATCAAAGTATTTCGATCATAAATTCTAAAACGTATCATTTTGAAATAATATCTTTATCGTGAAGTTTCTGATATTATGTTTTCAGCTTAATAAAAATCTAGGTAGGAACCTGAAGTAATATATTTATAAAAATAGGAGATGTGGCTTGTTCAGAAGTATTTCTTTTTTCGTTTCGAAAAAGAGCAATCGTCGACATACAGGGCCTTAAGACTTGGAGGGACTTGTATTTACTTTGCAAGATTTATAACTGACAAAGATTTGAATTTGGATGAAATAGAATATAATGTCTCTTTTCTAACCTCTCCCCAGATCAGTGTTACCATTCTGTGACCATCCTTCGCCATTTGAAAACTTTTTATTTTTGTATCTATTTTACTTTTTATTTGAAAACTCTAGGTTACCAAATATAAAAACGTCATTTATTTTACGTATAAGTTCCCGCTCACTACTTTGCCTTTAACCCTTAATTTACTCAGTCATATGAGGGCCAACGTTTCATTAGAAAACAAAATTTAATTTCAAAACTTTGTTTTGTTGTTTGTACGGTACAAAATCTATTTTATAGAATATAATAGAAAGGTAAGTTTATTTTCGCTCGTTATACTAAACATAATTTTCACTATCATAGCTGGATCATTAACATAGCGGGTTTTTTTAATCTAACTTAGGTACGTTTATTATAAATCCGAGAGTTTGTAAATTAAATAAATATTGGAGAAAATTATCGCACAAACTAAGCAGCCCCAAACTAAGCAAAGCTTGTACTATGAGATTTTGATAACTGATAGAATACCTAGTACATACTTTTTTTATAAATAAATAAATAAAATAAATATTGGCAGACTTTACAAACAACACCATAAAATTAAAATTCAAAAATCATTTATTTCAATAAAATCACAAGGATCACTTTGAAACGTCTTAGGAACTAGATGAAGCTACGCCGATTCCTAACGACCAAGCCTAGAAGAATCAGGCAACAAACACGGCTTGGGGTCTACCTTTTTTTCAATGATCCTGTCCTTAAGGAATATTATATAATTCACCTTGTTCGATCGGCAAGCTCTACATAGCATTAATGCTATGTAGAGCTCCAGTGTGGTGCCGATCGAACAAGGTGAAGGCTCAAACAAGAATTGTGCCCAAACGCCCACACAAATTTGGATGAACAACTAATTGACTCGTTTTAGACAATAAATACTACCCTTAGATTCAATAAGGCCATTCCGTTCACAGCCAACAAACCTCCACAAACATGAAGTTGATTTAGTTTTGAAACGTAACTAGTCGACCCAATGAGCTTCGTACCATTTTATAAATAACTAGCGGTCCGCCCGGCTTCGCACTGGTGTACTAATGATTTTATGGCTATTTTTTACACCTTGGGTTACATTATGAAAGTTTAAATAGGGATCCCTAATTTTCTCTAGTAGTGAATATAGCCTATGTTCATCAGGGATAATGTAGGATTCAAATGGTAAAAGATTTTTTCAAATCGCTCCAGTAGATTCGGAGCCTATTCCATGCAAAAAAAAATCCTCTTTATAATATTAGTATAGACAAATGTTGTGTTATTCTGCTATTCGGGGCGGAGACAAATCTAACAAACCAAAAATCATGAAAATCGGTCTAGCAGTGGATGTTGATAGCTAACACGTATTATCATAAATTACTGACAGAGCCTGAATTACAGCAAGTGGGTTAACTTTCAATTTTATTTTTTTTTAAGTTTTTTGTTAAAAATATAAATATAAATACCAAACCCAACTTAACCTACTTTCCATTTTATTAAATTCTCTTAAGTAGGTACTATTTAATATGACATCAACTCTTATTATCCGAAAAAATTCAAAACACACATTTTTTCACCTCGCATTTCGTTAATTCTTCACAACAGTAAGTAGACAAAACTTGACAACAGCTGACGCGGCATTCGCAATTATTCTCGCTGACTCGAGAGCACAGCGCCGACGGTGAAAAAATAATGATGCCAGTTACACAGTTTTAAATGTTGTTTATTGTAAACAGTGACGGGGCAGATCCATTTGTAAACAGGGAAATATTCAAGTAGAAATAGCTGATATTTGTTTTTACTGTTTACATATAGTTTAGTGATGAATTTCTACAAAAAGAAATGTAATAAATGTTATCATAACTATTCTTAACAGGTTTCCAAAAATCACAATACTTATACAATTACAGACAAATAAAATTCAATAACTGTCACATAGAATACAATAACTGTCACATTATATAGATTAAATAGTGGCTTCCTCAAATAAACGAAATGTCTCCAAATCTGATCCGAACGGTTAGAATGACCCGTAATCCATCACTTAAATTAGGGTTGAGAACCTTCAGTGAAAAGGTGGTATTCGTCTTAAGGGGCTCCCAGTCACTGATTGCTCTTTTTCGAAACGAAAAAAGAAATACTTCTGAACAAGCCACATCTCCTATTTTTACAAGTATATAACTTCAGGTTCCTACCTAGATTTCTATTAAGCTGAAAACATAATAGCAGAAACTTTTTACGATAAAGATATTATTTCAAAATGATACGTTTTAGAATTTATGATCGAAATATTTTATATACCTACTATTAAAATCAACTTGTGATTTATTGTTAAAGATAGGTAATATGTGGATCTAGATTTCTATTAGAATAGATTTTTGATAAGTAATTATACATAATTTATATCATTAATTTATTCGAAAAGCAAAGGCGGACCACGCGCCGTCGTGTGTTTGTCGTCATTGCAGCGGTCGGTAGGATTATTTATCGAAGTGATTAAAGATGGGTACATCTTTATTCACATATACTATACATAATAAAATAGGAGATGTGGCTTGTTCACAAGTATTTAAATTTTTATTTTTTCGTTTCGAACAAAAACAATCGTTGACTGGGAGCGCCTTAAGGTGTTTTGCAGGAAAATTTGCATTTCCGTAAGTTTTTGTGATATATTATGGCAATTTGTTACCTTTAAATCGTAAAGGTCTTACAAACACAAAACGTAGACATATGTGAATAGTTATGTTTTAAAACTTTACTTAAGAGGCTCCCAGTCGCTGATTGCTCTTTTTCGAAACGAAAAAAGAAATACTTCTGAACAAGCCACATCTCCTATTTTTATAAGTATATTACTTCAGGTTCCTACCTAGATTTCTATTAAGCTGAAAACATAATAGCAGAAACTTTTCACGATAAAGATATTATTTCAAAATGATACGTTTTAGAATTTATGATCGAAATATTTTATATACCTACTATTAAAATCAACTTGTGATTTATTGTTAAAGATAGGTAATATGTAGATCTACAATTCTATTAGAATAGATTTTTGATAAGTAAGTATGCATAATTTATATCATTAATTTATTCGAAAAGCTAAGGCGGACCACGCGCTGACGTGTGTTTGTCGTCGTTGCAGCGGTCGGTAGGATTATTTATTGTAGTTATTAAAGATGGGTACATCTTTATTCACATATACTATACATTATAAAATAGGAGATGTGGCTTGTTCACAAGTATTTCTTTTTTCGTTTCGAACAAAAACAATTCAAATTCAAATTCAAATTCAAATTCAAAAATCATTTATTTCAATAAAATCACAAGGATCACTTTGAAACGTCTTAGGAACTAGGTGAAGCTACGCCGATTCCACGCGACCAAGCCTAGAAGAATCAGGCAACAAACACGGCTTGGGGTCTACCTTTTTTTTTATGATCCTTTCCTTAATGCTATGTAGAGCTCCAGTGTGGTGCCAATCGAACAAGGTGAAGGCTCAAACAAGAATAATAATTAAAAGTACCTACTACTCAAGTACGTAGGTACAGCAATAAAAAAAATAACTAAAGAGCTTCAGCACAAATTCAAAAAGCAACACACGCTACACTTGATTTAGAATTAAAACTTACAGATAAAATAACTATTTGCTTAAAAATAATTAAAGTAGACAAATGTTACACAAAATGAAATTAAGTACCTAAATTAATATTTAGCTGTCGAGTGGCAGAGCGACATCAGGCCACGAGGATTTATCATTTATATAATCATCTACAGTATAATACGCTTTGTTTATAAGATTATTCTTTATGTAGGATTTAAATCTTCTAACGGGAAGTTTTGTTGCGTTTTCTGGCAGTTTATTATAAAATAGTATACAATTCCCCATAAACGACCCCTTCACTTTTTCTAATCTAAATTTGGGTATGTACAATTTGTTCTTATTTCTTGTGTTAATACTATGTACATCACTTTTTTTCTTAAAGAAAGCCATATTCTTATGAGTATACAGTAAGTTTTCATATATATATTGTGAGATTACTGTGAGAATGTTAATTTCTTTAAATTTTTGTCTCAAAGAGTCCCGGGACTTCATTTTATAAATGGCACGTACTGCCCGTTTTTGTAAAACAAAAATAACTTGAATGTCTGCTGCCTTACCCCAGAGAAGAATTCCATACGACATTACACTATGGAAGTAACTAAAATAAACTAGCCTAGCTGTGGCTTCATCGGCCAGCCGCCTAATCGTGCGGACTGCATAAGCAGCGGAACTAAGTTTACCAGCAAGTGTTTCAATATGAGGTCCCCATTGTAAGTTTGCATCAATATTGAGACCTAAAAAAGTAGTCGAATTAACAAGCGTAAGAGCCTCTTCATTTATTTCAATGTTAGTCGGAGTATGCCGTACACTAGGCAAAGAGAATTTAATGCATTTTGTTTTCTTAGAATTAAGCAATAGGTTGTTTACAGTGAACCAATTAAAGACTAGCGACAGTGACGCATTTATGTCATCGAAGTTAACTTTAGATCTATCGACTTTAAAAATAAGCGACGTATCATCAGCAAATAGGACTATGTCACAAATGTCTTTTACATAGAATGGGAGGTCATTAATGTAAACTAAGAATACAAATGGACCTAAAATCGAGCCCTGTGGAACTCCCATTTCAATAATTGACCCAGAAGATCGTTCGCCACCAATATCAACTTTCTGGACTCTATTGGACAAGTAAGATTGTAAGAGGTGAATTGCCTGGTTATGGATGCCATAGTGTTGTAACTTTGCGATTAGAGTTGCGTGACTCACGCAGTCAAACGCTTTCGACAAATCGCAAAACACACCGATCGCATCTTGCGATTTCTCAAAGGCCTCATATATGTGCTTTAAGAGCAAAGTACCGGAATCGTCGACTGGGAGCGCCTTAAACAAACTAGGAAGTTTTTTTCCTATATTTTTCCGAAGAGCTTTAGACAAAATAATAGGATCACAACTGTAATTGATGACATGTGCCAAATGTAATGTTTGAACGTGCCTCTGACTAACCCCTTTAGACATCTTCAAAGTACATCCTCTCAGAGATGCACACATTTTGTAGTAGTTAGCATTCCACACGTGACAGGATGCAAGCCCGTCGCCGCTTACAAGAATACTACTTCAACATTATCTTCATTAAATGCAGTCATACGAATATAAGAATTACCTTCTGGTATTAAAACAAATCGAAGAACCACGTTTTGTATCCGACTAATTTTCCATTGATCTTTCTATTCACTCCATCCTAAGGTTGTCTGAGAAGATCGTTCAGCGATAAGACCGCCTAATAAACAGTTATATTCTAGTTTATTATTGATGTAGAATAAAGTATTTTAATTCATTAATTCATACCAATTAGAAATACGCATGTGAACTTGGAAACCTACATACTAGCGAAATCATTGAAATCGCATCAGCAATCCCGAAGTGAAAATTCACGATTTTATAAAAATATTAAGGCCAATCCTTTTTATATCTTTTTCAAATAATTTATACTGCGCCAGTTGGAACTTTTAACTCAATTACGGGACGCTATAGTGCTTAGAATTTTAAGCTAGCTTTTTCCATTCTCTCCTGTATTTTCTTTCGTCGTTTTGAGCACGGTGTTATAAATTTTACTGAACATACCGAACATAAAATCCATTCAAGGTACCTACTAGATTAGCTCATCAAATGGATAAAAAACCGGCTAAGTGCGAGTCGGACTCGCGCACGAAGGGTTCCGTATCATCATCCATAAAAAACCAGCCAAGTGCGAGTCGGACTCGCGCACGAAGGGTTCCGTATCACTATCTATAAAAACGGCATAAAAATCATGTTTGTTGTATGGAGACAGAATCAAATAAATATTTAAGGGGGTCTCCTTAAATATTTATTTGATTCTGTTTTTAGTATTTGTTGTTAGAGCAGCAACAGAAATACATAATCTGTGAAAATTTCAACTGTCTAGCTATCACGGTTCATGAGATACAGCCCTGTGACAGACAGACGGACGGACGGACGGACAGACAGACAGACGGACAGCGAAGTCTTAGTAATAGTGTTCCAATTTTACCCTTCTGGTACGGAACCCTAAAAACGGTAAAAAAGCACGTAAATAAATATACGTTAAATATTTATTTTATTCTGTTTTTAGTATTTGTTTGTTATAGCGGCAACAGACGGACAGACAGCTATTAGTAATAGGGTCCCGTTTTTATCCTTTGGGTACGGAACCCTAAAAATCATTCGCGAGTCACGATACCTCTCACTAGACCAACTCGTCTCTCAAATGGATAAATCCTTCGATATTTAGGGATGAACATGCCAATCAACAATAATTTGTCAGCCAATATTTTTTGGCTTGATTGGACTCCGCTGAATGGAAGATAGAAATTGGTTTCGACTGAATCAAAAGGTTTTATCATGTTCCTTTTAATCCTTAGAGACCCGCCCGGCTTTGCACAGATGCGAATTACTAATAAAAAAATTAGAAATTCTTATGGCCATATCTCTAAATTACGTTGACTCAAACTCTTTTGAGGTTTCTCGAATTTGCCTCGAAAAGTACCTCATATTTATCTAGGTATCTTATATCGATACTAGCTGACCCGTGCCCGCTTCGCTGTGCGTAAGACATTTCTAATACCATCGTGGACTTTTTTGTAGACGTTTTTAAGGTATACAATACTGTAGTACATTATTTTGATATATCTCGTGGGGTTCAGCCAGCATTTGCAATGTAAGCACAAAAAAATGTGTTTATTTACGACATCACATTAGAAACCTCTAAAATTATCAGTGTTTCTCTACTATATTATGCATGTATTATACATATAAACCTTCCTCTTGAATCACTCTATTTATTAAAAAAACCACATCAAAATCCGTTGTGTAGTTTTAAAGATATAAGCAAACATACATACATACATACATATTACATACAGACGCGGGAAGCGGAAAGCGACTTTGCTTTATACTATGTAGTGATTTTGGATGTTCCTTAATTACGTCATTACGTCATGAGTGCGAGAAGATTTTTATTAAACAAACCATCCACGCATGCGTTGTTCAGAAGCTCTCGAGGAATGTCAAGGTATACCTCGAGTTGACAGTTCTGTTGACTGAGGAATCCTCGACTAGAGGTAATTTTATCAACTAAATCTACCAGAACACGGTTTCGAGGTCGAGTGGAGATTATTCTATAATCTCATTTGTAAATAGTTTTGTTCAAGCTAGTGATATTTACCACCTTTTTATATTTATCTGAAACAATCGGTTTAATGTATATTTTAAGTTTTACTAGCTTTAAACTATTTCAAAGCTTTAACAGTTTGCTATCGAATTATGCAAAGCTGGATAATATATTCATCGCACTGTTTTTAGTGCAAAAACAGAGCTGTTTGACAAACAAACAGAATTTCTGAATTGTAATTCTGGTAACGGTTATGAAGCCGGGTTCATTATTTTTTCGCTAACATTCTTTATTTATTCATTCGTCTGTATTTTTAGGCGAGTATTATTTCTTCACTCGTCAGTCCCTAACATCGGAATAATATACAACGTAATTGCTGACAAAATTTGATTATTTTTAACCGACGAAAAACGAGAAGGTTCACAATTCAACATGTTTTTTTTGTTGCTTTTTAGGGTTCTGTACCCAAAGGGTAAAACGGGACCCTATTACTAAGACTTCGCTGTCCGTCTGTCTGTCTGTCTGTCTGTCTGTCACAGGGCTGTATCTCATGACACTTGAAATTTTCACTGATTACGTATTTCTGTTGCTGCTCTACAAAAAACAGAATAAAATGAATATTTAAGGGGGGCTCCCATACAACAAACATGTTTTATTTGGCGTTTTTATAGGTGATGGTACGGAACCCTTCGTGCGCGAGTCCGACTCGCACTTGGCCGATTTTTTTATGTATGACTGCGCAAATCTTTTTCCCTGGTGATCCGATGTCGATGTTTTTTTATTGTGTAGAGAATAGTCCCAAGTTCCTTCATCACTAAATTTATAAAGCAAAGTCGCTTCCCGCTTCCCGCGTCTGTATGTATGCTTATATCTTTAAAACTATTCAACGGATTTTGATGCGGTTTTTTTTAATAGATAGAGTGATTCAGGAGGAAGGTTTATATGTATTAAGCCCGTGCGAAGCCGGGGCGGGTCGCTAGTGAAACTTAAAAATCTCTTGACATTTCAGTGGTCGAAACATTTTCATCGGTTTATTTTTGAGTTTTTTATACGTAACTAAAGTTTCTTGGCTGTTTTGCTGGTTTCCTGTTACCCCAAACACGGCATTGATGCCGAAGCCTATCGGAGTCTACAAAAAGTACGAGTATGTTGTTTCCTCAGAATAAAGGTTTTTGAAAGGTTACGGCTTCTTTATAGAAGGGGAAAGTTGTTATCTTAGCATTTATATTATTCTAGTGGAAACCACGGTTCATATGAGTTTTTTTTAAACAAATTTTACTGCACCCTCTTAGGACAAGATTTTATTAATTCATCCTTATATCAAAATAAGTTTTCTGTTAAAAAATATTGTTCACTGACAAGCTTTTGTAAAATTTAAACCATCGAGCACCAGCGCGCTATCACATCATAAATATCATTGTCATCGGAACTTGACAAGTATTGAGTTTTTACTCAATCGAAGTATTTACTCAGGAGTTCCATTGTGAGTGTCTTTTGAACAGCTCCTGACTCCATCATCAAATCAGCTCACTGTCACCATATTATTGCATTGTCACCGAAGTTATATAAGTATGCAAAATTTCAGCTCAATCGGTTGGGGATAACTGCTTCAAAATTGAGTTGCAAGATTCCACTTTAACAAACATAAGTTACCTATGTCACTCTCGAGCCCATAAACTAAACATGTCGATTCGATGCTTCGTCGTTGTGTGAAAGAAAGACAAACAAACAAACTTTCGCATTTATAGTCGCATTCGCCTTGAGGCAGATGCCAAGCATCATGTGCCTGTAATTTCACTGCAATGAATGTTACATTGCAAGTTAAATAAAAGCTTGTAAAAATAAATACCTTTCAAGTTTCATGCTTTTAAGAGCTGTTGATTGTCAGTTAGTCAGTAGCGATAGAGTTTTGTAAATTTATATTAGTCTTATAAAACCAAACCTGTACAAATCACACAGCTTTAAACACAAATAAACAATGAGGCAAAGTGCCTTCTCTTGCCATCTCAATGTTCCAAATTCTCGTGCAACCTTTGAAATTCACAATCAGTATTGATTTCAGTTCAAGAAATAGAATAGAAAGAATAGAATCGTTATCGAAACAGGCCTTACAGCTAGTTAGTAGCATTCCCACCTAAGATAAACATTTGTGTGATGAACATAGATGTTTGTTCTGTGTCTGAGTGTTATTATGTAATAATGTATTGTATGTGCAGTACATATTTACAAAAATAAAAGTTTTCTATCAGTATTTGGTTCCCATAGTATATTAGCTTTGTTTATTTTAGAGCTAGATGGCACTGTGAGCAATGTGTTACCAATATTT
Source organism: Hydriomena furcata (assembly GCA_912999785.1). Classification (NCBI taxonomy): domain Eukaryota; kingdom Metazoa; phylum Arthropoda; class Insecta; order Lepidoptera; family Geometridae; genus Hydriomena; species Hydriomena furcata. Next base: position 2,346,553 of record OU538831.1, on the reverse strand, counting down.
ATATCGCGGGCCTCGTGGCAGGCGTAGCGGATACAAGGGCTTCACAAGTTTTTATGTTGCTTCGTCTAGGGCATACCTATCTATCATCAGATGTCGTAAAGAAAACAATAGTTTAGTCGTAGCGGAAAAAGTCAGAAACATGTCTTTATAAGCGAGAAAATTATTTTAATTTAAAGTCAGTTTTCAGGGTTCCGTACCCAAAGGGTAAAAACGGGACCCTATTACTAAGACTTCGCTGTCCGTCTGTCTGTCACAGGGCTGTATCTCATGAACCGTGGTAGCTACACAGTTGACATTTTCACAGATGATTGTATTTCTGTTGCCGCTAAAACAACAAATAGTAAAAACTAAATAAAATAAATATTTCCCTATACGAGAAACATGTTTTTTTGCAATTTTTCTTAGATAATGGTACAGAACCCTTCGTGTGCGAGTCCGACTCGCATTTGGCCGGTTTTTGTAAGTTTTTTACACGTAATTATGACACAGAAAGCTTGGTATGGTCGTGGCAATAAAAGTAAACTCAGTAGCATGTATAGAGCCTTTTGATGTTAAAATTCGCATTTTTTGTTGGCAATAATTTACCTATTACGTTGGGATATGCAAGAAAGTAACCAGAATGTATCAGAGTTGCAAACTTTTGCTATCACTAAGCCACGTTTGGAAGACTACAGTGTTGTTTATTGCAGCTGTACGAAGTTTAACAGTCATGCTTCGTAGAGCTTTAGTTTGATAAATACGTTTTTTTGGTCAAAAAATATATTTTTCAAAACAAGCTTGAACAAAAGTTTTTTATCGATAAAAAAGATTTTATAAACTATGAAAATAAGCTTTTATAAAAGTCAAGGTTATATTGTGAAGACAAATCGAACGACCTCAAACACGACGGAGTTATATAGTTGAGCTCCATCATCAACTGTCACCATAATATTAAATTTTTATTCGGAACTTGACAGGTATGCAAAGTTTTAACTAAATCGAACTATTTAAAAAAAAATATGCGCATCAAAACACTTGCTCAAAACGGTGAAGGAAAACATCGTGAAACAGTTAGTATTCTTATAAGCGGCGATGGGCTTTCAACCTGTCACGTATGGAACTCTAACTACTGCAAAACTACTGCAAACTACCCCCACTAGACATCTTAAACGGATCTAAGCGTCTGGAGATCTGAGAGTATGTCTACCGTACTTGGGGATTACAATTGTGATCCTAGTTATTCTATTTTTATTATTTACTGAGGAGTTCCGTTGAACAACACCTGAATCCATCATCAAATGAGCTCTCTGTCACTATGTCTTTGTATTGTCACCAACGTGACATAGGTATACAAAATTTCAGCTCAATCGCTTGGGGATAAACTGGTTTAATATAAAATGCTTTTAAGGCTATCGTCCAAATTCATCACATACGATGACTTTTAGTTATCTAAATACATAAAACTTCTGCGTTACTGACTGACTGACTGATCTATCAACGTACAGCCGAAACCACTGGTTCCTGAAACATGAAATTTGGACGCTGTAATCCTTAAGTTGTGTTAGAAAGGAATTTCCCAAATTCAATCCTGAATTTAGGAAATTCCTTTCTTAAATTCCTTTCTAATTTAGGAATCCTGTGAACGAAGTCGCGAGGGTTTTCAATAGTTCAAGATATGGATCAAAGACATCCTCTTATTATGCGGAGTCCTCTAAAGAAAATACCCCTTCCAGACGGTATAAACATTTCTAAGGGGTTCTTTATTCAGAATGTTCACGACTACCCAAGACCATTTACTTTCATACTATATAATTCTTTTAAAAACAGCCAACGTTATCTTATGTCCGTTTTGGGGCGGAGACGCAGATTCTGAAATTACTACCTGTATTTATTGGTGCTTTTTTAGGGCTTTGTAAGCAAAAAAAAACAAAAACAAGGTTTATTTACAAAGCGAAGAGACATATTTTTGAAAGTTAAAGTGGTAGGTAGGAACACTATACCCCACGGAGTAGTGTAACAAAACTACTTCGAGGACTCCAGACATTTTTTAATATGTTTATCTGGGGGCACGGCAGTGCTGTACCATTCTTTTCTCGAAGCGGTTTATGTTATTACGTAATTAGCTAACCTTTACGTAATAACTTAAGACAGAAGGACCCTTAAAGTAGGGACTGAATAAATTAACCGACTAGGTATTACATGGATCTCACAACTTTGTACGGTAGAAGAACTGAGTTGCGTTGCGAGATTTGGCTTTTTTTACAAGTTATGTTTTTGATGGCATAAAATAATATGATTCTAAAATGTGTTAAAATACAGAAATTGTTTTCACCGTGTAATATTGTTATAGTGTGAAATACTGCAGTCATATCCTGGCCACCGGTTCTTCGGAAACCGAAGCTCAACACGGGCCGTATAAAGTCTGGGTAGGTACCGTAAAAAGTTACTGTTATAGCTCGGTTTAGTGACCATTATTAAGTTGAGGGTGTAGATTAAAATGTGAAGTTCTGAAGTGAGCAATGAATGACACATGAGATTTGATGAAATGAGCCATGTTGTCCGATCCGTAGGTTAGGTTCGACCAGACATTGCGCGGCATTTGAGCGCGGCAGCCACGCGCGACTAGACGCGCTATGATTGGACGACGGCCGCGCGTACATTTACCTTTATGTTTAAACTAGTCACGCGGCAAACTTGTGTCCTGCGAATGCCGCGCTCAAATGCCGCGCTATATCTAGGAGCTATATATATATACCTATATATATATATATATATACCTATATATATATATATATATACCTATATATACCTATATATATCTATATCTGGTCACCTAAAGGTGACCAGATATAGCGCGGCATATTCGAAAAAGTGGTCCTTCTCAAACGCCATCCATCCTACTAATATTATAAATCAGAAAAGTTTGTGAGGTTGAAACTTGGAAATACACATAATTGCACTTCCTATAGGCATAGCATGTAAGCTAATTTTTATCTTGATAATACGCGAGAAAAGCATCTGGAATAAACTAGTTCAGAATATATGTAAAATGCCTTATATACCTTACCTAAGTAAATCCACTACTATCTACAACATTCTACTATCTACGAGTATCTATCTAGAAACGTCATAAAACATTTTTTTTCAAGATTTTATTCGACCACTTTGTTGGCGTCACTTATATGTATGTGTTCATGTTTATGCCAAATTACAGCTTCCAAGTCCTTATTATAGTCTCTGAGCTAAGCTGCGGACGGACGTACATGGCGAAACTATAATTATACAAAGAAACCCTAAAAACGTAGTACAATACCATCGAAAATATAAGTAATATAACGCGGCTCGACACGCACTTGGCCGGTTTTATTTTTAAACGGTGAAGGAAAACATTTTGAGAGAAGCAATTAGTATTCTTATAAGCAACTATGTGGGATTTAGAGATCTTCAAGGGTTTGAGAGGATGTCTGCCGTATGTGAAATAACTTCCTGACTCTGACTTTTTTGGCAATAAAAAGGTTTTTTTTTATTGATACACTAATTACGTTTCAAAAACTAAAAAGAACATTAGTTTTTAAGTTTTATGAAGTAACATGGGACCAACTTGGGACTATTCTCTACGTAATTGAAAAAAATAATTCAAATAAGATAACCAGGCAAAAAATATATATATATACGCGTCGACTTAGAACGTCCTCCGTTTTTAATCGGTTAAAAATACATACTTATTACAACAAACATACTAATAAATCATAAATAAAACCACTGAAAGGATCTAGTGAGTCTAACAAAGGCCCTTGGAGTAATTATTATGAAAAGATTACCTCATCAATACTGGTCATCCACCATCACTGGCTCAGACATAACAATCATGTTTACTATTTCTATCGACGACGTCTTATAACAATGACCTAACATCTCATAACAAAACCAATTTTAAATAATAGCTCCTATCTCTCACCTCAGTCTATCAAACATTAGCTGTTGAGACGAATAATACTTGAGATCGACTAAAAATGATATATATTTTGAAAATTACTATATATTTTTTAGTTCTATTAAAGACAGTGAAGTGTTGTGATTGTAATTTGGAGGCAATGATAAAAGACACAGCAGCAAAGAGTCCAAGCATCGCGATGGAAAAACGGCAGATGCATGATGTTGATGATGACGATTCAGTTGAAGCGATGCGTGAATCAGAAACTACTGAAGAACCCACTACAAGGACTACGGACGAAATTAATACAGTGAAAAGAGTTTTATTCAAATCTACCGAAACTGCATCAGAAGAACGCAATGATATAAACGATGAATGTAGTTTATTCAAGGATATGTCTAAGTTCAATTTTGAAAAAATGGTTGATGTATGGAAAATCGCTTTTTATAAATCTATAGACAATTTGGCCTGTTTCAAAATTCATATCAAGAAAGTTACTGAGGAGGTATGGGCATCATCTTTTATCTTCTTTTTATATAAAACAAGCTAACCCGACCTTGTATCGCTTTAGAATTAACAAATGTTGTGTTAAGTGCCTGATCCCGTTCCCGTTATTATAAGTATCCTATGTCCGTCTCCTGGTTCTAAACTACCTCCCCACCAATTTTCAGCCAAATCGGTTCAGCCGTTCTTGAGTTATAAATAGTGTTTATATATATAGATTGAATTGCTGTTGTTAGACTGGCTAAAACTAAGAAACAGCTTGACCGATTTGGATGATATAATGTTTGTTGTGTTCGTAACCAGGACAAGGTTTATAGTGGAAAAAGAGTTCAACGAAAAATAGAGAAAAAATAAATTTATGAAATTTCAATAACGTCTGTTAGGACAGCTAGTAAATAATAATTATAAAGTAAATTCAACAGTTACCTTAATCTCTGATCCCACTCTAGGATTTCCTATGATGAATAAGTCTTGAAGCCATCATCATCAGTTTACCAACTCATTGGATTTTTGTTCTGATTTTAGGACCGTAAAACGTGGCAGAAAATGTTTGGAGATTTCAATGGCACCGTCGACTGGAAGAACTGTATATTCGAAGTGGCTTCCAGTGCGTTGAAGAACGGCAGATCAGAACAGCGGCATTTCTTGGAAGGATCCAAGAATAACTGGGGTGTTTTTAAGAACATTATTGTGACAAAAGAAGAAACTAGTAAGATTTTGTTTCTAATTGTATAGCTTTTATAAACCATCATTATTTTGCCCTTATTCCACTTAAGTGGGGTCGGCACAACATGCGTTCTTCCATTTCCCTCTATCAGCCGTCATGTTATGCTTCACTCTTTCCATACCCATGTCATCTGTCACACAGTTCATAAACATAATTGATCACTAATAGATAGATTAGATAGATTATAAGTTATATTCTATCTATAGTCTATTATTGTCCACCTTAACAAAAAACAAAACAGTGTAAACAATGGGCGGCCTTATCGCTATAAGCGATCTCTTACAAGCAACCTTGGATGGTTAGGATAGAACTTATAAAAAATACGGTTGTTAAAAAGTAAAAAAGGTGAATACAAATAACTAATATTAAAGTCTTATCCTTATATGTTCATCGTTGAGTTGAAGGGCTTTTACAAGAGCACCGCATCGAGCAACTTTGTCTGTGACGTCTAAATCTCTTTGTGACTGTCAAGGACTTATATTTTATTCGATGAGCCACAAGACTTTAATGGAAATAAAAATATGCTCGTCTTCGTTTCAATATGATCTTATTTCGAAAACACACATCACATCATTTACTCTTTATTTTTATCCGACTGCGCCAGAATTTGGGTAATGTTTTTCGAGCGTTCGATGTATATCTACAACTTGGCACGCTCTACAGCCCGAACGACGAGACTGAATACAACATAAATATATAACGAGTTATGAGTCGTTGTGATTGGTCTCCTATATAAATATGGCGCCCCCTCCCCAGAAAAGGGGGCATAACATTTTATTTATTTGTAATGTTTTAGCATTCGGGTTTTGTTTTTATGATAATTTGTTTTATCTTGTTGTTGATCCAGGTGAAATTGTAACACTGTTAGACCAGAGCCCCGACCAATGGCTGGTTATCAACAACCTGCTCCTGATGAGGGACTGTGATAACGGTGATGTGGTCGTGTTCTCCCGACTGCCTATGGAGCCTAGCTTGAGAGATTTGGAAGACGCCTTGGCAATATTTGGAGAGGACGCAAGCAATGGAACCTTGGCTTGTGAGACGTTGAGAGACCCGAAGTATCAAACACTGTCATGATGTAATTCATAATGAAAAACATGTTAAAACTTTAAAATATACATCATGGTATCATATTTATTAAAAACGTTAATAATAATGATTTTCTTTCGCTTGTTTATAAGGGACCACCCCGAAGATCTATATAGCGAAATAATCATTCAGCGCGCTATCTGTCACATCATATAACATTGTCATCGGAACTTGACAAGCAGGTATGGAAAACTTTTACTCAATCGAAGTATTTAGGAGTTCCATTGTGAGTGTCTATTAAACAGCTCCTGACTCCATCATCAGATCAGCTCACTATCACTATATTATTGCATTGTCACCGAAGTTACATAAGTATGCGAAATTTCAGTTCAATCGGTTGGGGATAACTGCTTCAAAATTGAGTTGCAAGATTCCACAAACATAGTTACTTATATACGAGTACATAGTTACATACATACTAAAAGTAAAAAAAATCTGTCTTCTGTCCTTTTCGGATGTATAAAACATATTTTATAAAAAAACCTCTCGTTTACATTCATCTCTTAATTTATCCCAGTGAACAGATGCAGTAATTTTCATGTAAAAATACCTAAATAAAGCACTCTAAAATTTAAAGCAAATAAATAACATTCCCGTGATTTACATAAACATACGCGTATGTTCAATTTCCGCACGTGCTAATGCCCTTATATTTTTCATTCCAATTCAGTCCCTTCGAGTTTATAAGACGCGACTTTTTAACGCAATTGAGGCGACTTTTTTCTCGCGATTCATTTTCATTCGAAGATTGTGTAAAGAAAAAGTTACTACACTGCGCTGTAACTATTAAACATTAGTGGCTAGCAACGCTGTACGCTTTCCATCAAGCCATTCATCTTGGCTCCATTAAAAATGAATTAAAAATTAAAAAAAAAAACACAGACATAAAACTCTAGTCAATAGAAGTAGATTATTAAGTCTCAAATGTGTCAGTGAATAAGGAGAAATAATCGTAGTCGAAATATGTAATATTATAAATGCGAAAGTCACTCTGTGACGTTATCACGACCAAACCGCTGGGCCGATTACGATGAAATTTCGTATAGAGATAGTCTGAAATCTTAAGATGAACATAAGCTACTTTTTTTTCCTAATTTTTCTTTTGTTATTCAGGAATTTCAACAGTTTACGATAAAGTTATCAATAACCGATATCCTGAATAGTATCTGTCTAGAATTCTGAAGGTAGAATGTATTTCTATATATTTGTTTCTCCGAAAGTCGCGTCCTAACTTTACGCCATTAACGCAATAAACACGAGTTTGGGCTCGCTCCTGAAGCATGCCATTCATAAACCGTCGACCTCATTCGAAGCGGAGTCCTATGAAACATTTCATATTTGATATCGTAAAATAATACTTAATAGTTATTACTTACATATTTGAATAAACGAGCAAAGGGTTGAGAGGAGACATCAATTTGTAAAGCAAGATTTGAAAAAAAAATAAAGATAAATGTAACAGACTCTTGACTGTATATCTCTAAGCCAACCTCTCAGTTTTTCAGATCTTTATGTATAAGGGGATAGTCAAAAATTACATATTTTGCTCATGCGTCTATCCATCTAACACCTTTAAACGAGCAGTTGTTATATATATATTATTATGTTTATATAATATGATCTCGGAAACGGATTCAACAATTTTCATGAAGTATGCAGGTGGTTTCGGGGGTTTTTTTCCTTGTTTTCAGGCAATGAAGTACTGAGCAAAGCTCGGTCATCCAGGTACTATATTATTATTGGCCTACTTTCCTCATACGAAAACTTCTATTGCGCGGTGGACTAGTCCAGTCTAGAGACGGTATTTAGGTAGGTACTAAAGTTTAGTGTATTTACGCAGATACAGAGACCACAAACAAACCTACACCTATCTAATTAGGTAGATACCTTTTAGATAGGTTAGGTAGATTCAGCGTCTTCTACAGTCATTTGTATCTTTAGTTTCTGTACCTACCTACTTATAATATAAGTGTTTTGTGTAAGTACTTTTTATTTTGTATTACCTATTGCTGCTGTTGTCTAGATCCTTTTATAAATAATACCTATAATTGGTTCACGTAGGTACTACATTATAAAATATAAATTTTCTATAAATGTCTAAACCAACCGAAAAATAAGATTGCGTCACAGTAAGGTACCGATACCGGTCGGTATAAAGGGCATGAATGACACGTGGTTATTTGGTATAACAAATGATTGTTTAAAAGGTGATGCTAAAGGTAGATAATGAACCTTTCAAATGAATTAAGGGGCGGTCCTTAACATATTTAATCCATTGACCTATTACTCATTTGTTTAGTTTGGAAATAGGTCAAAGGTTTTTTATATCGTTTTTTAGGGTTCCGTACCCGAAGGGTAAAAACGGGACCCTATTATAAAGACTTCGCAGTCCGTCTGTCTGTCACGTGGCTGTATCTCATGAACCGTGATAGCTAGACAGTTGAAATTTTTACAGATAATGTATTTATTTTGCCGTTATAACAGCAAATACTAAAAACAGAGTAAAATAAATATTTTAGTGGGGCTCCCATAAAACAAACGTCTTTTTGGTGTTTTTATAGATAATGGTACGGAAGCCTTCGTGCGCGAGTCTGACTCTCACTTAGTCGGTTTTTTTGACCGTGAACGTAATAAATTTTATCCAGATTGTTACATAATGACATTTTATTATTATCATTGATGGATGATGGATTATGTTATTATGTGCCTTTAACCCACGATTTCGTTCGCGTAAATGTAGGAAATCGATTTTTGACAATTTCGTCGTAAAAAATTAAAGTTCCGGAAAATCTAAATAAAATTTTGAGGACAAAAAGTAGCCTATGTCCGTCCAAAGGCTTTAAATAATCGAAATTTCATCACTAACGACTCAACGGTTTGGCGAAACGAAGTCACAAAGAGACAGATAGAGTTACTTTCGCGTTTATAATATTAGTATAGATACGAGAAGAATTTTAGGTATGAATGCGGATGGATGTTGTAGTAGAGGTAGGCTAAAGAAAAGATGGATGGACTGTGTGAAAGATGACATGGGTAAGAATGAGTGAATGATGAGATGACGGGTGATGGAGGGAAATGGGAGAAGAACACATGTTGTGCCGACCCCACTTAAGTAGGATAAGGGCAGGATGATGAATGGGTGATGGTATAGGTAATATATAAAAAAACATACAAACTCTCTTAAGACGAGTAATAAATGTTTTTGATGAATGCAGAATCGTTTTTTCTCAATAACCTCAAAAACAGTTTTGTTTTTTTATGAATAAGATAATATAAGGATATAATTTAGATAAATTACAGACAGAAACACGATTGGTGAAACTTTTCTAGATAGATTTATAAAAAAACACTAGTTTCGTTTTTAATCAAAACTATGAATAGCTAAACAGTTCATTTTTATATAATTCGTTAGATATAATCATACTAGCTAAGTAAATTACAGACAGTTTCTTTTTAAATTTGATGGTTTTTAAGATCCGGGTAGACTCAGCCCATAGAAAAAGTCAAAAATGTCTCTTATCATAATCTTATCTTATCATCATCAAGGGTCTAAAGCACGAAGGCTGAGGCCGAGGCTTCAAATACAATATCAAATGAAATGTCATTGGCTAGAATGAACCTGTGGTTTGCAATGGATTTAATAGTTGGTTAAACAATTTAGTTTCGAAATACAGAAATGTTAAACCATAATAATGAAATTTCACTAGTACAGATTCAAATACTCGAGATAAATTCTATGGGGAAAATGTAGTGAAGAAATAATGACAACAGTATTTCACAATTTCGTTTGATCCCTGCGGCCGGATAATTCTTTTTTCCGGGTATTTATAGTTTACCTAAACAATAGTAATTGATATAGTCGTACCTGCTCTATACAGCTTTCTGCCGTTTCCAACTCGAGATTCAAATCTATAGTGATCAGAAAAACCCTGCAGATATTATTTAATCCATTAAAAAACTTTTTGAATAAAATCCGCGAAAAAGTTTCGACATAGTAAAATTCAAGTAAAGGTGTACCTAGGTTTAAACTACTAATCAAAATCATCTTCTACAAGAAAGTGAATAAAACAGTGAAATTGGATTAACGGTTGCGCGATAATCGATGGACCTACATACATGGAAAAATGGGTTAGAACAAATAGTTATATAGAACATGACGTCATAGAACAAAATATATAACACACAACAGTGGTACAAATTGGGAAAACAATGTCTTTTTGTTCTATGACGTCATAAAGAACCTACCCGATATACATAGAATTGAGAATATGCGTACAAAACACGTGCTCAAAACGGTGAAGAAAAACATCATGAGGAAACCAGTTAGTATTCTTATAAGCGGCGATGGGCTTGCAACCTGTCACGTATGGAATGCTAACTACTGCAAAATGTGGGCATGTGCCAAATATAATGTTTGGACGTGCCTCTGACTACCCCACTAGACATCTTCATAGGATCTAAGCGTCTGAAGATCTGAGAAGATGTCTACCGTACTTGGGGATTACAGTCGTGATCCTATTTATTTTTACAACTGGGAAAAACCTGTGACGTTTTGTTCTATGACGTTATGTTCTATAGAACAAATTGGGACCTACTCGATATACGTAATCACCAAATTGAGATCCCTTGTTTTTGAAGTCAGTTTTAATTCATATTTCTGTTTGCTGATACGATTCAAAACACTTTATCATGAAGTTTTATTAAACCGTCTACAAAAGAGCTCGAACGCGCTTTGCACAAGCCACCAAGGCAGGTTATGGATTTTTGGCACAAAGCGCTCTTTAGAAATGCCTTCCACCTTTATTCAAGTACCTACGTACAGACGCGAACATAAATAGAGTCAGCAAGTTCGCGATCATAATGTTTTTAATAGTTAATCTAAATCTAATCTATATTAAAAGAAAGTCGTGTTAGTTACACTATTTATAAATTAAAATTGGTGGGGAGGTAGCTTAGAACCAGGAGACGGACATAGGATACTTTTTAACGGGAACGGGAACGGGAACGGGAACGGGAACGGGAACGGGAACGGGAACGGGAACGGGAACGGGAACAAGAACTTAACACAACATTTGTAAATTCTAAAGCGATACGAAGTTCGCCGGGTTAGCTTGTAATTATATAAAATTCTCGTGTCACAGTGTTTCTAACAAAATTCCTCCGATTGTACTCGTATGATGAGTGATGATGTGTGATATTTTTTATTCACCTTAGCGATAAGGGTGGCATAAAATTCAGGAAAAACTGAAAGTGGGTTTTTCTATGGGATTATTGAAATTTGATAGGACATCGTCTGTCGGGACAGCCAGTAATTGATACTATAGAATTATGACTGTAATCCGCAAGTACGGTAGATATCTCCCAGATCCAGCGCCTAGATATATGAGACTACCGTACTTGGGGATTACTTTTGCTTAAATTTGCAGCCTTGGCTGTACCTTTTTTAGGGTTCCGTACCCAAAGGGTAAAAACGGAACCCTATTACTAAGACTTCGCTGTCCGTCTGTCTGTCCGTTTGTCTGTTTGTCCGTCTGTCTGTCCGTCTGTCTGTCCTTCTGTTTGTCCGTCTGTCTGTCCGTCTGTCTATACGTCTGTCTGTCCATCTGTCTGTCCGTCTGTCTGTCCGTCTGTCTGTCCGTCTGTCTGTCCGTCTGTCTGTCCGTCTGCCTGTCCGTCTGTCTGTCACAGGGCTGTATCTCATGAACCGTGATAGCTAGACAGTTGAAATTTTTACAGATTATGTATTTCTGTGGCTGCTCTAACAACAAATACTAAAAACAGAATAAAATAAATATTTAAGGGGGGCTCCCATACAACAAACATGATTTTTTTGCCGTTTTTATAGATAATAGTACGGAACCCTTCGAGCGCGAGTCCGACTCGCACTTGGCAGGTTTTTATAGACGTTTTCTGACGAGGGTAGGCAAATTGTATTTTAATACGATTAGCGTGAATAATGGAGATCGAAATACCTACTCGTTCTTAAATTTACATTCAATTTGTAAGTTCAATAAATATCAGCTGAATTTCGTCGCTTTTAGCTTATAGAGTGTCGTTTGAAAAATATATCAAAGGCCCAAATTCAAATTCAAATATCATTTATTTCAATAAATCACAAGGATCACTTTGAAACGTCTTAGGAACTAGGTGAAGCTACGTCTTGAAGAATCAGGCAACAAACACGGCTTGGGGTCTACCTTTTTTTTCAATGATCCTTTCCTTAATGCAATGTAGAACTCCAGTGTGGTGTCGATCGAACAAGGTGAATGCTCCGGGCCTAATATGCCATAAGTGTTAAGTATCATATCTAGGTAACAAACTTTGTCCTGCCACCAACTTCCGACTAAACTACGAATTTTGGTAGAATGCTTATCATTCAGTAGTCAAAACTAATGTCAGATGTTTTTGATAGAATACATTTTTTTACGAATTTTGTTAGAATGCGTATCAGTCGGTAGTCAAATTGATGTCATATTTTTTTTGTCAAAATAAATTTCCATTACCGACATTAGTAGGATGCAACCTTTTTGGTAGAATACGTTGCTATGACAACTTAATATTTTCGATCTACAGTTCCGACCCGCTAAATCTGCTATTTATAAGATTTCAATCAATTCTATCGAATAATAATTATTTCCGAAATATTGGTCCGTTTTTGTAATCACTTTAAAGCAAGCTCGATCAGTCTGCTCGATTCCCGGCACGCCAGCATTGGAGCCTAATTGGTCCTATTACCCTATTACCGCCAGTTAGCTTATTCAAGCGAATGGAAGAAACAAATTGTATGGAGTGAATTCGAGCGCGTAAAATTAGCAGGGCCAGTACTAGGCATCAGTTTTTACTTGACTAGGAAAGACTCAATTTATTTAGACGCCCGAGAAACTATACTAGGTTCGAATCACGCGTGCATCAATGGATTTTTCTGTTTGAAAAATTTATATGCGCATCAAAAACTCGTGCTCACAACGGTAAAATTCGAAGCTAAGTATTTATTTCCCAGAGCAATATCTTGCTTAAGATTGCTTTCTGGTTTTCAATAAATAAATTGCAGCGCATTCAAAGGAAACTTCTGATATAACGTTGCAATACCAATATCTAAATGCTAGGATCATGTTACATGTATCATGAAAACTGTTATCAGAAATTCATATTAAAAAGTCTTACTTAAAATATTCACACCCGAATTGAAACTACAACTATCAAAAGACTTTACCAAACATTCTCATAATCGTTTACATAAAGATAAAATTTATTTTCATCGATCTATTGAAGCATTTTGTAAGTTTTCAGTCATTTCAGTAGTACTACTAGTAGTCATACTAGTATCATGGTAAATTCTCCCTTTTTAACCGACTTCAAAAGGGAGGAGGATATCATTTCGCCTGTATGTTGTTATGTTATACAACGACGATGTTATACGATTACTCCAGCGTTTGTGGACGGATTTACATTTTTTTTTTAAATTGTAAGCCTATACTTCCGAGGTGGTCCCATTACCACCAAGTCAGCATCTAATGATGGGATCCCAGGGAAATCAAGAGAAACCTTCAAAATTTATAGGAATTGAAAGTGGTTTTCAACTATAGACTACAGACCTTGCCCTTCTTTCATTGGCTTACACCGAGTGGAGGGCTAGCCGAGGTAGGGCTCCTAGATCTCATGGAGGGGGGAGCCCCCCACTACAATTTTTATTTATAAACATGAAGTCGGTTTTGTTTTTAGTTTTTTAAACGTAATTATGTTAATCTGATTCTTTATCTACATACTTCAGCAAATTTCATCTTTATCCGTTTTGTCGTTTATGTAGGATTGCTTAGGGCACAAACATAAGGATTCTTATAATCTGTCTTTTTTTTAATTTTGCTGTCTAAATGCATACAAAAGTTATTTAGATAATGCGTGATGAATATAATTTAAGAGATTGGTTTCTGTAAGGTTTTACATGTTTTGGTTTTAAACGGACACATAATTTATAAATATAAGTCCATAAATAAACAAATTAAATAATTTATCATTGTACATATATATCGTCGAGTATTATACAGAGAGTGGATAAGTCAAATGTTTCCACAACGTATTTTCATGATGGTACAATATAATGTAGATTGTATGAATGTGAAAGAGAATTAATGGCTCACTCCGGTAATAACTGTTACATAAATTATTATAAATATTACCTAGGGAATGCACAGGGATTATATTTCGTGTTTTTTCTAGGAATTTTATCACAGATTGCCGAATATGAATTATTTAGACGTTAGGTACGTCTAATAACTCCCAAGTAACGATCCTCAGATTATCCTGGCGATCAGATCTTTGAAGATGCCTGACTACACACTTGCAAACACTAATTGGTTTCCCCACGATGTTTTCCTTCACCGATTTTGAGCACGTGACCATGACCCTTCGGATTTGAATGAAATATACAGGTCATACATAATACACTTTTATCTAAATACCACGCGAGCGCGGCCGTAAATAAGTTTTATTTCGCGCATTGCCAAAACTTTTGGATAATTCTGTAAATACCGGATTTTACGGATTGCCGGTATCAGATAAGCCGCAATCGCGGTTAGTAGCTACTTTTAAGAGGAAACGTGGTGGAAACAGACCTTTGAACCGAGTCAGAAGAGAAATAGCACAGGATCATTAGCACCAATTTCTGATGTTGGAGAATCCTCTCGCGAAATTCTAATAACAATTATATTAAATCAATATAGTTGATAATGAAAAGTGTGATTTGTTTGTATAAAAAATTTGGCTTTTTTAGTGGCTTTTTTAGGGAAGAAAGTCATGTCATGTCATGTCAAGGATGTAAAAGTAAAGTTGTATGAACTATGTATGAGATGACATGGGTTAAAAAGAGTGAGTAGTGAGATGACGGCTGACAGAGGGAATTGGAAGAAAAATACTTGTTGTCCCACTTAAGTGGGATCCCTATCCCATTTAGGTGGGGTGGGGTGGGGTAGATGATACATATGACATATTTTCTATTTTCCTATTCTATAAGTCAATATTACTAATAGGTGGGGAGAAATTATTGTTGACGTCATCTCTTCTTTTATGAATAAAATAAAATGTTAATAATACCCATATAAAACATATCCTATAAGTTATCAAATTTCATCAAAATGGGTTCAGCGGTTACGACTTGACTGAGTAATAAACAAAAAAACATTGTATGTTCCACATTTTCTCAAAGTACCCTCAATATTTTCCTACGTCAATGTTGAAAGTATGTTCTCAAGCAGGTTCAACCTTTAAGATGTTCCTAAGTCAACATTTGAATAACTCTCTAGTGATTCAATTAGTTCCTAACTGCTGCTAAGGGCACAAGTACCTACGTTGGTCTTTGAAGTCGCTTTGATGAACGTTGTGATTGCATTGGCATTCAGTTGGAGAACATTAATTAGGTTTGTATTTGAAGTGAAGTTTCAAACTTGGAACTTGATATTTCAAAAACCAAACTCAAACACGGACTCAGACTAAAGGATCGTTTTTCAGAATTATACCACGAAATATAAACTCGAAGTTTTGATTAGGTAAGTGTTTATAAGTGAAAGACTGAAACGTTGTCTTGAATGTGTTTAAATCTATATACATATATAAAAATTAATGCCATTAAAAACAAAACTTGTAAAAAAAGCCAAGTCTCGCAACGCAACTCAGTTCTTCTACCGTAAAAAGTTGTGAGATCCATGTAATACCAAGTCGGTTAATTTATTCAGTCCCTACTTTAAGGGTCCTTCTGTCTTAAGTTGTTACGTAAAGGTTAGCTAATTACGTGTTTCTATAGAAGAATCCTGAATTTTCAGTAACCAAGCAGTCATGGTTATGAAAATTCAGGCTTCTAGTTTTATCCACAACGAAGTTATAGGGGGTCGAAAATGGCCTGAACTGCTTCGATAAAAGGATGGTATAGCCGTGCCGCTTTATTGCTTGAATTGGCGGGGGCACTGCCGTGCCCCCAGATGTTTGTCTGTATGTCCTTTATAGAAACTATGCATTTGATCATGTGATGATCTTTAGCAAAGTTGTTGTGCATGAGCCCACGAAGGTTTCTGAGTTGGTGGCGTAGCAACTCAAGGTACAGCTAGTATCTTTATATACTTAGTTTTGTATCTGGCTTGGAGCGATTCACACAGAGTGTGCGAGTGGAAAACCGCCCTTGTCGGGGGTCTACTCTTAAAAACGATCAATGATATATCGGGATTAACGACACATCGTTTACTACTATATTTTGAAAGAAAGAACGATCGACATTACTTTGGACAATTTACATCATACGACAGACGACAAATCTCTGAGTGTGGTTTGGTCGAATATATCGGAGCACTGTCACTGTCGTCGATAATGTCGAAATTGTTTTTTGCAGTATAAAGGCCCAAACTCGTACACTACGTACACACTTTGGTGACAGTAGTACGCTGGCTTAAAATAGATTTCATTTGTAGTGTCGTTAAATAAAAAAAATAAAAAAAAAATAAAAAAAATTATAAGGATAGTTTGCATTTTTTTCCATCAGCTAACCTTTGTGTAATTTGGATAGAAATGATAGTGAAGGACAAAATTTAATGTTTTTTATTATATGTACTAAATCTAGGCATGGTTGTGAGGAACAGGCGTCGCTTCACCTAGCTCCTAAGACGTTTCAAAGTGATCCTTGTGATTTTACTGAAATAAATACCTTTTGAAATTGCTGTCGTCACGACAACCTGGCTTTATTGCTGAAGGATGTGACAGCATGCGGGTGGGTGGAGTCGCACGTGTAAGACCCCAACGCGTGCGGGCCCGTGCGTGTCCAGGGTACTGAAATCTATGAGCACGCATGTTGCGATTAATGACCAAATCAAAACATTTATTGCACTTTATGTTGTTACATTGTGTCCGTATCTTTTGATCTACATATCAATGTACCTTAGTAGTTCACTATGCCTAGCTCCTAAGACGTTTTAAAGTGATCCTTGTAATCTTACTAAGAAAACCAGCCAAGTGCGAGTCTGTACCATCACTACATAGTATAAAGCAAAGTCGCTTTCCGCTTCCCGCGTATGTATGTATGTATGTATGTTTGCTTATATCTTTAAAACTACACAACGGATTTTGATGCGGTTTTTTTTAATAGATAGAGTGATTCAGGAGGAAGGTTTATATGTATAATAATATGCTACAAGTGCGAAGCCGGGGCGGGTCGCTAGTTATCTATAAAAAACGGCAAATAATCGCATTTGTTCAATGGGAGCTTCACTTAAACATTTTTTTTATTCGGTTTTTAATGTTGTTATAACGGCAACAGAAATACATCATCTGTGAAAATTTCAACTATCTACCTATCACGGTTCATAAGATACAGCCATGTGACAGACGGACAGACAGACGGACAGCGAAGTCTTAGTATTAGGGTCCCGTTTTTACCCTTTGAGGACGGAACCCTAATAAATACCTTTTGAATTTGGGTTCGACTTTAATGTTTTTTCATATACACTCTCTAAAACTCAGCAAGTCTGCCTTAAATAATGATCACCGCCTAAACAAATTACGCATTTGCTCGCTTTTATCATAATTTACTTAGAAACCGTAGACGTAAATAAAACTCAAAATGTACGCACTGAAATGGAGAGAAAATTATGTCATAAATATCCCAATTTTTATTGCAAATGGCAAAGTTTTCGTTATAAATGTGACAATGAACGACGATGAACTTTATTATCATCCCATAAAGCAGTCTCCGTAATTTAGCGGCCAGGAAAAAGATAAGGTTATCGATTCGAAAAGCCTATGTAGTCACTACATAGTATAAAGCAAAGTCGCTTTCCGCTTCCCGCGTCTGTATGTATGTATGTATGTATGTTTGCTTATATCTTTAAAACTACACAACGGATTTTGATGCGGTTTTTTTTAATAGATAGAGTGATTCAGGAGGAAGGTTTATATATAACATGCTACCCGTGCGAAGCCGGGGCGGGTCGCTAGTCTATAATATAAAAATGAATCGCTGAATGTGTTGCGTGTGAATGTGTGAATGTGAATGTGTTGTTTGAAGCGCAAATCTCGAGAGCAACTGAACCGATTTTGCTAATTCTTTTTTTGTTGTATTCGTTATTATTAGGAGAAGGTTCTAAAAAATAAAATAAAATAAATAGGATCACGACTGTAATCCTATACGGTAGACATCCTCTCAGATCTCCAGACGCTTAGATCCTTTGAAGATGTCTAGTGGGGGTAGTCAGAGGCACGTCCAAACATTATATTTGGCACATGCCCACATTTTGCAGTAGTTAGCATTCCATACGTGACAGGTTGCAAGTCCATCGCCGCTAAAAGAACACTAACTGGTTTCCTCACGATGTTTTCCTTCACCGTTGTAAGCACGTGTTTTTAATGCGCATATAAATTTTCAAACAGAAAAATCCATTGATGCACGCCTGGACTCGAACCCACGACCTTTAGATTGAAAGTCGAGGTACATCCCACTCGGCCAACACGGCAAAATTCTTAGAAGGTTCTTAGTAGACAATTAAACGAACTTACTTTTTTATGTCAAAGTCGTTATAACGGAGGTCTTTAAGCAGCCTACAAACTCCACCGTATTTTTGTCATCATCCGCTTTTCGGACTACATAATACGGTACCGTTATTAACAAACAATAAATTTCCAATTTTGGTGGTTTCATCAATCATAATAACTTTAGTAATTACGATCATATTTCGAATACATTTACTAAGAACACAAACATTGTTTGAAAAATTTTAGGCAATTTAATTTGAAATGCGTTATGTAAGTTTATAAATAGTATTACGACTTTAATCCTCAAGTAAAGTATACATCCTTTTAGGTACATCGCCTACAAGAGTGTCGAGGCGCGGGTGCGCCCCTGCGCCGCTTGTTCGCCTCCGCCTTGACTCCGAACCGCCTCCACCTCGCCTGTGCAACTTCGCCTAGCTCTAGCTCGTTTGGTCGGTGCGCCTTTAATATACAAGCGATATAATATACAATACGATCCTTAGAGATGCTTAAGGGAATGTCAGAGGTACGTCCAAGAACTATATTTGGTACATGTCAGTAGTTAACATTCGATATGAATACGAACTGGTTTTATCACGATGTTTTCCTTCTACAACATGTTTTACCGTATTAAGTTTTACCCCACATGAAATGGGATAAGGGAAAGACGATGATGATATTAATGCGCATATAATTTTTCTTTTAAATCGAAATTCTGATCAGATTTATGCAAAGTAACAAATTGCGAATCGAAATGCCGAAAGTGCTTCGCATTTCTGTATAATGAGTTTGAAATTAGATACAGTACACTTTGATTAGTTCGGTAATGGAGTTTTTGTTGCGAACGGTAAGTCTATTGTGGTTTGGAAACCTGCGGCCATTATTATTATTATTATTATTACATATGTGTAAAGTTGTGTAAAGTGTTACATATGTGTGTAAAGTTTCATATATTATAAACTAGCAGAACGCACCGGCGTCGCACGGGTGTAATAATGATTTTATGGTTAATTTTTTTATACCTTGGGTTACATTATCGAAGTTTTCACACGGATCCCTAATAGTTAGACATATGGTATTACATACTTTTTTGTAGATATTGATGTTTTCTATAAAACTATAGTACATTACTTTACTATATTGTCAATAATTTCCGCAGCAAACGCGTTATAAGGATTTTTATTGGTTTTTTTTTCACACGTCGGGTTACATTATCGAAGTTTTCATACGGATCCCTAACGTTTTTGAAAATATTCTATAGCCTATGTTCATCAGAGATAATGTAGGATTCTAATGGTAAAATAATTTTTCAAATCGGTCCAGTAGTTTCGGAGCCTCATTACATTGTTCATTACAAACAAACAAACAAACAATCAAATCTTTCCTCTTTATAATATTAGTATAGACTAGCCGACACGTAAAAAATTAATCTGATTTTTTATCTACAAATACAGCCAATTTCATCCTAATCAGTTTGGTCGTTTAGGTTTTATTAGGGTACAAACATATTCAAACATATTTCGCATGTATACTATAGGATACGTTAGACATTAAACATTATTTCAAACTTTTCCAATTACAATTCGCAGATATGAAATTGTGAATCCGAGGACAAAAACTGTCATGAATAAAAAGAGTGTTCTGGGATCTGGGATGCATACTCGTACTTTACTGTCGTTGTTTAAAAGAAGTGGCAGATTATGAATATTAATGATCGCGTCACTTGAGGTTTATTCTGAGCTCCGTTTCAACTTTAGAGTATTATTAAATTCTGAATCTGCTAGTGAATAGAACACAAGAGAAGCGGATCCGATTCCCCGCGGCAGTCTTATATATATATATAGGATCACGACTGTAATCCCCAAGTACGGTAGACATCATCTCAGATCTTCAGACGCTTAGATCTTTTGAAGATAGTAGGGGTAGTCAGAGGCACGTTCAAACATTATATTTGGCACATGCCCACATTTTGCAGTAGTTAGCATTCCATACGTGACAGGTTGCAAGCCCATCACCGCTTATAAGAATATTAACTGGTTTCCTCACGCTGTTTTCCTTCACCGTTTTGAGCACGTGTTTTTGATGCGCATATAAATTTTCGAACAGAAAAATCCATTGATGCACGCCGAGATTCGAACCCACGACCTTCAGATTGAAAGTCGAGGTACCTTCATCTCGGCCAATTTTCTCAATTTTCTCGCCAATTTTTTCGCCAATTTTCTCTCGGCTCGATTTTAACAAGGGTGTTTATCACGTAATTACTATACAGTCCAAGTTCCTTATCCTCGCAGTTTGGTTGTTTGTTAGAATTACTCAAACTAGGGCTGCCATCTCTAAAGTTTGGCAACCAGAACAAGACACGAGAAAACCCCGGATTTTAGAGACTTTTTAGGATTTTTAGTCAGAACCCGGACATGTTACCAGGGGGGGGGGGTGCAATTTAAAGCAAGCTTAATATTTCACAACCCGGACGGATGGCAGCCCTAACACAAACGCAAACTAATGAATTCCCTGGTTTGTCCAGGTTTATATAGGTCTCCAAGTTTGACCGTCTCTGAGACTGCATTTTATGGATACGACAAAAGTTATGCCCCGCGATAAACTGCTGTCAGTTGATGAACCTCCCGTTGCAAATCGTAAAGGACACAGTTTTTATTCATGCGGAAAAGCAGTTTAGCTTTGCTTTTTCTCTTGTTTTGTTGAATTTTGTGTAATATTTAAATGAGTGGCAAATAAATTGGAAGTTGAATTGAGAGTTTTGAATAATGTAGGTTCGACAAAAAAAAATCTAAAAGAAGCTAATTTTTATCATAACATTTTGTCTAGATAGCTTGTTTTTAGTGTTAAATTGTTAAATATGATAGACGCTATAAAAGGTAGCTTAATCTTGTTTACGATTATTAAAAAAATATATCGGTCGATATTGAATACTATACAGGGTTCCGTACCCGAAAGGTAAAAACGGGACCCTTTTACTAAGACTTCGCGGTCCGTGTGTCTGTCCGTCTGTCTGTCCGTCTGTCTGTCACAGGGCTGTGTCTCATGAACCATGATAGCTAGACAATTGAAATTTTCACAGATGATGTATTTCTGTTGCTGCTATAACATAAAATATTAAAAACAGAATAAAATAAATGTTTAAGTCCCATACAACAAAAACGTGTTTTTTTGTCGTTTTTTATAGATAATGGTACGGAACCCTTCGTGCGCGAGTCCGACTCGCACTTGGCTGGTTTATTATTTTCCCGAGGTTTTGACTATGTTAGGTATATACAACAGTTTTGGTCGCGAACAGATTGGCAAGAAACGAACCTCGTAAAATTAATAGTAATATGTAGTAATCACAAAAGTTTAAAAGCCGCAGGCGGTGTTGCATGTAAATCGCCCTAAGGTAGTAACTTTTGTAACTGTAGGTTTATGGCATCGGCCACACAGCCTAGACCACTCATGCATGACGAACACTATCAGGCAACACATATATGGGCCACAGATCCTGTGTAAACTATCGAGCGCGATTCACGACGCGGCGGGCTGTGGCGTTAAACCGGCCAATCGAAATGCATTTTTTCCCCTGACACACTTCAATGTTTTGACATAATCGTTTGTTTGAAGAAATCAAGCCAATAGGCGTCTATTGGGCTATGTGATCGATGGTTTAGGGTTAGCTACCTACTATTTTGATGGTGTGTCCACACAAAAACAGCGGGAAAATTCTGAATGGTTTACGAGACGTGTTTTATGGCTGCTGAGGTGTTGTGGACATGAATCGACTATTTTCTTTGGTTCTAAGTTCACAAACCGTGGTTAGTAGAAAAATATAATTTGCTGATTCTTCTAGGCTTGGAACATCACGTAGCTCTTAAGACGTCTCAATGTGATCCTCGTGATTTTATTTAAAGTAACTTGATGACCTTCCATTGCTTGAAAACACAGATAAAACGACGTTTTGTAAAAATTAAACATAGCTAGATCGATTTATCGCTCCCGGCATACTATATTTCATGAACATCGTTGGAGCCGTTTCCGAGAGTCAGATTATAAATACAAGAATTGTTCGTTTAAAGGTTAGATTTATATGAGACCGGGCCGTGCCCGGGGCGTAACGTCTACATGACCCGGACGGGATACGGATTTGAAACGTTACATACATTTTGTAAGAAGCAATTTAAATTAAACAGATCCTAAAAACACAAACAGAAAAAAAAAACATTTTGAAATTTTTGTCTGTCTGCCTGTCTGTCTGTTGTCCGGCTTTCACGCAAAAACTACTGGACATTTTCAATTTTTATTTTCCCGTTTGACCATTATCTCATTCGTCGTACACATATTTTATTTCCCGTAGTCCGTTTGGCTATGTACCTTTAATTATTTTCCAAATAGATTAAACGATGGAGATGGATAAGCGTCTCCCTTAATTATTTTTCAAATAGATTAAACTTTTTTGCAGTCAAATGTTTCGATAATTAATTGGGAGACAAATTAAATTCTTTTAATAAAATAAAGCAGTTATCAGAGAAAGTTGTTTATTGTTGGAACTTGGGTGTCTAACTAAAAATTATGTAGTACATGCCCATATTTTAAAGTGGTATAACATTCACTACGGGACAGGTTGAAGCCCGTTGCCCGTTGCAGTACAAACATACATTATTACATACTAGCCGACCCGTGACAGACGTTGTCCTGTCAAATCGAATAGAAAAGACATAAATTCAATAATCGAATAGAAAAGACTGAATGATTTTAGTCTGTGATATCAGATTTGTTGCACACCAGCGCCACCTATACAGAAATGCGACCTCCCTCCTCCCTTTTGCGTTTTTTTATCGCTTTAGGGATGTTTATTATATTTTAAAGTAGTCTATTATTTATTCGGGCAATATAACTACATCTCCAGCAAATTTCAACTTAATCCGTTTGGTCGTTTAGGCCTGAAACAAACATACATACAAACTCACAAACTTTCACATGTATAATATTATTAGGATTTGTTTTTCGAGTAAATAATCTTACTAAAGATCAAATCGATAAACCTTCCACTAAGTCAACTCTAAGCGTTTTAAAAAACGGGAAATACTATCAATGGGATCAACAATCGCACACCTCAAATGAATCCCAAGTCTGGATCAAACCTCCAGTAACGAAGAGATGAGATTAAGCTTCTGGAAACTACAAAAGATTATAATGCTTTTGTGAACGTATTTGCGCGTGCTCTGCTGGCCAGGGTTAACGCGGAACGACGTCAGCATACAAAATTCTAGTAGAGCTGTGACTGGCGGTGTAAAAACTACGTTATTTTCAATAAAAAAAAATTGGATCGCGACTGTAATTCCCAAGTACGGTTGACATCCTTTCAAATCTCCAGGCGCTCAGATCTTTGAAGATGCCTAGAAGGGTTAGGCAGAGGCATGTCCAAACAATACATTTGGCACATGCCCACATTTTGTAGTTAGCATGGAATGCTAACTACACGTGACAGGTTGGAATCCCGTCGCCGCTTACAAGAATACTAACTGGTTTCCTCACGGTGTTTTCTTCAACGTTATAAGCACGTGTTAATGCGCATATACTTTTTTCGAATAGAAAAATCCATTGATACTCGGCAGGGATACGTGCCCACGAGACGTACCTCTACTACGTACCCTTCAGATAGAAAGTCGAAGTACATCCCTCTCGCTAACACGGCTTATCGTAAGGAAAACTGTGGTTTTATGAATCATTATAGTTGTCCTAATTTAGACCCAGGAGGTGCTGGGCTTACGGAAAGCTCTGAAAGTCTCTACGAGTAATATTAAAACAGTATTCCGTTTTAATGATACTATAAGAGCTTGTGATAAGACCCCTGGATGTTGTTTTGGTTATTGATGTTAGCCTTCACCCAACAGATCCTAGCAACCTTTATCAGGTCATATTTATATCATGGTATATGAAGGCAAGGGAAAGGGATGAATGGACGGACTTAGGGAGGCCTACGCCGCCGAGGCAACTATTGTGGAGGAATAGTGACTAGTTTTAAATTAGTTAAATTATGACTAAAAAGATTGTGATTGGCAATATTAATAAAGGCTTTTTTATTTTATTTATTTATATCATGTGGGGTGTCATCCTACGTTGCACTTTTAGGATCGTGGCTTTCAGAAAATACGAGAGAAAAACGATAGGTACTTCATAATTGGGAATGTTTTTTTATAATTTCTGATAATTACAGGTTTGGGGCGAGAGTTGAGTTAATAGGCGATCACCATGTTTTTACGGGAGGCTGACCCATCTCTACCATACTCACAGCTTTATCCATAGGAAAGTCATGATTACTGCGGCTAATACATAGAATTGAAAACGAATTCAGAATCTTTACATTGAACTTCAAGGTATTTCTTACTAGACCTGGGTTTATACACAGTGCTTAGACAATGCGTTTGTCCACACTGCGAGCCTAGTGCTGTAGCGCGCTAGGCTCGGTAGTGTGCAAGAACACAATGCCGTAGGTTTAAACATATTTATCTCTCGATCATGCGGACGCCCGTCAAAAAGATTCGAGCAGACGTTTAGTAATCCTGTTTCAGAACTGTGGGCGTCCATTCGGTCAGCTCCCGTGGGTAAAACCATTGGAGACAGGGATTGAGTATAGTTGGATTTTATCTAGTTTTCCACCCATTTCAAACTTACTATAACAGCTGACAATCGCAGTCATGTACCTATCAGAAACCTTTACACGATAAATACAGGGATATACTTAAAGGTATAAATATATAAAATGAACAAATTTATTAGAATAACGACTGTAAACCCAAGTACGGTAGATATACTTTTAGATTTTCAGTCGCTCAGATCCTTTAAGATATCTAAACGGGGTAGTCAGAGATACGTGCGTACGTAATTTTTATTAGTCACTACCTGGATAAAGAGTAGCCTATGTGATATTCTGATGTATATGCTATATTGCTTTAAAGTTTAATTTTAATCCGTTCTGTAGTTTTTGCGTGAAAGAGTAACAAACACACAGACATACCCACTCACTCACAAACTTTCGCATTTATAATATTAGTAGGATTGTTTTAGTTACTCAATAATTTTCTTTGAAAACACTATTCATTCATTAACTCTACATTTCAAAGATAACACACATATTCTCAAATCTAAACTTTATAATTAATACTATTTGTCTACTACCTATTGTATAGGCCGCCTGTAGTGGTACAAGCCTCTAAGATATTGCAGGCATCCCTGATTCTCGCTACCCTAACTCATAATATCCCCAGTTTTATGATACCTTCGCTCCACCTTCTTGAATAATAGGTTATTGTTTATACAGATCAATTTTGCCCGTAAAATCCAATGGCCTATTAAATTATAATCTCTCAATATTCATCCCAATTAAGGGGATTCCCGGGATCAAAGAAACGGTCCGACCTCTGTTTTCAATCCAATTAAGGCTAAACGCTCTCAGAATACCGCGAGATATAATCTCAGAGCAATAAAACTGCACCGGTTACGGGGAGTTGTTGCACACAACTGTTTTGCACACTTAAAAACTAGAAAATATTTTTTTTATAGATAACTAGCTAACCTCGTATCGCTTTAGAATGTCAATTTCCCGTACCCGTTCCCATTAAAAACTATCCTTTGGCCGTCTCCTGGTTCTAAGCTACCTACCCACCAATTTTCAGTCAAATCGGTTAAGCCGTTCTTGAGTTATAAATAGTGTAACTAACACGACTTTCTTTTATAAAATAAGGGTTGAAAAAAAAAATTGGTCAGATTTTTATCCCGACGTTGAAATTTTTTCTGCTGACAGCCGCTGATAAGAACTTACCTTGGCCCAAATAGTAATATCCTATGTTTTGGAACTGTTATTTTGAAGTACGCTAATTTAGACCTCAACGTAAAAGGAGTAGGGTCGATCTTTTAACCAAAATGTTTGTGGTAACAACAGATTTACCACCAGTCAGCCAGTCAGTCTGCCCGCGACTATGGCTATTGTAACATAGCCGAAACGTCGGAAAAAAAATCAAACGTGATAAACACCCGTGTTAAAATCTATAGTTATATTTACCAACATTAATTTTAGTAGTATTTTAAATCTGAATGTTTCTAAGAATGATTGTGGCTCACGACTTAATAAATTCCGTCGAATCGTTATTGCATCGCCGCAGTTATCGTGTGCAAACGCTCTTAATGGGATTGCACCGGAGCGTCGTTGTATTGTCTTGGAGATTTTCTATTACAGTTGATTAAATGAAAAAGTTTAGCTCCCTATGAAGCGACGACCGTCAATTATGACCTTAATATAACGTCTGTTTGTATGATCGCGATTTACTCGAATACTAATGTACAGACTTTGATAAAAACTGTAGTTTCTAGGGCTACAAGGAGAGCCCAAAGATATTTTTCAACCGACGAAAAAAGGAGGTTCCCAATTCGAATTGGATGATTTTTTTTATTGTGTAGAGAATTGTCCAAAGATGGTCCGATTTAAATAGTATAGGCTAAAAGTTCCTTCATAAAAATTAAAAAACCGGCCAAGTGCGAGTCGGACTCGCGCACGAAGTATTGCGTACCAGCCCCACTAAAATATTTATTTTATTCTGTTTTTAGTATTTGTTGTTATAGCAGCAACAGAAATACATATTCTGTTAAAATTTCAACTGTCTAGCTATTACGGTTCATGAAATACAGCCCTGTGACAGACAGACGGACAGACAGACAGACAGACAGACGGACAGCGAAGTCTTAGTAATAGGGGCCCGTTTTTATCCCTTTGGGTACAGAACCCTAAAAACGATTATTGTCTATTGACTTTTCGTATGATCGAGACATTTTCGACGGTTT
This sequence comes from Hydriomena furcata, assembly GCA_912999785.1. Lineage (NCBI taxonomy): Eukaryota > Metazoa > Arthropoda > Insecta > Lepidoptera > Geometridae > Hydriomena > Hydriomena furcata. The sequence continues at coordinate 2,318,990 of OU538831.1, read as the reverse complement.
TCTTTTTTTTTTTAAATATAAAATTGTTTTGTACGTTATCTAAAAACCAAATTACTTTTAGTAAATGCATTCTTCCACGCGGATTAAAGTCTCGCGCGGACACTTCATTAAGAGGCTCCCAGTCGCTGATTGCTCTTTTTCGAAACGAAAAAAGAAATACTTCTGAACAAGCCACATCTCCTATTTTTATAAGTATATTACTTCAGGTTCCTACCTAGATTTCTATTAAGCTGAAAACATAATAGCAGAAACTTTTCACGATAAAGATATTATTTAAAAATGATACGTTTTAGAATTTATGATCGAAATATTTTATATACCTACTATTAAAATCAACTTGTGATTTATTGTTAAAGATAGGTAATATGTAGATCTAGATTTCTATTAGAATAGATTTTTGATAAGTAATTATACATAATTTATATCATTAATTTATTCGAAAAGCTAAGGCGGACCACGCGCCGACGTGTGTTTGTCGTCATTGCAGCGGTCGGTAGGATTATTTATCGAAGTGATTAAAGATGGGTGCATCTTTATTCACATATACTATACATTATAAAATAGGAGATGTGGCTTGTTCACAAGTATTTATTTTATTCGTTTCGAACAAAAACAATCGTCGACTGGGAGCGCCTTAAATAGACTCGTTTCGAATCCTTTCTTCTCATCGTTCAATCGGTAATTTGTTTTCTGTGTACTTTGTTCTGAATATTGATTCCGATCCCCATTCGCTCGCACCCTCCTACATTATGTTACGTGAATATATACTTTAATATTATAAATGCGTAAGTAACCCTGTCTGTCTGTCTGTCTTTGACGTTATCACGGCCAAACCTCTTAGCCGATTGTAATGAAATTTCATATAGAGATAGATTAAAATCTTTAGACTTTATTTCATTAAAAATGTTGTCTTGATTTTTAGGAATTTCAATGTTTTACGATAAAGTCATCAAAAATCGTTTTCCTGAACAAAGTCGCGCTTAAAAGCTAGGAAGTGAATGATAATGGGATTATATTTTCAAGTTTCGTTCGGTGCATCCACGGCAGCCGCTGACAGGCCAACGCTGACAACCGCCTGTAGCATTAGCGGTCGAGCATTTGTTCAACTGACATTATGCTCACAGCCGTTGTGGGTAGCGACATTCGAACGGTATTATTTTTAACAGACCCATTTACATTTGAGGTAAAAATGTAAGGGTTAAAAAATGGGGGATGAAGTTTTTTATTGCACTTTTAAACGTAATTTTACTACAAGTCGTATCTGAGTTTAATATTCTTGCATAGTAATTATCAATTCGTATCAAACAATAAGAAATCCTAATCCTAATAATATTATAAATGCGAAAGTTTGTGAAAAGAAATGTATGTTTGTTCCACAATCAGGCCTAAACGACAAAACGGATTAAGTTGAAATTTGCTGTAGATGTCGATGTAATGCCCGAATAAATAATAGGCTACTTTAAAATTTGAAAAACATCCCCAAAACGATAAAAAACGCAAAAGAGATGAATTCTTTATAGATGGCGCTGGTGTGCAACAAATCTGACATCACTGACTAGAAACATTCAGTCTTTTCTATTCGATTATTGAAATTTGACAGGACAACGTCTGTCACGAGTCGGCTAGTTAATAAAAAAAAAAACATAACCAATAAAGTATGTTCAAGGATCTGGGCGTATGGAGATCTGAGAGGATGTCTACGGTACTTGGACATTTTGGGAGAAATGATCGTATATAATATAAAAAAAGGATTCATTGTAAGTTGGGATCGAAAACGTCAAGATCCTCTCATAAAATGCTCGATTGAATAAAAACACCCCTCTATCAAAACCTTTTTTCATTTCAGTGATATTTTTTTAGGGTTATCGAAACATTTTCGTTCGTAATAGATCATTTGAAAAATGTCCGATAACCATCGGTAATTATCAACTGTCGGTATAAATAGCTCAGTTGGTAGTAGCTCTGCCTTCTGCGCTGTAGGTTGTGGGTTCGATCCCCACCCGGGATGAACATAGATGTTTGTTCTGTGTCTGGGTGTTAATATAGTATAATAAGTATGTATTTACAACAAAAACGTGTATATGTATTCTAACAGTTATCTGGTTCCCATAGTACAAGCTTTGCTTAGTTTGGGGCTAGATGGCGCTGTGTGAAATGTCCATCAATATTTATTTAAATATCAAGTTATATACAGGATGTATTAGGAACACTCCCGAAAACTGGATGATCAGAGCATGATTCATGAATTCTTGATTGATTTTAGCATATAAATAGAGTGGCATGCATAAATAAATAGATTGCCACCTGTAATTGTCTGCGATTTCTGGCAAATATACCATCAAAACAATACCTGTAAAAAAGCCAAGACTCGCAACGCAACTCAGTTCTTCTACCGTAAAAAGTTGTGAGATCCATGTAATACCAAGTCGGTTAATTTATTCAGTCCTTACTTTAAGGGTCCTTCTGTCTTAAGTTATTACGTAAAGGTTAGCTAATTACGTAATAACATAAGACAGGGTCTTTCCCTTACCCCCGCACTGCCGTGCCCCCAGATTTTTCGATACAAAACCAGTAATTTAAGCTATTTGTATTTTACTCTCAGAGCCTTGCCTTAAGTTTTTTGGAGCCGTATTAACATCATGTATAAGCATACTAACATATGTAATACATTTCTACTATCGCTAGGTTTTTTTTTTCTTAAATTGGTAGCGAAAGCCGTGTTGGCCGAGTGGGAGGTACCTCGACTTTCAATCTGAAGGTCGTGGGTACGAGTCCAGGCGTGCATCAATGGATTTTTCTGTTTGAAAAATGTATATTCGCATCAAAAACACGTGCTCAAAACGGTGAAGGAAAACATAGTGAGGGAAACAGTTAAGTATTCTTATAAGCGGCGATGGGCTTGCAACCTGTCACGTATGGAATGCTAACTACTGCAAAAATGAGGGAAAAATATAATGTTTGGATGTGCCTCTGACTACCCCCACTAGACATCTTCAAAGGATCTAAGCGCCTGGAGATCTGAGAGGATGTCTACCGTATTTGGATTACAGTCGTGATCCTATTTATTATTTAATATTTTTGGAAGCGAATACCTACCGATTGTATTTTGAGAATAGAAACCGGGCATTAATGTGAATGTCGCAACTGCCACGTTGGTAACTAAGCCAGAGTACCCGCAATATTCTGAACGGAAAACCCGTTCAGACAGGTGAATATCGCGGGTTTTCCATAATTTATTGTTCGAGTTCGGCCCAAATGGAAGCGAGACATCTGCCAGCATTTTATTAGTTTTCTCTATTGACATTGCATTTCAAATTTTGAATGGAGAACAGTTTTTAGGTTTTCGTAGTCTACATAGTCTACAAGACAAGAAACCCTTATAGTTTCGCCTTGTCCGTCCGTCCGTCTCTCCGTCTGTCTGCAGCTTAGCTCAGAGACTATCAGTGCTAGAAAGCTGTAATTTGGCATGTTTATACATATTAGTAAAGTCAACAAAGTTGTAGAAAAAAATCTTTAAAAACCGTGGGTACCTTCCCTACACCTAAAGTGGGGATTATAGAATTAAAATTCGTATTCGCCGATCTGCCGTTGATCGCGGTCGCGGGCGATGCTTTTGATAAAGAGCATCTGAATTGTCTCGAAACGTCAGCAATACAACAAGAAACGTGGTAATTAGCCGTATTTATAGTTAAAATAACGTGGGGATGTTATTTTTTTTATTATTATTCCGTGTTATCAGATTTTGTTTGTACCCTTTTCATAATAAGCGGATTCGGTATGCGCTATCTCCTTTTCGCAAGCTAGTCATAATGCATGTTATGGTAATACCTGTCAAAACTTTACGTCGCTACAATGGGACTGACAGGAAGAGGGTGAAGAGGTTATACCACAAAGGGTTCTAAGTAAAAGTAAAGTTGAATGGTTTTAGTTTAGGGCTAGATGGCGCTATGTAAAATACCCATCAATTCACATTTCCGCATTTAGGTATCTACTTAACGTCCTTCGTACAAATTAAAATTAAAAATTCAAATTAAAAAATCATTTATTTCAATAAAATCACAAGGATCACTTTGAAACGTCTTAGGAACTAGGTGAAGTTATGCCGATTCCACGCGACCAGGCCGAATCAGGCAACAAAACACGACTTGGGGTCTACCTTTTTTTAATGATCCTTTCCTTAATACTATGTAGAGCTCCAGTGTGATGCCAATCGAACAAGGTGAAGGCTCAAACAAGAATAATAATTAAAAATACTACTCAACGTACGACGGTCATTTTACGAAACCATCTGGGGGTTAGCATGAAACATTATCGTATCGTCCAAATGTCAAAACTGACACTTATGACAATAGTGGTTCGTGCTCAGGCCACTGGTTGGTAAAATACTATGATGGATGACATGGTTGGATGGATGACATGATGGTTTATACATGGATATCGTGCCTGACACTTGATAAGGCATTTACATTTCTTTAGAATGGATGTGGGTGGAAATGGGTGGATATCTGCTTTTTTTGCGATCATCGCATCTCTATGGTCGTCTATAGAAATACTGAGATTAGAGTAGTTAGCTTTCTAAAGATAAGAATTTTGTTCGTTAGATGAAAATACGTGTACAAAAGTTTTGCTCTTCAACTCTTACAAAAGGATTTTTTTGCTACTAAAATTATGTATTAAAAAACCTGAAATCCCATCTGTTTTTGTCCTTCACAAGGGCTGAGAAAACAGTCAGTCAGTTGGAGTTTTGGCCTGGATTCCAACACTCAACTAGACTCAGATTAAAACTCGAGGTAGGTACTACCTTCCACTAGGCAAACAAAGCTTCACTTAATCTAAGTAATAAAGCAATTTGTTCAGAGCAGTTCCTATTTCAGAGAATATATATCACAATTTCTATTACTGAAAGAGCTGATACCGATAGATTTCAGCAGATTTGCTGAATTAATATCTCTATCGAAATCAATTCTCTTCATCAATTCTTCCAGTCGATTGAGTAAATTAATATTTATAATAGTTTCGTCTTATTGGCATAGCTGGGGTTTTATTAATAAGGTGTGGAATACTAGACCCAGAGAAATAAAATAGAAAGAACTGTTACTTAGATCTTACGCTAATTTAAACTTTAAGTTAAAGGAATAAGAGCGATCGTTTTTAGGAATTTTAGGTTTAGCGTAGACACAACAGAATCACCACCATTGATTGTATCCATATTCGCTATGTTGTATGTTTGCAAACATAATATTTTGTTTAAGAAAAATCGGTGTAAATACTTACTAGAAACAAAGGTAAATTAGCCTAAAGAAATAAGAAATCATTACAAGGTAAAAGTGACAATTTGTTTGGCATCAAACTAAACTAAAAACGATTTAGATGTCCCTAGTTAAAGTTATTGCTGTCTCTTTTACTCTATACGAAACAAAAAGAGATGGATGCTGTTAAGTTTAGTTTTAGTTTAGTCTGTCACCAACAAAATCGGCACCAATATACGACTTTCCGAAACCCACAACCTACAGCGCAGAAGGCAGAGCTACTACCAACTGAGCTGTGAGGCCAGTCAGCGTTTATTCGGTGGGTACAAGTTTGTTTTTCGTATTTTCACAACGTGCATGTCAGAAAAATGTAACACAGAAGAATAGACTATTGTAAAATGTAGAAAGCAGTATTTCTCGCTCAGTGAAGAGAAAATACGATTTTTCGTATTACCCGCTACCTTAAATTCGCGTCCATAGACATTCTACACATACACATTCATTCCCACGGTACTATCTACATCTAGAAGTAATTTTACTTTCCCTGTGGTTTTCTCGGGTGTTTATGTTGGCCAAATTGTTACGTGGTTAACATAGCTACTTGGCTTAGGGCTTCTAAGGGGACCTAACGGATCCCCGTTAGGACCCGTTACAGGATCTCTGTGACGTTATCACGGCCAAACCGCTGGGCCGATTTTAATGAAATTAAATATAGAGATTGATTAAAGTATTGGACATAGGCTACATTTTTCTCAAATTTCTTGAGATTTTTTGTAATTTGAATGCTTTACGATAATATCAGCAAAAATCGATTTCCTACGCGGACGAAATCGTGTGTAGCTGTAATATAAATAAACAAGGTAAGCCAACATGACATGCATCAATATCTATGTAAATATGTGCGTTTTGCATAAAAAAGATCACCGAAGTTACATACATGTGAGCATACGCGTATCGCGCATGTATTATGGTAATGTGTTCCAGTTTTGAAGCGGATAGGCCGCTTCAAAACTGGCTTACTCGGTATATTAATAGCTGTGTGGCCGAGTAGTACCTCGGCTTTTGAATCCCTAGACCGTTGGGCTGGGATTGAACGTGTGTATGATCGGAGAGCTCTAGGTCTATTCATATATTTAGTTGCAAATAGATGTCGTCATCCAAAAAATTGTAGACCGTGAATTAAGATAGCTACGTAGGAAAAACAGGAGAACTCCATTCAGACGTCTGAAAAAATTATGTCCTGAAATGTTATATTAAAATGCATATTTTTCTTATCAAATTTTAGAAGTGGAAGATGCTGTTTCCAAACTTTCAGGCCTCTAGAGTGCAGGGTTACTGAGTTATAACGATTAAACTGGAGCTCTCCGACGACAGAGTGACCTATAAAACATGACTTAGAGTGAATAAATTCAATGCATATAAAGCTAAAGATATCGGTTCAGAAACCTGGCAGTGCATCAATAGATTTTTCTATTCGCAATGCGCATTAACACGTGTTTAATACGATAATAATGTGGCCTCGTTATCGGGCTATCACGAACTATTTACGTTGTGTGAGAGGTAGCCATATGATTCGTCAAGAGATAGACAAAAACGCTTAGCAACGCTCGGTTTTATAAATGATAAAAACCCAGCGTGATACAATAGGTAAATTTCGTCCGAAAACTCAATGCCAGTTTAAACCACAAACCGCCAAAAGGTAAAACGACGAAAAACTACGTCCGTCCAATTCGCTAGTCGACAAAAAGACACGTAAACAATTTGTCGACAATTGTTTCTCCAAGCACGAGTTGCTCGCATTGTATCGACTGCGAATCAACCGCTAATTGCTGATGAGATTCTGTCATTAGGCTTGACCCTACTAATCGGTAGTGCTGATCAGGTTATTTTACAAAAGCCCTAAGCTAGATACTAATGCTACGTTTAAGTACTTAGATTTATCCCAGAAGCCTTTTTAGCATCAGAAGGTTCATCTGTGGTTTCTAGTGAGTCTAAATTTGTACTCTATCTCACTTAATCCCTTAATTTTATCCATCATCATCATAATAATTAATAATAAAAATATTGGCCGATTTTTTGTAGTAAATAAACAGTAAAAGATGTATTGTAGGATATAATAATTTATATTGAGTGACATGTTTATAAAGAATACTGACTTACGTATAGATCTAATGTTCACTATTCAAAAACATAAGTCTTAGAGAGTATTTATTAAATGTATATTACAACAGGAATTTACACAGTGCCATCTAGCCCCATACTAAGCAAAACTTGTACTATGGGAACTAGTTATCTGATAGAATATTATGTACTTTTTTTGTAAATACATACTTATTAGACATATTAACACCCAGACACAGAACAAACATAATGTTTATTACACAAATATTTGCCCTGGGTGGGAATCGAACGCAGAAGGCAGAGTTACTACCAACTGAACTGTGAGGCTGTCATCTCCTTGATCTTATCCAACTTGCGTGTGATGTCAGCAGATGTGTCTCTTTCCCACTACAAATACAAATTATTTATTTCTTGAAGTAGGTAGAAGGTACAACAATATCGGTTGAGCTCTTTCTCCTGTGGTAGCTTTATGAATATGGTGGCGGAGAACATTGACGTATTCCACTGTTCACAGAGCGAGTTTGTAAAGGCTATACATTATACAATTTATACTATTGTAAATAATTGAGTTTTTATTGTGTACGTAGTTGTTTAGTTGTTTTTATTGTGTACGTAGTTGTTTAGTTGTTTTTATTGTGTACGTAGTTGTTTAGTTGTTTTTGTTGACTATTGTGATAATGAATTTTTAATTTAATTTGTAAATAATTAATTAATAAGTGGGCATTTGATTTGTATATAAAATAAGGATGTTATTGATGTTTATGATAATGTTTTTCTAATATTTTAATTTTTATAACTACTCTATTGTATTAGATTACCTGTAATAATAGATGTATTGTGTAATAAATAAATAAATGAAAAGCTGTGTTACAGAAGGCGGTTCCTTCCCAACATGAATATAGTATCTTAAGAATTAAACAAAAAAGAAAATATTCTAAACTATATAAAGTGGTAAGAACTGTAAGAAAAAAAAACAAATTATATATTGAAAACAATAAAGAAAACAAAAATAAAATTACTTACTTCTATAATTGTGATAATATGTATAAACACGCACTTTTATGTGCGTGACTGATACTGAGCGCTCCCGAGCTTACGCACATAGAAACAATTGTCCACGTGACACACACAATTAAGACCAACCTGCCTTCGTGAGATAGAACAACTGTATCAGCCGTCATCACAATATTCACTCCTTCCTTACTCATATCATTTTTTACACAAACCATCTTTTCTTTGGATTATTTATCCATCCTAATAATATTGTAAATGCGAAAGTTTGTGAGTTTATATGTATGTTTGTTCCTCAATCAGGCCTAAACGACAAAACGGATTAAGTTGAAATTTGCTGTAGATGTAGATATAATGCCCGAATAAATAATAGGCTACTTTAAAATATGAAAAGCATCCCCAAAACGATAAAAAACGCAAAAGAGATTATTTCTGTATAGATGGCGCTGGTGTGCAACAAATCTGACATCACAGACTAAAAACATTCAGTCTATTCGATTATTGAAATTTGACAGGACAACGTCTGTCACGTGTCGGCTTGTTTACCCATAAATATAGATATCGCAAAAACTTGTGCTATCCACGCGATGAGAGCCGCAACGTTTGTCTATTCTAAATCGAATCGGTTTCCAATCACAACTTTGTTTGAGTGGGAATGAACTGCGGCCGGCAAACTTTGCGAAATCGTTTGGAGATGTGGAGTGAATTTTAATGACTTTGTAAAAACGTAACTTTTACGTCATTACCTGTCTTTTGGCAGTAACGTAAAATAAAAAATAGGATCACGACTCCCCAAGTACGGTAGACATCCTCTCAAATCTCCAGACGCTTAGATCCTTTGAAGATGTCTAGTGGAGGTAGTCAGAGGTCCAAACATTAGATTAGACACATACCCACATTTTGCAGCAGTTAGCATTCCGTACGTGATAGGTTGCAAACCCATTGCCGCTTATAAGAATACTAACTGGTTTCCTCACGATGTTTACCTTTACCGTTTTGAGCACGTGTTTTTGATGCGCATATAAATTTTCGAACAAAAAAATCCATTGATGCACGGATCACACACGACCGTCAGAATGAAAATTGAGGTACCTCCTACTCGGCCAACACGGCCTTTTTTTCACGGTAGTAACATGTAGATAAATAAAACACATGGTAACTTATAACAAGTTCTTATTGTAATATTAAAACTTTAATCACCATATTCTTAGTTGTCACCTCGAAATATCTCCAACTTGACTTTTCTTCGAAACTTCGTTTTGGTTGTTGATAAAATTATCTCGAGTTTGCATTTAATTCCTCAGGCAACATAACTGTCATCTCAATGTACCTCGAGATGTACCATGACCTTCCTCGACAGCTTCATAATATTAAGATAAGAAACATGAGGTATTTTCGAGGAAAAGTTCGAAGGGGTGTCGATAGAGTTTGAGTGAAGGTAGAGTCGAGGTTACAACAACAAATATGAGGATAAGACTTTAAGAGTTTGTAGTAAGACGCCTGGTCGTGTTACGCTGCAGAAAAATAAAAAAACGTCAAGAACTAAAAAACACGCTATATTTTTTTTTTGTATTGTCTTCGATCCTTAATAATTAAGTATGCAAAGTTTTCGTTTACTTACGTTTTGAAGTAGGTCAAAACCACGTTCAAAGATTCTGTTACATACATACAACCCAAGCTTATAAAAGCGTTAATAAATAGAATCGTTTCGATATTATAATTGCTTAATATTACTGAAAACACCCTCTTTTCGGTTATATTAAACGATTCATCTCATTTCTTTGAATATTCATAAACAAGACATTATTATTTTTAAGATGGCATCGAGCTATAGTTTTTGCATCATGATATGGCCATACTTGACTACATCCTGTCGATAAAACTTTTCACGACAGTCATTTCCAAAGATGGTAGACATCCTCTCAGATCTTCAGGCGCCTGAAGTTGCCGAAGATGACTAAAGAGGGTAGTCAGAGGCACATCGAAACATAACATTTGGCAGTTGTTAGCATTCCATACGTGACAGGTTGCAAGCCACCACAACTTTATCAAAGCAAATATAAGAAAAGCTATTTGTCGTTAAACTAATATATTGTTTTTTTAGCAAAATTGTAATCAATAAAGATTACATTTTCGATTGAGAAAGAACCTCAAACCAAAAGGAATAAGGAAATCAAAAACAAATAATTTCAAAATTCTTTTGACCGCAATGTGTCATGGAAATCGCCGGAGACTGTATTTAAAATATTAATGCCATTTTCGTTAGTACATTTTAATTAATCTGTTCAGAGAAGCTGTACAGTTTGTCTCTGAAATAGGAAGCCTGTGAAAATGCTTTTGCAGTTAGGTACAGTTAGCTACAACTGTGTTTAGTTCTGCTAATTTAACTAGCGTGGCTTCTAACGACTATTTACTATGTACTAACATGATGAAATTTTTAATTTTGTATTGTTACCGATTAGAGAAAATGGCTACTACCTACAGTAGCTTACTTGAGGATTACAAACGTGGATATTTATTTTTAGGGTTCCGTACCCAAAAAGTAAAAACGGGACCCTATTACTAAGACTTCGCTGTCCGTCTGTCTTTCTGATACAGGGTTGTGTCTCATGAACCATGATAGCTAGACAGTTTAAAATTTCACAGATTATTTATTTAATATTATTTATTTATATTTCTGTTGCCGCTATAACAACAAATACTAAAAACAGAATAAAATAAATATTTAAGTGGGTTAAGAGTTACAACAAAAGTTTTTTTGTCGTTTTTTTTTTATATTCAATTTTTAAATAACAAATAAAGTTCGGAAACAAAATTTATTCAATTTTGAAACGTGAATATTTCAATCATTTCCACACAGAATAGTTCTCCGTCAGTCTGTGGTTATCTTACGTCTGATTGAGTATTAAAAGTTGAAAGTGTCGGATTGAGTTGGTGATTGGTTGCTAAAAAACTTAAAACCCATAAAATGAATATACGAGCTCTTAGTTAATAGTAATTTAAAAACTTTCTCTCCCGACTGTAGCTACATCTTGTTACGAGAAGCGGAGTAGAAAAATAAATGGAGAAAATGTGTTTTCTTTGCACTTCGAAAGTAAACTCCACAAAGAACTTGGGATTCGTAGCTACATCATTATGTGAGCGGCGTAGCGCATCATTGTGCTACGCTGCTAGTGCTACGGTGCTACGGTGCTACGCCGTAGTAAATGTAGCTGAGAAATTGTTACGCTATTGTTTTTTATAGCTTGGCTTTGATCTTTTGTATACTGAAAATTTTCTGAATATGTGAGAGGTTTTGTATAAAATTATTCAAGGGTAGGGAAACTGATTATTTGGATATAATAACTTTATAAACAGGGTGTGCCAATAAATAGTGTCAAGCGGATTTCAAGAAGATTTCAGATTGCTCTAAGGGTGCTCTACCCTGTATGTAAAGCTCTATTGGCTTACTATGACTTTGATCAGAAGATCGTGTAATTCCAATTAACTACCGTAAATAGTGGGCAGAGACAAAATATAATGTTTTGTCTCAGACTACCTTTGAACATCTCTGAGGATTAACACATAGATATTCTTATATATAAAAACTAGCGACCCGCTCCGGCTTCGCACGGGTGCAAAGCTGATACCAAAATATATTACAGAATCTGTATACTCGTTAACAGCATTTAAAATTTAAAAAAAAAGTCGCGGTAAAAAGTAAAGGATAGAAATTGATTATTGTGGGTTATCCCTAAGAGATAAACATATACCATCGCAAACTTTTTTGTAGACCTTTTTAAGGTATACAATATTTAGTACATTATTTTGATCTATCTCGTAGAGTTCAGCCAGCGTTTGCAAAGTAAGCGCAAAAAAATGTGTTTATTTACGACTTCATATTAGAAATCTTAAAATTATCAGTGGTTCTCTAATATATTAAGCATGTAATTATACATATAAACCTTTCTCCTGAATCACTCTATCTATTAAAAAAAACCGCATCAAAATCCGTTGTGTAGTTTTAAAGATATAAGCATACATACAGACATACATACAGACGCGGGAAGCAAGAAGCGACTTTGCTTTATACTATGTAGTGATGATGAATCCCTTTTTCTCTTGGCCATCACGCGTAAATGGTTGGACCGATTTTGATAATTCTTTTTTTGTTGTAATTGTTAGCGTCACGAGAAGGTTCTTATGGAAAAAATGAATTTGACAGGAGAACGTCTGTCGGGACAGCTAGTAAATAAATAAATATTGGGGATTTTTTTACACACAACGTAATCTAGCCCCAAACTAAGCAAAGCTTGTACTATGTCAACTAGATTACTTATACACATTTTTTTGTAAATACATACGATTACTTTTGATATAATATACATCCAGACACAGACTAAACAATTAATGTTCATCATACAAATGTTTGTCCCGGTGGGAATCAAACCCACAACCTACAGCGCAGAAGGCAGAGTTACTATCAAGTAAGCTGTGATAGTCAATTATACTAATATTATAAATGCGAAAGTTTGTGAGTGGATGTGTGTATGTGTGTGTTTGTTACTCTTTCACGCAAAAACTACTAAACGGATTAAAATGAAACTTTACAGTCATATAGCTTATACATCAGAATAACACATAGGCTACTTTTTATACAGGTACCACCCGTGCAAAGCCGGAGCGAGCAGCTAGTAGTAGAATATATAGAAGTAAATAGGTACAAGTATCAATAGCTTAACAGACCTAAGAAACAGAAAGTCATTTCCGTTTCTTTGGGTCAAATATGTGGCAGAAGATAACTAAACGAACTAATTTATCTTTATCAAAGCTTTTCTGCTGCCTCACGGCAGTAATTACAGCGGATCCCGTACGTTGCACTCCTATTCAGTAAATAACACCTATGAACAAGCAGAGTTGTAGAGCAAACTATACAGTTTGTAAAGATGACTCCCAATAATTATGTTTAAAAACTAAAAACAAAACCGACATCATGTTTATAAATAAAAATTGTAGTGGGGGGGCTCTAGGATCCCTGCCCCGGCCTTCTATAATTAAAACCAGCTCGGTAGTATAGGCTTTCAAATTAAAAGAAAAAAAAATAATTATCCGTCCACAAACGCCGGAGTAATCGCGTAATATATATATAAAAAAAAAACATTATTTTTATTCAGGTACTACCCGTGCGAAACCGAGCGTGCAGCTAGTAAATAAATAAATGTTCTACCTGCGACTGTTCTAACGATTCGAAAAGTCGTTTTTAGGGTTCCGTACCCAAAGGGTAAAAACGGGACCCTATTACTAAGACTTCGCTGTCCGTCTGTCTGTCACAGGGCTGTATCTCATGAACCGTGATAGCTAGACAGTTGAAATTTTCACAGATGATGTATTTATGTTCCTGCTATAACAACAAATACTTAAAACAGAATAAGGGGCATTCCACGTGAAGCGGACAAGCAAAAAAAAGTGAGGTCGTGGATTTTGTTTATATTCTGGTCAATTACACTTATAGCAGACATACATATGTTCACACAATATTTTTTTCGTGTGATGCCTTTTTACTGAGTTATGGGCTTCTAAAGAATTGAAAATTTTTGAGAATTTAACCATTGAAGCTGATTGCAATTACCAGTGGGCTTACGGTACGGGCTTAAGTTAAAATAATAAAAAAAAATTATGTTGAAGTTTCTGAAAATCTGATTTGAAATGCTTACTTCCGGTTTTCTGTACCAAAAAAAAAAAAAAATTCGTCTTAAAAGTTAAAAAGAACATCCTTTTTACTATTAAAAACCAGTGTAATTTAATTTAATAATAAATTCACTAATGCCAATATCAACGGTCTAAAATGACTCTTCTCAAAAATTTTCAATTCTTTAGAAGCCCATAACTCAGCTAATAGGCATCACACGAAAAAAATATTGTGTGAACATATGTATGTTTGCTATAAGTGTAATTGACCAGAATATAAACAAAATCCACGACCTCACTTTTTTTTTGCTTGTCCGCTTCACGTGGAATGCCCCATAAAATAAATATTTAAGTGGGGCTCCCATACAACAAACGTGTTTTTTTTGCCATTTTTTAAAGATAATGGTACGGAACCCTTCGTGTACGAGTCCGACTCGCACTTGGCCGGTTTTTTTCTTGTTTGGCATATTTTAAGTTTTTGTTCTGACCTTTTTAGTAATAAAAGTTTAATACGATCATAAAGATAGTTTATTTACAAATATTAAAGACTTCGTACCAACTTTAAAAATTATATTACTCTAAGCTGAACGGGTGAGTTTGATAAAGCGAAGGCTTTCACGGCAAATTGCGTGGAATCAGGGGGTTTGCATCGTGGAGGTTTCCGACACAATGCTTCTATTTTAGAGAAGCAATTGCGTTGGCGTTTCGCAGTGAAGGGTAAAGATTGCATTCGATTATTTTTTTATTATACATAACAGGCTATCGCCCGCGGCTTTGCCCGCTTGGTACTTAGATAAAAGGTAGCTTATGTGTTATTCTGATAAATAAGCTATATTACTGTAAAGTTTTCATCAAAAACACGTGCTCAAAACGGTGAAGGAAAACATCGTGAGGAAACCAGTTAGTATTCTTATAAGCGGCGATGGGCTTGCAACCTGTCACGTATGGAATGCTAACTACTGCGAAATGTGGGCCTGTGCCAAATATAATGTTTGGACGTGCCTCTGACTACCCCCACTAAACATCTTCAAAGGATCTAAGCGTCTGGAGATCTGAGAGGATGTCTACCGTACTTGGGGATTACAGTCGTGATCCTATTTATTTATTTTTTATTTAAATCCGTTCTGTAGTTTTTGCGTGAAAGAGTAACAAACATACATTCATCTTCACAAACTCGCGCGCGGCTGCCGCGCTCGATTTTTGAGTTAATCTTTTAAACCTTAACCACATTTTCTTTATACGAAACTAGCCGACCCGTAACAGACGTTGTCCTGTCAAATTTCAATAATTGATTAGCAAAATCCCCATTTACAAAATGATCCGCTATTTATTGAATTCATTTGTTACAAAAAATGTGATAAATGAAGTACCGCTCTACCGATTTTGTGCAAACTTCACATAAACCATCTACTAAATAGTTCGAACAAAGCCTAAACATTTGGTTTGGATAGGTGAGCCCGTGAATTATAAAATTACAACGAAAAGTGGCATTGATTTTTATATACATATAGATAAACATTTAAAAAGTTTCAAATTCTAACCATTTTGATGACAAAATATAACCTAAGCACGTACTGGTGACGTGACCCAAATGAATATGCCGAGTCCAAGAAAAAACCAGTGAACCGATAAGATATAAAATCTCACTTTGCATGTTTAGATTTATATTTCTTTTCAATTCAAGTTTTGTTGAAGCTATCTGACTGAACTCGGCAATCTTTCAAAAAACTTCACCGCAGCTATGTCTGCCAAAGCTAAAGCTGTGGTTTCCTTGAAAACGGTGATAGCATATGACGGCCATTAAGGTACCTACACGAATTATTTAATAGCTCAAGTCGAGCAGTCTTTATTTGAATTATTAACGTCATTGACGTGACATTGCTTGACGTACCCGTTACGTCATAATAAACTAGAAATTTGATATTTTTATTACAAAATTCCTAAAATTTATGTAAACTAATAAAAATAAAAAATAAAGTAAATATAAATAGGATCACAACTATAATCCCCGAAATCCTTTGAAGATGTTTAGTGGGGATAGTCAGAGGCACGTCCAAACATTATATTTGGCACATGCCCACATTTCGCAGTAGTTAGCATTCCATACGTGACAGGTTGCAAGCCCATTGTCCCTTATAAAAATACTAACTGGTTTTCTCACGAAGTTTTCCTTCACCGTTTTGAGCGCGTGTTTTTGACGCGTATATATTTTTTTCGAACAGTAAAATCCATGAATGCACGCCAGGATTCCAACCCACTACCTTCAGATTGAAAGTCGAGGTACCTCCCACTCGGCCAACACGTCTGTCAATACCAATAAGTAATAAAAACTGTTTGATTTTTTTTATTATCCAAGTATAGCATAGCACCAGGAAGACTATTGAGTTTAGCAGTCTATGTATGTGTGTTTGGTTGAAATACTAATTACACAACTTGAATAAAATGATTTTATCTATTTTTACGATCGTCAAAAACGGTGGCAGTTTCTTAAAGCAACGGGGCCTGAGATTGCTCGACCGAAAAGTCATCTTTCAAACTGCTATAGAAGAGGCACATAAATTATACTATGTAACTTGAAATTGCTTGATGATATTCGATCGACAAAGAGTTTTTGAAAAAGTCTATTTATCGGGAGTAAGTTTAATAAGGTTTTTTGCAAGCAATTCTAATAATTTTTCTTGATAAAATGCTGAATGTTTATTACTTATTACTTTTTTAGTAGATTTCATTGTCAGTACATAAACTACTGCTGTAGGGTTCATGTACTGACCAACAAAAATAAATGTTTGTATAATTTTATGTACTAGTGTTTGTACTAACACAATGATCCTATGTTGATTAAAATAAATAAATTGAATTGAATCACTCAAATAAGTTCGTTCCTTACCCAGGGCAAACATTTGTGTGATGAGCATGGATGTTTGTTCTGTGTCTGGGTATATTTAATATGTATATTTAGTATGTATTTACAACAAACAAAAAACGTATATAATTATTCTATGATATGGAATACTATCGGATCCTATCGATAACTATGACTGACTTTACAGCTCAGTTGATAGTAATTCTGCCCTCTGCGTTGTAGGTTTTGGGTTCTATTCCCACCCGGGACAAACATTTGTGTGATGAACATGGATGTTCGTCTATGTCTGGGTGTTATAATGTACTAGCGACCCGCCCCGGCTTCTCACGGGTAGCATGTTATTATACATATAAACCTTCCTCCTGAATCACTTTATCTATTAAAAAAAACCGCATCAAAATCCGTTGTGTAGTTTTAAAGATATAAGCAAACATACATACAGACATACAGACGCGGGAAGCGGAGAGCGACTTTGCTTTATACTATGTAGTGATGATTAGTATGTATTTACATAAAAATAAAAGGATTTAAATATTCTATGAGTTATCTGGTTCCCATATGATAGTACAAGCTTTGCTTAGTTTGGAGCTAGATTAATTTACTAACTTAGCTGATCTACATAGATCACTACCGGTCGAAAACGTCCTCAATATAGTATTTGAGAGTCAAAATGAAAATTTGACAGTTGAACCTGTGAAGAACACCAGTTCATTTAGATAATAGCATCCCAGTTCGAAAAGATGGAAGTTCCTGGCAGTACCTTTTCGTCCGCAATTTATGTTCATGTAATTGGACGTGAGGCTGCTTCAGACGGTTTAAGTATTGGGCACATTGCCAACCTCTACTTATTTGAAAGTTCATTATTTCTGAAAATACATTTATTTTATACTAGACGACCCGTGACAGACGTTGTCCTGCCAAATTGAATATAATGTATGTTTGCTTATATCTTTAAAACTACACAACGGATTTTGATGCGGTTTTTTTAATAGATAGAGTGATTCAGGAGGAAGGTTTATATGTATAATAACATGCTACCCGTGCGAAGCCAGGGCGGGTCGCTAGTAATATATATATATATATATATATCGAATGGAAAAGATTGAATGTTTTTAGTCTGTGATGTCAGATTTGTTGCACACCAGCGCCATCTATACCAAAATCATGCCTTTTGCGTGTTTTTATAATTTTAGGGATGTTTTTCATAATTTAAAGTTGTCTTTGTTTTTTTTCTGGCATTATATCTACATTTACAGCAAATTTTAACTCAATCTGTTTTGTTGGTAAGGCCTGATTGAGGCACAAACATTTACAAACTCACAAACTTTCACATAGATTAAAATGTCGCGAGGAAAACAGTTAGTATTCTGGTGATGGCGTCGCAAGATGTCACGTATAGAACGCTAGCTACTGCAATAGTGAGCATGTGCCGAATCTAATGTTTGGACTTGCTTCTGAATACCCCCTTTAGACATTCTCAAGGATCTAAGCTCCCCGTCTCATTAATAAACGTAGACTAGCGCAGGATTAAATTTAGTCCAACGCTTACGTTTGGACTAGTCGAATTCAATATTAATAAACAAGGATTAGAAATGGAGTTGCTTACATTAAGTTGGTATTAACAAGTCTTGGTGTAACCTTAGATGAACTTTGGATAAGTAAATTTTTATTAATAGCACCGCTTGAGACCTGGGAGTAAGTATTCCGTACTTGGGAATTACAGTCGTAATCCTATTTTTTTTTTTTTTTTTTTTTTTTTTTTTTTTTTACTCTGCCTTCTGCGCTGTAGGTTGTGGGTTCGATCCCCATCCAGGGCAAACATTTGTGTGATTAACATAGATGTTTGTTCTGTGTCTGGGTGATACTATGTTTAATAAGTATGTTTTGAATTTACAAAAAAAAAGTATATAAGTATTCTACTAGTTATCTGGTTCCCATAGTACAAGCTTTGCTTAGTTTGGGGCTAGATGGCGTTGTGTGTAAAGTCCGCCAATATTTATTTATTATTTACTAGCGACCCGCCCCGGCTTCGCACGGGTAGCATGTTATTATACATATAAATCTTCCTCCTGAATCACTCTATCTATTAAAAAAAACCGCATTAAAATCCGTTGTGTAGTTTTAAAGATATAAGCAAACATACATACATACATACATACGCGGGAAGCGAAAAGCGACTTTGCTTTATACTATGTAGTAATTTAGGCATCTTCAAGGATCTAAGCTCCTTGAGATCTAAGGGTAAGTCTACCATACGTGGGGATTACAGTCGTGATCCTTTTTTTTTAATTTGTAGTCGAGTATATACGTAGTATGTTGTTTGCTCGTTAAGTTTTACTTAGTTTGCAGTGAAGTAATCACGTAGTAATAGCAAGTGAGCGCTCGACCCACCATAACCACACTTTATGGGTTAATTGGTCGCCAGAGTGACGTCATAAATTTCTAATTTACCAAGTTTTATCATAAAAGGGTTATTATCCTGGGATAATTCAAGTTATAGACCTTGCTGGCCATTGAATTAGCCAAATATAGAGTGGTATGTTTTTCTGATGAAAACGTGATAGGTTGAAATTAATCTATTGCAAGCATTTTGTGTAAACATTTTCTTTTCCAGAAAACTCAACTGAGACAATAATAACTTAGTCTTAATGAAAATGTACAATAAGATCACGTCTACAATTTTTAAGTAATGTAGACATCCTCTCAGATCTCCAGGCGCTCGGTTCTTGAGACTTCTAACGAGGGTAGTCAGAGGCACTTCACGTTTGGCACATACCCACATTTTGCAGTAATTAAATATTATTTCCTTGAATATTATATAAATAGCTGCAAACTAAGTCAACAAATTATATTGAAAATATAATTTCTTGTCCAGTAGTTACTTCTTTGAGTACTTAGCCAAGATTGCTCAACAGTTGAGTACTTCAATAAAATTAGCTTGAAAAAGGGGAAAGAAAGATAACCAAAAAATCTCCTTGGAAAGGTTTTATAGGAGGTCCCACAAGATCTATTCATGTCGGCCGAACAATGACTCAAAGAAGAAACTTTTTGAGTTAATTTTCTTTTCGTTAGGTTCGGTTGGCTATTCCTGTTCTTTTCTTTTATCTTACCTACGATATATTATTAAAAAAAATTATCCTTTCAGATTTCTAGGCGCCAATTCTTTGATGATATCTAATGAATGGAGTCAGAGGCACGTCATATATAGCAATTAGCATTCCATACGTGACAGGTTGCAAGCCCAACCCCGCTTAAAAAAATACGATAAACACTGCACGCTATTCGCAGCATTAGGATTAACTATTTGGTCTCCCTTTACTAAAATTAAAGCGTTAAAAAGTACGTAGCATTTCGTAGCAGCCGTAGCAGTTCGTAGCAGCCGTAGCGCCTCTACGAAAGCTGATAAAATTACCCTTTGAGTACTCTTTCACGCTGAATACATTTACATGCAATTTAGGAAAAGAAATAAGCTCTAAAGCCTGGTGATTTTCGCCAACAAAGCTAAAAACATTTTAATGGCTCTACTAATACTCCGGCTCCCTGAAGCGGATACCGTCATATTATGACAACCTCAGTAAAAATGAAAATGAACAAGTTTTCTATGGAAATACATTTTTCAATGACAAGCTTTTGTAAAATCATTTAAACCACCCAGCACCAGCGCGCTATTACCTGTCACATCATATAACATTGTCATCGGAACTTGACAAGTATGCAAAGTTTTTACTCAATCGAAGTATTTACTAAGGAGTTCCATTGTGAGTGTCTGTTGAACAGCTCCTGACTCCATCATCAGATCAGCTCACTGTCACCATATTATTGCATTGTCACAGAAGTTACATGTATGCGAAATTTCACCTCAATCGGTTGGGGAGTTGCAAGATTAACAAACATAGGCACACATATAAAAATTAAAAATAATTTATTGCTACATAAACAAGTTAGATAATAGGTACTTACACAGAAATAATTAATTTACAAGTCGAGAGTTTATGCAGAGATGGGTTGTAATTATGTATTATTTTAAATTATTTCTCTGAGGATGTTTGTATGTTTGTATGTTTGTGCCTCAATCACGCATAATAGATCGGATTAAAATAAATTTTGCTATCGATGTTGAATATGGAATATCATAATGTTTACTTTTTAACCAAAAGACATCCCCATATCAACACAAATGATGGAAATTCAAGCGCCATCTTGTACAAATGTTTGTCCTGGGTGGAATCAAACCCACAAGAGACAGCGCAGAAGGCAGAATCACTACAACTGAGCTGTGAAAGACACATCTACATTTCACGCTTTCATATAACGACGACCGCTTTTTAGGTAAGCCATAAAGCTAAAACTGTATCGCAAGCTCCATTATGACATACTAGCAGTTCGCCCCGGCGTCGCACGGGTGTAATAATGATTTCATGGCTATTTTTTACACCTTGGGTTACATTATCGAAGTTTTAATAGGCATCCCTAATAGTAAGAGATATGGTAACGGATTTTTTTGTAGATATTGATGTCCTCTATAAAACTGTAGTACATCACTTTGCTCTATTGTCAATAATTTCAGCAGCAAACGCCATATAAAGATTTTTTTTTTTACACGTTTGTTTACTTTATCGAAGTTTTCATACGTATCCCTAATGTTTTTGAAAATAATCTATAACCTATGTTCATCAGGGATAATGTAGAATTCTAATGGTAAAAGAATTTTTGAAATCGGTCCAGTAGTTTCAGAGCCTATTCGATGCAAACAAACAAACAATCAAATCTTTCCTCTTTATAACATTATTATTATTATTATTATGCCATCAGACGGAGCTCACTAATGAGGTTTGTTTTTTAAAATTATTTAGCTGGGTTTGTTTATATTATGCTAAGAGACGATGCATTAAGTCTATTCTATTTATTGACTGGCCTCACAGCTCAGTTGGTAGTAACTCTGCCTTCTGCGCTGTAGGTTGTGATTTCGATTCCCACACAGTAAAAAAAATGTGTGATGAACATAATGTTTTTTAAGTCTTGGTGTTATAATGTATCTAAAATATGTATTTACAAAAGTGTGTAAGTATTCTATCAGTTATCTGGTTCCCATAGTACAAGCTTTGTTTAGTTTGAGGCTAGATGGCGCCATGTGAACTGTCCAGCAATATTTATTCTATTTACATTAGCTTATAGCATAGTAGATATACCTGTCACGTATGGAATGTTAACTACTGCATAATGTGGGTATGTGCCAAATACAATGTTTGGACATGCCTCTGACTACCCCCACTAGACATCTTCAAAGGATCTAAGCGTCTGAAGATCTGAGAGGATGTCTACCGTAATTGGGGATTACAGTCGTGATCCTATTTATTTTAATTTTATATCATAGTTATATATACTATGGTACGAGTCGATGCTTAATTTTATTCATAATACAGCTTTTGATCCTTCATATTGCAGCGTGAATATTGTACGTCCAAGATTATTAAAGCGAAACGTGTAAAAACTACACGGGCAACGAAAGACGATTATTTAACTTACAATTGTATGTATGTATGTATAATAATTACTAATTAATAATTGTATGTATAATGTATGTATGTAACAATGTGACTGTATGTTAAGGTGGAATCTTGCAACTCAATTTTGAAGCAGTTATCCCCAACGGTAAGAACTGAAATTTTGCATAATTATGTAACTTCGGTGACAATCCAATATATATGACAGCGAGCTGATCTGATGATGGAGTCAGGAGCTGTTCAATGAACACTTACAACAGGACTCTTTAGTAAATACTGCGATTGAGTAAAATCTTTGTATTCTTGTCAAGTTCCGATGACAATGTTATATGATGTGACAGGTGATAGCGCTGGTGCTCGATGGTTCAAATGATTTTACAAAAGCTTGTCATTGAAAAATATTTTTCGACAGAAAACTTATTAATTTTTATTTAGTTTTTAATGAAAAAATCTAGTGTAGATATAACAAGCAATAACCTACAAAAATAATATATTTTGCATGTCCCAGGCGATATTATATTATGTCGGAGTAGGCAGGTCCTTTAGACGTGTGACGGGCATGTAACGAGCGCATAGATGGATGATGGGATGCCAACGAAACATTTTAATAGGCATGCCTTTTTAGGGTTCCGTACCCAAAGGGTAAAATCGGAACCCTATTACTAAGACTTCGCTGTCCGTCTGTCTGTCTGTCTGTCCGTCTGTCTGTCACAGGGCTGTATCTCATGAACCATGATAGCTAGACAGTTGAAATTTTCACAGATTATGTATTTTGGTTGCTGCTATAACAACAAATACTAAAAACAGAATAAAATAAATATATAAGGGGGGCTCCCATACAACAAACGTGATTTTTTTGCCGCTTTTATAGATAACGGTACGGAACCCTTCGTGCGCGAGTCCGACTCGCACTTGGCCGGTTTTATTTTCTTTCATGTCCTAGTAAAATTGGTTTTGCGTGAGAAAGTTATCCCGTAGATCATTAATAACCGACTAGCCGACCCGTGACAGTCGTTGTCCTGTCAAAATTCAATCATTGCATAGAAAAAAACAATTTTAGGTAACTTCCAAATATTTGCCCTTTATAATACTGATAAAATAATTTACGAATTTTGGTTGGGAAAAAAACATAATGAGAAATATTTTTTTATATTTTTTATTCTTAAATTAAAGTTTTTAAATTATGTAAAACGATTATACCAGAGTTTAATAAACATAACATGATCAGAAAAAACTGTCCAAAACCTACGCAAAAATGTTCTGTAAATTAAATTCTTAAAACATAATATCTTATACATCGCTGGCCTCTTTGTAAAGTTTCTATTTAAGCGTTCAACGTCGCATTACCATAACAAACTAAATAAAATTGCGTAAAATTACGGATGCAAAGCAGTTTTATTTAGTTTGTTGCAGTAGGAAGTTTTTACTGTTTTGTTGCTTGTTTTATCCATCTATTCTAGTCTATACTATACTAATATTATAAATGCGAAAGTACTCTGTTTATCTGTCTGTTTGTGACGTTGTCACGGCCAAACGGCTGGCTATTACGACGGCCGATTGTGATGAAATCTTACAGAGATAGTTTAAAGTCTTAGGACGGACATTATGCTACTTTATTTCCCTAAAATGTTCTATTGATTTTAAGGAATTTCCATGTTTTGTGATAAAGTCGTTAAAAATCGATTTATAGAATCTACGCGGACAAAGTCGCGGATAAAAACTAGAATAAAATAAATCTGTTTTTTCGAATACTTGTATAGAATGAGCCATGTTAGCTTAATCAGAGGTACTCACCTTGTCTTTAAATCTAAAGATTAAGGGTCCGAATAATGGATTTTTCTATTTACAAAAATACATGCGCACATTGACGGACGGGGTGGCAGAGGGTTAAAATTGATCAATGCTGGTGATCGGCCTTAGAGAAACGCAGTGCAGTTTTGCGAGCCAAGGCATTGAAATATATACCTTACTAGCCTAGTCCTGTCAAATTTCAATAATCGAATAGAAAAGATTGAATGTTTGCAGTTGTCACATTTGTTGCGCACCAGCGCCATCTATACAGAAATCATCCCTTTTGCGTTTTTTTATAGTTTTTGGGATGTTTTTCATATTTTAAAGTAGTCTATTATTTATTCGGGCATTATATCTACATCTTCAGAAAATTTCAACTTAATCCGTTTTCTCGTTTAGGCCTGATTGAGGAACAAACATACATACAAAATCACAAACTTTCGCATTTATAATATTATTAGGATTTAGATTGGATGACTATTCAATTCAATTGATAAATTATAAAATCTCTGCCATCCCGACCGTCATTGTGCGCAGGCCATTGTACGTATTTGCAAACGTTGCAAACACGTTTATGATATACTAGCGACCCGCCCCGGCTTCGCACGGGTAGCATGTTATTATACATATAAACCTTCTTCCTGAATCACTCTATCTATTAAAAAAAACCGCATCAAAATCCGTTGTGTAGTTTTAAAGATATAAGCAAACATATATACATATTACATACAGACGCGGGAAGCGGAAAGCGACTTTGCTTTATACTATGTAGTGATACTATACACGTATAACACGTTGCAAATGCAACATTGCATCGTTTATAGTTTGGCAAGCATTCAGACAACTTTCAAAAACTTTGTCGTACCTCAATATAGCGTTTACCTTTACAGAGACTCTTGGCACAAAGTAAGGAGCTGGGCTTATATCGGGACAATCGCTTTGCCATTGTGATGCAATTTGGCAAGATGCAATCTGGCGACCGGCCAGTCGCTGTAGGCCTTTATTAGTGAAATAGAATCGCGACTGTAATCCCCAAGTACAGTAAACATACTTTCAGATCTCAAGGCACTTAGACCCTTGAAAATGTCTAAAAGTGTTCGTCCACACTGCCGCGAGCCTAGGGCGATGGTGACAACGGGCGCGAAGTATTACTACTTGCGTGGTACTTAGATAAAAAGTAGTTTATGTGTTATTCTGATGTATAAGCTTTATTACTGTTAAGTTTCATTTTAATCCGTTTAGTAGTTTTTGCGTGAAAGAGTAACAAAAACACACTCACTTACTTAACTATCACATTTATAATATTATGGAAGTAGGATTATGAAACGCGCCCAAGCGGCCACACTGCAGTGATGGGGCGATACATATGTTTGACACGACGCGCCCGCCGGCTCGCAGTGTGGACACACGCTAGGGGGAAGAGAATCGCTATTTGCTATCTATCGCCTTTCTAGGCGACAGCAAATACCGTTAGAAATTGTTAAATTATTTGAATATCTATTATGTCGGTATTAGAAGGTTTTTTTTAATTCTGTTGTAATATTATAGTGTTGTGTGCAAGCGTTTTAGTTATGACCTAAATTCAGTACAACAAAATTACTTTGTAGGTGCCGCCTATAAAGGAAAGTCGCTGTTTTACTGATTTTAGAAGCCAATTTGTGCTGCTACATAATTTTCGTAGTAATAAACCTGCCATTATCAGAGTGTTGCAAACGATAAAATATATGAGTGGAAAAAATAAAATAGTATCACGACTGTAATTCCCAAGTTCGGTAGACATCATCTCCGAACTCCAGGGGCTGAGATCCTTGAAGACCTAATCGGGGTAGTTAGAGGCAAGCAATTACAATTGATATATGCCCATATTTTGAAGTAGCTAGAATTCCATACGTGACAATCAAGCCCGTCGCAGCTTATAAGAATGCTACGAATAAAACAACTTCGAAAATTTGAGAGATAAAGACAAGTCGTAGATTAAAAAACTTTGGTAGTAAAAAGGATGGTAGATAACTAGCTATTTCCCTGAAGTGCAAATGGAAAAAACAAGACCGGTCAAGTGTGAGTCTACCCCAAACGAGAGTTCTGTAACAACATCGGATTGTAAAAACATAAGGGGAAAAATAAATATATAAATATTGGTGGACATTATCACACTGCGCCATCTAGCTCCAAACTAAGCAAAGATTGTTTTATGGGAACTAGATAACTGATAGAATACTTATATAATGTATGAATTTACAAAAAATAAAAAGAGTATTACTCTTTTTATTTTTTGTAAATTCATACATATGAACACCCAGACACAGAACAAACATTTGTTCATCACACAAATATGTTCTGGGTGGGGATCGAACCCACAACCTGCAACGCAGAAGGCAGAGCTACAACCAAGTTAGCTGTTAGGACAGTTCAAATTGAAATTAAAATTAACTTAACGTTATATATGGAACCTGCAGGTTTATATTACCTGTTTCAATTATATGTGTGCTTCCGACTTTCAAACGTGCTCTCTTTGAGCTGAAATAGAATTTAGTACGCTGAATGTTTATGGAATATATTTCTGTAGATCGGGGATGCGTAAAATGCAGGAAATTTCATTCAAAGTCTCATACCTGAAACGAGTATGATAAGTACTAACCTGGACGTACTCTCTCGATTCGAATAAATAGAAAGCAATACACATACACACACACATAAACACACAATATACACACATTCTATAAATTGTAAAATTTACTAATATATTCGTGTACTTTTTATATAGTGCCATCTAGCCTATAAGTGCATAAAAGGCTTTGAATATTTAGGTATACAGCATGTTAGATACATGCTGTTAGTCGATGTGTATACCTAAATATTACTAACCCTAATACTATAATTTCGAAGTTAAAATTTAGTGTGAAAGAAAGTGTGTGTGTTTAGTGTGTGTTAGAAAGTTTAAATGTTTGTGTGTTTGTTTGTTTTCTCAATTACGCCTGAATCGATTTCAAAATTAATGAAAATTAATACAGAATGATTACGGCTTAATTGATTTTATCCGGGTATGAAACAAACGAAGCTAGTTAATAATTAATTAATGTAATTGGCTCAGACCGTTCTTGTTCATTAATTATAAACAAATCGTGGTAATTATTATGAATAATTGATGGCTCGCTGTGTTGAGACGCAAATGAGAGGGAGGAAGCGCGCAGACAGACACTTTGATAAAGTTTATTGATAAATCGAAACATTGTTGGTGAAATGAACAATCCTATTAATATTATAAATGCGAAAGTTTGTGATAAAACGGATTAGGATGTAATTTGCTGTAGTATGTAGATAAAAAATCAGAATAAATAAAGGAGGAACTTATAATACGAAAAACAACCCCTAAATGATAAAAAACGCAAAAATAATGATTTTGGTATAGATGGCGTTGGTGTGCAAATCTGACATCACTGACTAAAAACATTTAGTCGTCATAGCAACGCAGTTTTGACTAATGAATGATAAGCATTCTACCACAATTCGTAATTTATTTTATTAGTACATGGTTTGTAGGGAAAAAATTGGAAGCTACCTGAAAGCTTTTTCCTATGTGATTATTACAAAAAAAAATTGACAGAACAACGTTTGTCACGGGTCGGCTAGTGATACATAATTGTACGTGAGTAATTCCCATAATTCGAAAAGAGGGTTGACGTCAAGCAGGCATTTGGCTGTAAAAGATAAGCCGAATCCACTTCGCAACATGTTTGTCAACATGTCCTACTCCTCATTGAGTGGGATAAAGAGAAGAAAATAAAAATAATTAATTCACTAATAATTCACGAAAATTGCAATAATGTAACCTAAGACTGGCCTTACAGCTCAATTGGTTGTAACTCTGCCTTCTGCGCTGTAGGTTGTGGGTTCAATTCAGACCCAGGATAAACATTTGTGTGATGAACATATATGTTTGTTCTGTATCTGGGTGTTAATATGTATAATAAGTATGTATTTACAAAAAAAATGGTATAAAAGTATTATATTAGTTATCTGGTTCCCATAATACAAGCTTTGCTTAGTTTGGGGCTATATGGCGATGTGTGAAATGTCCACCAATATTTATTTATTTCTTTATAATCTTAATAATTTATTAGTACATCCATGCTACTAGTTTTGTTATAAAGAGCTCCACAAAATCTTTTCAAAAGTACACAGAAACATACATGTGGCAAATCCGTGAAAACATTTCATATCAGAGGATTACAACCACTGTCCCGACGCAGACCAACCTAGTGAACTCAAGTGTCATAGAATTCATAGAATGTCAACCGGTAATAATTATAATAAACTAGCGACCCGCCCCGGCTTCGCACGGGTTTAATACGTATAAACCTTCCTCATGAATCACTCTATCTATTAAAAAAAACAGCATCAAAATCCGTTGTGTAGTTTTAAAGATATAAGCATACATACAGACGCGGGAAGCGGGAAGCGACTTTGCTTTATACTATGTAGTGATTAGCCGACCCGTGACAGACGTTGTCTTGTCAAATTTCAATAAACGAATAGAAAAGACTGAATGTTTTTAGTCTGTGTTGTCAGATTTGTTGCACACCAGCGCCATCTATACAGAAATCATACCTTTTGCGTTTTTTTTATCGTTTTGGAGATGTTTTTCATATTTTAAAGTAGTCTATTATTTATTCGGGCATTATATCTGCATCTACAGAAAAATTCAATTCAAACATTATCACACGGTGTCATCTAGCCCTAAACTAAGCAAATCTTGTATGGGGACTAGATAACTGATAGAATCCTACTTCCTACTAATATTATAAATGCGAAAATGTGTGGGTGAGTAAGTGAGTGGGTGTGTTTGTTACTCTTTCACGTAAAAACTACTAAACGGATTAAAAAGAAATTTTACAGTAATATCTAGCTTATACATCAGAATAACACATAGGCTACTTTTTATACAGGTATTTTTATACAACCGTGCGAAGCCGGGCGAGAAGCTAGTAATTGTAATAAATATTGATAAAAAAATATTAATGGACTTTATCACACAGCGTCATCTAGCCCCAAACTAAGCAAAGCTTTTACTAGAGGACTAGTAAAATACTTATAATACATTTTTTTTTGTAAATACGCAGAAACATAATGATACTTTATAACACCCAGACACAGAACGAACTATGTTCATCGCACATTATTACATTATTACACAAAACCTACAGCTGAGAAGGCAGAATTACTACCAATTGAACTATGAGGTCAGTAAACTCTGCTCTGCAAACTACAACATGAAAGTCATTTAGAATTTCAACTCTTACTAATTTTATTAAGCTTTCACCTTTCACGTAAAGGACTAAATAGAATAAGCATAGCGCCGGACCGCGGTCGCTTGTGCAAATGTACGTGTCGCCCGTCTGATGCATTTTTAATATACCCGGACTATATTTGGAGAGGTCGTAGATATTACAATATTGAATAGAATAGAATATCCCCATGTACAGTAGAAATGCTTTTTTTCTTGTATTGCTGACGTTTCGAGACAATTCAGATGCTCTTAATGATGAGCCCGCGTCCTCTGAGATCTTCAGACGCTAAGATTACAGTAGTTATCATTTAGGTTGCAAGCCAGTTGGTAGTAACTCTGCCTTCTGCGCTGTAGGTTGTGGGTTCGATCCCCACCCAGGGCAAATATTTGTGTGATAAACATAGATGTTTGTTCTGTGTCTGGGTGTTAATATGTATAATAAGTATGTATTTACAAGAAAAACAGTATATAAGTATTCTATCAGTTATCTGGTTCCCATAGTACAAGCTTTGCTTAGTTTGGGGCTAGATGGCGCTGTGTGAAATGTCCACCAGTATTTATTTTATTTATATTTATATTTATACTAACTGGTCTCCTTACGATATTTTCCTTTATCGTTTTAAGCACGTGTAATGCGCATTATCGATTAAAGCACAGCTGAGATTAGAACCCACGACCTTCAGATTGAAAGTCGAGATACCTCCCACTCGGCCAACACGGCTCATACAAAAATAGTACCTGGATGACCGAGTTTTGCTCGGTATTTCATTGCCTTCAACACGGATAACACGACGTTTTCTAAAAATAAAACTAAGCTAGATCGATTTATCGCCCCTGAAACCTCCAGCATACTAAATTTCATTAAAATCGTTTAAGCCATTTTTGAGATACGATAGTTTGAAACATAATATATATATATTATGTTTCAAACTATCGTGATTAGTAGTCATAACTATAGATTTTGACACGGGTCTTTATCACGTAATTTAAAGGTATTTACTAGGTATTATACTGTAACGATATATAAAGAAAAGAAATAGCACAATATAAAAATATAACAAGGTTGTACAAGTTAGCAGTATAATTTTGCGCGCTATTCAATTTATTTCAGATTAACTTTAAAGGACTCTCTTCGGAAGTAAAGAGCCAATCGTAAAACAAAGGCAAATTTAATTATAAATTGATTGAAAATCTCTCTACAAATCTTGATAAACTGTAAATATTAAAACAGAAGCCATAACGATTAAACAAAGAAAACTCGTAAGATAATATGCTGAAAATTTACTGAAATAATAATATCTAATACATAATGTATTACAGAATGTTTACTTTAGTTATTTTTTTTATTTTTGTACGTCGCCTTCACCTTGTTCGATTGGCACCACATTGGAGCTCTACATAGCATTAAGGAAAGGATCATTGAAAAAAAAGGTAGACCCCAAGCCGTGTTTGTTGCCTGATTCTTCTAGGCTTGGTCGCGAGGAATCGGCGTAGCTTCACCTAGTTCCTAAGACGTTTTAAAGTGATCCTTGTGATTTTGTTGAAATAAATGATTTTTGAATTTGAATTTGAATTGGACTAGCTATATAGACACCGGTACCTACATTTTCTTATAACACCATTTTGAAGATCGTTTGAATGAGCTGATCTACCACAGTCATGAAATAACCAATTTTTTTGCATTTATAAAAAAATGCTATAGGATCAATGCAATCCCCAGGTATGGTAGACATCCTCTCAGATCTCCAGACGCTTAGATCCTTGAAGGAGTTAATCAGAGCCACGTCCAAACATTATATCTGGCACATGCCCACATTTTCCCAGTAGTAGGTAAGCATTCCACACGGTACAGGTTGCAAGCCCGTCACATTTTGTATTTATGATTTCGAATATAACATTTTTCAAATCTTACGTAACTTTTGATTGTGTAACAAGTGTGTTAGTATCTGCAGAGGTACCTATAACACTGCTCTATAAATTACTTACTAATAATTCTACTAGATGGCGTTTCAAAAGTTTGTAGCAGCACCGTAGCATCTGTCGTAGCACCTTAGCTACGACTTAGTTTTGCGTAGCATTTTCATAAGCTCTTTATTAAGTTCAGTATCAGTTGTACCGCATTTTAACTAGATGGCACTTTTTCAAAGTTTCAACTTATTTATCACAGCGCCATCTAGTTAAAACGCGGTTAACAAACAAAGTTGTATACAGAGAGATTGTAAAAGTACAAACTTGTAGCTTTAAGATGTTCTAATAGGAGGCGCTCTTATATTAAAAGTGACGTAATTAAAAGTAGAAGAGATGTTTTTATTTTCTTGCAAAAGCAATACCAACCAACTAACTTGTCTCTGAATTATATATGTATGTATGTTTTTGGCTAATTATGTACCATGTGTCAACATACACTGCTGACGTTTAGAGACAATTCAGTTCAGAAATTGAGTTGTAATTAGCCGTACTTCTATGGGTTCCGTACTCAAAGGGTAAAAACGGGACCCTATTACTAAGACTTCGCTGTCCATCTGTCTGTCCGTCTGTCTGTCACAAGGCTGTATCTCATGAACCGAGGTAGCTATTTGAAATTTTCACAGATTTTGTATTTCTGTTGCTGCTTTAATGATTAACAACTACGATAGTTTTAATTCTATAATAATAATTATACATTTTTGTGATAGATTTTTTTTATCGGTTATTGCAAACCAATATAATTATAAATCTATGTTCTAACAAATATATATGTAAAAAATACAACCGGCTTCACAATCTCCTTCTATTTACATAGTCGGTTAAAATAATAGAAAATTCAAATTCCATTGAACCCCCAAATTGACTATAAATTGCTTAAAAATAAGATTTATTGCAAACAAATAGGTACATATTTAATGAGTTATTTAATTAGAATGTAATTAAACTTAAATATAGACACCATCGATGGTGGGTTAAATGTCTGTCGTAAACGGCTCGTGTATGCCCAATAAATTGGTTCAGCCATTAAAAATAAGTGTTAATCTGAATGTTTGCGGGTGAACACTCGTTTCAATACTGTAGAGCGCCTATAAGTACTAGGTAGTAAGGTCTCAAAATCAAGCCCTTTAGGAATTGGTATGAGATTTCACGTCTGTACCTAAATGTTACGTTAGACATCCGCTCAGTAGGGCTATTTTGTAAAAACATAATTATCATGTTATGATGTTGAACGCAATACCTAATCTGTTCCGACACTTTTCATAGTAACTATTGACTGTTTATGCACATTTTGTAGTTAGATTCCATACGTGACAGGTTGCGAGCCCATCGCCGTTTATAAGAATACTAACTGGTTTCCTCACGATGTTTCCTTCACCGTTTTGAGCACGTGTTTTTATTAAATTCATATTCATATTCATATTCATTTGTTTTGATGCACATATAAATTTTTCGAACAGAAAAATTCATTGAGACACGCTGGGATTCGAACCTACGATCTTCAAAATGAGGTACCTCCCACTTGGCCAACACGGTTTCTTTTTATTATTAATAAAATAAAGCGGGCTTACCTAATGCCGATGCATTTAAACTACAATTACCTATATTGTAACGATCTAATAATTCAGTGTAAACTATACCATACTCTATGTAGAAGACAGAACCTATGAAATACTTTTTAGGTAGGTAACCTTTATGTTCAATTGAAAACTTTTTAAGTCTGACAGATAATAAAAAATGAGACGTTTGTTTTTTGATGGCAATGAAACAGTGGTTTTATTATAACTTATTTACAAATATTTTCCCACAGAAATACTAGGTAGCTAATCCTAATACCTAATATTATAAATGCGAAAGTTTGTGATAAGGCTATATTTGTTCCCTAATCAAAAATAAACGACAAAATGGATTAATATGAAATTTGCTGTAATATGTAGATAAAAAATCAGAATAAATAAAGGGGGAACTTATAATGGATGATTTTGGTATAGATGGCGCTGATGTGCAAAAAAAAAGACATCTTAGACCGATAACATTGAGTTGCGATAGCAACGCATTCTACCAAAAAGGTTTAATCCTACCAAGGTCGGTATTGGAAATTCATTATGTCAAAAAAAACCTGACATGAATTTGACTACCGAATGGTTACCGCATTCTACCAAAATTCGTAATTTATTTTATCAGGACAAGGTTTATAGGGAAAACATTTGTAGTTTCCTGAAAGTGTTTTTTTCTATACGACTATTGAAATTTGGGCAGGACAAAGTCTGTCACGGGTCGGCTAGTACTCTATATAAACTCTACAGAATCTCATACTCTACAGAAAATCGCTATTTATAACAATAATTGATTCGTGAATGGGTAGCTTCACTTGCTCTACTTCGGAACGCTCTTATTGCCAGTTAATAACAAATAGAGCAGCAGATACAGCCTCGGGATAGTACGATTAAAATATCTAACATTGTTATATTGAGGTTACAGATTTGAATAACATCAAAAGCTATTATAAGCTGTGTTGGCCGAGTGGGAGGTACTTCGACTTTCAATCCGAAGGTGGGTTCAAATACCGGCCGTGCCATCAATGGATCTGTTTGAAAAATTCACATGCTTTCACTAATGAAGGAAAACATCGTGATGAAACCAGTTAGTCAGGCTTGCAACATATCTCGTGTGGAATGCTATATAATGTTTGGACGTGTCTCTAGACATCTAAAGGATCTAAGCTCCTTGAGATCTGAGAGGATGTCTACCGTACTTGGGGATTACAGTCGTTATCCTATTTCGTATAATTTTTCACGTCATGTGAGTATATTTGCGACTTAAATTTTATTAGAATGTGGTAAGAAGTTATCCTTTATATTCATATACTACTTTATTGTTATACTATAAAAATACTTTTTCGGCATTTTTTATTTGTTTAGAGATGTGTAGGTCGTCTCTTCAGGGTCAATAATTAATCAAATTCCATTTAGTTTTCATACTTTTATTCATGTTTTATTTATATTTCATAATCCATTATTATCGTTAAACATCCAATTCACTTCCCTCCAAAAACCTCTCTGTCAGAAAGCCTGTCAGAGTGACAGTTGACTTTGCTCAAAAACCAAGCATAGAACCAAACGTGTATTCTACCTACGATAAGCGTACCACTGAATAAGTGCTTTACTTGTATATTTTAGTATGCCGTTACAGATGATTCAAGAGAGCATAATTATAAAATAAGGCATCAACTATGTGATTATGTTCCTTAGTAGACATTTTTGGGTTTATTATAGGACCTCATAAAAACTATCGTAAAAAATGAAAATATGAGTAATGAAATGATTTATTAAGTCGTGGGCGGTGATGTCCGCTCACTTGGTTAACTTTTAGAGCTCTGGTGGCATAGTGGTGAAGCCCATCGCCGCTTATAAGAATACTAACTGGTTTCCTCACGATGTTTTCCTTCACCGTTATGAGCACGTGTTTTGATGCGCATATACATTTTACGCACAGAAAAATAATTGATGCAAGCCGTGATTCGTCCCACGACCTTCGAAATGAAAGTCAGCCACCACGCGGCTATAACAAAAAATAATAAAAGTTTTTTATTTGGAACCAAAACAGATTATAACAGTAAAAATGAAAAAAACCGGCCAAGTGCGAGTCGCACGAAGGGCTACGTACTATCTATAAAAAACGGCAAAAATATCACGTTTGTTGTATGGGAGCCCCACTTAAATATTTATTTTATTCTGTTTTTAGTATTTGTTGTTATAGCGGTAATAGAAATACAAAATCTGTGAAAATTTCAACTGTCTAGCTATGTCTAGCTAGGTAGTCCTGTGACAGACAGACGGACCGCGAAGTCTTAGTAATAAGGTCCCGTTTTTACCCTTGGGGTACGGAACCCTAAAACGATGATATCTACAGTAGTAATGAAACTATCTCGCAGATATCAACGCCCTCCGAGATTAAGCACTTAATGTAAAATTTAATTACACACCCGAACTTCTAGTTTCTATTGACTTCTTGAAGTCAATAACAACCAGAAACGTCTCCATCTTGCTAATTAGCACTACAAATGTCAAACTATTTCGAAATGTCATGTTTGCTTGCGATTACAATTTATGTTGAGCGGCAGCGCGGCAAATTGCTGGCACATTAAGAAGAGGTTGTAGTCATGGACACACCACGACTATAAAATCACTGCGAATAATGATTCAATGAATGGGATCACGACTGCGTGTTTCCCAAGTACGGTAGACATTCTCTCAGATCTCCAGGCTCTCATATCTTTGAGTATAGGGGTTTCAAACGTTATATTTATTGGCACACGCGCAACTTTTTCAGTAGCTAGCATAACGTGACAGGTTGCAAGCCTATCCTTATTTAGGTAATAATAAAACTCTGCCGCAGCTTTGTTAAAATCCTACTTCCTACTATCCTACTAATATTATAAATGCGAAAGTTTATGAGTGAGTGTGTGTGTGTGTGTGTATGTGTTTGTTAGTCATTCACGCAAAAACTACGGAGCGGATTAAAATGAAACTTTACAGTAATATAGCTTATACATCAGAATAACACACAAGCTAATTCTTAACCAGGCGGGCGAAGCCGCTGGCGGAAGCTTGTAATATTATAAATACGAAAGTTTGTGGGTGTGTGTGTTTGTTACTCTTTCACGCAAAAACTACTGAACGGATTTAGATAAAACTTTACATTAATATAGCTTATACATCAGATTAACACATAAATTCAAATTCAAATTCAAAAATCATTTATTTCAATAAAATCACAAGGATCACTTTGAAACGTCTTAGGAACTAGGTAAAGCTACGCCGATTCCACGCGACCAAGCCTAGAAGAATCAGGCAACAAACACGGCTTGGGGTCTACCTTTTTTTTAATGATCCTTTTCTTAAAGCTATGTAGACCTCCAGTGTGATGCCAATCGAACAAGGTGAAGGCTCAAACAAGAATAATTATTAAAAGTACTACTCAAGTACGTCAACAATAAAAAATAATAATAATAACAATAACTAAAGAGCCTCCGCACAAATTCAAAAAGCAGCACACGCTACACTTGATTTAGAAATAAAACTTAAAGATAAAATAACTATTTGCTTAAAAATAATTAAAGTAGACAAATGTTACACAAATAAGCTTATAAAATAGGCTTATAATGCAGTCATAATAGTATTATAGCTGGTCTCTCCAACGTCTGGGCCTGGATATATTCTCAAGGAAATACGACCATTACTTAAAGACTTTCTTGTTGACTATTTCATAGTGATTTCACTTACATAGGGTATCAGTTTTAGCAAAATAATTTCTTAGCAAGTAGCTACATGCTAGTGTAAGTAGGATATTAGTAGTGTCTGACCTAATAAATATCAAAGTTTTGGGTCTTGTGTTGGATGTCGGAGAAGGATGATCTAACATCTTAATTTCCGTGTTCTATTGACTCGTGTTTAACATACCTATAGATTGCCTATTACATGGAAAACTAAGGCCATTGAAACATTTCAATGGGTCCATATAGGTCCATATATGTTCAAGGTTTTGTGGCAAAGAGGACTTTATTGCAGACATTTATATAAAACTAAAAAAAAATAGGGTCACGTCTATAATCCCAAGTACGGTAGACATCCTCTCATATCTCCAGGCGCTTAGATCCTTTGAGAATGTCTAGTCCCCATCTAGCCCCAAACTAAGCAAAGCTTGTACTATGGGAACCAGATAACTAATAGAATACTATTTTTTTTTTGTAAATTATACATATAAACACCCAGACACAGAACAAACATAAGTTTATTACACAAATATTTGCCCTGGGTGAGAATCGAACCCACAACCTACAACGCAGAAGGCAGAGTTACTACCAAAAGAGCTGTGAGGCCAGTCTGCTGTAAAATTGTTAAGTCATATGTCAAATGTAATTAAAATTCCCTCTAAATACTTTCAGCGATTATTGTGCAAGCCGGTCTTATGGCTCAAACGAGGATTATGTTAGAAAATCTTGGGCTGATAAAAGACTTATCTGTTTAGGATCGCATCGCGTAACAGAGTAATTATATGCACGAGTATGTCCATGTGAAATACCTCATCGCACTTTATAGTATGACACCCGACTGATTGTTTTTCATCTCAATACGTATACTTGTTTGTAATACAAGATTTCTTAGAACGACGAACCACTGTAAATATTTCAACTTATTTAGATAAGATAAGATTTTTAATGAGCCTAGCATTTATTTTTAGAGTTCCGTACCCAAAGGGTAAAAACGGGACCCTATTACTAAGACTTCGCTGTCCGTTTTTCTGTCCGTCTATCCGTCAGTCCGTCTGTCTGTCACAGGATTGTATATCATGAATCGTGATAGCTAGACAGTTGACATTTTCACAGATGATGTATTTATGTTGCCGCTATAACAACAAACACTAAAAACAGAATACAATCAAAAGAAAAAAAAGAAAGAAAAGAATTTGAATCAATATTTAAGTCTCCCATACAACAAACGTGTTTTTTTGCCATTTTATATAAATTATAGTACGGACCGGTTTTTTTATTTTATTTGTTATCACCTATTTATTATTTTTAATTGATGAACCTCCTCTGGTTTTCCTGCACCTCATTAAAGCTTCTCGTGTTATGAACAAAAATAATTATCGAAATAAAACACGTGCTCATAACGGTGAAGGAAAACCTCGTGAGAAACCCATTAGTATTCTTATAATCGGCGATGGGCTTGCAAACTGTCACGTAAGGAATGTTAACTGCAACATGTGAGGATGT
The DNA here is from genome assembly GCA_912999785.1 of Hydriomena furcata. Lineage (NCBI taxonomy): Eukaryota > Metazoa > Arthropoda > Insecta > Lepidoptera > Geometridae > Hydriomena > Hydriomena furcata. Next base: position 2,280,754 of record OU538831.1, on the reverse strand, counting down.
GCTAAATGCAATGTTTGGACGTGCCTCTTCCCTTAAGACATCTATAAAGATCTGAGCGCCTGGAGATCTGAGAGGATGTCCACCGTACTTGGGGACTACAGTCGGGATCCTATTTTTTATTTTTATTTTTTTATTATAAAATAACGAATTGTGATCCTTATGATTTCATTGAAATACTTATTGAATTTGAACTACAAAGGCTCTTTTCGTGTATATTTCTTCAAACTTTTTGATACTGGGACATCTTTTTTTATCATATTCAAGTAACGGAAATAGGCAAGTCCGAAATGATTGGTACAAGTAATATAAATTTTGTGACGAAAATAGAAAGTTTTTTACTTACGAATGAATATCATGAGTTTCTAGTATCGTTAATTATTTTTGCACATCGTGAGATTACTTATAGGAAATGAAAATATATTCATTTGGTAGCTACGAGTATCAATAAAAAGGGTGTAACTGTAAATCCTTTGAAGTCAAACCCGATGGAAACTAATCCTACTCAGAAAAAGACACATTTCCAATATACTTTTTAATTTTAAGTTTTGTTGAATATGTTTAAAAATACATTTCCAATTAATATTATAAATAGTCATAAGAGTATTTTAAGACTCTAATTATGTAGCTGTCTCTCTATAAACTAGGTACAGTGATATGAAATGGGATTGTATCACTTTCGATTTATTTAAAAACAAAAATGTTGAATAACCACGTGTTTTTTACGTCGGAAAAAACATTTTTTTATTGATAAAAGAAATGAAAATAGTATGCGTTATGTTGTCAAAAAAAACTTCGGTATTGAGTTGTAGAAGACTACGAATGTGCTACGGTCTACGACAATAATGCTACGCGGCTACGAAAAATGCCATGGTAAAAATGTAGTTTCCAAGCACCAAAAACCAGTTTATTTTATTTTCTTGACTTGAAATAAACGACTATGACTAAAGACAATGGTAGCAATTCTGTTGTTACCACAAACTGACTAAAATTTTGTATTATCACGTTTAAAAAAAAACTAACAATCATGTTTCGAACAATTGAAAAGTCAAGGGACGATATTCCTCTTCTAGTTTTATGAAGGAACTGTTAATGCTACTTGAATATAATTTAAATGGGACCAATTACGATTCTCTATACAATAGAAAACAAATCATCGAAATCGGATGACCAAGTACAAAGATATGCGCGGTCATATATGATTACATAAATAAAAAACCGGCCAAGTGCGAGTCGCGCACGAAGGGTTCCGTACCATTATCTATAAAAACGGCTAAAAAATCATGTTTGTTGTATGGGAGCCCCCCTTAAATATTGATTTTATTCTGTTTTTAATATTTGTTGTTATAGCAGCAACATAATCTGTAAAAAAAAACAACTGTCTAGCTATCACGATTCATGAGATACAGCCTTGTGACAGATAGACGGAGAGACGGACAGACCGACAGCGAAGTCTTAATAATAGGGTCCCATTTTTACCTTTGGGTACGGAACCCTTAAAAGAACCAAAATAAATAAATATACATGTCCAATTAATTACCTCCTTTTTTTCGTAAGTCAAAAATTTGTATTTGACGCTACTGTGTAAGGGGTATAAAGGTCATGGCATTTTTCTGGCCAGCTGCTGTTTCTTGAGCCATATTTCGCTTTGTGAGGATGAGCACTTTAATTGCGGGTTCTAACTACCTTCTTTGACAAGCTTCACAGCTCTGTAGTAACACTTCCTCCTGCGCTGTAGATAGGTTCGATTTCCATACGGGCAAACGTTTGTGTGATGAATATGGATGTTTGTTCTGTATTTGGGTGTTATAAGTATGCATTTACAAAAAAAAAGAATATAAGTATTGTATCAGTTATCTGGTTCCCATAGTACAAGCTATGCTTAGTTTGGGGCTAGATGGCGCTGTGTGTAAAGTCTGCCAATATAATAATATATAACAATACAATATGAGTATGTATTTATAAAAAATAAGTATATAAGTATTCTAATTGTTATTGTTAGAAGGTTATGATGAAAAACATTTTTGGAAAATTCAGCGTAAAATTGTTTTTTTTTTTTTGAAAAACGGGATTATTTTAGATATCAACGCCTGTCGGGACCATCGACCGACTGCGTGGTCTATGGTCGAGACAGCTGCTAGTAAATAAATAAATATATCGGTGGACATTTTATACGCCAGCTAGCCCCAAAATAAGCAAAGCTAGTACGGGCGAACCAATGTAAAAAGTGAAGTTTCCACAACGCCAGCAATTCTTCAAAGATTATACATGCGAATAACTCGCAAATCCTTCATTGTACGCGTAGCTCAAATAAACACAGCAACAATCATTTAAGCTTATGAAACCTGTTACATAAATGTTACCAATTTTTGATCATATTTAATTCAATTAGAGCAGCTTTTGTCCGCGGCTTTGTTCGCGGGGTATCTGTATAAAAACTCCTATATGCTTTTCTAGGACATAAGCTATTTTATATTCTAAAAAGTTATTTTACTAAAATTCTGAAATAAAATAAATTAACAAATTATTTTTAGTTTTCATACAACAAAAAGGTCCAGTTACCGGAGAACTTTGGTTAGAGTTTACCCCATGAGGCCTAAGAGTGGAAGGTGACAGCATAAATTAGTCACCACCAGTGTGTCAGTTTCTGCTGCAAGCGCCTATTGCGGTCACTTCGAGAACCATAATTCTTCATACAATAATTATGTTTAAAAAACTAAAAACAAAACCGACTTCATACATGTTGTTATAAATGGACTTGAATAAGTCCAATACCAAATTTCATCCCCTATTTTTTCACCCTTATAAATAGTATTTTTCCACAAATTTAAATGAGACCACACGGGAACCAAATAAAAAAAAGAATCAACAAAATCGGTTCACTCAGTCAAAAGTATTGAGGTAACAAACTTCAAACATAAAAAACAGTCGAATTGAGAGCCTCCTCCGTTTTTTGAAGTCGGTTAAAAATAGTTTCTCACCTTCCACTGTGACGTAAGCCGTGACGTCTACACTGCCACTACCACTCGAGGCTGAGAATTCCTATAAACAAGACTCCAAATACTCACGCTAACATATAAAACAGTCACGTATTTTTCCAAATCCCTAATGGTTGGAACCTGGTGAAAATTCAACTGTCATTTAGGCCACAGACTAACTTATGACGTTGAGTTAAAGTTATCCCGCAATATTTTGTTTCCCACGCTGATACCATTATATTTTTACAATAACTTTAGCGTGTAGATAAGTAACTCTAACGTGAATTCTTTGCTCCGACGAAAAGGGGTAATTTTGACAGCTGACTAGGACGGCATAAAAGGCAATTTACGGCACTGCATCTTGAATCAATAGGTAGCTTGTTTGGTGCATCTGGTACATTTATTTTAACATTTCTGTTCAATGATTCCGTTGTTTTTGAACGAACTGTTTAAATAACTGCTATCCTAGTAGTGCCTATTAGGATTTCATAAAAGTATGGTGGTCGTAACTGTGTTTTTTCGAGTAACGTTATCGAGCCTCATGCTCGATAACGTTCTCTATGAAGCATAAACATTTACATTATAAACAATCCAAGCCTTCGTTTCAAGCTACTATTTTAAGTCTTATTTCGAGTTATCTAAACTTATTTCTATATCCAGTTCCGTTATGGCTGAAGCGACCGACCCTGATGCCTAATATGATGCAAAAGCTCTGCCGATGCCGGAGTTTCACATCTCGCCGCCCTGTTTTGATATCCGAGCCTTCCACTGATTGTGCGGCCCGCTATATAAACGCAGGCTGGTCGCGGCGACAAGCAGACACCTGTGCGCTGTGGTCAGTGGTGGTTGCAAAGGAATATACACTGTGAGTATTAACATTTATCATACCAGTCATAGGTACTTTGATTTGATATGAAATGCAGATTGAGTTAAAAATATTTTTTATAAATTCATAGCAAAATCATAAACTTAAAAAAAAAAAAAAACATTTACTTATCTATTATTATCCAAAATAATAATGTATTATATTTTAGTAAAGATTTTCCATTATTTAATTCTAAAATAATATTATGAATCAACATTAAATTTAAAATTAATAAAACTCGGTATAAAGCTTATTATATACGAGTGACGCTTTATTTTAAGGTGTTTTTTTTTGTTTTTAATTTTAATTTTTTTTTATTTATTGTACAGATATAAATAAAAAAAAATACATTTAATTATCTATTATTATCCAAAATAATAATGTATTATATTTTAGTAATGATTTTCCATTATTTGATTCTAAAATAATATTATGAATCAGACATTAAATTTAAAATTAATAAAACTCGGTATAAAGCTTATTATATACGAGTGACGCTTTATTTTACGGTGTTTTTAATTTTTATTTTTTTTATTTATTGTACAGATATTATGTTAAATTTATTTTGTATAGAAATATCTTATTTTAAATTTTGTTTATTTTTAACCTTCAATTTCAAATGAAACAGTTTTTCGATATCATTTGTGTAATTAATTACTTATAGCTATAATTAACTTTACATCCGTTTTAGATGATTTATTCAGCGTTAGGTTTATTATTATAATAGCTATCCGACAGACGTAGTCCTATCCAATTTCAATAATCCCATAAAAAAAGCGCTTTTAGTTTTTCCCGATTATTACAATTATATGCTGGCTTTTATTAAAAAAAATCATAAGAAACTTCTCCAGCAATAACAAACATAACTAAAAAGGATTAGCAAAAACGGTCCAGCCGATCACGCGTGATGCGTGACCAAGGGAAATAGGGATTCATTTTTATATATATTTATAAGATATGTAAGAATAGCTGCGTAAATAAATAAATGAATAATTTCATTATTCATTTCTCCCAGCAGTGCCAGTCCAAACATCACCTGTCAGTGTAGGTAGTAACTATCAGAAATTACGAGATATCTCTCTCAGACCCGGAACAAAATTAAATGCAAAACTATTCGAAATTTAATGAAAGACATGACTATTTGACATAAATTCCCAAGTACTCAAAACATCAAAAGGATTTGAACGCCTGGAGATCTGAAAGGATGTCTGCAAATATTGAGAAAAACATGATCAGTTTAACAAAAAAAATTAAACCTTCATTTTGAAACAAAAGAGGTACTTCTTTGCTTGTGTACTAGTTCCAGAAAACACGATCAAAATGACAAAACAAAATAAAGTTTATCTTGAAACAAAAGAAGGAACAATTTTCTCTTCTCGACTAATTCCAGAAAAACTAAAACACGAAAACACAAAAAAAATAACTAAATGCTCTCCTTACAACAAAAGATGTAATAATATTCTCTACTTATGTACTAGCTCCAGAATAATTAGGTACGTTTAAAAACTTTAAAAAAATACCATCGAAATGACAAGAGATTTTGGTTTTTATGTTTTATAAAGGAACTATTAATCCTACGTGAATATAATTTAAATGGGACCAACATGGAACTATTCTTTACAAAATAGAAAAACCCGTCGAAATTGGATTACTAACTAGGTGATGAAAAAGATGATGCGCGGTCATATAAAAAATCAAATAAAAATATACAGCTATACATGTCGAATTTACAACTGAATTTTTTTTGTCGGTTAGCAGATCAGCTCGCTGTCACCATTTATTGCATTGTCACCGATGTTACATAAGTATGCAAAATTTCAGCTCAATCATTACATGCAGACATACATTGCAAGTTAAGATGATAAGTGAAATTTTTGACTTTTTGTATGGGCTGAGTCTACCCGGATAAGACGGAAAAAGTGATAAAACCGCATTATCTTGAAAACCATAAAACTTGAAAAGAAACTGTCTTTAATTTAGATAGCTAGTATTATTATCTAACGAATTATATAAAAACTAGCGACTCGCCCCGGCTTCGCACGGGTTTAATACATATAAACCTTCCTCCTGAATCACTCTATCTATTAAAAAAAACCGCATCAAAATCCGTTGTGTAGTTTTAAAGATATAAGCAAACATACATACAGACGCGGGAAGCGGAAAGCGACTTTGCTTTATACTATGTAGTGATGAACTGTTTAGCTATTCATAGTTTTGATTAAAAACGAAACTAGTGTTTTTGAAGAGCCAACTTTGGAAAATAAATCTATCGAGAAAAGTTTCACCAATCGTGATTCTGTATGTAATTTATCTAGATTATATCCTTAAGTTATCTTTGTCATAAAAAACAAAACTGTATGTTTTACGGTTATTGAGAAAAAACGATTCTGCATTCATCAAACACATTAATTACTCGCCTTAATCAGAGTATTTACTAAGAAGTTCCGTTGCGAGTGTCTGTTGAACAGTTCCGGACTCCATCATCAGATCAGCTCGCTGTCACCATATTATTGCATTATCACCGAAGTTACATTAGTATGTAAATTTTCAGCGCAATCGTTACATACATACATACATTGCAAGTTAAATAAAAGCTTGTAAAAACACGACCGAATTGTCAAAAAAAATGAAAGTCTTATCTTGAAACAAAAGAAGTAACAATTTTCTCTGCTTATGAACTATTTCCATCTTACAGAAAGCGTTTATCCGAACAAAGCATTAGCATGTCTCTAACTGTTGAGATATCTATTATATCATCTCGCTATGAAAGACCGGCATTTTTATACGTAGAAGCTTTTCTTACGAGAGATAGGGAAGCTGTGTTCCCGTCAGGAGTGCTAAGTAACGGGGACGGGATGATATCTAGATTGTTGTCGGTAGATGTTTATCTACATCACTATTATAAGTTATTTTATTTAAGTTTTGTTATGAATAATTAATAAATAAATATCGCCTCTTACAAAACCTTTGCTTAACCTAAGAGACAGATAAATACTTTATTCTACACAAGCTGACCCCGCGAACTTCGTATCGCTTTAGAATTAACAAATGTTGTCTTCCGTTCCCGTTCCCGTTCCCGCAAAATTTTTAGCAATTTTTTACACCTTGCACACTGTGAAATTTTGCCTCAATTGTGGTCATGTATATTTAATCACTTCATCCTATAGATCTAGGAAAGAACTAAAACTTCTGGGAAGTAACCATAATCTTTTTATGTTTAGTTTTGGAATTATTTAGAAACTCGAGAAAACTCCATAGAAATCAAAGAATTGTATTATTTCGCTTGAAATAATCAATTTAGCAATTTTTATAATGGGATCTTATGAAAAGCTGTTAAACTTACTAATTCAGATAAAAAAAGTAAAAAAAAAAACGCAAATCAGAACGAAAATAATTATTTTTACGAAATTTCAAAAAAAAATTTTTTTTGGTGAGTCCCATTGATTCCGCATTTTATTTAAACGAGAAAAGTTTAACATTATAGTCCACTATATTATAAAAAAAAATCAGGCGTGATTGATGCGGGACTCCAGAGTTATTTAATTTTAAATTTTGAGGTTAGGGTTGTCACTTTTTTTACTGTAATATTTCTTAGATAACTTTGACTCCTAATTTACTACTATTTTCGATGTAAAATTAAATGTTATGATTTTTTTCGACTCCTTTCACGTCAGAGTTAAAAATATAATAGGAAATTCTATTAATCATATATTTTAATCATACATTGCACATCACAATGAATATTAAACAACAACGCCAACAAGGATGTAGAGGGGGAGGGCGCTACTGTTGTCGCTGTTGGTGGCAGTATCAATTCGTCGGGTAACGGATAAAATAAACGTAATCGCAAGTCGCATTTAATATTCATTATAAATAATACTTACGTGTCGTTTACAAAAAATGCACATCACCTTCGATGTTTTTTCTCATGTATTCATTACAATAATACATTGTATTGTATACTTTCTTCGATGAAGGACAGCAGCTGTTCACTGTACATCACTAAATTTATTTATTGCGATTACAAACTGTCATTTACATTAACTCTGTACGGAACCTTCGGTGCACGAGTTAAACTCGAACTTGTCCAGTTTTTTTATTATATTCATTTAGTAGTTTCAGAGCTTATCCATAATGAACAAAATAGATCTTACTTCTTCATGAAATCTGTATAGAATTATTAAATTTTAACTAAAAAAAATAATTGAAAATAAGTGTTTGAAATTTGACAACCCTATTTCCATAGAAATTCTATGGAAACTTTAGAAATGTAATATCTCCCAAGTCCCACTGTTTACGTATTTGATTTTTTTGTGAGATGTATATAAATGTAATGTGCATGTTTTGCATTTAAATCCAAATGCGGAATCCAAAGGATTATGAAGATAAACAAAATTTAGTGTAAATACAAAAAAATGCTGTTTCTCTTTGTGTATCGTAGATACAACACTTAAACTTCGTATGGAGTTAGGTATTATGTCGTTACAATAGTAAATAATTAAATAGAGTATATAATGTTATTATTTTAGAAAATAGAAATAATATTATTTTTTGCTGACGTCAGCATATTCTTTAATAACTTTAAAACTAAACATAAAAAAGGCATGCTTCCTTTACAAATGTTTTATTTCTGATTTGGATCTATACGATGGACGGATAAAAAGTTAAGTTTAGTTAAGTTTAATTGTACTGTTTGTTTTCCAAATAAATAAATAAAAAAAAATAAAATATAGGCGACCGCGATTGAGGTAAAATTCCACACCGTGCCTTGCTTCAAACTATCGTCATTCTTATAAAGAATTTATTACATTTTTAAATAAAAAATAGCATATGTTACTCAGGGATAATGTAGCTTGATAATGGTGAAAATTTTTTTTAAATCGGTTCAGTAGATTTTGAGTTTATCCATTACAAACATACATAAAAACAAAAAAACAAAAAATCAAAACTTTTCTCTTTATAATATTAGTATAGATAAACCGTTTATTAGAAAATTAAAATGTTGTTAAGTGCTGAAAACCAGCTCTCACACGATATATAAAAAAAAATTGTATCACGAATGTAATCCCCCAGTACCTATGGTAGATATACTCTCAGCTCTCAAGGCGCTTAGATCCTTGAGAATGTCCAAAGTTGGTGGTACGTCCACATTTTGCTGCAGTTAGCAAAATGACGTATGGAGTTAATATGAAGGCTTTATTAACCTACTAGCCGACCCGTGACAGACTTTGTCCTGTCAAATTTTGACTGATTGTTTTTAGTCTGTGATGTCATATTTGTTGCACACCAGCGCCATCTATGCCAAAATCATCCCTTTTGCGTTTTTTTATCATTTAGGGGTTGTTTTTCGGATTTTAAGATACCCTATTATTTATTGTGATTTTTTATCTACATACTACAGCAAGTTTCATCTTAATCCGTTTTGTCGTTTAGGCCTGATTGTGGAACAAACATACATTTCTTTTCACAAACTTTCGCATTTATAATATTATTAGGATAGGATTAGGATTTTTGTGTGACAGAGATTTAGCTACTCGTATAAGGTAAAAGTGGTAATTTTTGTTATAATCAAATGACTTCCTAACCTAAAAGTACTTATATTCGGGAAACCTTAAAAAAATATATATCAAAATGGAATCACAACTGTTATTCCCAAGTATAGTAGACATCCTCGCCGATCTCCAGACACTGAGATTCCTGAAGCTGTCTTAAATGTCAAGTAAATGTAGTTATAGGGAATAATTACGTTTTAAAAACTAAAAAGAAAACGGTCGAAAATTTCTCAACTATTAGTCTAATTAACTATTAATCCTACTTAGGTAAATACGATTAAAATGGAACCAACTTTGGACATTCTCTACAAAATAAAAAAACATTCAAATCGGATCACTGTAAAAAGTTTGCAAGAACGTACACAAACAAAAATATTTTGATTAAATTCGATTTTTTTCAAATTTTTTTTTTTTTTCGAAAAATCCATTTGTATTTGACTCAGATTCGAACTCACGACAAGCAGAGCAAAAGTCGAAGTGTGTGCTGGTTATTGAAGAGAAATAAGAGAAAAATCAGTTTTTAGGGTTCCGTAACCAAAGGGTATAAACGGAATCCTATTACTAAGACTTTTCTTTCCGTCTGTCTGTCCGTCTGTCTGTCACAAGGCTGTATCTCATAAACCGTGATAGCTAGATGTACTTTTGTTGTTGCAACAAAAACAAATACATAAAACAGAATAAAATTAATATTTAAGTGGGGCTCCCATACAACAAACGTGTTTTTTTGCCGTTTTTTATAGATAATGGTACGGAACCCTTCGTACGCGAGTCCGACTCGCACTTGGCCGGTTTTTTCTAGTTCTTTTGATTGCAAGTTATTTTTGTCAAAGTCATAATTAATAGGTAGATATTTTGATTTTAAGAAATGACGTAGGTTTCGCCTCCTCATAGATTGCTAATATAACCTCCCTTCCTACTCCGAGTTTTGTCTAAAGCGGTGGGCGTCTACCTGATATGATATAGTTTAACAACTCTTGCAGCCGTCATAGTTTCCAGTTACAATTAAACTGAGCTCGAATTTAATTAATATCCGAATCAAATCATCTCTTTGATATTTAGATAACTCTGCCTATTAAACACTTAAAACAAAGCTCTCTTTAGCTTCACGTCTCTACATATTATAATAGTTTAGTAATTAATCCATCTCATAGGTATATACCCCAGTAATAGTCATATTTTCGATAGTTATCGCCTGTTTTCCATACAACCAGTTACATGTATTTACACATAAAATCACGTCTGTTTCCCAGAGAGGTATGCAGAGAGGGCTTTCCACTTGCTACGATCCTGACATACTTATTTTGCTTCATTCACTCTCATCACATTCCTCATGCATGCTCGTCGGTTTAGAGTACTCTTGACCTGGCCTTTTTCGAAACGTCACCAATTTGGTCCAGGAAAATACGCCGAGGTCTTCCTTTTCCAACGTTCCCATTCACACTCGCCTTATATACCTGTTTTGTCAATTTTTCTTCATTCATTCTCTCTCTCTTCTCTCTTCATTATAATTATTTAAGAAGACCTCTTAGCAGTTGTTTGCTGCCCACTAATCTATACTAATATCTATACTAATATTATAAAGAGAAAAGTTTTGATTTTTAGATTTTTTGTTTTTTTGTATGTTTGTAATGGATAAACTCAAAAACTACTGAACCGATTTCAAAAATTCTTTCACCATTACCAAGCTTTCGCCAACGGGAACGGGAACGGGAACGGGAACGGGAACGGAAGACAACATTTGTTAATTCTAAAGCGATACGAAGTTCGCGGGGTCAGCTTGTGCTCTATAAAGGCACAGGAGTAAGCCTAAGTGTAATAATAATATAATAATAATGTTTATTTCATAAAAACAGTGGTCCTGGTACATTATGTAGCACTTATTGAAATATACCGCCCATACGCTCCCATGAAATTGCGTACCTACGCCTCGCCATGCCACAAAACTCGAGCCATTTCAAAGAAAATTCAAATCTTAGTAGTATTTTTGATATCTAAATCAAAATATGTATGCTCACATATTTTGATTTAGATATCAAAAATCCATTAAATAATCTAGCTATTTTTATTTAGATTATAGATATCTATCTATAGACAAAAGCCAGAAAAATCACATATTTACAAGTTTCATATTGATATAATACATACGAGTACTTTAACGTTGACTTAGAAAATCTAGGCCAATATATCCTAACCATTAAAAAGTAGACTTCGAAATGAAAGGCCATAGGTTTTTAAATGTGCAGTTTGTACAACAAAATAAAAAGTCTACAATACATCTATTAAGCTTAAGGGGCTCCCAGTCTACGATTGCTCTTTTACGAAACGAAAAAAGAAATACTTCTGAACAAGCCACATTTCCTATTTTTATAAGTATATTACTTCAGGTTCCTACCTAGATTTCTATTAAGCTGAAAACATAATAGCAGAAACTTTTCACGATAAAGATATTATTTCAAAATGATACGTTTTAGAATTTATGATCGAAATATTTTATATACCTACTATTAAAATCAACTTGTGATTTATTGTTAATTTATTGTAGATCTAGATTTCTATTAGAATCGATTTTTGATAAGTAATTATACATAATTTATATCATTAATTTATTCGAAAAGCTAAGGCGGACCACGCGCCGGTAGGATTATTTATCGAAGTGATTAAAGATGGGTACATCTTTATTCACATATACTATACATTATAAAATAGGAGATGTGGCTTGTTCACAAGTATTTATTTTTTCGTTTCGAACAAAAATAATCGTCGACTGTGAGCGCCTTAAGCCGATAAAAAGCTGGGGAAAGATAAAGATGGATGACCCTTATCGCAAACACATTGTAAAACACAGAATCACAAATACGACTAATGTGAGTTTCTGGTTCTCTTTGTAAGAAAATTGTACAAATACACGCATTGTTAATGTTTCAAATCTCAATAATCAAACGTATCTATCTACAAAACAATAACAAGGTAAAATTTGTATTTTTGTTTGTCTATACTAATATTATAAAGAGGAAAGATTTGATTGTTTGTTTGTTTGTATCGAATAGGCTCCGAAACTACTGGACCGATTTGAAAAATTCTTTTACCGTTAGAATCCTACATTATCTTTGATGAACATAGGCTATAGAATATTTTCAAAAACGTTAGGGACCCGTATGAAAACTTCAATAATGTAACCCGACGTGTGAAAAAAATACCAATAAAAATCCTTATAACGCGTTTGATGCGGAAATTATTGACAATAGAGCAAAGTAATGTACTACAGTTTTATAGAAAACATCAATATCTACAAAAAAATATATAATACCATATATGTCTAACTATTGGCAATCTGTATGAAAACTTCGATAATGTAACACAAGGTATAAAAAAATTACATATAAAATCATTATTACACCCGTGCGACGCCAGGGCGGACTGTAATGGATAAATCAAAAACTACTAAACCAATTTCAAAAATTGTTTCACCTATCTAAAGCTACAATATCAGCGAGTTATTAAGCTGAAGCATCCTGAGGCTATAATTATTGAGGTAATTACGAGTATTTTAAGCATGGAATAAATTATAAGGAAACTGCCACTGCGCAATTATGGGAATATTTAGTAACGTAAACAAAAATAATTTACGCTCAATCGCATGTTGCGTTACAATAAAGGAAGCTACAGAATAATATTGTTATAACAAAATTATTTTAGGCTACATTGTTATCTAAATAGATAAAACTCTTGCGTTACTGACTGACTATCAATGCACAGCTTAAACCACTGGTCTTAGAAACTTGAAATTTGTAGGGGGTATTTCTATTGGTGTACTAAAAAAAATTTTTAAATTTAGGGAGTGAATAAATGAATGAATGAAAATGCTTTATTGTACATCATTAAAACAAAATAATAAAGAGAGAAACTTAAACTAGAAGAAACACTGTACAATGGGTGGTCTTATCGCTAAAAAGCGATCTCTTCCAGACAACCTTAGGATGGAATGAATAGAACGATGATTGGAAGATTGATCGAGGTGCTCTACTAAAAATATTTAATATGAATGCAATCAAATAAATAATTATATAGCTAAAATCACCGAGCCGCCCCGGCTTCGCACGGGTTTAATACATATAAACCTTCCTCCTGAATCACTCTATCTATTAAAAAAAACCGCATCAAAATCCGTTGTGTAGTTTTAAAGATATAAGCATACATACAGACGCGGGAAGCGGGAAGCGACTTTGCTTTATACTATGTAGTGATATCCCTATATAAATATAATCTGTGATACATAATCCATAATATATATACAGTCAATTTAGAGTTAGGAGTCTCTTCAATATAAATGGACAAATGATTCATAAAACCTCCGAGTTCATGAATTAAAATAAAATTACTTGAACTTAAAATAAGTAGTTTCAAACTGATTAGACTTGCCACAAACAGCGTAAGTTTGTTTGCACTTTGCACTATCTGCTATTTTATTAACTATCTTAATTAGAATAAGATAATAGTTCTTCCAACTACTTTCGCCATCATAAAACCCATTAATTTATGATTTAAAAGTTTATTTATCTTCTTTTTACCTTTTATTTATTTATCCCAACTTTCCGACTGTGTTACAACAATTTAAGATTGCTAAAAAGGCGATAAGGTTTCATCTGATAAAGATGAGGCCTGAATCATTTTCAGGCCTCATCTTTATCAGATGAAAGAAAAACACATTTATCGCTATTATTTTTCAAATTTGACGGTTTTTGTATAGGCAGAGAGAACTATCCAAATAATAGTGAAAAACTCTATTAAAACGATTTTGACATTATCAAAGCGATATAAAAGTGTTCCGATATATTCGGCCAAACCGTACCTACTCTTAGAAATCGTTGTAGTAGAATGTATAACGTGTGGCCACACTGCTAGCCTAGCGCGGTGGCGGTGACAAGCGCGACATAATAAACGCGCCATTACTGCAGTGTGGCCGCAAATGCGCGTTTCATATGTTTGTAACTTCGCGCCCGTCGTCGTCATCGCGCTAGACAGTGTGGACGTGAAAATATAGTTGGAAACGATGTGTCTTTTGTCCCGATATCGTTGATCGTTTTCAAAAGTAAACCCCCTGGAAACATGGAACCATCTACCAACATTTTTAAGTTTATATAAAACTAGCTGACCCGTGCCCGCTTCGCTGTGCGTAAGACATTTCTAATACCATCGTTGACTTTTTTGTAGACGTTTTTCAGGTGTACAATACTGTAGTACATTATTTTGATATATCTCGTGGGGTTCAGCCAGCATTTGCAATGTAAGCGCAAAAAAATGTGTTTATTTACGACATCATATTGAAACCTCTAAAATTATCAGTGTTTCTCTACTATATTATGCATGTATTATACATATAAACCTTCCTCCTGAATCACTTTATCTATTAAAAAAAACCGCATCAAAATCCGTTGTGTAGTTTCAAAGATATAAGCAAACATACATACATACATACGCGGGAAGCGGAAAGCGACTTTGTTTTATACTATGTAGTGATAGTGATAATCGAGTCTCGAATGAAAGTAGGTTACGATTCTTGTATCCATAGTTATTTATTGGAAATACCAGTCCATAAATAACAGAGATCTCTACCGTTACTTGCTATAATACCGTTATTGTTATTTTAATTTGAGGGGTACCTCTCAAAACATTCAATATTCTTAACAAAGAGGTAACAATTGTTCTAAAATTCGGTTCAATAAAATCAGGATCAGGGGCCTTACCATAACGTACTGTTATACTATTTTAATATTACTTTAAGAGCTCGTAGTAAGCTCCCAGGGTTCTAAGAACCAAAATAATCACTACATAGTATAAAGCAAAGTCGCTTTCCGCTTCCCGCGTATGTATGTATGTTTGCTTATATCTTTAAAACTACACAATGGATTTTGATGCGGTTTTTTTTAATAGATAGAGTGATTCAGGAGGAAGGTTTATATGTATTAAACCCGTGCAAAGCCGGGGCGGGTCGCTAGTAATATTTAATGATGAAAAAGCTGCAATTTTCTTGTAATCTTTAACTCATTAGCTACGAACCTTAGTTATATAAAAATTTTAGCATTAGAAGCCGAAAAGATGAAATAAAATAGAAAACCGGCCAAGTGCGAGTAGGACTCGCGCACGAAGGGTTCCGTACTATTATGCATAAAAAAAACGGCAAAAAAGCACGTTTGTTGTATGGGAGCCCCACTAAAATATTTATTTTATTCTGTTTTTAGTATTTGTTAGCTACTTTATCTACTTTAGAGGCAATAGAAATTCATCATCTGCAAAAATTTCAATAATCTAACTATCACGGTTCATGCGATACAGCCCTGTGACAGACAGACGGACAGACAGACTTACTAATAGGATCCCGTTTTTACCCTTTGTGTACGGAACCCTAAAAATCACTATCAATCCTACGTTTTAGAACTGTCACGCTGTTAACGCTAGTTTAGACTTTGACGTAAACAGAATAAAACTGAAATAAAAAAAAATTGCTATCACTACCTTCATTTCCTGATTAGTGCTACTCAGCCAAGATGAAACTTGTAAGCACAATACTCTATACTTGTCTATTAGCCTCTTTGAGACATCACATGAAGATCTTAAGGCGCTCCCTGTCGACGATTGTTTTTGTTCAAAATTCAGAAGTATTTCTTTTTTCGTTTCGAAAAAGAGCAATCGTCGACATACAGCCCCTTAAGACTGATCTAATATTAACACAAAACCCACATACGGAAATAAATCCTGTTGTTCATGAGATCAAAATTCAAAACGACTTCTATCTAATGGATAAAAATATCTACCTACGCGATTATTGGACCTTTTTATGCCTAAAAGGAGGATAATGGTTTTGATTTAAGTATGTATGATACTTTGGCTTATCCTGTCCTGGAACATTTATGTTCTTTAGTAAAGAAGAAAAGCCTTTGGAATGAAATGATAAAAAAAAATAGGATCACGACTGTAATCCCCAAGTACGGTAGACATCCTCTCTGATTACTATAAAGCGTCAATAAGGCTCCAAACTCCAAACCAAACTCCTCCAAAACGACTTGACAGATTTTTATGTTTTTTTTGTGTATTCGGTAGGTCAGTAGGTCATAAACTATTTTGATACCCCTAAGTGATAAGGATGGCCCACCTCAAATTATATTTTTTTATGTTCAAGACGAAATATATATTTTTTTTTATGATTTTACACTAACCATTAATTTTCACCCTTCTACCACTAACTCTCATTTTTTTAAAACAATATTAGTATCTTTACTTTCATCCACAAATGTGCAATGATTTGGGATTATTGAAATTTGACAGGAGAACGTCTGTCGGGACAGCTAGTTATTTTTGCAATATTGTTGCAGTGAATCACAGTAATGGCGATGGAAAAGGAAAGAGCCAACAAATGCAGAGGGGCTCACAGCATGATCGCGTCCCGTATCATCGCCCTCTTGCTCGTTGTATGCCTCGTCGAATGCGCTTCAGGTAACTCTACAAATTCATAAAAGCATTATTTCCAACAAATATTTGCTCGGGCTATCTTGTTTTATTACGCTTTTCTTCAAGTAAATCTAAATGGACATAACAAGAAATAATAGTTATATAATTAAAACTATCGTGATTGTCATCATTCGGCTATTTAACACGTTTTATACGTCACACAAGATAGAACGTGGTAATTTGCTGTATTTTAATTTAAAAAGAAATCTATTATCTTTGTACTATATAAAAGAAAGTCGGATTTGTTACAACACTTATAACTCAAGAACGGCTGAACCGATTTGGCTGAAAATTGGTGAGGAGGTAGCTTAGTACCAGGAGACGAACATAGGATACTTTTTAACGAGAACGGGAACGGGACGTTTATTCTAAAGCGATACGAAGTTCGCCGGGTTAGCTTGTTTATTATAAAAAAAATAAGTTATGGATAACTTACAAGTATACCTTTTTTCGTTTTTCAATGGTAGGTTTGTAGCATGCATTGCCTATTTACTCGTTGCATACAAAACGTGTAATGTGTAGACATACCTATTAGACATCTTTTACAATCTAAGCATCAGGATATCTGAGAGGATATTTACCAGATATCTATATATATAAAAATAAATGCCACTTTTCGTTGTAATTTTATAACTCAAGAACGGGCTCACCTATCCAAACCAAATGTTTAGGCTTTGTTCGGACTATTTAGTAGATGGTTTATGTGAAGTTTGCACAAAATCGGTAGACTTTTTATCCAGGTACCACCTGTGCGAAGCCGGAGCGAGCAGCTAGTAGTTTATATAATATATTTTACCTACTTAGCATTGATTCCCTGTTCTCTGTTCTAATATGACTTCCGGATTGTATATCTAGGCTTCCATAATAGTCAAATGCAGTGTTTTCGTGACCATATTTCTGCATTCTGCATCTGCATTATTCAAAAGCACATTGTGCGAGCCACTCTGAAACGTCAAATGAATATGTGGACGTGTCTGACATTTCATTTGAGCATTTCATAATAAGACCAAACCCAAGGTGTATTAGCACAAACTTTGATATTCGTAGTTCTGAATTTGTAAATATTTCCACCTTGACTCGACCTTAAAACCAATTTGGTAGCTTTAGTTGATAAAATTACTTCGAGTTTGCCTCTAGTCAAGGATTCCTCAGTCAACCAAACAGTCACCTCAAGGTACCTCGACATGTACCTTGACATTCCTCGACAGCTTCTGAACCTCGAAGTGACGGTTTGTTTGATCAAAATTTAATCGGACTGATGACGTAATGAGGAACTTTTTGAGGGAAAGTGCGAGTCGAAAGTGTTTGATTCAAGGTAGAGTCGAGGTTACAAATAAGAATATATTAGAATAATAAGAATATATATATTAGACCAAATTAAGAAGTAAATTTTTTTTTTTTTTTTTTTTAGTTTTTTCGGCGATAATTGATTTAGATGCATGCTGTTTCAGTTTGCAGGAGTTTTGTGAATACAACCTGAAATTACAAAAAAAATGTTATTGTAGTCCAAGTCCAGTTCCAAACATAATATATTTAAAAAGAAAGTCGTGTTAGTTACACTATTTATAACTCAAGAACGGCTGAACCGATTTGGCTGGGTAGGTAGGTATTGGTGGGGAGGTAGCTTAGAACCAGGAGCCGGACATAGGATACTTTTTATAAAGGTAACGGGAACGGGAACGGGAAAGGGAAATTAACACATTTGATTATTCTAAAGCGATACGAAGTTCGCCAGGTTAGCTTGTAGATTAGAAATACCACCTCCGACTTAAAAAAAACAAACTGAAATAGTTAACCAAAGATCACGTATATTATACATTCAAAACGTATCTCGTTTATCATCTTAAGCATACAATGTATTATTCACCATCGGTGTACATTATGTGTTTACAAGCTTATCCAAATAAGCCTTAGTACTATAAATCCTATTTCTCCTCTTTACGTGAAGGAAAATGGCGATGAAAAATACAAAGTAACACTAACGAGACATTTAACGAATGTTATAAAGCTGAAGGTAATTTTGTACAATGAAATTATGAAATAAGTCAAGGAAAAATACGAGATGAAAAGCTGTTGTAACATATTTTTGAATCAAACTGAAAGGACATTTTTTTTTAATCCTATGATATTGAAATGGTTATAGAGGAATAATTATTCAGGCTTCGTAATTTTGGAAAATTACTAAACTTTGAAGTTGAAGAAATACATCTTTTGACATGAAATATGAATGACTGAACATCCAGTTTCAGTTTTTGGGAGTAGTCTAACTATACCTTGTTTTATACTTATTTATGCAACTTAGCTTTTAAGGGTTTCGTAGTCTACAAGAAACCCTTATAGTTTCGCCATGCCCGTCCGTCCGCAGCTTAGCTCAGAGACGCTTACCTCCCTACATGTAAAGTGGGGATGTTATTTTTTTTTTCGTTTTTGCGTACCCTGTTGTGTGGGGTATTGTTGGATAGGTCATTAAAAAGTATTGTGGGTTTCTGCAATTTAAGCAATTTTTTTTTAGAATTGAGTGTCCGTTCCTCTAAAATCTAAACTATTAGGTATGGAGGCGTGAAAAAATTCACGATAGTAGTACAAAATAACGAACATAAAAGGTAAACTATCGACACGCACTTGGCCGGTTTTTATTATTCTGATGCATTAGCTAATAATTTATTGTAGGTAGATTAAAAATACCCTACCTTATGGGTCATTTAAGTCACGTATGTAATGCTAACTTCCAAAAGTGACAACGCGTCTCTATCAGACTATTTTAGTTGTCTTTAAATAAGTGAGTGCTTTGAGATCTGCGGGGATGTCTACCGTACGGTAGATTACAGTCGTGATCCAATTTTTTTTATAGTAAAGTCAACATTTTAAAAACCAACCAAGTGCGTGTCGGTCTCGCGCACGAAGGGTTCCGTACCATTATCTATAAAAACGGCAAAAAAATCACGTTTGTTGTATACTCCTTAAATATTTATTTTATTCTGTTTTTAGTATTTATAGCAGCAACAGAAATACATAATCTGTGAAAATTTCAACTGTCTAGCTATCACGGTTCATGAGATACAGCCCTGTGACAGACAGACGGACAGACAGACGGACAGCGAAGTCTTAGTAATAGGGTCCCGTTTTTACCCTTTGGATACGGAACCCTAAAAAGTAGACGCCGCGTGGGTTGTTCCTTGTCTTTCTATGAGAAAGGTCGTTCCCGTTCTTTGTATTATATCGCATTCAATGGGAAAAGCTATATAAAGTATGGCATTGTAGAATTTTCTAGTGCAGCTATTGTTTTTGTTCAAATAATAAGACATTCATAGCGTGTAGGCTAACTTGTGGAACAGTATTAGAAAAATTGACATTATGATGTCACCAGTCCTCGAGTTTATACGAATAAGGATAAAAGCTTACAAAGTTTAAGTGCCTGTGGATTAAACAATTCGGTTTGTGTCCCATTCAATCTAAAATTAAGTTTTCTGTTGATTAATATTGTTTTAAAAACAAGCTTTTGTAAAATAATTCATACTTACAAGATTGAACATCAGACCAGCGCGCTGTCACCATATTATTGTACTGTCACCGAAGTTAGACAGGTTTGCAAAGGGAGAACTGGTTTAAAATTCAATTGCAAGATTTGGCACGCACATAAGTCAAAATAATAACTAACTCATAACTCACACACAATCTAACAAGGCATGTTAAATATGAGCTTATTAAATAAATAGGATTACTTTTGTTGTCGAAATACAGTAGACAGTAGACCCTTGAAGACATCTAATCAAGGTAATCAGGGACATGTCCAAACATTACATTCGGCATGTGCCTATTGTTTTGCATTAGTTTTGCAGCTTTATGGGCTCAAGTTTTCATTCATGAAACCCTTCTGAAACATTATCCCATCATCATATACTTTTGTTGTATTTTTGTATGTATTATTTCCTTATTTATATTTTCAATCTGTGCGTAAATATGATGGAGGCGTTCCGATCAGTAACTGAAATGAACATTAAATAGAATCATGACGCTATTATTCCTAAATAGCTACTTTAGACATTCTCTCAGATCTCCAGGAGCCTTTAGAGAGTTTAGTCCAAACATCTATGTTCATGACACAAATGCTCAGAAGGCAGAAATACTACTAATTAAGTCAACGTCAAAACGTACATAATTCATTAAAATTAACACTTTGAAACGTCTAAGAGCGTCTAAGTAAGAGTAACATCTGTTTATCGCGACCAAGCCGAGAAGAATCAGACAACAAACACGGCGCCTATTTTTTTTTCGATGATCCTTTTCGTATATTTTATGAAGAACTCCAGTATGGTGCCGATCGAAGAAGGTTAATGCTTAAACAAGAAAAATAATAGAGCTGTACGGCCAGTCAATTGAAAAAAAAAATAGGAGTGTTTTGGAAGAGTCAACTTTGGAGAATAGTTTCACCAATCGTGCTTCTGTCTATAATTTATCTAGATTAAATCTTTAAGGTGATATGTGAATTTTTTGACTTTTTGCATGAGCTGAGTCTACCCGGATAAGACGGAAAAAGTGATAAAACTGCATTATCTTGAAAACCATCAAACTTGAAAAGAAACTGTCTGTAATTTACTTAGTTAGTATAATTAGAGATAATTCATTCAACAGTTCATAGTTTTGATTAAAAACTAAACTAGTGTTTTTGAAGAGTCAACTTTGGAAAATAAATTTATCAAGAAAAGTTTTACAAATCGTGTTTCTGTCTGTAATTTCCTTATGTCATCTTTGTCATAAAAACCAAAACTATATCTTTTGCGGTTATTGAGAAAAAACTATTCTGCATTCATCAAAAAAATTATTACTCATCTTAATGGCCAGCATGCATAGAACATCGATACAAGTACATAATTACAGATTATCCATACTGTAATTTTATGGCAAAGAATAAGTAAGTAATGAACTAAAATACATGACACTCGATGGCACTACCATCAATGTGAGGGGCCATAAACCGGTGTTTATCGACGATATTGGACCCACTTTAACGGCCCACATAAAAAAGCCAAACAAACAAATATTTGCTTACGCTTATGAGCTTTGAGTGTAATTTTGATGGCTATAGGTACCTGTGATGTGGGTAGTTTTGTTCGGCTTTTTAACAACATTTTACACCTTAACTAAAGGCATCGATGTCGGTCAAAAAAACGACCATCTTTGAAGATCAAGTTCCTTCATAATAAAAACTAGCTGATCCGCAAAAGGCGTTGTCCTATCCAAATATCAATAATCACATAGAAGCCCTAATAATATGCCGTATTTAAAAATTCTTCAGGCAACTTCCATTTAAAAAACACTCAAAAACGGATATTGCCCCTTTTTCATTTATATGATACAAATATTTGTCGCATGGGCCCTGTTCTATAGAACTCATTACTAAGAAGGTAACTAATAACGGTGTTAATTTAAAGTTTAGAAGCAAAACATTTTAGGGTTTGACCCAACTAGCTAAACAATACCACGCTTTGCGTAAATTCAATTATTGTTTTAAAACAATTATTTTTGTGGAATAAATAATAATAACACCTTAAAGGGGGATGCTTGAAATTTTTATTTTTTTGTATGTTTGTGTCAACCTGGATAAAACGAAACAAGTGATAAAACCGCATTATCTTGAAAACCATCAATCTTAAAAAGAAACTGTCTTTCATTTATGTAGCTTGTATGATTATCTAACGAATTATATTAAAATCAACTGCTAGCTCATAGTTTTGTTTAAAAACGAAACTATTGTTTTTGAAGAGCCAACTTTGGATAATAAATCTATTGAGAAAAGTTTGCCCAATCGTGTTTCTGTCTATAATTTATCTAGATTAAGTCTTTAAGTTATCTTTGTCATAAAAAACAAAACCGTATGTTTTGCGGTTATTGAGAAAAAACGATTCTGCATTCATCAAAAAAAATATTACTCGTCTTAAATACCAGTCGCATTCAATGACCCCAAGGTTATTATGTTGGTACTATGATAAATAAACAAATTAATAAGCTTGCACGAATCCGTAGGCGGCATAGTGGAGTTTTACCTAAATTCCGTGAAATGATTACCATTCCAAATTGTAAATTCACCTTCTGTAAATGCTAACTAAAAAGTAACTTGCTAACCAACTTGATCTAAACATTAAATTGATTACCATATTTTAAGAACTTTATAATAACCGTTAAACAATTAAGCAATGATTGATTTGATGGATTGATTGACATAGCTTCTATTTGTGTAGTTCTTCGTATGTTCTTGAACCAAATGATTGACGTTTTATAAAATACCGACCTAGTGCATGTCGGACACGCGCACGAAGGGTTCCGTATTATTTTCTATAAAAAAACGCCAAAAAAACACTGTTTATTGTATGGGAGCCCCCAATTTAAAATTTATTTTATTCTGTTTTTAGTATTTGTTGTTATAGGGGCAACAGAAATACATTATCTGTGAAAATTTCAACAGTCTAGCTATCACGGTTCATGAGATATAGCCCTGTGACAGACATACGGACAGCGAAGTCTTAGTAATAGGGTCCCGTTTTTACCCTTTGGGTATGGAACCCTAAAAAGCCGGGTCAAGGGGTGTTTGAAACGATTATGCATGAATAATAAGTAGTCAGAAGTAAGTCAAGATCATAGTTTTCAAGATATATTTCTCTCTACATTCGAAAAGTTGTTTTTCGAATGACAAATCTATCTAGAAAAGTTTTAAGTACTAATCGTGTTTCTCTCTTTAATTTGGATAAATAAATCTAAAATTGTTGTTGTAAATTTTGCAAATATTGCAAAAAATATGATCAAAATGACAAAAGAATATACCCTCGAGAATAATCTCGATTTGATATGAGTATTTATAGAATACGTAGTCATGTTGTTAAAGTTAAGCTTTGTGACGTAGGTTGGGGTAGATCGACACCACATTCAAGTAATTAATAGTACCTACTTCATGTAAACTATTTTAATTATTTTTATGAATGGCAATTTGTATGACTACATAGTTATTAGCTGACTGAAATTTTCCATTCTCCGTATCCGTCCTAACCAAACACCTACCTATAAAATATATTACTTTGCTACTAATTACATTAATTAAAAATTTAAATTTAAGATGCGCATTTAAACACGTGCTTGCAACGGTGAAGGAAACCTAAGTATTCTTGTAAGCGGCGATGGGCTTCCAACCTGTCACGTGTGGAATACTACCTACTGCAAAAAGTAGACATGTGCCAAATGTAATATTTGGACGTGCCTCTGACTAACCCCCTTTAGACATCTTCAAGGATCTGAAGGCTGGAGATTTAAGAGGATGTCGACCGTACTCGGGGATTACAGTCGAGATCCTATTTCATTTCATTTAATTTAAATTTAAATTCAATGATATATCTGAAGGGGTTCTAAACCTAAACTTCCTGAAGTTTTTCTTTCACAATGATAATATTATGGTGAAAGACAAACGTTCACACTGATGAAGGTATATATTTTAATATCTATATATATAAAAATCAATGGCACTTTTCGTTGTAATTTTATAACTCAAGAACGGGCTCACCTATCCAAACCAAATGTTTAGGCTTTGTTCGGACTATTAAATGTAGATAGTTTAGTAGATGGTTTATGTGAAGTTTGTACAAAATCGGTAGAGCGGTTCTTCATTTATCACATTTTTTGTAACAAATGAATTCAATAAATGGCGGATCATTTTGTAAATGGGGATTTTGCTGTCAATCAATTATTGAAATTTGACCGGACAACGTCTGTCACGGGTCTTCTAGTCACTATAACTACATAGAATAGCAAAGTCGCTTCCCGCTTCCCGCGTCTGTATGTATGTCTGTATGTATGCTTATATCTTTAAAACTACACAACGGATTTTGATGCGGTTTTTTTTAATAGATAGAGTGATTCAGGAGGAAGGTTTATATGTATTAAACCCGTGCGAAGCCGGGGCGGGTCGCTAGTTTGTTATATAATAAACAACAATAGCTATAAAACCCAACAAATAGTACCATCTTATACTCGTAAATGGCGCTTGGCAATTTAATTCACATTATACTAAGTATTATCAATAAAAACTAGGCGATAATATTCGCTATTTCACAACCTATTATTACACAACCTTAGAGAACTGTTTGACTGGATCCGGGACTTGTCTTAAAAAAAATAATGTTATGGGTACAGATTTATCTTCGACTATAATATTATATATTACACATTTTTCACTTTATTCCTTTATTATTTACACTTTATTACTAACTTTGAGTTTTGTTGGATCATTTGGATTTTAAATTTGATGTACATACTGTAGATAAAAAATCAGAATAAATAAAGGGGGAACTTATAATCCGAAAAACAACGACAATGATAAAAAAAACGCAAAAAGGATGACTTTGGTATAGATGGCGCTGGTGTGCAAAAATCTGACATCACAAACTAAAAACATATTTATTCGTCATAGCAACGCAGTTTTGACTATTGAATGATACGCATTCTAGCAAAATTCGTTACTTATTTACAAGATTTGTTGGGAAAAATTGGAAGTTGTCTGAAATTGCTTTTTTCTATGCAATTATTGAAATTTAGGCAGAACAAAGTCTGTCATGGGTTGGCTAGTATTCTATAATACTTAGACGTTATTTGTTTTTGTCTATAAATGTTTACCAGATACCAAGAGAAGTAGAATACTTTAAAAAAATGCAAAGTTGGTTAATATTATGGTTGTAAATTGTAATAGTACGCACGTCACTCAGACCTTACACTATAACTTCTGTCAGACGAGTGTATCCCCACCTTTTTCAGCTGCCCCTACTTATTTCACTCTTTATTCTCTCCTCTTATTTCTTCTAAAACTTGAACCTCTATTTCCACAGAGCAGAGAATTAGTAGAGGCAAGCCATCTAACCTTGTAGACAAAATCAATGGATGGCGTAGCCAACGCGGAGGTATGAAGCATGCACGTTTCGCACAGTAGATGGCAGCACTTTTACAATTATTTTGTAGTACATGTTTTCAGTATTTCGGATATGTTTTGTGGTAGAAATAATGCTCAAAAATAAAGTTAGATGATTTTTTTTATTATTCTGCACAGTAGATATTTTTTTGTATAGATGATGATTCCTCCAATCGTGTTTTAATTTATGTGACTTGCAAATTGGTTCTGCTTATTCGTAGTTAGTTTAAAAAAATCTCGCTTTTGAAGATGTAGTTTTCACGACTCGTATCGTAAAAGTTATTTTATCTAAGTAGCTATTGAAGCTACATATCTCAGTGCATTGACGGCGTAGGTGTGTATCTGCCCCCTCTAGAGGAGCTAGAAGAGTCGGTCACTGATAAGAAAGATTTTTCTTCGTTTCTTACTCTAAGCAAAGTCACTAATAGATAGATAGATTGATAGAAAATTCTTTATTGCACAATACAAGAACATGTACATAGGCGAACTTAATGCTAGTTAGCATTTTCTTCCAGCTAACCTTTGTGTAATTTGGAAAGGGAATGGTAGTGCTTTGTAAGAGAGAAATCATTGAATTTATTATATTTATACACATACTTACTAAAAAATACATAAACTTACATATATGTATACCATACCATAATACCTAGTATCTACAAAAAAATATATATAGGTGCTCAAATTGGATGAGTATTTTGCAGAGAGAGATGATGTTGGTATAATTTACTTAATTTACTAATAACGATAAGACTCTACTATTAATGTAAGATACTCATATCATATGTTAAAAAACCACGATTAAAACAATACAGTCTAGGATTTTCTTTATCTGCCCTAAATAGAGAATCCTAGCTACGCCTTTGTATTGAATATAGGCTAGATTTTATTTTCAAAAAAACTAGAGATCTCCAAGAAAATTGCAATAATGTAACCTAAACCGTACAAAGCTCAATACTGCTGAATAGATAAAACAATAATTATTTTCGAAAGCAACTGTCAGGTAGGTACAACTAAATCAAGTGTGCTTGCAAACTTCCTTTGTTAGCTACATGTTTTTTTAGGGTACCCAAAGGGTAAAAACGGGACCCTATTATTAAGACTTCGCTGTACGTCTGTCTGTCTGTCACAGGGCTGTATCTCATGAACCGTGATAGCTAGACGATTGAAATTTTCACAGATTATGTATTTCTATTGCTGCTACAACAACATTAAAACAGAATAAAATAAATATTTAAGAAGGGCTCATGGGACGTATGGACGACAAACTTGTTTTTTGCCATTTTTTATAGATAATGGTACGGAATCCTTCGTGCGCGAGGGAAGGGTTTCGACTCGCACTTGGCCAGTTTTTTCTACTTTCGTGGGTTCGCGTGCACCGACAGATTATGTCCATAACGAGCGCTACTTCTCAGGAAACCACGGCATGAGTCTGTATGCATGTGTATAACCAGCAATTATTCCGAGAACGGTAATTGGTTTGATGAAGTGCTATGTTAAAGGTAATTCTTAAAGCGCATAACTTTATAAAAATCAGCCAAGTGCGAGTCGGATTCGCGCATGAACGGTTCCGTACTATTATTTAAAAAAAAACGGCACACACATAAATATTTTATTCTGTTTTTAGTATTTGTTATAGCGGCAACAGAAATATATCGTCTGTGATAATTTAATCTATCTAGCTATCACGGTTCATGAGATACAGCCCTGTGACAGGCAGATAGACGTACAGCGAAGTCTTAGAACAGAGTCCCGTTTTTACACTTTGGATACGGAACCCTAAAAATAACTTTTTAGTTCCAGTAGGTATGCATATTTCAACGAACTACGAACGAACTGGTTGAAAGCGACTGGATAACTCTGATTTGAAATGTTTTTCAGTATTAACTGTTGGTAGTTCATTTCATAGCTTTTTATAGCTTGCTATAAAAAAGTGTATATGTTCACGTTCTTACGTAGCATACCTTATGTACCATATACGTACCATGTACCATTACGCTGCTTTATATCAAATCTCAACGTTAATAAAATAGCAACCGAAAATTAGAAGCAAAATCACTTACGATTCTCTAATCATGATGAACATCCGCTAAGATCTCAAAAACCCAATATCCTTGAAGATTTTTAAGTGTGTCTTGTCACAGGCACGTCCACACACACGAATAACACTATTGATTGGGATGTATGATTCGGTCCGATCATATGTTGGCAAAAATCACAGAATCCTAATAATATTATAAATGCGAAAGTTTGTGAGTTTGTATATATGTTTGTTCCTCAATCAGGCCTAAACAACAAACCGGATAAGTTGAAATTTGCTGTAGATGTAGATATATTGCCCGAATAAATAATATACTACTTTTAAATATGAAAAACATACCCAAAAAGATAAAAAACGCTAAAGGGATGATTTCTGTATAGATGGCGCTGGTGTGCAACAAATCTGACATCACAGACTAATTAAAAACATTATTTTTGACAACGTCTGTCACGGGTCGGCTAGTGTTCTTTATAGGTAGGTAAACCTATACTTCAGAGATCTATAGCCGTTAGATCTTCACAGTACCTTGCTTTCAAGATCCATTAGTTAGTTGCATTACCAGGCCCTAATGAAAGCACTTCATCCACATATCCAATCACCTTATTCAATTGTCGGTGACCCTTATTGATATTACTCCCGTATTCCGTTGAGTGTATTTATCTACTCACCTTACCTCAACTCACCTGATATCTGACGTTACATTCGAAAATGTCGCTAAGTGCGTCCTAGAGAGATAAGCGTGAACTTTACTCCAGCTAGATGGATATATCGGTAGTTAAATTCAAGTTTTCAATATATAAAATAATTTCAATGACCCTTGTAAGAGAACGAACATATTTAGAGATTTCTTACAAATTACAAGGAAAAATTAAATAAAATTAAAGAGAATTAGAAGTGTTGGCCAAGTGGGAGGTACCTCGACTTTCAATCCGAAGGTCGTGGGTTCGAATACCGGCGTGCATCAATGAATTTTTCTGTTCAAAAAATGTATATGCGCATCAAAAACACGTGCTCGAAACGGTGAAGGAAAACATCGTGAGGAAACCAGTTAGTATTCTTATAAGCGGCGATGGGCTTGCAACCTGTCACGTATGAAATGCTAACTACTGCAAAATGTGGGCATGTGCCAAATATAATGTTTGGACGTGCCTCTGACTACCCCCATTGTACATCTTTAAAGGATCCAAGCGTCTGAAGATCTGAGAAGATCTCTCTGATAAGAAGAAGAAGATCTGAGAAGAAGAGAATTAGAAGTATTGTAGTCATCCTCTCAGATTTCCAGGATGATCCTTGAAGATGTCTATAGAGGTTAGTCAGGAACATTTGTCAACAAATTCGTCACGGGTCCAGTGTGAGTGCGGCGCCCCAGCGCAGGATATGCTTCACTTGTTATCCTGTCCTCGGTGCCCGACCACCTGCACCCGAGAGGACTTACTTGAGGCATCGGATAGGGCCTTGTAAGTGGCAACTTACTTGAAGCAACATATCTGATGAAATGAATGAGTACATTGACTCGAAGAATGAAAAGTCAGGAACATAATGATACATCTTAATTTTAGCGAGTTAACGTATCCTACAAATTTTTTGTTACAGATAACTCATTAATCTCACCACAAATGCAAACGTATTTCACTTTTATACCACGATCAATATTCATCAAACTCAATCCAATCTGAGTATTGAGCATAAATCCGCGAATGCATAAAGATTTCCCCGTGGACCGATTATATGGGAATTCTCCCAACTCCTTTGAAGCTTTCGTAGCCTAGCTTGTCTGGTTTTTAATAGATCAGAACCTCAAGAGATGACAACATAAATTCAAATTCAAATATCATATATTTCAATAAAATCACAAGGATCACTTTGAAACGTCTTAGGAACTAGGTGAAGCTACGCCGATTCCTCGCAACCATTGTCTGACCATTGACTGGCCTCACAGCTCAGTTGGTAGTAGCTCTGACTTCTGCGCTGTAGGTTGTGGGTTCGATCCCCACCCGGGATAAACATTTGTGTGATGAACATACATGTTTGTTCTGTGTCTGGGTGTTATGTATAATAAGAATGTATTTACAACAAAAAAACGTATATAAGTATTCTATCAGTTATCTGGTTCCCATAGTACAAGCTTTGCTTAGTTTGGGGCTAGATGGCGCTGCGTGAAATGTCCACCAATATTTATTTATTATTTATTTATTTATTGTCTAGAAGAATCAGGCAACAAACACGGCTTGGGGTCTACCTTTTTTTTAATGATCCATTCTTTAATGCTATGTAGAGCTCCAGTGTGGTGCCAATCATAAGCCAAGAATAATAATTAAAAGTACTACTCATAGATTGTCTAGTCACGTTAGAACTATTGCATGAAGTCACGATAAAGCCTCTTCGAGTAGGTTCCATAATTCTTCATACAAAAATCGTGATTCACCATCAACCTTGATTAATGACAATCGGTCACCTCCCACTCGGGGCTCAGCAAGCTTATTTCGTAAAAATCGATATTAACCCGCTGATTTTCATTTTTAGAGCTCTGAACTTCAGTCGAATTAAGGAATACGTATTATATAGTTCAAAAAAAATAATAATAGGATCACGACTGTAATCCCCAAGTACGGTAGACATTCTCTCAGATCTCCAGACGCTTAGATCCTTTAAAGATGTGTAGTGGGGATAATCAGAGGCACGTCCAAACATTATATTTGGCACATGCCCACATTTTGCAGACGGACATAGGATACTTTTTAACGGGAACGGGAACGGGAACGGGAGTGAGAGTGGGAACGGGAAATTAACATTCTAAAGCGATACAAAGTTCGCCGGGTTAGCTAGTATTAGTATAGATGTAAAAGTTTTGTGTAACTTAAGTTTGTTTGACAAATAATAGTGGATACCAGGAACAGCTTTTTAGGTTCAGTGTAACTGGTACCAGGTGTAATTTATTGACCTTAATGCATTCATAGTAGAATAGTAGGTTCGACGTATCATAGTTCTCTGTGGAATAACAGACACGCCAAGGATACGGTTAATTGTTCTCGTAAACTCAATGACAGGAATTATGAGGTTCATTCACAGAAACTGTCATGGGCTTATCTGGTTGGTAGCTATATAAACAAATAATAAATACATAAATATTGATGGATATTTTCACTCAGCGCCATCTACCCCCAAATTAATTGTACTATGGGAACTAGATAACTGATAGAATACTTTTTTTTTTTAAATACACAAACATAGAAAAAACATCTATGTTTATCACACAAATATTTGGCCTGGGTGTGGATCGAACCCACAACCTACAGAAGAAGGCAGAGTTACTACCAACTGAACTGTGAGGCCAGTCTATATAGTAGTGGTAGTTAGTCTCTGACGTAAACCTCGAAGTAAATATGAAATATTATTTGTTTTATTACAATAAAAAGAATTAGAATAATTTATAAATATTGGTAGATATTTCACACAGCGACATCTAGCCCCTAACGAAGCAAAACTTGCACCTAGGAAACCAGATAACTGTACTTACGCCCACACAAAAAACAAACATCTTTGTTCTTCAGTACAAATTTTCTTGGGTGGAAATCGAGCCCAAAGCCTACAAAAAAGAAGATTTATTTGGGTACACTGTTACACTGGTAAAGGTTTTAATAATAACGATAATCAATATAAAATATTAGTATGTAATTTAAGAGTATTAACTTTAAAAAAAATGAATTTTTTACAAGTAAATTTGATACAAATTTGAATATTAGCCACAAAAGTTTTTTTTTTTATTAATACGTAGGTATTGCAATTTTGAAAAATTAGCTTGCATAAATATTTCCACGAGAAATCGTTTCATAAAATAGTGATTAAAAAAATATTATCTTCAGAAAAATGTTACTCTCTTGAGACATATTATTGGCTGCTCTAATTTGTTTATAGAGCTATAAATTTTTATTTATTTTATGTTTGTTTATGTTTCAGGATCCTGTCTCAGCTATGGACACTCTTGCTGGGGAGGTAAGCATGTACTTTTATTATCGTTTTAAAAATAAACAATCTAAGTTCCTTATTTCACTTTAAAACCTTCGTGAGTAGGTAGTACACATTATGATAAAACGGGAAATTACTCACGTAAAAATATAATGTCGATGAAGGCACCACCAGTCAGTTTCAGACGCGAACACGAAAAGGAGTTGGCTCGCTGTAAATAAACTCACGCTGATGGAAGAATCTCTTGATTAATTCAAAATACATTTATTTCAATAAAATCACAAAGATCACTTTGAAACGTCTTAGGAACTAGGTGAAGCTACGCCGATTCCTCGCGACCAAGCCTAGAAGAATCAGGCAACAAACACAGCTTGGGGTCTACCTTTTTTTCATTGATCCTTTCCTTAATGTTATGTAGAGCTCCAGTGTGGTGCCGATCGATCAAGGTGAAGGCTTAAACATGAATAATAATTAAGGAGAATAAGAAAAACGTCACGTATGGAATGCTAACTACTGCAAAATGTGAGCATGTGCCAAATATAATGTTTGGACGGACCTCTGACTACCCCCACTAGACATCTTCAAAGGATCTAAGCGTCTGAAAATCTGAGAGGATGTCTACCGTAATTGAGGATTACAGTCGTGAGCCTATTTTTTTTTTTTAATCGAAACATTTTTTTATTCGCGAGGAATTTCCCGTTTTGTTATAATCTAGTTCCTCACAATGTTTTGCTTTATCGACCATCTATACTTCATACTCGGCCGACACGGCTATTGGAAAAAATAATCTATTATTTTTAACTGACTTCAAAAAGGGACCTCCCCCTTTTTGAAGTCAAGTCTCAAGTCGCCTGTATGTTTTTTTTTGACTATGTTACACGAATACTTCGGTGTTTGTGGATGGAATTACAAAATTATATTTTCTTTTGAAAGCCTATACTTCCGAGGTGATTCCATTACCACCAAGTCAGCATCTGATGATGGGGAACCCAGGAAAATCGAGCCGAGATTATTTATAAACATGAAGTCGGTTTTGTTTTTAGTTTTTTAAACGTAATTATTATTTTTACTTCTCATTTGCGGTTTTATTGCGTAACTATCAAAATACATTGAATGATATAGAAATACAGATTATTATATATTATATTTTATTATATTTCTATTATATACATTGGATTTTAACAGTTGAAGCAGCTTACGAATACCAGTGAGCTTACGTAATATGGCGTAAGTGATGACGTTGATTCATTATAGTTCGTGGGAAAAGGGACAAGTACCTGATCCCTCATCCACATGGATGACATAAATTCTCCTGTCCATAGTATTATTGCTCTTTAGCTTCTATTATCGTTTATATCGGTTTTGTTATAATCCAACGGATTACGTTCGGTTTTATCACGAAGAATTATTTTATCGTAGCTTCATTTTGTCGCTTTTTTGCTGCAAAGCAAAAGCAAAATGTGGGTATTGTGCCAAACATAATGTTTGGATGTACTTCTGACCATCCTCTTTAGACATCATCAAAAATCTAAGCGCATTGAGATCTGAGAGTAGGTATGTCTACCGTACTTGGGGATTACAGTCGTGATACTATTTCATTTTTTTTATTTTTTACCTGTATATTTATTCCAGGGCCAATAAAGTAACTATTGATTTATCACTACATAGTATAAAGCAAAGTCGCTTCCCGCTTCCCGCGTCTGTATGTATGTCTGAATGTATGCTTATAACTTTAAAACTACACAACGGATTTTGATGCGGTTT
Source organism: Hydriomena furcata (assembly GCA_912999785.1). Classification (NCBI taxonomy): domain Eukaryota; kingdom Metazoa; phylum Arthropoda; class Insecta; order Lepidoptera; family Geometridae; genus Hydriomena; species Hydriomena furcata. The sequence continues at coordinate 2,247,141 of OU538831.1, read as the reverse complement.
TTTTAAATAGATAAAGTAATTCAGGAGGAAGGTTTATATGTATAATACATGCATAATATAGTAGAGAAACACTAATAATTTCGGTTTCTAATGTAATGTCGTAAATAAACACATGTTTTTGCGCTTACATTGCAAATGCTGGCTGAACCCCACGAGATATATCAAAATAATGTACTACAGTATTGTACACCTTAAAAACGTCTACAAAAAAGTCCACGATGGTATTAGAAATGTCTTACGCACAGCGAAGCGGGCACGGGTCAGCTAGTATAACTATAATTTATTATATTTTCTCGGCTTTATGACTATTTTACGAGTATAATAGCCATGGTCGCGGGCAGAGTCATTTGTAAAGATGTCTAGTTTTGTCTTCTAATAACGATAGTTTGAAAAAAAAAATGCTGTTTTTTTGTAAATAGTATGGAATGGTACGGAATTCTTCGTGCGCGAGTCCGACTCGCACATGACCGGCTTTTTTTATAATAAAATACTGGCGCAGTAATTTATGGTGTCAGGTACATTATTATCTAATAGATTGTTTTTTTTTTCTATTGGGTTGAAAATATTCCCAAGTCGGTCACATTTCAATTATTAAACTAAAAAAACAAATATCGTCCCTTACTTTTCGATTGGTCGAAATATTTTCGTCAGTTTTCTTTTTAATCAGCCTTTGAAAACTGCCAGGTCATCATACAAAATGCCCCCTTGGAATAAAAGGGTCACGTATTCGATATCCGAAAGCTAAGACAAAAAGATTTCCGGGAAATAAATGTATTGATAATTTGTATGTTCGAATCATAAATAGATTATTTCGTGATGGTTGTTTTTGGCAGTTTTGATACGTGTGTAATAGATAATGACGATGGAGCCAGGAGCTGTTCAACAGACACTCACAATGGATCTCCTTAGTAAATACTTCGATTGAGTAAAAACTTTGCTTACTTGTCAAGTTCCGATGACAATTTTATGTGACAGCGCTCGAAGGTTAAAAAGTTATGAGATTCATGTAATACCAAGTTGGTTAATTTATTCAGTCCCTACTTTAAGGGTCCTTCTGTCTTACGTTATTACGTAAATGATTTTACAAAAGCTTGTCATTGAAAAATATTTTTCAACAGTAAACTTATTTTCTAATAGGCTATTTGACAGTATGAAAAATAAAGTTTTGTTTTTAGTAAAGTTTTGTTAATCTATGTAAATTATGCCTTTAGAAAGCGTTATGGAGTAAAATAACTTGATAATAAACAATTATATGAATAGATAATTAAAATTATCTATTTTTAAACGCCAGTCACGTGACACAAAACTGTCAGGATTGGTCGAATCGACGATGACGTAACATGCTTGTCAATATGTCATCGCCTGCCTTGAAAAACTTGACGTCTGGGTATTTAATGACCAGCATGTATCGTCACAGAAACCAGTGCGACGCCATTTGCTAAAGAAGCGTTTTTGCGGGTTATTTAAATTGTCAATATTTAATTTTCATTTTTAGGGCCAATACCTAACAGAATTGAAAATAATTATGGGTTCCACAGTCACAACTGAATAATCTAGAATGGTTTTCAAAATCTTGTCAAATTGCCCATTCCCGTCATGATGAATATGAATCGTCAAAGTTAAATAATCATAAACTGTTCAGTGTAGGTGAACACCAAGCTAGGATAAACTCGTTCAAATTAAATTAGCGATGTACGATGACATGGTAATCCACTAAAACAATGGTACAAGAACGTTATGGAAATACAATTTTAATTACACACATAACGTAAATGACTACAATTTTGAAATGGTGTCGTGCTTATTAATTCACATAGACTCTTGTAGATGCTTTATTCATTTTGAAGGTGAAATTTCTTGTTAGAATAACACAAAAACCCTAGATTCTAGGGTATAAAATAGGCTCGGCCTTGTTACCTCGACTTTCAAAATGTCGTCGTGGGTTCCAGACCCGGCATGCATCAATGATTTTTTCTGTTCGAAAAATGTATATATGCGCATCAAAAAACACATGCTCAAAACGGTGAAGGAAAACATCGACAGAAAACCAGTTAATATTCTTATAAGCGGCGATGGGCTTGCAACCTGTCACGTATGGAATGTAAACTACTGCAAAATTTGGGCATGTGCCGAATATAATGTTTGGACGTGCCTTGGCTACCCCCATTCGATATCTTCAAAGGATCTAAGCGTCTGGAGATCTGAAAGGATGTCTACCGTACTTGGAGATTACAGTCGTAATCCTATTTATTTTAATTTATAAAATATCCTAAGGTAGGTATTATATAGTAGAGTATAAATTAATACGACAACACGTTTTGGGAATACACAAAGTAGAGAGATGACTGTAATAAAATTTAAATTACGGTTTTGATGTAATTTTAATGAATTTATGGACGCTTTGGTCACTCACGAAAGATCAATATATCATACTAGGCATACTGGCTCTGTTGTAAAATGTTTTTATAAAAAATAAAAAGAAATAGGTCCACAACTGTAATCGCGAAGTGCAGTAGACAATACATCCTCTCAGATCTCCAGGCGCTCAGATCCTTGAAGATACCTGAAGGGGATAGTCAGAGGTACGTCTTAACATTGGGCACGTGCCTACATTTTGCAGTAATTATATTAAACATTTTTTTTTAAATACCAATAAATGAATAACCTAATAAAATAAAATTTATCACAATGAGAAATGTCTTATGTACAGCGAAGCAGGCACGGGTCAGCTAGTATATATTATTATATTAGTTATATATTAATAGTTATATCTTATATATAAAATTCTCGTGTCACAATGTTAGTTACCTTACTCCTCCGAAACGGCTTTACCGATTTTTACCAAATTTTATATGCATATTCAGTAGGTCTGAGAATCGGCTACCATCTATTTTTCATATCCCTAAGTGATAAGGATGGCGTAAAGATCGGGAAAAACGGAAAGTGCTTTTTTCTGTGGGATTATTTAAATTTGACAGGACAACGTCTGTCGGGACAGCTAGTATTATTATATTATTAGATATGTATTTATTATAGTCCAACCATTCTTGAGATAAAAATGGTGTAAATACGACTTTTGAAAGTGAAATACGACTTTGTTTGCTATACATATTCTATTACGAATAGATTCCACCATAACATACAAACCATATTTCTAAATAATACCTACAACCTTAAGTTCCCTGACTTTGCATAAAGTAATTCTGTATACGGATCCGGGTAATATATAATAATACATAATAATAATCAACTTCGACAAGGCTTTCACAAAGTTAGGTCTGAAAAGTTTGAATTTCAAATTTCAGTTCAATATTTCAGCAACGTCACATTCTATTGAAACCATTATATCGCATCGGCTAAAATAACAATGTATCACCTGTTATTTGATTTTTTACAAAGTTTGTATTAAAATCGAATAATGGAATTGAAGCGCTGAATATCTTTAGTTGTTTCTCAAGGATATTTTGTATTTGTTGTCATCTTACGTTGAAAATACGGCTCAAGGAAAAACTTTACATGTACTCGTAAGGACACTATTTGGGAATAGATTTTTGATATAATCGTCACGATACGTAGGGTGAAAGACGCGTGATGGGGTGCCTACCACGGTTTTGGGCATTCTTGTATAAAGTCTATAGTTAATACAATTCTTTGTCTAAAGTTCGTTTTGATCAATGACATTTGTGGTGCGTTGCACCTCTAGATTGTTTTGACCACAACCAAATATTTGTCGTTGGTCTATTTAAATATGATTTATTAATAAATAAATATATCCTATTACAAAACCTTTGTTTAACCTAAGAGATAGATGAATACTCTATTCTATGTTGTTTAAATATTTTTTTCAATATTAATCGTTTATTTTAAAATTAAAATGTTGTTCAAGTAAAAGCCTCACCTAATTACCTAATAATCTACTAAAGTGTAAGAACACTATATTTTTGTGCCTTGGACATTATTTGGTACAAATTTGGGAACAATTTTTGGCACACTTTCAACTTGACAGGCCAAAAAATAACTTAACATATTGTTGTTCTTCTTCTCTTTTGTACTGAATGTTTATATGAAAAGTTTTTAATTCAAATTCAGGGTTTTCTATATTATCTTCTTTGTTTTTATTCTATTGTCAAAACTTGACTATGATGTATTATATTTTACAGCCCATGGCAAGCGGTCTGGAAAGCTCCCGGCGGCCGCTCCTGACTGGTACCTCACCAGGTTGCTGCGTCGTATGGCAATTAATGCTGAAATTGTAAGTTTATTACCCGACTGCGCCAGAAGTGTTATGTTTTTCTAGCTTATATTTCTTTGGCTCGCTCTACAGCTCAAGCGAATTGACGGATTACAACATAAGGTGTCGTTAAATTATTCTCTTAAATAAAGTGCCCCCGCGCCAATAAAGGGGGGGGCATAACAATTTATTAGCAGTCGGATTTCATGTTTTTATAGTCATTTGTTTCATTGAATAAGGCTCGTATTCAAGAACGACACTAAGAGAACGCACAGTAGGCTCCGACCCACAGTGGGCAATATCTTGTTTCATAAACATCACTTGAGTGTTGTGCGACACTATGCGTACACTTCAGTGTTCCTCTAGCCAAAGTACCTCAACAGCTACTTTACCGAACGCATAGTGTTGGTTGTATTGTCATACGTATAACCTCAAGTAAATTTAACTTAAAAATTAGTACAAATGAGGATGATTTTGATGATTATTTTATTCGGCCGACGAAAAAACTAATAGTATCATATATTTACTACATACAAGAAAATTTTATTGTAATTTATCAATCCAACAGATATCAGGGGTCATACCACAAGGTCCTAAAGTAATATCAGAACAGTTGCGTTGTCACTTTTGCACCGTAATTAATATTGTTTTGATATTCCTTTTTAACTTGTGGTACACAGCTGGCTGGCCACAGCTGATGAGCCGACATGACATTTGTTTGTTTACACAAAATACTCTGTGGTTTGTTACTTTGATTGATTGATATTAATGACGTTTACCATTGCTTGAAGTTAGGTCCAAAACCAACCACCAATCACAACGCCGAATCCACCCCCATGCGTTCACTGAGCTAAGGAATACTTAAGTGTTGTTCATGAAACGAATGTATGGACATATTCGACACTGTGAGAAATCGGAAACTTTGCAGTGAGAAATCCTACACTTAGCTTAGTGTCGTTCATGAATACGAGCCTAAATCATTCATGCTGATACCGAAATGACTACAGAATTTCAATGAGTAGCTGTACCTAACGAGAATTTCAATCGGTCAAAGAGTATCGATCGTTAATTATAAATTTACAGTTCAATCCGTTCGATCTCAATTATCAGACAAGCAATAAGATTTCGGAGTTACGATGCAATAGAACAAATATGACAAACTTATAACAAGCTCGCGTGAACTAGGAACTTTTTAGTCATGTAAAATGAAAATTTGTGCTGCCATCTACATTTTTTCTTCAAAACTTTCAGAACAACGGAAACCAAGCGGCGACACGGGACGATCTCAGCGCCATCTTTCAGGGGCTTTCGGGAGATGAACCGCCCTCTACCGACAAACTTTCGTAAGTTTATTTACTGAAAATTTTTATTTTAAGTTGCGCTACTTTTGACACATCTAAGCAAACGTTTTTATCAACTTACTGAAGCGATAACAGATGGCGTAACATCAAACTATAGTCGAAGTGGTAGATAATGGCAATAGTTCCTTTGATGTCAAGATGAAATTTTCCGCGGTCAATTATTTTTTGATTTGAATACCTACATTGATTCAATTTGCAATTCACTAAGTTTATAAGCATTTTTATTCACATACCTATTTCTACCAATTGTCACCTAAAGATCTTTGAAGCATCGACCACACAGCTTATAGACTCCTCATGCAAGGCGAACAGTTTCAAACAACATTGGACCGGCCAATCAAAATGCATTTTTTACCGCTCCCCCTGACCCGCACACCTCAACGATTTGACTGAATTATTTGTTTGAAGAAATCAAGCCATTAGGCGTCTATTGGGCTATGTGGTCGATGCTTTGAAGATTTAAATGAGAGTATAGATATTATTATATACTATTTTGACATTATCTACATTATTATGTATGCCCATTTTTTGTTTACTTCAACTTACTGCTCAGTAGCATGGCGGGCGAAGTGTCAGAGGTAGATAATTATTATATTCAGTACCCGAAGCAGGACTTAAATTTTGTTTTATTGGCCAATATTTATTTCGTCTCTGAGTGTTGTGGTACCATGGTAAACACACAATTACCAATTTCACAGGAAATCCTAGTATTTGTCGAGCAAAACTATGTTTTTGATACTGATGAGTATGTAGGTACCTATTTATTTATGTATTATGTTTTTTTCAGAGATAATGACGACGGCCCTGTAGACTTGCAGTTTAGCAGGAACCTCGAAGCCAAACCCATGCTGGACGATGACATGCTTTCCAAAATCAAGATATGGCAAATTATGGTAATTATAATTATCTACATCTTCTCTTTACTATACGAGTATAATGAGAAATTATCTTCTCTTTACTAAAATCACACGAGTATAATAAGAAGAATTTTTATTTTTGTTTGTAAAGATTAAACTGAATAACAAATAGACCAATTTTTTTAAATACTTTGTTACATTTCAAAAGCGATATATATGAACCATATTTAGGGATCCCTACAAAAATTGCAATAATAAATATTGGTGGACATTTCACACAGCGCCATCTAGCCCCAAACTAAGCAAAGCTTGTACTATGGGATAACTGATAGAATACATATATACGTTTTTGTTTGTTGTTATTACATACATATTATACATAACACCCAGACACAGAACAAACATCTATGTTCATCGCACAAATATTTATCCCGGGTGGGGATCGAACCCATAACCTACAGCGCAGAAGGCAGAGCTACCAACTGAGCTATGAGGCCAGTTAACTGTATCATCACTACATAGTATAAAGCAAAGTCGCTTTCCGCTTCCCGCGTCTGTATGTCTGTATGTATGTTTGCTTATATCTTTAGAACTACACAACGGATTTTGATGCGGTTTTTTTTAATAAATAGAGTGATTCAAGAGGAAGGTTTTTATGTATAATACATGCATAATATAGAAGAGAAACACTGATAATTTTAGAGGTTTCTAATGTGATGTCGTAAATAAACACATTTTATTGCGCTTACATTGCAAATGCTGGCTGAACCCCACGAGATATATCAAAATAATGTACTACAGTATTGTACACCTTAAAAACGTCTACAAAAAAGTCAACGATGGTATTAGAAATGTCTTACGCACAGCGAAGCGGGCACGGGTCAGCTAGTCACTACATAGTATAAAGCAAAGTCGCTTTCCGCTTCCCGCGTCTGTATGTAATATGTATGTATGTATGTTTGCTTATATCTTTAAAACTACACAACGGATTTTGATGCGGTTTTTTGTAATAGATAGAGTGATTCAGGAGGAAGGTTTATATGTATAATAACATGCTACCCGTGCGAAGCCGGGGCGGGTCGCTAGTTTTAAATAATAATACACTAATTATCACGTCTTAAACTGTCTATTAGAGCAAAAAGCTGTATTGATAAGCTCAGCTCAGCTTCTGAATAATGGGGTCTAACTTTTAACCTCTCCGGAGTTACAAAACCCAAAGGCGCTCTAAATCTAACTTAGATTTTACATCTGGAATTCGAATTATGGCTGCTATCAGGAAAAACGTGAATCCTGAGAGGCTTTTGTATGAAATATAATAGCAAAATATGTTTGTGAAACTATCTATCTACCCTAAAGAAAGTTTAACAGACGTATTTTGTTCAGATTGAGAGTTTCGCGGAGCCGAAGCCTCGATTTTTGGGTTTCGGAAAAAATATAAAACTACTTTTTTTTGCTTTTATTTTCACACTGTCTGTCGTTCTAATTCTTCATAGGTACACAAAATTTCAAAACTATATTCCCAAAAGGTTTTCGTAAATAATTAAAAAAAAAGGTTTTTGTCGTGCACATATTTCAATCTATCATTTCAAGTAAAAAAAATATACCTACCTAGGTTTGAATAAGCTAAGCTAAGATAATATAAGATATAATCTATAATATTAACATAATTTACTACACAACTGTAGCAAAAATTCAACAGTACCGATTAATACATTTTGTACACACGATTATGCTATTTTCCAAAATCGTTACGCAAATGTGAGCCTAAGTAATTATGACGTTTCGAAGGCAGTGGTTGGGATGCGCTTTTGAGCATTTTATGTGTTTGTTAATGTATTTATTACTTTTGTTTACAGAAGGAGTCATCCGATGAGAAATGAAGAGCAATTAATATTATTGACTGATGTTATTAAGTTATAGTTTAATTCTAAAATGGTTATTTACTAAAAAGATCTATGTAATTAAATACTCTGTTCATGTATTTAATAGAAAATGTATGTCAATTGTAAGGCTGGGTTGCAATTGGCAATGTAGTGTGTAAACTATAGATGTTAGGGTGAATTGTGCCATTTATAAAAATGATTAAGAATTGCATTTTGTTTTATTTTATAAATAAAATAAAACAAATAGGATCACGACTGTAATCCCCAAGTACGGTAGACATCCTCTCAGATCTCTAGACGCTTGGATCCTTTAAAGATGTTTAGTGGGGGTAGTCAGAGGCACGTCCAAACATTATATTTGGCACATGCCCACATTTTGCAGTAGTTAGCATTCCATACGTGACAGGTTGCAAGCCCATCGCCGCTTATAAGATTACTAACTGGTTTCCTCACGATGTTTTCCTTTACCGTTCTGAGCACGTGTTTTTGATGTGCATATAAGTTTTCCGAACAGAAAAATCAATTGATGCATGCCGAGATTCGAACCCACGACCTTCAGGTTGTTTTATTTTAATACATTTAATAACGGGAACGTTGGAAGAGGAAGATTTTCCTCGGCGTATTTTCCTGGACCAAATTGGTGAGGTTTTGTAAAAAGGCCAGGTCAAGAGTACTCTAAACCGACGAGCATGCATGAGGAATGTGATGAGAGTAAATTAAGCTAAACAAGTATGTCAGGATCGTAGCAAGTGGAAAGCCGTGATCTCTGCCTACCCCTCTGGGAAACAGGCGTGATTTTATGTATGTATGTATGTACATTTAATAATAACCATTGGAAATCCGCGTCTTCGTATAATTATTTTCAAACAGCTCGTTATTTTCCCCGCTGCAACCCCTTAGGGGTAGCCCTACACACCCGTACACACCAAAAGGAATACACCGTCTGTGGTTTTAGTGTGATAGATCAGTCAGTCAATCAGTCACACTTTTCTTTTTGTTTATTTTAATAATTCACACAAAAGAAAAAGAAAATTGGATCACAACTGTAATTTCATCAAGTACAGTAGACATCCTCTCAGATCTCCAGACGCTTAGATTCTTTAAAGATGTCTAGTGGGGGTAGTCATTATATTTGACACATGCCCATTTATTTATTTATTTTGCAGTAGTTGGAAATACACTTAGATAAATAACATCTAATACCTACATAATATATTACAGAGTATTTACAAAATACACAATAAATTGTTGAGCTATACGAAATCCCGCATGAGTGAAAAAGTTTTGTGTTTCTTATAAAATATTTGTGATAAATGCAGGCAAAGCATAATAACAAATAATAATGTCGGTCTGAAGTAATGAGTGAAAAAATAAACCAAAAATAGGTAAGGTTGAAAAACTTAGATGAATTCTCTTTGTCTGTGAATATATCTAAGACAAGAGATGAGTAAGATTTTATACTTATTTAGTAGTGAACTGGAGCATATAAAGGCAGTTGTACACTAAAAGCATTGTGTTCCATTATTCCTCCCTGCGGCTGAAGGTAGTGTTAATTGCAGCGGCTGAAGAGTGGTACAAAGTGTAGGAAACTTGCTTATAGTGTGATACTTTTTAGCTTGACCACCCCATAATTTAAGGTAAGTTTAAATGCAGTTTTAAATATTTGCCGTTATAGCAATAGTACCATTGACTAGTACCATTGATGGTACAAGTGACACAATTTAGTATTCTTAGTGCAACCAATGGTACAGTACAAATTGAGCGCATAAAACGAGAATTTGTGATTTAACGTGACGTAAATATATGTTTGTTATGTAGAATATAAAGGTCAAGGAGACTGCGTGAGATTTTTTAGCACATAATGATCATGGTTGTAAAACAAGCCAAATCCTCTTTGCACATTCACATTCAGTGGGAAAAGAAGAAGTAAATGATGATGATGAGCATGTGTCAAATGTAATGTTTGGACGTGCCTCGGGTCTATCCCCTTAGATATCTTCAAGGTACTGAGCGCCTGGGCGATCTGAAAAGTTGCCTGTTGTACTTCGGGATTACATTCATAATTAATAATAAAACCGGCCAAGTGCGAGTCGGACTCGAGCACGAAGGGTTCCGTACCATTATCTATAATAACGGCAAAAAAATCATGTTTGTTGTATGGGAGCCCCCTTAAATATTTATTTTATTCTGTTTTGAGTATATACTGTTGTTAGAGCAGCAACAGAAATACATAATCTGTGAAAATTTCAATTGTCTAGCTATCACGGTTCATGAGATACAGCCCTGTGACAGACAGACAAACAGACAGACAGGCGGACAGCGAAGTCTTAGTAATAGGGTACCGTTTTTACCCCTTGAGTACGGAACCCTTAAAAACGATTGTTCTTTTTTTCAAGTTTGATTTCCATCTTAAGGGGCTCCCAGTCGACGATTGCTCTTTTTCCAAACGAAAAATAAAATACTTCTGAACAAGCCACATCTCCTATTTTTATAAGTATATTACTTCAGGTTCCTACCTACATTTCTATTAAGCTGAAAACATAATAGCAGAAACTTTTCACGATAAAAATATTATTTCTAAATGATTCGTTTTAGAATTTATGATCGAAATATTTTATATACCTACTATTAAAATCAACTTGTGATTTATTGTTAAAGATAGGTAATATGTAGATCTACAATTCTATTAGAATAGATTTTTGATAAGTAATTATACATAATTTATATCATTAATTTATTCGAAAAGCTAAGGCGGAGCACGCATCGCCCATGGCTCAGTCAGTAGTCAGTACCCCTGTGACTACTGTCAGAGACAGACGTGTGTTTGACGTCATTGCAGCGGTCGGAAAGATTATTTACGAATTGAAAAAAGATGGGTAATATTTCAAAAAAAAAAAACAAAAAGAGATAATGGTTACGTACCCTAAGAAAACATGCTAAAAATATAAGAGAAATAAAACAGTAAGTAAACCTTCCTATTTTATCAATTTTATCTATCTACGTTATCTTTGATAATCTTTTGAAAAATATTAGGCAAAGAAAACAGTAAGTACTTACATAACTACATACTTTATCATACATACATACATTTATACATAAAATCACGCCTGTTTCCCAAAGGGGTAGGCAGAGATCACGGCTTTTCACTTGCTACGATCCTGACATACTTCTTTAGCATTCACTCTCATCACATTCCTCATGCATGCTCGTCGGTTTAGAGTACTCTTGACCCGGCTTTTTTTCAAAACGTTTCCAATATGGTCCAGGAAAATACGCCGAGGTCTTCCTCTTCCAACGCTCCCTTTCACACTCGCCTTATATACCTGTTTTGTCAATATCTTTCTTCATTCATTCTCTCCACATGCCCAAACCATCTAATCATCCCTTTCTCAATCCTCTTTCACTTCACAACGTTTTCTTGGATAAATTGTAGGGAAAAATTCTGGAAAAAATCTGGAACGACCAGTCGGATTTGCGTATAACTTTCTCGATGGATGATAGTTCAGCATCATCACTAACACTTCTAACCATAGCAAAACCCGCAGTTGAACAAAATAGGTACGTATGAATAATAATATATTCAGCGGGTTATATAAATCCCAAGATTTTAGTAAGAATCGGTTCAATGATCCTGTCATTTTTGTTACATAATGTTCAAAGAACATGGCGCATACATAACAGACTACGTTTTGGTGGCTGATTGTGTTCTAATAGGTATATTACCTATTACCCGCCACTCTGTGACACAGAGCAGAGTCCCGCCAACCGCCGAACACGCAAGTTTTTTAAAAAAATTACTTTGACAGACAAAGAGTTTTTACTTCCTATTCTACCAAGGAGTATTAATGCCACCTGCTTTATTACGTAGGGATAGTTCATCACTACATAGTACCTATAAAACAAAGTCGCTTTCTCTGTCCCTATATCCCTATGTATGCTTAAATCTTTAAAACTACGCAAAGGATTTTGATGCGGTTTTTTTTTATTGATAGAGTGATTCATGAGGAAGGTTTTTATGTATAATACATGCTTAATATAGTAGAGAAATACTGATAATTTTAGAGGTTTCTAATGTGATGTCGTAAATAAACACATTTTTTGCGCTTACATTGCAAACGCTGGCTGAACCCCGCGAGATATATCAAAATAATGTACCTACACCGCTGCTTAAATACTAAACGGTCATATTTCAAAATTTCTGTTTTTTCAGGAGAGCCAATCAAAGTTTTAAAAAAATATTTTTTTAATTTCTGAGAAATTTTTATTTTTATTAGTTATGAGTTTTGGATCACTAGAAGCGTAATTTTAAGCTGTATCTATCTATATTTTTCGTTTTGCTGTAACTTTAACCTATTGGCGTAAAATACCACATGTGTCCCTTTTGCATATAAAAAAATATTTAAACGTAAATTAAAGTTATCAAAAATAAGAGTTTTCTTTAGATTTTTCCTTCACTTCTTCGTCTGATGTAAAAAACCTATTAATAAAACAAATATTATACAATATCGAAAGCATGCTAATATTTTTTTTTGATAATACTAAAAATAATTCGCTATTTATTTAAAAAACCAAAAACTATTTTTATACAAAGTTATTGGGGCAAAATAAGAGGTAATTTAATGTTGATCTCTAAACTGAGTTCAACATTATTACTAGCTACACAAAAATAATAATAAAGTCACTATAAAGGCTTCATAAATCTATTTAACTACAAGTATATAAGTGTTTAATAATTAATAAAACTATATATTTTCTGCTAAATCTGTCTTTCTAAAAATCAATGAGTACCTAAATCACAACCCAGTTGTTATTAACTCAAACATATTAATCACTTCGTCATCTTTATAATTTCAGCCATAGAACATTTCATTGCTAAACATTAGCCTTCTTCGTAAAATCAATTCTAATGATCTATTTCGTGCAGTGTGCACCCAATGCCTCCCAGCAACCTTTATCAGGTCATCTTTCCATTCATTCTACCCAACGACCATCAGTTCTTTAAGCCATGTACCTACCCCGCTCACAGCCGCGTCAACTAGCTACTCCTCTTGGGTATGTCGGTGACTTTAGTTCGTATACGGATATAATAACATCTCCGTCTAACGCTTCTCTTCAAAGAAATCGCTTTCGTACACTGCTCCTGCACCCGGACTGACACGGTGGCGTTGTTGTACAAGCATTTCAACACTACAATGTATTGGTAGTCAATACGGCACCGCTGGAATAACCATAGCTTTACACAGGTTTCCACTGAATTAAATTATTTTTCGTAGTCTACAAACGCTAAACATAACGACCGATTATTAGATAGATTATTATCTCTATTAATAAGCTTATAAATTTAGCGTATTACATCGCTTTAAATTATGTTAATATTTTCTTAATAAGTTCTTTGATTATTTCAAATTTGTTTTATCTTGAATAGTAGGTACAGTAATTTCCAACAGTAAGAGATTCCAAGTCAAAAATGTCGCCATGTTTAATTTTTTTGACATAATAACCAAGAAATGGCATTTATGTCTTATAAATTATATTAGAATTCAAGTAAAAATAATATTCTACCCAAACGCATTTCGAAATGTGGTACTTATGTATAAAAAGCAATATTTTAACGAACTAAAATTATTATTCAAAACAAACGCATTTGAAATGTGTATAGAAAACAATATTGTACTAATATACATTTTATATTCAAAGCCGACGCATTCTAAAATGTGGCACCTTTGTTTAATAAATAGTATTATACATACGTTTATTTTATACTCGATACGGACACATTCTAAAAAATGGCACTTTTGAATATAAATTTTAATTAAAAAACCGGTAGTTTTTTGAAATGTGGCCCTTTTGCATATAAGCTATGCGCGCTTCTGTCAAAATTCAAGTCGCAATTGATAAAATGGCAGTTTAGCTCTGAAGTTTGCCTGCAAAGTGCAAAAATGCTAAACAGACACTTGTATGTTTTAGTTATTTATAGTGCTATAATTAAAAGGATCAAATTTTTTTTTTTTTTTTTTATCAAATTTTGATTTGTGACACTTTAGTATTTAAGCAGCTACCTGTAGTACTACAGTAATTGTAAACGTCTACAAAAACGTCTGACTTCATCATCAGAACAGCTAGCTGTCACCATATTATTGTATTGTGACCAGAACTAAAAGATGCAAAATCTCAGCTCAATCGGAAATGGTCGAAAAATAACTTGCAATTATTGAAAGTTACAAAAAAACAAACAAACATTATACTAACAGTGCTAGTCGATAATAAAACTTGTACAAAAGGACAGTTTTTATTCTGGGAAAAATAAGTTGTGGATTTTTACCATCATATTAAAAATTATTCAAACGCTAGAGCTTGGGCTGCGACACAGATTGGAAAATAGTTATTACGAGCGGTGGACTACATGTTTCAAAGCGGCGTTGCCGCTCTGTGCTTTTGCGTCACGCGGCTACAGGCGACGTTGCCAGCTCTCCAAGCGGGAGAGAGCTTATGACAGTTATTGGGATTTCTGGATATATGCAATTTTCGTAAAATTGACTTCCCTTGACTTTTCGATTGGTCGATACATTTTTGTCGGTTTTTTTTTTAGTTTTTAACGTAGGGTGAGAGCGATGGTTGTGGGCACTATAACAACATTTTGAAATTCAAATAAACGGTTTATATTGAAAAACTGATTATAACGACGATTTTTAAACAATATAGAATAGCAAGGGTTTTTTAACAGCGATATTTATTTATTAATTATTCATATTTAAGTAAATAGACAAAACGGGAAATATTTAGTTGTGATCAATCAAATCTAGAGGTATAACGCATCACAACTATCACTAATCAAAACAAGCCATATACAAAGAATTGTATTAACTATAGATTTACTATATATATATATATACCTATACCGGGTACCTGCCTACCCGGGCTGCGAGCGCCCGCACTGCGCCTGCGACAGTTACAGCCGCACCTTCAGCACCTGCATCTTTTCGCATGGACATTGGCCAAGAATACGATAACGTCACGCAACGCGCGAAGCCCCGAAGCCAATGCCACTGCCTCTCTGCTGACATTATCCGTGAAATTATAAGGGAGGAACTAGACAGGAAATTCACTTCACAAGTCAAAGACATTCAATCTAAATTGTCTATAATAGAAGTTTCTCTTCGATCTTACCCGTCGCGTACACCAGATGGAGCAGCTATCCCGTGCTGAAAATTTGGAGATACAGTGCATCCCAGATACAGTGCATCGCACTGTATGTATTTGTACACACTTGATCGTAAATAAAAGTGCGTATTTCCGACCGAAGGTTTTTAAAAACGCGGGCGGGCGGTCTCTAGCCGATGACGTCACACCCCGTCACGACCGCGATCGCGACGCTCAGTTTTGTTTCGATCGTAATATCTTCTGAATGGAATGTCCGATTAATAAAAAAGCTGACCAATATCAGACATGATAACCATACCTTCGTATAAATCCTTATCCAAATAAATCATTTCATATTGAAAACTGTTTCAATACCAATATACCTATAACTTTTTGAATTACTCAAATCGGACATTCCATTCAGAAGATATTACGATCGACACAAAACTAAGCGCCGTGACCCGCGTCGCGGTCGCGGTCGTGACGATGTGACGTCATAGTGTAAGCGCTAATCTTAGAAATTCAAAAACCGGCCAAGTGCGAATCGGACTCGCGCACGAAGGGTTCCGTACCATTATCTATAAAAAACAGCAAATAAACACGTTTGTTGTATGGGAGCCCCATTTAGATATTTATTTTATTCTGTTTTTAGTATTTGTTGTTATAGCGGCAACCGAAATACATAATCTGTGAAAATTTCAACTGTCTAGCTATCACGGTTCATGAGATACAGCCCTGTGACAGACAGACAGACGGACAGACGGACAGCGAAGTCTTAGTAATAGGGTCCCGTTTTTACCCTTTGGGTACGGAACCCTAAAAAAGGGCTTCAACTTCTCGTCGTTATAAGTATAGGTACCGCCTATCATGTTTTACAATTCATTTTTGTTTGAGTTCCGGTGTAAAAACATGAAGATATGGTTTTGTTTAGGAAACAATCTAAAAAACCAATATAGCATTGAATACTGACCATTAATTAAAAATTTTTAGGAGTGACTACAATATTCACTTCATTCTGGGATGTTCCCAAAGATTCTCCGGAGAAAGCTGTGTTACTTATAAGGAAAACTGAAACTATTCAATGAAAACAAGCCTGGTGGAACAGCTGGATAATAGAAATTAGTTTGTAAACATGAAAATAAACCAGAATATTGATTATTAACACTTTATTACTTCATTTCCTTTCTAATCACATAAAGTTATCATCGCTTCTCATGGTTTTTTACAGCCAGCTAAGTAGGTAGGTATACCGGATTGAGACAATGTAGGTTGTAGGGTTTTTTTATCCAATCTAAGTTATGTTTCAGAGTATAATAGAAGCACAATAATATAACAATATCATACATATTATAAAAACACAAAAAGTCAGAGCTCTTTTTTCTTGGTGCTTCCCTATGTAGACTATTTTTGTTCAAAAGCCCGATGAATACATCCATAAACTTTCTATAGACCCGGAGCACATAATATGACTTGAAGTTTGTATGATTATAAATCGCAATAAAGTAAATTCCACTGCCTGCAAAGTGAACCCAGAAGACAGTGGAGCAGTACCACGCTGATTACGAGTTTCTTCTCCGCGACAGTGAATCCTTCGTCGACCTTCTGCGAGCCACGGGCTGCCCTCGACCGGCAGACAGTTGAGGCTGGCGGGACACCCAGCGCGTAACTCTTCTTCTGCTCGCTTGGCTTGTGAAACGGTCTCAATATTCGCGTCATTTATTTATGCTGACCGGTGTTGTATGTATGGCATTGGTTGACTCCGCCGCGCCAAGGATTTGCGTTTTGCACTGACTTTGACATAGGTACATATAAAATGCCGGCTCTGTTTACATAAACATTTGTTCTTCTTTTTTTTTATGGAGTCTGTAGTCAGTGTTACCATATTTACCGTTCCGACTTGGCAAATAGAAAATAGAGTTGGACGAGATGCCCAGACAACATTTATTTGCTGTATTTATTTGGTTATTTCATTGATTGCATGTACACAAAGTTTTTGTCTTTGAAAACCCATAAAAAAACATCCTGATTTGCCGCGGCGCGCACCTGATTAACTGACATTGACATAACACATTCCAAGTTTTTATAGTTCATCTGTCAAATCGGCATGTACCTAGCGTACTGACCTCTATTGTATAATAGAGGTCAGTGACCTAGCGAGTTGAGTAGTCACGTATGGAATGCGTAACTACTGCAAAATGTGGGCATGTGCCAAATATAATGTTTGGCCGTGCCTCTAACTACCCCCACCAGATAGTAAAGCCTATTACCAGCCTACGTAGGTACCAGAAACGCGATCTCATAAAAACTGTCGATAATATTTACGATAAGCATACGCCATCTAGAGCTTGCCGTTGTCAACTGTCAGTGTCGTTTCGGCCGCGGTTTTCAGAGCTTACCGCGCCTTAAAAAGGTTATAACTTGGACCACAATTCACATAAGAACCTAAATGCTCGGGCTTTTCTTATGTCTAGTTTACAAACCACTCCAAAAGAGAATATCTTATGTACCTACTTTTATTACCTCTATTGTTCAGCTTACGGCACGAAATTAAAAAAAAATACGAAGGTATTGTCTGGCTGTACCTAACCAAAAGCATTGGTTATTTAAATAGCTTATATTTTAAAAAATCTGCTTATTCTCATAATTACTCAGAATATTTACTTCAACACAGATTTTTGTGGTTTAGAAAAATCGACTAATCAAAACTTTATATGTACATACAAACATAAACTTAGATACGCTGACATCATTATTTTATTAGTTTTACTTTGTCATAAAAAGAAGCATCCTATAGTTGGGCTCAAGCGCAGCGTTGTCACTCACTGGCCGATGCGATGTCAGGATGCGCGTGATTGGTCACTTCGATCACTTTCTGTTCAACTTCATACCGCTCAATTTGTGTACAACTTCTCACGTGAACTATACGGTGACATCGCTGTGTTTGTGTGCGTAACTGCCTGCCGTGTTTACAACTTATCTTTATTTATTGCTACTTTTAGAGAACCATAGTGTCTAGTTAAACCTAACTTAGGATTTAAGGCATTATTAACCAAAAATATGTAATCTTCTTAACAATAAACGATATCTATCTATCTATCTATCATCAACTGACTTACATAAGATGGCTCAACTGGTTCTTATGTCTTATGTAAATATTTGTATTAGACGTTATTTGTATAGTGAAATCTAGTTCAATTTAATTATGGATAATTACAGAATGCACTAAACAAAAACAAAAATATAGTAAGTATGTAAGACCTTATATAATACATATTTTCTAGTCACTACATAGTATAAAGTAAAGTCGCTTCCCGCGTCTGTATGTATGCTTATATCTTTAAAACTACACAACGGATTTTAATGCGGTTTTTTTTAATAGATAGAGTGATTCAGGAGGAAGGTTTATATGTATAATAACATAGTAAATAAGTAAAAATGTAAAAAATAAATGCTGTTAACGAGTATACAAAGACATTCTGTAATATATTTTGGTATCAGCTCTGCACCCGTGCGAAGCCGGGGCGGGTCGCTGGAATATGGAAATTTCTAGAGCAGTGACAAGCGCCTAAAAACAAAAAAAAGTGAACATAAAAGCTTGTCATTGATGGGTTTAAGGTTCCGTACCTAAAGGGTAAAAACGGGACCCTATTACTAAAACTTCGCTGTCTGTCTGTCTGTCAGTCTGTCTGTCACAGGGCTATATCTCATGAACCATGATAACTAGGCAATTGAAATTTTCACAGATTATGTATTTCTGTTGCTGCTCTAACAACAAATACTAAAAACAGAATAAAATAAATATTTAAGGGGGCTCCTATACAACAAACATGATTTTTTTGCCGTTTTTATAGATAATGGTACGGAACCCTTCGTGCGCGAGTCTGACTCGCACTTGGCCGTTTTTTTATGAAACGCCAGTACCTAAAAAAACCTGACTCTGCGAAAGAAAGCTTATTACGTGTGAAAGGAGGTACCAAGTCACTATTTAAACCTTTAAAATTTCATGTAATTCTGTTAAACATGCTCTATTTAGCTCGCGTATTCCATTTAAACACGTTTCTCAGACGTAGATTTGGTCACGTATTCTCTTTATAATTAAGACTGTAGTTTTATTTCACTCCTCCGAGCGCCCCATTCGTTATGTAATTAAACTTAGCAGAATTAACAAAGCACCTAAATAAAGCACAAAACCGTTATAATGGGGTTACCCCAGTGGCTTTTCAAATGCGAGAAGTTATAATCAAAAATAGAATACATACCTTTACAAATACATATAGCAAACGCGTTAATTTATTTTTTACTGTAAATATTCGAAATCAAAACAACTTGAAAATCTGTTCATTAGAATGTTTTAATTTACCCCGCGGTGGGCGCCATTGTTAATTTAGTGGTTTTGTTGCTTTATTCTATTTCGATTAAAACATTGTTTATACAAGATATGAATTTGATCGAATTTTATTACCGTGTTAGGAATACTCCTAAAAAATACAATAGGATCTCGCTTGTAACTGACTGGCCTCACAGCTCAGTTGGTAGTAACTCTGCCTTCTGCGCTGTAGGTTGTGGGTTCGATCCCCACCTAGGGCAAATATTTGTGTGATGAACATAGATGTTTGTTCTGTGTCTGGGTGTTACTATGTATAATAAGTATGTATTTACAAAAAAAAAAAAGTATATAAGTATTCTATCAGTTATCTGGTTCCCATAGTACAAGCTTTGCTTAGTTTGGGGCTAGATGGCGCTGTGTGTAAAGTCCGCCAATATTTGTAACTAGCAAGTACGGTACATTTCCAAAAATATTTTAAGGCGCTCAGATCCTGGAATGTATCTAAAAGGGGTAGTCAAAGGCACGTCCACACGTTACATTTAGCAGATTTTCCATTAGTCTATACGTGACAGGTAGCAAGCCCAAAAATAGTTACCAAAAATATTGAAATAGTCCCACGCTGGACGCCAAGTACTGTTTGAACGAAATTACTTTTCCAGCTAGGTTTCTAGGCAAGCCTATTACTAGAACTGTAAGAGATATCGCCTAGGTAACCGTACATCGCCGATGGCTCATTTTCCGGTATTTACGGCTTACGATCACACGGCTCAATGAGGAAATGAACCACTTTAACGAGCTTCGTGTATGATAGCTTTCAGCATTTAGATTCCCGAATTGATAGGTTTTTGCATCTACTAATTTAGATGGTATTTTACTGCGTTGCATAAAATGAGGACTATGTTTATCAAACAACGAAAATAGCAGGTTTTCAATTCGACGCGTACGTAAATGTTTTATTTTTGTTGCTATGTTTGTGTATGGCAGCGCATAAGTATTTGGGTATTTTTTATTGTTTAGAGAATAGTCCAAAGTAGGTCTCATTAAAAATATGTGTCTGTTTTCTTTTTTAAAAGCTTTTATTTTACAATGTATGTAAATATTTATGTAACTATGTTTGTTAAGAGGCTGCCAGTCGCTGATTGCTCTTTTTCGAAACGAAAAAAGAAATACTTCTCAACAAGCCACATCTCCTATTTTTATAAGTATATTACTTCAGGTTCCTACCTAGATTTCTATTAAGCTGAAAACATAATAGCAGAAACTTTTCACGATAAAAATATTATTTCAAAATGATACGTTTTAGAATTTATAATCGAAATATTTTATATACCTACTATTAAAATCAACTTGTGATTTATTGTTAAAGATAGGTAATATGTAGATCTAGATTTCTATTAGGATAGATTTTTGATAAGTAATTATACATAATTTTTATATCATTAATTTATTCGAAAAGCTAAGGCGGACCACGCGCGGACGTGTGTTTGTCATCATTGCAGCGGTCGGTAGGATTATTTATCGAAGTGATTAAAGATGGGTACATCTTTATTCACATGTACTATGCATTATAAAATAGGAGATGTGGCTTGTTCACAAGTATTTCTTTTTTCGTTTCGAACAAAAATAATCGTCGACTGGCAGCGTCTTAAGGTGGAATCTTGCAACTCAATTTTAAAGTAGTTATCCTCAACCGATTAAGCTGAAATTTGGCAGACATACTTTATGTAACTTCGGTGACTATGCAATTATATGGACAACTACCTGATCTGATGATTGAGTCAGGAGCTGTTCAACGGAACTCCTCAGTAAATAGTCTGATTAAAATCAAAATTTGCATACCTCCTATCAATCTCCAATGACAATATAAAATTATGGTACTAGCGAGCTGGTCTGATGGTGGAGCTCAAATGCAGCCATAGGAACTCCCTAACAACACAACATAACCACGTCGTGTTTGGGCTCGATGGATTTGTCTTGACGAGTACTAGAGCCCTGGAATTTATAAAAGCATGTTTTTAAAACTGTATTTAAAAAAAAACTTATTTTTTTAACGTGATTATTTTTAATAAATATTAGTAAAGATAACTTTGCCAGTTTTTCAGGTAGGTTGATCTTATTGCTAAAAAGGCTCAGATTTTGAAAAGTTTATTGCTTCAAAGACACTGCTATAAAATAATGTTCAAACCCCATTAAACCAAGCTCGTAACATTTTAAATTGGCCATAACTTATGTCACGCAATTTATTAAATAGGTGCTTGACATCTTCTCCTAACTATATTATTATCACACATTTATAAACTTATATTATTAAAAGTTTATTTGTTTAATTTAGTATTAAAAAGAGAAAATAACGAGCTCTGTGTATGATAGTTTCAGCTTTTATATTGATTGAAATGTAAGAAAACTCAAAGATTACTGTCAGTTGTCAAGTATATATAATGCACTAATTGCCTCAAAAATATCCCAAACACTCAAAAGTGCATTAGTATAAAGACACTGCTGTAAAACAATGTCCCGTAAACCAGGTTCGTAACATTTTGAATATGCCACAACTTATTCCACGTAATTTATTAAATAGGACTAGGATTAGGACCTTTTAACTAAGTAAATTATCACAAAATATATTATTATTTAGAGACAACATGACATTTTGAATGACAGATAAAGTTGAACCTCTGGTCCAAGAAGCTTAACATTTTAAGTGTATTTTTTGTTGTATTGCTATTTCGATGTATGAAAATGATCTCTGTAATTTTACCCATAAGGGGTTTGATTACCTAGAGATTAAAGTTTTAGAGTCAAAATCAAAAATCAAAATCAAAAAAGCGTTTATTCATTGAAATCACTTGGATCATTTAGAATCGTCAAATTTCGTTAAGAGGCTCCCAGTCGCTGATTGCTCTTTTTCGAAACGAAAAAAGAAATACTTCTGAACAAGCCACATCTCCTATTTTTATAAGTATATTACTTCAGGTTCCTACCTAGATTTCTATTAAGCTGAAAATATAATAGCAGGAACTTTTCACGATAAAGATATTATTTTAAAATGATACGTTTTAGAATTTATGATCGAAATATTTTATATACCTACTATTAAAATCAACTTGTGATTTATTGTTAATGATAGGTAATATGTAGATCTAGAATTCTATTAGAATAGATTTTTGATAAGTAATTATACATAATTTGTATCATTAATTTATTCGATAAGCTAAGGCGGACCACGCTCCGACGTGTGTTTGTCGTCATTGCAGCGGTCGGTAGGATTATTTATTGAAGTGATTAAAGATGGGTACATCTTTATTCACATATACTCTACATTATAAAATAGAAGATGTGGCTTGTTCACAAGTATTTCTTTTTTCGTTTCGAACAAAAACAATCGTCGACTGGGAGCGCCTTTAAGTTTAATTTAATTTAGTTTAATTTGGTTCATTGTTTGTGTTTTTTTTTAAGTCTGTACTTATTGTATATATTTCAATTAATCAAATTTAAATTAATGTTAATTATTATTGATAAAGCCAGTTGAAGTAGTCCCAGGCTTTTTTCTCATCTAAATAATCTGATATTTTATAGTAAGCCTTTTTGCATAGTTTACGTTTAATTAAGTTATAGTATTTAAGTAAATGCTGTAAAAAGTAAATACTCCTTCACTTTAGAAAATCTTCCTATCGATTTCTGCAGTGCAATTACTGTCTTAAATATTATAGTGCGAGACATATACTTAATTTCCGCCTCGATTTGTAGGGATAATACATTATCTTATTTTCATTCCTTCCAATTCACTCTTTGATTTCCCGATCTCGTAGGTGTGCAAGGTCATTAACGTTCATTCACTGGATTCACACGAGGCCGCTTAGTTATAAGTGTGAACGGCATGCGATGAAAAATTCAATTTGTACAAGCGTCTGTAACACAGAGTTCATGATTATAGGTACTAGAACGTGCTTATGCTATTTTACACTAAGTCATCTTGAAGATTTCACACACAACGGTAGCAATTAAAATAGCCTCATTTCGATAAGTAATGCTTTAGTTTCTCAAATTAGTCTAGTACTCAATAGATACTCATTATGGTATAATGTATATTATGTAAATTAAAAAGACGTGTGGCACTCGGAGACTGCCGCGGTAAAGCTATTGCATAACATTTATTATCAACTTATGTAATTATAATTATTTATTTATTTTATTTATGCAGTATTAATTTTTCATTAGTATTTTTTTTTCTTCATTTTTCTTCAAATCTTTCTGACGCTGATAATATTATGCTCTTTGACGTTCACAATTTCTTTTTCTTTTTAGCTCTTTTTTTAGCTCTTTATGCTTTTCTTCTCTATAAAAAGAAAATATCTAGGTATAAATATTTAAGTATTAATAGTGTCATTGAACACCAAAACAATTATTCATTCAAAAAAATTGAACAAAAATAACGATATTAAGTGTTTGATCATCGAATTTCGCGCGATGTACCTACATTTATATAGATACGGATTTTTATGCGGATTTTTTTAAATAGATAGAGTGATTCAGGAGGAAGGTTTATATGTATAATACATGCATAATATAGTAGAGAAACACTGATAATTTTAGAGGTTACTAATGTGATGTCGTAAATAAACACATTTTTTTGCGCTTACATTGCAAATGCTGGCTGAACCTCACGAGATATATCAAAATAATGTACTACAGTATTGTACACCTTAAGAACGTCTACAAAAAAGTCCACGATGGTATTAGAAATGTCTTACGCACACCGAAGCGGGCACGGGTCAGCTAGTATCATATATTATACTTTCTCTGCGCGGCATTAATGTGTATTACCTATACATAAAAAACCGGCCAAGTGCGAGTCGGACTCGCGCACGAAGGGTTCCGTACTATTATCAAAACGGCAAAAAAATCACGTTTGTTGTACGGGAGTCCCACTTAAATATAAAAATAATTCATAATATCTCGTAACCTACCTATTAACCTAACTACGTAGTTAGCATTCCACACGTAACAGGTTGCAAGCCCGTTGCCGCTTTCAAGAATACTAACAGGTTTCCTCACAATGTTTTCCTTCACCGTTATAAACACGTGTAACGCGCATATACATTTTTCGAACAGAAATATCCATTGATGGCCAGGATTTGAACAAGAAATTAATTTGAAATTAATAATATCTACCTATTTACCTAACTACATGAATTCAATAATTCAATTTCAAACTTTTTAGTCGATCATGTGAAGTACCACCTATTAACCGACTTACTTTACCGATAGTGGTAAAATAGCGCCACCTGCCAGCGGAATTGCAAACATCTTTCATCTTACCTCTCATACTCCGAGCGGTCGCATGAGACCGCGAAAAGTACTTATAATAACGTAATAACATCAAATTAAACTAGATGGCGCTGGAATGCGAAAATCACTCTAAGCAGGCATGAGTCACCAGATTGCGGGGCGATTACATTAGCGCATGCGCAAATCGTCAGAATCGTCAGAAAATTATTTTCGTTACGAAATTTCTGGATTCGGTCTCCACGCTCAAGGCCCGCGATAGAAGCTATGCAATAGCTTAAAAAAATATATCGAATGAAATAATTGGGCGCCCAACATGGGGACCCCATGTTGGGCGCCTAAAAGTAACGTATTCACGGTTTGTAAAATTCATCTCTATAAATCCAGATCATAAGGCAGGATTTCCTTAATTATAGGTAACCTTTCCCCCTAAAAGTTTATCGTACCAACCTTTACTGCACGTTGAGATTACCAGCACAGTTCCGACTATTTTAGTAAATGAGGAAAATTTCCGGCTCTGCTGACCTCTGAAACGTGAACCTTGTAACTGTTTTAGACGTAGCATTATAACTGTTTTAGACGTAGCATTATAACTAGAGGATTGTACAATTTGTTCGGGTTTGCAAGGGACAGGTACTTGTATTTAATTAAATTTGAACCATCTACTTTTGAACTAAACCATTTTAACTACAACTATTATCCATATCGACCCGTCAATTTAAAAACCTTTAATATTGTATTTTTGGGTTCTGTATAGCAAAAACAAAACACTTCTCTGAGTTTGACATTTTAGTTTTTTTAATAAATATTTGTGGACTTTTTACTTTGTATTTATTTTGTATATATAAAATTGTAATACATTAAAACACCCATATAGAACAAACATGTACGTTCATCAAACAAAGTTATGAAAAGCTCATCATAGTATTTTATAACCATAACCTGTTTCGTTCCATTTGCTCGCTCTATATCGACGTGAGATCCTAATCGGCTTAACGAGTGCCGGCATTCAGGAATCGTGTATCGTTCACCGGTGAGACACTTTACAACGTCTGTGACTGATTTAAGTGTCTTTTATTAATTCGTTTCGATTGTGAGCGACGCCAACGCAACGCGCCTACGATTTATTGAAATTGCGAAGTTGATTTTATTCGATACAAAAGAACGTCTACTGTGATGCTAAATTTGATTTGAATTAAGTAGTTTTGTAGTTGCGACCCTCGTCATTGCCAACAAGCAACAGATCCACTTATTCTACAATGAGTCAAGAAATTTTGCAACACGTTGGGCGCCAGCAAGTCTATTTTATTTCGGCACCCATTCATATCTCTCGCAATCAATATAAATAAATAATAATAAGTAAAATCTTAATATACAAAAACTTCTACATTACTTGACAAATAACGCACAACCTAATCCATAAAGTCCTACCTATCTGCGGAGAGAAATCTCCAAAACCACAACACCTATTTGAAATATTCTTACACCTTGAAAAGTATTTTGGTGAAGCGTTTTGGTGAATAGGCTATTTGACAGTATGAAAATATAAAATAACATGAAAATAAACAATGATTTATTATAAAATAAAACCCATATTTAAAATTATCTATTTTTAAACGCCAGTCACATGACACAAAACGTTTGTGTATTTGTTGACAAGCATGTAACGTCACAGAAACTAGTGCGACGCCATTTGCTAAAGAAGCGTTTTTGCGGGTTATTTAAAATGACAATATTTAATTTACATTTTTAGGGTCAATACTAAACAGTATTGAAAAAAAAATTTTTTATGGGTTTCACAGTTACTGAACAATCTAGAATTATTTTCAAAATCTTGTCAAATAGCCCATTCGGGTGAAGCCGCTCACAAAATCTAGTTAGCATTAAATAAAGGCAGGATATTAACTTTGAATCATGCAAATAAAAGCTTTAGTTAAAGCTTATCTAATTTGGGCTTAGTCTTAGCTTGGGGATTATTTGAGAACGTATTTTTCTTTTAGTCTGACGGTTTATCAGCCTCAAAGAAGACACTCGTCCGTCTTTCTGCGGGTGATAACAAAACGTTAGAATACGAGAGAATAGATACATTATCCTAGGGTAATGTTTTTCGAGCGTATGTATGTATGTATGTACTATGTCCATTTCTTTGGCACGCTTTACAGCCCAAACGACTTGACGGATTACATGGTGTCGTTGGACTCGTCTTAATTGTGGAAGTGACATAGCCTATGTATTTTTACAATCTTTAATTTAACTCACAATGTATGTATGTTTGTTAAGGTGGAATCTTGCAACTCGATTTTGAAGCATTTATCTCCAACCGATTGAGCTGAAATTTTGCATACTTATGTAACCTGTACTTATGATTGGTTCAGGATTATGTGACAGGGGTGCTCAATGGTTTGAATTATTTTACAAAAGCTTGTAATTGAAAAATGTTTTTCAACAGAAAACTTATTTAAATATGACGCCGCTCTAAAGACTCGAGAATAAATCAATAGTTCTTGGTAATGGTGGTTTCTTACTGCGAAATGGTTTTTCTTCATTAAATTTATGCATAACTACTTTATCATGCTTATTTACTGGTTTTTTAACAAGCGTTGGTTATACAAATTTGTTTTTCTCTCTTTTGTTTGTCTAGTAATTAACGAGACCCCTACTAAGAGCTGGTACTACCAAATTTCTATAACTGCAGCATAAAATTGAAGAATCTGTACCTACTGAAATAAATAACATCTAATACTAATATATTACAGAATATTTACAAAATACACAAGAACCAGTTGAGCTACCTAAATTGTATTAACCTCATAACCTCGATGGCATGACAGAAAAGTGCTCGGCATTGATGCAAGATTATTGTACCTACTTAAGACAAAAATGGTACATTTAAAGGGTTTACGAAAGAAGTAACTTCTTAAAAAGTTGAGAACATTTTTCTTTATAATTTTATTTGCAGAGCGGTTACATTAAACTTTGAAGTTTGATGTAATAGGCATAATCCGACAAGTCAAGTTGGTAGAATATTATAAGGAAAATCGTGCGTGAGCATAATATTTCACTTTTCGTTGGTTTAACAAACAATTGTGAAACCGTCTCAGGATAACGTTGGTAAAATAAGTAGTCATTAGAGTTAGAAGTCATAACAACATGCCGTCAACATTAACCGCTATTAACATTAGCATGCTATTAACAACATTAACATGCTATTAACAATTTAATTGATAAATATAAATATGGGATACCTACCTGTTACGTATGGAATACTAACTAACTACTGCATAATGTGGGCATGTGCCAAATATAATGTTTGGACGTGCCTCTGACTACCCCCTCTAGACATCTTCAAGGATATAATAGCCTGAAAATCTGAGAGGATGTCTATTGTACTTGGGGATTACAGTCGTGATCCTAATTTTTTTATGAGATATTTGAATTATTCCTACAGCTATATTGAGAAGTTCTAGAATATTTTACGGTTATTAGACAAGTCATTTTGATACGTTAAGTAATGTATTAAAATCTCTGACTTATTTAGTCAGTTTATTAAGCATGGAAGCCAGCATTGACATAAGTGTTTTACATTGTAAAATGTTGCTTATTTTCCTAAAAGAATAAGTTGTAGGTACTTAATTTAACAAATTTCTAGCGCAAATATAGGTATCTAAATGGAACTCTTTCTACTATTTCCATCATTTGCCAACACAAAAGCAAACCCTCACATACACGAGTATTACCTCTGTAGTTTAGAAAGCATTATAAATCGTACACAACTGCGAATAGACGTGAAGTCCATCACGAGAGTAGATATTGTTCATTTGACACAAATAAATAGAGTTCCATCGTCGGTGTGTCAGAGAAAAATTATTTTGTTAAAATCATAAGTGGTAAATGAACTTAAGAAAGTTCATTTTGCCAATCACATACTATACAGCCTTTGATAGAATAAAGTAGGATTTATTAGATTTTTTATTGTATACCCATTGTATTCCAACAATAACACTAAGTATAGGTATTTTTATCTATCAGCATTGCGTTCTTTATTTGATTTGTTTTTCTTTATTATTATTTTTTTATTACTTTTTGACCACTATTGGTTATTGTAGAAGTACATACTCGTACTTATCTATATTTGCCACGCTTTTCGTTCCTACTTTAATTGAATTTAGGCAGTGACACAAAACCATCTCATTTGTTCTTTAAATTCCTCATGTTTTAGCCATAGTTTTGGTTTTGATAGTTAAAGTCAAAATCAAAACTTCATTTTTTTTTTTTTTTTTTTTTTTTTTAGTTCATAGTTCATTTATCGATAACAAATAAGTTACAGGTAAGATGGTACAGATAGTAATTTAAATAAAATCAAAAGGTAAAACGTCTTAGGAACTAAGTGAATATAGTATACGCTCGTTTCTCGCAACCAAGCTTAGAAAAATTAGGCAACAAATACGGCCTATCAATTTATTTAGTTAAATATGTAAGAAGAGTGCATTTTATTGAACCTATTTTACGACTATCACTCAAAGGTAGACTCAGTAGGCCTTACCTTAAAATAAAACTATTTATAAAAAAAAAAAAGAATTAAAAAAATACGACTGAATTGATAACCTTCTCCTTTTATGTCAAAAAGGACAGTGTTTTACGCTATGTTGTAACTATTTCATATTCCTATACCATCAAGAAATGGACATTTTATATGGAATGGAAACTTTCGTGTTTGACCCACTTATATTTTTTCACAAATCTAAGCAGTCTATTTTCGTCAGAAATGTGAACTTTACCATACATCAATTTGTAAAGTAAGCTTACATAATGGGTGAATACGTAAGGATTGGCACATAATGGACACAGGTGTCTGATCAGTTATGCTAAATCACGAGGGTTTACTTGTAGGTCTATAAATTGTATGATGTCGCCAGTACGTCCTATTTTTTTCCATTTGTTCCCCGCTGCAATAAACAAATACAAAAACAAAATTATGCCTATTATTATGGTAAACCCTTATTGAATAAAAACATCATTAAAAGCTCAACTGTTTCTTGTGAATCTTGATAATTAAATAAGTAAATATTCCTTGATTAAACAATAGGATTAAACATAACCCATCTGGGATACGAACATTTGATGATTCATGATTATGTGTCATAGCTAGCTATTCATTCAGAAGCCATTGTTATTATTTTGAGCCTGATAAGTATTATTGTATTGAATTATCTTATCCTTTTGTGTTTGTTCAGCTTCTTGACTGGATTAATGTGTGAAGATATTTAAGGCTACACTGGATGCTGGTTTGGTGCGAACCGGTTACGGGCCAAAGGGAGCGTCATCAAAACTGCGGTAAGATGCGTGCCTTATTGGCAATATAGTCCAAACGCGATGTAGGCTTGATGCGGTGTAGTCATATCAAGATTTAAGGTGATAAGTGAATTTTTTGACGTTTTGTATGGGCTGAGTCTACCCGGATAAGACGGAAAAAGTGATAAGAATGCATTATCTTGAAAACCATTAAATTTAAAAAAAAACTGTGTTTAATTTAGGTAGCTATGATTATCTATCGAATTATGTAAAATGAACTATTTAGCTATTCATAGTTTTGATTAAAAACGAAACTAGTGTTTTTGAGAGCCAACTTTGGAAAATAAATCTGTCGTGAAAAGTTTCACCAATCGTGTTTCTGTCTTTAATTTATCTAGACTAAATCCTTAAGTTATCTTTTCATAAAAAACAAAACTGTATGTTTTGCGGTTATTGAGAAAAAACGAATCTGCATTCATCAAAAACTTTCGTCAAAAATTCCTCGTCTTAAGCACAAAGCAATCTAGTCATACCTGCTATCAGGGGGGTTAGCATGAACAACATTTTTGTATAATTAAAAGTGTCAGTTTTGGCATTTAGACGAAACGTTGCCGATACGATACTAGTTCGTGCTCAGGTCACTAGTCAAATTGAGATGTCATAAAGCTTCTAAACCGCGGGTTATCATTGCGTTGCTTTAAAAATTTTTGAGAAGTATTTTATTTTTATTTTAAAATTTGTATATCTGTTAGTAAGGGATAAACTAAAAAAATATAGGACCAATTTTGAAAATTTATTCACCTATGAAAAGCCACATTATCAGTAAGCAATATAGGCTATGTGCATGTGCAATTATTTTCAAAATTGATTGTAGTTTTTTAGTTTATCCATATATTTATCAAAAATATTAGAGATTCTTACAAAATTGCAATAATATAACCGTAGATATCAAAAATCTGCATAGTCTTCATTCAATCCTGTTGCTAAGCCGTGACGCTAGTCTTATATAAAACTGTCTTCGCTAATCACGTCATATGACGGTCGCAGTAATACCCGTTCTCCATATCTCCTGTATTATGTACCTATTGGTGCCTTTTGTGTTTGTTCACCTATTCTAAATTAATGTGCTAAGAAATAATGTAGATAAGATACGAGAAACTAGAATATAGAATTCATTCTCAAATAAAATTTTAGTTCGGTGTGATTTGTGACGTTTACAATGCTTTGATATATCAGGAGCAAAACTTTTTCTATTCTCCATGTGGCTTTCTAAATAGCGCCAAATTCTTAGAATAGTAATGATAGTCCTGGGATTATCATGAACCACTATCGTATCGACAACGTATCGTCCAAATGCCAAAACGGACACTTTTACTATACAAAAAGTCTCAGTTTTGGCCTTTAGTTCAGGATCAGAAAGTCGAATTTCCAAATTGCCTAAGTAAAACGCCTAAAAAGTGAAAATGACACTACTTCGCTGAAAACCTATACGACGACAACCTAACGATGTGTAGTACCTAAAAATCTACGTAATATATTTGTTTGGTTCCATTAAAATTAATAGTACATTTATTACATTATTAAAATTTTCGTGAGGATCTCATTTTTTTTTAAATACAATATGTCCTATGTTTCTTCTACTAATGTTGCTTCTGATACGAGAAACATTTTTTTGAATTAGTCTAGCAGTTTTTTTAATTTATCTATTACAAACAAAAATATAAATTTTACCTCATATAAAAATAGAATAGACCATTTGCCATTCATCACAGTCTTCACAGCTCAGTTGGTAGTAACTCTGCCTTCTGCGCTGTATGTTGTGGGTTCGTTCCCCCCCCCCCCCCACATTTGTGTGATGAACATAGATGTTCTGTGTCTGGGTGTAACTATGCATAAAAATAGTGATCTGGTTCCCATAGTACAACCTTTGTTTAGAGTAAGGCTAGATGGCGCTGTGAAAAAAAAATCCACGGAACAAAACGTTAGATATTTGGTGCCGTTTGACGGTAGCTTTTTATCAGGAAACCGCACCTTTCACCTTTACCATGAGTTTAACGAATTAAAACTGTTCACGTAATTGGTGGCTTCGTCGCGCTTAATGTCCCAAATTTTATTATAAACTCATTAAAAGTTGAGTTAAATTACTGGGGTCGTTAAACAAACTATGGTTTATTTATGCCACAGTTTACGCTTAAGGGGCTCCCAGTCGCTGATTGCTCTTTTTCGAAACGAAAAAAGAAATACTTCTGAACAAGCCACATCTCCTATTTTTATAAGTATATTACTTCAGGTTCCTACCTAGATTTCTATTAAGCTGAAAACATAATAGCAGAAACTTTTCACGATAAAGATATTATTTCAAAATGATACGTTTTAGAATTTATGATCGAAATATTTTATATACCTACTATTAAAATCAACTTGTGATTTAT
The DNA here is from genome assembly GCA_912999785.1 of Hydriomena furcata. Lineage (NCBI taxonomy): Eukaryota > Metazoa > Arthropoda > Insecta > Lepidoptera > Geometridae > Hydriomena > Hydriomena furcata. The sequence goes on along the minus strand of OU538831.1, from coordinate 2,214,332 downwards.
TGTTAATTTATTGTAGATCTAGATTTCTATTAGAATCGATTTTTGATAAGTAATTATACATAATTTATATCATTAATTTATTCGAAAAGCTAAGGCGGAGCACGCGCCGACGTGTGTTTGTCGTCATTGCAGCGGTCGGTAGGATTATTTATCGAAGTGATTAAAGATGGGTACATCTTTATTCACATATACTATACATTATAAAATAGGAGATGTGGCTTGTTCACAAGTATTTATTTTTTCGTTTCGAACAAAAACAATCGTCGACTGGGAGCGCCTTAAACGAACGTTTATCATAAGGTCATCGTTTAACTTAATTAACCGGACATTTTATATTCGCGTACCTCATGGAGTGTTTTTTTTTTCAATCTATCATAATTAGTAGTCATAACTATAGATTTTAACACGGGTGTTTATCACGTAATTGAGCGGTCTGGCTATATTTTTTCGTTCGGCTGTACGTTATCTATACGATAACGATACGATCTATACGATCATTTTAATGTGCCTATAGTTAATTGTTGTATCGGTTGTTATATTGATGTCAAACCTACAGCTACTACTTATAATTTAATTATATTATTTTCTGTGACATAAATTATTTATTTGAAATCTAAACTATCCTATCCTAATAATATTATAAATGCGAAAGTTTGTGATAAGGCTGCTATGTTTGTTCCCTAATCAAAAATAAACGACAAATCGGATTAAGATGAAATTCACTGTAGTATGTAGATAAAAAAATAGAATAAATAAAGAGGAAACTTCAAAAAAATCCAAAAAACAACCCCTAAATGATAAAAAAAACGCAAAAAGGTTGATTTAGTATAGATGGCGTTGGTGTGCAACAGATCTGACATCACAGACTAAAAACATTTAGTCGTCATAGCAACGCAGTTTTGACTAATGAATGATACCAAATTCTACCAAAATTCGTTTTAAAATTTATTTTATCAGTACAAGGTTTTTAGGAAAAAAATTAGAAGCTCCTTAAAATTGCATTTTCCTGTGATTATTACAAAAAAAAAATTACAGAACAATGTTTGTCACGGTTCGGCTAGTTATAAGTATATATTCTAAAGTCGAATATCAGACTTAGGAGAGAGAGAGCTTACTGAACTTAAGAGCTGTTAAACAGCCGGTTACTGTATCAGTAGACATTAGCCTTAAATTTAAAACGACGGGATAAGATACATTGTTGGAATTGGACTTTTTAAGTAATAAAAGTGGTAAATTAAGGTGATATGTGAAATGTTTGGTTTTTAGTGTGGGCTGAGTCTACCCAGATAAGACGGAAAAAGTGATAAAACTGCATTATCTTAAAAACCATCAAACTTAAAAAGAAACTGTCTATAATTTTTAGCGAGTATTATTTTCTAATGAACTATATAAAAATGAACTGTTTAGCTATTCATAATTTTGATTAAAAACGAAAACAATGTTTTTGAAGAGCCAACTTTGGAAAATAAATCTATCGAGAAAAGTTTCACCAATCGTGTTTCTGTCTATAATTAATCTAGATTATATCACTAAGTTATCTTTGTCATAAAAAACAAAACTGTATGTTTTGCGGTTATTGAGAAAAAACGATTCTGCATTTATCAAAAACATTTATTACTCATCGTATAAAACCCAAAACAACCCCAACAGTGGCACGTCCAAACATTATATTTGGCACATGCCCACATTTTGCAGTAGTTAGCATTCCATACGTGACAGGTTGCAAGCCCATCGCCGCTTATAAGAACACTAACTGGTTTCCTCACAATGTTTTCCTTCACCGTTGCAAGCACGTGTTTTTGATGCGCATATAAATTTTCGAACAGAAAAATGATTGATGCACGCCGGGATTCGAACCCACGACCTTCAGATTGAAAGTCGAGGTACATCCCACTCGGCCAACACGGCTTTTGATCATTGTCTTGTTTTTTGGAGACAATCCATTGCAATTGTCAAAGTTGACTTATACGACATCAATAGCAGCATTGGCCGAGTGGTGGGTACCTTTACTGTTTAAGGTGTATGTACAGAACTTTTCTCAACCTTACCCATTGGCTTATCTTTAAGATACAATATTATGCTTTTCACGAATTTATTCACTACTAGCTGACCCGTGCCCGCTTCGCTGGGGGACAGATAGTTTCACATCTGGTATTCCAATCTTCAAAATAAATTATAGCCTATATGTTGCCAAGGACTAATAGCTACATAACAAAAAAAGTTTCATCAAAATCCGTCTCGTAGTTTTTGCGTGAAAGCCAGACAACAAACAGACAGACAGACAAAAAATTCAAAATGTTTTTTTTTGGCTTGTGTTACTTGTATGAAGACACCTAGGAGTATTTTTTTTAGTTTTTATTCAATGTACAGAATTGAACTCTTCTACAGTTTTATTATATGTATAGATAAGTCATGTTTTATAGGTAGGTCCCTCTGTCGTCGAAGAGCTCCAGTTTAATCGTTATAACTCAGTAACCCTGCACTCTAGAGGCCTGAATGTTTGGAAACAGCTTCTACAATTCAACTTCAAAAATTTGATAAGAAAAATATGCACTTAATTTTTTATTTTCTTTCTCTTCAAACTTTAATATAACATTTCAGAATATATTTTTAGACGTCTGTTCGGAGAGCTTCTGTTTTTCCTAAATAGCTATCTTAATTCACGTGCTAAAATTTTTAGGATGACCACATCTACACATTGCTACAATTTGCAACTAAATTTACGGCTTTGTTAGACTTGAATCCAAGACAAGAGCTCTCCGAATTTACACACACCCGTTTGGGCGTATACATTTAATATATATTTATATATTAAAGACACAAAGCCAGCAGGGCTATTTTGTAAAAAACATGAATATCATGTTATGATGTTGAATGCAATACCTAATGTTAGAGAATACCTAATCTGTACACTTTTCATAGTAACTATGCACAGTTTATGCACCTATACCTACGCTTCTGCGTAGGTATTGTATTGGAAGCGTAGGTATAGGTGCTTAAACTGCATAAAAAGCGTAGGTATTATGGCATTCAGTACCATAACATGATAATCATGTTTTTACAAAATAGCCCCACTGGATTGTAACTTAATTGTAACCTTCGGAGATCCTCCCAATGGCTTACAGGCTTCAATAGGTATTTTGTAGTTAGCATTCTTTACGCGACATGTTGCAAGCCTTTTCTCCTTTTAATTTTTCGTTTTGGGTATAATTATTCTTATTGGAAAACACTCTATTAGGGTTTGATTGAATGTACGACGTTCTTATTAAAAGTTAGACACCTCCTTCCAGGCCAGTATGGCTCTCTAGAATATGAATAAAATCATTCTTTTATAAAATTGGTTCATGACTGTAATCTCATGTAGGTAGACATCCTCCCATATCCTTGTAGACGTCTAAATAGGTTTTTTTCCGAGGTACGTTTTATTTGGCACATGCTCACATTTTGCAAAAAGACTATGATTATAAACACTTTTTTATAAAATTGGTTCACGACTGTAATCTCATGTAGGTAGATACATCCTCTCAGATCTTTATATTATATGTCTAGAGGTTTTTCCGAGGTACGTTATATTTTGTAACATGCCTAGTGCTGTGGGCACTAGGCATGTTACAAAATCTTGCATTTCCTAGCATTCTATGAGGAAAAACTAGAACTTCTAAAAAAAAGGGTCAGAACTGTAATCCCCAAGTACGGTAGACATCCTTCTTTCAGATCTCCAGGCGCTTAGATCCTTTTGATATCTAGTGGGGGCATTATATTTGGTACATGCCCACATTTTGCAGTAGTTAGCATTCCATACGTGACAGGTTGCAAGCTCATCGCTGCTTATAAGAATACTAAAAAACTAGAATTAAAACACCATTTCATCAATCTTGATGTACGAGCCATTTATTTATTACACAAATCACGTCTTATACATATAGACAGTCAATTTTCTACAAGTAGACTATAACTTATTTATAATTTACATATAGGTATTTTGATGGTAAACTTATGCAACCATTATATTATATTATATTTCAATAGATAGGTATTTTCAGGTACCGAAAAATACATTAAAAAGTAGAATTATTTTAGATTTTTGAATGAATTTTACGAACTTTTAAAAGACAGACAAATTATATTATAAACATTCATTAACTGGATAAATTGGAAAAATAGATGTTTAAATACCTTTGTTTTTAGTGGTTGGTTTGGTTTTATGTTAGGATTTGGACGCAACGTAGTGCACCATATATCTTTGAGTTAGTATTTTGTTATAGGCCATAGTACATCTCACATACAGCATAGTCTGCTTGTTCGGCATGTCAATCATGTTTTTAGCAGCTTGAACCTAACATCAAAATTTATTTTTCATCTGTGCAAGTTCAATCATTGTTTCAACAGAATTTGAAATTGTCATTCGACTTTCGAGACAAGTTAAGTTTTATTTTTTTATTTTTTTAAGTTCTTTGATTGATTGAAAGTGAAATCTTAGGTTTATTAATTTTTAATTACACCAAAATACTAATTACAAGATTTTAGAAATAGAAAAGATCCTATATAAGTTTTTTATCAAGAAAACTAATATATTAGAAATACACTTTTTTTTAACAAATGACTAATTTCAATAATAGTAAATAAATAGATTAAAGTTTAACCAGCCTTTTTATAACATAATATAATTTTCTAAATGAAGTAACAATAGCACATTTATAAATGACATAATTTATAATTGACTAATTGACAAGATATTTATAAATTTTCTATGATATTTTATGATGCCTACAGTGCCTACAGTAACAAAGAGTTTTATTTAAAATGGGCTCAATTTACCACAGAATAAAAATAGTCAAATGAAAAAAACAAAAATATAGAACAGGATTTTTGGTTTTTTGTACCATAGATATTTAGTGAATTCATAGGAAGGTAACCCACTATATTATAAATATATTAGGTATAAATATGGCACTAAAAAGAGTGATCCAAATAATATTATTTTTATAGTATTTTGTGAAAATCAAGCCCATTCTAGTACAGCGATAATCAATATTGATATATTCAGAATATTTTGGTAAAATTACATGTTTTCAACATAATAACCGTCGTCGTTTTGTTGTGACCGTCTGTAGTTATCCATCTGTGAATAGAAAAACATGTTATTATTTTATGAAATAGTAGCAAAAATATCCTCTCAAAGAGCTTCTATAAACTAATATTACAAAGAAGAATGATTTGATAGTTTGTTGGTGCTTAATTTAAAACTACTGGACCGGTTTAAAAAAATATTTTACAATTAGAATCCTATATTATCTCTGATGAACATAGGCTATATAATATTTTCAAAAATGTTAGGGATCCGTATGAAAACTTCGATAATGTTATGCAACGAGTGAAAAAAAAACATAAAAAATCCTTATATCGCGTTTGCTGCGGAAATTATTGATAATAGAGCAAAGTGATGTACTACAGTTTTAAAGAAAACATCAATATCTACAAAAAAAACCATAATATCATATATCTAACTATTAGGGATCTATATGAAAACTTCGATAAAGGTTTAAAAAAATAGCTATAAAATCATTATTACACCCGTGCGACGCCAGGGCGGACTGCTAGTTTGAAATAAAGACCAACATAATATACCTATTCGAAAAGTTACGACCCAAACGGGAACTCTAATAATGAAATAGACGTTGTGTGTTTTAGAATAGTTGAAAGGAATCGGTGAAGCCGTGGTTTCCTCAACGACAATTGATTTCATGAGATACCAATACGATGGCGTAAAAGACACCGGACATCAACGGGTCGCTAATTAAATAAAAATAAATAAATAAGTATTGGTGGACATTATCACACAGCGCCATCTAGCCCCAAACTAAGCAAAGCTTGTACTATGAGAACTAGATAACTGATAGAATACTTATATTTTTTTTTTATTATTAATTAATTAATTAACTAAGTCGCGTCTTTTTCAACGTATTTTTAGGATAAAAATAAATAGGATCACGACTGTTATCCCCAAGTACGGTAGACATCCTCTCAGATATCCGAAGATCAAGATGTCTAGAGGGGGTAGTCAAAGCACGTCCAAACTTTATATTTTACACATACCCATTTTGCAGTAATTAGCATTCCATACGTGACAGGTTGCAAGCCCATCGCCGCTATAAAAATAAATGTGGCATTTCATGTTTTTCGAAGAAGCCGCGTTCAGGTTACATGCGTAATCATGTTGATATTATTTTAGTAACATCTCTTTATGTATTTGCCAAGAAGTAACTTAGTAAACTATATTTTCATATATTTTTTGTATCCTCTCATGAAGAATCTATCGAAAGATTATGCTGTTCATCCAATTAAATTCCTAATTAGATTTTTCTTGCTCCACCATTAAAATATCACCTTACGTAACTGTTATGTCTTAAAAAACATTCTAACATAGCATTGGACCTGCATATAGTTTGCAAAGTTCCTCTAACGGACAAGTTTGTGTAAATGCTTTAACACGGTGTTAGACACGGTGTTAGACACGGTACGTTCATAATTAAATAGAGTTTTGACGTAGAGTTACTGTATTCTTAGACAAGGCAACTTCATCGTATTTTTATTGTCATTATTGTTATTGTCGACTAAAATGTTTGATGTTACCTTATTTATATCTTTACAATAACTACTGCAAAATGGCATGTTGGCATGTGCCAAATGGAATGTTTGGATATGCCTCTGATTACCCCCACTAGGCATCTTCAATGGTCTGAAAGGATGTCTACCATACTTGGGGATTACAGTCATGACGCTATTTTTTTTTTCGTTTTTTAACCTTACGAGTACATTAAGTAGACACATAAACTGTAAAAAAATAGAAATAGGATCACGAATGTAATCCCAAAGTACGATATATCCTCCGAGATCAACGAGAAGCGACCTCTCAAAAAAAAACACAAAAAATGATTTATTCAGGACGCAAGAGATTTTTTTTTAACCATCATCATATTCCTGCCATTATCCCACTTAAGTGGGGTCGGCATAACAAAAGGTAGACCCCAAGCCGTGTTTGTTGCCTGATTCTTCTAGGCTTGGTCGCGTGGAATCGGCGTAGCTTCACCTAGTTCCTAAGACGTTTCAAAGTGATCCTTGTGATTTTATTGAAATAAATGATTTTTGAATTTGAATTTGAATTTGTTCTTCTTCCATTTCCTTCCATTAGCTGTTACCTCAACACTCACTCTTTTCTTACTCATGACATCTTACACATCTCTACTTCTACATCCATCCACATTCACTAACAATTAATATGTTTTTACAAGCTTGTATTTAACTTACTTTGTACATATGTATGTATGTAACTATGTTTATTAAGGTACAACTCAATTTTAAAGCAGTTATCCCCAACCGATTGAGCTGAAATTTCTCATTCTTATGTAACTTCGGTGACAATGCAATAATATGGTGACAGTAAGCTGATCTTATGATGGAGTCAGGAGCTGTTCAACAGACACAATGGAACTCCATAGTAAATACTTTGATTGAGCAAAACTTTGCATACTTGACAAGTTCCGATGACAATTTTATATGATGTGACAGATAGCGCGCTGGTGCTCGATGATTTTAAAAAGCTTGTCATCTATACTAATATTATAAAGAGGAAAGATTTGATTGTTTGTTTGTAATAAATAGGCTCCAAAAATACTGGACCGATTTGAAAAAAAAAATTACCATTAGAATCCTACATTATCTCTGATGAACATAGGCTATATAATTATTTCAAAAACGTTAGGGATCCGTATGAAAACCTTGATAATGTAACCCAAGGTATAAAAAAATACCCATATAATCATTATTACACCCGTGCGACGCCGGGGCAGACTGCTAGTAGAAAAATATTTTTCAACAGAAAATTTATTGCTGATCAATTGTTTATGTGTAGCTACGTGTTTAAATCAACTTTAGCTACAACATTTTAACTTATCAGTTTTGGGTCGTTTGTGATTATGGTTTCGGCTTGCGGATTGTAAAGCAATATTGTCGTAAGTCGCCATCCACAGACGTTTATCCACTTTATAACTGATGATTCAACATAATTTTCTCCTTTCCTAATAATCCTTGTAATTTCATTAATTAATTAAACACCATTGACTCTCGGAGCGAAAGTAATTTACGTTATCAGAAGCGGGATGGAAATAGATTTCAAAGTGTTTTATTAAACAAGTTGTATTAACAATTGTTCCGACAAAATTCAATTATTTTTTAAACATTTTCTTATTACAAGCTTTTATTTAACTTGCAATGTATGTATGTATGTAACTATGTGTGTTAAGGTGGAATCTTGCAACTCAATTTTAAAGCAGTTATCCCCAACCGATTGAGCTGAAATTTCGCATACTTATGTAACCTTGATGACAATGCAATAATATGGTGACAGTGAGCTGATCTGATGATGGAGTCAGAAGCTATTTAATAAACACTCACAATGGAACTCCTTAGTAAATACTTCGATTGAGTTCCATACCTACTTGTCAAGTTCCGATGACAATGTTATATGATGTGACAGATAGCGCGCTGGTGCTCGATGGTTTAATGATTTTACAAAAGCTTGTCATTGAAATATATTTTTCAACAGAAAACCTTTTTTTATCGATATGGCTTGCTATGAAGTTAGGAAATAAATATACGAGTATGTTTGAATTTAAGTCTAAGTAAAAAATAAATAAAAACTCATGAATATGTAATATGATGTATAATAAGGGTTTCAAAAAATTAAAAGACGATTGCTTCAACAGGGTTTCGAACCAACAAAAATGATTTCAATATTTTAGTGCTTGCTTCCCGTTCCATCATTCCAGCACCTCACTCTTCCACTCTGTATTTCCACTATGTCACTCTGTGTTCAGACCGTGAAACTCAGCACCTCACTCTTCCACTCTGTATTTCCACTATGTCACTCTGTGTTCAGACCGTGAAACTCAGCACCTCACTCTTCCACTCTGTATTTCCACTATGTCACTCTGTGTTCAGACCGTGAAACTCAGCACCTCACTCTTCCACTCTGTATTTCCACTATGTCACTCTGTGTTCAGACCGTGAAACTCAGCACCTCACTCTTCCACTCTGTATTTCCACTATGTCACTCTGTGTTCAGACCTCAGCACCTCACTCTTCCACTCTGTATTTCCACTATGTCACTCTGTGTTCAGACCGTGAAACTAGTTATATGTACAAGTCTAAATTATCCTAAAGTTGCATAAATGTGTTTAATAAGTTGCCACGTCTAAGTGTTCTTAACACACGATAAGTAAATTATTCTCACCCAGTGTTTGAAGATGTTGCGCAGTTTGAACTTCATTAGGTCGCGGCCGGCGTCCTCGCGGTCGAACGCACCTACAAAATGTTCCGTAAGTTTATGTTTCTACTACCTTCTGCCGCCCGCAGCTTCGCTCACATGTTATGGTAATTGCTAGCCTATAGGCTATATTTGAACTATAAATACGGCTAATTACCACTAGCCGTTCTGGCCGAGTGGGAGGTACCTCGACTTTCAATCTGAAGGTCGTGGGTTCGAATCCTGATTTTTCTGTTCGAAAAATGTATATGCGCATCAAAAACACGTGCTCGAAACGGTGAAGGAAAACATCGTGAGGAAACCAGTTAGTATTCTCATAAGCGGCGATGGGCTTGCAACCTGTCACGTATGGAATGCTAACTACTGCAAAATGTAGGCATGTGCCAAATATAATGTTTGGACGCGCCTCTGACTACCCCCACTAGACATCTTCAAAGGCTCTAAGCGTCTGGTTCTGAGAGGATGTCTACCGTACTTAGGGGTTACAGTCAAGAACCATTTTTTTTTTTACCACGTTATTTTTTGTATTGCTTACGTTTCGAGACAATTCAGATGCTCTTCATCATGAAAATCGCCCGCGACCGCGATCAACGGCAGATCGGCGAAAACTCAATAATACAATACGTTAGCAATACAAGAAATAACATGGAAATTAGCCGCATTTTTTAAAATGAATAACAATCACAATAATTTTAATTATATAGGCTATACAGGGTGAAATCGTAAACACACTTCAAATTGATATGGGTGGTTCAGTATACGTAATAGTTTGGTTTCATGAAAAAATAATACACATTTAAAAAAAAAACAACAACTGATGTAATCAATTTAAACGATGCAGACAAAGTCAATGTATTCAGATAAGTTCATAATATCAGTGTTTTTTTTTGTTAAAATATTTAAAAAATAATATTCGGATAAAAAACATTTAAAGTATCAAGTTAATTTAGTTGAACTAAGTACACAAAACTTTGCGAGTGTAATAAGATGCCTTTGCAGTTGTTGTTTTTTTTTTGTGTATGTGTATTATTTTTTCATGAAACCAAACTATTACGTATACTGAACCACCCATATCAATTTGACGTGTGTTTACGATTTCACCCTGTATTAAAGATCGATTAAAAATCGCTTATAAGTACCTTGGTCAGTGGTTTCCATACCTCCATCCCTGATAGGTATGATGTCGTCGCCGGGTTGGAGCGCGTTGTAGTGAGGGTATCCTGGGTGGGGGGGTGTCTCTTCCTGACCCATCTGATGCCGAGCCATCAACTCCTGGCCAGATATCTGAAAATAATGTTCTATGTTACCTAAGCTCAAATTCTAATTCAAATTTAAAAATCATTTATTTCAATAAAATCACAAGGATCACTTTGAAACGTCTTAGGAACTAGGTGAAGCTACACCGATTCCACGCGACCAAGCCTAGAAGAATCAGGCAACAAACACGGCTTGGGGTCTACCTTTTTTTAATGATCCTTTCCTTAATGCTATGTAGAGCTCCAGTGTGGTGCCAATAGAACAAGGTGAAGGCTCAAACAAGAATAATAATTAAAAGTACCAACTACTCAAGTACGTACAAAAATAAAAAAAATAACCAAAGAGCTCGTACATTAACTTCTCTTTAATACTTTATTGCACAAAAATATACAAACATTTTGTACACATTTTGTAGGCTTAATACTAATGCTACAAGTATTTTCTACTAGCCAACCTCAAAGGTAACAAAAATAATGCGAGCTAGCGTGCGAAAAATCGTAGTTTGTGAGGAAACCAGTAAGTATTCTTATAAGCAGCGATGGGCTTGCAACCTATCACGTATGGAATGCTAACTACTGCAAAATGTGGGCATGTGCCAAATATAATGTTTGGACGTGACTCTACTCCCACTAGACATCTTCAAAGGATCTAAGCGTCTAGAGATCTGAGAGGATGTCTACCGAACTTGGGGATTACAGTCGTGATAGTTCGGTTGTAATTATGTTTTGTTAATAGTTTATGTTTCTCGAATTGATTTCGAATCAGCAAATTAAAATATTTACGAACACTTACGTCGACACCACCAGTGTCCCCAGACCTCTTTCCATGCCCTCCGAAGCAGGAATGCCCGAACGCTGAACACCCACCTAAAATAATACATTTACCATGAAAACACCGGAAAAACTTACCCCCGTATACAGGAACGACACTATGAGAACACGCACCCACAGTGGACGAAATCTTTTTTCATAAATATCACTTTATGTGTTGTCCACTGTGGGTGCGTGTTCTCACAGTGTCGTTCCTGAATACGAGGGATAATCTAGTTTCCTTTTACTGATGTGGTACAAAACGAAATAAAAACAATATTACATCGCATACAAGAACTACGTCTACGAGTATCTAAATATATTAAACTCTTACGTTACTGACTGACTGACTCTGGCTGATCTATCAACGCGCAACCTAAACCACTGTCACTTTTTAGGGTTCCGTACCCAAAGGGTAAAAACGGGACCCTATTACTAAAACTTCGTTATCTGTCTGTCACGGGGATCTCATGAACCGTGATAGCTAGACAGTTGAAATTTTCACAGATGATGTATTTCTGTTGCCGCTATAACAACAAATACTAAAAGCAGAATAAAATAAATATTTAAGTAAAGCTCCCATACAACAAACGTGTTTTTTTGTTGTTTATAGTTTTCCGTACCCAAAGGGTAAAAACGGTACCCTATTACTATTTCTGTTGCCGCTATAATAACAAATACTAAAAACAGAATAAAATAAACGTTTAAGTGGGGCTCCCATACAACAAACGTGTTTTTTTTTTCGTTTTTCACAGATAATGGTACGGAACCCTTCGTGCGCAACTCAGACTCGCACTTGGCCCATTTTTTATAGATAATGGTACGGAAGCCTTCGCGCGCGAGTTTGTTTCGGCGGTGTTTATTTTTTACTTGAAAATTGTAAGGTTTTTGAAAATTCCTTTTAGTGTCTAAGGAATTAATTCCTGAAACCCACAGGGGAGTGCAAAGGGGGTTGAATTTAAATTTGAATTATGATGGAGATATTAGGGGATGCCTATAATACTTGAGAATTACAGTTGTGATCCTATTTTTTTTATTATTTACATATTTTTGTCATGTCAAAAATTTTGGTCAACATTTTGGCCCATTTCTAGAACCGTGTTACCTATACAATAGAAAATACAATCAAACTTTCATCATACTCAAACCAACACAATAATCCAAAGCAATTTGCTGAAACTCGAATGAATAAAGGCAAGTCATAACTTCACAACTATTGAATGAAATCTATTACCAACAAATGACACAATTTCTATTCGTGAAGCATTTTGGCAATACATTTTTTAAAGAAAATGTTTTGGAACAATGTAGGATTATATATGTCAAGGGCATGTTTATTCATTTTGAATTAACAATGGTTAGACCTAATATTGAAAAAACCGGCCAAGTGCGAGTCGGTCTCGCGCACGAAGGGTTTATTTTTATTTATTTTATTTTATTATATTCAGCCACAGAAATACATAATCTGTGAAAATTTCAACTGTCTAGCTATCACGGTTCATGAGATACAGCCCTGTGACAGACAGACGGACAGACAGACAGACAGACAGACGGACAGACGGACAGCGAAGTCTTAGTAATAGAGTTCCGTTTTTACCCTTTGGGTACGGAACCCTAAAAACCTACATTACTTTAGACCAAAGTTTGACTTAGCTATGACGAGGTAACGTAATATATCCCTTCAACCCTGATTGTGGGGTAATATCTAAACTATATACCTTAAACTATTTTAATAAAATTGAATTGATATCTATATCTATAAAATGCTTTGTCCTGAATGACTGACTATCAACGTAGAGACCTGATACTTGGAGGGTGCGTTCTTTGTATGACGTAGGCATCCGATAAGAAAGGATTTTCCGAAATTCTACCCCTAAGGGGGTGAAAAACGGGGGCAAAGTTTGTATAAAACTCTAGTTTTTATGGAACATTTTCTTCAAATACTCATTGTTGTATATTTGTGCACTGAAATCTGAATGAAAAATTGTGAAATTCGAAAAACTGGAAAATAATCCAAAAAAAATCTTATTTCGCGTTTGCTGACGAAATTATTGACAATAGAGCAAAGTGATGAACTACAGTTTTATAGAAAACATCAATATCTACAAAAAAAAACACAATATAAGTCTAACTATTAGGGATCCCTATTGAAACTTTGAAAATGTAACCCAAGGTGTAAAAAAAATACGCATAAAATCATTATCCCCGTGCGACGTCGGGACGGACTGCTAGTATACGATAAAAGGATACCACTGAATTGTGGTACTTGACTTTACTTTTTATGTAAAGTACACAAAGAAAAACAAAGTTCATTATTTTCCGATACCCAAGTCTGTCACAAAAACAACCTCGCATAACCTCGCCATAACCTCGCAACCAAGCATATCTCACCTCTCGGAAACTTCCAACCTTCCAAGTGGAAATGCGTGCAAATCTGTAAGACGCATGTTATATCTACATCGCCATTCGTGATTCTCTCATAAACAATACGCACTTACGCAAAAAGTTTACGAACAAGAGGTTTGATAACAAATGGTGCGGAAATGTCCGGGAATAAATCTGAGAGTAAAGTACGAAAGTGTCTAAGATATACAAAAATAATATATAAAATCAAAAGAAAAGATAAGTCTGTAAATATAAATAAGAAGAGAATCTTGGTGACGCTTCCCTGGTAGTGATCTGAATCAGTTTGAATGAATTGATGCGAACTGTGATATTTAGACGTGTATCTGACTACTCCCTTAAGTATTTTTAAGTATCTGATCGCGTGTCAATATAATTCAAAATATTTTCTTTTTTATCCAAAAATAATTTCGAAACGGCAAAAATGGTGTATTTTGTTGATCCGTAAAATACTTAAAACTTTCAAAATGTTTGTTAAAGTTTCATCAACCGCAGAACCTCTTAAATAAGTTGAACAAAATGAACGGCGATATTTAATTTGTTAAGCTGTTACCATTTGACCTTTAAATATATTTAAACAACAGCACCCAAAATATATAAATTACTTATAGCTATATTTTGTATGGCTTCAATACTTTATAGTACCTTCGAAAACATTTATAGGTTCTTACGTTAAATATACAAAGCTATTTTTTGTACAGTTCAAAGCCACGTCGGGTCACGAGTCACGTGATCATACCCTAATTTATGTCACTTTTCATCCGACGAAAAAAGAAGTAGGTACTCAATTCGACGAGCATATATTTTTACCTGGTGATCCGATTTAGATATATATTTTTTTGTATTGTGTGGAGAATTGTCCAAAGTTACTCCCATTTAAATTAAATTTTTTCTCGACTTTCCGATTTCCGAAACGATTACGTCGGTTTTCTTTTTAGTTTTTGAAAACGTAATTATTAAGTTCGAGGATATGATCGCGTAGTCCCTGGCTTTAAGCTGACCAAAAAATTACTATGTTTATGTACCTACCTACCTAACCCTACCTTGGTAGAGATCGATATAAAGAATCATATATATATTCTTCTGTTTCCTCTATTCTATCTAATCTATTCGCACATGGTGTCATAACTTTAGATTATACACTGTATATAGGTACAGTAAAATTTGATTTTTAACTTCACAAATATTTTCGTAAAATGGTTCCCCAAAAATCTGATAGGTAAACAAAATTCAGGGCAACGCGTGGCACCGCAAATCCGTATCTTGTGTCCAGTTGCAGATTTTGCAGCCAGGATTATCGACGTCAGTTCGTTAGACTAATCTGATCAGACGGGATTCCGTGTTACACCACGTGTGGCATGGCATGTTGGCCACGTTTCCAATGAAAGCCGATTTCGGTGCTAAAACCGCCGTTGTCATGCCATTGTGAAATAGCATAATGGCTACTTTTCAATCTAAGAAAAGAGGAGGTTCAAATTTTGACGGCATTAAAAAAAATATATAGAGAAAATATCCCGACGTTGGTCCCATTTAAATAATATATTTTTATAGGATTAATGTATTTTGATTTCCCGATAACAACAAACATATTCTTTTTAATTTTTAAAACACATCCACGTACCAGGCGAGCAAAACCGCTGAAAAAACTTTAGGTAACTGTGGGCCTAAAAGCAGGCAAAGGTAAACAGCGCCCTGTTTTCTACATAATTCTGCATTCCGTCGACACGAATCGAGGATTGATTTAGCAGAGTTAAACTGATATTTGGTACTCGTAGGAGCTCTAACTAAGTTATACCTACAATTTGCAAATGGCGCATCCTACCACAATATTGACGTTTTGGAATTTAGTCCAGGCAGTGCCATTACCATGACATCTCATCGCCATTCAAATGAATGCCCGAACTGGATTGATAGCTCAGTTTACCTTTGACTTTGACTTTGAATATCTTTGTTTAAACCGTGAGTCGCTGTGTCAGCCGATTGGGAGATATATGACTTTCAATCCAAAAGTCATGGGAAATACACATGCATAAAACAATAATGGAAAACATAGTATGGAAACCAGTTAGTACATATAAGCGGCGATGGACATGCATGTCCACGTATGGAATGCTACTTCAAAATATGTGCAGTGCCAAATGTAATGTTTGGGTCTGCATTTGACTACCATTCTTAGACATATCAAGGATATGAGTACCAGGAAACCTGAGATAATGTCTTGTCTACTTGAAGATAACAGTCATGAGTCTTTTTAGGGTTCCGCACCCAGAGGGTAAAAACGGGACCCTAATACTAAGACTTCACTGTCCGTCTGTCCGTCTGTCTGTCACTGGGCTGTATCTCATGAACCATGATAGCTAGACATTTGAAATATTCACATATTTCAAATGTCAAATGTATTTCAAAAGTGTTTCAAATGTATTTCTGTTGCCGCTATAACAACAAATACTAAAAACACAATAAAATAAATATTTAAGTGGGGCTCCCATACAACAAACGTGTTTTTTTGACGTTTTTTATATATAATATCCCTTCCTGCGCGAGTCCGACTCGCACTTGACGGGTTTATTTATTTTTTTGTTAGTCGTAGTAGTACATGTTAGATGCGAGCTTCAAATCAATACAGGACCAAAATAAAAGGAGATCAAAATATCCCGCAATTGAAGATCAAAGTTCACATTATGAATGTAGATATCATGAATTTCATATCGTTTTTAATTTCAATTCATTTAGTTACCTACATAAAGATAGCTGAACTAAACGAGTAGGTGTATAGCGGCAAAGGTTCTGGATATCAAAATGAATTCACTCACATTTTATACGCTTCAGCGGAATTATCAAAACAAAAATGCGTATACCAAACATGTCAACTACATTTAAGCCAAAGGGCATGTTATACTTTAGATTGGCATGCCAAAGGGCATCTAAGATCTTCAGACGCTTAGATCCTTTGAAGATGTCTAGTGGGGGTAGTCAGAGGCACGTCCAAACATTATATTTGGCACATACCCACATTTTGCAGTAGTTAGCATTCCATACGTGACAAGATGCAAGCCCATCGCCGCTTATAAGAACACTAACTGATTTCCTCACGATGTTTTCCTTCACCGTTGTAAGCACGTGTTTTTGATTGCGATTCGAACAGAAAAATCCATTGATGCACGCCGGGATTCGAACACATGACCTTCAGATTTAAAGTCAGGTACATCCCACTCGGCCAACGCATAATATTATATTGTCATTTGAACTTGACAGGCATACAAAGTTCTCTCAATCGAACTTTTTACTAAGAAGTTCCGTTGTAAGTGATCGTTGAACAGTTCCTGACTCCATCATCGGATCAGCAAGTTACACAGGTATGCAAAATTCCAACTGGTTCAAAATTCAATTGCAAGATTTTACCTGCATTACGCACATACTAACATATGAACTAACGAAATAAAAGCTTGTCCAAACGTAATTAAATTTTTAAGCAACTTTAAAAAAATACAAGAAACCTGTCGAGACATTAGCCCTGTAAAAAGTTGTACTATTTACCATGGTTTTATATAGGCCTACATGAAACTTTAGATCATAAAAATAAATTAATGAAACAGATGTATGCAAAATAAGATGAATGGGACCGCTGGAAGAAGACTTCGTCGTACATTCTTGGACTAAATCGGTAAAGTTTTAGAAAAAATCTGGGACAAGAGTACTTACTCCAAACCGATGATTATGCATGTAGAATGTAATGAGTGAATATAGCAAAAGATGTCAGGCACAAGTGGAAAGCCGTGGTTACTGCCTACCCCGGGAAAGGTGTGATCTAATTTACGTAAGTTTGTATGTAAAAATAAATATTTAACTCAAATTTATTCAGTAAATCCCTCGTATTCAAGAACGACACTATGAGAACACGCACCCACAGTGGACGAAATCTTTTTTCATAAACATCACTTTATGTGTTGAGCGGCACTATGGCGAACGCTACCGTGTGCCTTTAGAGCTCAACTTTGGCTAGAGGCACACGACAATGTGCCTCTAGTCACACTATGCAGTGTCGCACAACACATAAAGTGAGTTTTATGAAAAAAGATTTCGTCCACTGTGGTTGCGTGTTCTCATAGTGTCGTTCTTGAATACGAGTTAGAGTGCTGAAGATTATTAAACAATACCATTTGTGTCGCCCATCTAGTTTATGTCACTGTCAAGTTTTTGATACTGACAGGACAATAGTCTATTACGCACTTCACTCAATCGTGTCACTCTCCATCAATGCTTGCCTTCTTGCAACTGTGTATCTTTTATCTCTGTTAATCTTTATTAATATTCATGTATATCTAATATATGTATATCTAAAAGTGTCTATCGGGTTTCATTTCAACAGTTAGTATTATAAGTGGCGATGCAATATGTCATGTGGAAATCATGGTCATGTGCTAAATGCAATGTTTGGGCGTGACTCTGACTACCCCATTGGATATCTTAAAGGACCTGAGCACCTGAAGATATGAGAGGATGTTTACTATACTTGAGGATTAAAGTCGCGACAACTTGTTCGTGTAAATAAATAATAATTCATTTCGGTTTTTTGTTCAAAGTTTTTTTGTACAATCACTAATAAAAACCTAACCTAACCTAAAACCCAATAGGGCAGTTTCAAATAAACAAAAGCCTCGAGCAAAGTGTGAGTTATACGAATTAGATAAAACTAGCCGACCCGTGACAGACGTTGTCCTGTCAAATTTCAATAATTGAATAGAAACGACTAAATGTGTTTAGTCTGTGATGTCAGATTTGTTGCACACCAGCGCCATCAGAAATCATCCCTTTTGCGTTTTTTTTTTCGTTTTGGTGACGTTTTTCATATTTTAAAGTCGTCTATTATTTATTCGGGCGGTATATTCGGGGTATCTACATCTACAGCAAATTTCAACTTAATTCGTTTTGTCGTTTAGGCCTGATTGAGGAACAAACATACATACAAACTCACAAACTTTCACATTTATAATATTATTAGGATTATAACCGCTATGAAAAGCCCTCAAGGTACCTAAATCAGCTGTGGGTTTTAATACTTACGAGTACCTACCACATAAAAGTCACCACTAAAATACAAGCTGTAGCTATGTACATAGGTACATAGGTACGTTATAAATCCCCCAAACAAACATAATGTCTCAGTATTCCCGAATTTTGTATGTACGAGATGTATAGAGCCTATATTATTTTGCAGACGTAAACTACCTGCCTTGAATTTCTTGAAAGTTTTCACATTTGCTCAGGACTTACCCTGGGGCGATAAATTTTGATTGCGTAAAGCCAGCTGTCTAGGATCCTCTCGCCGTGATATAACATGCGTAACTCGTTATCTTATTCAATAAGGACTTATCTCACAGAAAAAAAACAACTTCTCTCTCTACATTTGCGTAAAGATCAGCAGGGCTATTTTGTAAAAACATGATTATCATGTTATGGTACTGAATGCCATAATACCTACGCTTTTTATGCTGTTTAAGCACCCATACCTACGCTTTCAATACAATATCTACGCTGAAGCGTAGGTATAGGTGCATAAACTGTGAATAGTTACTATGAAAAGTTTACAGATTAGGTATTCTCTAACATTAGGTATTGCATTCAACATCATAACATGATAATCATGTTTTTTTACAAAATAGCCCTGCAGTAAATGTCAGTTTTGTCGTTTTGATGATACGGTGAAAGTACGATAGTAATTCGTGCTAGCCTCCCAGAAAAATATCCGAAATAGAAAAGAAATATTAAAAAGTACGGACATTTCAAATTTTAGGATGGATTTTATTATGGAAATAGGAAATAAATCTATTGCGGTAGACATCCTCTCAGATCTCCAACACCCTGAGTATTCGTTGTCGTTCCTTGAAGATTTCTTAAAGGGTTAGACAGAGGTACGCCCAAACATTAGGCACATTTCATTCAATACCTTATCCACAGAAACTGTCTTAGCTGTATGTGTCTATGAAATATTGCTGCGTCTTCAACGCGGCCGTCTTTTAACGATCGTTGTTCTTGGCAAGCCACAACTTTGGTGAAGTTGGTAAGTCAACCTATAGCCTATGGTTGAATGGGCCATGTTAAGACGTTGTTTAGTGTAACTTTAGTATACATGTTGTTACAGGCAAGCTAATAATGAAATTATAGCCCTTAAATTTTATAAAATGTTTGGACGTGCCTCTGCCTACCCCCTCTAGACATCTTCAAAGAATCTAAATGCCTGGAAATCTGAGAGGATGTCTACCGTACTTCGGGATTACAGACGTGATCCTATTTTTTTTTTTTTGAGAATATTTTACATAAATAAGCTTTTTCTTGTTTTTTTTATGTTATTCTAGAACACAGAGTATCTATATGCAGCCACCTGTCACGCGTTGAATGCTAACTACTGCAAAATGTGGGCATGTGCCAAATATAGAGTGTATGAAAATGCGTCTGACTAATCCCTGGATCCTTGAGCGCCTGGAGACGAGCCTGGAGACGCGCCTGGAGAGAGAATGACAGTAGTGTTTTTTTTTGTAGAATGCAGAATGTACCAGAATGCATCGGTATAAACAAGGTAGTCGAAAACAAACAAACAATACAAACTTAGGTACAAACAACATTTATAGAAGGTATTAGTGGTTTAACACCGCCTCAGTCTAACTATTCTTACACAATATTCAATACACGCGCTGCGGTAAAATTACAAATATTTGAAAAGGCTATAAAGGAAAACATCCCAAAAAGATTCGTGATTCGTAAGCAAATGTGTTGAGGGTAGTAAACATAGCTGCCATTTTTCCAAGGCTTTACACAAATCGAATATGAAAACTATTTCCTATAGCTATTTACACGGCTGACTTGCTTATTGTGTGGCTTAACCTCGTTAGCGGGGTGGGTGAGTACCCAGTTATGAAGCTAAAGATGCGGGTTCGATCCTTCGAAATTCTAAATAGAGCGTCTTAAAGCACGCCTAACATGAAAACACCAGAAAAGTTTTTTTGTTTTGACCTTACACACAGCGCCATCTAGCCCCAAACTAAGCAAAGCATGTACTATAGGGACCAGATAACTGATAGAATACTTTAAAACTTTTTATAGGTATAGATAAAAACATGTTTATGATGCAACGATTTTTCTACTCTTTGTTAACGGTAATCGCTTACCATCAGGATCTATGCCTCCAAATTATTCAAAAAAAAAACAAAGTGCGGCCTGACTGCCGAGTGACGTGTTTTTGATGCGCATATACATTATTCCAACAGAATCCATTGATGCACGCCGGTATTCGTACCCATAGATTGAAGTCAAGGGACCTCCCACACGGCCAACACGGCCATTATTATTACTGAAGGGTAAACTTACGTTTAGCGCTGACCCCGTGGCACAACATCAAAACGGCCACGATGACAACAGCCAGCATTTTTTGCGCCATGTTTTATCTGAAACAAAAAAAAACATCATGAATATTTGAGGTGATAAGTGAAATTTTTGACTTTTTATATGGGCTGAGTCTACCCGGATAAAACGAAAAAAGTGATAAAACTGCATAATCTTGAAAACCATCAAACTTATAAGAAACTGTCTACAATTTTAAGCTAGTATGATTATTATCTAATGAAAATATAAAACCAGCCAAGTGCGAGTCGGACTCGCGCACGAAGGGTTCCGTACTATCAAAATAATGTACTACAGTATTGTACACCTTAAAAACGTCTACAAAAAAGTCAACGATGGTATTAGAAATGTCTTACGCACAGCGAAGCGGGCACGGGTCAGCTAGTTATCTATAAAAACGGCAAAAAAAACATGTTTGTTGTATGGGAGCCCCCCTTTAATATTTATTTTATTCTGTTTTTAGTATTTGCTGTTAGAGCAGCAACAGAAATACATAATCTGTGAAAATTTCAACTATCAAGCTATCACGGTTCATGAGATACAGCCCTGTGACAGACAGACGGACAGCAAAGTCTTAGTAATAGGGTCCCGTTTTTACCCTTTGGGTATGGAATCCTAAAAAATGTCCGCGTCGAATTGAGTACCTCCTATTTTCGTCGGTTGAAAACGTTCCGAAATAAGGCTATGTATATTTTACGGTTGTACTTACGACGGTCAATATGCTTCTACTTTTGTACCCGAAGCCAAAATAAACGTAAATTGCGCATTAACACCAAAGTAATTATATACTTGTAAATAACGTTAAAAGTCGTTTCAATGCCACCTTCGAAATATCTGGCTTCAACAAATAATTATGTTATGATCTGTAAGGCCAAATAAAAGAAAATTACAGCTACATTTAGAATTTTTGATTTTTCAACATCTGTCTGATTGAATGACTTATATATTAACTACGGTTTGACCAAACATTGCGCGGCATTCGAGCGCGGCATTCGCAGGACACAAGTTTGCCGCGTGACTAGTCTAAACTGTAGCAGGTAGCTCGTGGCTGCCGCGCGCTGCTGTCGTCCAAATATAGCGCGGTTGCCGCGCTCGATTGCCGCGCTATGTCTGGTAACACCTTCACAGCCTAAACCACTGGTCCTAGGAACTTGAAATTTGGAGGGCTTATATGTGGTGTGTAGAGATGCTGAAATTCTATCCCTGATCGGTGCAGCGGGGGTTAAAGTCTTTTTGAAATTAACTTTACGTGAACGAAGTCACTTGTTGTGAATAAGGGCTCAAATGGCAAGTTTTAAGTAATTATAAAGTGTTCTGAGTTTGATGTTACAAGAATCTCTGAAACTCGAGCTGACTTGTGGTCAGAACTTTCGGAAGAGCTGTTGAGATTGACCGGTGTTAAAGACCGTTAATGTTCTGATGTCAATTTAAACTATTTAATGTCCTAAGAACTGGTGACCGTTAGATAATGACATTATTATAACGGGAGTATCGATTTATGAATTTACTCGTATGTAGGTTACATGAGTACATTAATATTATTAAATACCTACCTACTAGCTGACGCTACAAAAGTTTTATTGTCCCAAATTCAATAATTAAATTCAAGTACCCGGATAAAATGCCTATGAAAATTCGTCATAGGCATAGGTGAACTTGTCTGTAAAAATGCAACAACGACTACATCAAAGAAGGTCAAACCAACAAACGTAAAAACTAACATAATGTTTAGTACAAAAATGAATGTATTATTTCATTTTAAAATACTTAAGATTATGATTAGCGAGCCATGTTTAAGTAGACAACCCAGTCTGTATATTCATAACCTGAGCTTCAAACAAGAAGCGAACCTTAGAGTAGATTTGCTACCTACTTTGGCATTCAGAAATCAGGTTACCAAAGTTGCAAGCAGTTGCAAGGAACGATTCAAAGTTTACACAAACTTACTCGTAAGCTCTAAGCTAGATTTAGACAAATCCTGGAAATATAGTGATCTATTGAAACAACAAATTGTAATAGCTATCGAATCGAACTATTTCCAAAACAAGTATCTAGTAGAGTTCTGGCTTGGTACTATACAAGCCAGAACTCTTAGGAGCTTTAGGCATTTGAAATCGAAACCAGTTTTCATATAATTAAATAAAATATTTATTATAAATTCTGAAGTAAATCTGTCTTTATCTGTTTGCTATGTCTTCACGAGTAAACGGCTGGATTTATCTGAATAAAACTTAACAAACAAATACTGTTTATCTATAAAGAACATACTTAGTTATTTGAAAAATTTTTAATATATGACAACGCAACGCAAGATTTAATAAAAATGTCTACGGTACGAGATGTTTCGTGTAGTTAGAATTAACAATTTACACAGAGATAATCCGACCATTTTCTAAGATGTTCAAACACTATTATCTTTCAAGGACAATTAGATAAATAAGACGAAGCGTTCAAATTAAATTCCAATCTTGGTTTTGAAAACAAGCTCTCTCGCATCATATCAATGTTTTTTGTAGCTACTATACTAGGTATTTTTTTTCTTGTGTTTAATTATGAAGACAAGGGTTGTATGAAAGATTTTATTTTATTATCCTGAAAATTGTTGAAATCGGGGATAACTGAAAGTTCTTGTTATATGGGACTAGTGGAAACACACGTCCTTATTCACGAGAAGTTAATTTCAAATAGATATCATCCCCTGCTGCCCCCTTAGGGGTTGAATTTCGGGAATTCCTTACTTAGTGCACCTCTACATACAAAAAGGAATACACCCTTCAAATATCAAGTTGCTTAAAACAGTAACGCAAGAGTTTTTATAATATTTAGATCGAGATAAAATATGGACAGGACAACTTATGTCGGGTCAGTTACTTTACAATACATTATTCTAGATTCTCAGACCTTTCATAATCGAACAATCACATGTCATGAAAGTTTAAGTAGAAAGTTGACGGAGACAAGCATATTATGAGCTTCTTGATTGCGTAACTGGCGCAATGAATGACAGCTTTTAGCTTGATTATACCGATTACTCAAAGGCTTTTGATAAAATTTGTCACTATATTCTATTACAGAAGCTTTTGGGTATTCAATTATTGGATATATTCATATCTAATACCTAAGGCGAGTAATAAATGTTTTTGATGAATGCAGAATCGTTTTTTCTCAATAACCGCTAAACATACAGTTTTGTTTTTCATGACAAAGATCACTTAAGAATATAATCTAGATAAATTACAGACAGAAACACGATTGGTGAAACTTTTCTCAATAGATTTATTTTCCAAAGTTGGCTCTTCAAAAACACTAGTTTCGTTTTTAATCAAAGCTATGAAAAGCTAAACAGTTCATTTTTATATAATTCGTTAGATAATCTTACTAGCTAAGTAAATTACAGACAGTTTCTTTTTAAATTTGATGTTTTTCGAGATAATGCAGTTTTATCACTTTTTCCGTCTTATCCGGGTAGACTCAGCTCATACAAAACGTCAAAAAATTCACTTATCACCTTATCTTGTATAATATATACTAATCTAAATCTCGGAAAAAGCTCCAACGATTTTCATGAAATTTGGTATGCAGTGGTTTCGGGGGCGATAAATCCATCTAGCTAGGTTCCATTTTTAAAAACATTTCGTTTTATCCGTGTTTTCAGGCAATGCAATATCGGGCAAAGCTCGGTCATCCAGGTACTGGTAATATGAACCAAGCGTCAGCAGGACGTATCCGCAGTGGGAGTGAAGGAAGCAAAAGTGGCCAAAAAAAATGCATCGTGGAGGAGGAAAAAATAAATAAAACGATCACTAAAATAATCGTACGCGCCATGATATTCATCTAACTAGGTCATTTAACTATAGATTTTGACACGGGTCTTTATTACGTACCCTTTTTTACCTTTAATTTATTTTCCTGACGTTTCGACTATGTTACAATAAACATGGGGGTTATAAGTACGGAACAATCAGCTGTATGAGTAGCGGTGGAGGACAGTCTCCCGGACTATATGTAACCGTGACTTCGGTTGTGACTGTGACAGTCTTCTGTTTATCATTCACACCTGTCACTTCCACTTAGTTCGTTTCGCTTCAACATTTGTGTGCACAAAATATATGTTGTGCTTTAGCACTTTAAGTTTCTACTCTAAACAGATGATAAAAAAATACTTAAACTAGTAAAGAGCCAAGAAGATTACGATTCTGAGAGACTTAGATTTTCATTATTTTCTTACTATATTAAGTACAAGCCGGAAGTGACATTCTTTGTCCTGCACAAATTTCAATAGTCGCATAGAAAAAAACACTTTCACAACAACTAAAATAGGATAACTACTGCAAAATGTAGGCATGATTTAAATGTAATGTTTGGACGTGCCTCTAACCCCCCCCCCCTTTAAACGTATACAAGATATCCAACAGTGAGGATGTCTACGTTACTTGGGAATTACATTCGGGATCCTATTTATTTTTATTTTTATGAACCTAACATCCAAATGAAATTCTCAAATATGAAAGGTTTTTTTCTTGCTCAATTAGCTCTTATAGCCAGCATTATAAAAACAAAATGAGTAAGTACAATTTCATAAGGTACACAATAAAAAACAATGTTATGTGTGGTTGCGGACGCGAATTTCCTTTTACGGTATCGTAAAAATATTCATCACTGTATGCGATTACAATAGCACTTAGGCAAATTGCTTTTAGACGCGTCTTGCGATAGAATAAAAATACATAAAATGGTTGCAATGAAACGAACAAAAAATAAAAAGTTATATCCTTTTAGCCAAGACTAGACAACTTAGGCCTTCGAGTTCGTCGTTAGTGTTACTCCAGGCTCGCAGTGTGGACACACGCTTACTCCGAATTCCTGAGCAAACGCAATTTTACTAGTGACGCTACGCATAGCTATATTTTCTTTTGAATAAGGTAAATTAAATTTAAAAAAAAATTGACGCTATAGCGGTTTTTTTTTCTTTATTATATTAATTTATTTTGGGAAAGAAAAATTTAAAAGGTTGCACAAAAAAATTGCAAAATTAGGAAAAAGCGATAGCTTTTTTTTCATGAGCTTTTTGACTCACGATTCGTACGATGGATGTATATGCGAATTTATTGTAGACAGGTAAATGAGTTTACTAATATAGTTGTTAAATTATAAAAGAATTCCCTTTTTTTATTGTCTATGAATGGTCTTTTATCTCTGTGGTATATCTAACCAAAATGTCAAAAACAAAATGACATTTTTATCATACGTAATGTTTTCAAAATCTATTTTCCATTATATTTTCTGATGCTCCTAATTCAACGCTACATTTTAATACTCTGCAGAAGAGATTAATTTTAGACAGACACAAAAACAAGCAAACGTGAGTAAGAACTCTTACAAGTAGAATACACTCTCAATACAGTCACAGTCTTATCAAGCCACAGTAATGTTTAGGACATGCTACTACCTACTCTCAAGACATTTCAAGGGTCTAAGTAAATAAACGTAAACATCTGAGGGGTATTTACTATGGGAAAAAAAAGCAGTCAACTTGTTTTCTAAAAAAAATTAAAAGAGAAGAAAAATAGTTTACACATGAAAATGTAATGAAATATGATCACGACTGTAATCCCCAAGTACGGTAGACATACTCTCAGATCTTAAGGCGCTTAAATCCTTGGACATGTCTAAATGGGGTAGTCAGAGGCACCAAATATATATATGTCCGGCACAATATCCACATTCCATACGTGACAGGTTGCAAGCCCATCGCCGCTTATAAGACAAAAAATAGTTATGACAGTTTTCAGATCATGGCGAAAGCATCCGTCTCTTTGCTCAATACTGGAGAGGTCGTATTATCAGCTATAAAGAAACTGATGAAAAACACAGGCTGGACGGCACGCACAATTATAAAGTTCATCAAGATGGAATACGGTCTTGGTGACCCTAAAATCAGTAGAAAAGTATCCAGGTAAAGAGTTATTGATTTCTAAAACACCAACATATCGAACTGTTCAATATTTAGTATACATTTCCTTAGAAAGTCTTCCCGCATTATCCAACCTAAAATAAATTGGCCTATTTCCTCGACTTATCATGAAACTTAGATTTTGTGTGAGCCATATTAATAGAAATAGTACCTACGGTAGACATCTTCCAGAACTGCTCCAAGTGACAGGTTGCAAGACCCTGCTATGATGATGTAATAAGCTTTAGAAAATATGTTTTGAATGGTGGTGTTCCAGGGCATTAAAACGAGGAGTGAAACTCGGACTGCTGATGATGGAACGAGGCAGGTACAGGTTAAACGACATGTCTCGACTAGCACGACCTGTCAGTGCACGGGAGATTCGAAAACGACAGAAACCGAAACGCAGACGGAGCCGGCCACTACGCCTACGGAGCCGAACGCCTTCTATCTCTTCTTAGCACTCGTCAGTGGAATTTGCTCTGATAAATGTTGCAGGCTCCGCAATAAATATTGTTTCTCGTATAATTTTTTTTACTTTGAACCTTTTTGACAAAAGTATGAAGTGGAATGCCGTTATACATGAATGGCACATTTTCAAAGTAGTTTTTCATGGAGGTATCATTATATCTGTCCATCTAGCACTACTAGATCTACGTAGACTTAGATCTAGAAGTGCGCTACAAATCGCAATCAAAATGATACAAAATATATTACTTTCAAGTACGAGAAATCTAATAGATATCTATTATTTTCATTTATTTACCATTTGAAAATGACTCCTAAAAATGTCATCTTTTCGTTTAAGCTCCAAAACCAGAAATGATAATTTTTACACAAATTTATAGATATATATTTTATATGTTTTTTTTAATAATGCGTTTTTACCACACTTTCCGTCTTGCCTATCCAGGTGGACTCAACAAAAAACCGAAAAAAACAAGTTTACCTAAAAATATTTGTTGAATTATTTATTTAATCTCAGAATTAATTTGTTTTATAGTAGGTAACTAACATACATTTTTAGTAGTTTAAAATTTAATTACTGTAAATTTTCACTTATAAAATGTCTTAAGTTTTAAATAAACTCGGGAAAACTTAGGTAAAGACGTAAGACTTAGAAGTAACTTAGGTAGGTACTGTTATAAGATATCACGCTGTCCATCGGGGAATACCCCAACTACAAGTTTTCTTATCTCGGTGTTAGTTAATATGAATACGACGTTTCAGTCTAAACTTTTAACTCAATTAGCAGTTTTAATTTTAAAACTAGTTGTTACTCGCGACTTCTTCGTGTCTCGGGATCATTTTCTTTTAAGAAAAAAAACGACGAAATACACCGCCTTTCAACTTGTATTGCTGACGTTTGGAGATAGTTCAGATGCTCTTCATCATGAGCATCGCTCGCAACGGTACGCGAATACAGTTATATAGTTTTCATTTTATTGGAGCATATCCTATCACGAGTAAGAATAATAATGATAAGATAAGTTTTAAATATAATATGTTTTGCTTATTTTGACTCAAAATCAAAAAAATCTAAAAAGCGTTTATTGAAATCACTTGGATATAGACATATAGTAGATCCTGTTAAAATCAAACGACAAGTACCTACTCTACCAACGCCCCAGTGTAATTTCTTCAGCCTGATGAATGTTCGACTAATGACTGTTTTTATATCGATACGAAGAGACGAAAAATAGTTTTTGTTAGCAATTTTATGAAAATGGCAATGAAGGCTGCAATAATGGTCGCTAATAAACTTAACTTAATCCCCCTAAATTAAATTAAATTCATTTATTAAATCAGACATACAGTGGTCCATTTTTTGTTAGTATTATTGTCTTAAAAAACTATGTTAAATTTAATGTAAGCACAATATAGGTACAATAGTTAGGTAGTGTAATTGAAAGCTTTCACTCGTATCCCAATCAAGCATATTCTGGCGGGAGAATCTACCTGGTCAGGACCCGAATAAAAGCCTTCATTACTGGCAAGTCGTACCGATCAGGAATGACCTGCAGGATGCTGTTGGAACTGCCTCGCAATCTGCTGAGCAATGAGGCAGTTTTCTTACGGATGATGGCATGAAAACCATCAACCCGTGCCTCCGCAAACATAGTAGAAGCACTGCAGAAGCGAGGCAGTAGCGAGGCAGCTTAAACCTAAACCCGTTTTTTCGGTATCTAAACAATGAATATCATAAGGTTTTAAGTTATTAACCAACGAAAAACGGAGTAGGTTTTAATGATTTTTTTTCTATTGTGTAGAGAACAGTCCCAAGTTGGTCCGATTTAAATTGTTATGTAGGACTAAAAGTTCCTTTAAAAACTTAAAAAAACGAAGCTTACAGGATTTTTTAAAAAGAGTAAAGTACTTGATGTTGAACTGATAAAACACCCAAGACCTAATCTTGAACTCTGATATCCTGATAATCGAAACATTAACTCTGTGTCTGGGTGTTAGTATATATGTATTTACAAAAAAGAAAAAGTATCTAAGTAAAGTATATATAAGTATTCTATCAGTTATCTAGTTCCCATAGTACAAGCTTTGCTTAGTTTGGGACTAGATGGCGATGTGTAAAATGTCCACCAATATTTATTTATTTATTTATTTATTAGGAATCTCTTCTTCATTTAGGTAGATGCCGAAAGTAAGTATTCCGAATTTGCACGAAGTGTCTACGAGCTAGCGCGAAAGTTTGTAAGTATGTTTGGATGTTTGTAGTTTAATTACTCCGTAATAGCTAAACCGATTTGGATTAACACTTTAAATAGATAATTAAGTTTGAGAAGTTGAAAACGGCGAATGAAAACATCGTGAAACCAGTATTCTTATATGCTGTGATAGATATTTGTCACGCATAAAATACTAGCTGCTCGCCCCTGCTTCGCACGGGTGGTACCTGGATAAAAAGTCCACCGATTTTGTGCAAACTTCACATAAACCATCTACTAAATAGTCCGAACAAAGTCTAAACATTTGGTTTGGATAGGTGAGTCCGTTTTTGAGTTATAAAATTACAACGAAAAGTGGCATTAATTTATATATAATATATAGATTTGCTGCAGAAAGCGAGCATGTGTCAAATTTTATGTTTGAGCATGCCTCTGACTAACCTCTAAATATATTTACTGAGAGATCTGAGCGGATATCTACCACGCAAGTGGATATCGTGATAATTTTTATTTCATTTTACTTGAAGTCGCGCGTAAAATTTTTGTACCAAAGTTTGTATAAAGCATAGTTAATTTTGTAGTTGTATTTTCAGTTATCCGTTATCAAATAGAATTACTGTAATTTGAGCCATTTATCATAAAGTTTGACATCGTGACTCAAACTTTGGGTTGATCAAAACAATTTTAATTTTATTGAAGGTTACCTTATAAAATTGATTTGGTAAGTACATATTTATTTGACGACTTTTAGTGTGCCATTTTACCGGTTTAATAAGAAAAAATATATTTATTTCTCAATAAACGTCAATATGTACATAGATATACAGTGGTTTCTCTTATATTAAACTAAATGTCCCGACAGACGTCCAAATTTCAATAATCTCACGGAAAAAAGCAGTTCAGCTATTCCCGAACTTTATGCTTGGTTGCTATATCACTTGGGGATATACTCGTAAAAAATACCCTACGAACTATTCTCATACCTACTGAACATACACAAAAAATTTAACAAAAATCGGTCAAGCCCTTCCGGAAGAGCTTGGTTACAAACACTGTTACACGAGAATTTTATGTATTAGAAGAAAGAAGATATATTTCAAATAAAGAAAAACATGTCGTCAGGTCGTGACGCGTAATTTATATAAATTAAGATTATTAGCATTGAATTTCAGCTATGGGTATTTACTAGTAAATTTAAATAAATTAAACGAAATGTCAATATTTAATCCAAAACTTGTGAAGTTATATCAAATGGTTTTGAATTTATTGTATAATCTGGTCCGACTCTAGTAATTTTTTTGTGCGTGTTTCATCTAAAGGACCTGTGGCTATTGTTAATTAATTTGGGAGTTTATAGGTTTTTTCCTTTCATTTTAAAACTTTTATGTTATCGTATTGTCGATTAAAGGCGAAAATACGGGAAAACCGCAGGACAAAATATTTATGTAAGAAATAAACACTAGGGTAATCTAAACTGATTAACACCAAATGTTTTTTATTTTGGTTAAAAAAATGGGTGCTTATATTTACGGTAATAAACGGTAACGGTAATATTATTAAATTATTAATCGGTAAAAAGTGTTGATAGGGTTTTTGGACCATAAATAATTTAGTAAGGCGAAAATACGGGAAAACCGCATGAGAAAAAAATACGTAATAAATAAACAATAAGGTAATCTAAACTGATCAACACCAAATTTTTTTTTTTGGTTCATAAAATTGGGTGCTTATATTAACGGTAATAAACGGTAACGGTAATATTATTCAATTATTAACCGGTAAAAAGAGTTCATAGAGTTTTTGGACAAAAAATAAATTGGTGTATATATTAAGTAAGTGTAAATTAGTAGTCTTACCTTAATCAAAAAAATAATGAGTTTTTAACGCAAGTTAAGAAACTTTTGTTCAATTTGTTTCTTTAGATTAAAATCGTTACTCATTTTAAGTATAAAGGGTTCAAGAAAAAAGTTTTAAAAATGTGATTAAACATCCCCAAAAATTTTACTACAGCGGAAAACTTTAGTTAAAACAAATAAAATTTGCAAGAATATAGAATAGACTAAAATTTACTAAAAAAAGTTTATACAACTTTTGAAAGCATCCCAAAAAAGTACAGTATCGTAAAAAAAACAATTAAAAAACATTGTAAGTGATTTACAATTTAAGACTTACCGTTCCAAAACCAACACAAGACTTTAGAAAACTTTTTATATTTTCACGGTTGGGGGCTGTTTGCTGTTAGGGTTCGGCAGTTCGAATGCGCTTCGGCGACGTCCACAGTGGCTTATAAACGTTTAGAATAGACCTAAGAACGTGGAGACAGAACATGTTTATTCTACGCCTACGTACAGTGACGTAAAGGAATAATATTGAAGGTAGAAGATGTTTTAAGTGGTCGTGGGCGAGATTATGTAATATGCAAAAATGCATTTTTAAAGTCCGTTTTTTAGGGTTCCGTACCCAAAGGGTAAAAACGGGACCCTATCACTAAGACTTCGCTGTCCGTCTGTCTGTCTCTCTGTCCGTCAGTTTGTCACATAAGGCTGTATCTCATGAGCCGTGATAGCTAAACAGTTGACATTTTCAGATGATGTATTTCTGTTACCACTATAACAGGAAATACTAAAAACAGAATAAAATAAATATATAAGTGGGGCCCATAGAACAAACGTGATTTTTTCTACCATTTTGTATAGATAATGGTACGGAACCCTTCGTGTGAGAGTCAGACTCGCACTCGGCCGGTATTTTTATTTTTTAAGGGTTGCATACTCAATGAAAAAAACGAAACCCATAAAAGATCGCAAATCAAAATCTGTCACACACGTCTTGCTTGTGGTCGAAGCGAGACAGAAAAACAAAATTTAAGATATTGTTACATCTTTGTATTGCCATAATAATATTTGGATACTAAACAATAACTTATGTTCTTACCTAAAAATTCAATAAATTTATTAATAACACAAATAAATATTAAAAATACTAAAGTATATAAACAAATATCAATATAATATAAATACAAATGAATTGAATAGATAAATTATTATTAAATTCGATACAATATACTTAATTATGTAGTATAAGATAATTAAACTCAATGAAGCTAACAAAGTTTTTCAATCCAAGACAAAAAATTTAGAAAAATATTCGCAATCAATTCCGCCCCGCTCTATACCATCCCTAACTCTACAGCCGCCCGCCCAACGCTTGCCGGCCACTCGTAGCACAGATTTGAAAACTGAATAACGTGCGAGGGAGATATCCACACTCGTGTATACTTCTGTCCCTGTCTACCTGAAAGTTAACGCACTTATTTTGTGCTTATGTCAAGATATTAACATGCAATCAGTTGATTGTTTTTACCGCTGTAATAGAGCACTCTTCAGGGTTTAATTATGTTTCAGGCGCGTGTTTTATCGGCTTCATGTCGATAATGTTATGTGTTTTCAGGCAAATATCGGTTTATTAAAACTAAGGTGCATTCTGCCTACCCTTTTATTTGGTGGAATAAAGTCGAAGCTTATGGCATCAGTGCTTATTTTTAAAAACACAATTTGCAATGATATTTAAAAAGATAATGCATAAACTTAAACTTCGAGTCAAACACGTTTTTTCTTATAATTTAATTTCAGTAAACCGGTCATATGAACAGACAGAAAAAATATTGAAAACTAATTAATCTACCTATACTTATTATACACTAGCGACCCGCCCCGGCTTCGCACGGGTAGCATGTTATTATACATATAAACCTTCCTCCTGAATCACTCTATCTATTAAAAAAAACCGCATCAAAATCCGTTGAGTTAAGCAAACATACATACAGACATACAGACGCGGGAAGCGGAAAGCGACTTTGCTTTATACTATGTAGTGACTAGCGACCCGCCCCGGTTTCGCACGGGTAGCATGTTATTATACATATAAACCTTCCTCCTGAATCACTCTATCTATTAAAAAAAACCGCCTCAAAATCCGTTGTGTAGTTTTAAAGATATAAGCAAACATACATACATACAGACGCGGGAAGCGGAAAGCGACTTTGCTTTATACTATGTAGTGATGATGAAAAAAAACATTTGGAGAGATAAAGAATTGGAAGGATGGAAAATATTTGTTTGTGGTCAAAACAATCTAGAGTTACATCGCACCAAAAATATCACTAATCAAAACGGACTATAGACAAAGAATTGTATTAACTATTAGACTTTAAACAAGTTAGTTTGCTATGCTTAATGATTGACTGCCAAAACTGAAAATGACCAAAACCGTGGTAGGCACCACAACCGGGCCTTTGACCCTAGTAAGACGTTATACCGATTTCTATAACTGAAGTCTGTTTCTTTAGGATTCGGAAGCGTAATAATTGTATTAAATAAATAAATATTGGAGGACATTACACACAGCCGCATCTAGCCCCAAACTAAGCAAATCTTGTTCTATGGGAACCAGATAACTGATAGAATACATAAATACTTTTTTTTTGGTAAATACATACTTATTATACATATTAACACCCAGACACAGAACAAACTTGTTTATCACACAAATATTTGCCCTGAGTGGGGATCGAACCCACAACCTACAGCGCAGAAGGCAGAATTACTACCAACTGAGCTGTGAGACCAGTATTGAGTATTTATTCTTAAATAAAATCTGATGAGAAATCTGGATTCATTTTAACAATGAAATAGAGATGTAATGACGTAGGTACGAGTTTACACAGAAAGCTGGAACTTTAGTTAAACTTAAAAGGTAACAAACGTGTATTTTCTCTTGGGATTTACACACAACTAAGTTTTCTTAAACTAACATTTGCTGCGAGTAAAGCGGAATGAGAAATGCACGTGCGGTCACAACCACGAAGGATAAATATTTTTGATAATGTTTACTTAAAATAAATAAAAGAACGAGAAAGAATGAGAATAAAATACATTTATCCCACTACAAGCACAGACAATCAATAAATAAGCACAATAGCTAGCACATGGTGCTTTGTGGGCAAATATGTCTCCGTCTCAGCATTTAAGCTGTCAAAATTATAAAGAAATAGAATAGACATAGACATAGACATAGACAATTATTTATTTACTACTTTAGCACACAACACTTATCATAACATAAAAAGGAAAAAATAATAAAACAGTTTAAACTTCGATCTAACATAGGTAGGTACACTAAGAAAAACAAGGAGAGAAAAAAAAAATTAAATTACAAAAAAAAATATTTAAAATAAATATTTATTTATTTTATTTATTTATTTATACATAATTAGCACGGTACAAGACCAATTACACTAACTATTTACACATTATATAACATCCAGCATTTAATACTAAATTAAAAATAATATTACTCGTATTAGATACCTACATAAATAATTATACATTTTTACATGTCAATAGGAATGTCATAGATAAAATAAGATAGGAGGAAATGTGAAAATGTCAAAAAAATAATAATAATAATAAGTACAAAATGTCTAATAATAATAATAATAAGTACAAAATGTCAAAAAATAATAAGTACAAAATATCAAAAAGTCAAACACAATGCAAATAACAAAGACAACAGAACGGACAATCTTCACGCATTCGTCTCGCAAAACCTCAGACACTCAGACATGATCACCTTCCATCCATCCGCAAACATATCACACCTAGGGTTTGCATCCAGGAGGGCATTGAGTGCAGAGAGGGAACGCGGGATGGGAGAATGAGTGCGCGAAACCGTTCGGCACTTTAGCTCGGCGAATAACCTATGCGTCCTGCTGCGACAGTAATTGTTAGGGACATAGAGACGCATCAGCTCGTTATGGAGAATTGGAGCATCAATTTTTCCATGAAGAATTTTTATCATAGTCGTCAATTGGTCATTTGCTCTTCTCACCTCCAAACTGTTATAACCTAAGCAGCCTAAGAGAAACTTTGTCGGGTACATATATGGATAGTAACCATACACACGTTTATACAAAAAACGAAGGAATGCCTTCTGTACCTTTTCCAGCAAAAGAGCGTACGTACTTTCATGAGGATGCCACACACATGAACTAGCCTCGAGCTTACTGCGGACCAAGGCGCCAAAGATAAGTTTAACCACGTAGTTACCCTGGAAGTCCCGTGAATTTCTGAGCACGAAACCCAGCCTTCGAAAGGACTCCCTAGCAACAGTGGTAATGTGCTCGTGGAAAGTCAATCTTCGGTCGAATGTGACACCCAAGTCTTTAATAGAGTCAGGTCTGGCAATAAGAGCGTTATTAATGTTGTAAATATATGTAATGCTATGTGCTACAGCAGCAAAAGGGTCCCGGCTCAGCATTATGCTTTCCTATACGAGGATAAGTCAGCGCTGTTATTCTGCCGAAACTGACAGAATGATGGCTGTAATCCCCAAGTACGGTAGAAATATTCCCAGATCTTCATGCAACTGTAGATAAATTCCGTGGAAAGGTTTTCTATGGTATTTGGGTGTGAATTTCCACTTGTCATTCTTTACAAAACCTTCGATTTTCTATAAGCTGCTCTGTATACCTTTTTGTGACATTTTGGGGATGTTTTTAGGGTTCCGTACCCAAAGGGTAAAAACGGGACCCTATTACTAAGACTTCGCTGTCCGTCTGTCTGTCTGTCCGTCTGTCTGTCACAGGGCTGTATCTCATGAACCGTGATAGCTAGACAGTTGAAATTTTCACAGATTATGTATTTCTGTTGCTGCTATAACAACAAATACTATAAACAGAATAAAATAAATATTTAAGGGGGGTTCCCATACAACAAACGTGATTTTTTCCCCGTTTTTATAGATAATGGTACGGAACCCTTCGTGCGCGAGTCCGACTCGCACTTGGCCGTTTTTTTTTATGTTTGTGGATATATCACGCCATTGGTCGATTGCGAGCTAACAAATTTAGATGAAACTAGGCATATACAATACATAGCTTTGACACTGAATGGCATATAGGATAGTTTATATCCAGATACCAATTTCCAATACAAAAATCATTTATTTCGATAAAATTACAAGGATCACTTTGAAACTGAGAATATACATAACATAAGTCACTGTATGGCATATAAGATAGGTACTTTGTATCCAGGTACAAATTTTAAATTCAAATTCAAAAACTATTGATTTCAATAAAATTACAAGAATCACTGTAGAGCCAGGAGCTAGGTGAAGCTACGCCTGTTTCTCGCGACCAAGCCTAGAAGAATCAGGCAACAAACACGGCTTGGGTACCATGAGAGCGAAGCCGCGGGCGGAAGTTAGTGTAAATATTAACTTCAAACGGCAAGATAAAATTCTCAATGCTCTTTGAATTACAAATCCAAAATGCGATATTCCAGAAATCTTATCTAAACGTGCTACGTTTGAAAATTAGTTCAACCCTTGTTTGAATGTTAATTCTACTATTATCTAGAGAAGAGACAAATCAATATATTATCTATTACCAATCTATCTAATTAAATTATACAATTGAATTGATTTACACCTACACCAAGGAAGTCTGTTTTTTCCAACTCAGCAGCTTCTAGGATCTGCCTTTTATACCATGCTTTGGTGTAGGGCCGTAGTTTTTAGAGTTCCGTACCCAATGGATAAAAACGGGACCCTATTACTAAGGCTTCGCTGTCCGTTTGTCTGTCATAGGGCTGTATCTCATGAAACGTGATAGCTAGACAGTTGAAATTTTCACAGATAATGTATTTCTGTTGCTTAAATCAATATTTAAGCGGGGCTTAAACAACAAAGTGTTTTTTGCCGTTTTTAATAGTTTACGTGCGCGAGTCCGACTCGCACTTGGCCGGTTTTTTCTCATATTTTTATGATTCTATTATTATTATCATTATTTACCAAATATCCTTGTTATCTTGTCTAATTGTGTAATTTAATTTTCTACTAATTAAATATTACTTACTGCTGTACTATTTCAGTTTTCTGGAAACTGAAACTGAATGTTCAGGGCCATTACTCTGTCAAACGATAAATCACAATCTGCAATCGATACTATCGAAACTATTTGACAGTGCTCCGATATTTCGGACAAATTGCACTCTCATCTGTAGAATGTAATGATGTCTAATTTCAAAAGTAATGTCGGTCGTTCCATCTCTAAAATTAATATAAGTCGGAAACGATGTGACATTCTAAATTGTAGACCCCTAAAGACTTTCTAAAGAGTGCATTGATCGATAATAACTTCACATTCCACAACTAGGGAATTACATTTGTAAACTCAATGCTTTGGGTTTAGTTATTTTGCTCAGTGAACCTAAATCAGAGCAAACCAGACAGTTAGTGTCCAAATATCACTTGTTTAGAGAGCTCGCTTTTAATCTGAAAGACAAACTCGCATTCACGAATGTTGTTGAACAAGTTTAACAGTAGTGAAACTTAGAATTATCATAAGTTGACCTTTAGCTTCCGTTTATGTAAAACTAGCTGACCCGTGCCCGCTTCGCTGGGCGTAAGACATTTCTAATACCATCGTGGACTTTTTTGTAGACGTTTTTAAGGTGTACAATACTGTAGTACATTATTTTGATATATCTCGTGGGGTTAAGCCAGCATTTGCAATGTAAGCGCAAAAAAATGTGTTTATTTACGACATCACATTAGAAACCTCTAAAATTATCAGTGTTTCTCTACTATATTATGCATGTATTATACATATAAACCTTCCTCCTGAATCTCTCTATCTATTAAAAAAAACCGCATCAAAATCCGTTGTTTAGTTTTAAAGATATAAGCAAACATACATACATACTTACATACATATTACATACAGACGCGGGAAGCGGAAAGCGACTTTGCTTTATACTATGTAGTGATAATAATAAATATAAGCCATTTTTTAATATGTTTACACGGTTACCTACCAAACCTATGGCACGTTTTTATTTTTTATGCCATACTGCCCATTTTACCTATTTTTAGGGTTCCGTACCCAATGAGTAAAAACGGCACAAAGACTTCGCTGTCCGTCTGTCTGTCACAAGGCTGTAACTCATGAACCGTGATATTGCGGCATAAATTAGTAAAAAACAAACCGTAACTACATACAAAACAGTATGCATCGAATTTGAAAAAAAAACATGGTAAAAGGAGGTCTTTTTTATGGTTGAAAAAAGACGATTTAGTCGATCATATCTGCAGCTACCGTAGATACATACTTGGACCTACAAGTACACCGTAGAATTTGCAGAATAAATTTTTATATGATCTTTAAGATAGTATTGAGATAAACCTCTGTCAAAAGACACTGTCTCCAACACCCTCTCGAGGATTATGCAAATGTTGATTTCGCCACTTTGCATACGTCCGGCGAATCCAAAGCCCTGGATAATGCATGATAATTGTTAGCAAAAAGTTCGCAATTTTTGTCTCTGTAGGTACCAAACAGGGATGTTACGGAGCTTCGACTCCGACTCCGATAAGTCGGAACTTCCGATTGTTATTACACCTCCGACTCCGAAATTTTTAAATCGGAGGTTTTAATTGGAGGATTTGTGATACACATGTCATTAAAATTATTACTACAAGGTTTTTTTAATTTACATTTAATAAAACAAAATAAAAATCAATACAAAAACAACCTTGGTGATTTTGATTTAATTTGTTAACTGTTAAAGAGTAAACTTTTAAATGTTTATAGAAAACATGGCAATTTTTATTTTTATTGTCTGTAAATTGATTAAGTACTTTCAAATTAAAATTGTTCACTGAATAATGTTTTTATTCTTCTTTGCCGCCACTTCTAATTCCTGATACTGCCTCCGACTCCGAATCCGACTCTGACACCGATAAATCAAATTTAAAAACTCCGACTCCGTCTTCGGTTCCGATAAAATTACCTCCGTTACATCCCTGATACCAACGTACACGTGCAGTGTGATGAAGTTATCAAGTTTTAAGCGGAGGGATTGCTGGTTGGACAATTTACGTCGTATTTTTTTCTGTATTAAAACTAGGTAGGTAAAACTTTAGGGTACCACAACTGAAAAGGTTTTTTTTTAAACTCAATCGCTTTGTCTTTGCTTGTCTTGTCAATGTGACCTTTTATACTTATTGATTTTGCATCGTTTTTTGATGAAATAAAACTTACTTAATTAATAAAACTACAATAAAAATTGCAAGCAATTTTTATTGTATAGAATCATCAGGCTAGTTTTACATAAAGTATTTTGTTTCATCAGAGTCTTAAATGAAATACATAAATTTATCTTTTAATTATTATTCTTGTTTGAGCCTTTACCTTGTTCGATTGGCATCACACTGGAGCTCTACATAGCTTTAAGGAAAGGATCATTAAAAAAAAGGTAGACCCCAAACCGTGTTTGTTGCCTGATTCTTCTAGGCTTGGTCGCGTGGAATCGGCGTAGCTTCACCTAGTTCCTAAGACGTTTCAAAGTGAACCTTGTGATTTTATTGAAATAAATGATTTTTGAATTTTAATTTGAATTTATCTTATCTTACTAGATTTAAGTCGTTACAAGCATCGTGATGCATCGACACGATAAAAAGTCGTTACAAAATTAACCTTCTGATTTCTATGAATAAAACACTTTCGAGTTTAAGTTTATTCCATTTCTAAATCATCAGCGCTATTAGAGATTTCCGACTTCTTACTATCCTCGATAGCCGTATTCCGTCTCGAGTTGATCATAGCCACTAGATCGACCTTCTGCATCGTGACCCTCACTAGATCTTTAAGAATCTTTCTTATATCCTCATCTTTTGCAATGAGACTCTTTATTCTCTCTTTTGTGAATCCGAACTCTCTTCTAGCACCTATGGAAAGAAATTATAATTTTATTAAATGAAAAATAACGAGACATTTGTTTTTATAAAAAAAATACTGCATAAACGTACAATCCATTGCAATTGGTGCAAACAATGGTCACCTATCTGATTGATGAACTTCCATCGATTGTCCAATGGGTTCTCATTAATGGCGTGTTGAATACTTTATTCTCCGATCTACCGTTGCGGGGGATGCTCATGATACTCATTTGAATTATCTCGAAACGTCAGCAATACAAGATTTAAAATCACCAACCAAATAAACAGTAGACAATCAAAACAGCGTGATAAGTTTACCTATTGGCGGTAGTAAAGGAGGCTTAACCTTCTTTTTCCGACCTCTTTGCACCTGCGGCTGCACTTGCAGCTGGGGCTGGTGTGGTGGAGACGGCTGTTGGCCAAACGCCATTGGTCCATCCATCTGCCTCCCAAATATCGCAGGAGCAGGACCATTCCCACACTCATTGTTACAGCTCATCGAACAGCACATCTTGGGGAATGGGCATTCGAACGATCTTGATGTCGGTTCAGCGGGAGCTCGTAACGGCATCGGTATAGGCATTGGAGCTTCCTTAGGCTTTGCTTTCTTCTGGCAGTCCTTGTAGTAGAGGAGGTTTTCGATGCTTTCGTCAGAGGAGGATGCGTACCGTTTGGAGAGAACATACGCTATCTGAGAAGTTATTAATATCTGGAAATAAAAATGGTTAAAGTTTCCGTTGCAAAGTTTAGTCATGATTGTTCATTGTTGAATGGTATTGATCAGGCTGGAACTGCTGTAGTCCCCAAGTAAGGTAGACATTCTTGCAGATCTGCAGGCGCTCAGATCCGTAAAGATGTTAAAGGGAGTCAGAGGCGCGCTCAAACATTACATTTGGTACATGTCGTGACAGTCGCAAGCCCATCACCGTTTTGTTTTTTATGGTGACTTTATTAAATTAATTAATAGATTAAATTCAGTGGTCCGTGTCCTCATTCAGAATGATTTCTGTCGCTCTAAAGGGCATGTCTATAGATAGGGGAACGGATTTTGGCCCAATTGAGTTGGTAAACCATTAATTGATTGATCTATAAATTCGTTACCAACAATAATTATGCCGAGAGCTGGGAGTTTATCGTTTATTTTAATTATTTACGCGGTACTTAATTCTTGATTGAGTGAAAATAATCGAAAAGCAGCCTTCGCAATTTGATTGTTAACATTTAACAAATACAGTAGTTCTATCTCATGAAGGCGGGCTGGTCTTAGGGCTCCC
This sequence comes from Hydriomena furcata, assembly GCA_912999785.1. Lineage (NCBI taxonomy): Eukaryota > Metazoa > Arthropoda > Insecta > Lepidoptera > Geometridae > Hydriomena > Hydriomena furcata. Next base: position 2,172,450 of record OU538831.1, on the reverse strand, counting down.
ACGCAAAACCGCGATGTGATATTTAAGAACACACGCAGGAATATAGCTCTTCTCTCTTAGAAGAATTAGATAGCTTGCAGATATTTGCGATGCGATGCGAATTCGCAGTTGTGGGAGCCCTTAATCGTGTGTGTATCATCAGTATCGTCCAAGCCGCAGTCAAACACACATAAGCGCGTGTCTATAGGTACACATTACAACTACAACACAGACACAAAAGTGGGTGTAACAAACATACAAACACATCATAACTACAAGACCTGCTCACCTACATACTTTGTGGTATAACTATAGATTTTGACACGGGTCTTTATCACGTAATTACCTTTAATTTACTGGATTTACTTAATTTACTTTAAAGGTAATTACGTGATAAAGACCCGTGTCAAAATCTATAGTTATGTCTACTAATCACGATAGTTTGAAAAATAATATACTCTGTGGTAGGTAAAAGAAAAAAATAAAAGTCTTCATATTATTTTAACGTAACTTTGATTGGCGCTGAAAGATCATTGACTCTGTATCAGCTGTATAGAATACTAGTTTCTGCCCGCGGCTTTGCTCATGTGGTACCTGGATAAAAGGTGGTCTATTTATATGCAAGGGCATAGGCTATTTATATTTCAAGTTATATCCAAATCTGTTTGGTCGTTTGAGCATAAAAAAAATAAAAAAAGCTTAATAAATAGGATCACGACTGTAATCCCCAAATCAGACGCTCAGTTCTTTGATGATGTCAAAAGGGGTTAGTCAGAGGTACGTCCAAGCATTACATTTGGCACATGCCCACATTTTTCAGTAGCTAGCATTCCATACATGACAGGTTGCAAGCCCATCGCCGATACAACAAATACAGAATATTACAAATGTAAAATGTGGGCATATGCCAAATATAATGTTTGGACGTACCTCTGACTAAGCCCTTTTGACATCTTTAAAGATCTGAGCGCTTGGAGATCTGAGATTATGTCTACCCTACTTGGGGATTACAGTCGTGATCCTATTTATTTTATTTATTAATGTTATTTGTTTTTGAAATAAATGTACTAACTTACAATTTGAATTATATCCATAATTTCCCGCGAACCGCACCGCCGTTATCAAAGTCAAAACGGCTAAAGGAAGCCAAATCAGTCATGTTTTGTCAACATTTTCTTTTTCATAAACACCTTGATAACCTTACAAATGCCTTTTAGTAAACTAAAGCCATAACCAAACCGATTTTGCCGTAAACGTAGCTTTAAATGTACAGTAGGAAGGTACCTACCTATGCTCATGTTTCATTATTAATTACGTTTTAAAACTACAAAGAAAACCGATGAAATGTTTTGACAAATCAAGAAGTAAAAAAACGATAACTTGTTTTTAGGGTTCCGTACCCAAAGGGTAAAAACGGTACCCTATTACTAAGACTTCACTGTCCGTCTGTCTGTCACAGGGCTGTATCTCATGAACCGTGATAGCTAGACAGTTGAAATTTTCACAGATGATGTATTTATGTTGCCGCTATAACAACAAATACTAAAAACAGAATAAAATAAATATTTAAATGTGGCTCCCATACAAGAAATGTATTGTTTTGCCGTTTTTTATAGATAAATGGTACGGAACCCTTCGTGCGCGAGTCTGACTCGCACTTGGCCTGTTTTTATTTTTTATGTTTTATAAAGTAACTATTAGGCTTCATAAATACAATTTTTATAGGAGACATAAGGGACTAATTTAAGAATACTGAAAAAAAATATATATATATACCTATATACGTTTGAATTTTTAGTTGATAAAAAATGCACAGTTAGTTCCAGTAAAAAAACCCACGAGTATTAAAGCCGTGCAGAGACCTCACCTACAATAACAGGTGCAGTACCACAAACTCTTAAAGTAAATTAAAACAGTATTGCTCGCAGTGCGAAATTGACAACGTTATACGAACTATACCTATTGTACTGTTTCAATATTACTTTAAATCTCGTGGTAAGTAGGCAGAGCAAACCACATTTGCAAATATATGAGAAAATAGCTCTCATCTAAATTAGCGGATTCACATGAATGAAGTTGCGTCTCGATTGCAAGCGGAAAAACATCGAGCAAAACGCTATTTCGTGGACGATGTGATACGTCTTGCTAATTATTATGTACTAGCGACTCGCCCCGGCTTCGCACGGGTAGCATGTTATTATACATATAAACCTTCCTCCTGAATCACTCTATCTATTAAAAAAAACCGCATCAAAATCCGTTGTGTAGTTTTAAAGATATAAGCAAACATACATACATACGCGGGAAGCGAAAAGCGACTTTGCTTTATACTATGTAGTGATTTAGGTACGTTGGTGGCGAATAAATGACTGACTGAGACGTAAAAGGTGCTTATTCGATCTCCGCAATGAAATGCACTCGCCATAACTCAGGCTATTTCTTTAGTCCATATATCGGTTCGTAGCCGAAAATGCCATCTACTTATATTTTCCGCATTGAGTTAAAATGTTTAAACACCTTTATGTTGTCAGGGTCTGATTTAGTTTTTTCTGTAAATAAGTACCAAATCGATACCTATAACGCCATCTATTGAGACATATTTGAACCAGGTTTTTTTTCTTGTAGATGAGGACTAAGAAATGTTAGAATAGAGAAATGCTAGAAAATTGTTCATTATGAACTCATACATTTGCCGTATTGCCGCAGCCACTTATGTCACTCATAGCGTTTGTCCACTGCGAACCTAGCGAAGTGGCGACGACCGACGGGCGAGAAGTACCTACAAACCCGTGCCCGCTTCGCTGGGCGACAGATATTTTAACATCTAATATTCCAATTTTCAAAATAAATTATAGCCAATATGTTGCCGAGGACTAATAGCTACATAACAAAAAAAGTTTCATCAAAATCTGTCCAGTAGTTTTTGCGTGAAAGCCGGACAACAGACAGACAGACAGACAAAAATTTCAAAATGTATTTTTGGCTTGTGTTACTTGTATAAGCCTTGCCCAAGTATTTTTTTGATTTTTTATTCAATGTACAGAATCGAACTCTTCTACGGTTTTATTATATGTATAGATATGAACGCGCCTTTGCGTCCACAGAAGTGTCTCCATAAGTAAATCAAGAATTACCGTGTTACAGGGGTAAAAATACAAACACGTAGATGTTGTACCTACCGCGCGCAATGTAGACGCAACCTTCGATACCCCGCTTAAATTAGCTGTTTATCTAATAACCAAAAGCCTGAAAATAATCCATTAAAATGATTTCGCGCAATGCCGCATTCCATTGAATTGTACAGTTGCGCACATAACTGAAACATTTTTAATTTTTATTTTCATTATCTACTACAGTTTCTCTACCTACTTGTAGTTGAGGTTATTCAGAAACATTCTAGAAACTCATTTAGGGATTTAATAAAATTCTTCTGTCTAAAATTTGTCTTTGTTTCGTGTACTACCTGTAATTTATTTTTCCGACGTTTTGACTATGTTACAGTCACACTGGTTCTCCACGGAAGCGCCGAGCACTCCAGTCTTGTAAGTGTCACAAGTCACAACCATGACTTGTAAGTGTAACATAGTCAAAACAACATTCTTAGTATTATTTTATTCCATTTAGAAAAAAAGCGTATTGTGTTGTTCTAATCTAATATTCATGAAAAATATGATCACGACATCAATTCCAATGTACATCAGAAATTCTCTCGGATATTTAGGCGTTCAGATCCTTGAAGATGTCTAATCGGAGACAAGTCAGATGCACGTCCAAGGACTACATTTAGCACATGCCCACATTTTGCAGTAGCTGGCATTTCGTGAGAGGTTGCAATCCGCCGCTGATAAGTATACTATCTGGTAAATAAATATTCATTACAAAATGGCAAACAAAACTGATAAAGCTTAATAAAAGTATTACCTACTTAAACATAGCTTATCTAATCCATAAAAGAGATTATCTACCTCAAGAGGGTTAATAACATATTATTTTACAGAGTACCAAGTTACCAGCTTCGGCTTCCGTACCCGACTTCGCTCGTTTTAAGTGAGGTCTTATTACCTACTTTTACTTCTATTAAAAAAGGGCCGTATCGCCGACCGTGATGATATTAAAAACAATAATTCGCACCTTGTAATGTAATTTTGACGTAGGATTTTACTTACATACATTTAAGGCGCTCCCAGTCGACGATTGTTTTTGTTCGAAACGAAAAAATAAATACTTGTGAACAAGCCACATCTCCTATTTTATAATGTATAGTATATGTGAATAAAGATGTACCCATCTTTAATCACTTCGATAAATAATCCTACCGACCGCTGCAATGACGACAAAAACACACGTCGGCGTGTGAATTAATGATATAAATTATGTATAATTACTTATCAAAAATCTATTCTAATAGAAATCTAGATCTACATATTACCTATCTTTAACAATAAATCACAAGTTGATTTGAATAGTAGGTATATAAAATATTTCGATCATAAATTCTAAAACGTATCATTTTGAAATAATATATTTATCGTGAAAAGTTTCTGCTATTATGTTTTCAGCTTAATAGAAATCTAGGTAGGAACCTGAAGTAATATACTTATAAAAATAGGAGATGTGGCTTGTTCAGAAGTATTTCTTTTTTCGTTTCGAAAAAGAGCAATCAGCGACTGGGAGCCTCTTAATGATATGCTTTCATCCAAGCGCTACAAGCACCCTAAAAAAATCAAAAACACCTATGTGTCATGGGAGCTTCTATGGGGTGCATTTAAATTCTTGCACCACACTAGCTCCTTTACCAACGGTCATTGACTCTAACTGGAATCCCCATATAACGATAGACATCCTTTTAAAAAGAAAACTTATGTTTTTTAATTTTTACGAATGATAGGTCAGGAAATATCTAGGTTAGTTTCTGATTTTTTCTAATGAAACTCTTTGCAAGCGACTGTACAATCATTTAATTTGATCATCACTTGCCGAAACGCGACAATGCTATTGAAATGTCGTGTGACGAATTTTCTAGCACATTTATTTTAAAAGATCTAAATATACTTCTACTTGGAAGTAGAGGTTAAGTAAGGGCTTTTTATAATCGTAATTAGTGGATCCCCCGCGACTTCGTTCACATAAAGTACCTAATTCATAATGCTTTAGCAACATAATCTGGCTATCGCGTTGTGTGAGAAGTATAGTCATATTATTCGTCACGGGATAATTAAGGACGCAAAATACTAAAATAACAGTATTAGAGTTGGGGTTTCAAGGATTCCTTGGTTAATGCGCCCCTATATAAATAGGAAAATTGTTTATTTGACAGAACTTGGATTTTATAATTACGGGGGCCCCTCACTTATGGAAGTCCTTCCCTTATTCCTGCCTTGTTTAAGGCGAACATTACACTTTACAGTTTACATCATCTCTCTATTCTTTCTCTTCTTATATGCCTGCAATTGATTTAGCACGTTTCTATAAACAGCCATTTTATAACCGGATGTCCGCTCCTGCTTCTCGTAGAATTTGGCGCAGTAGTTGTACCACCATGGCAACACCATGTAGTGCTCGGCTGGGTTAAGCTGCATTTCCGAACAGAACTTTTCGTTCGGGACCCGCAACTCTGGGCGTCTGGTTTGGCCTGGGTAGCGAAGGTCGATGGGAAAGAACCGGTTAGGGGGGGCTTGGGGCATTCTTCGACGGTAACAGCTAGCCAGGCTGAGGCATGAGATGAAAATTATGATCTGAAAAAGGTTTTTAGTATAAATAAATAACTACCATTAAATTTTTCTTCGAGTTTATAGAACATCTCTTAAATATAGGCACTAATTTTCATTATGACGTTATATAAAAATACACAAATAAGTATATCCACATTATACAAAGCTAAGCTGGAAAAAAATGCTGGCTAGCATTAGGTAAGTTCGCCTGTATACATGTTTTTATCTTGTGCAATATAATTATCTATTTATATATAATGCTTAGAACGGTAGATTCCTAGTGTGAGCTAGGAGTAGGTAGGTAGGTACTTGTTGAGCCCATAAATTCCCTATAGCATATTTTAAGTCCTACCTGTATTTTCACCATTTAGTTTGCTTATTATTGGATGTAAAATGAAAACGTTATATCAAAGAAATAATATTTTAGTATTATCGATAATTAATTCTCATAAAAATACAATCCAATTTGCAACTGTAAATTAGTGTTAAATTAACATTAGCACAAGATTCTAAAATCATCAAATACTCAAGATTTTATTTCATTTTTCAAGACAATTTTACAGGCAAAACTATAAAAACTTAGAGCCTACGTTTGCGTATGATAAAACATCAGGCGTTTTTATTTTAACCTTTAAGAGAAAGCTAGATTTCCATTACTGCAATGGCTACAAAACTTATGGACCAACAAAGGCCGTTCGTTCCAACTTAGTTGTGGTCGGTCTGTTTATAATACAAACCATTATCATGATGAGATTGCAATATTGCTAACATTGATGGTAGCACTCCCAGCATTTGTTTTATCTAGACTTTGCCAACTTACAGCTACCTTTTGTTTTTATATAAATCCTTTCTGTAGCCGGGAACTTACTAGTGAGCCTGGAAAGGTATTAGAGTAAGTACTACTAGGATATTTATTTCATTATTATCTTAGGAGCTAGGTGAAGCTACGCCTAACTATAGATTTTAACACGGGTGTTTATCACGTAATTACCTTTAATTTATTTTCCAGACGTTTCGGCTATGTTACAATAGCCATGGTCGCGGGCAGACTGTCGGTAATTACGTGATAAACACCCGTGTTAAAATCTATAGCTAGGTCTATTAATCACGATAGTTTGAAAAATAATGAAGCTACGCTTGTTCCTCGCGACCAAGCTTAGAAGAACAACAAACAAGGCTTGGTGTCTATATTTTTTTTCCGACGATATTTTTCTTTCTAGATACAGTACCTAAAGAGTTCTTAATATAACCTATGCATGACACAGTCTTCGCTCTTGACGTTTCAAGACCGGACCCTTGTCGCATCGGCGTTGACTCGCTGCGAGCCGCTTGCTACATTCTCTCACACCACATACACACATGGTTTTTGGTAACAGTAACGTGCAACGGTTACAGTAACGGCTTGCTGGTGAGTAATCAGCTGAATCAGCAGTTTCCAACTCTTTATAGTACAACCTCTTTACCTTCCAAATTTTAAGTACATCGGGATAACATTATGACTTTTATGCTTGGACAAACATACAAACGCTGATACGTCTAAGTATATCAGCATTGTGTAGGTCGAATCCTAACCTTGTAAATAATGTAAAAGTAGGTATAACTAAGTGCTTACAGATTCGACATTGTTCACTTTTAAAGATACATTCTAAAGATAAAATAAACCGAGCATTATTTTTTTTACGCAACCTTAATTTTTTCTGATTTTCAATTGTTTATTTTGGTTTCATCACAATTTGTGCAACATCAGAAAGAGTTATTATCTCCAACTAGACAATTAGACATAGGTGAAAAAACCGTAAGTGGGCGCTCAGATCATCGCAAATGTCTAAAGGGGGTAGTCAGAGACACCTCTCACTCGGCCAACACGCATCGTTGATCATATCCTGATATTCACTACAATTTCATTGTCAATGAGTTTTTTTTATAATTTTCAGATTAAAGTTATTTTATCTATGATAATTGTACCTAAGTGTTAATTCTATTGTAGTACAATTCCGGAATTGAAATGAGGTTTTAAAGACAAATAAGGATTTTTTTAAAACAAATGGTGACATACGAGTAGGTAGATACATTAATATAAAAAATTACACTTATAGGTCCTCCTAGTACCACCTTGCCCGACCTCGCCTTATTATGCACTCATTCAAATGCAATTTTAAAGATAATGAATTGTACCCTAATGTTGAAATAATCTGATGTGAAAAGCAGAATATGTTTAATTTAGATCATTTCAAATCAAATCATTTATTCAGAACAAATACAAATACACAAATACGGACAGACGTTTTTACCCTTTGGGTACGGAACCCTAAAAAAATACTTTTATATTAAAGTTTATTTATTAAATCAGCCAAACGTATAAAAAGGCCACATATTCACGGGATAGTAGAATGTGGAATAATACATAGGATAAGTATATATTATTGGCGTATATGGATATGGTGGTGATGCCAACTTAACTTTAACTGTGTCGCAATAAATAGTTCCGTTTTCTGAGTTTTGGTTAGAGCATCCAATAGTTATAACAGCCAGCAAAATCAAAGCTTGATGCATTTCTGAAATAATTCAACATTATTTTGTTACCGCGAGATAAATTTAGTAAGATTGATAAAAGAATATACCTACTAAGGTGCATTTGTTCTAAAACTAACTGAGCCCACAGACGTCCTGTCCAAATTTTAAACCATAGAAAAAGCACTTTCAGCTTGACCCAATTTTTCCAATATTGCCAAAAAAAAAAAGTTTTCTTTCCCTAAAAAATTCGAATAAACGAACATAAAAAAACAGGTTATCCGTTCTCAAGTTCTCAAGCTTAACAAAAAAAATCGTTTTATAAAATCTAACCTTACTGAAAATTCCCAACCGTAGAATTATTTTCCAACTAAGCATGATCGAAAATCGATATTTTCTTGTAATTTTCTGATGTAAGTAATTTAATTTCTCGGGCTTCCATTAAAACTGCGGGAAATAATTTTCCATAATGGTATTTTCAAAAATAATAGCATTATCGCGTTTGGTGATAATAAAAATACTAGTATTCGCTCGCGGCTCTGCTCGCATGGTATCCGTATAAAAAAGGTAGCTAGTTTTAAATCCAGGTCATACTATATCTGTACTGTATACTTACCAAACTTAATCGAAATCGGTTCAGCGTTTATTATATTAGGAACATACTTTAGGCATTTACTTTTTTAGGTATAGAATAGAATAGAATAGAAAACGTTTATTCAAACCAACACAATAATATAAAAAAAAACAAATGTAAATCTAATTACTTAAATAACTAACAAAATAAATTCAATAAAAAAGGTAGGTACCCATTAGTTAACTGTTTATTTGGGGTTTATAATGTAAAATGTATAACCAATTATTTAGATACATTTTTCAGCGCATAATATGCATCTACTGTACCTATATTTTTTTATCATCAAAAACAATCACCGTGATGGTAAATTAAATTGGAGGCTGTATAGTGGGGAGAGCCATTCAAAAAATTTCGGATCATTGTACGCGAACTGCGCATGCCCCACGCTCGTCTTCAAGCGCGAATTACGGCGCGGAATTCGAAATAAAAAAAATCATTTTTTTCATATTGAAACTTTTTGTACGCGAGAAAAAAGTTTCATCACCATGCAATATTGTGATTACTTAAAAAAATAAATCTATCAAACATTTTCTTTCGATCTTTTTCATATCGAAACTTTTTGTACGCTAAGAAAAAAGTTTCTACACCATGCAGTATTTCAAAAATATGTACAGTGATGTATAACTTTTTGTAGTGTAAAATAATGTAATAATGGAGTGCAACCGTTTTACGAAATTATTTAAAAATGTTGCTCGAAGCAGGACGATATCGTTTCTAATCTGTGTGTGCCGAAAGTTGACTAGTTTAGAGATCGTGTATGCGGGTTTGTTGGTGCTGTTTGTACCTTCTGTGGTATGTGAATCAGGTATGTAACATATTTAAACAATACATTTACTAGGTATAATAATAACTAAAACTAAATAGAAAACCGACGAAAATATTTCATCCAATCAAAAATTTAAGAGACGATTATGTTTTTTTTTAAGTTTCATAAATGAACTATTGACATAAATACAAGTATTGAAGTTTAATTACTAACCCTCGTATTCAAGAACGACACTATGAGAACACGCACCCACAGTGGACGAAATCTTTTTTCATAAAAATCACTTTATGTGTTGACTGGCACTATGGCGCACGCTACCGTATGCCTTTAGAGCTCAACTTTGCCTAGAGGCACACGACAATGTGCCTCTAGTCACACTATGCAGTGTCGCACAACACATAAAGTGATTTTTATGAAAAAAGATTTCGTCCACTGTGGGTGCGTGTTCTCATAGTGTCGTTCTTGAATACGAGGGTTAGTGAACATGAATACAATTTAAATGCTATCAACTTGGGACTATTTTTTACACAATAGAAATTATCAAAACGGACTACACCAATCGGCGGGGTGCGGATCACCAAGTAAAAAGATAATAGAGAAAAAATATATAAACGGCGAATTGCGAACCTTTTTCTTCTGTCGAAAAACTGAAAACAAAAGTAGGTATATGTTGCAATTATTATTACTACGTACCTATGTATACAGAATACAAGAATTTCTTCCCCTTGTGAAATGTTTGGTTTTTTGTATGGGCCGAGTCTACCCGGATACGGTCTACCGGATAAGACGGAAAAAGTGATATAACCGCATTATCTTGAAAACCATCAAACTTAAAAAGAAACTGTCTATAATTTACTTAGCTATGATTATCTAACAAATTATATAAAAATGAACAGTTTAGCTATTCATAGTTTTGATTAAAAACGAAACTAGTGTTTTTGAAGAGCCAACTTTGGAAAATAAATCTATCGAGAAAAGTTCCACCAATAATGATTCTGTCTATAATTTATCTAGATTATATCCTTAAGTTATCTTTGTCATAAAAACAAAACTGTATGTTTTGCGGTTATTGAGAAAAAACGATTCTGCATTCATCAAAAACATTTATTACTCGTCTTAAGCAGAGACAGTAAGAAAAGTGATATAGGACATATTATTATACTGCGCATTAATACGTGCGGTAAAAGAAAATATCGTCAGTAAATCAGTTGTTATTCTTATAAGCGGCGACGGGCTTTGCTTGATCTGAGATCGTGTTTAACGTAATTGGGATTACAGTCGTGATCTTATTTTATTTTTCATTAGCCTGCCATATTACTGCATTGTATAGTAGGTACTATTAAGGTGCAATGGTCGTATCAAAACCCCCATCTGGCAACATTTGAATAGAATAAACTGTTTGTAATAATGAGGCATTGATGAATGATGATGTAATAGATAATAGATAATGTAACATATCTCATCATCATCATCACCTTGGCCTATTTCCACTTCATGTGGGGCCGGCACAACGTATAACGTATAAGAATATTAATTTACGATTAAATACATATATAGGTTGTTTCGAAAAAAACACTCTGGACTTCCGTTTGTAATTTTTTTGAGTTTTTGAACTGTGGGAGTGATTTTGACTACTCTTTGAAGATGTATTCCAGGATCTGATCGCCAGATCTGTGAGGATGTCCAACTGTATACCGTGCTTGAGGATAGTCTGATTCGCCTGGGCTCGGCTTGCCTGATTCTTCTAGGCTTGGTCGCAAGGAACGACGTAGCTTTACTTAGCTCCTAACCCTCGTATTCAAGAACGACACTGTGAGAACACGCACCCACAGTGGACGAAATCTTTTTTCATAAAAATCACTTTATGTTTTGTGCGACACTGCATAGTGTGATTAGAGGCACATTGTCTTGTGCCTCTAGCCAAAGTTGAGCTCTAAAGGCACACGATAGCGTGCGCCATAGTGCCGCTCAACACATAAAGTGATTTTTATGAAAAAAGATTTCGTCCACTGTGGGTGCGTGTTCTCATAGTGTCGTTCTTGAATACGAGGGTTTGACATTTAAAAGTGATTTTTGTTATTTAATTGAAATATGTAAATAGGTACCTTTTAACTTTGATTACAGTCATGATTTACAGTCTTATTTCTTTTTTCTATTCTGACTTTAAGATTAGGCTTTTGGTTATGCAATTCAATACATTTTTTAGGGTTCCATACCCAAAGAGTAAAAACGGGACCCTAATACTGAGACTTCGCTGTCCGTCTGTCTGTCATAGTGGCCTGTGCACGAACCACTATCTTAACTGACACTTTTTGTATAGTAAAAGTGTCAGTTTTATCATTTGGACGATACGTTGTCGATACGATACTGGTTCATGCTAACCCCCCAGGGCTGTATCTCATGAACCGCGATAGCTAGGCAGTTGAAATTTTCACAGATTATGTATTTCTGTTGCCGCTATAACAACAAATACTTAAAAAAGAATAAAATAAATATTTTTATAAAAAACTAAATACAGACAAAACATAATTTATGTTCTTCACACAAACGTTTGGGAAATTTTTGGTGGGAATCTAATCCGTAACCTACTACTAACTGAACTGTGAGGTTAGTCAGTGGATAAGTTTACGCTTCCCAAACAAAATCACAAGTAGGTAATCATGAATACACACTTTATACGTACCTGCTATTACGTTACTGAACCCATAGTTGCATAAATAAGAACAATGTGGGTAGGTTGGTAGTACAGATTGTAAAAATATACTCCAGAAAACATAAAACGATCACCGATTTTCACAACCGAAAGAAACGACAATAAAAATTACATAAACATACCTCTTTTGATAATCTGATGAAATTAATTACTTAATGTGCATATTTTCTAAATAAATATAAAACTACGAACTTTGGAATACGAGGAGTTACATATTTCACACAACGCCGTCTAGCCCCAACCCAGATACATAACAAACCTCTATGTGCATCACAGAAACGTTTGTCCTGGGTCTACAACCTACAGTGCAAAAGGCAGCGCTATTATCAACTGCTGGCTTATTTCGTAACAAACTACGATCATCTTTAAAGCTTTCAATGCAGTTTAGGTGCCTAAATATAATCCTACATAGATTCTATAATAGGTACTATGAAAATGGTATTCTCTAAATTCAACTGATGTACATAGCTATGGCTATAGATTTTTACGAAATAAGCCAGCTGAGCTGTGAGGCCAGTAGCCACCTGTTACACCCTCTAGTCCATATTACCGAGATACTTTTCCGCGGCAGTGTCGCATAAACGTAGAACGCAACGGAACAGTGAGCCCGATAATCGATGCCCTCCATTAAACTCGATTACACAATGCATTTCCGAAGCGATTGTTGCGAGTTGCGAGCTTTAATCTCGTGGCCGGGTCTAGGGCGAACATTAGACGTTCATATTTTACATCAGTTTAAGAAATACTGATACTCGATCTTAATTATAATATAAATCCGAAAGTTTGTGAGGATATTTGTATGTTTGGACCTCAATCACGCACGAGCGAGCAAACAGATTAGGATGAAACTTAGAATGTACGTACATAGCGTATGTCCTGGAATAACATAATACTTTTTATCCCGATACCTACCTACAAGCGGAACCTCGAGTAGAAGTTAGTCTTTCATACATGCGGAAATTGATTTTTATTTATAGATTGTCATAGTACGCGTATGTTATTATTATTATCTCAGGTGCCTGGACCTTTGCATAACCGGTTATCGGTAAAGAGTGCATTCGTACAAATAAAAAAATTCCATACAATCTATTTAAATAATCGAAGGACACAAACGACTGAGTCGAGTTCCCCTGACCTATAGATATACCAATCACTACGCTGGTATTTGGTATGACGATCTAAAATAGTTTAAAGCTATTATAAAAGACGTCAAAGAAAAAAACGACCGAAACTATTACGGGCCGTATCTTTGCACCCCTGTTATCGATACGTTTCCGATATGAAGTAGCACAACACTACTTAGATTAATTAACCTACATTCGTCACACTAAGCACCTGTTTACGCTTTGTGCTATCTCTAATGAGTTACGTAACTCAATGTATACTTCTAGAGCCTCCCAGTGCCAGGTGATACTTCTAATATTTAGGTCATTTTATGGGCAGTTTACCTAAATAAGACGAAATATATGACGAAAACATTTTTAGGATAATAAGCTATGGAACATAAAAAGATACTCCCTCGTATTCAAGAACGACACTATGAGAACACGCACCCACAGTGGACGAAATCTTTTTTCATAAAAATCACTTTATGTGTTTTGCGACACTGCATAGTGTGACTAGAGGCACATTGTCGTGTGCCTCTAGCCAAAGTTGAGCTCTAAAGGCATACGGTAGCGTGCGTCATAGTGCCACTCAACACATAAAGTGATGTTTATGAAAAAAGATTTCGTCCACTGTGGGTGCGTGTTCTCATAGTGTCGTTCTTGAATACGAGGGACTGTCTTTAAAATGTATACATCATTAACATTTTTGAATTTGATGAAAGCGGTTTTAGTTTAAGATCCTTTTTCGAATGATATATCTATTATAAGATATATCTATTGTAGAATATTTTTATCAACCGTGTTTTACAGTAGCATAATGTCGTAAGCTAATTAATTAATTCAATACGATATTACAAAAAACTTCTTAGGACCAACTATCCGATTTCCAAATAACAATAATCACTACATAGTATAAAGCAAAGTCGCTTTCCGCTTCCCGCGTCTGTATGTAATAATATGTAATATGTATGTATGTATGTTTGCTTATATCTTTAAAACTACACAACGGATTTTGATGCGGTTTTTTTTTATAAATAGAGTATAGAGTGATTCAAGAGGAAGGTGTATATGTATAATACATGCATAATATAGTAGAGAAACACTGATAATTTTAGAGGTTTCTAATGTGATGTCGTAAATAAACACATTTTTTTTTCTACAATAAAGTCCGCGATGGTATTAGAAATGTCTTACGCACAGCGAAGCGGGCACGGGTCAGCTAGTGTCTTATAAAATAGTCCACCCTTTCAACAAAAGCTTTTAAGTTTTGATTTAAATAAATTAGGATTATCTATGACTTTCAATTCAATTGGTAGTGAGTTAAACTGGTACCTATCTGCAACTGTGTTTGACATTCATGACAGTGCATTTGTCATAACAACAGCATTTACAGCATAACTCCATACACTTATGTTGTTTCATTGTCTTATGGCATTCAAGTCGTATAAGAAACGAGTAGTAGGTTCAAATCGTTTTCCTGCAGGTAGGTAAATAAGCTCATACTTGAACAACAAATAATTCTTTGTGTCATGGACATGGATAATAATTCATTTAGGGAATATCTCATCCTCGAGTATATCTTAGGTAATCCCTTCTGACAAATTTAAATAAAACAGTCTAATCAGAGGAATAATATAATAAGCTGTCTTTGTTTGTTTAAAGTAGGAAATGACTTGCAAGACGTTCACTGTTGGATCTAGATCTTTCCAAGGCCTAGGTCTAAATTGCCACGACAAATCCTACTTCCTACTACAAGTATGCAAAAATGCAAAAGTTTGTGAAGATGTGTGCGTGCATGTTTGTTACTCAATCACGCAGTTTATGTTGAACCGATTTAGATATAACTTGAAATACATACTACCTAGTTCAGTAACCAGGAAGAACACGTATCCTAGGCTACTTTTTATACGGATGCAATGCAAGAGCAGCTGCACGCGGAAACTAGATAATAATAACTAACTTCCTTCCACCTTAAAATTAGTAATATAATTATACATTATAGCCCATATCGTCCAACTGCAGGTCAAAGGCCTCCCACCCTTCTTTCCACACCTTTCGATCTCCACCTAAATTTCGACAATCATTCAAATGACTGACGCGATCGTCCCGCCATCTTCTACGGGGTCTGTCTTGACGGCGCCTAGTTTGTGGGGACCAATCGGTAATTATTTTGGCCCAAAGATCGTGCGAGCGACATGCCCTGCCCTATCCTATTTGAGTTTGGCCGCTTTATGGGTGACGTCAATAATTATATACGTTATTATAATTATTTAGGTATTCTAAGGCCTCAAGAATGATCCACATGACAATGATCTCTTCGCTTCAAGGGTACACTTGAAGCAAATCGTAAATTAAATAAGACATGTTTTGTGTTAACCCGTCTGAAGCACAAAATATTTTAACGTAATATATTTTTTGTCCGTTCTCGATAAAAATCATAAATTGAGCCCTTTTTTAGTTAAAACAAGGGAGGCGAAAGTAACAGCTTTTTATCTTCATTGATATGGAAAGCTTCTACAACCAATGACCAAAAAAGTCGGGTATTTTTAAATAGACTTTATGTAGATTGATTTACTAAATATGTGACTTTAGGTATAATAACTACAGATTTCATTATTAATAACAAGTAATTTAAGGTAAATAAATCATCTTCAGTTTTTTATACCTAGTAGGTAACCCTGTTTGACGCCATTTGTCATATTTTTTTACAAAAAAGCAGATATTTCCGCTAATAAGTATTTTTTTAGTATATAATCGAAGTAATTTTGTACCGGGCTTTTTGATCGTTTTATTTTTTAAATATTCTGTTCCAGTTCTGACACTACTTAAAATAAATACTATTTTCTCTTGCAGGCTATGTGTGTTCAATTCAATTAGTTATTTATAAAATACTTTATAATATCCAGACAAAATGGAACCAAGAAACAAAAGCTCAATTGTTTAGACGTTCCATAAAAATGCAAATCTATTATGAAAATCATAATTTACATAAATAACTGCGAGTACAAAGCAGCACTTTAAAAAGTTCTTCCTAAACTGAGGTCTTGCGACGTTTTTCATTCGAAATCTTTTGAATAGCTGCTCCGATCTTCATAAAATATAGTAGGTAGGTAGCTTAAACATTCAAATTATACTGGTAAGTCTTAGATCCAAGTAATGTCCACAGCTGGTTAATTTATTAGTGTTTTTAGGGTTCCGTACCCAAAGGGTAAAAACGGGACCCTATTACTATGACTTCGCAGTCCGTCTGTCTGTCTGTCTGTCTGTCTGTCTGTCTGTCTGTCTGTCTGTCTGTCCGTCCGTCTGTCTATCACAGGGCTGTATCTCATGAACCGAAGACTCGTGACAGCTAGACAGTTGAAATTTTCACAGATTACGTATTTCTGTTGCTGCTCTAACAACAAATACTAAAAATAGAATAAAATAAATATTTAAGGGGTGCTCCCATACAACAAACATGATTTTTTTGGCGTTTTTATAGATAATGGTACGGAACCCTACATGCGCGAGGAAGACTCGCACTTGGCCGGTTTTTTTTTTAATAAAAACCGCTGAAATTATTCGCCTTTCTGTCATTGAGTATTCATTGCTGATATCTCAACAGTTCGTAATAATTACTTCATCTGTAAATTTAATAGCGTTTCATGCAGATCGGAGCAGTAATTCAAAAGATTTCAACAAACTTTTATACTCGTAGCTAAAACATCTGCCGATTTGCACATACTCGTAAATCGACGCTAAAATCTTGTTTCGCTTGATCAATATCTGAATCTAAGAAATCTCGCTTCGCTCGCTCGATGAACAAATGCAATAGTTTGTCAGAAAAATTAGATGTTTGTGTGCCAACCGACTGTACCGATTTTAACAAAACTTGGAACAGATAAAGCACGTGGGCAAATGTGCGAAGCTGCATTATGAAACTAGTGAATATAAAGTTTTTATCGTGACCTAGGTTTTCAGAGTTGTGTAGTTATGTCGGTCTATTACATGTGCTTCTAGATTTATTACTATTACATCACATTTTCACTTTCGATTAACATTTGTTGGAATAATTTGCATAACGAATTAGAATTTTAAAGAGTCGATAGCCTCAAGTATGATTAGGTATATCTATTGCCTAATATAACACCTAAGTAAGTATAGATGTAGAACTAACTTATATTTATAAGGCTTTTTTACATCTATTCTAGATTATAAAATAGCGGAAACTAGGAAGGTGGAACTTTTTAGTTACAAAGGTTAGCCACAATGTCTTTCCCACCATTTTAGAGACTCATTAATGACAAAAAAAATATTATTAGTTGATGACCGAGATTTGAACGCCCGACCTTCGGGACGATAATCGAGGTAGCTCGTAAAACACGGGTCTACGACGTATTCGTTAGTGATATTAGTGTCGCAAAAAGTAGTGCTAGGACCCTTAACTCAACCGAGACTTCCCTAATACCCCAACTTGAGTAGTACTTTTAATTATTATTCTTATTTGAGTCTTCACCTTGTTCGATTGGCACCACACTGGAGCTCTACATAGCATTAAGGAAAGGATCATTAAAAAAAAAGTAGACCCAAAGCCGTGTTTGTTGCCTGATTCTTCTAGGCTTGGTCGCGTGGAATCGGCGTAGCTTCACCTAGTTCCTAAGACGTTTCAAAGTGATCCTTGTGATTTTATTATAAAATAAATGATTTTAGAATTTTTGAATATAGATCTACAAAGCTATCTACTTCTGGTATTTAAAATAATTATTCCTACTTATATGATTGAATGTCTGTGTGGGTATCTGTACATAATATATGTATAAGGAATGTGAAAAGGGTGAATAAAGCCAAATAAGTACCTATGTCAGGAGTCAGGTCAGGACAGTAGCAAGAGGAAAGCCGTAGTCTCTGCCTACCCCTCTGGGAAACAGGCGTGATTTTATGTATGTAGGTTAAAAGGATTTCTCAATGAATATTTGACAACATTATACACACTATAGGTACACATTACGCAGGTATAATGTAGCTATAATATAACTGCCGATACGCAAAAGGTGCGGGTTTAGATTTCCACACAAAATTTGCCAATTTTACATGTTTTGCGAAACGGTATTCTTATTATAGCTTATCTCTTTTACTTCACCTACTGTAATTAAAACAGAATATAATATTTTTTTATTGAACATCATAAGAAATATATAGATCTGTTCATTAAAACCGAAAACAAATTACAACTAATAAAACAGTGACAAGGTAATAATAATAATAATAAAAATATTTATTTTTCAAAAAGGCTTACACAGTAGGTTAACACTTATGTATGGCATAAATACTAGGTAAGTTAGGTTCTACATAATATCCTTTTGTGAGAAAGGATTTGAAACAATACAATGTTCAATAATTACTAGGGTAATACAATAGTAACACCTTAATTACCTACCTAGGTAAAAACCTTGTGTTTTGAATGGCGTAGATACTCTACTTTGCATTAAGCCTTGTAGAGTCAATAACATTGACTCCTCGCTCTAACTAAGGTAAGGTGTGGTCTTATCGCTAAGAGCAATCTCTACCACCTTTGAGTACAGGCTAAACTGTAACAAAAGAGGAAAACAACATCAATTCATAATGTTCATATTCATATTCATTTATTGCTCCAGTTGGTACAATGGTCTTAACATATTTGTGGCCCCGTTAGGGCACTACAATAATATATTATTCTAATTACATACTAATTAAAATAATAATAATAATAATATATATTTATATAACTAAATATATATAATTAAAATAGAAATCTTTGTTTATTAATTTTTAACCATAAATTCTTTTATATTATAGAAACATTTAGACACTAAAAAGGTTTTAAGATTTTTCAAAAATATTGAGTTTTTTTCTATTGATTTTAATTTTAATTTTGTTTACCATATGTATGTACCTACTAAAAGAAAGTATTTAAGTATTCTATCAGTTATCTAGTTTTCATAGTACAAGCTTTAGTTTGGGGCTGTTTATTAATTCTTCTCGCCGCGACATGCATTTTGAATTTGGTGTTGTGACCAAAGTCAAAAGTATTTTATTGCATTCCTTTTCAGTGCCGTAACTAGTCTATACGCCCGGGTTCTTTAACTGCGACAGCATAGGTAGTGTATTTGAGCTGAGTAATAATCTCATAGGCGCCCCTGTTCTCGGAGCCTCCAAATTTTGTGGGCGCTTTGCACTCTCCCTAAAAACGGCCCTGACTGCGCCCTTAAGGTGATAAGTGAAATTTTTGACTTTTTGTATGGGCTGAGTCTACCCGGATAAGACGGAAAAAGTGATAAAACTGCATTATCTTGATAACCATCAAATTTAAAAAGAAACTGTCTGTAATTTACTTAGCTAGTATGATTATTTAACGAATTATATAAAAATGAACTGTTTAGGTATTGGTCTTGACTAAAAACGAAATTAGTGTTTTTGAAGAGCCAACTTTGTAAAATAAATCTATCGAGAAAAGTATCACCAATCGTGTTTCTGTCTGTAATTTATCAAGATATCCATAAGTTATCTTTGTCATAAAAAACAAAACTGTATGTTATTGAGAAAAAACGATTCTGCATTCATCAAAAACATTTAACTCGCCTTAAATCGCATCTGCGAAATTTGCATGGTCGCTATTTACTAAGACTTGAATAAGATTATTGTTAATTTGCTTTTTCGCTGTAATAAATATTTTTTCAATTTAAAAAAAAGAAAAGAAGAGGTAATTTCGCGACCCTCTAAGGTCTGTGCCCTAGTGCCTGGGCACCGCCGGCCCTGTTCCTTTCTATCCTATTCTACTCATAATGTGCAATGTTACACCATGTTATTAAACCAACGTAATAATTTACCGTAATTCAAAAGAAACCAGCTTCACTTTCGTACAACCGGTCTGGGGAGTACTGCCACATGATCTTTCGGACGTTGATATTATTTCGTACACTTTCACCCGTTTTCTTCGTCACCGTCTAATTGGTGCCCATAGCATAGCACTTATTTCTGGGGTAATCGAATGCCATGAAATGATCAAAAAAACAGTATTTGTTGACGCATACTTTCGCATTTATAATATTAGTGAGATTTCAACGCTGCCGTTCGGCCCTGTACTGTACGCCAGGCATATGCCATTGACTTTGACTTATGCAACTTAGTTCTTAAGGTCAGAAACTGGTGCTTAATGTACAGGTGTATTGCAATTCATGCATTTCGCTTTAGGGAAAGCCGATAATCATTTTGTTTTAGACCATACCTTTTGGTTGTATAATGTCAGCCTTACCATATCCCACCCATTGTTGACAATGACGGAGTGCATAACCATCATGTAATCCCAAATGGCAATGGTTGTAAAACACCCCAAGCCAAATCCTTATTGCAACACTAGCCGACCCGTGACAGACGTTATCCTGTCAAATTTCAATAATCGAATAGAAAAGACTAATCCTCGTATTCAAGAACGACACTATGAGAACACGCACCCACAGCGGACGAAATCTTTTTTCATAAAAATCACTTTATGTGTTGTGCGACACTGCATAGTGTGACTAGAGGCACATTGTCGTGTGCCTCTAGCCAAAGTTGAGCTCTAAAGGCACACGGTAGCGTGCGCCATAGCTAGCTCAACAGATAAAGTGATGTTTATGAAAAAAGATTTCGTCCACTGTGGGTGCGTGTTCTCATAGTGTCGTTCTTGAATACGAGGGTTAATGAATGTTTTTAGTCTGTGATGTCAGATTTGTTGCACAGCAGCGCCATCTGTGGTGTCTTGTACCTTTCTAGGGTAAGGCAATAAAATATCAGACTTCCATTATAACAGTCGCAAGCGACCCGACCGCATCGCTCGGCGTTCGATCGTCAAGTAACGAACTACCCGCGAAGCGGACGGCTCGTTTAGCCGAATCATTTATTCATACTTGTACATCACATCTCTCTCTTTCAATAATGTTTTATAATTATTTTTCTAATCTAGCTCACAAATCAATATAATATATTTCTAAGCTAATTGTAATTTAAACTTTAGTCATTTAATCTAGAATAATCGAGTACAATAAATTATCGTTTAATTAGCATCTGTTTCCAATTAATTTTCTGTCTTGTTTTAGCTTGAATTTTCCATCCTCCCTCTGCCTCCTTTATGTGTATTATATTTCTTCTCATTTCTTTTTGTCTTCGTTTAATTAACCTTTTTCTTCTACCTCTTTCTTCTTCTACTTCTTACTTACTTCTAAATCTATGTTCCTATTCTCTACATCTTAAAGCATTTTCTCTAGCTATTATGGTGAAGGGTCGGCTGGTACAATGATTGCCTAGTTTATCTGGTCAGCAAAGAACTAATGATTTATTAATGTTGGTTAGATAGCATGTACTTTTTAATAAAATGATTCTCTACTCAAAACAATTCTTTAATTCATTTGAAACAAGCTTGCTAACATAAGTAATTAACTATACTTGCACGGATAAGAGATTTCATATGATAATAGTTATTAGCTGTAAATAAACCCATCATATATTTCGTACCTACCTCAAACAATAAAAGTTATGAAAAAGTTTGAACACGTACTTAGAGTTAACAACGTTTTATATAAGTACAAGCCATTCTTGGTTAATTTGTATATGATAGGTAAGTGCATTACTAGATAGGTAATTTAATTTAGAGATCTTCATTGTACAACTGTAGCTATAAAACCATTTATTTATTATTTACATGGCTGTAGTTTGTAAGTACCTAGGTATATTTTTCATGTAGGATGTAGGTAAATTACTAGGTAACTAAATTGTTCATACCAACTGGTTACCCAAATACCCAATTACTAAAAGGGCCTACCTTTAGCTATACTAGAGTAAGGTACTCTCATACCTAACTACTGAGAATGCATAATTATGTAGATAAGGCGTAGGTTTGTACCTACCCATATAGCAATGTCCAGTTTAACATTATTTGTCTGTATAAGTCGTGATATCAACGCAGACACAGTTAAGTAGGTAAACTACCTACTTATGGAACTTATGCATCCAATCATGCCCTATCAAGGCACAAAACTTGTATTGCATTTTCACAACACCAACATAAAATGGGATATTTGACAAGATTTTGAAAACCATTCTAGATTATTCAGAAGTGACTGTGGAACCCATAACAATATTATTCTCAATTCTGTTAAGTATTGGCCCTAAAAATGTATATTAAATATTGACAAATTAAATAACGGCGGATGACATATTGACAAGCTTGCTACGTCATAATAGATTCGACCAATACTGACCATTTGTGTCACGTGACTGTCGTTTAAAATAGATTTTTTGTTCTTTTTTTTTATTTTCAAGTTATTTTACTCTATAACGCTTTATAAAGGCATAATTTAAATAGATCACTATCAACAACACTTTATTTTTCATACTGTCAAATAGCCTATTGGGTTGGAACTTGGGTGTTCCGACTTCACAAATAGAAAACTAGAGTTAAGTGAAATACCCAGACTGCGTTGGTGTTGTTTGCTATATTTATTTGGTTATCTATTTCATTAATAAAGTTTTTTCAAAACAATGAAAACAAGTAGAAATGATATAATGCATCAGATTGATTTTCAAAAGTTATTTTAATTCCCTGATCGCTTCACAAAATGTGGTGATGGGAATTTGTCAAGAATTTATCTGACTATCAATCAGTAAAACAGTGATCAAAATACAATCATAAAACGAAAAATATTCGAAGTCTGTGACTCGCTTTGTTCTTTAGAAACAAAATAATAGTGATGGTGGAAGTGAAGAACCAGTGCAATGCTACTTTAACTCTGATGGAACAAACCGTCCTCGAAGAAAACCTCACACTTGTAACGATGTTGTGTAGAAGCTTTAAAAAGATCGGAAGTCAGTGTTGAAAATGGTTTAAAAATCAGGTACAAATGTGTCAACTTTATAAGTTGCATGTTATATTAAAAGGACTGATTTCAATTGTACTACATTATTCTTTGTAGATTAATATTCTAAAACTGTTTATTTTTATTTTATTTTTTTTCCGCTTAAGGCCTTCACGATACTGGCCCAGCCTTGTGTGAAATCTGTTGTTTAACCCTTTTTGTTCTGTTCTCTCAACATCACACTTTAAGAAACCTTAATCTTAAGTACTTTGTTAACCTGTTGAATGCTTAATAATATTAATCATATTATTTGTTCTTTGTATGTTTGTTACTTTCTTTCGTTGTTTTGGTATTGCAAAACGCCCACAGGCACATTCGATATTATTATATTATTTAGCTTTAGTTTTCTCTGTGAATTTGTAATTTTATGAGAAAATAAACATCTTAAACCGTTTTTTTTTTTTTTTATTATTATTTTTTTTTTTTTATTAAATTTATTCGGTTTATAATAGCCGAAATTTAGCACAAGGGCTTTAGCCAATTGTGCACCAGTGTGTGTTAATCTATGATAACTCGTTTTAGGTGGTAACAATTCGGTCGAGGAGTCGTCGGTTTGTAAAAACTTTCTTACTAACACGTATTCCAAATAACTGCTTTTTGTAGAAGAGCGTATACGTATGTTTTGGTAAATCTAACAAATTGAGAGACTGGAAAAACTGTTTGGGAATTACTCCTGTAGTTGAAATGACGATAGGGATTATAGAAACATTTTTATTATTATACTTTTTTAACTTACCATTTTGTTCTTCCTGTATTATTATTCGTTTCAGCAGTAAACTTTACTAAGTTTACTGCTGAACACATTTAAGAGAACTGGTTATTTTATAAATCCCTATTTTATTTACCTTGTTGATTATCCAGATAAAGAAACTGTTTATTTTATGTAAGTATCTACCTTATTTTTTTTTTTATGTTAAATGTTAAACAATGATTTTGTAATAAGGTTGATTATTTTTCATACTAAATTGAGTATCTTTTGTCGTTTACAAATGCTCTTAAAACATTTAAGGTAAGGTAATAAGGTAAAATGTAGGTAATTTACCTACTTTTCATACAAGTACTTAGTCGATTTTATTATTTTATCAATCATCAGATAAAACACTGTTTACTTTGACTGTATTGTAGGCCGTGCCTATACTAGCTGACATAAAATTGCAAAAAGTTGCATTATACTTATGCAGTATACTTAAGAGTGTATGAAGTGACAATAACCCATTTTAACTAACCGAATATAATTCATTATCTTTTTAACCAATTCGTCAACTTATCGTTAATTTATTTTCTAATGGAATCGGTACTCTATTACCTATAATGTAATATATGGTCGGCTAATTGGTGTTACTGAATTGTCAACTGCTATATTTAGTTGTACGTTCTTAAATATTGAAAACATAGGGTAAGTAATTTACACTAAATTACTTACCCTAATTTAAGGACATTTAGGCACATATATTTCTCTTTGTCTATTAAGTACAGGTGCCGTTTTATATGATGTATTATAATTTGGCATCTTTTTGTTGCGGTCCTACCGTGATTGAAACTTCAAATAAACCAATAACATATAGAGTTTCTTTTTTTTTTTCATATGCTATGAAAATTGTTGCTGATCTGACGCAATTGTTCTGTGGCTGGGTGTAAATAATATATTTACAAAAATATATAAGTATTCTGTCAGTTACCTGGTTCCCATAGTAACAGCTTTTCTTAGTTTGGCGCTAGATGGCGCTGTGTGTCAAGTCCGCCATTTCAAAATAAGTAGGTACCTATTTAGGTGTAGGTAGATGATACTACTATTATTACAATATGGCAAGTATATATGTATTTGTAGTTCTAACATACATACATACCTATCCACTAGTCCATTTATTAAGTAAGCAAATCATGTACGGTCTTCTCGTACATACTTACCCACTTATAGAATTGGGACTTTTAATTTTACGTATTACTGATATGAATCAATTTGAACTTGATGATTTATTTTATTCATTCGCTTTACGTTGATTTCTGTTTATTTGCCAGATTGTTCTCGTTTAACATTCTGACTTGGCTAATATATATAGGCACATCTTGTTGTTCTATAGATAGTCAGGAGTTACGTCAACTTAGTGCATTACAACAATGGAACATATATATTAGAATAGATATATATTAGCAGGCACGGCAATTAATAATGCTCCAACATTGTATTTTTAATACTTTGCCAGATTGTTCTCGTTTAACATTCTGACTTGGCTAATATTATACAGGCACATCTTGTTGTTGTATAGTCAGTTGGTACACAACTTAGTTTAACTATACAACAATGGTACATAGGTAGGTATATATTAGCAGGCACGGCAATTAACAATGCTTCAACATTGTATTATTTTTACTTTGCCAGATTGTTCTCGTTTAACATTCTGACTTGGCTAATATTATACAGGCACATCTTGTTGTTGTATAGTCAGTTGGTAAACAACTTAGTTTAACTATACAACAATGGAACAACTAGGTATATATTAGCAGGCACGAATAAATTGTACGACTTCATCAAGCGTTATCAGTAAAAAAACATAGTAGGTACTTACTTAGTATAAAACACAAGTTGTTATTGGCATAGGCGATTACGGCAATTAACGCTGCTACTACCTAAATTTTCTCTAAAATTACGACAATGTTGAGACATTGTCATGTTGAGACATTTATACAAAACGTATTAAAAAAAAGCTAATAGCATCTAGATGAACACTACAGTTACATCACATTCCCTTTTTTTTCTAATTACCCACATTTTATGTTTTTCAACTAATAACCTGCCTGCTTTTTTTTTTTCAAGTCGTATGGTACTTTTTATGGCATGTCTTACTCACGTTTTTTTATCCTCGTCGCCATTTGTGGTGTCTTGTACCTTTCTAGGGTAAGGCAATAAAATATCAGACTTCCATTATAACAGTCGCAAGCGACCCGACCGCATCGCTCGGCGTTCGATCGTCAAGTAACGAACTACCCGCGAAGCGGACGGCTCGTTTAGCCGAATCATTTATTCATACTTGTACATCACACCATCTATACAGAAATCATCTTTTTGCGTTTTTTTGTCGTTTTGGGGATGTTTTTCATATTTTAAAGTAGTCTATTATTTATTCGGGCAGTACATCTACATCTACATCGACAGCAAAATTCAACTTAATCCGTTTTGTCGTTTAGGCCTGATTAAGGAACAAACATACATACAAACTCACAAACATTCACATTTATAATATATTAGGATGTTATTTCTACATGGTGCGCCGACCCCAAAAAAAGTGGGTTAAAGGCAAGAAGAGTAGTATAGTTATGCCGGGTTCCTGTATTATACCGACCGGTATCTTAAACTTCACTATGGCATCAGTCCATCGAGTGTGTTGTACTACGCTTCGTCTTTCGTTACCATTCCAAAATCTTTGGATAATACTAGCTATCCGTCCCAATTTCCCACAAGTGTATTAATGAAGAATATATGCATATATTTCGATATCTTAGGTTATATTGTTGAAATTTTCGTCAAGATCTCAATTTTTTTTTAATATAATGTAGTTTAACTTACTCGCTGATAATGTAGCTTAAGATAGGTGATAGAACTTTTTAAATTGGTCCAGAAGTTTTTAAGTTTATCCATTACAAACAAAAATATTAATATAGGCTGGCATATAAAATTATCCTAAAAAAAAGCGTGTTAAAAACGTTCTAGCTAGTAGAGCAACTAAAATGGTTGTTAGGAGTCTGCACTGATGTTGTCATCCTAAAATAAGCAATATCGAATATACAAATTTATGTGTCTATATTTACATAATTTACCAACTTACACTTATATAGCATAGACAATATAAATAGGAATATATGACTCATCCTAACCTATAATAAGGTTAGGATGAGTCATATATTCCTATCTAAGTATTATAATATGCGAAGGTGTTTGTTAGTTTGTTCTTCTTTCACATAGCAACGGATCGACATGATTTTATGGTTTCCGTACCCAAAGGGTAAAAACGGGGCCTATTACTAAGACTCCGCTGTCCGTCTAACTAACAACAGAATAAAATAAATATTTAAGTAGAGCTCCCGAACGTGATTTTTTTGTCGTTTTTTAGGGGTAAAAACGGGACCCTATTACTAAGACTTCGTTGTCTGCCTGTATGTCCGTCTGTCTGTCACAGGGCTGTATCTCATGAACCGTGATAGGTAGACAGTTGAAATTTTCACAGATTATGTATTTCTGTTGCCGCTATAACAACAAATACTAAAAACAAAATAAAATAAATATTTATGTGGAGTCCCTTACAACAAACGCATATTTTTTTGCGGCCTTTTATAGATAATGATACGGAAGCCTTTGTGCGCGAGTCCGACTTGCCGGTTTTTTGTGTAGAGATAGTTCAAACCGAAGATGGCATAGGCTACATTTTATCAAAATACTACGCGTACCGCGGGCAGATCTAGTCTAGACTAGTAGCTAGTCTCTAATATTTTCTGTTGTAAAGTTCAAGAACATTTTACCAAATATGTAGGACGATTGCAAATAATAGTAATTTAATATTTATCGCCTTGACATTATTTACTATTAATAAGTACATAATGAGTAGACAAGTTTATTTAACAAGAAGGCCAGTATATAATAATATAGGTGTGTATTACTTTTAGGTATTCATTGCTTAATACTAGCTTCCACACGCAGTTTTATTCGCGTGGTACCTAGAAAAAAGTAGGCTTATTTGCTATTCCAGGGCATATTCTAGATTCCAAGTTTAATCCAAATCCGTTCAGCCGTTTAGGAATGATGTGATGATGGCGTGGCTGTTCTTGTAAATATAGGAGAAAGGAATCTTTGGCATAAAATCAGTAGGTATCTAGTACTTAGACATGATTTGGATGCGTTTTGTGACCAAACTTAAGGTGATACTTGAAATTTTTGACTTTTTGTATGGACTGAATCTACCCAGATATGACGGAAAAAGTGATAAAACTGCATTATCTTGAAAACCATCAAATAAAAAAAAAACGTCTGTAATTTAGGTAGCTAGTATGATTATCTAACGAATTATATAAAAATGAACTATTTAGCTATTCATAGTTTTGATTAAAAACGAAACTAGTGTTTTTGAAGAGCCAACTTTGGAAAATAAATACTTATATCGAGAAAAGTTTCACCAATCGTGATTTTGTCTGTAATTTATCTAGATTAAATCCTTAAGTTATCTTTGTCGTTAAAAACAAAACTGTTTTGCGGTTATTGAGAAAAAACGATTCTGCATTCTTCAAAAACATTTATTACTCCTCTTAACCAGAAACAGCATCATTTCCGATCAGTGGCCTGAGCATGAACCACTATCGTATCAATAACGTATTGTCCAAATGTCAAAACTGACACTTTTACTATACAAAAAGTGACAAAAACACAAAAAGTGGCCGTTTTTTAAAGATAATGGTACGGAACCCTTCGTGCTCGAGTCCGACTCGCACTTGGCCGGTTTTTGTACTTAAAATATGATTGCGAAAACAGTTAATGTCTGTTTCAGAAAAGTTATTAATGATATCCATATCTTAGTAAAAGCCGTGGGACGTACCTTGACTTTCAATACAAAGGTCGTGGGAATCCCAAGCGTACATCAATGGGTTTTTGTAGTATCAAAAAAATAAATATAACCATGTGCGCATTAACACGTGCGAAACCAGTTAGTATTCTTATAAGTGGCGATGGGCTTGCGATCTGACACGTATGGCATTCTCTGAAAGAAGGATTAGGGGCCGTACCAAAAGCTCAAAAGCAATATCAAAACAATATTACTCATGGTGCGAAAGTGACAACGCAATACGAACTCGTTTAGCATTGTCACTTTCGTTCCGCAAGTACTATTGTTCTGATATTGCTTGCGGTACGGCCCTAGAACGTCTGGAGATCTGAAAATATAATATAGGAAACTAAGGTTACCATTCCTATTTTTAGTGGTGTCATCAGA
The DNA here is from genome assembly GCA_912999785.1 of Hydriomena furcata. Classification (NCBI taxonomy): domain Eukaryota; kingdom Metazoa; phylum Arthropoda; class Insecta; order Lepidoptera; family Geometridae; genus Hydriomena; species Hydriomena furcata. The sequence continues at coordinate 2,143,147 of OU538831.1, read as the reverse complement.
CTGACATTATTTTAACAGAACCAATTTTCCCTTACAACTGCTTTATAGGCAACACCATGCAGTCCCTACGGACCGATTGTTCTAGACTGCATGACACATTGACTTAATCGCTTCCCCCGACACCAGCACAGCATCTCACTTGCATAGAAACACCAAGTTTCAAGCAAGTTGGGCCATTGTATTAATGGACTGGTAGTTTGCACTTCATAAAGTTTGTAACGAGATTACAGTATGTTTCACAAGAACGTGACCCCTATAAAAAAATGTATTCGATGCTTTTTTGCAAAACAAAAAATACGAGCAGGTAGCCCAACATTTTGCCCATGACGCATAAAAAAAAAAAAACAGTTCTTGCGTTAACCTTGCACAGAGCGCACGTTTCCCGAGATGAGTGCCGCGTATGCCTCCCGCTATGAGGCAGTGTTCCTTTGTTCGCATCCCAAAGGATCTAAAATGTCACATGTTCAGGCAGCAAAGTATATGAAAAAGTCAAAATCGTTCGTGACCAAGTGGGTGAACCGATATTCAGTAACAAAACACGTCGATGACTTACCAGAACGTGGTACAACAAGAAAGACGTCGTCCGCCGAGGATAAGCGGATAACTAATCTATTTTTGAAAAATCCACGTTTATCTTTGCGATCCGCACAAGAAAAACTGAAAAAAATAGGGCTAAATATATCTCTAGCTACAATTAGAAGACGTTTAGTAGAGATTAAGTTAAAATATCGAAGCACATTGAAGAAACCGCTCCTCTCACAAAAACACGTTGAAAAAAGAATGGACTGGGCACAAGAAAACAAAGACCGCGACTGGGACAAGATAATATTTTCAGACGAAGCTTCGTTTTGGGCAAGTAGTATCACACCTCGTGCTTGGTCAACTGCCGACAACAGACTTGTCGAACGAACTGTTAAACACCCTGTGAAGGTGCATGTTTGGGGATGCTTCTCAAAACGTGGTTTTGGCAATTTGAACTTGTTTACCGGTACTCTGAATGCTGTAAAGATGAACCAGATATACCAGAAAGCATTATTACCATCTGCCCGTAGACTGTTCCCAAGCCCAAGTGAATCATGGATATTACAAGAAGACAATGACCCCAAACACCGAAGTCGCCTATGCACCGCCTGGAAGCTTGATAATGGCATCGAGGTTTTGTATTGGCCCTCACAATCTCCTGATGCAAACCCAATTGAAAACGTTTGGGCGTTGATGAAGCTTAAACTTCGAGGAAAAAAAACCCTAACTGCCGCCGAGCTTATTTTATTTTTATTTTATTTTTTTATTTTTAGTCGAAAGTATGCCACGAAGATGCCAGGCCATTATGGACAACGGAGGAGACTGGACACCTTATTAATAATAAAGCATCTAAGTGCATACAATTGACTACGTGTTTTATTTTTTTCGGACACTAGACTTCATTTTTTTTGTAATTTATGCCGGTCACGCTCTTTTGTTACATACTGTATATAAAAAAAATGCTAGACATTTTCAAAGCTGCTATTTTCATCACTAAATTTTTTTGTCCAGGTTAAATTCAAAATATTTTTTTTTAAATTAAGCTTTAAATTCGTTTTTAAAATTACTTATTATATATACCTACATATTATAAAATTACTAGATGACCCGCGACAGACATTGTCCAGTTCTTTTAATAATCGCATAGAAAAAAACACTTTTTTTCCTGAATTCTACTATTTTCAAGCAACTATTTTTGCCTTATAAACCTTGTTCAATTACAAATACTGACTGATAGACCTCTTTTCATATGTTGAGTACCTACTTCTAAAGGCACAGTCTACATCCCGCCTGTCCGCTATAAGTCGCAGGTAACTGTTTGCGCTACCCCGCAAACCTAGCCTTCACCTTGTTCGATAGGCATCACACTGGAGCTCTACATAGCATTAAGGAAAGGATCATTAAAAAATGGTAGACCCCAAGCCGTGTTTGTTGCCTGATTCTTCTAGGCTTGGTCGCGTGGAATCGGCGTAGCTTCACCGAGTTCCTAAGACGTTTCAAAGTGATCCTTGTGATTTTATTGAAATAAATGATTTTTGAATTACCTACTTATGGCGCACATACCAACTGAGCTGAGAGACGAGTTGTAAAACTAGCAGTCTCTACCAGCTACCACTAGTACCGGTTGTGAGTGGCCCATGTAACCTGTGTAAAAATGGCAGTAATTAGGAATTCGTGCGATTCGTAAAACAATGGTAAGTTGTCATGATATTCGTGAATCACGAATCCATTATTCAAAACGTAGCATAAAGTTTTGAGTCTTGCTTCGTCTCATCTGACCGTAGTAGCCTATTTGGCATTTGTGTTAACGAGGTATAAACTCAAATTAGGTAGGTACATTTCGTAACTTTATATTAGTCTTTGAATAATTAAAAAAAATAGAATTACGACTTAAAAAATAGAAAAAAAATAAAATTTAATTTATAGTAAGATGAAACCCCAGTTTGATTAGTAAAATAGTAATCACTGGTCTTATCACTTTTTAACCGACGAAAAGGCGGAGTTTTTCAATTCTCTTTTTCGCTTAATTTTCAGAGTTGGATACTACGAAAGAGAGAGATTTATTATCAACTAGCTGACCCGTGCCCGCTTCGCTGTGCCTAAGACATTTCTAATACCATCGTGGACTTTTTTGTAGACGTTTTTAAGGTGTACAATACTGTAGTACATTATTTTGATATATCTCGTGGGGTTCAGCCAGCATTTGCAATGTAAGCGCAAAAAAATGTGTTTATTTACGACATCACATTAGAAACCTCTAAAATTATCAGTGTTTCTCTACTATATTATGCATGTATTATACATATAAACCTTCCTCCTGAATCACTCTATCTATTAAAAAAAACCGCATCAAAATCCGTTGTGTAGTTTTAAAGATATAAGCAAACATACATACATACATATTACATACAGACGCGGGAAGCGGAAAGCGACTTTGCTTTATACTATGTAGTGAATAGCGACACAAACTTCGCATAAGTGCAATTTACTAAACGTCTTTACGACAATTTATTTTTAAGCGATGGGCTTGCAACCTATCACATATGGAACTACTGCAAAATGTGGGTATGTATCAAATATAATACGTGCCTCTGACTACCCCCACTTGACTTATGAGAGGATGTCTACCGTACTTGGGGATTACAGTCGTGATCGTATTTTTTTGTTAAACACATTAAAAAATATTTTTTACTTGGTCGAGCTGTTCTCAAGTGCTGATATTTCATACATGCGGCTTGATTTTTATTTATATAGAAGATCTACATTGAGGTTACTTGCATTACCATAAGCGAAATACCACATCAAAATTACGAGTATCTACTTTATGCAACATTTATTCTGGAAAACAGAACATCTGATATAACGAACACACATAAAACCGGTAAAGAGTAAGAGTCACTTATTGACTAAATAAGAACAAAAAGGCGAAAGGTCAGCAGCGAGTCTGAATACCCTTTAAATGAAGCAGCTTTTCAATTGACGTGTACCCTACAATCTTGCTGATTGCGTCTGTACGGAATTCAAAGCTCATGTTGATCGGTGCCGGCCTCTATTGGAGATTACTGAACTGAAGTGAAGAAAAAATTGAAATAATAACCTTTTTTTAACCGACTTTAGAAATGGAGGAAGTTCTCACATCATTATTAACTTGCCCAAAACTAGTGACTTATGAAACTATATTTATTATCGAGTTAGAATGAAGACCTAGAATACGACTAATTAGTACGTTTTTCTTGTATTGCTAACGTTTCGAGACAATTCAGTATTCAGTATATTTCATTATAATTTTTTTTTTTTATATATAAATTTATAATATTTATTATATATCGAGTGTGTAGCAGGCCCCTTCGCCGATCTACCTTTGATCGCGGTCGTGGGCGATGCTTATTTATGATGAACAGCATCTGAATTGTCTCTAAAAGTTAGCAATGTAAGAAAAAACGTGATAATTAGCCCTATATCTAGATAAAATAGTTAAAATTCGAGTAAGGATTAGGTAAAAGTAAGTAGATGCATGGTCTTATATATTCTATTCTTTTCTAAAAAATATTATATTCTACTTTCCCAAATACTGAATAAAGTTGAGAAGAATTATGTTACCCTTGAAGTTAAAAGTGCGTTGGTACCTAATAAGTAGGTAAGTCATGCGCCTCTATTTACTATGTAATCATCATCACTGGCGTTAGAAATAATTTATTCCACAGGTATTTTGATGAATGGCCATAAAAACATTGAATCACGTAGATTAGTGGCGTGATGCCACAATATTCTCGGTCTGTTGCGCTCGGATCACAGGACTACAATAATATCTCTATAACAAATCGCTGTTACTGTTACTGACGGTTAGACCTAGACCTAAAATTGGTATAAAATGGTAGTCAAACACCTACGAATGTATTTCAGAGAAAAAAAAAACGGCCAAGTGCAAGTCGGTCTCGCGCACGAAGGGTTCCGTACCATTATCTATAACCGATAAGAGCCCCCCTTAAATATTTATTTTATTCTGTTTTTAGTATTTGTTGTTTTAGCGGCAACAGAAATACATAATTTGTGAAAATTTCAACTGTCTAGCTATCACGGTTCATGAGATACAGCCCTGTGACAGACAGACGGACAGCGAAGTCTTAGTAATAGGGTCCCGTTTTTACCCTTTGGGTACGGAACCCAAAAAGTAATTCCACGAGAACGAAGTCATTGGCTAATGAAAATACTTGACAGGTGAAGATCGTTTTTTACGACATAATACAGCCGGACGACATCCTTCTCAAGAAGTTCTACTAGGTAGGTACCTAGTACCTACCAACTCTTATAGACAGGAATCTAAACACGCGGCAGAGTGTCCAGCCAAGTTCAAAGAAACAGCGCCGTGTGTAATATTACCGAACATTTCGAGCTACTTTTGACCCCTTCACAACTCCAAACCTATTTAACCTACATATTATGTAAAAATTGGCACATTTATTAATTTATTTGTTACTTCCGTTAACCGGACTTTAGTAGATGATATCTATAGTATTTATAATAACAAAAACTCTACGTAACTAAACTACTAAAAAACTCGTATCTACATTGTGTGTGGGTTCAATTACAGCTATTGTTTTATAATATCCAGGGCATAAAGAATTATGCATTCTCTGGCTTTAGGTTAATTTGATGCAGAAACGTGATGTAATGCTGCCCAATTACATTTAGAAGTATATTTTATTTTTATACAAATTTATTTTTAGAGTTGACCGAGTGGGAGGTACCTTGACTTTCATCTCAGCCGTGCATCAATGGATTTTTCTATTTGAAAAATGCATGCGCTTTAACACGTGCTCAAAACGGTGAAGGAAAACATTGTGAGGAAACCTGTTGTATTTTTATAAGCGCTTTCTTAATGCTAATCAATGCAAAAAGAAGGCATGTGTTAATGTAATGTTTGGACGTACCTCTGACTAACCCCTTTAAACATCTGCAAGGATCTGAGTGCCTGCAGATCTGAAGTATATGACGTCTACCTTACTTGGGGACTAGTCATGATCTTATTTTTTCTTAGAGCAGTTTTTTTGCTAAATTACTATTCTATTCGCTTCTAGGCGATTATACATGTGTAATAAATACGTGTAGGTATAATAATTTTGAAAAACAACCCCAAACAGAGTATTCTGGGTTGTCATAGTTGAAAGTTAGAGAATCGTAGAGATCTTTCGGTCTAGTATGTGTACTCGTAGGAGTTCCGAGTCTAGTGGAAACTAGTAACACATCAATCTCTTTGTTTCAGACTGGCCAAACCGCCTCACGTATGATAAGATCTACAACAGCACCAGCTACGCCCAGATCCAAAACCTTCCCCGGCCATACAACCCAGTCATAACAAGCCAGTATAGTGATAGTCATAGTTATAGGTATGTATGTATATTATCCCTCGTATTCAAGAACGACACTACGAGAACACGCACCCACAGTGGACGAAATCTTTTTTCATAAAAATCACTTTATGTGTTATGCGACACTGCATAGTGTGACTAGAGGCACATTGTCGTGTGCCTCTAGCCAAAGTTGAGCTCTAAAGGCACACGGTAGTGTGCGCCATAGTGCCGCTCAACACATAAAGTGATGTTAATGAAAAAAGATTTCGTCCACTGTGGGTGCGTGTTCTCATAGTGTCGTTCTTGAATACGAGGGTAAGTCACTTCAGATCGAGTATAGATCGAAAAATCTAATAGGATCACAATCCAAGTAGGTACGGCAGATATCCATTCAGATCCCTGAAGATGATTAAAGGTAGTAAGAAGAGGCACCTCCAGTTATTACATTAGCCTCATACATTTTGCAGTAGTTATAATAAATCCGAAAGTTTGTCAGGATGTTTGGGACTCGTAACTACCAAACTGATTTGGATGAAACATGGCGTTTATATCCTGAAATAGCACATAGGCAGTTTTTAACTAGGTTCCACGCATTCAAGCCGTGGACAGAAGATAATATAATTTTTTTTAAAAAACTATAAAATATAATGTTTAAATCAACTATAAATTGCAGATACAGCGAAGAGACCAAAGCAAACGAAGTAGACGATGAGATAGACTACATAGAAGATGAAAAGGAAGGGAAGCTGCTGGTTGGATTCGCGAGGGATCCCTTCAGGTACAGCGTGCCGGAAGAAGACTACCGAAAGGGTGTCAGGTAACTTAGCAACCTTTGTAAAGCTGGGTCTCATCTACAAGAAAATAATCTTTGTAATTAAGCATTACTAACTCATATTTCGCTGTCTAAGAAACATATTTAAGTAATTTTTGGTAAATGGTGTTGGTTTCATATTTATTGGTAAGTAACTGTCCGCTTCGGCTTCGGCTTAGCGGTTTTGGCCGTGCTAACGTCACAGACAGACAGTCAGAATTTCTTTATAAAGTCTATAATTAATACAATTCTTTTCATCCCACCATCTCGGAAAGAGTATTTTTGCTCTTCAATATCTGAGTGCAAAAGCAGTTTTTATTCTCTAGAGGATAAAGTAAATTTAATTTAGAACATCGTGTGCACTAAGTTTGTGAATTAAAAAAATCATTAAACCTATTTACTGCTACCTCTATGGTGCCGAATATATCATACAACTTTTTTTTAATTTGTTAAAAACTCAGACTCGGAACCTTCTTGGTGTTCTTTTTTCAATTTGCTTTGTACGCGGTTCTTTACGCGGCATTTTTTCACGTCATTATTAAGATTATTCTGTAATACTTACCTATCATATTGTAGTAGTTAATACCTAAACTGAAATAAAAGTACCTATCTTGTGATTGTAAACGTTTTTTTTTTTGCATTTAGTCATTTCCTCGCTGAGGTGGAATGAAAAGTTACGTGTTGCACTCGAGTGCAAAGATTTTTCACCTCGTGCTCTTTTGATTCCCTCGCTAACGCTCAGGATTCTAATTTTGAATCACTCGCTGCGCTCGTGATTCAATTTTAGAATCCTTCGCTTGCTCGGTCATCAAAATTGAACACGCGGTTAAAAAGCAACTTTGCACTCTTGTTTAACAAATAACTATTATCTATAGTCCGTTTTGATTAGTAACATTTGTGGTGCGTTGTACCTCTAGATTGTTTTGACCACAACCAAATATTTTCCGTTTTGTCTATTTAAATATGAATAATTAATAAATAAATATCGCCTGTTACAAAACCTTTCTCTAAATATTATATTCTATGTTGTTTAAAAATCGTTGTTTTAATATTTTTTTCAACATAAACTGTTTAATTAAAATGTTGTTAAAATGACCACAACCAGCGCTCTCATCTACTTATTAGGGTAAGAGCGCTGGTTGTGACAAATAATTGTATTTTAAACAAGTTTGCTTGCTATGCTTAGTTATTGACTGCCAAAATTTAAAATGAACAAAACCGGGGTAGGTACCACAACCTGGTCTTTGACCCTACTTGATTTCGCCAATAGGTCTACATGGTATGTTAGTCTTCTTTTATAAGAAAGAAGGAAGACTTCTTTTGTTTATAATTTATCTCTCACTTCTAGCTCGTGTGTGCTAATAGCCAACCCTGACCCCAGAGTTCCAGCCGCCTGGCTTCATGACATTTATCTAACGACTGTTAATCGTGGGAACCGATTATTCTTGAAACCTCTCGACTCTGTACTTTATTCGACTTAAAATTTTATCGGGCGTCCGGTCGAAGCGACGCGTGATACAAGAACTAGCTCCTATTTGGCACAACGGATCAGCATTACTGTCCAGCGTGACAATGCCGCCAGTATCTTGGGAACGCTTCCGACTGGTAGTGATCTGGATCAGTTAAGTTACTTATAGACTGTTTACAACGGTCTTTAGATAGCTCAACTGGTTCTTGCGTATTTCGTAGATATTCTGTCATTAGGGTTCCGTACCCAAAGGGTAAAAACGGGACCCTATTACTAAGACTTCGCTGTCCGTCTGTCCGTCTGTCTGTCACAGGGCTGTATCTCATGAACCGTGATAGCTAGACAGTTGAAATTTTCACAGATTATGTATTTCTGTTGCTGCTATAACAACAAATACTAAAAACAGAATAAAATAAATATTTAAGGGGGGCTCCCATACAACAAACGTGATTTTTTTTGCCGTTTTTATAGATAATGTTACGGAACCCTTCGTGCGCGAGTCTGATTCGCACTTGGCCGGTTTTTTTATTAGTATTCGGCTCCATGCATTCATTTTATAGCAATTATCATATTTTCGTCATCAGCTTCTGTCTTTGAGCTTTCTTAGTTTTATTTCTCTCACAGGAATATAAACCTTCAGAAGTATGCGAATAAGGGTGAACGCGGCAAACGTGGCGTGTTGCATCTCTACAACATGATATTCTGTGCGACGGGCTGCGAGCCTCTGGCTTACAAAGGTTATGGATGCTACTGCGGGTTCCTTGGCTCCGGAAGACCTACCGATGGCATTGACAGGTATATTTTATATTTATTACTCGACTGAAGCCAGGAGGGTAATATTTTTCGAGCGTACCTATGTATGTATGTCCAATCCATTTCTTTGGCACGCTCCATAGCCTAAAAGACTTGACGGATTACAAGTTACAACATTGTGGGAGTGACATACCTAGGCTATATATTTTTTAAATATGAAGCCCCCTCCTCAAAAAGGGGACATAACAACAAATTAACTATAGATTTTAGCACGGGTGTTTATCGTGTAATTACCTTTAATTTCCCGACGTTTCGGCTATGTTACAACAGCCATGGTCGCGGGCAACATCGGTATCGTCAACTACCTCCGCTTCTCGACGGTAGCAACGTGTTCTCCAGTCTGTGTTACTATTGTAACACAGACTGGAGAACACGTTGCTATATGTATGTTACAATAGCCCGCGACCATGGCTATTGTAACATAGCCGAAACTTCGGAAAAAAAAATTAAAGGTAATAACGTGATAAACACCCGTGCTAAAATCTATAATCATGTTTACTAATCACGATAGTTTGAAAAATAATATAACAAAAAATAACTTAGTTTTTATAATACCTTATTATTTTTAACTTGTTACTGTCAACAAAACCACATTGGACTTTTTGAACTCTACCATGGACATTTCGGTTCCAGATGCTGCAAGATGCACGACCAGTGCTACGAGAACATCTATTGTCCGTTCTTCACGGTATACCTGCAGCCTTACTACTGGAAATGTTACCACAATCAGCCACTCTGCGCGCTGGAGAACTACCACTCGCAGAACCAGTTGGTCAACGGCTGTGCTGCCAGACTATGTGATTGTGATAGGTAACTTTAACCACTGTTTTTATTCTTTACTAGCTTTTAGCGACTTCAGAGTGTACTCATTTAATTCGACTTTATCGTATAACATTAAAATTTAGGAATACCTAAAGATAATTTTGGAAAAAAGTAGTAATCCGTCCGAAAACTTTAACTGTCTCTATATGAAATTTCATCACAATCGGCCCTGCGGTTTGGCCGTGATAACGTCACAGACAGAGGTACTCTCGCATTTATAATATTATATTTAGTATAGAAGTATAGTTAAGGGTTTAAGGTCTAAAACCAAATAATATCGGAATTTTGACAGTAAACTTTTCTAATTTCAGACAATTCGCGATGTGCGTGCGCAGGTACTCCTGCCCGCGCGGCCGCGCCCTCTGCCGATCCTCACCGATCCGTCTTCTGCAGAACATACTTATGTTTAAATAAACAAATAAATACCCATGTTAATATAACCAGTTAATATTCTTATAAGCGGCGACGGACTAGCAATCTATAACGTATGGAATGCTAACTACTGCAGAATGTGGCATGCGCCAAACGTGATGTTTGGACAGGCCTCTGACTACCCTCTTAAGATATATTCAAGCGCCTGTAGTTCTGAGTGGATGTCTACCGTACTTGGAGATTATAATCGTGATCATTTTTTTTTCCAATTCCTACTTTACCTATTCCTACAATCCAAAGTATTTGTCAATTGTTCTTAGTTAAAGTTGAAGTTTATGGTGATGATAACTCAAATTCAAATTCAAAAATCATTTATTTCAATAAAATCACAAGGATCACTTTGAAACGTCTTAGGAACTAGGTGAAGCTACGCCGATTCCACGCGACCAAGCCTAGAAGAATCAGGCAACTAACACGGCTTGAGGTCTACCTTTTAATGATCCTTTCCTTAATGCTATGTAGAGCTCCAGTGTGGTGCTAACTAGTAGCTACAAGTTCAAAAATAAAGGAAGCTTTCACTACACTACACTACTAAAAAAGGGAAGGTAGGTACAAGCAGTCTCCACAAGTAAAGTTTCCGCATTTTTTAATTTTGAACAAATGCTAATTTGTTAGCCTACACCTTAATCTTTGAGGAAAACAATTTGATGTAAAACTGTAATCAACCCCCAACTTCCTTATAAAACCTGACCTTGAGTTAATTATATAGTAGCTACTATATAAATGTACAAAGCTTACAACTCCACGTCAAAAAGTTTGTGTGAATAACACGTTGAGATAGAAAGTATATTTTACCTTTTAATAAAAATAAAAACCGGCCAACTGCGAGTCGGACTCGCGCACAAAGGGTTCCGTACCATTATTTATAAAAAACGGCAAAAAAAAAAAAAACACTTTTGTTGTATGGGAGCCTCACATAAATATATATTTTATTCTGTTTTTAGTATTTGTTGTTATAGCAGCAACAGAAATACATCATTTGTGAAAATGTTCACTGTCTTAGTAATAGGGTCCCGTTTTTTTTTGGGGGGGGGGGGGTTAGCATGAACCACTATCGTATTGACAACGTATCGTCCAAATGTGTTCGTGCTCAGGCCACAGTTAATAGATAATCCCTTTTAAAGGAAACAAAGATTTGTATAATTTAGTTCTCCAGAAAGATCAAAATACAGCATAATGTGATACAAAACGGCGTAAATGTAATTCAAAAAAAAAACAAAATTCAAAAATCATTTATTTCAATAAAATCACAAGGATCACTTTGAAACGTCTTAGGAACTAGGTGAAGCTACGCCGATTCCACGCGACCAAGCCTAGAAGAATCAGGCAACAAACACGGCTTGGGGTCTACCTTTTTTTTAATGATCCTTTTCTTAAAGTATGTAGTACAAGTCAAGATACGATAATGGTTTTTCCAAGTTTTATGAAGGAACTAGGGCTAAAGACCCGGTTGTGGTGCCTACTCCGTTTTGGTCAATTTTAATTTTGGCAGTCAATAACTAAAGCATAGCAAACAAACTTGTTTAAAATCTATAGTTATTACATTTTTTTGTCCATGGTCGCCGTTTTGATTAGTGAGAGTTTTGTGATGCGTTATACCTCTAGACTTGATTGAGCACAACTAAATATTTCCCGTTTTGTCTATTTAAATATGATTATTTAATAAATAAATATCGCCTATTACAAAACCTTTGCTTAACCTAAGAGATAGATAAATACTCTATTCTATGTTGTTTAAAAATCGTCGTTTTAATCATTTTTTTTAATATACACCGTTTATTTGAAAAATAAAATGTTGTTAAAATGCCCACAACCAGCGCTCTCACCCTATATTCCTACATAAATACAATTTAAATGGGACCATCTTCAGACTTTCCATAAAATGACTACTTAGACAATATAAATGTAAATGTACGCGTCGAATTGAGAACCTCCTGTTTTAGTCGGTTAAAATGGTTTTTATTGTAAATACCTGCACCTTAATCTAACTTTAATTTATATTAGTTAAGATTAAAATAAAACGTTTTAAATTATTTTTCTTTTCATTTTAAAACAAGCCACAAACCCAATAGACTTCCATAATAGGCTTGCGTTGTCGAACAAAGGTACGTGTCCACAGGTCGGTATCGTAAATCGGTAAAGTCACACTAGAGCTCCAGTGTGGTGCCAATCGAACAAGGTGAAGGCTTAAATAAGAATAATAATTAAAAGTACTACTCAAGTACGTACAACAATAATAAAAATAACTAAAGAGTCTCAGCACGATGCGTACGACACCGACCTTTGGACGTGTTCCTCAAATCGAAACGCATATAATATAATAATATAATATACGAATATTTACCCAGATAAAATGTAACTATGTCACTCTACAGCTTACATTTGCATCGCATTGCCTGAGATATATTGTTGCTCTTCTTTCTTCCATAAATCCTTGTGTAATTGCTTAGCGTAATTTTTTTCCAAGTATTAATAACTAGCTAACCGGCGAACTTCGTATCGCTTTAGAATGTTAATTTCCCGTTCCCGTTTCCATTAAAAACTATCCTTTGGCCGTCTCCTGGTTCTAAGCTACCTCCCCACAAATTTTCAGCCTAATCGGTTCAGCCGTTCTTGAGTCTTAAATAGTGTCACTAACACGACTTTCTTTTCTGTGAATATACATAGATATTCAAATTTACCTTTTATTTTGGTGTAGTACGTAAATATATAGGTATTCAACTATCTATGTATATATGTATCTTTGTAGTTTATTTATTACTAGCTGACCCGTACCCGCTTCGCTGTGCGTGAGACATTTCTAATACCATCGTTGACTTTTTTGTAGACGTTTTTAAGGTGTACAATACTGTAGTACATTATTCTGATATATCTCGTGGGGTTCAGCCAGCATTTGCAATGTAAGCGCAAAAAAATGTGTTTATTTACGACATCACATTAGAAACCTCTGAAATTATCAGTGTTTCTCTACAATATTATGCATGTATTATACATATAAAACTTCCTCTTGAATCACTCTATTTATTAAAAAAAACCGCATCAAAATCCGTTGTGTAGTTTTAAAGATATAAGGAAACATACATACATACATACATACATATTACATACAGACGCGGGAAGCGGAAAGCGACTTTGCTTTATATTTATACTATGTAGTGATTATATAATTTTATTTGTATTTTGGGTAATTGTTTACCTATTTTTTTCATAAAAAAATAAAATGGCAATGCGACGCTAACAAAATCTTCAGTAAAAGGTTTTTTGAGTCTTTCCTGAATTCGGCATTTATAAGGTAGGGTAGTTTTCAGTAGAATACCTAATGGTTATATGATAAGCTTTCAGGCTTGTTGCTATAGGTAATTGCCTCTTCGATGTTTACGAGCAATTTGTACCAGTCGTTACAGTTCCAATTATTTCTAAAAATAATAATCGGTATTTGTTAAACTTGCATTTTCGTAAAATCACTTTGTATTTTTTTAGAATAACCAGTGTGTCACCGAAGATGTTTATTGATTTGTTAGTTTTTATGGTTTCTGCTACATTGGTAAGTACACATTAAAAAACTGTTTTTCAACTGTTTTTGATTGCTGACTGTTTTATATACGATTAGTTCCGTCATTCTTTTTTACAAAATACCATTGACTCAATGAAGACACCTCGGGTTACATTATTACAATTTTTGTGGGATCTCTAATCATTTCGAAAATAATATATGGCCCATATTATATAAGATAAGTAATTTTTGATAGAAAAAAAAACATTTCATTTCTATTCTCAATAAATGACTTGTGTAAATAAAGATGGTAGGTACTTACATATTTATATTTTCAGATTTCAGTTGTCAATTCAGACTTCGAGGAATATGGTAAAAAAACTCTTATTGCTACAAATTGTATAGCAATAGCTCTACAAGGAGTAATATGGCATGTACCAAATTCCCTCTGCGATCCATGAAGGGCGTAATTTTTTTATAATAAAAAACTGGCCAAGTGCGAGTCGGGCTTGCGCACGACGGGTTCCGTACCCTTATTTATAAAAAACGGCAAAAAAACACGTTTGTTGTATGGGAGCCCCACCAGTATTTAAACTTATTTTATTCTGTTTTTGTTGTTATAGCGATACATGATCTGTGAAAATTTCAACTGTCTAGCTATCACGGTTTTATACAGCCCTGTGACAGGCAGACGGATAGACAGACGAACAGCGAAGTCTTAGTAATAGGGTCCCGTTTTTTTTGTAGAGATACATAATTTTGAAATTTACGTAAAATTGGTATATTACTAAAACGGGTACAAGGTTTTTGTTATATGCTGTAGAGTTGTAGACCAAATAACGTAATATTCAATTAAACTTTCAGGACAAACAATTGCTCCAGACATAGAAGAAGAGGTAACATTTACAAACAATTTTACATACCCACTAAATAAATAAATATACTTAGTTAAAAAAACTAAAAAACAATATTTTTTGTGTTGTCATCGATCCTAAGTATGCAAAGTTTCAAATTAATCCCACGTTTTAAAGTAGATTAAAATCTCGTTCAAAGATTCCGTTACATACATAGAACCCAAGCAAAGCAAAGCGTGTTAAAAATGCCATTAGGTAAAATTACAGATTTTTAAAGAGCCACGCTTTATGCTAAAGTTATATTACAGACTGCAACGAACCACTGTAAAATAATTACGGTAGTAATTGTAAATATGTTTTTATTTCCAGCTGCATATGGACTTTGTACCTGTAAGTGAATAAGAGTAAATAAGAAAACTGCCTAGATAATATTTTTTTTCATATTTCTTGTTATTCTCTCTTTGCTTGTGAACGACATCAAGTCATCACGAGTGGAAATCAAAGATTATAATTATGACTAATACTTATGTAGACAGGATACTTGCCAGACAGCGTGTACCGAGAGTTGGCGTGGTACGGCATATTGCAAATCCAACCGCTGTACTACAGCACCAAGCACAAGGTGGCTGCGCGGTGGATTTGGCAGAACACGCTTGGCCGGCCGCACGTCGTCTTAGAGAACAGTCCTCAGGTCAGATTCCGCTTATATCAAACAGCATATATCAATGCCGTGTTGGCCGAGTGGGAGGTACCTCGACTTCAATCTGAAGGTCGTGGGTTCGAAGTTCGAATCCCGGCGTGCATCAATGGATTTTTCTGTTCGAAAAATTTATATGCGCATCAAAAACATGTGCTCAAAACGTTGAAGGAAAACATCGTTAGGAAACCAGTTAGTATTCTTACAAGCGGCGATGGGCTGGCAACCTGTCACGTATGGAATGGTAACTACTGCAAAATGTGGGCATGTGCCAAATATGTTTGGATGTGCCTCGGACTACCCCCACTAGACATCTACAAAGGATCTAAGCGTCTGGAGATCTGGGAGGATGTCTACCATACTTGGGGATTAAGACGCTGCCAGTCGACGATTATTTTTGTTCGAAACGATAAAAGAAATACTTGTGAACAAGCCACATCTCCTATTTTATAATGTATAGTATATGTGAATAAAGATGTACCCATCTTTAATCACTTCGATAAATAATCCTACCGACCGCTGCAATGATGACAAACACACGTCCGCGCGTGGTCCGCCTTAGCTTTTCGAATAAATTAATGATATAAATTATGTATATTACTTATCAAAAATCTATCCTAATAGAAATCTAGATCTACATATTACCTATCTTTAACAATAAATCACAAGTTGATTTTAATAGTAGGTATATAAAATATTTTGATCATAAATTCTAAAACGTATCATTTTGAAATAATATTTTGATCGTGAAAAGTTTCTGCTATTATGTTTTCAGCTTAATAGAAATCTAGGTAGGAACCTGAAGTATAATATACTTATAAAAATAGGAGATGTGGCTTGTTCAGAAGTATTTCTTTTTTCGTTTCGAAAAAGAGCAATCAGCGACTGGCAGCCTCTTATAGGGCAAATTACTGATCCGACTACTCAACCACTCCGACTTTTCTGATATAATTTAAGACTTTCAGGTATTTATCTCGCTAATCCCACCTTGCCCATGGGCACTTTATTGTTGTCCACAACTGGGTCAAGACATCTTACCTTATTCTATCACTCACCATCATGCATGCTCCAAGGTTTGCTAGATTCCGCAAGCTATAACCATATTTAAAGTGATGGTTCCTGTTCCATTCGCAGGCAACTGAGTCGGAAGGCAAAGGGAGTCAAAACCTGATGGAGGAGTCAGCTAAATGGGTCCGCGATCAGCGGTCAGCCTCAGACGTTCTGATGGAGAACATCAGGTCTGGAGGGAATGGCCTCACAGTTAGGACTGTCATCAGCTCTACTAAGAAATCGGCCTATATCATACAAAACGGTAGGTCACGGACCAAAAGAGGACCATAAGAATCAAGTATTATTTGATTACCTTTGAAAATATGTATATTTTTGAAATATGTATGAGAGTGGTAATTGTATGGTAATGCTCTATTCAAGTAGACTGGTATTGGTACGTTTAATAACCTCAGTGACACAGTATGCAAGTGTATTTCCAGGCAAAACCTACGAGTGCGGAGCCGGCTCGGAGCCTGACATAGACGCCTTCCGAGCACAGTCGAACATGCACGAGCGACGATGCACCGAAGACAAGGAACCGAAACTAGTTTCCCTTGACATATGCATGAATGCGGAGTTCACATCTGTGGAGTACTCGTATGTTGATGGCTGGAACTTCTGCATGGGCGATGGTGAACGAGAATCCAGCTATACTGTGGATGGGGATCTGGATTGTGGACAGAAAAAGAAGGCCAGTAGTTCGACTAAGCACGCGATTACATCAAACCGTTTTCCTTCGACCTCCAATCATGGCGATTAAAATGCTTCAAGAGCATAGCTTTTTGTCCACTCTCCAGTAGAAAGTCTGTCGTCTGAGCTGCTTATGCTAATAATAAAATGTGATTAACAGAGAGTCGACAAAAGGTAAATTTGGATGTGGGACGTAGCGCCAGCCGTTGTGGACGTGAGTTTTAGGTCGAGCAAAGTGTAGGAGCGGCCTGTTTTAGTACGAAAAATATCACTACTATCCAGCTATCCACACAATTTTTTTTTATCTCTTTATTTAAAAAGCATTTTTCAGACGCTATCTCCACAAGATAGAGATAACAACATTTATAGATTTTAATTAGTTTGATTCAGTGAGTTTTCCGTTGGATGTCCTAATATGTAAATAAATAAATAGCAAAATGTGTGTCGAAAATGCCAAATCAAGTCATCGTAAAGGTACTGCTATTCTTCTACCAGAAGGGCATCTTATGCACCGTACAAGTGTACACTCTCTCTGTACACCTCAATCAAAAAAACGGCGGACAACTAAACAATATTAGATCTTTGGTTTTATGGTTTAACACGGTGCAACTTACCATTCTTTCTCATATCTTCAGGTGTCGTTTAATCGTTTCCTGGAAGAGTGTTCTATAGACGCGAATGTGGTGATTACATTTGATTACTTCGGCGATGAACCGCGTAAGGACCTAATTCGCAACACCACACTATGCACCTCTTGGGACCCCTGCCGGTTCTCCTATCTCTACAGGATTGAGGTAAAGTTACACAAGTTCAGGGTGACTTTTTCATGTCAAATAAATGCTTAGTAGGAAGATGATCATGAGTCTACAAGACCTTTACAATTCTTTCAGGTTTCAGACAATGATAAGCCAGATATTCCCACCACCACACCAGACCCCTGCGATACTACTTTCTGTCCGGAATGTTTGGAGAACTACAAGGAGGATTCGTTCGCTTTAGATGGTCATGACAATAAACTAAAGATTTCGGGTCATAAAGGTTAGCTTTTATGAGATTTATTGACAAACTAGCTGACCCGTGCCCGCTTCGCTGAGGGACAGATAGTTTCGCATCTGATATTCCAATCTTTAAAATAAATTATAGCCTATATGTTGCCGAGGACTAATAGCTACATATATAGATCAAATAAATATTTGATGCATGGTCTGGATTAGAACCCAGTCGGAGTCCCATCGCGGCCAGCATACATTACATCCAGTGTGTATTAAGACACACTGGATGACCCGACCATGCATCATGATTGATTTTCGCAAATAAGCTCGATAAAAAAAGTAGCAAGCAACTCTTTTAGGGTTAAGCTCGCCTTTGTACATGTTCTTTGTAATGTCATAATTGTTTATGTTTTCTGTGTACAATAAAGTATTTGAAAGTATTTGAAAGCAAGTTTAGTTTACTGAAATTGGTAAGGGTAGGCCTACAGTTTAGACAGTCGTCTTAATACAATCTGTATAAAAAATAAATACATTATATACTTCATAATTACAGATGGATTGCAATGGGTGCCGACGACATTTGATGAGTTTTCTAAGTATAAAGATAATGCTCTTAAACCTGGTACACATGGACCAATGTATTTTATGCGAGCTTTATACTATGATAGGATTATCCCAGGGAAACTATTAGAACAGACAGCTTATATTCGTTACGAAGGTGAAGTAATAAACATTACGGGCTCATTTGAAGTAAGTATATTATACTTTTTTTAAAGAAAATACGTAACCTTTATAAGATCACTTCGTTGTCCATCAGTATGTCTGACTGTCTGTCTGGCAAGACCATTTTTCTCAGGAACGCGTTGAGGTAGGTATAGAGTGGAAATTAATATCAAATACATAGATCTGTCTACGCTTGCGATCTTGCATCTGTCAAAAATCAGGCTTCTTATGAAAAATATTGGGCTATGTAGTCGATGATATATGGCCATTTATATCATCACAAGCTAACCCGGCGAACTTCGTGTCGCTTTAGAATTAACTCCCGTTCCCGTTTCTGTTAAAAAGTATGTTCACTATGTTCGTCTCCTGGTTCTAAGCTACCTCCCCACCAATTTTCAGGCAAATCGGTTCAGCCGTTCGTGAGTTATAAGTGTTGTAACAAACCCGACTTTCTTTTATATAGTAAAGAAGATAATTTGCTCACTCGCATGAAAATCAAAACGCACAGACAGGGTACTTCCCGTTGACATAAAATTATAAATTTTAAAGCAATATAATAAAGGAAAATAATCCACCACATCAGTTAATAAATGACGGAGTTCTGCGCTAACAAACATTCAAAAATACAACCGACTTGTGAACATCTTTATTTATTTGAAGTTGGTTTAAAACTTACCTACTTATGATGTTTTGTGGCTCATGCACTTTTGTTTTTTCATAGATCGCCATTCCAGAAAAAGGAAGTAAACTAATGTGGGTACCTGGAAATAAAACATACGATAACGCAGTCCAAGGAGGGATGGGCGCATACGGAGAAATTACCTACTTGTGTCGTACTGTAGTAAACAAAACCATAGAACCGGGTCATGTAAGTTAGTCAATTCGTGTAACCAGCCAACGTCTGGTTACACGATTAAGTCGAAAAAGATATACCTATATAAATAGGTAGTTGAAAAATATTATGAGCATTGTTTTTTTTATTATGACAATGTAAAAATATCATGAATACTCCGGTATAAGAACGGGGGCTCGACCCACAAAAAGGATTGTAATCCCTGGGCCAGGGCCTGATCATAGGCCTGGCACGGTGAGAAATGGATCCTTATGTTCGGCGTAGACTGGCGGACGGCACGGTAGAGCATTTAAAATTTATCAATTGAATTTAGTAGATCTAATGGATATTTCAATGCTCGGTGATCAGCCTCGGGAGCATGGCAGCGCAGTTTTGCTAGATAACCGCGAGATCTACCCCACCGTCCGCCAGTCTGCGTCGACCATTAGACTCTAACTAAAACTTCACGTAAGAAGAAATTTAACGCAACTCGGGTAAAGAAGAAAAATAATACTTTTTTTTTCATTACAGTATTACCTATCAAACTATAAATGCTATTACACCCTTGATAAAGCAGAAGAAAGTGTGGATTATGAAGTATTAATTAATATTAATTAATAACCGATAAAATCGAATTTGAAACGAAACTAAGTTACCACCAACTAAACCTGAAAAAATTCCATCTCTCGAAGACTATACCAACTCTAAGGGACTTTTTTGTGTCGTGACAACCTTAGAGATATCTAAACTAATATAATAAATGCGAAAGTAACTCTGTGAAGTTATCACGGTATTTTATAGATATAGTTTAGTCTTGGGACGGACAAAGGCTACTTTTTTTCCTTCATTTTCTTTAGATTTTCAGGAATTTCAATGTTTTACGATAAAATCGTCCAAAAATCGGACAAAGTCGCGAGTAAAAGCTAGGATGAGATAAGGCAGTACCTAATATCCGTTGCAGCCACCACAAAAGTTCTTAGAACGTTCTTATTAAGTTTTATAATGTGTTATGTTACTGGTATTTCGATCGTGTTTTTATCAATATCTTCAATAGGTAGCTTTGTTTATTATTTATCTTAATTATAGATCAACACGATTGGTAACATTTACTAAAATCAACTGCTACTAGTAGGTACTTATTTTAGGAGTAATGGAAACCATTTTTTTGTATAATACCTATAGGTATTGTTCTTATTTTTGCTACTGTTGTTTTACGAGTAGATTTATCCTCTGTATCTATGTTGTTGTACGTTCTTCTTGTCAATAAACTTAATATTATTATTAATATATGAATAAACAAATTAAATCTCAAGTTTTTTCATACCAGACAGCACAAACATAATCATGCTGCAAAGGTGTGACCAGACATTGCGCGGCAATCGAGCGCGGCAAGTATGCCGTGCGTACGAACAACAGAACCGTTTGTGCGCGGCAGGTAGCTCGCGGCTGCCGCGCTCGATTTCCGCGCAATATCTGGACACATCTGTATTTGCATGTACTATGAAAATATATAGGTACCTTATTTCGATGGGATAACTATTCATGATTTAAAAAAAAAACCGGCCAAGTGCGAGTCGGACTCGCGCACGAAGGGTTCCGTACTATTATCAAAACGGCAAAAAAATCACGTTTGTTGTACGGGAGTCTCACTTAAATATTTATTTTATGCTGATTTTAGAGAAATACATCATCTGTGAAAATTTCAACTGTCTAGCTATCACGGTTCACGAGATACAGCCTGGTAACAGACAGACGGACAGCGGTGTCTTAGTAGTCCCGTTTTTTACCCTTTAGATACGGAACCCTAGAAACATAAAAAATAATTCATAATATCTCGTAACCTACCTATTTACCTAACTACGTAGTTAGCATTCCACACGTGACAGGTTGCAATCCCGTCGCCGCTTTCAAGAATACTAACAGGTTTCCTCACGATGTTTTCCTTCACTGTTATAAACACGTATAACGCGCATATAGGTACATTTTTCGAACAGAAATATCCATTGATGCACGGCCAGGATTCGAACTCGAAATTAATTGGAAATTAATAATATCTACCTAGGTACCTATTTACCTAACTACATGAATTCAATAATTCAATTTCAAACTTTTTATTCGATCATGTGAAGTACCACCTATTTACCGACTTACTTTACCGATAGTGGTAAAATAGCGCCACCTGCCAGCGGAATCGCAAACCTCTTTCATCTTACCTCAAAAACCCCGAGCGGTCGCATGAGACCGCGAAAAGTACCTATAATACGTAGTAACATTAAATGAAACTAGATGGCGCTGGAATGCAAAAATCAAGTTTGTTGTATGGGAGCCCCCCTTAAATATTTATTTTATTCTGTTTTTAGTATTTGATGTTCGAGCAGCAATAGAAATACATAATCTGTGAAAATTTCAACTGTCTAGCTATCATGGTTCATGAGATACAGCCCTGTGACAGACAGACGGACAGACGGACAGCGAAGTCTTAGTAATAGGGTTCCGATTTTACCCTTTGGGTACGGAACCCTAAAAACCAGGGTAAAAGTGAAACTTTTAGTCTATACACTACACGGTCAGCTGATGGAACTATAGACGCCGCCATATTGGCCTCGGCTGCTCTGACGAGCGCCTTTCACTTTATCCCTACTCCGCGGCCGACCGTCACGCGACATGCGAAACACAGACCAAAAAATTTGAGGCGATGTAATAAAATTTTCACTTTAATAATACAGTCTGTAGGTAGCGCATTTTATTCTTATTCCATTTGGATCACAGCCTCATAATACAAGGCGTACCGATTTGAGAATGAGGTCACCAGCACCTGCCCTTTCGAGGAAAATTTTTAAAATATGGTTCACTAGCCGACCCGTGACAGACTTTGTCCTGCCCAAATGAATTTCCAAAACCGACCTTGGTAGGATTCAACCTTTTTGGTAGAATGCGTTGCTATGACAACTCAATGTTATCGGTCTAAGATGTCTAATTTTTTGCGCATCAGCGCCATCTATACTAACATCATCCTTTTTGCGTTTTTTTTATCTTAAAGGGGTTGTTTTTCGGATTATAATTTTTTTTATTATTTAAATTTATATAAATATAAATTTATTTATTCTGATTTTTTATCTACATACTACAGCAAATTTTATCTGAATCCGTTTTGTCGCTTAGTTTTGATTAGGAAACAAACATAGCAGCCTTATCACAAGCTTTCACATTTATAATATTATATGGTTCATAGACCTATTCGTGGTGCCTACCCCGGCTTTGGGCATTTTCAATTTTTTCAGTCAATTCAATAACAACTTGTTTAAAGTCTATAGTTAATACAATTCTTTGTCTATGGTCCGTTTTGATTAGTGACATTTGTGGTGCGTTGTAACCATCGACTACATGTTGTAACCTCTAGATTGTTTTGCCCACAACCAATAATTTTCCATTTTATCTATCCATCCATCCATACTTAAATATGTGAAAGTGTGTTTGTTTGTCCGTCTTTCACGTCAAAACGGAGCAACGGATTGGTCTGATTTTTTTATGTGGATATAGTTGAAGGGCTGGAGAATGACATAGGCTACTTTTTGACTCGTTCTACTCCCCACCCCCCTAAAATATAGGGTGAAAGTTTGTATGGAGCATTCCGCAATTTTCAATGCAGAAAGTTCAAACTTGATATGTGAACACTTTGTAGCTAACAAATAATACGTGCATCATTTTTTTTTTTGATATCTGCCCCCATATCCTTAAAAGAGGGGGTGAAATTTTGTATTGGACTTTCCGCAGTGTTCAAGGAAGCTTAAAATTGATATGCGAACTGTTTGTTACTAAAGAAAAATATGTTTAACATTTCTTTTTTGGAAATCCCTATAAGAGAAACCCCTAAAAGAGAGGGTGATAGTTCGTACGGGACTTTCTTTAGTTTTCAAGGTAAATAGCTGAAAATTGGTATACAGACTCTTTGTTTTAAACAAAAAACACTTGCATTAAGATTTTTTTTTAAATCTTCCCCCAACCCCCTAAAAATGAGAAGGCAAATTTGTAAGGGACTTTTCAATATAAACCGTTCACTATTTCACTTTCAAAACTTTCGTGAGTTGTACTACACATTATTACAACAACGGCAATGCGAGCAGGGTAGCGCGCGCGTTATGGTCCACTCACCCTGAAGAAGATTCTCTAGATGAATCGAAACATTGTCGGTGTCCTCACTGACAATTTATCATTTACGTGAGTAATTTCCCGTTGTTGTAATAATATAAACCGTTCATTTGAAAATTAAAATGTTGTTAAAGTGCCCACAACAAGCGCTCTTGCCCTACACGTCTACCCATTAATTATATCATCACGGTTATTATTTCCAAAAGAGTAAGCATATCACTTTCCAAAAATGATATAACAGAAGAGAACTACCTACCCACTTTAGTAAAAATGTTTTGCGTACCACGCACGACTGATTAGAGAACTATGGCGATTCATCTCTGTGCTAAATCTACTGGGCTCGTGTTCACCAACCCATTAACCAACGTTTACTTCAACGATCATCCGTCTGTCCGTCTGTCCGTCTGTCCGTCTGTCCGTCTGTCAAGGGTTACAAACAAACCTATCGTCTATAAGAGGAAAGATTTGATTGTTTGTTTATTTGCATTGAATAGGCTCCGAAACTACTGGCCGAAACGTCGGGAAAGTAAATTAAAGGTAATTACGTGATAAAGACCCGTGTCAAAATCTATAGTTGCATTATCTCTGAGTAAAATAGGCTAAATTTATTACTACAAAAATAGGGATCCCTACTAAAACTTTAATAATGTAACCCAAGGTGTAAAAATTTACAAAAAATCATTAGTACAGGTACTAATATATAATAGGTGCGTGTATGTATGTGTATGTGTATGTGTATGTGTATGTGTATGTGTATGTGTATGTGTATGTGTATGTGTATGTGTATGTGTATGTGTATGTGTATGTGTATGTGTATGTGTATGTGTATGTGTATGTGTATGTGTATGTGTATGTGTATGTGTATGTGTATGTGTATGTGTATGTGTATGTGTATGTGTATGTGTATGTGTATGTGTATGTGTATGTGTATGTGTATGTGTATGTGTATGTGTATGTGTATGTGTATGTGTATGTGTATGTGTATGTGTATGTGTATGTGTATGTGTATGTGTATGTGTATGTGTATGTGTATGTGTATGTGTATGTGTATGTGTATGTGTATGTGTATGTGTATGTGTATGTGTATGTGTATGTGTATGTGTATGTGTATGTGTATGTGTATGTGTATGTGTATGTGTATGTGTATGTATGTGTGCGGTACTAATATATACCCGTGCGAAACCCCGGGCGGGGCGGCCTGCTAGTATAACCTACCTATAAGAAAGAAGATACCTAGATGAGACGAATTTTGCAATCATTTTACTCATAACTGTGAGCTTGAAATCAATCTTCTGTGGATAAATGCTCATGCAGATAATTTCAAAATTTCATGTCCTCTTTGTCATTCAAAAGTGCTTCAGGTGAGTAGGTAAGGTCTACTCGGAAACTGAAAACGAAACGTGTCAATATTCGTTTTAAAATAACATCGTTTCGACAATAGTTTGAACGATGGAATAAAATAGATAGAATCACGACTGTAATCCCCAAGTACGGTAAACATCCTCTCAGATCTCCAGACGCTTAGATCCTTTGAAGATGTCTAGTGGTAGTCAGAGGCACGTCCAAACATTATATTTGGCACATGCCCACATTTTGCAGTAGCTAGCATTCCATACGTGACAGGTTGCAAGCCCATCGCCACTTATAAGAACTCTAACTGGTTTCATCATTCACCGTTGTAAGCACGTGTTTTTGATGCGTATATAAATTTTAGAACGGAAAAAACCATTGATGCACGCCGGGTTTCGAACCCACGACCTTCATATTGAAAGTCGAGGTAGGTTAGGTACATCCCACTCGGCCAACACGGAATATATAAACAAATTCCGCCAATTTGTTGCTAATATATATCTTCGTTCGTATTTTTACTACTATTGAAATACTTGGAAATGGAATGCTAACTACTGCAAAGTGTAGTCATGAGCCAAATATAGTGTTTGCCTCAGACTACCCCCTCTAGACATGTTCAAAGGATCTAAGCGCCTGGAGATCTGAGAGGATGTCTACCGTACTTGGGATCACAGTCGTGATTATTATTATTTTTATTTTATTTTATAACTAGCTGACCCGTGCCCGCTTCGCTGTGCGTAAGACATTTCTAATACCATCGTGGACTTTTTTGTAAACGTTTTTAAGGTATACAATACTGTAGTACATTATTTTGATATATCTCGTGGGGTTCAGCCAGCATTTGCAATGTAAGCGCAAAAAAATGTGTTTATTTACGACATCACATTAGAAACCTCTAAAATTATCAGTGTTTCTCTACTATATTACGCATGTATTATACATATAAAACTTCCTCTTGAATCACTCTATTTATAAAAAAAACCGCATCAAAATCCGTTGTGTAGTTTTAAAGATATAAGCAAACATACATACATACATATTACATATTACATACAGACGCGGGAAGCGGAAAGCGACTTTGCTTTATACTATGTAGTGATCATTCATTACCTTCCAGATGTCTTCACAATGGTGTTTCATTTTATTCCTGCTTCTGATTGGCGCTCTGTGCTCCGCACAAGTTACATGTTCACGAAAGAGTTCTAAAAAAGACTGTGTAATCTACTGGCCATATTATTGGCCATATTACTGGCCATATTCCTCGGGTAAGGAGAACAAATCGGAAGAGGAAAAGGAACCGGAAAAGAAAAAGGATTCTTCGGCGTCAGAAGAAACCGTCTGGGCTTATCCCTATTATTATCCTTATTATTATTACCCGTACACTTACTATTATTCCTACCCTACGTATGCTTATGGATAACTAGCGGTTTTACCCGCGTTTACCCTTTGGGAATTTTCTTTTTATTTTCAATACATAAAAACATTCTCCGGATTCAAAAACACATTAAAATAAAAAAAATCCATCAGCATTTTTGTGTTTTATACAGGGTTCCTTTCCTGGTTATTCGACCTAATTACTACAAAGAGGTTGTAGGGGAAAATGAGACCATTGAATGATGTTATTTAACTAAGAGATTATGTTGACACAAAATAAATGACTCTATTCTTAATAAATAAATAAATATTAGATAATATAGACATTCCACACAGCGCCATCTAGCTCCAAACTGAGCAAAGCTTGTACTATGGGAACTAAATAACTGATAGAATATATATATATATTTTTTTTTTGTAAATACATACACAAGACACATAACACCCAGACAGAACAAACATCTATATTCATCAAACAAATGTTTATCCTGGGTGGGAATCGAACTCACCACCTACATCGCAGAAGGCAGAGTTACTACCAACTGAGCTATGAGGCCAGTCAATATCAGTCTAAAATAAAAAAGAAAAAATATTAATGACCAACATATATTTTGCCGAAGCAGCCGTCAACAAGGTATATTATGTACATCAAGAATATATATGAATTATATACATAAATTAGGTACCTATAGGTACTTAGCACCTCCGATGATGTTAACCGGTCGCCCTTTGTACTTCTTTGAAATGTCACCTTCAATCTAAAACAAATAAAATAAATAAATAAAAAAAATATTGTTGGACATTTCACACAGCGCTATGTAGCCCCAAACTAAGCAAAGCTTGTACTCTGGGAACCAGATAACTGATAGAATCCTTATATACTTTTTTTTGTATATACTGATTATACATACATTACAAGATAACCCGGCGAACTTCGTACAGCTTTAAGATTAATAAAAAGTTATGTTTAGTTCTTGTTCCCGTTCCCGTTAAAAAGTATATGTCCGTCTCCTGGTTCTAAGCTACCTCGCCACCAATTTTCAGCCAAATCGGTTCAGCCATAAATATAGATAACACCCGGGCAAAAAACAAACACCTATGTTCATCACACAAATGTTTATCCTGGGAGAGAATCGAACCCACAACCTACAGCGCAGAAAGCAGTTATTAATAACTCTGTTTAGCGAACCCTACTCACACTTGGCCGATTATTCCTTATTCTAAAGGCTAGACTTACACTAAGTTGCAGTTCCCGCGTAGCAGTTGTCAGTTTATTAAGGGCGGGTCTCAGCTCAGAGGCACGTGCGATGGCCGCGTCTCTCTGGTCGCGCGCGCGACTCGCTAGTCGCGCTAACTTGTCGCACAGGCCAAGTTTCTGCTTTAGCTGTCCTGTTAGGACGTCTACGTATCTGTCAAAGAAATAATTAAAGATATGAATATGAAAAGAAATCCTTATCTCAATTTATCTCATGCCCACATTTTGCAGTAGTTAACATTCCATACGTGACAGGTTGCAAGCCTATCGCCGCTTATAAGAACACTAACTGATTTCCTTACGATGTTTTCCTTCACCGTTGTAAGCACGTGTTTTTGATACGCGTATAAATTTTCGAACAGAAAAGTCCATTGATGCACGCCGAACCGACGACCTTCAGATTGAATGTCGAGGTACATCCCACTCGACCAACACGGATCTCAATATTATTAAATTCAAATTAAAAAATAATTTATTTCAATAAAATCAGAAAGATCACTTTGAAACGTCTTAGGAACTAGGTGATGCTACGCCGATTCCACGCGACCAAGCCTAGAAGAATCAGATAACAAACACGGCTTGGGATCTACCTTTTTTTAGGGTTCCATACCCAAAGGGTAAAATCGGAACCCTATTACTAAGACTTCGCTGTCCGTCTGTCCGTCTGTCCGTCTGTCTGTCACAGGGCTGTATCTCATGAACCATGATAGCTAGACAGTTGAAATTTTGAAACAGTTGAAGTTGAAAACAAATACTAAAAACAGAATAAAATAAATATTTAAGGGGGGCTCCCATACAACAAACTTGATTTTTGCATTCCAGCGCCATCTAGTTTCATTTGATGTTTCTACGTATTATAGGTACTTTTCGCGGTTTTCATGCGACCGCTCGGGGTTTGAGAGGTAAGATGAAAGAGGTTTGCGATTCCGCTGGCAGGTGGCGCTATTTTACCACTATCGGTAAAGTAAGTCGGTAAATAGGTGGTACTTCACATGATCGAATAAAAAGTTTGAAATTGAATTATTGAATTCATGTAGTTAGGTAAATAGGTACCTAGGTAGATATTATTAATTTCCAATTAATTTCGAGTTCGAATCCTGGCCGTGCATCAATGGATATTTCTGTTCGAAAAATGTACCTATATGCGCGTTACACGTGTTTATAACAGTGAAGGAAAACATCGTGAGGAAACCTGTTAGTATTCTTGAAAGCGGCGACGGGATTGCAACCTGTCACGTGTGGAATGCTAACTACGTAGTTAGGTAAATAGGTAGGTTACGAGATATAATGAATTATTTTTTATGTTTCTAGGATTCCGTATCTAAAGGGTAAAAAACGGGACTACTAAGACACCGCTGTCCGTCTGTCTGTTACCAGGCTGTATCTCGAGAACCGTGATAGCTAGACAGTTGAAATTTTCACAGATGATGTATTTCTCTAAAATCAGCATAAAATAAATATTTAAGTGAGACTCCCGTACAAAAAACGTGATTTTTTTGCCGTTTTGATAATAGTACGGAACCCTTCGTGCGCGAGTCCGACTCGCACTTGGCCGGTTTTTTAATGATCCTTTCCTTAAGACGCTGCCAGTCGACGATTATTTTTGTTCGAAACGAAAAAAGAAATACTTGTGAACAAGCCACATCTCCTATTTTATAATGTATAGTATATGTGAATAAAGATGTACCCATCTTTAATCACTTCGATAAATAATCCTACCGACCGCTGCAATGATGACAAACACACGTCCGCGCGTGGTCCGCCTTAGCTTTTCGAAAAAAATGATATAAATTATGGTTAATTACTTATCAAAAATCTATCCTAATAGAAATCTAGATCTACATATTACCTATCTTTAACAATAAATCACAAGTTGATTTTAAACGTAGGTATATAAAATATTTCAATCATAAATTCTAAAACGTATCATTTTGAAATAATATTTTTATCGTGAAAAGTTTCTGCTATTATGTTTTCAGCTTAATAGAAATCTAGGTAGGAACCTGAAGTAATATACTTATAAAAATAGGAGATGTGGCTTGTTCAGAAGTATTTCTTTTTTCGTTTCAAAAAAGAGCAATCAGCGACTGGCAGCCTCTTAATGCTATGTAGAGCTCCAGTGTGATGCCAATCGAACAAGGTGAATATATCAATATTATTAATAATAATTATTAGTAGTAGGATTTTTACCTGGGCGAGTGTTTGACGTTGTGCAGATGCACATACTGAGGCGCGGTGAGGCTGGTAGATGCTGACTGAACGCTGGCCAACATGCTGGCCAAGGCATTGCTGCTCTCGGTGGGCAGCTGCTGGAGTAGGGAGAAGCTGTGGCTCTCGTTCGAGAGATTCGTCTCGTATAGACGCATTTTCAAGAATGATTCCAGCTGTACAAGAAAGTTTCAAGTTAATTTGACAACAATATAGTTTTCTTAATTTATTAAAAGCCGCGCTGGCAAAATAAACAATAATTTTTTATTAAAAAACCCATAATTAAAATTATAAATTTTTCAACGCCAGTCACGTGACACAAAACGGTCAGGATGGTGGTAAATGGTGGTCGAATCGACGCTGACGTAGTATGCTTTATCTTCGCCTGCCTTGAAAAACTAGACGTTTATTTACTTGTTGACAAACATGTGACGTCACAGAAACTATTAACAGTTAACAGTCGCAATTATTTAATTTTTAATTTTTTTTTTAAAACTCTATATTTTAAGTTTTGCTCTTCATTAGAAATATATATAAGAAGTAGTACCTCCAGAAGCTGGTCAAGGAAGTGGTTCCTGGTGGTAGGGTTGTCCAGCAGAGTCAAAGCGTCTTTCCCCCTTGCCACTCCCCCCAACACTCCCTGTTCCTCCACCACTATGCCGGACTCCTCCAGCGATATGGTGGCTATGTCTGCTGATATGTCCTGAAAACGAACGGGTTAAAGAATGAAATTAAAAAACCGGCCAAGTGCGAGTCGGACTCGCGAACGAAGGGTTCCGTACCATTATATATAAAAACGGCAAATAAAACACGTTTGTTGTATGTGAGCCATCCTTATAATATTTATTTTATTCTGTTTTTAGTATTTGTTGTTATAGCAGCAACAGAAATACATCATCTGTAATAATTTCAACTGTCTAGCTGTTACGGTTCATGAGATACAGCCCTGTGACAGACAGACGGACAGCGAAGTCTTAGTAATAGGGTCCCTTTTGTACCCTTTGGGTACGGAACCCTAAAAATTAAATAGGATTAGTCTATAATTCCAAAGTACGCTAGACATCCTTTCAGACATCCAGGCGCTGATATCCTTGAAGATGTCTAAACGGAGTAGACAGAGGCACGTCAAAACATTACATTTGGCACAAACCCACATTTTGCAGTAGTTAGCATTCTACACGTGACAGGTTTGTGTCGTAACTGGTTTCCTCTCGATGTTTTCTTTCACTGTTTTAAGCATGTGTCAATACGTAAATGTTCCGTATAAACAAATCCAAGTTATAAATAATAAATAAATATTGGTGGACAATACACACAGCGCTATCTAGCCCCAAACTAAGCAAATCTTGTACTATGGAAACCAGATAACTGATAGAATACTTACAATATCTTCAGGCCCCGCACTGTCAATATTCCCCCAGTCAATTTCTCCAGCGTCGCCTTCACCAAAATCGATGGCGCCATCTGCTGCCGGCACGTCCAATGCCCCAAAGTCTATTTCTATGTTCTCTCCAAAATCTATCTGACAAAAACAAATGTTTTTAATACCCAACAGTTTTATACATAGTCCTGACTGAAGCTATTATATTCTTTTTCTTCTTTTTCCGCACAAGGCTATGCTCGCTCTTCGCGGATAAAAAGTATGTTTAAATCCAGGTAATATATGAATCATATAAAAGCAAAGCGTAAGCGTAAAACAGGGTGTGCACAGGCCGCACACCCTGTTTTTGGGTTCCGTACCTAGAAACGGGGTAAAGGTAAAAACGGGACCCTATTACTACGACTTCGCTGTCCGTCTGTCTGTCACATGGCTGTATCTCATGAACCGTGATAGCGAGATAGTTGTTTTTTTTACCGATGATGTATTTCTGTTGCTGCTATAACAACAAAATACTAAAAACAGAATAAAATAAAAATTTAAGAGGGACTCCCACACAACAAAAGTGTTTTTTTGTGAAAGTTTCAACTGTATAGCTATCACGGTTCATGAGATACAGCCCTGTGACAGACAGACGGACAGCGAAGCCTTAGTAATATGGTCCCGTTTTTACCCTTTGGATACGGAACCCTAAAAATGTGGTGTGCATAGGCTCTAATCCACTTTTTTTCAAACTGACTTTTTTATGATTATTTGATTGCAAACAACAGTATCAATTCATAAATTGTTAATATCACTAGATTTTATATACATTTGAATATAGTATTTTATGGTTGTGTGACATAAGTCATTATGGTAGGTAAATCAAAACCTTTACCACCACTGAGGACACCAATGTTATAGTCAGTCATAAAAACGTCAAAGTACGCCTCCATTTTCTCTTCTATCTATACATATAAAAATCAATGCCACTTTTCGTTGTAATTTTATAACTCAAGAACAGGCTCATCTATCCAAACCAAATGTTTAGGCTTTGTTCCGACTATTTAGTAGATGGTTTATGTGAAGTTTGCACAAAATCTGTAGACTTTTTATCCAGGTACCACCCATGCGAAGCCGGGGCGAGCAGCTAGTTAATATTTAAATTGGATATTTGTATTGGTACAAAAATATTACCTGATCCCCAGCGGCTTGATCTTCATCCTCCAACTCGATATGAATAGGATCCGGCTCGATACTCAACGGTGGCTCTCCATAACTCCACTCGTACACCGTAGTGTTGCCATGTTCCACCACATATTGCAGTAATGGCAACACTTGAGATGCTCTGTCGCCGAGGATGTAGTGAGCGAAAGCTGAGTATAACTCAATGGCTGGCAGTAGGGGCTTTAGGGATTTTCCGATCTGAAATTAAAATTCAAACTATGAATACCAAGTCGATCTTATCTAGTACAGTGGTCGTCAAAGTGAGACCCGCAGCCGGTATTTGTGCGGCCCGCAAGGAATGGGTTGCGACCCGGCAGTGACCCACATTCTCTTTTCTTCTTTCTCTTTCTTATCACTGATCTAATACCATAGATCAGTCTGTCAGTAGTGCATGACATGAAGACTTTGCTGTCCGTTTGTCTGTCTGTCTGTCTGTCTGTCGGTCCATCTGTCTGTCACAGGGCTGTATCTCATGAACCGTGATAGCTAGACAGTTGAAATTTTCACAGATTATTTATTTCTGTTGAGGCTATAACAACAAATACTAAAAACAGAATAAAATAAATATTTAAGGGGGCTTCCATACAACAAACGTGTTTTTTTACGTTGACTTGGCCGCTTTTTTAATGATCCTTTCCTACTCAGGTCTCATGAGAATTATTATTCTTTACCTTATCATACATTTCGGGTAGTTCCTGAAGCCTGTTCACCAGTTCTCTCTTAATCCTCTCTCCATGGATGCCGAGCTGCTTGCATTGAGACAAGAACTCGGACTTAGTCGATGACTCATTCTTCAGGTAGTCTGCTTGTTTCTTTTCACATTCCTGTAAACAAAAGTACTGAGTAAGTAATCTTACAGCAGGGAAAATGTCTAATATTGTCAGTGAAACTCAATTTCTAATACACAAGGAATCCAACAAATCAGATGCGGTTAAAATGCTCTATTTGGCAGGCCATATACGATCTGGTATATTGTATAGGGACTCCCTTTCCCGCATTTAGACTCCTATTTGGTCCGTTATGCATGACTATCTGGTATATGAAAGCTATAGACGCTATAAAATCAACTATTAACAGCTTTTACCCGCAACATACTATGTTAGATTCAGAAAATCGATTTTTGACAACTTTATCTTAAACATTTGAAATTCCAGAAAATCAAACGACAGTTTTGAGAAAAATAGTATCCTATGTGCATCCCAAGACTTTAAACTATCTTTAAATGAAAATTCATCACAGCCTAGCTGTTTGACCGTGACAATGTCACAGACAGACAGGCTTTGCATTATAATACTAACTGACCCGCAACAGACTTTGTCCTGTGTAAATTTCATTAATCGCTTAGAAAAAAGAATTTTCTTTTTTCCCTATAAACCTAGTCCTGATAAAATAAATTACAAATTTTGGTAGAATGCCTATCATTTGATAGTCAAATTGATGTCAAATTAGTATAGACAGTGTATTAAGGTTTTACTCACAACTTGCAACTGTTCTTCTTTAGCAATCTGTTTTTTGAGTCCGGGTATTTCGTAGCTCACGTTACGGACGAGCATCTGAGCTGCCTCGGCCAGGTACAGATTCTCTCTTTCATAGTTCTTCATAACATCCTGCCAGTCTTTCATACGCTGGGAACCATATCTGATAAACATTAACATTAGACTTGTATGTGAGGATGTTTGTTGCTTATGAATATTTATCGCAATATATACCCAAATCATCCCTATTGCGTTTTTTTATCATTTTGGGGATGTTTTTCGGATTAAAAGTAACCATATTATTTATTTGGATTTTTCATCTACATCTACAGCAATTTTCATCTTAATCCGTTTTGTCGTTTATGCGTAATTGAGGCATAAACATACAAACTTTTGCATTTATAATATTATTATGATGATAAAAAATGCTTTTATTATGAGTATTATGCCAGCTCTCACCTGCCAAATAGATTCTTTGTATCAGCCTCTGTCTCCTTGAGTATATCTATGATCTTGGAACAGTGGAAATAGTTGATGTAGCTGCCCGACAACAGAGCAGCAATACCGTCGTGGGCAGGCATGTCCTGTATAGCATTATTGATCTTCTCCCTCACAGCTATGATGTTCTTCTGCCATTCTTTATTCACGTGCCGACGGCTCACCAGCCAGTCCTGTAGCTTCCCAATGTTTATGTCAATTGGAATGTTACTTTCCTGAAATTTTTGAATTATGAATTACGATTAAATGCCTTTACATGATTATTTGGACATTATGCATTGTAAGTTTACATCAACTCTTACATCCATGATTCACGTTATTGTTGTGTATTACAGAAAAGTTTTATTCTGATTATTTAAATAATGTAAATGTTGAGTTCCAAATGTTCCAATCGTTCCTGTTTCTGTTTGTTGACGTAGTTTTAGTTACGTGTCAGAGTGTGTCTGTGTCAGTCAATTTGTCAGTGTCAATTTTTTTAGCGCTGATTATAAATGTTGCCACCAAAAGATTAAAAAAAACTACCACACAACTTGATCTCAATTTTATTATTGTATTGAAACCATTTAATTACATAATTTCGTATTTATTTGCAGCATACCTACAATGATTTATATACATTCCAGAATGGCATTCTCCTAAAAAAATATATATTGTTTTGGTACCTTGAACAGTGATCTTGGTTATTTGAAAAAGTTGCTTTTGTACGTTCAAAAGTACAAACTCAAAACATTTGTCAAAGTATATTATAAAATAAAAAATACTTCACAATGAAAGGAGTAAAATGAAATGTCAATGTTTTCATGGCAAAATTTAAAAGGAAATTAGTAAGTCCTAATTTGGAATTAATATTCTCCAAAGCAAATATTAACATCAACTTTTTTTGTTTTTAATTGTGTTGGCCAAGTACCTACTCGATTTTCAATCTGAAGATCTACTGTACGTGGGGATCACATTGGTAGGTATTGCTATTTTTTTAATTGAAATTTCAGGTAAGTATAACAATCACCTTGTAATACCACAGTGGTTTACTATTGCAACTAACTTTTACATACATGTAATATTACTCGTATCTAATTCAATACAAAATTCAATATACGTGATAAAGACCCGTGTCAAAATCTATAGTTATGTCTACTAATCACGATAGTTTGAAAAAAAAATGTACATGATATGAAATGACTTTATGATAGATTGGTAAGCATTAGAGTGCTGCAGTGGAGAATGCAAAATTAAAAAAATATAGGAATATGACTGTAATTCCCAACATACGGCAGACATACTCGCAGATCTCCAGGCGCTCAGATCCTTGAAAATGTCTAAAGGGGTTAGTCAGAGTTAACCCAAACATTATATTTGGCACGTACCCATATTTTGCAGTAATTAGCATTCCGCACGTGACAGGTTGCATGCCCGTCGCCGCTTACGCGTAATTACCTATATGAATATGATATATAATTTATCTATTGAGTCATGCGTGTGAACCTACTGACAATGACGTGATAACGAAATAAGTAAGTATCGACGTTTAGATAAAATGTTATCAACAACATAAACATGGCAAACAGTATATTGTAGCGCATTGTGTCAGCTTATCTTTCGCTCGGCATTTCGATAACTGGGCTTGTAGGTCTGTTCATTTATTGAGTGTAATTCGAAGATTTAAGAAGAAAATAATCAGTTTTAAAATATAAACAAGAGATTCGTAAAATAAGCTGGATCTGAAATGATGTAAATCCAGAATCATTATGGTTTATACCTACGGTAGGTAATCTACCTATGAATAACCTACCACAGTGAATAATGAATAACAACTTTTCAAACAGGTATGTTCCAATAGAATGCAAATGTAATTAATATTGATCCAAACTGAATTATTTAAAAAAAAATTAGAATAATTTACATCGGTAAAATATAGGTATCGATAATTACTCTCAAATTATAAAGAAAATTAATGTACCGCTAAAAAAAATAAAAACATAATAAATGACAAAATAATTTCATCGTTGCACTTTTTACTATGTTATAAATTAGTAAACTACCAATTACTAACTTTTTTTCTATACGGAATCCCTAAGTTGGGGTAAGAATAAGCAAGAATAAGAAAGGGCAAAGGCGTGCCGTGCATGTTTTTGTTTTTATGAACGACGAATACAATTATTCACGATAGACGGCTAAAGAATACAGTAGATATAATAAAATACTCGGCCTACATACGAGATAAGTTGGTTAAACACTTACAACACAACACGCATCGCATCTCGTACGAAACAGAAAGTCAACAAGTTTGAAAAGTTGCATACATTATTTTAGGTAAGTAGTCGTTAAATAATTAAATACCTATTATGCTTAGGTATCGTTACTTTTCTTCTAAGCTTAGCCTTATTACGAAGGTATCTTTAAATTACCAACCTAATTATTTACGTGCTCCCAGTAGGTAGGTACTTAGAGACTTTGAAAGTTTTGTAAAACTTTCTGCTTTCTACAAACAGATAAAGTTTTATGAAGATAAATAAATTATGATATTTATGAAATGTGATCAAATATATTTTCTAGCTACCCTAGTACCTCGGCAGGGTCAGACGAGGGTATAATATCAGTTGATTTGTCCAGGGATGTACTAGAAGACTCATTTGCAGAAATGTCTAATATCCCCATACCTCCAGATCTAATCATGTAAGTACCAGTAGTAGTAAGTATTTATCTTTAAACTTCTGCTCATACCAAAGTCAAAGGGTATTTTTTTTCAATAAAATCACAGGGATCACTTTGAAACATCTTATTAACTAGGTGAAGCTACGCCTGTTCCTTGGGACCAAGCCTAGAAGAATCAGGCAACTATTTAAATGATATATAATTAAATTAAAGCTGTTTGACTGTACTATGCATCTAGGGCTGCAATCCGTCCGGGTTTCCCGGATTTATCATAGTTAAGAGGGCGTCCGGGCAGGGTTTCATTTGTAGTCCGGGTTTAAAATTTGGCCACCCGCAACACAAGCACTGTGCCGGAATCTACTTTTCGATTAAAGGAGCCGTTTGTGAAATATTAAGCTTTAAATTGCACCCCCACCCGGGTATTTCACGTGTCTTGTCCTAGTTGCCAAGTTTTAGAGATGGCAGCCCTATATGCTTATCTAAACCTGGTTCCTGACCTTACTCTATGTATAAAGTATAGGTACCTAGGTTGACTGATCTGAAAATAGCCAGCGACACAAACTTGCTGTACTGTTAAGTAGCCACGTAAGTTTGAATTAGCTATTGGCCACTGATAAAC
Source organism: Hydriomena furcata (assembly GCA_912999785.1). Lineage (NCBI taxonomy): Eukaryota > Metazoa > Arthropoda > Insecta > Lepidoptera > Geometridae > Hydriomena > Hydriomena furcata. Next base: position 2,105,433 of record OU538831.1, on the reverse strand, counting down.
ATAGTTTATAGCCATTACATTGATCTATTTAAAGACTTTGAATAAAAAATGGAATGCAAACTTTTTGATTCAAAGCATAGAAGTTGGTAGGTTCTAATATCAATTTATGTTAAGGGGCCGTCGACGATTGCTCTTTTTCGAAACGAAAAAAGAAATACTTCTGAACAAGCCACTTTTCCTATTTTTATAAGTATATTACTTCAGGTTCCTACCTAGATTTCTATTAAGCTGAAAACATAATAGCAGAAACTATTCACGATAAAGATATTATTTCAAAATGATACGTTTTAGAATTTATGATCGAAATATTTTATATACCTACTATTAAAATCAACTTGTGATTTATTGTTAAAGATAGGTAATATGTAGATCTAGATTTCTATTAGAATAGATTTTTGATAAGTAATTATACATAATTTATTCGAAAAGCAAAGGCGGACCACGCGCCGACGTGTGTTTGTCGTCATTGCAGCGGTCGGTAGGATTATTTATCGAAGTGATTAAAGATGGGTACATCTTTATTCACATATACTATCACTACATAGTATAAAGCAAAGTCGCTTTCCGCTTCACGCTTCCTGCGTATGTATGTATGTATTTATGTATGTTTGCTTATATCTTTAAAACTACAAAACGAATTTTGATGCGGTTTTTTTTAATAGATAGAGTGATTCAGGAGAAAGGTTTATATGTATAATACATGCATAATATAGTAGAGAAACACTGATAATTTTAGAGGTTTCTAATGTGATGTCGTAAATAAACACATTTTTTTGTGCTTACATTGCAAATGCTGGCTGAACCCCACGAGATATATCAAAATAATGTACTACAGTATTGTACACCTTAAAAACGTCTACAAAAAAGTCCACGTTGGTATTAGAAATGTCTTACGCACGGCGAAGCGGGCACGGGTCAGCTAGTTAGTTATATGAGTTATAGAGAAACAATAGGACGGTAAGTAGGTACCTTGGTAAGATACACTATGAGCGCACGATCAGCATGCCTAGCAACCTCCAGATATTATTTTGATATATCTCGTGGGGTTCAACGAGATATATCAAAATAATGTACTAAAGTATTGTACACCTTAAAACGTCTACAAAAAAGTCCACGATGGTATTAGAAATGTCTTACGCACAGCGAAGCGGGCAAAGGTCAGCTAGTACATTATAAAATAGGAGATGTGGCTTGTTCAGAAGTATTTCTTTTTTCGTTTCGAACAAAAACAATCGTCGACTGGGAGCGCCTTAAGTTATTAATTACAAAGGTATGAAAACCTCTAGTCAAACTATACTTATAATTTTCAGATCTTCAGAGCTGAATCCTGACAGTGATGACTCTGCGAAGCTCACACTGGCGTATGAGAGGCTTTATGAAATACCTAAGACCATTGTAGACAGGTTTTCCGATCACATCAAGTATTTGGACATCAGTCATAATAAAATAACGTAAGTATTTTATTGAACTACTTAAATGGACAGAGAGAGTAGGAAGAAGGGGAGGGAGGCCTTAAGTGCAAGTCGGACTTGCGTACTGAGGGTTCCGTACAAAGTTTTTGTAGGTTTTTCTGTAATCTATAGAAAGAACTATTTTATCATTATTTTAAGCCATGTTTTTCTTTTAAGGTATGAAACCTTTAAAAATGAATCAAATACCTATTAACTAGCAACTCATTCAAGAACTCATTTAAACTCTATTATCTATCAAAGTCAGATGATAATCTAATTATATAATATATTGTAAAATTAATTCATGTTTTCCGAGTGTGTATTGATAAAGTAATATTAAATTATGACTGTATGTACGTATTCTCTTTGATAAAATTATGTTAGTTGGGTAGACATTGTAAGTTGTATAGGTACTTAAATAGGCTACCTAGTTATAGTTACCCTAATATTCTATACTAGAATACGTTTTTGCTGCGTTGATTGAGTGGCAGTTTAGGAGAATTCGTTTTTGTTATCAAATGATAAGCCATTCATATACCTACTATCTGTCTGATATGATATTGATAAAATATTTTTCTTTATTCAATATAAAAATAAATCTTTTTCTGTATCATGAATATCAGTCAGTTTTGTAGAGATTATTAAACTATTGCAAAACATTGATAAATTGGTATCTCAGCAGTAATAAGATAAAAATATATAAATAGAAATAAAATAAATGAATAGAATCACGACAGTAATCCCCAAGTACGGTAGAAATCCTCTCAGATCTCCAGGCACTCGGATCCTTGAAGATGTCTAAAGGGGTTAGTCAGAGGCTCGTCCAAACATATATAACCATTTGGCACATGCTCACATTTAGCAGTAGAACAATGTTAGTACTAATACCTAGATAGATCGCTTTGACAGGAAAGGAATAATCGTAAATTTGAGTAAGACAAAAGTAATGGTTTTTTAAAAGGTTGTATGTAATGACAGTGTGTAACATTATGATCAGTGGGATTGAGAATGAGTGGAACAAGTGAACGAGTTTGTGTACTTGGGGACTTTGTTTACGAAACATGGAAAGCATGGATGATATTGAGAGGAGAGTGAATGAGTGAATGAGGTCCTCACCTACATGTAAAGTGGGAACCAAAAAAAAAAATTTTATTTTACCACTTTGTCTACGTGATTAATAATGTATATTCATGCCAAATAACAGCTTTGTTACTAAAATGACTAAGAGTCTCTGAGCTAAGCTGCCAACAGACGGACACGGCGAAACTATAAGGGTTCCTTGTAGACTACAGAACCCTAAAAAAATTATTTTCCAACTTTATTGCAGAAACTTGGATACCCTGGTATTTTTCAAGCACCTGACCTCACTGATCGCAGACCACAACCCAATCACCGAGAACTGCATATTGCCCCCGCTGCCAAAACTAGAATTATTATGGTAAGAGATATATATTAGTACCTTCTATATTTTATTAATGAAAATCACAAGAGCATTTTGGCCTTCTGGAAGATGCTTTTACTTTCAATCCGAAAACAGTAGGTTCAAGACCGTTTAAATATATTTTCTATTTAAAAAAATTATATACCCAAAACGGTGAAGGTAAGTAATGAAACCAATTAGCAGCAATTTGCAGCTCAGTTGGTAGTAACTCTGCCTTCTGCGCTGTAGGTTGTGGGTTCAATTCCCACCCAGGATAAACATTTGTGTGATGAACATAGATGTTTGTTCTGTGTCTGGGTGTTAATATGTATAATTAGTATATATTTACAAAAAAAAGTGTATAAGTATTCTATCAATCTGGTTCCCAGTTTTGCTTAGTTTGGGGCTAGATAGCGCTGTGTGTAAAGTCCGCCAATATTTATTTATTTATTTCTTAACAAGCGGTGATGAGCTTGCTAGTTGCTACCAGTTACCAAAGACTAGTGACTGTTACAATAGAATGCTAACTGCCAAATTAATTGCTAAATCAGAAGGCAGGCATATTATAGGCATGTGCTAAATCTATTGTTTAGTTGTGGCTTTGACTAACCCCATACTAATTCCCATAATACAAGCTCTGCTTAGTTTTCGGCTAGATGGCGCTGTGTGAAATGTCCACTCATTTATATTTCAGGTTGAATCACTGCAAAATCTCATCTCTCTACCCATGGGTTGGCAAGTTGAAGGATTCTTGTCCCAACCTACAGTACCTCTGTCTTATGGGCAACCCAGCAGCACCCAGCTATTTCAACGGAGGCACTTTCTATGAATACCTACAATATAGGTGAGTATCTCTTCTTCTTCTAACTTAAGAGCTGTGCTCTTGTCGGTGTAATTGATGCAGCTCTCTCCATCTATTTCTCTCCAGTGCCGTCTCTTTAACTTCCTTATACGACACGACAGCTATTTTCTCCTTTATCTGGCTCATGTAGCTTATTCGTGGCCTTCCTCTTCCTCTCTTCCCTTCAACCTTCTCTTCCATTATAGTCTTTATAAAACTGTCGTGCCGTATAAGGTGGCCAACCATCTTCCCTCTTCTGTTCTCAATCGTTGTTAATAGGATCCTTTTTTCCTGTATTCTACGTAAAACCTCTATATTTGTAATTTTTTCTGTCCAGCTTATCCTTTCCATCCTTCTCCAGCACCACATTTCGAAAGCTTCTAGGATCTCCCTATCTCTCTGGGTCATTGTCCAGGTCTCACACCCATACAGCGCTATACTCCAAATATATGTTTTAATAAATTTCTTTTTGACATTTTTTGTTTTTTTTTTGTTATGTCAAAAAAGAGTATCTCTATCCTACTAATATTATAAATGCGAAAGTTTGTGAGTGAGTATGTGTGTGTGTGTGTGTGTGTGTGTGTGTGTGTGCGTGCGTGTGCGCGTGTGTGTGTGTGTGTGTGTGTGTGTGTGTGTGTTTGTTACTCTTTCACGCAAAAACAACTGAACGGATTAAAATGAAACTTTACCGTAATATAGCTTATACATCACAATAACACATAGGCTACTTTTATCCAGGTACCACCGTGCGAATCCGGGGCGAGCAGCTAGTAATATTATAAATGCGATAGTTTGTGAGGATGTTTGTATGTTTGATAGTCAATCGGGCTTAAAGGACAAAAAGGATTAAGATAAACTTGCTGCTTTTGTAGATATTAAATCAGAATAAAAATAGGGGTAGGTACTTATAATCCGAAAAACAACCTCTAAATGATAAGAAAACGCAAAAAGGATGATTTTGGTTTAGATGTATGGTGTGCAAAAAATCTGACATGTTGACTTCAGTCGTCATAGCAACGTGCGTGCGTGTCCCGTCCGGGCCCGTCTACAACAATAGCACATTAAAAGTAGAAAACTATGACATTTGTAGTAGTATAAATACTGTGTCGCATACATCAACGCCCTCCTCCGAAGGTATTAAGGAAAGGATCATTAAAAAAACCGGCCAAGTGCGAGTCGGACTCGCGCACGAAGGGTTCCGTACCATTATCTATAAAAACGGAAAAAAAACATGTTTGTTGTATGGGAGCCCCCCTTAAATATTTATTTTATTCTGTTTTTAGTATTTGTTGTTAGAGCAGCAACAGAAATACATGATCTGTGAAAATTTCAACTGTCTAGCTATCACGGTTCATGAGATACAGCCCTGTGACAGACAGACGGACGGACGGACGGACAGACAGACAGACAGACAGACAGACAGACGGACAGCGAAGTCTTAGTAATAGGGTTCCGATTTTACCCTTTGGGTACGGAACCCTAAAAAAGGCAGACCGCCGTGTTTGTTACCTGATTCTTCTAGGCTTGGTCGCGTGGAATCGGCGTAGCTTCACCTAGTTCCTAAGAGTTCCTAGTTTCAAAGTGATCCTTGTGATTTTATTGAAATAAATGATTTTTTAATTTGAATTTGTAGGGCTGCGTGCCCTACAAATTACAGCACAGCACAGCTACTAACCAAAGGCTCCGGCCGGCGGCCCCGCCCGGACACGGCCCGGTCTAATATAAATCATCCCTTATACGAATTAAATTACTAATAAGGATTTTTATTAGGTTTGATCTTGCTATCATATTTATGTAGATAATATTAATTAAGCTAATAAGGCCAGAGGTTAGTACTAAACAGTATCATACTCGTAATACATAAATAGGCACGCTATCTTTATTATTGGGGCCACACTTAAACTCGTGATAAACTACGCTTCAGTTAAATCGATTTATTCTGAACAAGCTTTTAACAGCGACTTCGTTCGCATAGATTCAGGAAATCTATTGTTGCTCCTTTATCGTAATAAAGGGTGTCCCAACAAGAACGCAATTTTTAAATCTGGCAACATTCGAAGTGTCATTGTTTGACATTTGAACAATTGTTATTGTTTGCTAGTAGAAGGTACGAGGTTAGTAAAAATGGAGCGCTACACGAATGAACAACGCATTCTCATTGTGAAATTGTCAAAATAAAAAAAATTGTTGTGAAATTGTCAAAAAAAACAGTCAATGGTGTTCGGTATCGTGAAATGATAACCAGTTTTTTCTTGCCTAGAATTGAAGAAATGAATGTGGAGGGCATGTGGTTCCAACAAGACGGCGCTACATGTCATACAGCCAGAGAAACAATTCAATTGCTGCATCAGTCATTTCCCGGTCGTGTTATTTCGCGTTTTGGAGATCAGAATTGGCCGCCTAGATCGTGCGATTTAACACCATTAGATTTTTTTCTTTGGGGTTTTTTGAAGTCGATGGTTTACGCGAATAAGCCGACGACGACTCAAGCCTTAAAAGAGGAAATTGGACGCTGCATTAATGAAATACCGCAGCATTTATGCAAAACGGTCATTGAAAATTTCATTAAAAGATCGCGTGCATGCCAGCAAAGCCGCGGCGGCCATCTGCACGATATATTGTTCCATACATAACCTCATTCTGTCTACTTTACGATATAATAAAGTTTCACGACTTTTTTTTAAATATCTGTTTTATTTAAAATTTAAAAATTGCGCTCTTGTTGGGACACCCTTTACATTGAAATTCCTGAAAATCTAAACAAAACTTTGAGAAAAAAAAATAGTCTGGAATCCTGGTTCGCACTGGTGTACCTACCTTATAAAAAATATTGGCAAATTTTTGACACCTTATGTTACATTATAAAAAATTATGAGGGGATCTCTAATTTGTTTAAATTGCACTTCTGACTACCCCGGAAACAACTGGGCCTAAAAAATTTAAAAAAATCTTAACCTAGGTAGATTACAAGAAAACCTATTACTTAAGAAGATTGTTCGGTTTTTTTTTCACTTTAACTAATAAAGTTTATGTCATCACTATTTCAGACTCTTCGTGATATCCCAATTTCCTTCTCTCAACCACCTCGACGACCGGCGGGTGACAGAAGACCAGCGCACCGAAGCGCAGCGTCTATACAAGCGCCCTCTCGTGGAGCGCCTCGTGAGCCCCGGGGGCGGAGGCCTATCGCAGCTGCTGCACGGCTCCGTCACTTGGAGCACCCTGCAGAACAAGCTGACGCACTTGTGGGGGAAAGATAAGGATGCGAGTGGACGCAATCTTCTGATTTAAGGTGATTCTTCAAATTTAAAGGTAAAGAGTTCTACTCTACAAACCGATACTAAACGGTATATCGTAACATTTGTTACGTTTTGAAATTCAAATTCTCGTATGTTTTTAGTGATTGTTTAATAATAATAATAATAAACTTTATTTATTTCACTCACAAGATATAAAAATTGTCTAAATTCATGACGGTCGTTTCATCGTTCTAACTGTAGTCGAAGAGTTTTCCTGTACTTTAGCACGATTATTGTTAAAGATATATCGTTTATCGGTTGCCGAGTAGACGCCCGGTCTATCAAGGTTTAATTGGAAAAGTAAATAGCGACTTGGTATGGACAATAAAAATAAAGAGGCAAATATATGACAAAAAAAATAAATGATAAAATACAACTTTTTAATGTAAATCGAACTATACCAAATCTGTTTAAGGCATCGTCGAGTATACATTCTGGAACGATAATATTGTAGTGTTCAGTCGGCAGCTAACCGACGAACCCTCGTAATCAAGAACGACACTATGAGAACACGCACCCACAGTGGACGAAAACTTTTTTCATAAAAATCACTTTATGTGTTGTGCGACACTGCATAGTGTGACTAGAGGCACATTGTCGTGTGCCTCTAGCCAAAGTTGAGCTCTAAAGGCACACGGTAGTCTGCGCCATAGTGCCGCTCAACACATAAAGTGATTTTTATGAAAAAAGATTTCGTCCACTGTGGGTGCGTGTTCTCATAGTGTCGATCTTGAATACGAGGGGAAGAGAAAGTCATAGAATTAAAACTATCGTGGTTGTTAATCATTTTAAATAGAAATACAGTTAATTATCACGTTTTTTCTTGTATTGATGACGTTTCGAAACAATTCAGATGCTCGTCATCATGAGCATCATCCTCGTCATTCACCTTTGTACCAGTGTTATTTTTTATTTGTCCTAATAAATTTTTACTTTACTTTACTTGAGTAGACAAAAAAAAAGCGTGGTAGTTAGTCGTATTTCTATTTAGAACAGAAAGTCGTTTATGATTATTTTATTAATTTAATTATTTGATAAGTAAATATATTATTATATAGGATGTACTTATTAGAAATTTAGAATTACCACATTTACCATAATAATATGCCACGATAAAGGCCGAAAATGCACTGAAATCAAAGTGAAAAAAGTTTTTTTTCATTACCTCGGCGTATAGGAAAATTACCAAAAATAAGGTTTTTTTTGTTAAATATTTTTAACCGACGAAAAAAACGGAGGAGGTTCTCAATTCGACACGTATTTTTTTAATGTTAAATTTATAATAATATTTTGATAATTTTTATTTTAATGGATAGGGTGGGTATACCGACTCCGAAGATGGTCCATTTTTTAATTGCTTAAAACATTTTTGACGGTTTTCTTATTAGTTTTCTAAACGTAATTTTATATACCATACACTTATAATAAGTACCTACAATTACCTAGATATTAAGTCCCAATTTTAATATTGTAGTTATAATGTTTAAGAGGGACCAGTGCTAGACATATAAAACTTATATTTATTCAAACGTATAAATAAGTTAAATTCTAATATTTTTTACATCACAAAAATATATTAAAAATCTATATTTACAAGAGTGTTTCAGTCATGAATATTACCAAAATCATAATTATAAGTAAGTGCGTTTAAAAATGACGAACGACAGTTTATATTAATCAGATCTTAATAGGGCTACCAGTAATATGATTTCGTTCAAAAACTCATACCTTAAGTATGAGATCACTCCTTTGAAAATTACCTAAAACGCAAGTCTAAGACATCGCATTTAAAAGTGACGAATGACAGTTTGGTGATCCTAATCAGATCCTGATATATCTAAAAACAGGTACATTTCGTTCAAAAACTATAAAAAACTCATCTATGATACCAAGACTCCACTTACGATCCTGACATACCTCATATTTTGTGCTTAAATATTATTTTCTTCATAATTACTATGTTTATTTATAGTGTTGTTTCAAAATGGCCGACAAAACTCCTTAATTATATAAGAGAAGGCCATTATAAGAGTTACACACATACATGAAATCACACCTGTTTCTCAGAGGGGTAGTTAGAGACCACGGCTTTCCACTTGAGAATCATCACATTCCTTATGCACGCTCGTTAGAGTACTCTCCTGGTATTTTCCCAAAACGTCACCAATTTCCAAGAAAATAGACCGAGGTCTTCCTCTTCCAACGCTTCCATTCACACTCACACAAGAGTTGCTGTTCAAAATGCTTTATAGATCAAGCAAATCGAGTCCAGGCTTCTTCCAAGCGGTCAGGTCCACGTATGGTATATTATTGTAGTCATCACACTTGTATTTAATGTTGTATGGTGACTCCTGCTCAAACGCTCGCTTCTGTACGTTTTGCACGTTGCTATTGTCACAGATGAGACGCGCCATAGACGCTTTCTTTATCTGGTTCAGTTGCTCTGGAAGAACAAAATAAATAGGACACGACTGTAATCCCCAAGTACGGTAGACAAATCCTCTCGGGTCTCCAAAGGGGTTAGAGGCACGTCCAAAAATACATTTGGCACATACCCGCATTTTGCAGTAGTTAACATTCTACACGTGACAGTTTGCAAGCACGACGCCGCTTACAAGAATACTAACTGGTTTCCTCATGTTTTCCTTCACCTTTATAAGCACGTGTTTTTTTGAACAGAAATCCATTGATGCACGGCCGGCATTCGAACCCATGACCTTCGGATTGAAAGTCGAGGTAACTCCCACTCGGCCAACACGGCTTAGTTAACAAAATAGTATACATAATGGTGCCATTTCTGTTGGTAAACTCTAAACTTGACGGCATACATCTCCTTCTGTTAAGTATAGGGTAAAAGAGACATCTATATTTAAGAGAGTTGTTATATTTTTCGACGAGATAGTGGATAAACCCTTCTGTGACTTGCTAGTCGAGTAAGAAGAGAAATAATCACGACTGTAATCCTCTCGAATCTCCATTGAAGATGCTTAAGGAGGGTAGCCAGAGGCACGTCCTAACGCTGGTGCACATTTGGCAGATGCCCTTATTTTACAGTAATTAACATTCCATACTTTATAGGTATGAAGCTCATTGCCGCTAAAGGAAAAAGGTTAAATAGGTTGAATATAGAAAAGATTGGATTTAATAAACTTACCAGACGTAAATGAATGAGGCATTTCCCCATTATCATAGAAGAATCGATCCCCAACCCTGGTTCTGTAGAACTGCTCGGCCACTATGCAGTGGAAGGTGTGTCCGAGAATCGAACCCTGAACGTCTCTTTCCATAGAACCACCGACGAATAGGTCGATGTCGTCTACGCATTCATATAGTTGGGATAATGCGTTGATACGCTGAAATTCAATAAATAGGATCACGACTTTAATCCCCAAATACGGTAGACATCCTCTCAGATATCCATTCGCTTATATCCTTTGAAGATGTCATAGGCACTTCCAAACATTATATTTGGCACATGCCCACATTTGGCAGTAGTTAGCATTCCATACGTGACAGGTTGCAAGCCCATCGCAAGCATACATTTTGGTGGACATTATCACACAGGCATAGAGCCCCAAACTATGCAAAGCTGAAGAATTCTGATAGATTTCTCATATACTTTTTTTTTGTAAAATTTTTTAATTTTTTTTTGTACAACACAGAACAAACATCTTTATTCATTACACAAATGTATATCCCTGGTGGAAATCACACTCAACCTACAGCGCAGAGAGAGAGAGAGAGAGAGAGAGAGAGAGAGAGAGAGAGCTAGAGCTAGTAACTCTGCCTGAGTTACTACCAACTGAGCTGTAAGGCCAGTAATGATCACTGCATAGTCTACTATCTAATGAAGAAGGTATCAGAAACTGCTACTACTAAGGTACCACTTACCTAAACCCAGAATATTGAATCTAGAAACGTTACAACATTTTCCAAGTTTGTTAGTAACTGACGAAGTGCGGAATGACCGAACTTTGATTGCCTTTTGGTTGTAATTCGGTAAAATTGACGAGACGCATAATTTTAATCGTAGTATTGTAGTTCTGCCAAATAGAGTTGGTATGGGCTTTGGGAATGGATGAAAGCCGTGTTATATGGAAAGGCTTTGGTATTGTTAAATAGTATGTGATAGGAATAAACTTACATCTTGTGATATTTCTCCAGCCAAATCCTGAAATGACCTGGCTCTGGTCAGGCCACAGATTTCTCTAAAACAAAGATATTCGTTAAAACACGGTCGCCAAGCCGCCTTCTCAACTCGGTCGTTTTTAGGGTTCCCTACCCAAAAGGTATAAACGGGACTCTATTACTAAGACTTCGCTGTCTATCTGTCAAAGGGCTATAGATAATGGGTACGGAATCCTTCGTGCGCGAGACCGACTCGCACGTGGCCGGTTTTTTTTATTATTTTTCCTGAATATTCCTGAATATTTCTTTTGTGTCTTCTGTCTGTGTTTGTGTCATATAAAATGTCATACCTGTAGTCGTTGTAAGAAGCCAGACCATGATCCCTGCCCCTCTGTATATCCATCGCAATCAGGTCCATGCCCCACTTATTGTGAGACTTGAACAGAAGATTGGTGATCTCCCTCGTCATGTGAGGATCTGACTCGGTGGATGCTTGCGTGATGCTGCCGCGAAGCATGTCATCGAAGGAGTCTGATGTTGCTTCCAGAAGGCTAGGGTTGAAATAGTGGTCGCTGAGTCTGTGAACAGAGAAATAATGCTTCTTTTCTAACTCCTACAAAATGTGGGCATGAGCCAAATGCAATGTTTGGACGTGCCTCTAACTTACTATTAAGAGGCTGCCAGTCGCTGATTGCTCTTTTTCGAAACGAAAAAAGAAATACTTCTGAACAAGCCACATCTCCTATTTTTATAAGTATATTACTTCAGGTTCCTACCTAGATTTCTATTAAGCTGAAAACATAATAGCAGAAACTTTTCACGATAAAAATATTATTTCAAAATGATACGTTTTAGAATTTATGATCGAAATATTTTATATACCTACTATTAAAATCAACTAGTGATTTATTGTTAAAGATAGGTAATATGTAGATCTAGATTTCTATTAGGATAGATTTTAAGCTAAGGCGGACCACGCGCGGACGTGTGTTTGTCATCATTGCAGCGGTCGGTAGGATTATTTATCGAAGTGATTAAAGATGGGTACATCTTTATTAACATATACTATACATTATAAAATAGGAGATGTGGCTTGTTCACAAGTATTTCTTTTTTCGTTTCGAACAAAAATAATCGTCGACTGGCAGCGTCTTAAGGGGTAATACATTTTCAAGGATCTGAGCGCCTGGGGAACTGTATAGATGTCTACCGTACTTAGGGAGTGTGATCCAACATACCAACTTACCTGATCCAACTCTTACAGCTGTGATCCAATTTCGTTTTACAAGACTATCTCCGCTCCAGTACAGCTCTTAAATTATTTATCTACAAGTACAAGTAGTGATGAAAGCTGTCTTATATTTCTTGCTTTCTTTGCTCAGCTCGTTTGACAACTAGGAGCTTGCTTTAATTGCCACAGCTTGACTTTTAGGCTGGGTTTTAAGGTTATTTTTTTGAACCTAAGCTATAATGCAGGATGGTGAAAGAAACAGGCAGATTGACCAAAGTTTTGAAAGTGTGGTTCGGTCAGTTTCTTCTGAAAGATTGACCAAAGTTTTGAAAGTGTGGTGCGGTCCGTTTCTTCTGAAAGATTCTCATGATTCAAAGGTACTTACTTATGCAAATAAGCCGCATTATACCCAGCCGAACACTGCGCCGGCAGTTGCATCACGGAATCTGGGATGACGGAGTGCAGGAACCGGAAGGCAGCGGCTCCAAAGCTATTGATAATGCCAGGGTTCACCTCCTCGCTGTAGTCTCGGCTGTAGAGGCTGTTAGGGGAGATGCGGTAGTAGCGGAAATAGTTCTCACCTAGAATGATAATAATATCTTTATTTTGGGCAACAACAGTAATGTAAAATACAAAAACAGATAAAATACCTTACAGAATAGCATACATATTATAAGAACACAACTAAATTAACTAGGTTACTCGGAAAAGCTGGAGTTTTGCTTTTATAATAATTTGTTAAAGTAAGCTTCTTTCGAATGCCTCCATTCCATACCGATTGCTGATGACCTTGAATGAATTGGCCATGACCAATTGCTGTAGCGATTTCGATAGCATTTAGCTAAATAGTGAAACATATGCCGCGACTTTATGCAGTGTGATAGGGCACGAAGAACAATGAATAACTCATTAAAACATAATTTCTGTTTATCTTGCATTCAAACTTTGTCAAAACAGTTCGCAATGCCTACCGAAATTTAACGGCAGCCACTCCTGGTAAGTGATATGCTGCATCTCCGCCACCACTATCTTCCTGGTCTCCTGGTAGATTTTCTCGTCTGACCAAAGCGGGTTCAAAGAGCATAGAGTATCTGCTATGCGGTTATGTTCTCTTAGCATTAGTGTGTGGATCATTGCTAGTGTTGGCGTCTGGTTAATTCTGCCATCACCTAAAACAATCAGATTGTTTTTCCTATAAACTTGCATTATTTTCATCACAATTACTCTCTTATCCAACACAAAATTTGTTACATTTCATGGATTTTAAACTGTAATCGTACCAGCCAAATAGCAGGGTTCCGAAGAATTTCTCATATCGCAGACAGCCCACTTGTCGTCCACAGAGGGAAGGTAGCCCTTTTTCGAACAACCCTTCTTTGGATCCTGTCGCAATCTACCACCTTTTTTGGATCGGAGTTTTGACGCTAGGATCTTGTCGGAACCGTATATTTGAGAGCCGTCAAGGTAGCTTGTGACTGTGTTCATCTGAAAGAGTTATTTTGTAGATACTTCGGTTGCAAACAATACCAATATAAAGGAGCTACTGTATCAAGTATATCTTTAAACGAACTCTGTTGGCAAAGGATGTCATCAGATCAAATAATCAAGAGTCTTGTAATCAAATAACCTGTATCTTCTGACCAAAAATATCTAACGCTTATCTTGAAAAAACTTGAGCAACATAGAAATGATAAGATATCAAAAGCAAATGATTCTTACTCAAAAGAGATGAATAAGAAATCTAGTTCTGAGAGAGCTTTACGGCAATAAAAATTTCATTTGTACCTGTTCTGCATACCCCAAACTACAGTCATCTCTGGGAGTAGTGACACTCCTCACGAAGTTAAGGCATCGGATGCCATGGGGCTTATAGAACGGGTCATCATCAGGCACACAGATGGGAATGCACTTGTCGTTCATCAGCTCTGTTGGAAGGACGTCTTTGCCGTTGCCCATGCAGCATTGAATACCGCCTTCATCTGTTGAATTAAAACTCACTTCATATCTTCAAGTATTTTAATAATATTAATGCATTTATATTTCTAACGAGCATTTATGGCGTTATTACTGTAGAATTGATCCGGCGGACATATTTTTAATATAACTGGCATAACGTTTAGTGTAAAAAATATGACGGTAATTTGATTCTCCGGGTGGTCATTTTCAAAATTACCGCATGCCATTGGCTTCATCTGAGCCCCTATAGAAAATATAACTTAAAATTACTGCCAGCTAATAAACGTCTTACCAGTGACTTCCATTACTTGGAACACCATATCGTGAGTCACAAACTGTCCCCACTGCATGTTCATGTGTGTCATCACTTTGCTTGACGCTGGATGATCGTAGAACAAATGAGTGGACAAGACGCGAGCGTTGGGCAGTGGTCTACCGCTTTTCGCTATTGGCATTGTGTAGATACCTGAGAAATTGAAATATTAGCTGCTTTCGTTCAACGTATCAGTCGAACTTGACCCTGTGATTTATCTTCGTTTATTTGTTCCGCGTTAGACTTAGCCAGCGATACCCTGAAAGGACCGTTTGTCAGTGAAAGAATAATCATAGCCACAAGATTAATGAAATATTTATATCCTTATTTGGTTTTGGCGTGTCGCCTTAGGTACCTAAGCGACAGATAGGGAGGCCTATCGTGGGAAATCGACCTTCTTGCTCGCTCCCATACCTCACCCAAATCTTGACAAAGTCCAAAGTCCGTCTTCGTATTCCGGTGTTTCTAATCTTATCATCGCAATGAAACATGGCTATCATAGATCACTCAAACACCTGTTGCTTAGATACCACGTAAGGCGCGCCCGTTCCTGCATGATTAAGTCAATGACAAACAAAAAGATACCCTGAAGAATAAAGTCCTCTATTTATACTTTAAAGATATAAAAATAGACTCTGATTGTGGGGAGGTCTTCAGAGGCATTAAATATACTCTTAGATTGTCAAAGTAGTTTATTTCTTTAACAGTGTCATTCGTTTCTTCCTCTGATCATGTGACTACATTAACGCGATTATTTGCGTCTTCGTCTAACCCGTGACAAATCATATAGCTACACCTGTCTCTCGATGACATAGCCCAATAGACGCCTATAACTTCATTTCTTCAAACAAACAATTCTGTCAAACCGCTAAGGTGTACGGGTCAGAGGGAGCGGTAAAAAACAGATTCTGATTGGCCGGTTCAAAGTCACAGCCCGGGGCGCGTATTGAATCGCGTTAGAAGTCTTATAACAGCAGTATTAGCCTAATGTTTTGTGAGAAAGTGTTCGCCTTGCATGAAGAGTCTATAAGCTGTGCACATAATGCGAATGAATGCCCCAGCATTAATATTACCGTCTGCATATCTTGGCGATGCTATCCTCGTAAACGGGCCGGTCCGTCGACCCCACTCGGGTCTCTTCGGGTTGTTGCTCGTCCCGTCAGCTGTGCGGTACTTGCTGCATTTGTATGTGACGCTGACAGGCTGACAGTACCCTGGCTCGTGAAGCCTGATGACCTGGTGCTCGAGGAAAGCCAGGAATGTGTTTGGGGTAACGTTGCAACTGTCATGTTTAAATCAAAAGTTCAATTCAAAGTAAAAAGTGATAAATAATATTGGCGGACTTTACACAAAGCGCCATCTAGATACAAACTAAGCATAATTGTACTACGGGAACCAGATAACTACTTATTATACATATTAACACCCACAGAACAAACATCTATGTTCATCACACAAATGTTTATCCTGGATGGGAATAGAACCCACCTACATCGCAGAAGGCAGAGTTACTACCAACTGAGCTGCGTGGCCATTCAGTAAAATGATGAGAAAATCCAAATCCAAATAATATTATAAATGCGAAAGCTTGTGATAAGGCTGCCATGTTTGTTCATAATCAAAAATAAACGACAAAATGGATTAGGATGAAATTTGCTGTAGTATGTAGATAACAAATCTAAATAAATAAAGGGGGAACTTATAATCCGAAAAACAACCCTTAAATGATAAAAATCGCAAAAAGGATGGTTTTTGTATAGATGGCGTTGGTGTGCACAAAATCTGACATCACGCTATGACAAAGCAGTTTTGACTAATGAATGATACGCATTCTACCAAAATTCGTAATTTTTTTATCAGTACAAGGTTTGTTTGTAGGGAAAAAATGAAAAAATAAGTTGCCCTAAATTGCTTTTTCCTGTGCGATTATTAAAAATTGACAGGACAACGCCTGCCACGGGTCGCCTAGTCTTTATTATTAAGGGATCATAGCGAGGTGCACTAAATACTATCAGCACACTTGTTCCGTTTATAGGCCACACAAAATCAAAGACAACTAATGATGGGCACTAATAGGTATTGCGATGCATAGTCGTGTAAAATCAATACATTGCCGGCTTCAAACATTTCTCTGTGACATATCTAATGTATTAAGGCGCTCCCAGTCGACGATTGTTTTTGTTCGAAACGAAAAAATAAATACTTGTAAACAAGCCACATCTCCTATTTTATAATGTATATAGTATATGTGAATAAAGATGTACCCATCTTTAATCACTTCAATAAATAATCCTACCGACCGCTACAATGATGAATGACAAACACACGTCCGCGCGTAGTCCGCCTTAGCTTTTCGAATAAATTAATGATATAAATTTTGTATAATTACTTATCAAAAATCTATTCTAATAGAAT
The DNA here is from genome assembly GCA_912999785.1 of Hydriomena furcata. Taxonomy (NCBI): domain Eukaryota; kingdom Metazoa; phylum Arthropoda; class Insecta; order Lepidoptera; family Geometridae; genus Hydriomena; species Hydriomena furcata. Next base: position 2,088,379 of record OU538831.1, on the reverse strand, counting down.
TGTAGATCTACATATTACCTATCTTTAACAATAAATCACAAGTTGATTTTAATAGTAGGTATATAAAATATTTCGATCATAAATTCTAAAACGTATCATTTTGAAATAATATCTTTATCGTGAAAAGTTTCTGCTATTATGTTTTCAGCTTAATAGAAATCTAGGTAGGAACCTGAAGTAATATACTTATAAAAATAGGAGATTTGGCTTGTTCACAAGTATTTCTTTTTTCGTTTCGAAAAAGAGCAATCAGCGACTGGGAGCCTCTTAAGGCCTACCTACCTACTCGTCTTTCTATAAATACCTATGTTTAATTTTTTTCATTCAGTTGATATTTTCCAGATAATGCTGCCTGATTATTATGTAAGTAGGTAAATTTTATACTCCTTATTTGGGGAGGGACATAACTACTTCGAAAATATACTTATTGGTTATTTTATTAGCTTACAAAATAAAACCGGCCATGTGCGAGTCGAACTCGCTCACGAAGGGTTCCGTCCCATTATCTACAAAAAACGGCAAATAAACGCGTTTGTTGTATGGGATCCCACTTAAATATTTATTTTATTCTGTTTTTAGTATTTGTTGTTATAGCGGCAACAGAAATACATCATCTGTGAAAATTTCAACTGTCTAGCAAACACGGTTCATGAGATACATCCTTGTGACAGACGGACGGACAGACAGACGGACGAAGTCTTAGTAATAGAGTCACGTTCTTACCCTTTGGGTACGGAACCCTAAAAAACACGTAATAATAATATATGTTTTTTTTTGTTTTAGAGTTAATTAGACTGTAAAACTGTTTGTTTTCCTAATAAAATTGATTAAAATACCGAAAAGTAAAACTGAATATCCAGACCATGCACTTTGTGCTTCCAGGAGTGGTCTAAATAGGTACAATCGATAAGTCTATCATGATATAAGCTCAGCAGGGAATTAATTGCCTCTATTTACCAACATTATGTCGGTATTATAACCATTATGGTTATGATAACAGCTCTTGTATACCTATAGCTTAAACAGCAGTAGAACGGCGTTTAATTTGTTGGTGTACCTACTTTAGCTTTGCTATTTCATGATTAATGAGTAGGTATCTACATAACCTAGGTGTGGCTGGGAGTGGTTCATAAAATGATAAAATATTAGAATATAAAACTATAAAGGTAGGTTTCTTTATTTAGGTATATTTCTTTGGCATCACTCTATAATTATTTCTTGTCGCTTGAATTGAAGTTTAAATGTGCCAAATATAATGTTTGGACGTGCCTCTGACTACCCCCTTTAGACATCTTCAAGGATCTAAGCGCTTTGAGATGTATTATGCTCTGAGAATATGTCTATTGTCTACCGTACTTGTTGATTACAGTCGTGACCCTTTATATTTTATTTGTAATGACACAGTCTACAACAGCCCAGCTAGTTTATTTAGATAAACTTTACTATTGCTATACTAACTCACAACTCAGTTTGCAAGCAGTTTTTGCTTTAAATTCCGTAAGAACTTTTTAAAGTAAAAGTATGTACGCACCTGTTACAAAGTTTGATCTGCAGCAGTTTGGTTGCTGTCAGTATTTCCTGAGAAATATCACAAGCCTTCCTCACATCAGACGGTAAGTTCGACGAGAAGAAATGCAGCATCGCTGGTGTTGACGCTTCTAGACTGACGCCATTTTTAACCAGCTGATTGGCGCGCTTTTTCTTTGCGCGGGAAAGCTCGCGTCCGCATTTCAGGCACTCGGTGACAAGTTCGGTTGTTATCGGACCTTCTTCCTCTGTTATTGAGATTCAAAGTTTATTATTGAGACTTTTTGGTAAACCCTACTTATTTTTTTTTAATGCTTGCTTACGTCTTTTACAATACATATAAATACCTACTTAGTAAGTATTTACGTTTTAAGTTTGTGTACTTATCTAGATAATTCATTTTATAGAAATGGTACCCCTTCAAGTTCCCTGCTTCTGGTAGGTAGGTAGGTACTTGGTAATTTATTATTCGATTAGTGACGCCTGTCATCATTCAAATCACATGTTAACGTAAAGCTAACATCAATATTTTTCGTTAGTCATTATTATGTTTAGGTTAACTAACCTAAACTAAAGCTAACCAAACATCGAGGTCACTTCGATTCGATTTGATACGATTAGAGATTAGAATAAAGATTATTTTATGGTACATTCGAAGTCGATACGTAGATAAATAGGTAGGTACTTACCAATAGTATGAGTTTTAAATAAATCCTTTACTACTATCTTTGTACTTGTCAATAGCGGACACAAATCAGGTAGCAAGTCTTCCAAAAAATCCCATCCAGAAAAACAACAGCCGCTCACATTAGCCAACAACAAACACGTCAGCAATAATCCTATAAAGCCTACGAAATCACATAAAAACTTTTTCATATCCATTATTACTGGCACAAAAACATCCACATGCGATTTGGTCATAAAACAATAATCAATTATTTTTAATTTATCTAATGTCTTTTGATATTATTTATTTTTGGTGTAACTCCATTTAATAAATTAAAGAAGTCCTGGACTAAGGAGGTAGGTTCTTTTCAGAATAAATTAGAGCCAAGACTGAATCAAGTGCTATGTATGATAACTTAAAAAAAAACATCTAATCATGTCACGTTTGTTACGCTAAACCTGCTGTAACTACAGATCGAGAGGATAAAGCATGTTTCGATAATTTTGCAGTCCGTTACATAATTTGATTGAGTTACATGTTTATTTGTTGCGTAATTTAATGCATTGCATTTTTTTGAAGCAATGCAAACCAAAAAAAAATGTTATCAACTTTGTCATAGCATAAATCGATTTAAAATTTTGCCAAGGGTCAAGCTCAAAATTAAAGTTGCGATTTCGATTTCAGCAATTTTTATTTAATTAATAAAATAAAAAAATAAATAGGTGGTTAATTTTTATTATCAAAAATATCATTTCTATTAATACTTACCATTCAACCTATTTTCGAAGAGTAAAATTGGTTCTGTCTGTCTGTACTTAAATATCTGTTTATCACAGTATGGTACTTGTCATATACTAAGAATTATATTATGTAAACCTACTTTAATATGTATTGTAGGTACCTCTAGATGATTAAAGCTTTTGCTTAATGTAGTCACTATTTTCAATCGAACACTTTCAATCGAACAATTTCTCATTAGGTATATTATTTGGTAATTATACTATCACATAATAAAACTGTATAATTCAAGAAATATTATTGGCGATGAATGATTTATTTATTGCATTTTATACCTATCTTTATATGATTCGTGTTAGTACTTCTCAGTCCTCCTAAACTAAACAGAGACAGGTACTATATTGTGCATCATCGATACGACGAAGAATATTAGAAAAAATAAAGAACAAAAAATTATGTGCTAAAAGTAACCTGTCCGGTTACCTAAAATAACTTAACCGTTAAAAGTTCCAATTTAAGCTAAAATTTAGTTTTTTCACACGCACGAGTGTTCGAAAAACATGATCCCACAGCTTACTGCTAATGCCGAAAGCTGTAACAAAATAATAAAATAAAATAGAAAATACAAATCTATAGAGGGGAAATATAGGTATGTGGAGAAAATAAATTTAGACTGTGGCATCAAAAAGGCAGAAGTTTTACTTTAACCCCTTTTAAACAGAATCACGACTGTAATGAAGAACGGTAGACATACCTACCCTCAGATCTCCAATGTCTCAGATCCTTGTAGATGTATAGGTAAGTCACGTCCAAACATTTTTATTTTTTACTAGATTTTAGTTGCCAGTTATATCACCAGTTACCCACCTTTGTCATGGTTCACGAAGTGGTGATTCGAATGATATCTCTTCATCGCATAGAGATACGTTCCATCTTTGGGAGAGCCGTGGTGAACATAGAAGTGTATCATGTCGTATGTCAGGTACCCTAGAAAACATAGCAGCATGCACTAGAAATAAATAGGATCACGACTGTCTTTCCAAGTACGGTAGAAATTTTCTTAGATCTCCAAGCATTCAGATTCTTGAAGATGCCTGTGAGGAATAGTGAGATAAAAAATCCAAACAATAAATTTGGCCGTGACGACAGGTTGCAAGCCCATCGCTGCATATGTTTTTTGATTAATCCGGTCTTACTCCAGTTTATTATTTATATTGGGGCTATTTTGAAAAAACATGATATCATGTTATGATATTCATACAAATATTTATTGGTACCGAATGCCATAATACCTACGCTTTTTATGCTGTTTAGGCACCTATACGGTTATTCGCACCTCGTACACTCTATTACCTACCTACGCTTCCAATACAATACCTACGCTTTTGCGTAGGTATTGTATACGGCACCTATACCTACGCAAAAGCGTAGGTATAGGTGCATGAACAGTGAATAGTTACTATGAAAAGTATACAGATTAGGTATTCTACAACATTAGGTATATTGCATTCAATATCGCATGATAATCATGTTTTTACAAAATATCCCCTCGATCCGGTTTTAGCTCGATGCACTCTATGCTTACCAACTAGGCCTCCAACTACTTTGACCACAGGATACGACATCAGTGGCCGTAGAACAGTGTACAACACGCATGTAATCAGGAATGCTGGAACAGGCGGGAATACCTGACGGTAACTGTCAAACGGGACCTGCAATACAATTAATTACGATTAAAAAACTAAAAATAAAACTGACTGATGTGTGTGGAGGTTTGTTGGCCGTAAATGCCCTATTGTTTCTAAGGGTAGAGTTTATTCTCTTATGTGAGCTATGTAGTTAGGCTAGTTAACTTTTATGGTCTTCTTTATCAGTTCCATATCATCACTAAATTATACTTTCTGATTGCAAATGCTTGACTTGTTGCTGTAGGTACCTAAATAATAAAAGGCAAGAAGCACTTTAGAAGCGCTAACTTTTTAAATATTATATAGGTACCTAACTACAATGATGATTTCATCGTCAAAACTGAATTTTGATTAAAAAAAAATAGCATCTACCTAGTTTTTCAGGCCTGCTAGAGACTTAAATAACTGGATATTTTACCAGAACAGCATGGAAACCCTGGGTAGGTATATTTTTTAGTAAGTTTTGTACCTTGGGTAGGTAGTTAGGTACCTGGTACATTTTAAGTAGTTGCAAGGGAGCTACTATCTATTTACCTTATGATGAATGCCGTGTATGACGAAGTGGAGCTTCATCATGACCACCGAGGAGCCAGGGTCCAGATGGAACACCCAGCGATGGAGTGAGTATTCCAGCGCAGTCCATATAAGCACTCCCGCTGAGATATGGAACAGGAACTGCAGTGGCGTTAAGGGTGCTTCTTGGCAGGAGTCTGTAAAAATCACATGAGCTTTTAAAGATTACTTTTGGAAACCCTCGCAACTTCGATCACGTAACTAAAGTTATTTTTAAAAAGACTTCAACCTCCGCTGCACTCCCTTAGGGGTTAAATTTCGGGAATTCCTTATTTAGTGCACCCTTACACATCAAAAGGAATACATACACCCTCCAAATTTCATGTTTCTATACCATTGGTTTAGTCTGTGCGTTGATAGAACAGATGCAAGAATGCAGTTTTATAATCGTAAAGTTGTGTTGGCCGAGTTGGAGGTACTTCGACTTTCAATCCGAAGGTCGTGGGATTAAATTCCGGCCGTGCATAAAAAAATCGATCAGCATAATATACTTTACTGATTGCATGTAACTTACCAATAACATGTCTTACGAAGCATTAAGCCTGGAGAAGTTTACCTTCACAATCAACAGTTTTAGCATACTGCGTCACCCCAAGGTATCCAATAATAGGCAGCCAGAATAAAGGTACCAGATACCACGGAGTATAAGTCAATGCCTCCACCACGGGACTGGCGAAGAGTCGGCAATTCCTGTAGACCGCTGTGTTTACCCACTTTTCGTAATGGGGAGCTATTGTGCCAAGCTGGCTGAGGATCGGCTGGGACCAGTCCAGGCAACTCTGGAATTGAATATGGAATTACTAGCTCCAGTTTTTTCAAAGAGAATTGATGTCAGGAAAGCAGTCCGTTGTAAAACATAAGCCTAATCCTTTCGCAACATGTTGTGTCGAACCTTTATGTGAGAAAATGAGAAGAAAATGATGTTAGCTCTTGTTTCTAGTATTTAGTTCCATTTTTCGGGAGTAAAAAAGCAATTTTCATTTCAATTAATGAAACGAAAAAATATAGAATCATCATAAATTCTAGATAGTTCATTGTTTGTGTTTGTTTTTTTTTTACGTCTTTGTAGTTACTTCGTTGTAATTTTGTAGTAAAGAAAGCAGTACTACATAGGTGTAGGTATACGAAATCACAAACTATTGTAAAATATAAAAAGACGTGTGGCACTCAGAGACTGCCGCGGTAAAGCTATTGCATAACATTTATTATCAACTTATGTAATTATTTATTTATTTTATTTAAGCAGTATTTTTTTTTCTTCATTTTTCTTCAAATCTTTCTGACGCTGATAATATTATGCTCTTTGACGTTCATAATTTATTTTTCTTTTTAGCTCTTTTTTTAGCTCTTTATGCTTTTCTTCTCTATAAAAAGAAAATATCTAGGTATAAATATTTAGGTATTAATAGTGTAATTACACACCAAAACAATTATTCATTCAAAAAATTTGAACAAAAATAATATTAAGAGTTTGATCATCGAATTTCGCGCGATGTACCTACCTACATTTATTAGATACAAGCTGAAAGCTGACCCGGCGAGCTTCGTATCGCTTTAGAATTAACAAATGCTGTGTTAAGTTCCCGTTCCCGTTCCTGTTTTCCTGCTTTTCTCTTGAAATTTTTCCTGAATTTTCTTTGCTATAAACCTCACGGAGCCCGAGACCTTTCCAACGAATGCAAAACCGTGGAAATCGGTTCGTGCGTTCTGGAGTTATAGCGTCAGGAAGGAAAACCCGACTTATTTTTATATTATAGATAATATCATATATTATACTTTCTCTGCGCGGCATTAATGTGTATACATAAAAAAACCTATACCTAAAAAACCGGCCAAGTGCGAGTCGGACTCGCGCACGAAGGGTTCCGTACTATTATCAAAATGGCAAAAAATCACGTTTGTTGTACGGGAGTCCCACTTAAATATAAAAATAATTCATAATATCTCGTAACCTACCTATTTACCTAACTACGTAGTTAGCATTCCACACGTAACAGGTTGCAAGCCCGTGGCCGCTTTCAAGAATACTAACAGGTTTCCTCACGATGTTTTCTTTCACCGTTATAAACACGTGTAACGCGCATATACATTTTTCGAACAGAAATATCCATTGATGCACGGCCAGGATTTGAACAAGAAATTAATTTTAAATTAATAATATCTACCTAGGTACCTATTTACCTAACTAGGTACATGAATTCAATAATTCAATTTAAAACTTTTTAGTCGATCATGTAAAGTAGACATTATCAGTTTCTGGCATGTTTCGACAGGAATGTTTGCCCATGCCTCACAAAAAGCTTCATTAAGTTCATCTAAAGTTGTGGTACGATAAGTGGCTACTTTTTTCTTGATTTCGTGCCAAAGGTGCTCGATTGGGTTAAGGTCCGGGCTATTTGCTGGCCAATCTAGCACCGATACTGACTGACTGGTAAGAAACGACTTGACTGAACGGGCGGTATGTTTCGGGTCGTTATCATGCTGAAACGTCCATATAATAGGGAGATGCTCCTCAGCATAGGGAAGCATCGTTTCCTCCAATATTGCCTTGTATTGATGTTGGTCTAAGTTACCCTGAACTTTCCTCACAGGTCCCACTCCACGTCCAGAAAATGAACCCCACATTTTAATGTTTCCACCGCCATTCCACCATTGCCATTCGCCATTTCCACCTGCTTTTTTGTGAATCTTGGATTCATTTCCGCTTTTACTGGACGCCGTACGTATTGCTTTCCATCTGAAGAAATCAAATTAACCTTGGTCTCGTCAGAGAATAATACATGTTGCCATTGGGCGTAGGTCCAATGTCCATATTTACGTGCAAACGCCAAACGAGCATTTCTATGTTCTTTCTTCAACAACGGTACTTTGCGAGCCACTCTTCCGAACAACCCTGCTTCTACCAGACGTCGTCGAACGGTCCTCGCTGAGACACCAGCTCTTTCGTCTGTCCCAAACACTTCGTGTTTAATTAAAATAGAGCCTAGAAACGGATCTTTCTTAGCTAACCTGGTTATCATTCTATCTTCTTGCGGAGTTGTTTTTCTCGATCTTTTTGTTCTGGGCACATTTAAATCTGTGTTATTGCGTCTGACATGTTGCACTGCATTGTATACCATAGTTTTTGAACAATTTAAATGTTCTGCTATCCTTCGGTATGGCCAACCATGCTCGACAACAAACTTCATGATAATTTTTCGTAGTGTTGGATCGCAACTTTTATTTTGACCCATTTTTCTTCAAAATATTTTTCAAAACTTAAAATAAATATCGGGATTGCCGCCAAAACTACCACGAAACAATAAGAGAAGAAGTAAAAAAGTATTGAGATTCAAATTTTGAAAATAGAACGCAATATCTCAGTGTCCCTAATTAAATGGCCAGCCAGCATTATTTGAACAAATAGCACTACGATAATCTATCAGCTATACTGTAAAGAGGTTTAATGTTTAAGAAGTTGTTATTGTTTGTATAATCGGGCACATACATGACTAATTATACTTACATGTAAGAGATATGGAATATGGTTTAGATTAGACTCGTTGGAAAATAAAAAATAAATTCACAATTCGGTTTAACCAAAGAGTGTCCCTAATTAGTTGACCACGACTGTATATTAATAGATATACTATAGCAAAAAAGTGTCGTGACAACTTTTCGTGACAACTTTTCGTAAGAATTTTTTCCGTCTAGCCCCCTTTCACAACGCGCGATAAGGAACTTCGTTCCAAAACTTCGTTCCAATAAATTTAAACCTTTATCACATTATTATACTCGTACCTACTACGATAAAATGTTGTGCAACTGCTTCACTACATAGTATAAAGCAGTCGCTTTCCGCTTCCCGCGTCTGTATGTATGTCTGTATGTATGTTTGCTTATATCTTTAAAACTACATAACGGATTTTTATGCGGTTTTTTTTAATAGATAGAGTGATTCAGGAAGAAGGTTTATATGTATAATAACATGCTTAATATATTAGATAACCACTGATAATTTTAAGATTACAAATCAGCGCGACTTTTTTTTTTTTTTTTTTAAATGCTGTTAACGAGTACAAAGACATTCTGTAATATATTTTGGTATCAGCTTTGCACCCGTGCGAAGCCGGGGCGGGTCGCTAGTTTATTATATAATAAGTATTTTATTTTTTTACTTTTATGACATTATTGAGTAGATATAATAATAGGTAGGTACCTAAGTGTGCACCCAGGCCCCATGTGAACCATGATAGCGGACTTGTGTAGGAAACCCTACCTACCTAAGTTGCAAAAAAATATCGAATGCACAATCTGATAGATACTCAACTAGTAACTAGTAGGGTAGGTAACCTAATTTAAAATAGACATCAAGCCAGTTATTGATTAAGGGCCACGGCCACGGCCTCGACTTGGCCATGCTGCGCGCAATATTAAATGCTTGCTTTCTTATGCTTTCCTGGTATCTATACCATACCATTGTAGGTACTTCTACGAGTAATTAACCGACTTAGAAATAATAGCTAGGCAATTTATCCTTGGGTTAAGGCTTTATTGGGTTCTAAAGTCTAACAAGGAACCCCTGACTGTTTTATCGGGCTATTAGTGCTATCATGTTAAAATGCCTTCCTCATCTTGTAGAATAGAATTTTCAAAATATGAGGGATAAAAATGAGCACTTACTTTATGCTGTAGATGGGGGGTTAGCATGATCCGTTATCGTATCGACAACGTATCGTCCAAATGCCAAAACTGACACTTGTATTGTACTATACAAAAAGGGTCAGTTTTGATTTTTGGACGATACGTTGTCGATACAATAGTGGTTCGTGCTTGGGCCACGGGCCACTGAGCACCTTTTGATTTAGAGGGAATCTCTATCGTAATGGAGAACACAACTGGGTCAAAAAATTACTATCAAATACACCTAAAATAGGAGCGTAGATCATGTACATTACATGAGTTTTTATTTCACTTTAATACATGCAGTATTTCCGAAGTTATAACGACGAGAAGTTGAAGCCCTTTTTTGAATTTCTAAGATTACGCGCGCTTACACTATGACGTCACACCCCGGGACGACCGTGACCGCGATGCGGGTTGCGGCGCTTAGTTTTGTTTCGATCGTAATATCTTCTGAATGGAATGTCCGATTTGAGTAATTCGAAAAGTTTTCTATTGGTATTGAAACAGTTTTGAATATGAAATGATTTATTTGGATAAGGATTAATACGAAGGTATAGTTATCATGGTCTGATATTGGTCAGCTTTTTTATTAACTTTTAAAATGTAAAAAGTGGTTATAGTGACATAACTACCATAGTTGGATATAATAGTATCGCAATGTTTTTTGTAGATATTGATATGTTCTCTAATATTGTAGAACATTTTTTTATTCTACCTTTAATAGTTTCCGCAGCGTATAATGACAAGAACTTGAGACTTTAAATTATTAATGCGATGTTTCCGTGGAAAATCAATAGCTGTCCGAACTGCATAATTAGGGTTTATGTCGTTCAGTTGAAAGACGATAACCCACTTTACCCACAGCCTTCCGACCTGGGTTGCTGACGATTCGGACACTTTGTCCGAATTGATGATTATTTTAGAAATGTCTGTCGCCCAGCGAAGCGGGCACGGGTCAGCTAGTATTTAATATTTTCTTCACTGACAATTATTCGGACACCAATCGTTGCTGTCGGTACAAAAAGTCGTATATAAAAACGTTAGGTTTTCAGGAGACACAAAAAACTGATTATTATCTTATCTATGAAGTTTTTTACAATATTTAAATGTAAATAGCTTTAGTTTTATAGCTTACATACGTTTATTATACTCCTGCAAATCGATTTACTACACAAACAGCCAATATAAAAAATAGCAAAATTTTGACATACGACTTTTTGTACCGACAGCAACGCAATGTTTTGTATAGTCAGATCTACCTATCATATACACACACACCTCAAATATATGTAGGTTTTATTTTTGAAACTATCGTGATTAGTAGACATAACTATAGATTTTAACACGGGTGTTTATCACGTAATTACCTTTAATTTATTTCTGAAGACCAAGTGAGGGTAGTTTCGTCAACTGCCTCCGCTTCTCGATAGCACCGTAGCACCACGGTAGCACCGTGTTCTCCAGTCTGCCCGCGACCATGGCTATTGTAACCTAACCGAAACGTCGGGAAAATAAATTAAAGGTAATTACGTGATAAACACCCGTGTTAAAATCTATATAGATATGTAGGTAGGTACCTAGGTATTTACCGAATTAAATTATTTTGTTTATTGTGGCCATTTCAATAGTGTTATCTTGCCCCAAATTACTCATACAAAGCTGGTACCTACTATGTAACAAGATACTAACTGTTTTGTAACCACATACCTACCTACCAACATAAAACACTGATAAAACATCCAGATACAGGAGAAACATCTTTAAATTATCAGGCAAAAAAAATCTGGATGGGAAGGGAAGCGAACCCGCAAACTACAGCGCAGTTGGCAGAGCTACTACTTATCAACAGATCTGTTATTGTATATAGGTACTATCCGTCAAACTTCTTGGACAAACGACCTTGAATAGGTAGCGATGGCCAAGAAGTTTGACGGGTACTATACCTTCACCTACATACCTACTTACGTAGCAAATATCATTTCGTAATATTCTCTTTCGAAATACCTTTTTATATAGATAGAGGTAAGATAAAATAACCTGTCCTGAGATCGATGTTTTTAGCCTCCGTAAATAGACTCCGATTCTGGAAGCGCTTAGCCCTAATAAATAGTAGGTAGGTACCTACCAGCATCAGCGGTCACCCATTTAATTGTGGACTGGCCTGGAGGTTGCTAGGCATGCTCATCGTGCGCTCATAGTGTATCTTACCAAGGTACCTACCTACCTACTTATCGTCCTATTGTTTCTCTATAACTCATATAACTAACTAGCTGACCCGTGCCCGCTTCGCTGTGCGTAAGACATTTCTAATACCAACGTGGACTTTTTTGTAGACGTTTTTAAGGTGTACAATACTGTAGTACATTATTTTGATATATCTCGTGGGGTTCAGCCAGCATTTGCAATGTAAGCGCAAAAAATGTGTTTATTTACGACATCACATTAGAAACCTCTAAAATTATCAGTGTTTCTCTACTATATTGTGCATGTATTATACATATAAACCTTCCTCCTGAATCACTCTATCTATTAAAAAAACCGCATCCAAATCCGTTGTGTAGTTTTAAAGATATAAGCAAACATACATACATACATATTACATACAGACGCGGGAAGCGGAAAGCGACTTTGCTTTATGGCTGGTTTACACGGGCTTAGTAGCTAAGCGCTTAGTACTTGTCACTATACTAAGCCTCAATATGACAAGTGAAAAGTAACCGTTTACACGTTGGAGCCAGTAGAAGTCATTAGTGACCAGACATTCGAAATGGAACGACGCCGCCTGATTTTGCGCAGTGTGTTTAAACAATATTCAAACATTATTATTTCAAGCATGATCGAAGAGCTTGAAAGACAAACACTAAAAAGAAAACGTTTGTGGACAAGACAGTGGTTACTGCGCAGAGATGAACGGGGCCATTCTGCTCTTCTATTAAAAGAGCTAGCAACCGAAGATCCAGGAGAATATAGAGTAACTATGAGAATGTCAACGGCACAATTTGATATTTTATTAGAAAAAGTTGCACCAGCAATTCAAAGACAAGACACAAATATGAGGAGTGCCATACCAGCTAAAATAAAATTGGAGGTTACTTTGTCATTTTTGGCAACAGGAAGCAGCTACCGCGTGTTATCACACGTGTTCAGAGTTTCTAAACCAGCGATTTCAAAATTCATACCCGAAGTCTTGGATGAAATTTATAATCAACTTTCGGATTACATGAAGGTAAAAAAAAACAATGTTTGTTTATTGTTATCATTAGTGTAATCATTTGAAATAACATAAGTACACGAAATATTATTGTGTGAAGTCTTCACCGTCAAGTGTCATTGTTATGGCCTGTGATAGGATATTTTCATCAGAAATTGAAGCAGGTGGACCCGCAGATGAGATGGTTTCCAATGTTTCAATGGAAGCAGATGTATTATTGTACATGTAGTTCTCGATCGCTAGTTCACTCAAAATATTTTGTATTCTTGTTTGTGCAATCATACTTCTCTCGAATGATAATTCTCTTAACTGCACTGCTACGTTCTTTGCAAACACATCGAATCTGTCTTCTTTTTCAGGTACATCCCTATTGACAGCTTCTTGTAATTTTTTTAGTTCTCCAATCGCACGAAATATTCCTTTCCGCTGTGACATATTTTTACTGGAGGTACTTTGACGTTGTTCCCCCCTTGGTTCCGAAATAGATTCAACCTCTGAAGTGGAAGCCATAGAGATATCTTGCTCGCTACTTATAGGATTATGTTGCTCGCTGCTTGTAGATCCGCTATCCTGAAAAATAAAATTGCATTTCAGGTTCCTGCTACAGAGGATGAATGGAAGAAAATAGAAAGAGGTTTCAATACACGTTGGAACTTTCCAGGGGCTCACGGTGCTATAGATGGCAAGCATATATGTATTCAAGCACCTCCTGACTGTGGCAGTGATTATTTTAATTATAAAGGAAGCAACAGCATCGTGCTAATGGCCGTCGTAGATGATGATTACTGTTTTATATATGCTAATATTGGCGCAAACGGCCGGTGCTCAGATGGTGGTGTTTTTCAGAACTGTTCGATTTTTCGTGATCTCGAAAACAATATGTTGCCAAACAATGGATTTTTTGTTGGAGATGACGCATTTCCCCTGAAATCATATTTATTGAAACCTTACAAGCATAGTCCTTTGACCTACGAACAGAAAATTTTTAATTATAGATTGTCAAGGGCCCGAAGAATCGTCGAGAATGCTTTTGGCATCTTAGCCAGTCGCTTTAGAATTTTTAGAACATCTATATCTACGAATCTCACAGTTACTGATCGCATTGTTCGTACAACATGCACTATACATAACTGGCTCAGAAAAACTTCAAGGACATACCTAACCACGAGATGTGTTGACTATGAAAATTTGGAAACTGGGGAAATTATTCCAGGATTATGGAGGGACGCCAACTTTGATTTGCAAAATGTTCAGCCAGTGGGTAGTAATCACTCGTCAAGAATGGCCCGACAATTGAGAGAAAGATATACGAATTACTTCGTAAACGAAGGTGCCGTATCATGGCAATCTAGAATGATCTATTAGTTTAAAATGTACAACTTGAATATAATACCTACTTCAAAATAAATCTAATACCTACCCTATGAAAAATGTTGTTTTATTACTTACATTTTCTATAGTTGTGCGCCTTTCGTCTATATCTTTCAACAAACTATGCATTTCTTTGTACCAATGCAGATTTGGCACATAGACAGTATCAGTCAATCTTCCTGATCGCATTGAATTTTGAATTTTTTTCTTTTCCTGGTAATAGGTTGACCGAAGTGTTCTCATTTTCTTTTTTGCCTCAGGCACTCCGAAACCAGCAATATTCATCTCTTCAACGATTTTCTGATAAGCAGCATCTTTTGCGAGTTTATTTTTATATAAAGCCGATTTGTGGTTCCATAAACATTCATAGGATTTAAATTCCTGAATGAACTTGATTGTTTTTTCCGAATTCCACCTTTCCGCAGCCATGATCACAAAAAAATACGTAAGTAAATAAACACGTGTTTTCACTTCCCGGTACAACTTGTCACTACCTAACTTGTCGAGCTGTTTACATGCGGTCAGCACGCGACAAGTGCTTAGTAAACCGTGGTGGGGGTATCGACTTGTCGCTTAGTAAATAGGATCGATCTCTATTCACTTGCACTATTCGCAAACACTAATACTAAGCACTAATCAGCGTGTTTACAGTTTACACACGAGGACTTAGTATTAGTGACAAGTACTAAGCGCTTAGCTACGAAGCCCGTGTAAACTAGGCATTATACTATGTAGTGAAGTGATAGACTTTAACCTAATGACAGCTCGTCAACATACATAGTTATGCACCTACTTAGGTATTCCATAGTCAAGCTAATTTAGTATACTTACGTTTACGCGGTATCACAGTAGATAATATAATAGTCGATCATCAGAGGCAAGTAACAGCATAGCAATCTTCTCTTCAACATTACCAACTATAAAAGTCTGTTATGTAAGTAGGTAGGTAGGTAGGAAACTATGAACTTATGTACTTACTGATAATAATATTTATGACTTCGGTTGCGTTGAGGCAAGTTCTCGTCTGAGGCGACAGACATTAGGTAAATCATGTTAGTCCAGTCATTTAAGCTTAAATTAGGTAAGAATCTCGGCCACGAACCTCTAGGAATGGAGTTCCTACAGGCGCAGAGGTGATACTGCGACGTGGCGCGTCCCCGGGCTGCGGATAGGGGGATAACGGATAACTGGTGTGCCAATAGCGCCCGTGCGACGCGGGCGTGCGGTGCATCGGTAACCGGTGTGATCAAGAGAGATATTGGTTCACCGGCGCGGATAAAACACGAAGATAGGGAGGTGGGGGGCGGGGAAGGCTTCTCCGCGCGTCCCTTTGATTAGCAAAGGGCGCAGTGGATGAAGCAGGACGTGCTCGGTGAGCAACAGCCAACCGAGTAGGGAATAGAGGGGGTGCTCTATTGCCAGCGTCCAGGGATAGGCTAGAATGATGGATGATAGAGATGAGGGATGGGTGCTCTTCCTGAAAGTCGGGTAGGTGTCTTGGCTTGTTGATCGCGGCGGGGAGCCATGATTGACTTGCCTTGACGCCAATTGCCCGATTAGTAGGGAGTGAGGCCAACCAAGTGGGTGGGATTAGAACACGGCTGATCCCACCCAGGGAGGGGCCCCCGCGACGGGGCATTAGACTGGCGGCCTGGTGACTGGATCGTGGTTTTGGGCGATGCACTTGCCTAGCTGCCAGTTATTAGGAAGGTAGTGAGGCCTTGTAGGCCTCCGTATGGAAGGGAATGGTTGAAGGTCGGAAGGTCTGCCGAAGGTGACGATGCGTCGATCAGGAGTGTCAACCCACCACTTGATCGACGAGTCGTCATCTCTTCGGCGGAGAATGAAAGGGATAGGAATGTGAGGTGATGGATGCAAGACGGGAATGGAGAGGAAGAAAACCTCAGTAAGAAATTACCAGCGGCAGGAGATCTGAGAGTGATGGGACGGTGTACGCACCGTCTCCGCAACTCTCCTCCTCCTGGCGATCATGTGATTTGCCGGGAGCGAGGCCGCCGAGTGGTATCTTTTTGATCCCACTCTGGGATGGAGGGGAGGCGACAGCGGGTGCCTGCCCCTACACGGGATGGTGACTGGTGGCCGTTCTGGCTTTTGGCCTTGCCATCAGTCGTGGAGCGGAGTTCGGTGTTGCCAACTCTGCTGTTTGGGTCCGTGAGTGGCTGAAGTGGGGGCTTCGGCTGCTCGCTTGTGGACCCCGGGAGGGCGATGGCACTTAAGTTAGTGCTGTCGTGAGCTCCGCGTACGTAGTGCGCGGGACCGGGCGTGGCAGTGGGTGTCATTCCCGGGACGATGCTCCTAGCAACGATGCGAGAGGGGCACCGGTGCGTTCCGTATGGAGATCCCGGAGCCCCTCGACATGCATTGAGGCTGGCCATCGGGCGTTTTTAGTGAGTCGTCGAGTGCAGAGTGCTCGACAACCTCACATAACCTAGTTGCCGCCCCTGGGTAACTAGGTATCTGGTTGCAGATTTTTACCGCCCGTAAAGCAAAAAAAAAAGGTAAGAATCTCGGAATTCGAGATACCCAGCTGTAAGTCTGTAAATACTTGTATATTGACACCCTAAAAGTTGTCTCAAAACCTACATTATGGTAGGATGTAAGCAACTATTAAATTTCACGGTCAAAGGTCACAAAAATCGGTTTTTTGCGCTTTTTTTGGAAATATCTCATTTCCTATGGGTTTTTTGCTATTTGTATTTATTATCAATATTGTAGAATACAAAATTCTCTACAAATTTTGTTTTAAAACATTTTTTATACGGTGAACCGTTTTCGAGATAGAGGGCGGAGAGCGCGCGGTCACAGCATCACTTCAGGTCAACCGGTGCCTCCGGTCGAAAACGCGCCATATATAGTTGATGAACTATCGATAAATCAATGATTATAAATATTTGTCAATTTTTATTAACTATTATATTATATTTTATCATTTTCTTCATGCATTAAATCTATATCTATTCAATAATACTGATAACCGTTTACTAAAATTAAAAAATAATTATGAGAAAAACTTAAATCATAATATAATTATATTCCCATTTACACTAATGACATTTTAAATAGAAAATAATTTAGTGCCTCTTTAAAATCTGTAAATTTTAAAATTCTTCCACTACGTCGAAAATTATACCTGGGAATTATACGGGCCCCTATTATACACTACGGACCTTTCTATTTATAGCCAGTCGGGACAGATGTTCACTTGTATTGTATAGTAACGACCGTCTTCTCTTTCCTTCAGTTTGAGTTGTATCTTGGTAAACTACGGACGTACAATTTCAAGAATTATGGCTGATTTGTGTTTTCTATGTAATAAATCAGATTCGGGAGGTGAATCGCTTGTTGAAGTAGTGCGCGGTATGAAAACTCTACGAACTGCAAGTGTCGAACGAAACGACGGAAAAATTGATTATTTAAAATCAGTAACCTCTGTTAAAGTGCCGAAGTGTTTTACATTAGTAAAAACTGTATCCAAGCAGCAAAACGGAAACAAGAAGAAGGAGAAACTATAACTTCTCCATTAGTACTCCGTAAAAAACGAGGTGAAGTGTTTGATTTTAAGAATCAATGTTTATTTCGTGGCGATGTTGCTGATGAAGCTGCAGAGAAAAAGAAAAGTGAAAAATACAGGCGGAAGATAAAAAATGTGAGTAATGAATGTAATGGGCAAGCTTGTCTCAATGCTCTACCATATCAGAGCGACATTAACGAAGATGGAACCTTTGACCCCGAAATCATGGAAGAACGTGAGACAAATGTCGTTGAAGACGATAATGAAGACCAGTTTGAAATTTACCAGCAGCCAGAAGACGACGATGAAGAGGAAGAAGATGATTAAAATTATAAATTATAGTTTTTGTACCCTTTATTCCATTTCTTTACTTACAATAAAAATAAATGTATTCAATGATATTTTTTAATAAAAAGATTAATTCATAATTTATTTGTTTTTTTTTTCAATAATGTAAGAAGTTATAAATATTAATTAGGTTAAAATTCAAATATAATTCCTATATTTTCATTAACAATTCTGCAATTACATGGGCAGGTAAGTGTTGTTAAATAAATTAATACTGAATAAAAAGTGGATAAGTTAAGTGGAAAAAATGATAAAATATAATATAATAGTTAATAAAAATTGACAAATATTTATAATCATTGATTTATCGATAGTTCGTCAACTATATATGGCGCGTTTTCGACCGGAGGCACCGGTTGACCTGAAGTGATGCTGTGACCGCGTGCTCTCCGCCCTCTATCTCGAAAACGGTTCACCGTATAAAAAAAATGTTTAAACAAAATTTGTAGAGAATTTTGTATTCTACAATATTGATAATAAATACAAATAGCAAAAAAACCCATAGGAAATGAGATATTTCCAAAAAAAGCGCAAAAAACCGATTTTTGTGACCTTTGACCTTGAAATTTAATAGTTGCTTACTTACACCCTACCATATGTAGGTTTTGAGACAACTTTTAGGGTGTCAATATACAAGTATTTACAGACTTACAGCTGGGTATCTCGAATTCCGAGGTGAACTTACTATAATGACTGGACTATGTGGGTTCGATTCTCGTGTCGCGGCGGGAGCGTGGTTGCATGATCTTCGAATATTTGTTTTTCATGTAAGTAGGTATTTCTTATTTATTTATAAATATTATTTACAATCAACGAAAAAAGGTTTTTTATTCGCCGCATATACCTTCCTACTTACATAATCTTAAGGGGCTCCCAGTCGCTGATTGCTCTTTTTCGAAACGAAAAAAGAAATACTTCTGAACAAGCCACATCTCCTATTTTTATAAGTATACTAGCTGACCCGGCGAACTTCGTATCGCTTTAGAATAAGTTCCTGTCCCGTTCCCGTTCCCGTTCCCGTTCCCGTTCCCGTTCTACGACTCTACGTTTTAGCTAGAAAACTTTTGTATTGGAAAAATGAAAAGGGCTGTTTTTAGGGTTTTCCCGGCAATTATTCCAATTTTTCTCACCCTTTAAACCTTTCCTAGACCTTCTCAAACATTTCAAGACCAAGATAAGATAAATCCGTTCAGCCGTTCTCGAGTTTTAGCGAGACTAACGAACAGCAATTGATTGTTATTTAAAGATTATAAATGAGAAGGTAACTTTGTCTGTGACGTTATCACAGCCAAACCGCTGTACCGATTGTGATGAAATTTCATATAGAGATAGTTTAAAGTCTTGGGACGGATATAGACTACTATTTTCACAAAATTTTCTTATGTTTTTTAGGATTTTTTTGTATTTTTTTAGGAAAAACCCGTCAACATTTGATTTTCTGAATCTAGTCGGGCTATAAAAAAAGGGTTTAACTTTATTGATATTTTGATCGTGTTTTTCAACTTACGAAAAAAAGAAATTTGATGTATATCTGGGGGCACAGCACTGCCCCCGCCAAGTCAAGCGAAAATGGGGCACGACCGTACCATCCTTTTCTCGAAGCAGTTCAGGCCATTTTCGACCCCCTATAACCTTGTTGTGGATAAAATGACACCTGTAGACAACTGGCGGGGATAACTAATTAAATGAAGATTGATCAGTTATCGACCGGGGATGAAAAATGATTAAATTACTAAAATGGCTATTAAAAAATAGGGGTTGGTGATAAAAGGGTAAAAATTTATGGTTGTATGTATTTTATAATGCGACATAATAAAAAAATTAAAAAATTAAAAAAATGTCTAAAAATAAAAAAAAAATGTTAAGGGTGGACAACCCTTATCACTAAGGGGTATGAAAAATAGATGTTGGCCGATTCTCAGACCTACTCAATATGCTCACAAAATTTCATGAGAATCGGTCAAGCCGTTTCGGAGGAGTACGGGAACAAACATTGTGACACGAGAATTTTATATATAAGATTACTTCAGGTTCCTATTCCTACCTAGATTTCTATTAAGCTGAAAACATAATAGCAGAAACTTTTCACGATAAAGATATTATTTCAAAATAATACGTTTTAGAATTTATGATCGAAATATTTTATATACCTACTATTAAAATCAACTTGTGATTTATTGTTAAAGATAGGTAATATGTAGATCTAGATTTCTATTAGAATAGATTTTTGATAAGTAATTATACATAATTTATATCATTAATTTATTCCAAAAGCTAAGGCGGACCACGCGCCGACGTGTGTTTGTCGTCATTGCAGCGGTCGGTAGGATTATTTAACGAAGTGATTAAAGATGGGTACATCTTTGTTCACATATACTATACATTATAAAATAGGAGATGTGGCTTGTTCACAAGTATTTATTTTTTCGTTTCGAACAAAAACAATCGTCGACTGGGAGCGCCTAAGGACGTATTCACGAAAATCAATGTATTTCAGGTACCGATTTAAAAACAAGGAATCACAATTGTGAGGATATAATGATACAAAATTACTGATAATATATTCATCTTTAATAGTAGATAATAAAAACTGGCTAGTTCTATACAACATTTTCAAAAAAATACGTTTTTACCGTCGCAAGAACCGCTGAAAATGTCGAAAAATGGGGTCTGGTTAGGTACCAAATACCAATATCTTTAAATCCACAGCATATTTTTATTTGAAAATAATACGAAATTGTAGATTTTATATTCATCTATACAGCGTGGCATTATCTTGTTTTCAAATAATTTACTTTTTCATTTATGAACAATATAAAATGCAATATAATTTCTCCATACATTTTTTCCATACAAAACTCACATTCACCTCAAATCGGCACGTCAGTTAGCGCTCAGACGTGCTCGGGGAAGCACGTCCACGTCACATTTTTCTTCGAATTTAGGGGAGGTCCGTATACTGGGGTAAAATACTGGACATGCAAAACTAATGATAACATCTATACTTATAATAAATCTCTAGAGATATCCATTCTGTACATGAAATATATTTCCAAAATAACTATCAGGGGGTGATTAGGGATCGATACTGATGCCAAAAATGCAATCAGTAAAATTTTTGTCTGTCTGTCTGTCTGTCTGTCTGTCTGTCTGTATAACCGTTATAGAAACAAAAACTACTCGACGGATTTTAACAAAACTTGGTACAATTATTTTTCATACTCCTGAGCTGGTTATAGTATAATTTTTATCACGCTGCAATCAATAGGAGCAGAGCAGTGAAGGAAAATGTTGGGAAAACGGGAGAAGTTACTCCATTTTTTAAGCTTCCGTCGCGTGTGTAACCTTAATGGTTAAAGCTACACAGAATTCATGTATGACGGAAATGTTCTCCTTAAAATTATATAAAAAATATTCCACGACAGCATATGTCTATCTTTTATGGTTGACTCACAATAACACCGATAGCTTAGCAGTTCGAAGCTTTCTGATTATATTTGTCTACTCTTACGTATACAACACTCTCAGTCATCCCTAATTAAAAACGCGAACGCACAGGCAGGCGGTTTGCTTGGCACCTAGAGGCTAGCGATTCACCTAGCGAGTAGCTTCGTAAAACGAACATTCTCGAACGTTCGCGACCGGCCTAGCAGCTAGGCGTCAAACGCGCAGTTCGGCCGGTCGCGAACGTTCGAGAAAAAAAGAAATCATCAATAATTGTCTAATGACAAAAAAGCTGTGAAAAAAAAACGTTTTATTTAAAGACATTCTGTAGTATATTTAGTATCAGCATTGCACCCGTGCGAAGGCCGGGCGGGTCGCTAGTTTGTATAATATATTGCCTTGAAGAATTTAGTGCAAGCCACACAGATGAAGGTTAGGTACAATGCATGATTTGTTGAAAGAGTTGGATGATTTTTTTTTGTAGAAGATGCGTTTCATGGAGTTTGGTTTCGAAACAATATGATAATAGTATACGGTTTTACCTTTTTGCATACGTCGCGTCGGAGCAAAATCGAAATAAGCCGATGTTTCGTATTTGATTCTTATTTTTGAGATTGTCCGTTCTGTTGTCTTTGTTATTTGCATTGTGTTTGACTTTTTGATATTTTGTACTTATTATTTTTTGACATTTTGTACTTATTATTATTATTATTATTATTATTTTTTATTATTTTTTGACATTTTGTACTTATTATTATTATTATTTTTTGACATTTTCACATTTCCTCCTATCTTATTTTATCTATGACATTCCTATTGACATGTAAAAATGTATAATTATTTATGTAGGTATCTAATACGAGTAATATTATTTTTAATTTAGTATTAAATGCTGGATGTGACATAATGTGTAAATAGTTAGTGTAATTGGTCTTGTACCGTGCTAATTATGTATAAATAAATAAATAAAATAAATAAATAAATAAATTTTAATAAAAATATTAAATTTCAGGAAAATGTGAACCTGATTGTGTCCCTAATTAGTCCTATTAAATAAATATAAATGTTGATTTGATACATTTCTGTTTTGAAATGAAAGTTCTAAGGTACCATGATCCTTACCTGTATCGTTTTGACCCGATCTACCCTATATTACCAAGCGTGTTTTTTTATACATGGATGGAAAAAATTGATACTTTATCTATAATTGGATTTAGAAAAATTACCTAAATTTCAGATTATGAATATAATTTATAATTATTATTTATCTACCTTTAATATTATAAATCTAAAAGTTTGTGCGGATGTTAAGTATGTTTGGATGTTTGTACCTCAATTGAAATTTGCTGTCGATGTAAATATACCCCTAGCTTATAAATAGGCTATTTTTAATTAAAAAACATCCTCAAAACTATAAAAAGACTCCGAGTGCTGGTGTGCAACAAATCTAGCATTAATCAATTTTGACGACTGATGAATGACTGACGAATGATACGATACGCATTCAACCAAAAATGTTAAACCTTCTAAAAAGGTCGGTATTTGTTATTATCAAAGCAAGGTTTATCTGGGGGCACGGTGGTGCCCCCGCCAAGTCAAGCAAAAAAGCGGCACAGTCGTACCATCCTTTTCTCGAAGCAGTTCAGGCCTTTTTTTGGACAGACAGACAGACATTGAAATCTAACAACTTTTTACGATAGAAGAACTGATGGGTTTTTGGTTAAATTATACACGATCTGGATGATATACATATATGGATTCTTTATTATAGAGATTAGAACACGAGCCGTAACAAGCGAACAGGGAAGAGAGACTGACATCGACAGATTATCTCTGGTCATCTTAGGCTACTTATACAATATCTCACAAGTTAAGTTTACTACACACGAGCATAGTTCCAACAAAAAAAAGACAAAAAAAGAAACTGAGTTGCGTTGCGAGAATTGGCTTTTTATTTTAATTTTTACAAGTTGTTTTTGATGGCATATACTTAAGTTTAAGTACATGATGCAAATAATTAAATATTTAAAAAAATAATAAAGTGTCCTGAAAAATTGTTTAATTCGAAATACTGAAAGTGCTCTTTAGTGTTTCGTAGTTTACAAAAAACCCTTTAGTTTTGCCATTTTCGTCCATTCGTCCGCAGCTTAGCTCAGATACTCTTAGTACTTACTAGAAAGCTGTAATTTGGCATGAATAAATTAAGAACTGGTTACTTAATTTAAATTATAATGAAACTGAATTATTGCTAGAATCTCTAAAATGAAAGTATCTCGATCACATTACACTCATTCAAACATACACTCACACACACACACACACACACTCACACACACACACACACACACACACACACACACACACACACACTCGATAATACATTCAAAACCATAGGTACTCATATTCAAACACTATATTCTTATACTTACCTCTATTTTTTATTATTAACTACAGTACCTACTTACTTAAATACTATGTACTTGTCATAAACATTTATTGCAACCATATATGGGAGAAGACACTGACTTCTGTAACACAGGTCTACGTACCTATACCTAGCTCAGGAGTCAGGGACTTCATAGGAACTTTGTTACCTCTTTAATGACAATAAACATTATTATTATTATTACTAGCGACCCGCCCGGGCTTCGCACGGGTGCAATGCTGATACCTGATACTAAATATACTACAGAATGTCTTTATATAAAACGTTTTTCTTTCACAGCTTTTTTGTCATTAGACAATTATTGATGATTTCTTTTTTTCTCGAACGTTCTAACCGGCCGAACTGCGCGTTTGACGCCTAGCTGTTAGGCCGGTCGCGAACGTTCGAGAATGTTCGTTTTACGAAGCTACTCGCTAGGTGACTCACTAGCCTCTAGGTGCCAAGCAAGCCGCCTGCCTGTGCGTTCGCGTTTTTAATTAGGGATGACTGAGAGTGTTATAAACGTAAGAGTAGACAAATATAATCAGAAAGCTTCGAACTGCTAAGCTATCGGGAGTTACACGTGTTATTGTGAGTCAACCATAAAAGATAAACATATGCTGTCGTGGGATATTTTTTATATAATTTTAAGGAGAACATTTCCGTCATACATGATTTCTGTGTAGCTTTAACCATTAAGGTTGCACACGCGACGGAAGCTTAAGAAATGCAGTAACTACTCCCGTTTTCCCAACATTTCCCTTCACTGCTCTGCTCCTATTGATTGTAGCGTGATGAAAAGTATACTATAACCAGCTCAGGAGTATAAACAATAATTGTACCAAGTTTCATTAAAATCCGTCCAGTAGTTTTTGTTTCTATAACGGTTATACAGACAGACAGACAGACAGACAGACAAAAAATTTACTGATTGCATTTTTGGCATCAGTATCGATCCCTAATCATCCCCTGATAGTTATTTTGGAAATATATTTCATGTACAGAATTGACCTCTCTACAGATTTATTATAAGTATAGATATACCGTAAAACGGGGTTATTTAAAACTGTTTTTTGCTTAACCATGTGTTATATAAAAGAGCAATGAATGAATTTACTCAACAGGGGGCTTTTTGAGTAGTTCTCATAATGCCCTCTTGACCACTATTACTACTATACGTCTATCGGAAGTAGTTTTGAAAATATATTTTTTTAAATAGGCTGTTCCAAATATCGCCCCTTTGGGGTTATTTGGTATCCGATGTTTATTGAACCTGTTTTTCTTAATTTATCAAACATGCGCTAAATAAAACCGTCCGAGCGGTATTTGGAAATATTCTAGGGTAACCTGGTTTTGAGTTTAAGGCAATTTGACTTCTTTTAGTCAAGAAAATACGGAATTATATGAAGTTAGTCACATAATCGAAATTATATTTGTTGCCAAATTGGGGTTATTTGGAATTTGATCTACAATAGTGAAGTTGTGCGTATTATACGTCAAGGGATATTTGGAATTCTTAAGGGGAAGCTGAATATGAAGAATTTTATGTAAAGTAAATAAAACCATACGGTATATTCAAAATATCTTTAATACTTATTCATTAAAGTTAAGAACCTACCTATGGCTATTCGACGCGGGTTGGCGCGAGATTCAATATCACAACAAATGATACATTTTCTAAACATAAAATTAACATATTTTTCAACAAGAGTTAGTAGTAGGTACCTATTTTACGAATAGGCAAAGCAATACACAAACAGAACAAAAACATCTAAAAGATAAAATTACCTATATTATGGTAGACCTACTTTAGATTTTTTTTAAATATTTGAAATCAAAAAAACATTTCGTCTCTTTTTTCAGCGAGTAGGAACTCTTTGGCTTATAAAGGATTTACATTCATAGCAATTTTTTTTACAATCCATATAATATCAATGATCGCAAGATATATTTGACGCAATCCGATTGGAAATTTCTCTATTGTGTCTGTTTAAGAAATTGCGCGCCCAGTCTACACCAGGCATGTTATCTTTAAGGCTATATATGTTTTTTTCAATTTTATTTAAGTATTTTTGTGCAAACACTCGTAGGTCAATTGAATCTAAAGGAAACCCCCAGTGGCTCAGTAATTTTAGATATTCTACAAACGACTTCTCTTCTTCCTTTGAAAACAGAGTTGGGTGCCCTGCTTTTTCTTGCGTGCAGTTTATACGTCTATATTTTCTGCTTAAAAGTGCTCATCGGAATATTGTATTTTTCGGCAGCCACTTTCACCGTCAGTGAACGATTCTGAACGGCTTTTATTGCTTCTTGTAAATCTTCATTGGAATACCTTAGATAAGGTGGATGAGATTTGCCCTTGCGTGAGTTGGTATATTTTCGTTGATATGTTCGCACCATGAATTCATAACTGTGAACATTATTAACATTACAATTGTAGCTTGTGTGTTGTTTAATTTTAGCACATTTTATTTATTTTGGCACTGTTATTTATACCTATAGGTATCTTTATATAGGTAATCTTTATAAACGATAAAAAAATCGGAAACTTCTCTATTACATATTTATCCATATTTACCTACATATTTAATCACTGAGCGCAGACTTGCCCTTAAGTAAATTTTATTGCACTCTCGGGGCTATTTGAAACTTACCTTAATTTATATACTAAAGAACAGAAAACCGTAGAAGGGGCTATTTGAAATATTGTTCCAAATAACCCCAAAATCCTTTTCAAAAAGCCCCAATCACAAAACATCGGAACGGTTTAATGCTCTTTAGAGATAGAAAACAGCACCTAACACCATTGAAATCAGCGGAAAACACACGTATACATAGTTTAATTAACGTGCTACATACCTTTCTGGATTTTGTGTTTCAGATGAAAGTTATAAACGCACATTTTATAACGAAAATTCGATAATTATAAAACCATTTACTGCTCCACGTGAAATGCTAAACTAACCTCCAAAATTTCCATTTGACATTGACAATAGTTGTTGTGTTGCCAGGTGCCGAAAAAATATTCCTTCAAGTGACAGATAAAAAAATACACGTGATCAAATCTTTTATTTTAGAAATTCCAATTAACCTCACAATATCCGAAAAACCCCATTTTACGGTACATAATAGTCACGCCGACAATGTGGTAGAAATAAATAAGTATATATTTTCAGATGTTTTTTTTTCTCGCATACTCTCCATGTCTTTGGATAGATAGGTCTTAAAAAGTATTGCGGGTTTTTGATGTCATTTAGTACAAACAAATACAATGGAAAATATGATTTTTTTAAAAGAGCTGGTCATCTCTTTTTACAAATTCATATTTAATTTTTCTGGAAAGAAAATATTTTGGCGGGTTATTTAGTAAAATTTTACAATAACTGTTTAATTCCAGAACTTGTTGACCCTCGCTACGCGCGGTCTATGGATCTTCGAGATCATAGCTCGCACACAATATTCAAAAGCATAGGTACCTAGTAGGTACCTACATATTTTATCAGTATTTCACTTTCAAAACTTTCTGTGAGTGGTACTCGAAACGTTGACGGTGCCGTCATCGATTTTAGATGACAATAAGTTTTTTTATTAAAAATATTTTTAAATCAAGCTTTTGTAAATTCTAGTGCTCTAGTTCTCGTCAAGATAAAAATAACGAGACCAAACGCGACGTGGTTATGTTGTGTAGTTGAGGAGTTCCGATGGCTACATCCGACCTCCATCATCAGACCAGCTCGCTAGTACCATAATTTTACATTGTCATTGAGATTGATAGGTATGCAAAGTTTTGCCTCAATTCGACTATTTAGTGAAGAGTTCCGTTGAACAGCTCCTGACTCCATCATCAGATCAGCTCGCTGTCACCATATTATGTATGCAAAATTTCAGCTCAATCGATTGGGATAACTGCTTAAAATTAAGTTGCAAGATTCCACCTTATCAAACATACATACATAAATATGTACCTACATAAACTGCAAGTTAAATAAGAGCTTGTAAAAAAACGATACTTACCGTTTTGTCATAATGTATTTTATTAGTAGGTACCTACCTACCTAACAAATATTTTTTGCACAGTCAAATATTAGTAACTGTGTAGTAGCACTTTACGATTTGTAACCTGTCTTATAATATATATTATTTTTTTCTATATTTATTTTCTTTTTGTCAAGTGCAACCTATTAAATTATTAAGTACATACCTACCTATAAAAATATGACATACCTATTGCACCAAATATTTTCAGTATCAAGACTAGTTATTTAGTATTGGTAAATGAAGTGTGAAGATGTGAAGTAGGTACCTACCTAGCTTCAATGTGTGCGTTTGCACTATTCGTAGTGTGCGGCCACAGAATACGGAAAGAGTACAAAAAATGCGAGCTGTCTTAAATGAAATAGCCACCTTTTTTTTATGTGTAACCTTTTTACCTGGTTATCCGATTTGGATGATTTTATTGTGCTCCCACTGTAGAGAAAGTCCAAAGTTGGTCCCAATTTTTTCCTCATCTATACCTACTAATATTATAAAGAGGAAAGATTTGATTGTTTGTTTGTTTGTAATGAATAGGCTCCGAAACTACTGGACCTATTTGAAAAATTCTTTTACCATTAGAATCCTACATTATCTCTGATGAACAGAGGCTATAGAATATTTTCAAAAACGTTAGGGATCCGTATGATAACTTCGATAATGTAAACCGACGCCGACGTGTGAAAAAATCAAATAAAAATCCTTATAACGCGTTTGCTGCTAAAATTATTGACAATAGAGCAAAGTACCTAGGTAGGTACCTACTACAGTTTTAAAGAGGACATCAATATCTACAAAAAAAATTGGAATGCCATAATATGTCTATTAGGGATCCGTGTGAAAACTTCGATAATGTGACCCAAGGTGTAAAAAAATACCCATAATAGTATATTATGCAACTAGTGAATAAAGGACGGATTTAAAGCGAGAGCCGTAGATGAGTCACGAGCAAGTGAAGGAGTCTAATGATTGAATCACGAGCGCAGCGAGTGATTCAACTGTTAGAATCCTGAACGACGCGAGTGATTCATGGCCCTCGATATAAATTCGTACTTTATTCAGGAGTTGCATACTATACTTTATACCATGACTACGAGAATATTTATTTAATCTAATGCCAAACTCCTTGTCGCAAATATCGACCAATCAAATCTCGAGAATTTATTTGCACCAAAGAGTTTTGAATTTCGAATCTCAGCGCAAGGAGTTTGTGTAAGCATTGAAATAGAGACCGGATTATATTTTGTGTTCCAAATTGTTTACGTTGTGTGGTAGGTTGGGCAGTGCGTGCTACGCGTTAGGTCGACTTGCGTGGGTTGTGTCTGCAGATGTGGGACGTGCGTGCTACTTTGCTACCGTACATTCGCTGCTGCAGTACGGCACCGAACTTTGGGCACGTGCTGCCGACTGGAAACGCGTGTTCAGATTGCAGAAAAAGGCCGTACGAGCAATTGTACGTATCCGTAGCGATGTTACTGTTAGGCCGTATTTCAGTCAGTTAGGAATCCTCACGCTGCCCTGTATCGCAATCTATCAAGTGGCCACATACGTGAGAACAAACCTTGACTCATATGTGTTACACAGCCAGGTACCTACCTACACGAGCACAACACGCGCAACCGTCACAATATCAGACCGATATCTCGGAGGCTAGCGAAATCATCAAAGTTGACTCACGTCATGGGCCCTGCTGTATACAATAAACTGCCAAAGAATATTACCGAGGCCAATACATTATTATGCTTCAAAATAAAACTTAAACGCTGGCTCGTTGACCAATCTTTCTATTCATATGACGAATTTGTAGATTGAGTTGTTAAATGATTCAAATTATTATGTATTTAAAATTATTCTAAATGTCAATCTTTATTATAGAATTATATATTTAATGCAATTCCCATTCTTATTATTACTACAACTATTAGTAGTATCTTATAGTAACTACAATAATTAGTATGTAGTACCTGTAGGAAGTACCTACTTAGTAGGTATGTAGGTAAGTAATAAAACTGTTATTTTATGACGTGTAAAGGTGTTTACCAATAAACGACTATTATTGACTATTACTATTATTCAAACACCAAAATAGTGAATAAAAACAAAACAGTGAATAAAAGGCCTTTTTATTCACTGTTTTGCGTGAATAAAATAAGCTTTTTAAAGTAGGTATGGTATAAAATCATTATTACACCCGTGCGACGCCAGGACGAACTGCTAGTCGAATATAATATACCTACCTACGTAACATACATAATATTATCTGGGGTAGGAAGTAATTAAATTGAAGGCATGTCAGAAGTATTTCCATTCCATTAACTTGCTACGTAATCCTGTCAGACCGATCCTGACATTGTGTTATCCTATTTCGTAAAATATACCAGCTTTTTGTAAAACAGTCATAAAACGTAAAATTCCCAAAACTGCGTTCACCATCAATTCACCATAACCGCTTTAAAGAGAACCTACCTCTAGTTCTTCCAGAAAAGCGATATCCCCGTCATCCCGTTCGTGCTCCCCAATCGTAATAATCCTTCTGTTACTACTCAATTCACCGGTTAAGTTAACATCCTCTGCTTCACCAGCTACTTTCAGATCATTCAACATGTGATACGCACTGACACTATGCCCAAACTTCTCCATAGCATTTTTTATAGACCTTCCTTTGTAAATTTTCAGTGTGTTCACCCCGCCTGGATGATCGCGCATAAAGCATTTTAGATCGTAAGATTCGTCGTCGAACTTTACGGGGAACGCGTCGACGTTCATGGTGACGGCCGCCTTCAGGCTAGGCGAGCAGTGACTGAATTAGAGGTGGCGCGTATTTACTGGACCAGGTTTGCAAACCTGGTATAGGCATAAAAAAATACGTACCAGGTATTTTTGTACTTGAAAGTATTTTTGTACTTTAAAGTATTTCTGTACTTTAAAGTATTTCTGTACTTGAAAGTATTTTTGTACTTTAAAGTATTTTTGTACTTGAAAGTATTTTTGTACTTGAAAGTATTTCTGTACTTAAAGTATTTTCGTACTTAAGTGGTATTATACTTCAACGTATTTTTATTCCAAGGGGGGGGGTGCTGGGTGGAGTTGGTTGGGCTGGAACCAAATACTTTAAAGTATTTAAAACCTGGTTTAACAACCTGGTATTTGATTGGGGTGGTATTTATTAGACCTGGTACGTCAAAACACCCAAGTACGACCCACCTCTAGACTGATTGATATCGCTGCAACCCTATTTGTATTTGGTAGACGTAGGTTAGTAGTACGCATTTTAAGCACGTTTTAGAACCTTTACTTTACTATATAGACGACGACGGCGTTAGCGGCGTGCGGCGGGCAGTGACAATTCTACAAAAAATATAAGGCTATCTTACTGCACATAGGTAGGTAGGCATCATTTCCGGACGACACTCCTCATTTTGCAAATCGAGGCCGAATGTAGTTAATTAATCTCGGTGAATGGTAGAGCATACCTACACCTACATAAGCATCCTGAAAATAAACTTTCAGGATGCCTAGGTAGGTTAGGTACTAGTTACTAGCATTGCAATAATATTTATGTAAGGTAGGTAGGTACCTAGGTCTGCCTACCCAACCAAGTATTTTTACCTTGTTTATTATTTCATTTTAAAATGCTATATTATCACATGACTGGATATTTCAGTTTATAAATACTTAAATAATAATATTAAAATGTTGAAAAAAAAATTACAACTTTGTTTTATTTCTTTGTTACTGATAATAAAAAGCAATATAAACTTTGTTTTTTATACAAACAAGTAGGTATAGGTATATAGTAGATTATCTTAAAGAGAACCATCACTTTTGATAGAATTCATCTAAAGATTAATAATCATAATGTATTGGAAGTTTTAGAAGCAATTGTATAATATTTCACAGGTGTAAAGTTAAAGCTAAAATTATCACTATCAATTGACTTTTGGACACTGTTCAAATACAACATACATGACTGGGTGTACAATTTTTTTCTTCTAAGTACATTAATTTCTGTAAGTAATGTTTCCGAACAATGTCCCAGTAACTTAAGCATCTTAGGTTCATCAAATGAGCTAAACGGACATCCACCTTCTGAGCAAGCATTGCTTACGGACTGAATGCGCTGACAATTTACTGATGTATAGTTTTTCTTACGGCCTTCC
Source organism: Hydriomena furcata (assembly GCA_912999785.1). NCBI lineage: Eukaryota > Metazoa > Arthropoda > Insecta > Lepidoptera > Geometridae > Hydriomena > Hydriomena furcata. The sequence continues at coordinate 2,055,998 of OU538831.1, read as the reverse complement.
AATCCATACATATGTCTTATGCCATACAGATACTTTTTCTCGTCCTTCTCCCAGTTATGACAACATGCATGACTGCCATTTGGGCTCTGTCTATATTCATGTCTCCAGAATTCTATAGCTTGTTCTATGGGTAGTCCGATGTCTTTTAAGAATAGGCTGTAGTGAAATCTCTGCGTGTGTGACAATCTATGTTTATATCTTAAGTTTTGATGTAGATTGAGCATGCATGGAGGAAAACATCTTGAAACGCTGTCAATTTCTCTACTCAACAATGCGTTTGGAGATTTAGCTGCATTTGGGAAGAATTTGCTTTTTACTTTATCTAGTATGTCCATTAATCGTGGGTCAGATTTAAGCGTGTCTAAATCAGTTTCTTTAATTCTCAGTCTTAAATTATTCCTAAAAAGTATTGTCAGATATTGTTTCCATTTACCACAGGGTATGCATGCCACTCCATTTTTCAATTCGACTTCTCTTCTTGCTACAAACTCTGAACAGTGTTTGAAGTTTATTGAGATACTGTGATCTTTGCAACTGTTGTTATGAGTGGTTGAGCACAAATGTTGAGCCAAATCTTTAATAGTGAGATGGCGGGACAAATCAATCAGAGGATCAAGAAAATATGGAGATTCTTTATGCTTTCTTATGGTTCTCAGCAGTTTCTTGGCAAAGCATCGTATGTCATACGCACTGAGTGAAGCTAACCTTATACTGAATAACTCTACCTCAGCCTTCAGGAAAAATTGTGAAAACCCAGCATTTTCTCCAAGAATCGATATAATGCACAGCATAAAATGACTGACGTTATCATAAATGCTTCCTTCTACCACATATTCATTGTAAACGAGAGAATTCTCTTTCAGAACATCCCTCAGGTGATCCAATCGCTTTATGATGATTATTTCCAACAAATGTACAGGCATGTCTCCTTTAACTGCCGTTAAATAGAAGAAAGACATACTTGCTCAGAGAGTACACTGTTATATTTCGTAATGGCTCCTTCACAGTAAAACTATATTGTCCTGGCTGCTGGTTTCCTTTGAAGAATGTCAATCGAACGAACGATTAAATGTTGGTTAGATAATATTAGCAGTTATTTACTATATACCCGGGAGGTACGGGTCGTGCAGCACAGCAAGCTTGTTCTTCTATACAAGACTATTATCAGCAAGCTATGTAATTCATAATTTCATTATTCCTAATTTACATGTGCAAATTTTGCAATGCACTTTGTTGCTTGCTTGTTTACATTTTTTAAATCATTGTTTATTTTTTTGCTTCGCACTTTTAGTCGTGTTGACACACTAAATGTCAGTGTCAGACTTGAGTATGACATAACTATGACTTGAGTATGACAACTTTTTCATTCTGACAAATCCTACTCACAAGACCACGTTTGTTCTGAGTGTCAGACCGATGCTGCATAATATTAATAACACAAGATCACAAATTACACACCTATATTATCTAACATTAAATCACACGATTAAATAAACATAACTGTATCGGTCCCCCTGCTTCCAATTTTTATAAGTAGGTACGTAGTTTTTAGCTACCTAGCCAAATAGATGAGAAGAGCCGAATACCGGGCTCAGCGAAGACGCGTCTTGCATAAAAGTTGATGATGACGATGATTAGCAGCGCAAATCAAAAAAAATATATATTCTAGTACAATACAATTTATTAACGTAATTCGAATTTCGATGCCAAACAATGTTGTCGAACGTAGGTCGGCTGACCGGCTGTAAACTCATTCAATGAGGTACGTACTCTCACGTATAGATACAAATACAATAGATAGTTAGTCTGAGGTTACACCTTGCTTGATTACCTCGTGTTTGTGTGTGTGAGAGTGCGATACCCTCCCTCCACTCCCTTCCTTCCTTCCTTTGGTTGTTTGTTCTGTGCTCTGCTCTACTGGAAGGAAAGGGAAGGGAGCGAGCATGAATAAAGGGAAAAGCTTTGATTTGATTGTAGTCCACAAATCTGTGTATTTAGCGAATTATTAATTAAAAATCAGTGTAATTACGAAATAAAATAATCACTCTTTATGTACGAATTGTGTCCTCGATACGATATTTATGCTCGAATGTGCGTTGTTTGGCATGTACCTTGTTGGAATTTCATAAATAGACTTTAGGCGTTTTATGTCGGGGCCGTATATAAAAATAACATTGGGTTGTCGCGTCGGGTCAAAAGCACAGGGCCTGGCAGCGCCATGGCTCCTAAGATGATTCCGAAGATGCTACACCTAGCGGTCTTCTTGATTGGTAAGTTATGTTCTTGTATTCAATAACATTCCTTGTTCAAGAGTCTTATTTTAGATAAAAAAAGGCATCTTTCAATGACCTACTGATATTTTTGGAGTACTAAACTTTACAAATACTCCCTATTTACAGCTGAAAGAGTAATAAATATAGTTCAATAACTGAAAAATATAAACACGATTTTGTTCTATTGCTTTATCAATTTAGACCTGCCCAAAAAACTTCATAGAAAATAAGAGATATTTGTCCTATTACTGTGTTGTTGTGTTAGTCTTATATGCATACCACAAATAATGCTTTTCTTATTGTATTCTTTTGAACTAAATATTAAGCAATATTAGTAAATCGACTTTTTTAAATGTTTATTGTAGCTGGCACCATAATTTAAAGGTGTATCAAAAATTTTGATGGACAACTTAATAACAAAAAAACATAGAAACAGTGCAAGTAAATAAAAGCTTATAAATCAAAGTCATTAAAAGCCATTAGAATTCCCATCTTTTTGCCAATTCCAGATTTTAAAAGGCATTATGTCACAATTCAGCCTTCAGAAGGTCTAAAAACCTTATTCATCAAAGTCAGAAGGAAACTACGGAACTGACATAATCTAACACTATTAAAGCCAAAAAAACTTTAGTTATTATTATAAATTATTCAATAAATGACATATCAATTGATTCCTTGGATGTAAACACAGCACCATGCATAATAAAACAATCACACAAATTTAAGGAACCAACAATGACCCTAAAAACAATTAGTGTAGTTACTGAACAGAAACACACACACTTATAAACATTTAGCTAAAATTTAAAATTTGTTTAGGTATTCAAGCAGGCTATGCATCGCCGCATGTAGATGATCACTTACCCCCTCGACCCAAAGAAGGAGGCATTACCACAAGCAAGTGTGAATTCTTCAATAGCTCCGAGCCAATATGTGATCCCAACAATGCCACATGCATCACCACCATCAAAACCGAGGACTGTCCACCTGTTGAATCAGATAAAAGCGTTCACTACTGCTTCGTACTTTGGCATTATGACAATGTTACCAACACAGCATATGCTAAAGTTAAAGGATGCTTTGTCGACACAGTCTCCTGTAAAGACAGGTTCTCGAGCTGCCGCCTCCATAACGCCAAATTACCCCTTCTTCATTGCTGCTGCGAGGGTGACATGTGTAACTTAAACGCAACCTTCCCGGGGGTAGAAGCTGGGATAGTTCCCACCGACGCCCCCGTGGAAATGATCCCAGCATCAGCTGTCCCGGATTCTGATGACACCAAAGCTGTTATCGCTTACACCCTCACTCCTCTGTTTTTACTATTCGCTGTCCTTGTCGCCTGCTACTTGTTGTACAGGAAACGCAAAGGTGGTTCTTTTGCTGAGCTTGCGAATGGTGAGGCTTCACTTTCCAGGCCGCCGTCTGCTGGAGCTGGTGTGGACAATGAGTCTGGGGTTTTGGTTGGACAAGTAACACTCTGTGAAGTCAGAGCTAGGGGGAGATTCGGAGCTGTATGGCGAGCAAAACTTGGTCAAAGAGATGTGGCAGTGAAGGTGTTTCCGTTACAAGACAAGCAGTCGTGGGTGGCCGAGCAAGAGATTTACCGTCTATCGAGAATGGACCATCCGGATATATTGCATTATATCGGCGTTGATAAGAAGGGGGATAACTTGCAGGCGGAATACTGGCTGGTTACCGCATACCATGAGAAGGTGAGTTTTTAATTAGCTACATACCCGTAACCCTAACAATATTATAAATGTTAAGTTAAGTTTGTGAGGATATTTGTATGTTTGAAAGTCAATCAGGCCTAAATGACAAAACGGATTAAGATAAAATTAGGTGTAATAGGGTGGTTTATAATCTGAAAAACATTCCCAAAATGATAAAAAAACGCAAAATGAATGATTTTTGTATAGATGGCGCTGGTGTGCAAAAAATCTGACATCAGTTTTGACTACACAGGACAGGACAAAGGGGTCTGGACCATCGACAACACAGCCCAATAGACGCCTAATGGCTTAATTTCTTCAAACAAACAATTCAGTCAAATTCTGATTGGACGGTTCAAAGTGACGGTTCACGGAAGTGGTCGGTGCTACTTCAGATATTTTGACGCGCGGTGTCTTATATCAGCAGTATTAGCCTAATGTCTTGTCAGACACTGTTCGCCTTGCATGAGGTGTCTATTGGGCTGTGTTGTCAATGGTCTGGACTGTCACGGGTCGGCTAGTCTTTTAAATATACCTTTTAGTACCCAAAGTTAAAACACCTACTTGCTTAAGTGAATGTTTAAAGATCTTATAAATAACAGGTAGGTATCTCAAGTTGATCATTTTTAAAATGATATTTGTTCTAAATTACATCCAAATTGGCTCTATGACGGCGCGCCAATATGAGTAACAGAAATAATTTTAATTGATTCATTTATAATTTGTAAGGACAATCAGTATTCATTATTCTATTTCGTAAAGTTTTCCCTCCTTAGTGACTATAATGAATGACACACAGTGATTCCAATATTATTTTTATACATTAATTAAATTGACATCATAATTGCTCGAGGAAAACCAAATATTTTTATTTGTTACTTTTCCTCATCGAAATAAAATTACAAAAAAAAATGCACCATGTTTCGATTCAAACACACTTTTGTAAATTTTTAGACTCAACCGAAAATTTTCATCAACTTTCTCTAAATCAAATTCAAATTCAAATCTTTATTAGTGAAACACAGGTTGATCTGCGTTTAGTGTAGGTACTAATGTTTTAACTGTCTAAAACGTGTTAATTATTCAGGGTTCACTATGCGACTACCTAAAGGCACACACCTTAACCTGGGTGGAGGCCTGGCGTGTAGCAGCGTGCGTCTCTCGCGGCTTGGCGCATCTCCACGAAGAAGATGGAGGAAAACCGGCTGTCGCACACCGAGACTTCAAATCCAAGAATGTACTCTTAAAAGCGGATATGAGCGCGTGTATCGCTGACTTTGGACTAGCGCTAGTGTTTGTCTGCGGCCGCGGCTGTGGCGATGCGCACGGGCAAGTCGGCACTAGGAGATACATGGCCCCGGAAGTGTTGGATGGCGCTATCAACTTTACTAAGGATGCTTTCTTGAGGATCGATATGTATGCGTGCGCGCTTGTGCTCTGGGAGATATCGTCCAGGTAAGCCGTTGAAAAACTGACAATTTATTGTATAGTGTAGGTACATACTCCTTTCCAGCTTTTAAATACCTACTGGTGGAAATCGAGTCTTCGGTCACGTAATGTTATTTTCAAATTGCAACCCCTTACGGTGCTATTAATAAAAATTTACTTATCCAAAGATCATCTGAGGTTACACCAAGACTTGTTAATACCAGCTTAATGTAAGCAACTCCATTTCTAATCCTTGTTTATTAATATTGAATTCGACTAGTCCAAACGTAAGCGTTGGACTAAATTTAATCCTGCGCTAGTCTACGTTTATTAATGAGACGGTTAGGGATTGCATTTCGGAAATTATTTTCTTAGTGTACTTATTAAGGGTACTTCTGTCTTATGTTATTACGTAATTAGCTAACCTTTACGTAATAACATAAGACAGAAGGACCCTTAAAGTAGGGTCTGAAGAAATTAACTGACTTGGTATTACATGGATCTCACAACTTTTTACGGTAGAAGAACCGAGTTGCGTTGCGAGACTTTGTTTTTGGAACGAAGTTCCTTATCGCGCGTTGTGAAAGGGGGCTAGACGGAAAAAATTCTTACGAAAAGTTGTCACGACACTTTTTTGCTATAGTATATCTATTAATATATATATATATTAATTGTGTCGAGGTGGAAGTGGAGGTCGAGATGGAGGTCGAGGTCGAGGTCGAGGTCGAAGTCGAAGTCAAAGTTGATTCCCCTTCCCTTGTCCCACGTTATTTTGTGAGAACTTCGTTCCATCCGGGTGTCCCTTGACACCTCTCAAGTTTTTTACAAGTTATGTTTTTGAAGGCATGATTAATTAACGAATTATATAAAAATGAACTGTTCAGCTATTCGTAGTTTTGAGTAAAAACATAAATAGTGTTTTGGCCAACTTTGAAAAATCTATCGAGAAAAGTTTCACCAACCGTGTTTCTGTGTTGAATTTATCTAGATTAAATCCTTATGTTGTTTATGTCATAAAACAAAACTGTATGTTTTGCGGTTATTGAGAAAAAAATATTCTATCTATAAAAAAATGTACCTCTTCTTAAACTCATCATTCGTGATCGTAATCGGTCATAATTTGTAAGGAAGATTTCGACACCCAACCAATTTTGATAATCAGTAATTTGGACGGATAGTCTGTTTCCTACTCCCCCACATGGTATTTCAGGATGTTTTTGTACTCTGCGATCGGCATTAGTCATCTGAGGGCCTGCCTATAAATACAACGTGTTCTGTAACTACTAGTAGGTACTATGATTCAAGTTACGCGCCACGACAATTTTCGTCTATGATACATTGCTGATCCGATATTTAATCTAGAGCTGTTACAATATTATCTAAGCTCGTTAGTAACTGACGAGGCGCGGAATGGAACACAAAAATTGGCATCTTGTATAACTTAAATCTGTATCGCCTTTATAAGTATCCCGTAAGGGGCTTACAAATAGGCCAAGTGTGAGTCGTACTCGCGCACGAAAGGTTCCGTATCATTATCTATAAAAAACGGCAAAAAAACACGTTTAGTGTAAGAGAGCCCCATTAAAATATTTATTTTATTCTGTTTTTAGTATTAGCGTATATAGCGGCAACAGAAATACATCATCTGTGAAAGTTTAAATAGGGTCCCGTTTTTACCCTTTGGGTATGGAACCCTAAAAAGCATAGTTATTAAGGCATTCAGTACCAATAATATTGGTATGAATATGAATATCATGACATGATAATCATGTTTTTACAAAATAGCCCCACTGTTTGTTGTAAAAACAAAAATATGCTGACTGTATCGAGAAATATGTAAGGTTTTTTCCTGTTGTGTAAGATAATCTCAATAATATTATCAATTTATGTTTGTTTGTTACAAAATAACGTCATAACGACTGCACCGATTTCAATGAACATTGATTATTATTTAAAGAGGAATTTGATTAAGAGGATTACATGACCTTTTAAAGAGGATTACATGACTGTAATCTCCAAATGCGGTAGACATCATTCTAAGATCTCCAGGTGTTCAGAGCATTAAAGATGTCTAAAGAGAGCAGTCAGAGGCAAGATCAAACATTACCTGCATTTGGCACATGCCCACATTTTTGCAATAGTTTTCCACACGTGACAGGTTGCAAGCCCATGTTTTTTTTTTATTACTTTGTGTGTAATGTGCTAGTTTCTGTGATTCATACAAACGGATGAGTCCATCCTATCGATTATAATATCTACTTAGTATCACGTCTGTCTGTCGTAGATAACATTATAATTATTATGCCTAAAAGCACTAAATATACCTACATAATCTACTTGCGTTATCTATATCATACTCGACTTTCAATCCCAAGGTAGGTTCTAGTCCTGCAGTAGACGTGCATAAATGGATTTTTTTGATGAAAAACTATATGCGCATTAAAACGTGCTCAAAACGGTGAAGGAAAACATCGTGAGAAAACCAGTTAGTATTCTTATAAGCGTCGATACGCTGGCAACCTGTCACGAAACGCTAACCCAAGTTAGCAAGTTATTTTTTTTTAATCGTATTCAAGAACGACACTAACACGCACCCACAGTGGACGAAATCTTTTTTCATAAAAATCACTTTATGTGTTTTGCGACACTGCATAGTGTGACTAGAGGCACATCGTCGTGTGCCTCTAGCTAAAGTTGAGCTCTAAAGGCACACGGTAGCGTGCGAAATAGTGCCGCTCAACACATAAGTGATTTTTATGAAAAAAGATTTCGTCCACTGTGGGTGCGTGTTCAAACAGTGTCGTTTCTGAATACGAGGGTAAGTCCCTATCTACGGCTAAATGTGGGCATTGTGTAAAATGTTTTGTTTGGACATGACATGCCTGTAGATCTAAGAGAATGGTGACAATTCTGTTGTCTCGAAAAACGGACAATAATTTCAAAAATGATTGATCTTATTCTTATGCGCTAAAGTCTAAATTAGCGTAATCTCAAAATGACAGTCATACGAAATTTTAGTTAATTTGTGGTAACAACAGAATTACGACCAATGTCTACCGTATTTGGAGATTGTCTTGATTCTATTTCATTTTTAGAGACTTCACTGTCCGCCTGTACGTCTGTCTGTCCGTCCGTCTGTCTGTCTGTCACAGGGCTGTATCTCATGAACCGTGATAGCTAGACAGTTGACATTTTCACAGATGATATATTTCTGTTGCCACTATAAAAACAAAAACTAAAAACAGAAAATAAATATTTAAGTGGTGCTCCCATACAACAAACGTGTTGTTTTACCGTTTTTTATAGATAATGGTACAGAACCCTTTGTGCGCGAGTCCGACTCGCGCTTCGCTGGTTTTTAACATTATTCCAAGATCCTTGAAAATGTATAAATGGGGTAGTCACTAGTCAGCACTTAATACATCAAATTTGACACGTAAATAACTGGCTATTGGTTGTTCTAGATGCACAGCAGCAGGCATCGATCCATCTGCCCAATACCGCCTACCGCTCGAAGAAGAAGTCGGTTCACACCCCAGTCTTGAAGAGATGCAAGAAGCTGTGGTTCAGCGCAAGATGCGACCGCATATACCCCACCAGTGGCGCAACCATCCAGTAAGAATATAAAACGTCCTAAAGTAATATTAATACAATATTACTTGCGGTGCAAGTGACAACGACTGTCTGTGGCATCGTAGCTGGACCGTAATGAACCAAATTTGATGTTGTTTTTTTTTTTTGTTTTAAGCTGACGTTATCAAGGTTTTTAGCTATAATAATTGTTGTAGGGATTTTGAAGCAACTTCTACTGTTCTGATCGATTCAAAATGTTGTATCCTGTGTACTTCAGAGGGTTTTTTACATCACTACATAGTATAAAGCAGTCGCTTTCCGCTTCCCGCGTATGTATGTATGTATGTTTGCTTATATCTTTAAAACTACACAACGGATTTTGATGCGGTTTTTTTTAATAGATAGAGTGATTCAGGAGGAAGGTTTATATGTATAATAACATGCTACCCGTGCGAAGCCGGGGCGGGTCGCTAGTTTTTAATATAATGTAATTTTATTATGTCACTCCTTCCCAACTGCATCATAGTCAAAATATATTTATATCAATAAAATCACAAGGATCGAGCCAGGTGTAGCTATGCCTTTTCCTGATTCTAAAAAACCGGCCAATTGCGAGTCGGACTCGCGCACAGGAGTTCCATACCATTATCTAAAAAAAACGGCATAAAAACACGTTTGTTGAATGTTAAATATTTATTTTATTCTGTTTTTAGTATTTGTTGTTATAGCGGCAACAGAAATACATCATCTGTAATAATTTCAACTGTCTAGCTGTTACGGTTCATGAGATACAGCCCTGTGACAGACAGACGAACAGCGAAGTCTTAGTAATAGGGTCCCGTTTTTGCCCTTTGGGTACGGAACCCTAAAAATCAGTCAACTAATACGGGGTCTATATTTTTTTTCAATGATCCTTTCAAAAGATACAGCGAATCCTCAACGAACTATTCAAACCAATTTTATCTTTAGGGTCTGGCGGTTCTCTGCGATACCATGGAGGAATGCTGGGACCACGATGCCGAAGCTCGTCTTTCGGCCTCATGCGTGTTAGAACGTGTGGCCGCCCAAAGGCCGGCGTCCACGCCCCTCGCGGCACCCCCCACCCCGGACACCACGCCCCTGCTCATCCACGAGTTGGCTGAACAGATGTGCTGACGAACAAGGAACGTGGAACTCCCACTTATCGAGTTCTAAGGCTTTCACATCGATTAATATTCTGCCGTCTATGAGTAAGATTCAAGTAGATAATGCCCGTGATCTGAATTAAATATAATAAACGGTTTGCTTGCGTGGTATTATGGTTAAAAAGTATCCTCTATGATATATGCTTTTCTAGGACATAAGCTATGTGTATTTACATATAGTTCATCTAAATATATTTCATAGTCTCCTCCAAATAGACGAGCATATAAATGAACGTTTGCGTCCATTTACATACTCGCAAACATTCGGATTTAGTTGGAAGCTATTTTCAAAAAAAAACCTTTCAACAATTTTTTTACATCGAAAAAAGTGCAATTATTATTGAGTAAGTTCACTGTTAATCGAAATAGACAAAAAAACATGAAACTTTGAAAGTTGCACTATTACGAAGTCCAATAGACTTACAGTACACGGCCTTTTTTAATACCACGCTAGCGAAGCCGGCGTCGACAGAAACCAGGCACCAATGATATTGACGGTAATTTTATTGATCGTTCAGAAAACGCCAAGACTTTCTACGAGTGGAATGTTCTAAAGACTTTGCAGCATTTGCTGCGTACAGTGGTAGATTGGCAATTTGATTGTTCACAATATTGTAAACTAATAAATAAAGCGGCGATGGGCTTGCAACCTGTCACGTATGGAATGCTAACTGCAAAGTGGGTATGTCCCAAATATAATGATTGGACGTCTGACTACCCTTTAGACAGCTTCAAGGATCTAAGCGCCTGTAGATCTGAGAGGATGTCTACCGTACTTGGGGATTACAGTCGTGATTTATGCGGCAAAATTAATAAGGCAAGTTATTTCTTTACCGAGTTTTAAAGTGATATAATATAACAATAGAATTGGTTATATTATCTAGATAAATCTGGTTCCTTCACCATAGTGCAAATATTTATAGGTAAACCATTTATGTCAAACCACTTCCGCGATATCTGCAGAGGCAAAAATCTTAGAGTGGTTCGACTTGGTTTACCTATAGTTACACCTAACGGTCAGTAATCTGTCATGCATCAGTTCCGATTATCGCTGGCTGTGCCAGACGAACAGCCGTTAGATGTGATTCATTATTAATTTATAAGAAATCTCTATAAATTGTACAAATAACCAATTAAGTAATGAATATTTAATAAAATCCGAAGATGATAATTCACTTTGTCAAAAAATTCAAGCAAATAAACTTTATCATATTGCAGCTATATAAAATTGTCTCAAGAATGAGTTTAAGTTACTTCCAATTTGCTTAGTCTAAATAAGGCAACTTAAGTCTGTCACTGGTGTCGATCCTGTTGGCACCGAGCTAATCCTAAAATAAAATTAAAACAATTTCGCTCTTATTCCTTTACGTTAAAGTCTAAATTAGAGTAACCTTTATAGGTTAACTTTAGAATATTTTTAAAATTTCGTTTTTTTATTTCGGATGTGCTAAAAAAAATAAGAAAGTCAAAATTTTACCTTAGTCAGCACCGTTAAATTACTTAAACTAGCCTACGTTTTAAAACTATCATCCTGAGGTTACGCGAATTGAGACTTTAACGCAATAGGAATAAGAGGATCGACACCACTGTCTTAAAGCAATGTATCTAAAAGAGGAAAGAGTTACGACTGTCTTGCTTTTAATTTAAAAGCACTTAACAAAAATGCAGCTATATAGCAGTGCAATTTTTTTAATAATATAACAAAAAACTATTTTGTTTCTAGCTTGTAAACTAAGCAAATCAACGTTACTTCTTTGTTAATTTTATAATTGCTATTGTAAGCGGCGATATGCTTGCAATCTGTCACATACGCTAGCTACTGCAAAGTGGCTATGTGCCAAATATAATGTTCTGACGTGCTTCTGACTACCCTTAAGACATCTTCAAGGATCTGAGCGTCTGGAGAGGATCACCTATATTGTTACTGTAAAATGATAATGAATATAATCAATCTACACATAATTTCTAACTAAACTAATTAAACATTATTTTTGACTATTTACATCTGTTTAGTAGTATTTATTTTTATTTTTAGCTATAAATATCATGATTATTATATTTTAATCGGGAGTCCATAATTATTTACGCGTAGGCATAATAAAATTGTAATATACATTTTAGCATATTCTAGTCCAAAATTGGACATTGGTATCGAAACTAGTCTAAACTATCACTAAAGTAAGACTAAAACAGTATTACTTTAAGAGCGAAAGTGACAACGCTATACGAAAACGTATGGCGTTATCACTTTCGCACCGCGAGTAATACGGCTCTTGACCTAAATAGACCGCACTAAAAATATAGCCGTCTCTCGCTTAGAGATAAAAAACCGGCCAAGTGCGAGTCGGACTCGCGCACGAAGGGTTCCATACCATTATCTATAAAAACGACAAAAAAAACACGTTTGTTGTATGGGAGCCCCACTAAAATATTTATTTTATTCTGTTTTTAGTATTTGTTGTTAGAGCAGCGACAGAAATACATAATCTGTGAAAATTTCAACTGTCTAGCTATCACGGTTCATGAGATACAGCCCTGTGACAGACAGACGGACAGCGAAGTCTTAGTAATAGGGTTCCGTTTTTACCCTTTGGGTACGGAACCCTAAAAAAGCAAGCACGGCTATACTTGCCCTTTACACAGGACTCCTATATTATTAAGACTGGAATAACGAGTTATTTTTTGTATAAAATTGGCTTTATTTTACTTAGTTTTGAAGGATTTATTTTTGATTTAATATACTAAGTGCTAAAATTACGATTAAATTAAAGCAATTGAACTAGGATAAGGTAAATGTTGGTTAGCGCTCTTTATACGTTAAGGTCTCTGTTCACTTGACACGAGCGTGTTCACTTTTACTGCACACAAGATTATTCTGAATTGCAGAATTTAATTGGACTAAGGATTAACGCGTTTAATTTGAACTAAAAAGAAAGTAACATCGCTTTAGTTGAGGGAACGCGAGACTAGTTTTAAGTGGCGTACAGATAGTGACATAGATCTAACTTCACAGAACAGATTTCTATTTTAAAATAGCAACTGTCTAAAAACTAAACTATTGGACTAGAGTTTTTATGAAAGCACATTCTGACACAAAAGAGAATTATATCATTGAAAATATTGTGATTTTAGAACGTAAATATATCAATGGGAAATCGTTGAGTTGATTGACCTATGCCGTGTGCATATCACCACACGTAGACTAAGTAAAGTTGCCAAATGTATATAAAGTTATGTAAGGTATAGATAAGGTATTAGTCTGAATGTCAGATATTTAGGTTGTGGGCACACAAACATTGAGCCAGTGCACTGTTTGAATAGGATTTAGCTTCCCTGTAGCTAACTAACTAAATTATATTATATTAAAGCCTACGGTCCTTTATGGACTCGAAATAACCTAGGCCTAAGTCCAATAACGAATGTAATGTTTATCTGTGTGTTCACAGCTTTAGTGTAATTTTTGTGTAAAGTGAAGGTAGTTGGAAGTTTATCGTAGTGTATAGGACTGTGTTAGACATTGCGTGGCGAGGTGTGTTAGTCGTGTTTTGAATGTCAAACGGCCATTTTTATCATTTATTTTTATCAATTAACAATGTGAATGTCGGTTGAGATTTGATGTATTAAATAAAATTATATTTTCTAGACAAAATAAATTGTTTAATTCTACTTTAGTGTGCTTTATAAGAACATGGATAAACCTGATTTAGAAGGACAATTATTATTGCGGGTAGTTCCTACAATAATTGTCACACTTCAGCCCCCTTCCTAATGAAAATATGCATACTTCAGCGGCGATGAGCTTACAACCCGTCGCGTATAGAATGCAAAATGGTGGCATGTGTCAAAATTAGACGTCTTTAGGGATCTGAGGGCTTGGAGATGTGAGAATGATTACAACCTTTGTTTGGTGTTGGGACAGATTCTGAATTGGACGTGCTTTTTTTTATCTTACCTTAATTCTGGTTGTTGTACTGCAATCAATTCTGCATTATGAGCAAGGAAAACATTCACGAGTGTTGTTTGACCTAGGAGACATAGTAGATGACTCACCTTTAGTATTATTTTATTTGTAGTGACCAGCTTCCCGTTTGCAGGTAAGTAAATAAAGTAAAGAAAATTTATAAAAAAATCGGAAGGGTTCCATAATAAGGAGTGTCCCCACTGAACCCCTTTTTAGGCAGAGTTTAAGTAAGTATCTAGGTTTGTAAAAATAAGTATTTATTCTAAGTTAATACAAATCTTAGAACTTCCAACTACAAAACGAATACTTCTTAAACTTCATAGCGTACCAAAAGTGACCATAAAAAAAATCACACAAAAATTTCTGATTGTTTATTTAACCAGTTCTTTTCACTGTACAAGGTGAACAAGGTGCAGTTCTCACAGTTAATCTTTAGTAATATCGTCCTATTCCTTTGAATTTCACTATATGTACATCACTCTGCTACATAATAATCTCCTTGTGAGAATGGGGTAGGCTTCGGTTGTCTCGTCTCCTCACTCGTAATTACATTTAACATTTAGATCAGTTTTGTTACTACTACCTTCATGAATGAACTGTATTTTGTCTAATTGTTATTCTAATTTGTATTAATGTGTGCTGTACAGTCAAGAACAGAGGCACAATCAAAACTTAATTTATAACTTTCGTTAAAAAAAAAAAAGAGTAAAAAGCATCCTCAAAATTTGATAAATTATTAAATCAGGGTGAATATTTAACACAGCGCCATCTAGCCCCAAACTAAACAAAGCTCGCATGGGAACTAGATAACTGATAGAATACTTTTAAACTTATTTTAGTATTTACATACTTATAATTAGCTATAACATGTCGACAACAAATATCTATGTTCATCACACAACTGTTTGCCCTGGGTGGGAATCGAATCTACAACCTACAGCGTCGAAGGCAGTTACTACCAACTGAACTGTGAGGTTAGTTCATATAATATAACACTGTTCATTTTGTAAGCATTTCTATGATGATAATATTGTTCATAATTAGCGCAAACACAGTAACATGATCATCATGGTGTCATCAAAATTGAAAGTGCCTGACATCATGTTGATACTTGAAACCTTTTAGAGTTACAATCGGATAACAGTTCATTCATGTTTGAACGAATCTATCGACCTTAACAGCCAATATCATCAGGTAAAAAGTTACGAATCTTTATAAAAAGTCCAATTCACAGGATTGTTTCTTAAAAATCAGTATTCACCCGTTGATTTTCATTTCCAGAGCTCTGAACTTCAGTCGTTATTATAGAAATCCACTTTCATAGTGACTATTAAATAACCATAGATTCTATAATAGGTACTATAAAATAGGTATTCTCTAAATCGAACTATGTTCATAGCTCTGGCATCGAAAACCAGCGGGTGAATATAGATTTTTAGGAAAAAGCCTACCGGAATTTGCTCTTAAGAAATCCGGCCTACAAACAGGCCTTAACGGTCAACAAAGGTTTATAAACCGCGCACTGAAAGCTGGGTGGATACGAGTGAGTCGACCGAGGGGGCGTGAGGCTAGGACCTCTCCGCCTCCGGCTCAGGCTCGGAGGAGGCGGAGGCGGAGGTGGTGGCGGAGGTGGAGGTCGGAGGCGCGGAGGCGGAGGCGCGGAGGCAGTCGCCGTGCGCCTTGTACTCGATGGCCACGGAGGCGGGCAGTTGCAGGATGCGACGGAGCGCGTCCCGCACGCGCGCCGCCGCCGCTTGGTCGGCCGCTGTTCGGTGCCACACTGCCAGGTGATCGTCCTGAATAATATATAACTGTTAGGACAATGTTGTAAATCTTGATCTTGAAGTCTACTCTTGGAAACGATCAACGATATATCGAATTGAAAGATGGAACATACAGAAATATGTACTTTAAATGAAGATTTTTGGATCAAAAGGACTACGACTACAAGTAAACTTAGTGTTAGTATCATTGTTTATAAAGGGTGTCCCAACAAGAGCGCAATTTTTAAATTTTAAATAAAACACAGATATTTAAAAAAAAGTCGTGAAACTTTATTATATCGTAAAGTAGACAGAATGAGGTTATGTATGGAACAATATATCGTGCAGATGGCCGCCGCGGCTTTGCTGGCATGCACGCGATCTTTTAATGAAATTTTCAATGACCGTTTTGCATAAATGCTGCGGTATTTCATTAATGCAGCGTCCAATTTCCTCTTTTAAGGCTTGAGTCGTCGTCGGCTTATTCGCGTAAACCATCGACTTCAAAAAACCCCAAAGAAAAAAATCTAATGGTGTTAAATCGCACGATCTAGGCGGCCAATTCTGATCTCCAAAACGCGAAATAACACGACCGGGAAATGACTGATGCAGCAATTGAATTGTTTCTCTGGCTGTATGACATGTAGCGCCGTCTTGTTGGAACCACATGCCCTCCACATTCATTTCTTCAATTCTAGGCAAGAAAAAACTGGTTATCATTTCACGATACCGAACACCATTGACTGTTTTTTTTGACAATTTCACAACAATTTTTTTTATTTTGACAATTTCACAATGAGAATGCGTTGTTCATTCGTGTAGCGCTCCATTTTTACTATCCTCGTACCTTCTACTAGCAAACAATAACAATTGTTCAAATGTCAAACAATGACACTTCGAATGTTGCCAGATTTAAAAATTGCGTTCTTGTTGGGACACCCTTTATTATCCACTTTTGATGCTCGGACCGGGATTTGATTCCACAACCTTCAGATTGAATGTCGAAGCATATCCCAAGGCTCAACTATCCATCCACTAATTTGAAAATTACTTCGCATATTACATTCACAGACCAATCATAATGGAAACATAACAAGGAAGTACTGTGTTTGAGAAAGGACATTTTATGTGAGTTTTTTTGACAAGATTTAAGTCCACGTGAACGAATTCGTGGGTAGCAGCTAGTTCCACATTAAAATGAAAGTACCTGAAAGCGTACTGAAAGAACAACGCCGCATAGCTCCGGCCCCACCATGAACTGTTCCCCGAGCATCGCCATACAGAGATCTTCCCACGCGCGACCCGTTTGCGTTTTGCGTAGTCGGACAACCTGCAAACAAATTATTATTCTTCAAACATATGTATATGGGGTGTTACAAAACTATTTATTAATCATCTCTGCATAAACTCTCGAATTGTAAATTAATTATCTCTGTGTACCTAGTATCCAAGTTGTTTCTGTAGCAATAAATTATTTTTCATTTTTTTTAAATATTATTATTTATGGTATTTTGTAACACGTTGTATACTTTAAATATACTGATAAGACGAAAAATTAAAAAGCACCCTCATATAAACTCAATCAAACACAAAGAAAAAATGGAAATTAAATATTATCACAATAACTGTTACACACAAATGGTAGACATCCTCTCAGATCTCCAACATAGATCCTTCTAAAAGTTAGATATAGATCACTAGCTGACCAGTGACAGACTTTGTCCTATCCTGTGTAGTCAAAACTGATGTCAGATTTTTTGCACACCACCACACCACCAGTTGAATATTTTTCGTATTAAAAACACCCTATTTATTCGGGCATTGTATCTACATCTACAGCAAATTTCATCTTAATCCGTTCTGTCATTTAGGCCTGATTGATTTTCAAGCATACAAACATCCTCACAAACTTTCGCATTTTAATATTAATAGGATTAAGATAAGTTAGATATATCTAAAAGTTGCTACGCCATGACGAAGGTTCGAAACTTCACTACCAAAGTTGGCCGTTATCTTAAATTAACTATCTATTATTATTATTTTTTTAATTCTATTTTTTAAGGAACATTGCGTCGGTTTCCGACGATGTCTGTTCCATCGTATCTTCATAAGTACATACACTACATTTAAAGTTAATACTAGAGCCCTAATGTACCAGTTCGTATATAGCCCGATAGAGCATTTTAGCCGCGTCTGATGATTAACTATCTAATTGAAAGTCTTTAGACTCGATCAAAGGTTTACTTACACTTATTTAAACTTTAACACAAACAGAATAAGATCTATCATCTTTTACAATTTTTTTTTATTATGGTCTATTTTCTCTGTCAGGGACATTGTGTGTTGCTAGGCAAGGTGTCACTCATTATTCATAGTCTAGCAAAATAGTTTTTATGTCCATATTAATTATAACATAGGAGACCATCGACCTATAGATCGTTGTGAGAGACAAAAAAACTGGAGTAGTAGTCAAACCAGATAAAAACTTGTTCAGTCATTCTGCAACACAATAGTTTCGTAGTAACATTATGTATTACTATGTATGTAATATCAATTACACTATACCTTGTTGTTCTCGCTTCTAGAAACAGTGTATTTTTGTGCCTGCTACGTGCCCAATCTACGAGCACTGCACAGTTAATTATAGCTTAAGGGGCTCCCAGTCGCTGATTGCTCTTTTTCGAAACGAAAAAAGAAATACTTCTGAACAAGCCACATCTCCTATTTTTATAAGTATATTACTTCAGGTTCCTACCTAGATTTCTATTAAGCTGAAAACATAATAGCAGAAACTTTTCACGATAAAGATATTATTTCAAAATGATACGTTTTAGAATTTATGATCGAAATATTTTGATACCTACTATTAAGATCAACTTGTGATTTATTGTTAAAGATAGGTAATATGTAGATCTAGATTTCTATTAGAATAGATTTTTGATAAGTAATTATACATAATTTATATCATTAATTTATTCGAAAAGCTAAGGCGGACCACGCGCCGTCGTGTGTTTGTCGTCATTGCAGCGGTCGGTAGGATTATTTATCGAAGTAATGATACGAGACAAAAAATAGTTTCAGTAACAACTGGGTTAAAGATGGGTACATCTTTATTCACATATACTATACATTATAAAATAGGAGATGTGGCTTGTTCACAAGTATTTATTTTATCGTTTCGAACTAAAACAATAGTCGACTGGGAGCGCCTTAACTAGTCTTTACCCACAACTTCGTCTGTGTAGATTAAGACTGATTTTTGACTACTTAATTGTGAAATATTGAAATAATTTAAATAAAAAAATATTTTTTTGTAAAAAGAAGCCTCTGTCCATCCTGAGACTCTGAACTATATCTAGATAGAGTCAGCAACACAAACATGTCACCGACAAAGAAAATAAACCATTATTTCATCACAATCGGCCCAGCACTTTTGCATTTGTATAGATAATATAGGCAATAACTGACCCATTTGCCTCCGTTAACGTTGGCTGGATCTTCCCACATTGGCTTGATGCCGAGCTTGAAGAGGTGCAAGTCAGATAGGGGCGGCAACTCGGCGGGCCGCGCCAGGTGCGTGTACAGCCCCCACCACTGCTCCACACTGCCAACGCGGCCCACCATGCGTAATGCCTGCAAAATAACAAATATAACATCACATATTGTTCTGGAACTTAGTACTACATTTAAAATTAAGTGTCTTCCCATTCCCAGGCACGGATCCAGCCCTCAAAAAAGGCTGTGGTAAACCCAAAAGCACCCTCTCCTGCTCATCGAGTCCTGATATAATTCCATGTGGGCTAAAACTCATACCTACGCAAATAAATAAACATTTAAAATGATTGACGTCACAAGTCTATTAGCGTAGTGGGCATGCCCATGATGCCCACAATGGTGGATTCGCCCTTATGTCTTCCCCTTATATAAAGACAGTAAGAATTAGTTTATTAATACTTAGTTTATTAATACTCTAGCAATTTAGGTCAAAGTGAAATAAGTCATTAGCCTGCCATATGGCTAGATTGTAATATTATTAGGGTACATTATTTAGGCTAATAAAAGAAAGTGTTGTGTTAGTTCAATATAGACTAATATTACAAAGAGGAAACATATGAATTTATGTAACGAATAAACTCAAAATTCTTTTTACAATTAGAATGCTACATTATTGCTGATTAACATAGGCTATATTTATATGTTTTAAATATATGAAATTCAGGTGTAAAAAAATTGCAATAAAATTATTATTAAACCCGTGCAATGCAAGGTCCACTCTAGTGTGTCTCTAAATATACGAGATCAGCAACTAGATTATGTTTTGATGACCTTGTTAGTGGGACAAGCAATGAGGTGAAAAAGATATGTGTGCCTCCAGAGATATCCTCTTATGCACAAAGTTTGCTTTATATTAGTCCCTGAAACATTTTAAAATCTTTACTAATATGCATTGAATAGGCTCCAAAAAAATAGGACCAATTTAAAAAAAAATACCATTTGAATCCTACATTAACCCTGATGAACATAGGTGATAGATTATTTTGAAAAATGTTAGGGATCCGTATGAAAACTTTGATAATGTAACCGAAGGTGTAAAAAAAACCATAAATCATTATTACACCTGTGCAATGCCAGGCTGGACTGCTAGTCATTGATAGGTTGAGTAATTGTATTGGTTTGATTGGTAAGTACACTGAATAGGAGTGTTTAGTAACTTTAGATAGTTTGGTAAAATGCTATCTAGAAATTAAAATAACTTCCTGCTACTTTATATTTTTCTGTTAAGCAAATTATGAATGAAGGTACACTAGAATTATTTAAATAAGCAACAGGATATTGATTATTCAGTTCAGTGGTATTGTTTGTTTACATTGTTTTAGTTAGTTGACACCAGCATGGGCAACACACCTGTCCATAGCCTGTAGTGGTCGTGGATAATTCTCTGGCGGGCGGCCGCCGTGAAAACCACATCCAATAGTCATACTCCAGCTTGTGCTCGTGAGCAGGCACCACAGGAGGAATCGCCTCCTCGCCATTCCTCTCATCTTCATCATTCGCATGATTCTGGTTCAACGCCCCAGCCTCCCCCGATCGTCGCTCAGGCACGTTTAAATTGTAAAACTTGCACATTTTCCTTTCAGTCATGTTATTTCAACTTTACTAACATGTTTCACCAACGGCCTAACCTAAGACACGTTGCTTCTTTGATTAAAATTTCAGACTAAATCAATTGAAATAAACACAGCAAGATAACACAAAATTATTTAAATTTATGTAATTTACACGTTTTTTACTAGTAAATTGGGAATAATTTATTTCTGAATCAGCCTATTCCCTCTTTTTCTGTGGATAACCTTTTTCTTTCCGTCATCAAAATTCAAATCTGTCAATTGACAGCCAGCCAGCATGCATGCAAGCTAAAATAAAACGACGAATTTGAAACACATGAAAGGTAGGGGCGTAAAGAAGACAAAAATACTAACTATGTTCAACACAAAAGAGCAAAAGTTTAAAAGTTATGTGTTTTCATTTTAGTCGGGTTATTTGAAATGTCACCTATCCTAGTGATGGGACTAAAAATAACTGAAATGTAGGAGCATTAAGCCGGGTCTCCTGCTACCTTTTCAGCATCATTGTTGATACAACATGTTGAATCTGAATGAACATTGAGTCTTCTGCATAATAAAGCGTCTAACAACTAAGAAGACGTGTGTTCAGTACTGTGTGTGATTTTTTAGAAACTTTCTTTAGTTTAATAATAAAATTAATAATCTATTGGTGATTGGAGTGTATTTTTTTTGACACACTAAACAGCACTGCAAATAGATAAACGTGAGGATGTTTTCTATCGTAGTGTATCAAAAATTTATTTGTTTGTCAAACTTGTTGTGACGAACATTCTATCAAAAATCAATGGTAGCAGGAGACACGGCATATTAAGTAAAAAAAAAACAAAGTAAAGGCAGTGTCAAATTTATTTTTATTTTAGTTGTCAAACTCACTCACCGGGCCGGGCGTGTAAAACGAAAACAAACAAACAATTTTCAAAGATAAGATATAATCTCTTGCGATTTCTGTAGGAAAACATATCCTAAACAGCGGCAATTTCATAAAGCGATAACATTGTGTTTATAATATAGTTCTGTCTGAATAATTGAAATATGTCCAAATGCGAAACTCCCGGAAGAAACATCGAAGGTGGAATGAACATCGATTTTATGCGTTCACTTGTGAAACAGTACTCTGAATTGGTAAATAAAAGTATAGATTTTATAGCTATCATTACAATGCGAGCCTCCTCACGAGGTACCTTTCTATTTCCATAACTCCCACTGTAACAATCAACCTTACAAGTTGTCTTCTTTTATTAAAATAGTTTCTTTAAAATCTGTTCTACCAGGTTTTATCTGCACTCGTTGCTTTGCGCGTTGGTATAGTTCTAGACTCGATTACATAGCTACCGCTAACTAGCTAAACAAAATGCTGATTCATCATCATCTTGCCCTCATCCCACTTAGACGGGTTGGGGTCGGCACAACATTTACACCGCAACAACACTTCCTTCTATCAGCCGTCATCTCATCACTCACTCCTTACTTACCCATATCATCTTTCACTCAGTCCATACTTCTTTTCTTAAGCCTACCTCTATGTCTACAATAATCCACATTAATTCCTAACATGACTTTCTTCTTCCCTCCTCGTGACATGCTCATACCACGCTAACCTAATAACCTATTGCTTCTAATCTTTTCCGGCACAGGCGCCACTTTCGAACTTCCTCTGATATACTCATTCCTTAAGGCGCTCCCAGTCGACGATTGTTTTTGTTCGAAACGAAAAAAGAAATACTTGTGAACAAGCCACATCTCCTATTTTATAATGTATAGTATATGTGAATAAAGATATACCCATCTTTAATCACTTCGATATATAATCCTACCGACCGCTGCAATGACGACAAACACACGTCGGCGCGTGGTCCGCCTTAGCTTTTCGAATAAATTAATGATATAAATTATGTATAATTACTTATCAAAAATCTACTCTAATAGAAATCTAGATCTACATATTACCTATCTTTAACAATAAATCACAAGTTGATTTTAATAGTAGGTATATAAAATATTTCGATCATAAATTCTAAAACGTATCATTTTGAAATAATATCTTTATTGTGAAAAGTTTCTGCTATTATGTTTTCAGCTTAATAGAAATCTAGGTAAGAACCTGAAGTAATATACTTATAAAAATAGGAGATGTGGCTTGTTCAGAAGTATTTCTTTTTTTGTTTCGAAAAAGAGCAATCAGCGACTGGGAGCCCCTTAAACAAAATGCTAATTATAAAACTAATTTCAAGGGTCAATGGACAAGCGCTCTGTTTTGGGCCGACGCTGCTGCCGCCGCCGCCAGCAATGGCCTAGACGCGCCACATGGCAATGATATCTGGTTGCTGGCCAGCGCCATGCTAGCTAGGGGGGAACTGCATCGAGCCACTTATGCTGTTACATCTCGACAATTGCACAAGTCAGTATTATTCCTTGTCCTTTAACTGTGAAAGTCAAAGGGTATTTATTACGATAAAATCATGAGAATCACTTTGAAAAGTCTTAGGAGCTAGGTGAAGCTACAAAGCAACAAACATTTCTTGTTGCCTATAAATTTTTTCAAATACCTATGTCTACAAACAAAAAGTTAAATATTACTTCTTTAAATCAGTTCTTGAAAGTAAAGTTTCAGACAAGGAGAGAACAATGAATGATGAATGATGACTGGCCTCACAGCTCAGTTGGTAGTAGCTCTGACTTCTGCGCTGTAGGTTGTTGTTGTTTCGATCCCCACCCGGGATAAACATTTGTGTGATGAACATAGATGTTTGTTCTGTGTCAAAAAAACGTATATAAGTATTCTATGAGTTATCTGGTTCCCATAGTACAAGCTTTGCTTAGTTTGGGGCTAGATGGAGCTGTACAAAATGTACACCAGCAAAGTTCCCTTTAAACTAGAAACTTTTGGACTATTGGGCACAGAAAAGTGACTCCTTTTATATGGCATATCAAAAAGACTTAATGCTTTAAAATAACAGAGATAAATAATGTTACAGGCTATCCCTTTTAGACATCTTCAAGGAACTTGGGGATTACAGTTCTTATCCTATTTCTTTCTTTCTTTTAATTGAATGCTTTACTGTTCATTTCAGACAGCACCTGTTATGTCTAGGAGTGGCTATGAGAGCATATTTCACAGCTAAAGAACCCGCAGCAGCCCTTGGTCTCATGGATGAGGCAGATCCAATGCTCTTCGAGCCTAGAAATGGAGACCAGACTCATAACGTAAGAAAACTTTAAGACAATCTCAACTTTATCCTATCATATTTCTGCCCTTATCTTATGGAAGCCTCGCACAGTTGTGTTCTTATTCCTATAAGGTTTTTATATCTATTGAAAAAGTTTTGAATTCACTTAGAGCACAGTCTGGCAGAGGGCATAGGTATGGTATGATATAGGTATGTTATTATACAGGTGTTATTATATATACCTATATAATGCTTTGTCCTGAATGACTGACTATCAACGCACAGCCTAAATCGCTGATCGTAGAGACTTGAAACTTGGAGGGTATGTTCTTTGTATGACGTAGGCATCCGATAAGAACGGATTTTCCGAAATCCTACCCCTAAGGGGGTGAAAAACGGGGGCAAAGTTTGTATGAAACTCTGTCATTTATTTATCTACCGCGACAACGTCTGTTGCGGGTCCAGCTAGTAAACAACATAAGGATGTTTGTTGAGAAATAAATATTTCATCTTGACTTAGACCTAAATGTTATTCATTCATTCATTCTTCCATCGAATTATTTATGCTTTCAGCGCGCACTAGCCGGCGTGTTAGTATGGCAAGCGCGCGCTCTGTCTATCCTAGAACGGCGCGACGCAGCAGCTAAAGCGCTGGCGGAAGCGCTGAGAGCCGACTGCGCCTGCTATGAAGCGCTGGATCTGCTGCTAGAACAACATGCTTTGACTCCTCGAGAAGGTAAAGATTTACTAAAAAAACATTTATCATTATAGAATTTTTCTCTTTAATTGGGGCTATTAGGGTTTGAGACTGTGGTGGTATACTACTGGAAAAAATAGGTATGTGCCAAATGTAATGTTGTAACGTGCCTCTGACTACCCCCTTTAGACATCTTGAATAATCTGTAAGGATGCCTACCATACTTGGAGATTAATATCTTGATGTTTTCTTATCGTCTCTTTTATCACATACTAGCTTTCCACCACGTACCACACTCGCATGCTACTTACCTAGATAAAAAGTATCCTATTTTTTATTCCTGAATATAAAAAATAATTGTATCAAAATTTATAGTTATGTGTATTAATAATAGTTTGAAAAACAAAGTTGTAACGCCATTTTGATTTCGATTTCCAGAGCGCGAGCTGATAGAATCTCTGGATTTTAACGGACAGCTGAACCCAGCTGAAGGTACTTTGCTACGGAACGCGTACAATGAGCGCTTGCATCGGTACTCACCACCCTCGCCAACTGAGCATACTATAGATTCTCTAGTAAGTGAATAAAAAACCGGCCAAGTGCGAGTCGGACTCGCGCACGAAGGGTTCCGTACCATTATCTATAAAAACGCCAAAAAAAACATGTTTGTTGTATGGGAGCCCCCCTTAAATACTGATTTTATTCTGTTTTTAGTATTTGTTGTTAGAACAGCAACAAAAATACATAATCTGTGAAAATTTTAACTGTCTAGCTATCACGGTTCATGAGATACAGCCCTGTGACAGACAGACGGACAGCGAAGTCTTAGTAATAGGGTCCCGTTTTTACCCTTTGGGTACGGAATCCTAAAAAACGGCTAGATGGCATGATTTATGATTTGTTGAATTTGTCTTCGCCCTGAATAACAGAATAACTATTTTAATATATGAAAAAACTAGCTGCTGATACCTGGTGTGGTAGTGATACCTGGATAAAAAGATGCCTATGTGTTATTCTGATGTATAAACTATATTACAGTAGTAACTCTGCTTCCTGCGCTGTAGGTTGTGGGTTCGATCCCCGACCCAGGGCAAATATTTGTGTGATAAACATAGATGTTTGCTTTGTGTCTAATAGAATATGTATAATAAGTATGTATTTACAAAAAAAATACATATATAAATATTCTATCAGTTATGTGGTTCCCATTGTACAAGCTTTGCATAGTTTGGAGTTACATGGAGCTGAGTGTAAAATCCGACAAAAAAAAAGTCCATGTCACCTTCAGCACAAAATGAGCTAAAAATATAAATACAAGGAGATTTTAATCAGTTGTGCAAATATCCTTGCTTTTTTAGGGTTCCGTACCCAAAGGGTAAAAACGGAACCCTATTACTAAGACTTCGCTGTCCGTCTGTCTGTCTGTCTGTCCGTCTGTCTGTCACAGGGCTGTATCTCATGAACCGTGATAGCTAGACAGTTGAAATTTTCACAGATTATGTATTTCTGTGGCTGCTCTAACAACAAATACTAAAAACAGAATAAAATAAATATTTAAGGGGGGCTCCCATACAACAAACATGATTTTTATGCCGTTTTTATAGATAATGGTACGGAACCCTTCGTGCGCGAGTCCGACTCGCACTTGGCCGGTTTTTTTATTTTTGTATATTTTTTTCCAAAACTGTTATATCTTGGCCTCTCGCCCGGTACCAGGTGATCGTTGAGTTTTGTAACTTTATGCCATTATCTTTCTGCTTTTATTTTATGCAAGCCTCGCACAGTTGAGTTTCTATTTCTATAACTTTTTTATCCATCTAATTCTATAAATTGTAAACACTACCTGAAAAAGTTTTGAATTCAATTGGACCACAGTCTGGCAGAGGGCATAGGCATCCCTCTTATTACTTATGCCCTAGGTAAAGGTATGTTATCTGTATAAAATCACAAGGATCACTTTGAAGATGAATATGTATACTTCAACAGATAACATCAGATGCAGTATCCGTTGGCTCTCGCATGGCCGAAGCAGCCGCTTACCGAGGCCGACGTCTTGCCGCCGCCTGTTGTTGGAAGGAAGCTCTCGTGGCCTTAGACGAAGCTGATCCTTGGTGCTGTGTGGACGTCAGAGCGGCTTGTCTAGTCGAATTGAAGAAGAGCACAGAGTTATTCGCGTTCGCGCATACATTGGTTGATGCTTATCCGAACGCTTGGACTTCGTGGTTCGCTGTGGGGTGTTATTATTATCTTATAGGTGAGTTCTTGGAGGTATTCGCAGCTCTAGAGCTATATAGAGTAGTTAATACCAATGGATGTTTGCTGTGTGGACATCCGAGACGCCTCTCTTTAACGATCTGGGGGGATACCACGAATCACTAATACACGTATCGACACCCTATCGTCAAAACTGACTCGTATACAACAAAATAAGTTAATTGATTGATTCAGGCGTGACTTTGCGGAAATCCATTTTAAAAAACTAAACGGACAAAGATATATAGCAACAAATTCCGCGGAATTTGTTGCTATATATCTTTGTCCGTTTAGTTTTTTAACAAAATAAGTGTATAGTACTTATAATAATATAATAACATAATGTATAGTATAAGTGTTAGTTTTGACTTTTGACGATGCGATAGTAATTCGTGCTCGGGCAACTGAGCGCCTGAAAATCTGAGTGGATTTTGACCGTACTCGGGGATTACAATCGTGATCTTATTTTGTATTTTATACTAATTTTCAGGTAAAAGTGAATTTGCCCGACGATACCTCAGTAAAGCGAAGAGCTTAGAGCCTAGTGCTGGTTGTGTGTGGCTTACATACGGACACAGCTTCGCGGCTGATAACGAGCACGACCAAGCGATGGCAGCGTACTTCAAGGTAATTCAATAACTACCCTCAATTATAAAAAAAAAACATATGACCCAGCGAACTTCGTACCGCTATAGTTATTCTGCTGTTTGGGGCGAAGACATATCCAACAAATCAAACATCATGAAAATCAGTCCAGCTTTTCTCGAGTTATGTGTTGTAACAAACCCGACTTTGTTTTTATATACTTAGTAGAATAAAATAGGATGTAATGAATAAAAAGTTGACATTTGTGTTAATTAAAGTAACAAAGGAAACCGTGTTCGTGTGATCTATATTCTACACAGAAGAAAGATGAATAAGGGGGCAGTCAGAGACAGTTCAAAACAGTACAATTTATTAGGGAAGAAGCTTACTTCCTAATACTGGTGGCTAAATTCGGCGGTGCTAGGATCGGGGGCGTAGCTCAGATGGTAGAGCGCTCGCTTAGCATGCGAGAGGTACCGGGATCGATACCCGGCGCCTCCAATCTTTTTGCGTTTTCGGTTTGTCGTTATTATTTTTCTAGTATTGTATTATTGTAACTAATCTACTATGTGATAAATATTTATGATATTTTATTACAACAGTCGCTAAAATATCAATAAAAAAATGTGTTGAGTTTTTCGTATTATAAATTCCTTTTTGCATTTTTGTATCATTTAGGGGTTGTTTTTCGTATTATAAGTCCTCTTCTGTACATACTACAGCAAATTTCATCTTAAAACTTGGTCGTTTAGGTTTGATTAGGTCACAAACATATTATATACAAACACACAAAGTTTCGCATTTATAATATTATTAGGATTAGGATTTCATTTAATTTCTTCTAGATCTAGGCGGTTATAATAAGAAACGTTTATTATGTGTGTTTATAGTTTAATCAATAACAATCAAAATTAATATAATAAGTTTATTTACAATCAATAAACACTACAATTTTGATTATTTGTTTTAAAGGTTATTTGTAACAATAAATACAAATACTTAAAAAAAATATTTAGACATTACTACTTTGATTTATATTTCAGTTATGTTTTAATATAATTATATTATGTTAGTAACAAATTAGTTATTTAGTCAAAAAAAATCTTGAATAAATAATAAATATTGGCGGACTTTACACACAGTGCCATTTGCCCCAAACAAAGCATAACTAGCAAAGTACTATGGTAACCAGTAATCCAGGTAATCTCTAAAGTAAAATTAAAGCAGTATTACTCGCAGTGCGAAAGTGACAACGCTATACGTAATAGTATAGCGTTGTCACTTTCGCTCTTACAGGGATACTGATTTTGTTTTACTTTAGAGATTGTATTACGGCCCCAGAGAACTGATAGAACACATACTTACATATTTTTTTTTCTAAATACATACGTATCACTACAGGCTTGTCAATTAATGGCGGGATGTCATCTACCACCGCTCTACGTGGCGGTGGAGTGTGCCTTACTCAAAAACTACGCGATGTGCGAACGTTTCCTCCTTCGAGCCGCCGAGCTACACAATGATAATGAGGTATGAAATTTCCAATACTTTTTCGCACTTATAAAGTCACAAGTTTATTTACACATCGGACGTTACTAAAACTTTAACTGATACCACTTTACATTAGAATATTAAGAAGTTATAGTGACATCGGCTTTTTTGTTATATACTAATCATTGTTACAATAAAATTCAATATTTACCATTAATGTAACAGACTGATGTTACCATTAAAATAAAAAAATGTTACCACCGAAATATTTTATTTTAATAGTAACATTTTATTTTAATAATTGAGCCGTACATGCGTACTTATAACAACAAAATGGTTAATAGTGGTCGGTTTAGTGAGTTAAAAGTGTTCAGCAGTAGGAAAGTAGTTCGTCTATGGAGCAAGGTTTATCACAGCATTCGTCGACCACTCCTCGTTTGCCCCGGGCACTAGGCATTGCCCTAGCCTGGTGATGTCCCATCCATTCCAATCCAAAGCCGTTCACAGAGTTGTATCCAGACTTCTTCACCATATACTCATCACCACACAGTACAGCCAATGTTTGCGCCAACCGACGGCCACAATAAACATGTTCCTCAGCTCCAAAACTGAAAGACAACACCGATGCGAGTATACAAGCGAGGAATAGTTGAGTTTTCATGTTGGTTGTTGTTGCTTCGATGAAAGACGAAGTTTGAATGTGAAGATAGACCGCGATCTCCCGGTTTTATATAGCAGTGATTATGAATATTCAAATAATCTCTTATGAGCACCATGTCGCCCTAATGAGACCTGAATATGTTGACGTATGAAATGAAACGTGACGTAAGTAATAACATGCTTGAATGAGCTATAGGGTTTTTTAATTATAACCCACTCTTAACTTTATTGAGTAATGCTTTATTAATACCGATAACCATTTTCATATTTATATTTATTCCTTTTATTATATTTATTTTTTAACAGACAAACAAAGAATTGCTGCCGGTTTATATAAAACGCATACTGTACAGTCAGCTGTGGAAGTTGATAAATCTTTGTAATTTTGATACTAATTATTTCAAAAGCTGATGTTAGTTTTGAATAAATTTAATTACTTATCTATGAAGTGTTCAAAACACTAATGATTAGTAACGGAAAACAAAAAATATTAACTTTTTATGCATAATCCTTTAGAAATTTTGTCCAGACATAATCTACTTCTGAAATAATAAATAATTTCCAGGCAGTGGAAGAAGTGGTAGTTGAAGATGAGAACGAGAACTCTGCCGGATGGCGACGCGTGGCGAGTGTCGCCAGGTGTGCGCATGTGGCTCATGAGGCAGGAGCCGCAGCCTTCAAGGCTGGACACCATGCTGTAGCAAGGGATCTGCTGTTGTTGGCGCTGACGCGTGCCACAGAACTTTCCCAGCCGGTCAGTATGCCAGCAAGCATTCGCAAGGAGGGTTGACGTCAGGCAGGCGGCTGATTGTAAAAAATCCCAAGCTACATACATGTTGTGCCGACCCCACGAGAAGTGGGCAAAGGTCAAGGGGAAGAAGAGTTCGGTTGGTACTTGGTATTAACTCTGCCCGGTTATGGGTTCTATACCCATCAAAGACAAACATTTGTGTGATGAACATAGAATGCTTGTTCTGTGTCTGGGTCTGTTATAATGACTGGCCTCACAGTTCAATTGGTAGCATGTAGCTTATGAGACAAGAGCCGCAGCATTTGAGGCCCCTGCTTTTGTAGCATTTGTTGGCGCTGTCGCGTGCTGCACAAAATTCAAAGCCAGTCAGTACTAGTGACTGGAGATCTACATAGCATTTTGAAAATAATTATAGACAAAATAAATGATAGGCAGTGCTTGTTTCCGGGCTCTTCTAGGCTTGATGGCGAGGAACATGCGTAGCCACACCTAGTTTCTAAGACGTTTTGAAGTGATCCTTGTTATATTATTAATACTGTTTTACTTTGACTCCAAAGTTAACCAAAGTTTTAGATTTCGCTAAAAGTAACAATAATCTTCACCTTGTTGACATACATATAAAAGGCCCACTATGTGAGCTTAAAATATGAAAGAGGTTTGCACAAGTTTGACCGTATTTTTTTGAATTTGCTACAAGATTAAATACAATAAAGCATTTCTTGAAAAATACTTTACCGAAACCATAGTACACTTGATGACTATAATATTTCTTGTATTCCAGCTAAGTCCATGTTGGGCGGCTACTCTAGATGGAATCGGCCACGCTACACGCGCTCTGGGCGGCGTCCGAACCGCTCACGAAGCCCTACTATGGCACGAGAAAGCCCTAGCACTTCGTCCCGCCAGGGCCTCTTCGTTGGCTGCTGCGGGGCTCTGTCTCGCACTGCTAGGGCGAGAAACTGAAGCTGCAGCCGCGTTACATTCTGCTTTAGCTAAGGATCCTGATGATGTGGTGTCGTTGGCGCTGTTAGACGCTATTGTGGAAAAATTGGATGCTGGACTTTCAGGTTTGTTACCACTGTACACTAAGCATTTATACACACACATATACACGCGCACACACATGCACATATACACACACACAAAAAGTCGGCCAAAAAAATAGTTTTATTCCGGTCGGGCGGAAAAAGGACGTTCAAAAATGAGTTTCACAAATGTCCTGCCCAATTGTCGGACCTACAATAAGTAGAAAACCAGGCGGACAGCCTGATAATATTTTTCACAAAGAAATTTCTTATTTTAAAAGATCTAGAACGAATAAATTTATTTTTCAGAAGAGGAAATCCCACAGTTCCCGTTCCCACCAGTAAATATATCTCTCGCGACGCCAACGCCGGTGACGCCCAGCGATGACGTTACCAACGTCTCCGACATGAGCATGAGCTTCGACTGATCCATAACCCTAAAAGCCTATCTGTACTTATCCTAATAATATTGTAAATGCGAAAGTTTGTGAGTTTGTATGTTTGTGCCTCAATCAGGCCTAAACGACAAGACGGATCAAGATGAAATTTGCTGTAGATATAATGCCCGAATAAAATATACAGTACTTTAAAATACGTAACACATCCCCAAAATGATAAAAAAAACGCGAAAAGGATGATTTTGGTATAGATGGCACAACAGCGTGCAAAAAATCTGACATCAGAGACGTCATAGCAACGTGCCTTAGTCTATTGAAATTTGGACAGGACAAAGTCTGTCGTGGGACGGCTAGTTTTATATAATGTGGCTCAACTCTATCGAGCCGGATAGCCGCTCACTGTTTAAAATATTTATTTTATTGAATATTGATATTTTTTGTCCTGATTTTTTTGTGCCCATCAGAGTTCAGTCTCAGTTCCATTCAAATCAGTTACCAATGTTGTGTCCTTCCTTATGCAAGAGTCGATACGGTGTTAGAGTGATTACCTTCAGACCGGACGGAGGCTTAGGCCTTCCTACCTCTTATAGAGCTCTCCATGAAAGGTATAGGTACTTTTTAAAGGCCATAAAAAAGCCAAGTATTTCAATTCCTAAACTGTTAAAAGCTAGATCTAAGGCTATTTTGTAAATATGTATTGTATAATCAGTGAAATAAACGATGCAAATCTTACTAAGATCTTTTTCTCCTCGCCCGAAATTTGTTGAACCAAGTATAGAAATTTAAAAACGCATATCATGTTCATCATTTTATTTGTATAGGTAAATAAAATCAGTTAACAAGCATTGATAAAATTAACAATTCTCATTCTTGATTTAACTTTTAAAACTACATTATATGCTTTAAAATATTTAAAATGATACATCGAGGTACTAGGCACATACTCATTAAAAACCTTTAAAATTTACATCTAATAAGCACTTTATACTTCACTTTACACTATGAATATTCTACGCGAATACCGGGAGATAGAATAGAGGTACCGGGATCGATACCCGGCGCCTCCAAACTTTTAGCCTTTACGAATTTTCTAGTTATAATAACTGATCTACTATGTGATAAAATTTAATGATATTTTTATTACAACAGTTGCTAAAATATCAATAATAAATGTTTTAAGGTTTTCGCATTATAAAATCTTTAATATGTGGGGTGAACCGTGCAATAACAGACCTAGATCTAGGCGCTTTTAATAAGAAACTTTTGTAATGTGTGTAGTTTAATCAAGAACAATCTAAATAAATATAATAACTTTATTTTTAATCAATAAATACTAAAATTTAGATTAAAAACTTTATTACAATTACATTTCCACTCTATTGACATCATAAAAGTTAAGATGATGCGTAGCAAGATTTATAACAATTTGAAATTATCAAGTTATATTATTTGTTGTAAAGGTTATCAGTTTACAATAAATATTTGGTAACAAAATTTGAAATAACAAAAAAAAGTATATTAAAAAATAGATTTCTTGCCAGAACTTTGATTTTTGTATCGAAATTTGAAGCTAACATAACTAGCTTCAAATTTGGTAGTAAGTAAACTAAAAATTATATCACTACAAGCTTGTCAACTAATGGCAGGTAGGTACGACACGATGATAATGAGGTATGAAATTTGTTTTTCTCGCACTTATAACAACCGACACTCGCACATCGGATGTTACTAACACTTTGATACCACTTTACTTTTAGAATATTAAAAAGTTATAGTTACGTCGGCTTTTCATTAAACTTATCATTATTATAATAAAATTTAAGTTACCGTAACAATTACCATTAATAAAGCTAACACACTAATGTTACAATTAAAATAAAAAATGTTACCGCCGAAATTTTTTATTTGAATGGTAACATTTGAGCTTTAATTAATTGAGCTGTGCTTACGTTACTTAATAACAACAAATAGCTAACATTGGTCGGGTTTTAAGTTAATGTTCAGCAGTAGGAAAGTAGTTCGTCTATGGAGCAAGGTTTATCACAGCATTCGTCGACCACTCCTCGTTTGCCCCGGGCACTAGGCATTGCCCTAGCCTGGTGATGTCCCATCCATTCCAATCCAAAGCCGTTCACAGAGTTGTATCCAGACTTCTTCACCATATACTCATCACCACACAGTACAGCCAATGTTTGCGCCAACCGACGGCCACAATAAACATGTTCCTCAGCTCCAAAACTGAAAGACAACACCGATGCGAGTATAAAAGCGAGGAACAGTTGAGTTTTCATGTTTGAAGGTTGGTTGTTGCTTTGAAAGAGGAAATTCGAATGTGAAGATATACCGCGATCTTCCGGTTTTATACTGTGGTGATTATGAATATTCAAATAATCTCTTATGAGCACCATGTCGCCCTAATGAGACCTGAATATGTTGACGTATGAAATGAAACGTGACGTAGGTATAACATGCTTGAATGAGCTGTAGGGTATTAAATTATAACCCACTCGTAACTTCATTGATTGAGTAACGCTTATATTAATATCTTGAACCATATATAGTTTGCCACAGACAAAACAAGCAATTAAGTACATACAATTTTTGTATTTTACGAACTCGGCGGTAGAAATCCATGAACACAATTTAGCTACATACGAATTTGGTATTTTTACAATAGAATTTTAGAGGATTTATTGTACGTGTCCTTATTTAAAGGAAGAAAATACAAAATGATTTAGTACCAATGCGCGTTATCTACGAAGGTACATAATAGGTACTGCAAGGTGAGCTACGGAAGTCTACTTTTTGTAATTTTGATACTAAATATTTCAAGAACTTATGTTCCACTCTACTACTTTAATTTGGCTTGTATTCCAGCCAAGTCCATGCTGGGCGGCTACGTACGGCATCGGCCACGCCACACGCGCTGGGCGGCGTCCGAATAGTGCTCGTGAAGCCCTACAACGGCATGAAAACGCCCTAGCGCTTCGCCCCGCCAGGTGACAGGCCACTGATGACGTTACCAACATGAGCATCGACTGATCCATAAGGGTCGTAAAACTATTTTGTAAATACGTATTGTATAATCATCACTACATAGTATAAAGCAGTCGCTTTCCGCTTCCCGCGTCTGTATGTATGCTGTATGCATGTTTGCTTATATCTTTAAAACTACACAACGGATTTTGATTTTTTTTAATAGATAGAGTGATTCAGGAGGAAGGTTTATATGTATAATAACATGTTTAATATATTAGAGAACCACTGATAATTTTAAGATTTCAAATCAGCGCGACTTTTTATTTTTATTTTAAATGCTGTTAACGAGTATACAAAGACATTCTGCAATATATTTTGGTATCAGCTTTGCACCCGTGCGAAGCCGGGGCGGGTCGCTAGTCAGTAAATAAAAAATAGAAATGTTGCTAAGTTTTTATTCCAACCAGATATTTGTTAAACCGAACGGAATATTTAAAAACGCATACATATCAGTTTCATAATTTTATTTGAATAGGTAAATATAATCAGTTAACAAGCATTGATAAAATCAACATTTCATATTTTGATTAAACTTGTGAAACACTTTTAAAACCACATTAAAAGCTTTAAAATATTTAAAATGATACATCGTGGTACTGCACATACATTAAAAACCTTTAAAATCTACATCTAATAGGCACATTATAAAATCTATGAACATTCTACGCGAATGGCGTAATGATTATTAATTTAAGAGATTTTAACATCGAAAAGTACATTTGAGTATCATACGACTGCGTAATCACATTTTGTATAAATAAAAATATATAATTTATGTAAACATAAATACTTCCTACTCGTACATACAATCTGTAAAACTAACCGAAAGATGTTTTTCTTACAGACTGTAGGTAAATCGAAAAAAATTATAACAAATCAACAAAAAATAAATTTTAACAGATTTAAAAACAAAATAAAACAATCAACATCCTCATTATAATTATATAGGCCGATGTGTGCCTCAAAGCTCACAATATCCAATTGAAAAAGTAACTTTAGTTACAGAATATATCATTCTTCCAATTGAAAAAAAAAACGAGTTTTCTAAACAGTTATAGAATATCATGAGCTATGTTAGAACCATGGTAGTGAAGAAAATAGGTTAAGCACGCGATTGACAATAAACCATGATTAGAAATAACTAGTATGAGCTAATGAACTAATGCTCACGCTCAACTCTGAGACTAACCCTCGTATTCAAGAACGACACTATGAGAACACACACCCACAGTGGACGAAATCTTTTTTCATAAAAATCACTTTATGTGTTGTGCGACACTGCATAGTGTGACTAGAGGCACATTGTCGTGTGCCTCTACCCAAAGATCTAAAGACACACGGTAGCGTGCGCCATAGTGCTCAACACATAAAGTGATGTTTATGAAAAAAGATTTCGTCCACTGTGGGTGCGTGTTCTCATAGTGTCGTTCTTGAATACGAGGGAAAGAGCGTCTTAAAGTTAAGCATGAGCTTTAGCTTCGACCATTCAATAAGACCAGCTTCACTTCCATAGAAGGCTTCGGTTCCAGGACTTAACACATCAGGTCAAAAATCAACCATAAAGAAACTAAGGTAAAGCATATTGCTGGCTTGCGCGCCCAACTTAATAGCGGCTTCGTGTCTAGTGCTGCCAATTGGCGGGCTCGGGCTCCGCCCCCTCGAGGTCCGAAGCCCCGGAAGTGCCGGAGGCACCGCTCGCGCTCGTTGATGGGGATGGAGTACCTGGGGATAATAGCATGGTTAGACTTCTTGGCTTAGATGTGTAGATGAATAATCACTAATTATTCAGAAAACATTTTGAGTGAAGGTATAATTTATTCGCAGTTTTATAAAACGGCATCCTAGATAGATAGTAAAACTAAACATTTAACTCGATTTTAAGACTTCATAATATTCTCAATGATCTTTGCAAATTCAATGTGTAACCAATTTTTTTTAATTCAAACCGAAACGCGGCCTGTATATAAGTGAATTTTACAAAATAAAATACGATTAAATGTAGGTACTCAAAATAGATTAAATGGCTTGGAAAATCTTTAAATTCTACACAAAAACAGATCGAAATTAGATCTATAGTTTAATCTCTGACCTATTTAGTTTAGAATTACTACAGCATCATCATTACATTTTACAGTACCTACCTCGATTACGACTACAAAAAGTTTTATCTACATAGTTCTATAACTTGAACCATTAAATATTATGTTCGAACATGCCTCCGACTACCCACTCTAGACATCTTCAAAGGATCCAAGCGCCTTGACATCTGAGAGGATATCTATTTATAACTTAGCAGTGTCGCTATAATTAATCACTACATAGTATAAAGCAAAGTCGCTTTCCGCTTCCCGCGTCTGTATGTAATATGTAGGTATGTATGTTTGCTTTTGATACGGATTTTGATGCGGTTTTTTTTTATAAATAGTGATTCAAGAGGAAGGTTTATATGTATAACTAGCGACCCGCCCCGACTTCGCACGGGTTTAATACATATAAACCTTCCTCCTGAATCACTCTATCTATTAAAAAAAACCGCATCAAAATCCGTTGTGTAGTTTTAAAGATATAAGCAAACATACATACAGACGCGGGAAGCGGAAAGCGACTTTGCTTTATACTATGTAGTGATACATGCATAATATAGTAGAGAAACACTGATAATTTTAGAGGTTTCTAATGTGATGTCGTTAATAAACACATTTTTCTGCGCTTACATTGCAAATGCTGGCTGAACCCCACGAGATATCAAAATAATGTACTACAGTATTGTACACCTTAAAAACGTCTACAAAAAAGTCCACGATGGTATTAGAAAAATGTCTTACGCACAGCGAAGCGGGCACGGGTCAGCTAGTTATTTTTAAAATAGGATCACCAAAACTAAATCATAAGCAAACAAAAATTTTAGAAAAGGCATAATAAAAGCGGTGCCTTACCATCGCTAGGTCCAGGATAGCTGCCGTTGTACAAACTGCCGTGGTCGCTCGGCGGAGAGTTGCGAGAATGGCCGTTGGGAGGGAGAGAGTGGCCGACGCTCTTGGAGTTACGCATCAGAGGCTTGTGTTCCTCGGTGGAATGCTGCCAGGACCAACATGAGCGGCAGAAGTAGCTGGTAACGAAAAGAGATGGTTTCAATGAAAAAAAATACTTATTATGAATAGTTTTTACTCATTGAACGAGTTCCTAGATGAAACATGTCGATTGTTTTTTTTTAGGTTAAAGAGCAAGTTAGTATAAATTATATTAGTTTTAAGTTTTTAATTTTGTATAAACAACGCACCTAGCGGTTTAATTTAAAATATTGTTGTGCCCTTACAGGGTTTGTTTGAAACTACCTACTTTACCTACACCATTGTAACAACATAAAGTACAATAAACAATTTGAATTTGTTATCAGGCAGTCATAAATCGTACTAATATAAATCCAAAAGTCTGCGAAGATGTTTATGCCTCAATCACGACCTAACCGCATTGGATTAAACTTTAAATATACATCGTTTAAGTAAATAACTTAATAGGAAATTTTATCTAGATACTACGAGAGTTAAGTCGCGGGCGGAAGCTAGTAAATAAATAAGTATATTTTCACATTAGCTCCAAAGTAACCCAGCTTGTATTTTGAGAACTAGATTACTAATAGAATACTTATATTTTTTTATGAATAAATATGTATTTATCCCAGACAGAATAGGTATTTGTTCTGTCCAGGATAAATACATATTGATGTGCCTCTGACCAACCCCTTTGTATCTTTTCAAGGATCCGAGCATCCACTTGGGGATTACAATAGAGAAAGCTCACAATATACATGCAAGCTTAAGTAGTCTTGATGTGCAATGAACAAAAATAGCAAACAAAACATGGTGAAGATGCAAAAATAGTTGGCAGCGGTGGGATTCGAACCCACGCCTCCAGGGAGACTGGTGCCTTAAACCAGCGCCTTAGACCGCTCGGCCACGCTACCGATGAGACCTATGCTCGAAATTATCATTTATATGGCTCGTCAGAATAGTATTGCTTACAAAAATCATATACAATGTTTTATACATACTACTAACTTTAATACATAATGCCTTGCTTTGCATTTTTTTTTATGTGGCAACAAATGGATGGCCATCGACAAGGCATAGGCGTAAAATAGCTAACTTGTATAAAGTTAGTGATTAATCTAAAAATCATAAAATAAAAAAAAATCTTACCCAAAACACATCGGTTCGCGGCAGAAGTAGGGCCCCTGTTGCAGATTGCACACGGAGCACATCGAATCTTCTAAGTAAGGGTCAACTTGGACCTGCAAATAAAGATAAAATTATAAAGATGTCAGAAAAACTAGAGATCTTTTTGTAAATATTGCTAAGAAAAAAAGAATAAATTTAGTTTGTGTCATAACATGATATTGGAAATATTGACAACGAAATTGATCACCACTCAGCTATATGCTGCAACAGCGAGAGTTTATATTGTTGTTTGTTGATATTGTTCTACTTTAGATTCGGGAATAGATAAATAAATATGGGTGGACATTATCACACAGCGCCATCTAGCCTAAACTAAGCAAAGCTTGGATTAAGGGAACTAGATAAATAATAGAATACTTACATACTTTTTTCGTAAATACATACTTATTATACATTATAACACAAATTAAATGCCAGAATGACGACAAAATCTCTACCTTTTTAGATATTTTCAAGTTAGTTACAGAAATAAGATTTTAAAGTAGAGTTCAGAAATGACAGATCTAAATAATACCTTTTTGGTGAATTTGTCAGTGTGTATCTCGATGTACGCTGCAGAGATGGCGCGTACGTACGAGCGTACGTTGTCGAACGTCACGCGGCCGGAGCCGATCGGGTACTTATTCTTGTCAGTGTCGATGCCTGAAATCGAGATAACTTATAACTTCTGTATGATATATATATATTGTTCTATCAATATCTGCACGAGCTAATCTAAAGTTCAAAGGACTATGATTAAAATTATGCGCCTCTGCAATCTGTGCATCTTTTAAGCATAAGCAAGTAATAAAAAATAATTATTTGTATATAGTTGTATCATATTTAAATGTTTTTTGCGTTTACAAATTTACATTTACAGATGAAACAAATAAAAGGCCAAAGATACCCTAATCATCAACTTAGGTACAACATGGTCTTGGAGATGGCTCGACTGGTTCTCGTGTATTTTGTAAATATTAGTATTAGATGGTATTTGTAATATAAAGTTTATCAGACATAGGTACAACACACATACGTTTGTACGGAATTCGGTGCACGAGTCGTACACTCGCTTCTGTATTAAAACCAATTGATAGTTTATATTCAGTTAAATAAATAAAAATCTAGGTACCTGCATACACGACACCGGAAAACAGCTCGTTCATGATCAGCGCTAATGCTGGAGCAGACAACATCCCGTGAAGTGCTCCTACGAAGACAGTTCGGGCTGCTGCAAGTCGAGCTGAGCCACATGACACCCAATTGGCATCGCTCACTGCCCAAGGGATCACTTGGACCTGAAAAAAACATATTGATAAACTCTTGATAAACTTGACTAGCCTCGCTCTGCCTTCTGCGCGTCGTGGGTTCAGTTCCCATCCAGGAAAAACATTTGTGATGTTTGTTGCGTCTGGGCGATATAATGAATTACAAGTATGTACTTACAAAAAAAAGCATTTAAGTATTTGATCAGTTATTCAGTTATCATAGTACAAGCT
The DNA here is from genome assembly GCA_912999785.1 of Hydriomena furcata. Classification (NCBI taxonomy): domain Eukaryota; kingdom Metazoa; phylum Arthropoda; class Insecta; order Lepidoptera; family Geometridae; genus Hydriomena; species Hydriomena furcata. The sequence goes on along the minus strand of OU538831.1, from coordinate 2,015,196 downwards.
TTGCTTGGTTTGGGATTAAAATAATCGGGATCCAAACAATTAATATTTCAAACTTGCCTAAACGTGCCTATACCTGTGTATTTGTCACATTATTACCTTTTATTTATCCCATTTAGACTTAAAAAAAAACTATTTTGCATTTGATTGTTACAACACAGATATTAATCAAATAAAACAAAAAATCTATTGATACGAACCGGAATACGAACCCGCGACCTTTGGATTAAAAGTAAGGGTAACTCCTACTCGACCAACAAGGCAAAAAATTATCTACGCATTAACACTTGCAAAAAACGGTGAAGGAAAACAGTCCCGAGGAACATTGCCAACTACTGCAAATTGACTTAAAGATCTAAATTGCCTCTTAGAAGTCTTGTAAACAAAACTAACCTCCTTAGTCCGGCACTTGCGAGAGTGAAGGCGGTAATACCATCCGGCGCGATCGCGTCGACAAGCAGCCAACAGCGCCCTTACCCTCCTCTCCCCTTCCAACGTAACATACGCGTAACCGCGCGGACATGCGGCGCCGGAGCCTAGTCCGCTGTCTCGACCTGGCCACTCCACGCTGTAAAAAAATACCTTCAATTTATAATCAAAGTCCGTTCTCCAGGTCAAGAAGAAGCAAATAATCGGCCAGGAATTCAGGAGTTCCATGTCAGAAGGCTATACTACCAGTTTATAAGATCAAACAATAGCTTGGATGTTAAAGAGTTGCAGACTCAAATATTAACAAGGAACCCAGTTAAAATGGTTGGACGCGTCTCGTGACTACCCTCCTTAGTTCGACGATATGAGCGCCTGGTGATCAAACGTGTCTGCCGTATATGGGGAATACAGTACAGGGAACCATATATAAAAATAAAAATAAACACGACTGTAATCCCCTAGTACGGTAGACATCCTCTCAGATCTCCAGACACTTAGATCCTTTGAAGATGTCTAGTGGGGGTAGTCAGAGGCACGTCCACACATTAGATTTGGCACATGCCCACATTTTGCAGTAGTTAGCATTGTTTAGCATGCACGCCGGGATTCGAAACCACGAACTTCAGATTGAAGGTCAAGGTACCTCCCACTCGGCCAACATGGCTTTTTTATTTTACAAAACACGGGTCAATTTTTTTTCTACCACAATCTAATATACGAATGTGTATAATTATGTTATAAAGAACAATCCAAGTATGGTCGGTCATTACATATAATTCTTATATACCTATGCATAGATAAATAAATAAATAATATATATAATTGGTGGACTTTTTTACACATCGCCATCTAGCCCCAAACTAGCCAAAGCTTGTACTATAGGAACTAGATAACTGATAGAATACTTAAATACATTTTTTTCTTTTGTAAATACATACATATGATACATACCCATAAATAAATACCTATTTATGTAAATTAATGTTCTGCAAAGAAAATAAAAGCTTTATTATTATTTATTTATTATCTTTAACCGACTTACCGCATAGGATGGAAATGCCTCAAGGCATGCATCAGTGCACTCTCAGTGATGTCCCACGGCAACCCACCAAGGAACAACTTCGAGCTGAACTCCGCAGCCGCGTCCTCAGCTCTAGCTGGTAGAACACCGCTCCAGTGTAACGCGCGACCATTACCTGGGCCGCGAGCCAAGGTCGACATGCCTGGACCACCTGGAAATGAAGGGTACTTTTATAAACTCTGAAACGTTTTTTTCCGTCTCCACTGCTGGGCAAGGTCTTCCCCATATAAGAAATTAACATTAGTACAACATAAAAAAAAAGTAGGATCACGACTAATCCCCAAGTTCGGTGGACTTCCTCTCCGATCTCCAGGCGCTTAGATCCTTTGAATTAATCTAGTGGGAGTAGTCAGAAGCACGTCCAAACATTATATTTGGCACATGCTCACATTTTGCAGTAATAAAATACTTTTTTGGTATGTCTAAATAAGAAAAAAATAACATTAAATAGGTTTTTTGAAAATTCTAAATGAACCCCGCAATCTTAAAAAAATCAATAAAATAACCTGACCAGAGACCTGCTTTGAATATAAATTGGAACGACTACTTAGAAAATTAAGCAATTTAGGTAAGACAATAAATCGAATTTGGTAAGAACAATTGTAATTTTTACTTACAAAATGAAGAGCGGCGAGACAGCATAGTCACGCGGTTATCTTCTGGAGACAAGACCGATGACCAGTTGCTGCGATTCGGGATCCAGGTGGCGTCTCCCTAAAACAAAGGTAGGGCTTCGTTTAAGTCATATCTTAGTAAAAAAATAATAATAATTAATAAATTAAAAATAAATAAATGAATTTTGAATTTGAATTTGAATTTGAATGAATAGCTTACCGAGCCATCATCGCGCGAGTAGGAGACAGCGGCCGGCGTTGGGGGGGAAGCAATGCCGGTAATAGGGCCAGGCCCAGGCATACCTAGGGCCTTCTGGAAAAAGAAATTAATTTTATTCATCGATACCAAAGTAGTCATACCCCCGTATTCAGGAACGACAATATGAGAACACGCACCCATAGCGAACGAAATCTTTTTTCATAAACATCACTTTATGTGTTGTGCGACACTGCATAGTGTGACTAGAGGCAAACTGTCGTGTGCCTCTAGCCAAAGTAGAGCTCTAGAGGCACACGGTAGTGTGCGCCAATAGTGTCGCTCAACACATAAAGTGATGTTTATGAAAAAAGATTTCGTCCACTGTGGGTGCGTGTTCTCATAGTGTCGTTCTTAATACTCGATGAATACGAGGGTTAGACATCGAGGAGTCACGACCAGTAAAAGGTCTATTTCAGCGAAATACAATATTGGCAGATCCACGTAGGACAAACCTTTGTATAATGATGTTTGTTCGGTGTCTAGACGGTATAATGTATTTTAGGTATTATGCATTTACAATAAAAGTATCTATGTATCAGTAAACAAGTTCACATAGTAAAAGCTTTGCTCAGTTTCTGGCTAGAAACGCTGTTTAAAATGTTCACCAATATTCATCACTTATTTATTTAGATGAGCATGGGACGAGGAAATCGAATCCGCACTCTTTGCCTCCATGCCTTCGCACCAGAGTTCTTCCTCCAGCATACAAGTATACACACTTATCTAAACCCTAGTAAAGTTATGCAAATCTAGCACTTACCAGAGAGGCCACAAGGTCCGTTATCCCTTGTCCAGCGGCAGAATTGTCCCAGCCACCCGGTTGGGCGCTCTCACTGAAATAACGAAGGCACTTAGCTCACTATTTTGGCACATTAGCAGATAATTAGGACATTAGACTAGGAAACTCTTAGCTGAAGTTGTAGACGGGAAATGGTACTGCTAGGTAACGGTATGTTTAATACTTAGGGAGAAATATTCAAGGTTTAGAATATTTTGCGTACTTGCTTGTAGTGTCCCAGATTCTTTCTTGGTAATCTCAAGACTGACCAGAATAAAGGACTTGTAGAGACTCTGTATACGTGATCTGTTGAGGGGGGTGAGGGAGGGAGGGGGAGGGGGTCTTCAAAAATACCACGCATGGTCACAGGGGCGGGAGTATTAGCATACTACGGGTGGTCACCGAGGGGGAAAGCAAGGTAAAAAAAAAAAAAAATGGTTCATTCGAAAAGTCAAGAAATGTCTAGTTTTTTCAAGTTTTATGAAGTAACTATTAGTCCTACATGAATACAATTGAATTGGGACCAACTTTGAACTATTCTCTACACAATAAAAAAAAAACGAAATCGGATAACCAGATAAAAGCAACAATAAATTTAAAAATTAAAATGATAAGCTCTTTAAGTGTTAAAAATGAGCGTTTAAAACAAAAGTGTTACCTGTAGCTAGCGTAGGCCCTGGGATGTTTGGGCGGGAAGCAGCCAGGCGGCACAAGGGCGCGTGGGGTCTGCGCCACTTCAGGGCTGCTGGGACTCTCCCAGGCCCATTCGCCGTCAGTAAAGTCCTGTCAACAACAAATTGTTTGTAACCGGACATTTTGTAAGAATCGGCGAAGGGAAGTATGTTGGACATGGCCACTTCTATCACCAAAACCTAAAATATCTGAAATCCGTTAAAATCTTCGGTTCATCTTTCAAATGCTTGGACTTATCATTCGACTTTGTGACGATGAAATTTAGGTACATTTTTATTATAAAAGAAAAAAGTTAGAGGAAAATAAAAACTGCTGGAGCTAATATAAAAAATCTTTCACCTACAAAAATCTACATTATCAGCGGGTAAAATGCGATATATTTTATTTAAGAAAACATTTGGAGTCATACTAAAATTTCAATAATGTAATCCGCGCGAAACCGTGCGCTATTAAGAAATGTATTAAAACAAAACGATCCTGGTTAAACTGTCTATTATTTCAGTGTTTTACTTTTACCAAATACATTTGATTTGACATATAATATACCTAGTTATGTTGTCAGGTCGATATCAGGATAGGTCATAGGTTCCCGGAAATATTACTTTTGAGAAGTAAAACTTTATTAAACTCCTATGTAAAACCGGCTTCGAGCAACCCAATCCAAAGTTAGTCACTTAAAACTCAACAAGCATGAAAAAGGAAAGACGGTTATCCGGGTCGCGTTAGGCTTGGCATGGCCCATGATCCGGCTATCGTAACTAAAGTTATGACATTAGTAGTTTTTGGTATCTAGCTCTAGACTGGGTTTTGGTATTTCTTCCGGGCAATTAGCTATTAAAGTTTGTTTTCGCGTAAAGTCTGCGGAGTCTACTTGAAATAGCTTCCACCCGCGGCTTCACTCGCGATGTAGGTACCTAGCTGTATAAAAAGTAGGTATTCTGTATGCTATTCCAGGATATAAACGCCTATATATCCCAAATTATTGAATAACGTGTTGCAGTTTTGTAAGGCTGGTAATAAATAACCTGCTTTACTAATATTAGCCGTTACTAATATTATAAATGCGAAAGTTAGAAGCCCGTTTCTATCAAGACGGAATTCGATAAAAATTGGAATAGAAAGCATGACATGGATTAAAACAGACTAGGTACTTTTAGTCAGACCACTAAACTAAATAGTAGGTACATCATAATTATTTCGAAAAACCTACAAACTTCAAACGGTGCCTAAAGTAGCCGCGGCCTACACAAATAATATTAAATTGCCAGACGCCATGCCAATACACCCAGACGCTGCCAAGTGCGGGATTGCATCCCCGCACCCGATACATGTATCCAAACTACGCTATTACCTACATTGAGCAATGTCTGCCTACGTAGGCTATATCGCTAAGTTAATTTACAGAGCTATTTTACCATGACATTTTCAAATACAAAATTTTGTAGAGTGAATTTATCTAAGAAATGTTAGGTTCTTTCTACGAAGGTCATATTACGGAATTCACGGAGAACCTTTTACCGAGCGATACCTTTAAACGCAAGGTCTTCAAACCTCTAATAAAAAAATATATAAATTAATAAATAACCAAAAAATCAATGAAGGTTTTTAAGCGAGAAAAAACGGCTTTCGTTGTAAAGTAGAGCTATGAGCACCTAAAAGAGACCTCTAGCTTTCAAATTGTACCAGCAAAATTACGCTCCAATTTTCATAAGCAATCGACAATATAATACAAACTTTCATAAGCAATAGGATATGATGCCGAATCCAAAAGCTAATGCACGCGAAGTAAGCCGACCATCCCGCGCTCACTTGGCACGGGGCGGGCCATTACACGGGCCGCGCTTGGCACATCTCTCTCAACATTAACTGCCATCAAACCGGATGTCGTACGCTACATTATGAACGAACAATAAAACCTAGTGCATTGTACTTGAAATTTGATTTAATAGCGGCGTTGGCTCCGAATTGCAATACAAATATGCGAAAAGTACCGTTAAGAATAATGTTGGCGCCCAACGCGGTACTTTTTATGATAGATATGGGGGTTAAAAGCTATGGTTTAGCAGTTTTACGCACTTTGATTTTAATGGGTTCAATTGCGAAGCCAAGATAAAGAACTGCAGTAAGGATACTAGACAAGCTTTGGCGCACAACGTGGTTCTTTAAATGACAGATGAAAGGGTCAAGAACAATAGGTATATTTTGCAGAATCGTAGATATTAAGAAGACCGAGCAGGTACGTGTCGGCTAGAGCAATAAGGTTCTGTAAAAACATCGGAGATGTACAAGCGGAAGAATTTATTCACTAAAAACCTACGAGACTTAAATATAAATTAAATAATTCATACAGTATGAAAATAAAATATATCAAATTTTATAGGCCATTTAACAATTCAAACCCATTTATGAAGTTTTTTGAAGAATTACAAGAAAATAAAACCAAATCTAAACCAACGTAGGTACCCAATTATTTCTGATTTTTAGCTTTACAAACTTCCGTATAAGTTTAACTTTCGTCGAAAAATATGCAAAGCAAAAGCATGTCATAAAATGCGCTAATGAAGCTTTTTATAATTATTTTCCACTGAATTTTGACACTTCACAACTAGACCCGTTAAGCCATTAAAATATGTTTTAGATTCTTTTACTTGGTTATAAAGTTGCGACGAACGGACGGGATGAAGTCTGAAGATAAGAAATGTTTTAGAATTTTAATTCAGAGCTCTAAAATAGCATTTAATGTATATTGGTTGAACGAGAATACGAATCAAATAAAATGTTGGCGCCCAACGTGGTTTTAAAATTTACGATATTCGTGTATAACGAGAAATCAAGACTTATTATGTAGGTTAATGCAGATAAAGAGTAAAATTAAAAGTGGTGAATAAATGGCGGTGTACGTACATGTGGCAAAATATTAAAAAAGAATTCTCCAATATAATTTTGATGAAAATACGTCCCAAGACCTTTCGCAATTTATAATCAGAAAGTAGAAATAGCATAGTCAATAGACCATAAAATAAAACTTCGCTAGAAAATGCAAAAACAAAAGTACCCACAAAAAGAAAAACGCATTGGTGAAAAACTATAGTACGATTAAAACCATCTTGTGGCTACTGAAACTACCCGCATTATAAAAAAAAGTGATAAAACGCAACAAAGTTGTTGAATATCGCAACTGACCCGCACATTGGTAGAACCGAGAAATAAAAACATTTATACCGAACTAATCACGCAAAAGAAAACTGGCATAGAAGGAAAACTTCCCTAATGAAAAACTAGCTTAGAGGAAAGTACCTACAAAGTAATCTCCATACAACACGTTTTAAATTGAAAATGAGGGTACTCACATTGCTGCGCGCGGAAGCGTTGGCGGTAGCGGGGGGGTCCGTCAGGCGCGTGTCAAGTCCCAGGAACTCTGCTAGGGACCGGCGGTTTTCATTGGAGCCGCCGCCTCCTCGTGATGTATCCTGAAGAAAAAGTAAAGTTAGTTCCGAACAAAAAACCATGTGCTCTAAAAACTGGATGAAAATATTAAAGCGTAGAAATAATGCTCTCAAAATACTCTTATTCTAAAGAAAATAATAAAAACTCACCTGTAGCAACGGCATGGATGCCGCAAAAGTTTTTCAAATTCCGAGATAAGTTTAGCTCGACTGACGACCAGCGTTTCCAGTTAGGATGTTTCCGCGTCGGCGGCTCACGAGCGACTGAGGACTGGATAGCAATCCGCGAAGCACGAAACCGACACCCGCCCCACCTTCGTTTTGATAAGCGCCAATCACAGCGCAGCTCAACAAGCCACTCCCACTTACACTTTCTTTTATTATTTTTTTCTTTCCCAAGTATTTTTAAAATTTGATTTATAGATGATAAATCGTGGATTAAATTTAAAATAAGGTTTAAGCTATCAGAACAGATTAAATCAATAATTATTAAGTAATGAAGCCATATCAAAAGTTTCACTCAATAAACATCAGGTGGCGTTTATTTTTGAGCAAACATTTTAAGATAAATAAAATCGAAAATGTGGTAATCTAAGTCGGTAATGAAATATAAAAAAAACTAATATTGTAGCTTTTTTATCCTTGTACAAGCGAAACTGTAGGCGGAAGCTAGTATTTCGTATATAGGAATTAAAATAAAAAAAGTGAAGTCAAAATACATTAAAATGGCGTCTTAAGGAAATTACAAGTAAATTTACTTCATTAGTCCTTGATTTGATTACAACTCGAAAAGAGAGTTAAATTACGGAAAATCAGAAGTTGGAGAGGAAATTGCAATAATAAATGGTAAATAAAATAAAAACACGTCCACAATTTACGAGATTTTATTTGTATAAAAATGCATGTACATCCTGTATTTGCGATAAATGTTTAAGGTACAAATAGTTTTACATTTATTACATATATTATTAGAACATATAGTAAAATGATATGTAATGAATAATGTTATGTAATTTTATACAATTGCAACTTATTACCAAATTATATAACAGTTTTTTTTAATTTATACAATACTTATATAATGATTTGTTGAGTCTCACTTTGTTCAATCAAATAAGGAATAATTTACCTTGTTCGATCGGCACCACACTGGAGCTCTACATAGCATTAAGGAAAGGATCATCGAACAAAATATAGGCGCTGTATTTGTTGCCTGATTCTTTTAGGCTTGTTCTTCTAGACTAATCTAGACAATGGTAGCGAGGAACAGGCGTAGCTTCACCTAGTGCTAGTACCTAAGACGTTTCAAAGTGATCCTTGTGATTTTATTGAAATAAATACCTTTTGATTATGACTTTGAATAATACCTCATAGTCACATATAATTATAGTCCTGGGTCTCAGAAACTGAGAGTACCATAGTAAGAATAGATCTACAAATCATACATACATTTGTCCCGCTGCGGGGACCGAACCCTCATCTTTGTGTCTCAAACAGTCACCATGCCATTGAAGCTCTACCTACCATTTTTGGTATTTTTGGTTTTTATGTATTTACAAAATAATAAGTTTATATTTGAATCTGGTTCCCATAGTAAACATTGCTTAGGGTCTAGATGGTGCTTTGTGTGAAAGTCCACCAATTTTTAATTATATTTAGTGCTCGCTCGGTCAGGACGAGACCTGCGGAGCCAATATATTCCCAAGCTTTTAAAAAAGGCTTGCAAGCCTCCAAGCTCGTATGTTTATTCTTGTAGTCCGAACAACGGTGCAAGTATTTTCCCAGGGTAGGTAGGGGGAGTCCTCGGCCGGGGTAAAGTGCCCCGTTCGTCACTATACACGTGCGGAAGACGTAGCACCCAGTAGGTAGATGCTGTTAGTTTGACAGGAGGAGATCCGGTAGGTTGGGGCACAAATATCGATCCGCCGGCGACAGGTTGCACCTGAAAAGACAGAGAATAGTGAATTTAATCTATACTAATAATATAAATGCGAAAGTAACTCTGTCTGTCTGTCTGTGACGTTATCACGGCCAAACCGCTAGGCTGATTGTAATGAAATTTCATACAGACATAGTTTAAAGTCTTGGGACGGGCATATGCTACTTTTTTCCAATATTTTTTTATATTCTGAATGTTTTACGATAAAGCTGTCGAAAATCGATTTCCCGAAGTATGTGGACGTAGTCGCGGGTAAAGGTTAGTGTTTGAATAAATAAATAACATCCAACAATCACATATCTGAACTACTACGATGTCCGGTCATTTCGCGGATCGTCAGTTACTAACGAGCTTTAGTTTAATGACTTTACCGACCGCAATCAAAGGTAGATCGGCGAATACATGATGAAGAGCATCTGAATTGTTTCGAAACGTTAGCAATACACTATAAAACGTGGTAATTAGCCGTATTTCTATTTAAAATTTAGTCTTATTGAACAACGAAAAAAAAACTCAATTGTTCAATAACGCTATTTTACAAAGAACAAATGAGATGCTGTTGGCAAGTTCCCTCACCTTAGGATCTAGCGTGACGTGGACGGGACTCTTGGGAGTGACAACATGGACCCGAGTGAGCTGAGCCGCTAGGGCTGCGCCCCCGAGGCACACGCATGCGGAGTAAAGAGGCATGTCGGATGCAGCCAAACGCGCGCCCGCACCCGCGCCCGCACCCGCACCACCGCTTACCACAGTGTCGGGAGATGACATCATGAACCTGCAATCAGCCGTGTATTTTTAAGCAAATAGTTATTTTACATTTAAGTTTTAATTCTAAATGAAGTGCAGCGTGTGTTGATTTTTGAATTTGTGCTGAAGCTCTTTAGTTATTTTTTTATTGTTGTACGTACTTGAGTAGTAGGTACTTTTAATTATTATTCTTGTTTGAGCCTTCACCTTGTTCGATTGGCACCACACTGGAGCTCTACATAGCATTAAGGAAAGGATCATTAAAAAAAAAGGTAAACCCCAAGCCGTGTTTGTTGGCTGATTCTTCTAGGCTTGGTCGCGTGGAATCGGCGTAGCTTCACCTAGTTCCTAAGACGTTTCAAAGTGATCCTTGTGATTTTATTGAAATAAATGATTTTTGAATTTGAATTTGTTGAAAGGGAAGGCAATGAAATTAGTACTAAGTAGGTAAAAAAAAGTAAAAACAAACATATTAGAAACAATTTTTCTTCGCCCACCCAAATATGACAAGTTTGAGTCGCGCCATAAAGGATCAGCTCAGCATTTGACTAAGTAGGTTAGGTAGGTTAGGGTAGGTAAAAGTTAAGTTTAGGGGCCATCCATTAATCACTTGATGTATTTTAGCATTTTTTTTCCCTTACCCTGGTGATACGTGGTGAGGTTTAAGACTAACCCCTTCTCCCCTACCCAAAATCATGTGTATTTTTTTAATACAAAGTATCTTACAAAAATGCGTCGGCCGGGGAGATCGTTGCCTGATAACGGTGATATTTGCCGCATATCGAGTTTTATGGTATGGTCTTTTATGGAATACTGAAAAATGGGTACTGTGCCAAAAGTTAGTTTGGACGTGCGTCTGGCTACCCCCTTTAGACATCTTCAATGATCTAAGCGCTTTGAGATCTGAGAATATATCTAACATACTTGGAGATTTTTTAAGGTATCAACAATTTGCATTCTTCATTAGTACACTGTATTCAAAAAAATAAATTTTCAAGTCACCTATGTCCTCTCGGACATTCATACTCGAAGCCGATAAAGATCTTCACGGTGAGTAGATGAGACTGTTGAGGTTTGCCTCGACCGCGAGGTTGTTGCGTCAAGGCCGCGCGCCACGCACTAGCTTGCTCCACCCTGTATCATACAATTAGGTATTCAAAAACTGAGAAGAAAACTGGAAAAAAAGAATGGATGATATTAGTTTTTAGGGTAAAAACGAATTACTAAGACTTCGCTGTCCGTCTTTCTGTTACAAGGCTGTATCTCTAGACAGTTGAAATTTCCACAGATTATGTATTTCTGTTGCCGCTATAACACCAAATACTAAAAACAGAATAAAATAAATATTTAAGTGGGACTTCCATACAACAAACGTGTTTTTTTTGCCGTTTTTTATCTATAATGGTACGGAACCTTTCATGCGCGAGTCCCACTCGCACATGGCCGGTTTTTTAAGTTTTATAAAGGAATTATTACATGAATATGAATATAATTTAAATGGGACCAACATAATACTTATCTCTACACAATATAAAAAATATCATCTAAATCTGATCATCAGGTAAATAGATATGCATTAAACTGAGAACCTCCTTCGCTGGTTGAAAAGTATATTAAATATGTGACCAAACATTGCGCGGCATTATAGCGCGGCATTCGCAGGACACAAGTTTGCCGCGCAACCGAACAATAACACCGTTTACGCGCCGCAGGTAGCTCGCGGCTGCCGCACTCGATTGCCGCGCAATGTCTGGTCACACCTTAAGAGGAACTAAGTATATTACTTTGAGTCCGATCTCAGCGTAGTATCCCAAGGCAGCAGATAATTTGTGTGAGGCAGGAAGCCTGGTTGCAGAGGCTCCGGGAGGCCCAAGGAGTGGGAGTAGAGGGAAGAGGACCCCAAGCAGACCAGGCTCCAACTGGCGAAAGCTGGAAGCAGGCCGGGGGGACTCTCAGCATGCAGCATGCCGGGGAGGTATTCCGTTGTTGATGGCTGGCGGGTCATCACTTTATCTGGAATATAAGAGATTGATAAATACTTTATTCATTACCATATGGATACAGAAAACTTATGAACGGAATAAATGACACTAAAAAGGTAATGAAAAGGGCGGGCCTTATCGCTAAAAGCGATCTCTGCCAGTCAACCTTAAGATGGACTAGAATTAACAGATAAAGAGAAGAGGCATACTGATGCGGTTTAAATATACACAAACATGGGAAACATGGGATATTTTATTTTTATTATCAAAAGATTTCAAAGATTTGAAAAACGGGACCCGACTTCGCTGTCCGTCTGTCTGTCACAGGGCTGTATCTCATGAACTGTGATAGCTAGACAGTTGAAATTTTCACAGATTACGTATTTCTGTTGCCGCTATAACAATACATACTAAAAACAGAACCATATAATGGTACGGAACCCTTTGTGCGCGAGTCCGAATCGCACTTATCACGGTTTTTTTATTTCTTAAATATCATCATCGTCATCTTATTAAATGGGAGTAGTTAGAGGCACATCCAAACATTACGTTTGCCTCATGCCCACATACCTTATTACCCAATCTTTGAATACTTTGTATTTACCTGAGCTACTATCTCTAACAGCCAGCACGTACGGTTCATCATCATCATCAGGCGGGGGCCCTGGCGACAAGGCGTCCCCCCCCGACCACACATCGGGGGACCTCGTCGGCCCAGAGCCCCCCGACCACTCCTCTTGGGACGACGCGCCCTTTACTGATGCAGCCCTTTAATGTTATATGAAGAACCATCAAATGCATGTAACAATATTTATTTCATGTATACATTCCAGCCCCAAAATAAGCAAAGCTTGTACTATAGAACTAGATAACTGATAGAATACTTATAAACTTATATTTTTGTAAATCAATAAACATCTATGTTCGTTCGTCACACAAATATTTGCCCTGGGTGGACATCGAACCCACAACCTACAGCGCAGAAGGTAGAGCTACTACCAACTGAGCTGTGAAGCAATATAAAGAGATCTATGTTAGTAGTGAACATTCTAGAAATTAATAAAGGAGACTAGTGGAAACCCCCCCGACTTCGTTCACGTGGAGTTATTTTCGGACAGATTTTAACTCCCAATTCCGAAAAAAGCCGTATTGGCTTAGTGGGAGGTATCTCGACTTTCAATCCGAAAGTCGTGGGTTCAAATGCTGACCGTGCATCAATGTTGAAATTTGAAATGTTTCTCGGGCCAATTAGTTTATAGAGTTGATAAATCAGTCTGTCAGTAACTCTAGAATTTTATATATTTAAATACATGTTACTAGTGAAAACCTAAAAGTCTGGGTAACCGTTTCTCTGTAGCTCTATTAAAAGATTTCCAAACTACAGTCGATATTGAGTATCGATAGCTTTTTGTATGGAAGATTATAGTTCAGTGTAGTTACCGCTAGAGGCGCTGTACTGGATTCCATACAAGCTCCATCCATACAACGATATTCAATAATAATCATTTATTTCGTTAATTACATAAATAACACGTCACATATTTTGTTTTAAATTCATCCATAACAACAGCGATATACACAAAATCCGAACGAAAAAACAAAAACTCGACTAATTTGGAAATCTCTTAATAGGGCTATAGCAGAGGTTGCGATAGATATCCACAGTCAAGCCCGTGTTGACAGCTGTCATGTCAATGCACAGTCACCGCTCACCGATAGCTCGGAGTGGAAGGCTCGAACACCGGATAGTCGCGCTGCTGCAAAGTTGCGCACACGCCGCATTGATCGGCCGCTGTGGCGTAGAAGGTGCAGTTGGCCGCACGCACAGTGTAAGGATCCTCGCGTTGGACGCGAGTGCGGCCACAGTTGCATGCGGACACGAAGCGTACGCCCGAGGAATGCTCTTTGCTACCGTCGCTGAAATGTACATCATTTTAAAGTTCAATCATATTATTCGGAACTGAAATAGATAAGTACGAGTAATAATAATAAAGCTTTATTTAATTCCATACAAATTACAATTATATATATATATATGTATATACCAATATAATTTTTTTTTTTTTTTTTTTTTAATTTAGGTTTATTTATTACTTAAGTCTAAGAACCAGATGGGCAGACGAAATAGTAGCGATAGGTGGCAGAAGTTGGCTGGACACAGCTAAGGACAGAGTATCGTGGCACTCCTTGGGGGAGGCTTTTACCCGAACGGGGTCCATACAATGAACAAGCAACTAAACATAATAACTAAAATTAGACTTAAGTACGAGTAGATAGATAGAATTATCATAATTTTCCTGCCCTGGGGGGCTAGCGTGAACCACTATCGTATCGACAACGTATCGTCCAAATGCCAAAACGGACACTTTTACTATACAAAAAAGTGTCACAGTACATCACATAACAATGGAGTAGGTAGGCGGTTACATCGCATCTCTTCCAGACAACTGTTGGATGGACTGAACTTAATGAGGACGATAAAGACGGTGATGACGTCAGTAGCGTGTACAATATACATCCTATAAGTATTAATCTGCTATATAATATTATTAATCCGAAAGTTTGTGAGTATGTTTAGGATGTTTGTGCCTCAATAACGCCCAAACGGATAATAGTATATTATGCAACTAGTGAATAAAGGACGGATTTAAAGCGAGGGCTGTAGATGAGTCACGAGCAAGTGAAGGATTCTAATGATTGAATCACGAGCGCAGCGAGTGATTCAACTGTTAGAATCCTGAACGACGCGAGTGATTCATGGCCCTCGATATAAATTCGTACTTTATTCAGGAGTTGCATACTATACTTTATACCATGACTACGAGAATATTTATTTAATCTAATGCCAAACTCCTTGTCGCAAATATCGACCAATCAAATCTCGAGAATTTATTTGCACCAAAAAGTTTTGAATTTCGAATCTCAGCGCAAGGAGTTTGTGTAAGCATTGAAATAGAGACCGGATATATTTTGTGTTCCAAATTCAAACACCAAAATAGTGAATAAAAACAAAACAGTGAATAAAAGGCCTTTTTATTCACTGTTTTGCGTGAATAAAATAAGCTTTTTAAAGTAGGTATGGTATAAAATATAGTATACTTTTTATCCACGTACCACGTGCAATAGCTAGTATACAGCTTATATAAGCTACAGTACTTTTTAAACATACAAAACAACCAGCTCAAGCAAACTTACTGGTCAGGATGTATACAGCCGTATCCAGTTAAAGACAGAGCTTCGCACAAGGTCCGTGTACGCCACATGTTGTTACACGCGGCCCGCAATCTCTCGGCCGCTCCGCCAGCTAGCGGCCCGCGGGCCATTGTCTCCAAGACGCCCAAGGCTACGCTCACCTGAACATCAAATTAAATAGAATCACAACTAAAATCATCAAGAATGCTAGACATCCTCTCAGATCTCCAGGCGTTGTTAAAATCCTAATAATATTATAAATATGAAAGTTTGTGAGTTTGTATGTATGTTTGTTCCTCAATCAGGCCTAAACGACAAAACGGATTAAGTTGAAATTTGCTGTAGATGTAGATGTAATGCTCGAATAAATAATAGACTTTAAAATATGAAAATCATCCCCAAAACGATAAAAAAACGCAAAAGCGATGATTTCTGTATAGATGGCGCTGGTGCGCAACAAATCTGACATCACAGACTAAAAACATTCAGTCCTTTCTATTCAATTATTGAAATTTGACAGGACAAGGTCTGTCACAGGTCGGCTAGTAAAAAATAAATAAATAGGATCACGACTGTAATCCCCAATTACGGTAGACATCCTCTCAGATCTTCAGACGCTTAGATCCTTTGAAGATGTCTAGAGAGGGTAGTCAGAGGCACATCCAAACATTATATTTGGCACATGCCCACATTTTGCAGTAGTTAGCATTCCATACGTGACAGGTTGCAAGCCCATCGCCGCTTTATAAGAACACTAACTGGTGGTGGTTTCCTCACGATGTTTTCCTACACCGTTTTGAGCACGCGTTTTTGATGCGCATATAAATTTTTCGAATAGAAAAATCTATTGATGCACGCCGGGATTCAAACCTTCGAAATGAAAGTCGTGGTACCTCCCACTCGGCCAACACGGCTTAAATATGTATATAAAATACGAAAACTGTTACCAATTACTTTTTTACACCTTCAATACTATGTACTTACTGTTTTTGAAGTTTTTTGTTTTGTTAATAAACTTATTCTTAAAGATATCTAAAGGGGTTAATCAGAGACACATAGAAACATTACATTTGGCACATGTCTGTTCACACTTTGCATTTTGCACTCGTGACAGGTTGCAAAACGTGATAAAATACAAAATTAAAATGTTACCTTATGTGCGTGATGCTGACTGGAGTAATGTGACGGAAGGCCCTCTGCATATGACGCTTGGGCAATAGGTAGCACCTGAAATTTAAACATTTTGATAGTCAACAATTTTTTTTATATCATCAACAGATTTGAATCAATAAATGTAAAACATGTTACAAATTACCCCGTAAAAAAACATAATTAATTATAATAACTAATATTATAAAGAGGAAAGATTTGATTGTTTGTTTGCATCGAATAGGCTACGAAACTACTGGACCGATTTGAAAAATTCTATCACCATTAGAATCCTACATTATCCCTGATGAACATAGGCTATAGAATATTTTCAAAAATATTAGGGATCCGTATGAAAACTTCGAAAATGTAACCCAACGCTTGAAAAATAAAAAACAAAAAAAATCTGATGAAAAAAATAAAATGAAAAAAATTACCCATAAAGTCGTTATTACACCCGTGCGACGCCGGGGCGGACTGCTAGTTAATTATAATTTTGTCAACCCTAGCAAGCTGTCATGTCAGGTAACCAGATTATTTATTAACAGAAAGGCCTACATACCTATTTTACCTAATAATTGTCTTCTTTAATAGTTTTTCTATTTTTCATTCACAAATGTATTTTTTTAGGGTTCCGTACCCAAAGGGTACGGAAATTTCCACAGGTATGTATTGCTGTTGCCGCTATAACAACAAATACTAAAAACAGAATAAAATAAAATTATTTG
Organism: Hydriomena furcata; assembly: GCA_912999785.1. NCBI lineage: Eukaryota > Metazoa > Arthropoda > Insecta > Lepidoptera > Geometridae > Hydriomena > Hydriomena furcata. The sequence goes on along the minus strand of OU538831.1, from coordinate 1,998,162 downwards.
AATTGCCAACCTTCTTCTTTTTCATCGGTTAAAAATAAAGGTATTACCTTAGCGCATCTAGCAGCAGAGAATCTCACGTCTGTTGCGAGGGCATGGGCTAGGGCTCCGTTGAGCTCGCTATCCTCTCCCTCCTCGAAGTGTGGAGTCTCGTCGAGGAATACGGGGGCGAGGGCCCGTGCCGCTGACCGCCATGATTTTGCACTTGGTAGCTGGAATAGAGTCATCGTTTTAATTATATAGAACCAGCTGTTCGGACAGACGTTGTCCTGTCAAATTTCAATAATCCATAGAAAAAAAATGGGTTGATTTTCCAAATTTTTCTTTCATACATTACATTGTACTATTATGATATACTAACTGCAGTCCGCGGCTTCGCTCGAGTGGTACCTAGATAAAAAGTAGCCTATTTGCTATTTCGGAGCATAGCCTATGTTGTTTTATCCAAATCCGTTCAGTCGTTTTGGCGTGATTTAAACACAAACATTCAAACACCGGCCTACCTATAATATCAAAACAATATTACTGACGGTGTGAAAGTAACAACGCAATACAAACTCGTATAGCGTTGTCACTTTCACACCGCGACTAATATTTTTTTATGTTACTTTAGGACCTTGTGGTATGGCCCCTGAAACATACCTCAAAGAATGACGTGCTCATAGCGAACTTTCCCACGTTATCATCGAAGCCCTCATTGAACGCGCGGTACACGTGCGCCTGCAAGAAAGCCCTGAACGAAGGCCTATCCGCCGGAGTCTCGGGCTCCGCCCCCGAGCACATGGCCACCAGGCCGCGGACCAGGGTGCTCACGTCGCGCGCGTTACTACTCGTGTCTGTGCTCATGTACACGAATTCCTCGTTCTTTGGGATGGCGAAAAGGGATTTTGCACTAGAAAAGTAATAAAATTAGATAATATATTTTTTTATATAAAATAAAAAAAATAGGATCACGACTGTAATCCCCAAGTACGGTAGACATCCTCTCAGAACTCCAGACGCTTAGATCCTTTGAAGATGTTTAGTGGGGGTAGCCAGAAACACGTCCAAACCTTATATTTTGCCCACATTTTGCCGTAGTTGGCATTCCATATGTGACAGGTTGCAAGCCCATCGCCGCTTATAAGAATACTAACTGGTTTCCTCACGATGTTTTTCTTCACCGTTGTAAGCACGTGTGAATGCGCATATAATTTTTTGGAACAGAAAAAGCCATTTATTCACGGCCGGTATTCGAACCAACGAGCTTCGGATTGAAAGTGTAGGTACCTCCCACACAGTATGATTAAATTGATCAGTTTTGAAGACTTACCAAACATTAGTAATTATTCTCGTCTTCCGCAATATAAAGTAAAGTTGATCCTCCACCGCATGTTCCAGTTTCTTCAGACCCACCAGGTTCTTCCTCAGAGGAGTTGGAGCTCTTCGGAAGTGGAACAACAGTCGAGGACAGCTGGTGCGGCCATGTTTCTCCCAGGACCCTTCAGCGCCTATCTCTGTTAGAGCTGCTGTTATTTGAGGTGCAAGCTCTGTTCTATGAAGAATATTTTATTTTATTTTATTTTTATACTAGCGACCCGCCCCGTCTTCGCACGGGTAGCATGTTATTATACATATAAACCTTCCTCCTGAATCACTCTATCTATTAAAAAAAACCGCATCAAAATCCGTTGTGTAGTTTTAAAGATATAAGCAAACATACATACATACATACATACAGACGCGGGAAGCGGAAAGCGACTTTGCTTTATACTATGTAGTGATTTTTAGGAAATCTTACAGCTAACACTTGAATATAACACATAGAAAATAATACATTATACCTATACAAGATAGATACATGTATTTCTAACGGCTAATTACAAGTTTCCACACATAGAATTTATGAATAACTGAAACATAACTAATATGTAAAGTAATATGGAAGAATAATCATTTGCCTCACAGCTCATTTGGTAGTAGCTCTGATTTCTGCGCTAGTTGTGGGTTCGATACCCACCCAGGGCAATTTGTGTGATGAACATAGATGTTTGTTTTGTGTCTAGGTGTTATAAAGTATCTTGTGTATGTATTTACAAAAAAATATATAAGTATTCTATCAGTTATTTAGTTAATAGTACAAGCTATGCTTAGTTTAGGGCTAGATGGAGCTGTGTGAAATGTCCATCTTAAAACTTATCTCCATAAATTTTAATAAGATGAAATGTATAAAACCAACTTCCAGACTAAAATTTATTTATTTAAAAATGTGTTCTCATTTTTGTTACTTTCTTTTTAAGGCGAGTAATAAATGTTTTTGATGAATGCAGGATCGTTTTTTCACAATAACCGCAAAATATACAATTTTGTTTTTCATGACAAAGATAACTTAAGGATATAATCTAGATAAATTACAGACAGAAACACGATTGGTGAAACTTTTCTCGATAGATTTATTTTCCAAAGTTGGCTCTTCAAAAACACGAGTTTCGTTTTTAATCAAAGCTATGAATAGCTAAACAGTTTATTTTTATATAATTCGTAAGATAATCATAAATTACATACACTAAATAAATAAATTACAGACAGTTTCTTTTTAAATTTGATGGTTTTCGAGATAATGCAGTTTTATCACTTTTTCCATCTTATCCGGATAGACTCAGCCCATACAAAACGTCAAAAATTTCACTTATCACCTTAACCCTTTAATATTCCACTGCTGGGTGACAATCTACTCCAAATCCATCTCAAGTCATTATTATCAACTGATAAACTAGAAAGCAGAATCCAAGATGATATCCAAATAGGAAATTGGTAATTTTCTCTCACCTGTATCCATCAATAGCTTTAAAAAGCTGCAGATAACCCAGATCAAAAGTAGAAGTCGGCAATGACAGCACCACAATATGGCACAGCTGGAACAGTAAGGATATAATCCTGCAGGAGTCGGCTGCTAGTTCCCCTGAAGCCACCAGCCAGTGAGCAGCATCAGCCTCTTTCTTAGTGCTTTTGGAGTTCTCATCTAAATTTGCAGCGAGTACAGAAAGACGTTTGGTGTCTAGGTAGGTCACAGCGTGGAGGTAAAGAATTCCTCTTCTTTCATCCCAGTGGCACTCAATGCCATTCTGAAAGAAAGAATTGTTTTATTAAGAGTTACCTTCTATCTAAAATAAATAGGATCACAACTGTAATTCACAAGTATGGTAAATATCTTCTCGGATTTCTAGGCACACAGAACTTTGAATATGTCTAATGGGGTTAATCAGAGGCACGTCCAGACATTGCATTTGGCACATGCCTACATTTTGCAGTAGTACCTAAGCATTCTACAAGTGACAGGTTGCAAGCTCGTCTTCGCTTACAAGAATACTAACTGGTTATTGTAGGTATTTACCACCAATAAAAGATACACAATTTAGATATGTATTTGCTGCACTCTATTTAAATTAAAAAAAAAAAAAAGATTTCTAGCAAAAAAATCCAGAGTATACCTTTAAACTACAAGAGAATGCTGTGTAGGAATATTATAGGTAGCTAGGTAGGTAGGATTATTTTATATGAAAGTTAAGAGGTACATAGCATTGGTAGCAAGAGTAGCAGAAGAAAGAGACTTACTTCATCACTTTGAACTGCTGGTAAAAGTGGAGTTGTCTTGTTTGGGTATCTATAAGGCGATTTCCCAATGATTCCGACGACGACTATGCGTTCCTTTTTGGAAAACTCAGGAATATCTTTTATATTAAAGATGGTCATCTTGTTTTCATACTTTCCCGATTTTAACGTGTACTAAACTTTGCCTTGTGCTAATAGTAACAAACCACTGCTAATGTTCTGTGTTCTGTTATGATTTTCGCCGACTGAACTGACTGAAGTAAAGTGACTGATCTGTCAGATCATTAGTTGATATTGGCAGGCAGATTTGGCATTAGCACACAGTTTTTTTTTGCTATCTCCTGGCAAGGCTCAATTTCAAAATCAAATTTTATTTTCTCAGACAACTATTAGGCTCGTATTCAAGAAAATATAATGTAAGATAAGTCCATAAAACTACTCATTTAGTTACTAACAATTTCGACAACATGTTTTCTATTATATTCGCCCCGCTCTTGTTAGATTACATTTTGAACACATCTTGCTTGACATTGACAATATTCCCCAAGATGACAGACACCACAAAATTGATAAAAGTATGATCAGCTGTTCGATACGTACCAAAAACCAACCAACCAATAATTTTATCAAATCAACCTTTCTATACCCAAGGTTGCAAAATCCCAGCAGAATTGATGGAGAAATGTAATAGTAGTCGCGTGTAAATCTGCAGTATCGCACGTTGTCATTGCTGCTTTATTAGGACATTATCTGATTAGTTATCTATGAAATAAATTCCATTCAAAAACAGAGATTGGCGATACCAGTTCCCTCAATATGTCATCAATAACTGATGATGTTTGTGAATTGCTGGATAGTTACAATGGGAGAGACAAGGTAAAGTATGCGGAAACAATTCAGCCTTGATATATGTGTACTTGCACCGGTTTTACTTGTTTAATAACCTGTTAAAGAGAATGTTGACTTGGCGTATGTTCTCACCCTTTGAACTATTATGTATGTCCGTATTGTTCGATTCACAAAAAAAAAAAGGAAATTTATTTAAAAAATATATATATTTTTTTAATAAATTTTCTGCTCTTATAAAGCGAGAGTTGTAGGTAGGTATAGAATGTTAATTTGAAAACATACAAACAATATGATGAATTTTATTATTGACATAAAATAGAAACCCTTATCGTCTGATCAAACAGACAGACGTAAAGTCTTGCATCTGTCTGTTTGATCAACTCAAAAACTTAGAGACTCAGCTATTTCTTTGTTAGAAGCCTATACATATTTACGAACCCAACACGCTCTTAGCCAACTGCTAACATTATGAATCTTAATATAAGTAAGTACACCAAACAAAAATAAATTACTATTACATGCAACTTTTATGTTTGCTTTTATGTGCCTCTGACTAGTAATTAGACTACTTTAAGAATCTAAGCACCTAGAGATCTGAGAGTATGTCTACTGTACTTGGGGATACAGTTGTGATCCTATTTTTTTCTATTTCTTACAGGTTGTTCGTCTAGCGTGCTATGCATTCAAGTTACACGGATGCCTCAAAGGAGACAAGTCCTGGCAGGCAGCTGGGTCCCGGCTCTCCAATGCCCGGATGATGCTCAGACTGTTTGATGATATCCCCATGATCCGGCACACATACCTCTATGGCTTAGGAAAACATGTGAGTATGTATACTTATAATAGGAAGTTTTCATAAATGTTTGACACCTCACAGGTCTGATTAGGGTCCTTAAATTGACAGTATACATTAGTACAAAGTACATTAATAAAACTGTATAAAATTCTAAGCTCCTGATTATTTAATTTCTCTACCTTTGTAATGCCAAAGTGGGTATATCCTATTAAGAATTTCAAAAAAAAATCTTGTCGTTCTGATGGGGCTAGGTTCACTTTACTACTACTAGAGACTCCTATATGAGGACACTGGACGGCTAGATTACTAAGAATTTATTTTATGACAAAAGCATGCCAGTATGTCATTGTCTTTATGTCAGCTATAAGTATGTGTATCACAGCCTTTATGACTGAAATACAATCTGTAATCTTAGATGTACTATAAACCACAGAAAAGCCACAACAATGAAAGATAAAGGTCTCTGCAAATGTTCATCTTTCAATTTTAAACCTAAATAACAAAGTCATTTTGGTATCTCTAAAAGACATAATAACTTTTATTGATGATTATTTAAAAAAAAAGATTATGATAATCAACCTCATGGTAGGATCAGCAGGGTTGAAGTCTAAATTTCTTTTTTGTGAACAGAGTTACGAAAAATAAACACATTTATTATTTTCTGTACTAGTGTGGGTATTATTAACACAATGATCTTATATTAAAAAAGCCGTGTTGGCCGAGTGGGATGTACCTCGACTTTCAATCTAAAGGTCGTGGGTTCGAATCCCGGCGTGCATCAATGGATTTTTCTGTTCGATAATTTATATGCGCATCAAAAACACGTACTCAAAACGGTGAAGGAAAACATCGTGAGGAAACCAGTTAGTATTCTTATAAGCGGCGATGGGCTTGCAACCTGTCACGTCTGGATTGCTAACTACTTCAAAATGTGGGCATGTGCCAAATATAATGTTTGGACGTGCCTCTGACTACCCCCACTAGACATCTTCAAAGGATCTAAGCGTCTGGAGATCTGAGAGGATGTCTACCGTACTTGGGGATTACAGTCGTGATCCAATTTTTTTTTTTTTTTTTTTTAATATTGATTGAAAAAATAAATTGACTTTAAAATTTGAATGACTACACATTTCTTGCAGGAATCTTCGAGAATAGTAGCAGTGCTTGGTGTTCTAGCCAATGCAGTGGACCAAGCCTTCTTACCAGTAGAGAAAGTGTGCTGGCTGCATGATGTGGGAATACTTAAACTGAGCCCCAAAGCGGCAGATATATTGGAAATCATCAGCACAGCTCTGTGGGCATCTAGTCTTTGCATATCACTGGTGCAGTAAGTTTACTCATAAATGTATTATTGTAGTTATCACTACATAGTATAAAGCAAAGTCGCTCTCCGCTTCCCGCGTCTGTATGTCTGTATGTATGTTTGCTTATATCTTTAAAACTACGCAACGGATTTTGATGCGGTTTTTTTTAATAGATAAAGTGATTCAGGAGGAAGGTTTATATGTATAATAACATGCTACCCGTGCGAAGCCGGGGCGGGTCGCTAGTTATAATAATATAACTCAAATTCAAATTCAAAAATCATTTATTTCAATAAAATCACAAGGATCACTTTGAAACGTCTAGGTGAAGCTACGCCGATTCCACGCGACCAAGCCTAGAAGAATCAGGCAACAAACACGGCTTTGGGTCTACCTTTTTTTTAATGATCCTTTCCATAATGCTATGTAGAGCTCCAGTGTGATGCCAATCGAACAAAGTGAAGGCTCAAACAAGAATAGATTAAAACATAGATCTGCGAAAAGTGGCAAAACCTTCCGCCCGGCTTCACTCTCGTGGTATCTAGATAAAAAGTAGCTATATTATATAGCTATATACATCCAAGATACGTCCAAATCCGTTTGATCATTTGGGCATGATTGAACCACAAATATCCCAGTATCCTTTAAAACTTTCTTGTTTATAATACTCGTAGTAGGACTAGAGTGAAGTTCTCTCGCTCAAAGACTACAGTGCTATCCTGTTGGACTTTTTGAGTGACATGAAATCTAGGAACGCACAAATATTTTAATAGGGAAATAATATACTTAGAAGTTTTCTATACGAAAATGTTAAGTTAGACTAGTTTTTTTAGTGCCTTAGCCAGTGGACAGGCACTAAATACAGACTAGCACTTGACCGATTTACTTGAATTCACTTCTCCCTTTCAGAACATCGCGCCTTCTCAAGCATCTATTGTGGAGTCGAGACTGCCTTCAGAACACATCAGAAGATGGCGGCGCGGAAGCCCGAAGGAACATTGACATTCGACTCGGACTACAGTCTGTAGTGGCTGGGAAACTCCTTTTAGACATTACCCACGCAGTCAGTTGTTTGCCTGAAGGCTGGCTCTGGGGGGAAAAGATAGGTCCAACGAAAGTAGCAACGATTGCCACCAGCTCATCGGTTATAGGAATTGCGTTGTATTTTGCAAGAAAGCGACTGTTGAAATAGTGGTTTATTAAAGTGAATGTTGGTGAACTGGTGTTACTTCCCATTCCATGGTTAGAAGGTAATCCTCGAAGCGGCCTTGTGTAAGTCCATAATCGTAATCGACTTAGACTGTAAACTTGTATTTTTAAAACAATGTACCTTCTTATATTTGGTAGATGAAGACAATTTATTTTATTAGTTCAGTCGTACAGTATACCTATACGTGGTTTGTTTGTTTCTATAAATATGCATTTCTTAGCCAATTTTTCAGCCAATAAAAATTATGCTTAAGTAGGTACTATAGGTAACCGATGCAAATAAATATTCATTTTTTTCTAATTTAAATCTTGTTGTTTTGTAATAAATTCTTTGAAATCAGATGTCCATTTCACAAAATGAGTTGTACATAATTTATGTACTTAATTAATAATTAGAGTTTGAATAATTAAGCATTGATTTTATAAAATATGTAGTGTAGTTATAAAAACATGTAATTTTTTTTTTCTATTACAAGTTTTTTCTTATTATTAAAATATATTTTCGCAAAATGTTATGATGTAGTATTCTAAATACTGCTATATTGTGTATATATATTTATTCTTATGTACAAATTAGTAAGGCCAAATTTTATAAGTACTTTGTAATTAAAAAGAAAATTGTAATATATTGTGCAGATGACGAACACAAAACCCTTGTCATATTTTTGATACTACCAACACTAATTTCTATAGTCAAACCCGTGTTTTTCCAATCTGCTCTTATTCTAAAAGCTGGTATAGTTTATGAGATCATCATGCTTTTTTCTTCAAAGAATAGTAAGAGGAAATAGCATGCATTAATGAATAAAAAGCCGTGTTGGCCGAGTGGGAGGTGCCTCGACTTTCAATCTGAAAGGTCGTGTGCTCGAATCCCGGCGAGCATCAATGGATTTTTCTGTTCGAAAACATTTAGGCAACCAGTTAGTATTCTTATAAGCGGCGATGGGCTTGCAACCTGTCACGTATGGAATGCTAACTACTGCAAAATGTGGGCAGGTGCCAAATATAATGTTTGGACGTGCCTCTGACTACCCTCACTAGATATTTTCAAAGGATCTAATCGTCTGGAGATCTGAGAGGATGTCTACCGTACTTGGGGATTACAGTCGTGATCCTTTTTTTTTAATAGGAAATAACATGATACCTTCCCATTGAGGAATAACAGGAAACCTTAAAAAAATATGAGGGTAAGGGTGAGTTTCCATCTACACGGAGCTATGCGAAGAGGACCAAACACAGCGCACTACATTTTTAAACTCAAATATTTGAGCGCTGTCATTGGTCCGCTCTGCACAACTCGCCCTAAGATATCACTTATTAGATCACTACATTGCTACTCGCTTTTGTAGGTAATGAATAGGTACCTACTAGGTATACATAAGACAGGCCTAGTACCTAGTCTGAAATATTCGTAAAATCAATTTTGATGAGACCATGAACTAGCGAGCTACGTATGTATTATGGTGTCGATATTTGAGACTCGCGGTTACCATTCCGTGTGTACCTATCTAGTTATCACGTATTAGATTAATTTCCTATTCTAAAGATATTCAAAAAATTCAAAATTCAAAATCTTTATTTGTGAAACACAGGTTATATAAAGTTGTTACAAAAATGTTGTGTGCACTGTGATCTGCGGTTAGCGTACAAATGTTGTATAGATTGCTTACTTGCTAATATGATGACATGCTGTCAATTATTAAGTACAATGTAATGAGTTAAGATTAAATATTGATAAAATAAAATAATTATTATTGATAATTTTAGTAACTAACTGAAAACAATGTCGAAAATAATAAATAATGTCAAGGTAGTAAAAAATAATGTCAAGTTAGTCTATGTGGTCAAAAAATTCTTGTATTGAGTAAAATGTCCTTTCTATGATATAAATCTTACATAACTATATATCATTATCGTAGAACATTCAAAATCTAGTTTATCTTTTTTTACGAACATTATCTTATCGAATGTCGATAGTTAAAGTATTTTTTATTTTTCACACATTACTCGTTCGTATTAGGGAGTTGACACAATATGGAAATTGCAGACGAAATTTGTGATTTGTTGCAGTCGCATGTAAATAGAGATAAGGTGAGTACCTAATCAGTATTCTGGATAATGGTTTGTGACAAAAATTGCAATTTATTCTGTAGCTAAACTAGTGTAAGTAGGTACCACCTACACATAGCACCTGCATGTTCTAGCCTCACAGCTTAGTTTGTAGAAGTTCGTTGTGGGTTCAACATTTTTGTATTGAACATAGATGTTTGTTCTGTGGCTGGGTCTACCTTTGTATTCCCTAAAAAGTACTTACCTACTTAGGTGCCGGTAGGTTAAGAGGGGGCTATAAGCTAGAAAAAAATCGGATTTCACCCGCGCCCTTGCGTCCCCCGAATCGCGTAGTACCACGAGCTGCCGCCGGCCGCCACGGCGCGCCGCGGCCCGCTCGCGCTGTACGCGGCTCTACCACAAAATAAATAAAGTAGCTTGACGCACTATTTGTAGGTGCCTAATAAATATTCTGTTGACCTTATTAATATTAGTACACCTTGATTTGACACACTTTGATACAGATACACTTTGAGATACAAAATATTATTGACACTTATATGCCTGAGAATCTTCGATATAAATTTCAATTTCATTCATCAAGCACGATAAAAATTATTTGGGCTACAACCATTGCAAATTTGCTTGATGCTGAGCCTTAAGTTTTGAGTATACTTATTAGTTACCTAAGTATCTAAATCCCATAGTAGTAGTACCTAGATCGTCAATGTTCACTATTTGAATTGGCTTTATTTAAATGGCTTCGTGTAATGTATCATCTACTGATTGCTTTCATTTCATATATATCTCCAGGTATCAAACCTAACATGTTACACCCTGAAGTTTCTGGGTTCTACCTACGATCGCAAGGACCTGATGACGGCCAGCACCAGGCTAGCTCTTACACGATCCACCCTCAGACTTTTCGATGACGCAGCGGCGCTGAAGACTGCTTTTAGTTATGGACTTGGGAATCAAGTGAGTACCTACCTAAACTGGTTACCATCTTAGAAACCTCAGGCTCAGGCTCAGATTTCATTTTCACATTTATTGGTGAGTTTTTCCCTTAATCTTCATTTCCACTACATAACTTGGATGAGGCTAGTATTTAACGGTCTTTCCTCCCTATATAAAGTACCTACCTACAACATAAGAGCTGATCTATTCCCGTCTGATACCAATGGTACTTCTTTATTGCCCTAATTTTTATTCTATTCCTAACGAATACATACCAAATTCAATAGAAATTGTACTTCATTTCAATGGGAATACCCAACGAATACCAAAACATAACTTTTGATAGGTACAGTAAAAAAAAACAATTTATTCTGCCTCATGGTTCTAACTTCTAACAGAGTTTCTTTACGCATGTGTCTTCAGTTTATTTATAAGAGATAGATACTTACTGTACGAGCACGTACACTGTCCTACTTAATTCGTGCCATCTAAGCACTTTACGCCAGTCATCAAAAGCAGCGAATTCAGTTCGCGTTCGGTAATCCATCAAACCTCGCGTCTCATTATCATTTCATCATTTATAAGTTTTATATCAATAAATCAGTTAAAATTTATCTCAGAGTTTTACTGATATAACTATCATCAAGCCAAGGTGTGCGGACCGTACATCTTTTTTTTTTTTTAAATTTTAACTGATTTATTGATATAAAACTTATAAATGATGAAATGATAATGAGACGCGAGGTTTGATGGATTACCGAACGCGAACTGAATTCGCTGCTTTTGATGACTGGCGTAAAGTGCTTAGATGGCACGAATTAAGTAGGACAGTGTACGTGCTCGTACACTTACTTACCTACCAAAATGAAACGCAATGATTAAAAATAAATATAATCGAGGAATCAACGCATTGCGCTTCATTAGGTATTGGTAGGTAGGTAAGTAGGTATGCTCTACTTAAGCCCTAAGTTTTCCAGGACGGCCCAATATGGGGTCCTATTGGCACTGCAGGCAACCTCTTCACACTGGCCTACCTCCAAGCGGAGAAGATCGGCTGGCTCATTGACACTGGCCTGATAAAGCTCCCTGAGGATATGGAGTACAAAGTGAGGACATCGCATAAGCTGTTCTGGGCGCTGTATGCTTTTGTTGGTCTCCTTAAGTTAGTATTTATTCTTAGATATTTTTTTAACCGATTTCCTTGCTATAGGTAGGTACCTATTCGTCTGTGCCAGAGACATAAAGGAAAAGTAAATATAAAGAAAAGACTACAGGGCAATCTCTTATAAGTAGATACCTAGAAAGGTAAGAGTACCTGGTAGCCTGGTACGAACCTAGTGTTTTTTTTTATAAAAAAAACAGTCAAGTGCGATTTAACTCGCGCGGAATTGGTTCTTTCAAAATCACGACAGATATACCTAGATATGGTAGGTATTTAATATCCGGGGTCGCGCAAGTAGGAAGATACCTATCTACCTACCTACTTGCGCGACATAAATATAATAAACCTTTCAAATGCATCCCCACTTGACCTAGTCAGTAGTAGACCCCTTTAACACTTCACAACCACAGCTCTTCACATTTATTGAGATAAGCTTTCTCTTAGCACGTCTATTTTCCAATCTTTGTACATAAATATGTTCTGTGTCTAGTTTACTCTACCTACCTCCATCTAACCTACAGATCAATCCGCGCACTCCACGCATCAGCTCAGCTCCTCAAATCACCTCGTCGCACAAAATGCGCCCAAGCGCGGTTCACCCAAGCCACACTCACCACAACCAAGCTACTACTCGACGTTATACACGTCGTCAGTTGGCTACCTCGAGGATGGTTGTGGGGTAATGCGATGAAGACGCAGCACGCCAGTGGCATAGCTACGCTAGCAGCGATAATGGGACTGGTGGTACATTTTAATGGGAAGAAACTTCTGCCAAGGAAATGATCTTACTAATAAAGCCGAAAGTTCGTCTGGATGCTTGTAACCCATGTTTGTTTAAACGGACTTGGATGAAACTTGGTATAGCTTGTGTCCTGGAATAGCATATAAAATACTTTTTATCCAGGTACCACGCCCGCAAAGACGCGGGTGGTTAGCTAGTATCTATAAAGAAAATGAAACAACGTTTGTTTTTCATAGTATAGTCAAATAGATCAGTAGGAATAAGTTATCTTCGAATACAGGGACCGATTATTAGACATTATGATCCTCATCATAGGCCTGGCACATCATGGCTTGTAAGATCATAGAAATGTAATAGAATTATCTAAGACTTCAGTCAAGCGGTAGTCGCGATGTTATGACGTTTATGTCTTATATATGATTGATTGATAGATTACAGACCAAACTAATATGCCAGACAACTGCGTAAATCTAGTTTATATATCTGATAAGATGTAGGTACCTAGCTACTGAAGTATTACCATCGGAGAAACAGATTGTGTACCATTTTGCCGCGCTAAACCTTTCAGTAAAATAGAAATAGAGGTTTGTTCGAGTTGAAATTTATTTTACAACTAAATTGCGATGAAACTTATATGAGTACACGATCTTTTTCTTTCAGCGTACATTTAACATTGTTGGTATAGTATAGGCAAATAGTTTAGAAAATTATTATTTTTTATTTTTAGAAGGTATGTACCTAGACTATATAGTAGGCTGTAATATAGGCAAGACTCGGTAAGAGTATGCCGTAATGAAACTAAAACAGTACGAATTAGTATTTAAATAAAATACACGTTGACTTTTATTAGAATATTTATTTATTGAACTGACATGGTTTATATTGAGCGAAAAAAAAATAAAGACAAAAAAATTCTACATACCGTTACTTTAATTATTGAGCTTATACCCTATAGAATGTGAATATATTAATATTTTAAATGAATTAAAATTATGAACTATGAAAAAACACATTGGTAGATTTCAATTATTAAGGCCTATGTCCACTTCAATGTACCATACCATGACCATCCCAAAAATCCCAATCGCCTGTATCCATCGACTACACAGCCTAGACTCCTCATGAAAGGCGAACACTGACAATACATATGGGCTACAGATCCTGTGTAAACCACCGAGCGCGATTCACGACGCGCCCGCGGCGAGCTGTGACCTTGAACCGGCCAATCAGAATGCATTTTTTACCACTCCCCCTGACCAGAATTGTTAGTATGAAGAAATAAAGCCATTATGCGTCTACTATTGGGCATTGTGATCGATGCCAGTATCAGAGCTGAACGGTGGTCTAACGACTAGACCGTTCTATCACCTAGCTAAGAATGGGGCGGATTCAGCTTTGGCGCCAGGGGGGTCACGTGAACATTAGCCAAAACTAACTAGTAGGTTGGGCAGCTTATATTTGTGTGTACTTCTGAGTCAAAAATTTAAATCTGTGTGTCCAAAGACTCCAGAGATTTTTAGGTTTTTGTTAACTATGGCAAAACTTCAAAGTCAAGATTTTTACATGGACCTGGTCCCAGCCTAGGAGGGGGGTCATGATCCTCATGAAACTCCCCCCTGGATCCGCCCTGGCTAGCTAAGCCAACTATGTCACTATGCTTACTAGACTCTAGTGAAGTCACATAGTAATCTGCTCTGCTGAGGCTCTTTAGTTATTATTATTATTTTTAATTGTTTACGTACTTGAGTAGTACTTTTAATTATTATTCTTGTTTGAGCCTTCACCTTGTTCGATTGGCATCACACTGGAGCTCTACATAGCTTTAAGAAAAGGATCATTAAAAAAAGGTAGACCCCAAGCCGTGTTTGTTGCCTGATTCTTCGTAGCGTATATCGATAGCGGAATCGGCGTAGCTTCACCTAGTTCCTAAGACGTTTCAAAGTGATCCTTGTGATTTTATTGAAATAAATGATTTTTGACTTTGATCTAAACAAATTACATTTTTTGCACCATCCATGCCGCTTACGAATTATAAAAAATATATTGTAATTTTATTTTTTGATTATTAGTTCATAGATTCGATAATTCAATGACAAGCACAGACCTATGCTAAGTAGGTTTGAATTATCATTTTATTGGCATGGTTCATTGGTGAAGTGGATATAGGCGTTAACAATATGCTTCTATACATAAACATAGATTAATTATTATTTAGGCTCAATTCTGAAAACACTAAAGTGCGTGCGAGTGCTTTAATGCACTTACATAGTAGGTCAGATCCGCCAAAAAAGAAGCCTCTAGGTAATTGTCATTACTAAACTCCAGACTGACTAATGATAATTATACTGCCATAGGTACACAAACATAGTCATAGGTAATTGTACACAATCAAAATGACTGATATCTTTCATTCCATCTCTTTCCGTTGACATGAAAGTGACAATAAAAATAATAATAAACAATTTCTTGATAAAATTACAATTAATATGAATAAGGCTCCATATGCAATAAGGATTACCTAGGACTTGTTCAACGGCATGAAATCTACTCGCAAGTGTGTTCTTTCTTCATACACACTACAGAATAACCTTTTTATACGTATAAGTCGTTTTGTGCGAGCCTCATTGCTACAACTAACAAAATGCTTGTGTAGTAGGACAAGTTCTAATGGAAGCTACTTTGGTAACAAACGCTACGGAAAAGATTGAACTTCTAACTTATCTCCGAAAAGGTACGCATTGCTTTGTAGGCACAGGATAAGCGTAATAGATTTGTCTAAGACTTCAGTAGCCCTATTAGATTTCCAAACTACAGTCGCTATCGTGTATCTTTAGCTATAGGTATGAAAGATTTTAGTTCAGTGTAGTTACCGCTAGAGGCGCTGTACTGGATTCCTTATGCAAATTATGCACTTGCTTAGGGCATCACGTCTTGGGGGGCACCAAAAAAAGCGCCAAACAAAATATAATTTATTAATTGATTAAGGCATCAAATAGCGAGCGATACTCGATGGCGACTGTAGTTTGGAAGTCTCATAATAGGGCTACAGAAGCTAATAAAAACGGTAGTCATTTTAACATCTGTAATGTAATGTTTATCTCATTGTTGATTGATCGATGTTGTTCGACTACCGTGGCGTTTGCAGATAGTTTATCTTTTTACTAAAACATAACTACAAGTACATAATTTTTTTTATAAATGAAAACAATGAATTACAATCTAACCAATATTCAGGTACTCATAGTGAATTCTACGACTTGACTAGTATGAGAATTCACTGAATTTGGATGCTAACAATAAATTAATTACAAACGAAATGGTATTATAAAATTTCGAAAACGGTCCGTCTTCCAAAACTAAACTATGAAAAACATTTTTACCCCGACTGCCTAGTTGAAGGCAGTATTTTATGTGTCTTTATGTCTTATCTATCAGTTTCTATTTCAAACCGGTAAACTATGGATGGAAACCAAAAATCAACTCCTAAATTATACAATTTTAGAGTTCCATTTCGGCTGCAATTCGTAATCGATTTCCGATGAAACAAAAAATGATAAAACTGCAATCGGGTAATTAAAAAAGACCGAATAAAGATGCACCTATGTTTGTTTTAAGATATTCTCTTTCGAGCAGCTAATCCAATATCAAATAAATAAGATAATGTACGTTGATGGTACCAACAGAGTCTTTAAGCTACATGAGCTAAATCTGTGAGGGATTGAGATGAGTTTAATTCAAGAGCCGTAATACAATCTCTAAAGACTAAAGCAGTATTACTTTAAGAGCGAAAGAGACAACGCTATACTAACACATATATGGCGTTGTCACTTTCGCACCCCGAATAATAATGCTTTAGTCGGAGTTGAATTAAAAGTAATGAATACAAAAGGAAACAGCGCGAGGTCTCATTTGTTGAGTTTTAGAATACGAACCTATAACTAGAAAATAGTAAGAAAAAGATTACAAACATTTGAAGAGTCGAGATCTCTGCAATGTTGATTATTTTAATTACAATACATTACTACCTAAAGCTAACATTTATCACATTTTAAATCAAAAAGATCAGAAAATACTTCTTAAATTCATATTTTTACCTCGAAATTTTGGCATTATAGTCAAAGTCAATAGTATTTTAATACATAAGGATCATTTTAGAACCGTTTTTTAAGATGTTATTCTAAATGCCAGATTACAGTTTTCAGCGCCTGATTCTCGGGATAAGGCGTGACGACCTGAGTGGTCGAGTGGTGGGCGGTTGAGACGCAAGAGATTTGGGTTCAATCCCGCAGCGGGACAAATGTTTGCATGATCTGCAAATTTGTGTTTCTGGTCTGGGTGTTATGGTACTTTTACACGTTTTAACTCCAGATAAGGTTCTTTTTTATTTAAGTAATAAAAATTCCTAAAAATCTTATTAAAAGGAACGAAGAGACTTTTCTCTCAACTGGCAGGAGACCCGATTTTGCTCGCGGATATATTTCCATAATCATCACGAACATAACTATTGGTAACATAGTCGAAACGTCGGGAATATATAAATTATTATTTTATTAATTTATACGTGCAGTTTGAAAAATAATTATATAGAAAGTGCAGAAAAAGTCTGCTAACGATAAACTGGTTTTTAGAATAACACAGATATTATTGTAATGATCCTTTCCTACCGAGATACTTCAAGAAGTTAGATATCCTATCTAACACTCAGAGACAAATTCAATACAAAAAGACGGTTACATAATTATTATCTATGGATATTCATTATTCAGGCTTTTGGTGCGAACCCGTACAATAATTATAGCGTAGAGTGCCAATAGGAGACTGTCATAGCAACTATTTTGTCATAAAGTCTAGCTAGTCAACTGTGTCTGTCCAGTTGGCAAGCCTCATCGTGGAATTCTGTGGTTTAAACAATGCCAAAAAACTGGGCCGAATTTGTGAAAATTTGTGCACAAAGCAGAATAACTATTGTGCTTCTATACTTACAAGAACGGCTGCTCGTATTGTGATGTTTATTATAAAAAAATGTGCTGATATAGTGCTGCCTGCATGCGAAGTTTTATCAATATTGATTCAATAGCAGCCAAAATATAATAGCCAATGGTAGAGACTTTCATCTTAACGTTTCGATTCTGGCGAAACAGCAGTTATTCCGCCAATTTTGTGGTGAAGCTACGAACTTGACAGACACGCGTCGGATAGCGCCCGCGGAGCGACTGCCACTTATTTGTAGCATGTACCAAATTGTGTTGTTTGGAAAACTCTTTTTTAGACATATTCAATTTTTTTATTTTTTTTATTTTTGAACACAATCTATTTACCCTTTACATCTTTAGAATTCAAAATATCATATTTTAGTTTTTTTTTTTTTTCTATTCCTAATTTAAGTTTTTTTTCCCCGCAACAAAAAAGTGCCGGCTGTCGCGTCACGTGCGCACACCTTATAAGCTTAACATACAAAACTTCAGATTCAAAAATGTTACACAGATTACAAGTTCGAGACACACTAACTAGTAGCCATTAATGGTCATTGAAGTTTCTACTTTTATACCTTATACATTGAAAATCAGTAATATCGAGTATATAATAATAATAATAAGAGTATCCGCTTCACGATCTTGATGCTTTTAAGTTTACCTAAACCTAGAAGTCTAATGCCTCCCAAATCACTTTATTGGCCAATCACAGTCTCTTCCGGCTTTATTCCAGCCAATCACAGTCCTTCATTCTTCAGGCGAGTTATTTCGTAATTAACAACAAACCTTGCCAACAACCGACAACGTGATGATGATGTCAGCAAGATTCACGACAATTAGACAATGAAGCATGCTTATTTTGTACGCGTCACTATAGATTTTGACACGGGTCTTTATCACGTAATTATTTAATTAATTTACTCTTATTTTCCTTAGCACGTAATTATTTATTAATTGCGTGATAAATACCCGTGTCAAAATTTATAGCTATGCCTACAAATCACGATAGTTTGAATAATAAAAAGTCATTTTGCAAAAAAAACAGGAATGGGGTCTTAAAGCACCCCAAGTCGCTTCCGGAAGGAGTGCTACTTATATCTATTGAATTTTATATTGCGTGATGGATTTGACAGCGTGTTAGTGGGCTTGGAAGCTCCCTTACCACCACAAGCATACGAAGCTTGTAGACTTCGTTGTAGACTAATTCGTTCTTTGGCGAGCCTAAATCACTTTACGAGTTGTCACATCATTCTCCGTCTATCAAATCTAAGAGCGCGGCCACATATCCAGTTCGTATTTGAAGTACAATTCCGGCACGTTCGGGTGCAGCTTAATAGCCAACCTTACAAGCAGCCATGGGGTCGGGAAGCACCCCCACGTGATCATGTCACCGGGGTTGGTCACTGATAGTGCGTTGACAGCGTTTTCGTAAGCTTTTACCACATTCGGTGATGAGTTGTTGATGCAATCCGCGAACCGGATCATGACGCGGTGACTGAAATAAAAAAGGTTCAGGTTTGAGACTTGTAATACGAGTATCTTTATCACGATAAGACGAGCTTAGTGCAAAAAACATCATACAAAAAGTGTCCATAACATTTTTCTGATTATGGACATTTTTATTTGCTTGTGAAAGCACAATAAAATATCTATCTAGGTTGTGGGTTCGATGTCCAAGACAAACATTTGTGTAATGTTTGTTTGTGTCTGGGTATAATATGCAGGTATTTACAAAGAAAAAAGTGTTTAAGTATTCTATCAGTTATCGGATTCGCACAATGCAAGCTTTGCCTAGTTTGGAGCTAGAAAAGTCCATTTATAAAAAAAAGAACGACGACTTCATGTTGTTATAAGTCCAATACAAAATTTCATTCTCCTTTTTCACCTTTAGAGGTGGTATTTTTTCCTCAAATTCACCAATGGGACCAAATGGGAAATATATCCTCCCAACCAAAAAAATATCGGCCAAGTGCGAGTCGGACTCGCGCACGAAGGGTTCCGTACCATTATCTATGAAAAACAGCAAAAAAAATCACGTTTGTTGTATGGGAGCCCCACTTAAATATTTATTTTATTCTGTTTTTAGTATTTATTGTTTTTTGAAAATTTCAACTGTCTAGCTAACACGGTTCATGAGATACAGTCCTGTGATAGACAGACAGACAGCGAAGTCTTAGTAATAGGTTCCCGTTTTTACCCTTTTGGTACGGATACCTAAAAAGGTCCAAATCGGTTAATAAATGACGGAGTTTCTCCTCTTTTTTTAATGTTGGTTAAAAATGAATATTCACTCACCGTGCAGTCGGTCTCTCTGTATCCGCTTGCAAAGTCACAACCTTCAAGATGGACCTCCATTGTTGCTGGCCCAAGGTCGCTAGCACGGTCAGTGCGGCTCGCTTGCAGTCCTCCAGCTCGCTAACAGTGAGACCGGACCTTGCAGCGTTCGTAGCAGTCGTAGCAGCCGTAGCGCTCGTAGCAGCAGGCATCTTAAGGCGAGGGTATACATTTTATTTATTAATTTAATACTTTATTGTACAAAAAATATCCTAATAATATTATAAATGTGAAAGTTTGCGAGTTTGTATGTATGTTTGTGCCTCAATCAGGCCTCAGCGACAAAACAGATTAAGTTGAAATTCGCTGAAGATGTAGATATCATGCCCGAATAAAACATAGACTACTTTAAAATATGAAAAACATCCCTAAACCGATAAAAAACGCAAAAGGGATGATTTTGTATAGATGGCGCTGGTGTGCAACAAATCTGACATCACAGACTAAAAACATTCGATTATTGAATATTGACAGGACAACGACTGTCACGGGTCGGCTAGTATTATATAAATGTATGTACAAAAAGGTGGGCTTAATGCTACGAGTATTTTATACTGCCAATCAAAGGTAAAAAAAAAAAAAGGTTTATTGGTCATTTTGATCTAGTTTTTATCAATATTTGCAAAAGGTAAAGTTTTTAATGTAACTTTAGGGTTTTCTTTAAACAAATAAAAGATAGAAATACGATCGGTTACACTTTACTAGATAGATTTAATATTCAAAAATGGATCTTAAAAACCATTTTTTCGTTTTAGCTCCATAACCAAAAATGTAGTGTGTATCAAGTGTAGTATCACCTTAACTTTCGTAGCATCAGTAACTTCTGTAGTTTGTTCAGCAATCTCGGTATCGCAATCGGTCACGATGCGGACAATGTAGCAGATCCACACCGCTATGATCCCTTCGTTCTTGATACTGTAAGACACAATCAGTATATTAGGAGACTAATTTGACTAGCTATCGTGATTAGTACACATAGTTGATCTTTATCTCATACAAGCTGACCCGGCGAACTTCGTATCGCTTTAGAATTAAGAGGGGGCTATAAGCTAGAAAAAAATCGTTTTTCACCCGCGCCCTTGCGTCCCCCGAATCGCGTAGTACCACGAGCTGCGGCCGCCATGGCGCGTCGCGGCCCGCTCGCGCTGTACGCGGCTCTTCCACAAAATAAATAAAGTAGCTTGACGCACTATTTGTAGGTGCCTAATAAATATTCTGTTGACCATATTTATATTAGTACACCTATTTGTCTGTTTATCTGCCTACAACGTTGTCAAATGTCGTTGTCCTACAAATGTTGTCTTAAGTTCCCTTTCCCGTTATCGTAGTAGCAAACTCATTTAAGAGTTTTTGCAGCTGCATGATAATCTCTCTCCTAGCTGAACGATTAATAGCACAGCGTCGATTTTATTTTCTTATATATTTTTTATAAATAAACTATATCCTGACAATAAGGAACACATAAAAAAATGAATCATCCAATTTGGTGCCGTCGTTCGGAAGTTATGCGCGTACATACATTTTGCCGATTCATTTTTATATCATAGCTACCCGCCCCCGGCTTCGCTTTTGTGCAAACTTCACATAAACCATCTACTAAATAGTCCGAACAAAGCCTAAACATTTGGTTTGGATAGGTGTGCCCGTTCTTGAGTTATACAATTACAACGAAAAGTGCCATTGATTTTTATATATATAGATTAATAAATACCATACCATAACCATACAATGGCTATTGTCTATTTCGAAACGTCGGTAAAATAAATTAAAGGTATTTGATAAAGACCCGTGTATAAATCAAAATAAATACAGTTATATTTAGAAGGACGTGACAGCAGGTAGCAATGCTAACTACTGCAAAAATGTGGGCATATTCCAAATGTAATATTTAGACGTGTCTCTGACTATACCCCTTAGACACCTTTTTAGGGTTCCGTACCCAAAGGGTAAAAACGGAACCCTATTACTAAGACTTCGCTGTCCGTCTGTCTGTCTGTCTGTCTGTCCGTCTGTCTGTCACAGGGCTGTATCTCATGAACCGTGATAGCTAGACAGTTGAAATTTTCACAGATTATGTATTTCTGCTCTAACAACAAATACTAAAAACAGAATAAAATAAATATTTAAGGGGGGCTCCCATACAACAAACATGATTTTTTTGCCGTTTTTATAGATAATGGTACGGAACCCTTCGTGCGCGAGTCCGACTTGCACTTGGCCGGTTTTTTCAATCCCATTTTAAATAAACTTTTGCATGCAATAGTTATCTTCACTCACTAATCGATTCCATTGGGCACTTCCAACAGCGCTTGTAGCTTAGCAAGCAGTGTTATAGATTGTACAGGCATCACGTTCGAGTCCGCGATTGCGGCTGCGTACGCCGCGTACAGTACGCGACTCTCCATCAACTGCCAAGACTGGACAGACAGGTTACGCCATAGGAGGCGGATCGCTCGCCAACCGTCATCTGTAAATATTATTTTATTTTTACTGTAATACTATAAAGAAACATTTGCTTTCTTTAAATTAAATTAATTAATATCACGACTGTACTCCCAAGTACGGTAGACAATGTAGACATCCTCTCAGATCTCCAGGCGCTTAGATTCTTGAAGATGTCTAGAGGTAGTCAGAGGCACGTCCAAACATTTTATTTGCAGTAGTTAGCATTCCATACCCGACAGGTTGCAAGCCCATCGCCGCTTACAAGAATACTAACTGGTTTCCTCACGATGTTTTCCTTCACCGTTTTGAGCACGTGTTTTTGTTGCGCATATCATTTTTTAACAAACAGAAATATGCATTGATGCACGCCGCGATTCGAACCCACGACCTTAAGATTGAAAGTCGAGGTACCTCCCACTCGGCAACACGGCTATATACGTGTTTACAGTGTTTGAAAATCACTTCACGTGAATACATACTAGTAATAATATTATATCTAACTAACCAAACATTTGAAGATATAAGCGCACAGCGTTGTCCGAAATGGGTCCGGTCACGTCAGTCATTCTTAGTTTGCTGGTCATCTCCACGCAAGGACCGATCATGTTCGGCGGTGCGCTGAGTAGCCATTTCAACCACGCCTGTCAAAAAAAATATTAATAGAATCACGACTGTAATCCCCAAGTACGGTAGACATCCTCTCAGATCTCCAGACGCTTAGATCCTTTGAAGATGTCCAGTGGGGGTAATACAATGTTTGGATGTGCCTCTGGTGAGGTAGTCAGAGGCACGTCCAAACATTGTATTTGGCACATGCCCACATTTTGCAGTAGTTAGAATTACATACGTAACAGGTTGCAAGCCCATCGCCGCTTATAAGAATACTAACTGGTTTCCTCACGATGTTTTACTTTACCGTTTTGAGCACGTGTTTTTGATGCGCATATAAATTTTTCAAACTTATAAAAGGGGTTTTCAATGTTAAACGCAGGCAAGTGCTTCTGTTCATACAAACGTTTTAATATCCAGTTAGTACTTACTGCCTGCACGGCTGGTGTAACTTCAGTCACATTTCCTTGCATCATGTAGGCGAGACGGTACAGCAGGTTCGGAATTTCTTTGTAATTTTTCAGTATCGGTGCTGTAAATTAAAAATGAAAAGAAATAATATCACGACTGTCAACACCAAGTACGGTAGACATGATCTCTGATCTCCAGGCGCTCCTTGAAGATGTCTATAGCGGTTAGTCAGAGGTACATCCAAACATGACATTTGGCACATGCCCACATTTTGCAGTAGTTAGCAATCAACACGTGATAGGTTGCAAGCCCTTCGCCGCTTATAAGAATATTAACTAGTTTCCTAACGATGTTTTTCTTCATCGTTTTATTGTGAGCGCGTGTTTAATGTGTTCAATTACTAATATAAAGGTGATTTAAAAAAAAACAGAAAAAAAACCTAGTCCTCACAACAACGAACACAACAAAAAAATAATTATCCAGTTTGGTGCAGTCGTTCTGAAATTATGCGCGTACAAACATTTCGGCGATTCATTTTTATTTAAATAGATTATATTATAGATAGATGAAATTAAAGATCGAATCCCGGTAAGTACATACATTTTAAATAGAAATACGGCTAATTACCACGTTTTTCCTTGTATTGCTGACGTTTCGAGACAATTCAGATGCTCATGCAATACAAGCAATACAACAATAAAATAGCAATACAAGGAAAAACGTGGTAATTAGCCGTATTTCTATTTAAAATGGTTAACAACCACGATAGTTTTAATTCTATAAGTACATACATAGCCAAGTAATGTGGTCCAGCATAAACTTAGTGTAGCTGGCGCTATGGCCCATCAGCGCTGGGTCATTGTACAGGCAAGTCCACTCGGAGACGAGCTGACCTCGCTTGATGTGAGCGAAGTCGGACGAGAACCTGAGAGGATGGAACTCAGCCGCTTTTAGCATCACTCTGCGGGATAAAAAATCATAATAAATGCGAAAGTTTGTGATAAGGCTGCTATGTTCGTTCCCTAATCAAAAATAAACGACAAAACGGATTAAGATGAATGAAGATGATGTATTTGCTATAATATGTAGATAAAAAATCTGAATAAATAAAGGGGGAACCTATAATCCGAAAAACAACCCTTAAATGATAAAAAATTGCAAAAAAGATGATTTTGGTATAGATGGCGTTGGTGTGCAACAAATCTGACATCACAGACTAAAATTTTGGTAAAATGCGTAACATTCGGTAGTCAAATTGATGTTACATTTTTTTGACAAAATAAATTTCGAATACCGGCCTTAGTAGCATTCAACCTTTTTGGTGGAATGCGTTGCTATGACAACTAAGTGTTTTCGGTCTAAGATGTCTAATTTTTTGTATCTATACGCAAATTTTTCTTTTTGCATTTTTTTTATCATTTAAGGGTTGTTTTTCGGATTTTAAGTACCCCCGTCTGTTTATCTGCTTTTTTATCGACATACTACAGCAGATGTCATCTTAATCAGTTTGGTTGTTTAGATTTGATTAGGGTACAAACATAATTAATTATAAAATACTAGCAGTCCGCCCCGGCGTCGCTCGGGTGTAATAATGATTTTATGTAATTTTTTTTACACCTTGTGTTACATTATCGAAGTTTTAATAGGGATCCCTAATAGTTAGACAAATGGTATTGTTGACTTTTTTGTAGATATTGATGTCTTCGATAAAACTGTAGTACATCACTTTGCTCTATTGTCAATAATTTCTGCAGCAAACGCAATATAAGGATTTTTTTCACACGTTGGCTTACATTATCGAAATTTTCATACGGATCCCTAACGTTTTTGAAAATAATCTAGCCTATGTTCATCAGAGATAATGTAGAATTCTAATGGTGAAAGAATTTTTCAAATCGGTTTAGTAGTTATGGAGCCTATTCGATGCAAACAAACAAACAATCAAATATTTCCTCTTTATAATATTAGTATAGATTACGATTTTGATTTTTATTAGTAGGTGTTTGATGTATTTTTAGCATTATTTGCTGCAAAAAAGCCTATAAACTTACAGCACTTGCGGCATCTCGTGGTACGGCTTCGTAGGCTTGTAATGGGTCTTGAAAAAACACTGCATGCCTTCCTTCACGGCTATGTCGTTGATACTCCACCACGGCAGGTTGGCCACTTCGGTTAGTAGCTGTAGCGAGTGAAATAATATATTGTCATTGTCAACTGTCTAGCTATCACGGTTCATGAGATACAGCCCTGTGCCAGACACATGGACAGACGGACAGACGGACAGACGGACAGACGGACAGACGGACAGACGGACAGACGGACAGACGGACAGACGGACAGACGGACAGACGGACAGACGAACAGACGGACAGACGGACAGACGGACAGACGGACAGACGGACAGCGAAGTCTTAGTAACACGGTCCCGTTTTTACCTTGGGTACGGAACCCTAAAAACTGTTTACCTTTTGGTAATTTAGTTTTTAAACCGAATTCAGAAAAAGAGATGGTGCTCAATGTTTTTTTTATCCACCTTCTTTCATTATTTTGGCCTTATCCCACTTCTCGTGGGGTTGGCACAGCATGTCGATGTTGCAAATGGATTTAGCTTGGGTGTGTGTTACAACCGGCCGCCTGCCTGACGTCAATCCTCTTGGGAATAGATTATATATTTATTACTTTCCACATTGAAGATGTAGTTTTTTTGAGTTTCATTAATGTTTTTTTGTTAAACTTAAAATCTACTTTTCAGACTATCGTGACTAATAGACATAACTATAGGTTTTTACATAACTGTTGAATGTTGGATCATGGCTATTGTAACATAGTCGAAACGTCGGGAAAATATATTAAGGACAAGCGAACCTTACGGCTTTAGAATTAACAAAATGTTATGTTAAGTTCTTGTTCCCGTTCCCGTTAAAAAGTATATGTCCGTCTCCTGGTTCTAAGCTACCTCGCCACCAATTTTCAGCCAAATCGGTTCAGCCGTTCTTGAGTTATTAATAGTGTATAATATGTATAATATATATGTATAATAACACGACTTTCTTTTATATCCATAATATAAAAATAAGTCGGGTTTTCCTTCCTGACGCTATAACTCCAGAACGCACGAACCGATTTCCACGGTTTTGCATTCGTTGGAAAGGTCTCGGGCTCCGTGAGGTTTATAGCAAAGAAAATTCAGGAAAAATTTCAAGAGAAAAGCAGGAAAACAGGAATGGGAATGGGAACGGGAACGGGAACGGGAACTTAACACAGCATTTGTTAATTCTAAAGCGATACGAAGTTCGCCGGGTCAGCTTGTATATATATATAGATAATTACGTGATAAAGACCCGTGTAAAAATCTATAGTAAAAATTTAATTTTAAACCACTCACATCTGGATCATTGATATACTCATTGCTGACGAACATCATCAGCAAATTCGAAAGGTACTCATCCATACTCAAGTCTTCTTCTTCTATACCAATCATTAGCGTTTCCATCTTGGTAGCGATGAATCGTTTGCAGCACCAACGCACCAGCTCTTTTTCTTCGAAACCCATTATCTGTGAATACAAATAACATTTATTACTAACTAGCCGACCCGTGACAGACGTTGTCCTGTCAATTTTCAATAATCGAATAGTAGAATGTTTTTAATCTGTGATGTCAGATTTGTTGCACACAAGCGCCGTCTATACAGAAATCATCCTTTTTGCGTTTTTTATCGTCTTAGGGACGTTTTTCATATTTTAAAGTAGTCTATTACTTATTCGGGCATTATATCTACATCTACAGCAAATTTCAACTTAATCCGTTTTGTCGTTTAAGCCTGATTGAGGAACAAACATACATACAAACTCACAAACTTTCGCATTTATAATATTATTAGGATTTAAATTATCTTTTCCTCAATGCTATGTAAAGCCCAAGTATGATGCCGATCGAACAAGGTGAAGGCTGAAATAAGAAAAATAATGAAAAGTATGTATTTTATTTACCCTCGCAGCAACAATAGTGCCTCTCGTGTTAAACCACTGATGTTCCCTCCAAGGCAGCTTCGCCATCTGTTCGAGGAATGCGGATAGCTGCACCCGAGGCCGGGGCTCCAAGTGGTGAGCGTTCTCGTATGTGGAGATCGTCCACGCGTATATGTTTAGGAGGAGGCGGTTTTCGGTTCCTGGAGATAAAATTCATTATAAATCTTTCAAGAAATGTAACTAAATTCAAAGCCTTCAATTGGCTTGATGTGGGCCTGTTTCAGGAGGACATCGGATGCGTCTAACATGCTCTACAAGTCCATATTAGCTGGTTAGTCAAGAGATGGTGTAGAGAGTACGTTTAGTCGGGAGGCCACTATGAAACCGACATGGTAGGATACCGACAAAGGTTTCTTTAAAAAGTAGATAATTAAAAAAAAGTTCATATAAGGACTGGTATGACATTATAACCGTCTACTTATTCAGCTTTAGTTTCAGTAATTGCTAAAACTACTAATTGTTATCATCTAGCTGTCCCGACAGACGTTGTCCTGTCAAATTTCAATAATCCCACAGAAAAAAGCACTTTTAGTTTTTCCCGAATTTTATACCACCCTTATCACTTAGGGGTGTAAAAAATAAAATACGACCTATTCTTATATACACATATATTATATCCGTTTCGAGGAGTTTGTTTACAAACAATGTGACACGAGAATTTCATATATTATATAGATTTATCGCGATATTATCTTTTTATCGACGTTTCGACTGTTAAGACTACTCCCTTCCGTAGGAAGCCCGTGTTGCTCTAAGTATGAGACTCACCAGGACAGTCGCGCATGATCTGCCTGATGCAGCTCGTGAACCTCTTCAGCATCGTCACGTAGTGGCTGGAGCACACTGGCTGAGGGAGAATGGACACTGGCAGCACCCAGGGGGTCCACGAGACTACGAGCACTGGCCACACGTGACCGCTCACTGGGAACAAAACCGGAGAATTACACAAACATAGTCAAGATAGTCTGACTGGCCACACAGCTCAGTTGGCAGTAGCTCTGCCTTCTGCGGTGTAGGTTGTCGGTTAGATCCCCACCCAGGACAAATATTTGTGTGGTGAACATTGATGTTTGTTCTGTGTCTGGGTGTTATTATGTATCATATGTACAAAAAAAAAGTATATAAGTATTCTATCAGTTATCTAGTTCTCATAGTACAAGCTTTGCTTAGTTTGGGGCTAGATAGCGCTGTGTGATAATGTCCACCAATATTTATTTATAGTCAAACTAAGCCGTGTTGCTCTAGTAGGAAGCATGTTCATTCTGACCTGAATGTCGTGGGTTCGATCCTGTTTGTGCACAAACTCTTGGATGGTGAACATCCCAGCGTTCGCTTTATAAGGGGGAAGGGGGGGGGAGGAAATTTACTTATATAATAGCCACTACTACATATATAAAGCAGTCTATGAATCTATGTAAGTATTTGTATCTGTTTAAAATGTAATAGTGTGCGTCAAATAGAAATAAATACAACAAAAATAAACTGAAAGAAAAAAGTGGGAAGTAAATGATCGAGTAGAGAACCTCTTATTTTGAGTCGGTCAATAAGACTAACCTCTCGTAGCTTCGTATGTAAGTTTAATAGCAGCTCTAACGAACTCTTGAATTAGTATACACAATAGATCTGCAGTGATCAGTGCGTAGGTAGCGTGTCGCTCGCAGGAGTCACTGCTCACTGTGGACCATGTAGTGCCCAAACTGCGAAGAGTTACGCCTAACTGAAAACAAATAAAAATATATAGTACGCGCTGAATTTTTTATAGAAATAAATAAAAGAAAGTCTATTAAAAAAATTGTATTACAGATCTTTTCAATTTTATATTTGTATGTTTGGGATAGGAAGAAATATTTGCAAATCTTGCGAACATTTCACTGTCCTCTCAGCTTTATCTCAACCCAGGACAAACACTTGTGTGACGAATATAAATGTTTGTTCTGTGTCTAGGTGTTATAATGCATTTTCTATATTTACAAAAAAAAAGTATAAAAGAATTCTATCAGTTACGTAGTTGCCATAATACTAGTTTTGTTTAGTTTGGGGCCAGATAGCGCTGTGTATCATTCCCATAAAATGTTAATTTATGTTTTGTTCTATCAACAAACTTTAATCTTATGTATTTGATTTGCTATACCCTTTATTACTCTTCAATGTTTTTGTTGATAAATAAATTATTTATCTTCTATTTTGACCCTCCGCGGGGACCGAACCCGCACCTCTATATCTCGCCCACAACGAATCATCAACACTCACTTCATAATTATTTTTCAAACTATCGTGATTAATATACATACTATAACTATAGATTTCACTCATCAATTTGACTCACTTCATCAATCGTCAGTCCGCTCGCCTGCTCTTCAGCCGCTTGGTTCAAATGCTTCCAGAAACTAAGCGGCAGTCCTCCCAAGGTCGAAATTCTCGTGCATTCCTGCAATAACCACACCAGCTCCCGGGAGGTGGTTAGTAAAGCTGTGTGCACACCGAGCAGCTCGAGTAACACAGCTTCGGACTCGGGATCGGGGCCTGGTGGTCGCTGGGCCGCTTGTAGTAACGCCTTTAGAATTGTCTGGCGCTGGATAGGGTCCGCTTTCACTTTCCAGCGGCACATTTCGAACTGTATAAGATTAATAATAATTATATTAAAAAAAACTATAATACAATAAATTACTCGTGGATTTTAGAAATTCGTATCAAAATGACTGACAACAAATTATAACAATTGTAAATAAAAAAATACGAATTGAAAACGTAATATTTTTAAGTCGGATAAAAGGTTTAAATAAGGATACTTTACATTCTGCTATTGAAACCTCAGTGGAACCCTAATTAATCAGAGAATTACATAATGTAGTCGAAATACATTTCACATACCTATATAGTATATTGTTATAAATATTGTTATTACCTATATAGTTATAAATTATATTAAAATTCGTGCGTAGCGTAGCGAGGTCCGTACCATAACGCTAAATACTAAATTGTGACTGTTTGGTTTTGTATCCGGATACTACGCAAACATAATCGAAAGAAAGTAACAAATAGCTTACTCTGGACAAAAAGCTGAAGATGGTATGCGGGGGTAGCGTACACCCCAGCAGAGTCATGTAGATATCCGGCCAGTCGCCATCCTTCATATTGCGAGGCGAGACAAGCGAGCCGCAGAGCGTGTGCTGAAGCGTGGATGAGTTGTATTCGCACCCCTTGGACAGCAGCTTGTTGCAGAGTTTGCCGTCGTGAGTTATCCAGCGCTGAAATTTATTTTATTTGAAACCTACTGATTTGGAATCGTCGAAAGACTATTTTTTGATACAATTGAATACTACTAATATTATAAATCCGAATGTGTGTGACGATGTTTGGATATTTGTGTGTATATCCGAATGTGTGAAACCTGGAATATACATACCTTAAGGCCCTGTATGTCGACGATTGCTCTTTTTCGAAACGACAAAAGAAATACTTCTGAACAAGCCACATCTCCTATTTTATATTGTATAGTACATGTGAATAAAGATGTACCGATCTTTAATCACTTCGATAAATAATCCTACCGACCGCTGCAATGACGACAAACACACGGGGCACCATGGGCGGCGCGTGGTCCGCCTTTGCTTTTCGAATAAATTAATGATATAAATTATGTATAATTACTTATCAAAAACCTAGTAGAAATCTAGATCTACATATTACCTATCTTTAACAATAAATCACAAGTTGATCTTAATAGTAGGTATCAAAGTATTTCGATCATAAATTCTAAAACGTATCATTTTGAAATAATATCTTTATCGTGAAAAGTTTCTGCTATTATGTTTTCAGCTTAATAGAAATCTAGGTAGGAACCTGAAGTAATATATTTATAAAAATAGGAGATGTGGCTTGTTCAGAAGTATTTATTTTTTCGTTTCGAAAAGGAGCAATCGTCGACATACAGGGCCTTAAGCCTATTATTATTTATTAGACTATTTCAAATATCAAATCAAATCAAATATTATTAGCATATTTATTATTCCTGAATTTTAAATCCTAAATTTATATTTATATCCATAATACTTTTTATGCAGGTACCACCCGTGCGAAGCCGGGGCGAGCAGCTAGTAACACATACATCAGTCCAGGCTAAATAGCGGCCCTATAGCGGCTTCAAATAGAAACCGATTGAATTTGATTACAACAAGACTCAACACTAGGATTCCGTGTCGTGTCTATCAGAAACTAAGAGTACCTTGGTACAACAACACAAAGAACCGAAACAAATATTACGAACAGTTATCCAGCCGCGGGAAAAGAATATCATCACACGAAAGAGACATATAGGGTGAGAGGGAGACAAATAGCAGTGGCTCACCTCCGCAAGAGTGTCGAAAAGTGCGACGAGAGCGGCGTGTGAGACGCCGCAAGGCTTGCATTGGCCGGCGCAACGCCACGCCAGCTCCAACACTTTCACCGCGTGATCCTCTGACCGGATGCGCCTGTACATTATCAAATAAAATGCATACATATATAAAATCATGCCTGTTTTCCAAAGGGGTAAGCAGAGATCTCATACACAATCCTACTTGAGAAGTACTTTTAATTATTATTCTTGTTTGAGCCTTCACCTTGTTCGATTGGCACCACACTGGAGCTCTACATAGCATTAAGGAAAGGATCATTAAAAAAAAAGGTAGACCCCAAGCCGTGTTTGTTGCCCGATTCTTCTAGGCTTGGTCGCGTGGAATCGGCGTAGCTTCACCTAGTTCCTAAGACGTTTCAAAGTGATCCTTGTGATTTTATTGAAATAAATGTTTTTTGAATTTGAAATAATTAAATGAATATAGAATGAAATATGATATAGAATTTGGCCTACATTTTGTAGTAATCAGCAGGGCTCAGATAGGTTATAAGCCCATCGCCGATTATAAGAATGTTATGATAAAGAACTATGTTAAAATCAATGGTAAATATGTTCTAACTATCCTTACCTCGCGATATTATACAAAGCTGCGGCGGCACGCACGACATGCGGTCTCGCTTGTGTCAGCCGACGAATACCAGAGAGGGAAGCAGATCTGCAACAAACGTTTAATAATGTTGGAATTCGATTGGGGAGATTTTACAAGTATTATTATAAGCCTTGTTAGTGAGTGTGAGTGTGTGTGAGTGTGTGTGTGTGTGTGTGTATGTGTGTGTGTGTGTGTGTGCGTGCGCATGCTGTAATTATAAATTATAGTACAATCATGAGGCCTGGCAGCGTGAATAGGGAACAAAATGTATATTTACCGACTGTCTCTGATTCCGCGCTCGGCACCCGCAGATATGCACCACTCTTGAGTCTGTAAGTAATAACATCTGTTATCTGTTATATTTAATACTATAAAATCTGCCGCCTGGAGATCCGAGGATGTCTTCCTTACTTGGGAATTACAGCCATGACTATTTTTTTTTACTTAATGAAATTAAATAGGATCACGACTGTAATCTCCGAGTACGTTAGAAAACCTCTCGGATCTCAGGCGTTTAGATCTTTCATGATATCTGAATGGGATAGTCAAAGGCACTTCCAAAAATTATAGTTTTTTTTACTTACGTTTTAATAAAATGTGATAGGTTTGCAATTATATTTGATAATGTCTAAAAAGGGTAGTCAGAGGCACTTCCAAACATTATTGTTTTTAGCGTTCCGTACCCAAAGGGTAAAAACGGAACCCTATTACTAAGACTTCGCTGTCCGTCTGTCTGTCTGTCTGTCACAGGGCTGTATCTCATGAACCGTGATAGCTAGACAGTTGAAATTTTCACAGATTATGTATTTCTGTGGCTGCTCTAACAACAAATACTAAAAACAGAATAAAATAAATATTTAAGGGGGGCTCCCATACAACAAACATGATTTTTTTGCCGTTTTTATAGATGGTACGGAACCCTTCGTGCGCGAGTTCGACTCGCACTTGGCCTGTTTTTTACTTACGTTTAAATAAAACGTGATAGGTTTGCAATTGTTGGTGCATTGCTTTTTCACCGGCGGTAAGGGCCGGGGCACTCGCAGCGCCGACACCAGTTCCCACAGTTTGCTGTCTTGAGATGATATGCGATTCACTTCAATGTCCCATTCACTATTACAGAAGAAGATTTTTATAAAATATATTTTATATAATTTTAAGCAGGCGACCGATTGTAAGCCAATCCTTCTTCAACATGTTGTGCCGAGAAGAAAATTATGGTGAAAAGAAGATTTTTTATAATTCGAAACGTTTAGGACACTTATAAAATCTGTTATATTATGTTTGTTCGTTATGAAAGTTCGACGTGTTAAATTTATCAGTGAGAGAGATTTCTCTTGAGATTTCCGTAATTGACCAATTTCGATGAAATTTATAGATAAAATCATGTAATTATAATATGTAATATGACAATTTTTATTCGGGTACCACGCGAGTGAGACCGTGGAATATATTTAGTTCAAAGGATGTCCCAAAAACAATGTCTTCCTAACAAACCTATATTTTTTCAAGTAAATTACAAATTTTACAAGAACGAGCCAAATAATGCAATTCTAGTAAATTAATTAGCAATAATTGGAATCGCCTGAGTTTAAATACCGAAATTTAAATCTATATATATATAAAAAAGTCGTGTTTTACACTATTTATAACTCAAGAACGGCTGAAACGATTTGGCTGAAAATTGGTGGGGAGGTAGCTTAGAACCAGGAGACGGACATAGAATACTTTTTATAACGGGAACAGGAACGGGAACGGGAACTTAACACAACATTTGTTAATTCTAAAGCGATACGAAGTTCGCCGGGTTAGCTTGTTTTTAATAGAAATGATACTCACATCGCGTGTTTTTCAATATCCTTCAATAGCTCGTCGACCCTGGATAGAATCTGGCGGATGTCCTTGAAGGCTCTGTCGTCCAACAAGTCGACACGGGGCCTTATCGTCCTGCGATATCTGTAACTTTCACTAAAATAAATCAAATAGATCGGTTTAGCATACTGGCAATTATTCAAATACACACACACACACACATTGTGCTTCAATGGATTCATTAATCAAACACACACACATACGCACTATGCTTCAGTAGATTCATTATATAGCGTGCACAATGATGTTTATAGAATACTAACAGTCCCGTATAACTTTTCATCTACATCAGTCTAGAATATAGACTCGCTTAGTTCTAGCTAGACACTAGAATCAAGTGGTTGTTTAAAAATGTCAGGTACAAAACCATCATCATTTTCATGTATTTGATTTGAAAAAGTCCTACATCTCAAATAGTTTAGATCGTTGTTCATCATGACCATTTGCTTCACACTGCTAGACATAGGCCTTCCTTTGTACTATTTTAAATGTATTCATAAGCGCACAAACACAGACACATACACACACACGCACGCACATACACACCTTGAGAGTTTAGTTTAGTTGTCATAGTTTAGTTGTTTTTAAATTAGTATGTAGCTCTCTCCCTACTCCTCTCAAGTAGCAACACTTATTCATTGTTTTGTCACACAGTTTTAACAAGACAGCCGAAATAAATTGAACCAGCCGTTATCAGTAGGCAAATAGAGAACCCCCCCCTTATTTTTATTAAAGTCGGTTATAAAAAAAAACCCGTGTTGTTCTTAAATCTGATAATAATGAACCTACCTGACAGGCGAGCGACACTTGACGCTCAGTATGCTATCAATAGCAGTTCTAAGCGGCGTCTTCGACACGTCAGGAATGTAGGGCGGCATTGGCTCTGGGCGGATGAGGGTATCCAGCTCGGGCGATGGCGGTGGGCGGCATCGGGACAGGGTGTTCATCCAAGCTTCTTCAAGAGCCTGATAACAAAATCGTTTTATTGGTATTCAAAATATTGTAGGTAGAGATGTAAAAACATAAAAGACTTTGTGTGTCAGCACTTTAGCAGCCATATTGTACGATTGCAAATAGTTCGTGTGTATGCCAAATTTAATCAAAATCGGTTAAGCTATTGATGTGATTAAGATGTGATTGAGTGACAAACATCCTAACTTTAACATTTTCGATCATATTAGTATGATTGAGATTCTTGGTATTTTTTTCTTTTTTAAAACAATAATATTTTTCTTTCAACTTTGACAAAATCATGAATATGCTTCGAACTGAAGTGAATTTTGAAGTAAATACAATGAACCTTACCTGAGGTGTTATGAATCGAGCGATGTCAGCATGTGGAGGCATCGACTGAACCTTCTCGCCTTCCTCCAACCAGCGGGAGTAGTCGCGCATCATTCTAAAAGCAAGACATAGGTACTTTCAAAATTATAGCTAGGGTCAAGTACCTATGGTCATTTTCAATTTTGATGTGTTATGTGATTATGAGATGTTATACCTCTAGACTTGATAGACCACAACTAAATATTTCCCGTTTTGTCTATTTAAATAATTATGAATAAATAATATATAAATATCGTCTGTTACAAAACCTTTGCTTAACCTAAGAGATAGATAAATACTATATTCACTGTCGTTTAAAAATCGTCGTTTTAATATTTTTTCCAATTTGACAGAATCTGTAGAAATAATACTTTTAAAACATATTTATTCTATACTTACTTTTCAGCCCCAGTATGATAGGCCTCCATATTGGCGTTGCGTTTCGTCTCCATCTCAATCGCTTCTTCCGTGCTGCCATCTATGACCAAATTCTGAGAAACTCTATCATCGTCCGAATCATTAGAGTCTTCGGAATAATTTTTCTCTTCTCCTGTAAGATCAGCTATAGTCAAAGCTGGTAGTAAACTTTGGTAGTTATCGATTGCGACCGATTCTGATCTTGAGAGTCGATTTCTCGGTTGAATCGATACGTTGGTTTCCTTCTTGTATGTTGCTGCTTCGCTGTGGTGGTATATAGCAGTTTCTAGCAGCCGTTTTTTGATTTGCGAGATTGTGCGGGATTTTATTATCCCGCTGAAGAATAGCGGCCCGCAAGGTGTAGGTGAGCTAATAAAAAAATGGTGAACATATTTGATTTAAATGTATGTATTTACAAAAAAGAGTATAATATATATAGGTATTATATCAGTAATCTGGTTCCCATAATACAAGCTTTTCTTAGTTTGAGGCTGAATGGCGCTGTGTGAAATGTCTACCATATTATTATTATTAATAATTTCATTTTATACTCTCAGATCTCAAGACACTTACCCTCGTATTCAAGAACGACACTATGAGAACACGCACCCACAGTGGACGAAATCATTTTTCATAAAAATCTCTTTATGTGTTGTGCGACACTGCATAGTGTGACTATGACTAGACTAGACTAGTGTGACTAGAGGCACACGACAATGTACCTCTAGCCAAAGTTGAGCTCTAGAGACACACGGTAGTGTGCGCCATAGTGCCAACACATAAAGTGATGTTTATGAAAAAAGATTTCGTCCACTGTGGGTGCGTGTTCTCATAGTGTCGTTCTTGAATACGAGGGTTAGATAATACAAGATGTCTAAAAATGGTAGTCAGCAGGCACGTACAAACATTATGTTAGGCACAATACCCACATTTTGCAGTAGTTATATTATTATTTAGAAGACATTAATCCTTATAATTGACTACAAGATAACTCACGGTCGATCATGTGGTCTCTCCAGGTACATGTGGAGGAGTAGCCTCCAAAGAGTCAGATGGGAGGGATGTTGGAACGGAGCCACTAAGGCCGCGTTCGCGCAACGATATATCACCAACTCCTCTGAATTCATTTGCGGGTTGATTTTCTGTAAAACAAGTGAAATTAAACCGCATTGCACTGCATTATAAAAACTTTTTAAGTTTAAAGGGCTTCATACATGGTAGCTATAATGTATATTAATGTACATTACATTCCGGGATGTATAGCTTAAAATTATCTTAATGTATCACACACACGGTAATGTATCTTTCCCTTCATTCCAAGCATGTTTATTTCATTATCTTTTTCTTACACAGCACTAAAATTCCTTTTCCAAATTACACAAAATACAGAAAAGTTAGTAGAAAATGCTAACTAGCAATAAGTTTCCTAATGTACTAGATGTTTTTTGTCTTGTGCAAAAAATATTTTTTTATCTTCCTATCCCACTTAGTGTTGCCGCACACGGCCCACTAAACGCGACCACAAAACGCCGCTAATACGGGTCGGCACAACATGTTTTTCTTTTCCACTTACTTCTTTCGTAAAAACCTGTTGTAGAAAGGATTTGGCTTGGAGTGTTTTACAATCCACTTTGGGTATGCTGTTTATACAAAATCAAACCTGCAGAGCGTTGTCGACATGAATCCGCTGTCCAGCACGCCGCTGTTCGCACAACGCAGCCACCAGCGTTGTGAACAGATGTGTGTTCACTTCGTTCGTGTGCGCTGCCCTTAGCAGGCACTCGCAGAGCAGCGGGGACGTGAACGCGAAGCGAACCGCGTTTGTCAGGTACTCCTTGGAGTTTTCTTCCTGTGGACATACATTTTTTTTCAAGCTTTACGTATGTACTTTATAAATTAACTAGCTGACCCGTGCCCGCTTCGCTGTGCGTAAGACATTTCTAATACCATCGTTGACTTTTTTGTAGACGTTTTTAAGGTGTACAATACTGTAGTACATTATTTTGATATATCTCGTGGGGTTCAGCCAGCATTTGCAATGTCAGCGCAAAAAAAAATGTTTATTTACGACATCACATTAGAAACCTCTAAAATTATCAGTGTTTCTCTACTATATTATGCATGTATTATACATATAAACCTTCCTCTTGAATCACTCTATTTATTAAAAAAACCGCATTAAAATCCGTTGTGTAGTTTTAAAGATATAAGCAAACATACATACATACATACGCGGGAAGCGGAAAGCGACTTTGCTTTATACTATGTAGTGATATTGGTGGACATTTTACGCAGCGCGACCTAGCCCCGAATTAGGCAAAGCCTGCACTATGGGAACCAGATTATTTATAGAATTTCTTATAAACTTTTTTTAGTCAATACATAATAATATATAACACCCAGGCACAGAACAAACATCTATGTTCATCACACAAATGTTTGTTTTTTGGTTGGAATCAACTCCACAACCTACAGCGCATAAGGTAGAGTTACTACCAACTAAGCTGAGGGCCAGACTACTTTGAAGACAGAAAAATAAAAAGGATCACGACTGTAATCCCCAAGTGCGGTAGACATCCTCTCAGATCTCCTGGCTCTCAGATCCTAAAAGATGTCCTTGAAAAGTTCTACTTATAAATTTGTAATTATAAAAAGCCGTCAAGTCTCAGGAACTAGGTAAAGCAACGTTGAAATACTTGCTAATATAAACTTATCCTATAATTCTGTCTTACCCGGATGATTGTAGCTGCGTACAGATCCATCACGAACCAATCTCGCACAGCCAATGCAGCGATGTCCAGTATACTCAGAGCCGCCGGCACCTTCCACAGCGCGTGAAGCCAAGCAGTGAACACATACGGCCTGTACAAAAATAAATGGAATCAATGCTGTGATCCCCAAGGACATCCTATCAGATATCCAAGCGCTAAGATCCTTGATTTTATTGATTTATTTATTACACAATACATCTATTATTACGGGTAACCTAATACAATAGAGTAGTTTATAAGAATTTAAAATTAGAAAAACATTATCATAAACATCAATAACTTCCTAATTTTATATACACATCAAATGTCCACTTATTAATTAATCACTACATAGTATAAAGCAAAGTCGATTTCCGCTTCCCGCGTATGTATGTATGTTTGCTTATATCTTTAAAACTACACAACGGATTTTGATGCGGTTTTTTTTAATAGATAGAGTGATTCACGAGGAAGGTTTATATGTATAATACATGCATAATATAGTAGAGAAACACTGATAATTTTAGAGGTTTCTAATGTGATGTCGTAAATAAACACATTTTTTTTTCTACAATAAAGTCCACGATGGTATTAGAAATGTCTTACGCACAGCGAAGCGGGCACGGGTCAGCTAGTTATTTACAAATTAAATTAAAAATCAATTGATCAAATTGATGATATCTAAGGGGGTAGTCAGAGGCATAAATACACAAATATTGCAGTAGTCAGCATTCCATGCGTGACATGCCCATCACCGCTAATAAGAATACTAACTAGTTTTCTAGATAGAGATCACAGATAGAGATCACAGATAGAGCGGTTGGTGGCCACCTACAATTCTAAAACCATTTAGAATCAATAAAAAATAAAATGAAGCATCGACAGAAGAAATTTTCTCACTATATGTTCCTTCACCGTATTAAAAATATAGATAAGATCGCGACTGTAATCCCCAAGTACTGTAGACACCCTCTCAAATCTCCAGGCACTAAGATCCTCGAACATGTCTAAAGGGGTTAGTCATCATTTGTACATAATTTTTTTTTCATGTTCCACACTCACGATCTTCAGATTGTAAATCAAGATACCAATCTCTTTGTACTTACTCTTTGGTATCGACCTGGCTCAGTACCAGCCGTAGCAGGAGTTCGGAGCCAGAGGCACCGCCACGGCCCAAAGCTCGCTGCACTAGATTCGGACCACAGCTCAGTAGTATCGTGAATAGTTCTGCAAACCTGAAAGTAACAAATCCATCATGTACGAGGGATATCTTCTAAGAATACGAGTGAGAAAAAAATAAAATGAAGTTCTCAATTCGAGTTATTGTAATTTTTTAGGGTTTCGTACCCACAGGATAAAAACGGAACGCTATTACTACGACTACGTCCATCTGTCTGTATCTCATGAACCGTGATAGCCAGACAGTTGATTTACACAGATGATGTATTTCTGTTGTCGCTATAACAATAAATACTAAAAACAGAATAAAAAAATATTTGAGTGGGGCTCCCATACAATAAACGCCGTTTTTTATAGATAATGGTACGGAACCCTTTCAAACTTAATCTTGGACTAAATCGGTGAGGTTTTTGAAAAAAGTCAGATCAAGAGTACTCTAAACCGAAAAGTAAATTGTGTGTGATTTATATATCATAAAGAATGATATAATTATACTCGTAATTCACACACAATTTTTTCTTTTTGAAGTGGGAATGAGACAAAATATAAGTTACTTGGGTGTGAGCGAGACGGATTCAGGCGACTGCGGCATCAGTAGCATGATGGGCGCCAAGCAATGCACCGCCTCTCGCGGCCTAGTGGCGCATAGAGTGAAGATTGCGTTCACACCTTGAGAGCAGATCTGAGAACAAATTTATTAATTAATTTCATCTGAGGTTGCGCTAATTTAGACTTTGAAATTAACAAAATAA
Organism: Hydriomena furcata; assembly: GCA_912999785.1. Taxonomy (NCBI): domain Eukaryota; kingdom Metazoa; phylum Arthropoda; class Insecta; order Lepidoptera; family Geometridae; genus Hydriomena; species Hydriomena furcata. The sequence continues at coordinate 1,957,429 of OU538831.1, read as the reverse complement.
GATACATCGTAATTTTCGTCGATCGATTCAAAGTTTTGTATACAGTGACTTCAAACTTGGGGTTTTTTAAATTGAATTGTATATTTGTATTGCGCCAGAAGGAGGGTAATGTTTTGCGAGCGATGTTTGTATTCTTTGGCATGCTCTACAGCCTAAACGACTTGACGGTTTACAACATTGAGAAGTCTTAAGATTCGTCTCAATTGAGAGTGACATAGGCTTTATATTTTTTAAAGATGGCGCCCTTCCCCAAACATCGGGGGCATAATTCTCTTTAGTTAATTACTAGCAGTCCGCCCCGGCTCCGCACGGGAGTAACGTATTATAACGATTTTATGGGTATTTTTTTACCCAGGTTACATTATCGAAGTTTTAATAGGAATCCCTATTTTTTTTCAAACAATAAATATGGCCTATGATACTCAGAGATAATGTAGCATTCTAAAAGTAAACGATTTTTTGAAATATATCCAGTAGTTTTTGTATTTATTCCATACAAATATACAAAACATCTTTCCTCGTAATAATATTAGTACCTATAGTTTATTACACTCATAATAACTTTTAAATGGTATGGAATTTGGGAATGGTATAATTAAAAAAGTAATTTACAGGTACTGATATGGCCTTGAAAATGAAGTGATTTTTTATCACACGTTGGGTTACATTATCGAAGTTTTCATACGGATCCCTAATAGTTAGACATATGGTATTGTTGACTTATTTGTAGATATTGATGTCCTCTTTAAATCTCTAGCACATTATTTTGCTCTATTGTCAATAATTTTCGCAGCAAACGCGATATAAAGATTTTTTTTAGGATTTTTTTTCACACTTTGGGTTACATTTTCGAAGTTTTCATACGGATCCCTAACGTTTTTGAAAATACTATATAGCCTATGTCCATCAGGGATAATGTAGGATTCTAATGGTAAAAGAATTTTTTGAATCGGTTCAGTAGTTTCGGAGCCTATTCGATACAAACAAACAAACAAACAAACAATCAAATCTTTCCTCTTTATAATATTAGTATAGATAGATTTCTTAGCGGTCGGGTTTCATGTTTTATAATAATTTGTTTTTATATATTTCTGTTCCATAATTACCAGTGGTACGGAATGACCCCACTCGCTAGACAACACAGCGTATGCCATCGAGAACAGATCCGTGGGTTCGGGGTCGGGCGGCGGCGCCACACATGGCACGCTCCAGCACACGCGGTGAGTGCGCAGAAGCAGCAACACGCGCCATGCGTGTTCTAACCGCGATGCACTGCTGGATGACCAGACGCATAGCCAACTGCCGATGTGAAGTTGCACGGGGAGGAATACGCCGCTGAAACAATCACAATAATCCCTCTCTTACGAATGCACTGAACTACTTCTTGTCACTTTATCATAATCTATTAGTAGGCATATTATATTATTATTATCACTACATCACTACATAGTATAAAGCAAAGTCGTTTTCCGCTTCCCGCGTATGTATGTATGTTTGCTTATATCTTTAAAACTACACAACGGATTTTGATGCGGTTTTTTTTTATAAATAGAGTGATTCAAGAGGAAGGTTTATATGTATAATACATGCATAATATAGCAGAGAAACACTGATAATTTTAGAGGTTTCTAATGTGATGTCGTTAATAAACACATTTTTCTGCGCTTACATTGCAAATGCTGGCTGAACCCCACGAGATTATCAAAATAATGTACTACAGTATTGTACACCTTAAAAACGTCTACAAAAAAGTCCACGATGGTATTAGAAATGTCTTACGCACAGCGAAGCGGGCACGGGTCAGCTAGTTATTTATATAGTTGTTATTCTCAAATAGTAGGTATTTTGTTTGTATTGTTTAGCTGTATACCGAGGCTACAAATACTATAATAATGTTAGTCGTAAATCAAGGTACCCGCAATACAGATTCATTCTAGTGTGGGTATCACAGTTAATATAATTGTTTAATTTTGACACTCCATGTGAAACAGTAACTTACTAGGTAGCTACAATTATTTTCCTGTGTAAAAACTTTAATGTGGTGTGTAATAAATGTTTTTCTATTTCTTCTATTTTCTAATATAATACTGGCCTCATAGCTCAGTTTGTAATAGCATTCTGCGCTGTAGGTGGTGAGTTCGATCCCATTTGTTTTCATCATCTGTGGTGAACATAGATGTTTGTCCTGTGTCTGGGTCTGATGTCTGTATTACGTTAATAAATGTATCAAAAGTAGGTATTTACAAAAAAAAAGTATATAAGTATTCTATCTGTGCTTAGTTTCGGACTAGATGGCGCTATGTGAAGTTTACTCCAATATTTAAAAATTATTGAAACTTTCAAAAATAATTGGCTATTTGAAAAAAATAATCTCGACTGCAATCTCCTATAAGGTAGACATTCGCTCAGAGCCTTGAAGATGTTTAATTAATGTGCACACACATTACATTTGGGAAATGCTCACATTTTGAAGTAGTTTGCATTACATACGTGACAGGTTGCAAGCCCATCGCCGCATCAATAATAATCAAATATTGACCTTTATACGGATAGGTTTCAAAGTGATCCTTATATATATATATAAGGATCACTTTGAAATCCTTATATTTTCTTGCAATATGATATACAAGTCATTGCATTCATAATATAACATACGTGTGAGGAGTGTAATCAAGTTGCAGCAACAGTTGCTGCAACAGCGTCGGGCAACGTTGCGACCAGTCGTCCAACACGGCTTGCATTTCCTCAACGTTCGGTCGCCATTTGCTCACTTCTAGCACGCTGACTGTGGATGGGTCTAGGGTTTCCACTGTAACAAATTCATATAAAGATTATTGTACATTCGCCACAGAATAAAGATGATGATGAGCATCTGAATTATCTCGAAACGACAGCAATACAAGAAAAAATTGGTAATTAGACTTATTTATATTTAAAAAAAAATCTAACCTATATTTCAGTCAATATGTCAGTCAGTCAGTCAGTTAGCCAGTTAGTCAGTCAGTCAGCCAGTTAGTCAGTCAGTCAGTCAGTCAGTTTATTAACCTTGAGACATATCAGCCACGGTATGCAACGCAAGAGCGCGCAAGTATGGATGAGCGGTGAGAAGTTGCGGCACGCATTCCCGTGCGGTGAGTTCACATCCCGCCTTGCACACCATACTCTTGCGCACAACACCAGTCTGTAATCAAAAGATTCTAGTTATAAAAAGTTAAAAAAGAAAATAGTATCACGACTGTACTCCCCAAATACGGTAGACATCAAAACTCCAGGCGTTCATATCTTTGAAGTTGTATATAGGAGTTAGTCGGGCACGTCCAAATATTACATTTGGCACATGTCCTTCTGTCTTATGTTATTACGTAACTAACATTTACGTAAAACTTAAGACAGAAGGCCTAAAGTAGGGACTGAATAAATTAACCGACTTGGTATTACATGGATCTCACAACTTTTTACGGTAGAAGAACTGAGTTGCGTTGCGAGACTCGGCTTATTTTACAAGTTATGTTTTTGATTTCATATTTATTAACCGACGAGGAACGGACCTTCTCCGTTCGTATCAAGTCGACGGGTATATTTTTGGAACGAAGTTCCTTATCGCGCGTTGTGAAAGGGGGCTAGACGGAAAAAATTCTTACGAAAAGTTGTCACGAAAAGTTGTCACGAAAAGTTGTCACGAAAAGTGGTCACGAAAAGTTGTCACGACACTTTTTTGCTATAGTATATAATAAATATAATATATAATAATAATAAATAATAAATATTGGTGGACATTTTACACATCGCCATCTAGCCCCAAACTAAGCAAAGCTTGTACTATGGGAACTAGATAACTGATAGAATACTTAAATACTTTTTTTTTGTAAATAAATACTTAAGATACATACTAACACCCAGACACAGAACAAACATCTATGTTCATCACATAAATATTTGCTCTGGGTGGGGATCGAACCCACAACCTACAGCGCTGAAGGCAGAGTTACTACCAACTGAGCTGTGAGGCTGTCATATAATTAATAATTATTATCTATTAAGTCATATATTAATTGTGTCGAGGTCGAGGTCGAGGTGGAGGTGGAGGTCGAGGTCGAGGTCGAGGTCGAGGTGGAGGTGGAGGTCGAGGTCGAGGTCGAGGTCGAGGTCGAGGTCGAGGTCGAGGTCGAGGTCGAGGTCGAGGTCGAGGTCGAGGTGGAGGTGGAGGTGGAGGTGGAGGTGGAGGTGGAGGTGGAGGTGGAGGTGGAGGTGGAGGTGAAGGTCGAGGTCGAGGTCGAGGTCGAGGTCGAGGTCGAGGTCGAGGTCGAGGTCGAGGTCGAAGTCGAAGTCGAAGTCGAAGTCGAAGTCAAAGTTGATTCCCCTTCCCTTGTCCCACGTTATTTTGTGAGAACTTCGTTCCATCCGGGTGTCCCTTGACACCTCTGTTTTTTTTAAATATTTTTTTACCACGCGTATCTTTTTACCTGGTTATATTCGATTTGAATGATTTTCCTAAAATGAATAGTCCCAAGTTGGTCCCTTTTAAATTATATTAATGTAGGACTAATAGTTATTTCCTAAAACTTAAAACGAATACTGTCCCTTGACTTTTCGATTGGTCGAAAGATTTTAATCGGTTTTATTTTAGTTTTTTGAAACGTCATCGAGTCAATGTGCTCATTCATAATAGTAGTTTATGCAACTGTCATATAAGGAAGGGTATTAAAACACGAGTGTGAGTTTATGAAACGAGCGCAGCGAGTTTCATAATAGTAACGAGTGTTTTATTACCCGTGTTATATGCAGTTGCATACACTACTTTATCTTCACTAATGCTTTTTAACTTATAATTTGTATTTTAAAAACAAAACACATTGCGAAACATTAAATTCACGAGTACGTGTATTGTCACAGTGAACTTGCCGCCATTAAAATCTAACCAATAAGAAGAGCGCAGCTGCGCGCGCAGGGCCAATCAGAAGCGAGCGCGCGCTGTTCTTTTTTTATTTAATTGGCACAAGATCTTACCAAAGAGTTTTGTGTATGTAAGTTTAGTAGTTTTACGTATAACCCAACTGTTTTCAAAAGCTAGCTTAATATCAAAATTTTATACAACTTGTATGAGGATTTTGACATAAGGCTCGCCAGGTTAATTGGTCGCGTTTTATTGATGTTATAATGACATTTTACGATATCGATGTGGATATTATACCATCATGTGAAATTGCTTAAATTGAGTGTTTTGTTGTCTGCGCTATAACAGTAGTAATTATAAGTCAAGTATTGGAAACATAAGTAGAATGTTACAACATTAGTGTAGATAAAACATATTAAATAGTCCTTCCAGTGAGTTACCACTTTTATGATCCTATTTGAAGTAACATAAAAAGTATTACCTGCAACAGGAAATCCAGCACAATTCTCGCCAGTTCGTGGTCGCGCTCTCTGTCCACTGTAGCCTGCGTGATTATACGAATTCGTACGCTACACGGCAACACTGGCGCGTCTATTGATAGCGAATTTATCATTTTACGTGATTTTTCTGCAAATAAAAGATAAAGACAACAATTTTATTTCATTATTATCTAACATCTAGAACAAATCTAGAAGTGCTACTCGAACTCGCGCGCCGAGGGTTCCGTACAAACTTCTTATTGATTTTCCAGTAATCTATGAACTAAATAAGTATTGTAAAACTGTTGTTTTGAAGATTAGATAGGGGGAGGGGCAGACACACAAGTGATCTTATAAGGATTCTGTTTTTTTTCCTTTTGAGGTACGGAACCCTAAAAATAATATGATATCTCACCATGCAATCCGACAATGAAAGAGAGGCAGTAATCCTTAGCGGCATGCTCAGAGAGCAGCATGGTGGGTAGTCTGTGCAAGTCCTGCGTTCCAAACAGATTAAATCCAGCCACGAACGCCGCTTGCAACTCTGCTGTTATCTTCTCTTCCAACTCCTTGTGGTACGGCGCTCTGCGGATAAACAAATAACGTATTTATTTATTTACTAACTAACCCGACAGATTGTTCTGTCCAAATTTAAATAATCCCATAGTCTTCTAAGCACTTTCAGTTTTATTCTTAAGTAAAAAAAAATCTGGTAGATTTTGAAATATTTCGTACAAACTTTGTTCTAACAATTAATATAATAATAATAGCCTTTATTGCTGATTTATGTACTAATTAATTTACATTTCATGCTAGTATACACAGTTACGCCTCAGCTTGTCTTTCGACATAGGCCTCCTCCAGTGACTTCCACTCATTTCGATTTTTGGCTGTTCTTCGCTAGGTTGGGCCTGCTATTTCTTCAAACACAAATAAAATGTGCACGACCGGGATTCAAACTTATATGCTTAGGAAATGAAAGCGCTCAGTTGTTAATTCCACTATCAACTCATCACCCATCCATTTCGCAACGGCGCTGAAGGTTGCTCAACTTTTACGATCGATTAATTATAAACATCGACCACACAGCCTAGACTCCAAATGCAAGGCGAAATCTGTCAGACAACACATATGGGATACAGATCCTGTGTAAACCACCGAACGCGGTTCACGACGTGCCCCGTGGCGCGCGCTGTGAATTCAAATTCAAATTCAAAAATCATTTATTTCAATAAAATCACAAGGATCACTTTGAAACGTCTTAGGAACTAGGTGAAGCTACGCCGATTCCTCGCGACCAAGCCTAGAAGAATCAGGTAACAAACATTGAACGACATTGATCCGGTCAATCAGAATGCATTTATTTATTACCGCTCCTCCCGACCAGAAATGAAGCCATTAGGCGTCTATTGGGCTATGTGGTCGATGGTTATAAACGTCTAGGAAAGCACACATACCTCGGGGTCCAATACAAGCATGCCAAAGCCGTCATCGCACTGCAAGCGACGTCGCGCAGCACGCCGTGCAACCGCACGTACGTGCCGTGCACCGTCACCGCGTGCTGCAGCACGGATAGGAGTACACGAACACCGCAGCAGCATTTCAGTAAGCCACTGCCGCCCGATGCATCGCCCCAGTCGTATTCTGTCGCTTGTCTGAAGTCCTGAAATAAGGTAACTTTAGGTTACTGAGCCTCAAAAGGAAATTAAATCAACACTTTCAAATTACGAAAAAAGGACGTTTTCAACACGACGCGTAAATAGTTGAGAAACTCTGTGATACCTTAAGACCATTGTAACCAACTGGAGCAATAAATAAATGAATATGAATAATATGAAGTTTTAAGGGTTCCGTACCTCAAAAGGACAAAACGGAACCCTTACGGATCACTCTTTTGTCTGTTCGTTCGTCTTCTGCCGTCGTCGTTCGTCTACCTAAAGAGATTTGTAAGGAGCATCGGTGCGCGAGTATAACCGCGCATATCTTTTTCGATCTGGTTTGAATGTTTTTTTTTTTTCATTTGTATTTATGTAGAAAACTAAAAAAACTTTTAAAAAAACCGGCTAAGTGCAAGGCGGACTCGCGAAGGGTTCCGTACCATTATCTATAAATATTTATTTTATTCTGTTTTTAGTATTTGTTGTTATAGCAGCAACAGAAATACATAATCTGTGAAAATTTCAACTGTCTAGCTATCACGGTTCATGAGATACAGCCCTGTGACAGACAGACGGACAGTGAAGTCTTAGTAATAGGGACCCGTTTTTACCCTTTGGGTACGGAACCCTAAAAACTAATATCCTCGCTTGACTTTTTTATTGGTTGAAAACTCTTCATCAGTTCTTTTTTAGTTTTTAAAACTTAATTATCTATCTTTGTCGATAACTTACAGACTGTGAGAATAAAACAAGCTTAGATACGAGTTGCTGCAATGGCAAAGCGCGTACTAAAGCGATCAGATCCCTCTCTCGTAGTGTTCCAGAGCTGACTGCTCCGTGACCGCCTCTGATGTCTACCTCCTCCCAAGCTTCTTCTGTTTCTGCAAGGATAATTTACATAATCCTAATAATATTATGAATGTGAAAGTTTGTGAGTTTGTATGAATGTTTGTTCCTCAATAAATTTTTGCGGGTTATTTAAAATGTCAATATTTAGTTTACATTTTTAGGGCCAATACTTAACAGAATTTAAAATAATATTTTTTATGGGTTCCACAATCACTACTGAATAATCTAGAATGGTTTTCAAAATCTTGTCAAATAGCCCATTACAGACACATTAAGGTTCATCCTGAATAATACTTTTTAATTCTTAGCAGGACAGCTACCATCCTCTAAGTGGTAGAACCTTTTTAGGTGAAGAATATAACTACTAGCAGTCTAGTTTGTCTAGAAAAATAATGCAACCAACCTTCAACACACTCCACAGCACTTTCAAGATGCATTTTAGAGAGCAACGTGTCGAGCACAGCGAGGGCTCTCGCCGCTGTCACGCTGTCAGTCACCTGAGTGTGCAACACACGCGCCGCCCAGAGTACTGAACGGGTTTGCCTGGAATACATTTCCAATATAAATGTTTTTCCCAGAAAATACTTTTATTTGGCAATAAATCTTCATCATGAGCACACAAGCAATATAAGAAAAAAACGTGGTAATTAGCCGTTTCTATTTTAAATATTTATTATTTACAATCACGATATAATTTTAAAATATGGCAAATGTAGATAAAATACTAGACTACTTTAAAATATTCAATACATCCCCAAAATGATAAAATAAAAAAAAACGCAAAAGGGATTATTTTGGTATAGATGGCGTTGGTGTGCAACAAATCTGACATCACAGACTAAAAACATTTTTCTATTTGATTATTGAAATTTTACAGGACAACGTAGTAAGAATTATTGTGGATGGTACACAAGTGAAGTGTCAAATGTTATCTATTGGCTCTACTTTAATAGCCAGTTGCAAGTCTTATTACCTGAACAGATGGTGAATAACGAAAAACAGCTGCCTCAAATCTCGTTCATCGAACAAAGCAATGGCCAAGATCTCTGCCCATCGCTGCAAAGCTGCCGGTAAAGCTTCAGGCGCGCCATCGCTCACCCGCAACGATAGTAGTATCAAGGATAGCGTGTCGCGTATCCAATTTTTGTTTCCCTGGATTGTTTCCAATACTAGATCTTCTATCTGAAAACGAAATAATCAAAAGAAATTATTTTGTAAAAAATTATATTCACCGGCTCACTTTTCTGCCTTCCACTGTTACTTTGCTCACTACTTTCCATCCTTAGGTTGCCTGTAAGAAATCGCTTTTTAGTGATAAAAGGCCACCCATTGTACGTAATTCTAAAATTATTTTTTAACGTTTTGCTTGTTTATTTCTGGTGTACAATAAAGTATTATCTATCTATCTATCTATCTATCTTTACCAAAGCTCTGGTCTTCTAGACTATCTAAAAAATGCGAATCAAAACACAGGCTCAAAACGATGAAGGAAAACATTGTGAAGAAACCAGTTAGTATTGTCATAAGCAGCGATGGGCTTGCAACCTGTCACGTATGGAATGCTAACTACTGCAAAATGTAGGCATGTGCCAAAAATAATGTTTGGACGTGCCTCTGATTACCTCCTCTAGACATCTTGAAATAGATATTCTCTAATTCGACTAAAGTTCAGAGCTCTAGAAATTAAAGCCAGCAGAATATCGGTTTTTACGAAAAAATCCTGCAGGTTTAAAATATATAAAACCAGGCTGACCTTTGTAGCTGACCTAGTTCACTCAACCTTATAACTTGAACACTAGAGTACCGTGGAAACCGATAATCTAAGAATATAGCGGAATATATTTTGATAGCGGCGTCCGTTTTGATTCGGGTCATGCTCTATTTTTGATGGATAAAATGGCATACTCATATCTTTAAACTCCAAGTTACATACTAAAACTTAATAACTTTTGCATAATTAATGTATTATTATAATTCTCGCGTTGTACCTACCTAGGTAGAAAGTAAGTTGGTTATTATTGGACATAAGCTATGTATATTTCAAGTTTCATCCAAATCTGTTTGATTTTTTTGAAACAACCAATCTAACATACAAACATCTTCATACACATAATGTTAAGACTTACCTGACAATGTGCCAACATAGCTGCATGCTGGTGATGACAGTACGACTCCTGAACATCTTTCAAAAGTCCCTCCAATTTAAGCTTGGCTACCGGCAGCTTTTCCTTCATCAGCTGTGCATATTCGTAAGTAGCTCTCATATCCACACTCACTCCGCACTTGCATTGCTCTGTGAGATGTATTTTTAGTTTCTCAACCTTCCATAGAGTTGATCTAAACTTCTCTTCATCATCAAAGTTGCTAGCTAGCTTAGATCTTTCACGCTCCACTGCTCGTAATGAAGATCTTTATAAGAAAAAAAATGATATAAATTAAATAGGATCACTACTGTAATCCCCAAGTGCGGTAAAAATACTCTCAGCTCTCAAGGTGTTTCGATCTTAAAAGATGTCTAAAGGGGGTAGTCAGACGCACATCCAAACATTTAAAAAAAAACATAGAATAGTGTAGAATATTACAATTTATAACACAAAAGTTATCAACCAAGTGGGTTGGACCCACAACGGTCAACTTGGAATGTTTTAACATCATTATAGATGTTATGTCATCATTTTATTCTCCTTTTCCCAATTTACAAATAAATAAATGAATAAATACTTAATGTGTGGTCGACACAGCATGTTGCAAAGAGGATTTGTCTTATGTTTTACCACCTGATATCAACTCTCTTTGGGAACTATGTAAAATATTATATAGTTACCTGAATGTAGACAGCAAATCAATCAGAGGATGTTCAGGGGCACAGTTAGGGCCAGCTTCGACTTCAGCCTCCTCTCTCGCACTCATATCCATTACTGCAACCATTTCTGCCCCACCATACAGTCTGATTGCCTCATCCAATGGCATGCATTCCACTTTAGGCTTCTCATCTTTAATTATCACTTCATTGAGTGGGGCTTGTGGAATTTGTTCTTGAATTATCGGTGCAGATGGGATGATACCCTCTAACGAAGTAAACTCAGGAACACTTTGTGATTTTAGTATTTGGTTATCGGGATTGAGCATTACCGATTCAATATTTGAGCTTCGGTCTGGTATGGCCATTCTTTCCAATCTAGCATTCAAGTTTTTGTAGCTATCTATTTCTGTGAATATTTTTTGTGATATGTTTATTGAGAGATCTTGGGAGGTACCAACTATTGTTGTACTCTGCAAAGTTGCAACATTTTCTTCAGTGTTTTCAAGTTCTTTCGAGCTGGTGCTTTGTTTTGCATATTTAGAAATAATGCCCCGTTCTGCTGATTTTTTAGGTACATTTTCAAAGATTTGTTTTTTAGTAATATCCTCGTTACTTTTAGCTGCACGAATTGAAGATGTCGATGCTGATGCTACACTACTTCTGATTGGATAGATCGGAATCGATTTTTCTTTTGTTTTCTTTTTCTGAAAATGAAACAGGGGCATTCGTTTATTACGGTAAATTCAATCAAACAATGATGTAAAAAAAATGTATTTGTAATGGGAAGAGATTTTTGTAAATAAACTTACCCCTCGTCGTTTCTCCTTTGCCATAGAAGCCATGACTTTTTACAACCAAACAAACATCGATAGATCGAGGTAAAGTACGAGTAAAAACCACTCAATTTCTTTAGTTTGTTTTGATGTATGAAATGAAAATTATTATTTGGTGCTATTCCGTTTCGTTCGTATGAGCAAACGTATGAGTTTCGAGTTATGACGAGACAGTTCTATTCGAGTTCGATTCGAGTTCGATTCAATTCAAGTCAAAACAAAACATTGATTTTTATATTTTGTTTACCTGCCGTGCCGTATGATGTGACATAAAGCATAAGAAGAAAAACTCTTAAAGCTATCTCTTTTACTCTTGCAGAAAAGTCATTTAGTATGTTCACAGATGCAACATTTTTAATTTTTATGCTAGAATTCCTACTTACTTTTTTGTTTGCTGAAATGGCTCTGTGATTTTGACATACAATCCATGTTTGACATGACAATGATTTCACTTTTTAGCCAAGTGATGTTCTATAGTGAAGTCTCTATACGAATAGTCGAGTTAAGACCAATCGATAAAAACATCGATGTGGAAATAGAGCATCAAAGTGCAACTGTAGTTTATTTCAAACTTCCAATTTCACACTAAATTATTAAATAGCTGACCTACGACAGATGTCTCGTCCTTTATAGCATAGATAGAAACAAATTTAGTTTTCCTAATTTTAAAAATTTACAGTCAACTTTTTATATTTTTTATTGATAAATTGGAAAGTACGAGTCGTCCAAATTGATACTGACAGATTTTTCGCGCACTATTTTACGTTCCATCTTTTGCTTTAATAACATAATTATTTATCTGCCTACAAAGTATTGTATACAAAATCTGCACCTATCCAAATTACAAATGATTAAAATGCATTTTGTATGTAGGAAGGTATTCATTTATTAATGATGTAGATAAGTACCTACGTAATTATAAAGTAAAAAAAGTAAAAATTACATAGAAGTGCTATTTGAAATTGGTTTAATGTTAAGTGTTGTCACAATTTCGTTGTAATAAAAAAAACTCCACTACTACTTGAATTATATAATAATAATAATACTGATATTCATTTAAAAATACGAGTTTCACAAATGATTATTCTTTTACTAGTAAGTTATACTCTACTATTTTTTTTAACTATCGTGAGTTGTTTAGTAGGCGTATAACTCGTATATCAGGAAATAAATTATAGTAAACACATGATAAATACTTATGTAAAAATGTATATAACTGGCAAGTAATAATAACTATCAGTTGAATAACCGTCAGTGGTATGTAATAATACAGTTAAAAGTACATAAATTTAAAATGGTTACACGCTATAATAATTCTCCATAACACATTTATTGTTTAACTCAAAATATTTCAGTACTATTGATAATAAGGAATACCATTATTACTATTTTTCCCGACAATTAGATACATAAATATAATGATAAATTCCCGTGAAATATATACAGATTTGTAAGAGACCTTTGCTCTTTGTAGTGGGATAAAATAGGTTGTATTCGTATTATGATTATGCCGAGTGGGTATTGTTATTGTGAAGACAAATCTGATATTCATAGATCATAACCTATTCTTAACAGTATGTACGTTCACAGTGGTTTGTAGTTTACGAAAGATGATCAACCGAGATCTTGATACGTCATTTCTTCTTCATTATCGTTTTGCTCAGTTATAATATATACTGAAGGTTTTAGCTTGAGTGGAGGTGGTGACGCCGGGTAGTGGTGCTCTTCACTGTATGCTTCACTCGTTCCATGTTGCGTTTTAATACGGTACATAATCATGTCAATTTCATGCATCGCTATATCGCGTTGACTCTCATTCAACTTTTTCAATTTCTTTGCGAGCAGTTGTCCATACAGCTCATACTCATCCGTACCACCAGTTTTACCACGTTTGTTAACTGGGATTAGGTCTGTATCGTTATCATCTTCTTGTAACGTAAGTGTGAGAGTTCTTTTCGTATTTGATGACCGTGTTAACTTTTTAGGCCTATAGAGGGCAATATCCTTTTCTGTGTTCTCATCTAAAAATTGACCAGCTGGCACCAGCGCTGTCTCCTTGTTGCAGGTTTCCTTAGATTTATTGTACTGAAAAATAGATATACGAGTAGGTAAGTAATTATTCGATTTGTAAAATGTGATTAAATATAATTATTTCATAATTAAGTAGGTAGGTAGTAGTACCTATATTAAAGATGAAAATATGAATCTTACCTTAATTACAGATTGGCTTGAATGATTACGCTTCTCTGAATGATTAATCTTCTCTTTTTCTGAATGGTTCTCGTCTTTTGAATGATTGGGACTCTCTTTGTCCTTCTCAAATTCATATTGAGCACCCAAAAAATGGTCCATAGCAGAATAAGCAAACCAACAGGTTTGATATCTAGGAAACTTTCTAATTCGATAAGAATGTAATCTAAACGTTGTCATTAATGATTCTTTTTTTTTCTTAAGATCAGAAATTTTCATGTCTTCGCTTAAAGAATTTTTAATTCTATTCCATGCCAGGGCACCTTCAGTTCTGTTTTTATTTTGTGGGTTATTTGGATCCCATAATAGTTCTTCTCTTTTGTATAATTCTATAAACTCCAAAGTGAGTTGATTCGACCACACAAATTGTTGTCCCATCTTATCAATGTTTACAAACAAGCTCAATCAGTACCAGCCTTATAGCCACAGTAGGTAGCCACTATCACTGCCCAACGTTAGTAATGTCACTTTTTTTGTCTCACTTTAACCCAAAAGTTGGAAAATGGCCTTAGTGTTTGTCTCGCAGTCCAATAACATCACACAAAAAAGTATATGAGCACATTCACTTTTGGGTGTTTTATTTTAAAGAAAAACAAATAAACACTATAATCCCTAAATATTGTTATAATTTATAACGAATCGAAGAAATAATACTCAACTAACCAACTGGAGAGTACAATACAACATACAAACAACTATCGATTTGTGTATCTTTCCCTTTCTTTTCATATAAAATTTAACAGAACATATGTCTGGCTCTTTCTAACCAAGCTTACAAGGATTATCTCTAGTGTTGTATCGTCGCGCTTATTGAATGATTGAAAAACGAATACGAGTGGATAATCGATACAGCTTAACTTTAGTCGATTATTTCTTTCTTACGGCTTCGGCTTGTTCGTCACGTCACGTCACTTGACGTCACTTAAATAAAAGTCGGTCAGACGGTCAGTCACCAGTCAGCGGTTTTTTTTGTTTGTAAATTAATTTGTTTGAAATAAAATATATTCTTAATTCTAATTTCTCCATTGTGTTTTGTGAATCTGAAACTTTCGTTTATCACTTACAGTTCCGTAGCCCTAGCTTAGCTGTAATTTCGTGAGGTAAGTTTATTTTGTTTACTTGGTCCGTTGCGTCATTTACGTCTATGCTTTCGTTCAAAGAGCATATAAGTCTGACCAAAGTCCGTCCGAAGTTCAAACTACCACCGTGTTTAGTCTGAATCAACAAATCCGGGCTCAACAAGTAGCGCTAACGAACGACCGACTATAATTGTGCAATTTCCTACTGTTGTTCGTCAGTCTTGAATAGTCAGCGCGCTTGTGAAGTCGTTTTATACTACCTCTAAAGTAATACAATAAATCTCCTATTACATTTTGAATACATTTTTAGTTACGATTTTGATCGTCAAAGCTTTCATCCTAAATTAATTGTGATATTTATCCAAACAAAAGGTGAGTTCTGTGGGCTTTAGATCAGACTTTAAAATGTTGATTTTAATGTTCCTATTTTCATGTTTCTTTAGAAATTACAAAAAATAGTTTTTTTATTCTACAGTTATCTAAATTTCTCCTGTCTTGAAAAAATTATCGAAAGTTCTAGAATGTTTTTTTTAATTGAGGGTACCTACCTAGGTATTCATAAGAAATGCTTTTCATACATTTATTCTGGGTCGTTTTTGTTTGTTTTGTGGATTCTCTACGGTTTAGTAATGTAATTCTAGAAAAAAAAAACAATTATCCATAAGAATGATTACATCTTAATGAGACATCCTCTCAGATCTCTAACGAGTACTATGTACCTAAAAGCACTTACAAATATAGATACATGCACATATATTCTAGATATGGTTAAAAATTTTAAAATACATAATAATCTTTATGATCTTTCTGAATCACATGTATCGCTTGAAATTTAAAGAAATTGCAGTTACAACATTCAAAATTAAAAAAAAGAACTACCCTCTATTTAAGTTTTGTTTGACCAACAATGGTATATTCTACATTTTTATAAAACTATTTTTCTGTGTAGATGGCCACTGAAGTAAGCTCAGCACCTGCGATGCCTCAGCTGCAGTCTGTGCAGAAGGCGATGGCGATCCCAACTGTGGGCGCTGCAGTAGGACAAGTTGGAGCATTGTACACAAAAGTAAAGGGTAAGTCCTCACTTATTATATTACTCCTTAACTTATATTTAGAATGATATACTCAAACATGTTGTGCTTTGAAATAAAACCATCCAATCACAAATTCTTTCCATAATCATTTGTTAAAATGACTTGATTAAGCTTGTTTTTTGCCTGATTCTTCAAGACTTGGTTGTGAAGAACTACTGCTACTACCTTCACCTAGCTCTTAATATGTTACAAAGTGGTCCTTGTGATTTTATTGAAATAAAAACAATGATACATTTTTGCCATGGAAATATGTAACATTCCAGAATTATCCTTTTTGTTTAATGCTTTAATTCTCTACTTTAAACAAACAACATCAATATAATTTAATTCATCGTAAACCTCAAGTAGTCTTGCTTTATAACACTTTAATTTTTTGTTCAGGTGCCCACTCTCTACTAGAATGGGCTCTCTCTACAGCGGAGGCCGGCGTAGTCCTCGCTGCGACCACAGCGGCGCCCTACGTGTCACACCCCCTCGCTGTTGGAGACGCCAAAGTAGCTGCTGCTATCGACAGCTTGGAACTGAGAGTTCCCATCGTCACCGAGCAGCCTAAGGTCATTGTGGAGACTACCAAGCAAGCGGTGATGTCCAGAATCTCTCCACATGTCAACAAGGTAAGATTTATAGAACTTATGCTATAGCTCAGGGTTCACATGGATGTACTAATAAAGATTATAGGCAAGTTTTTTATTTTTAATTTGATACATTTTACATTATTGCAATTATCGTGGAAATCTAAATTTTTTTTAAATTAAAAATATTGCTTGTATATTTCTTGTTGATAATTTAGCTTTATATTGTTAAAAGATTTTTTTAAATTGGTTTAATGTCTAGCTAGAGTGCTTTAACCAAGAAAAATCGACTAGTTAGTAAGTATTTTAAAGTATTTCTAAAATAAAAACCTGCCCCCTTACCACAAGCTCTAAATAATTTTAAAATAGTAGTATTCGCGGTAAGTGACGTTGTCAATTTCGTACTGTGTTGTATGTATCAGTATCATACTGTTTTAAATTACTTTAAAGAACTTGTGTTAATAACTTAGGCGTATTAATTACGATGGTTGAAAAACAGTATGTCTAAGAGAAGTCATTTTAAAGGTACCAACGATCATTCTGCATTTTGCACTTGCGTGTACGAAAGTTTGACATTATTTCGTACCAATTTCGTCCGATCTAAAATTAACTGATTCCCTAACAGGCGAGCTGTTATTTTTATCTGTTGTAAAGAGGTCGTTGTTACTCTTTATCTTGCTTATTACCCGACTTTTATACAGATGTTTTTTATTTCTTACATAGAAATATTTAAAGTATTGGAATATTATGTATTTATTAAAATAACCTATTTCAAAACACGACGTCCTTCTCGCCTTCACGGTTGCGTGATTGGCGATAATTAAACGCAAGAGGTGCGTGTTCCCGCCGCGGACGGCGGGACAGATATAATCTGCAAAACGTTGGTGCGCTAGATGTAATGTTTGGACATGCCTCTGACAATCCCCTTAGATCTTCCAATGATTTTAGCGTCTGAAGATCTTTGAGGATGTCTTGTCTACCGTACTTGGGGATTACAGTCTCCTATCTTATTTGTTTTGAGTCTTTGTGTTGTGTTACCCACGACTCACGACACATCCCTGGTGTGGGGATTATGTACAAGTAATGTGACTTTATGGCGTTTTTCTTTGTTAATACTTGACGGTTACCGATCAATCTTTACTTTATACACTTGCCAAAATAAACCCCTAAAACGCCAAACAACAACTTACTAGTTACCTGTCGATACTAGTTATAATATATGCATAGGAAGTATAACCGAGCGTAAGGCTATGCGTTATACACAGCAACATGAATTTAGTTAGATGCTTCCTCTTTATATTTCCGGCTCAACATCAACTCTTGACAAGAAACTTTAGTTCTTAGCGCTATAAATGCATAATGCAGCCAATACTCGTACCTAGTCGCATAGTTTCAACTTTCAAAACATTGCAAGCAAGTCTGCAATCTAGACTCGAAACCGGTATTTTATTTTTAAATCGTCAATTTGCGTTCTGCGAGTGGAAAACGCTAGCTTCGTTACATTTATTTAGTATCCGTAGGACATGTGAACTGGTTGGTAAAAACCGGTTCACATATCCTTCATCAACCTTCTTGGTAAAAACTTCATTCAGTTTTAGATATACCTATAAAAAATTGTACGTTACGGGGTTAAAATGCATAAATTTTACCCGCGACGATAAGTACCCGCATACGTAATGCGTAGAAAAGAAAATTTTTGGGTAAAAGTAGCCTATGTCCGTCCCAAGACTTTTAAACTATCTCCATATTAAATTTCATCACATTCGGTCGTCGTGATAACGTCACAGACAGAGATACAGAGTTACTTTCGCATTCATAATATTAGTCGATTACTCAAGAATCACTTTAAAACGTAGCTAGCATAATATTCTAACTAGCGTACTTAGTAGCATACATAGTCCTGACCCGCACTAAGATTCTCTATGGTTATCACGTTATCAGAAACTACAAGTACCATGGTAGGTACCATCCAGACCCAGAATATTAGTTACTGAATAAAAGAAGATTTTCTGACATAGAATCATGAACTGTTGAAAGTAATTTAGTGGAAAGTATCAGATCGTTATGTTGAAATCGAAGCCGGATCCTCTACCGGAAATGTGCCTATCTATAGAAGTCGTATGACCTCTACACCGGACCCTTTAGTCTGATAATATACCAGTCTCCGGGTGATGATATCACAAATGCAATGTATGAATGTTAATCATACAACTATGATAAACTTTGGAGCTGTCAACTGGTTTGTGTAATTTTGAGAAGCTCAAATTGTAGCCTAATCAATTTGATTTAGGTATATATTAGTGGGTTTCGTTTCCATGCATCAGTATAATTTTAAGGGATCGCATTTTCTAGGTTCCTTGAGTCGGCTATTCTACTAATATTACGATATAGAAAGATTGTATGTTTGTGATACTTTGTACATCAAGCTTTAAAGGTTGAACCGATTTGGATGAAACTTGGAACAGCTTAAAGCTTTTAATACAGAAAGTACGCGGGCAGAAACTGGTGGTCAATAGTCAATTTATATTGTACAGTATTCGTGAATCACCTGGTATTCATTATGTCTGTTGACCTGTTGGACTCCACGTAATGTGTTACTGCGTACACGTACAGGTGACGTCAAAAAGTGAATAATGATTCTGATCTAAATATGAAATTAAAAATAATGATTCTGATTCATTATTTTTAATTTTGCACGAAAATAATTTTAGAACTATGATCAGCATCTGACATAATGATTCCGATAAGCACTGCCACTTCTGATGATGACTATACTGTTGCGTATGATGATGAGTCTGTTCAATCGAAGGGTCAAAGTATCAAAGTACAAAGTTTGACAACACGCCACACGAGCGACGGTTAGATAGCCCCAATAAGATCAAGTTCAAAGTACAAAACATACTAGTAAGCAATGACATATCTCATTGTAACGCTACCCCAGTCATGTCGCTTTTCATGCGTCAATGGTGGCTATTACGCATTGTCGACTGGTCACTTCACTTGGTCTGGTTCACTGTGACTTTCATAGTATAAATAAGTGTTAACGGACGTGGTCGCCGGTTGTTGAGCATGTTTTGGTCGCCGAGAGAATATTCTGTCTAGCTGACTACTCCCATAGGCATCTTCAGGGGTCTGACTGAGAGCCTAGAGCTCCAAAAGGATGTCTAATGTACTTGGGGATAACAGTCGTGTTCTTATTTTTTTTTTATATTAAAAGAACTTGGCGGTCGTGTGAAACTGCTCGGTTTTCAAAATAATTGCGTAACAAACGATAATGATCTCAAATTACAAATAGCGGTTAAGGGATAACACATACCCTCGATCCGTGTTCTTAAAAGAAATCATGAAATAACTGCATGCACAGTAACTTATTATTAATATTTATAGATCTGCATAACGTTTATCGTAACATAAAAACCGATTTGATTCGCGATAATGCAAATTCCAATGAAAAAACAGCAACAATGCAATGTTATGACCTCTTTATGCGAGTACCAAGTCAGTCATTCGTTATTGAAAGCGAAAACATCATTGTATTGCGCTGATGGCAGGCTAAAATGACTTTTACGACCTCGGTGCGTAGTGGCCGAGGGATTGATGCGCAAGCGTATTGTATCTTGCGCATTAATCTCATCAATGTTTTTATAAGCTTATTAAGAACAGGAACCGAGCTCCTAGCTCAGTGTGAACTATTAAAGAGATTTATGGTAAAACTAGTTTCCGTTTTCTGCATCGCTTGATAAAAATAGCCTACATGCTATTCCAGGGAATAGGCTATGTACTCGTATTATTCCCAAGTTTAATTTAAACGCAATTGAGTCACAAACATCCAAACTTCCTTCGGATTTATTTATAGTAGGGTAGAATAGAATTGTTTTTAAGCATAGGTGAAACGAGATAGGAAACCTACAGAATTGCAGGTAAATTGCTTCTCCCGTTTTTCTCGTCCTATACTTGCTACATGCTTCTATAAACCCCCACTTTCTTTGTGTTAGACCTACAAAAGTTTAATAAATACATCCGTTGTGACATCCGCTACTTGACGCGTCGGTAGGTTGCAGTTGATAAGATTACATACACTTGATTGTAAACGCTCTTGGACAATGAACCGAAATTGAATACCAGTTTTAAAAGTGGCGATACTGCTTACCTAATCTGATATATTTAAATGCGATATGCCCGAATAAGGATTGAATAGATAGAGCGCTGGTAGAGGTCATAATAACAATTTATATAAATGGTAAATAATGTTAGGACTTTGCTCCGATTACGTCCTAGTAGATTTTTTCAAGGATAAATAGAAATCTGAAGATGGTCTTGCATGATGTCTGCATTTTCGGTTTCTGATCTAGACTCTGTTTTCTTCATTTATTTGTATTATTTAGGATAGAAAATGGAGTTCATTCTTTCAATCTTGACTTTGTAATTTCAAAGGTAACTTGATTAAGGCCCGGCTCACACTCACACACGTATTTCAATGATTTTCAGGTACCGATTTAAAAACCAGGAATCACAATTGTGAGGATATAATGATACAAAATTACTGATAATATATTCATCTTTAATAGTAGATAATAAAAACTGGCCAGTTCTATACAATATTTTCAAAAAAATACGTTTTTACCGTCGCAAGAACCGCTGAAAATGTCGAAAAATGGGGTCTGGTTAGGTACCAATATCTTTAGACCCACAGCATATTTTTATTTGAAAATAATACGTAATTGTAGATTTTATATTTCTCTATACCGCGTGGCATTATCTTGTTTTCAAATAATTTACTTTTTCATTTATGAACAATATAAAATGCAATAAAACTTCTCCATACATTTTTTCCATACAAAACTCACATTCACCTCAAGTCGGCACGTCAGTTAGCGCTCAGACGCGCTCGGGGAAGCACGTCCACGTCACATTTTTCTTCGAATTTAGAGGAGGTCTTACATAATGGAATACCGGGGTAAAATACTGGACATGCAAAACTAATGATAACATTTGTATAATATATTGCCTTGAAGAATTTAGTGCAAGCCACACAGATGAAGGTTAGGTACAATGCATGATTTGTTGAAAGAGTTGGATGGTTTTTATTTGTAGAAGATGCGTTTCATCGAGTTTGGTTTCGAAACAATATGATAATAGTATACGGTTTTACCTTTTTGCATACGTCGCGTCGGAGCAAAATCGAAATAAGCCGATGTTTCGTATTTGATTGTTATTTTAATAAAAATATTAAATTTCAGGAAAATGTGAACCTGGTTGTGTCCCTAATTAATAATAAATAATAAAAGCTTTTATTTCCTTGCACAATATAAAATTAACTTAAATATGTATCTATGCATAGGTATATAAAATTATGTGTAAGGACCGCTTTCAGCGGTAAAAGCCTCCTCCAGCTCTATCCATTTTTCCCGATCTCTAGCGGCTCTGCTCCATGTTTTGCCTGCTACTTTCACGATGTCATCATCCCATCGCATAGCAGGCCTTCCTCTTCTTCGTTTTTTATGTATTGGGTCCCAATTCATAATTGTTTTAGATCACCTCTCATTTTGTAATCTTTGGATGAGCCCGGCCTATTTCCATTTTAGTGATAATACTTTCTGGACAACGTCTTTTGCTGTGGTTTTTGAAGTGTCCCTAATTAGTCCTATTAAATAAATATAAATGTTGATTTGATACATTTCTGTTTTGAAATGAAAGATCTAAGGTACCATGATCCTTACCTGTATCGTTTAGACCCGATCTACCCTATATTACCAAGCGTGTTTTTTTATACATGGATGGAAAAAAATGATACTTTATCTATAATTGGATTTAGAAAAATTACATAAATTAAAACCTTTAATATTATAAATCTAAAAGTTTGTGCGGATGTTAAGTATGTTTGGATGTTTGTACCTCAATCAGACCTAAACGACTAAACGGATGAAATTGAAATTTGCTGTCGATGTAAATATACCTCTAGCTTATAAATAGGCTATTTTTAATTTAAAAACATCCTCAAAACTATAAAAAGACTCCGAGTGCTGGTGTGCAACAAATCTAGCATTAATCAATTTTGACGACTGATGAATGACTGACGAATGATACGATACGCATTGAACCAAAAATGTTGAACCTTCTAAAAAGGTCGGTATTTGTTATTATCAAAGCAAGGTTTATCTGGGGGCACGGTAGTGCCCCCGCCAAGTCAAGCAAAAAAGCGGCACAGTCGTACCATCCTTTTCTCGAAGAAGTTAAGGCCATTTTTTAGACAGACAGACAGACATTGAAATCTCACAACTTTTTACGATAGAAGAACTGATGGGTTTTTGGTTAAATTATACACGATCTGGGTGATATATATGGATTCTTTATTGTAGAGATATAGAACACGACCAGCCGTAACAAGCGAACAGGGAAGAGAGACTGACATCGACAGATTATCTCTGGTCATCTTAGGCTACTTATACAATATCTCACAAGTTAAGTTTACTACACACGAGCATAGTTCCAACCATAAAAAGACAAAAAAAGAAACTGAGTTGCGTTGCGAGAATTGGCTTTTTATTTTTATTTTTACAAGTTGTTTTTGATGGCATATACTTAAGTTTAAGTACATGATGCAAATAATTAAATATTAAAAAAAAAATAAAGTGTCCTGAAAAATTGTTTAATTCTAAATACTGAAAGTGCTCTTTAGTGTTTCGTAGTTTACAAAAAACCCTTATAGTTTTGCCATTTTCGTCCATTCGTCCGCAGCTTAGCTCAGATACTCTTAGTACTAGAAAGCTGTAATTTGGCATGAATATACATTAGTCACGCCGACAATGTGGTAGAAATAAATACATATTTTCAGATGTTTTTTTTCTCGCATACTCTCCATGTCTTTGGATAGGTCTTAAAAAGTATTGCAGGTTTGTGATGTCATTTAGTACAAATACAATGGAAAATATGAATTTTTAAAAAGAGCTGGTCATCTCTTTTTACAAATTCATATTTGATTTTTCTGGAAAGAAAATATTATGGAGGGTTATTTAGTAAAGTTTTACAATAACTGTTTAATTCCAGAACTTGTTGACCCTCGCTACGCGCGGTCTATGGATCTTCGAGATCATAGGTCGCACACAATATTCAAAAGCATACCTACATATTTTATCAGTATTTCACTTTCAAAACTTTCTGTGAGTGGTACTCGAAACGTTGACGGTGCCGTCATCGATTTTAGATGACAATAAGTTTTTTTATTAAAAATATATTTTTTAAATCAAGCTTTTGTAATGTCTAGTGCTCTAGTTCTCGTCAAGATAAAAATAACGAGCCCAAACGCGACGTGGTTATGTTGTGTAGTTGAGGAGTTCCGATGGCTACATCCGACCTCCATCATCAGACCAGCTCGCTAGTACCATAATTTTACATTGTCATTGAGATTGATAGGTATGCAAAGTTTTGCCTCAATTCGACTATTTAGTGAAGGGTTCCGTTGAACAGCTCCTGACTCCATCATCAGATCAACTCGCTGTCACCATATTATGTATGCAAAATTTCAGCTCAATCGATTGGGGATAACTGCTTAAAATTAAGTTGCAAGATTCCACCTTATCAAACATACATACATAAATATGTACATAAACTGCAAGTTAAATAAGAGCTTGTAAAAAAACGATACTTACCGTTTTGTCATAATGTATTTTATTAGTAGGTACCTAACAAATATTTTTTGCACAGTCAAATATTAGTAACTGTGTAGTGCAGCACTTTACGATTTGTAACCTGTCTTATAATATATATTATTTTTTTCTATATTTATTTTCTTTTTGTCAAGTGCAACCTATAAAATTATTAAGTACATACCTACCTATACAAATATGACATACCTATTGCACCAAATATTTTCAAGTATCAAGACTAGTTATTTAGTCTTGGTAAATGAAGTGTAAAGTAGCTTCAATGTGTGCGTTTGCACTATTCTTAGTGTGCGGCCACAGAATACGACCGAGTACAAAAAATGCGAGCTGTCATAAATTTAACAGCCACCTTAAAGTTAAATAGCAAAAGTTAGTAGTAGTAAAGTTATATAGTAACTTCAAATCAATTCAATAAAATGTATGTCACGGATTCGATATACTTGCAAGCCCAGAGCGTGAATCAGGTAAACCATTTACTTGTACATTAAAGCTTGTTAACATTTTCCTTGTTTGGCTTTGGCATGAATACATACTATAAATAAATCAGCGTCGACACTATTGCCCAAATGGTTAATTTCACTGCTATTCCAGGTCTATACCCTAAAATAGCACTACGTTTTAATCGAGGTACCACACGAGCGAAGCTTGCAATACTGTACCTAATATATATGAAATCTCGATATAAAAGCTGTCGGCGATCCTACTTAATAAATCTAGAACTGCATCTCTCCATAGCCTACAAAACGATAAAAATATATGTTTCCCCTCAGGTATACGGAGCGCGTGCAAACGCAGAACAACGTGTGAAGTCTCTGAAGGAGCTATCCTGGGCCAAAGCCAACGCGCTGCTCTCCACCGCGTACGGTCAGAAGGCATTGCACAACATCGACAGTGGCGCCACCTACGCTATGCAGCTGTTGGACCACTACCTACCCCCTGTCGGCGTTCCCGAGGAAGTTTCAAGTGAGTACCTTAGATTAGTAAGGGATAAGATGGTTTTTAGCATTTCTTGAACTGGGGCCGTACCACAGCCTAAAGTAACTTCAACACGCAATATGAGTTCGTATTGCGTTGTAAGTGACAACATGACATGACGCACCGTGAATAATGTTTGATATTTCTTTAGGACCTTGTGGTATGGCTTCTAAGCTGGTATTTCTCAACTTCATGGAGCTCGCCTCTGAGCCCCACCTTCTTATCCTGGTCGTGGGTTGAAGTTATGGGTTTTTCATTTGGAATATTTCAGTGGTGTGTAGAGGGAAACATCGCGAAGGTACCTTACATTGAAACATGGTATTTCATCATCATTAATATCCTCAAAATCTGGGAAGACCCGATAAATACATGGTACCTATCATAACTTTACCGCGGCTACTAATCATATAAATAGAATTAATCTCCTAAACCATAGAAAAATTCACCATTTGAAAATTACATTATTTTGGATTAACGAACTTTCTATCCGAGGCGAATCTTTCTATGCGCGCACAGAAAGAACAATAATTATGTTTAATTATGGATACTTTTACAACGAATGAAAATTGAAAAAATTAAAAGTAAACTCATTGCTGACGCAATAAATATGTATTCTTTCAGTGTCTAAATGATTCTTTGGTTTCAGCTGAAGTAACGCCCGCGACCACCGACCCAGCCCTCCATACCGTGCAGACAGTCGGCAGACTGAGCGCTGTGGCAGCGCGCCGAGTGTGGGCCAACCTCGCCTTCAAAATCAACGAGCTAAGGAACTCTGGTGAGTTTATCAGTCCCGATTATACTTTCTCCAACTATCATTTCCATTTCACTATCCAGAGATTCCTCCGATGTGCAGAACTGTGCTACACCCTGTACGAAACACTGTTTATTTTGGGAGACCCTGTTTAAGACTTAATTGGTGGCTTGACACGATAAGTTTTCTGTTTAAAAATATTTTTCAATGACAAGCTTTTGTAAAATCATTCAAACCATCAAGCACCAGCACGCTATCGCTATGTCACATCATATAACATTGTTATCGAAACTTGACAAGACTGCAAAGTTTTTACTCAATCGAAGTAACGAGTGTCAGTTGAACAGCTCCTGACTCCATTATCAGATCAGCTCGCTGTCACCATATTATTGCATTGTCACCGAAGTTACCTAAGTATGCAACATTTCAGCTCAATCGGTTGGGGATAACTGCATCTAAATTGAGTTGCAAGATTCCACCTTAACAAACATAGTTACATAGGTACATTCATACATACATACATTGCGAATTAAATAAAAGCTTGTAAAAAGTTTAATAACGCATTTGGACTAGGTGAAATGTCGTATAGACATATCGCTCGACATGTTGGGCGATGTCCTGCGCGACGTCGATGTCACAAACAAGGACAAAATGTCCCTTAGTGCAATTGCAGCTTTAAAGTTTGTATGATCTACAAATATTTGTCTCGAGTTTGGTGTTATGGTACATACCATATATGTAGGCACTCGTATTTTATTCAACTTCATGGTTATGTTTGCAAGTGCCGTTTGTTCATAAGTCTGGAATTTCTATTTATATTTAGCACTGAGAACTACTCGGAAAAACATGAGTCATTTACCATTTGGGAAAATAAACAGGATTGTGGTGAAATTGTGTGGCTCTTTTTCAAACAATGCAACTAGCTGCGCATTTATTTTTAATCTTTTTAATCCTCATTTAATTCCACGTCACATATAAATACATAATACTTCTTGGTGCATATCATACAGATAAGGCGAACTTATATCTTTGATACACTTGAAAACTCGTACGTACTTCATAAAAGTGTTTACGTATTTTTCTGTTGCCTATATAATCAGATATATCGGCGTATAGAGATAAGATTAATAAGGGAATAATCCACTGCGTTTATTCTTTATTGTCGTACGAAGAGTGCATTTCTTATACCATTTGTCGGTCTTTTTAGGGTTCCGTACTCAAAGGGTAAAAACGGGACCCTATTACTAAGACTTCTGTGCGTCTGTCTGTCACAGGGCTGTATCTCATGAACCGTGATAGCTAGACAGTTGAAATTTTCACAGATTATGTATTTCTGTTGCTGCTCTAACAACAAATACTAAAAACAGAATATAATAAATGTTTAAGGAGGGCTCCCATACAACAAACATGATTTTTTTGCCGTTTTTATAGATAATGGCACGGAACCCTTCGTGCGCGAGTCCGACTTGCACTTGGCCGGTTTTTAATTATAATGTTAGCAAGATTGTACTAGCTAAAAATGCCTTTGAAGCTTGGTCTTCAGTCTTAACTTACTCTATGAAGCATGGAAGTAGGTACTTCGTTGTTTAAGATTGCTAGACTTAAACGATCTGTTAAAAACTACTAGGCAAGCTACTTGTCTTATTTTGTCTAAATCTTATTACATCATAGGTACTTATTGCTACTTTATTTTGTAGGGAAAATTTTCGCTTATGCCAACCATACGTTTACTAACTGGTTCTCTATATTTGTAACTTACCATTGTACTTACATTAAAGGTTATTCAGAATAAATCTGATGTTTTTTTTTTAATTTTGCTTCAGGAATTGAACTAGACGTCCGCCGCTACATAACAGCTCTGCTCGCCGCCTTGCATCTAGCCAAGGTCACCAGCCAGGAGCAAGAGAGAGAGAAAATGGAAGAGGAGAAGCAGGCTACGAATAATGTGGTCCAAGACGTCGCTACCCCTCCCTCCCCTCAAGTCCCCGCCGACTCCCAGGTGTCCTCCCCCACCAAGACCAAAAAGGTGAAATCTACCCCCGAATCTAAATCGGTTGAACATTCTAAATTGGAGTAACATTTTTGATATTTTAATTATTAATTATATTAATGTAAAGCCACAATGAAAATATTTGACAGTATCTACATTGTTTTGGCTCTAGTTTGTAGATCTATTTAATAAGAAAATGTATATGGAATAAGCTTTTATAAGACTGCCCGATGAGTCTTTCATTTCGATGTATTTATGCATTTTACTGTATTTGATATTTTTATAGCAGAGTATATTGAAATAAAATATAATCATCAATTATTATATGCTTTTATTAATCCAAACGATTATTTAAATCTAGAAGCGTACAAACTACGTGGAAAAACACTTAGGCCAGAAGTATCAAGGTTATAAAGATATGAGATTTGATATGGACTGATAAAATTTGATTAAGTTATACAGTCTGAAATATTCGATTGTAAAGTACATTTATTAATTAAATATGTATATTCAGTTACAACATTGAGATTTATAAAACACGAGTATATAGTTACGTATAATAATTAATCGGAAAATATTAACATGCATTTTTGGCACGACTAGGTTACTGTATCTACCTAATTGCTTTTGACTGGATACAATAAAATACTTTCTTTACATAAATACAGGTTGAGCATAAAAATGGGACCTGGGGCCATACCACAAGGTCCTAAAGTAATATTGCTTGCGGTACGAAAGTGACAACGCTATACGAGTTCGTATTGCGTTGTCACTTTCGCACTATGAGAAATATTGTTTTGATATTACTTTTGTGCTTGTGTTACGGCCCATGTACAAACAAAGCATAATAGCACAAATAATTTCTTGTTCAACGTACAATAGCAAATTTTCAAAAAAAAAATAGCCCCACCTGTATATAACCTTACACTAATAGCCGTTATAGGGAGTAATTGAATTACTAAGTACGTTATCAGCTGCCATTTAAATTAGAGGAATATTTGTGCTAAAACTTAAATAACTAAAACTAACTACGTAGTATTATTTACGTTTGCTCATACATTTCTTTTGGAATACTGCAATGCTAAAATAAACTAAAATTATGTGGGACAATGTTGCATTGTCGATCGTTCGTTACGCGTTTACAATGTTCCCTTTATATTATAAATTTATGCATCCCGCAATATACCTAATCACTACCCTCATCTGTTTTCTGTGCAAACTGGCAGACGGCGCGGTAGAGGATTTAAAATGTATCAATTGAATTAATTAGTTATCCAATCGAAATAAGGTATATATTTCAATGCTCGGTGATGGGCCTCGAGAGCGTCACAGCGCAGTTTTGCGAGATTACCGAGTGTGTGGTCCGCCAGTGTGCGCAGATCAAAAATCTTAGATGATAGATAGGTATGAGACCTAGACAGTAAGTACCTTTGGTGTTGGTACGTCATACGTCTATTAGTTCTAGTCCAACACTGAATTCCGTTTTGCTAGCTGGATTATACTTTGATTGAATATAAACACAAACAAGAATAGCCTATTAGTACAGTTTTGAGATCGGTAGCATGTCCCGAGTATGAGATTGGGACAATAAGCTCAGATCTTTTATTTATTCGTCGGAATACAATAACTATATTGATGTACTGCAATATTATTATGACCCACAATAAACTAACACTTTAGGTTATTCCATTATAATTTGAATTAAATATACTATTGTAAATTATTGTTAGGAGCACAAACATTTTGGCACAAGACCCAGAGCGCGGCAAAGCTTATTTTGAAAATACTAGGAATCAGTCCGGTGACAGCCAGCCGTTTAAATAACTTTCTTAACGGTTAAGTTGCTGAAATTTATTGTCAACAAAATCGACAGGTACCTACTTACTATAATCTTATAAAGTACAAGTCGATTCAGTTGGCAAGCAACCAAACTAAAATTTTAGAAGTGATCGACAATGCAACTGTTGTTCTAAGGGCGAGGTGCTGCGTCGGCTTAGCCCAGCCCATGGTCCTCGAAGAAGCCTTGCGGAGTCTCCTCCTGCAACAAGTGTATCACTGAGCCATTGTCGCTCGTGGCCGTGTTAGACCGAGCTATCGCTTTTCGGCGAATGTAAAAG
Source organism: Hydriomena furcata (assembly GCA_912999785.1). Classification (NCBI taxonomy): domain Eukaryota; kingdom Metazoa; phylum Arthropoda; class Insecta; order Lepidoptera; family Geometridae; genus Hydriomena; species Hydriomena furcata. The sequence goes on along the minus strand of OU538831.1, from coordinate 1,927,421 downwards.
ATACTAGAAAGGTAGAAAGCAACATATATTAAACTGTTAGACAAACATCACCTTTTTTGAAGACAAAAATATTCTTACGGGTAGATTAGGTATTATTTAAAGTCGTTCCGTATCAGCAGCGCTGTATAGTCACCGCTTTCATCATATTTATCATTCAATCGACAACATATGTTAACATTTTTTAACATACCTAATGACTTTGGACTTTGAACTCTGTTTGGTGGCCTTGCATGACAGGAAAATATATTTTCCTCGATTTATATAGTAGAAAAGTACCAGCCATAACTCTGCATGAATATGTATTGTTATGTAACTAATCACTTATGTGAAACCAGTGGCATACTGATAATTTACGAGTAGGTATATTTATGTACGAGTACCTAGACTCGTACCTGCAATAATCAATAGTTATTCGCATGGGCGCGTCAGGTGTACGCAAGACGCGCATGCTCCTTGCCATGAACGAAAACACAATAAATTTTGACTATAATGTCACTTAAAATGATGATTACGCGTCACGTTGTTTGTCCGCGATGAACTCTTTAAACTACTTAACCGATTTTAATCAAACTTTGCACACCGTGTGCAGTTTGATCCAATTTGAAAGATAAGATAGCTTACATCTCAATTTATAGTCGCAATATTATTTTATTGCAAACTGTTGACACAGCAACGCGTGGCCGGGTCTAGATGCACTTAATAACTGATTAGTTGCCATTGCACCTTCGTAGAAATGATACTGCCGGTGCGCCCTCGGTTATTCGAGTTGTTTTCTAATATTGATGTTAGATCTACGTCTATCTACCTACTAAAAGTAGGTAACCCTACCTATGATAATGGTTTCAAGTCCTTGGTAGGTTTTCCTCTAAATACATAAATCACTAATTTTATACATAGGTAATTTGAACCAATTAGGTGTTGAACCAGTTACACCTACCACTTTATATGTCATCGTAATTTATAAGGATGTAGTCAGAAGGGTACACAATCGAATTCCCTGATCGTACATATATTTATCTAAGTATACAAAGTAAAAAAGTACATAACTTTAAAAAATCAGTAGGTTTCTACAGATCCACTTCCACCAATATTTTGAGAAAACGCGCTTAGAAGAGAGCTGGTAAAATTACCCAAAATACTTAACATAAATATCTATCTGTTTGTATTACAGCAATTTACTCGAAAACCACTACTTAAACCTATTTTAATGGGCACTGTTATAAGGTCCAAGGAGTGACCGGAAGAATAATATTTTTTTCTACATTATCTAGAAATTAAAATTATAAAAGAAATTGCACACGTGCAAAGTACTAGTGAAAAGTGAAAAGCTACTGAGATTTTGTGTAGTTATTTGAAACATGTTTGTAAATACGGTTTCCTAATGGTATAAATAATGGAGCTTTAATAGTCATCCTACTAATTATTTGGAATTAAAGTTATGACGTGAATAAAACATTTTTCACATAAAAGATTTTATTAAAATTGAATTAAAGTTAGAGGATGGCAATATCGATATAATTAATTAAGAAAGTACCTATATAACAATAATATTGCGCAAAAAATAAAAACTAGTTACTTAGTAAATAGTTTTGGAACAATAGATATTTACAATGTTTGGCCGCAACAGGGCAATTTTGAAAAACACCAACTGGCCAGGAGGGTACCTATATTTTTCAGCTGAAACGGCTGAATTAATTGTGATTCTCAAGTATCATTGGATTCGTATTAATCACATGAGTCCGAGTGTCATAGGATATAATGTGTCAAATTCATAAAAGGCTTGGCCAAACAGTTGGGTAGGTATAGTTTTTTTTTAAGTTGATTTCTTGTTTCATTTTACCTATCCTATCTAAATAATACTATTTTTTTGAATACAGGAATGTCTTTAAGAATGTTTTAAGTCACCAAAATAAAATTATAAAACAATCATAATTAAGGATTGCACCTATAACTAAAATAAACTTTAAAAAAAATAACAAATATAAAAATATTTAAGTAGTAGGTACCAGTTAAAAGGATAAAATTGTAAAAATCTGCAAGAAAATACTTTTATAAACATGTTAATACTTGGTCCACTTTGGTCAGGTTTTAGTTTGCTTTGAATGTACTTACTTCTTTCAATTATTTTTAAGTTTTTATACCTTTTTATTTCGTTATAAGACTACTACCGCCTTTATACTTACTAACTCGATTAAAATTTAAATTTTAAACATATCTTTTTACCTTATTAATATGTAGATTTGATTTAAAAAATGTCATGTTACTCATGATTATCATACTAACATATTTAGGAATAGAAAATTTAATTGATAATCGCACCACCGTTTGTCATACAACAGAGTCCATTTAGGAATGTTCACTTGGAAGCCCCCGATGTCCTCGCGGAGTCCAGGGGTGGAGTCAGGCGGCGCCGGGGGCATCAGAGCAGCCCTACTTCCCGCAGCGCTGCATCCACTGTCTCGTCCTAATACAAATCCACCACCCATAAGCATGTTTTTTTGTGAAACTTGTGCATAGTTTCACAAAAAATACTATCCAGCAAACGGATAAGGTACCTAGACATTTTTGATATAAGGAGGATTTTAGCTGACTGCGCTTTCAAAACACACATTAGGCACCAATCAATGTCAGGGTTAGCATGCTGTTACACGGAGAACCACACCAAATGCAGCAAAATGATTTTACACCTTACTTTTAGGGAATACCGTAGCATGAGCTGAATCCTACTAGCTTTAACTAGTTATCATAAAAAAGAGAATTGAAAAAAACGTTGAAAATTTATAAAATAATTTTCATTATAATAATTATAAAAACGATAAAAAAATACTTACCTACAAACTAAAAAACTCAAGACGTTTTACACAAACTCATGCTACGGAAGCGAAGGGAGGGACATGCAAGAAAACAGATTTATCTTTCAAACAAATGTATTTGACAACCCAATACAGTAAATGCATGAACAGCCATTCCATTACCACAAAGGACACTGCTTTCAAAAGGGACAATCATTATGATTATTTGTAAAATTTAATTTTTAATACTATTTTCACATTACAGCTTTTCATTACAAAACAATGAGAAAGTAAAGCAGTATCCATAATACAATACTTATTTAAAACTTTAGCTACACAAATATGAAGCGACGATATAATACACCTACGCTATACATAATTGTCATTACGCCGATTGATAAGATGATATCTGATTTATGAGATTCAATATTATTCTGAGTTCGATGTAAAACAGTATTTTGATTTATTGTGAATGTAAAGTAATGGTGGTGATTCTGTTGGCATCATAAACTAATTCAAAAATCTAAAAATGATCGATCTTGTTTTATTAATGTTTAAAGTGAGACGGTCTAAAAATTTACATAGTTTTGATAACATTGGTGGCGATTCTGTTGTGTCCACGCTTAAGTTAAAATTCCTAAAAACTATCGATCTTATTTCTTTTAAGCTAAAGTTTAAAATAGCGTAACCTCAAAGTGACAGTTCTAAAACATAGAATAGTTTTGAATAAATTTACGATTTTTGTAATAGATTTAGAAACGTCAAGCTAAATTTAATCAACATGTAAATTGGTGTTGACTAAGATGACACTTGGTTGTGTCAAATATGCGAAATTAAATAGAAAAACGGCTAAAATATCCCAAGTTTTAGGACTGTCATTTTGATGTGACTCTAATTTAGACTTTAATATAAAAGGAATAAGATCGATCGTTATTATACGAAATTTTAAGTTTAGCTTGGACACAACAGAATCGCCACCATTTTCTATTTACGTAATGTAATTTAGAAACGTCAATCTAAAATGAGTCAGCATGTCATTTGGTGTACCTTGTGGTATATAATAGGAAAAAAAAACTATCCTTATTTTAAGTCTTTAATTTGAAAGTACCTACGCTTAATTTGAACTTTAGCAGACTTTGATTTGTGGTTACAACAGAATTGCCACCAAAGACGCGCGGTGGGGTGAACAGTGAAAGAACGATACAAAATGTTGCAAACTGTGTCAAGAGTTAGTTTATTTAGAAAAATATTCAAAACAAGCTTTTATAAAATTTCTTCAACCACTATCAAAATCTTTTCTCAGGTCTACATCATCAGATCACCAATCCAATATTGTATTGTCATCAGAACTTGACAGGTATTCGAAGTTTCAACTCACTCGGACAACGATAAGTGTCAAAAAAGGCATGCAAGATTGCAACACAAAATAAAAATCCAATTTTGAAAATGAAATGTACATTGTACACGTTAAATAAAAGCTTGTCCAAAATAAGTTCCCATTAGCAGGGGTGTATGGCATTTTCCGCCTTGGTCCAACTCTTGTTATGATTAGGAAATGGGTAATTTGGATAGTGGCAAAAAAGATAAACTACAAAACTACTATGAATTATTCCAGCAGCAGTATCGCGAAGTTCACTGGAAAGCGTAGTCGGCTTCAACTGCCAAATTACCATTGTGTACAAAGGGAATTTGACAGGTGAAAACGATCACCAGCTCAATTAGGCAATAGCCCTGCTAGTAATTCATCATCTACCAAGAAAACAGGTCCGTTAGGCTCGTATTCTGAAATGGTGCATAGGTGTGGCTCAAAGCATAGATTCTTTGACAGTTCGTATCAAAATATGCCATAAATTCTATACTCAAGCACGCTTAAGCGCAGTTTTAGTACGGACCTACAGATCAGAGAAATGAAATGCATGCAAGAGAGAGAATATGCAAGCGAAAGCACAATCTACTATACAGTTAGACTTATAGCGTTAGTTGTTGTGGGTCCAGTGTCGTGCAAGGCATCAGTGTAACAATCCATCGTTCAGGTCCTGACGCCGGCAGTGCATGCACACCACACCAAAACAGAGGAACAATTAGCAGAGTGCGACAGGGTTGAGGGGCAGTGAACTACATCAGTTATTGAAGAGTATTTTTTGCAAGTGTTTTTACAGGGTAGCTCGGGGAAGGTGTAAAGTTAAAAATCGGTGTGATCAGAATCGTAGTTTTGAACTCATATAATTTATATTATCTTAATAATGCTAATTATTGCTAATAAACTTTTTTATTTAAAGTTTTAGGCACTAAATTAAGCTTACATTTTATTTATTTACCAAATTTATGAGCTTGTGAAAGCATATTTTATTATTTATTATTCAGATAGTTTCTAACTGATATGTCAAGAATAGTTTGGTCAATGATATTTAGTTTACTAGTCAAGTTTTAATCATTTGATATTTTAATAGTGTTACCATTTAATTGTCCTAAATAATTACTGCACCTATTAGCATACTATATTATTTATTTATTATTATATCTAATAATCAATGAAAAGGCACTACCGAGGCCACACTGTCCTAATAATCTGGTCCACTTCAGGTTACTCACAAATACAGATATAATTTATTATTTTATAACTATATAGATACGTTATACTATAATTATGGCAGAATGTCTATATCTTTACTTAATAAATAATAAAAACTAAATAAGTAGATGAGGCTTGAATTTGTATGTTTAGGTAAAATCTAATTTGATCTAGATTATTTACGAAAAACATTTACAGTTAATTTACAGACAGCTATTACTTTAAAAGGTGATACTTTTATGAATCAGAAACAAATTAAAATTATATGATTGGAATAATAACGTAGATGCCTCTACAAAACATACAAGTATCACAAATAATTGTAAGTTGACAGGCCCAAATCAAAAACATTACATTCACATAAAAGCATTTGAAGTATTGCTCTGTTAAATCACCCCCACTCATAGCTTGCCTTAGTTCGGCTCTGTTGTTTACAGTCGCAAAAATAAACGAGTGCACACATGATTTTAACTGATTGTGCCCATTATAATCTGTCTAAACCTCCACCATATTTTAGACAGAACTCAGGAACTTGTACGAAAACTAGGATAACCATATTCAACCTTTTCGTCAATCAAAATAAAGATGAGTCATGAATTATAAATATAAATAAATATGATCACAACTGTTATCCCCAATTACGGTAGACATACTCTCAGATCTCAAGGCACTTAGATCCTTGAAGGTGTCTAAACGGGGTAGTCAGAGGTACGTCCAAACATGTATGTTTAGCTCAATAACCACATTATGAAGTAGTTAGCATTCCATATGTAACATATACGTGAAATATAAATATGTAGTTGAATATACCTATCCTAGTTCCTCGAATTCCTTATCACATTCAGACAAGCTCATTGTCCTGGCTACTGACCTCCTGCAGCAAGTCCTGGGCAGCGATGGCTTTCAGCACATTTTTCTTGCTGGTCTCCTGGAGCTCGCCGCCAAGTACCAGCTCATCCAGGATAAAGTATGCCTTCTCGAAGTTGAAGATTATGTCCAGCTCGCATACCTGTAAATATATTATAGGATGTGAAGTGTTTGAATAGAACTGATATACATACATAAATTTTGTCACAAAATATTTTTTATTCTACAAAATAGAGAATAAATGTACAAAATGTGGGCATGTGCCAAATATAATGTTTGGACGTGCCTCTGATTACCGACAACTAGATATCTTCAAAGGATCTAAGTGTCTGGAGATCTGAAATAATGTCTACCATACTTGGGGACATTACCATACTGTAATGTCTACGTACAATACAGTTATGATCGCATTTATTTATTATTTTATGTACAATAATTTTAAGGATTGCTGCCGGCTACTGGTGACTGACCATGTATGAACGGTCACGGTCAGTCAAGCTCCCTTGATGGAACCATCAAGGAAGCTTGGAACAAGCTAACAAAGAGTTGTTTCTTATTAACTACTTGGCAATAATGTTATCCATTTTGTGATCCCACAAAAACACATTTCAATAAATTAGAGATCTCTGCCACATCATATTGTCTTTTTCTAATATTGAAAATAATCATCTCATTGTTCTTATTTCACTTCATGTGGAGTTGGTACAACTAGTTTTTATTTTCCACTTACTTTTTTCATAAAAACATGTTCTTTTAATAAGCAAGGAGATAAATAGTAGTCCATACATCAATTAAATGTAAGGGTTAGTATCTTAATCAATAATCAGCCATTAATGAATTTGAAAATAAAAAATGAAAATGCTCACACTTCCAAAGTATTTGTCAAGCAGTTCCACGTAGCGATGGATCAGCTCCAGGGTGAGTAGCTCATTGTCCTCCTGCTCCATTGCACAGCAGAAGTAGAGGGAGGCATATCTGAAAATTACGAGAATTTTATGTTTAAGAGGAAACTTGCATAAGGAACTTTACTTTTGGAAATTATAGAGTGCTAATGGTACAATAAACAAAAAAATTTATTAAAGTTAGCTAGTTAAGGTTTACAAATAAATATTGGTATTTTTCATCTGGTTCCAGACTAAGCAAAGCTTGTACTATGGGAATCAGATCACTGATAGAATACTTATATTACATACACCCCGACACAGAACAAACATCTATGTTTATCACACAAATGTTTGTTCCAGGTAGGAATCAAACCCACAACCTACAGTGTAGAAGGCAGAGTTAGGTACTACCTGGGAGTGTGATATTAGTCATTCACTAGGCAGCGATAAAGCGTCACTCTTTCACTTGAGAATAGTTTTTAGCAACAGTAACTGGGCTGTGAGCAATTGTTGGTAGTAAGCCTGATAATCACCTTTTGTAAACAATCTTGACATCTTTCCATTCCAAGAAAGAGCACATCTTAGGCTTCCTGGCAAGCACCGTGGTGATCAACTCACGGGTAATTTTCTTCTTCAGTTTATCTGGATGAGCTACATACCACTTTTGGAGTCTTAGCTTGCCTTGTCGGCTAAAGAGCAACATGAATTGCATCTGAAATAGAATGGAGGATCACGGGTTTAGAATAGACTAGGTACCATGTATGACAGTTCCTACATCATAGCAGAGAGTAACGTAGTTTTATTTCTCCGTAAAATGACTTTGTTTTAAGCTCAAATGCCCAAAGTAAAGTAGGTGGGGTACTTACCATTTTTACGGTTCTTCGTTTTTTTTAACTTTTGATGTGTATACAAAGGTAAAATGGAATATATTTTGGAAAATAAGTAGGTACGTCTTCTAATTTATTTAATCATCTTCATGTTTTATAAGAATTGTAAAAACGCTTGGCGATTGCTGAAATGCTGACCAATGCTGACCTTTGATGCTGACGACAAACTAGCCTTGACAAACACGCCAGCTGAAAATGATTGATTCGATTGACCGATTGTCAAATAATTTCCAATTTGTAAAATGTCAACGTCAACGTCAATGTTATAGTGTAATTAACATCAATTGGTCAGAGTCGCCAAAGAGCATATAGGAGTCGCGCGGAAAGGGTGGCGGTGTTGTGTCTGGCAGGGCAACGCAACGCTGACAATGTCTCAGCTCAGAGAGCATAAAATAGCAAACAAACAAAACAAACCACAGCAACTAGATAGGCTGTAGGATGACAGACTTCAAGAAATTATTTTATTTTTTAGGACTTTCGATTTTACTGATTCATACTTTGATAAAATGAAAATCAAGAAAGAAAAAGGGCTTATGAGTAATGCTTTTGAATCCAATAAATGTCCCTTATTTGAATTATGCTGCTTATGCATTCCTATGAAAATTGGATTATATTTAATAGCTGCACATGGAATACTCCCTACTCTCGTATGCCTATTTTTTGCCTCTCCATTCGGTAAAACATTTTTGCAAGAGAGGGGTCTGCCGCCTCCTGAAGCTGCAGCGGTATCGTACGTTTATGGTGCATTAGGTCTCACTGTTTTTCTAACTAACGTGGTACTAGCGATAGCTGTTTTAATGCATTTAAAAAAAATGTTTTCTGTATATCTTTGGGCTATGATTTTCTACATAATAGGAAGTTTTAGTGTTTCTGTTGTTATTAGTATAGAAAGTATTAGAAATGAGAATTTAACTTTTGGGATGATGTTTCTTGTAGCTTCAGTTCTTTACGTAGTCGTTGTGGTTTACTTTTGGCTCATTGTGCAAAGTCAGTTGTTTACCGTAAAATCAGAGTCAAATGTAGTAAATATCCAAATAACAATTACTTGATCAGACAAACAATAAACCGAACTAAAGTGCAATGATATTTTATTGCTCGTACCGATATAAGTAGTTATCTCGTAGTTCGCAACCATTCATACGACGAGTAATTATGTACACCAATATTTATTGATTTTAGTGGATAAACAATAGTTTGTTTTAATTCGACTTCTATTGCCTTCCTAAAGGATTACGATGAAACTTATTCATATTCATATTCATATTCATATTCATATTCAAATTCATATTCATATTCATATTCATATTCATATTCATATTCATATTCATATTCATATTCATATTCATATTCATATTCATAAGTTTCATCGTAATCCTTTAGGAAGGCAATAGAAGTCGAATTAAAACAAACTATTGTTTATCCACTAAAATCAATAAATATTGGTGGACATTTCACACAGCGCCATCTAGCCTCAAATTAAACAAACTACTAAGGGAACCAGATTACTGATTGAATATGTATATACCTTTTTTTTGTAAATACATACTTATGATACATTACAACACCCAGTTACAACAGACATCTATGTTCATCTTACAAATACTTGTCCCTGGTGGTGGTGGGGATTAAATAATATTGTTTATCTACTGGGTAAATGTAAGGTTTTTATGATTAACTATAATTTTCTAGGATACTGGAGCAAATGCAGGTGGTTCTGGCAGTGATTGTGAGGGAGAGGAGCAGGAGGACCCCTCCTCCTCTTGCCTGGATATCGAAGCTGAAGTCAGCGATGCTGTTTCAAAGATGACCGTTCAGGTTTGTTTTAGATAAATGAATAAAGATTTATATTAGGTAGTAAACATAATGTTTGCACATACCTCTGACTACCCCTTATAGACATACTTGGGGCTACTTGGGGATTATAGTTGTGATCCTATTTAATTTTAATTTTCATATATCGAGAGAAGTCTTGTGGGCTAAAAGGCTTTGATTCATCATGTCTTATTCTCAATTATTGTCTTATATTTTCAGGATAAGTCTGGCGATGATGATGAGCTGTCTACATTCAGGCAACAGTGGCAGAGAGAGCTTGAAGCTAGTCCAGCACACAATAGCACTCCAAAGACAGCCGATGCTCCAAATAAAACACCTGAAAAGGGAGCTACAGATAATGCTGATTCTCAAAAACAGGCAAAAGAGAATGAATGTAGCGATTTTGAGAAGGTTTGTATTTCATTTTACTCTGTACAAACAGTTTTACTAGCTTTTATTTAACTTGTTTGTTAGTATGTACGGGTCAAATCTTACAAGTAAATATACACAAGTTCTTAACCAAAAAAAATTTGCACCAACTTTGGCAACAATCAATAATATGGTGACAGCAAGTTGATCTGATGTTGGAGTCATCTGTTACATAAACTTGAAAAATGGAACTCCTTATTAAATAATTTTATAGAGTTAAAACTTTGCATACCTGTCAAGTTTTGATGCCAATGTATGTAATAGTATGTGACAGGTGACAGCACGCTGGTGCTTGATGGTTTGAATGCTATAGCTTAATATAAGAAAACTTCTTACACCTCTCTTCCTATTTCTTCTTATTATTCTTCTCTTCCTTCCACCTTCTTCTTATTTTTACACCACTTGAAGGCAGAATCTGCTGAAGTACTAATTTCTATGTAATGGTTTTACTTTTATTTGTGCAGGCACGGGCTTTCTTTCTACTCGCAGCAGAACTAGAACGTGCCGGTTGTTGGTACGAATCAATTCAGAACTACAAGCGAGCTCTGGCCATAAACCCCGATATTGAGCTACTGTTGTACAAGGAAGGCATTCTTGACAAGTTCGAAGGTACGTTTAATATCATCTTCTATGCAATACCAGTTCATTCAATGTGTTGCATGCTTTTATAATATTGTTCATCAACAGTGACAATAATTATGACTGGGATAGGTGGAGAGAATTGGAGACTTCCATATGACTATCATTTTTTGGGACATAATTTATGTTCCAACTTACATTCTCTAAGTCCTACAATCTCCACTAAGTCTATGTTGATTCTTCTAGACTTGGGCGCGAATGACATGTGAAGTGTGACATGTCTTAACCTAGCTGTAGCTTCTAAGATGATTCAAATTGATTATTGTGATTTTTTTGTAATAATACCCCTGGGTATTATTTTGGGGATTGTTATTTGCTGGAGACCTTTGCCGAGCAGTTGGACGAAATAGGTTAAGAATGATAAAAGTAACCCTTCAATTTTTTTTTGAATTGGCCTTTGAAGGGCTTTTGGGTATAATATTTTTTTTGATTATTTCTCATTTTACAGAAGAAACTCCAGAGGAAGAAGCCCCTTTTGACAGATCGCAGAACGAGCCTGATGATGAAGAGGAAATGGTGGAGGGTGAGGACTTGCTGACCCGAATTCAAAGGATCCAAACAAGAAAGGGTGTGCTTTGTGAACCGGCCGTGTCTACTCCGGTAATTAATAAATAATAAATATTGGTGGACATGTCACGCCTCTCCAAACTAAGCAAAACTTGTACTATAGAATCCAGATAACTGATATAATACTAACATACTTTTGTTTTGTTTTTTTTTTTTAAATACATACTTATTATTGTGATGAGGAAAGGTTTCTGATGTCCTTTTGCTCTGTCTAACTCTGACAAGAAGAGTAATTAAATATCCCTCCTCTCACTCTTTAATTAAATAAAAAAATAAGATAAATATTGTGGCACACAGCACCATCTAGCCCCAAACTAAGCAAAGCTGTACTATGCAAACCAGATAACTGATAGAATACTTATATACGTTTCTTTTTTGTTGTAAATACATACTAATATATATATTGACACCCAGTCACAGAACAAACATCTATGTTCATCAAATATTTATCCTGGGTACAACCTACAGGGTTGGGTTGAACCCACAACCTACAGCGCAGAAGGCAGAGCTACTACCATCTGAGCTGTGAGGCCAGTCTACTGCTCTTGCTCTTGTCAGAATTAAAAATCGCAAAAGAATATCAGAAGTCTTTCCTCATCAGAACAACTAAACTGCACCATGTCTTACTCCTTTAATGTGTTCCAGGGTATGCACATCTCATGGCTGCCATACGAAGTGCTCCTCCTAATAATCCGCTGGGTGGTTAGTTCCGAGCTGGACGCTATTTCTCTGGAGCGCCTTGGCACTACCTGTCGCGGATTGTACTTGGTGGCGAGGGACCAGGATATATGGCGCAATGTATGCATCAGGTAAATAATCTATTAATTTGCCTATTATAAAATACTAGCTGTTCGGCCCTGGCTCCGCACGGGTGGCACACCTGGATAAAAAGTAGCTTATTTGTTATTCTGATGTATAAGTTTCATCTAAATCCGTTCACTAGATTTTGCGTGAAAGAGTAACAAACACACACACACACACAAACACACACACACACACACACACACACTTTCGCATTTATAATATTAGTAGGATAGGATAACAGGTTGAAAGCTATCATAAAATGCTAACTACTGCAAAATGTTTGGACGTATCCTGACTACACCTTTTAGGTATATTCAAGGATCTGAAGATCTGCAAAGATGTCTACCGTACATAGAATGTGTTACCCATGTTACCCTTTTTTTTTAGAACATACCGAGCGATTTGACCCTGCAGTGTACATTCTGTATAATCAGAAGCTGGTTCCCAAAGAGGGTTGACGTCAGGCAGGCGGCCGGTTGTCCAAACCAAATCCTTGTACAACATGTTTTTTTCTACAATTTGTGCCAAGCCCACATGAATCGGAATCTGGTTACAATATTGTTCTTCTTCACAGGACTTGGGGAGTAGAATGCGGTACTCCACGCCTCCAAGGCCTCAACTCTTGGCGTCAGATGTATCTTGACAGGCCAAGGCTTCAGTTGCACGGATGCTACATCAGCAAGACCAGCTATCTGCGGCACGGAGAGACTGGCTTCCAGGATCAGCTGTACCGACCCTGGTTTCTGGTGCAGTACTTCAGATACTTGAGGTATTTATGGATATGTCTTACCACCCCACAAATAACTCTAAAAATAGACCTAAGCAAGAGCGAAATCTCCTATGACAAGTATTTTTTACTTAAAAGGAGATCGTCATAATATTGTACTTTTGGAAACGCAATAAAAACATTTATTATTATTATTATTATTGTTTTCAGCTAACTGCGGCGGAGAGTTCTTTACTTCATTTTTAGGGTTTCGTACCCAAAGGGTAAAAACGGGACCCTATTACTAAGACTTCGCTGTCCGTCTGTATGTCACAGGGCTGTATCTCGAGAACCGTGATAGCTAGACAGTTGAAATTTTCACAGATGATGTATTTATGTTGCCGCTATAACAACAAATACTAAAAACAGAATAAAATAAATATTTAAGTGGGGATAATAGATGATGGTACGGAAGGAAACCTTCGTGAGCGAGTCCGACTCGCACTTGGCCGGATTTTTTATTTTTGTACGTACTTAGTACTTTTAATTATTATTATTCTTGTTTGAGCCTTCACCATGTTCGATCGGCACCACACTGGGGCTCTACATAGCATCAGGGAAAGGATAATTGAAGAAAATGATAGACCTCAAGCCGTGTTTGTTGCCTGATTTAATTCGGCCTGCCTTTTGCAATATCATGTTCTTAGTGCTAGGTTGGTTTCAGATTCTTCCCGGAAGGCCTAGTGGTGATGCTCACGACTCCAGACGAGCCAGGGGCTTCAGTGGGCTTACTCAGGAGCAGGAACATAAGGCCGGGGCATGGAGTTATGGTCGGCCATTACCGACTTCGAGACGACAGGGTAATTCCTTAAAGACTAACTGCTTTTGAGAAAACGTCTTGAAAAATATAAAATTGTCCCCATATAAAAGACATTTTCATATTTAAACATCTATTTTAAACTTAAAAGTATTGTATTTGTAAACACGTGCCTGAAGACGGAAGTGTAAAATGGATTCCCATCCGATGGATTGATAATATTGTGTTAGTTGCGGTAAGCCGGTAAATGGAGGCATATCAGGATTGTTCATTATAAGAATTGATTATAGAGGCGTACTCGTATGCATCAGTGGATATGACTGATAATGATGATGATGCTCGAGTAAATTTGTTGTAACGTCGTAATTAAAACAATATGACAAAAAATAATTAAGTTTATCCTACCGGCTGCGCCATGCAATTATAGATACCAGGATATTTCTTGTGTATAATTAATTTTATGCTTTCCAGGTTGTGATTGTGATGAAGAAGAGCAATGCTGAAAAGAAATCTACTCAAATTGCCAACACTCGCTTTAGATCGCGTCGACGGGAGCCCGAGCAGCAAGAGAGGGAGCAGACATTCCATATTGTAAGTGTACTTACTCACTCACTCATAACCTCACGAGTAATCCTAATAATATTATAAATGCGAAAGTTTGTGATAAGGCTGTTATGTTTGTTCCCTAATCAAAAATAAACGACAAAACGGATTAAGATGAAAATAGCTGTAGTATGTAGATAAAAAATCAGAACAAATAAAGGGGGAACTTATAATCCGAAAAAAAACCCCTAAATGATAAAAAAAACGCAAAAAGGATGATTTTGGTATAGATGGCGTTGGTGTGCAACAAATCTGACATTACAGACTAAAAACATTCAGTCGTCATAGCAACGCAGTTTTGACTAAAGAATGATACGCATTCTACCAAAATTCGTAATTTATTTTATCTTTACAATGTTTGTAAGGAAAAAATTGGAAGCATATTACAAAAAAAAATATTGACAGAACAACGTTTGTCACGGGTCGGCTAGTGACTTATAATTCAGCTGCCATCTCATCTAAAAGACAGAAGACAGACAAAAATAAACGAACGTCAACGTATTCAATTGATAATGTCGTCCTCTTTTGGTAAGGCCTAATGGTTGCCTGAAAGAAATCGCTCTTAGCGATATGACCGCCCATTGTCACTTGTTGATCATTTAACGAATGTTATAGATAGGTTAGTTAGGTTCCACCCGCAACTTCATTCGCGTAGTCCAGGGCATAGACCATGTATATTTCAAGTTACATCCAAACCAGTCGTGATTGAGTTACAAACACCCGAACATCCAAACAAACTTTCGGAAAAAAATAAAAAAATAAGATCATGTCTGTAATCCCCAAGTATGGTAGACATCCTCTCAGATCTTCAGACGCTTAGATCATTTGAAGAAGTCTAGTGGGGGTAGTCAGAGGCACGTCCAAACATTACATTTGGCACATGCCCACATTTTGCAGTAGTTAGCATTCCATACGTGACAGGTTGCAAGCCCATCGCCGCTTATAAGAACACTAACTGGTTTCCTCACGATGTTTTTTCTTTCACCGTTGTAAGCACGTGTTTTTGATGCGCATATAAATTATCGAACAGAAAAATCCATTGATGCACGCCGGGATTCGAACCCACGACCTTCAGATTGAAAGTCGAGGTATATCCCACTCGGCCAACACGGCACTTTCGGATGTATGATATTATTATATCTTAATACCAGGAGCTGCAGTTATCCTCGCCTGCCGGTCGTCGCAACATGCGTCTCTCATGGAAGCGTTACTCTGTGTGTGCCCGTCGTGACCAATGGACGGAATTCGAACTGTGTCCCGGCAAGTTCCCACCGTTCTCGTTCAGTCGCGTGCGCCACTACACACGAGAAGCCTCCGCGCCGCTATCTAGCGTCCCCGTTAGCGGAGCTTCTAATCCGGTACCGGCGCTGTAGAGCTCGGTCAACGTCGAAAAAGGTATTTATTTTAAAATCAAAAAGAAATAAGGTTAATTTTAAGTTAGCACGATTAACAAGTTAGGCACGTTTAAGTTGTTGATGTAGTTTCGTGACTTGTATTTTTAGGATTACAGTAAATGAGTTTTCTGTAGAAAATATTTTTTCAAGAAAAGCTTTTGTAAAAACCTCTTTCACGCTAGAAATCAGCGCAGCACGCTGTCACCTGTCACATAATATTACATTATCATTAAAACTTGACAGTTATGAAAAGTTTTCACTCAATCAAACTACTTACTAAGGAGTTCCGTGTGAGTGAACAGCTGAACATTGAAGAGCTCCTGACTCCATCATCAGATCAGCTCGCTGTCACCATATTATTGTATTTGTCACCATAACTAAAGGTGTATGCAAAATTTCAGCTCGGATAACAACAAATGGTCGAAAAATGGTTTGCAAATTTTAACGAACAACTTGCAAACAAAAAATCATCTGAGTACTAGTTAAAGTTACATAAAAGCTTGTAATAATGATTTAATTATGTTTTCAGATAGACACCATCTTCAATGTCGTCATTTCCTTTGCTGCTACCTTCTATCTACTCTAAATGTTGTTTCAACGCTAAAACCTGGCAAGGGGGTATGTACTTTTGTTGTAATTTAGGAATTGCCATATTGGATTGGCTTTATCGATGTCATATAATATGAAAAAAAAAAGATACAACTTCTAACTTCTATTGTAGATGATTTTTAGATCATGTTATTGTGTGTTTTTATCTGAACTCTGCTTTGTTGTAGAATAGGAGGACATTAGATATATAATTAATTATTACTAGCCGACCCGTGACAGACTTTGTCATATTTGTTGCACACCAGCGCCATCTATGCCAAAATCATCCCTTTTGCGTTTTTTTATCATTTAGGGGTTGTTTTTCGGATTTTAAGATACCCTATTATTTATTCTGATTTATTATCTACATTCTACAGCAAGTTTCATCTTAATCCGTTTTGTCGTTTAGGCCTGATTGTGGAACAAACATACATTTATTTTCACAAACTTTCGCATTTATAATATTATTAGGATGATATAACACTTTTACACCGCACAGCTCAGTTGGTAGTAACTCTGCCTTCTGCGCTGTAGGTTGTGGGTTCGATCCCCACCCAGGCCAAATATTTGTGTGATGAACGTAGATATTGGTTCTATGTCTGGGTGTTATTATGTATAATAAGTATGTATTTTCAAAAAAAAGTATGTAAGTATTCTATCAGTTATCTGGTTCCCATAGTACAAGCTTTGCTTAGTTTGGGGCTAGATGGCGCTGTGTGTAAAGTACGCCAATATTTATTATTTTTAACTAAAATCAAAATGCATGTAGCGGCTTTAGAAATAAATCTAGGACAACACAACTCACTCAATCTATAGTATTTATTAATTCCTTGTTTCGGCAACTTCAATGCACCCACAGATGAAGTACAAAATTAAATTATTATTCAAATTGGATTAGTAATTAAATAAAAATGTAATCCCCAAGTACGGTAGACCTAGACACGCTTTCACGCAAGATGTCTAAAGAATAGTATGCTACTTAGCTACTGAAAAATGTGGTCATGTGCCCAATGTTATATTTGGACGTGCTTCTAACTATACCCTTCAGACAATTTTATTATTATTAGCCAAATTTTGCTGTTTTTTTTCATGCAATTTGAATGTATTTGAGTCGCCTTACTCATTTTGTACAGTTAAAGACGGGGAATCGTTTACGCACAAGTAGGTATAAGATATGTGGGGCGAAATATTAATGAAAACTACCCCTCGTTTAAAGGGCTTTTATTGCTGTCGGGGACTGATCTTAGCTGTCGAATTATAGATGGCGCTACTTGTATATTTGATAAAAACAATGGTGTCGATTCTGTTAGCAACGAACTAAACTCAAATATATTTTCCATCTTTCCCAACTTGCTATTCCAATCAGTTAAGATACGTGGATTGTTTTTCCACTCTTTCCAACAAGTACAGTTTTTCAAAAACAACATATTTCATTAATAACATGAAACCTATGTATTAAAATATCTAATTGAAATGAACTACTTATGATAAGTAAAATATGTTATCTTAAGGTGATAAGTGAAATTTTTGACTTTTGGGCTGAGTCTACCCGGATAAGACGGAAAAAGTGATAAAACTGCATTATCTTGAAAGCCATCAAATTTAAAAAGAAACTGCCTGTAATTTACTTAGCTATTATGATTATCCAACGAATTATATAAAAATAAACTGTTTAGCTATTCATAGTTTTGATTAAAAACAAAACAAGTGTTTTTGAAGAGCCAAATTTGAAAAATACATCTGTCAAGAACAGTTTCACCAATCGTGTTTCTGTCTGTAATTTATCTAGATTTTATCCTTAAGTTATCTTTGTCATAAAAATAAAACTGTATGTTTTGCGGTTATTGAGAAAAAACGATTCTGCATTCATCAAAAACATTTATTACTCGTCGTAATGACTGTACAAGTTTTTCACGTTTTGGAAAGAGTAGAAAAAAATCATATTATCACAATGACATCTCTAAAATAATCATTATCTCTTTTACTCTACACGAAACAGAACGAGATAGATGTTAGTTTAGTGTCTCAGATTGTAGAGCCACAGACAACAGAACAACAGCAGAATCGGCACCAATATTTCGTGTTCCTCAGCTCTGTTCTAAGCTTATTCTAACTAGATTGATGTTTGTATCACTATGAGGTTGAATTTGTACATAGATACTTGTAAGTGATATATTTTGTAATGGAAAGTTAGCGAATCTAAAATATATAAGGTTGTGTTGTGTGATTCTAAATACTTGCTTTAAGTTTTTCGATTATCGCGTCATAACTAATGTTGTGTTTTTATCTTATGTTTTGTATTTATTAATATTTACAGTGATAATCTGCACTTAAGAAATATCACAATGATTTTATAAGAAACCCAAAATGTCGGTCCAAATCCCGCTTGAGTGAAATACACTATATGGTTCAAATCCCGCTTGAGTCAAAACATTTTGGGGTTTTATATAAAATCTTCATTATGTTTTGTTGTTTTTTTTACTAATTTTATTAATATTTCACAGTTATTAATTGTGATTTGCTGACAGTCTCAAAGACTGCATTTAACGTTAAGGTTCGCATCCATTGACTTTTGGTACTAAACTAAATAAAGTTACTTTTAAATTTTGAAATTTCATCTTGCCCAATGACTTTTTGACTCTTTTTGATCAACCAGTTAGCTAGGCCATATCGTTAGTTTTGTATTCTGCTAGCTTCCGCACGCGGCTTCGCTCGACTGGTACTAGGATAAATAGTAGCCTATTTACTATTCCAGAGCCTAGATTATGTATATTTAAAGTTTCATTAAAACCCGTTGGGGCTTGATTGAGCCACAAACATCCAAACATTTTTACAAACTTTTAGAATTATAATATCAGTAGGATGAATCTGTTTCGTCGTTTGTTTGTTCAAAAATTTGTCGCGCCGCGGAGTTCTAACTCTATCGGCACTCGCTCACAATGATAGGGAAGTCGTCAGTAATAATATGTACTAACAAAGATTCAATATTCTCTGATCATTATACAAACTCTAGATAAGAATCGATGGATGTGTTAAAGATAAGGTTCTAGTGTAAGACGGTCCAGTGGCCTCTTTTGCAAAACTAGTCTAAAACTTGAGATGTTAAATAAATATTGAGAAAATATTTTAGTTTTATTGTCGTCTATCCTGTAAACTGTTATCGATTACTCCATCCAGCTAGATAAATTGTTAATTAACCTACTATTGTTAAGGTAGAATGTTTTTATTTGATAGCCATTCTTGGCAGTGGCTTGGAACCATTACGTGTGACATTGACAGATGATTATTTTTTGATGGGCGGGTAGATGAGATTTTTGGTAAGAAAGCGGATAGAATTAATATGCAGAGAGAACTGTTATGTTTTTTTATTTTAAAAGGTGTAATTAGAACTTGCCTATCATTTTCAAACGATCCAGTTTTAACTATACACTTTTCCTTTTATAGAATGCCACAAACACATTTTTTCTATCACATTTTATATGTGATTGTTAATATTATACATTATTTATCTGATATAATGGAAAATAACAAAGATGGAAATAAACTTAAGCGGGATTTGAACCCACACCTTGCCTTCAGTATGAGAACGGGTTAACCGCTTTCGTCAATCTCAATATTCATTAGACGAATTAAAAATGTAGTTTCATGAGAACGGTTCTATAACGACGCTTCTAGGCTCCATCTACAGTTTTGACGAAGTACTATCTATCATCATCATTTTAAACGTGGTAACATATGCCTCCTTATAGATTTCCATTCCTTGTATCGCCTGACGGCTCAAAAAACTTTCAAGTCGTCTTTCTATATCTAACTTGTCTTTTCTACAAGTATTAATGTCTACTTACCAAAATAAACCCATTCTTTATGATTTTTTTCATCTTTATACTTACTTACGGGACGCTATGGTGCCTGGGACATGGCTTTAAATATAGTAAGCTTGCCCAGCACCTATGTATACTGGTACCACACTCTGCTTAGTCGGCCTTATCCACAGGAGCTACTGGTTTCCTCATGATGTTTGTGCACATATTTTTTTCGAATAGTAGGTATAATCCTTTGGTGCACGACCAACATCACATCTGCGGTCGAAGGTAAGCAAATAAAAAGTCAATCTTACATATGAATTATTTATTTTTTACACTGAAATCATACCACTATAAATAAAACAACAACTAATGACTATAAATTTATTTTTATTATAAGTTTATATTTGGTTTGAATTTTAATTTATTTACATTAAAGTTTTCTACCGAAGAAAGCGGAGGCGCCTCGCCTGCGCAGCGAGCGTCGTCTGCGAATCCTTTGAGCCCCAAGGACGCGCTAAATCAAACGCTCGCTCAGCCAGATTCAGGAGTCGTCAGGAGGCGGAGGCGGAGGCGGAGGCGGAGGCGGAAGTGGCGGAGAGCGCGGCATGCTCGGCTCAGTGTTGCGACGACGCACTTTGCTGCGCTTCTTCAGCATGGTGGCCTGCAGGCAGCGGGATGTGGGAGGCGCGCCCGGCAATGGGGGACAGCGGGGCGGCGGGGCACGATGGGGGCACAAAGGGGGGCACAAAGGGGGCACAGCTCACACGGCCCCGGACCCCGCGCCGAGAGAGCCGCGCTTGATTTTCTTCAGCATGGTCGCCTGCACACACACTCTGTGAGCCCGACACCCGCGCCCCACCCGAGCCCCATCCGCCCAGCGAGCCGCACCACGCCTCGGACCGCCTCGGGGTGCTTTGATATCGACTGAGTCGAGTGCTCGATGCGACTTACTTAAATGATCGAAGGTAAACTAGGTCGCCCCAGGAGATTAGACTTATCGAAGCGTTCCTCTAGTCATCTCCTAGAACGTCCCGTTTTGGCTCAAAGCGTTTGTTTCAAAGCAACCTGTGAACCCCCGAGAGTCGGTCCGCGGGCGTGGAGTGGCGCGGCGTGGGTCGAGGGACCGCGTCTCCCTGGCGTTAGAGCGAGACGGAGCGATGGATCGTCTCGGGACAGACAAGGAGACGTGGCCCGAGTGAACTAATGGAGTAATCTGGTGGTGCTGAGTGGAGTTTGAGTGCTCGGGCGTAAAGTGACTCGGGAAATCAGATTATATGCTGCACCCGCGGTCTCGCTTGATCTTCAAGCTAAGCAGTTCTTTGTGTTTGTTGTGACTAAAATGCAGATTTCAATGTGAAGTGCGAATCTATTGCTGCTTACGGAAGATTAAGCGAAACTCAGGTGAAGTACGTTTTAAAACATTGGTTAGTATTTACAAAAGTATAATTTCAGTACCCCCCCGGGTTACAAGCGAGCACATGCAAACATATTGTCGACCAATAATGAGAGCTGAACTAATTTGATCTAAACTGTAATTATTCAACTCATTTATATTATAACCCCCTTATAAATTTCTAAGAACCATAATCTGTTAACCACAGTACTAGGTGGACCAAGTGGAAGAGCAGGCTCTGCAATCTGAGACACTAAACTTACAGCATCTCGTTCTATTTCGTATAGACTAAAAGTGATAGCAATTTTAGAGATGTCACAATCGGTTTTAAATTAGTTTGTTGGTAACAGAATCGACCCCGACCTCTGAAACCTTATTAGTAGGTCACCACGGTGGTGGTGAATTCTGTGCTTTCACTTGGTTTCCTTAACCGGGAGTTACAGATGATGGTGGAGTAGTACACACCTTGAGAGCAGACTTGAGTACAACGACCTCGCTGGGCGCGGCGACCCATGGCTCGCCGTCCACCTGCACTGGGATCTCACTGCGCAGATTGATTTTGATGTGCCCACCCTGGAAACAGTAGGTAATTCTATAGGATTCGTCCATACATTCTTGTTTTAAACAGGTTTCTGATTGGAAGCAACTAGTTTGAACCGAAATCAGACAGATGTTAGGATTGCTCAGGAAACGGACAGATCCTAGAACCGAAATTCGATAGGCATGCATTCTATCCAGTCAAGGTATGATACGACTAGGTATGTCTTGATTAGATCCTTTGTAATATAATATCATTAAGAATCTCTTTAAGAAACAAATGGGAATAAAAAAATGATGGTGAATGTACCTACTATTAGAAATGGAGTACTTATGATGGATGTTCTGCAGATAATAGTATTCATACCTGCGCTATCCGCATGGCGCCGCGCAGACCCGACTGGATCTGCCCGAGGTGCACCACGCCGGTGACGCCGACCACCTCCAGATTGCCGTCCCAGTGGTTGGGCTTGCTGAACTGGTCGTCCTTTTCCGGCCCCCAAGGGTTCGCTCCCGAGCCCCAGCTGTGGAATAACAGGTTAGTTTTAGTCTAAGTATTATATGTTGCGAACAAGAAATGCCTATTATCAAGCTTTATTTCATGTATTTAATTTATTATAACTTTTGAAATAGTTGTGTGGTGGATATATGTGGTTTACAATTAAATATATTTATTTTATAATGTAGAGTTTTTCTGCAAATCAAAGTCAGACTAGAAAGCGATAACACGTAAGTTAGAGGAGGTGTGGAAGCATTTGTCCAACAATAGGATGATGCAATAGTAAGAGAAATACCTGAGTATATTGAGTATGATGATCCCTTCCACCGCAGGCAGTTCCACGTGCTTTCCGTCCACCTCTAGCCGTACCGCCTTGTGCAGGTCCTTGCACATTTTACGACCCACCATTTTGCGCAGGCCCATTTTTACGTAAACGCCTTTGTTCCGCAATCTGGAATCACACGTAGAAGAATTTAAAACGAGTGATTATTGGGATTATTTAGTTAATCTCGAGTTGATATTTCCGTTTTCATTTTTATTTTGAAAAGGTTTTATTTGGTCCAATGGTGTATAAAGTTGTCTCTAGTTAAGATCTCAAAGGAACAGTTTATGGTAATTCTTACCTGCTATTAAACTTGTTAGGGTTCTCCTCTCTAGCATTATGGAAGTCCAGACAGAGGTCCGCGTCGATGCCGATCCCGAAATAGTTGTTCATCACTAGGATCTGGGAGTTGTCCTCGCTCTGCGATCCTGTCGTCACAGACGCTGCAATGTGAAGTATCAGTCGCACACAGAGGGTGATAGTGGTGTCGAGTTGCTGATTATATTGGTCACTTGTGGTGGTGAGCTTAGAGTATATGGAGGTTACGTGACTGAAGAAGCGGTGATGTGAAAGGTTGAGTGGCTTTTAGATAGATTAAAAAGCAATAAAATAATTGCTCTAAGCTGCCGGCCTATATAGCAAAGCCTATTTGGACCTTTCAAAGTTCTTGTCAGCATAACGAGGCGAAAAGCTTAAAGAGCCCTTAAAGTTTTTGGAAGAAAATATTGTTGATAATATTTTCATAGATTAGCAAGGAATTATATGAAGGTTGGTCTGATGTATGAGATCAACTTACCGGGTAGCTGCTTGGACAACTGCTCCTTGGGCTCATCCTGCTTATCCTCGGGATGGAAGACAACCGTCCAGCGGTCCAAGCGGATCTCCTCGGCATCGATGACGTCACGCAACAGCGACAGCGGATCCTCGGTGCCCGTGTACCCTGAGCCCCAACGGAGGACTCGCGCCAAGTCATTTCCTGGAGGAATAAGACAAGTTCATCATCGCGTCATTGATTTCTTTATCATGTGTTGAATGATCAGATAGGGTGTAGTGGAGTGGCCTAGCCTAGCCAAAGTTTTTTTTATTCAGTTTTGAATAGGTGTGAATTTATTAACCTTGATACTCAATGCTTCTCTGCGGTCAGTTAGTGGTCGGCCTATCAGACGTTGAGAACCAGGGTTTGGTTTGCGGTTTTAAAGAGTTAGGTACTTGAAATTTGTCCACATTGCAATGTCTGCCAGATTTATTCTAATAAACTTTTTGACAACTCATGATAAATACTTCGAAGCTCGTAGTCCAAGTTATTTTCTGCATTCAAACAAGACATACTCGTACTTGTCAAAAATGCCTACAGTTTGAATAAATGCTCGTAAACGAGTGGTTCTTAAGGTATTTTGAGATAAGGTAAATTGACTTACCAGTCCCTAGAGGAACAATGGCGCAGGGCGGGTTGGAACACTGCGAGTCCTGGCCAACATTGTCGAGGCACTGCAGCACCCAGCCGATAGTGCCGTCGCCGCCGCACACCAGGATCTTATAGTTGGGAATGTGACGAAACACGTATAACCTGACAAAAAACAATTATGCTTACAAACATCACTGAAATCTACACTTCTACACTATCAGCGAGTTATGTAGGCTATCTATATTTTGTTATAAAAATAGAGATCCTTCAAGCACATACTACATCCCAATCATTGAACAGTTACTTACCCAGGTAACGGACCCCCATTTTCAAGGTCGAACACCTGGTAGGGATTGAGGAGTTTTCTGAAGGAGGAAATGAGCTCCAGACCCTGACATCCACCCGACTTGACGTTCACGAACACAAGAAGTGGCTTCACACCGGCCGGCACCATTGCGGGCTCGATGCTGGGTAGGAGCATAACTGGGGAAAGAATATTTCCTTTTGTTGGAATTGCGCTTAGGGACAAATTTATTCTTAGAGTGTTTTCGTTTAAAATTTGTTTTTTTTTTCGTTGGGAATGTTCTGATCTCTTCATTCTTACTCTTGGTTAGCAGAAGGGGGAGGTAACACTAACCTAATAAATGCTTATCTTCATATTTGGCCTCTCTGAGTGCATAGAGCGCGCGCACAGCCTTAGCTGCATCTTCGTACGTAATGACCATCGACCCGTACTCGTAGTAAATTGGTCCGATGGAGTTGAACTTGTTCTCTGTAAAAACAAAAAGATCAAACATCGAAAACAATACAAAGAGTGGGTTACTAAGAAACAAAGTTAAATGTGTTTGTGGTACTAACCGGTGCCCAAGAACTCTACAAGCATGTTCTCATAGTTGCGCTCGGAGAGGTTAGGGGGCAGTGATGCGACGAAGAGCGCGAGCGTAGGCCCGTGGGGGTCCCGTTTCGGCTGGAGGTAGAACCTCGCCAGCTCCATTCGGCGAACCGACTCGCGGGCTAGCCGAACAACGATCCGCCACGGGCGCTCTTCTTCTTCTAACACGCGCTCTGACACTGTGATTGAAATAGCAGAGTTTATATCATATTTCAAGATGTCCTAGATTGAGCTAGCGGACCTGTGGGTCTTCCAGGACTGAATTTGAAAACTACAAGAAGACGCATCATCTTGTAGTAAAATTTTTGGGTGTTCAGCGTAGCACCGTTGTCTTAGATCAGATACCTAAACTTCAGAGTCCTTGAATTCCTTGTCACTGATTCTAAGAGCTAGGTACCTAAATGGTTAATTTTAAGTAAGTATACAGGTCTTGTCACCGATGATGATCCTTTTTGTTATGAAACCTGTTATTAAAGTATGTGTAACTTACCTCCGCGGTCAAGCAGGATCTCAGAACAACGGTAGTCGGAGACAGCGGTGGCAGGGTCGAGCCCGAAGCGTACGAGCGCGAACGCCATGAGATCGGCCACCGAATGTTCGCCGACGATGGGAACAGTGACGAACGTCTCGCCGGCGCCCGCCACTCGGCCTGGGTACACACGAACAGAGCCACCGCCCGACTCCCCTTCCCTGCACAGACACATCACATCACATCAATTTCACTCATCACGCGGACAGAAAAGACGTGAACTGTCTTCAAGAGACTATATTATACTTTATAGTATCTTCGCCCGGAAGATGCCACTGAGCATAAGCTGATGTCGAATGTTGTTTTACTCGTAATAAGAGAAACAGTTAAGTTCCCGCGTAAAACAGGATTGTGAGGACCAATGAACGATCGAAGATTTTCGAAGTATGAATCGAAGGAATGGACATTGTATGGGGACATTTCATCATTTATTAACTTGACATAAGGTAATTGGCTTGAAGCTCAAAGAGAGAGCGAGCTGCTTTATTGTAACTGGTGGCGAATCTTCCCATCGAAAATCGTCTCCACCATTAACTAAGCGAAATGAAGACTTCGAAGAAATATGACCTTCTGTCTATTGATATTCAAGATAACCAGTTCAGTTTAGAATAGCACTCACTTGAAACGTAAAAAGACAGCTGGCCGCTTGTTCGGCAGCCGCGTTACACGCGATAGAGGTGACGGGTCCAGTAACGGAGGCTCGTCTCCCGCCAGCGCATCCGTCAGCTCGAACTCGTGTGGCTCTCGCGCCACGTGGTACGCCTTCAGGGCTGCGGAGACCAGCTCGCGCTCGTTCCAATTGCGCCCAACTACCACCGGCCGGTACAGACGGCGAGTCCAGGCCGCTTCGCCGTCGTACACCTTGATCACCTCTGAACAAGGTTTTGCGTGTGTTTGCATTTTTATATTTTTGGTGTTTGGTTATTCTAGTGAGAATTCAAACCAGAGACGTGTAGAAATCATAAATGTCGTGAACTGATATGTTTTCTTTCTTAAAGAGTAATACTTTCATACCTACAAACCCTTAAATAATTCAGAATATCACGTTTAAATGAGTAGCTGATTTGAGCATGTAGATCAAGGCTCTTAGTCAAGGAACTGGCTTTGGGTGATTCCTCAAAAGTAATACAAGTTTTAAATTGTACCCGCTTTATCGAAAACTGTAATAAGGAAATTGTCAGTGAGTTACCTTCATCCCTATCATCAGGGGTCTTGTCCCGATGCTGCTTGCCGTGGTCAGGCCGGTGATCCTGGTCGGCGGGCGCGCCGGTGGAGCCGCCACCGGAGCCCGAGCGGCCTTCGCAGCCCGAGCTGAATTCCTCGCTCACGCTGCGTGCTGCAACACCCATAGCGCTCATACCCACACCCCCACCAACCCCACACACACTCCAAAACATTATTTCCGTTTTCATTCCAAGAGCATTGAACATGCTTAACTGTGGCAGTAATATTTTGCCGATTTTGTTTAGTTGGTTTTAATTATTAAAGCTGTTACATCTACAAGTATTTATTGTGTAATTTTAGATGTATCTAGTTATTTTGTTAGAAGCATTTTAATGCAACCTCCACACATCAAGAAACTACAACACCGTTTTGAGGGATTCCCCATATTTTGTGAAATAACAGATTCTTCTTAATATACAATTATAAAGTCTGAGTATTTCGTGATGCGTAGAAAGAAATCCATTTTGGCAACGTTAACATCAATATAACTACATACACAGTTAGCTATCTGTTCTAACACATTCTATGCTCAACTGTCTAATACAACTTTTGACACCCAATCAAGGATGTCCCAAGAAAACCTATAACACACTCGTGGTAAAGTTGTACGCTAACACTTCACAGGATGTTCAGAAACATTTGCAAAGTGCGAAAGTGCAACTTGACCAAATTATTTGCGTCTACACAATATGTTACTTTTAACTTCACACCTGGATGTTTGGGACAACCTGGTTAACAAGCAGCGTATAAACATACATACTCGTATATACGACATCATAGTTGATAGTACACAAGTATCCGTATAATTTGTATATGTTTTGTATATATTGTTACCTGCGCCGTTGGAACACTGCGCACGAGTGTCCTTTGGCTGGCTGGATTTCTGTTAGTCTCGGAAATGAGATGGGATGTGACAAAAGTGAGAACTTCAATGTGGTTTTAGTTTTTATCATAAAACTACAAGATTGAATACGAGCAAGGAGTTTTTTATAGAGGATAGAGGAGGATTTTTATCAAAAAAAAAATCTATTTATCCATAAATCTATGGTAGCAATTTACTTGTTAATGTTAAAATTTACGATATTTTAGGTATTTATTATATAGTAGCGTTTTGCAACACTATTTTGCTTTTTACGAGGTTGCTTATTTAATCATTGTTGTCTTTGGTAATACCATAAGAATAAATTAAATGTCCTGTAGTTTTATGATATAGAAGAAGAGTTCGGAAAGTGCCATGTTCAAGTGTAAATTGAATTTTAGATTTTATAACTTCCCATGCATTTGGATCGTGTGGATATTTTTGTGATGGAGTAGCTGAGATAGTCTGGGGATTCGAAGAGTATGTAGGTTGATGTCGTATAAGTATATAAATATACGAGTAGTATAATGCACAAGAGAGGACAGAAAGATATATAAGAAGCACACAGCGAAAGCAGAGTGTGGACTTTACTAAACCACGCAATGAAATAACAGTATTTTAGTTTTTTTTATCTTTTATTAATAACATTTTAATAAGGTGGTTCAGTACAGCGATGATCTAGCAATTGCACCAAAAACTTTCCTACTTTCATGAAAAGTCATAATCAGTAAGTAATTTTCAATGGTATCAAAACAGAATCTTTCAGCACATTGGAGTGGTAGGTATAATTTTTTTTGCTTGTTTCGGTGCAGCTGCATTGTACAGAAAGTCATGCAAGGTTGTGCGGGAGAAATACACAGAAAGATACCTCTAGAGTATGGAGGCGAGGCGCCGCCGTGCGGGCTGCAGGCGGCGGGCAGCAGACGCCGCGCCAGTGTCGCGAGCCGAGCCGGGCTCCAGCTGCCTCCGAGCCGCCGCCCGCGCGCTGCCCCAAACACACGCTCACGCACCGCACGCGCACGCTTTCCCAACCACATGTGCCCCGCGATTCTCTACTTTATGATCCAAAGTTCAGCAAGAATGGGAGATTCGATGGCAAAAGAAAATTCAAGTAATCACGATCTGTTTGGTGAAATCTACGTGCGAGATGTGAACTTATTTACAGGGGAAGATATTAACATAGCTATGAAGTTGCAGATCACCGTACTCGCTGGATAGTAGTACGAGTAACCATAAACCGGCTGTAACTAAGAGGGATTTCGCACAGGTCGTGATTGCTTACTGGGAGCTGACAAGTCGAGAGTCTACGGTGCAAGCGACGACTATAGGTACTATCAAAGCCGTGAATTACGAGGCACATCTGGGCCAAAAGCGGTGCGGCGCGGGCGAGGCTTCTGCTAAATGCTGTGAAGCAGGCACTTACGGCAGCCGAAGTCGCGCTGCGATGGTGGGGGGCGCACGTGCACCCCGATGATGGCTTCCATAGGCACTTCCGTGCGAGGAATTGAAACTGAAGAAGGGGGAAGGAAGATTGGTTGCACCATGCCGAAGTTGCATTCCTCTGGTATCAACGATCGGCAGCCGGCATGGCACTGGAGAAAATAATCAAACTATTAGTAGGCATAATTTGTTATGTCTCTAAAGTATTAGACATTTTTAAATCACATTATATTGCAGTGCGTAGTGCTTTTATATTGGTTGAAGTTTTACCGCGCTGCCACACCATTCGCAGCGGTAGCCGGTCAGGCATTCCGCTGACCAGCAAGCGCGGCGACAAGCGGAGCATTTGGAGTTGGCCGGCAGGTTGCCCTCGCGCCAGTGGTGCACGTGGCGCGGCTCGCTGCCGGCACTGTAGGTGGCGTTCTCCCTGCAGTCTGCCGCCGCGAAGTCCACACATTCTCCGTGGACAAAGTATTCGCATACTGCAACAGATGGAACCTGTGACTACCTCTGGTTATTGTGTTGGACAGTCTTCAACCCGGTTAGTACTTTTCATTATTTTTCTTGTTTTAGCATTCACCTTGTTCGATCGGTATCACACTGGAGCTCTACATAGCATTAAGGAAAGGACCATTGAAAAAAATTATGGGCCGCAAGCTGTGTTTGTTGCCTGGTTCTTCTAGGCTTGGTCGCGAGGAACAGGCGTAGCTTCATCTAGCTCCTTAGATTCTTGTGATTCTTGTGATTTTATTGATATAAATACCTTTTGACTTTGACTTTGATATGAACATTTACGTCAAGGTCTACATTCCGGGCTTATAGAATCGGGCAGAACTTAAGGCGCTCCCAGTCGACGATTGTTTTTGTTCGAAACGAAAAAATAAATACTTGTGAACAAGCCACATCTCCTATTTTATAATGTATAGTATATGTGAATAAAGATGTACCCATCTTTAATCACTTCGATAAATAATCCTACCGACCGCTGCAATGACGACAAACACACGTCGGCGCGTGGTCCGCCTTAGCTTTTCGAATAAATTAATGATATAAATTATGTATAATTACTTATCAAAAATCTATTCTAATAGAAATCTAGATCTACATATTACCTATCTTTAACAATAAATCACAAGTTAATTTCAATAGTAGGTATATAAAATATTTGTATCATAAATTCTAAAACGTATCATTTTAAAATAATATCTTTATCGTGAAAAGTTTCTGCTATTATGTTTTCAGCTTAATATAAATCTAGGTAGGAACCTGAAGTAATATACTTATAAAAATAGGAGATGTGGCTTGTTCAGAAGTATTTCTTTTTTCGTTTCGAAAAAGAGCAATCAGCGACTGGAAGCCCCTTAAGACTTTCCGTCAAAAACGAGTGGCAGATTCAAAAGATGCTTGTTTGGTTTCTGCTAATATTTGTTACAAGGGTATTGCGAAATGTATCATTGTAGGTTTCAGATTCGTCACGAGATAATCCAATTATAAAGATTGAACCATTAATGTAACTGGGTGAGATGATGTGTAAGATGATACTAGCTGGCTAGTTGACTAAAAAAATATCTGACGCACAGACAAGCAGTGCGGAAAGTAATGCAATGTCATACAAACTAGAAATTTACACTTGGAGCAGTTATTTTTCTAAGAATAAAACATATTAGCACTTGATTCCCACACAAATGAAGTAAAAATATTACGTTAATCTCGCATTCTTCGTAGACGCCTCCACGTATTCTGTTAGATAATAATAAATAAGTATAAAATTAACGTTATGAATGTACAAATAGGTTGTGGCTTCGTTTGAGCTAATGCAGATAACTCTGGTGGCCGCTTCATAGACAGCTCAAAGATCTAGAGCAAAGAAGATCTCGGTTAATAACAGCAGTCAACCATCTCTATTATTCGCGCTGAACGTTGCTGAACCTAGTAGATATATTGTGTGTATTAGTGTTGTTGGATACTTACTCATGCAATGTAAGGCTGGCAGTTCATCCAGTCGTTTCCGACACACCGTACAGAACTTCCGTTTGTGATGTGTCGGCTCCGACCAGCAGTGAGCCACTGGGTTCTGTACAATAAAAATATTATATAAATCCGATAATTTGTGAGGACATTTGCATGTTTGTGCTTCAAATCCTCAATCACGTCCAAAAGATCAAACGGATTTGGATGAAACTTGGAATACATAGATAGATTATATCCTGAAATAACAAATCCGATACTTTTTATTCAGGTGCCACGCGAGCGAAACTGTGGGCGGAAGCTACTTACTACAAATAAAATAAAAAAATGTCTGTGGAAATCATTACCAACCCCTCGAACAGACAGTTACTTAAATATTTGATGATGTTTTCAACGTGTGGACTTTTGATAAATTATTCCATCGCCGATCATTAAGCCGTGTGCCCCACCAAGCTATTGTCACGCGAAATTTTTAACGACCTAAGGTCGTCAAAGTTCAAGTTGCCTTGTTGAGGTGAACGGGTAAAATTATCATGTTTTGCCAAAAGAATACCATAAGACGTAGGAATAAGGTGTAATTTACCTTGATAAGGCTCGGCGCTACCCCACAGCACGGCGTTACCACTTGCCCCACGCATCGCTCGTGCACTATGAAGTTGCACACTGAAACAAAACATAATTCATTACTTATTTTGACATATCCGACAGGGAAGGAAAACATGCCCCACTTAGCGTGCGATAAGGACGATAAGGATCCTAGAAACGATGTGTTCTTTCAATAAAGTTTATTATCTAACTTAATTGAAAGAACACATCGATTCTAGGATTTAAATTCGTCTTACCGACGTGTTATTCTCGAATTTCCAAGAATATAAGAGTTTTTTATACGATATGAGGAAAATTGTAAAGTGTTGAGTCATCATAGTTATCACTTCGGTTGCCGTAAGTTCCGCTATAGAAACAAACATCTGCAATTTGTATCGAGTTCCAAGAACCAATGGAAAGTTTGAAACATGTTATTAGTATTCACTCTTTGATTCAGACAACACCTACTCGTATCGTTACTATGGAAAATAATATGTATTCAAAATATAGGTATCTACTCGTAGCAATAGACTGGCTACACCTAGGTACAGAATAAATAAAGTATCAGCGCTCAATCTTCTTAACAGAATATAGCTTTCTGTAGTCTGATATGAGTACTTTAATCCAAGTTGGTCGTTGCAGGGAGAGCATGTGCAGACGGCTACATCCGACTAAAACTCGATGCGACTACGTAGCTCGCATCCAGACTATGATCCACCTTCTCAATTGTCCTCTGTACCCTACCACTTGAACAAGGGACGACATCATTAATGTGGGGTTTTCGGGATCCGACTAAAACCCGATACGACTACGGAGCTCCCATCCAGACTATGATCCACCTTCTCAATTGCCTCCTGTGCCCTACCACCTGCACAAGGGACGATCGACGATGACGACGACGACGGTAGCGAAATTTAAATCAATCTCTGTACCATTGACAAGAAGAAGAAGTGCTTTAGAAGGTATGCAGTATAGGTATTTTAATATTTGTTTTTTATTGCTATGAACGCTACTTTGTAAGGAACCAATCAACACTTTGCATGAAGATCGTAAAAGAAGCCCTAAGATAAATAAATAAAAGACAAAGCCATGTTTCATACCCTCTAACCTCCCATGTCTTATAACTTATTCATACACTTCCACGGGTTTTGAAGAGGTGATCTGAGGCGTAATTTTCTATGCCACACGCAACTGCGACCAAGTTCATGTTAATCGCATGGGGTTTTACGTTTATTTACTGCCTAGGTAATGGCGTTATTATAAATTCAGACCAATGTCCTTATAAAAAGTGATAAGTAGACCTCGATAAGTTTAAACTATAAATACGGCTAATTACCACGTGTTTTTATTGCTGACGTTTCGAGACAATTTAGATGCTTTTCATCATGAACATCGCTCGCGACCGCGATTCAAGGTAGATCGAAAAACGTGGTAAGCCGTATTTATAGTTAAAATGATTAACAACCACGTTCGTATGAGCTAGTGGTAAACTCTGGTAAAGGAGTTTTTGGCCGCTCAACGGTCTCCATCATGGTTTACCGACTGATAAGCCAGAATTGATATCTAACGAGGTCTACGAAGTAAGGGAGCACACGGCTATTCGCGGTCACCCATCCATTCTTAACCGCTCTGAAGATCTAAGACGATTAGGCAATCTATGCCACGAACGCTTCAAACGCCACGAATTATAGTGACTTGTATTATTATTAAATTAATTATGAATATCCTCGCCTTCTGATCGTGGATTTAAAACTAGACTTAAGACTGCGAAGAGGGTGGATGTCTTTCTTCCCTAATGGTAATGTTGTAATATCGATCATTTAATTTTCACTATCGTTAAGATTTCAAAACGCTAAAATATACAAGTTAGCGTTGAAAAAACATTTTCTTTGTAGATTGTAATTTCTGAATAGCGATTTACCTACTCATAGTTCGTGATTCAATGGCATTTTGTTACGCTTGCGTGTTTTAGGTTAAAATTCGATATTCCAACATTTTCTTAATAAAATTTCATTATGAAACATAACTAAAATGTCATGTATTTGTTACTATGTACTTCTATAAAGATCGAAGACCTTTGGAAGTGCATATGCATGTTAGTGCATGTTTTAGAATGTGGAGCGATCATTTGGAACAAATTCAAATTCAAATTCAAAAATAATTTATTTCAATAAAATCACAATGATCACTTTGAAACGTCTTAGGAACTAGGTGAAGCTACAACATAAATTCTTTTAAAGCAATTTGGACTTTATTTTGTGTAGAATAAGAACGTTTTTAGTCGAATTTCGTCAGTTTGTCGAAACAACAGAATAGCCACTAATGTAAGCGTACAACTTATCGCGCTAGAGAGTATTTATCTCGCGAGACCGAGCGATCAATACTCCATGGTTTGTTTCACAAGTTTCGCACAGAAACAAGTAACGAGTAATTATATTTTTTACTTTTTCTCTTTCTACGAGTATCTCACTACATTCTAGATAGATGTTCGTAGGAAGAGATAAGCAAATACTAAACTTTATTTACAGAAATAAACAACATCTAATACTTATATATAAGACAGAATATATTTTACAAAATACTGTTGCTTATAGTTACATTTTAGACGATAATTTAGTTCGGATTAATTTGAATTGTTGTACTATTATCATCGTCCAGTTTATTATTAAATACTGTGTTTTATTGTCATATATAAAGAAATACAGGTTGTAAATCAAAGGTTAAATTTTTACCTAGAAATTAATTTATAAAATGAACAACACAAAATATTGGTTCGGGAAAACAAGCAAAGAAGTTCGTCCTATTATTTGAATTTAATAAATAAATATTGGGTGACATTATCATACAGCGTCATCTAGCCCCAAACTAAGCAAAGCTTTTACTATGATAACTAAATAACAGAAAAAACATCTATGTTCATCACACAAATATTTGTCCAAGGTGGGGATCGAACCCGAAATGAATGTTCTTTCATTCGACCATTCAGCTTGTACGGTTATACAAGTTACAACGTTGATAGTGAATATACTTTCGGCGTGGAGCGCATCTCCGCGACTCGCGATCGATAGTCGCGCGCATGCCCGCGCCCAACATCGACAACGTGCCATCTGGACATCCCTGGACTGCCTACTACTGGGACTTTTACGTAGATGATGTTTCGAAATGCATCATTTGTTCATATTTTTAACAGACCTCAAAAAAGGACTTTTTAAGTCGAAAATATATATTTTTTTGGTTAGGAGGATCTTCCCGTTTGGTCCTATTTAAATTTGAGGAAAAAATACCACCTTTAAGAGTGAAAAACTAAGGGATGAATTTTTGTATTGGACTTTTAACAACATGAAGTATATTTTGGCTTTAGTTTTTTAAACGTAGGTAATTATTATACACCTACACACTTTTAGATCGTCCGTGTATACGAATAATCCAGTATTCATATTTCAGAAACAAAATACCAATTGTATTCCGGAATTACTAATACGTAAACAAATTCAAAATTCAAAGTTCATCAAGAAACTAATGCATCTCTATTTCCAAAATAAATCTTGGGTAACTTCAATAAGGTTTTCTCAAATTTTTATTATTTAAAAATGCGAATCTTAGAGTATGTTTTCATTCCCAAAGAGGGTTGATGTCCGGCAGACGGCCGATTTTCAAACTTAAGCCAAATCCTCTTCGCAACATGTTGTGCCGACCCCACTTAAAAATGGGAAAAAGAGAAGAAAATTATGATGATGAATCTTAAAGTGTGGTATAACGATCCGAAATACTTTTTAAACGAACCATGTTAGGTTCCGATAGTGAATAATGCGTTGATAAAAGCATAAAATGTGTGTGTTCTATTTCGATGAATAATGGGCTACATTTAAAATAAGATTCACTATTTCACTCATACACCAACCCAGTATTTCACACCTGCTTAGCGTTGCCAAACCCCGTCCATAACTCACATAAATTATATTTTCTGTCGGCAGTTATAAAATGCTACATTTATAAGATTTAGAGAGCTGTTATCATTTGAGCGGCAAAGAAAAATGTAAATAATTGCAACATTTTATCCTCCCTGCTACGCCGTAGCACTGTGCCTACGGGGCCTACGTGCGAAGTGAAGCGTAGACTTCTACAAATGAAAGAAATGTTTGTCGGTCAATCAATTGCACGGTATGAACGTTCACAAAAAGAACGTTTGCTTATTCATAGTACTATTTTTGATTAAGATTGTAAAGCTTAATATCATATTCAACTGACGAAAAGAGAAGGTGCTTTTTTGAATGTATGACCGCACAAATTTTTTACTTGGTGATTCGATTTGGATGTTTTATTATTATGTAGAGAATGGTCCATAGTTGGTCCCATTCAAATTGTGTTTATGTAGGATTAATAATTCCTTCATAAAACTAACTTTTCGATTGGTGATACATTTTCTTCGGTTTCCATTAAAGCACATATTTCGATTTTCCAATAGTATGAATGGCTTGTAAATAAGCCCTTTTATCCTATATATTATTCCTATTCCCAAAAAGGGTTCACGTCAGGCAGGCAGCCGGTTGTAAAACATAAGACAAATAAATAAAAATTGGCGGACTTTACACACAGCGCCATCTAGCCCCAAACTAAGCAAAGCTTGTACTATGGGAACCAGATAACTGATAGAATACTTATATCCTTTTTTTTGTAAATACATACTTATTATACATATTAACACCCAGACACAGAACAAACATATATGTCCATCACACCAATATTTGCCCTGGGTCCCCACCCACAACCTACAGCGCAGAAGAATCCTCTTCACAACATGATATGCCATCCCCACATTAAGTGAGAAAAGGAGATAAAAGTGATGATGATATGAAATAATAATTTTATTAATAGATGATTATATATATGAAATATATAAATATATATATATATATATACATATATATATGAGATTTTATTAATAGCACTATCCGCTATAAAAGCTCCTATAACTAACAGAAGACCTTCTATCGATTCGCACTCTCAATAAACGTCAGCAAAACAAATGGGGCTATTTTTACCGGCGCTTATCAATAAACTACTTTTTCAGAAGGGCACGAAGCCGGATGGAGATCAAGGCGACCGACCAGTACCTGCCCAGGGGCCGTACCACAGTAAACTTAGAGTAATATTAAAACAGTGTTGTTTGAAAAGGTCTTTATTGAACATCAAATAATGCAAACTAATATATCTAAACACCGTCTAGTACATTACAACATAGTATTCGGATTCAGTAACTCGGCAGGAAGTTAATCGCCTTTATGAGTATTTTAATAAAATATTATATTTATGACAGTATTTACTTAATTAATCTAACGTAAAAGTTTAATACTTTGTTTACATTTTATATGCTCTTTGTGAAGCGCTCATTTAAACTATAAAGCTAATTAACACAGTGTTACTGATGAGCTTGCAACCTGTCACGTATGGAATACTAGCGACTACAAAATGTGGGTATTGTGCCAAAAATGACTGGCCTCACAGCTCAGTTGGTAGTAACTCTGCCTTCTGCGCTGTAGGTTGTGGGTTCGATCCCCACCCAGGGCAAATATTTGTGTGATGAACATAGATGTTTGTTCTGTGTCTGGGTGTTACTATGTATAATAAGTATGTATTTACAAAAAAAAAAGTATATATATATATACATATATATATAATACTTATGCTGTGTGTAAAGTCCGCCAATATTTATTTATTTATTTATTTAAATAGAATGTTTGGTCGTGGTCTGACTAACCCCTGTACACTTCTTCAGGGCTCTAAGCGCCTTGAGATCTGAGAGTATGACTACCGCACTTGGGGATTACAGTCTTGATCCTATTTATTTATTACTCGCGGTGCGAATTTGACAACGCTATATAAGTTCGTATTGCGTTGTCACTTTCGCACGTGTACTGTTCTAATATTACTTTAGAGGCTTGTGGTAAGAGGGTTGGTCGGTACTCAGGATTAATGGTACTCAATGAAACTAATATAAAATACTCGTTAATAATGCTTTTGGCTAGAAAATACTGGTTAAAAGTGGCTTTGTACAAAAGTGTTAGTTATTTTATTGTCGTAACTAGTGGAAACCCTCGCGTTTTTGTACACGTGAAGTTATTTTCAGAGGTTGAATTTAGAGAATTCCTTCCTCGGTTCTTTCTATACACCCTGTAAATTTTAAGGCTCTATGACCAGTGGTTTAGTCTGTGCGTTGATAGGTCAGTCAGTCAATCAATCAGTCAGGAATGCAAAAGTTGTATGTGTTGTCTAACCTAAATTTCAACAATCATATAGAAAAAAAAACCATCAGTTTTTTCCAGTTTCCAAATGTTATTTTCGACATTATATTAGTAGCTTTTTTCAATAGATGTTGTCAGAGAGTGTGGTTACTACTGTAAGTTATTGACAAGTGAGTTCTAACCAGACTAGTAGGGTCAGTCATCTTCAGAAGGGCACATATAACCGGATACAGATCAAGGAAACGTGGTCATCTGCGTCATACTATATTTAAATAGCAGTGAGCGTTCGTAGCCGGCACGGCACCAGCACAACGTTACTAAACCGCTAAACTATTAAAAACTAACCCTCGTATTCAAGAACGACACTATGAGAACACGCACCCACAGTGGACGAAATCTTTTTTCATAAACATCACTTTATGTGTTGAGTGGCACTATGGCGCACGCTACAGTGTGCCTTTAGAGCTCAACTTTGCCTAGAGGCACACGACAATGTGCCTCTAGTCACACTATGCAGTGTCGCACAACACATAAAATGATTTTTCTGAAAAAGATTTCGTCCACTGTGGGTGCGTGTTCTCATAGTGTCGTTCTTGAATACGAGGGTAAGTATCCTAGACTTTCCATAACTTAAGAGTTGTGGGTTCAATATAACCATAAAACTTCACAAAAGTCTTTCATAACAATCAATGACTCCATCACTGGATAAAATCATCAGACATTCACGAATATAAAACAGAAATAGGATATACCTACTCCCCTCAAGCTTGGTAGATATCTGTTTAGTACATCTCTTAGTATCTAAAGTCAGAGACAATCTCAAATACATTTGCTACATACATCGCACCTGTCTCGAACTAATGAAAAAACCCCATATGTTCTAACATTGATTTTAGCTTAGCTGAGTTAAAAAGAAATAAGACTGAACCGGCCAGCTCCATTTCTTTCCTTAGCAAGTTGGTGTGCTCCGGTTGGACGCCAACAGTATCTGCCAAAGTAAACAACTAGCTACAAAAATAGTCTGAGGGCAATAGCCTACTTTTAGGCGTCATCTATGAAGTTCAATGTTTACGTTACGGTGGGTGATTTGATTGCTTTTACAATTTCAAACTATCTAAAATCAGTTAAAGTTAACTCTATGTTTTTCGAATACTTTTATTGCTTTCGAAAACATGCACAAATTAGTAAGTAAGTTGGCAAGTCTTACAAGTGCATACCTGACAACCCAATTTCGACTTATTCTTATTTAAAAGCTACCGATTTTTTAATAACACCATGTTTAAATATAACACGCATGATGTGCAACTTGCATCATTTACAAACGAAAGCATTTATTGGTGTCACATTCAAAACACAATTACGCATAGCACGAGACATGTTGGCGTCCCTGACTCGCTTACGTACGGCGCGCACGCATGCTCACATGTGGCGCCAATATAACATAGTCGACATTCATCGCCAGGCTTGTGTCACTATCAATCAGCTTTTACTGTAAAATGAGCCTTAACCCGCTGGTTTTCAGTTCAAAGTCAGATGCATATTCTTGACGCTGTTTTTAACAACAACACGGGGAAATTAGCTGTGGGTTCAGGCTACACCTAACAATTGCTAAGAAAAGTAAACAGGCAACCTATGAACACCTTCACAAGGATTGGCCAATTATAGAACGGATAACTTTCGTTCGATTATGAGCTTTGACGCACTAACTTTAAGTTTCAATATCACTTGCGTGCCATAGTTTTACAAACGGTATATTTTAGTGTCCTCTGTGCGTTGCGTATTCTGTGGCATTTGTGAGTGCTCTATCTATAGTACGGCTATTCTCAGTGCGATTCATAGCGCTAATTAAACCAATTCCGGAACCGGTAGATACAGACACGACTGGTTAAAATTAAACAGATGTTCGCATCTTGGATACTGTAAGTCTAAATATGGAACCAAAGACTATTTTAAGACTGAGAAAACGTATAAATTTTGTTGACGTGTTAGACATGCCAGTGAGTGTTTTTGGCCTAAAACGGACCGTTTTCTTTCTTCACAGTGTCTTTGTCTATAGGTGCCACTGGTTACAATGTTGTACATAAGCTACACATCTAACAAAGATGATTTAATCAGTGTCTTAAAGGGTCAATAGGCGACAATGCGACCGCATTTGCAAACGAGAATTTGCATATACCAGCAACTATAAATAAAACTGCCTCCATTATTTTGTCCTATTTTAGAACACTCAATATATATGATAATACGTTTAACAAATGGTTCGTCATTTTAGATGAATAGTCTAAAAATAAAATTCCATGTCTACTCCACGCACAGTGTTCTAAAGTCAATATCCAGTAATTATGTAGTCGTAAAGTCAGGTCACCTGTTGGCGTCGCGTGCTGTGCCTTCGGCCCTTGTTTTCTGTTTGAATATTGAATGACGTAGTGTGAAGGCAAAGGTACGTATTTGATAAAGGGCTGAGCTATGACCAAGTTTAAACGCAGCAATGCAGGGTTCAAAGATTCGCTTTAAGCTTTTAAGTTCCATGTTTTGCCTTTCCAGAAAGGCTTTTTATTCCGTTTGTGAAGTTGAAGACTTGGAGTGGCTTCTTAAGAGGAGTAATAAATGTTTTTGAAGAATGCAGAATAGTTTTTTCTCAATAACCGCAAAACATACAGTTTTGTTTTTTACGACAAAGATAACTTCAGGATTTAAAATTACAGATGGAAACACGATTGGTGAAACTTTTCTCGATAGATTTATTTTCCAAAGTTAGCTCTTCAAAAACCCTAGTTTAGTTTTTAATCAAAACTATGAATAGCTAAACTGTTCATTTTTATATAATTCGTTAGATAATCATACTAGCTAAGTAAATTACAGACGGTTTCTTTTTAAATTTGATGAATTTTAAGATAATGCAGTTTTATCACATTTTCCGTCTTATCCTGGTAGATTCAGCCCATACAAAACGTCAAAAATTTAACTTATCACCTCTTCATACATATCCTCTTCGTCTTTTATACATTTCTTGAAAATAAAAAGCTTTAGCTTTCTTAATATCACTATCTAACTAAAAAATTTATCTTCTATAAGATAAAAAAATAGATTCCACAAGTAAAACCACCATACTTTTGCAGTATTCTGCTTCATGATGAACTGAAAATACTAACTCGTATCTATTAAAAATAATCGTACATCGCCTACGGTGAATCGGTGATGGAAAAATCCAAGAATGTTACAAATTAAACGAGTAATTCATTTAAATGAAATGAAACACGAGTCTCAGGATCAGCAATGATACCCTGCATCCACTCGTCTTACACCGACCACGTGCTTCACACAAGTCAACAATACTTGTGTAACACCGTTCAAACATGTGTTATAAGTCGGGCATGGAGGAGAAAAAATCGTTTCGTCCGAA
The DNA here is from genome assembly GCA_912999785.1 of Hydriomena furcata. Taxonomy (NCBI): domain Eukaryota; kingdom Metazoa; phylum Arthropoda; class Insecta; order Lepidoptera; family Geometridae; genus Hydriomena; species Hydriomena furcata. Next base: position 1,885,956 of record OU538831.1, on the reverse strand, counting down.
AATCGTTTTTGTTTTTCAGAGAGAGAGCTGTTCGGCCTTCGGCGGGTGGGGGTGCGGGGTGCGGGCGGGCGCGGCGGGAGGTCGACATTGACGTCACTGGTGTGGGCCAATCGCGCGCCGGCTCCGCGCACGACACGACTTTGCCAGCCTATCCCATTGGGAGAGCCGAGCATGCCTGTATAATACCGCTGCCTGTGCATCTCGATAATGATTAGTTAGCGAGCGATAACCTCATATGGGCATTATGTCGACTAAATTACAATTAAGTTTTAGTATCGAGCTTTTGAGCTGCTCTGCGAGATAACGAGTACCGAGGATTACATTATACAAACAATAACCTGTTTACACCGGTTACGTCTGGTGATAGCCACGAAAGCTTGTACTGAAAATGCAATCAAATGAATCGAAAATGCAAAAAATATATAACTTTTCTATTAACCTTGATTACTCTATCTGCCTAGAGACACGCATGAAACGTTTCAATAAAATTTCATGCGGTACTGTAATCTTTTGCATAGCAACTAGAAACTAGCGATCTTTATGTATTTAAAACACATGAAATTCACAGAGAACGGGCTCCTAAATTACAGATACAATCTCGGATCCATATAATATAATTTGAATAAAAAAGCCTGATTATAGCATCATGCTACGAAGACCTTGTACGCCGTAGTAGATACGTAGCCAACAAATCATATTTTCATTATATACACTCATTAACAATCATTCAATTTTATAATTTTGATTCTGTTCAGAAAACTGATTTTCATGTAAAATCACAGAAAATCAAGAGGTTTTATTTAGAGTTTTTTTTAAGACAATTACTGGAGAAACCAGAAAATTATTATTCTAATTATTCTATTCTATAAAGAATTAAAAGTTATATCACAGTTGATATTCCAAAATTTTCTTTCATGAGAACCTCCTTACAATAACAAACAGAACAAAAAAAGAAATAGCAAAATCGGTCTAGCCGTTCACGCGTAATGCCGTATCCAATTTAAATAGGGATTCATTTTAAAAGATGATCTATATGTAGAATATCTACAAAATAATATTTTCAAACGAATACCCTTTCAAACCCAAAAGGTATTTGAACATCAATCGTCAAAACGAACGATAAAACATCAATGACGGCGCAGTGATGACGTAAGTTACGCTACGTGAAAACAATAGACAAATATAGTGTTTAATGTCTATGTTTAACGATAGCGAGCGCGGACGCAGACAGCCGGAACTAGTGGACACCTGCTTTATAGTGTAAACACACTTTATATTTTTAGAAAATTTGCAATCCCATTAAAAAAGTCAATATTTTTATATTCACTAAAGAGTTTGAATGCGCTAGTCTTTCGAGTAAATTAGTTGTGTTTATTAGATAAGGCATAATACCGTGTAAAACCGCTTGTATAGTTAATATATTTTATTTGGAACTAAAACAAATTAAAAACGATAATAACTGCAGTAATAATAAAACTGTGTTTCAGATGGCAACGACCTCCAAAATTAAATAACAATGTTCCTTAAAACTGTAAGCTTTAAGAACAGAAAACGAAACTAGTAACTGTCTGTGTATGTGTGTTATATGTGCAATTTCTCCCCATGTCAATTTTATATTCATACAAAGACATGAATGGCCTGAATCAATCAATGCAGTATAAATTGTGGCATTGCCAGCCGCATGCTTCTGTGTTTCATAGATAACATTAATATGTCAGTCCCGTTACATGTGGCCTAAAACGTATCCATAATTGGCCACTAGTACCAACTTATACAAACTTACATAATCGACGTAGCTCAATAGTTGTAATGTTACATCAAGCCCGTAGCATTGCCTATCAGAAGCTTGTGACGTCACAACTGACACAGTTATGAGCTGTCATAAAGCACCCAGAACTATCAGCAAGTCTAGTGTTTTTTTCTCTATTGTGTAGAGAATTAGTTCCATTTAAATTGTTTTCCTGTAGGACTAATAGTTCTTTCATAAAACTTAAAAAAACATTATTTTGACTTTCCGATTGGTCGGAACATTTTCGTTGCTTTTCTTTTTCTGACGATGAAGAGCATCTAAATTGTCTCAAAACGTCATCAATACAAGGAAAAACATAGTATTAGCCGTATGTATATTTAAAATAAGTAACAACCATGATAGTTCTAATTGTATTAAACTCTATCTTAAACTGTAAGATCGTTTTTATTTCAATCGTTACTCCGTGACTTAATCAAACTTTCAAATACATATTTGGGCAGGTATTATGCATAGCAAGATGAATGGTTCGCATCAATCGGTTCATAGAAGCAGTTGACGTCACTCGTGACACAGTTACGTTCCAGGTCACAGGGCATGCACCCTCCACAGAGCGAGTCGTCATTCAGTTGCTCGAACATATTTCTAATAAAAACGCTGCTCAAATGTGTATAATCAGAGTACTGGAATTCAAGTAAAATCTAAAAAGTATTTATCCGGTATATTAACGAGTTACAAAACAAAAAAAAATAACATTCAAAGGGAATTTTGATATGTGACTATGAAATTCTGAAAATAATTAAAAAAATTATTTCGACCTATCGGAAAGTCAAAAACATATAGAACATATAGAAGACAATATAGTTTTTTTAGTTAATAAAATGTAAATGGGTTCACCTTGGGTCTAGTCTCTAAACAATAGAAAAAAAATATCAAAATTGGATTAAGCTTCGAATTTAAAACCTCTTCAACTTTATAAATAAATTCATAAATGCATAAATTCAGCTTTATATAACGTTTTAAAACAATCGTTGTTATTTCAAAGAACAAAACAGTTCAACCTTACAGAAAGACTTGCGTATCAAACTTTAACAAATGAAAAACGTGAAACGGAACGCTGTGATTGGTCGGCGTGGCTGACGTCACGGGTGGCACAGTTTCCACAGGTCACTCAGTCAATGAGGTCCTATAACTTCTGAGATAATATTCGCGCCAATATTTATAATAATGTTGTAAATACTAAAATGCGACGAAAATGTTACGACCGATCGAAAAGGCAAGAGACAAAATTCTTTTTTTAAGTTTCATGAAGGAACTATTTGTCCTTAATACCTACAATTTCATTGGGCTAACTTTGTACTATTCTTTATAGAAAAAAAACATCCAATTCGAATATCCAAATAAAAAATATGCGCGGTTATTCACAACTCGTCTGGGTCCTTTTTCCGTCGGTTAAAACATTTAATGTTTCTTATTCCAGAAATTATCTCTAGCAATATAAAAACTGATGAAAATCAAACTACAAAAACCAGCATGGTAGGAATAAAGGCAATGTTCTGATAGTGCTACGTGGACCTTGCTACGAAGCCTACAGCGTAGCATACTCGTAGCACTACATTGCTACGCGTGTACAATCTATCAATCTTGAATCTTAAATAATACAATGTTATATTGTCTCCAATTTGGTTGAGTTTTCCTTTCTATATGGTAGTACTAGCGACCCGCCCCGGCTTCGCACGGGTGCAAAGCTGATACCAAAATATATTACAGAATGTCTTTGTATACTCGATAACAGCATTCAAAATTAAAAAAAAAAAGTCGCGCTGATTTGAAATCTTAAAATTATCAGTGGTTCTCTAATATATTAAGCATGTTATTATACATATAAACCTTCCTCCTAATAAAGCAAAGTCGCTTTCTGCTTCCCGCGTCTGTATGTATGTATGTATGTATGTTTGCTTATATCTTTAAAACTACACAACGGATTTTGATGCGGTTTTTTTTAATAGATAGAGTGATTCAGGAGGAAGGTTTATATGTATAATAATAATATGCTACCCGTGCGAAGCCGGGGCGGGTCGCTAGTATTATTATTATATTATCATGTTTCGACAGATTGTAAAATGAAATAAAGATGTCACTACATTTTCCTCAAAGATAAAATGTAGGTATATGAAACACGGTAAAGGTAAATATCAATAAAATAATCATCAATATCGGTTTGCAATTTTCGGAGATATGGCGTAACTATATAAAAACTGCGATTATCTATAAAAAACTGCAAAACAACACGTTTGTTGTATGAGAGCCCCACTTAAATATTTATTTTATTCTGTTTTTAGTATTTGTTGTTATAGCGGCAACAGAAATACATAATCTGTGAAAATTTCAACTGTCTAGCTATCATGGTTCATGAGATACAGCCCTGTGACAGACAGACGGACAGACGGACAGCGAAGTCTTAGTAATAGGGTCCCGTTTTTACCCCTAAAAAATAAGTATATGATAGCTTTTTTTGAACTCAGTTGAAAATGAAAAACGCTGACGGAAGATGCGGGCAACATTAGTTATAAACGTTGTTTATTTTAGTCCGTGCGTACAGGAATACTAGTGTGCGTTATTTTAGAATACTTGGTATAAATAGAGCTATTGTGAGTAAATTGCTTGACCCACATACACGCCACTGCCAAACTTTAATAGCCAATGTGGGTAATAAGTGATTGGCTTTTATTTGAATTGACATCGATTTATGGCTTTTCATTTTTTTACTGTATTATCAACCGATGAAAAACAGCAGATTCTCAATTCGTGCATATCTTTTTACTGGTGATCCCATTTGAATGTTTTTTTTATTGTATAAAGTCCATTTAAATTGTATTTGTGTATGACTAAACGTTCTTAAAAACTTAAAAAACGAATCGTGTCTTGACTTTTTGATTAGTCAAAACATTTTCGGTGGTTTAAAGCGGTTTAAACTGTACGAGTGTCTTTGTACGAGTAGCCTTTTAATCTATCTATATCACTATCACTATCACTACATAGTATAAAGCAAAGTCGGAAGCCGGGGCGGGTCCCTAGTCACTACATAGTATAAAGCAAAGTCGCTTTCCGCTTCCCGCGTCTGTATGTATGTCTGTATGTATGTTTGCTTATATGTTTAAAACTACACAACGGATTTTGATGCGGTTTTTTTTAATAGATAGAGTGATTCAGGAGGAAGGTTTATATGTATAATAACATGCTTAATATATTAAAGAACCACTGATAATTTTAAGATTTCAAATCAGCGCGACTTTTTTTTTAATTTTAAATGCTGTTAACGAGTATACAAAGACATTCTGTAATATATTTTGGTATCAGCTTTGCACCCGTGCGAAGCCGGGGCGGGTCGCTAGTATAGTATAAAGCAAAGTCGCTTCCCGCTTCCCGTGTCTGTATGTATGCTTATATCTTTAAAACTACACAACGGATTTTGATGCGGTTTTTTTTAATAGATAGAGTGATTCAGAAGGAAGGTTAATAGGAATCAGCTTTGCACCCGTGCGAAGCCGGGGCGGGTCGCTAGTATATATATAAATCAATGCCACTTTTCGTTGTAATTTTATAACTCAAGAACGGGCTCATCTATCCAAACCAAATGTTTAGGCTTTGTTTGGACTATTTAGTAATGGTTTTTGTGAAGTTTGCACAAAATCGGTAGACTTTTTATCCAGGTACCACCCGTGCGAAGCCGGGGCGAGCAGCTAGTTTTTAATAAAATTCACATCCTTATTTTGGTCACTGTCATATCGTAATGTGTTTATATAATATGCGAAGAAGTATTTCTTGTTGCGTAACATTCATACAGCTCTTAGATAAGCGCACTTAGCGTTAATGTCAAACTCCATTGTGATGCGATCCTACCGAGCCGGAAACGCTAATGAGCAGTCTATCATAACACAGCCTCTCTCAAGACTTCGCGTTTGCATCATTAAAGTGTGCGGCACATAAAGGAAACTGCAACGAAACTGCATTAATAATCCAACAGCTAACTTACAAAAGCTGGTTATAAATGCACAGTGGGGCGAGCAGACAAAGTTTTCGGCCATTGTGCTCGCTTCATCTTTTGTTATTGTGCATTTGCTTAGGGTTCTTCTGTTTAAGTCTGTCATAAAACCATCGGGCTTTTGTCCGGAGTATGAAATAGATTCAGTGTAGGAAGTCGTGATGAATAGAGCAGAAAACTAAGTTACTACACAAAGAGCAAGGCTCTGTCTACATTGATATAATATCAAGTTTGTATTATACTAGCTGCCTGCCCCGGCTTCGCACAGGTGAAGTTTATAGGCAAATGTTTCATACTTTAGATTACATTACAGCATATTTAGTGGGGATCTCTAATTAAAAAAATATTGTCCCAGAAGTTTTTAGTTTATCCATTACAAAAAAACATATAAAAAAGTTTAATTTAATTTAAGTGAAGCCATGTGGGTATATTTTAGTATCTACTTAATGACGTTAATTGTGAAAAGTATGTGTTTTGGAAACCTCCTATTTTTGAATTAAAGTTTGGCTTGAAAATTAGGTAGCATGTATTGAGTTAGGATTAACTTCCGAGATCGGTCTATAACAAGCAGAATTATTTTTGGTTCCGCATTCGAACCAAGTATTCTTCAATTATACCTAAAGACACACACACACACATACAACCGAGGCTAACATCTTAACATTACAGGGCCTAACATCTTAGATGCTTCTTTAGATGCTGCAGCAATATACTCTTTAACTCTTGTTTGATCTAGTTTTCGTAATCCCTGCGTAGGTCACAATCCATTCTATTTTCTATACCACTTTCCTATCCCCGTTTAAAACGCCATTTCAATATGCAGCTTTAAAAACTCGCAGTCTAGCTTTCAATAAAATTGCACCTTTCCCAAGCTATTTTTAGCTCAATTTTGACACACCCCCTACGTAATAAAGAGAGGGGGTTGCAGTGCGGGCAGGAGGGTACCATTGACGCGCGTCTCTCAATGGCAATGGAAGTGGGTCATCACATCGTGACGTCACTGCTAACCTACATACACCGGGCGTAGCCCCGGTTGATGGTACACCATCAGTTCATACAGAATTATTATTTTTCGTCGGCCATCTATTTTTAGAACGGCAATAAGCGCGGATTAAGAAACGCGAAATGTTTGGGTTTGTGATGTGACATTTGTGATGCGCAGATGACAGGCACGGGGATTATTTTTACGGTATAAATTACCATCGTTATAAAACATACCTATCTAATAAAATATGCCAACATTTTAGTATAATTGAGTGTTAATTGGTAAATCTTACTAATATTATAAATCTGAAAGTTTGTGAGAATGTTTGTTGCTCAATCACGCCAAACGATCAAACGACCGAACGGATTTACATGAAAATTGGAACATACATAGCTTATGTCCTGGAATAGCATATAGAATACTTTTTATTCTGGAAACACTAGAGCGAAGCCGCGGGTGGAAACCAGTGTTTAAATAATTTCAGAATATTATGAAAAACTATTAGTCGTTTTACCAATTATTTTTTTCAGATGCACCTGACAAATCTTTGTAGGTAGATAACCTAGTAATCTAACAGTAAATATTTTTGAAAAAAACCGAGTTTGTTGCTAAATTAGTTAATTCATTTTCAGCGGTTATATGTTTGTACCCTTAGTTCAATCGCGTTATAATAGCAGAGAGCATTTAGATAACAATTTGAATAGATTAGATTCCTAATCTGGGGTCTAAAAAGACTACTTTACAAAAATCATGTTATGATTCGCGTACGATTCATATTTGCACAGACACACATCTATACATACTCTTACACATACACACACACACACACACATACACACTGCTTTTTTCTACATCTTATATCTTTATCGGCTATTCTGCTGTTCTAATACCTATCTCGCTCTTTGTAAAATTGAAAACGAGAGGAATACATAATGTGGATTCACATTGGTTTAAGTGCAACATTATATTTTTAACATATTTATATTTAACAATAAGAAAACTGTGAATCCTAGGTTACTTAAATAAATAAATAAATAATGCTTTTATAAAAAAAGTTTTTATTACTATTCAAAACAATCGAACGTAGGTATAGAAATATTAACAGTACCACTTCGTAGACCCCGCGTAGCAGGGTCAGCGTAGCGTTTCGTAGCACGTTAGCTACCTGCTACAAATGGTGGCCATTATGTTTCCATAAACTGTAATTTTGAGGCTACGCTAATTTAGACTTTAACTTAAAAAGAATAAGAGCGTATTTTACGAAATTTGAGTCAGTTTGAGAACAACGGAATTGCCACCAATAAATTGTATCATCTATGAAAAGTAGTTGCATTGATAAAAGCTAAACTTCTCATTAGTGGCACACAAGTCGTGTTGTACGTAACACTGGAAGCATAAGGTGCACTACATTTACAAGCTCGGTAGATGCTCGTTATGCTAATATGGATAAGTTTTAGAATCGGTTGACCAAGTGATGATCGCAAAACATGTTTTTTTTTAGAATTCTTCATACATTACATTCATACGTATTTGTTCCTTTTACATAATATAGAGGCGTGTTATAAATCTAATATAGAATTTCTATGAGATAACGTATTTTTAGATCTATTGCTTTTATGATTGGTAAAATTACAAAAAAAAATTAAGGATCAGGACTGTAATCCCCATGTTTGGTAGCCATCCTCTGATATTTCTAGGCGCTCAAATCCTTGAAGATGTCTAAAGAGGTTGATTCAGAGACGAAAATCCATTGATTCACGGCTGGGGTTTGAACCTACAAACTTTGGCTTGAAAGTTGAGGTACTCCTATCTCCCCACACGACCAAAACGTCTATTATGTGTATTATAATCTGTATATAATTTATATATCTATATCTGTATCTATACATATAATAAAACTGTAGAAGCGTTCAATTCTGTACATTGAATAAAAACAAAAAAAAATACTCCTAGGGGTCTTCATACAAGTAACACAAACCAAAAAATACAATTTTGGAATTTTTGTCTGTCTGTCTGTCTGTTGTCTGGCTTTCACGCAAAAACTACTGGACGGATTTTGATGAAACTTTTTTTGTTATGTAGCTATTAGTCCTCGGCAACATAGGCTATAATTTATATTGAAGATTGGAATACCAGATGTGAAACTCTCTGTCGACCAGCGAAGCGGGCACTGGTCAGCTAGTTTTTTAATAATGTCATATCGAAATGCGTTTGAATTCAATATCGTAAGAGCAAGATGTTGATACGTAACTGTACCATAACTGTCAAATCATACTTATGCCGCTTTGCTACAAGCTAATGAGAACAAAACAATGTATGTACCATGATATACCATGACAGTGCATCCCATGCAAACCCCACCCACGCGAGCGTTACAATACACAATACATTTGATACAGTACACGGACACAACAATCTCGACACGCGTCGCGCTACAATAACGTATAGACAATGTGCCATAGAGCCAGCAGACAATGCCTGTCCGCGGTTCCGACGCCAAGTGGGCCGCCCATTGTCCATAGATAAGGGACGTGTGAAGCGAAATGGGAGTAACTTTGTACTCTGTATGGTGCCTTCATTTTGCTTTGAATGTGTATCACTTTGTTTAAAGCAAAGGAGCATACATACGTATTATTTACTAGGGAATAATTCCATTTTTACACGACTGCGTCAGAAGGTCTGTTTTTCGAGCGTATGTATGTACTGGAGCAATAAACAAATGAATATATTCATGTGTATGTAGGTCTATTTCTTTATTTCTCTACAGCATAAACTTCACGGATAACAACCGAGTGGTAGGTACCTCGACTTTCAATGTGAAGGTTGTGGGTTCGAATTCTAGCGTGCATCAATGAATTTTTCTGTTCGAAAATTGTATATGCACATCAAAACGGGGAAGGAAAACATCGTGAGGAAACCAGTTAGTATTCTTATAAGCGGCGATGGGCTTGCAACCTGTCACGGATGGAATGCTAACTACTACAAAATGTGGGCATGTGCCAAATATAATGTTTGGACGTGCCTCTGACTACCCCCACTAGACATCTTTAAAGGATCTAAGCGTCTGGAGATCTGAGAGGATGTCTACCGTACTTGAGGATTACAGTCGTAATCCTATTTATTTATTTTTTTATTTAGGTGTTGTTGGATTGGTCTGTCTCTTGACTTTTCGATTGGTCAAAACGTTTTCGTAGGTTTTCTGTAATTATACAGTACAGTAAAGCCAAAAAAGGGTTTTGCGTAACTCAAATAAAAATGCATGTTTCTAGACGGTACGTACGAGGTTAAGACGCCAAGTCAACGACTCATTAATTGTGCATTGAAAATAAGTGTGAATTGCAATGGATGCAATTAAAATAGACTATTTCAAACGCCGCGCCGTCTTTCTGCTTTGTTTTCATTGGTCAAGGAGTTGAATGAAATACTCGTATCTACGTACAAAGTAGAAGATCCTTTGATCCTAAATTGAAAGCTGGGAAATAAATTATCATAATATATTTTGCTAAGAAAAGTACCTGCTGGTGGTTTAAACGTTTTTATCTATTGTTTATAATAATCTGAATCTCGGAAACGGCTTCAAATATTTAATTGGAATTTGGTATGCATAAGGATCTAGCTGCGTTTCATTTTTAGAAAATAATGTTTTATCCGGTATTAAGGCAATGAAATACCGAGAAAAACTTGGACACCCAGGTACTACTTTTTAAAACGTGGTAATTAGCCGTATTTCTATTAACAACCACGATAGTTTTTAGGGTTCCGTACCCAAAGGTTAAAAACGACTCTTACTGAGACTTCGCTGTCCGTCTGTCCGTCTGTCTGTCACAGGGCTGTATCTCATGAACCGTGATAGCTAGACAGTTAAAATTTTCACAGATTATGTATTTCCGTTGACGCTATAATAACAAATACTAAAAACAGATTAAAATATATATTTAAGTGGGGCTCCCATAAAACAAACGCGATTCTTTTCCCGTTTTTTTAGATAATGGTACAGAACTCTTCGTGCGCGAGTCCGACTCGCACTTGGCCGGTTTTTTTTACCTTGATATTCTCGTAATGAGCATTGGGTAAAACCCTGAAACTTATCATATTACCTACGTATTAATTACTTTAGTTGTCCGGCCAATGGGGTTAATCAAGCTTTGTGTTAATTAAGATACAATATACAAACTGGTACATCTTTATAAGTTTATTTATAACAAACCTCCTGAATAATCAAAAGACTAGGCCATTGGTTTGCTAGTTACTAGTTTAGTTTTCTTTAATATACCTAACCTTACACTTAATGAACATTGTTATTTAAATTCGGAGGAGGGCGTTGCTATCTGCGACAAATTCATAAATCATTTATTTCAATAAAATCTCAAGGATCACTTTGAAACGTCTTAAACACAGTTTTACTACTCGTTTTAATTTTTACCGTCTTAATGTTTTTATTCCAAATCAAAAACTTATTATTGTTGGTAAAACCGTGACCAATTCCGTTTGTTACTATCAATATTAGCCCTAACAAAACCTCAGAAGTGACGGATGACTTTATACTACCCTAAATTCTGTGAGCGTGGTGATGGCTTTACGAATTTTCAAACTAAAAACGCGTTTTATTAGTTTATGGGCCCAACTTCCATAAGCATAGCGAGTGATGTTTACCGAGCTTCATTCGTGACGTCATAGTCCGCGGGGAGATAGAGCCAAGCCATTTGGGGCACGTCCCGCGGGAGCCGCGGAATTAACGTGCGTGTTGTATAAAATAAATTGTTTTCTGTGTTACTGGGTGTATTCCTTTCGAAATTGTATTTTATGCTGCAGTGGAATGCTTGCGAGCTTATTCGTGTGGGGATGTTTTCTTATCTTCAATCACCCGCTACACCCTCTTAGGGGTTGTATTCTAAGCTCGCCCCTAGACACAAAAGACACCCATAGATACAAAAGCTACCCTCCGAATTTCATGATTCTAAGACTTGACAGTTGACACGGTGTAAGCTGTGCGTGGGTTGTTTTTTAGAGAAAATAACGATAGTAACAACACTAAAAACATAGTCCTGACCCCACACTAGGACTCGCTGTGTTTTGGGTATCAAGAACTAAGAGTTTAAATGCGATACTCCTGTGTCTCAGTCGACTGTGCAATCGAGATTTTTGGATGATGCTTAAATAAACGTGACTTTTTGTGACACCTTAGTTATCAATGTCATAATTATTTTCTTATCCTTATCCCACTTAATGTGGGGTCGGTATAACATGAAGAAAAATGATGTTGTAGAAAGATTTGGCTAGTTATTTATTATATTTATTGATACAAAAAAAAAACAGTTTTGTTGTAGTATTAAGTTTGAATATAAAAACTTTGAAATGATGTCAATCATTTTAAAAAACATCGTTTATTTTATTTTGTGTTTTATGAGATTAATTTTTGGTTGCGGCTAAAATAAGCACAGGCTATTTATATAAATTTGAAAATAGTTTTCCAATCATATCGTCTTTGTAATGTATCCGTAGATCGCTACGAGCTACGAATCACAAACAACAAGCGTGCTACGTAATGCTACGCTGACCCAGCTACGCTATGTACTTGGGTCTACGCAGTCTGTAGGAGACGCAAAGAGGTGCGGGTTCGAACCCCGCCTCTGGACAAATGTTTGCATGATAATCGTAGTTTCTGATACAAAGGAATCCTAGTGTGGGATCAGGATGTGTGTAATATATATATTTATGATAATTCAGATATTTGTTGGAATAGTCGTACATTGATTAAAAGTTTGTACTTCTTAGCTTGAACAATTATATCGATCGATATTAAAAGAAAGTAATTTTAATAATGACTAAAACAAGTGCGTGTGAAATAAGAGGCATGTTTTTTAAGTTGTTGTATTTTAAAAGCTAGTTTTTAATGATATTATCTGATGTGCTTAGGTTTAGGCGCATAGTATACACTTTCTTTGCTTTCCCTGGCTAACACGCCAAAATCACGAGCTGATTCTGTATTTATAGGTTTTATGACTAATCCTTTCGATACAGACGGAATTATTGTTTTAAGTACCTAATTGAACATGTTTAATAGTTTGTGAAGTTTATTTTAAGATATGTGTTCTCGTGTTTTTCGTCATGAGTATTTCGAGACGTAGGTAACTATATTTTACGCCATAAATGTTACGCGTTGTACGCAAGTGCCTCATAAGGAGTTACGGAGCTTTAAGCAGTTTAAATAGAAGTAATATTCATGAATAACGCTACACGATGTATTTACGTAGCGGCTAACGACTATAAATCGTTCGGACGGATAGATAAACACCGATCTGTGGGTAGAACATAAAAAATCCAGCATTCACGCATGACCGCGGCGTAAGCTCGCAGGATCAAAACAAATTGCGCAGAAACAAGATGTCCTCCTTCCGCTCGGGCGTAGCTCTCCGACGTACCTGCATGGTGGTCACTTACCAGCTTGTCACACCACTCATGCACGAGGATTCGGAGCACGCTCACAACATCTAGTTCGGGGCAGGGACGCGGGGGATGAAGCCGCGCCCCACCCCGCGCCGCTAGGAAAAAACCTCTTACAAAACAGATCGATCGATATGCTCCGAAACGTTCACTCGCCCTCAGCCGACCAGCGAACGATTCTCAGCCGATCTACATCTCTCTCCTCCGCCACGGGCCCAGACCCTCATACGATACCATCCCCGAATGCAGGACGACATGCGTTCGACTCATCGAACGGGCATCGGGCTCGCGAGGCGATCGCCCGCCGACGTCCTTGAATGTTCAAGTGCAAGGCTGGTAACACCGCGCGAGGCGAAGCGGGCCCGGGGCGGGTTGCATAACATGGTCGCGCGGCTCCGCGCGCTAGCCGGTATCGACGCGCGCGGGGCGCATGCGCGGACGCGTACCTTCGCAGCCGTAGCCCTGCCCGATGAGGCCCCACAGCAGATCCGAGCAATGATGGCAGTACGTGGGCTTGTGGAAGGTCTTCTTCGCGAAGGAGTGGGACTGTGGGGGCGCGGGCGCGGCCTGCGCCATGGCGGGCGCGAGGGCCGGGCCGAGCTGGCGCGCTACTCATGCCGCGGCGCCCGGGGGCGCGCCGCGTTCCTCGAGCGGCTGTCGCGGCCCACCATCGCGGCGCGTCTGCCGCCCGCGCCCTACGCCCGCCCCCCGCACCCGTCGCGCACGCTCCCAACGCCCGCCCGGCGACGCAACTTCGCACAGTCGGACATTGCGAGCTGTCACTATCGATTTCACCTTTTCTCGCGAGAGAATGATACTGAAACAAGACGATCTCCGTGGAAAGGCAGCCGGTTTCGATCCTCGTAGTTCAAAATATTCTTTATTGTAGAAATCATTGAACATTAATGGCACACATTAATGGCAATTTCAAACAGAAAAGTGGTGTCTTACTTAGGTACTTACACATTCCAAAGAAGACATTGAAGTTTAATGAATGATCAATTTGTAGAGATGTGCAAAAATGCACGGTTTTTTCCAAATAAGATTGCTCAAAAATATGCAACTAAAGCATGTTAATAAGTCGGTGAAACTTTCGATCAAATAAATAAAACAAACCACCCTCTATAAAAATAAAACGACGCCTTTACAAAGTCACATCGGTTGGCGTGCGCGGATTCGCCCACCAATCGAAAAAGCTCTTGTTTACAATATTTAAGAGCGCATAGCATCCTCGCTAGCCGACCGACCGACGCCGATGGAACCCCATGGCTCTGCCTCATCTATTACAACTCTAAAATATTTATTTACCAATCATTTACATTGGTAAATGATTGTGGAGATATAATGCAAAAGAACCTTTTTAACGCAGATTGTAGAGCCTTGTTGTTATTCACTGGCAGAATAATAACTGAAAAAAAAAACGATTGAGTCTTATTGCAATTTAAGTTAATGATTTTATAGCTATTGATAAAAAAATATAAAATTACCTAATAAATTGTCCTGGGCAGAGATACAACCTATAGCTGAGGGCAGAGCCTACTACCAACTGAGCCGTGAGGTGAGGCCAGTTATTGGCTTGTCGGGATTGAATAGATTTTAGGTACTTTGACTCCTCAACCACAGAAGACATTCTCTCGGATCTCCAGGCACTCAGGTCCTTGGATATGTCTACGGAGTGGTAGGTTAACAGAGGCACTTTTTGCAGTACCTAAGGTAGTTAGCATACCATCTTAAAAACCATCGAAATTATAGCGAAAAAGATGATTATGAGTTCATGTAGATACATATGTGGACGTAAATAAGTAGGTAATATAGCCACATATTACGATAGGTACCAACGAGTACCACATTACGAGTAGCACTATTTTCTGTTTTAATTAGTGTTTTTATCAAATAATTAATGATGAGGAAGTAAGATGATCCGCTAATGAGTGCGCTGTAGTAGGTACCCACTCGTATATAGGTACCTAGTTACAAGTAGGTAAATGAAACCGGCCAAGTGCGAGTCGGAATCGCGCACGAAGGGTTCAGTGCCATTATCTATGAAAAACAGCAATAAAATCACGTTTGTATAGAAGCTTCACTTAAATATTCATTTTATTTTTAGTATTGCTTTAGTATTTTTAGTAGTACTCGCACTTGGCCGGTTTTTTTTAATTTCTTTGCTAGTTCGTAAATCTACCAACTTTGTGATTGCCTGTAATTGGCTTTTGTATTAGATAAATTCATAACACATAACCTTTTAAACATTGTATAGATATATAATATAATGTATGCACGTGCCTCTGACTAATCCTTTAGACATCTATAGAGGATGTCTACTGTACTTGGGGATTACATGTGAATCGTGATCCTATATTTTTTTATAAATGCTGTTGACAGTCAATTTAGAAAAAGAAAAAAAAATTGACGTTGGTACAACATTATC
The DNA here is from genome assembly GCA_912999785.1 of Hydriomena furcata. Lineage (NCBI taxonomy): Eukaryota > Metazoa > Arthropoda > Insecta > Lepidoptera > Geometridae > Hydriomena > Hydriomena furcata. The sequence continues at coordinate 1,870,307 of OU538831.1, read as the reverse complement.
CCATAGATAAAAAATACATAAATCGCTTTCTTCGATTCGCTATGATCTACTGCCTTAATGTTCTCTAACGGTAGACATATCGGAAATTGTGTTAATACACCCCTGTATTATAAAAGTAGGTACCGTTAGTAAAGACACCTCGTACAATATTCGCAAATAATTTATCATTCACTTTACAGATTTGATTAAATTTTAGACTCTGCATTCCGTAGAGATGGTTAGAAGTAGGTAGGTATATAAGTTTTTAATGGAAGGGCCTCTTAAATACGTTAAAGCAAGTTAAGTAACAATAACTTACATCTACACCTAGCTAAATAGGTATGTATGTATACTGGTACTTTGTCCATGTACGTGCCATCCGTGTGAGCTAACTTCTGCCAGCATAGCGTGATGACCCCCTAATGTTCAAAGTTAAGCCTATTTGAAGTGCTTTCAGCGTAAATGATCGAGGGATTCCATTGAGGTGGAGCGCAGTAGGGTGACAAGGCTATATTTAGCGGCGGCCGAGCAGCCAGCCAGCAGGCCGAGCCAGCCGTGTAGGTTTTCCATGCGATTAGGCATGTTCGTTACATGCACCCGCTGTAAGCCCACGCGGAAACTCCATGCATAATTGTTTATTTTATCTTTTTATTTTTTAACAGGAAAATTGTAGGTGTTTTTTTTGTTCAGTACCTACTAACTATGCTATACAAAAAAACTAGCGACCCGCCCCGGCTTCGCATGGGTTTAATACATATAAACCTTTCTCCTGAATCACTCTATCTATTAAAAAAAACCGCATCAAAATCCGTTGTGTAGTTTTAAAGATATAAGCATACATACAGACGCGGGAAGCGGGAAGCGACTTTGCTTTATACTATGTAGTGATATAAAAATAAACAGTCATACCTTATGTACTTCTAGTCCACATAGTCCTGACACCAAACTACAATTATTATCTGTGTCACTGTCATGGTTAGGAAAGGTAAAACCTACCTATCAGAAACTAAGTACGAATAGGTCACACGACACAATACTCAGACCAGTTTGCAGATCATACAAACACTTGTCCCGTCACGGGAATTAAACCCGCGCCACATGCGTCTCTTCTTTTTAAATGACGAAAAAGTGGAGGTACTCAATTCGACATGTAGGTATATTTTTTTAATTTATACTAATTTGGGCGATTGACCACTACGCCACCGAAGTCATTATTGTCAATTTGTCAATTATACTAGGTAGGTTGTTATATTTATATTAGTTATAGGTATTAGTAGGTAGATACATAATATTACCTATTAACGTAGGATGTCCATTTATGTATCCCGCAGTCCGCACCGAGGAAATACAAAATGATTCCATAATAAATGATGTACAATAGAAAGAGTCTACGAGATAGGTCTACGTACAATAGAAATACAATTTACATTACATAATCCCTTGCTCTTCTATCTATTGTTGCAAAGGTATTAAAAGCTGATAAGTAGGTTGGTGCCTAAGTAGGTACTAGGTACATCTTTCTTTGATGAACAGAATTATGTGGTAGGTATATCATAATTTTAGCCTTACAGCGTGGGTGGGTTCCATTCTCATTGAACTGAACACAGCATAGGTAGGTGTATCGAGAATCTCAAAATTAATGGGGGACAGACATCCTCAAGACAGATCCACGAAAATAGCCTGGAGGTAGAATAGAGGCAATTCCATAAAAGTACAAAAATGCTTACAACAAGGTTGCTATATCTTCATGGCAAGGCGTCCGTAACAATATAATGGTACCTACCTATGAATCCTATGATTGATAAAAATGCCCGTTTATATTCAACTTTAAATTCATGCTTAATTAAAGTAGGTTAGCTTTCTAGAACGCACTTAGTTGAAATTGTTTTACCGATAAATAGGTACTTGCGTGCGTGTTCTAGAGTCCTAGGCCCTGAGGTCCTAGAAAAAAGTTGATGGGCAAAACTGCTTTATATTCTACCTACCAATGACATCATCATTTTCTAGTTCTAAAATTGATGTTATCTATTATAGTAGGTAGGAAAAGGACCTAGGTACCTACTTACTCGTACACGCTATGACAGTGTTTGAGTATGTAGGTATATACTATAACGTGTTATAAAGTTTACAGTTGCCTGAGATAAGGCCGCTGTGTTTTTTTCAGGATCACAAATCGTGACCACAGACACAGAACTCTTATATCGTGACATAATAATAAAATTGTAATACGAATACATACTACAGCAGTATATCATATCAATGAATTAGTGACGTTTACATTTTTCGGTGTTTCCGAACGCATTTCTCTATGTCACTTGTCGAGAGTCGCATGTCAAAAATCGACATAGGAATTGGAAAGGAAAGGAAAACAGAAATGATCGAGGAAACGCGAAGTAAAACTTTTTTAGGATTTGATTTTAGCACTCAGAGGGTGAGTAAAAAAAGATTAATTTATTTGGGTAAAAGTGTGATCGATAATGTATTTTTGTGTATAATTTTGTTCATTTATCATTTGTTTCCTACTAAAATTATTAATTTATTCATTGCGCTCGAATGCCGAATGGAGTTTGTAGAATTTAATAAATTTCATTATAATTTTTACCGGCTTTATAGTAATTACTTAGTTCATAAATGATCTCACATTCACTGTGCACTGCCAAAGTTCAATGAATTGTCAAGGTCTTGCTTGAGTGCATTTAAAACTTGACCGTGACCGTGACTAAGTGATCATAGTTGGACGAACATACAACATAGACATAGCATAGGTGCCTAGTTTAAAATATAATAATACATTTTTTGAATGTTTTTAAATAATAAATTCACTAGGAACATTTATTTAAGTGTGTAAAATAATATGAATATAATCCTGTTCCCTTATAAAAATATTCTTCTGAAACCCAATAGGTAGGTACCCACCTATAAAATTCTTTTTTTTTTACAGTTAAAAGCACTTGTAGTAGGAGATGACTATGGAGTACTTCATGAAGCAGATGTTGAATTTGATGTGGACCTTCCAGAGTTTAGGTAAGTACTTAAAGTAGGTGAATCAACATATCTCATAATCAGTGAAAACTCTAAAAATCAGTTCAAATAATTAGTTAAGTAGGTACCTATATTTTTTAGTATAAGAAATTAGATTTTTGTTCTATAATTTTATAGGCCACCTAAGCTAAGTGATCTAAATTAAAAACTTTGACATATAAAATAAATATATAGAAAAGAAAAGAATAGTTTTTTTTTAATTTCGATCACAAAATACAGACAATAACAAGATTATGATACTATCCATCATTTATTACTTTGACAGGACCGCAGGTGGAGTGGTTCGTGGGGAGAATGGAGAGGTGACAGCGCCACCCTTGTTGTGGGTAAAAGCTCTAGACATGGTCATGGACCGCCTGGTCGTAGCTGGAGTTGACTTTGAGTCCATTGAGGCTTTATCTGGTGCCGGACAAGTGAGTATCTACAACATTTAAATGGGCTAAAACAAAATCTTATCCTGATACAATTATATTTGGCAATGGCCTTTCAAACTAAATAAAGTAAATAAATAAATATTGGTGGACATATTATTATCACACAGCACCATCTACCCTCAAACTAAGTGTACTATGGGAACCAGTTTACTGAAAAAATTACTTACATAATTTTATTGTTAATACATACTTATAATGCATTATAACACCCAGACAGAAAAAACATCTATGTTCATCAATTTTTTTTTTTTTTTTAAATGTTTTTTTTTAAGTTGTGAGGACAGTCATCAAGTTCTTTATATTTATTGTAGCAACATGGTTCAGTGTGGTGGGCCAAAGACAGCGAGGCCAGACTAGCCAGCCTATCATCAGATGATTTCCTGCACACTCAGCTGGCTACCGCATTTCTTTCTGATTCTCCGGTCTGGATGGACTCCAGTACCAGTGCTGACTGCAGGGCGTTGGAGGAGGCTGTGGGTGGATCTGAGGTAAAATAACTTTGTTATTTTTAAAGAAAATTTGTCCATAGTGTCCTCCTGACAGACTCCCTTCATCAATTCTTATTAACCAGCTCTAGTGTGGGCCAATAGAGTATGTTAGCCGCGTCCGATATTGGTGCCGCCAAAGTTAAGAATCACTACATAGTATAAAGCAAAGTCGCTTTCTCTGTCCCTATATCCCTATGTATGCTAACTACGCAACGGATTTTGATGCGGTTTTTTTTAATACATAGAGTGATTCAAGAGGAATGTTTATATGTATAATACATGCATAATATAGTAGAGAAACACTGATAATTTTAGAGGTTTCTAATGTGATGTCGTAAATAAACACATTTTTTTGCGCTTACATTGCAAACGCTGGCTGAACCCCACGAGATATATCAAAATAATGTACAGTATTGTAAACCTTAAAATGTCTACAAAAAAGTCCGCGATGGTATTAGAAATGTCTAACGCACAGCGAAGCGGGCACGGGTCAGCTAGTACTAGATAAAAGACAAAATAATTAAGAGTAATCCTATAGGGAAAATGTACCTCTCTTCTCTCTAACTGGAAGACTGGAAAAGAATTGTTACAGTTTAAATTCCAGCTTTATTATGAAATGAGGTCATATCAAGGTCACTTTGGGGTCAGGGTCACCAGATATTATACAAGGTTAATATTATCCTTTACAGTAACATTAAATGTTTTGTTTGTTTGTAGTCAACTATGATGAAATATGTTGACTCTTCTTTTGACACCCTAAATTATACGCTTAAAGGGGTAGTCAGGGGCTTGTCCAAACATTACATTTGGCACATGCCCACATTTTGTAGTAGTTACATTACAAGTAGTATTCCATACAGTAGGCTTGTCTAAATTCGAAAGCAATTGCATCGAAAAGTGAAGAACGATTTTTAGGGTTCCGTACCCAAAGGGTAAAAACGGGACCCTATTACTAAGACTTCGCTGTCCGTCTATCTGTCTGTCTGTCTGTCTCTCAGTCTGTCACAGGGCTGTATCTCATGAACCGTGATAGCAATTTTCACAGATGATGTATTTCTGTTGCCGCTATACAAATACTAAAATCAGCATAAAATAAATATTTAAGTGGGGCTCCCGCACAACAAACGTGATTTTGTCGCCGTTTTGTATACATAATAGTACGGAACCCTTCGTGCGCGAGTTCGACTTACACTTTTACAAGCCTACTTAATTTCTATGTATGTAGAAACATTTTTTTATCAGGAACTAGCCAAGATAACGGGTTCACGTGCATACGAGCGCTTCACGGGCCCTCAGATCCGCAAGATGCTTCGCGTAAAACCTCGGGTCTACCAAGCTGCTTCGAGGATATCACTTGTGTCTTCCTTTGCTTGTTCCTTGTTCCTGGGGAGAATAGCTCCAATCGACTTATCGGACGGCTCCGGAATGAATCTGTTGGATATTAAGACAATGACGTGGGATGAGAAGATTATGAAGGTAAATAAATATTGGTGGACATTTCACAGCGCCGTCTAGCCCCGAACTAAGCAAAGCTTGTGATAATACTAGATAACTGATAAATACATTATAACACTCAGACAGACCAAACAGATTTGTTCTGTGAAATTTTGATTATACAAAAGAAAAAAGCAAAAATCCGTTTTGGCCGAGTGGGACGTACCTCGACTTTCAATCTGAAGGTTGTGGGTTCGAATCCCGGCGTGCATCAATGGATTTTTCTGTTCGAAATATTTATATGCGCATCAAAAACACGTGCTCAAAACGGTGAAGGAAACCAGTTAGTATTCTTATAAGCGGCGATGGACTTGCAACCTGTCACGTATAGAATGCTAACTACTGCAAAATGTGGGCAGGTGCAGGCAATCCCGATATTTATTTTAAGTTTTGAAAAATATTTTGAAGAAAAATGGGTAAAAATAAAAGTTGCGATCCAACACTACGAAAAATTATCATGAAGTTTGTTGTCGAGCATGGTTGGCCATACCGAAGGATAGCAGAACATTTAAATTGTTCAAAAACTATGGTATACAATGCAGTGCAACATGTCAGACGCAATAACACAGATTTAAATGTGCCCAGAACAAAAAGATCGAGAAAAACAACTCCGCAAGAAGATAGAATGATAACCAGGTTAGCTAAGAAAGATCCGTTTCTAGGCTCTATTTTAATTAAACACGAAGCGCCATGTTTCACCTGCTTTTTTGTAAATCTTGGATTCATTTCCGCTTTTACTGGACGCCGTACGTATTACAGACAGACAGACTAAATAGTCAGCTTTCCACTTGAAAATAGCGAAAAGTCCCATACATATTTGCCTTCCCATTTTTAGGGGGTTGGGGGAAGACTTCTAAAAAAGTCTTGATGCAAAGTCCCGTACAAACTATCACCCTCTCTTTTAGGGGTTTCTCTTATAGGGATTTCCAAAAAAGAAATGATAAACGTATTTTTCACAAATATACTTGTATAGTTGTATATCTCAAATTTTCTTGTGATTTATTTCCAGGCTTGCGGTGATGAACATCTCTCTGAGAAACTTGGCGCTCCAGTCCCCACGGCTTCAGACCTTGGTCCAATATCATCGTATTTCGTACAAAGATACGGTTTTAAACCGGAATGTAGGGTAGTTGCTTTTACGGGCGACAACTGTTCGGCGTTAGCTGGTAAGTAAAATGAATCTTTCAACATAATTAGGGTTCCGTACCCAAATGGTTAAAACGGGATTCTATTACTAAGACTTCGCTGTCCGTCTGTCTGTCCTTGCCGCAAACCGGCCAAGTGCGAGTCGGACTCGCGCACGAAGGGTTCCGCACCATTATCTATAAAAACGCCAAAAAAACACGTTTGTTGTATGGGAGTCCCACTTAAATATTTATTTTATCCTGTATTTGTTGTTATAGCGGCAACAGAAATACATCATCTGTGATAATTTCAACTGTCTAGCTATCACGGTTCATGAGATACAGCCCTGTGGCAGACAGACGGACAGCGAAGTCTTAGTAATAGGGTCCCGTTTTTACCCTTTCGGGTACGGAACCCTAAAAGCTACTGAATCAATTTAAAAAAATGTTTTACTTACTAAAAGCTACACCAGCGTGTAACATATCCCATACTTTATTTAAAAAAATATTCATATTATATTCATATTCATATTTATTGCTCCAGTTGGTTACAATGGTCTTAAGGTATCACAGAGTTTCTCAACGTGGACCCCGCTAGGGCACTACAATAATCTATTAATACATATAGAGTCCCTTACGAAAATTGCAGTAATGTAACATAAGCTACTATACTGGCCTATAATATTCGTTAAGGGGCTGTATGTCGACGATTGCTCTTTTTCGAAACGAAAAAATAAATACTTCTGAACAAGCCATATCTCCTATTTTATAATGTATAGTATATGTGAATAAAGATGTACCCATCTTTAATCAATTCGATAAATAATCCTACCGACCGCTGCAATGACGACAAACACACGTCGGCGCGTGGTCCGCCTTAGCTTTTCGAATAAATTAATCATATAAATTATGTATCTATTCTAATAGAAATCTAGATCTACATATTACCTATCTTTAACAATAAATCACAAGTTGATTTTAATAGTAGGTATCAAAATATTTCGATCATAAATTCGTTCGTTTTATACGTTTTACGTATCATTTTGAAATAATATCTTTATCGTGAAATGTTTCTGCTATTATGTTTTCAGCTTAATAGAAATCTAGGTAAGAACCTGAAGTAATATACTTATAAAAATAGGAGATGTGGCTTGTTCAGAAGTATTTCTTTTTTCGTTTCGAACAAAAACAATCGTCGACAGGGAGCGCCTTAACACCCGTGCGTAGCCGGGGCGGGCAACTGATTTATAATAAGGATAGTGAGATTTAATAATTCGAGAATTTGTGTTCAATATCGCAAATACATGGTATGTGTTTATCAAAGTACCTACCGAAATTCGGAGCCAGCGTAATCTCATTATAGCGATAGTGGAACAGTATCGTCAACATTGGGTTTTATATTTAACTAGCTGACCCGTGCCCGCTTCGCTGGGGGACAGATAGTTTCTTATCTGGTATTCCAATCTTCAAAATAAATTATAGCCTATATTTTGCCGAGAACTAATAGCTACAAAACAAGCTCCAGCTCCAGTAGTTTTTGCGTGAAAGCCGGACAACAGACAGACAGACAGACAACAATTTCAAAATGTTTGTTTTTGGCTTGTGTTCTTGTATAAAGGCCACTAGGATTTTTTTTTAGTTTTTATTCAATATACAGAATTCTGAATTGTTCAAAATGAATTCTGAATTGTTGAAAAACTGAAAGTGCATTTTTCTGTGCGATTATTGAAATTTGAGTGGACAAAGTCTGTCGGAACAACTAGTTAGTATTATATTAATTAGCAATAAATAATGAAACAACATCACAGTAAACGCTGAATAACGTGTTTCGATAAGCGTTATCAAATTATATGCTTATCGCATGTTTTCTTTAACAGTATCTTGCTTATCATTAAATTGAGTTATAATGTCGTATCACTCAAGATTAATCTCGAATAAACATAGGTACTTGATAGATAAACATATTTGCTAACGCAATGTTTTAATTCATTGGTAATGTTCTAACAATGATTAAGGACTTATTTTTGTGTATACAATGACCTTGTATATAATACAATATAATTAACATACATCACTACATAGTATAAAGCAAAGTCGCTTTCCGCTTCCCGCGTCTATATGTATGTATGCATGTTTGCTTATATCTTTAAAACTACACAACGGATTTTGATGCGGTTTTTTTTAATAGATGAGTGATTCAGGAGGAAGGTTTATATGTATAATAACATGCTACCCGTGCGAAGCCGGGGCGGGTCGCTAGTTTTACATACGTATATTTTATGTACCTATGCGTTATATCTATGCTAATATTGTAACGAGAAAACATTTGTATGTTTGTACGAATAAACTCAAAAACTTCTGAACCGATTCCATAAATTATTTCACCATTAGAATGCCACATTAACATAGGCTATATTTAGTAGTAGAAAACATTAGGGATCCGTACTAAAACTTCAATAATGTAATGTAACCCAAGGTGTTAAAAATTAGCCATAAAATCATTAGTATAATAATTTTACACCAGTCCGTGCTACGCCGGGCGGACTGCTACGGTGCTATTAATAAAAATTTACTTATCCAAAGATCATCTGAGGTTACACCAAGACTTGTTAATACCAGCTTAATGTAAGCAACTCCATTTCTAATCCTTGTTTATTAATATTGAATTCGACTAGTCCAAACGTAAGCGTTGGATTAAATTTAATCCTGCGCTAGTCTACGTTTATTAATGAGACGGCTAGTGTTTTATTAGAAAGTACCTTTAAAAAAGTATATTCTATCAGTTATTTAGATGTGTTGGTTGACTGGTTGTGCGTTTGAATCCCGTCAATTGATTTTTCTTTTCGGAAAATGTAATATGGGCTTGAAAATGTCTTGAGGAAACCAGTTAGTATTTTTATAAGCGGCGACAGGCTCCTAACCTGTCACGTATGGGATGGTAACTTACGCAATCTTCTCTGACAACCTCCATTTTCAAAGGATCTGGGCACTGACCTCTATTATGTATAATAGAGGTCAGTGGATCTGGGAGATCTAAGAGGACGTCTATATCTATAGCACAAACTTGTGGTAATTCCCAGTCGTGATCCTATTTCATTTTATAGATAAGTTTAAAAAAACTAGGCATGTACGAGTCGGACTTGCGCACCGAGAGTTCCGTTCACACTTCTTATATATTTTCCTATAACAAACTATTTTCTATATTTTTTTTTTTCAAAATATGAAAAACACACTGGAACGTTGGCTATAAAAAATATCATATAATGAAAAGTATTTTGAACTACTCTGAACACACAACAAAAGGTCGATGTTTATAAATCAGCGTTGGGCCTAACCTGTACAATTTAATTCCTTAGGCCTCCGCCTCCGAGCCGGCTGGATGGGCCTCAGTCTGGGCACCAGCGACACTCTGCTGTTAGGCCTCCCTTTGCCCCCTTGCCCCCCAGCCCCTGCAGGCCACGTGCTAGTTGGCCCCACGCCTGACGCGGCGTACATGGCCCTACTGTGCTTTGCTAATGGATCGTTGACGAGGCAGAACCATAGGTAATTAATTATATTGATTTGCAGCTCGGTTTGTAGCTCAGCATTCTGCGCTTCTTAGTTGTGGGTTCGTGTCCCACCCAGGATAAATATTTGTGGGATAAGACAAAAATGTTTTTTCCGTCAGGCTTATTTAGTAAAAATTGATTTTTATTGCCACTTTCATTATTCACTCTATTCAATGATTCTATAATAGGTTGGTAATTATAAAAAAAAGTTTTCTTTAGATAGTTGGTTTCCATAGTACAAGCTTTGTTAGTTTGTAGCTAGATGGTGCAGTCTGAATTGACCAGCAATTTTTTATTTTTATTTAAATTGGAAATTATATTACGTAAAGTTTGGTTTTTATGGTATTTTATTATATACTTACAGGGACAGGCTGGCAGGTCCGAACTGGGAGGCGTTCAATGAACTTTTAAGATCGACTGTTAGAGGCAACATGGGTTATATGGGTAAGTTATACTTTACGCAACTTGTTGATCAGTTTAATTATAGTAAAATTACCATAAACTTAAATCTATGACGAAAATTGTGTGTGTTGTAGGTATGTATACTCATTAGACATCTCTTAAATCTTCTTGAAACGTTTATTCAATGTAATCACTAGGATTAATTTAGATTTGTGATAAAATTTAGTTTGGTTTTGTTTTATTTATACAGTAATAACATACACAATACTATTTATTTAATGTAATGTAATATTGTTTTTTAACCGACGAAAAACGGAGGAAGTTCTTAAGTCGACGCGTATATTTTTAGGGTTCCGTACCCAAAGGGTAAAAGTGGGACCATATTACTAAGACTTCGATGTCCGTCTGTCCGTCTGTCTGTCACAGAGCTGTATCTTTAGACAGTTAAATTTTCACAGATGATGTCTATGATCTGTTGCCGCTATAACAACAAATATAAAAATAGAAATAAATAAATATTTAAGTGGGGCTCCCATACAACAAACGTGTTTTTTTATTGTGTAGAGTATAGTCCCAAGTTGGTCCCACTGGTTTCCTCACGATGTTTTCCTTCACGTAAGCACGTGTTTATGATGCGCATATAAATTTTCGAACAGAAAAATCCATTGATGCACGCCGGGATACGAACCCACGACCTTCAGATTGATAGTCGAGGTACATCCCACTCGGCCAACACGGCCTTACGGACAATAATAATTAAACTAAATCTTTGAACAGGTGTATATTATGACATGGCGGAAATAATCCCTCGCGCGGCGCCAGGAAAGTGGCTGGAAGATGCCAGAAGCCGTGCAGCATCAGCAGCGATTGCTCCTCAGCATGAGGCGAGGGCTTTGTTGGAGGGACAAGCGCTGGCCAGGAGGGTACATGCTGAGGAGATGGGATTCACACTGGGTAAACAATCATTCAATATATTGTGTTAAGGGCCGATTTTTCAATCATCAGATAAGTGTTAACTGTTGAATAAATTTGACATATCGTATGGAAAATTGCAATTTTATTCCACAGTTAACACTTATCTGATGATTGAAAAATCGGCCCTAAAGTGTTTATTTTTTGCATTTGTGAAACGACATTTGACATTTTTGAGTTGTTCTTTTCTATTAGGTGTAAATACGTCCTGACATAATAAGTCAGACAGAGGGTTCTGTACAAACTTGTTATAGGTTTTAATGTATAACAATTAAAAGTGGGCTTACGTAATAAGGCTGCGGTAACCCCTGTGTCGTGGGTATAAGAAATTACAAGTTTATTATATATAAATATATTTTTACGTTATAAGAAATTACAAGTTTATTATATATAAATATATTTTTACGTGAGTAATTTCCCGTTTTGTCATAATGTGTCACTCACGTTCATAATTAAAAAAAAATATTAATAATTAAATATTTGGATTTATTTTTGTTTTAGTAGTTCTTATATACCCGCAGCCTAATTACGTAAGCCCACTGGTAATTGCAATCAGCTTCGATGGTTAAATTCTCATAGTATAACTTTCAAAAGACTATGGAATATTTAAAGCCGATTACGATTAACAGTGAGCTTACGTAATAGGGCTGCGGGTCGAAGTTTCTGAAAATCTGATTTGAAATGTTTAATTCCGGTTTTCTGTACCAAAAAATTAAAAAAAAAAAATCGTATTAAAAGTTAAAAAAAACATCCTTTTTACTATTAAAAACCAGTGTAATTTAATTTAATAATAAATTCACTAATGCCAATATCAACGGTCTAAAATGACTCTTCTCAAAAATTTTCAATTCTTTCGAAGCCCATAACTCAGCGAATAGGCTTCACACGAAAAAAATATTGTGTGAACATAATGTATGTCTGCTATAAGTGTAATTGACCAGAATATAAACAAAATCCACGACCTCACTTTTTTTTGCTTGTCCGCTTCACGTGGAATGCCCCTATAGGAAGGTAATTTTTTTTTCAAAATTTTAGTTCCAGTAATTTCGGAGATAAGGGTGGGAGGGAGAAATGGAAGTACCGACGGACAAACACACGAGTGTTCCTATAAGAGTTTCGTTTTTAGGGATCCGTAGTCTACAAGTAACCCATTGTAACTATTTTACAGATGAATCGTCGCGAATTATTGCGACAGGGGGCGCAGCAGTCAACAAGGAACTGCTGCAAATATTCTCGGACGTCTTCAACACGCCCGTTTGTGTATTGGTAAGCCACATTCTAACTGATGCAAAATTACAGCATTTCCAATGCTATTTTGTTACTGAAATAAGATTACGACTGTAATCCTCAAGTACGGTAGACAGACATCCTCTCAGATCTTTGAATATGTCTTATGGTAAAGTCTGAGGCATGTCCAAATATTACAAAGTCAAAGTCAAAAGAACGTTTACATATTAAAATCACTAGTTTCATTTAGAAAAATAAAAAGTAAATAAAATAAATAGGATCACGACTGTAATCCCAAGTACGGTAGACATCCTCTCAGATCTCCAGACGCTTAGATCCTTTAAGGATGTCTAGTGGGGGTAGTCACAAGCACGTCCAAACTTGATATTTGGCACATGCCCACATTTTGCAGTAGTTAGCATTCTATACAACACAGGGTGCAAGCCCACCGCTGCTTATAAAAATACTAACTGGTATCCTTACATTTTTGTATATTGAATTTGTTTGTTATGTCAGTGTATTTTTAGTAAATGGATATAATTTGTTACAGGAGCAACATGGTAATGCTGCGCTACTAGGCGCTGCTATTCGCGCGGCCGAAGTATGGAGTTCAGAAACTGGAACCAAACTTCCAGGTATACTATTCGACATATCACTGTCGACAGACGACTACGTCTGTCAAATTATAATTTTCCTAATTTTTTTTTCTTAGGAACCTTCTGATATTAACGATGCAACAAAAAAAGAATTAACAAAATCGATCCAGCCTTCACACGTGCGTGATGCCGTGACCAAGAGAAATAGGGATATTTTTTTTATAATAATAGATTATAAATACAAAAGTTTGTGGTTTCACTGCTAAACTGATTGGGATAAACATTTGCATACTTACATATAGTTTGCAATAGTTTAGAATAGAAGCTACTTTTTTTTAAAGGAACCAAGCGAGTAAAACCGGGAGCAGAACGTAGTCGTTACATGAAAAGGCATTTAACAATATATTTTTATTGAACGCGGACCCATCCCCTTTGTTCAATAGTCAGCTAATTTAGAAAAAACCGGCCAAGTGCTAGTCAAACTCGCGCACGATGGGTTCCGTAATATTTTCCATCAAAAACGGCAAAAAAACACGTTTGTTGTATGCCTCCCTTAAATATTTATTTTATCCTGTTTTTAGTATTTGTTGTTATAGCGACAACAGAAATACATCATCTGTGAAAATTTCAACTGTCTAGCTATCACGGTTCATGAGATACAGCCCTGTGACAGACAGACGGACAGCGAAGTCTTAGTAATAAGGTCCCGTTTTTACCCTTTGGGTACTGAACCCTAAAAAAACATCAATATTTCATTTCATTTTCAAAGTTAAAAAAAGTTGAACATGTGGGTAATTCGAATGCCTCTGCTAGACCTCTGGAGGACTCAAGATTTAAAGATGGTAGTATGTAAAGTAATTGTTTTTTTTTCAGGATCGGAGCCAAAAGTATCTCCAGTGGCGAAACCATACCCCGACCACGAGGAAATATACAAGCCCATGCTCGAGCGCTACAAGCAGATCGTTGAAAACATTCCCAAACTACAATAATGCTTCCATTCCTAACAAATCAGTCAATGCATATCGCGAAAAGTGATATTAATGTAAGCCATTCCAAAATTAACCTCTACTGACAACACTAATTAATATACTGCCTATAAGATTCTCCGTTCTCGAGGGTATCAGAAACTATGAGTACCTTGGTACCATAACACCTCCAGACACACATTTACAGTGGCCGTATCGACATATCGTCCTAATGTCAAAACTGACATTTATTGTATTGTATAAGTGTCAGATTTGACATTTGAACGATACGATGTCGATATGATAGTGATTCGTGCTAGCCCACTAGCTATTGATCATGCAACAACACTTATCAAATGTGACCTCTCTTTCGCGTATATACTAACATAGTTTTGACATTATTGATAAGTCAATCAATTCTCAACCTTATTTACATTGAGATGCTGCCAAGCGTTTAAAAAACTTGAAGTCTAACAAGTTTTAGTTAGTGGTGTAAGTGGATCTAACTTTGTGATTTCGTAAACTTTGCTAGCTGAAGGCTTTTTACACGCACTGTTGTGCTTATTGTTGCATTTATCATTCCATTGACGAGTTTAGTCAAAGTTGTTATGTTTTTTATTTTTATCTGACAGAATCTGATTTATGTATGTGATCATAGAAAATATTATTTTTATAATACAAATATTTTTATATCAATACAGTGGACCTCCGGTAATCCGACAAACATGCAGGGCAGTGTCGGACTATCGAATTTGTCGGATTATAGAGCACTGCCTAAGACCGGATACCTAGTCCGGATTTTTTTACAAAAGAGTACCTTGTAATCCGACAAATTACATACTTATCCAATGATAAGATTCTATGTATATGTTATAATTAAACAAAGTCATGTCGGATTACAGGGGGCGCCGGATTAGACAGGAGCCGGATTATCGGGGGTCCACTGTATATAATAATTATGTAATGGTGCTCTGCTCGTAAATTTATTAAGAATTGGTGCAATATTATTTAATTTAACATTCCTGATCTTGAGCGTTATTTTTATTCATAAGGCTAAGTTCAGATGAGCGCGCGGCGACGCGCGCTGCCGCGCGGGACTGCTGTTCAGATGGCGGCGGCTTACACGCGGCAGTCTAGCGTGAACATTCAGTGACAATGGACGTGGAGGAGGCAATTTGCTTGTGGATTTTATACCGCAGAATGCGACGTCGCCGTCGGAAGCAAAGACGATACTGGGTGCACCCTATTTTGAGTCAAAGACTTTCTTTAAGTCTGTTTGTGACTTTATATCCCACACTAAGACTACACGAAGATCGATTTTTCAACTACTTTAGGATGTCGATTGCATCCTTTGACTTTTTGTATGACTGCATTGAAAAGGATTTGCAACCTGCCGATGGTGCTGTAAGATATTGCATATCACCAAAAGAAAAACTGATAGTAACATTAAGGTAAGTAACTTTTTATTTTAAAATCAACAATATGCAGACTACATTACGTCATCGTGTCTTTACAATTTAAGTACATACAACATAGTATCACGATCACACTACACACTATCGTAATGTATAATCATATACCATTCACAGATAAGACCACTTATGTAATGTTATTCCTAATTTTTGTCTAAAAATAATTATTATTTATTTATCAGTCATAGAATCACATATTACTATCACATAGAATTAAAAAAAAAATATTATTATCACATAGAATTACAATTTTGGTAATGAAACAACCTTAAAATGTAACATAGGAACTTTAAAATCTAAATTATAAAATAATCTAAACAATCAACTAATACGAATCAGCTATCACATATTTAGATTATTCGCCTGTTTCATTGAACAAGTCCAATTCTTGAGAGTCTTCATACGAGTATGAATCAGGTGATGTCACTTGTGATACATTTGAGGCAGGTGAAGTGTAGGAAGCAGTGGTATAGCCATATTGTGTTGAAGATCCTGGGGCAGAGTACCTCAAACTGTCAGTATACTGAGAACCGGTAGTCAATGGATAGCTACTTAGCTGTCGTTCCGGTTTACTATTATATTGATGTAAGGCCGATGGAGCCCGTGAAGTAGGCTTTCCTTCATGAGTTTGACCAGACTGGTATCGTTCTAATAAATTATACATTTCAATTTTCAACTTTAATCGCCTATGATTAGGAACCTTTTTTATTTCGTTAACTAATGAAAGACAAAATAGTTTATCTTCATCATCTTCTTCTTTCTTTTCTGTCTGGTTCTTCTTATTTAAACTTTTTTCTAAAATGTTTGCAAAATGCTCGTCGGCTGGATGAAGTTTGTATTTCTTTCGTGGCACATTTTCTGTCGGGGAAACACTGTTGTTGATGCTATTTAAATCATCGTTTGCTGGTGTTTCTTCGGTGTCTAAGCTATTGTCTGTTATGTTTTTATTGATAACCGGTTTGAGAAATGATAATCTTTGAAAATAGGAAAATGTAGAAGTCTTATTTGACGCTGCCGAACCGGATTTCAATTTTCTTTTTTTAATTTCTTTAACATAAGTATCTCGTAAATTTTTCCACTTTTTCTGTAAAATTGACCCTGTAAAAGAAATAATACATTTTTATATTTTTTATTACAGATACCTAGCCACTGGTTGTTCCCTAGCAGAGTTACAATATAATTATAAAATAGGGAAATCAACGTTGTCGGCTGTAATTCAGCATGTATGCCAAGTTTTATGGAGAAATTTAAAAGCGATCGTCATGAATCCACCAAACAAAGAGAAGTGGATACAAATAGCTGAAGTATTTAAAACCAAAGCTTTTTTTCCAAATTGTATCGGTGCTTTAGATGGCAAACATATTCGTTTAGTTCAGCCACCAAATTCAGGATCAATGTATTACAATTATAAACACTTCTTTTCGTTGGTTTTAATGGCTCTGTGTGATGCAAACTATTGTTTTATATGGATCGACGTTGGAGCTTATGGCAAAGACAGTGACTCGGGTGTATTTAAAGAAACATCGTTATTCAAAAAACTGACAGAAAACTCTTTGGATATCCCTGAACCAATATCTATTACAAATAATGAGAATGATTTCCATAAATTACCATATGTAATTGTGGCTGACGAAGCTTTCGCCATGACAAAAAATCTGATGAGACCACATGGAGGTAAATTTTTGTCAAAAGAAAAAAGAATTTTTAATTATCGCCTTACTCTAGCACGAAGATACGTTGAATGTACATTTGGCATAATGTGTGCCAAATGGCGAATTTTACACCGGCCTATAGACGTCAAGATAGACTTTGCAAATGATATAGTAAAAGCCATTTGCGTTTTACACAACTTTGTTAGAACAAGAGATGGTGTAAATAAAGAAGACATGAACCCAGCGCCATTGCTTAATATGAGCCGATCCAACAGTGGGCGAGCAATCCATGACGCAGATAAAGTTCGAACTACATTAACAAATTACTTCGTAAGTGAGGGTGCATTAGATTGGCAAGAAAATATGATTTAATGAATAAAATAATAAAAAAATAAAACGAATGTATAACTTACCCACGTTTTTCTTTTTTTCTTCTGAATCATCATGGACACAGAAAATTAATACTAATTCTTCCCAAGACCTTCTTTTTATTATTCTATCAGAATACTGCTTCGAGTTAATATTCCAAATCGCTTCTTTTTTTTCAATTTCGTCAATTAGTAAATCTATACATATTTCGTCTTCCATTTTTATGGCTCTGTGCGTCCGACCGCCTCAAACCGCGCGGGTCAACTGAACACGTCGATACAGGATTGTAGGTCTTAAACCGCGCGTCGCCGCGCGGTCACACGCGGTTCAAGATCTTGCGCGCGGTGCATGGCGGTGCGCGCGGGCACGCGCGGCGACGCGCGGTCATGTACACGACAACATTGATTTGTAATATATCTTAAACCGGGCGCTGAGTCAACCGCGCGTCGCCGCGCGTTCATCTGAACTTAGCCTAAGCATAATTTATATCTGAGCTTGTTATTTTTTTTACTTTCTGTTATAATAAAACTTATTTGCTAAAAACTTTTACCTTTTTTATACCATTGAACAAGATAGACCTACGATGCACCGCTTTGCGTCCGTTAACTTGACGCATATCGTATCGTCCAAATGTCAAAACTGACACTTAAAAAACAAAACAATGTCAGTTTTGATGATACGATGACGATACAATAGTGATTCGTGCTATCCTCCCAGGTATTAAGCCTGTAATTCTACCGGCAATATACTCTTTTAAACCGTAACACAGCAATGCTGCTAACAAAGGAAAATTGAAAAGATTAAAGAATGTTTGGTTTTATTATGTTTTATTTCAATAAATCTTATTATACATTAGATATTTCATTGATGAAAACTACGTGATTTGAGGGTTTTTCCACTAGTTCCGACGATAAAATACAATGACTTTTCCTATATATTATATGAACAGTTTTCTCAAGAATATAAGAACGCTGACTATCGCGACTGCAAAACGTGTCGGGTCAAACACAATTACAAAGATAAAGTGTATGATAAAGAAAACTGCTTATTCCATCTACTTTTTTCTTCCACCGCGTTCCTTCACTTGCAGATGTATGACTGCGCCGGGAGGCACGTTGTAGTACGCCAGAGTGTTGGTGTCTTTGAAGAAAAGACCCTGCAAAAGATAAACAATATATAACAAATTATAGCCGACTGCAAAAAAATAATAAACTAAAAAACATTTAAAGGGTGGGTGGGATTCGTCACATTTAAAAATATATAGCCAATGTCACTACCATAATTAAGACGAATCCAACGACACTACATATGTTGTAATCCGTCAAGTTGTTTGGGCTGTAGAGTGTACCAAAGAAATGCACATACATACGTACATAATATATGATGTATGTATTGAAAAACTAGTTGAAAAGTGATAATTAATTTAAATCGGTGACGATAATTGTATATGACATATTGTGAGTATGCGCCATAAGTTGGTCAGACCTCGCTTTACAAATGAACAACTGTTTATGATGATCAGTGAACTTACGAATTAAAACTGTTTTTGTATATTGTACTCACATCGTAATGCAGTTTCTGCTTGGCAATGGGCATGTTGGTGGTACGTTGCAGTATACTCTTCAACTCTGCCACTGAGGTTGACAGAGGCAGGCTGAGAGGCACTCCGCGACCATCCAGACGCCACTCGGAGCGTTCCGGTGCTGATGGGATCGCCACCTGGAATAAAAGTTATTAAATATGAATTAACTATTGAAAAAAATATGATTATTTTTGTGGAAATGGAATATTGTGTGTAAATAATCTAAAGAGCACAAAAAGTGTTCGCTATACTCTTAACCGCTCATTTTGGGTATAGATGAAAATAGAAGTCACAGACCTGCAAAGGTGTGACTCCAGGATGTCTCGCCAACCAAGACATCTCCGGATCCAGGGCATCTTCGGTCCTCAGCCTCTTGGCTGCCGGTCCATCATCATCCATATCAGCCCCAGGGGGCGCCACGGGGGGTGCTGACGGCACCCCATACCCGAATCCAGGGGGTACAGCTGGGATAAGAGGGGGTCGGGGGGCCATAGGGGGTAGGACCATGAGGGATGGGAGCTGTTGGAGCAGAACTGGTTGTTGGGAAGATCCCATTCGGGGGACAGGGGGTGGGGGTGGACGTGGGGGGAGGCCGCGGGGTTGGGGTGGCGCTTGAACTGGCTTCGGACCGATCTTTTCTTTCTCCTCGTCTGGTAGGAGACCTTTGACCTGTGGATGTGAGATAAGTTTTTAGTTGAGACCAAGGCTTATGAGTTTTTTGGACATTTCACACAGCCATTAAGCCCCAATCTGAGCTAAGCTTGTACTTTGGGAAAATTCTTTTATACTTTTTTATAAATTATAAATTTTAACACCCAGACACAGAAACATCTATGTTCATCACACAAATGTTTGTTCTGGAAACTGAATCCACAACCAACAATGCAAAAGGCAGAGTTACTAACAACTGAGCTGTGTGGCCAGTTTATATGTAATTTTTTTAATTGGTTTGTTATTGTATTTTCTTATTCTTCGTTTTACCTTGTGGATCTGCTGGATCTGATCCTCGAGAGTGATGTGGGCTCGAGCGGCACGCGTGGCAGCTTCCACGCTGGAAGTGTGTCCATCCCAGGTGACACGTTCGTCGCGTCTCCTCTCTTCTTCGCCGATCTTCTTTCCGATGGCGGTTTCTTCGTCGCCCACACCGAAGATATCGGTACGACGCTCCGCAAGCTGAAGGAAGTGTTTGGTTAGTAGAATTCAAATAGTCACTGGTTAATGATATAATGATAATAATTAATAAAGGGTGTCCCAACAAGAACGCAATTTTTAAATCTGGCAACATTCGAAGTGTCATTGTTTGACATTTGAACAATTGTTATTGTTTGCTAGTAGAAGGTACGAGGATAGTAAAAATGGAGCGCTACACGAATGAACAACGCATTCTCATTGTGAAATTGTCAAAATAAAAAAAATTGTTGTGAAATTGTCAAAAAAAACAGTCAATGGTGTTCGGTATCGTGAAATGATAACCAGTTTTTTCTTGCCTAGAATTGAAGAAATGAATGTGGAGGGCATGTGGTTCCAACAAGACGGCGCTACATGTCATACAGCCAGAGAAACAATTCAATTGCTGCATCAGTCATTTCCCGGTCGTGTTATTTCGCGTTTTGGAGATCAGAATTGGCCGCCTAGATCGTGCGATTTAACACCATTAGATTTTTTTCTTTGGGGTTTTTTGAAGTCGATGGTTTACGCGAATAAGCCGACGACGACTCAAGCCTTAAAAGAGGAAATTGGACGCTGCATTAATGAAATACCGCAGCATTTATGCAAAACGGTCATTGAAAATTTCATTAAAAGATCGCGTGCATGCCAGCAAAGCCGCGGCGGCCATCTGCACGATATATTGTTCCATACATAACCTCATTCTGTCTACTTTACGATATAATAAAGTTTCACGACTTTTTTTTAAATATCTGTGTTTTATTTAAAATTTAAAAATTGCGCTCTTGTTGGGACACCCTTTAGATAAGTTAACACGGAAATTCATTATTTGTATATGCAGGGTTTGTCTACACTAATATTTTAAAGAGATAAATTTTGTACATTTGTTTCTAACTAAAATGACTACTGAACCAAGTTTAAAAAATATTTCAAAAGCTACGTTATTAGAGAGTAACATGGTATATTTTATTTAAAAAAATTACGAGATCCTCACGTAAATCGCAATAATGTAACCTAAGACCTTTTCACACCATAAACCACAAATGTAAAAAAATAAAAAGACTGTGGCGTGTTACGTGTTATTCCCTAGCCTGAAAGGTTTGCTGGTAGAAAACTCTTTTCGGGTTAAGCTCGCCTTTGTACATTTTCTTTGTAATGTCATACTTGTTAATGTTTTCCGTGTACAATCTATACTAATATTATAAAGAGAAAAGTTTTGATTTTTTGTTTTTTTGTATGTTTGTAATGGATAAACTCAAAAACTACTGGACCGATTTCAAAATTTCTTTCACCATTACCAAGCTACATTATCCCCGAGTAACATAGGCTATTTTTTATTTTGAAAAAGTAATAAATTCTTTCATTCTAAGAATGACGATAGTTTGAAGCAAGGTGTAAAAAATTGCTAAAAATTTTGCTTTCTTCGTGTGCGCTACAAAAACTATTGAACGGGAATTGTAACGGGAACGGGAACGGGAACGGAAGATAACATTTGTTAATTCTAAAGCGATACGAAGTTCGCGGGGTCAGCTTGTAGAGTATAAATGTAAAGAAAGAACCTATACCTGTTTGAGCGACGCCTCGATAGCAGCTCCAGGCGCGAGTGCTTCTTCGCGGTCTGTCCGGTCTGCAGCTGCACGATCGCGTTGTTCTAGCCAACGGGGGTCTAGCAGACCTATGCGCACGTGATCTGCAACCTGCAACCGAGGAAATGGCACAATCAAAAATAAATAATCATTTTATAATTAGCCAATACAAGTATGTGCATATTTTTGTATGTATATTTTTTTTCTATCTTTCTTATATATTCGCCTCATATTATCTTTTTTAATGACACTAGAATTATTCTGAAACAATAAATAAATAAATATGAATATGCTTAGCTTCTTATGAGCTTACCTTGTTGGCAGGAATCTTCTCCCCAGTGATGGGCGAGACCAGCCATTCTTCGGTCTGTGGAACTGGCGGTGGGCGAGCGCGCTTCGGGTCATACTTCTTAACCACCACACGGTCTGGACGAGGCGGTAATGACGCTTCGGAAGGCATTCTTGAGTCTATAGGGTGATAATACATTAGTTATTTTATCTTTAAGTTTTATTTCTAAATCAAGTGTAGCGTGTGCTGCTTTTTGAATGTGTGCTTTTTTTTATTGTTTACGTACTTGAGTAGTACTTTTAATTATTATTCTTGTTTGAGCCTTCACCTTGTTCGATTGGCATCACACTGGAGCTCTACATATCATTAAGGAAAGGATCATTAAAAATAAATTTGACCGTGTTTGTTGGCTGATTCTTCAAGGCTTGGTCGCGTGGAATCGGCGTAGCTTCACCTAGTTCCTAAGACGTTTCAAAGTGATCCTTTTGATTTTATTAAAATAAATGATTTTTGAATTTGAATTTGACATTCATTTTCAATAAGATTAGTATAAATTGTCCTACAAACTAGGTGTTATCACAACTATCCCTTTATTTCTGTGAATAAATGCAAAAGTTAAATGAACAACTACAATGCAATTTTGGATAGATTTGGATTGAAAATATAATTTAAAGAAGTTAGTGCTACATAAGTAGACACTAGGATTTTTTTCGCATATGAACCTCTGCTGTGTGAATATAATCCTTTCATTAAGTACACTAAATCTACATCTTACACAACTACTAAACTATTACTGCTAAATCATTATTTGTATTCTTATTCTTAGTAAATATAATGATTATAAAGAAGATATTACCTGAAGACGGAGTCTCGTCTTCGGACGAAGAGCTCTCTTCCTCCATATCCTGCACTTGGTTGTTGTCTGGTCGTTGCTGCTGCTGAGTGCGGTCCTCCATCTCGTCCAGTTCATCATCAGACTCGGAGCTGGAGTCAGACTCGATCTGCAAAATATTGTATGTGCAATTATTTGGGTTTGAAGTGGACATCCATTTCATAAATTAAGCGTTCAAATCACTTAACAAACGCTTTTGCTTAAACCACTTCAAATTCGTTGGACATTCGAATATTATACAGATTTATTTGCGCCCACAGCTTCGCTCGCGTGGTTATTGGGTAGAAAATATCCTAAACTAAAACATAAACTAAGTATATTCCAAGTTTCATAGAAATCCGTCATTGTGTTTCTGCCTCAACCAGAAGTTTACAAACATCCAAAAAGATTTATAATATTAGCAGGATAATATTAAAATGTCCTAAAGTCAGTCCCTAAAAAAGATTTCAGTAATTGTAAGACTTCCAACAAACCTGCATCTCCATATCATCAATATCCTGGTGACCGAGATCCTCGCCTCTCTCCTGGGCCAGCACTCTGGCTCCGACCTCGAGGGGTGTGGTGGGTGGAGGGAAATCCCCTGGCTCCCCAGACGGGTAGTCCACTGTTTCGACCACCACAAAGTCGTGCCAGTCGATTGAGGCGTAGGCTAGGCGTTCCTGTAAACAGTTTACAGTTGTTTACAACTTGGTACTTTTATCATCTAAATGATTTATACAGGGTATACCTAAACTCAACTATAACTTGGTACCGGGCGATAGGCCAAGTTATACCAGTTCTGGAATAAAAAGAAATAAGGATGAAGGGGTTTGCTCGTAAACCGAAAACGAAATTTCGTAACAATATTTGTATCAAAATTACATTGTTTCGACAATACATTGATGATTGTCAAAGGTAATTACGGTTGTTTCAAACCATAGTCGAAACAAGTAATTTTGATAGAAATTTTGAATATTTTTGATAGAAGACCCAGAACATAACTATAGATTTTGACACGGGTCTTTATCACGTAATTACCTTTAATTTACTTTCCCGATGTTTCGGCTATGTTACAATAGCCATGGTCGCGGGCAGACTCAAAATCTATAGTTGTCTACTAATCAGAATAGTTTGAAAAATAATAGACCCGGAACATTAACGAGTTACATAAAAACTTGCCTTCTCAATACGCGCTTCATCGGCCGCCTTGCGCCTTGCCTGGTGGGAATGCCAAGACGCGCGAGACTTCGCCTGCTCCAAAATCCCACTACGAATCTCAGCTGTTAGCTTCGAAACCAATTCCTTCGGCGGCAGCAAAACTTTCGTATACTGTTCAAGTAGTCGGGTAAAGTACTGGAAAAGGGAATGCTGGGGTCGGAGGAAATCAAACTGATGATTCCGTTCTTCCTTCTTCATTAAATCTGTGAGGAACTGGCGGCCGTTTCTTGCGACAAACTGAGCGGTTAGTTTCACAATGTCTAGTTCTAGAGCAGAGATTGATGGTGGGTCTGCGATGAATTCAAAGTCTGGAGGTGGATCGCGTGGTGGTGGCGGCTCGATGGGAGCGGCAGCCTTCAGGAGTTCTTGCTGACGGGCTGCAGTGGCCGGTGCTAGTCCTGGCCGGAGTAATGGGACTATGGGAGCTGGTGTGATGTCTACCCCTGCACAGATAATAACATATTTACATTTGTTATTTGAATGATTGTTTGCATAAAATATGCTTCAAAACTACTGCACCGATTTGAAAAGTTATTTTACCAATAGAATCCTACATTATCCAACATCTATAGGCTATATTCACTACTAGAAAGAATCACGGATCCCTATTTGAACTTTTATAGTGTACCCAAGGTGTAAAAAAAAATTGCTATAAAAACAGTACACTCGAGCGACGCTGGGGCAGTCTGCAAGTTTACAATAAAAATATATTTTTAGCATGGGTTATGTTGGTGAGCCGATTTCAAGAGTGTTTGAGGTATTTTGTCTTGATTTCTTTTACTCAACTATTTGGATCATAGGACATATTACTGTTTTTGATAAAAAGATGCATTCATGTATTTCGATACCAAAACATTCTTTACTGCTATACTTTTCTATAATTCAACGAAGTTTGCAGAATTGTAACTATTATTAAGATGGAAAATCATCTACGTGAATTTGGGAGAAATCGGTATAAAAATACCGCATTGGCACATACCTTTTCCTTCCCTGATTTCCTTGACTTTATGCTGATAGTAAGCATGGTATGGATCCCCCGAGTTGAGGAAATTAAACTTGGGGTTTCCAAGTTCATTCTGCTGGATACGAGCCTCAAATTCCGGCCCATTACGAGCAACGAAGCTAGCTGTCTTGTCAACAATGTCTGAAGGATTTGGTTAAAGAATTTTAGGCAAGTTTTAAACTGAAAATTAAAAAATATTATATCAGTGCAATGATGGAACTGATAGATTGTGATAAACTTTAGAATAACAAGAATTATCATTAAAAAACCTCTAAAATTGGGTTTTCATGGATATATTGCAATAAACAAAGCATAAAGCAAACATTTTTCTTGATGTTGTTTTGATAGGTTATGTTATGCTTTTACGAATTTCTTCGATCACACATCAATAGTTACCGTGAGTAACATTGTGTTTGATTTGTAAAGGATACTCCTGACTTCAGGTGGTGGATAAATGATGCCAATTACTGGTGGCAGCGGTGCGTGGGGTTCTTCTATCACCTCCATCCCCGGCCCACCAGGTATCATGACGTCGATTGAAGGCATTATGCCCTCTTTTTGCTTAACTTTCTATTATGATTTCAATGTTTTTCAGTAAATAAAATAAATAACTTTTTAGTTTCACACACAAAACAAAAGCAAACAAATAGCTAAAAAATTATATGAACGAATGAATGAGTGACCGTAAGCGAAAGAATCACAGAATCAGATACAAATACAATACAATATAAAAAGAATGAATGATGTTCAAATAAAATAAAAATAAATTAAATCCAAACCAAAATCACCCCTTAAGCGTTTTTTTATCATTTTGGGATGTTTTTCGTATTATAGAGAAGTCTATGTTTAATATTCGGGCATTATATCTACAGCTACAGCAAATTTAATCTTAATCCGTTTTGTCGTTTAAGCCTGATTGAGGCACAAACATACAAACAAACTCACAAACTTTTGCATTTATAATATTACCTATTATGATGCTAATTTATCTAATATTTTATTGGGGCACGAAGCACGAATGATATCAAATCTAGCTGTATTATAAAACATAAGTAAATTTTTATTCATTCAAAAAATACAAAAATCAATAAAAAACAACATTATTATCCTCCTTGTAAACGACGGAAGATAAATTATCATAGTACCAATTGGATGCACCAAAATTATCCATTGACTTGAAGAATAGTGTTGCTGTAATGACTATCAGATAGGTTATTAGCCAAAGAAGCAATGCGAACACCAGCATCCACAGTGTGGTCTGCCGCCACTCTGTTCCATCCTCAGGTCTTGGAGTTTTCAGCAATAGCGGCTCTTTGATGCAGTCATTTTCAACCTGCGAGTAACCATTTTGTGTTTTTTAACAAATAAATAATTGCATAGGTATGTATTTAAAAGTATCAATCATATTCGTTGTTTAAGTTAAAAAAAAAAAAAAATTCAAATTCAAATTCAAAAATCATTTATTTCAATAAAATCACAAGGATCACTTTGAAACGTCTTAGGAACTAGGTGAAGCTACGCCGATTCCACGCGACCAAGCCTAGAAGAATCATCAGGCAACAAACATGGCTTGGGGTCTACCTTTTTTTTAATGATCCTTTTCTTATAGCTATGTAGAGCTACAGTGTGATGCCAATCGAACAAGGTGAAGGCTCAAACAAGATTATTAATCCTAAAAGTACTACTCAAGTACGTAAACAATAATAAAAAAAAATAAAAAAAACTAGAGCCTCAGAACAAAATTCAAAAAGCAGCACACGCTACACTTGATTTAGAAATAAAACTTAAAGATATAATAACTATTTGCTTAAAAATAATTAAAGTAGACAAATGTTACACAAAATAAAATAGTGCAGAATAAGTAAATTAATATTTAGCTGTCGAGTGGCAGAGCGACATCAGGCCACGAGGATTTATCATTTATATAATCATCTACAGTGTAATACGCTTTATTTATAAGATTATTCTTTACGGCAGAGCCACACTTCCGTGTCGTGTCGTGGCGCGACACGCCACTAGCCAATCGCTTTCATACATTTAGTATGGTTAGAGACACATTTGGGTGTCGTGTCGTGTCGCAGCGCTATCTGTCGTGTCGTGGCGCGACAGCTCGCTACCGATTGCGCCAGAGCGGTGGTGGGATTTGAATGAATGAATGAATGAATGAAAATGCTTTTATGACGCGACACGACCACGACACAACAGGCAAATGTGTTTCTATACTGGCGCGTGCCTCGTGGCGCGAACCATAGATTTAGGATGGTTCGCTCTTATATCTATGGCGCGAACACCTAGCAGACATATTTAATTTAATTTGCAGCATAGTGATTGACGACCTTATTGAACTTAAACGTCAACGAAAATTTTTTTTTGCCCTCTAGGAGTTTCATTGCTAAGAGAAATTGAAGGTTTTCATCAAAATTACTATACCCTGCAAAGAGCGCGCCCGTATACTCTGTGGAGCGCGCCACGACACGACACAGTAGTGTGTCTCTGCCATTATGTAGGCTTTAAATCTTCTAACGGGAAGTTTTGTTGCGTTTTCTGGCAGTTTATTATAGAATCGTATACAATTCCCCATAATCGACCCCTTCACTTTTTCTAATCTAATGGCAGAGACACACTTCCGTGTCGTGTCGTGGCGCGACACGCCACTCGCGTGGGGTGGGTGTGCACACTACTGTGTCGTGTCGTGGCGCGCTCCACAGAGTATACGGGCGCGCTCTTTGCAGGGTATAGTAATTTTGATGAAAACCTTCAATTTCTCTTAGCAATGAAACTCCTAGAGGGCAAAAAAAAATTTTCGTTGACGTTTAAGTTCAATAAGGTCGTCAATCACTATGCTGCAAATTAAATTAAATATGTCTGCTAGGTGTTCGCGCCCTAGATATAAGAGCGAATCATCCTAAATCTATGGTTCGCGCCACGAGGCACGCGCCAGTATAGAAACACATTTGCCTGTTGTGTCGTGTCGCGTCATAAAAGCATTTTCATTCATTCATTCATTCATTCAAATCCCACCACCGCTCTGGCGCAATCGGTAGCGAGCTGTCGCGCCACGACAGATAGCGCTGCGACACGACACGACACCCAAATGTGTCTCTAACCATACTAAATGTATGAAAGCGATTGGCTAGTGGCGTGTCGTGGCGCGACACGCCACTCGCGTGGGGTGGGTGTGCACACTACTGTGTCGTGTCGTGGCGCGCTCCACAGAGTATACGGGCGCGCTCTTTGCAGGGTATAGTAATTTTGATGAAAACCTTCAATTTCTCTTAGCAATGAAACTCCTAGAGGGCAAAAAAAAATTTTTGTTGACGTTTAAGTTCAATAAGGTCGTCAATTACTATGCTGCAAATTAAATTAAATATGTCTGCTAGGTGTTCGCGCCATAGATATAAGAGCGAACCATCCTAAATCTATGGTTCGCGCCACGAGGCACGCGCAGTATAGAAACACATTTGCCTGTTGTGTCGTGTCAATGCTTTTATGACGCGACACGACTCGTGTCGCGTCATAAAAGCATTTTCATTCATTCATTCATTCATTCAACCCCCACCACCGCTCTGGCGCAATCGGTAGCGAGCTGTCGCGCCACGACAGATAGCGCCAAAATAGCGCTGCGACACGACACGACACCCAAATGTGTCTCTAACCATACTAAATGTATGAAAGCGATTGGCTAGTGGCGTGTCGCGCCACGACACGACACGGAAGTGTGGCTCTGCCGTAAATCACTACATAGTATAATAAAGCAAAGTCGCTTTCCGCTTCCCGCGTCTGTATGTAATATGTATGTATGTCTGTATGTATGTTTGCTTATATCTTTAAAACTACACAACGGATTTTGATGCGGTTTTTTTTAATAAACAGAGTGATTCAAGAGGAAGGTTTATATGTATAATACATGCATAATATAGTAGAGAAACACTGATAATTTTAGAGGTTTCTAATGTGATGTCGTAAATAAACACATTTTTTTGCGCTTACATTGCAAATGCTGGCTGAACCCCACGAGATATATCAAAATAATGTACTACAGCATTGTACACCTTAAAAACGTCTACAAAAAAGTCAACGATGGTATTAGAAATGTCTTACGCACAGCGAAGCGGGCACGGGTCAGCTAGTTTGGGTATATGCACAATTTGTTCTTATTTCTTGTGTTAATACTATGTAAGTACATCACTAACTTTTGAATTTTTTTTGGGAATTACAATCGTGATCCTATTTAATTGGCTTTATTTTCTTAAAGAAAGCCAATTAAATAGGATCACGATTGTAATTCCCAAGTACGGTACAAAGATGGTACGGTAGACAATTCTCTCATACCCCGTTTACACTCGCGTACGAGTGGCGAGACGAGGCGCGAGACGAGCCACGAGCCCTGAGTGTGAACAGACGCTAGCGGCTCGCCTCGCGCCTCGTCTCGCCACTCGCGGCGCTCGCGTCCGTAGCGGTTTTTGGGCACGAGTCAAAGGACCTCGCGGCAGACGCGAGCGCGGTGTTTACACTCGCGTTCAGCGACGAGACACGAGACGAGACACGAGCAGAGATGGGCACTTACCCGGTAAAAATCATTTTTACCCATTCATTCCTATTTATACCCATTTATACCGGGTAAAAATGATTACATCTTTTTTTTTTACTTTTTTGACACTTATCTAATTATGGATCACGATTTTCATATTTTCATTAGTTTAGATCTTTCGAAGATGTCTAGTGGGGGTAGTCAGAGGCACGTCCAAACATTATATTTGGTACATGCCCATATTTTGCAGTAGTTAGCATTCCAAACGTGACAGGTTGCAAGCCCATCGCCGCTTATAAGAATACTAACTGGTTAATACTAATTAGTTATGGTGTTTTCTTGTTATTATTTTTTACTTTGGATAATAATTATTCAGACTTTAGCGTAAAGAAATAAGAGCGGTCGTTTTCAGGAATTTTAGGTTTAGCGTGGAGACAACAGAATCTCCACCAATGTAACAAAATTAAACCTAATACAAATTCCATAAAAAAATATCGAAATTCTATCTATTTTGATTATTCATATTATGCATGGTTGTATAGATTGTTTGTCCTGCCACTTTGACGTGTAATCTATAAAAAACCGGCCAAGTGCGAGTCGGACTCACGCACGAAGGGTTCCGTACTATTATCAAAACGGCAAAAAATTACGTTTGTTGTACGGAAGTCCCACTTAAATATTTATTATATGCTGTTTTTAGAGAAATACATCATCTGTGAAAATTTCAACAGTCTAGCTATCACGGTTCATGAGATACAGCCCTGTGACAGACAGACGGACAGACAGACGGAGAGAGAGACGGACAGACAGACGGACAGACAGACAGACGGACAGACAGACGGATAGACAGTCGGACAGACAGACGGACAGGCAGACGGACAGACAGACCTGCAGACGGACAGACAGACCTGCAGACAGACAGACGGACAGACAGACGGACAGACAGACAGACAGACAGACGGACGGACAGATGGGCGATGGGCTTGCAACCTGTCACGTTTGGAATGCTAACTACTGCAAAATGTGGGCATGTACCAAATATAATGTTTGGACGTGCCTCTGACTACCCCCACTAGACATTTTCGAAAGATCTAAACTAATGAAAATATGAAAATCGTGATCCATAATTAGTTAAGTGTCAAAAAAGTAAAAAAAAAGATGCAATCATTTTTACCCAATATAAATTGGGTATAAATAGGAATGAATGGGTAAGAATGACGTCATTTTTACCCGATATAAATTGGGTATAAACAGGAATGAATGGGTAAGAATGATTGGGTATAAATAGGAATGAATGGGTAAGAATGACGTCATTCTTACCCATTCATTCCTATTTATACCCAATTTATATCGGGAAAAAATGATTGCATCTTTTTTTTACTTTTTTGACACTTTCAAGAATACTAACAGGTTTCCTCACGATGTTTTCCTTCACAGTTATAAACACGTGTAACGCGCATATACATTTTTCAAACAGAAATATCCATTGATGCATGGCCAGGATTCGAACTCGAAATTAATTTGAAATTAATAATATCTACCTAGGTACCTATTTCTAACTACATGAATTCAATAATTCAATTTCAAACTTTTTAGTCGATCATGTGAAGTACCACCTATTTACCGACTTACTTTACCGATAGTGGTAAAATAGCGCCACCTGCCAGCGGAATTGCGAATCATTGGTTTACCTTACCTCTCAAACCCCGAGCGGTCGCATGAGATTGCGAAAACTACCTATAATAACGTAGTAACATCAAATGAAACTAGATGGCGCTAGAATGCGAAAATCACGTTTGTTGTCTTAAATATTTATTTTATTCTGATTTTAGTATTTGTTGTTAGAGCAGCAATAGAAATACACCCTTCGTGCGCGAGTCCGACTCGCACTTGGCCGGTTTTTTTTACTTTTTTGACACTTTCAAGAATACTAACAGGTTTCCTCACGATGTTTTCCTTCACAGTTATAAACACGTGTAACGCGCATATACATTTTTCGAACAGAAATATCCATTTATGCACGGCCAGGATTCGAACTCGAAATTAATTGGTAATTAATAATATCTACCTAGGTACCTATTTACCTAACTACATGAATTCAATAATTCAATTTCAAACTTTTTATTCGATCACGTGAAGTACCACCTATTTACCAACTTACTTTACCGATAGTGGTAAAATAGCGCCACCTGCCAGCGGTCGCATGAAAACCGCGAAAAGTACCTATAATACGTAGTAACATCAAATGAAACTAGATGGCGCTGGAATGCAAAAATCAAGTTTGTTGTATGGGAGCCCCCCTTAAATATTTATTTTATTCTGTTTTTAGTATTTGTTGTTCGAGCAGCAATAGAAATATAGCAATAGAAAATTTCAACTGTCTAGCTATCATGGTTCATGAGATACAGCCCTGTGACAGACAGACGGACAGACGGACAGACGGACAGACGGACAGCGAAGTCTTAGTAATAGGGTTCCGATTTTACCCTTTGGGTACGGAACCCTAAAAAAGATGCAATCATTTTTTCCCGATATAAATTGGGTATAAATAGGAATGAATGGGTAAGAATGACGTCATTCTTACCCATTCATTCCTATTTATACCCAATCATTCTTACCCATTCATTCCTGTTTATACCCAATTTATATCGGGTAAAAATGACGTCATTCTTACCCATTCATTCCTATTTATACCCAATTTATATCGGGTAAAAATGATTGCATCTTTTTTTTTACTTTTTTGACACTTAACTAATTATGGATCACGATTTTCATATTTTCATTAGTTTAGATCTTTCGAAAATGTCTAGTGGGGGTAGTCAGAGGCACGTCCAAACATTATATTTGGTACATGCCCACATTTTGCAGTAGTTAGCATTCCAAACGTGACAGGTTGCAAGCCCATCGCCCATCTGTCCGTCCGTCTGTCTGTCTGTCTATCTGTCCGTCCGTCTGTCTGTCTGTCTATCTGTCCGTCTGTCTGTCCGTCTGTCTGTCTGCAGGTCTGTCTGTCCGTCTGTCTGTCCGACTGTCTATCCGTCTGTCTGTCCGTCTGTCTGTCTGTCCGTCTGTCTGTCTGTCCGTCTGTCTGTCCGTCTCTCTCTCCGTCTGTCTGTCCGTCTGTCTGTCACAGGGCTGTATCTCATGAACCGTGATAGCTAGACTGTTGAAATTTTCACAGATGATGTATTTCTCTAAAAACAGCATATAATAAATATTTAAGTGGGACTTCCGTACAACAAACGTAATTTTTTGCCGTTTTGATAATAGTACGGAACCTTTCGTGCGTGAGTCCGACTCGCACTTGGCCGGTTTTTTATAGATTACACGTCAAAGAGGCAGGACAAACAATCTACACAACCATGCATAATATGAATAATCAAAATAGATAGAATTTCGGTAATATTTTATGGAATTTGTATTAAGTTTAATTTTATTACATTGGTGGAGATTCTGTTGTCTCCACGCTAAACTTGAAATTCCTAAAAACGACCGCTCTTATTTCTTTACTAAAGTCTGAATAATTATAATCCAAATTAAAAAATTACACGAAAATACCATAATTAATTAGTATTAACCAGTTAGTATTCTTATAAGCGGCGATGAGCTTGCAACCTGTCACGTTTGGAATGCTAACTACTGCAAAATGTGGGCATGTACCAAATATAATGTTTGGACGTGCCTCTGACTACCCCCACTAGACATCTTCGAAAGATCTAAACTAATGAAAATATGAAAATCGTGATCCATAATTAGATAAGTGTCAAAAAAGTAAAAAAAAAAGATGTAATCATTTTTACCCGGTATAAATGGGTATAAATAGGAATGAATGGGTAAAAATTATTTTTACCGGGTAAGTGCCCATCTCTGGACACGAGGCGAGGTACGAGGCACGAGTGTAAACGGGGTATCAGATCTCAAGGCGCTTACATTCTTTGAAGATGTCTAGAGGTACGTCTAAACATTAAATTTGGCACTTGTCCACATTATGCAGTGGCTAGCAATCCATACGTGGTTTCCTCGCGATGTTTTCCTTCACCGTTTTGAGCACGTGTTTTGCGCATCAAATCATGTGTAAAACCAACAACATGACAGCACTTATGTTTGGGTTGGCTGTAGAACTCGTGTTTGATTCCTGTTATACCAGTCCCCCCAAGGCCAATAGCTGGGTACCTACGCCCATCTAAGGAACGGAGAATCCTAAGAGATTTACACTCTCGCCTCGTGCATTGTCTCGTGTCTCGACTCGCACCTCGCGTGATCGATAGTAGGTAATGGATAGGTTACACAGTGCGAGAAGCTGATGTGACAGTAGACAGCTACTGTGCCTGTGTACTGGTATGACAGTACACAGGCACACACAGTACAAAGGGTCACTTGATGTAAGTATCTAACAAATCGTATGTTAATGATTTTATGGCTATTTTTTTATACAACTTAAGCTATAAGTTTTAGAAGGGAAACCTATTTTTTCTAGTAATAAATATAGTCTATGTTAGTCAGAGACAGAGTAATATAGCATTTTAGTGATAAAATATTTTTTGAAATCAGTCCAGTAGTTTTTGAGCTTATTCGTTACCCTTTATAATATTTGTATAGGTATGGTATGTAGGTACTTACAATTAACACACATGTGCTATCTTTTAGTAACAGCTTAGAGTTGGTATTCATGATTGTGTTTCTATGTTTCAAGATGTGGTAGTGGTACCTACCCACCAAAATAATCTAGGTAGGTAGGCACTTATAAAGGCGAAAACTTTTATTCAGTTATGTATCATCTGATCATTTTTAGAAAATGCAAATCTTTTCCGGTTAAATTATAAATGAAATAACTAACCTACATGACAGAAGTTGTCAAGCAACAGATAACTGCATAAATACTCTATATTCGGTGTAACTACTGAGAAAAGAGATGGACATAATAATAATTAAAGTAGGTACCTAGTTATGGACAGGGACTGAAAGCGGTAGAGGTTAACGGTATTGGTACCGCAAAAATATAACGGTACCGTTATTCGATAGCGGTTGGGCCATACCGAAATTATACCGGTATGGAATAACGGTATCGAAAAAATCTTGAGTGTCGTTCGTCGGCTATGAGAGAAGGGAGGAGGGGGGGGGGAGGGCGCGTGAGGGGCAAAACTCAGAGCGAGTTCGTTTGTTGTGAACGCACACACACGTCTTTGTCAATCGAGCGACACACAGGTTAATAAAACTTTGTTTGTTCTGTTCTGTTGCGCACGCGTTCACGCACAGTAGGTAGGTACCTACCTACCTTTAACTATAGATTTTGACACGGGTCTTTATCACGTAATTAAGTACCTACCTTTAATTTATTTTCCCGACTATGACGTCTGCTCGCGACCATGGCTATTGTAATTATTTGTAGGTAAGTAACATAATCGAAATGTCGGGAAAATAAATTACCGGCAGGTAGGTATTTACATAATAAATACACATAACTTCTCTTTTATTTCTTTATGATAAAATTTAAATTAAAGTAGGTGGCGATTCTATTGTGCCCATAAAAAAATTTCGGAATCCTAAAACACCATCGCTCTTATTCCTTTACGTTAAAGTCTAAATTTGCGTAACCTCAGGATGACAGTTTTAAAACGTAGGCTAGTTTTAAGTAATTTAACTATTTTTTTACGTAAATCTAGTCAATAAAAGTAAAGTGAAATTTTGATTTTCTTATTTATTTCGTTCATCAGAAATAAACGAAAAAAAATAATTCCAAATTTAAAATTTTGTGATTACTCAAATTTAGACTTTATTGTAAAGGAATAAGAGCGAAATTGTTTTAATTGTTTATTTTTTTGGAAATTCCAATTGTAGAACGTTGCCAACAGAACAATCAATTACTGATTAGCGTATTAGATTATGACCTGTATTTAAATATAGGACAATTTTTATCTATACCCGGTCATAGTCTATCTATAAACCAAATTTCAACCAAATCTGTCTGTTTAGTAGTTGAAGTAGTTGTAGGATGGATGTTTGTTACAGTGCAGTCGGCGGATCTAGGCACTGGTGATGTTAGCCGTTTGGATGCGCGGCAGACAATTTTCGACTTTATACAGTGACATAATAACCATTTGTGCGTTTCTACGGCTAACTTCACGAGTGCCTAGATCCGCCGACTGCACAGTAACAAACATCCATCCATCTACACAAACTTTCGCATTTATAATATTAGTAGGAAATATAAAATAAGTAATAAAGATAACATTAATACATGTTTAAAATTTGCATAGTTTTTTTATTTTTAATCAATTTTGTTGTACATCTAGTGTTTAAAAGGTGGATAAGTTACTTGGATTTCTTCGCCCATTTTATGTTGCCCTTTTACTGCGTCAACAATCTTTAAGATATGCCTATACGCCATGTTTCGCATACATGGACGTACAAATTGTAGCTCATCCAAGAGCATGTGACAGAAATGATAACTTCCTTTATCAATTTTATTTTCTCTGACACAATCATCGCATTCGAAAACACATTCAGTTCCTGGTTTCTCTTTTTCTTTTTTCGGCGACGGCATACAGTTCTTCAAATGTAAATCAGATTCATATACAGGGGACACTGGGGCTGATGGCGATCCTTCATCAGATGAATTAGAAACTCGTCTATGATCTGCTTTTTTGCGTTTGCTAACTGTCGGCAAAATACTCTGCGACATTCCAACATCCAAGCCGCAAAAAACATCTGATGACAGACGTCTTTTTCTACCTAAAAAAAGGTTATACACATTGAGAAGAAATAAATAAAACCCACATACCATTTCCCACAAATTAATACAGTTTTCTGCCCGTCCATATATTTATTTATACTTATTTTGATGGAGTTAGTCATCTGTGGCAGTTATTATAATAACAAATAGATTTATGTTAAACTAATAAATAAATAAATAAATAGATATATATTGTTGGACATTTTACACATCGCCATCTAGCCCTAAACTAAGCAAAGCTTGTACTATGGGAACTAGTTAACTGATAGAATACTTAGGTAAATAATTTTATACTTAAGTAGGTACATAAATAATTATGATAGATATAGTTAGGTACTAACACCCAGACACAGAACAAATATCTATGTTCATCACACAAATATTTGCCCCGGGATTGAACGCACAACCTACAGCGCTGAAGAAATTTTAAGTTTCGGTTTAGGCTGTGTGTTGATAGATCAGTCAGTCAGTAGGTAAAGCAAAATTTTTATATATGTAGATAGGTAAGTAAATACGATATAAACTTCGAAAAGTGAGGCATCTATTCCCAGTCTTACCCTTCACTACGCAACAGTGCATAGGTGGGTGGGTCAAACAAATATCTACCTATTATAAATTTGTGTTATTAGACTAGGTAATTATAGGTAGGTATTAGGTAACCTATACTTACCTACCACATACCACATAATATTTATACTTTAATAGTAAGTAAAGTACATAGGTACTACCTACTCTATACGGCTTTCAATGCAGTTTAGGTGAAATAGGTAGGTAGGTATTCTCTAAAATTTATGAGAATTCCAATTTATATGTCCCACCTAAACTTCATTGAAAGCCATAACATGATAAACATAGTTTTTACGAAATAAGCCGGCTGACCCGGGTTGGTGGATCTTGGCATCTGTGAAGTGAGCTGTTTGGTTGCGCGGCAGACAATTTTTGACCTTATCCAGTGACACATAACCATTCTTGCTGTGACACGGCACGTAGGTAGGTAGGTACCTACTGACCTTACCTGCCTCACTATGTTTTGTACCTATTGAATGTAGGTACCTGCCTACCTCGGTACCTACCCACCTAGGTAGGTAGGTACCTGCCTACCTCGGTACCTACCCACCTAGGTAGGTAGGTACCTACCTAGGTGGGTAGGTACCGAGGTAGGCAGGTACCTACATTCAATAGGTACAAAACATAGTGAGGCAGGTAAGGTCAGTAGGTACCTACCTACCTACGTGCCGTGTCACAGCAAGAATGGTTATGTGTCACTGGATAAGGTCAAAAATTGTCTGCCGCGCAACCAAACAGCTATCTTTACGTAGGTAGGTAGATACTTACCTAACTAAACTAAGATCCGCCGACAATACCTACTAGGTAGAGGTAGATACAGTACCTACTACGTAGGTACGTAGGTAGGGAACAGACCTATCATCTAAGTAATGAAATTTTTAGTTCGATTTTGAATTTGCAGTTCGCTATAGGTATAGTTCGTAGGTATGTCGCATCACACACAACTGAAACTGACACAACACAACAAAACAAACGTAGTAAGTCGTTTGATGCACCGACCGCCGCCGCCGCCGCTCCCCGCCGCGCGGGGAGTGAGAAAACCTATAATATTTGGGTAGAAATTGCGGTATCGTTATTCAACCTTTAGTATACCACTATGAATTTCGGTAGAAGCTTTTCGGTACCGTTATATTTTTAGGTATTGAAATATATGGAATACCGGAATTTATCGGTATGACGTCATATCGATAAATAGAGGTATCTTAATTTTTCGGTTATTCGGTCCCTGGTTATGGATTCCAAAGTCTGTAGTAGGGGTAGGGGCAGTATCACAAGCTCTTAAAATAATAATATTCTCACGGCGCGAAAGTGAAAACGCAACACGATCTTGTTGTTTCGCACCCTGAATAGTATTTAAGAGCTTGTGGTACGGTCTTGAAGGGTTCGATCCTATTCACATCCTGGGTAGGTAATCCATCAAATTCAGCTAGCTTTATAGTAAAAACATGTATAACATGTTATGGTTTTCAATGCAGTTTAAGTACCTATACCTACATATATTCTATAATAGATCATCATAGTTATAGTAACTATTATCACTACATAGTATAAAGCAAAGTCGCTTTCCGCTTCCCGCGTATGTATGTATGTTTGCTTATATCTTTAAAACTACACAACGGATTTTGATGCGGTTTTTTTTAATAGATAGAGTGATTCAGGAGGAAGGTTTATATATGTATAATAACATGCTACCCGTGCGAAGCCGGGGCGGGTCGCTAGTATAATAATAATAGAAGATGTATGTTCTGAGAAATATTAAAATTAAACTTATTTCTAACACACAGAAGAAACAGATGAGCTATCTAAAGATCGTTGCAAACAGTATAGGTAGATCAAGTGATAAAAAAAAATCAAAGCGTCCTCACGATGCTAGCGGGACGTTGACATTAATTAATAATAGCGGGTCCTATTTCACTACATAGTATAAAGCAAAGTAGCTTTCCGCTTCCCGCGTCTGTATGTATGTATGTATGTATGTTTGCTTATATCTTTAAAACTACACAACGGATTTTGATGCGGGTTTTTTAATAGATAGAGTGATTCAGGAGGAAGGTTTATATGCATAATAACATGCTACCCGTGCGAAGCCGGGGCGGGTCGCTAGTAGGTAATATAGGTCTTCTCTAATCAGGTAGGTAGATACTCCTAAAATTGGCTAGAACTTGGTGGTTTTGGAAAAGAGATTCTTGATGGAGTTAATTAAAAAAATTGTAGGTAATAATTATTAATTATTTAATTTGTATCAAACTGCATATATTACCTTAAAATAAGCCTTATACAGGGTGTCCAAGAACCTGGCGTCCAACTGGATTCCCACGATGCCCCAAGTTCTAACAGTACTCAGAAAAATATTTTAAAAAATCCACCCCATGTACTTACAGAATTATACTGATTTCAAAAAAAAAGGGGAAATGAGCACCCTGTGACATACTTTTGAATGCTGTGACTGCTAATGCTGATAATTTCGATATTTCTTGGAGGTTTTGTAATCTAGGGTATTGCTGTGTCTAAATAGAATGTAAAAATAAAGTACTTATTGTACCATTTTAAAATAAAATATTATTTTAACTAAAGGTGATATGGAAAACTATTGAATTTCGCAACTTTGACCGACTGTAGTGTAAAAAAAATGTACCAAAATAGTATGGCAAGTGACGTCAAATTTTGACGCGTTTATTCCTCTTTTTAAAAAGGTATAATACTTACACATTAATTTGAAAAAAAAAATTTTGATAATATTTTTACTCAACAACCCAATTTTTACGAAGTGCCTACCTACTAACGGTAACTGTCGGACCCTTTCTTATCTTAGAAACTGTTATGTTACTACTATTATTTACTTCGGTTCCAAGAGTGAGCAAGAAGGAAATACACACAGGTAGATGGGTTCCCAGTAGAATAAAAGCAAAGAATGTTAGTTTAAAGATATTTTATTACAATAAATGTTCAAAATGTTGACCACCCGCGGCAATACAAGCTCTCACTCTCCTTAAAAAGGACCGCTTTATGTTTCGCGAGTAACTTTTTTGACGTATTACCTGCACTGCTTGTGTTATCTTCTCACGAAGGTCAGCGATGTCATTAATGGGCTTCGCATAAACGAGCTCCTTCATAGTTCCCCAGAAAAAAAAATCCAGCGGATTTAAGTCAGGTGAGCGGGCTGGCCACGGGATTGTTCCTGATCGCCCAATCCACCTGTTCGGGTATTGCTCGTCCAAAAACTCTCTAACGGATACGCGAAAATGTGCTGGACAGCCGTCGTGTTGGAACCACATATCTGGTGGGGTCTCTTCTAGTAAGTTTGGCAAATCATTTTGAAGAAAATTTAAATATGATTCGCCAGTCAAATTCTCGGGCATCTCAAATGGACCAATAATATTCCCACAGAGAATACCGGTCCACATGTTCACTTTGAACCGGTACTGGGATCTATCTTCTCGCATCAAGTGCGGATTTTCCACATGCCACTCGTGCAAGTTGTGTAGGTTCATGTAGCCATCCTTCTTAAATGTTGATTCATCTGACCACAAAATTTTGTCGATAAAGTTTTCGTCTTCTCGATGTTTTTGCAGGATTGTTTCACAAAACGCGACTCGGCTCGGATAGTCTCGAGGTAAAAGACTTTGCACTCGCTGTACGTGGTACGGATGATATTCTTCTTTTTGGAGAATACTGTGTGCTGTGCTCTTCGGTATCCCCGTATCAGCTTCTATTCCTCGCACAGAGATGCTTGGATTTGCCGACACCGCCTCTAAAACTTCATCGCGTATGAAGTCATTTACGGGTCGTCCTTCACCAGCTACTTGATTGGGGAACCGCCCGTCACATAGTGATCTGTGCACATTAATGAAAACTCGATGGTCGGGATATCGCGTAGCCCTCGGATACCTTTCTCTGTAAAGTCTCGCTGCAGCTCGTCCATTACCTCTACATTCTCCATAAATGTAGTGCATATTTGCGTATTCTTGCGGAGTGTAGGTCGCCATGGTAGCACACACAAAACACAAACTGTCCAAACACAGGCAAAGGTCGTCGTAAAGAGTTCGTTTCAAAGTCCAGAGCACAAAGAGTAATCGAGTCCAATAAACAAAGCTTTAAATCGTAGTACGTGATCAATGGTAACAATAAGAGAGAGGTGCGTAGTAACGGCAGGAGGCAGTGACGCGTACTGACCGTACTGTTATCCTAAACCTTTTTCTCCCTCACTCTTACCTGAATAATGGGGTACCATAAAGAAGAACCAGCAAATCGCAAAGATAGTTTCTGTCTTGCTCCCTCCTGTTGTAATAACGAATCACTATGGTGAGATGCATGCACATACCGTCCCTTACGGTCTAACCTGTTTTTTGAGAGGCCTGTTGTTATTTTTATGAGCATACAATAGTAATTCTTTAGAGGTTAGATTCAATTCGTCGTAAATTTTTCTTTCTAAGAATTCTGTAAGACATCGTAAAAATTGGGTTGTTGAGTAAAAATATTATCAAAATTTTTTTTTTCAAATTAATGTGTAAGTATTATACCTTTTTAAAAAGAGGAATA
Organism: Hydriomena furcata; assembly: GCA_912999785.1. Taxonomy (NCBI): domain Eukaryota; kingdom Metazoa; phylum Arthropoda; class Insecta; order Lepidoptera; family Geometridae; genus Hydriomena; species Hydriomena furcata. Next base: position 1,828,457 of record OU538831.1, on the reverse strand, counting down.
AACGCGTCAAAATTTGACGTCACTTGCCATACTATTTTGGTACCTACATTTTTTTTACACTACAGTCGGTCAAAGTTGCGAAATTCAATAGTTTTCCATATCACCTTTAGTTAAAATAATATTTTATTTTAAAATGGTACAATAAGTACTTTATTTTTACATTCTATTTAGACACAGCAATACCCTAGATTACAAAACCTCCAAGAAATATCGAAATTATCAGCATTAGCAGTCACAGCATTCAAAAGTATGTCACAGGGTGCTCATTTCCCCTTTTTTTTTGAAATCAGTATAATTCTGTAAGTACATGGGGTGGATTTTTTAAAATATTTTTCTGAGTACTGTTAGAACTTGGGGCATCGTGGGAATCCAGTTGGACGCCAGGTTCTTGGACACCCTGTATAGGTACTTAATTAACATTAATTAACAATAAAATAGATACATAATATAAATCTAACTTTAGAACTACCCTGCTAATTAACATGTCTTCTACATAATTTTATTAATATCTAAATTCATTATTAAATTTTATAATTTATATGATTTTATTTTAATTATTTTCTACAACTAGAAAATATAAAATAATAATTATTGTACCTACTTACCTACCAACCATAGTGTATATTTCAGGTAGGTTTTACCATGGAAATAGGTACCTACTTACTGTTACATAATTAAAACATGACTAATTTAATAAAAACATGACACAGTTTAGTTGAGCCCATTGATCGTTGCGAGATCGTTGCGTGCTTCATATGTAGATCTAGGGGGGATCTTCTCGCGCTCCTCGTTACCAGCGAGGAATATGGCCAGCTGTTCCTGTAAATAATTATACTTTTAACAAATCAGTGCGTGGTATTTTATATCTATACTTATAATAAATCTGTAGAGAGGTCAATTCTGTACATGAAATATATTTCCAAAATAACTATCAGGGGGTGATTAGGGATCGATACTGATGCCAAAAATGCAATCAGTAAAATTTTTGTCTGTCTGTCTGTCTGTCTGTCTGTCTGTCTGTCTGTCTGTCCGTCTGTATAACCGTTATAGAAACAAAAACTACTCGACGGATTTTAACGAAACTTGGTACAATTATTTTTCAAACTCCTGAGCTGGTTATAGTATACTTTTTATCACGCTGCAATCAATAGGAGCAGAGCAGTGAAGGAAAATGTTGGGAAAACGGGAGAAGTTACTCCATTTTTTAAGCTTCCGTCGCGTGTGCAACCTTAATGGTTAAAGCTACACAGAAATCATGTATGACGGAAATGTTCTCCTTAAAATTATATAAAAAATATTCCAGGACAGCATATGTCTATCTTTTATGGTTGACTCACAATAACACGTGTAACTCCTGATAGCTTAGCAGTTCGAAGCTTTCTGATTATATTTGTCTACTCTTACGTTTATAACACTCTCAGTCATCCCTAATTAAAAACGCGAACGCACAGGCAGGCGGCTTGCTTGGCACCTAGAGGCTAGCGAGTAGCTTCGTAAAACGAACATTCTCGAACGTTCGCGACCGGCCTAGCAGCTAGGCGTCAAACGCGCAGTTCGGCCAGTTCAAGAAAAAAAGAAATCATCAATAATTGTCTAATGTCAAAAAAGCTGTGAAAAAAAAAAACTTTTTATACATATAAAGACATTCTGTAGTATATTTAGTATCAGCATTGCACCCGTGCGAAGCCCGGGCGGGTCACTAGTACATTGTATAAAGACATTCTGTAGTAAGTATATTTAGTATCAGCATTGCACCCGTGCGAAGCCCGGGCGGGTCGCTAGTATCAAATAAAATTATAAATGTGAATGTTTGTGAGTTTGTATGTATGTTTGTGCCACAATCAGGCTTAAACAACAAAACGGATTAAGTTGAAATTTGCTGTAGATGTAGATATAAGACCCGAATAAAACATATTAGACTACTTTAAAATATGAAAAACATCCCCAAAACGAAAAAAACGCAAAAGAGATGATTTTGGTATAGATGGCGCTGATGTGCTAAAAATCTGTTTTTTTAGACTGAATAAAAACATTCAGTCTTTTCTATTCGATTATTGAAATTTGACAGGACAACGTCTGTCACGGGTCGGCTAGTAACTTATATAACTTTGAACTATGCTACTCTCAACACTGTTGAAGGAGATGCAAGAGTTATATATACTTTACTTATTTACATGAAATACGTATTATGTAAGTACCTATTCTTACATAAATAAATAAATGGGACCAACTTTGGACTATTTTCTACACAATAGAAAAATAATCATCAGAATCAGAACACCACGGACTAGGTAAAGAGCGAGGCCAATTGAGGCCATATTTGGACCATAATAGCCTGCGGACATTAGCAGACGGGAGCGCAGAGGATTTAAACAGTGATCGACCTTGGAGTAGCGCAGTCGAAGCGCAGTTATACGATGCTCCGAGGCATTGAAATATATACCTACCTTATTTCGATTAGATAACTATTAAATTCAATTGATAAATGTTTAATTCTCTGCACTCCCGTCCGCCAATGTGCGCCCTAACTCGGCATAGTGCAGGTTGCAAGTTGGTACATAGGTAGGTACATACCAAATAAACCTTCGATGTGTCTTGTAGCTGCTGCAATAGAGCTTGTAACTTAATGCGCAGTCCACGCACCTCGGTGATCGCAGTTTCCACCGGTATCGTCTGTGAAGAGTGTAAAATTTAAGAGTTACCTATTGTTTTTCATTGCAAATGAGATACAAAAGGTCTGTCAAGTTGAAAGCCTCACCATGGAGATTGGTCGTTTTTTGTATGCCAAAAATGAGTTCCTAATTAGTTTCAAATACGTCTTAGGAACTAGGTGAAGCTACGCCGATACCACGCGACCAAGTCTAGAAGAATCAGGCAACAAACACGGCTTGGGTCTACCTTTTTTTAAATCTATGTAGAGCTCCAGTGTGGTGCCAATCGAACAAGGTGAAGGCTCAAACAAGAATGTTTCCACTAGTGCCCCAAGCACTAAATTAGTGTTCATACTTTAGAGATAAGGCACATTGATATGAAGGTTACTTAGCAAAGAACCGCTGCACGTATCGTGATGATTATATCAAAATTGAGTTCCGTAAATTTAGTAATTTAGTTTTAAAAATATTAATTGAACTACCTTTAGCACAGCGTCAGCAGCTGTCGCCAGGCCTTTGCTGACCATTGCCATCCCTTGGCGCACGTTCCTGCAATCAAACATAACTCTTTATCTCCAACTAAGTAACCTATCAATTCACGTATAGGATAGTGATAACACTCGCGACTTCGCTCACGTGAAACTATTTTAAATTTGAGGGCTTTTTAGTGCACCCCTAAACACTAAGGAATACACCGTCCTATTTCAAGTTTCTAGGACCGTTGACGTTGAGGTTGTGAATTGAACGCAAGAGTTTTAAATAGAAGATTTGTAAGTGTAAAAAGTAAGCACTTCACGTTAAATATTTATTTATACATAGGAAGGATATGAGGATCACAATAGGAAGGTTTATCAACAATAGGAAAGATATAGAAATAGCAACACGACTATAATCCCCAAGCTAGACATCCTGTCAGATCTCCAGTCGATCAGATCCATGATAAACCTCTAATCTGCAACTTCAAAATGAGTTCATACCTGGGTAGATCGGTCTGTGTGAAGTTGATGAGGTGCACGACCTTCCTGGCTGTTTCCCTTGAGAGTAGCACCACCAGCTCTTCCAGAGTAGCTGGACGAGCCTGGTTCTCTGGCTCGGGACGGCTTAAAGAGTCAAAGAGCTCGCGAGCTTTCTTCCATGCAAGGGCTGGATCTGTTGCCACCTGTTGAGGATGAATATGGCATGATATAAGTATCTATAATAAGATACCTAGTTTTGTATGCTTATAAATGTATTTATCATGGCACCTACTTGGAGATAGCGTTAGAAAATCGATTTCAGATAGTTGAATAGAAAAAATAAACTTGTTTTCTAAGAAGAGTTGAAAGCAGTGGTTTGGGTTAGTTCTCGTAAGCCACGTATTTATATGAGGGATAGCAAAGAAAAAAACGAACGAAATTAAGATTCTAGTCAACACTACAACAAAGGAGACGCATCGCAGCAAGGGCCTTACCACAAGCCTTAAAAGTATTATTTAAAAACGAACTTCTATAGCGTTGTCACTTTCGCACCGCCAGTAGTACTGTTTTATAATATTACTTTAAAGCTTTATGTTACTAAACTCACCAGCTCAGCCACATAAACGAGCACGTGTATCTGCTCCTTGATAGCCTTGGCTTCGGCTAGCGCCTGTCTGGTCAGTCTCCTTTGCAGCTTGCGCCGAAGCCGTGCACCGTGTTGCACGGCGTGCACAGCACGTGCACGTCCTGAGTCATCCGCTCCGTTGTCGGCGTCAGCGTTCGTCACTATGATCACCACTAACACAGTTCATAATTTATATAATAAATATAAATAAATATCTATACTTATAATAAATCTGTAGAGAGGTCAATTCTGTACATGAAATATATTTCCAAAATAACTATCAGGGGATGATTAGGGATCGATACTGATGCCAAAAATGCAATCAGTAAATTTTTTGTCTGTCTGTCTGTCTGTCTGTCTGTCTGTCTGTCTGTCTGTCTGTCTGTATAACCGTTATAGAAACAAAAACTACTGGACGGATTTTAATGAAACTTGGTACAATTATTGTTTATACTCCTGAGCTGGTTATAGTATACTTTTCATCACGCTACAATCAATAGGAGCAGAGCAGTGAAGGGAAATGTTGGGAAAACGGGAGTAGTTACTGCATTTCTTAAGCTTCCGTCGCGTGTGCAACCTTAATGGTTAAAGCTACACAGAAATCATGTATGACGGGAATGTTCTCCTTAAAATTATATAAAAAATATCCCACGACAGCATATGTTTATCTTTTATGGTTGACTCACAATAACACGTGTAACTCCCGATAGCTTAGCAGTTCGAAGCTTTCTGATTATATTTGTCTACTCTTACGTTTATAACACTCTCAGTCATACCTAATTAAAAAAGTTTACAATATTAACTATTCCATAAAAAAGAATCATAGAAATCGGTATAGAAACACCAAAGTTATACATGAAATACGCTTATAATAAGCCATCGCGCGTGAATACTGAATCATGCTATAAGGATTATTTTTGTATATAAGGTCGCGAACGCACAGGCAGGCGGCTTGCTTAGCGCCTAGAGGCGAGTCACCTAGCGAGTAGCTTCGTAAAACGAACATTCTCGAACGTTCGCGACCGGCCTAGCAATTAGGCGTCAAGCATGCGTCAAGCGCGCAGTGCGGCCGGTCGCGAACGTTCGAGAATCGGTCGCCGCGCTCGACGCGTCTCGCGGCCGAAGGTATCAAAAGGGGTCCGAGCGCGAGCGCCATACAATTTTTGTGTGATACTGCGCAGCCGGACCCACCGTGTTTAAGGGTTAAAATGCAGTTACAAATCTATGGAAATGTACAAATTGTACTCCAGTCTAGAAGAATTCGCTGTAGACCTCAGAGTTTGTACGAAGTGTGATTGCTACAATCAATCCAAAAAATATCGTTTTTGGAACGAAGTTCCTTAAGGCGCGTTGCGTAGGAGGCTAGACGGAAAAAAATCGGACGAAAAGTTGTCACGAGTCACGACACCTTTTGCTATAGTGTAGTAAGCCGTGCGGCGTGCGCATGTTTCTCTGTCTGTCTTTCTCTCTCTCATAGAAAGCAAGCCAATTTTTTTGTAACGTGCGATACTCTATGCGATTATTAAAATTTTGACAGGAGTTTTTTTTTCTGTCGCGAGTCTGCTATAGGCAATACGCTAAAAAGTTCTTATTTCTTCAAGTTATACGCGAGTGAAACCGCGGGGTACAGCTAGTAAATAAATATTGTTAGATATTTCACACAGTTATCTAGCCCCAATATAAGCAAAGCTGTATTATGGGAACTAGATGACAGATAGAATACTTATATACTTATGTTTTGTAAATATATACATAATTTGATACATAATCAACAAATATACAAATATTGGTCCTGGGTAGGGATCGAACCCACAACCTACAGCACAGAAGGCAGAGCTACTACCAACTGAGCTATGAGGCCAGTCAAGGTTATTGTTAGTAATAAGGATTTATTACCATTTTTCCCTTATTTAAATTTAAATATGAATAATTAATAAATAAATATCGCTTGTTATACAAAACCTTTGCATAACCTAAGAGATAGATAAATACTACAACTTAAAATATATGCTGTTAAAAATTGTCGTTTTAATCATTTTTTTTTTTCAATTAAACCGTTTAATGTTGTTAAAGTGGCTAAGCGCTATTTGATCTATGATATTAAAACCCATAGGTAGTTCCTTTGTTCTTATATCTCGTTGAAGAACTAGCCGGTATGTATTTATAAAAATGTTTAAAACGGAAATACGGTAAATTACCACGTTTTTATCTTTTATGTCCACATTTTCGGTGAATAAAGAACATTTGGTGAGTGGAGAATAAATTATACAACGAAGAAATATTATAGAACAATAATTCAGGCATGGAACCCTGCTAAGGAAGACTGCCAAATCTAGGGACCAATAGAGAAATTTTATTTTTCGAAAATCTATGCTACACTTTGCACACATTATTACATCTATTATAGTAGGAGTCCAGACTGATGAAGTACTCATAAATATCTTTCAGACAGCAATTATTCGGTAGGAATGGCTTTATCAGACCCACAATTTGATTGGCCAGAGTCCACTCCTGACAGTTCTAATTTGTCACAACTGATAAGTTGAGCGAGTTGTCTAACCGACCGAAGTTTTGGTACATAATGTTAAAATTTAATTGGTCGCTATCAGTAAATTATGTAATTAGACTGGATGCAGACTGGTAGTACTGAGGTCCGGGTCCCGTTATCAGTGACCTTGGGACCGAGTGATTTACAAGCTGTCTGGTAATTGGCGTCCACAATCAGAAATCGATTTTAGAAATAGCCATGGTAGGCGCAAGGTATATGCTCCAGGCAGTGACGTTAAACCAAGTCACATCCAGTTTTTAACCGAAACCAGAGGAGGAACTTCAATTTTGAGGGTACGCTAATTTAGACTTATGGTAAAAGGAGCGATCGTTTTTTAACGAAATCTTAGCTTTAGCTTGGACCAGTATCAGCAAGTAGATATTCCCAATTCTTGACCATTCGGTCAAAACTGTGATAATTTAGTTAGTTCATTTTATTTTATATGGCGATTCAAGTGATTTCAATGAATAAACGCTTTTTTGACTTTTTTTACTATTAAACTAATAATATTTTCCCTCCCCCAAGCCGACCGGTCCTCGTGGGGGAAAGAGACCACAACCCTCCAACAAAAGAAAACAAACAAAGCAATCACAAACATCAATCATCAACAATTTTCATCGCAGCTCTCAACGTCCTTACCATGAAAAACGAAGAAAACCTTACTGAACTAATTTATGCACTGAAACAAATTAAATGGGACATTATTGGTTTGAGTGAAGTAAGAAGATTAGGTGAAAGGATTACTTCTCACCGTGATTACCTACTATATCATATAGGAGAGACTCCAGGACAGTACGGAGTAGGTTTCATTATAAAAAAACATTTATCACAGTACGTAGAAGGATTTGTAGGTATCTCAGAACGCATTGCAGTAATGAACCTAAAACTACCAGAATATGAAGATTCTTGGTCCATTGTACAAGTATATTCGCCCACCGAGCAATCAAACCTCGAAACAATAAACACATTTTACAAGGATCTAAACAAAGCCATTGAAGAACACACACATAAAAATTTAATAGTTATGGGAGACTTTAATGGTCAAATTGGAAATAGGCGTCCAGGAGAAAACAGTGCTATTGGGCCATTTACACACGACAACAAAGCCGGAAGTCGAAATGGAGAAAAACTAACCAACTTTGCACTGGAGAACAACCTAACCATCCTTAATACTACATATAAGAAGAACAAAAAAAAACTGTGGACCTGGATCTCACCTGATGGTAAAACAAAAAACCAAATTGATTTCATACTAACTAACAGAACCAGATACTTTAGCAACTTTGATGTCATCAAGAAATTCAACTTCAATACAAACCACAGACTAATCCGAGCAGAACTCATAGCAAAACAGCCTAAAAAACCTAGACCAAGACCAAACTCGGGTAAAACAAAACTTGGGATACATCAAATAGAACAACTAAAAAAAGCCCTAAAAACAAATTCACTGACTTTAAAGCCAACACAAATGCGCTAGGCGTACAAGTAAAATACAACCATATAGAGGATACTATTAAAACTCAGACAGAAAACATAAAAAGTTCCGAAACAGAACATAAAGATTGGCTAACAACAAGAACAATAGAACTACTAGAAGAAAGAAATCATCTAATAAGTACAAAAGACACACAAGACAGAAGGAAGCAGCTAACAAACATCAGCAAAGATATCAAGGATAGTATAAGGAAAGACAGAAAACAAAACAGAATGGAAAGCATAGAAAAGAATATAATCAAAACGGGCGGAGTAAAGAAAGTGCATAAGAACTTACAGAATTCAATGGACTGGATAGTAAAAATTAAAAACGAAAGTGGTGATTGGCATCATATCAGAACAGATATTCTGGGGACAGCTACGTCCTTTTATAAGAAACTCTATAAATGCGACATTACACAAGACGAAACTCATTTACCTAACATGACAGAGGTTTCTAACATCCTTCATGCTGAAGTCGAGAAAGCAATAAACACCCAAAAAGAAGACAAAGCACCAGGGCCTGATGGTATAAGCAATGAAATACTAAGAGAAAACAAGGAAACTTTAATACCAGTCCTCACAGATATGTTCAACGATATTCTAAAAACTGAAACAATTCCCCAACAATGGACAGATTCCAACATAATCCTGTTGTACAAGAAAGGAGATAAACATGAAATTGGAAACTATCGCCCCATCAGCCTCATGTCTAACATATACAAGATTTTTGTTAAAGTTATTCTAAAACGTATAGAAGCAGTGTTAGATGAACAACAACCTATCGAGCAGGCAGGATTCCGCAAGGACTTTTCAGTAATTGACCACATACATACAGTCTGCCAAGTCTTAGAGAAGTACAACGAATACCAACTCACATATTATATTGCGTTCATTGATTACAGTAAAGCATTTGATTCGTTAGTGCATGTAAAAATATGGGAGTCACTAAGGGAACAAGGAATCGAACACAAGTATATTCGTCTCATAAGAAACATCTACAGTCACAGCACAGCAAGAATCCAGCTTGAAAAGAAAGGAGTTCCGTTCAAAATAGAAAAAGGTGTGAGACAAGGAGATCCTTTATCCCCCAAATTATTTTCGGCAGTACTGGAATCTATCTTCAGGAAACTTAATTGGGAAAACTCCGGGATCAACGTAGACGGTGTTCCGTTAACACATCTGAGATTCGCCGATGATATAGTGTTATTCGCTAAAACATCAGACGAACTAAGTAAAATGATAACAGAGCTATCGACGGAAAGCGAGAAGGTAGGCCTAAAACTAAATCCTGAAAAAACTAAAGCAATGACAAATGGAACTAGAAATCTTATATTAATAGCAAACACAGAAATGTATTACACCAATGAATACATATATCTGGGGCAGCTTATTACTCAAAACGAACCAATGCAACAAGAAGTAGAAAGAAGAATAGATAATGCCTGGAAAAGATACTGGAGCTTAAAAGAGGTCATGAAAGACAAAAATCTCCATATTAAAACAAAGAGCAAACTGTTTAACACGTGCATACTGCCAGTTCTAATGTACGGGTGTCAATCATGGTCTCTAACCCAAGAAATGTCAAGAAAACTTGCAACCTGCCAACATTCGATGGAGAGGAGCATGATGAATGTCAAAAAATCAGACAAATTAAGGAACAGCGTTATCCGAAGCAAAACAAAAACAATTGATGCTACTCTTAAAATACGAAGACTTAAGTGGAAATGGGCAGGGCACATGATAAGAGGTCAAGACAAATGGAGTAAAAGAGTGACAAGATGGTACCCCAGAGAAGGCAAAAGGAAGAGAGGTAGACCTCAGAAAAGATGGGACGACGATATCAGGCAGGTGGCGGGAGTGATGTGGAACAGAGTGGCCCAAGAAAGGTCAGAGTGGAAAAGGTTGGAGGAGGCCTTTGCCGACTGGCAAACAGATTTACAAAAAATTGCTAAGAAACATATATTAGAATAAGATTTTCATCATATAAAACAAAGTTATTATAACAAAAAATAAAAATAAACAAATGTTGTCACTAGGTTAAGTCTATCTGAATAAAAGGCTATATTATTATTATTATTATTATTATTAATAATATTTTCCTATCGTCTACGAGTGATTTTTAAAAATATTGTTTGTACCTAAGGCCGTGTCCCCATGTATGTGGTGCGGCGTCTTTCAACATGAAATGTTGTGTCGTCGTGACATGAAAAGACACGGCGGCGTGCGACGGAAAGTTGCCATGCAAATCGTAAGTCACCTTTTGATCGCGTAAAAGGCACCATTTCAAGTCACGGCGACCATGAGAAAGCGCGATGCTGCGCCGCGGAAAATCACTGGCGCGGCGTACCGCAGCAAATTTTTTTAGGGTTTCGTAGTCTACAAAATACCCTTATAGTTTTGCCATGTCCGTCCATCCAACCGTCTGTCCGCAGCTTAAAAGCTGTAATTTCGCATGAATATACATACTCGTATTAGTCACGCCGACAAAGTGATAGAATAAAATCTTAAAAATCATTTTGTAAGGGTGGGTACATGTAAAGTGGGTAAATGTTTTTTTTATTTCTCGTGTACTCCATGGGTGTCGTTTGATAGGTCTTTAAAAAATATTGTGAGTTTGTGAAAACATCTTTTCGATCAAGGGAGCCGTTTGTTAAATATTAAGCTTTAAAATGCAAATTTTTGTTGGAGTCGAGTGTCCTCCCCCCCCCCCCCCCCCTCAAAAAGTTAAACTATATGGCTACTATTGGCACTGATAGCCTCTGGGCTAAGCTGCGGACAGACGGACATGGTGAAACTATAAGGGTTTCTTGTAAACTACGAAACCCTACATTGCACGTGGCCCGACACGCACTTGGCCGGTTTTTCGTTGTTTTTCATTGATTTGAATAAAAAAATCGCTCGCTTAATGTAAAGCGGAGTAACTCAAAAAATTGATTTTTCGAGTTTTTTTAATAAAACGCATTATTTAGATGCAAATAATAAGTTGCGTTCAACAGGCGCTTCAAAGCAAGTCAATTGAACAAATATGTCACTAATATTTTTTTAAGTCTTGTATTGAAAAATCTATTCACAATAATAATTATTTTATGAAATGATATTAACGGAAATTTCATTGACTATACCTTTATAACATTAAAATTGCCCAAACAAATGTATATTTTTGTATTTATCCTATAATATAGTGTACGGCGAATTCGCAAAACTTTAAACTTGAATTACCAAAAAGTTGAAATTTTGGATTACTTCACTTTATTTATAAGCGTGCGAAAATGTCAACATAAAATTCTTTTGTTTCTTACCTTATAGTTAAACCTAGCATTTTCATGGCGCGCCATCGTGTCATGATTTACGACATGAAATGTCGACATTTACGCCTCGCATGGCATCTCTCCGTGGCAGGCCGCCATGACTTTTCAAGTTGCGGCGACGCGTATTTTCATATCACAACGACACAACTTTTCATGTTGAATGGCGCCGCACCACAGACATGGGGCCACAGCCTAACATGTTATTCTTTGAACCTAATTGTCTGCATTTGTTTTTTTTTTGTAATGCCCATTGACTTTGCTCATCAATGGTCATTTCCGAAATAAAACTCCAAATATCCCTATTGACGGCCCATTGAGTTTATTATGAGCATTTTCTGGACTTTTTGACCAAAAATGAAGTATATAGATGATTTCTTACCATCGGCAGCATCCTGGTAATCAGGCGGCAAGATCTTATCCACGTACATGTCGGCCCTGGTGAGCGCGCGGTCCAGCGCGTTGGCTGTCACCGCAGTCACCCTGGAGTCCAAGACTGCTGTTCCAAGCTGCTTAACGGAGTCCGCGCGCCGAAGGACGTACTGGCGCGTTTCTGAGTACATCTGAACAAACGGATAAGTTTTACACATTGTTTTTACCGGACTGTGCCAGAAGTAGGGTAATGTTTATCAAGCGTATGTATGTAGGTATGTCTATTTCTTTGGCGCGCTCTACAGCCTAAATGACTTGACGGATTACAACATAATGAGATGGATAAGGAGTGACATATAGGCATACATATTTTTTAAATATGGCGTTTGCGCCCTAAAAAGGGGGACATAACAATTTTATGAGTTAATTATTTAAAGCCGTGTTGGCCGAGTGAGAGGTACCTCGACTTTCAATCTGAAGGTCGTGGGTTCGAATCCCGGCGTGCATCAATGTGCCAAATATAATGTTTGGACGTGCCTCTGACTACCCAACCAACAAACCTTCAAAGGATCTCATCGCCTGAAAATCTGAGAGGATGTCTACCGCACTTGGGGATTACAGTCGTGATCCTATTTTTCAGAAGTCGAGTTTCATGTTTTTATAATAATTTGTTTTATCTTGTTACTTTTCTGAATAGGGGAACACAACGGGCAATCTTGATCAATAAAATCATTGCCAGTACTATGAACAATCGTTCTACGTGTGAAATGACTAGATATTTAGGTAACCTATTAAAAGTAGAAAATGTTATGAGAAAATTCTAGCTAAAAGAGTTTCGTAGCTCAGGTAAGGAGCGCGTTGAAATCTTTTGTATGGTGAATTCACATTTAGTGCTATTTTACATTTATTATTTGACTTTTTGGTGGTTAAAAACTAAAAACTGTAGCTTCACTACATAGTATAAAGCAAAGTCGCTTTCCGCTTCCCGCGTCTGTATGTAATATGTAATATGTATGTATGTATGTTTGCTTATATCTTTAAAACTACACAACGGATTTTGATGCGGGTTTTTTTAATAGATAGAGTGATTCAGGAGGAAGGTTTATATGTATAATAACATGCTACGCGTGCGCAGCCGGGGCGGGTCGCTAGATAAATCATAAAATTAGAATGTTTGTGCCTGAATGATTTGGAAGAAACTTTGAATACTTATTACGAGTACATATCTTATGCCCTGGAATAGCAAATAAGCTACATTATTATCCCGGGACAACGCGAGCGAAGCTGCGAGCGGAAGTTAGTAGTTTATAAATATATAATTTAATAATACAATAAATAATCATCGTTGACGTGGTTTCTGCTTCATAAATTATAAAAGCCACGACACTCTGGCTATCAACTCGACACAATGTTTACCTACCCGCTACAATATCAGTAGAGTAGGTACATATAATAATGTATAACAAGTTTTTATACGCTAGGGAAGAACGTGTTACTAGATGTTTCGTACAACCTGTATACCTACCTAATTATTGAATCAACATAGTGCTGTTTGACAATGGAGGAGACCTGTTATTGCTTTACCTCTCTTGAGATCGTTGTCCCAGTAAACAGCTGATATGCTATTTTTAACTTTGACTGGGTACCTAGGTAACACTCGTATAGAATTAAGAGAATTGTGAGTAACTAACATTGTTTCCAACCGACGAATAGTGGAGGTTCAATTCGATGACCGCGCATATATTTTTACCTGGATGATCCGATTTTGATTTTATATTATGTAGAGATATCAAAGTCTTATTTAAAAAAATCTCGTAAAACTTAAAATACTAACATCGTTGACTTTTAGATTGATTTAAACATTTACGTTTGTTTTATTTTTATATTTTTGTTTAAAGGTTTTGAGGCGGTCGATATGTCTTAAATACCAACGCAATCCCCGACGCAACAGCCCTGCTTCGCTTTGCGTAAGACATTTCTAATACCATCGTTGACTTTTTTGTAGACGTTTTTAAGGTGTACAATACTGTAGTACATTATTTTGATATATCTCGTAGAGTACAGCCAGCGTTTGCAATGTAAGCGCAAAAAAAATATTTACGACACCACACTATAAACCTATAAAATTATCAGTATTTCTCTATATTATGCATGTATTCGACATATAAACCTTCCTCTTGAATCACTCTATCTATTAAAAAAACCGCATCAATATCCGTTGTTAGTTTTAAAGACCTAAGTATACATAGGGACAGACAGACAGCGGGAAGCGACTTTGTTTTATATTATGTAGTGGAGGTCCAAGGTAGGTCCAAAGTACCAAGGTTTAGGTCCATATGACCATATGACATGCGCGTGGAATCGGCGTAGCTTCATCTACGAGTAGTTCCTAAGACGTTTCTAAGTGATCCTTGTTATTTTATTGAAATAAATGATTTTTGAATTTGAATTTGAATTTGACTCAAAAACTGCAGAGTCACTAAAGAACTAGTGAATGCCCAAAATAACCATATCAAATATCTCCATTTGTCATTTTGATTCAGCCAAGCTAGCCAATTTGGAGCTATGGTGACGCAGAAAACTTTCAAAGGACATATATAATAATAACTCACCTAAGTAAGAAATACAGAAAAAAATGAGTTGAGTCTTACATTCTTACTTACCGCTTGTGGTGGCATATGTATAGACGGCACCCGCTTCTCCACAATGTCCAGTGAGGCGCAGAGGAACCGGTCGAGCTGGTGAAGTGGGGACTCGAAGATCTGCACAGCTGGAAGAGCGATCTGCATGCCGGTGGCCAGAGACCGCTCGCCGAGGGATAAGTACCAGCGGATGAAAGAGTTTGATTCCTGAAAACATACGACGAATAAAAAACCTGAAAATACAACAAAACACTATCCAAAAGTTGCCTGGAAGAAATCGCTTAGGCCGCCCATTGTTAAGTACCAAACATTCTTCTAGGATTGGTCACGAGGAACAGGCATAGCTTCACCTAGCTCCTAAAACGTTTCAAAGTGATCCTTGTGATTTTATTGAAACAATTGCCTTTTGAATTTGAATTTGTTACACTATTTTACATATAAATTATATTTATATATAAAAATAAGACGGAAAAACTTTTATATATAAGTTTTTCTGTCTTATTTTTGGTATGTATTTTTGGTATGGTGTACCTAAAATAAATTATATTCTATTCTAACATGCCAAATTAGAGCAGTTGTCTGGTTGAGAAACAAATCCTCCCAATTACGCTTACATAGTTGATTACTTAAAACTTAGTTTTAACAATCTTAGCAAAAGACTTAAAACTTAAGCTACTGTCTGTAGTTTAGCAAACCTGAATTTACCTACCTATAATGACCTATATATTGTTTATTTGTTTGCGGAGTAGATGTCTAGGATTCGAATAGAAAGTCAAGGCACCACAGCTCTAAAAATAAATATTCTTACCAAATATCTGGACACTTACCCTGATTTTATAATACATTTTCTCGGTGACCCCGATCCCGGACTCCACGATGGGGATCGCAGCTACCCTGGATACCACCTCCAACTTCGGCAAACTCGGTTTCTGTTCTACTACTGGCACTGCAATTAAATAATATGTATTGCATGGCATGGATGTTGGTACACATCTGAGAAGGTAACCATTTATATTTGCTGGTTGTAAAAAATAATACATAGCCCATGAAAGGACAAATTATTAAGTAAAAAAACCACTTTTGTTTAAGTTTTTTTTTTTTTTTTTTTTTTTTGGTGATAATCAAGTCATTATGCATGGGTCTCATCCAGTTTTATTTTTAGGGAGTGGTTTTAACCCTGCGTAAAGTCAGTTATTCATTTCTAAACACACCATTCCCGAGGCTTTTTTCAACAGCTTGCAAATAAGCAGCAGCTTTCTGAGCTATCAATCCATTATTCCTTTTATTGATACCCACAGCACAGGTACCGTTGAAGTATTTTTTACAAATATCACCGTTAGTTCCCGATTTCGTCACTGTTATACTCGCGCGGTATTCTTGCACCATTTTGAATAAAACCTTTTTATTATTTTGTTTATTTTTAAAAGGTTGACAGTATTATTTAAAATAAATTAAATAGAGTTCAGGAATAAAACCTTTTTATTTTTCCGTTTATTTTTAAAAGATTGACGGTATTTTTTTTAATAAATAAATAGTAAGGCGTTCACTATTATTCACGATACTGCGACAATGAGAAGATCACTTTGGGTTTTGTTTATTTTAGCGACTAAAGGTTATCGAGTACCTACTTCGCATGCATCACGTTTTAAAATAACTACAGACAAATCTATTCGTATCAGGTTTAAGTACATTATATACCTAAATTAGATCATTACTCCAACTAAGCCGTGATTAATTTCGTTAATGAGATACTTGAAAGTTCAATAGATTGACATCTGTAGATTAGTGTCAAAGTAGGTATTGATCGAGGGAACACAAGTTTGAATTTCGCATCCTGATTTCAAAGAAAAGAAGATGAATGATTTTAGGAACCTTTTGATAGTTACACAATTGACATTTTATTTTAAAAACCTTAAAATTATGTGTGAATCTACGAGTCTTCAGCAAAAAGCACAAGCCAGTCTTTAAATGATAATAATTTTGCTGAAATTGTCATTGAAAAGCAATACTTTTTCTTAGTTTTTTTGTATTGATTAACCTACCTACCCTACGAACTATAGGAGGTGGTCAGGTGGTCAGTATCACATGGTTTTTTTTCTACACTGCATTGGGCAGTGTCATCCGTTGTGTCATTCCATAAACAAAATAAAGATAAGTAAAAACTTGTTTGTTTCACCCGGAACCGCATTATCTTCTCAACTTTGGACTATCAGCATTGTATCACGTTTGGGATAAATAATTAAGTATCTGAGTCAGTCCTAAAAGTCTCCATGTAAACCTTTGAGCCGTCTAACAATTTTGTCTTTTTTTTTTATTGCATTAGGTTCTATAGATTTAGCGCGACCATGGCTATTGTAACATAGTCGTAACATATAGTTACATATAGTTAACACGATAGTTTGATAAATAATCTATCAAAAATATAAAAATATAAATATACGATCACGACTGTAATCCCCAAGTACGGTAGACATCCTCTCAGATCTCCAGACGCTTAGATCCTTTGAATATGTCTAGTGGGGGTAGTCAGAGGAACGTCCAAACATTATATTTGGCACATGCCCACATTTTGCAGTAGTTAGCATTCCATACGTGACAGGTTGCAAGCCCATCGCCGCTTATAAGAATACTAACTGGTTTCCTCACGATGTTTTCCTTCACCGTTTTAAGCACGTGTTTTTGATGCGCATATATTTTTTTCGAACAGAAAAATTCATTGATGCACGCCGGGATTCGAACCCACGACCTTCAGATTGAAAGTCGAGGTACCTCCCACTCGGTCAACACGACTATCCACTCTGCCAACACGGCTATCAAAAATATGAAATATTGCTAACTACTGCACAACGTGGGCTTTGAACATGCCTCTCACTACCACCTTTAATTTATCTTTAAAGATCGGAGCGCCTGGAGATCTGAGTATATGTCTACCGTACTTGGGTATTAAGTCGTAATCCTACTTTAGTATTATTTACTGGCTGTACCCCGCGTTATGATAGCCTACCTCATGAATGTGGCATAAATACAAAAATATTATTATAAATCCGATTGGTCGTTCCAGAGATTAGCTGGTTCAAACAAACAAACAAACAAACTCTTCAGATTTATTATATTAGTAAAAAGAACAAATCTTCGAAAACCAAGTTCAAGCGATGGTGACATTTTTGCCACCACTGCTAGCTTATTTCGAGAGAATACCAATTTCATAGTAACTAATATAGAATATATTATAGTAAGTAAGTAAGTAAAGTAAGTAAACGTTTATTCATAAAAGAAGCACTTAAAAAATAGGTACATTTATATCTAGTCAAAGCTAAGTATAACTAATTTTAATTATGTTTTTTATTTCTAAGTATTAGTAGGTATTAAACCTAAACTTAGATTATATTAGATTAGAGCATAGTTTTATAACAATAAAAGTCAAGAAATCGTCATACATTATATTATACCATTCGTACTTGTACCCAGATGAGAGACTATCTTCCGTACTAGTAAAAACTGTATTACGGTAGGATGTCATTGCTCTTCCGTTTTGGTAGGAACTTGGCGTAAAGAGATGTTTTATTTATCACTAACGACCCGCCCGGGCTTCGCACGGGTGCAATGCTGATACTAAATATACTACAGAATGTCTTTATATCAAAGTTTTTTTTTTCACAGCTTTTTTGTCATTAGACAATTATTGATGATTTCTTTTTTTCTCGAACGTTCGCGACCGGCCGATCTGCGCGTTTGACGCCTAGCTGTTAGGCCGGTCGCGAACGTTCGAGAATGTTCGTTTTACGAAGCTACTCGCTAGGTGACTCGCTAGCCTTTAGGTTCCAAACCAACCAGCCTGCCTGTGCGTTCGCGTTTTTAATTAGGGATGACTGAGAGTGTTATAAACGTAAGAGTAGACAAATATAATCAGAAAGCTTCGAACTGCTAAGCTATCGGGAGTTACACGTGTTATTGTGAGTAAACCATAAAAGATAGACATATGCTGTCGTGGGATATTTTTTATATAATTTTAAGGAGAACATTTCCGTCATACGTGATTTCTGTGTAGCTTTAACCATTAAGGTTGCACACGCGACGGAAGCTTAAAAAATGGAGTAACTTCTCCCGTTTTCCCATCATTTCCCTTCACTGCTCTGCTCCTATTGATTGTAGCGTGATAAAAAGTATACCATAACCAGCTCAGGAGTATGAAAAATAATTGTACCAAGTTTCGTTAAAATCCGTCGAGTAGTTTTTGTTTCTATAACGGTTATACAGACAGACAGACAGACAAAAATTTTACTGATTGTATTTTTGGCATCAGTATCGATCCCTTATCACCCCCTGATAGTTATTATTTTGGAAATATATTTCATGTACAGATTTGACCACTCTACAGATTTATTATACTTAAGTATAGATTAGGTTATTTCATTGTGTAAGATGTAAACAACACTCATTTATTTGCTTTTAGTTTCTAGAATTAAATTAGTTAGGTAAATTTATATAACATTTTGCTTATTCTAATAGTTTTTATTTTTTGTTTTTTATTTTATCTTATTCTTTTATCTTAAAGTAAGGTACCTACTTAAGTTGTTATCTTATTATATCGATGTTATTTTACTTGAATATTAGAACTGAAGATTCAATATTTACTTTTATATTTACTATTATGTACCTAAACTGCATCCAAAACCATAATAATGGCATTGAAAGCCATTTTAGACTTAGTTTTTACGAAATAAACCAGCAGTCCTTAAACCGTCTTAACTATCATTGATAAAACACGTGCATGTGTTATGTTTACGTTATCGATACAGTTTATTTTGATTTGAACTATTTAATATTAAAAACACACATAAAACATAATGACGTGCATTTCTGCATACTGAGACAATGTTCGTGTTCGGTCTTAGTAACTACCGAACGTAAAAACACAAAATAATTCAGTATTCCTTGTAAAAACAAATAACCTACCTAGCCCATTTTGCAATCTCATTTCAAATGTTATATAAAATGTATGTCAATAAAATGTTATTTCAAATATCATTTAGCTACTCATACACAGGTAGTTTTTATTCCAACAAAACAGTACCTACCTACCCGCATAGTACGAGATTATTAAAAACACTTTTACCTATAGAAAAATATCAAAAACCTTTTAACTACATAGGTACCTACTTACATACTCAGCCCATATACACTGATAAATATTCTAGTAGCTGGATGACAGAGCTTTGCGCGTTATTTAATTGTCTGAAAACACGGATAAAGCGACGATTCTAAAAGCCGTCCAAGTGCGAGTCGGACTCGCGCTCGAAGTGTTCCGTACCATATCTATAAAAACGGCAAAAAAATCACGTTGGTTGTATGGGAGCCCCCCTTAAATATTTATTTTATTCTGTTTTTAGTATTTGTTGTTATAGCAGCAACCGAAATACATAATCTGTGAAAATTTTAACTGTCTAGCTATCACGGTTCATGAGATACAGCCCTGTGACAGTCAGACGGACGGACGGACGGACAGACAAACAGGCAGACAGACGGACAGCGAAGTCTTAGTAATAGGGTTCCGATTTTACCCTTTGGGTACGGATCCCTAAAAATTGAACCAAGCTAGATCGATTTATCGCCCCTGAAACCTCCTGCATACTAAATTTCATGAAAATCGTTGGAGCCGTTTCCGGGATTCAGATTACATATAAGTATATACAACAATTGCTCGTTTAAAGGTATTAGATAGATAAAATCACTTTAAGAATGCATTTTTATCCAGTTACCCTCAAGATACAAGTGTTTGTTAAAAACACATTTTTACTCAAAGAAAAACATCTGAATCTTTTTTAGCTACTTTACCATACACACTGATAAATATTGTTAAAGGAAAACTAAGAATAAAATTCACAAATGGCATAAAACTGTTATAGATATTACTAGTAGGTACCCTCAAAAGTTAAAAAGTTCGTTATTGCAATTCAAGTTTAAAATGAATTAAAGTTGTTTAACATTTTAAATAGAAACACAGCTAATTACCACGTTATTTCTTGTATTGCTGACGTTTCGAGACAATTCAGATGCTCTTCGTCGTAAGCATCGCCCGCGACCGCGTAGGTAGGCAAAAAAACGTGGTAGTTAGCCGTATTTCTATATAAAAGTTTAAAATGATCATTCATATTTATAAATCAAACGAGCAACAACAAAAATCTGTATTATTCATTATTATAAAAGTAATAAATTAAAAATAACTTACTTTTGCGATAAGGAGTGCGCGAGTTCAAACTGGTCTGGTAACGTGTACAGGACTGACTGATGGATAGTTCAAGAGTCAAGAGACAGACGAGCGCATCGGACACTATTGGTCAGCGCACAGTGAAAGACGGAACGGCAGTGGATTTAAAATTTATCAATTTATTTTAATCGAAATAAGGTATGTATATTTCAATGCTTGGTAATCTCACCGAGCATTGAAATGTGTACCTTATTTCGATTAGATAACTACTCAATTCGACTGATAAATTTTAAATCAGCTGCCGTTCGGTCCTCCACTGTGCGCTGAACATATCGGGGGTCAAGTGGAGTTTTCCTGCATTTAATGAACTTTGCACACTCTTTAATCACTCAACCAACTGTATGTTTATGCTTAGGTACTTTCTTATTTCATCATCCGATGACGTGGTTTTTATCTACTAGCTACATCAGGATTCGTCACGCGACTGGCAGACATGCTTGTATGACAGTATTTACAGAAAATGATTGCACCATGCACATATTAATCACTTTATTGATGTTTAAGCACCACTTGCAATGGTTTCAAACTTTCTCGAGCTTTTAAATGAAAGGCTAGATAATATATAGGTACATTATAATAATATAAATAACTCGAAAAATATTTAAGTGCATATTGCATTTAAAAAAATATTTACGATCAGATACTCATTAATATTTGACTTAGACCGGGTTTTCGAAAACTACTTACCTAACCGATTTTCATGGAAGTTATTATTGGTAGCTTATAGTGCTAGGAGTGTCCGGACTAGTCCGGAGGCATATTTTATTTTTCTACATTATATTTAATAAAAAAATAAGATCAAGACTGTAATCCCCAAGTACGATAGACATTATCTCAGATCTCCAGGCGCTTAGAGCCTTGAAGATGTCTAGAGAGGGGTAGAGAGGCTCGACCAAATAATATATTTGACACATGCCCACATTTTGCAGAAGTTATCATTCCATACGTGACAGGTTGCAAGGCAATCGCCACTTATAAAAATAATAACTGGTTTCCTCACGATGTTTTCCTTCACCATTTTGAGCACGTGTTTTGATGCGCATATAAATTTCGAACAGAAAAATCCAGGTCTGCCAGGATTTAGTACCTCCCTCTCGGCCAACACGGCTTTTAACTACATTATGAAGAAATAATAATTAAAACGCGTAGAAATCGTAGGTACTATGTAATATATCATTCATGTCTAGAACGGCACGCCTATAATATCGGGCTGAGAATAAGGTCGCACGGATAGGTGTAAAGCAGTACAGCTAGTAAAGATATTAAGTCCAAGTAAAAACTATCAATCATTGTTATTTAGCTTTAAGAGATATGTTGACACATACATTTATTATTTCTTTCTTTAAAAATATAATTCTCATATCTCGGTAGGTAGTGACCGTTTTATCCTTGTGTGCAAGGCCGCAAACATGACAGTAAGAAAAAGAAATGGCTGCCATTAGCTAGTGGGTAGTTATTCACGTTGGTACGATAAGTTTTATTTTGTTTATACGCTCTAATCTCTGTTGAATAATAGTTGATCATTTCTCTTGCTTGTGATTTGTTTTGCCTACTGTTTTACTTATAAATATTTAAATACTACACACACACACCATAAAACCAGCTCGTAAATTACTTATGTACTTACCTACCCACACTTTTTGTTAAAGTCAATACATAGATACGTATTATGCATAATATTGAAACATAAAATAGATAGATACATAGAACGTGCAGACACAGAACAAACGTCTATGTTCATCACACAATTTTTTTTATACCATACCTACTTTAAAAAGCTTATTTTATTCACGCAAAACAGTGAATAAAAAGGCCTTTTATTCACTGTTTTGTTTTTATTCACTATTTTGGTGTTTGAATTTGGAACACAAAATATATCCGGTCTCTATTTCAATGCTTACACAAACTCCTTGCGCTGAGATTCGAAATTCAAAACTCTTTGGTGCAAATAAATTCTCGAGATTTGATTGGTCGATATTTGCGACAAGGAGTTTGGCATTAGATTAAATAAATATTCTCGTAGTCATGGTATAAAGTATAGTATGCAACTCCTGAATAAAGTACGAATTTATATCGAGGGCCATGAATCACTCGCGTCGTTCAGGATTCTAACAGTTGAATCATTAGAATCCTTCACTTGCTCGTGACTCATCTACGGCCCTCGCTTTAAATCCGTCCTTTATTCACTAGTTGCATAATATACTATTATACCATACCTACTTTAAAAAGCTTATTTTATTCACGCAAAACAGTGAATAAAAAGGCCTTTTATTCACTGTTTTGTTTTTATTCACTATTTTGGTGTTTGAATTTGGAACACAAAATATATCCGGTCTCTATTTCAATGCTTACACAAACTCCTTGCGCTGAGATTCGAAACTCAAAACTCTTTGGTGCAAATAAATTCTCGAGATTTGATTGGTCGATATTTGCGACAAGGAGTTTGGCATTAGATTAAATAAATATTCTCGTAGTCATGGTATAAAGTATAGTATGCAACTCCTGAATAAAGTACGAATTTATATCGAGGGCCATGAATCACTCGCGTCGTTCAGGATTCTAACAGTTGAATCACTCGCTGCGCTCGTGATTCAATCATTAGAATCCTTCACTTGCTCGTGACTCATCTACGGCCAATCGCTCAAATCATCGCTTTAAATCCGTCCTTTATTCACTAGTTGCATAATATACTATTATTTTTTTAATCTTTATTTTTAAAAATGGCTTTGAATCGCTTAGCGATTTCATCACACAAATGTTTACACTGGGTGGGAATCCAACCCACAACTTATAGTAAAAAATATGTAAGCATCGCGGGACGCAAACATTTAAATTATTTTGTACTGGTAGGTAATATGCATAAATAATTTTTTCAAATTATTTTTCTTATTGTAAGTCACAGGTTACGTTATTATAGTAATAGGTTTTTTTTATTAAAAATATATTTTTAAAATTTAGAGGTTGGGGATAACTGCTATAAAATTGAGTTGCAAGATTCCATCCGAACAAGTAAATTGTCATTTTATGTACTTGGTAGATCAAAATTAGCTTTCTTTCCATAAAGAGCAATGTATGACGCGTGAGCTAAAGTTTGAGTAAGTTTCACATTAATATTGTAAAATACCTTCCTTACACAAAACTACAGATAGTCAGAACTGGAACATATCACATGTCCATTCAAATATATGACAAGCTCCCTTCAAAATTAAAATCAATAGAGAAAAACTCGATATTTTTGAAAAATCTTAAACCTTTTTAGTGTCTAAATGTTTTTATAATATAAAGAATTTATGGTAAATACTTAATAAACAAAGATTCCTATTATATTTATATATATTTTTAAGATTAGCCTTAGTAGGTACCTAATTATATTAATAGATTATTGTAGTGCCCTAGCGGGGTCCACGTTGAGAAACTCTGTGATACCTTAAGACCATTGTAACCAACTGATAAATAAATGAATATGAATATGAATAAAGGTTATACTACTACACTACCTATAAACAATCATTGTGCTGCTTTACTTACGTACCTACCTACAATAAATAAAATATGCTGCCGTTATCTCATTGTAACTCCCTATCGTCGCCGATCGCAAGGAATGATAAAAAATTTAATCGCAATGCGCAGAGGATGAGTTACTTTAATTTAATTTATTATTAAAATGAAGGCGCATTTAAAAACATACATAAAAGCAGGGATATTCAAAACTTACGAATAAAATATCAAGAGAATGCATGACGTAGCTATGAGGTCACTAAAATATTAGTATAAATTATTCCGAAAAAACCCCTATGAGATTAAAATGAGACTTTAAAAGATATACCACGCGACTAAATATTATGTGACTTTCGCAACCAATTTACAGGATCCTAATGTAGTCCTTACAATCATAAACCATGACCATTATCAAATGCTATTTTTGTAATTAGAATAATTCTTGATTCTACTATGACATTACTACGACCGTAGACCGTTCGATCATCGTAGCACGACCAGTCGACATTTTTCTGATCTTTGACAACCGTTTCTTCTAATCCTTTCTAATCGAGGGCCTATGTCCTAAAATGTTGTTTGTACAACATTTCAGAGTTCTAAATCTTGAAAGTTTTGTAGGCCTACGTCCTAAAACAGTGATTGACGGACGGGGGAGTATCGACGACCCCCGTCAATACGTTGGGGAGAAAAAAATTGGGGGTTCACAAGTTGTAAATGTCCACGAAAATTTGCCTGGTTTCGAAATAAGAACAAAAATGTTGGCTTGGCTTTATCTATCAATGTAAGTTGTACGCATTCGTTTTTGTGGTCGCAATACACTCAAAACTAAAAACTTGCAGGGGGTGGTGCTAGGTTGGCTAGGGTCTACCGAAAATCGAAGAATATGGTAAGTGGTCTACGAGACAAAATAGTTTGGGAACCTCTGTCCTAAAATGTTGTTTGTACAACATTTCAGAGTTCTAAATCTCTAGAACTACTTAACTATTTTTTAAAGAATATTTGAACCTACTTATCTATCCCTTTAATAATACCTTATCAGGTATGACTGTTTTATTTAAATTGATAGGTATTTAAGTGCTTACTTAGGTATGTGAAACAAATAATTATCCGATATCTTATCAATGCCGACTGTGTCACCAAAAATAACAGTCTCAATACAATTGCTGACAAGAACGTTATTATTGGCTATAAAAGTGAATTTAGAAGCTATTTGAGGATATTCAAAACTTAGTGTTGTGATTTATGCAGTGTTGTGAATGTGTATCTACTGAAATAGGTATTGAGTTAACCTAGGTAATGTTAGTTTTCCTCCGTTGGCTTTTGGAATAATAGAATCAAACATAAAGACAAAGATACTATACATATAGGTAACCTAGATACATGCTAGTTTCCCTGTGTTGACTGAGAAAAAGAACCAACCTATCATAAAGACAAAAGTACTATTATATTACCTTTGTATATAGTAACCTTTACAGTATATAGTATTATAGTACCTTTGTCTTTATGATAGGTTGGTGCATGAAGTTTCCCTGCGTTGGCTGTTGAAAAGAATTTAAGTATAACAATACTAGCAGTCAACAGTTTGCAATAAAATTATGTTTCGACTATAAATTGAGATGTAAGCTATCCTATCTTTCAAGTTGGATCAAACTGCACACGGTGTGCAAAGTTTGATTAAAATCGGTTAAGTAGTTTAGGAGTTCATCGCGGACAAAGAACATGACGCGTAATTTATATATACAACTAGCGACCCGCCCCGGCTTCGCACGGGTAGCATGTTATTATACATATAAACCTTCCTCCTGAATCACTCTATTAAATTCCTCTATTAAAAAAAACCGCATCAAAATCCGTTGTGTAGTTTTAAAGATATAAGCAAACATACATACAGACATACAGACGCGGGAAGCGGAAAGCGACTTTGCTTTCCGCTTCCCGCGACAACGCTTTTCCAGACACTAAGATCGTTAGTGAAGTCTAAAGAGTCACGTCCAATATTACAGTTCCTAGGTAAATAACAACTTCGATACAATGTCGATCCACCCTGAGTCCCAATTCCAAGTGAAACTATAAAGGAGCTGGTGAAATGTGTTTCCCATACCTTCGAATACTTCCGTAATTCCAAGATATGATTGTGAAGTACTTAACTGATATGCCTATACTGATAATTAGTGCTTGATAGGCATCATATTGATCTTTTGCGAGTCTACACTTACTATTATTAAGAATTTAAATTTGTATTTTTGTTTGTACCGGATAAACAAAAAAACTGCTGGACCAATTAACGCTACTATTTACATTACGATTTACGAATCTAGTGAAATATAATTGTAATAAAACTAGTGAATGAAAGTAATTCCAATAAATTAATTGTTACATTACGAAACAAGTTTCATTGATGATGAAATTAATTTCAAGACACTACTTTCAGTGCCTCTGTTTTATTAAAAACAAGCTATCCCGGTGAACTTTGTATCGCTTTAGAATTAACAAATGTTGTGTTAAGTTCCCGTTATAAAAAGTATCCTATGTCCGTCTCCTGGTTCTAAGCTCCCCACCAATTTTCAGTCAAATCGGTTCAGCCGTTCTTGAGTTATAAATAGTGTAACTTACACGACTTTCTTTTATATATATAGATCGTTTACACGTGAAATTGTTGATGAAATTAATGTCTTGGAAGTACTTTCATGCCTCTAGTTTTGTAATGTAATTTAGGGCTACAAACTGTCATACACACTATAAGAAATTATTGTTTGTAGGTAGCCAAACTCAAAATAATTAGAAGAAACAAAACATGTAAGATGGGTATTGACGTCCACCTCCTTGCTGCGATCTTCTTTGTAACAGCGCCAGCCTTTGCAGGTAAGAAACAGTAAGAAAGGAGTATTTAGGTAACACCTAATTTTTTTTAACGTATCCTCTTTACAGGTTTACTTATAAAAAAAGTGACCCTTAATCTCTCATTTGATTATTTTAATTTTTCCTAGCTTTATTTGGAAAAGGTATATATTTACCATTATAACAATACCTACGCATATTGTCGATCAATATTTCATATTTCGCTAACATTTCGTTATAAATTATAAATTAGCCTCTGCTGTCTATGTACCAAACTATATCGAAATCGGTTTTGCCGATGCGACGTGATTAAGTATTAGGTATATTGTGTTTTTATTTTCAGATGGAATATGCTCATACATGGTTGCAATTCCTCGGGAACCAAGACCAGATGATTTTCCCGTGGTAGATGAAGGTAATAATAATATAATTAATACTATACTCTGTTAATAAATCAACAACTACGATTATGTGTAAGTACTAAGTAGGTACCTATTAGATTTACAACTAATAAACAAGTTGCAACCGGATTGAATTTTGGGAAAATTATTTTTAAAGTGCAATTTAGTGCAATTATTCTAGGCTTTATGCGAAATGCGCAATAATCTTTGTTCCTCCATTTCAACTTCAAACGAAGTCAAAGCCAAAAAGTATTAAATTCAATACAATTATAAAGATCAATTTGAAACGTCTTAGGAGCTACCCTAGGGTAAGCAAGTTCCTCGCGGCCAGCCTAGAAGAATCAGGCAACAAACACGGCTTGGAAGCCTATTATTTTTTAAATAATTCTTTCCGTCAATGCTATGTGGAGCGCTCCAGTGTGGTGCCGATCGAACAAGGTGAAAGCTTAAAGAAGAAAACTTACAAAATAATAACTGTGTACGTAACTACAAATTCTGATATCATTCTTCAATTCTAGGAGTACCATGGAACACGAGGCCATTATTCCCGGGTCCTGATCGCGATGAGTTGTGTATGGATTCGTACAGGCCTGGTTCAGCAACCATGGGCAGCCAGGTTATCTATATGGAGGAGGAGATAGATGGAGATGTGGTTATTGCGAAGATTAATTATAATGGTAAGGGTTTGGTTTGTACATCTATCATCGTCTTTATCTTTCTGTCCTTAGTCGGCACAACATGTATTTATCTTCCATTTCCCTATATTCGCCGTTATCTCATCACTCGCTCACTTTCTTACCCATGTCACTTTCACACAGACCATCCATCTTTTCTTTGACCTACCTCTACTTCGACATCCATCCACCTTCATTCCGTCAAAGGCGCCACTTTCAAACTCTCTCTGATATCCTCATTTCTTATCTTATTCATCTTCGTCACTCCACATATCCTTTTCTATCATCTGACCCGTAGGTAGGTATTTATTAAAACTTTTTACTCGTTACCTTTTTATCGAATTACAATTATATGTATAAAAACCATGTTTTCAGGTGAAATTGAACCACACATCGACAGGCAATTCATATCTGGTTCCTCTGCTTTACTAGGAGTCGTAGTACAAAGAATGGGTGATGGGTACTGGTACCTCGTCGTAACGCAAAAGTAATTATTTCTTTTCAATCATATACTTTGAAGAAGGGCACTTTTTACCCTATTAATTAAACTTTATTTGGTGATCTTATATTACACTATATTTCTAGACAAGACTACGAAGCCCCGGGTATGCAAATGTACGTGTTCAACCTGGCTGTTGATGGACAGTCCTTAGTAGTGATTACATCGGTGGTGATTGTCAACATAGATGACAACAGGCCTATGATAGAAGCTTTCGAAGCTTGCCAGACTCCGGTGAGACCTTTGTAATAATCTCTCAACTGTGAACATAAATAAATAAAATAAATAGGATCACGACTGTAATCCTCAACTTGCGTATATACCGCGGATATCCATCTCCATTTAAGCCATACCATAGCCATACCTATTCAAAATAATGACATTTAAAAATGTCTGTCGCCCAGCGAAGCGGGCACGGGTCATTTATAATATTCAAGTAGGATTTACAAAATACACAAGAAACAGTTGAGTTATCTAAAGACTGCAAATAGTTTATAGGTAGCTCAACTGATCTAGATAACTACCAGTCGGAAACATTCCCAAAATAATTTTGTTCTTGACAGGAACTTGGAGAGCCAGGGCTCACAGAATGCATTTACAACGTATCCGATTTGGATGGCGAGATCAGTACCCGCTTCATGGTGTTCAGGGTAGACAGCGACCGGAATGATAGCGAGATATTCTACATGGAAGGGTCGAACCTTCCCAATGACTGGTTTAATATGCGCATGACTGTGGGTATCAGGACCCCGTTAAACTTCGAGGAGAACGCACTGCACATCTTTAGTGTCACTGCATTTGTAAGTTATTTCTACGAGATTTATTCAATTGCAAAATATTTCTACATTTCCACCCTTATTTTCTTTTATAATTTTTTAGGAGGTACATTCTTACTCTTCAGGTGCGGTCTGCTTCGACACATCCCTTCTTGTATTATGGTGTTTTAGTTTTATTAAGACTTGCCTAACTACAGCCTAAACTACATTCAAAGCTATAACATGATAATCATAGATTTTTACGAAATAAGAGAGCTGATACCAGTAAAGTTTGTATCGGTAACTCTTTGATTCTCATACGAAGGACTATTTATTTTAGTGAAGGGTATGAAGTTGAAGTTATCGGGACTGTACTTTGTTTTAATAGTCGATTGATTAATGTCATTGATAAGCGTTATGACCACTGCTTTCTGGAAAATTTACCTATCACAATAATTCCTACTGTTGGTTTAATTATTGTAATTTATTCGTTTGGGACCGATTTAAAGTTTATACTCCGTGGAACAAATGGAAACACTTGTTATTTTTACAGGACTCCCTGCCCAACAACCATACAGTAAACTTGATGGTTCAAGTGCAGAATGTAGAGCACCGACCGCCTCGCTGGGTGGAGATCTTCGCGGTGCAGCAGTTCGATGAGAAGACAGCAATGTCCTTTAGAGTGAGGGCCATTGACGGAGACACGGGCATCGACAGACCTATTTACTATAGGATAGAGACAGAAGAAGGAGGTAATTCGATTCTCTCTGTCTAAAATAACTTGATGTTATTACGTACCTTTACGTAATAACTTAAGAAAGAAGGACCCTTAAAGTAGGGACTGAATAAATTAACCGACTTGGTATTACATAGAACTTACAACTTTTTATGGTAGAAAAACTGAGTTGTGTTGCGAGACTTGGCTTTTTTTACAAGTTATGTTTTTGATGGCATTATATATAAGACTAGGATAGATAAAAAAATAAAAATAAATACCTGTAAAAACTTTCAGATGACTTTTTCCATATCGAGACCATAGAAGGCGGTAGGAGTGGAGCAATCTTTTACGTAGATCCCATAGACAGGGATTATCTTGAAAGAGAAGTGTTTCAACTAAGAATCATCGCCTATAAACTAGACGATGAAGACAATGAATCGTACTCGACGGAAGCACCGGTAGTCATCATAGTGAATGATATCAATGATCAGAGTCCAGAGCCATTACACGAAGAATATCATATTTCAATTGAAGAAGAGACAGCTATGACGCTAGATTTGGAAGAGTTTGGTTTCCACGACCGTGATTTGGTAAGCTATTTGGCAAAATAATAAAATCATAGAATTAAAACTATCGTGGTTCATTTTAGATAGAAATACGGCTAATTACAACGTTTTTTCTTGTATTGCTGATGTTTCGAGACAATTCAGATGCTCTTCATCATTTCTATTTTTAAAATAATAAAATCATCCACAAAGAAAGAGCTACCGATTTATGTTTTTGTTTACACAGCAATGGATATCTATTCACTATATGATAATTGGACAAGTAGGTATTGATTGACTGATAATTAGGGCATGTTTGTTAACAACAGCTAATAATTTCCAATATTTCAATACCAAAAAAACACAATACAGAAAACGACGTACATTTTTAAGTTATTGGAGTCAAAAATGAATGTTTTTGCAGGGTCAAAACGCGCAATACGAGGTCTTCTTACAAAGCGTTTTTCCTCCAGGCGCACATGAAGCTTTTTACATCGCTCCTCTAGTCGGTTACCAACGACAGACCTTCATTATAGGAACCACCAACCACAGCATGCTAGATTTCGAAGTTCCTGATTTTCAAAATATAAGTTTAAAGGTAAGCTTAGTTTTTACTCAACCCATAGGTGATCCTGTACATAAAGTTACTTTTTAGGCTTTCGTACACAAAGGTAACAAACGGGACCCTATTACTAAGACTTCATTGTCTGTCTGTCTGTCTGTCTGTTGACAGTTGAAATTTTCACAGACGATGTATTTCTGTTGTTGATATATTTCTGTTATAGCAACAAATACTAAAAACCGAATAAAATTATAAATAAATAAATAAATATTGGCGGACTTTACACACAGCGCCATCTAGCCCCAAACTAAGCAAAGCTTGTACTATGGGAACCAGATAACTGATAGAATACTTATATACTTTTTTTTTTTTTGTAAATACTTACTTATTATACATAGTAACACCCAGACACAGAACAAACATCTATGTTCATCACACAAATATTTGCCCTGGGTGGGGATCGAACCCACAACCTACAGCGCAGAAGGCAGAGTTACTACCAACTGAGCTATGAGGCCAGTCAATATTAATCATTAATATTTAAGCGGGGCTCAATACAACAAACGTGATTATTTTGCCGTTTTATAGATAATGGTACGGATCCCATCGTGCGCGAGTTTGATTCGCACTTGACCGTTTTTTTTTAGTAATCTGTTTTAAATTGTAGGTTCTAGCAATAGACATGAACAATACCGATTTAACTGGAGAAGCAATGCTGTACATAAATCTAATAAACTGGAACGATGAGCTGCCGATATTCACACAGGAATCTTATAGCGCCACTTTCAATGAAACGGAAGGCGCAGACTTTTTTGTGGCGAACGTCAGAGCTAACGATATAGACATTGGCGATAGAGTCGTGTAAGCTTTTAAATAACACAAATTAATTTGGTAATATTGTAAGGGCCAAGACGCGCCACCGAGCCCGGTCTTTGGCTCTTTTCATCCATCCCTTTTCCTTATCCATTTTCCTAACATGCTGAGTACAAGCTAAGTATATATTCGTACATAGCATATAACACCTTGTTCGATTGGCACCACACTGGAGCTCTACATAGCATTAAGGAAAGGATCATAAAAAAAAAGGTAGACCCCAAGCCGTGTTTGTTGCCTGATTCTTCTAGGCTTGGTCGCGTGGAATCGGCGTAGCTTCACCTAGTTCCTAAGACGTTTCAAAGTGATCCTTGTGATTTTATTGAAATAAATGATTTTTGAATTTGAATTTGAATTTGAATAATATACAAGCAAATAATCAAACCTCGTGCTAGTAATACGCACATACCAGTTCAAACTTAGATTGTGTAAACGACTCTAACCTGTATATTTAAATAATTTCAGACATTCACTTATGGGAAATGCTGCAAATTTTTTACGCATCGACGAAGACACTGGCGATATTTATGTGACAGCCGACGATTCATTCGACTATCACAGGCAGAATTTAATATTCGTACAAGTAAGTATACAATGAGATCTCTGATCAAATTCAACGTAATGTGAATCTATACTATACGAATTATATAAAGAGGAAAGATTTGATTTCAAATTATAAGCTATATTTCTTACTAGAAAAAATTAGGGATCATTTGCCTTTATTCTTCACTAGCTGACCCGTGCCCGCTTCGCTGTGCGTAAGACATTTCTAATGCCATCGTGGACTTTTTTGTAGACGTTTTTAAGGTGTACAATACTGTAGTACTTACATTATTTTGATATATCTCGTGGGGTTCAGCCAGCATTTGCAATGTAAGCGCAAAAAAATGTGTTTATTTACGACATCACATTAGAAACCTCTAAAATTATCAGTGTTTCTCTACTATATTATGCATGTATTATACATATAAACCTTCCTCCTGAATTAATCTATCTATTAAAAAAAACCGCAGCAAAATCCGTTGTGTAGTTTTAAAGATATAAGCAAACATACATACATACATATTACATACAGACGCGGGAAGCGGAAAGCGACTTTGCTTTATACTATGTAGTGATTAGTACACCCGTGCGAAGTCGGGGCGTGCAGGTAGTATGATATATGAATATTTAAGTTGTTTTTAGGTTCAAGCTGAGGACACTCTTGGAGCGCCTTTACTTGTAAACACAGCAGTTACACAACTGGTGATAGAACTCCTAGATATCAATAACACACCCCCTACACTTCGTCTGGTAAGCTCTTAATTTCCTACGCAGAAATCCTATGTAATACATACTTCATAATGCATTTAAGCCTAAACATTAT
Organism: Hydriomena furcata; assembly: GCA_912999785.1. NCBI lineage: Eukaryota > Metazoa > Arthropoda > Insecta > Lepidoptera > Geometridae > Hydriomena > Hydriomena furcata. The sequence continues at coordinate 1,794,885 of OU538831.1, read as the reverse complement.
TTTGTCAGCCGCGTGGCAGCTTCTCAACAGATGAAAACGTACCAGATGGTCATCTCATCACAGATGAGATTACAGCTACAGACCCTGATACAACCGCTCGTCTAGAGTTTGAGATTGACTGGGATAGCTCATATGCTACGAAGCAAGGAAGAGGAACAGACGCGATAGAGTATCATGAGTAAGCACCTTACAATCAATCTAGACATAAACAAAATCTAATTAGTGATTATGTCTTTTTTAGTCACGTTTCTACCAAAACTGCTAATTAAACTTTTCAGATGTGTAGAAATAATAACAGAATACCCCGATGAAACCCACCTGGGTGCAGCTAGAGGCCGCATTGTGGTACGAGAGATCCGACCTAACATTACCATCGACTTTGAGATGTTTGAAGTCTTGTACCTCACTATCAGAGTTTTCGACCGCGAGACCTATATCGGAGATGATTATGATGAATGTAAGTGATAGTAACTGAAGTTATATTGTATCGGGTGATACAGACACCTTCAGCTTTCTTTCAAGACAGATAAGATTAGTTTAAAAAATACTTTCAGCCATGTTCACTATAACGATTGTGGATCTGAATGACAACCCCCCGGTATGGGAAGAAGGCACTCTAGAGCAGCTATTCAGCGTCCGCGAGATGTCGGCTAGCAGCGTTGTCATCGGCTCTGTGCTGGCTACCGACATCGATGGCCCTCAGTACAACCAAGTGCGGTACACTATATTGTAAGTATGAACGCCATATTAATATCCATAAACATCTGTTTAAAAATAAAGTGGTTAATACTACTTCAGGGTCACTGATTGTATCACACTATAAAGTTTCACTGATAACATCTTGATTTTCAGCCCTCACGAAGACACTCCCCCGGATTTAGTTACAATCCACTTCTACACGGGTCAGATCACAGTATCCACTTCTAACGCAATCGATGCTGATGTACCTCCTCGCTGGCATCTGTACTACATGGTGATAGCCAGTGACTGCTGCTATGCTGACGACATAGCTGATTGCCCGCCAGATCCCACATGCTATAATACTGTAGGCAATGTGAGTCAGAAAAAAACACTTGATCTTTGGCTTATTTACATTATCTATATATCTATACATATAATAAAGCTGTAGAAGAGTTCAATTCTGTACATTGAATAAAAACTAAAAAAAATACTCCAGGGCCTTTATACAAGTAACACAAGCCAAAAAAAAACATTTTGAATTTTTTGTCTGTCTGTCTGTCTGTTGTCCGACTTTCACGCAAAAACTACTGGACGTATTTTGATGAAACTTTTTTTGTTATGTAGCTATTAGTCCTCGGCAACATATAGGCTATAATTTATTGTAAAGATTGGAATACCAGATATGAAACTATCTGTCGACCAGCGAAGCGGGCACGGGTCAGCTAGTTGTTTAAATAAATTTGCTGCTGGTTTCCACAAATATTTACTTCATTTCACAACATTGAGCCTGACTTTGGCTTGTTACTGACAGCTCAACTTATATGCGTTTTCAGATAACAATAAACATCATCGACACGAACAACAAGGTGCCACAGCCTGACTATGAAGACGAACGCTTCAACACGACTGTACGCATTTACGAGAACGCTACTCATCTTGACTTCGTATCGTATGTTTTGGCAACCGATTTAGATAGAGATGGTATGTCGATATTGCAGATTATTTTCAGTACCGTATAATGCCGGTACCAAAATTAATTTGTCCGTTTTTCTTTCTGCAGAGTTGTACCACGAAGTCGGCTATCTTATCAACTACGCAATGAACCCTCGTACCCTTCAGTTCTTTGCCGTTGAGCAAGATACTGGTAGGATTTACGTTAACTACCCAGAGGGCTCGACTGAAGTCCTGGATCGGGACAGAGGCGAGCCTACCCATGATATATTCTTCAATCTTTACGACAATTTCCATAGAGACGGGGGTAAGTTTTTTTTTTAGATCTCTATAACTGCTGCTATGCTATGGAAGTGCTCTTACTCTTGTTTCTAAATCTTGCCAACTGGTAAGTAAATTAAAGGTAATTACGTGATAAAGACCCGTGCCAAAATCTATAGTTATGTCTACTAATCACGATAGTTTGAAAAATAATATTGGTAAGTAAATATAGTTATCTTCGCCAAAACTAACATAATTAATTACCATACCATCTAACCATGATCAGATAAAATGATGACGTTGGTAAAATATGTGTTGGCGAGATAAGTAAATCCAGATACCTTAATGTAATATTGGCAGATGATCACTCAGATAATCAGTGCCCTATGCTATGTAACTCATAGTAGAATTGAATTTCAGATGGGTTCCGTAACCAGTATGATGAGGAGGTGTTAATAACTGTGGTCCTTCTGGACGTGAATGACAATGCACCTGAGCTGCCGGACCCTACTACCATCTCGTGGTCTATCTCTGAGAATCACTCTGCGGTAATTTTTATTATAATTTATGTTAAAAAATATTCTTTACTAACTTTCATATTATTTTTGTGATGGTCTATTTATTTACTTATTTACATTTTTTGTCCAGATAAACAGAAATATATAAAATAAATTTGATACAGCGTTATAGACATTGTATCAAAAGGTCGATTTTTAAAACGATTCATGAACAAAGCTGGAATGGATCAATCACAGCGCTCAACATTTTCAATCTCGAGTATTTGAGCTCTGTCATTAGGGTAAGTTTTTACCGCGCGGTAAAAACTCACCCTTACAGTTTCAATGTTTTACCAGGGGACCTCTTTTCTCGAAATACTCCACGCGCCAGATATCGACGAACCCAACACAGTCAACTCCCTGGTCGGCTTCGAAGTGCGATCTCTCATCCCCCACAGAGGCATTGAAACGCCGAGTGGCATGATCGACATCAGATCAGTAGACACTGACAAGGGGATGTTCTTTACAACCACGGAATTGAGAGGATATTGGGGCACTTACGACATGGAAATTTATGTAAGTGCGGGTTTTTTGGTCAACATGTCACTTAGGCTGACGTTATTTTTTGCATAACTTTGTTCATTTGACGATTGTTATTTGAGAATCAAATAACAATCAATGTCATGTACTCGTACGTAACGTACCTTATGGATATTTTTGTATTGTCAAGGACTAAATATAGCAGTAGGTATTAGCTTTTACCACTAGCTTCACCACTGACGTGGCATAAATGATATTCCAGGATAAAGATCATGTACGAGTACATTGCAAGTTTCATACAAATCTGCTCGGTCGTTTGGGCGTTAAAAACATCCAAACATACAAACATCATCACAAACTTGAACTAATGTTCAAAGTTTTTATTGCTTTCATGTGTACATTATGGTCTTATAGGTATTTAAATAAGTATGGTATCAACATGAACCCGGGTAGGGCATTGCAAAAGAACACATAAACTATATAAATAAAATAATATTGTAAATCTAAAAAATATTCATATTATTTATCAAGGTAGGTACTTAACTACCTAAACTAATTATTTGAGCTAACTCTTTTTTGGTTTTCACATGTACTTAGGATAGGCAAATATAGTATGCAACTGACTACTTTACCTATACAAGAGTGTCCCAAATAATTGTCAAGCGGATACAATTATTATGGATATATTAGTATGTTTGTACCTTGTTGATGAAGTTGATTTAAATCTAGGCCTACGACCATGGCCACCCAGTACAAGACTCAGAAGAGGTGTATCAACTAGTCATCAGGCCGTGGAACTACAATGCACCCGTCTTCGTATTTCCACTTCAAGACACAGTGATACGACTATCGAGGGTGAGTCCGTATCCCCAGAGAACAATGGGAGCTTTGCTTACTTCTAAGTACTTATCAATATTGAAGACATTTCCAGTACTACGTTTACGGCTAATTACCACATTTTATGTTGTATTACTTACGTTTTGAGACAATTCAGATGCTCTTCTTCATGACCATCACCTGCGAGCGCGACCAACGGTTCCTAGATCGGCGATGTAAAAGAACAAATAAACATTATAATAAATATAAAGGAGCAATACAATAAATAGGTTTTTTAAAATATATTTTTAAAATCAAGCTTTTATAAATTCTAGGGCTCTAGTACTCGTCAAGACAAATCAAACGAGCCCAAACACGACGTGGTTATGTTGTGTAGTTAGGCAGTTCCTTCGGCTACATTCGAGCTCCATCATTAGACCAGCTCGCTAGTACCATAATTGTATATTGTCATTGGAGATTGATAGGCATGCAAAGTTTTATCTCAATCAGACAATTAACTGAGGAGTTCCGTTAAACAGCTCCTGACTCCATCATCAGATCAGCCATATTATTGCATTGTCACCATAAGTATGCCAAATTTCAGCTCAATCGGTTGAAGATAACTGCTTCAAAATTGAGTTGCAAGATTCCACCATAACAAACATAGTTACATACATACATTGCAAGTTAAATAAAAGCTTTTAAAAACGCGGTAATCAGCCGTATTTCTATTAACACAAAATTATTCTTACATTGGGTTACTGTGTACCTAGGTACCTACAAAAAGCTTGAAAGGTACCGAATCTTTTTTTCAACTCTAGATATTACACTACTTTTTTGCTTCTTTACTGGTTTTTGCAACTATTTTTTCATGCTACTTTGGAAATTGATTGAGTTTATTCTTTAGTCTTCTGGCGGTTATATCATCACTGCTTAGGTTCAGTAGAATACCAGTAATACTCAGCTGAATCCTGTTTGGAGCGACACAATCTTCTTGTCAAAGGGGTTGGTGGGGCCATATCTAATTGTTTTTGTTTTTTTAGATAGGTAAGTACATACATTACATACCCTAACTTTTGATGTAATTTTTAGTTACGTAATTTAGTCTGTCTTGCTGTCTCCTTATTTAAGAGTTCTTCTTTCATAGGAACAAGCGATGGTAAGTAATTTCCTGCAGACAACAGATGGCAACTTCCTTCAAAGCGTGCACGCCACAGATGAAGATGGTGGAGCAGCTGGCCAGGTCACCTTCAGAGTGGTGGGAAACGGTAAGTTCAAATCAATCGTACTATCATTACCCGACTGCGGAGGGTAATGTTTATCGAGCGTATGTATGTTTGTATGCCCGTTTCTTTGACACGGTCTACAGCCCAAACGACATGATGGATTATGACATATGAGATGTCGTTGGATTCGACTCAATTGTGGGAGTTCTATATATTTTTTTAATTGGCTTCCCCATAATAAGGGGGCATAACATTTTTTTAATTATCATAACAATATGGATATCAAATTAAAGCTACTAAATAGACCAATCCAATAATATATATATCGTAACACTTTTATGTTACTATTTAGGCACAAATTTAAATTAAAATAAAAATGCATTATTTTTTTGCAGTCTGGTTTTGTTTTTGTATTTCTTTTTTATATCTTGTTTTAAATCTTTTTCTTAAGAACTTATCCACCCAGTTGTGCGTCAGGTACCTAAACACTTTTATTTTGCAATGTTTTACTAAAAAGACTTTTTTCCAGACGAAGCTATGGACTTTTTTGATATATCAAGCAACGCGGATAACTATGGAACACTGTCTTTAATAAGAAACGATATCACGGATATGATAAGAGAATTCCAGGTAAAATATTCTCCAAATAACAATTCAGAACAGTCAGTCTGAACAGTCGATGAAATGAGAAATGTTTTTACAGGTGACGATCGAAGCAATAGATGGTGGCACGGAACCAGGGTCATTATCGTCGCAGACCACCTTCCGTGCAGTATTCGTACCGACAACTGGGGAGCCTATCTTTGCGACGAACACGGCTACTGTTGCTTTTATTGGTAAGAATCAAGAACAGCTAAGTTTAATAATCATGCATGTTGTAAAAAAAATGTTTTTATTTCTGTGGAGCAAACGCCAACTGGAATTTCAAGTTATTTCATGTACTTTTCAGAGTTAGAAGAAGGTATGACCGAGCGCCATGAGTTGCCGCAAGCAATAGATCTTAAAAACCATCTCTGTGTGGACGACTGCCACGACACTTTTTATATTATAAATGGTAATGTATTAACTGAATATTCTGAATACATCGTAATGATTGTCAATTAAATAATCACCTGCCAGGGTTCATGAGATGGTACTAAAATCTAGTTCTATTGTTATTTTTAACAGACGGAAACTCTGGAGGTAATTTCGGCCTTGATGCAGTGAATAACATCCTATTTCTTCAGCGTGAGTTGGACCGGACCGTCAGCGCAGTCCATACCCTTACAATAGCAGCTACTAACTCGTTGGAACCAACTACTCCGTTAGCAGGGTCTACTCTCACTGTAACTGTCAACGTGAGTACTATACAGAGCTTTTGTGGACCATCCTCGTCAAGGATCCACATAGCATTAAGGAAAATATCATTGATAAAAATGATAGGCCCCAAGCCGTGTTTGTTGCTTGATTATTCTGGACAGTTGCGAGGAACAGGCGCAGCTTCACCTAGCTCTTAAGACGTTTCAAATTGATCCTTGTGATTTTATTGCAATAAATATGTTTTGATTTTTACTTGATCTGAACATCCGGAGATCTAAAAGAATCAATCGTGCTTAGCGATTACAGTCATGAACATTTCTTCTTTCTTTTTTCTTTTAATTTACCTTTATTCTGTTCTCCTAGGTCAGAGAAGCTAACCCTCGTCCGATTTTCTCGCGAGAAATCTACACTGCCGGTATCTCCACACTTGACAATATCAACAGAGAACTGCTTACCGTGCAGGTAAGTTACAAGTTCCACTACATTTTTTCCGTTCATTTGTTGTCAATAATTCTTCTTAGATCCTCTGCGATCTCTCTGATCTATTTCATCATCTCCAATAACTTTTGTTTTACCATCATAATCTTCTAGCTCTTGTTTCACGCCATGTAGGATCGGCACCGTACGTTTTCAGTTTTCGTTTCTCTTATAATATGTCGTTTATAGAACCTTCTCACTTCCTTACCTGTGCCATCATTAATATGGTCCTATAGAAACACTTCAGTCCTATAACACTTGTAATTCACCCCAGGCTATACACACTGACGGATTGCCCGTAACCTACTACATGGACATGACAACCATGGTGGCAGACCCTACCCTCGAAGCAGTGCAGAACGATGCGTTTACTCTTAACTCTGACTCAGGAGTTCTTACGCTCAACATACAGCCAACTGCTTCTATGCATGGCATGTTTGATTTCAAAGTCGTGGCTACAGATCCAGGTAGAGTGAAGGTTGAGCCTTCATGTGGTGGTTTTGGGAATGCTTTAAGTCTGTTTTGTAATGTCCAAATGGTCAATTTGATATTTATTTTTTGTGTTTTTTTTACGGCCATTGGAATTCTAGATTTACTGCTAGCCGAATTGTGGATTGTTTCGGGTACTAGTTGAAAGACTGCGTTTGTGATTGTTGTACGATCTTCTTGGATTATCATTTATAACAAAGTTAATGATCCCATTTGTTACAGCTGGTGGGTCTGATGTCGCTGAGGTTAGGGTGTATCTAATATCCACGCTAAACCGTGTCACCTTCAGATTCGTCAACACGCTGCAGAAGGTCGAAGAGAGTGTCGATTTTGTGAGTACATACACGTCAGAATCCACTTCTTCTGAATTAAAGTATTATTTATGTATCATTCTGGTATTGATTTATCTATTCGAATAATATGGTAATTACTGCAAAGTGTGGGCATGTGTCCAGTGTAATGTTTGAACGTGCTTCTAGCTACCCCTTTTAGACACCTTCATAGAGCGCCATCTGAGAAGATGTCTACCGTACTTGGGGATTACAGTTGTGAAACTATTTTTCTTTTGTTATTGATCTATAGATAGCCCAGACATTCTCCGCCGGATTCCGAATGACTTGCAACATAGATCAGGTGCTACCAGCGAGCGATTTGCAAGGGATTGCTAATAACAACCTCACCGAGGTGCGTTCCCACTTCATCCGTGACAACGATCCTGTGCTTGCTGATGAAATCGAGCTGTAAGTGGCTTTTCTTCTAGAGCTAACACTACTAACCTCTTCTTCTTATTTTAGAGCTGTGCTCTTGTCGGTCTATCTTAGCGTGCCCTGCCTAAACTGTTGGAGATACACGAAAATAATGTATCGTAGGATTGTTTGTCTTAAATAGTTGTAAATAAAAATCCGTGACAGCATACATCCACCTTTTATGTGAAAGCCGTTATATCCAAAATAGTGAGCTATTAATACAATAAAAAATTGGATACATTTTTACAATGCACATTTTAGAATATTTATTTAATTCTTATCAAAATTGATACATCTATTGCTTATAGTATTTAATTTAGATAAACTTAGTAATATTATAATTGCGAAAGTTTGTATGTTTGTGTCTCAATTATGCCCAAACGACATTACGGATTTAGTTGAAACTTAGAACATACATACCTCATGCCCTGGAATAGCATATAGGATAGGACACTTTATATCCAGGTTACACGTGAACAAAGCCGCGGGCGGAAGCTTGTTACTAAATAGAAGTAAAGATAAGTTATTGGGTATCCTGTACATCCTCTTTTTAGACTTCGCAGTGACACCGTCTTGCTCCGTGAAATCCAAACAACCCTGAACACAGACCTATTGGTCCTCGACGATTTCTTCACTGAGATAAGCCCTGAAGTGGGCACGGACCCCAACCAGATCACCATCTACGTGCTGGGCGCTCTTGCTGCGCTGCTCGGCTTCCTGTGCCTTATTCTACTGGTGACGTTCATCATCAGGACAAGAACGTGAGTCAACTTTTGTGTGATAAACATAGATGTTTGTTTTGTATCTGGGCGTATAAATTATGTATTTACAAAAAAAAAGTAATTCTATCAGTAATCCTTCAATAATTGTACAAGCTTCGCTTAGTTTAGGGCTAGAAGGAGCTGAATAAAAAATGACCACAAATAAATTAAAGTAAATTTGATATTATTTTTACACATCTTTACGAGTATCACACAATTCACACATTCACATCTATAAACTATAAAATCTGTTCCTACGCCTAGCATGATAATCCGAGAAAAGTTTTTGATACAGAATACAGTATAGACAAGCGCACCTTTTTAGCCCACGCAGCATAGTAGACACCTTTCCTCTTTTTGTTCTAATTTGTTTTATTTTTAATTTTTCCTAATTGTTTATTTTGTGGCTTCTGTCTTATGTATGTTTGTTTGTGTCGAATAAAATCATTTAAAAAATATATTTTTTGTGTTTTTCGTTTTGAAAACTAAAATTGTATTATCAGGTTGAATCGGCGCCTTGAAGCGCTATCCATGACGAAGTACGGCTCAGTGGACTCTGGCCTGAACCGCATTGGCATAACGGCGCCAGGGACCAACAAGCACGCAGCAGAAGGTTCTAACCCTATCTGGAACGAGGCCATTAAAGCGCCTGATTTCGATTCTATAAGGTAAAAGTTACAAAAAAAAAGTAAGAAGCTAAAAGTTTAATAGTTATGTTATCAGGGACGTTATCAGGGAAAAAATACGTTTCTTGTATGGGAGCCCCACATACTAAATTCTATTTTTTAAGTTTGTTAAATGTTTTTTGAGTGTTGTCTTTGTTTTTGTTATTATAGCGGCAAGAGAAATACATCGTCTGTGAAAATTTTAACTATAATTAAAACTATCTCATGAACCGTGATAGCTAAACAGCTATCACGGTTCATGAGATACAGCCTGGTGACAGACAGACAGACGGACAGCGCAGTCTAAGTAAATAGGGTTCCGATTTCACCCTTTGGGTACGGCACCCTAAAAACATCTAAATCGGATCACCAGGTAAAAGGTAATAGCGCGGTCATACATAAAAAAAAATATCGTGTCGAATTAAGAACCCCCTCTTTTTTCGTCGGCTAAAAGCAAATATTGTCCCTACGTAACTATGAAAATTATGGTGTACAATAAAGGTTGTATTCTATTCTATTCTAACCGTTTGCAAATATAATGCAATTAATCTACCGAATTATCTCGCATGCATCTTGCTAGCTAACCTACCAATGCATAATTTCGCACCACGTTACCATGTCAGGATGGCCGAGCGGTCTAAGGCGCCAGACTCAAGGTTGCCCTTCTCGCTGAACGCGAGTATGAGTTGTTCTGGTCCTCAGTGAGGGCGTGGGTTCGAATCCCACTTCTGACAAAATATTTTATAAAAATTTTTTTTTTTATTATATCTAGTTGCTCGTTCCGGCTCAGGTGTACTAATGTAAGGTTTTTTTTTCTTAATTTTTCAAATGTTTTAATTGTTATTATTTTATTCGGGGCGAAGATAGATTCAAAAAATAAAAAAATAATAGACTGTAATCAATACGGTAGATATACCTACTCTCAGATCTCAATGCGCTTAGAACCTTGAAGATGTCTAAAGGGAGTGGTCAGAAGCACGTCCACACATTATGTTAGGCACAATACCCACATTTTGCAGTAGTTAGCGTTCCATACATGACAGGTTGCAAGGTACAACAAATCAAAAATCATGAAATTTCTTTCCAGCCGTTCTTGAGTTATAAAGTATGTTATTATGAGATATTTAGGTGCTTAAATGCATTTTAAGTTTATTTTTTCAGCGACGCGTCATACGACTCTGATCTGATCGGCATTGAAGACCTGCCGCAGTTCAGGAATGATTTCTTCCCTCCAGAAGATTCCAGCTCTATGCAGGATATCGTGCCTGATAATGAGGTAGGTACCTACTAACCTAACAATAACATTACTAAAACCTCGAACCTACACGATAGGTACCATCTATATACATCCATCTACCACGACCAACACGACAAAAAAGCCTGGGAGTGAATATGCTCCAACTATTATCAATAATAATAATTATTAATATTCTATTAAAAATTATGTACAAGGACTTGAAAAGAACACAAACAATGATTTAAATTAAACTAACTAAATTAAACTTAACTAAATTTTCCGATTTTAAATGATCCAAGTGATTTCAATGAATAAACACTTTTTTGATATTGAATTTTTGTTTTTCAACCTTCATAAGTACTAACGAGAAAGGTTACGCGATTTTTTAGTTTTTTCGTTTGAGATACAGAACCTAAAGTGATTGCGAAATTTGGTAATTTATAAATTGTATCTTTTATATAAAAATGAATTACTGTCCGTTACTCTCGCTAAAACTCAAAAACGGCATGACCGATTTGAAATATATTTTTTTGTTTTGTTTTAATACAGGGTTGGTTTAAAAATAAAGAAAAATGGAATAAGTTGACTGGAAATTGTAAAATTTGAGAAACACTGAAAGTGCTTTTTTCTATTGTATTGATAGGGCAATGTCTGTCAAGACAGCTAGCTTTGCATAAATACTCTTTGACTGACCCAGTCCCAATATTTACCAGATTGTTTGTTTCAGCCCGTGGCGACTCACAAGAAACACTTTGGCTTCAACGACAAATTCAACTCACCGATGACGTTTCGTCCAGAGTTTGCAAACAGCCAGTTCCGAAGAGAACAATAATTAAATTACATTATTGCATAGTAAAAAACTTAAATTATATAATTGACAATATTGTAATATAGATACTCAAGTGATTAATAGGTAGTGTTTAATTTGTTTACCTGAAATCCTTGCATTTAAGTACTGAATCCTTAAAGTGGGTGATAGACGTACGAACTTATAGTACGCGGTTTTTAAGATCGCGAACTTGCTCGGCTCGACGTTAGTGACACACGTGAAGCTTACTCACTCTGTATTGCGATGTCGTCGACTGAAGAAGCTTTGTGTTATTTAGGAATAATATCGTATTACATTTTAAAAACTAAAAAAAAGAAACGAAGTCGAAACAAAATAAATATAAAAAAATATATAAATAAATAAATATTGGCGGACTTTGCACACAGCTCCATCTAGCCCCAAACTAAGCAAAGCTTGTACTATGGGAACCAGATAACTGATAGAATACTTATATACTTTTTTTTTTTGTAAATACATACATATTATACATATTAACACCCAGACACAGAACAAACATCTATGTTCATCACACAAATGTTTGCCCTGGGTGGGGATCAAACCCACAACCTACAGCGCAGAAGGCAGAGTTACTACCAACTGAGCTGTGAGGCCTGAAAATGGGGGCTCGCGGCTCGCAATGCTGCCACACGTTCGAGCCATGACGAGCTACGAGCAAGATTTCAGACCGGTTGGATCGCCGACGATTTTGCGCGGCGGTTTTAAAGTACGCGTACTTACGGTGACACACAAGCGAAAAAGGTCGGCGAGCCATAAGTACGCGTACTTGCTCGTACGTCTATCACCCACTTTACGGTGCAATCTTAGAATAGTGTAAGCAATTTAAATCAACAAAAATGTTTAGCGCTGTTAATTATTTTACTCATCTTTTCTATGCAAAATATCTTGAAATCACAACATTAACGAGCTAAAGATATTAGCGTTACTCAACACCGAAGACCATAGTACCTACCTACTACCTATATTATTTGGGTACCTACGTCATTTCTCGTGAAGCCAATTTATCAAATCCTACTGATGAATATTATTATATACCAGCAGTTATTTATGGGTTCATGATAATACACTGTATAACGTTGTCTTGTGTCACGTGGGTACGTGACTAAATGTGTCTCGGAGATTCATAGATACATTTAATTACAAGCTGACCCCGCGAACTTCGTATCGCTTTAGAATTAACAAATGTTGTCTTCCGTTCCCGTTCCCGTTCCCGTTCCCGTTCCCGTTCCCATTCCCATTCCCATTCCCGTTACAATTCCCGTTCAATAGTTTTTGTAGCGCACACCAAGAAAGCAAAATTTTTAGCAATTTTTTACACCTTGCTTCAAACTATCGTCATTCTTATAAATAATTTATTACTTTTTCAAAATAAAAAATAGCCTATGTTACTCAGGGATAATGTAGCTTGGTAATTGGTGAATTGGTGGCATCGACTTTAGGCTATGTAGTCGATGATTGGTGGTAGAATTTTTGAAATCGGTTCAGTAGTTTTTGAGTTTATCCATTACAAACAAACAAAAAAACAAAAAAAAAAAAAATTTCCCTTTATAATATTAGTATAGATTATACCAACACGGAAAGGACATTGGCAGAAGAATGACAGACAGCCACAGTAGTCAAAAATCATTGAAAGTTAGTTTGGGCTTTAGATCAGTATCTGCTTATTATTTTCAATAAATAACTTTTCGATCTAAAAGAAAATTATGGCCATCAAAAAACATTATTGCCATCTAGATCTGGGTAAGTAAAAGGCACCAAAGAGCACATAAATGCGTAATTATACATCATAATACATCAACAATCGTAAACACCTTTTGCCTGATTTAAACAATACTATCGTCTTTAATGGAGTACACCTCGATCCTAGGCATGTGCCAAGTATAAGGACGTGTCTCTGACTATCTTTAGACATCTTCGAGGTTCTAAGCGCCTGGAGACCTGAGAGTATATCTACGGTACTGGAAGTTATCGTGGATTCAGTCGTGATCCTATTTTTACTGGCTTCACAGCTCAGTTCAATTTTTTATTTTATTTTATTTTTTTTGTTTTCATTATATTTATTTATTTTCGCTTACTTACCTTTATATTATGAATATTTATATTTACCATGCGCACTTGCATACTACTTTGATATTTATTTATTTTATTGTTTAGTCTATTGTACGTAAATTCTTTAGAATTAAGACATAAATCTTATTTAGTTTATCGACTTGTTGTCGCCTCATCGCGTCCAGGCCCCGACTGAAAATCAGCGTCGCACCGCGCTTCGCCTACTCCTTAGGTTCGGTGCTGTGCGGCTCAATGCTGAGACGGGGACCTATTTGCCCCCACATGGCACAATTTGCTGTTGATTGTTTTTTTGTTCTCTTTATTCATTAATTGTTTTGTGCTTTTGGAGCAAATAAATGTTTTTTCTTTCTTTCTTTCTTTCAGTTGGTAGTAACTCTGCCTTCTCTGCTGTTGTAGGTCCACCGAGGACAAACATTTGTTCCGTGTCTAGTTATATAAATGGGTATGGGTAATTAAACTAGGTATTTATAAAAACAGACAGTTTATAGGTATTCAGTTTATATCAGTTATCTAGTTCCTATAGTATAAGTTTTTCTTTGGAGCTACCTAAATGGCTGTGTGATAATGTCCACCAATATATAGGTAAGTATATTTATTTTTTCATCTTTTATTAGGCATGCAAAATGTAGTCATGTGCCAAATGTAATGTTTGGACGTGCCTCAATACCCCCTTTAGACAATGACATGTTCAATGATCTGAGCGCCTGGAGATCTGAGAGTATGTCTACCGTACATGGGAATTATAATCGTGATCCTATTTCTATTTATTTCATTATTTTAAGCATCACTGATATTCTCTATCTCTCAGGCTCGGACAGCCTGCTGCCGAAGGGTGGAGGCCTGTGGAGTAAGTTCTGCCGCAGCCTACGCAAGCTGGCTCAGGTTTCCCAGCACCATCCGCACACATACGACCACTTCTACAGCTACCCGGCGGTGATAGCAGAGCGCCAACGTCAGCTGTATGAGGGAGGAACTTACCTGATGCACCCCTTTAGTATTTTCAGGTCTAAGCTTATAAAAGTACTTCTAATATTAAAATATTATAAAGCCTTGTTGACCGAGTGAGAGGTACCTCGACTTTCAATCCGTGGGTCAAATCTCGGCCGTGCATCAATGGATTTTTACATGTGCTTACAACAGTGAAAGAAAACATCGTGAGGAAACCAGTTAGTATTCTTGTAAGCAGCGATGGGCTTGCAATCTATCACGTGTGGAATGTTAACTTCAAGAAAATGTGGGCATGAGCCAAATGCAATGTTTGGATTGGACGTAAAACGACATTTCTTCTATCTCCGATAACAGCTTATCCTGGAAGTCCTTCATGGTGTTCCTGAATTTGGCTCACATGGTGCTCTCAACCTTTCGCCTCTCCTACATCGTACACCCATACTTCCACAAGAACGTGCATTCTTGCGACAAAGCATTGATCGCTTTAAACTTCTTCTGCTGGCTGGATATAGGGATCAACTTCAACACGGGCTTTGTGGAGAAGAGGCCCGAGGGATCGAATATTGTCCTTGACAGACAGCTTATTTCATGGTACACGTGATGATTTTAACTGCCGTCAAAATATCGTAATCTGTGGTGATACCATAATTCTACATTTTAATTCTTAATTTAGGTCTAGATCGCGCTGTGCGAAATCTCCACCAATATTTATTTATTTATAAGTTATTCCATTAAAGTAAAAAACCAAGTACCACGAGCAGTAGCCAGGAAATATCGAGGTACGTTTTACGAGAAAACCTTTTTTCCTTGTTTCTCCTAGCAACTACCTTCGGAAGTGGTTCGCCTTGGACCTAGCCTCGGCTCTGCCCTTGGCATACATCTTCTTAAGTTGGCGCGTCACCTCCCGCCACTTGTTAGTCGCACACATCTTGCCACTCCTCAGGACTGCCAGGGTCTACACTGTCTCCGACGACTTGATTACTTTCATAAAGGTACAAATGCAATGTTAAACTGAAGATCTTGAAATGGGTAACGTTGATGCTAGGTACAACCCGGTCAGAATATCTGTGCACCTCGCTGGAATGCGGCGCCTCTCCCGCTCTCTCTCTCTCTCCCGCCTCGCCCGTACTATGACGTCACGAGGTCAGGTGCACAGCTATTGTGACCGGGTTGTACGTGCCCCATTTAAACCTAAGCCATCGTACAATTAGATGTTTTGGTGCCCAAGCTACGCACGTGCTACATTAGCAGCTACGAGTGGCCTACGTGGCAGCTACGAGCGTGCTACACTTCCGTTACGAATGGACTATGTATGTAGTAGCTACAAGTGCTACGCTCAAGCTACGCGTGGGCTACGCTACGTACCCACCTACGCAGTTGGGAAATTGAGAAGTTGGGAAAGTGCCTACTCATTTATATTAGTTACCTAGGTACCATGATATTGACGAAAAAAGCTGCAGTTTTCATGGAATCCTTGATTCATTATTAGTATCGTCTATTAGTTTACGCAAAGTGCCTGTGCAAACAGACAGAAACGCTAGTCATCGTATAAGGGTTCCGTTTTAATTTTTCAAACTATAGTGATTAGTAGACAGAACTATAGATTTATCAACTAATTTGTTTTAGTCTGCCCGCGACTAGAGCTACTCGTATTATAACATAATCGCAACGTCGGGAAAATAAATTAAAGGTTATGACGTGATAAAGACCCGTGTAAAAATCTATAGTTATGGTTCCGTTTTTACCGAGGTAGGTACAAACGGTAAATATACTCACAGATTTATGTGACATCAGGTGTTTACGCGGTCGTACGTGTGGTACGGCGGAATGCGGCACGCGGTTCTGTTTTGGCTAACAGCTCACTGGTGCAGCTGCCTCATCTACCTGCCTACCGTCTTCACCTTGTATTGTTAGTACCTACTTGCTTTTATCCTCTTCTGTGGCAAGGTTCTGAAAAAAACGACTTACCCTAGTTGGAATGACTTGGTGGTGGTTATTGGAAATTATTTGAATTAAAAATTACTGACTAAACCGTTTAAACATTTTCAAAGATCTAAGTGCCTGGTGATCTGTGAGGATGTCTACCGTACAGACGTGATCCTATTTATTTTTTACAAATTAAACTTAAATAGCAGGAAAAAATCAAAGGGTTTCACCCTTTGATTTTTTCCTGCTATTTGCACAATAGGAGCGGTAAGATTAATTATTTTGACAGGGCAAGGAAATTTTAACAAGCAACACACCAAGTTCCTGAACCCTCCGGGGGGCACGATGCTGGACGTTCCTGTGATAAAGCGTTACAGCAAGAGTATCTTCATCTCACTCTCTGGCTTTTTCGGTGAGTGTTTGATTAGATCAGCCAACAATGACCATCCATCTACAGAACAGTTTAATCTTGGCTTACGCGAAGATGCCGTGTGACAGCAAAAATGATTTTGTGTCATTGCATAAGGTCGAAAATTGTCTGCCGCGCCCCAAACGGCTTACTTTACGTAACCCAAGATCTACCGACCGTACCTACATATACTCGGACTTAAAGACGCCTCTGTTGTGGGCATATGACTAAGATATGTGCACAATAATTTAAAATCCCGCCTTTGATATGACTGTTATCTTTACAGAGATCGTGTAATTACAAATACCTTAGTTAGGTTCGAGTTAGATATTGGCATTCAAACATTATTATCATTATAGGCACTGGATTCTCAATGTTCCTCGCCTCGGAACCAGATGAGGTTCTGATGCACTCTTTAATCATCCTTTATTCTTCAATGTTTATGGTCTACAACTTTGGTGAGTAAAATTCTTGTTCTCAAGTCCAACGACAATAACCAACCAACAAATCTAAGCGAATAAGAGTTGTTTTTCCATTTTTGTTTCAGTGTTTCTCCTGAAAGTTTACTTAGGAGCATATAGCCCTACTGTGCGCTATCATGAATTGATTAATCAAGTGGAGGTAAGAAAACATGATTCTATACGAGTAGGTACGTTACTAGGTTTTAGGTAGAAACACCAACAGATTTTTTTTAATGTATCACGATTGGTATTATTTATTTATCAAACACCGTTCCCCTAACTATGGAATAAAGTAATTTTCGTTTTCTTACCCCACATTTAGCACATAATTAATATTCAATAATTACGAGAAGGTACGTTTCAAAAACATAGTTTATCTTTATTCTTTATCTCCGATATTTCTAAAAAGATGTAAACTACCCTACAGTTAGGTACCTATATTAATTCTAGTGCTATATTTGAGCACCCGAAAAACCAGATCTATTTTAGACAAGAATTTCAGCAAGCTTTTGTCAGACTCCTCTTCAAATATTGCTATCAGACAAAAACTTTTCACCAGGAATACATGAAACTCAAGCAGTTTCCAGTGCCCTTAAAGAAACGTGTAAGAACGTTTTATTACTACCGGTACCAGGAGAAGTACTTCAGTGAGAATACCGTTCTGGGCTCTCTATCTGGTTGGTAATTTACTATCCTTCAATCCATACAAAAACATCCTGTATATTCTTACCAGCCAAGTCCAGCTGACTTACTTTTTAATGGCCTTACCTTACAAAAACAAAATTAGAAGACCATATTTTCTTCCTCTTGACCTTTTACCACTTCTCGTGGGGTCGCCACAAGATGTAGATGTTGCAAATGGATTTGGCTTGGGGTTGTTTTACATCCAGATACCTGCCTGACGTCAATCCTCCTTGGGAACACGAACACCACATCTTATTATGATATTACGACCGGAAACTTTTTGAATTCTTGGTCTCTTTCTTGGTCATCCTGCATGGTCAGCTCGATAGACTATTCGACCACTCGTCCACCACGTCAACCATCGACTACATTAATGTAGTCGATGACGTCAACAGATACAAAACTAAGACTCAATAACCGGTTTTAGCCGGTTTGTTGTAGGCCATTGACCTTAACCTTTACCACCGCCTTTCAGAGGAGCTTCGCAACGAGATCAAACTGCACACATGCCACAAGCTAGTGGATAAGGTAGCGCTGTTCAAAGGCGTGCCTGCAAGTGTGGTGGGCTCGGTGCTCGGCTGCCTGCACGCCGAGGTGTACCTTCCCAACGACTCGGTGCAGCGCGCGGGGGATATTGGCGACTGCATGTACTTTATTGCGAGCGGAACTGTGGCAGTCTACTCGCTCAAAGGAGTTGAGGTCACTGATTGTTTTATAGAATCTGCGCCACAAAGTACTTACCTAAGGCGTATCGCCCACACTAGCTAGAGTCGAATCGGCGTCAGGGCGCGGGCGCGCCTCTGCGCTGCTTGCTCGCTCTCGCCTCGACTCCGAGCCGACCCCGCTTCGCCTGTACCGCGACTCCGCCTCGATGCCGCCTCGACTCTACCTCATGGGGGCGATGCGCCTAAATCCCACAAACAAAATGGTAGATAGCGTCTGTGCCGCGAGCCGTAGATATAATGTCACCTACGATGTTCCGAGGTACCTACGTGTCGGACGACAATGTCGCGTGACAAATGTAATTACGTCATTAGTTAGCTACTTTTTCATTGTAGGTAGGTATATATCTAAAGAAATTAATTTGTATTTTGTATTTTAAAGTGATCCTTGTGCTTTTCCTGCAAATGCTTTTTGATTGTGACATGCTAGGTGTGCCATCTAGAAGACGGCGCTCATTTTGGCGAGGTGGCGCTTCTGATGAAAGACAGCAAACGCTCCGCCACCGTCGTGGCCGTGGAGATAACTCAGCTTTACCGGTTGGATAGGAGAGACTTCAAGTAAGACCTACTACCTACATAAGTGCGCAATACTAGTGGTTTTATAGACTAGTGGAAATCCTTGCGACTTCATCGTTAGACTTCAGCCCCCACTGCACTGCCTTAGGGATTAAATTTTGGAAATTTATTTCTTCTTTCCCTTACACACCAAAAGGAATATCTTCAAATTTCGAGTTTTTAGGACCTTTGTGTTGCGTTTTCCGATCAGTCAGTAATGCATTTTTTTTTTTCATTTTTTTGTAGTTTTGTTTTTATAATCATTTGTTTTCTTCTTCCAATAGAACATTTGTACTTTCAAATGAAATGCTGTTTGCGAGTATTGAAGCCCTGGCTTCCAAGAGGATGCACGAGACTGTGCTGATGGATGAGGATTTCCGAAGGGAACGGGAGCGCATACATGATAAACAGCAATCCATTACTACATCTATTTAAGAACACAATTTTATTATTTACTAGCTGACGTGTCCTATCCATATCCACAATAATCCCATTTTTCTAACTGCTTTTCCAAAATTTTTTTTCATACAATCCTAACTATTATGAACACTTTAAATAGAAATACGGCTAATTACCACGTTTTTTCTTGTATTGCTGACGTTTCGAGACAATGACCAAATTGGTTATCAGTTAATTCTTAAGATTATGTTAGTTGTATTGATTGTAATTGAAATTGTGTTTAAGAAGTTTAAGGGATAAAATCTTTGTTTAAAATGAGACAAAAAGATACTTGTTATGCATTTTTATTAACTTCTGTAGGAACAGAACTCGTATATATTTTACAATTATTGCTTGAATGTCTCTCTTGTATTAAGTTTATGAAATACATTGTGTATTAAATTGGTGTTGCCAAATGCCAACTAGGTATTTATGATAAATAAAAACGTTCTCACACTACAAAGAGCAAGACAATTAGAACTAGAAGACCGACAGTATAGTCTTAGGCTTCAGTAGGATGAAAACAATCTAAATGCAACTTTGAATATAAAATTTACGATCTATCATCTCTCAACATCAATGCATCAGGAATGCTTCAGCTTATAAACTAATTAATATAAATATCAGACAAATATCCCGACCCATAGTAACAGGAACAGTATACCAAAACCTGAAAAGAGTGCCGCGACCAGAGACAATAGCAACTCTTTGAACAAATCTCTGGAGGCTTTGGTGCTGGTGACCTCGTACACGAAGAACCACGCCGTAAAGAATATTCCGATGCCCAGCAACAGGAGGGTGAGGTGCGGGAACACAGCCGGGTTTATCGGGGCAGCATAACGTACCATGGACTCAATCTCCAACTGGAAACAGGAAAAGAACGCGTTTAGCCACAAACATCAACTAGGGAAACGATTTACGGTGGTCAATTAATACTTACACCCATTTTGATAAATTTATTTAGCTAAAAATCTAATTTACACGATGCAAAATACTCCGCCGCCGGTGATTGGTAAACGTCATCCAAAATTTATTTTGACAGCTCTCTCTACTCTAGAGATGGGTAGGGAACTAGGGAAGGACCTTTCAGTTTGTATTCACAGAAAATACTTTTTTATCAATTTTTTTATCAATTTATAAAAACTTTAGAATTAAGTAGCAATTCGATTTCTGCTAGAGTAAATTAGAACTTAAGAATAATTATTATTGCAAGTGCTAACTTTACCAAACGTTAGCTCTATGTGCAGTAGCACATTTCTAGTGTTTGTTTCGTAGACAAAACAAAAGCTATAGAAAATTATATTCTCGGTAATCACACAGAGTGGCTATGTTATTTATCGTAATGATTATGTCAATGTCAATGTCCATGCGTGGCGTGACAGAAAAGATTGAAAGATGGAAAAATGGTATCAGTCCAGCTGATCGTGTTTTCGCTAAATAAAAATATTTCGTAGCAATGTTTGAATATATCACCAATAAAACATTATTCAATATCAGTACGTTAAACATTTAAAATTTAAATTAGAGTAGTGAATTCAAATATTCTGCCACAAAAACACACCATGGGGAAAGAAAAGATGATGTCCTATGAGGAGAAGTCTGTAGGCTCCACGGCATTCTTCAAATGCGAGGCGTGTCCTTACATGGCTTTAGCTGAAGACGACATCAAGTTCCACCTGTTCACCGTCCACCCAGAGCTCGCTAAGAGCAATGGTCTGGCAGACAACATACAGATCCTTTGTCCTGGCTGCACCAGCATATTTGACGCTGAAGAGACTCTACGAACCCATCTCCGTAATCATCACAAAATGGGCATCAAAGATATCAAGAAAATGGTAAAAAGCTTAGTTCAGATAGCTCTAAAAAACGCTAAATTAAAAAAGGAAGAGAAGGTAGACGAATCTTCACCACCTACGCCTATAACACAGGAAATTCCCGACGTTAAAATGCCGCAAGTAATTGAAATAGCACCAGACATTATTAACGCAAACAGTAATCTTCCTAAAGGTGTGGCATTTATATCAGTTGAGGAGCTGAACAAGATGAGCACACCTCATTTCGAAATGATTGATCCAAAAGACATTATTCAAGAGGCAAGTATTAATATTGTTTATACAAATGATGTTTCAAACCGAACTAGGTACATGAGTGTGTCGGAAGCAAGCTCGTCAGTGGCACCATGTAATGTGATCCAAATGTCTAGTGTTCCACCAGATCTGATATCCTCAATCCAGCCCCATGTTAGTTCAGTTATGGACACCAACAAGCTGACTTTAACTCAAGCTAAAGACACTCTTGATATGCCACACCACCCACCTCACATTTTAAAACCAGAAGAATTAAACAAAGATGTAAATATTGATAAAATTGAAACGAAAAAGGAATTTGGAATTTCATGTTTAGTGAATGGTTGTCTAATTGGCTTGAAGGAGGAAAAGAACATCTTGTATCATAGAAAATGCCATCAGAACGGCAAGTTGGTCTGTCCGGAATGTGGTAAAATATGTCCGTCTGTAGAAGTACTGCACACGCACTTGTGGAAAATCCATGCAATAGATCTAGAGCTGCCGACTTGCCAGGAATGCGGATACAAGACTTACAAAATGTATCGGCTGTTTAGTATTCATATGAAATGCCATGGCAAGATCAAGGCACATTCTTGTAAGTATTCAGGAAGAACATAAAAAAGTTAGGCTATCAAATTAAATATTGGTTGGTCATTTCACATATTATGTCAAATAGCCCCACACTAGGCAAGGCTACAATGGGGACTAGATAATAATAGAATACTTAAACATCTCAATTAATCTTTGTTTTGTAAAAATACAGTGGACCCCCGATAATCCGGCCCCTGTCTAATCCGGCGCCCCCTGTAATCCGACATGACTTTGTTTAACTATAACATATAGAATCTTATCATTGGATATGTAATTTGTCGGATTACAAGGTACTCTTTTGTAAAAAATTCCGGACTATAGGGGGTCTTAGGCAGTGCTCTATAATACGACAAATTCGATAGTCCGACACTGCCCTGCATACTGAGGTGAGGTCCACTGTACATACATTATCTATCAGCTAGTAAATTATAACAACCAAACATCTATGTTCATCAAACAAATGTTTTTCTTAGATTGCAATTGAACCTACAACCTACAGCGCAGAAAGCAGAGCTTCTGCCAATTAATAAATAATAATAAATTAACACAGTAAGATATTTCTAGATAGATAATATATTTATTTAGAACACATTCCGCAATATCATTTTTTATACTAGAAATAATTGCTAAGTGAGTTTTAAAAAGTGAAGTGTGTATAAAAAAGTAAGTATGAAATTAAGCTAAGTTTAATGGTCTTTTTTCTAATATTCTCCAGGTCCAATCTGCTCAAAATCATTCAAAAACGTGAACCAACTATCAAAACACAAGTTGATCCACAAGAAGGATGCAACACCAGCTGTGTGCTCAATTTGCAAGCGAGAGTTCAGCAATGAACGCAGACTCAAGGTCCATGTGGCAGCCGTTCATGACAAGCTGAAGCCGTTCAAATGCAGCCACTGTGATCACACTGTGGCTAGGAAAGAGGAACTGAAACTACATTTGCGTTCACATACAGGTAACTAGATCATCTAGTAAGGATAATCGCCTGTGACATTGGCGGACAGGACAAGGATCGGCCTCGGAGCATCGAAGCGCAGTTATGTGATGTTCTGAAGCATTGAAATGTGTACTTTATTTACTTGACATACCAATGTTACAGCCGGCTCCCTAGCTTAATATACGATAATATCTAAATACGTTGTTTTCGTGAACAATCCGGACATAATAGATTGGTTAACTATTAATATCAATTGATAAATTTTAATTCCTCTACCGTCCCGTCAGCTAATGTGCGCACGCCATACTCTTCAGAAGAAAGTAGACAAGTAGGGTTTGTTTTTTCTTTGGTTCTTTCGTGTTATTATTTTAATTAAATAGGATCACAACTGAAATCCTAAAGTATGGAAGCCATCCTTGAAGAGTCCTTGTCTTTGACTAAAGAGCGTAGTCAGTTCAAACACAAGATTTGGTACATGGCCCACATTTTTCAGTTTCAGTAGTAAACATTCCAAACATGACAGGTTGCAAACTTTTAATATTTGTTTTCCTATTTTCAGGTGACAAACCCTACTCGTGCACCGAATGTACCTATAGATGCGCCGACCACAACGCAATGCGAAGACACAAGAAAAAACATTCCAACGAAAGTCTCTACAAATGTAAATACTGTCCGTACACCACCATACAATCAACCGTCTTCGCCGGTCACATGATATCAAACCATCCAAACGTCAACTCGAACGACATTCACCGATGCCCGTATTGTCCATTCAAATCTGTCAGCAAAGACAAATATGTCTTACATCTCACAACACACACAGATAAGGAAGGTATCCAGCTGCTTATAGAAATGACGAATAGCAAAGCGAAGCCTAGCTGGACGATACCGAGCGAGACAGAAAAGACAATAGAGCCTTCACCGGTCATTGAGGAGACAAAGGAAGATGCCCCTAAGCCGGTCAACGAAATACCTATAGAGGTGTACGATTGCGATAGTCTTTCGGAGAGTATGCCGGTTTACTGTCTCACGACGGCTATAGACGTCCAGCAAGCTGAATACAATGATCAAGCAACTAATCTGAGCAAGGACAGCTCAGTCTGTCTGCCGGAGAGCTCGTCCAACACATTGATAAATTGCCGTCAGTTCCCGCAGCAGATACCCCTGCAAAGTTTGCAAATGTCGTACGACAGCACGCAGTCTAATCTACACGAGTTTCTCAGCACATCAGTGCCGATGGAGCAAACTCTCATATCAAACAGTAACGTCAACTCCCTCGCGCCAAACCACTGCTCCATGGCAAGCAGCATAAGCAACAATATAATGGGCAATTTCCCTATAAGACTCCCTCCAGCGCCGCGATTCTCTTTACGCAACCAAATAATGCTCAAACCGGTAGATAAGATACTTTCATTTCCTATGAACAAAGTCACCGGTCCTATAATAACGCCACATCAAATCTTGCCAGTTCCATCACTTAGTAATTCCCCCCACAATCTGTGCATTGACGACGGACTGCCGAGAAAAAAGCCGAAGATATCTGTCAAAAGCAACTTAATACTTAAAGGGCCAGATCAGGAGAATATGTTTCATTCACAGCAGAAGATGGCTTTTAGGAGGCTGGAGGATAACCAACGCTTTGGTTTGGGAGGGCCTGTCACGTTCAATAACTTAATAACAACTCAGTTCATGCAACTGCCACCGGAGCCTTCGCTGAGTGAATCTCCTAACAGCTTGATACCGTACCCACAAGAGACTATGCTAGGAGGTACTGTCACGACGCCGGTTGACAGCGAAATGACAAGCAACCCCCAAATATTCACGTTCAACCAGCAGATGAATGTTAACTCCATGACAATGCTACCTCCTCCGGACAAGATACAAACAAACGACCCCAGCTACATCAAACTAGAAGCCACGATCAAACAAAACACTCAATCACCAAGCCTAGAGCGGATGTGCACAGAAAATTTAATGAGCACAAACATATCAAGAGAATACAAAGCTTCACCGCCATTGGAAGACATCAACAAAAACATAAGCGAGATCAAAAATGAAGTGAAGTCTGATTACTACATGGCTTTGAATAACACAGACACAAACCCATCGAACAGACTAACGATAATAGACCAGTTTCTGATAGATAATATAATGGGAGAGCAGTACTCTGGCCACTTGGACCTCCCCGGAGTAGCTTTGCAGGAAATACCTGAGCCACAAAACGATGTAATAGAGATTGACGACAACTCTGTTGATAACAAGTTGTTACCTCGTTACGATATGAACATCCCATTCGAATCTCTCTGTTTAATGCACAATGACTTTTACTTCCTAGACAATGAAATACCTGCGAACAATGAATCTGTTAGTGAGATGAATAGAATGGTAACAGAGGTCCCGCTTATAGCTCAGAAGGAGAATCCAGAAGTGCCGGTAGACTCTCCAAGTAATGACTTCCCCAACTTCATCCAGGGCAAGAAGGATCCAATGATGAACACGTCAGTGAGACTGACTACGAATAAGATAAACGTTAAAAATATTGAGTTGATGAAAAATTGAGACTCACTCTAAAGGTGAGACCAGACATTGCGCGGCAATCGAGCGCGGAACGAACAATCACACCGTTTGAGCGCGGCAGGTAGCTCGCGGCTGTCGTCCAAGCATAGCGCGGCTGCCGCGCTCGATTGCCGCGCAATGTCTGGTCGCACCTTTAGAACAATAATTATCTACCTTCTTAATTTAGACTGTTCTTCTTTGTCAGGTCTGACAACTTTATGCATGTGTAAGGACTCCCAAGGACCTTTCGTGAAAAACCTAGTGATGTTTTATTGTATATTCCGTGTTAATATTCTAAGACTGTTATTTAAAATCATAATTTATTATAACCCAATGAATTTAATTCGCAAATTTTATTATACACTGCTATATAGTCCCCACTCTTTCTTACTTCTTGCGATTTGTAGAGCGTCCATTCGGTACTGATGTCGTTGAAAGGTTTCGGGTCTGTATGAACATTTTTTCCATCACCAGGTCCTATGATTATTATCACCTTTCCTTGATAATGCTTTAAATAGTCCTCAAAAGCCGGTCGATTGTTGAAATAGCAGAATAGTAAAGCGGATGAAGTATCTTGGAGTGAGGTGATGACGTCTCTTTCTAACTGGTGCGATGTGAAGAGGAGGGGAATAAAAGTGGGCGGGGCGTATTTGCAATGCCACCACCCGCTGTCTACTTCAACGCCTGCTACTGGGTATCCTGGAACAAACCAAGGTATT
This sequence comes from Hydriomena furcata, assembly GCA_912999785.1. Lineage (NCBI taxonomy): Eukaryota > Metazoa > Arthropoda > Insecta > Lepidoptera > Geometridae > Hydriomena > Hydriomena furcata. Next base: position 1,768,310 of record OU538831.1, on the reverse strand, counting down.
TTCAAAAATACATAGGTGTTTCATAAACTGATAAGGGTTAATTCAGTTTAATTCTCTGTTATTCTAAATTTGGTGTTACAAAAATAGTAGGTAATTTTTTTTGTGTTTTGCTGTACCTAAATGATTGTCAAAGCTGTCATATTATTGAAAAAAAAACATTAATGTAAGAAATAACATTTTCTTCATGGACTCGATTTTCTCAAAATTTTCTTCTTAATAAGTACTTAGAATTCTAAAATCATATTTTTGTTTCTGGAATCAATATAATTAGTCCGTCGCTGGATTATGCTATAGTTTAACGTTTATTGCGCTACCCAGCTAACGACCTACTACTTAAAAAGTACCTACTTTGTCGATACCTACCTACTTCCCTCGAACTTACACTATTCACAGACTCACCAGTAGCTTCAGTGAACATCCACTCCAACAGTCCACTGCCACATCCGATGCTCAGCACTTTCTCACATCCCAACTCCTTCACACACTCCGCTAAAAACCGAAAGTTCTCTTCACTTGGAAACACCCATAACAACTTATTCCTATCCGGATGTTCATGGAACATATCCCCGATTTCCCGCCATTTCTTTTCTTTACACAAAGCTGTAACTTCGTTATATAAACTGTCTTCCATTTTTAAATTATTTTTTAAACTTTTTCCGCCAGTTCTTTCCGTGTTAGCTATTACGAAGGTAGGTGGCATTGACTGTGATCTTGATCTTGCTACCGGATCGTAAACGTCATTTGGACGTCACAACCCTTGGGTTATCGGTCTGCTTCTTTACAAGCACAGGTGTGTACTTAGTATTTCAGACACATGCAATTGTGCCATCACTTTGCGCTACTAAAAGGTGGTTACTTGTCCGCCATTTTGTTTTTGGTTAACGGTTTCCGGAAACACGTAAGATTATGTTCCGGACTAATGTGACCTACCTATATTACCAGTAGCTCACCATCATTTTTCTTTTCCATTAGAGGTTTTTAAGTAGGTACTGGCAGTAGATACTTAAATAAAAAAAAAACAGTCACATACATAGTTCAGAAAGAGGGTTGACGTCAGGCAGGCGTCCGTTTGTAAAAAAACCCCAAGTCAAACCTTTTAAGGTACATATTTTTCTACAAGTGCCGACCTCACATGGAATGGGATAAGGAAAAGCAGAAGAGTCATACATAGTACTGACCCCACTCAAGGATTTCCTATAAAAAACGAATTGAATTATTAGAGAGTGATCCTTAATACATACCTGACGTGTTAGCTCTAATGTTCATAGAAAAATTGGCTACAACCCAAGACAATAGGTACGTGGGCTAATACATATTCAAAGGTTATAGTAAAAGTATACAATAAGGAAATCATCAGTCTTAAATAATGTTTTTTTATGACGCATTCAGTGAGTTCCGACCTCCTTGGTGAAATGAAACCTTGATGAAAAAGACTATAAACAAAAAGTATTTACATATTATACTTAAAACATCATTTATTTCATATCGTTGTACACACGGATTAATAAGCAGTAAATATTTAAAACACAAACCAATAACAGTAATAATATAGTGATGCTAAAAACTTTTTAACTTTTTTAAAACTTTTTTGATTTAACACATTTTCCGCGACTTTATAAATCTTAATAAACAAATCTGATTTATATTATTATCGCCAGAATCGTAATGCAATAATGTAATATACAACTAGACCGTAAATATACATCGAGTTTTAGAAAAAGACTCGCTGACCCGACAGACGCACTAAAAAAAGCACTTTTAAATATTGGCGGACTTTACACACAGCGCCATCTAGCCCCAAACTAAGCAAAGCTTGTACTATGGGAACCAGATAACTGATAGAATACTTATATACTTTTTTGTAAATACATACTTATTATACATAGTAACACCCAGACACAGAACAAACATCTATGTTCATCACACAAATATTTGCCCTGGGTGGGGATCGAACCCACAACCTACAGCGCAGAAGGCAGAGTTACTACCAACTGAGCTGTGAGGCCAGTCAAAGTTTAAGTTTCATCAGATTTAAATTTTTCCGGTGGATTTTCATGCAACCGTTTTTCATCCGATAATTACATAAACAAAAAAAAAACTGCCAAATCGGCACTGATGATAACGGTTTTAATTGGGTACTTTTGGAATTATAGAACTTCGTCTCCGTTGCACGAAGCACGAAAGAGTGACAGAGAAGACGCTCTTCAAAGTAGCGATTGTCTTTTTCTAAAGCTCGATGTGGTATATTTGCGGATACACTTCCGAACACGGCTGCAGACCGCTCAGACGACTTAAGGCGCTCCCAGTCGACGATTATTTTTGTTCGAAACGAAAAAAGAAATACTTCTGAACAAGCCACATCTATTTTATAATGTATAGTATATGTGAATAAAGATGTACCCATCTTTAATCACTTCGATAAATAATCCTACCGACCGCTGCAATGACGACAAACACACGTCGGCGCGTGGTCCGCCTTAGCTTCACTACATAGTATAAAGCAAAGTCGCTTTCCGCTTCCCGCGTCTGTATGTAATAGGTATGTATGTATGTATGTTTGCTTATATCTTTAAAACTACACAACGGATTTTGATGCGGTTTTTTTTAATAGATAGAGTGATTCAGGAGGAAGGTTTATATGTATAATACATGCATAATATAGTAGAGAAACACTGATAATTTTAAAGGTTTCTAATGTGATGTCGTAAATAAACACATTTTTTTGCGCTTACATTACAAATGCTGGCTGAACCCCACGAGATATATCAAAATAATGTACTACAGTATTGTACACCTTAAAAACGTCTACAAAAAAGTCCACGATGGTATTAGAAATGTCTTACGCACAGCAAAGCGGGCACGGGTCAGCTAGTTTCGAATAAATTAATGATATAAATTATGTATAATTACTTATCAAAAATCTATTCTAATAGAAATCTAGATCTACATTTTACCTATCTTTAACAATAAATCACAAGTTGATTTGAATAGTAGGTATATAAAATATTTCGATCATAAATTCTAAAACGTATCATTTTGAAATAATATCTTAATCGTGAAAAGTTTCTGCTATTATGTATTCAGCTTAATAGAAATCTAGGTAGTAACCTGAAGTAATATACTTATAAAAATAGGAGATGTGGCTTGTTCAGAAGTATTTCTTTTTTCGTTTCGAAAAAGAGCAATCGTCGACTGGGAGCCCCTTAATTAATGAATCTAAATAAACCTCTATGGAGCTCATTTTGCGATTTTAAAGCGGTTGAAATCCGAACACACTTTAAATCAGATTCCACTGTGAATTTGAGTCTTATATCATTGTATTATGATTCATATTGCATTGAACAGTGCAGTTTGTAGCCGCACCTAAGATGTAAGCACCAGATATTAACAGAGGTAATTATTGGTTACATATACCATCTAAGCTGAGGAAGACGGATTTAAGATTTCTAAGGACATTAGATTGCTTTCTAGAAAATTAGCCTTATAACATCATTTGGAAAAATTCTTATCACAATAACTAATACCAGAACCAGTAACCCAACTTTATACAAGGAAATTGCCAAAGGTTCCCATCTTTTAAATCTCGTATTAGAAAGGATACTGATAAGTAGATTTGAAGCTACCAACTGTCTTATTACTCGACATTGTTTAATCAAACTCAGGTTTAAACCTAGATTTAACTTTACCTACAAGTCTCAGTATTCACAAATGCATTCTTAAAACATCAAAGGGAATTTTAAAATTTCACTTTATCATTGATATTTGGCAAGTGACTGTGAATTGAGTTCAAAGCAGGTTTAAACCTGGGTTCAACTTAAACAAACTCTCACAACAAGAAGCATACCTATTGCTTCTCCATTAGTGGACTGTGTTTTTCTTATTCGCAATGGCATTGACTTCACGTCATACCAATCGATACGCATAGATATAATTATTTAAAGATTTCCGATACCGGCGACAGTACATGCTTTAATTAATCTTGTGCAAAGTGACACACGACTGACCCGGCTTAGGAGTAGCTAGGTGGCGTTATGCGAAAATGAGTTTTATCGCGCTGGCTTAAGAGGAATTATGGCGTGGGCTGTGTACCTTTGCCGCCGGTTTTGGAACGAAGGCTTTAAGATGTTACAGAATACTCATGATGCATTAAACATGTACTAATAATAAGTGAGATCAGTGTGAGATAGAGATCATGATCTTCAGTCGATTGTTAACCACTAGGAAAAGACAGAGTCTGTGAAACAGCCTTTTTGTATGTTGATGTAAAAAACTTGACACAATGATGACACAGTTTATATACTAGTTCGGGGAGCCAATGAATTCCCAAATTGTGCAACATATTTATTGTATGTCTAATAAATATTATTATTATATAAAAAAGACAATTTCATCTACAGCATAAATTAACTAGCACTTTTTTAAAGATTTTTACATCAACATTTAAAAAGAAAATTCAGTAACTCTACTTTATCACAAACTTTTTGGCAGACAAAGCTAATTATACAAAGGCAAAGCGTACTATCATATGAGCATTCTACCTGGCACTCGTATATTCTGTCTCCAAACCATCTTAACTGCAGTCTTTTCTTTTCAACATCCTGCTTTGATTGCTTAACACACCATAGGATACTCCATTCCTCTTATATAAAAATTACCCCACACCATATATCAGTCTAATCAAGTCCCATTCATTTCATTCCAACAAAATAATAAAAAAAAATGAAGTAAAAATAGAAAAACAAGACATTATATTAAAAATTATAAATCATAACTTTATAATATACTTTTTTCATTTATTAATGTGATGAGATCAAAATTTTGGTCGTACGCGGCCGGATGTAGTTTCAAAATGTTAAAATTGTTACTTCAACATAAAATTTTGAATTTACAATATCGATAAAGATATGAAATGTATAACATAATCTTAGAATAACAATAAATCTATCAATAATCGTCTTGGACGAACTTAAACGCTACTGTTGGATGTATGACTACTGAATAAAGATAAAAATATTAAAATCATAGGTCCACGTGTGATGTCTTCATTAAATAGGGTTTAATGTAAGCCCACGTTTGATTAAACCGGGTTTATTATAAAAGCTGTCTACTTATGTTATAAATATAGGGTCAATTGAATCAGATTTTTCTTAAAGAAGTATGCATATTAAAAATAGTAAAAAATGCGTATTATACAGAGTGAATTAAACCAATTCCGAAAACTGACACTGGATTTTCAGATCATGCATCTTGATCGATGAACGCCGAAAAAAAAGAAATTTAACACTTGTTTTTTTTCATAAAATGTTTGAATAAAGTAATATTTTCGCATTTTGTGTTCATATTATCATTAGTGATCATTATTGCCCCCTCAGACAGGCAGTCACGATATGAATATCCTTAGGTATTAATTAGTTCGGTTTTCACTAGGGTCATTGATATTTGTGCTTGCGTCTGCAGTTTTCTGAAGCAGTTTTGATTCACCCTGTATACAATATAAAAGTACGTTTAGATCAGTCGTTAAAGTTGTAGCTGCATTTCACAATATATTGGATACAAATAACATTCAAAATCGTATCACTTACATATAATTTTTTTACACCAAGTATAGCTACGTTCACTAACACACAAGCGGGTAGCTAATTCGGTCATGTCAGATATTGGTGGTAATTATCTTGTCCCGACCAACTGACTGAAATCTAGTAAAACACGAACGTTCTTATTCTGTTCACGTTAAAGTCTTAATTTGCGTAAACATTAAATAGTTTTAAACTTAGTATAAATTAGTAATTTTTCGGGTTCCGTCCCTATTACTAAGACTCCGGTGTCCGTCAGAATAAAATCAATATTTAAGTCCCATACAGCAAACGTGATTTTTTTGCCGTTTTTTATAGATAATGGTATGGAACTTCGTGCGTGAGTCCGACTCGCACTTTGCCGGTATTTCCTTACACGTGGACTACATTAAATCTACATTAAATTAAATTACAAAAATCGTAAATTTAGTCAGAACTACCGAGGTTACGCTAACTTACCCTCGTATTCAAGAACGACACTATGAGAACACGCACCCACAGTGGACGAAATCTTTTTTCATAAACATCACTTTATGTGTTGAGCGGCACTATGGCGCACGCTACTGTGTGCCTTTAGAGCTCAACTTTGGCTAGAGGCACACGACAATGTGCCTCTAGTCACACTATGCAGTGCAGTGTCGCACAACACAAAGTGATTTTTATGAAAAAAGATTTCGTCCACTGTGGGTGCGTGTTCTCATAGTGTCGTTCTTGAATACGAGGGTTAGACTTTAATGTAAACAGGATAAGAACGATCGTCGTTTCTCAACTTTAGTTTCATTGTGGTGACAATAGAATTGCCACTATTATGTAAAAATATTTTTCAGAAACGATCGGTCAGACGAACCGAATGTGATAACGAACTCTGGGTGTCTACTCCGCAAATCGAAAACGATATATCGTAACATTATTTTCGTTAAAAAATTATCATATAATTTTTAGTGATTTGTGAGTAACATCAATGATGTCAAAAGTAATTACGGTCGTTGCATCGTTCAAACTATAGTTGAAACGAAATAACTTTGGCATGATTATTGTTAGTACTTTCAATTGTTATTCTTGTTTGAGCCTTCACCTTGTTCGATCGGCACCACACTGGAGCTCTACATAGCATTAAGGAAAAGATCATTGAAAAAATTATAGACCCCAAGTCGTGTTTGTTGTCTGATTCTCCTAGGCTAAGACGTTTCAAAGTGAATGCTTTTTAAATTTTAATTTGTTACGATATCGTTTTCGTTTCGAGTAGACTCCCTGAATCAAAGCATAAAAAAACCAACCAGCGCGGTTTAAAAACCAGTAATGGCATTGTTTACATATAAAAACAATCAGTTATGTATTCCATCTCGCTGTAAATACATAGTTAAATACTAATACATACTCTTAATTTCTAAGTGGACCAGCCCCATTGTGCTTCAGCCTTCAATTTCCTGATTCTTGATTCCATCTGAAAGCAAGTTATTTGTTGAAAAATATTAAATTAAAAACTAAAGAAAAAATATAAGATAAGATAAATAAAAGTTTATTGTACCACAAAACAACAAAAACCACTTAAAACTAAAAAAATATATAGGATAACTTCTGTAAACCCCAAGTACTCTCAGATTCTTGAATCCTTGAAAATGTCTATAGGGGTAGCCAGAAGCACGTCCAAACTTTGCATTTAGCACGTGCCCACATTTTGCATTAGTTAGCATTTCATATGTCAATCATGAAAATGTTCTTTACCTATAGATTACAGGAAGACCTATAAGAAGTTTGTACGGAACAGTCTCAGTCCGACTCGCACTTGGCGGGTTTTTTTCTCTTACCTTTATTCAGTTTCATTTTCCTCCAATGAACCTGAGGTATCGTTTCAACACTCGGTTCCGCCTCCTTAACGTCATCATCCTCATACAATATCTTCATAAACTTCATCTTATCCTTCGGAGGTGTCACTATACAATTATTCAGGCTCGCTTTGCTCGTCAACTCGCGCATTTTCGTCTCATCTATCGGCGGCAGCTGGATTTTCTTCTGATGCGCCATTGAATTCGCTTTTCTGATCTTGTGAACATATTCGCAGGGACTATCTGCAGTTTTTTGATCGATGATCGCTGGTTTGCCGACAATAACGCTTTGTCTCGCGTTGTTAGCGACTAGGATATACGACTTGTCGATTTCTGGCTCCGCTAATGTTTTTATTACATCTATCGGTAACGGCGGGAGGGGGTTAAGAATTTCAAGTTGAATTTTTTCTTTGCTCTCATCGAGTTTCGCTTCTACTTTGGATATGTGTTGTAAAGCTGTCTCATCGCATTCGACTGCTGTGGCGGTGTTGTAGTTGGGATGAGTGTTCCGGATGTGACGTTCCAAGTTGTCTTTGCGGCGGAAGTTGCGTTCGCAAACTTTGCAACGGAAAGGTTTTGAATCTGGAATGAGAATGGTTGCGTTCAGAGATAGTGTAACCTAGTGGTAGTAGTCGCGGGCGATACTCATGATGAAGTGCATCTGAATTGTCTCGAAACGTCAGCAATGCAAGAAATAATGTGGTAATTAGCCGTATTTGTAGTTAAAATAGTGTAACCTGTCAAAAAACAATGTGATTTTGATATTTGAAGCCGATATTGTGAAGGCAATAGGGCTGCGTAACTAGTTCGGGGCGTGGAAAGATAAAGTATTTGACACCTACAAGTGTTGTAACACATACCAGGTTTCCGTACTTGGAAGCGCATACCTGGACAAAAAATGTGAATAGTAGAATGTTATTTAATTATTATATTTTTTGTATGGAAGTATTTAAGAGGCTGCCAGTCGCTGATTGCTCTTTTTCGAAACGAAAAAAGAAATACTTCTGAACAAGCCACATCTCCTATTTTTATAAGTATATTACTTCAGGTTCCTACCTAGATTTCTATTAAGCTGAAAACATAATAGCAAAAACTTTTCACGATAAAGATATTATTTCAAAATGATACGTTTTAGAATTTATGATCGAAATATTTTATATACCTACTATTAAAATCAACTTGTGATTTATTGTTAAAGATAGATAATATGTAGATCTACAATTCTATTAGAATAGATTTTTGATAAGTAATTATACATAATTTATATCATTAATTTATTCGAAAAGCTAAGGCGGACCACGCTCCGACGTGTGTTTGTCGTCATTGCAGCGGTCTGTAGGAGTATTTATCGAAGTAATTAAAGATGGGTACATCTTTATTCACATATACTATACATTATAAAATAGGAAATGTGGTTTGTTCACAAGTATTTCTTTTTTCGTTTCCAACAAAAACAATCGTCGACTGGGAGCGCCTTAATGAAAATAAATGTTTCTCATCCTAACTAACCTACATTTTCACTTCCCTTAACTTAAAATTCATGTTTAAAACCTGCTAATCGCGTAAATACGCACCATCTTTGTCGAAATTATCAATGGAAAATGCAATACATAATGATACAATATAATAACCAGACAGAACAAACATCAAAATTTTGTCATAGGTAGGGATCGAATCCACAAAGTACAGCGCGAAAGTCAGAGTTACTACAAACTGAAGCTATACCACAAGCTCTTATAGTACTATGAAAACAATAATACACGTACCGCAAGTAGTATTGTTTTAATAATACTTTTTTGTTTGTGGTAAGGCCAGCCATATTCCCATTCATGTAACCCCTTTTAGAAACTTTGACAAGTTTAACAATAAAACGGTTAGTTACCGGTATGAACAGCTGCATGCCTTCGTAGATCCTTGTTAGAATGGAAAGCCTGAGGGCAGCGGGAGCATTGATGGCGACGACGAGCGCCGCAACGGCCGCCGCACGCTGCGCGACCGCACGCGGAGCACAGGCATTCGCTGCGTTTCGCTGCAAACATTACAATGGTGGTAATTCTATTAGAGTATATACATTACTAGCTGTCCCGACAGATGTCTTCCAGACAAATTTCAATGACCCCATGAAAAGAAGCACTTTCAGTTTTTCCCTATTTTTAAACGCCGGACAGTCTGCAGTAAGAGGCACGTCCAAACATTACATTGAGCACAAGCCCACATTTTGCAGTAGTTAGCATTCCACACGTGACAAGTTGCGAACCCGTCGCCGCTTACGAAACTAACTGGTTTCCTCACGGTGTTATCCTACATCCATTTAGAGCTTAAGTTAACGCGCATATAAATTTATCAAAAAAATCCATTTATACACTGCCGGGATTCGATCCAAACAACCTTCAGATGTAAAGTCGAGGTACTTTCCACTCGGCCAACACGGCTTTTTTGTTCTCTTTATAATATTATTGTAGAAGTAATGAAACTTACTGTTATTGTGCTTCTTCACATGCTTCTGAAAGTTTGATCCATCGCGGAACCTTCTACCACAGGTGGGGCAGGCATAAGGTCTCTCCTCAGTGTGGATGAGCATGTGCTTGCGCAGTGCCGTCATGTTGTTGAACGCTTTGTTGCATTGCATGCACGTGTGTTTCTTCTCCACTGTAATAGTGTTGGATATTATAGTCTATTGCTTAAGGGGCTCCCAGTCGACGATTGCTCTTTTTCGAAACGAAAAAAGAAATACTTCTGAACAAGCCACATCTCCTATTTTTATAAGTATATTACTTCAGGTTCCTACCTAGATTTCTATTAAGCTGAAAACATAATAGCAGAAACTTTTCACGATAAAGATATTATTTCAAAATGATATGTTTTAGACTTTATGATCGAAATATTTTATATACCTACTATTAAAATCAACTTGTGATTTATTGTTAAAGATAGGTAATATGTAGATCTAGATTTCTATTAGAATAGATTTTTGATAAGTAATTATACATAATTTATATCATTAATTTATTCGAAAAGCAAAGGCGGACCACGCGCCGACGTGTGTTTGTCGTCATTGCAGCGGTCGGTAGGATTATTTATCGAAGTGATTAAAGATGGGTACATCTTTAATCACTTCGATAAATCCAACTCATTTTTGTTGTTTTGTTTGCAGGAGACCACATACTAGTGGGATTAGGGTAGGAAGATGATAATGTAAACTCACTTGTGTGTTTGAGCTTGTGCCTCTGAAGTTTAGATGTTTGGATGAAGTTCTGCCCGCACACATCACACACATACGGTCTTTCATTACGATGTACTCTCATGTGATACTTGTAGTGAGACTGGGAAGCAAAACTCTGGAAAACGATTAAGAAAACTTTTTTAATTTTATTTTTAAAAAATTTATGTTTATAAAAAAATTGAGACTGATGAAAGAGTTTGTTTAGGAGTTAGACTAGACTTGGTTTTAAATCTAAAAATAGATTATCCACACAAGTAATACATTTAATATTATTTATTACCAAAATAAAATCAAAATTGATTGAAAACACAGATTTACTTGCATTGGCGTAATCAGATACCAACAAATGGTTGAAAAATGGTTTGCAAATTTTTATGGATAACTTACAAATAAACAAATATATGAACAGAACAGTGCAAGTTAAATAAAAGCTTGTGAAAAAAAGGATTTATGTGTTTGTTTGTAATGGGTAATCTTAAAAAGCAAGCTAAATAAAAACTTGTAATAATAGTTTACCTGTGGACATAGCCCACAGGCATACGGCTTGCTCTGACCATTGCAGTAAGCATGGTAAGCAACATGGCTACGGGCATGGAACCTCTTCTTGCAAACGGTACACAGATAGAACTTGCCATTTGCATCTGAAAACAAAATGGTAAGGTTAAATGCAATGTCTGACCTCAGACAAGAATAGAATCTATTTATAGCTTGTATAGCATAGCTTTAGCTATCTAAAACACTTAAAGGGAAGTTTTGTAGTTTTTTTTTAATAAATACTTTTATCTTGATGTCTAGGTTGTTAAATTATTAGATTCTTATTTTACACTTAATAATAACAATAGCCTTTATTGCTGTTAAGTACTGAATTGTTTTCACAGTAGGTATTTCACCTGTTTCTATCCTGATATGGGAGGTCTCAAGCTTCTTTCTCTTACTCAGATCTTCCAATATTACTTGTTCTTCATTGTTAGTTACTTCAAATCCATTGTTGGTCACTTCAAACCCATTGTCAGTGACTTCAAATTCCTTGTTGTTCTCTTCGAACCCATTTTCGGTGTTTTCAAACATCTTCATCTCGGCTGGAGCCGATATAGTGTCGCCGGCAAACCCGTCATCAGTATCAGAAACTTCGGCTATCGCTTGTTCAGACTTCGCCGCCAAGCAAGCCGTACACCCTGCTTTCTCGAGAAGGAGACAGTCCATGCACTTGACATGGCCGCAACTCTCCGTCACCAGCCGGTTATCGGTGCGATTCACAGGCTTCTCATTGCGGCAAGTTACGCAGACGTCCGAATTCATATTGGCAAAACAAACTTTTGAGGTTACAAATATAAATGTATTTTTTTACTGTGTACAAATAAATTGTAGTTAATTGATGCACCGCTAACATAACTTCCGATAAAACAGTATGTTTCACATTGTAGAAATAATAAATAACAAATCGCACAACAAAATACATCGCAAACAAAACTGCATCTTTGAGCGTGTGTTCTGAAACTATGCTAAGATAATGATTAATTAATAATCAGTTTCATAATTAATAAACAATATTACAATAATTAAACTTATTAGTCTGTGTTCAAATAAGGCTCCATTATTTTTTAGTAGTTAAGTTAATACAGGCATAACAGCATTGTAAAGAAACATTGTTTCAATTCCATTACGATTGATTTTCAGTTTTATTGGAATTTCCAAACATAATAAAAATACTCTAGAGTTGTAGTTTCGGATCGGCTTTCTGCTAAAGACGCGAAAAGTGACGCCGCTTGACATTGACATGATGATTACAATTACAAACTTGTTTTATCATCTGTGAATATTTTTCTTTGCTTCGGTCAGGTTTCGATTTCGTTTATAAATTTTTTTTAGTCTGTGTTAGTCTGTCATTTTGGTTGATTTCGTTTAGTACGCCTTGAAGCGTTTTTTCCTAGAAATAAATATTATTTTATAAATTCGCATACAAAATGGTAAGTATAAGAAGACCTAAATGTGTAGAGATCATATAATTGGTGTCAGGAGTGAAAGTCTCGTGAATAGCATTGTAATTACCCAAACTGGTAACCTCAAAAATGCAATTTGTTTTCAGGACGTCTTTCTGATGATTAGGCGAAAAAAGTTAACCATCTTCACCGATGCAAAGGACACGACCACAGTTCTCGAGCTGAAGAAAATGATTGAAGGTAAGTGCGATACCAGCGGTATGAGAAAAATCTATTTTTAGTTTTGTTACAATGACGACCGTGGAGCGTAGATTTTGTTGTGAGCGTGGTGTTTTCATTATTTAAGTAGAACTGTAATCGATAAAATTGCGCCAAGCTTAGCCGGCTTTGTTTGAAAACCAGGGTTATAGTTTATTTATGAAGGAAAAACTTGGTCTAATAAGATTACGAAATTGTGAAACAATTCTTGTCAATTTCTTTGCTACAAAATGTACTTACTTGTTTACTATACTGATTTAGTGGCTCAAGATCAATTTTGATCAATTTAATCAGACTTTGGACTTTTTTTAATAAAACAATACTTACATACTTATTGCTGTTTTGTATGCACAGCATTTGGTAATGTATTATTACAGTCAAGTGTTTACAAACAACAGTTTGATTGCAAGCTAAATATTTAGTAATATAAAAAAGGGTGTGACCACTGGAATCCCCAATTTCGGTAGACATCCATTCAGATCTACAGGTGCTCAGATAATTGAAGATTACCAAAGGTGGTAAAAAGAACATGTTCAAACATTACATTTGGCACATGCCCACATTTTACTTATAATGCCATATGTGGCAGGCTCTTTCAATAACTGAAATCAATAAGTTTACTCTTGAGATCTAGATATTTTTTTGATATTACTCTCGATTCTTTCAGATACCATGTTGTGTTCTAATCAATCCTCCTGTTTCAGGCATCCTAAAAGTGCCACCCCCTAGTCAGATGCTGTTTAACAAAGACAGCCAGCTTATGGAAGATGAGAAGACCCTCACTGAGTACGGATTGACATCCGGCACGGCTAAAGCGCAGAGTCCAGCACCCATTGGATTGGCCTTACGGTTTGTACTTTTTTTTTACGAGCTTTTATTTAACTTGCATTGTGTGTATGTGTGTAAGTTTTCAGTAAAATATTGTAATCTATTTTTCAACCTTTTGTTGGTATCTGATTGAGTTGAAATTTTGCATACACCTACAGTTCTGGTGACAACGAGCTGATTTGATGATGGAGTCAGAAGCTGTTCAACAAACACTCACAATGGAGCTTCTAAGTTTGATTGAGCAAAATATTTGCCTACCTGTCAAGTTCCAAGGTGCTAGGCCTTACAGATCCAATGTATTGTTATTCTTGCTCATCAAGATTTTGTAACACAGATCATTATGCCATTCCTTAGTTTCTGATGCTACCGGAATCCTAATGAGGATTCCGGTAGCAGGACTGTTTATTATGTCTTTTGTGTTTTGTTTTATCCATTCAGGGTTGTGTTGATCCTTTTCCATGTATGAATACAGTCATAGACTTAACTAGATCACTATGCGCTGATCTTTTGCACAGCACGGTTGTGGGTGATGCTTGTGATGAAGAGCATTTGTATTGACAAAAAACATCTACAATACATGAAAGTTTTGTGCTTCTGGGAGAAGTGGCTACAAATGTAGACAAATCGTCCCCCACGCATAACAGATCAACTTTGAACCAAATATAAATAAGGGAGTTCACACACATTTACATACGCATACAATAATGTCAGTAATAATAATTGAATCATGGTCATTAGCTATATTATTTCTGTTTTTATATAGGTACACACTCCAACAAACAATCAATTATTTTCATTTGAAAGTAATCATTTAGAAATGATTACTCACATACATTAATTTATGACTGCTAAGCAACACAATGATATGATATCATATAATCCATCCAAAGGTTGCATCACAATATCAGTGGTAGCTTATAATCTGAAGCTCGGAGATATCTATTTCTGTTGGTTACACTTTCATTGACCTTGCTGGATGTGATGTTGGATAAGATATTATTAAAAATTAATGTTTCTTGCAACATTTTGCCAATCAAGAGAAAGCAATTGATCGGTGTGAGCTGCAACCTTTAAAATATTATTTAGGTTTGTACACATACATACTCAAAAGTAATTTAGTGTTCGAAAATCAAAATTAGAAACAGAATATAACAAAGAACACGGACACAATACTTAAACAAGTAAAAGCCGAGTATTCACTAGCGAGCCGTAATTGTAACCAAACAGATGCAGTAACGAGTTCTGGTGTACCCATAACACTGTCTTCGCTCTCGACGTCTCAACGGGTGCCCTCATCGGCTCGCACACCACGAACATACACACCATGGTTTTTAGGGTTAACCAAAAGGCAAAAACGGGACCCTATTACTAAGACTTCGGTGTCCGTCTGTCACAAGGCTGTATCTCATGAACCGTGATGGACTGACAGTTGAAATTTTCACAGATTATATTGCTGCTATAACAACAAATACTAAGAACAGAATAAAATAAATATTTTAATGGGGCAAAAAACGGCAAATCATAATATATTCTTAAATTCTTTTTTTTGCAGTTATTTATAGATAATGGTACTGGGCTTGCGCACGAAGGGAAACCTTCGTGCGCAAGTCTGACTCGTACTTTGTCGGTTTTTAATAATTTTTTATTTTTTAGGTTTTTTTGTAACAGAAGGTCTACTCGCGAACCGAAAACAAAATTTCGTAACAATATTCGTTTCGACATTAGTTTGAACGATGCTGGAACGATTGTAATTATTTTTGTCAATTATCGATATTCGTAATCCTACTTACACGTCAAAACGATGTAACTTTGATACGAATATAGTTACGTAATTTAGTTTTCAGTACGCGAGTAGACCCACTGCAACGTGCAACGGTGAATACTAACTAGTGAATACCTACTTGTCTTTACAAAGCAAAGATATCTAATACGACCAGCTTCCAGCTTTATTCAAACATCAGTCCGCTCATAAATCGATCCGGAATCGTTCGTTCTATTCTTGATACTTTTGTTCATGTGAGCTGGCCAAATGTGGAGATGGAGTTTTTAGGTCGCTCTAAGGCCTCCGCGACTAAGATACGTCCATCTTGAGCATGGAAGCGTTTCGTTGTTAAGGGGCTCCCAGTCGACGATTGCTCTTTTTCGAAACGAAAAAAGAAATACTTCTGAACAAGCCACATCTCCTATTTTTATAAGTATATTACTTCAAGTTCCTACCTAGATTTCTATTAAGCTGAAAACATAATAGCAGAAACTTTTCACGATAAATATATTATTTCAAAATGATACGTTTTAGAATTTATGATCGAAATATTTTATATACCTACTATTAAAATCAACTTGTGATTTATTGTTAAATATAGGTAATATGTAGATCTAGATTTCTATTAGAATAGATTTTTGATAAGTAATTATACATAATTTATATCATTAATTTATTCGAAAAGCTAAGGCGGACCACGCGCCGACGTGTGTTTGTCGTCATTGCAGCGGTCGGTAGGATTATTTATCGAAGTGATTAAAGATGGGTACATCTTTATTCACATATACTATACATTATAAAATAGGAGATGTGGCTTGTTCACAAGTATTTCTTTTTTCGTTTCGAACAAAAACAATCGTCGACTGGGAGCGCCTTAATGCCACTAGCGGTCACTAGTCTATTCAGGGGGTATACTCGTATATCCTTGAAAACGATGTATTGGGACAAACGTCACATCGTTTCCGACTATATTTTGAAGGATGAAACAACCGACATTACTTTTGTCATCATTCTACAACGATAGACGATTTCTAACAGTGTAGTTTAGCCATCGACTACACAGCCCAAAAAGACACCGCATGCAAGGCGAACATTGACATCCAAAAGGTCAGTCTTATACGGCCGATAAAAAATACCGCGCGTCAAACCTGCAGTAGTACCGACCACTTCCTTGACCCGTGCACATCTCGTCTGTTTATGCTAAAAAACCATTACCACAAGCTCAAGTTAGACTGGTTATTTTCCTTGTCGAAAGTCAATAGTGTTGTATCACTACTCAATAATTGATGATCGATAAACCTACATAGTAGTAACAACAACAGTTGGACCTAACTAGTAAAACTACTTATTGCCAACTAGCTTCCGTCCGCGGCTTCGCTCGCGTTGTACCTACATGGATATGAAGTAAAGTAACCTATTTGCTATTCGCATTTATCATATTATCGCTTTAGAATTAGTTCGCGTTCGCGTTCGCGTTCGCGTTCGCGTTCGCGTTCGCGTGCGCGTTCCCGTTCCCGTTCCCGATCCCGATCCCGATCCCGATCCCGTTCCCGTACTATCAAACCTAATAAAGCTCAAATGGACTCTACGTTCTTTTAACTTTTGTATGGGAAAAAGAAAAGGGCTGTTTTTAGGTTTTCCCGGCAATTATTCGATTTTTTTTTCACCTTTTAAACCTTCATAGACCTCCACGAATATTTAAAGACCAAGATAAAATAAATCCGTTCAGCCGTTCTCGAGTTTTAGCGAGACTAACGAACAGCAATTGATATTTATACATTTACCATTTTAAACACGTGTTTAAAATGGTGAAGGAAAACATCGCATCGTGAGGAAACCAGTACCTAGTAAGTATTTTTATAAGCGGCGATGGGCTTGCAACCTGTCACGTATGGACTGCTAACTACTGCAAAATGTGGGTATGTGCCAAATATAATATTTGGACGTGCCTCTGACTGCTATCGACAACTCATGTCAACACTTCCCATCCCTAGTGAATCACGTCATTTTGAAATTAGAATGCTTTTTCCGGCTCCCCCCGTACCTCATATCTCACTGACTTGACAGAGTTGTTTGTTTGAAGAAATGAAGCCATTAGGCGTCTATTAGGCTATGTAGTCGATGAGTTTAGCCATCGACCAAACAGCCTATAGACTCCTCATGCAAGGCGAACACTTTCAAACAACACATTAGGCTTATACTAATGATACAAGACATCGAGCGCGATTCACGACGCGCCCCGCGGCGTGCTGTGACATTGAACCGGCCAATCAGAATGCAATTTATACCGCTCCCTCTGACCCGCACACCTTAATGATTTGACTGAATTGTTTGTTTGAAGAAATGAAGCCATTAGGCGTCTATGGGCTATGTGGTCGATGCGAATATATCGGAGCACTGTCACTGTCGTTTTGAATGCGTAATAGATATTTTGGATATAGAAGTAGTGTTTTAAAATAGATTTGTGCGAGATAATAGTAATCATGGCATCCGTGGCGCTGAGGACAACTGGCTTATGCCGGAAACACACTTACGTGTCGTGTCGTGGCGCGACACGCCACTAGATAATCACTTTCATACATTTAGTATGGTTAAAGACATATTTGGGTGTCGTGTCGTGTCGCAAACGCTGTTTTGCGATTGGCTAGTGGCGCGACACGCCGCACCACGACACGTAAGTGTGTTTCCGGCATTAGACGCGATAGGTTTGTGTTCGATTTCCGCTGCGATACGAATATTTTCGTTTCTTCATTGAATGCACACAGGACTATGATTATGCTCATATATTTATTCAGGTATAAATAACTAGCTTTTAGGTACCCGTGACTTCGTTCGCGTAGATTCAAGAAATCTATTTTTGACAGCTTTGTCACTAAACATTGAAATTCCGGAAAATCGAAAGATTTTTTTGGGAAATAAATTATCTCTTTATGAAATTTAATCACAATTGGTCGGAGCCAATAATGGTTTGGCCGTGATAACGTCACGGACAGACAGACAGACAGAGTTACTTTCGCATTTATCATATTAGTTTGTTCTGTGTCTGGGTGTTACTATGTATATTATGTATGTATTTACAAAAAAAAAAGTAAATAAGTATTCTATCAGTTATCTGGTTCCCATAGTACAAGCTTTGCTTAGTTTGGGGCTAGATGGTGTTGTGTGTAAAGTCCGCCAATATTTATTATTATTATTATAGTATGGATTAAATATATTTTTTAAATAATGCAATTTCTTCTGTTCCATGCAGAAAGGAGAATGGTGAATTCGAAGCTTTGGATCTGACCCCGTACTCGTCGCCCCCGGATCTGCCAGACGTCATGAAATCCCAGGAGACCAATGGACAAGAACAGGTGAGTTTCACGACCAGATAATAATGGCCACACCATACTTCGCGGAGGTTCCGCTGCTGATCCTCAGCGCCAAAACACATCACGATTGTAATCCTCAAGTACGGTAGACATCCTCTCAGATCTCCAGACGCTTAGATTCTTTGAAGATGAAGAGAGTCAGAGGCACGTCTCAACATTATATTTGGCACATGCCCACATTTTTGCAGTAGTTAACATTACATACGTGACAAGTTGCAAGCCCATCGCCGCTTATAAGAATACTAACTGGTTTCCTCACGATGTTTTCTTTCGCCGTTTTGAGCACGAGTTTTTGATGCGCATATAAATTTTTCGAACAGAAAAATCCATTGATGGTGCCGAGCCCACAACCTTCAGATTTAAAGTCGAGGTACCTCGCACTCGGCCCGTAGTACAGCTAAATTACCTAGCCTACTAATGCTGCTTGCGTTTCAATTCAATCAACACACACAGTCTAAATTTTTCATATATCAGGGTTTAGGTTTTGACAATATTACCAAAACACCGTGCCGTGTTGGCCGAGTGGCAGGTACCTCGACTTTCAATCTGAAGGTCGTGGGTTCGAATTCCGGCGTGCATCAATTTCTGTTCGATTTTTCGGGATTTTTCTGTTCGAAAATTTATATGCGCATCAAAAACACGTGCTCAAAACGGTGAAGGAAAACATCGTGAGGAAAACAGTTAATATCCTTTAAGCGGAGATGCGCTTGCATCCTGTCACGTATGGAATGCTAACTACTGCAAAATATGGGCATGTGCCAAATGCAATGTTCGGACGTGCCTCTGACTACCCATCTTCAAAGGAGCTAAGCGTCTGGAGATCTGATAGGATGTCTACCGTACTTGGGGATTACAGTCTTGATCCTATTTATTATTATTTTATTTACCAAAGCACCTCAACTGATTCCTTTATTTGATATTCCTTAGATGGATCAACACTAAACGACTCAGCAACGGTTTGGACAAACCGATACAACCGGCAACCTTGTATCGTCTCGACTTGAAACATCAAGTTCATTTAAATGTATCACACGAGTTCATATAAAAATGAACGCAGCCAACAAACCCCACATCAGGTTGCGGGCGGAAAACTTATATTTTTTTTGCATAAAAACATTATTTTTGTTATTGATTTTAAAAAAATAATCCGTTTCTCATCTACACTGTTCTTTGTAGTATTTTTGTGATGCTTTAGATGATGGTGTGTAGACGCTTTTGTATTACTATGAACAATTTAACACTTAAATTTAGCACTTTTTCAAGTTCAACTCGTTCGGAGGGACTCTTTTTTAATTATTTATGAGTCATTGATACAATAACAACGTATCTTGTAGTGTAATTCTTGAACATACTTATTTATTTACACATATGTTTAAATTAAATATTTCCCATTACACTATTTACTTCACCGGGGCTGTACCACAACCTCCAAAGTTATATCAAAACAATATCACTCGCGAAAGTGACAACGCAATACCAACTCGTATAGTGTTGTAACTTTCACACCGGGTAATATTGTTTTGATATTACTTTAGGAGTTTGTGGTATGGCCCCAGATCATTGTGTAGCATAGTCATTTTGTATCTACATTAGTGTGTGAAAATCTATACCATGTTACATGTCATCTATATATTGATGTGATGAGTGTTATTGATGTTTTATATATTGTCTAACTTAATCCCCGCAGTAACTGAATATGATCATCTACGTACTATGAACTTGTCATATGCTTCTAGTTGACAATGCCATGATATTGTATCATTATTCATTAAATTAAACTTACTTAAATCTCATTAAAATACCGCTTCGACTGCAATCTTGTCAATATTTTAATATCATGCACGCAATAGTAGCTTGTTGTAATGCTTGTTTTTTTTAAAGAAAGTTATATTTTATTGTTGCTATTAATGAGTACTTATTAACATCTTTAATTTATTAAAATGTTTTAAGAATGAAGTGTTGCTCACTTTGGGGCACATCTGACATAAATATATATATTAGTATGTTGCCCAAAAACGCTAGCAAACGCCAGTTTTACTATCTGTTGTAAGTTTTTCCAAAGGATCAGGGCACATGTTAACACCGATTATATTGGACAAACAAAAAAGCCCTCTGGGTTTTGTATACTGTGTTGTGTATGTATGCCGTTAATACTATAGTCATATTTGAGTTTATGCTAAGACATCATAATAAAAAACATTATGAACCAGCTACAATGTGAATTTAGACCTCACGTAGCACTGTCTCTTAGGATCAGCACATACCAGACAGAGAAAAACTCGAGCTTTATGCCAAAGTAAAAAATATTGATCTAGGCAAATAGAGTACAACAACACTCGGCTCCGTCTTTTTGTAGAATTCATAATTCTATTTTAAATGAGGTCGATTTTGAATTTGCGCGGGATAATGCTTGATAATTTTACCGCATGGCCTGTGCTGGTCCTTACATGTTCTTTATTACCTCTAGATTCCAAAGCGTGTTTTGTATTATAATAACTTTGAACCCATCATTCAAAATTAACATCGTAAATCGAGATAAATCGACTAATCTACGCTCGCTCTATTTTGTCTGTCTATCACTATCAAGTAACTAATATTAGTGCAATAAAGATTGTATCAATAATTAGTTTGAGCGTATGGTTTATTTATCGCGCCATAAAGCTGATTACAACATCAACTGATTTCGAACGAAAAGTTTCTGTTTCGTTAAATAAGTAATTTGTCTTTGAAAAAGAAGGTATGATATAACACAACTGATTCCGAACGAAAAGTTTCTATTTCAATGTTTTTAATTTGTCTTCGTAAAAGGAGGTATGATATAACACGTCATGGTCTCTTGTCCGGTTTTTTTTTTGTTACAATTTCAATGATTTTGCGTAGGTCAGTATTACACAATAAACCTACATAATGTAACCGTAGGTTTAGAATAATAACATGACTGTATGTAGAATATTGTTATATCAGTAAATCGACGGCATGTATAGAAGCGTAATAGTACTAAACGTTTCTTGCCAATTTTATCAGTCATAGTTGAGTTGCTGTCCTTATAATTTTAGAATTGTATGTAAGAGACACATAGCAGGATAATACTGAATTATAAGTTTTTAATATGATTTTTAATCAAGTTATTGATATTTAACTGATGATAGTATAGAATGGACTATAGATTAGTAGCTAATTGATTAGGAATAAAATAGGGGCTTTTTTAACTATTCGAAAAACTGCGCGATTTGAAGTAACTTGTATTATAATTTATAACATGAAATATTTTATCTCTAGTTTCTCTCAACTAAAGGTTGCTAATTATTTTCTTTTTTATTTAAACTTTTGCACGTTTATTTCTTAAGATGTTCTGTATATTTTGTATGGGGTACATCCAGCATGGTGCATTTTGGCGTGACAAATAATAATTGCTTGGTAAATTGATTGATCGGCCAGCGGGTGCCTCAGTTCTTTAATATTAAACATTACATAGTAGTTTCTTGCCAAAATATCAATGATTAATCATAACAGTAAGCTGGGGCCGTCTACAATATCTAAAGTAAGACTAAAGCAGTATTACTTTACGAGCGAAAGTGACAACGGTATACGACCACGTGTGGCGTTGTCACTTTCGCACCGCGAGTAATACTGGTTTAGTCTTACTTTAGAGATTAAACTACAGCCCCTGATTCAGTAACTAAAACCATTTTGGCTATTTATCCTTAAATATTTAAATTATATCATAATATGTACTCATAGTTATAAGTAGATAATCGTTAACCATAACGTCGGATCTTAAAGTCACGCCAAGCGCGGTGCAGTTAGCTCGTAAATTCTTTGAGAGAAGATTTGCTACCAAATACATTTCGTAAAAAAATTTATTGAAATCCCAAAAAACAGTAGGATAGTTTGGGTATTAAATTATTGCACTTGCACTAAAATAGTATAAAGAAATGAATGAGCCCGTACCCTAGGCTCACCACCAGTATTTTGTAACATATTTCATTTGTAACTCCTAATTGCGGTGAGTCGTGGCGGATATTCTAGGGGCCGTACTACAATCTATAAAGTAAGACTAAATCAGTATTAATATAAGAGCGAAAGTGACAATACTATACGAGCACGTATGGCGTTGTCACTTTCGCACCGCGACTAATACTGCTTTAGTCTTACTTTAGAGATTGTAGTACGTCCCCTGGACTAGAATCCGGGCTTTAGGTACCTACTGGGGTTTGGTTTAGATGTTGTTTCTCATAAAGTACATCGATGTTTAGGCAAATTTAGGCGTCTCTCTTTTTTCTATCTCTCTTAGCCCATGTTCAGACGCATAACAATACGCGTACCTTGCTCCCTACCTTGAACCCGGGCGTTTCTCAATTACCTACCTTGTGTCTATACAAGGCTTTATGTGATAAGAGAGATTACCAGCATTGTAATACCTACCTGCAATATACCCCTCCCCAATGTTTTTTGTGTCAAAGTCAATGATTGTACACAGCTAAGCCTATTTCTATGTATTTATTCACATTCGTTTGTGATCTGAGGTCTCGGCCTTATTCAAATTTTGTACTTTTTCAATTTGCATTATCTACTTACCACAGTTACAGTAAGAGACTAGACAAAGTGTACCATTTAGTGTAGTAATTCATGTGCAGGTATGGGAAATTACAAATTAACCAGCAGGAAATAAAGCTGTTTTGATTTGTTGATGTGTTTTTTTTTGTATGTTTGCTATCCTACTAATATCCTAATACGATTAGATACCTACTCTAGTTTATTTATGCTTGGAGATTGGAGAGTGACTTAGGCTACATATACCTATATCATCCGGATAGGTTCATGCGTGTGCGGGTAGCCGCGGGCAAAGTGTAATACTTGAAAGAGACTTCGTGACCAAGATAAGCACTTATATAAATGAACGCGAGTGAGGTTGCTGGCGGTAGCTTGTTTTGTTTAGTATGGCTTTTATGCAAGTAGATCACTACATAGTATAAAGCAAAGTCGCTTCCCGCGTCTGTATGTATGCTTATATCTTTAAAACTACACAACGGATTTTGATGCGGTTTTTTTTTAAATAGATAGAGTGATTCAGGAGGAAGGTTTATATTAATCAGCTTTGCATTTGCACCCGTGCGAAGCCGGGGCGGGTCGCTAGTAGAGACTGAAGCGGAGAATATCCGGATACATGTGTTCTGTTCCTGTGGAGAATATTAAAAAAAAAATCGTTCCGAAATGAACCTTACAATTTAATCTTTTTCTAAAACTGACTGTACTAGTACTACTGACAATGACAAATATTGTGTGAACAAGTATCAATCAATGTCAAATACAGTGTCAGCGTGAGATTCTATTCTAACCTAAAAAATAACACGCACTATTTTGTTTTGATTTTTTGATCCATTTCTAGTGCCGTAACTGCATACTTTTTCTTATTTGTTTTGTTAAAAACCTTTAAAGAAACGTTATCTGAGCAACAAAAGTGCCTTACATAAAATTTCACGATGGGTAAACGCAAAGGAAAATGCGTAAAGAAGAATCCTGCAACGAAGGAGTCTCTGGAGCCCGAGAACCTAGTGAAAGCTCCTCACTCGTTCGTCATCCATCGCGGACAATGCAGCAAGAATTTAATTGACCTTGCGAAAGACTTCAGGAAAATTATGGAACCATTCACAGCTTCAGCGTTGAAGGTATTTTAATCCTACTACTAATATAAATCCGAAAGTTTGTATGTTTGTGTCTCAATCACACCCAAACTATTAAATGCATTTGGATGAAACTGGGAATGTACATGTACCTACTTACCCTATTTATAAGACCTATACCTAAAAATACATAGCCTAAGTCCATCATCATATAACTACTTCTTATCCGGATACCATCGAAATCGCGGAAGCTAGTAATTAATGTACCTTAGCATTTAAAAATGGAATGAAATAGGATCACAACTGTAATCCCCATGTATGGTATATACTCTCTAGGCCCTCAGATCCTTGAAGATGTAATTAATTTACTGATGTAACTTTGTGATTTCAGGAAAGAAAAAAGAACACGCTAAAGGACTTTGTGTCGGTGTCAGGGTACCTACATGTTTCCCACCTGATGATGTTCACTGAGACAGAACTCGGCTCCTACATGAGGCTGGCTCGCTTACCCAGAGGACCAACACTGACCTTCAAACTACATAATGTAAGAACATTTTTTTCAATTAATTTAGATAAATGTAAATCTTCTTTAAAACCTTATCCTACTTCATGTTGCAAAATTAGAAAGGTAATATTTCATGAAATTTATTGAGTTCTTATTGTAAATGTTCAAGAGTGCATTTATAGATTAACATGAACATTAATAAGAAAAATAATATGAAGAATAGAGTAGTCTTACATCTAATCCACAAGTTCTTATAACATTACACTTGGTACAATGTTTTTTAGTTACCATTCTATATGTGATGGGTTGCAAGCTCATTGCCTCTTAATCAACTTCCTCACAATGTTTTCTGTCATTGATTTGAGCAAAAAAAAACATTGATGTATATTGTATAGTATAAAAACAAATATATTTGATAGAAATAATAAAAAAACTAACTACTTACATAATAATTATTATAGATACTAAAAAGACCACTAGCTATTTGCTCAACAAATAAAAAACAGCAATATTTTATGAAACTAAAAAATAATACTTAACTTCTATTCCACAGTACAGCTTAGCCCGCGATGTGATATCCTCCCTCAAGAAGCAGTATGTGATTATGCGAGCATTCCAATCAGCTCCTCTGATAGTACTCAACAGCTTCTCGGGAGAAGGCATGCATATGAAGCTCATGGCATCCATGTTTCAAAACATGTTTCCCACCATCAATATAACTAATGTAAGTCAACTTATTGATAACCATAACACAGTGTTTATGGTCATGATCGATTATGAAACCAATGTGCAATTGGAATAGGTCGTAGAGTATTTTTTATACTCCTAAGTGATAAGAGTGGCATAGATTTCGGAAAAACTGAAGGCGCTTTTTTCTGTGTGATTATTAAAAGACAGGACAATGTCTGTCGGGACAGCCTACTCCTACTAATTCTACTAATATTCTAATGCGCAAGTTTGTGAGTTTGTTACTCTTTCACGCAAAAACAACTGAACGGATTTAGATGAAACTTTACAGTAATATAGTTATACATCAGGATAACACATAGGCTACTTTTAATCTAGGTACCAAAGTTCTCATAATATTTCAGGTCAAACTGAAAAATATTCGGCGATGCGTCCTAATGAACTACAATCCTGCCACAAAGCTAATTGACCTCCGGCACTATGTGATCAGAGCAACGCCTGTTGGACTGAACAAGGGTACCAAGAAGGTTATTCAAGGGAAAATACCGAATCTCAATCGCTGCAAAGATATGTCGGAGTTCTTTGAAAAGTGAGTATCTTTCACAATTCCAACTTATTAGAAGAATTTTTCAATAGAATTTACGATGGGAGACACCCCTAAGGGGCAGACTTCTTCGCGACCTGATAATGAAATTTTCGACTATAGTTTGAACAATGGAATGACCGAGTCTACCCCCTAAGCGCATGTAGATCTGAAAAGATGTCGCCGTACTTGGGGATACAATCGTGATTCTATTTCATGTTTCTATTCATTTCTTCAGGGCAGCACTGATGTCAGAAAGCGAGTTTGAAGACGATCCCAACTCTCAAATCATCCTACCGCAATCTCTAGCTACCAGAGGCGCGGCTGCCGACTCTAAATCTGCTATAAGATTATTCGAACTGGGGCCTAGGATCTCCTTCCAACTTATGAAGGTAAGCTCTTTGTTGTAATCCTTAAAATAATCCTAGATCAAAAAGGTATCTATTGTAATAAAATCATAAGGATCAGTTTGAAACGTCTTAAGAGCTAGATGAAGCTATGCATGTTCCTCGCAACCAAGCCTAGAAATTCAGGCAACAAACATGGCTTTATGAACCCTACAATGACATGCATAGTCCTAAACCCAACACTAGGTACCAGTACCACGGTACCATAGCACCCAGACCAGGAAAAAGATATTTACAGATTACACAAATATTTGTGCTTTCATTGGTTCTAACTTCTACTCACCTTACCTCTAGTCTCTCATCATCAGAAAGACTTTATCAGCCGTAAAGATGTCACTGCACGGTCGGGTTTAGAGCCCACGACCTTCAGTCGAGGTACATCCAACTCGGCCAACACAACTATTTAGGATGTTTTGTTTAATAATTTGTTGTTATCAGGTCGAAGATGGTTTCATGGACGGCGAAGTGCTATACCACGAGCTGGTGGAGAAGACTGACGAGGAAAAAGCGTTGATCAAGAAGAAGAGGGAAGAGAAAAAGTAAGTATTATAAAAAAATCTTATTGCACTCTCGACTCTCACTCTCTACACACCAAAAATGAATAGAGTTTTATAAATTTAGATTTCCATTTTCAAGCAGTTGAAATATCGCTGTTTTCGATACAAAAATTATATGTTTTTGTGTATTCTTCTATAGACAAATCGTTGTCGAAAGAGCTTTTAAGGTAGGCCTGCCGCTCTTCTATACTAATATTATAAAGAGGATAGATTTGATTGTTTGTTTGTATCGAATAGGCTCCGAAACTACTGGACCGATTTGAAAAATTCTTTCACCATTAGAATCCTACATTATCCCTGATGAACATAGGCTATAGAATATTTTCAAAAATGTTAGGGTTCCGTATGAAAACTTCGATAATGTAACCCAACGTGTGAAAACAAATTCAAAAAAAATCCTTATATCGCTTACGCTGCGGAAATTATTGACAATAGAGCAAAGTAATGTACTACAGTTTTATAGATATCATCAATATCTACAAAAAAGTCCATAATACCATAAGTCTAACTATTAGGGATCCGTATGAAAACTTCGATAATGTAACCCAAGGTGTAAAAAAATTACCTATAAAATGTAATGATTTTACACCCGTGCGACGCCGGGGCGGGCTGCTAGTTTCTAATAAGCTGATCTCTAAACACCAATGTTGCTTCAGTAGTTATGGATAATACAAATTACCACGTTTGTTGAACAGGAAACAGAAGGAGAAACGCAAATCGCAACAGGAGGAGAACATCAAACGGAAGGAGCGCGAGAAGGAGGAGCTCAAACAGAAAGCTCTGGACGGAATCAAGAAGAAGAAAGAACAGACTGAGAGCCAGAGGTGAGTTAAATTGGTGGACATTGTCACACACACAGCGCCATCTAGCCCCAACATAAGCAAACCTTGTACTATGGCAACTAGATAACTTATAAAACACATAAATATAATATTTTAATGCACCATATAAAAAATATACCCGTGTAAAAATCTATAGTTATGCATTTATAACTATGATACATAATAGATGATCAAATGAACTTCAGTGAAGTTCTATCACTATCACCCACTCGGTCAATGAACGTTGTATGGAACGTTTTTTATTTATTATTTCTTCCAACTTCCTTATTTTCCGTTGATCTTGCACTAATTCATCCTGGGCACAGGGTTTCAGCATTTTGCGTAAAACGTGTGAGCTCGTTGCCGTGCACAAAAAAGGAATGAGGTATGACAAGGAGATGACAAGATTATTGACAAATTCTAATCGAGTAAATCCTCTCTGAAATTGTGCAAAGTTGCCTGTAAACTAAAGGATACTACATTGTAATAATACTAATATATTCGAATGAAGCGATGAAATACCAATAACACCCAGACACAGAGTTAACATCTATGTTTATCACAAATATTTTGTCCTGGGTGGGGATCGAACCCACATCTACAGCGCAGAAGGCAGAGCTTCTACCAACTGAGCTGTGAGTCAGTTCTATATAAGATTGTCTAGAATTTAAACACTTTTGTGTGAAAAGGCTTACAACTGTTATTCTCTGACTCCTTCAAACATCTTTCAGGATCTTGAGTTCTTGATCATGTTTGGATTACAGTAGAAAGCTTATTCTTTATCACGCACAGAAAACATCGCTTTAAGATCCTTGAAAATCACTACATAGTATAAAGCAAAGTCGCTTTCCGCTTCCCGCGTCTGTATGTATGTTTGCTTATATCTTTAAAACTACACAACGGATTTTGATACGGTTTTTTTTAATAGATAGAGTGATCCAGGAGGAAGGTTTATATGTATAATACATGCATAATATAGTAGAGAAACACTGATAATTTTAGAGGTTTCTAATGTGATGTCGTAAATAAACACATTTTTTTGCGCTTACATTGCAAATGCTGGCTGAACCCCACGAGATATATCAAAATAATGTACTACAGTATTGTACACCTTAAAAACGTCTACAAAAAAGTCCATGATGGTATTAGAAATGTCTTACGCACAGCGAAGCGGGCACGGGTCAGCTAGTGTCTAATAAAACGAACATCCCAACATTACATAGCATACAAGGAAATAATGTAACCATAGTTTTTTTTATCCTATGTAAAAAAAACTATGGTTACATTATTTCCTTCACCGTTCTAAGCACATGTGACAACACAGACTTTGATAAACTAAATTTTTCTAGTAATAAATTAAAAAGAACTAACTAATTATAAATTAGTTAGTTCTTATTTATTAAACAGAACTATGTTCGTGTTAAGGAGGCGAGCGTTGAAGCTGCTACACAGTTTTTAACTTTTGTGGTTTCATCGTACACTTTGTAAAGTACACCCATGTATTTGTTCTGAATAAATGATTTGATTTTGATATTTTTTGAGTTTGTACAAAGATTCAAAACGAATTGTAACTTCATTGTCCGCAGGTTGATGGAGCTGGCTGCAGCTGAATCGCAGACGACGGCTGACATGGAAACCGACGAGGACAACGATGCTGAATATTATAGGAAGGAAGTTGGCGCGGAGCCAGAGAAAGGTTTGCATTTATTTTAACACTTTCATCATCATAATGTTTGAACGTGCCTCCGACTACCCCCACTAGACATCTTCAAAGGATCTAAGCGCCTGGAGATCTGAGAAGTTGTCTACCGTACTTGGGAATTATAGTCGTGGATTTGGATCTATTATTTGTAGGCGGCTAGTGTTTTAATGTAGTGGAAAAGGTGGGGGTCCTTAAGGCGCTCCCAGTCGACGATTGTTTTTGTTCGAAACGAAAAAATAAATACTTGTGAACAAGCCATATCTCCTATTTTATAATGTATAGTATATGTGAATAAATATGTACCCATCTTTAATCACTTCGATAAATAATCCTACCGACCGCTGCAATGACGACAAACACACGTCGGAGCGTGGTCCGCCTTAGCTTTTCGAATAAATTAATGATATAAATTATGTATAATTACTTATCAAAAATCTATTCTAATAGAAATCTAGATCTACATATTACCTATCTTTAACAATAAATCACAAGTTGATTTTAATAGTAGGTAAGGTATCAAAATATTTCGATCATAAATTCTAAAACGTATCATTTTAAAATAATATCTTTATCGTGAAAAGTTTCTGCTATTATGTTTTCAGCTTAATAGAAATCTAGGTAGGAACCTGAAGTAATATACTTATAAAAATAGGAGATGTGGCTTGTTTAGAAGTATTTCTTTTTTCGTTTCGAAAAAGAGCAATCAGCGACTGGGAGCCCCTTAAAGTTTGTTAGTATAAAATGTTTTTTTTAAAGTAGGTAATATGTTATTACTATTAGTATAATGAAAGTGTTTTTTTTAATTTGCAGATCTCTTCAGTGAACATCCCAATAGAAAACGGAAAACAGGCGACGACAATGAACCCAGAGGCTTCAAAAAGATGAGATTAGACAACAAACTCAAAAAGAAATTCCAGAAAAGTAATGACACAGGTGGAAAAATGCAGAGGAATCAAGATGGTGGGAGAAAGTTCCAGAACAATAAAGAAGGCGGTAGAAAGTTCCAGGGCAATAAAGAAGGAGGTAGAAGGTTCCAAAACCAAGATGGCGGAAGAAAGTTCAATAGAAGCCAAGATGGCGGTGGTGGGAAAAACTTTCAAGACAGAAAGGGTGGCAGAAATTTTCAAGACAAAAAAAATGGATTTAAAAACAAAGATGGTGGTAGGAGAAGCAATTTCAAAAACGATAACAATGGACAGAAATTCAACAAATCTAAAAAGGTATTTGGCGGGAAAGTGAACAAATCTGGAAAAGGAAAAGGCGGTAAAAGTAAAGGAAGAAAGTGACAGATGACATTGTATTATTTTAAGTGAATAAATTAAAATATGTTGTGTACAAAATCAAGTTTATTGTTTCATCAGACAAAGTACAAATCTTATAACTAATCAACAATGTTCGTCAATGAACTGACAATGTTTCGGTGGAATTTTTAATTTCATTCCTGGCTCCAGGCTTATAGGAACACAAATTCCATTTTATCATGATTGTGATAACCTTTTTTTCAATAAAGGCACTTACAAGTCTTACAACTAGTTATATAAAGCTTATTGCTCACAGTAAAAGTTTATTGAGGCACATAAAGTCAATTTTATAGACTTCCAAACTAAATCTAAAACATACTATGAATACGAAAGTTAGAATGAATTATAGCAATTTTATTCGAGTCAATGACCATAATGATGCCAATTCTGTTGGTGCCAGACTAAACTAAACTTAACGGCATCTATCTCCTTCTGTTTTTTATAGAGTAAAAGAGAGCAATACTTTTAGAAACGTCAAATCGTTGTGCCAACAGAATTGACACAGATGTTGCCAATCGTGACATTACTGCAAACCAAGTGGAGAATGGATAAATTCGAAAGCTGTGGCAATAAAAATCAGTGGGTGAAGATCGATTTTCGACCACACAGCCTATAGACAGACTCCTCGTGCAAGGCGAACACTTTCAAACAACACATTAGGCTTATACTGCTGATATAAGACAGCGAGCGGGATTCACGACGCGCCTCGCCTGACCCGCACACCTCAACGGCATGACAGATGTGTTTGTTTGAAGAAATGAAAACATTAGGCAACTACTGGGCTATGTGGTCGATGTGCTGTCCCTACGGGTTGTTTTTAAATTAAGAACACGATATCGTCCGCCATCATGACATGATTATCCTGTGTCATTTTCTCGAGGGCCGCATTTATTTCTCCCGACTCGAAGGGCGCGTGTGAGTATTGCTCGTTGAGGTATGACGTCACACGGGCCAATGGTAGCGTGTTCGCGCGCTCGTCACGGAACAGCTGTTGTAGTGATGTTTTGAATAGGGCCAGCCTGGAAAAAAAAACAAATATATAAATATTGGTGGACATCTTACACAGCGCCACCTAGCCCCAACTTAGTATAGCTAGTACTATGGGAACCAGAATACTGATAGAATACTTATATACTTCACAGAACAAGCATCTATGTACATCACACAAATGTTTGTCCTTGGTGGGAATCGAACCCGCACCACATACAGCGCAGAAGGCAGAGTTACTATCAACTGAGCTATGAGGCCTGTATGATGAACCGTATGATGAAATCTGAGTTGCCTTTAATCAATCAATTTTATTGTTATCTTCAACATGCATTATCAATCACGTTAAGCATTGTCAATTGTCATTGGCCATCTCAAGGGTAATGCATTATGGTATGCAGGCATAGCATTATGGTGTTATGTAGCAGCAGACTGTCAGCTTATCTCTTTTCTTGGCCTTATACCAATTCACATGTAGATAAACATATTGCAAATGTATTTAGGGTGTTTTACAACCGATGCCTGATATCAACCCTATTTGGGAATGCTTGCTGTTTATGTACTTCGTCAGCTTACCTATCCGCTTGTATAACTGTTTTCTGCGTTGAAGCCTGCGATCTTGTGGTGCGATCTGAGGTAGGGTCGGGCTGCATGGCTCTCGCTGCTCTTAACACTGGCTCAGCTTCCTCGTCTGATGAGAACTCGTATGGGTCCGCGGTGCCATCTGTGGTCTGAAACAACATAATGTTTTCATAAAATAAGTCCTGCGCAGCGCTGTAACTAGGGCTTTGCCAGAAGTGCCCAGGCACAGGACGCAGAAATGATCATTACCAAAGGGCACAAGTCTAGGCAGTCTTTAATCGGGAGTGCTAGGGGTGCGGGGCGCCTTCAAAATTCGGGGGCTTCGAGGTTTTTCACTGGGGTGTAGGCGCTAAGCCCCGAGAGATCTAGACACCAAGCCACCAGCCAAGTTCAAAGAAAAAGGAACTAACGACGCAGCGCCATATATAAACACACAATTATACGACTTTCTCAGACATTCTGTTAAGTCGGCTCTACACTACTAGCGAAGTTGCTTCGACAAAGTACTTGCCGAAGTTGATCGAAGTCCGAAGTACGTGTCTACACACTCGTCTTCGAACGTCGGGACACATCGAATCCTTTGACTCGGGCGCAAATACCGACACCGAATGGAAGTCGCCCGAGGCGAAGTGAAGTTATACGAAGTGCCCTTCTACACTATCGTATTCGCTTAACTTCGGTCAACTTCGCGAGTAGTGTAGAGTCGACTTTAGTTCAAGGAAAGTTAGAGACAAACTGGCACCAATTCACGTGTCATACACAGATCGTTTACCGAGGCCAATACATTATTATGCTTCAAAATAAAACTTAAACGCTGGCTCGTTGACCAATCTTTCTATTCATATGACGAATTTGTAGATTGAGTTGTTAAATGATTCAAATTATTATGTATTTCAAATTATTCAAAATGTCAATCTTTATTATAGAATTATGTATTTAATGCAATTCCCATTCTTATTATTATTACTACAACTATTAGTAGTATCTTATAGTAACTACAATTAGTATGTAGTACCTGTAGGAAGTACTTACTTAGTATGTAAGTAATAAAACTGTTATTTTATGACGTGTAAAGGTGTTTACCAATAAATGACTATTATTGACTATTATTATTGACTATTATCGTCAAGTGAATACTCACAGTACGCTTAGATCTCTTCGCTTTCGGCTGCGCCACTTGTTCGCCTTCCGAGGCCGCTGCCTCCTCATCCGAAGAAGCTCGACGCTTTCGTCGCTTCTCTTTCGTGAGGACCTGTCATTTATAATGTATTTTTAAACTACTTAGTGGAAACCCTCGCGACTTCGTTCACGTGGAATTATTTTCAAACAGACTTCAACACTTCATTTTCGGATATTCCTTTCTTATAATTTGTGACAAACATGGAATGACAACAGGCCACAGGCTGGGTTACAACACGGTGGCTGGTGTGAAGTGTGTATGTGGTCGGAATCCTAACCGAATAGTATTTTTCCTAGGGTGTCTGTGCTCGTTCATCTATTCCTTCCACTCTTGTAGAGATTGTGACTAAACCATATTAGTGTGCTGAGGACACATCAAAAGGAATAACATCCTTGTTACGTATTCATGCATTCTCGTAAACACTACTGATTTTTGACTCAATTAATCGCATATTGTTTGATTGAGGGGACCACCCTAGTATCTCGCATCCTTTCTATGTCCCCTCCCTATTTCTTTCTCTTCAAACAAAGCACCGGTCGCATGCGCACGCTAATATCACAAAAATATTAATTACTCATACAAAACTCATCCAAAGTGGTTCCTGTTCCCTGCCTACCCTACTTGCGAACGGTAAGTCCTCAACATTATCAAACAATCCTCCTAATTTCAAGTTTCTAGGACCATTGGTTTAGTCTGTGCGTTCATAGATTAATCAGTCAGTAAGTAACGCAAGAATTGTATATATTTAGATAGATAAACCTGCTGATTATTGAATCTAGAGATGTTACAACATTCCCTGAGCTCGTTAGTGACTGACGAGCAGCAAAGCAAAACGATGATGCTCATAACTTTAATCATAGTAAAATGATCATACCTTCTTAAAGTAAGCGTAGTGCACCAGCTGAATGGCCTTCAAGGCGTCGTCCTCCGTGACTTGGAAGCTGAGACGACATTTGGCATGAGCCGTGGCAAGACGGATTAATGTCTCCAATGTCCTCGCTGTCACTGGTTGTGTCTGCACAAAAATACACTGTTATCTGATTGGCCTAGCTCAGTTGGTAACTTTCATTAGTTTGGAGCTAGATAGCATTGTGTGAAAAAACAAACGATATTTGTTTATACTAGCTTCGCCCACATGGTATTTGGATAAAAAGTAGCCTATGCCCACCCGTCATATGGTGAAGTATTTTTTTTAAGGTGATAAGTGACATTTTTGTATAGGCTGAGTCTACCCGGATAAGACGGAAAAAGTGACAAAACTGCATTATCTTGAAAACCATCAAATTTAAAAATAAACTGTCAGTAATTTACTTAGCTAGTATGATTATCTAACGAATTATATAAAAATGAACTGTTTAGCTATTTATAGCTTTGATAAAAACGAAACTAGTGTTTTTGAAGAGCCAACTTTGGAAAATAAATCTATCGAGAAAAGTTTCACCAATCGTTCATCCATAGTTATCTTTGTCATAAAAAAACAAAACTGTATGTTTTGCGGTTATTGAGAAAAAACAATTCTGCATTCATCAAACACATTAATTACTCGCCTTAAATAGGTGCCGTGGTTCTGTAGATTAACCAGCGTATACATACACAGTCACACGACATACTAACCCTCGTATTCAAGAACGACACTATGAAAACACGCACCCATAGTGGACGAAATCTTTTTTCATAAAAATCACTTTATGTGTTGTGCGACACTGCATAGTGTCACTAGAGGCACATTGTCGTGTGCCTCTAGCAAAAGTTGAGCTCTAAAGGCATACGGTAGTGTGCGCCATAGTGCCGCTCAACACATAAAGTGATTTTTATGAAAAAAAAAATCGTCCACTGTGGGTGCGTGTTCTCATAGTGTCGTTCTTGAATACGAGGGTAAGTATTTTATCAGTTATCTAGTTGCTATAGTACAAGCTTTGCTTAGTTTGGTGCTTTGGGGCTATAGCGCTGTGTGAAATGTCCACCAATATATTTTTTAATTTATCACTACATAGTATAAAGCAAAGTCGCTTTCCGCTTCTCGCGTATGTATGTATGTTTGCTTATATCTTTAAAACTACACAACGGATTTTGATGCGGTTTTTTTTAATAGATAGAGTGATTCAGGAGGAAGGTTTATATGTATAATACATGCGTAATATAGTAGAGAAACACTGATAATTTTAGAGGTTTCTAATGTGATGTCGTTAATAAACACATTTTTCTGCGCTTACATTGCAAATGCTGGCTGAACCCCACGAGATATATCAAAATAATGTACTACTGTATTGTACATCTTAAAAACGTCTACAAAAAAGTCCACGATGGTATTAGAAATGTCTTACGCACAGCGAAGCGGGCACGGGTCAGCTAGTTTACTCTAAATATAACTTACCCTGGCTACATCACTCTCCATCATATCTTGACTCCTTAACTTCGCGTACTCATCAGCAATAGTATCCGAGGCCTCCTGCGTCAGTTTAGGCTTCATAAGTCGCGCTATGTGTATGAACTTGCGCATAAACTTAGTACTTATGATCTGGTCTTTCTTACTCCGAGTGTTGCCATGGAGCAGCGGGTCGTATTTCTCGTATATTGATTGGTTTATTTCCTGCAAAAGTTTTTTTTATAAAGTTTTAAGGCTAGTACTTGTCAAGCAATGTGCTTGCCAGTCAGACTGTCACATATGGAATGGTAACTACTGTAAAATGTGATGTTTGGACGTGCCTCTGATTACTATCTTCAGTCATCTTTAAGGACCTGAGCGCCTGGATGTCTGAGATGTCTACAGTACTAGAAATAGAAAAAAAAAATAGAAAAACATTTATTACACACCACATTATAGTTTTTACACGGTACTGGGGGATAACAGTTGTAATTCTATTTTATTTATTTCACTTGACAAGAAATAATCTTTTAAAATCATGTTTTGTTCTGTGTTATACCAACCAAGATAAATACATTAAGGTGGCCTAAAAAAGGGAATTTTGTCTGATGATAAAAGAAAATATTGTTTACCTCTGCTTCCTCATTGTCAGGGTTCTCAGTTGACAACATCTCAACTGATGAACCCATTGGCAACACCTCACCGTCTTGTTCTTTAGGGTTTCTGTAAAATTACTATAATTTAGCTATCATACTAGCATATTAACTAATATTATAAACTAGCAGTAAACTCCGGCGTCGCACGGGTGTAATAATGATTTTATGGCTAATTTTTTTACACCTTGGGTTACATTATCGAAGTTTTCATAGGGATCCCTAATAGTTAGACATATGGTATTTTAGATTTTTTTGTAGATATTGATGTCTTCTATAAAACTGTAATACATCACTTTGCTCTATTTCCAATAGTTTTTGCAGCGTACGCGAAATAAGATTTTTTTTTGGTATTTTTTTCACACGTTGGGTTACATTATCGAAGTTTTTATACGGATCCCTAACGTTTTTGAAAATATTCTATAGCCTATATTCATCAGGGATAATGTAGGATTCTAATGGCAAAAGAATTTTTCAAATCGGTCCAGCAGTTTCGGAACCTATTCTTGAAAATCAAAACAAAATTTTGGGAATAAAGTAGTCTATGTCCATCCCAAGACTTTAAACAATATCGATAGGAAATTTCATCGCAATCGGCCCAGTGGATTGGCCGTGATAACGTAACAGATAGACAGAGTTACTTTCGCATTTATAATATCAGCATTGTACTCATACCTATATCTGTGCATCCTCAATACATGCTCGGAGATCATGTTATCATGGTCCGCGTCAGCAATGTCGAGCATCACGAAGAGCAGGTCGAAACGCGACAGCAAGGAGTCTTGGAGCCCTATGTTTTCCATTGGCGTTTTGTATTGATCATACTGGAAATAACAACATATATTTTTTTTAAATATCGGTGGACATTTCACCTATCGCCTTCTAGCCCCAAACACAGCAAAACTTGCACTATGGAAACCAGATAATTGATGGAATACTTACATAATTATACTAATTCGGTAATAATAAATGACAAGCTGACCCCGCGAACTTCGTATCGCTTTAGAATTAACAAATGTTGTCTTGAGTTCCCGTTCCCGTTCCCGTATTATCAAACCTAATAAAGCTCAAATTGACTCTACGTTTTAGTTAGAAAACTTTTGTATGGGAAAAAGAAAAGGGCTGTTTTTAGGGTTTTTCCGACAATTATTCGAATTTTTCTCACCCTTTAAACCTTCCCTAGACCTCCACGAACATTTCAAGACCAAGATAAGATAAATCCGTTCAGCCGTTTTCGAGTTTTAGCGAGACTAACAAACAGCAGTTGATTTTTATATATATAGTATAGATGTATGGATTCAATATTCGATTCGATTTGGAACAATATAAAATACAAGTTAGATCAGCATGGCTAGCTTGATGTATCTAGAAAAAATCTTTTACGGAAGTATTAACAATTTGTTTTGTGCAACGATTTCACTTCCACAATGCTATATTTTTGGTCCAAATGTAATTTTTAGATAAATCAATTTCTCGAAACGTCTTTCCATACATAGATAGATGAGACATTGGTATAGAGAATTCTAATGACGATAACTTACCCGTCCGTACACAGGATTAGCGGCCGCCAGTACAGAGCACCTAGCGTTCAAAGTCGCGTGCACTCCCGCTTTGGCGATAGTAACTCTTCCCTGCTCCATGACCTCGTGTATGGCTGTGCGGTCTATGTCCGACATCTTGTCGAACTCATCGATGCATACCACACCGCGATCTGCTAACACCATGGCGCCAGCTTCCAACCTAAAAAAAAAATATAGGATCACGATTGTAATCCCCAAGTACGGTAGACATCCTCTCAGATCTCCATGTGCTCAGATCCTTAAAGATGTTTAAAAGGGGTAGTCAGAGGCACGTCATTAAATTTGGCACATGGTCAGATTTTGCGCCAGCTAACATTCTATGACACAGGTTGAAAGCTCATTGCCGCCTATAAGAATCCACCTTTCTCCACCTAATCTTTTATCATCATCATTTTCGGTCTCCTTTTCCCACTTAATGTGGGGTCGGCACAACATGTTGCGAAGAGGATTTGGCTTATGATTTACAAACCGGCCGCCTGCCTGACGTCAACCTTCTTTATGAGAACATGTATTCTAATATTATGTAATATTGTAACATCCATACCTGCGGTCGCCCGTATCCGGATCCGTAGTAACAGCAGCAGTAAGGCCCACGCCCGAGGAACCTCTTCCCGTGGTGGTGATGGCTCGAGGAGCTGTTTGCAGCACATAGCGGAGGAGCTGGGACTTCGCCACTGAAGGGTCGCCGATTAGGAGGATGTTTATGTCACTGGAATACAAGTTTTCACTAATAAATGTGGCGAACTGATTATTTTTTTTTTAACTGATATGTCAAGATGTGTCAAGAAATTTTAGTAATACCTACTCTAGAATAAAAATCTCTCTCTAAAAATAAATTTGACCGTGTTTGTTGGCCGATTCTTCAAGGCTTGGTCGCGTGGAATCGGCGTAGCTTCACCTAGTTCCTAAGACGTTTCAAAGTGATCCTTGTGATTTTATTGAAATAAATGATTTTTGAATTTGAATATTATTATGCTAATAAAAAAAATATATGTCAAGAAAATCTATACCTACTAATATTATAAATGCGAAAGTAACTAAGTAAAGTTAAGGCTGGGCCGATTGTCATGAAATTTCATGTGAAGATAACTTCTTGGGATGAACATAGCTAATTTTATATATTTTTTTTTATTTATACGAATTTCAATGTTTTAGAATAAAGGGATCAAAACTTAATCATAATTCCAGACACTCAGATTCTTAGAAATATTTAACA
Organism: Hydriomena furcata; assembly: GCA_912999785.1. Classification (NCBI taxonomy): domain Eukaryota; kingdom Metazoa; phylum Arthropoda; class Insecta; order Lepidoptera; family Geometridae; genus Hydriomena; species Hydriomena furcata. Next base: position 1,728,779 of record OU538831.1, on the reverse strand, counting down.
GCTGAACTGACCCCCTAAGTCGTGTTCCATTAGGTAGAACCTTCTCCATTCCTCCGAGCAGCAGACACAATATAGCCTTCTTAATATATTCATGCCCGTGTATAGATGGCGCAAGTGACTTTCCCAGTAGTTCAAACATATCGATGTTGGATCTCTTCGCTAGCCGTTTGCAGAGCTTAACATCGTCCAGGGTTATTGTCATGTTGAAGTCTTTGTTGATTTGGGTTATGTTGTTCGCTATTAGTATTGTCCTGGAAAAAAAAAGATCAAAACTGTAATACAAGTAGGGTAGACACCATCTCTGATCTCCAGGCGCTTTGAACCTTAAAGATGTCTAAGCATTGTTGCAAGAGAACAACAATGAGGGTTGCAAGGCCATAGCTGCTTATTAATAATAAATTGTCTGTTTCTTTCTTTATCAGGAACATTTTTACAATTTAATTCTACCTGTCACAAATAGGCTCTATCGGAAGATCAGCGCAAGGCAATCATAATCCCTGCATACGTAGAGTTATGGTCTTTTAGTAGTAGTCACACTGTACAATTTATGGCAAAATTTTAACTAGTTATCTACTGTACTTGAATGTTTGCTGTTACAATTAAATGTTATTTTTCAAACTATCGTAATTAGTAGGCATAACTATAAATTTTTTACACTTAATTACGTGTTAAAGAACCATGTAAAAATCTATAGTTACAAATATATGCGTTTTAATTTCATGAATATTTCTAGTACAATATGTATTTTAAAATATTTACCTAAATGTACCAGCAGTAAAACTCCCTTGCTTATTAGGAAGACAACGGTAGTTCCCTACAATCTGCACTCGATCTCCAGGTTTGCACTGGTCCACCAGATCATCATCACAGATAATGTCCACACTCCGAGGCAGCTGACCAGCTGGAGCTCGTTCTGGCATCTCTTGTACAGTGAGTGTCTGGTGATCTTTGTAGCGGGAAAGCCCAAATTCTGTCTCTAGGATATTACCTTCATCATCCTAAAAAAGATGATTATTATCACATTTTTCAAACTATTGTGATTAGTAGACATAACAATTTGACCACGGGTCTTTATCACGTAATTACCTTAAACTTACTTTACCAACGTTTCGACTATGTTACAATAGCCATGGTCGCGGGCAGACTCTTGGTAATTACGTGATAAAGACCCGTGTCAAAATCAAATAGTTATTATCACATTTGTTAAGTTTTTGCACTAATTATATAAGAACACAACTGTAATCCCCAAGTACGGTAGACATCTACTTAGGTTCTTGAAGATGACTAAAAGGGGTAGTCAATTACATCTAAACATTACATTTGGCATATGCCCACATTCAGCAGTAGTTAGTATTCTATACATGACATGTTTCAAGCCCATTGCCACTATGAAGACTAACTGGTTTCCTATTAATATTTTCTTTCCCTATTTTCAAAACACATATTTCTTCATACAGAAAAATCCATTTATACACTGACGCGATTCAAACAAGCAAGCTTAGGATTGAAAGTACCTCCCATTCTGAAAACATGACTTATTATTTAGTTAGTATCCTCATTTATCAACTCGTAGCACGTCTTGTAAACGTTTTCTCTTTTTGGCAATAAACTTTACTTTATTTACCTTTGTAGGATAAATAGCTGTGGTGGGAAAAGCTTCAAAAGAGGTCAGATCTGTGTATTTTCTTTCCATAACTTTTTTTGTGGCCGGGCAGTAGTGTACACTCCGGACAACCTTTGGCCTCACCAAGGAGACTCGGGTGACTATACCTTCCACACATATTAGGTTACCTAGATACCTGCAATAGTTAACTTTTGTTATTTTCAGAGGCTGTAGATAAATATATGGAAAATACTTTATTGCAAACAGACATAAAAATGCATAAAAACAAAATAATATGCTAGGTGGTCTTATCGCTGATCAGCAATCTCTACCAGACCTAGCAAAGCTTGTACTATATAAACTAGATTACTGATGGAATTAATAATCTACTTTTTTTTGGTAAGTTATAAACTAAATAATAATTGCTGAACCACGGTCAGTCTTATCGCTTATCAGCAATCTCTACCAAATCTAGCAAAACTTGTACTATGGAAACTAGATTACTGATGGAATTTTTGGTAAGTAGATACTAACACCCAGACCCAAAACAAACATTTAAGTTAATCACATAAATGTTTGTTCTTGGTAATTGAACCCACGACAGATAATTTAGACTATAACATAATTTTGTTAAGCATAATTTAAGCTTTTAGCATGGACAAATTTGAATTGCCACCAATACCGGTTCCAAATTTCCAAATCAGTTGATATGTTACTGTATATTGAATGGTACCCAAAGGATAAAAACGGGACCCCATTACCAAGACTGCTGTCCATATTTCACAAGCCTGTATCTTATAAACTGTGATAGCTAGACAGTTGAAATTTTCACAGATTATGTATTTCTATTGCTGCTATACAAATACTTAAAACAGAATAAAATAAAGCATGTGGGGCTCCCATACAACAAATGTGATTTTTTCGCAGTTTTTCGGCTCGCACTGGGCCGGTTTTTTATTGTCTGTTTTAACAAATACTTTAAGAACTTACCTAGAAGTCAAACTCCTTGGTGTGACATGTTTATTACCAAAACTGCCTGAGAATGCAACAAAGAACTCTTCCTGGTCCTTAGCGTACGACGGGTCAATAGACGAAACATATTCTTTTAGGGCCTTTTGAAATGCAATTTGTTCCTCAAAAGCACTCTCCAACAAGCTCTTAGCTCGCTCAGGATTCTTCCGTCTCAAGTCATTCACGTTTACAGTAAGTCGTTGTGATTGGTCCGTTATCATCTGCTTCACGCGTTCCATGTAAATCCCTTGGTCTTCCTAAAATAACAAACATGTTTGAGAGCTGGAGTTGGACCAACTTACAAGTTAATAGATAACCTCTATAAGTAAATACTTACTTCATCGTCCAAGAACTCAAGATATTCTCTTTGTAAGTCTCTAAGCCGTTGATCAAAGTCGCCGTCCTCCATTGTGTTGTGGTGTTTTCAGCACAGTAAACGAAACAAATTTCAAAGTTTCAAACACATTAGGAATATGAATACTTCTTCTGAATTGTTTGACAGATGCCGATTTGGCGCCAAATATTAGTGATGGATGTAAGATTCACAAAAATCGATAAGTGCCTTTTTTGTCGATTTTACTAATAAAGCTGGGGATACACATGCCAGTAGCTTTCACACTAGCATACCAGCTCCTTGCAAGTGCCAGCTACAGTCATGTGTATTCACTAACTGGCATGCCTGTAACTGGAAGCTAGCTAGTTGCAAGTAGCTAGCATAGCACAACATTTGATTTTCTTCCATGCCCGTTGAGGGAGGAAACGCGGGGGGCTGCTAACCTGGCACGTGTGAACAGACGCGACAGCTAAGGGCATGCCAGTAGCCAAAATCTTCCCTTCTACTAATCCAATCTCTTACCCAAACCCGACTTCGTTTTTTCTTTTTATCGCTCATTAATTTAGCTACACATTCAATTGCTAGTAACAACCTAACAACACGATTTTGTTCGAAATACTCACACGAACTAGCCAGTATTACTAGCAAATGTATCCGCAGTGTGCCAGTTACTTGTACATGCCAGTAACTTTCATGCCAGCTACTCTCCCGATTTACTGGCATGTGTATCGCCGCCTTAATGCCGGAGACACACTTACGTGTCGTGGCGCGGCGTGTCGCGCCACTAGCCAATCGCAAGACAGCGTTTGCGACACGACACGACACCCAAATATGTCTCTAACCATACTAAATGTATGAAAGCGATTAGCTAGTGGCGTGTCGCGCCACGACACGACACGTAAGTGTGTCTCCGCCATAACGCAGAAGATTGCGCGACTTCATTTTTATCTTTTGTTAGTTTTCTTCTTCATCTTTGCGTTCTTGACTTGAATGATAGACAAGTTATAGTTTTGATTTCAAAATGATACAACGATATAATATAGGACACAGCTGTTTTTCTCAATAAAATAGATACAATACATCGATAATTTAAGTAGTAGAATCGGTTATCGATTAAACGAGAATTTAAACCTTTGTTCTTTGCCAAAAGCTAGTTTACTACATCAAAAAAAAAATATTTTTAATACTTTAGACTTCAAGACTAATAATAAAAATAAAATTATAAACTGTAGTCTGATTGGCTAGAAATTGAACTTCATGATTTAATTTGTATAATTTTTACATTTTTTTTTCTCTCTTTCTCTCACACTATGTAGAGTAGAGTGCGTCATTCGATGCATTCTGCATTGCCACTTGCCACTAATGCTTAATTAGTGGTAGACAAACATTGAACTCTGGCTAGAACTGGAACATAAATTCAATCAAAATTAAAATTCAATTCAATGTATGTTTTGTTTACTTCGTGTGGAATCGTCAGTTGTCTGTAGATTTTCCAAACAAAACAAGCAGCTTTGCATGCTAAGATTTTCTCATGCTCATAAGATAAATAGGTTGTTAACAGAAATGTCGGAACACAATTCAAATTCTAACCAAAGTAATCCTTCGCCGCCTCTACCGCCGACGATGGAAACACTGCCTCAAAACAACAAACCTAAGGCTGACCGACCAAAGCTGAAGATCCTCGCATTTCACGGATACCGGCAAAACGGCAATCTGTTCAAAGGAAAGATTGGATCATTTCGCAAAGCAGTATCGAAGTATGCACAGCTCTTTTTCCTATCTGGACCTCATAAAGTTGTGAGTGAGGAAGGCACTGTAGATGAAGGTAACATTATTCTTGGATTTCGACATGATTCTAGCCTAATTATTGTTTCCATAATATTAAAGATGTTTGCAAATTCTTATCCGTTACATATTCCATTGAACTAATTGAATTTAGCCAATTACTCTAATTCATGCCTGGTTCCTATATTATGACGACCAGAATCGTCAGAATAATGCGTTTCACAAGTAGGTATATATTTTAAACTTCTGTAAAAGCAGCTTTTGTCATCAAGTACTGTAGTATCTAGTCACTATTCAAATTTTTATTTTGAATATGTATTAGGCAAAATGTAAATACAAAAATAATTTAGTGGTCCATTGGTATTCCAGATGCAAGATCTTGGTGGTTCAATGCAGAGGACAACACCTTCAGTGGCAAGTGCCTGGGAGGGCCTGCAATCGGCTTTGAGGATACATTACGGCTGATTGAAACTGCTGTCAAGGAGCATGGTCCCTTTGATGGATTTATGGGCTTTTCTCAAGGAGCGTGCTTGGTTGGCCTGTTGGCTGCTATGGCTCAAAAAGGATGTAGGTTTTTACTAATTTACTAGCTGTCCCGACAGACTTTGTCCTGTCAAATTTCAATAATCCCAAAAAAGCACTTAGTTTTTCCCGAACATTAAGCTGGTTTTATTGTATTACAATGATTGTACCATGTAGGTCTAAATAGTGGGTTAATGTGAGGTAGATGGCTGGTTGTAAAACTCCCCCAAGTCCAATACGTTTACAGAATGTTTTTCACTTAAAGTGGGATAAGGGCATGAAGAAGAAGTAGGTTTTGTAGGAGATGCAGTGGCGGATTTACCACTAGGCTGAGTAGGCTGGAGCCTAGGGCGGCAGATTTTAGGGGGTGGCAAATTTGCTTATATTTTTTCAAACATCACAATTTATATTTTATCGTCCCGCTGCAGGACAGATGCCTTCCCTTCCTTCTTGGCCAATCACTTGATTTTACCAAATGTCTTATACAGGAATCACCAGTTTTAACTAAATAGTTGGATTGTAAAAATAATCCAACTAATAAGTCCGCCACTGAGGAGATGCCTCTACTTTCAAGCGAATCTCATTATTTTTATATGTATGTGTTTTTATCACAAGCTCAGTTGTTTTAATCTCTGTTTCAGATTTACCCTATGAATTTCAGTTTGCAATATTTGCATCAGGTTTCAAATCAGGGAGTCTTGTACATAAAGGATTCTATGATGAAATCATCAGCATACCATCTTTGCATGTCTACGGTGAAAGTGACTCCATCATTCCTAAGGGTAAGGGTCTCAGGGTATCAACATATAATTTAAATGTTAAGATGTCATTAGGCTGGCCTCACAGCTCAGTTGGTAGTAGCCCAGCCTTCTGCGCTGTGGGTTGTGGGTTTGATTCTCACCAAGGACATACATGTGTGTGGTGAATATAGTATAGATGTTTATTCTGTACCTTAATGTATTTACAAAAAAAAAATATAGAAGGATTTTATCAGTTTTCCACTTTCACATTATTAGTTTGTAAAACTATCGATGTTGTGATTGCCCTTAATTGGCTTCTGTATCAAAACTATTTACATACCACAACTATAAACATGTCTTATAGATATAAAGGCTGTTGGCAGTCCAGCATAAATAAATAAATTTTGTATCTAGGTATATAATTTTTATATTTTGTTACAGAAATGAGTGAATCTCTGATAGCCCTTTTCTCAAAGCCTGTTGTGGCCGAGCATTCTGGGGGTCACTATGTCGCCTGCTCAGGCGCCACCAAAGATGCATACCAAGACTTCTTGCAAGATAGATATGAGGAGTTAATAGATAATACAGATGGTAAAGCCGAGTCTAATGATAAAGTAGCGTGAAAATATTTATAAATGAGTGTGTGAATGTGGTAAGGTTTTATGTATGTAATGCAGTGACAAATTAAATTTTGTAAATAAACATGTTACTGAAAAATTATTGTTTTAATTAGTCTATGTTAGGAAAAGTGCATAGATATTTTTTTGCTATTTATGGTAGAAGCTCCTAAATTAATTACAAAGATTGATGATGAATTGAATATGTTATTATTGTAAGTGTGTAATCAAATATAATCTAAGGTGGAATACAAAAGAAATTTGAAAAGTTTGTTAGACTTTGACATAAATTGACTGATGATAGATGACTTTGATTGATTGAAAGCTTATCATACGTCACGTCACGTCAGTCATTGTCAAAAGTGTCAAATTAACTGAGGATTTTGGTATTGCATCGTAAATCAAAATACTCTGATCTGATCAGATCTAAATTAGGATAGTAAATCTTGTGTAAAATGTTTAACAACAAGATGTTATTACCAAATGATCAATAAGATATAAGTTCATCAAAATACCAAACGGACGAAGATTTAAAGAAACCAATTCCGCTAATCTGCTCTCAAAGAGTTCCTAAGGTAAAATACACACACTCCAATACAAAAAATTCCCTGTAGAGAACCTGGACAAAGTACAGTAAATTTGGTACATAAAAATAAATAAAATACACACAAACAAATACACAATTATATAAATTTAGAAAACCTGAAAAAAGTACCACAAATTAACAACACCTTCCTGCAAGAAACCTGAAACTATGAAGAACTGATTCCTTTATCTTTGTCTGTTTAGTATTTTGGAATGGATTTCCTCAAAAACCTGGCAAATGGGCCTGGATCTTTAAACTATGAGTACTTCACTATGAGTTACCTAACAGTGGACCACCAACCGGGGTCTTCTTCTTCTAAGAAGAAGAAACAAAACACTGAAAATAGTGACGAAATTGAGGTAAGCATTACATTAACATGACTTAAATGTGTTTAATATGTATGTATTTACAAAAAAAAGGTATGTATTATCTAAGTATTCTATCAGTTATCAGGTTCTCATTATACAAGCTTTGCTTCGTTTGGGGCTAGATGGCATTGTGTGTTAAAGTCCACCAATAGTCCACATTTATTTACTTTTTGACCAATTGTATCACCTAAACTAGAGTTTTTCTAGTTTAGTGTGACAACATTAACTTCCAAGGTTTTGCGAATTGTAAACAAACAATGTAGTTTAAATTCCAAAGTTCACCTCTTATGACATAAAAAAACAAAGATAATATTAATACAAGAATAATAATTAAAAGTACTAACCAAGTACGTAGATAGAAAGGAAAATAGCTGTTGTGTCATATAAGGAAGTTAAGGAGGCGGCGCTGGAGAGAAACAGATGGAGAGAGCTGCATCAATTACACCGACAAGAGCACAGCTCTTAAGTTAGAAGACGAACCAAGTACTTACAATGATAAAAAAAAAAATTTAATTGTAATTTTCTAGGTGGATAATTCGCAAAGTGTACTGAACAAGATTGCCACTCTTTACGCGGAGCAGTTGATGAGTGATCTGACATTGGAAGTGGGTGGTTCAAGTTATCCCGCACATAGGCTCTTACTTTGTGCCAGTAGTGAGGTCTTTCAGGTAAGAGTAGCAAAAAACAAAACTGGCCAAGTGCGAGTTGGACTCGCGTGCGAGGGGTTCCATACATCTATAAAAAACGGCAAAAAAATCACGCAATATGTAATGCGGAATGCTTAATTTTCTGAAAAAAATTATTTGTAATATTTTACTACTTATTTTACTAAAAAGTATATACCTAGCTCCGCGTGGCTTCAGGAAATTGAATCTTGACGACTTTTGAAATTCCTGATAATTAAAATATCATGATGGGAAAAAAAGAAGCCTATGTCCTTCTCAAGACTTTAAACTATCTCTATAGTGGTTTCGCCGAGAGTTATATTCGTATTTATAATATTGGTATAGATTTGACACTCAGAATCAGAATTTCTCTGTTTACAATTTACATTTGTGATTGGATCACCCATTTTATCTGTTTCATACAACAACAAACTAAATTTTTATGATATTTGTCTGTATTTTCAGGTAATGTTAATGAACAGAGAGTGGAACGAATCGCGCGAAAGTCGCATTGTGTTGCAAGAGACACCGGTAGCTGCCTATGTCTTTCCACATTTCTTGAAGTGAGTTTAACTGCGCATTCAGTAGTCAGATTTTCTGTTCGAAAAACTTATATGCACATCAAAACACGTGCACAAAACAGTGACGGAAACATCGTGACGAAACCGGTTAGTATTCTTATAAGCGGCGATGGGCTACAGGATGCATCCTGTCACGTATGGAATGCTAACTTCTGCAAAATGTGGGCATGTGTCATATATAATGTTTGGACTTGCCTCTGACATCCCCAGAAACATCTTCAAAGGACCTAAGCGCCTGAAGATCTGAGAGGATGTCTACCGTACTTGGAGATAACAGTTGTGGCTATTTATTTATTTGTTTGTTTCCTACAGGTATTTTTACACGGGCCAAATTCGGATATCACACCAGACTGTGCTTCCCATCCTATCCCTTGCTGACAAGTATAATGTTAAGGTAAACATACACATACACATCCATTTTTAAAAGCAAAATAACATTTTATTAAATTTTTAACTTTAAAGTGAAACCTAAATTTTTTTTTTTGAAAACGCATAACATTTTTATTTATTTATTTATACTTTAATTGCACTTATAAAATAAATACAAAAAGGCGGACTTAATGCCGAGGCATTTTCTACCAGCCAACCTAATTGGTAGTGGAAATATGTAGTTGGCAAATAAAAAAACTTAAAAACTAGGTAATGAAAACATGGAAAAATAATATACTTAATTTTACATTATATTTAAAATAAATACGACAGAAAATATTATTATAATAATATAAGAATATAGATATATAAAAATATATAAAAAAAACACTTGTAATACCTACACTAGCCGACCCGTGACAGACGTTGTCCTGTCAAATTTCAATAATCGAATAGAAAAGACAATGATTTTAGTATATAATGACAGATTTGTTGCACACCAGCGCCATCTATACCAAAATCATCCCTTTTGCGTTTTCTTATCTTTTTGGGATGTTTTTCGTATTTTAAAGTAGTCTATGTTTTATTCGAGCTTTAAGGGGCTGTATGTCGACGATTGCTCTTTTTCGAAACGAAAAAAGAAATACTTCTGAACAAGCCACATCTCCTATTTTTATAAATATATTATTTCAGGTTCCTACCTAGATTTCTATTAAGCTGGAAACATAATAGCAGAAACTTTTCACGATAAAGATATTATTTCAAAATGATACGTTTTAGAATTTATGATCGAAATATTTTGATACCTACTATTAAGATCAACTTGTGATTTATTGTTAAAGATAGGTAATATGTAGATCTAGATTTCTATTAGAATAGATTTTTGATAAGTAACTATACATAATTTATTCGAAAAGCAAAGGCGGACCACGCGCCGACGTGTGTTTGTCGTCATTGCAGCGGTCGGTAGGATTATTTATCGAAGTGATTAAAGATGGGTACATCTTTATTCACATATACTATATATTATAAATTAGGAGATGTGGTTTGTTCAGAAGTATTTCTTTTTTCGTTTCGAAAGAGAGCAATCGTCGACATACAGGGCCTTAAGTCAGCAATGTGAACTTGGCGCCCGACTTTTGAAAATCTTTTTTTTTTCTTTTGGTTCTAATAGATATAGGTATGTAGTTGATTGTAGTAATTTTTTTTTCGTTTGTAGTAGCTCTGAAAAAAAATTAGAGGACTTTGAAAAAACTCAGCGCGCGACTTTGGAAAATCCAATTTTTTTCTTTAGGTTCTTATAGGCTTAGGTATGTAGTTGATTGTAGTGACAATTTTTTCGTTTGTAGTAGCTCTAAAAAAAATAGGAGAACTTTGAAGTTTTTTTCCCTAACATTAATAAATAAAATTTTATTTTTTTTATTCTCAAAGACTTAGATATGTAGTCGATTGTAGTAACAAAATTATCGATTGTAGTAGCTCTAAAAATATATAATAGGACTTTAAAAAAAACTTGGAACCACTTTAAAAAACGTTTGATTCGTTTAAAGTAAGCTAATTCCGTTTGTAGTAGGTTTTTTCTCGTTTGTAGTAAGTTGATTTCGTTTGTAGAAGTGATTTTATCGTTTGTAGTAACTTGATTTCGTTTGTAGTAGTGTTTTTTTCGTTTGTAGTAACTTGATTTCGTTTGTAGTAGTGATTTTATCGTTTGTAGTAACTTGATTTCGTTTGTAGTAGTGTTTTTTTCGTTTGTAGTAAGTTGATTTCGTTTGTAGTAATGATTTTATCGTTTGTAGTAACTTGATTTCGTTTGTAGTAGTTTTTTTATCGTTTGTAGTAAGTTGATTTCGTTTGTAGTAGTGATTTTATCGTTTGTAGTAACTTGATTTCGTTTGTAGTAGTGATTTTATCGTTTGTAGTAACTTGATTTCGTTTGTAGTAGTGATTTTGTCGTTTGTAGTAACTTGATTTCGTTTGTAGTAGTGATTTTGTCGTTTGTAGTAAGTTTATTTCGTTTGTAGTAGTGATTTTATCGTTTGTAGTAAGTTGATTTCGTTTGTAGTAGTGGTTTTGTCGTTTGTAGTAACTTGATTTCGTTTGTAGTAGTGATTTTATCGTTTGTAGTAACTTGATTTCGTTTGTAGTAGTGATTTTTTCGTTTGTAGTAACTTGATTTCGTTTGTAGTAGTGTTTTTTTTGTTTGTAGTAAGTTGATTTCGTTTGTAGTAATGATTTTATCGTTTGTAGTAACTTGATTTCGTTTGTAGTAGTGATTTTATCGTTTGTAGTAAGTTGATTTCGTTTGTAGTAGTAATTTTTTCGTTTGTAGTAACATGATTTCGTTTGTAGTAGTGTTTTTTTCGTTTGTAGTAAGTTGATTTCGTTTGTAGTAATGATTTTATCGTTTGTAGTTAGTTTATTTCGTTTGTAGTAATGATTTTATCGTTTGTAGTAACTTGATTTCGTTTGTAGTAGTGATTTTAACGTTTGTAGTAACTTGATTTCGTTTGTAGTAGTGATTTTATCGTTTGTAGTAAGTTGATTTCGTTTGTAGTAGTGATTTTATCGTTTGTAGTAACTTTATTTTGTTTGTAGTAGTGTTTTTTTCGTTTGTAGTAACATGATTTCGTTTGTAGTAGTACAAACGAAATAAAGTTACTACACATGATAAAATCACTACTACAAACGAAATAAACTTACTACAAACGAAAAAATCATTACTACAAACAAAATCAAGTTACTACAAACGATAAAATCACTACTACAAACGAAATCAAGTTACTACAAACGACAAAACCACTACTACAAACGAAATCAACTTACTACAAACGAAAAAATCACTACTACAAACGAAATCAACTTACTACAAACGATAAAATCACTACTACAAACGAAATCAAGTTACTACAAACGAAAAAATCACTACTACAAACGAAATCAAGTTACTACAAACGACAAAATCACTACTACAAACGAAATCAAGTTACTACAAACGACAAAATCACTACTACAAACGAAATCAAGTTACTACAAACGATAATATCACTACTACAAACGAAATCAAGTTACTACAAACGATAAAATCACTACTACAAACGAAATAAACTTACTACAAACGAAAAAAACACTACTACAAACGAAATCAAGTTACTACAAACGATCAAATCATTACTACAAACGAAATCAAGTTACTACAAACGATAAAATCACTACTACAAACGAAATCAAGTTACTACAAACGAAAAAATCACTACTTTAAACGAAATCAAGTTACTACAAACGAAAACAACACTACTACAAACGAAATCAAGTTACTACAAACGATAAAATCATTACTACAAACGAAATCAACTTACTACAAACAAAAAAACACTACTACAAACGAAATCAAGTTACTACAAACGAAAAAATCACTACTACAAACGAAATCAAGTTACTACAAACGATAAAATCACTACTACAAACGAAATCAATTTACTACAAACGATAAAGTCACTACTACAAACGAAATCAAGTTACTACAAACGATAAAATCACTACTACAAACGAAATCAAGTTACTACAAACGATAAAATCATTACTACAAACGAAATCAACTTACTACAAACGAAAAAAACACTACTACAAACGAAATCAAGTTACTACAAACGATAAAATCACTACTACAAACGAAATCAAGTTACTACAAACGATAAAATCACTACTACAAACGAAATCAACTTACTACAAACGATAAAATCACTACTACAAATGAAATCATGTTACTACAAACGAAAAAAACACTACTACAAACGAAATCAAGTTACTACAAACGATAAAATCACTACTACAAACGAAATCAAGTTACTACAAACGATAAAATCATTACTACAAACGAAATCAACTTACTACAAACGAAAAAAACACTACTACAAACGAAATCAAGTTACTACAAACGATAAAATCACTACTACAAACGAAATCAAGTTACTACAAACGAAAAAAACACTACTACAAACAAAATCAAGTTACTACAAACGATAAAATCACTTCTACAAACGAAATCAACTTACTACAAACGAGAAAAAACCTACTACAAACGGAATTAGCTTACTTTAAACGAATCAAACGTTTTTTAAAGTGGTTCCAAGTTTTTTTTAAAGTCCTATTATATATTTTTAGAGCTACTACAATCGATAATTTTGTTACTACAATCGACTACCTACATATCTAAGTCTTTGAGAATAAAAAAAATAAAATTTTATTTATTAATGTTAGGGAAAAAAACTTCAAAGTTCTCCTATTTTTTTTAGAGCTACTACAAACGAAAAAATTGTCACTAAAATCAACTACATACCTAAGCCTATAAGAACCTAAAGAAAAAAATTGGATTTTCCAAAGTCGCGCGCTGATTTTTTTTCAAAGTCCTCTAATTTTTTTTCAGAGCTACTACAAACGAAAAAAGATTTACTACAATCAACTACATACCTATATCTATTAGAACCAAAAGAAAAAAAAAAGATTTTCAAAAGTCGGGCGCCAAGTTCACATAGCTCCTTAAGTCGACATCTACAGCAATCCGTTATGTCGTTTAGGCCTGATTGAGGCACAAACTCACAAATTTTCGCATTTATAATATTATTAGGATTATATTTATAACACTCAGACACAGAACTGATCCTAAAAATGATATAATGTTTCAGGATCTTGTTGCGTTATGCGTCGAATATATGGCACAACACATTGCTCACGCTGCTAAGGGCGGCCATTTAATATCCTGGATGCAGTACACTATGGGGTGTGGACACAATGAAATAGCTAAAGTAAGTACACCACAATACTTACTTGAACATATAATACGTATATACATTATCTCTGAGTAACATAGGCCATATTTATTGTTTGAAAAAATAGGGATCCCTATTAAAACTTCGATAATGTAACCTGGGTAAAAAAATACCCATAAAATCGATATAATACGTTACTCCCGTGCGGAGCCGGGGCGGACTGCTAGTTAAATATAAAGGAAAACACAACTGTACCAAACTCAATTTAATTGAACAGAGTTACATTAGTCTACTTTATTCCAAAATATTCTTATAATTTTCAGGAATTTCAAAATTTTCTTTAATAATTGATTTCATGAAGTCGCGGGTAAAAGCTAGTAATAAAATGTATATATTTTGTTTTTTGTATGTTTGTAATAAATAAAGCCATGTGCGAGTCGGACTCGCGCACAAAGGGTTCCGTACCATTATCTATAAAAAAAAGGCAAAAAAATCACGTTTGTTGTATGGCAGCCCCCAAAAATATATATTTTTTTTGTTTTTAGCATTATCAGCTATTACGTTTCATGAATCAGCCTTGTGTTGTGACAGACAGACGGACAGCAAAGTCTAAGTAATAGGGTCCCGTTTTTACCCTTTGTGTACGGAACCCTAAAAACTACTGGACCACAATTTGTTTACAGAAATGCCAGAACTTTGTGAAGTGGAATCTGGAATGGGTATGGTCGTACTGTGACATGGACGAGCTGGAGGGAGAGACGTTCGTGCAACTCTTGCAACAAAGCGATTTGGTGCTGCATAATGAGATGACCCTATATTTGTAAGTTTAACCTTTATGGTGGCTCTGAGCGTCTGAGCGTCCAGTGGTGCCCTCAATCTATATATATATAAAAGAAAGTCGTGTTAGTTACACTATTTGTTGCAATTGCTGAAAATTGGTGGGGAGGTAGCTTAGAACCAGGAGACGGACATAGGATACTTTTTATAACGGGAACGGAAACTTAACACAACATTTGTTAATTCTAAAGCGATATAAAGTTCACCGGGTTAGCTTGTCTATTTATTATTTATATATTTTTATTTGACCTTAATATGTAGAAAAGAAGACTGTCATATTGTATACGAGTACATGTATGCATAAGATTACATATAGATACTTATATCTGAAGAAAAAAAAAATATACATAGATAACTAGCTGTCCCGACAGACGTTGTCATGTCAAATTTCAATAATCCCACAGATAAAAGCACTTTAATTTTTTCCCGAACTTTACGCCACTTTTATCACTTAGGGTTATAAAAAATACCCTACGACCTATTCTCAGACCTACTGAATATACACAAAAAATTTAATAAAAATCGGTTGAGCCGTTTCGGAGGAGTTTGATTACAAACACACGATACGAGAATTTTATATATTAGAATTTAACGAGAGATATAGGTACATAATAGCGTAATTGGGGTAGACTATTGAGGATAATGATTATATCAGAAAAAAAAAACCGGCCAAGTGCGAGTTAGACTCGAGCACGAAGGGTTCCGTACCATTATCTATAAAAAAACGGCAAAAAAATCACGTTTGTTGTATGGGAGCCCCACATAAATAGTTATTTTATTATATTTTTAGTATTTGTTGTTATAGCGTCAACAGAAATACATAATCTGTGAAAATTTCAACTGTCTAGCTATCACGGTTCATGAGATACAGCCCTGTGACAGACAGACGGACAGCGAAGTCTTAGTAATAGGGTCCCGTTTTTACCCTTTGGGTACGGAACCCTAAAACTACCTTTGTTTTATTTTAAAGCTCTAAGTACAATCTTTCCTCGAATCGTTTCGCTCGCCGTTTGCTTAATAGTTTAATAAATTCAATAATTCATTTGTTAATATTATTTGAAACATCCTGTAGCAATTTAAGTCAAGACGTGGTAATTAGTTGTATTTCTAATTAAAATGTATTTATGTATTGTCAGATTCGTGGTAACCTGGCTGAACAACCAGCGTAACAGGCTCAACAACGACAACGATTTGAGTGAGGCCGAGGTTAAGACGCACTGGGACTCACTTGTGGCCGCCGTCTTCCCGCACATCCGGTGAGTGTTACAAAATAAACAAGATAATAAAAAAAATAAACCGGCCAAGTGCGAGTCGGACTCGCGCATGAAGGGTTCCGTACCATTCTATAAAAAACCGGCCAAGTGCGAGTCGGACTCGCGCACAAAGGGTTCCGTACCATTATCTATAAAAACGGCAAAAAAAATCATGTTTTTTGTATGGGAGCCCCCCTTAAATATTTATTTTATTCTGTTTTTAGTATTTGTTGTTAGAGCAGCCACAGAAATACATAATCTGTGAAAATTTCAATTGTCTAGCTATCACGGTTCATGAGATACAGCCCTGTGACAGACAGACGGACAGCGAAGTCTTAGTAATAGGGTCCCTTTTGTACCCTTTGGGTACGGAACCCTAAAAATTAAATAGGATTAGTCTATAATTCCAAAGTACATACAAGTACAAGTACATACGGACAGACAGACAGACGGACAGCGAAGTCTTAGTAATAGGGTTCCGTTTTTACCCTTTGGGTACGGAACCCTAAAAAACGGCAAAATAAAAAAAAAAATACGGAACCCTTCGTGCTCGAGTCCGACTCGCACTTGGTCGGTTTTTTTTGTTAATACATACACCCAGACACAGAAGAAACATCTATATTCATCACACAATCTACAGCGCAGAAACAGAGCTACTATCAACTGAGCTGTACTGTAAGGCCAGTCAATTATACCACCAATATATATTTATTTTTATACAAGTTGTTTTAACTGTGATGTTTTTGACAGATTTCCAATGATGTGCCCGAAGCAACTGGCGAAGCTGCTGCTTTGCCCTCTCACGGCGGAGCACAAAGATTTTTTCATGGATCGGATGGCGATCGCTATGAGCTACCAGTCAGGTAAATTTATAAAATAATGCTAAAAATACAAAATAAAAAATGTTTATTCATTAACTCATAAATAGTTACAGTATGATCGAAGGATTTTTTCTTTTGTGAAGTTAGCCGTGTGACATCAAAAACCGGCCAAGTGCGAGTCGGACTCGCGCACGAAGGGTTCCGTACCATTATCTATAAAAAACGGCAAAAAAACATGTTTGTTGTATGGGAGCCCTACTTAGATATTTATTTTATTCTGTTTTTAGTATTTGGTGTTATACAGAAAGATGGACAGACAGACAGACGGACAGGTACGGAACCCTAAAAATTGTATTTTTGTCGCTGCATAAGGTCGAAAATTGTCTGCCGCGCAGCCAACTTTACTTAAATCAAGATCAGCAAACGTATCTTTTGCCGTTTTTTATAGATAATGGTACGGAACCCTTCGTGCGCGAGACCTGCTCGCAGTTGGTCGATTTTTTGAATTTGAATTTGTCTGCCATTGAATCCTAGGTCAATACGAGCGAGTGGCCGAGATCCAGCAAACGGAGGCAGGTCGAATGCTGTTCACTCCTCGTCTCTACACCGAAGACACTTGGGGCTCTGTTCTCTCTGTCGACAATTTCCACTCGATGCCTTCTTACCACACCAGCACCTGTATATTCTCATCCAGGTATAACATTTATCTATTAAATGTATAATAGGTATACAATGTATTTACAACAATTTTTTTTTATTAAAATTTCATTTTTAATAATTTTTTCAGAAAAATAAAATATAATATTTATTTTAGTAACTTTATTAACATTTTAGCAGCATTTTTGTATTTTTATTTGTCTATACTAATATTATAAAGAGGAAAGATTTGATTGTTTGTTTGTTTGTAATGAATAGGCTCCGAAACTACTGGACCGATTTGAAAAATTCTTTTACCATTAGAATCCTACATTATCCCTGATGAACATAGGCTATAGAATATTTTCAAAAACGTTAGGGATCCGTATGAAAACTTCGATAATGTAACAAAAGGTGTGAAAAAAAAACCAAAAAAAATCCTTATAACGCGTACGCTGCGGAAATTGTTGACAATAGAGCAAAGTAATGTACTACAGTTTTAAAAAGGACATCAATATCTACAAATGAGTCAACAATATCATATGTCTAACTATTAGGGATCCGTATGAAAACTTCGATAACGTAACCTAACGTGTGAATCAAAAGCAAAAAAATCCTTATATCGCGAACGCTGCAAAAATTATTGACAATAGAGCAAAGTAATGTACTACAGTTTTAAAGAGGACATCAATATCTACAAATGAGTCAACAATACCATTTGTCTAACTATTAGGGATCCGTATGAAAACTTCGATAATGTAACCCAACGTGTGATAAAAAATCCAAAAAAATCTTTATATCGCGTATGCTGCGGAAATTATTGACAATAGAGCAAAGTGATGAACTGCAGTTTTAAAGATTACATCAATATTAACAAATAAGTCAGCAATACCATAATTATGTCCAACTATTACAATTACATCACAATGACTACTTTTTCATGTTAAAATATGCAATGGTAACGCCGCCTGTACAAACTAGGCCACATTATTAGTACCTGGGTATTAATCCTTATCCAAAAAAATCACTTAATTTTCAAGGCCATATCAGTACCAGTAAATGACTTTTTTAATTATACCATTCCCAAATTCCATACCATTCAAAAGTTATTATGAGTGTAATAATCTATAGGTACTAATATTATTATGAGGAAAGATGTTTTGTATATTTGTATGGAATAAATCCAAAAACTACTGGATAGATTTCAAAAAATCGTTTACTATTAGAATGCTACATTATCTCTGAGTAACATAGGCCATATTTATTGTTTGAAAAAAATAGGGATCCCTATTAAAACTTCGATAATGTAACCTGGGTAAAAAAATACCCATAAAATCGTTATAATACTCCCGTGCGGAGCCGGGGCGGACTGCTAGTAACGTATAAACTAAAAAACTACTGGATCAATTTTAAAAATTCCTTCGCCTTTTAAAAGCTACATTATCAGCGAGTAACATAGACTATATACTATGTTAAAAAAATATAGGGAACTCCATGAAAATTGCAACATTGTAACCTAAGATTTGAATTAATATTTTTGCAGGTCTTCAATAGCAGAAAGCCCTACAGACAAGCTGACAGAATGGACAGTAGACCTGTACCCGAAAGGGGTCTGGTTCAAAAAGAGTTTGCTTATAAACTGGGCAGGAAATTATGATGCGAGTATTTTTATTAACTAGCTATCGCTCCTGGTAACGCTCACGTGGTATCCAGATTAAGTCCTATGTTTATACAGGGTATATTAAGATTAAGACTGAATTGGATTGCATGTTATCGGTTATCACCGAAAAAATGTGAGCAAAACATAATCAATCGGTACAAAAACAGTCATAAATTGAACATCCTTTAGAGGGAAAAAGCTATTTTGTTTTCATTATCGCATTGGTTTTTGTATATGTGCATATTGGTATTAATCTACAGCTCTCTCTTACATAGTATGTATTATAAAATTTATTCATAATTCAAAGATATGACATTTAAAAAGAACCCCAAACATTGACAATACATCTTTCACACATTAGTGACTATTATCTAAGCTGTGCTTACGTTTTATTCAATCAAGGTCGATGGTGACACAGAATAATCACTAACAAGTATAGCTTATCGATGCTTCTGACGTCACGCGAGGCCATGCGCACGCGCATGACAGCAGCTGTCAGACGCTGCGCTTAGTACAGAAATCACAACTAGATGTCGCGACTAAAATGTTCCGATTCCTAGATCGCGCTGACGAAAACACACGGCGTAGAATGACCTCCCTCGGTTGAAATTGAATTGTTAAGACTTTACTTCATAGGATCATTTCTATAGTAAGCTCTTCCCAAGTCGTCCACAATATGTGAGACCAGCTCAAACCACGTTGATGAGATGTGGCGCGGCGCCCTGAGCGTGAGAATGGCGGAGGCAGACTGTCTCCAGCCATCGATGATCGTTCGCCCCTTTCGGGGGGTGTGGGGTGTTGTCGCTGTCTGAGTGGTTTGGCATTTTTTTAAAACTTTATATATTAAAAATTAAATAATTTTATTACTGGAATCCCTGAAGTACGAAAGATAGACGTGCTCTCAGATCGAATCTTACCTTATAATTTTACCATTAACAGCTCATCACTATGCTTGATGAATCCTTTATGTAATTGTAATGTAATGTCCAACAGTTCATTTAGCATCGTCTTCAGTAATACATTATGTAACATGCTGTGACTCAATAACGACGGTTTGGGATGAAATATATAATACATAGCTTATGCCCTGGAATAGCATATAGGCTACTTTTATCCAGGTACCACACGAGCAAAGCTGCGTACGAAAGCTAGTTTACTATAATCTAACTTTTAAAGTCAAATTGATTGAATGTATATAATAATTATATTGAATCAGGTACCTGAGGTGGTGCTGAGAACTGTGCGGATCGCCATCACATGCAAGAACTGCCCGGATTACTACGTCAATGAGTATGGGGAGAACGAGCAGCTGGAGCCTGACGTCAGGGTCAAGGTATTAATAAATAAATCTTTATAGAATTTAAACTAGGGATTGTCTCTATCCCTTCAGCACACACACTACATTAAATAAAAAACCGGCCAAGTGCGAGTCGGACTCGCGCACGTAGGGTTCCGTACCATTAAAACGACAAAAAAATCATGTTTGTTGTATGGGAGCCCCCCTTAAATATTTATTTTATTCTGTTTTTAGTATTTGTTGTTAGAGGAGCAACAGGCATACATAATCTGTGAAAATTTCAACTGTCTAGCTATCATGGTTCATGAGATACAGCCCTGTGACAGACAGACGGACAGCGAAGTCTTAGTAATAGGGTCCCGTTTTTACCCTTTGGGTACGGAACCCTAAAAAACCGGCCAAGTGCGAGTCGGACTCGCGCGCGAAGGATTTCATACCGTTATCTATAAAAAAACTGCAATAAAATCGTCTTTGGGCTATTTTGTAAAATCATGAAATCATGTTATGATATTCATACTAATATTTATTGGTACTGAATACCATAATACACCATGTACCTACAATACGATACCTACGCAGAAGATTAGGTATAGGTGCATAAACAGTGAATAGTTACTATGAAAAGTGTAAAGATTAGGTATTCTCTAACATTAGGTATTGCATTCAACATCATAACATGATAATCATGTTTTTAAAAATAGCCCTACTGGATATTTATTCTTGTTTCTACTACGAGTAGAATTTCGGTAGGTTTTATTAAAAAAACACTTATTTACTTCCAGATCGGTATTCTGGTGTGGGGCGTGCAAAAAGGCGTCGAGTACATATCGACTGTTGTGGAGAGGGTACATCGGTTTTCACCACAAAACAGGTAAATATTTACAACCGACAAAAAAAAGGAGGTTCTCAATTCAATGTTTTTATATTTCCGCATCTATTCCCATGGTGATCCGAGTTTATTAAAAAAAAATATGTTGTGAAGAGAATAGACCCAATTATAAATTAAAAAGCCATAAATTAAAGGCAATTTAAATTGTATTTACTAATATTACATAAAACTTGAAAAACTTGACTTTTTGGATATTTTTCAGAATTTCATTAGAAATGGAAAACTTGACTTTTTGGATATTTTTCAGAATTTCATTAGAAATGGAAATGATAAATGAAATAGTTAATATTTATAACAACGAAATGAGAGAACTTGACTGCATACTTGTCTTAATACTTATATACGTTAAAAAAATATATATGTGCATCAAAACACCTGCTCAAAACGATGAAGGAAAAACATCATGAGGAAACCAGTTAGCTTGCAACCTGTCACGTATGGAATGCTGACTACTGCAAAATGTGGGCATGTGCCAAATATGATGTTTGGACATGCCTCTGACTACCCGCTCTGATGATCTAAGAGGATGTCTACCGTACTTGGGGAGTCGTGATCCTATTTTCTTTTAATATTTATCTTAATAATAGGTAAATGTTTTGCAGGGTACTAAACATAGACGGTGCTCTAGACTTTGACGAGCTGAACACCCCTCTATATTCCCCCCCACTTAACGTGCCTGGATCTACGCATGCGCGAGCCTCCTCCCACACGACGCGCAAAACACATTGGTGCTACAAGTGAGTATATATTATTTTTCAAGATATTGTGATTAATACTCTTAAGGGGCTCCCAGTCGACGATTGCTCTTTTTCGAAACGAAAAAAGAAATACTTCTGAACAAGCCACATCTCCTATTTTTATAAGTATATTACTTCAGGTTCCTACCTAGATTTCTATTAAGCTGAAAACATAATAGCAGAAACTTTTCACGATAAAGATATTATTTCAAAATGATACGTTTTAGAATTTATGATCGAAATATTTTATATACCTATACTATTAAAATCAACTTGTGATTTATTGTTAAAGATAGGTAATATGTAGATCTAGATTTCTATTAGAATAGATTTTTGATAAGTAATTATACATAATTTATATCATTAATTTATTCGAAAAGCTAAAGCGGAACACGCGCCGACGTGTGTTTGTCGTCATTGCAGGGGTCGGTAGGATTATTTATCGAAGTGATTAAAGATGGGTACATCTTTATTCACATATACTATACATTATAAAATAGGAGATGTGGCTTGTTCACAAGTATTTCTTTTTCGTTTCGAACAAAAATAATCGTCGACTGGGAGCGCCTTAAGCCAGGGGCTTAGCCAGGTTTCTCTATAAGAGGGGGCGCACCAGATAATAGATTTTATCATGGTTTTTTGGGTTCTGTACCCAAAAGGTAAAAACAAGACCCTATTACTATGACTTAGCTGTCCGTCTGTCTGTCACAAGGCTGATAGCTAGACAGTTGAAACTTTCACAGATTATGTATTTCTGTTGCCGCTATAACAACAAATACTAAAAAATAAATATTGAAGTGGGGCTCCCGTACAACAAACGTGATTTTTTTTGCCGTTTTTACTAAGTGTGTCCTAAAAAGTTAAGTTTGGTATAGATTAGAATTTAGTTATCGTGTGAGGGTTTATCTTAGCGGTTTTTTTTTACAAACGATATTTGAATGGCATTACAGACGCTGCTCAGATTGTCCGCCTCCTTCTGACCACGAGTCGCGACATCTTGTTGGAACTTACGGAGACGAGCTCAGGGTAAGAACTAGTAAATTTATCATAATTATTTAACTTTAGAAATCTCCAAGGGCCTAAGAGCCTTGAGATCTGACTACCGTACTTGGGGATTACAGTCGTGATCCTAAATTTGTTTTAATATTAGTGTATTAAGACTACTTTTGAAAACTAAAGACAGCTACATCTACCCCTAGGACCCTTACCAACTTATGAATTGATGTTTAACTTATGAATGTTTCAAAAGACAAAAAAATATTTTTGTGATATAATAATGCAGGCAGGCAATAATTGCCGATAATGAACTGAATCCGAAGTGAAATAATATTATTTTCATTCAAGCTTTGGGATATTAGAAAAGGGCCAAATCATTAAGTTAATAATTATTTTTCATTAACCCATATTCTTAGTTGTTACCTCGAAATATCTCCACCTCGAGGATCGAGAGGATTCCTCAGTCAACAGAACTCTCAACTCAAGTTACCTCGAGATGTACCTTGACATTCCTCGACAGCTTTTGAACGACGCATGTGAAAATTATGAAAATCTCCTCAGACTGATGACGTATTTGAGGAACTTCAAAAATATCGATTTAAGATACCAAACATGTGGTACATTTCGAGTTCGAGGGGCCTCGAAAGAGTTTGAGTCAAGATAGAGTCGAGGTTACAACTAAGAATATGGGGATTAGTTCAGAATGTAATGTTTTTGTTTTATTGTTCCAGATACAAGTGGTGATAGTTCCACTCACTGACTACTGTCACGTTAGAGCCGACTGATACTAGCACGGCTATCACGATGACCCGAGAAAAGTTTCTTCAAACCAAAGTATAGCCAAAAAACATATTTTATTTTGTGTTAAACAGCAATTTTCCTACTTATTAGCATGTTAAAAGCAAGAGTGAACAAAAAAAAAATCCAAATTCCAAACGCGACGATATTCTTTGTCTAAAATTCTAAATGTAATTCTTGTCTATTCTTTTGTAGAGAGATATATTTCTCGGGTCAAAAGCTAGGCCTGCAGCATTGTTTTTATATGCTCTACATAAATGTACTTACTAGCTGTAATAACACGTGCTTAAAACGGTGAAGGAAAACATCGTGAGAAACCAGTTAGTATTCTTAAAAGCGATGGGCTTGCATTCTGTCATGTATGGAATGCCAACTACTGCAAAATGTGAAATTTGGACGTGCCTCAGCCTACCCCCGTTGGCCATCTAAGATCTGAGCGCCTGGAGATTTGAGATGTCTACGTACTGGGGGGTAGTCAGGTAGCCGTTTACTTCGTGCAAAGTTAGTTGTGGTCAAAATCCGCGAGGTGGCGCTCGTTTGTAGCGTAAAGTGATTGTTGATTATCGTTTATAGTTTTTATGCACCTAAACTAGTGCTCTCGATACGATCAATGGCAATTCATAATATATACGATTGATGCGCGAGAAATAAAATGTGAAATGTGTGTAGTGCCAGAAGTGAAACCCGCGATATATCACCTTCTGTCAATCGCGCCCTAAAACAATACAAAGCAGATATGGCGGTTCTTGATAATGCGACATGAAGCATTGTCAATTGCAATGGATCGTTTTGGTGGCACGGCCAAGTCGAGCAAAATAAAACGGCACGACCGTACCATCCTTTTCTCGAAGCAGTTCAGGTCATTTCGACCCCCTATAACTTCGTTGTGGATAAAACTAGAAGCCTGAATTTTCAGTAACCAAGCAGGCATTGTATAAACAAAGTATATTTAAATTTCATTCAATTTAAACCAGTAGTTTAAGAATTATAACTAGTCAAAGTTTCTTAATTTTGTCACTGACCGATCATCAAAACTTAAGGCGCTTCTAGCAGACATAGAAGCTTCAAATTTAGAATACAATTAGTGTTTAGTGTATAAATCAAGGACAAAACTAAAATATTTTTCAATTTAGGTCTAGTTTTCTAGATATACCAACTGCGTAAATAACATTGTAATCCCATATAAATTTATAGGATTACAAAGTTACATTTGCAGTTAGGTACCTAGATATGATTATGTTTAAAGAAAACTGGTAAAATGATCAACCGAATGATAGTAGAATGTACCGATAATAAAAAAGTAGGACTATCTACAAAAAGAAATGAGAAGCCATCAAAAACCTAACTTGTAAAAAAAAGCCAAGTCTCGCTTGTTTAAAATAAATTGATTGACTTTGCAATCGCTTAATACACTTAATAGGTATTACTTGTGAGTCACGTTGTGTTTTCATGCGATGGCCAAGTCAATCTATTTATTTAAAACATAAAAGATTTTTAATATTGATATGGTCACTAAGATGTTGTTAGGTTAGCTAATTACATATTAACTTAAGACAGAAGGACCCTTAAAGTAGGGACTGAATAAATTAACCGACTTGGTATTACATGGATCTCACAACTTTTTACGGTAGAAGAACTGAGTTGCAACACTTGGCTTTTTTTACAAGTTATATTTTTGATGGCCTTAATTATGTTTATCGCTATTATTAATATTTTATCCAAATACTAATAGATCTTTATCTAAGTACTAATAGTTAGGGAAATAGGAATGTTGCCAGAATCTTGGGTAAAATATTGTTGATGGCAGCTATTGCCTTTCCGAAGTAATGTTTACTTATATTTAAATCTTCATTTTAATTATATTATAAATTTGAATGTTTGTGAGGATTGATTGATTTAAATTTTAATGATTTGGAATATTATTACTATCGGGATTAGTAGGCATAGGTTTCTACGTCGATTTGAACGTCAGGAAAATAAATGAAAGGTAATTAAGTGATAAAGACCCGTGCAAATAAAAAGTATATGGGTATGAATAGTTCATGTTCTAGAATAACATATAGGATACTTTTTATACAGGTAATATTCGAGCGACACCGCGGGCCGAAGCTAGTATTATATACATGTATATTTTGGTTGTATTGAAGGCTGTACATAATATAATTTTTGTTATTTTGTCAAAAAATGTAAAGGAATGAAGAATGTTCTTAAAATAGGCGTAGTTCCTTAAGGCTTACTAGATGGCGTAACACTAACAGAATTATTTAACGAACTAAGAAAAACGAAAATAATTTATTTTCGTTCTTCTCCTACGTAAGCCATCTAGTGGATGATTGAGAACTATTTTTAAAGAGCCTTTCCTGCAATTCTTAGTAGTTTGTAAAAGTCAACCAATACGAAAACGGGCTGCCAGTTGTGAGTACTACATAGAACAAAAATACAGTTTTTGTTTCCAATTTTTATCATAGAAACTACATAAAAGCATTTCACCCGAGTCCACTTTTTTGTGGAGTCGTAGAACAAAAGTGTTCTATGATAAAAATTGGAATAAAACTATTATTTTTCAAACTGTCGTGATTAGTAGACATAACTATACTGTTTTAACACGGATGTTAAAACGTCGGGAAAATAAATTAAAGGTAATTACGTGATAAACACCCGTGTTAAAATGGAAAAAAAACTGTCTTTTTGTTCTATGACGTCGTGTTCTATAGAACAAAATGCGACTTACACCCAGTTGTTTTAACCATCAGTTATGACGAAAGAAAATGCAAAAACGCGTTTTAAGAAAATGTTTAGAACAGGGGCCGTACTACAATCTCTAAAGTAAAACTAAAGCAGTATTACTTTTACGGCCCCAGAATAGCTTTTACCGCCCAATTTATATTGTGTGAACTTTGGGCTGAGTTAGGCACTTTTAGTTAGTTTTAGTACAAGTATTCAATACTTTATTTTGTTGTTGTTACATAAATATTTTAGGTGTACTGTGCAATTTTAGTCAGTTTATATTACCTACTAACCTACTATTCATTGACTTTCAAGGACTATATTTTAAACCGAGCCATTTTGGTAAGATTAAATGTGTATATTACAGATAAAGATATTGCCATCAGGGGGTTTACTCTTGAAAACGATATATCGGGTCAGACGTCACATGGTTTCACGTTTCCGATTATATTTTGAAAGATGGAACGAGTGACATTACTTTTGACAATTGACATAATACATTCTACTACGACCTTAGTTAGAGCAACACGGGCTTCATATGGAATGGAGTAGTCTTAGCGATAGATTAGTATTAAAATAGTTCTGGCGTTTGTTGCGGGGGGAAATGTGCACACAAGTGTAGTTCCGCACTTACATGCAAAAACAAAACTGCCAACTGACTGTAATGATGACGTTAACACATAAACAATCCAACAATACACTAATAATTCGTGTACAGATGACTCACACATTGACAGTTTTATACAATGTGTATACCCACTTGGGCTTGTAATTTGACAGAGGGGACCGCGGCGAATGGCTACTCCCTTCCGTAGGAAGCCCGTGTTGCTCTAACCCTCGTATTCAAGAACGACACTATGAGAACATGCACCCACAGTGGACGAAATCTTTTTTCATAAACATCATTTTATATGTTGAGCGGCACTATAGCGCACTACCGTGTGCCTTTAGAGCTCAACTTTGGCTAGAGGCACGACAATGTGCCTCTAGTCACACTATGCAGTGTCGCACAACAAATAAAGTGATTTTTATGAAAAAAGATATCGTCCACTGTGGGTGCGTGTTCTCATAGTGTCGTTCTTGAATACGAAGGTTAGACTACGACAGATGAATGTGCGCGTTTGGCCGAATATATCGGAACATTGTCACTGTCGTCAATAACGTCGAAATCGTTTTGAAGAGTGATGGCCCAGTAACCTGAGTTTTATTGCAAAAATCTAGACAAGCAATTTCACTTCAGATATGCGATAGCTTAGTCGGGAACATTCTTTGATGGCTTATCTTTAGCTATTTTGCGCACGGTTATTTTGTCTAGTAAGTGTGAGGCCAAACGAGCATACATTTTAAGAAAAGTCCTGTTTCATTCTCACGGCGACGCAAAATGAGTTGTCTTTTTGTCTTGTTTGCAATTACACGGCTAACAACTCAAAAATGCAAGCTCGTTTGGCCACACACTAAGGCAGTCTGCACCTACCAAAATATCTAGACCAGCTAGTTTCTGTACGAGTCTTTGTACAGTGGACTGATTACTATAATTATACTGCAACTCATTCTTTAATTACTTAAAACGCTACAATATATTTAAAAATTTGGTTCTACTGATAATAAATATGTTAGCTATTGAGTATTCTTGTCGGTGCGGTGGTCTAATGTAAGTTCTTAGAGGTGGTATTCATAAGAAATTGTTGTATTAATTTTATCAATAAATACATTAAATACTTATTGTAGTTCATGACAGTGTTTTTTAATCATAAATAAAAACAACCTTTAATTTTGTAATTATTCAAATTCAAATTCAAATTCAAAAATCATTTATTTCAATAAAATCACAAGGATCACTTTGAAACGTCTTAGGAACTAGGTGAAGCTACGCCGATTCCACGCGACCAAGCCTAGAAGAATCAGGCAACAAACATGGCTTGGGGTCTACCTTTTTAAAAGTGTGATGGTCTTGCAATCTTATCACGTATGAACGGTGTATGTTCACATTAGACATATTCAAGGATCTTAGCGTCCTGAGATCTGAAAGTATGTCTACCGTACTTGGAAATTACAGGCGTGATCCTATCTATATCTATACATATAATAAAACTGTAGAAGAGTTCAATTCTGTACATTGAATAAAAACTAAAAAAAATACTCCTAGGGGTCTTCATACAAGTAACACAAGCAAAAAAAAACATTTTGAAATTTTTGTCTGTCTGTTGTCTAGCTTTCACGCAAAAACTACTGGACGGATTTTGATGAAACTTTTTTTGTTATATAGCTATTAGTCCTCGGCAACTTATAGGCTATAATTTTGGAAGATCGGAATACCAGATGTGAAACTATCTGTTCCCCAGCGAAGCGGGCACGGGTCAGCTAGTTCTATCTAGTCTATCACTACATAGTATAAAGCAGTCGCTTTTCGCTTCCCGCGTATGTATGTTTGCTTATATCTTTAAAACTACACAACGGATTTTGATGCGGTTTTTTTTTAATAGATAGAGTGATTCAAGAGGAAGGTTTATATGTATAATACATGCATAATATAGTAGAGAAACACTGATAATTTTAGAGGTTTCTAATGTGATGTCGTAAATAAACACATTTTTTTTTCTACAATAAAGTCCGCGATGGTATTAGAAATGTCTTACGCACAGCGAAGCGGGCACGGGTCAGCTAGTCTTCTATAATATAAAAATGAATCGCAAAATGTGTTGGTAAGCGCATAACTCAACAACGCCTGGACCAATTCTTTTTTTTTAAATGTTCGTTGAAGTTCAAGGATGGTTTTTACGACGAGAAAAATTAGAATAATTTCCGGAAAACCCCTAAAACCAGACTTTTCTTTTTCCCATACATAAGTTTTCTAACTAAAACGTAGAGTCAATTTGAGCTTTATTGCTATTGTGTAAAGTTCACTGTTGTCTAATCAATGTAGGTGTGTTCCTAACGTCATTTAAAATGTATCAGTGAACGGGAACGGGAACGGGACAGGAACATAATCTAAAGCGATACGAAGTTCGCCGGGTCAGCTTGTAATTGTATATATATATATAATAATCAATGCCACTTTTCGTTGTAATTTTATAACTCAAGAACGGGCCCACCTATCCAAACCAAATGTTTAGGCTTTGTTCGGACTATTTCGTAGATGGCTTATGTGAAGTTTGCACAAAATCGGTAGACTTTTTATCCAGGTGCCACCCGTGCGAAGCCGGGGCGTGCAGCTAGTTATTTATAGTAAAATTGAAACGAATCTCTTGCATGTAATATAATTTAATTCCATAATACATTGACATATTTTTGGAACATAAAATACAAATATTCGAAGCATATACTAAAAAAATTAAATTGCCGCAGCAAAATTCGGAAGAAAACGTTACATCAACTTATTATCTAAGTGGAATCGATGGTAACCATACTTCATTGAGCATTTTTGTAGATACTGACAATAACTATTTCGTGATAATTATTATTCGCTGACACTTCAATATCGAAACGTTTTAGAGCGCCCTCTATGTAACGAGAACAAGAAACTACAAGATTATATCTTCGGCTAAAGATAATTCTAATGCTTTTATCTAGATCAGTGATTCCCAAAGTGTTCTATATCGACCCCCAAGGCTATACGACGACCACCAAATGCTCTATGGTGCTGAGTTGACCGTCAAACAAAAACCAAAAACATGGCAAGTGGTCTACAAAATAGTTTGGGAACCTCTGATCTAGACATAGATTATTTATCATTTTCATTTGTTTTCATAAAATCAAATAATTCAATATCAAACGGAGCCAGTACCCACAACACAACACCTTACGCTAGTAATATCCATCATATAAAAAAAAACGAAACTTAGTTTCGGAAATAGCAAAGAAATCACGATTATTTATAAAAGCTAGGTACGTCACTGACTGGTTATAGCACATCGAACATCAGTGGCCTGAGCATGAACCACTATCGTATCGATAAAGTATCGTCTAAATGTCAAAACTGGCTCTTTTGTATAATAAGTGTCAGTTTTGGCATTTGGACGATACGTTGTCGATACAATAGAGGTTTATGCTAATCCCCCTGTAAAACATTTTTAATTCTTCGAAAGAGGTGAATTATATTTTACCGAAAAGGATGCTTTTGACTAAGCAGTTCAGTTTCATAACACAGCATTATTTTTGCGTTATCAATCGATTATTAAAATATATCACTTGCACTATAAAAAAATACTTTAAGTACATAAACTAAGTACGGCAATAAAAAAGCGACTAAGATACGGTTAAGAAAGATAAACCTTATAGAAATATATTTTATACATAATATCAAAAACGGGAAAATAGCCACGTAAAAAAATTATGTCAGTTTTTGACATAATGCGTAGACTAAAGTTTTGAAAGTTAAATATATTTTATACATCGAAGTGTCATTGGTCAACACCAATTTATATTTTAATTAAATTTAGCTTGAAGTTTCTAAATTACTTACGAAAATCTTAAATTTATTCAAAACTATCCTGAATTGAGGTTATGCTAATTTAGACTTTAACGTAAACGCAATAAGATCGATCGTATTTTACGATTTTTTTGTCAATTTGTGGTACTAGAATTGCGACCATTATCTAACATAATATCCTAATAATAGGCGAGGGTATATCTTTTTGAACCGTATCTCGTACTATAATATAATTTATAATCTCTGTCATAATGTCATTACTTCAATGGATGGAATAAGCAGATGGAATTATTTAAGATACAATCGTTTTAGAGTTTCGTTAAAAGCAAATGTTAATGCTTTTTGGTCTTAACAGTCTTACATTTACTTAAAATAATATAAAAATCGGCTCGCACAACTGTAAAAAATTATAAAGAATACAAAAACTTTTTTTTTGCATTTACGTTTAATTTAATACAATTGACTTTTACGGTGCTATTAATAAAAATTTACTTATCCAAAGATCATCTGAGGTTACACCAAGACTTGTTAATACCAGCTTAATGTAAGCAACTCCATTTCTAATCCTTGTTTATTAATATTGAATTCGACTAGTCCAAACGTAAGCGTTGGACTAAATTTAATCCTGCGCTAGTCTACGTTTATTAATGAGACGGCAAAAGTTTTATTAATAAGTGCTAATTTTAACTTTACTTGATGCAATTCACTTTTATAATATATTGTTGTGTCCGCCGCCTATCAAATATGCATTATAGAAAACATTATTGTCACCCAACTCTACACAACATTCTAGAAAATATATTTTCAGTATTTTTTGTGTTAATTTTATATCAAAATCGTATCTTACTAGACTTATCACAGTGTTCATTCAATGATTTATGAGAATGAGTGTTTTGCCCGATTTAGTTTAAGAAACAGAAACCTATTTATGAAGCGTAAGCATTAATTCACATCTAAAACTCTACACAATCGATTATATTTCTTATTACTACGGGGGTAAGGAACACAATAATTATTATCGTACGACTATGACATCGATGCAAGTGGGTTTTAAATCACCGTTTAAAATATTTACGTTCATACATGATTGGGCGAGGTGACGTGAATGTAATCACAGGAGGAGCTCCTTCGGGAACAGGTTCATGGAAGCGTAGTCTTCAAGCACCTGGAATTAAAAACATCGATTTTTATCCAGAAAAATAAGATATTTTTTTTTACAATCTTGGAAACCTTAGTACGTCTGGTACGAGTACGTAGCTAGTATGAATGTAATGTTTTAAACACATACAGGGTCTCCTAGACGACGTCAAACAGGAAAAAGGTGAAATTTCGAAAAAAAAAACTACATTCCGGAAAAAATCCAAAGTGACTAAATGTTCAACTTAAAGTATATTTAAGTATTCTATCAGTTATCTAGTCTAGTTTGATTTAATATTGATTTATTTAAATCCATGCAAAACTACGTAAATACGCTGAGAAACTCTGTGATACCTTAAGACCATTGTAACCAACTGGAGCAATAATAGTATATTATGCAACTAGTGAATAAAGGACGGATTTAAAGCGAGTGCCGTAGATGAGTCACGAGCAAGTGAAGGATTCTAATGATTGAATCACAAGCGCAGCGAGTGATTCAACTGTTAGAATCCTGAACGACGCGAGTGATTCATGGCCCTCGATATAAATTCGTACTTTATTCAGGAGTTGCATACTATACTTACCATGACTACGAGAATATTTATTTAATCTAATGCCAAACTCCTTGTTGCAAATATCGAAATTTATTTGCACCAAAGAGTTTTGAATTTCGAATCTCAGCGCAAGGAGTTTGTGTAAGCATTGATATGATATGAAATAGAGACCGGATATATTTTGTGTTCCAAATTCAAACACCAAAATAGTGAATAAAAACAAAACAGTGAATAAAAGGCCTTTTTATTCACTGTTTTGCGTGAATAAAATAAGCTTTTTAAAGTAGGTATGGTATAAATAAATGAATATATTACCTCCTTCAGCTTATCCACAGTAGGTTTAGGCACGTCCAAAGGCACCAGCCCCGCCGCCTTAGATCCGTCGAGGCACAAGTGCTTGTTCAGCAATAACTCCACCCCAGCGCTGGGCTCCAAAGGAGTGTGGGATAGCGAGTAGGTTCTGCAGATGTCCGCCCACGCGGTGAGATGCTTATCGTTCGCTTCTTCGGCCACACCGGCTATATCGGTCTGGAGAATAAAGAATTTGACTTACAACTTTGGTCTAACCTTTCAGATCTCGATATCTATACTTTATACATATAAATAAAATCTAAGTGTCTGTCTTTGATTAAATAATAAAATAACTGTGTTTTCTCAAGTGCTTATAGTTATTAACCCTATACTTGGCAGAGTGCCTAATTTGGTACGTTCAACTTTCAAAAATTCCCAACGCGTGAAAAAATATTTTTAATCTATTTTAATTATTACATAATTTAGAAAATATTGTCCCAATTCTACTAAAAAATACTTTTTGATGATTTGCAACTCTCAATTTGAAGTAGAGCGAATGATAGCTGACCAGTGAAAGGAGTCTTCGCACCGCAGGGTAAAAAAATTAAATATTACTAGTAATTTTTTAGTATTTCTGTCAAAAACGGTTGATATGTAATAGTTAACATTTTTTTACACCCGAAATTAATATTTTCATGTTCCTAAATGAATTACAATGGCATGCAATCAACTGGTTTTTCATGATGTACCAAATAAGTCACATTGCCAGATGAGCGCCCTTCAAGTTTATCTTCACTATGTACCTGATATGTGACATTGCCATACTCGCATAAATTATATTTTTACAAAATTACATACATTTATGATTTTTGATCGAGCGAAGCGAGATCTCTTTGACAACTCGGAGGTGTCGTCGGCCCTTTTATGCGAGTATGAATGTTTTTTCGACGAAAGCATTCTAATTGTTGCTCCAATAAATCGAAATTCACCAATTGTCATAAAATTTTCAAGCTTGAGCTTTAATTGTCAAGAAATTATAGAGATGAGAATGTACGTAAGGTGTCAGTTTGATGCGAAGTACTTGGTAAAATGACATTTTAGCGCCACAGGTGCCGCAACTATATCAGCAGCAGCAACATCGACCTCGTCAACTTGTGAGTCTTATTTTCGAGTCGGGGGCAAGTCAGATCTAGACGAAATTTAATCATCAGATGATGAACAATAGCAATGCTGTGATAGCAGTTCACCGCCTTCACACCTTCGCATTGCCATTTTCACTGGAAAACCTAAACTTTTTATGAAATGTTGATAATGAGATGAATCAAGTTGTTACATCAACATTTCTGCTACAATATCAACTTTCATCGCTGTCGATCACTCTTCACTGCCCGTTGATTCTGAACAAGTACCTTCCCTATTGTAGGTATGCAGCCTTGACCCTAAGCAGCTACTTAATCAATAAGACCTAGTGTATTAGGCACGAAGGAAGGTCTTAAAGACTAACACCTTATTGGCGTTGTAAAAAGTTCACTAGTTCTGCTGAAGTCAAAGATCATGTCTTCTTTGGGGTTTGACTTGCAGGAAAGAGTGTCATTCAATACTTCAAGCTGTTCTACTTAGATGACATCATCTCTCTAAATGTGCAAAAACAAATCTTTACAGCACATTAATAACTAGCACTTCTTCCGAAGTTTCAGAAGGCGATGAAAAATATTTTTGACAATCATTTTCTGATCTAGCAGATCGTTTTGGGGCATATACATCATTTCGGGGCTGTTGATAATACTCGCATATCTTCTCTCAAACGCTTGATTAAATTACTCATCACCCAACTTTCAAATTTAGCAGAGGGAGGTGCATACATTGCACAAAAGTGCAAACTAAGAAAGGTTTGGGGGAATACTAAAGAGTTTTATATACTTATATATATATTATCTACAGATTATAAATTGAAAATGAATATAACGTAATCGCAAATAATTTTTAGCATGTTTTTGTTAATTTTTAATGTAAGAATGTAATATTTTTGTTATATAAAGTGTTAAACACAAATGTATATAAGCCTGGCAGTGTGACACATATGGTACGTTGATTTAGTAAAGTTGATTATGACACATCTGGCAATGTGCCAAATATGGTACATTCAATAAATCTAAAAGTATTAATAATATAATTTTTTTTTTCATACTATCCCCTCTATTAATGACCCTAGATCACAAATTATACAAAAAAAAACAACATTTCAAAAATAAAAATTCCTGCCAAGTATAGGGTTAAAACGATACTAAAACACAAACTTTTTGTCTGTCTTTCTGTTTGTCCGAGCTAATCTCTGAAACGGCTGAATCGATTTTAATGGGACTTTCACTGGAAGGTAGAGGTGATCCAAGGAAAAATTAGAAAAACTAATAAATATTATACAAAGCGGATATCATTACCTACCTAAATCACATTTGGTTTTCCCTACTTGGGACAACAACAAAGTACAAAATAATTTTGTTACTATGTATTAATATACATTATGTAATTTTGATTATTACAGAAATAAATAAATGATAGCATTGTGAAGTTGCAGTGGGTTGTCACATATTTCGTCCTAACAGATATCGGCCCATTAGCTCAGTTGGTTAGAGCGTCGTGCTAATAACGCGAAGGTCGCGGGTTCGATCCCCTCATGGGCCAAGTTACTTTTTGCATTATTTTTTATTTATTTTCCAACTATTTTTTGTATGTACCGTACCGTAAGGCTTGTTTTACAAAGAAAAAAATGTGTATATTATTACAAACATTTTTGTGATGAACATGAGAGTTGTAATGTATTACGAGGCTAAAAGTTACGATATCTTGGTACAAGCTTTCCTTTTGCGTCTAGAAGGCGTTGTGCGATAAATCCTAATAATATTATAAATGCGAAAGTTTGTGAGTTTGTATGTATGTTTGTTCCTCAATCAGGCCTAAACGACCAAAACGGATTAAGTTGAAATTTGCTGTAGATGTAGATATAATGCCCGAATAAATAAGACTACTTTAAAATATGAAAAACATCCCAAAAACTATAAAAAACGCAAAAGGTATGATTTCTGTATAGATGGCGCTGGTGTGTAACAAATCTGACAACTGACACTGACAAAAAACATACATTCTTTTCTATTTGATTATTAAAATTTGACAGTACAACATCTGTCACGGGTCGGCTAGTATTATATATATTTAGTTCTAGAGTATACCTTAGCAATAGTAGACAGAGCAGTGCCATAATAATCAAACTGGATCCCAAATATCTGAGCCACCTTCTCCGCCAGTGTTCCTTGTGAACTGTTCGCAGTATCCACAATATTGTACACTTGCTTGTTGGCCTGCGGATTAGTGCCCAATACCCATATAGCCCGGCACAAGTCCCTGACGTGAACGGTGTTCATCTTTAGATCAGCGGTCCAGAGCAGTTTCATTACTTCGTTTAGATGCTTGTAGATGCCACCGTAGAGGAGGCGAGGAGCTATAAAATAAATAAGGTGAAGACTTATCCTCAAGTAAGGTAGTGGTAAAATTTGTTTTCTATCAAAGGCTAAGTAAAACGCCGCCAGTGAAAAGACGATACAATCGATTTTATAGGGTAAAATCGGGACCCTATTACTAAGACTTCGTCAGTCAGTCTGTCTGTCAAAGGGCTGTATCTCTAAACCGTGATAGCTAGACAGTTGAAATTTTCACAGGTGATGTATTTCTGTTGCCGCTATAACAACAAATACCTACTAAAAACAGAATAAAATAAATATTTAAGTGGCGCCCATACAATAAACGTGTTTTTTGCCGTTTTTATAGATAATGGTACGGAACCCTTCGTGCGCGAGCCCGACTCGCACTTGGCCGGTTTTTTTATAGAATATAATTTTTTCTGAACCTAATTTCGACTTCAGATCTTTAAACAAATGAAAATACCAAATCGATACAGCAGCATTTACTAAAGGATCATCGAAAAAAAAATTATAGTTACGCGCGCCCTGTTTGTTGCCTGATTCTTCTAGGCTTGGTCGCGAACAGGCAAAGTGATCCTTGTGATTTTATTGAAATAAATAACTTTTAGACTTTGTATTTACCGTATCCTCTCAGATCTACAGGCGCTCAGATATCCTTGAAGATATCTAAAGAAGTTAGTCAGAGGCACGTCAAAACATCACATTTGGCACATGCCCACATTTTGCAGTAGTTAGCATCCCAGAGAACCTGTCACAGGTTGGTAAATTGCAGTAATAAAATAAGTACATACTCAAACTTCTTCTATCCCCCACTCCATACACGATGGCTGGCCTGATGATAGTGTAGTTGAGCTCCGGCTCTAAGCCCTTCAACTCCTTCTCAACTTTGCTCTTCATGCGGGCTTCGGTAGTCCACGGGTCTACTGGACCATCTTCTTTGTGAGGCTGAAGTGAAACAAAGCATGTTAGCTGCAGTCTACCGCAGGATTATAGTGTAAAAATCGATCTTAACCCGCTGATTTTCATTGCTACAGATTTCAAATTTAGACCTATTAAAGAATCATTCGCTCTATTCCATGATTCTTAGTTACTATTGACATAAGACATTGGTATTGTCAGGATCCAACACTCATATACACAGTCCTAACTCAACACTAAAATTCCTTGTATCGAGGGTATGTTTTCTGTGTACAATAAAGAATTTGAAAGTATTTGAGGGTACGGAAACTACGACTACCATGATACACTACACTACACCTAGACCAGGAACAAATATTTGTCCCGTTTCCTCCGTTTTTGAGTCTTAGCGAGGTTAACGAATAGTTAAATATAAGAGAAGATGCTTTCTGTAAAGTAACTAAAATAATTTGGATTAATGAACCTTATCAGTGCTGTACATCTGCCCGCTAGATATCTCCACCAGCCTCGTGCCTTGCGCCGCGCACTGCTTCGCTACGTTTGTGCTGAGAGTGATGATGCCCTCGGAGTAAACCGCCTCGCTTTGCCCCACTCGTGTTTCCCCAGCGCAGTTCGCGACCAAGCCCCATGGAGCTCCGTCTCCGGGGTCCAAAGCTGACGCGCATGATGCTGGAAATATAACAAAATATTGAATAAATTATTGGTAATTACGTGATAAAGACCCGTGTCAAAATATATAGTTACGTCTACGATAGTTCGAAAAATAAAAAAAATATTGATTAATTTTAATTTTACAGCTAGTTAGAAAACGCTTTATTGCACAAAATAATAACAATAATATAGGTACTATGGTATAAAACCATTTTTTCAACTTGGTATTTATTGAAGGTGGTATTTGTCAGACGAGCCAAAACTGCAAAATGTAGGCATGAGACAAATATAAAGTTTGGACGAGTCTTTATGGTAGTAACAGTTGCAATCCTATTTAATCAAAATTTCTATTATATCTTCCAATTTAACATTTATTTTGTATAAGTCTAGAATTAAGTATATCCCCGATAATAGATTTGCTAACTAATATTATAAATGCGAAAGTTTTTGTGTGTTTAGTACTCATTCACGCAAAAACTACTGAACGGATTTAGATGAAACTTTACAGTAATATAGCTTATACATCAGAAGAACACACAGGCTACTTTTTATCCAGGTACCACCCGTGCGAAGCCGGGGCGAGCGATGAGTGTATGGCATTATGATCCAACTAGCTGTTGGATCATAATGCCCTACAGCAATGATTTAGATACTGACAATAAAACCTGCCTAGTAGCAAACATCTTTAGAATGCTGTTTGAGCTACACCGAATTCACGCCTTACGTACTACGAAGAAACTATTTACTCGTGCATCTGCGAACATCCAAAGCGAATCAGAACCGAGGCAGACCCATCAGAATATGAATTAAACTAGGGTTGCCATCTCTAAAATTTGGCAACCAGGACACGACGCGTGAAAACCCCGGATATTAGAGCCCCGAACCCGGACATGTTAACAGGTTTTTTTTAAACATAGTCAGTGTAATAAAAAACGGGTCATAGTCAGTGTATTAAAGTCGGGTCACGCGAAATGTAGGGTTTCGTAGTTTACACAGCTAACAACCTTAAATATTATGTAATTTTCAAATTATTTATATACTCTGTTCTGAAAACGAAACCTTATTAAAATACGACGGTGAATTTAGCGAGTCAGTTCGTCGGTTGACGCGGGCGGTTAAATTTTAAGCCCGGACTACAAATGAAACCCCGCCCGGACGCTCCCCGGACGCCCTCTAAACTAGGACAAATCCGGGGAAACCCGGACGGATTTCAGCCCTAAATTAAACGAACATTTTAAACTTTTGGTCGGTGTCGAACCATTTATTTTCTTTGTCCGACTCTTTATCAACAAACAAGTCTGTGGACCGGTAGAGCATGTTAGTCGAGTCCCAACTTGGCGCGATTAACACGCCCCAAAAACAGGCCCAAATCTTGCCAATTAACTTTTACAAACCTGCAACTCTATTTCGTAAGTCCACTGATCACAATCAGCTTGAACTGACGAAATCACGAACATTACTCAATGGTAGTTACAGATATGGGATCACGACTGTAATCCCCAAGTACGGTAGACATCCTATCAAATATCCATGCGTAGGTACCGCGGGGTTAGTCAGAGGCACGTCCAAACATGACATTCGGCACATGCCCACATTTTTTGCAGTCCACACGTGACAGGTTGCAAGCCCGTCCCCGCTTACAAGAATACTAACGAGGTATCCTCACGATGTTTTTCTTCATCGAAGTCGTACTCACGATCTTCGCATTAAAAGTCGAGATACTTCCCACTCGGCCAACACGGCTTTTTTTATTATTATATTTTATATTATTGTTATTAATGCGTTAAGGAAACTATTTGTATTCCCACCGCGTATGATAACAATGCAATGTATTACCAGCATCATACCTACTGTTAATATACAATGGGTGATCAAAGCGCATTGTATTCATGCTTTTAAACAAGTAAAGATATTAAATAGGTATGAAGTTTATCGGAACTTGTACAGGAATGTTATGAGGAAATTGTGCTCATAACTAGTAGTAACCTAATGATTCCGATGGTCACTTAGTCCTGACCTCATACTATCCCTTTGTTGTGGGTATCACAACTACGAGTAAGTACCAATGGCACCACAGTACCCAGACCCGGAACAAATATTTGCAGATTATGAATATTAGCTTTTACCTGTAAATTCAGAAATTAGATTTTTAAATTTATTTGCTGAAAAACACTCGACTGGCCTCAACAGCTCAGTTGGTAGTAGCTCTGCCTTTTGCGCTATAGGTTCGATCGCCACCCAGGACAAATATTTGTGTAATGAACATAGATGTTTGTTCTGTGTCTGGGTGTTATTATGTATCATGTGTATATATTTACAACAAAAAAAAGTATATAAGTATTCTATCAGTTATCTAGTTCTCATAGTACAAGCTTTGCTTAGTTTGGGGCTAGATGGCGCTGTGTGATAATGTCCACCAATCGTTATTTATTTTATTATTTATTAGTTACTTTCGCATTTATAATATTAGTATAGAAGCATAGATATCGTAGATAGTTTTGTAAAATAGGACTTAGGTACACGCTCTTTATGGCTTAAATTACTATAAAGTATGTGTTATGTAAGTTTTTGTATAGGTACCTACCTACTACAGTTTTATAGAGGGACATAATTAGCTTTATCTAATATTATCTCTTATCATCATACACTTATAATGAATTGCAGGTAGTCCATTCCATTTACTGTTCAAGTAATTATGATTGATTATACTATACATTTGATAAGATTAACCTTAATGTTTGACTTTTAAATTCTTTTTATGGTTCCATACCCAAAGGGGAAAAACGGGACCCTAGTACTAAGACTCCGCTGTCCATCTGTCTGTCACAGAGCTGTATCTCATGAACCATGATAGCTAAACATGAAATTTTCACAGATGATGTTTTTCTGTTGCTGCTATAACAACAATATTAAAAACAGAATAAAATTAATATTTAAGTGGGGCTCCCATACAACAAACGTGTTTTTTCTGCCGTTTTTAGGGTTCCGTACCCAAAGGGTAAAAACTGTTAGGGACCCGCCCTATTACTAAGATTTCGCTGTCTGTCTGTCTGTCACAGGGCTGTATCACATGAACCGTGATAGCTAGACAGTTGAAATTTTCACAGATTATGTATTTCTGTTGCCGCTATAACAAAAAATACTAAGAACAGAATAAAATAAATATTTAAGTGGAGCTCCCATACAACAAACGTGATTTTTTTGCCGTTTTTTATAGATAATGGTACGTAACCATTTGTACACGAGTCTGACTTGCACTAAGCCGGTTTTTCGTTGTTGTTCTCAAATAGCTTAGCAGAATTACCACCAATTTCTCAACATGGACCCCTTAGGGTCACTACAATTTATTTCTATATTCTTTCATGCTTTAAAGTATAAGTTTTTTCAAAAATATTGTTCTTTCTCTAGCCGTGTTTGTTGCCTGATTCTTCTAGGCTTAGTCACAAGGAACAGGCGTAGCTTTAACTAGCTTTTAAGACGTTTCAAAGTGATCCTTGTGATTTATTGAAATAAATACCTTTTGAGTTAGTTCAGTTAGTTTTGAGTCTATGGATTGTAATTTAGAAGGAAGCTTATTTATATCATAATAATTTTAATAATATTGAAAATGTGATGTTTAATGAGACTAAAATCCCTATTGGATAATAAAGAATCTACATACCTATTTGTAAACAATGCAATATTAGTAACAGTAAACCATTTATAATGAAATGGAAATAAACACCCTATTTAAGGCATACTGTCTAGGTATGTATACATGCCAGCTTTGGTCAAACTACACCAGAAAATCCCTCAACATCATAAGGGTCCAATATAATAATGCGTTCCGGGCCCTTATGAGGCTACCGAGATATTGCAGTGCGTCGACTATGTTCTCTGATGCGGGAGTACCTGACTTCTTTTCAATAATAAGATCTCGTATAGCGGCTTTCTGGAATAGTCGCTCTAACAATAGCAACCTGAAGGCTGTGTTTGACTATCTGCCCAACCCAATTTACAAACATTGGATTTCCGTCCATATGGACGAAAATAGGAAGTGACGTGTGGGGTAGTTACTTACTTTACATAAGTATTTGAAATGAAATTTCTATTTCTATTCTATTTAGTTTTTCTAATGTATTTTATTTTGTATTAGTTACCGTGTGATATGGGCCTAAATGTGCCTGAAATAAATGACTTTTATTTTTATTTATTTAATGAAAATGACTCATTCTTTGAGATAACACAATCATCTAGGGAAGTCGGAAGTTCAATGACATTGTATTTTATATGTTGTTTTTATCTTGTTAGGTCGAACAAAAGGGGTGGTAAGTGTTGAACTGCATATCCTTTAGTTTATGTAATAGTATTGAATATTGTAATGGAGTACTGACATGCACAAGCTATTTTATTAAAAAAAGTAAATTATTGTTGGTAAGTAAATTTCATGTAGGAATATTTTAGATCAAAAAGGTATTTTTTATTTAAATAAAACCATAGGGATCACTTTAAAATGTCTTAGGAGCTAGGTGAAGCTACGCCTGTTTCTAGTGACCAAGCCTCGGAGAATCGTTGCCTATCAGATGTTTGATGATCCTTTCTGTAAATGCTAAGTAGAGTACCAGTGTGGTGCCGATTAAACCAGATAGATATAGCCGGAGAGTGAAATAGGTTACATTTTGTCTAGGTTGGTAGGAACTATGCTTGCAAAGTCACAGGCAAAGCTAGTAAATGCAATCGCCACACTCTTTATTATTTGGCACCCAATCTAAGATGTCTAAGGGTGAGTAAGGGACATTTTGCAAATTATCAGCACTATCCAATGTTATGTCTAGATAAGTGCAAAAACACTCTTCTTTTTTATATACCTACTCCATATGAGAAATCCTATTTTATATCCAGTTAGAGTTGTAAGACTTCCCATTTTGTAACATAATTAAATACTTACCAGCCTAGAAATTAAATTAGTTGACCTATTAGTTATAATACCAGTGTAAGTTCACTTACCTACGTTGATGAGGTTGGCGCTCTTGTATTCAACGCGGGGGTCTTCAAAGACCTTCGTGTGTGTGGGATTAAGGAACGCCAGCTGAGGGGGCGTTTTGTCCACCACCCGCAGGCCGCTCACCAAGTCATTCGTTATTAGATACTCGACCAAGTTCCGGCCGATAAAGCCGCACCCTGGGACAAACCACAACACTATCAAACGACCGAAAGAAACCAAGGATGACTAATACCATCTAGCGACCGTTAGCGATCACCAAAAAACAATGTCGCGTGCTGTCTGTCTATTGCAAAAATTACTTATCGAGCACTAGGCGGTCGTAGACTGAATTATTGATGTTATAGATCTGCATTACCTCCTAAAACCACCACTCGGAGTTTTGAATTATCGCCGGTTGTTTCAGACATTTCGCTGGCCGTTCGTTTCACAAAAAGCGAATGACAGGCTTTTTTTGACAATGACAGTTCTGCGACAGCATTATCTAGTATTGCCACTTTATAAATTATTGCTCGTTTATTGTCAAATTATTATTGGTAAAGCGATAGTCACCAATTTATTTAGTTTTTTAATGTTTCCAGAAAACAGAACGAATAATTATACAATCAATATAATTTAAAAAATGAAATTTTAAGAAAATATTTAGATTG
This sequence comes from Hydriomena furcata, assembly GCA_912999785.1. Classification (NCBI taxonomy): domain Eukaryota; kingdom Metazoa; phylum Arthropoda; class Insecta; order Lepidoptera; family Geometridae; genus Hydriomena; species Hydriomena furcata. The sequence goes on along the minus strand of OU538831.1, from coordinate 1,685,094 downwards.
CCAGAGGTTGGAGAATCATAAAAGCGATATGTTTGTGATGATTATTTTGTAGGTATTATGTTGATTTTTGTGGAGTATTTCCGTTTTATATGGTAATACTAAAAAACGTTCAATTTCACACAGATACAGTACTTGTACGGTAGGAGTAGGACAGATTCTTTAATCTATTTAGCTTAATTTAATGCGATTTGAGCTCAAAGTGAGATCGATCCAAAATGTCTTGTAGGTCGACGATAGATCGCAATAGATAAGATTCAAAAGCCGTTTTATTTTACCACATTTTAATGCTATAAACGCTATTTGCTCTACTCGTATCACTATCAATCTCATTATCAACTTTTGGTTTCTCTTCCTTCTTGTCTGCTGGCAGAAACAGCGCTACAGCTAATCCAGCTGAAACAATAAAAAAATTACATGACGTCCGAGTTGGTTTTAAATCGTTGTAAGCAAAAAAACTCTCATTTAGTTTTATAATTGCTCAAGCCGCTTTCTTTAGCTATATGATAAGTTTTAGGTAGTTTGTACTATAGCTACTCACAGCACACGAGCACCACGTAACCGCTGACCATGGGCGTGCAGTAGCTCCCCATGAGCGTAGCGATCAGCTGAACACTAAAAAAACCAAACCCTCGTGCCACCACTACCGAGAGGCACGTCGCCATCCCTCTGTAAATAATAATTATACCTACATATTATATCTTGTTTTAATAGGAAGGTAAGTAGTTACTTTTGTTTTCTCTTATTTTAATCGATTTTTAGAATAGGTACCTACCTACCTAACTACAATACGGTAGGCACTCGACTATAACCTGACCTGATCTAGGTAGGTAGATAAAATAGGACCTGCTAAGCTTTTGGCTATAGGTATGGTTTCTGCGACTTTTTCTTTTAAATTCCTTGTACCTAGGTACCTATATATACTGCAATCAGTTATCCAAAACTACGAGCAAATGTGTTGTGAGCTCTGAATAATTTTGGATGAGTGATCCACTGAATTACCTCTTGGGGTACTAAATACTCGTACCAACCTAGACGATGGTATTCAATTCAGCAAGGAGATTTGGAGAGCTTTTTTTTGCAACTTGATTGTGTTTGGTCACCGTGTGCCCCGTATTTAACTAAGAAGCATAGAAGCGCTAATGTATTAGCGGGATAGCTGCCATCTACCACAGTGAAATTGTTAGGTATAGGTATCTAATCTATAGATAAAGAATAAATTAGATAGGTACCTCAGATGAGTTGGGTTAAGCTCCACCAAATACGTATTAACATTCCCCAGTATAATAGCCACGTAGAGAAACACGAAGAACAGCGCTATGCTTAACAAAGGTATCCTTATGAAGAGCAGCAGAATTCCGGAGATTATAGACACGACGAAGACGAGAACAGTCGTGGATTTCTTGCCGAAATATCCGACGATACTGCCAAGAATAATAGAAAGTGTGCCGCTGCAGCCAGAGTAGACCATGGTGGCGTAAAGCGCCATAGGTTGGATGGTGTTGTTGCAATCTGTTGTTGTCTGAAAGAATTATCATTGATCAACACACCATTGGAAATCAGAAATATGATAATCATTAAAAAAAAAGATAGGCCCAGGCCCCAAGCCGTGTTTGTTGCTTGACTTTTATAGGCTTGGTCGCGAGTCACGAGAAACAGACTTCACCTAGCTTCTAAAACGTTTCAAAGTGATCTATGTGATTTTATTAAAATAAATACCTTTTGAGTTTGACTTGACTAATATTATACTCGTAGGTAAATCCGGAAGTTTGTGGCTCAATAACGCCCATACTTTATTTAGGAATCCAAAACCTTGGACCAGGAATAAATTGAATAGTGGCAATAGCTAGATAGTAGGTAATAACCTAGTATCTAATTGTAGCATGTAGTGTAGGCAAATATATGCAGGTAGGTAGATATGCCAAAAAACAAAGACAATTGTAGTGCGTTAGATATGCTGCAATGCTGCAACACATATATACGAGTAAAGCAAATATGCTACTAAAACAATTTTATCTATTTGACTGTTGGTTTGCTACTATTGCCTTTAGGTAAATAATCAGCCATTTAATTATTTCTCCTCAATGACTTTTGTTGCTATGCTAATGAGAAACAAAGAGCCATTTTACATTTAATCTTCAGACTCATTTAATGTTGAGACTTACTGTATTTTTAGCGGCTGTAGATATACTAGCCACTTCGCAGAACGTCATACCCGACTTGTCTTCGCCGGTGAAATAGGCGTTTGATAACGTGGGCACCCACATCGTGTAGCCTGTTGACCTGGGGACATAAACAGCAGGACTAGCTTATTGACCCGAGAAATTGATTGTCTAAGAAAGAATTACATTTACATTTGGACGTAGAATATATCGTCGTAGTAGTGAAGTAAAATATTTTTTTTTCGGGTCGACTACTAGCTGTCGTCACATTTCAAATGCAGCCGAAGCGTGTCGACGGCTGCAGTTGCTTTTGTCGTTGGTATCGTGCCGTTCGTGTGTAAGGTATCCAGATTACCGATAGAATACATTTTAATCAGTGCCGGATTAACCCACAAGCAAATTAAGCAATTGCTTAAGGCATCACATCAAAAAAACCGGCCATTATCTATAAAAAACGGCAAAAAACACGTTTGTTGTATGGGAGCCCCACTAAAATATTTATGTTACTCTGTTTTTAGTATTTGTTGTTATAGCGACAACAGAAAATCTGTGAAAATTTCAACTGTCTAGCTATAACAGGTTCGTGAGATACAGCCCTGTGACAGACAGACGGACAGACAGCGAAATCTTAGTAATAGGATCCCGTTTTTACTCTTAGGGTACGGAACCCTAAAAAAGAGGTTAGGCCAGGGAGATTATTACTCCAGATTTATTGCTGAGTATGGGGCTACAGCGTAGAAGGCAGAGTTAGTAGCAACTGTGCAGTGATCCTAGTCCAAAAACGGCTCAAAGATGTTGCTACTTACGTCATGTAAGCGCATAAAAGCAAATAGTAGAGCTTCATAGAGTTCTTCAGGAGTGGTGGTTTGAAGAGAGGCGCGGTCTGATTCCATACTTTACGCAAAAAAGACTTGCTGGTGCTTGTGTCCTGCATTAAATCATCCAGGTAGACTGTTTGTACCTGAAAGTAAAGAGGAAACAACACTATAAATAGACATATAAGTATTATTTTTGAAACTATCGTGATGAGTAGGTAGTTACACTCAACTATTAATTTTTACACGGTTATTTATAAAATTATCATGACTGTAATTCCCAAATTCGGTAGAAGTAGTTTTAATTTTCCGATCCTTGAAGATGCGTGAAGGGGGTAGGCAAAAACACGTCCAAACATTACATTTGACACTTGCCCACCTTTTGCAGAACCATACCATAAGTGACAGGTTGCAAGTCGCCGCCACTTGACTGTGATATTACATCTTAGAGATCCGATAGTTTGTGAGGATCTTTGTATGTTTGTACCTTTAATCATTACCAAACGGATTTGGACAAACCATGGAATATACATAGCTTATGTCCTGAATTAGCATATTATAAACTACTTTTATCCAGATACTGAATATTTACTAATTTCTTACTGGATAACTATCCTTCTTCATTCCACTATTCCAACTATGCATCAGCTTCAGAACTTCCAGTGTGTCTTTCTCCCAATTCTTGTAGAGCAGGAACTTGGGACTCTCTTTTAGGAACAAGATGAAGATGGATCCGAGGATACCAGGGAAACAGATGACTTGCAGCAGCAATCTCCAGGGTCGATACTCCAGGTTTAGGAACGGTACTTCGAGACGGAAGGTCAGAGGTAGAATAGGCAGAGCGAGAACTGAAAAAAGAAATTCCTTTACCGATTTATTCTTTATTACCCTACTTTTGGTACCGAAGCTATAGTCTACGTTTCTACAGTGGTGGCAATTGTTTGGTAAAATTTAGATTCTTCACTCTTATTCCATTTACGTTAAAGTTTAAATTCGTGTAACCCCAGGATGACAGGGCTAAACCTAACAGAATCAAACACTTGTCTTGACTTGGCATTGAACCTGCACTCTTACGTTTCAGCCAGGCCTTCGTCCACCACTCAACCAAAGTAGCCACTTACTCGATATAGTCAACTGCACCAGCATAGTTGCCGTGGTCATCAAGAAAATGGATCGACCACGGAACTTCCTAGGAACGCTCTCTCCCAGAAGCACGAAGCCAGCTGCATTCGCTGATGATGTACTGGAAAAAGAACAATGGTTAAGGCGCTCCCAGTCGACGATTGTTTTTGTTCGAAACGAAAAAAGAAATACTTCTGAACAAGCCACATCTCCTATTTTATAATGTATAGTATATGTGAATAAAGATGTACCCATCTTTAATCACTTCGATAAATAATCCTACCGACCACTGCAATGACGACAAACACACGTCGGCGCGTGGTCCGTCTTAGCTTTTCGAATAAATTAATGATATAAATTATGTATAATTATTATATATAAAATCTATTCTAATAGAAATCTAGATCTACATATTACCTATCTTTAACAATAAATCACAAGTTGATTTTAATAGTAGGTATATAAAATATTTCGATCATAAATTCTAAAACGTATCATTTTGAAATAATATCTTTATCGTGAAAAGTTTCTGCTATTATGTTTTCAGCTTAATAGAAATCTAGGTAGGAACCTCAAGTAATATACTTATAAAAATAGGAGATGTGGCTTGTTCAGAAGTATTTCTTTTTTCGTTTCGAATAAGAGCAATCGTCGACTGGGAGCCCCTTAAACTCTATGATAACCTCAATTATAACAGGCGAATGGGCTAAGACTTCATCAAGCTTTTTAGTCGTTCCAAAGTGAAGTGACCCTTGTGATTTTATTGAAATGACGACTATTATAAAAAGTACCCCAGCTTACGTTACGCTCTTAAGTAGTCTGCATCTGAACGGAGAGCTCAATTCTTGTATTCTTATTTAAACATCATATCTACCACATGTACATATTTTGCATAGATCAGCATTCGTGACAGATTGCAAGGCCATCGCCGCAACTCACCATGCAGCCGACATGAACTTGAGCGCAGCTAATGACCCGTAAGTGGGAGCCATGCTGGCAGCCAGATTAAACAAGCTTCCGATCGGCATCGCGAGGAGAATGGTCGTGCGACGGCCCAGCGTGTCCGCGCAGAGGCCCCAGCCGTACGAGAATATCATGACCCCTGAAGGAAAACAACATTAAAACCTCTTCAAAAAAAAGAAGGTTCTCAAAGACACCGTTTGAGCGCGGTAGATAGCTCACGGCTGCCGCGCAATGTCTGGTCACACCATAAGAAATTGAAATAGGAACACGAATTATGTTATGCGTTATCTCCACAAATTTAAACTGATTTCAACGATATTTAGTTTGCTTACCTCAATAAGCTTAGTAATCATAAAGGTGATACCTATTAGAATGAATAAAGCTGCATAGTTCAGAATTGGTTTAATTCTTAGACGTATGGACTCTCTTCAGTGTCATCACAACTCAGCCTGTCGCTGACTTGGTAAGCGAACGGTAGAGCTGCTACGGCGTAGAGCTACTACGAGTACCTTACCTACATTGTAGTACCCTACGTAAACTACGGAAAGCGTAGTATTGTAAATATGTATTACCTAACCGTCTTGCATTTAAAATGAAACCAAATCTAATTTATTCGTTGGTTGAAAAGACAATCGCTAGGCATTGAATCTAACTTTTGTACTTTTTGTTCCTATGCTCCTAACTTGTACTTGAATCTGTAGGTACCTATAAGTGGTACAGCCGATAGCAACCCTTGCTGTGAGGTAGAGAGGTCCAGGTCACAAGCCACTGCAGGCATGACTACCGATAACCCGAATATATCCAGATACATTGCCAGAATGAGCAGACAGCAGGTTATAAGCATTGCCATGTTATATTTGCCAAAACCTGCAAAGAATCAAGATGTAAATCTTTAGATCTATTATTGTATAATAAAAAATATAAAAAATACATAAAATAAGGACGGTCTTATCAGAAGGAGCAATTTTCCAGGATCTTTTTTTAGATGGATAGAATAGACATTAACAAAAGAGAAGATAATCTTTTGGTAAACTAAATGAATAAATATTTGTTAGACATTTTCACACAGCGCCATCTGGCCGCATGCTGAACAAAACTTGTACACAGGGAACTGGTAGAATATACCTGCAAACATTCTCACAAACTTTAGGATTTATTATATTAGTGGGAAGGATAAATACATTATACACTAACTTCATTTTGGTTGGTTTACTGTCATTCGCCGTTCCGAATACTATTTGCAATATTGCAAATAGGTAAATTTGCAATATTGCAATCGAGTAGAAGTAAAATAGCAACATTTAAATGATCAAAATTCTTACCAGTAAGATCTATAGCATCCTCAAAACTGCATTTCTTCTGCGATCCTTCTATCATCACGGTCATTTTCAATTAATTATTTAAAAAAATAACATAAATACACTCTCGCTATTTTAGCACAATTTTTAATTGTTAATTATTTATTTTTCGCAAAGCGGAAGATGTACATATCAGTAAAGATCTTAACACAATGTGAGTGCTACACTTGTAATGAGTAAATAGATTGTTTTGTTACCGGACGGTTGAAATACTAAACCTAGTATATTATTCTGTTCTCTACATACTTAAATAATAAATGAATTAGTCTTTTGTCTCGCAGAACTAAGAGAAAACTGACTATTTATGAGATACTTATGCATTCAAACCTATTCGTTTATCAACAAGCTTAGTTTCAACTGTTGCTTCGCTTGAAAAATTTAAATCTTCTATATCTATATATATAAAAGAAAGTCGTGTTAGTTACACTATTTATAACTCAAGAACGGCTGAACCGATTTGGCTGAAAATTGGTGGGGAGGTAGCTTAGAACCAGGAGACGGATATAGGATACTTTTTATAACGGGAACGGAAACTTCTAAAGCGGTACGAAGCTCACCGGGTTAGCTTGCCTATACTAATTCTGACTGGACTGGCCTCACAGCTCAGTTGGTAGTAACTCTTTCTTCTGCGCTGCAGGTTGTAGGTTCGATCCCAAGGACAAATATTTGTGTGATGAACATAGATGTTTGTTCTGAGTCTGGGTGTTATTATGTATCATATGTATGTATTTACAAAAAAAAGTATCTATCAGTTATCTAGTTCCTATAGTACAAGCTTTACTTAGTTTGGAGCTAGATGGTGCTGTGTGATAGTCTTTCAATATTTTTTTTATTTCATTTAATAAAGCTAAAGTGTTTGTTTTTTGTTTGAACGCGCCAATCTCTGGAACAACTGAAAATATTTTTGTATATGAAAGCTTTATGATGATAATTTGTATAGATAGATATTCTACGAGTCAACGAATTTACGCTTTTGTTTATTTATTTATTTATTTATTTATTTATTTATTTATTTATTTATTTATTTATTTATTTATTTATTTATTTATTTATTTATTTATTTATTTATTTATTTATTTATTTATTTATTTATTTATTTATTTATTTATTTATTACACAATACATCTATTATTACAGGTAACCTAATACAATAGAGTAGTTATAAGAATTAAAAATTAGCAAAGCATTATCATAAACATCAATAACATCCTTGTTGTGTAAGAGTGTAAGGGTCAGACTCGGGAGCATTCTTTCGACTCGGAACTGCAATGGCTACCCCAAGTCGCTTTCTCTAGCCTATCTTGCGCGGCTCTAATAGCCTATTTTCTTGGCATGGTCGCGAGGAACAGGCGTAGCTTCACCTAGCTCCTAAGACGTTTTAAAGTGATCCTTGTGATTTTATTATAATAAATGAAATTTAAATTTGCTAACCTACCTTAGGCAGGCACCCTCTAAACAACTCAGCCACCCTCCCCCTCCCAATTTCCAACCATCTTTCCATTTAGGTGTACAATACAAATTGGAGAATTAAGTATAAGTATAAGTATAAAAATCTTTATTTTTCTTACAAAATTGTGGGTTACATGGTTTGGGATCTCCTCTGTTAAGTTGCAATAACCTGTATTAGAGAAGTCCCCTCTTTATTTACGGTGGTCTATATAATACTATCTAATTACTAATAAGCTTTATTCCATCTGGAATAAAGCTAGCCTATCTAGGTACATAAAGAATTTAGAACTAATAACAATAGATATATGAGTAGGTAGTTAATAAAGGCAGGAAAAGAGGATAAAAAAGATAAATAATATACCTAAGTACATATATATATACATATAATATAATATATATTTATGATAAATAATAAATAAATAAATAAATAAAAGAAAGGTACTACTTCGTAAGTACGTACTTAGTATTAATAGACTGGGATTTTCTCAAGCGTAATTTTCGATGTCTACTTGCTTTTATCTGAAGAGGTTTGATAAAACTGAAGTAGGAAACACGTTTCTATCTAAACTTATAGACGACTAGCTTTCGACCGCGGCTTTACTTACGGTGCACGAATTTACAAAAATGGATCTTTGACCTACACAACCTTTTTCCTAAGATACGAGTAAGCAGAAATGGCTGATATTGTAACACGTAGCTAGCATCTATTTCGTTCAACAAGTGGCATTTCTTGACGACAAGCCAAGTAAAGTGTATACATGGAACAAAGATAAATTGGATAAGGCATTCCAAGAGATCAGAAACGAACACAGACATTGGAACATCGGACGATCGGTATATGACATGATCAAATTACTACCAGCATACGTACGCTGTCTATTTCTTTCGTAATGGGTTTGAGGAGAAATTTAAAAACTAGCCAAGTGCGAGTCAGACTTGCGTACTAAGGGTTCCGTACCATTATCATATCATATAAAAAAACACGTTTGTTGTAAATATTTACTTTATTCTATTTTTAGTATTTGTTGTTACAGCGGCAACAGAAATACATTATCTGTGAAAATTTCAACTGTCTAGCTATCACGGTTCATGAGATACAACCTTGTGACATACAGACGGACAGACAGACTGACAGCAAAATCTTAGTAATAGGGGGTAATGGGGTGAACTAATGACTTTTGACAGAATTGTAATGAAATAAAATGTAATTTTATAGGCAGTGAATAAACGGAGTACACGGATGTTACTCGTAGTTGTCTATAAGCGTGATTTGACGCGCATCAGATATTCTTCACCGAGCATAGGCTTGTTGTTTCGTCGTTTTTATGTATGTCGCATCCATTGTTAAACTAGAAATGAAGTTGCTCGTAGCTTCTTGTAATGGAATGTATTTTCTCTTATAGCTTCATGTGTTCCTGGTATTTCAGATGTCAGGAAAATTTGTGTGAAAAGGTTTCAGACATTTTTCCATGTGAAAAATGCTATCTCCTCTTGAGGATAATTTTGATGTATTTTTGTTTAGAATTTTAATCTTGTGTATTTTTTTAAATCATTTCATAATTGTGTTATTTGTATGTTTTAGATATGTATGGAGGTCCCAAATTTACATATATTTAGGATAGTTAAAAAAAAAAAACAAAAAAAAATCCCGACTGTAATCCGGTAGAAACACTCTCAGATCTCAAGGTGCTTAGATCCTTGAAGATGTCTCAAGGGGAAGTCAGAGGCACGTCCAAACATTACGTTTTGGCATAATATCCATATTCTTAATTTATGAAGTTATTAATTAAGTAACTAATTAATTAGTTAACCTAGGAATTTGAGTAGATTTTTTTTTGTGTACCTATATAATTGAGTAAAAAAATTCCACCAATTGAAAATATAGCTAGGTCCTTGAATTTGGTGTTTTTTTTTCATAAATACCTAATAATATCGTTGTCTCTCTCTTCTCTTTCTCTACAAAACTACCTGAACCACAAATTGCATTATTTGCTTTTTTTCTAATATTTTGAACATGTCCAAATGATTCATGGAGTAAGCAAGAAGAGCAAAATATTGGTCTGTTAAAACTTGAAACATGTTTGCCATAATAGATTTAATAACCCTTCAAATGCTTGGGGTAGGTCTAACCAGACAGGGTGGATTGGGGTGGGACATTGATCGCCTAGCAAAGTTGCGCGCGCAACTACTGGCTTCAAGCAAGACAGAGAAATCTAATCATTCGCTCCGTTCGTTGTAGAAAACAATGAGTTTCTATAGGTTTCTGTACGCCTGGTAGAAATGGTAAAAATGGCGGATCTTAGGAGATGTTTGGCTATCTAGGGGGAAACTTTTTGATCCGGTTTGATGTTGTCATTGGTCTTCTTTTTAATTCCACTTGAATATAATATATTTTTTTTTTTATGTATGAAGATATTTTTACCTGGTGATTCGATTTAGATTTTTCTATTGTGTAGAGAATAGCCCCAAGTGAATCCTATTTTAATTATATAGGACTAACAGTTCCTTCATACGACTTTAAAAACCGAATATCGCGTCCTTTGACTTTTTAACTGGTCAAGTAGTACAAAATTTGATAGTTATTTAGTAACAATTTTTTTTACCTATAAAACATTGACAGTAACAATTTTTTACTGTCATTCATAATCATTTTCATAAACTCTATATTTTATAACCGACTTCAAAAAAAGGAGGTTCTCAATTTGATAGTATGGTTTTTTTTTATATATCTAATTTATGTCTATATTTTTTTGTTCCTATTTTTTTATAAAAAGCCGTGTTGGCCGAGTGGGAGCTACTTTGACTTTCAATCAGAGCATCATGGGTTCGAATCCCGGTCGTGCATCAATGGATTTTTCTGTTCGAATAATTTATATGCGAGCATATAACGGTAAAGAAAAACATCGTGAGGAAACCAGTTAGTATTCTTGTAAGCGGCGACGAGCTTGCAACCTGTAACGTGGAATGCTAACTGCTGCAAAATGTGGGCATGTGCCAAATGTAATGTTTGGACGTGCCTCTGACTAACGTCTAGATATCTTCAAGGATTTGAGCGCCTAGAGATCTGAGAGGATGTCTACCGTACTTGGGGATTACAGTAGTTATCCTATCTATTTTTTTATATTTTTTTATCATTTGAATATTTTTTTTTCTATCGTGTACAGATTAATTCAAAGTTGGTCCCATTGAAATTGTACATGTAGGACCATAAAACAACTAATATCGTATTTTGACTTTTTATTTACCGAAACATTTTCGTCGGTTTTATTTTTTGTTTTCAAAACGTAATTATCGATGACTAACTGGTGGTCCACCAATTTTGTACACGCATTGTGGTTGTACCTACTAAATATTTTAAAACTTTTCTATTTTACCTGCCCGTGTCGGAAAATATACTTTCTTTACGTTTTCCTGACATCTAAATTACCAGGCAAGCATAAAACGCTCGGAGAAAATACATTCCTTTGTCCTATGAACCATGAACCTATGAACCAAGAAATATTCTATACTGCCCTATACAATAACAGAATGGCTTTGCATTGAACAAACACGCTCATCAGCTACTTGCAAAAGAGTATATTATTATTCATCTTTCTATTTCATTTACCAGACTAAGTTACTACATTTTGCCTGCACAAAAGTTGATTAAAGCTCTTCATTTCAAAGAGCATCTCCCCAGTTGTTAGGGTGGTCTGATCAATACTATGACGCATGCGTACTCAGCTATTTATCACGGCGCGTACAAAAACCATCACCTCTAATCACGCTTTGATCTCCTGGTACCGCCGCCCACAACACTGAAATTTTCTGCCCTCCACCAGCTTTCCCCGGAAGTGAAAAGCATCACTTCCGATGTGTAGGGCGGCTGAAAATTCAGGACTCAAGCTGTAGAATGAAATTGAAAAAAAAAACGGGTATTCGTTTGGGATGAATTTGCTGCGCATCTGAACTGCGCAATGCAATACGTACCTCAAGTGCTCATGTATAGGCACTAGATCACTGCTAGTTGTGTGCTGACACAAAGTGCCAACGGGGAGCGCGGATCTTCCAACACATTGAAATATTGCACATACTACCTGTGAATTAATCATTAATACATCTGAATACAAGTGTGGTCAACAAGTGCAGCTGCATTAAACTGCAGTAAGTTTATTTTATCATTTCTACTCGTATTATCCACCGAACATAACTATCAGACAAGCATTTTTAAATAAATGTAATACCAGGAAGTATGTGACAGCTCCTCAGTTGTTATTAGTTCTGTTTTCTGCGCTGTAGGTGGTGGGTTCGATTCCCACCCAAAACAAACATTAGTGATAGGTAGGTTAAATTAGTTATCTGTGCTTATCCCAAAGTACCAGCTTTGCTTAGTTTGGGGCTAGATTGCGCTGTGTGAAATGTTCACCATTATTTGAGCTGTGTTGGTCGAGTGGGAGGTACCTTGACTTTCAATCCGAAGGTCGTGGTTCGAATTTCGGCCGTTCATCAATGGTTTTTTCTATTCGAAAAATTAAGAATACCAACTGGTTCCCCACGATGTTTTCCTCACCGTTATATGCACGTATAATTTATCTACTAGCTACCGCTAGCGGCTTCGCTCGCGTGGTACCGGGAGAAAAAGTATCCTATATGTTATTACAGGACATAAGTTATGTACCTATGTATATGTATATTCAAAGTTTCATCCAAATCCGTTTGAGCGTGATTGAGGCACAAACTACCAAATATCCTCACAAGCTTTCGGATTTATAATATTAGTAGTTGGAATGGCTGCTGCTCAAATCACGAGACCTCGTCGAAAACCGCGCTCGGTGGTTAACACAGGATCTGTAGCCCATATGTGTTGTCTGACAGTGTTCGCCTTGCATGAAGAGTCTAGGCTGTGTGGTCGGTGAGCTTTAAATAGATAGTATAGATTGGTTGGATTTGAGTGGTACAAAGAATATATTTATGCAAACGTAATGTGAAAAATAAAGCAAAGTGCGTTAGAATTTAGCCGAGGTATAGTTGTTCTATCTAATGTAGGCGGGGCTGGCTCTATTTTGTGTGGTAATTGTTTCTGTGTGCGTAAGCTCAGGAGGCATAGTATCAGTCACGCACACAATCTCGTGTAGTGAGCCATGCTTCTGACGTGAATTTGTAGCTATGATTGTCTTGTTGTAGCAATGGAAACAGGAAACCCATCACCGATGGAACAAGGGGAAGAATCTCCGGGTGCACAAATTTCAGAGGCACAAACAGAGAATAACGGACCAGCCATGGAACAAGGAGCCCAACCTGGCTCGATGGCTCAACCACTCATGATTAATAACGGGATACTGGGGAATAACGGACCCTTTATGGAGCAAGGAGATGAATCTGATGGCGTCCCAATAGCTCAGCCACTTCAGCCAATTGGCGGGGAACTAGAGAATGCTGGTCCCCCCATGGAGCAAGGGCAGGAAGCACATGTTCCAGGGGCCCAACAGCCGCCTATTACCGGGGTGCAAGAAAACAGTGGACCCCTGATGGAGCAAGGAGAACTTCACAGTGATGTAGCTTCACTGCAGTCCATAATAGAGGCTGGGAGTAGCGGACCACAGATGGAGCTGGATGACGAACTTCTGGACGAAATGGCTCCACATCCGGCCATAAGCGAGGCATCAGCGGCTAGTAGACCATCAGTCGCTAGCAACGAAGCCGGCTTGGCTGAAGGTACAGAGTCAAACGTGGATGCGCTGCATCGTATCCTTACGCGAGACATCGGTAGCAGGCCGGGCGGTACTGGAGTGTTGTTCATTGTTCGCCGTAATGGAGTTAACGGTCCGAATTCTCGTAGTATCGCGTTGTCGTCTGGTATTCCAACCTATGGGCGAGAGGTCCAAGTTGTTCCGACCACTGATGCAGCTGGTCCTAATACTACTGATCATGGACCTGCCGAACCTGGACGTCGCCAGCCTACCGGCCGTCGAAGCTGCCCTCGTAGCTTTAGCATCTTTTATTAATTCATACTTATTTCATAAAGGTCTGGTGGGAACATTAGGCTGCCTATGCTTGCATCAGCGACTTTGTTGTATCGGATAATTAAATGCATACAATGCATTTAATCTGTTCCTTACCTTATTTTTGTAATTTAGCTTACCTAATGTAAAAAGAATATTGTTTTATTGACAGGCAAAATGAGGAAAAATCAAATCAAATTTCATTATCAAAATTTTGCCCGTGACTTGAAAACATTCATATTCATTTATTCATTTTTAATTCATGATAATTATATATTTTTTTGGTGATTTGATTTTAGCCTCTATAGCTTTAAAAAAAAAACTCGATGTGTATTATTATTTATTATTATTTATTATGGAACTATTTAACTATTTAATGCTTAAATTTAGGTCTAGACGCCGCAGCTGTATGTAAAGTAGGTAATCGATCTAAAAAGCGAATTGCATAGTTTAAATACTCTGACGATTACGGGTACCCACCCACCTTATAAACTGATTTCATATATCTTGATGTGGTTCCGTTTTTAATAACGGCGTAGAATGTGTATTACAACTTAATAAAATAACTTATTGAAAATTCTGCTTTTCATTGAATCTTTGCTCCCATATTTTAAGTCCTGCCTCAAAGAGACATCAACCTCACTCAAGGAAGTTTTAGTTATTTTGATTCTTAGGAGACAATATTTCTTTTTGCACTTTCTTTTATTTTTAGGGTGCTTAGATACTTATACTTTATAAGGTGAGGAAGCCACGAGATCCTGTCCAGTATTTTTGTATAATATTTATATAAAATCACTAGAATTACCTAAAACTAAGAAAAAAGATGATAAATAATACTAAACGTAATTATAACGTACGCATAATCGTATACTATGATTGAGCTTACTGAAGTTACATTTAGCTGACACCGCCTTTGCTAGTAGCACCAGAAGTACTCGTAGAGTGCAATGACACGATTCTCGAAGGCTTTATTGATTCTAGAACAGGGCTTTCAGAACTTCGTCTAACGCCCTATTTACCTATGCTACGGCTATACCTACGCGACCAGATTAGTACTGACTACTGAGCGAGAAATGGAAGAGACGGGAGCGACTAAACTTTCCCGCGTCGCGTTTTGGTTGCTCGCTACAAACAAGGGACGTAGCGATACAGTTTGCTGACGCTTTGGTCGAGTAGATATGGCCAAAACTATCAATACTTATCGACTAAAGCTACTTTCATTGGAGCATCACAGGACTAAATTAAAGCTTATTAAAAAAGCGTCTACTCGTTCCCTCTTTTCGGTTATGGCTAGATTTCGGTTCTATAGTGTTTCTAGAACTGGTTCATACCGGTTCGTGGGTTTGGTTTTCTGTGGATTGGACTGTCGGCTTCGTGGAGGCTCTTCTCTCTCTGGGAAGCTTCTTCTTGTTGGGAAGGGCAATGCAGAACAGGGAGTTTACTGTAACACATAATATGATAGGTAAGTAATCTCTTATAACACAGGCCTCAAACTTAGCTAAGCCCTTGAAAACAGTGCGTGGTTGGGCTGATAGATGTTGGTAAGATTGATGAGTCATTATTTTCTTAGCAACGTATGATCGATCATAAAATCAAGACCAAAAAAAAAGATACTAAAAATTATGTATTGTAATTTCTAAGAGTAGAATAAATGATCTTAGGATCAGGATTAGGATCTGTAACTTACCGACAATAATCCCCCCGAAGAGGTAGAATCCAGCCCCACAGTTAACGTTCAGGAAGACTCCGATCAGGTTGGAGCCCACCATGGACCCAACTCGACCCAACATCATGATGAGACAGATTGCCATCGCTCTATAAAAGACAACACACATTTTAAAATGAGTCTCCAACTTAACCTTTACAAAGAGTCGACTAAGGAAGTTAGGAATAAATAAGGGAACAGGAGATCAGGTGTATTACATATGGTCATATTTTGTTGTTCTTCATAGGATACGTCAAAAGCATGATGTTAAATAGTATAATTAGCCATTCCGATAAATAAATACTATTGACTTGTGGAAACTCTCGTGAGGTTATTTTCTAACAAACTTCAACCCACGCTGCAGTTTGAATTTCCGGAATTCGTTTCTCTGTACCTTTACAAATCAAAAGGAAAAAACCATTCAAATTTCAAGTTTATAGGACCAGTGGTTTAGGCTGTGCGTTTATACATCAGTCAGTCAGTCAGTCGCAAGAGTTTGACTAAAAACATTGATAGATTTCAAAAGGTATAACATACCTGTACTTCGTAGGGAACAGCTCAACAGACACAGCATTCATTAGCCCAATACACGCTCCGGACATCTGGAAGACTGCAAAGAGCACCACAGCCAACTGTTGGTTGTACGCCAAATGCGCGCCAATACCACACATTCCGGTCACTGCTAGCACTGTGATAAGAATTAGCTTCTTTCCCACGATATCGACGAGGAAACCGACGATAAGGTACATGGTGGAAAACACCAGGCCGATGTAGATGGAACGCTCGAACGTAGCTGGGTTCATTGTGTCATCACAGATCACCTGAAAGATGAAAAGAAATATGATCACAGCTGTTTGTTTGGACACGAGCTCGCATTTATCGAGACTATTCCATTAAGGATTAAGGAGCCTCTGTAGAAAAATAATATAAAATAATGATTACAACCTCTTAAATCTGTAGGCGCTCAGATCCTAGATATGCCTAAAGGAAGTAGTCAGAGACATTACATTAACCTGTAAGATATCAGAGGTCATTAGCAATCAAAATAAGATCAAGGTACTAACGATAGTTGCGTAAGTAGTGGTCATAAAATATTCTGTTTGAAAAAAATATTCCCTTTGGATAATTTTAGTGTTATAAGTTATAACGTAAAACCTACTTCTGAGCTATTTCCAACAGGAACTCTGCTGGCATCTAGGACATCGCAGATCTTCGTCTCCCCTCCATTGTGGTTGGCCAAGGAGTTTAATATAGTTGGAAACCAGACGTAGAAACCGTTGGTCCTGTAAGTAAAGATAGGGCAATGCAAAGCGTGAGTTTATGGCATGAAGAGATTTTTATCTACTCAAAAGCAACAGGCGTCGTGATATTTAAGTTAATATTCTTTATACGGTTCTATAAATTATCTGAACTCTAGGTTTTGTTTTCTTCTAGACCAGGTCTTGAAAGGTATGAACATCAAGAAAAGAGCAAAAAAAAAAAAAATATGTCACGTATCAAATGGTAACAAGGTGGGTACTGGTACCTACTATAAGAGTGCAAAATGTTAGCATGTGCCAAATGTTATGTTTGGACGCCTGCCTCGGACTAGGGACTAAGGGGGCTTCAGACATTTTCGATGTTTTGAGATCGACTGGAGATCTAAGAAAATGTCAACCGTAATTTGGGATTACAGACGTGACTCTATTTCTCTTTTTTTTTTCTCTAAAAAAGGTTTGTCAGACTTACGCAGCAAAGATTCCGAACTGCACGAAGCAGGCGAGGCTGATCCACGGTAGTAGTGGCATCTTGAACAAAGGCAGCGTTTGCTCCTTCATCGATATCAGAACTGCTTTGAACCCGGTGTTCATGGACTTGGTAGTTGTGCTCTCTACCAGTAGAGACTTCACCTGGAAACAAACAGACATAAATGTCTTGAGGTCTAAACTTTTGATATTGCTCAAGTAAGAACAGCAGACAAGTAAAGGAATGAGACTAATGATGGGTCCCCTTAGTAAATAATATTTGTGTTGAGCTTTCATTGCAAGCGGTGCGGGAGGTGCATGCATCTATATTTTGTTGGGTTTATGTAGTAGTAATAGTATTGTTTGCTTATTCAATATGAGTATCATAAAAAAGATATCTGCAATGCTTAAATAAATTAGCTAACTACTGGACTAAATCTAATATGTCTCACTCCTGGTGTGGATTTTTAATCAAGAACAATAACGTACAACTATATAACACAAATAAAATTTATAAAAAAATCGTTTGTATATTTTCTTACTTTCTCAATACCTTACCTCAAAACTATCGGCCGGCATTCCCGTATTTCCAGCATAGATCTCCTTTACCACCTCCAAAGCACCATCATAGTCCCCCAACACGCTGAGGAACTTGGGGCTTTCTGGCGCAAAGAACAGCAGAATCGTCGCAATGACAAAAGGTAGAGAGAATGTCACAATGAGCAGTCTCCATGGACGATAGTCAATGCCCAAGAAAGGTATCGGAAGCGCGAACTCGAGGGGGAGGATTGCCCAGGAAATACCTGGAGAAAGAGAAACAGTTTATATTTGTATTTCTCTTTACTCATCATCTTCATCTTCCTACCCTTATCCCACTTAAGTGGGGTCGGCACAACATATGTTCTTTTTCAATTTCCCTCTATCAGCCGTCATCTCATCACTCTCCTACCCATACCATCTTTCACACAGTCCATTCATATTTTCTTTGACCTACTACGTCCATCCACATTAATTCCTAACATTTTTCTCGTTACACGACTTTCTCTCTATACTACCGATATTTCAAAATACTAAATGAACAAATATATAATTATCTAGTATTAATTCCGTTAGCTCCCATAGAGTTCAACCTAAGGTAAAATACACACCTTCCAGCCGGAAACTTTCCAGTGGCAACTTCTTATTATGAGCAGTTTAGTTTTGCGGAGTTTGTATTGGATTGGATATCTTTGTACATTTAGTATTTTGAAATGGATTTCCGCAAAATCACGCCTTAATCTATTAACTACTAAGCTATTGCATTGATTTGATAAGTTTTTCTCGGTGATTGTCTTTGATGAGCAGTTTAGCTGTATTTGTATTGTATATATTAGTATAATTAGTATTTTGAAATGGATTTCCGCAAAGTCGCGCCTGAATCAATTAACTACTAATGTAGTAATATGTATTGATTTGATTAGTTTTTCCCGCTCATTGTCTTTGATGGAATATTTTGCTGAATTATTAATTAAAAAGAATGAAGGTTCATTTCGTCTATAGCTAAGTAGGTACTCTGATGGGCTTGCATCCTGTCTCGTATAAAATGCTAACTACTCTTAAATATGGGCATGTACAAAATGTAATGTTTGGACGTGACTCTGACTAACCCCTTTAGGCATTCTTAAGGTTTGGAGCGCCTGGAGATTATTACTATTACTATTTATTTTTTCTAGATTAATGAATTTTCTTGTACCTAAAATCAGGTCTATAACTTACAAGGCAACACAACAGTCCCTATTCCAATAAAAGAGGAACCAAAAGCCACCATCTTGTCCCTGTGCTGCAGGTTGTTGAACTCTCCCAAGTAGGTGTAAGCGACGGCAGATGATCCTGAGGTACTGGAATCATTAAACGCTGAGATCAGAACCTGTTACACAATAAACATTAGATTTATTGTGGAACTAGCTGACCCGTGCCCGCTTCGCTGGGGGACAGATAGTTTCACATCTGGTACTCCGATCTTCCAAAATTATAGCCTATAAGTTGCCGAGGACTAATAGCTACATAACAAAAAAAGTTTCATCAAAATCCGTCCAGTAGTGTTTGCGTGAAAGCCAGACAACAGACAGACAGACAGACAGACAGACAGACAGACAAAAATTCAAAATGTTTTTTTTTGGCTTGTGTTACTTGTATACAGACAGACCCCTATGAGTATTTTTTTGTTTTTTATTCAATGTACAGAATTGAACTCTTCTACAGTTTTATTAAATAACCTTACTTTGAAAGCCAATAAACATGTCAAAATTTTCCTAGGTCTCGCGCACATGATAAGGGTAGTGAAGTGTGAGAATCGTATACACAAGAAAGCTCTCTGTCTTGTTACATTGATTGGGTATCAATGGAAGTATTTTAGAACCATGTTCTATTTGGCATCACAGCTCAGTTGGTAGTATTTCTGCCTTCTGCGCTGTAGGTTGTGGGTTCAATCCCCACCCAAGGCAAATATTTATGTGATGAAAATAAATGTTTGTTCTGTGTCTGGGTGTTAATATCACTATCACTACATAGTATAAAGCAAAGTCGCTTTCCGCTTCCCGCGTCTGTATGTCTGTATGTATGTTTGCTTATATCTTTAAAACTACACAACGGATTTTGATGCGGTTTTTTTTAATAAACAGAGTGATTCAAGAGGAAGGTTTATATGTATAATACATGCATAATATAGTAGAGAAACACTGATAATTTTAGAGGTTTCTAATGTGATGTCGTAAATAAACACATTTTTTTGCGCTTACATTGAAAATGCTGGCTGAACCCCACGAGATATATCAAAATAATGTACTACAGTATTGTACACCTTAAAAACGTCTACAAAAAAGTCAACGATGGTATTAGAAATGTCTTACGCACAGCGAAGCGGGCACGGGTCAGCTAGTGTATAATAAGTATGTATTTACAAAAAAAAAAAAAAGTATTCTATCAGTTATCTGGTGCCCATAGTACAAGCTTTGCTTAGTTTAGGGCTAGATAGCGCTGTGTGTGAAGTCCGCCAATATTTATTTATTTATTTATTACAATATTTATTTGTTTAAATAACTATGGAAATAAATTCCGGTGTGATGTCAGTATGGTCAGGGCATAATGACATAATACAGAGTGAAAAAGTAAACTTGACTAAAAATAAGGGAACAAGAATACAGGTCTTAATGTAACAGACAACTATTTGCGGTGAGTGATCTCTAGCCTACTCGCTGGGGCTCTTGGAACCTTAATGACATTATAAACCTGTTCTAGAAATGGGATTGTCAGACGAGAGATGTTCAATTTTTAGCGAAATAAAAAAAGAAGGAGTGTCTCCGGTTATCTATTTTTTCTTTGTAAGTACGAGAATGTTGCACTCTTTTGCTAATATATAAATGCTAAATATCGCCAATTTTACAGAAAATGATCCAAAGGTAATCCCGTATAAATATTATTTCTGAGAGATTGCATTTTTTTTTCAATAAAACTTGAAAAACCAAATCATCACAGGACATCAAAATTTGTTCAGGCTGTTGCTGTTAAATATAGACTTTAAAAGTCAACAGACAGACATACTTTCTTCTTGGTCGAGGGGAACAGGCGTAGCTACACCTAGCACTCAAGACGTTTCATAGTGATCCTTGTGATTTTTCTATGTTTGAGATAAAAACATCGGCCGGTTCGGAAATAGGAGGTGTAAATCAGACTTACAACACAGCAGCCAGAAAGACCAGCACGCCGAACGATATCATATCCGGAGCAAAGCTCGTTAGCACGTTGAGTATGACAGATACAAGCATGGAGTACAGCATTATTGGACGTCGGCCACGCGTGTCGGCCAGCCAGCCCCAGAAAAAGGAGGTGAGGATGATTGCTGAAAAAAGAAAAGGTATTATTTTAAGGGGCTCCCAGTCGACGATTGCTCTTTTTCGAAACGAAAAAAGAAATACTTCTGAACAAGCCACATCTCCTATTTTTATAAATATATTACTTCAGGTTCCTACCTAGATTTCTATTAAGCTGAAAACATAATAGCAGAAACTTTTCAAGATAAATATATTATTTCAAAATGATACGTTTTAGAATTTATGATCGAAATATTTTATATACCTACTATTAAAATCAACTTGTGATTTATTCTTAAAGATAGGTAATAATGTACATCTAGATTTCTATTAGAATAGATTTTTGATAAGTAATTATACATAATTTATATCATTAATTTATTCGAAAAGCTAAGGCGGACCACGCGCCGACGTGTGTTTGTCGTCATTGCAGCGGTCGGTAGGATTATTTATCGAAGTGATTAAAGATGGGTACATCTTTTTTCACATATACTATTACATTATAAAATAGGAGATGTGGCTTGTTCACAAGTATTTCTTTTTTCGTTTCGAACAAAAATAATCGTCGACTGGGAGCGCCTTAAAAAGTATATAACAAGTTGGAAGAATATGGCAAACAAAGTCAAGTATTGCTGGAAAAACACGACTGAGTGTTATGAAAAGCAAGATGGCTGCAAAGTCATGTTTGTTCTCATATCTCCAGGCACTCAGATCCTTGAGGATGTCTAAAGGAGGTAGTAACGTCTAAATAGAACATTACATTTGGCACATGCCCACATTTTGCATTAGTTAGCATTCCATACGTGACAGATTGCAAGACTATTAGACATCTCTAAAGATCTTAGCGTCTGGACATCTTAGAGTATACCGTTCTTGGGCATTACAATCATATTTCTATTTTTGGTCTTATAGCTTACCCAAAAATGGAGTAGCAGAAAGCCAGCCCCTCTGCGTCAGTGATAGTTCCAGATCACACTGGGCAGCTGGCAGCACGTAACCCATGGCGAGGCTCTGCATGATCATACCCATGAGGATCAGGCCGGTCATCAGCATATGCAGGATGTTGTATTTGCCAAAACCTAGAAGCATTCAGAGTAAGGCAAAATTAAACGTATGTAATTTTTAGACATCATCAAGGATCTAAGTGCCTTGAGATCTGAGAGTATGTCTACCGTACTTGGGGATAATAGTCGGGATCCTATTTTTTTTTGTATGAACCATTTAAGTAACTATAGAATTAAAACTATCGTGGTTGTTAATCATTAAATAAAAATACGGCTAATAACCACGTTATATCTTGTATTGCTGAGACAATTCAAATGCTCTTCACCATGAGCATCGCCCGCGGCAGCCATCAACGGTATTCGCCAATCTACCTTTGAAATTTCTATTCAAAATAAATAAATATTGGTGGACATTTTACACAGAATAATCTAGCCATTATCGCTATTGGCCCCATTTCTGATATTGTCTACAATTTCTTAATCCATATTATATAAATATTATATATAAATTATATATCCATTTCTTTTAAAGTTAGAAATGCTAGATATGGAAAAAAAAACAATTATCAAGGATATATCTTATCAGTTGGGCCTTTCCCACCAGCTGTTATGATGACAGGTTCCCAACTACAACGCACACAGATTTTATAATCAAATCTCATTTGATCCATACGTAAGTACTCATAAATTTACACCGACGAGAGTAAACAGTAATTTTTATCTTAAAGCTATAAAGAGATGGGGTTTTCCCATATCACGTAAATGGCGTTGATTATTTCAAGATTTAGAAGTTTGCTTTTGGTTTACCATGTACCTACGTGTCGTTATTTATTAACCGACGAAAAGGAGGAGGTTCTTAATTCGACAAGTATACTTTTTCGTTGTTGCTTCTTTATGTATGATCGCACATATCTTTTTGCCTAGTTATCCGATTTCGATGATTTTCTATTGGGTAGAGAATAGTCCCGAGTTACGAGTTACCATTGAAATGATATTTACGAAGGACCAATAATAATAGTTCATTCATAAAACTTAAAAAACTAATATTGTCCCTAAGAAAGAAAGAAAGAAAGAAAGAAAAAACATTTATTTGCTCCAAAGGCACAACACAATTAATGAATAATAGAGAACAAAAAAACAATCAACAGCAAATTGTGCCATGTGGGGGCAAATAGGTCCCCGTCTCAGCATTGAGCCGCACAGCACCGAACCTAAGGAGTAGGCGAAGCGCGGTGCGACGCTGGTTTTCAGTTGGGGCCTGGACGCGATGTGGCGACACAACAAGTCGATAAACTAAATAAGATAGGTATTACTTAGGTCTTAATTCTAAAGAATTTAAGTACAATAGACTAGACAATAAAATAAATAAATATCAAAGTAGTATGCGAGTGTGCATGGTAAATATAAATATTCATAATATAAAGGTAAGCGAAAATAAATAAATATAATGAATAACAAAAAAATAAAATACACGTAATCCATCTTTAGCGATAGGTGTTCTGTGGTCTCGGTCTGTCTGTCTTGTGTCTTGTCTGTCCTTGACTTTTCGATTTGTCGAAACACTTTCGTCGGTTTTCAATTTAGTTTTTTTTAAACGTATGTATTTACGTGTTGTCAATTATTCAGACCAGTTTATGACTGGCCTCACAGCTCAGTTGGTAGTATCTTTGCCTTCTGCGCTGTAGGTTGACGTTTCGATTCGTCCATTACAATGTCAATTTTAAACTTAACTTTCGAACTAAACTAACATGGTCTCGTTCAACGCAAATAACCTCTCCTATAACCTCCTTTGGAATTGGTTGAATATCCAGTAACCATGTAGTGTTAATATTATGATGTAATGAACCTAAATGTTTGTTATGTGGGAATATGTAAATATTCCCATCTATGCAATCTGGTTCACTCTTATATTAAAAGCTAAAAAGCTTTTCTTTAAGATGTCCATAAATATTTATTTATTTGTTTTAAGCTATTGCATAGCTTCTATCGCGGGCCTTGAGCGTGGAGACCGAATCCAGAAATTTCGTAACGAAATAATTTCGACGATTTGCGCCCCGCAATCTGGTGACTCATGTCATGCCTGCTTAGAGTGATTTTCGCATTCCAGCGCCATCTAGTTTAATTTGATGTTATTACGTTATTATAAGTACCTACTTTTCGCGGTCTCATGCGACCGCTCGGAGTTTGAGAGGTAAGATGAAAGATGTTTGCAATTCCGCTGGCAGGTGGCGCTATTTTACCACTATCGGTAAAGTAAGTCGGTTAATAGGTGGTACTCAGTGGCGGATTTGCCCTAAGGCCCAGTAGGCCCGGGCCTAGGGCGGACAAATATTAGGGGCGGCAAATCGTGCCAAAAAAATCACTGATGATAACAAGATTAACAAGAAAGAATTCAAATACAAAGTATCTTAATATATTGAAGCCTCGCGTACTTTATGATAATAATTCTTCTAAATCACTCTCTGAATAATGTGGCCTAGTTAGTACTATTGCGTTACTATTGCATATTTTAACATGAAAAACCGGCCAAGTGCGTGTCGGACTACGCTCAATGTAGGGTTTCGTAATTTACACACCTAACGGCGTTATATATGTAATTGTCGATGATATTTCTGCAAAATTTCTAACATTACTTGATATTTGCATAAATTTTAATTTTCTAATTTGGTCGATGATTACTTGTAAACTTGTAAAGCCCACTTAGCCGTGATAGTTTTGCTTTTAACTTGAGTTATTTTTTTTCTCGTGTACCCCCTGCTGTGGGGTATCGTTGGATAGATCTTTAAAAAGAATGGAAGGTTTGTTTAAACAACTTTTCGATTAAGAGATCCGTTTGTGAAATATTAAGCTTTAAAGTGCAAAATTTTGTACCCCCCTCCCCCCTACCAGTTATATACCACGATTAGTTTTTAACGAATTTAAAAGGAAAATTATCACGGCTATGTAGGATTTACAAATTTGCGAGTAATCATCGACAAACTAAGAAAATGTATTTTTCTAAGTTGCTCGACGATTACTCGTAAACTAGAAGTAAACTTATTAGTCCAAGTATTGTAGAAAGTTACCGATGTAACGTTGTTAGCTGTGTAAACTACGAAACCCTACATTGCGCGTGGCACGCACTTGGCCAGTTTTTATTTTTTTTCGGCAGTTAAAAATGGGCAATAAAATAAATTCATTAATTATGTATCTAGTCTATATGATGAGTGCTAAGAAAGATCGACTAAAAAGTTTGAAATTGAATTATTGAATTCATGTAGTTAGGTAAATAGGTACTTAATTTCAAATTAATTTCTTGTTCAAATCCTGGCCGTGCATCAATGGATATTTCTGTTCGAAAAATGTATATGCGCGTTACACGTGTTTATAACGGTGAAGGAAAACATCGTGAGGAAACCTGTTAGTATTCTTGAAAGCGGCAACGGGCTTGCAACCTGTTACGTGTGGAATGCTAAAATAAATAATTGCAGATGGAGAGAGCTGCATCAATTACACCGACAAGAGCACAGCTCTTAAGTTAGAAGAAGAGAAGTTGATAAAAAATGTTATGCAATAGCTTTACCGCGGCAGTCTCCGAGTGCCACACGTCTTTTTTGTAAGTTTTGAATGAGGTAAGACAACCACGACAATGACCTGACAATACAATGACCTGACTTAGCCAAGGCTAAGTCGTATTTGATACTAAAAGGTGGCTACAGGAAAATTCTATGACAAAACCATTTATAGTAAACAGTTAGACCTTCCGAGCTTTCTGATAATATTAACTAGTATGTACAAATGTTCTAATTGCGATAGGATTTATTTATTTATTAAAATGGACTGCCAACAGCCTTTATATATTTATACATGTTTAAAGTTATGTGGTATATAAACAATTCCGATACAAAAGCTAATTACAGGCTAATCACAAGATCAAAAAACTCATAATATAATTCTCATATAACTAAAATATTAACTTATATTATAGACTTTAAAAAATCAAAAGGATTATAGGTACCTATTACAAAGAAAAACAAGGTTCTAAGCACTCGGCATGAGCCGATTCCTATCCACACATATACTTACACTAGCAGTCCGCCCCGGCGTCGCACGGGTGTAATAAAGATTTAATGGCAATATTTTTACACCTTGGGTTACATTACATTATCGAAGTTTTAATAGGGATCCCTATAAGTTAGACATATGCACGGACTTTTTTGTAGATATTGATGTCCTCTATAAAACTGTAGTACATCACTTTGCTCTATTATCAATATTTTTTACAGCGTAGGTACGCGATATAAGGATTTTTTTCGCTATTTTTTCCACATGGGTTACATTATCGAAGTTTTCATACGGATCCCTAACATTTTTGAAAATATACTATAGCCTATGTTCATCAGGAATAATGTAGGATTCTAATGGTGAAAGAATTTTTCAAATCGGTCCAGTAGTTTCGGATCCTATTCGATGCAAACAAACAAACCTACTAAGTAATTCAGAATTTTCTTTTTGTATTCATTATATTGTTTTAACTGTACATGATCGAGGCAGTAAATCCGCTTGTGCTTATTTTAAAACTCTATAGTTTAGGTCTCCACGATACAGGCTTGCCTAGTGTGAAGACCGCTGGAAGGATGTATTAATATTAAAGCGTAATCAGCAGAAACTTTATATTATACCTACTTTTAGCTTTGATTCTTATACTGTCTGTTTTTGCTGCAAATAATTTTTTTTTTTTTTTTTTTTCAACAAACAATCAAATATTAGTGTCCTCTTTATAATATTAGTATAGAAGTATAGATAGCCACCGAATTGATACGATGCGCAGGATGAGCAAACACCTACTCATTACTCTAACTTAACATTTTTAACATTTAAATCGAGCGATCAACTCAATTTGTACCACCTAAGAATTTTATCACTTTAGTTAGTTCATTAAGTATTCTCATGTAAGTGACTGTTGTCTTTTTTGAGAATAAATGTCTTTAAGGCGAGTAATAAATGTTTTTGATGAATGCAGAATCGTTTTTTCTCAATAACCGCAAAAACAGTTTTGTTTTTCATGACAAAGATAACTTAAGGATATCATCTAGATAAATTACAGACAGAAACACGATTGGTGAAACTTTTCTCGATAGATTTATTTTCCAAAGTTGGTTCTTCAAAAACACGAGTTTCGTTTTTAATCAAAGCTATGAATAGTAGTTTATTTTTATATAATTCGTAAGATAATCATACTAGCTATACAAATTACAGACAGTTTCTTTTTAAATTTGATGGTTTTCGAGATAATGCAGTTTTATCACTTTTTCCGTCTTATCCGGGTAGACACAGCCCATACAAAACGTCAAAAATTTCACTTATTACCTTATACCTAATTGATAACCACTAGCTTTTTTTAAGTCGGTTTAAATATTATATATTTTTAATTCAATTCAATTCGGTGGCTATGTATGTTTTTAAATATAAGTAGAACGAGTGGTAATGTTTTTGTTGTGGAGAATCTTATCGCATGTTATAATCTAGTTTAAGCCTACGGTAAAAAGAACATTTATTTTACTGTTTATCAAAACAACCTATAATAAAAGCTGCTTATCTAACAAATAAATTAATACGTACATATTTTGCAAATAAGCCCTCCAAACAGGCACGTCCAAACATTTGGTACATGCCCACATTTTGCAGTAGTTAGCATACGTACGTGACAGGTTGCAAGCCTGTTTTACTATATACGGAAATGTTAAGTTAATTTTAAGAGATTCTATTATGTATTCAATTAAATATAATCAATGATTTAATTAGCATTTAACTAATTCTGTTCCGCAAATCGCGGTCAACAAAACTCCTCAATCATAAATTTTGTTTTAATTTGACTATTTCGGGTATGGATAGAGTTTAGCTAGTCCCGAAAAATTTGTATGTTCATTACTCGATCATGACCGGTTTAAGTGATATTCAATTTGTCATAAGGTTATAATTTGAAATAAAATAAAAGATACTAATTTATTCTGAAAAATAACCCTTCAGAGATTGAAATGGGACGTCAAAGTTTGTATGACTAAGTTTTCTGTTGTAAAATATTTTTCAATGACAAGCTTTTGTAAAATAATTCAAACCATACCTGTCACATAATAAATTCAAATTCAAAAATCATTTATTTCAATAAAATCACAAGGATCACTTTGAAACGTCTTAGGAATCGGCGTAGCTTCACCTAAGCTACGCCGATTCCACGCGACCAAGCCTAGAAGAATCGGGCAACAAACACGGCTTGGGGTCTACCTTTATTTCAATGATCCTTTCCTTAATGCTATGTAGAGCTCCAGTGTGATGCTAATCGAACAAGGTGAAGGCTCAAACAAGAATAATAATTAAAAGTACTACTGAAGTAGGTACGTAAACAATAAAAAAAATAACATTATCATTGGAACTTGACAATAATGCAAAGTTTTTACTCAATCAGTGTATTTACTAAGGAATTCCGTTGTGAGTGTCTGTTGAACAGCTCCTGACTCCATTATCAGATCAGCTCGCTGTCATATTATTGCATTGTCACCGAAGTTACCAAATTAAAACCAAATTGCGGGGATTTAAACTAGTACAATTTTATTATATAAGTACATACTACTATATTTACTAAAAAGGTAGATGTTGGGCGTGTTGTAAAGCATTATGAAACAAAGAAGTTTTATGTCTCAATGACTGATAAGAATTTTGATATTTACAATAAACTTTCGGATTACCGGCATTTGGCGTGCCTCTGACTACCCCATTTTAGACATCTTTAGAATCTAAGCGCCTTGAGATTTGAGAGTATGTCTACCGAACTTGAGGATTACAGTCTTGATTATATTTATATTTATATTTATTTTTATAGTATTAACATTTATGATCCTTTAGTATTATTTGGTAATAACAAAATTTGATTTATGGGTGATTATCTGAAATTTGGTTAACTTGGTGTTAGCATCAATTTTCACAATATTATAAAACAAATATCCAATATTTGAAACTACTAAGCGATGCTATAAAGTCCATTTAATTCGGTCATTCATTTTGGAATATATCATAGTATTCTTTATTTCCAAAAATTGACATGTCATACTCCAAATATCAGGCCCTAGCCATGTAAGATCTCCCACTTTTAGTATTAATTTCACTGTAATTATAATTCTATAAGAATAATTTGATCAAACTCTATTTAAATTCGTTTACTATTACATAACTAACATTGTCATTACGATTTACTTTTTAATAACAATATTTAAAGTCACACACAGTCACAGTTTCATCACATTATTTAAAGTCAAAAAGTGTAAGCGATAAAAAAGATCAGGCCCTAGTCATTTACGAAATTCAAGAATACGCGACATCCAAGCATACGGCTTTTTCATTACTCACTCAATACAATAGCATCGGTGTGAAGTTAGTTGCAAACACGACCCAAGTCGCGGCAGGCATTATATTATTAGTGCGGTCGCCGACTTTGCTGCGGAAACAGGTGCTGTGCCAGTCAAACTCTCAGGCCCTAGGTAAGTCCTTTTAAAGAAAGTTAATTACTAATCGCTCTCATTACTTATTGTTAATATGAGTTTGGTCTGCCTTGTTATTTTGACCGCGTGTTGGTTTTAATGTTGATTTTAAATAAAAGGTTTCATTTGATTTTGTTTCATTTTGTCAGTCCCTAGACCATCAGGCCCTAGTCGTAACAGTGACTAGGGCCTGACGCCACATCTAGGGACTGATGGTCATACTGTGTGATGCATGGTTTTAAACGTAAAACCTATGTATTTGTTGTAGATTATGGCGCCTAGAAAGAAAAAAACATCGTCTAAAGAGGAAATTGCAAAAAAAAAAGTATAAACAAGCACAGAGGCGATTGGAAAAAAATAAAAATGACCCAGTTTTGCTGGCAGAGTACAAAGAAAAGGAACGACTAAAATAACAGAACAACGGAAATGCGTAAAAGACATGACTCCGCGTGAGCACAGAAAAACAAGAAAAAACTGATCTGATTATAGAAAAAAACAAAAGATTAGTGAAAATACAGAAAAATACATGGACCAAAAATACGCCGCCATCATCGGAAGATGAAATTAACCCTGAGGTTCCTTTATTAAATAATGAAAGAGAAGCAGAAGCTAGAAGGAGGTAGGTAGCTAGTTCAAAGTAAAAAAACAAATAGTACCTATAACATGGGAAAGGGGCACCAGATGGAATCGGAGCTACATGCAAACGTACTGCAGACCAACTCATAGCTCAGAGCGTACAAGTTTGTAATGTCACCTACATTACAAACTTGTACGACTTTGTAGCTATGCTTCGAGAAAGGTGTCCAAATATACTCTGCTATCGAAGATGTTGACATAGAAAAAGTTAACAAAATGATCAAGGAACATGAGAAAGAGCAGAAACCGTTTAAAGGAACTCTCTTCGTACATCAAGTCTGGGGTCATATTTATAAACCTAATAAACTTGTCATGAAGTCACTAAGTTGCTTTTGTGATAATTTTGGTTGTAATCATTATAACTTGGGGACTATAACGTACCAAACCAATACACAGCAGCTTCAAGTTTCAGATATTTTTACGGTTTCTGAAGATGATATGCCGTTAGCAAATATGAGCTACATTGCACAAGAAAAGTCTAAACGAGCTATAGCAGTGGAGATTATGTTCTAGTTAAGTTATTAAAGGGGTTAAAATAATACCGATACGCCGCAATTTGCTCAAAATATGATGATGAAGATGGAGAGCTGACAGTTACATTCCTTAAAGTTTGCAAAGAAGATGGCACAGGATTTAAAATAAATGATAATTATATCGCCGACGTGCCTTACGAAGACGTTATAGAAAAACTGGCAGTTCCTAATCTAATCTTCAAGAGACATACAGTATTTTACAAATTTAAACAACCCGTTAATGTTTACGAGAAGTGAAACAAATAGTGATAAATGTAAATACGAAGTACTAGGTAGTTTAAATTTAAAATATTTGTTATCTTAAATAATTAATGTAAGTCTGATTATTGTGTTCAAATTACAATTTGGTTACTTAGAACTTTAGAAGGCTAATTATTTAAAATAATTGTTAATTACCTAAAGAAATGTCTATTAGTTTGTAAGTATTAAAGTCTTAAAGTATTAAACTCAAAGTACAATTTGAATGTTACGAAATATTGATATCTTATTTTCATGTGCATAATTAATCAAATAAATCCTGTGATTATAGTTAATAGACTTTGTGAACTTAAGAGATATCTTTTGTTACAGTTGATTTTGCAATAAAAATGTGATTTGACATAATAACCGTGTTTGGCGTCAGTCCCTATCACCTCTCGTCAGTCCCTAGAACACAGATTTTAAAAAATCATAAATTTCTCTTAAAATATCAAGTAAAGTGACTGGCCCTTTTAGATGCAGCAAAGTAGATGTTATACCCATAGTATAGAATATAAAGTATTCTGATTTTTAACTAAAAACACCACTTTCAAAATTACGTCAGAAGTTAACCAAATTTCAGATAACCACCCTTATACATTTTTTTTGTTTTCATTGTAGGTATTCCAGGGATCAACCCCGAAGTGATTTACGATTACATAATAATACGGTATGATGTAGGTACCTAAACCTACAATGTGTATGTTATGTATAATACCTATACCTACGTAGGTACCTACTTACTGTGTATGTGTATACCCACAATATATTTTATTTTAAGAATAGTAGGTAGGTATTTATTTACCTCATAATGATAATATAGGTAGTTCTCAACTGTACGCGTGCATCGTCATTGTTTCCATGCCGAAAAGATTGGCAGATAGATATAGAGAAATAGGTACACTTATATAAATACTAGCTTTTACGCGCGACTTCGTCCGCGTAGATTCAGGAAATCAATTTATAACGACGTATTAGGAACCTACGAAACTTTACGGCCTTTTATGTATTAGGCACCTACGAATAGTGCTACTATATTTATTTTGTGGCACAGTCAGCAGCGCGCCGGCGGCGGCGGCGCAACGCCCGGGGCGTTGCGCGGCGCGGCGGTGGCGGCTCGTGGTACTAGCGGTCCGGGGGACGCAAGGCATGCGGGTGAAATCCGATTTTTTTCTAGGTTGTAGCCCCCTCTTAATCATATCTTAAGGGGCTGTATGTCGACGATTGCTCTTTTTCGAAACGAAAAAGTAATACTTCTGAACAAGCCACATCTCCTATTTTTATAAATATATTACTTCAGGTTCCTACCTAGATTTCTATTAAGCTGAAAATATAATAGCAGAAACTTTTCACGATAAAGATGTTATTTCAAAATGATACGTTTTAGAATTTATGATTGAAATATTTTGATACCTACTATTAAGATCAACTTGTGATTTATTGTTAAAGATAGGTAATATGTAGATCTAGATTTCTATTAGAATAGGTCTTCTTATATATCTTTAACAATAAATCTTAAGTTGATCAACTGGTACTGGTAATATGTAGATCTAGATTTCTATTAGAATAGGTTTTTGATAAGTAATTTATACATAATTTATATCATTAATTTATTCGAAAAGCAAAGGCGGACAAAGAGAAAATGGTTATTGAGGGGTAGGTAAAGCTACCCCTATCACTTGCCTACGTAGGTACCAGCAACGCGATCTCATAAAAACTGTCGATAATATTTACGATACGCATACGCCATCTAGAGCTTGCCGTTGTATAACTGTCTTAGTCGTTTCTGCCGCGGTTTTAGGAACTGGTAGCGCCTTAATCATAAACACTTAGATAGGTCTCCCATGAATCAACTTGTTTTCAAATTAAACTGAGCTCATTTGCATCTGATAAACTAAGGTGCATTGTCTTATAAAGCGACTACACAAAATTCCATAAGCATTTTAAATGTGAGGAAACCAGTTAGTTTTTAATTTTATTTATTACTAGCAAACCCGCGACAGACGTTGTCCTTTCTAAATTTAGATAATCGCATAGTAACACACGTTGCTATGACGACTGATGTCTGTCATAACGTATGTCAGATTTATTGCACACCAGCGCCATCTATACTAAAATCATCCCTTTTGCGTTTTATTATCATTTTGGGGATGTATTACATATTTTAAAGTAGTCTGTGTTTTATTCGGGCATTATAAATACATCTACAGTAAATTTCAACTTAATCCATTTTGTCGTTTAGGCCTGATTGAGGAACAAACGTACATAAAAACTTTCACATATATAAAATTATTATGATTTATAAAAATAACACTTTGGCAACCTGGGCGAGGTCCAAGAAAATGCTGGAAGCACGATCTCGACTTCGAAAAAGCATGGTGGGAGAACTCAAAGGATAGAGATAATTGGAGGGATTCGGAGAGACCTTTGCCCAGCAGTAAGACGACATAGGTTAAGAAAAAAAATCGACTGTCAATAACTTTGTTTATGGTTATGTTGTATGTGAATAGTTGAATGTGATACAAAAGCCAATTACAGGCAATCACTACATTAATAAATAAATAATAATAATAAATAAATATTGGTGGACATTTTACACATCGCCATCTAGCCCCAAACTAAGCAAAGCTTGTACTATGGGAACTAGATAACTGATATAATACTTAAAATATACTTTTTTTTTGTAAATACATACATAATTATGATACATACTAACACCCAGACACAGAGCAAACATCTATGTTCATCACACAAATATTTGCTCTAGGTGGGGATCGAACCCACAACCTACAACACTGAAGGCAGAGTTACTACCAACTGAGCTGTGAGGTGAGCTGTGAGGTGTAATAATATCAAAATGAGATCAGACTTCTTATAAGCGGTCATGGGCTTCCAAACCTGTCACGGGTGGAATGCTAACTACTGCAAAAATGTGGACATGTGCCAAATATGATGTTTAGACGTGTCTCCCTTTAGACATCTTCGATGATCTGAGAGGATTTCTACCGTACTTAAGGATTACGGTCGTGATCCAATATTTTTTTTAAATTAAGAGTACCAATCTATTTATTTGTGGGTTATTTTATTCTCGATTTCCAGACGTGGGAAAGTTATAATAACACAATAAGATACAATAGTAAGAATCAGAAACATTGCATAAGCAGTTGCTTTAGTGAGCTGGGCGCTTGAAGATATATTTTAATCTAAATCACTCAGTGGAAAATTATTTATTTTTAGCAACGATTGCAAGCAATGCAATAAACACCAGAATATCAATTAAATATATGAAAAAATTACATATATCACTATGCCTTTTGAAACATAAAACAGTGAATGTGACAGACAGGCAGATAGACTTACCCTCGTATTCAAGAACGACAGACACTATGAGAACACGCACCCACAGTGGACGAAATCTTTGTGGACTAGAGGCACACGAAAATGTGCCTCTAGTCACACTATGCAGTGTCGCACAACACATAAAGTGATTTTTATGAAAAAAGATTTCGTCCACTGTGGGTGCGTGTTCTCATAGTGTCGTTCTTGAATACGAGGGATAGAGCACAAGAGTGTCAGGCCTTATTACAAGTTTTATAATTTATTTTTTACTACTTATGGCAAATTGTATTATTTTATAGAAACCGGTTCGTTGAAACGGCTTTTACAACTTAGTCTAGTGTATCTTAAAATCAATTGGAAGCAAATACTTATAACATTATTTACTTAATACTACTTGATGGATGGGAGAAAATAATGTTTCTCAGACAGATATATGACATTATTTTTCAAACTATCGTGATTAGTAGACATAATTATAGATTTTAACACGGGAAAATAAATTAAAGGTAACGTGATAAATAATCTATAGTTATAGATATATGACAAGATTTTGGTAGTGGCTTTGGCTACAGCTGCTAGATTTAGCAGAGTTCATAGATAATGGTAGCCGTGCTATACAAGGTTAAGCCGACTCGGCCTCAAGAGAAAAATGGCATGAAGTATTATTAATTTTATAAATTAACTAGTCCATCCCGGCGTCGCACGGGTGTACTATTGATTTTATGGCTATTTTTTACACCTTGGGTTACATTATTGAAGTTTTAATAGGGATCCCTTAACCTTTATGTTACTTAGAAATAATGTAGCATTCTAATGGGGAAAGATTTTTTTAAATCGGTCCAGAAGATCTTGAGTTTATTCGTTACAAACATACATAAATACAAATGTAATTATGCATATCTAGCCGACCCGTGACAGACGTTGTTCTGTCAAATTTCAATAATTGATTGACAGAAAAATCGCCATTTACAAAAAGATCCGCCATTTATTAAATTCATTTGTTACAAAAAAATGTGTTATATGAAGAACCGCTCTACCGATTTTGTGCAAAACCATCTACTAAATAGTCCGAACAAAGCCTAAATATTTGGTTTGAATAGGTGAGCCCTTGTTCTTGAGTTATAAAATTACAACGAATAGCGGCATTGATTTTTATATATATAGATATACAAAATGTATAATATTAATAGTATAGATGTGATATTAGCGCGATAACGGACGTAGTTTTGAAAGAAGATGAATCACATGTCTATACCGAGATAACATTTGTTTGCAGCATTGCGTTCATCTTTTAACAAAAGCAAAATTAAAATACAAACGCTCTTTGTTATAAATTATTCTAAAACATGAATCTAGATCAAATCATTCTAACCTATCTGCAGTTCAAATGGATCGGTCAAATTATTGATTGGTTATTATTCATTAAGATCCGCGATAACATCTGTGGGTTACCAACTGTTTCCACTTCTTAGCAATGATAAGGATTTATTGCCAACAATGTTTGTTGTGCTATAAAATAAATATAAAATACATAAAGATAACTCGTAAACAGTGTAGATACTAAATCAACTATCTCATTTCAATTCGCTTATTTATAACATAATTACGTTTAAAAACTAAAAAGAAACCGACGAAAATGTATCGAACAATCGAAAAGTCAAGGGACAATTACCTAAGTTTTTAGGGTTTCCGTACCCAAAGGGTAAAAACGGAATCTATTACTAAGACTTCGCTGTCCGTCTGTCAGTCCGTCTGTTCGTCTGTCTGTCAGAAGGCAGTATCTCATGAACCGTTGACGAAGTATTTCTGTTGCCGCTGTAAAAACTAAAAACAGAATAAAATATATATTGAAATGGGGCTCCCATACAAACGTGTTTTTTGCCGTTTTTTATAGATAACTCACCAGACAACATCATGGCTTCGTCCAGAGTGACGTTGTACAGATCTTCCTTCTTCTTCTCCGAAGTGTGAAGCGTCATTTTAAAGATCTGAAAATAAAGAACCTCTGTTTCAGCTCTATCACCAGAATTGCATAATAACGTGCAAATATGTAGCTACTATCATATATTAACCAGTTGGTATTCTTATATACGGCGACGAGCTTGCAACCTTCCGCGTGTAGAATACTACTGCAAAATGTGGGCATGTCCCAAATGTTTTGTTTGTACGTGCCTCTGAATCACCCCATTAGACATCTTCAGGGATATGGAGATCTGAGAAGATGTCTACCGTACTTGGGGATTACAGTCGTGATCCTATTTCATTTTACTATCATTTGCCATTTCGGCAACTCGCGTGACCTGGTTAAAAAGTAACCAATCTCGGGGCATGGCAGAGCCCCCGCCAAGTCAAGAAAAAAAGGGGCACGGCCGTACCATCCTTTTCTCGAAGCAGTTCAGGACATATTTGACCCCCCCCCCTATAACTTTATACTATTCTGGAACTTGAATATTAATTAAATTAATATGAATATTCCAGGACATAGGGCATGTATTGTATATTGTATATTTCTTGTTGAGTTACAAACATAACACGTTTCGGGTATAGGTACTAACTATAATTGTAGAATTATATAATAAAAGAACTACCAATACATAACTATAACTATATACTACACTATCATCTACACAAATTATAAGCGAAGGTGCGGGCTAATTTACCTATAAGTAGGACAGATTACTAGACTTTACCTATTTGTATATAAGTGAAATCATAGTTTGAAACGAGGAAAATCCGATTTCCTTAGGTTGATGCTGCAATCGTATTTTGCGAGTATCATTTGGTGCGACTATAAAATGTTTTGCAATTATGTTTACCTATAGATAAATACTCGTACAAATCTACTCCTTCCTCATAAACCTATAAATGAAAAAAAATCGACCTCTAGTATGGGGAAATGTTTTGTTTTTTGTATGGGCTAAGTCAACCCGGATAAGAAAGACGGAAAAAGTGATAAAACTGAAAAAAAAAAAAAAATAATAATAATATTGAAAACCATCAAACTTATAAAAAACTGTCTATAATTTACTTAGCTAGTATGATTATCTAACCAATTACATAAAAAATGTACTGTTTAGCTATTCATAGTTTTGATTAAAAACGAAACTAGTGTTTTTGATAAGTCAACTAAATCCATCTAGATAAGTTTCACCAATCGTGTTTCTGTCTATAATTTATATAGGTAGATTATATATTAAGTTATCTTTGTCATAAAAACAAAACTGTATGTTTTGCGGTTATTGAGAAAAAACGATTCTGCATTCATCAAAAACATTTATTACTCGTCTTAACATTCCATAGTTGGACTGTGGCGGAATTTGTTGCTTTATATCATTGTTCGTTTAGTACGAGTTTTTTTAAATGGATTTCCACAAAGTCACGCTTGAATCAATTAAATAAATAAATATTGTGGACATTCCACACATCGCACTCTAACCCTAACTAAGCAAAGCTTTTACTATGGGAACCAGATAACTAATTGAATAAATATATACTTTTTTTTTGTAAATACATACTTATATACCCAGACACAGAGCAAAAATCTTTATCACACAAATGTTTGCCCTGAGTGGGGATCGAACCCACAACCTACAGCGCAGAAGGCAGAATTACTACCAACTGAGCTGTGAGGCCAGTGAAATATAAATATGTGAAGAAAGTATAATACGAAATAGTTACTATTATATGACTTCTTACCTTTGGAAACAACATGATGACACTAATATTTTAAGGGTAGGTAATTGTAAGGTAGTATTTAGGGTTTTAGGTATTTAATACACTTATTTTTCTGATTGTCTACATTAGATTCCGTTTCCAAAGAGCCATTTTTACGGTGATTGTAACCACCAAGTCTAAGAAAGTCCAAAATCATCGATAGCCGTTCAAATGATATGAATAAATAAATTAAATCTTAAAAAGAAATATAAATTTTTATAATATAGAATAAATTTAGAGATTTTAACAACTGTTGCCACAAAAGATTTTAAGTCATTATTTATTTTTAAATATTTTGTTACTGTTTTTTTTTATTTTATTTTTATTTTGTTAAGTTGTATTTTCACAGGTTTTCCAGCAGCACTAGTTTGGTAGTGCCCCCATCGGAGTATTGCATTGATCTGAGATATCCTCAGAGTAGCTGTAGACGTAGCTGCGGAGTTTGTAGCACATGCAATTGAAGCTCATCCTATGTTCTAGGTGAGTAAATCAAAGCGATAAACTCGCCGCTATGCAGGAAGATACCGCACGTTTTTTTTGTGGTAGTGTTTTTTGTATTGGGTCTTTATATAACGTTGATTCGAGATTTTAGACGACCCGGATGAAGTGGCGGGCGAGTTCCTGATTGAGATGCAATCCCCGCAGCGGGACAATGTTTGCATGATCTACAAGTACAACTATCACTTCCAAGTCACGAACTATATCTGATTTTCACGAATATATCAACTCACCAACTTTTACTTAAAAAAATGAAATGAAATAGAATCAAGACTGTACTAATCCCCGTACGGTAGAAGTTCTCTCAGATCTCCAGACGTTTAGATCCTTAAACATATGGTAGTCAGGGTCACGTCCAAAGATTACATTTGGCTCATGCCCACATTTTAAAGTAGTTAGGATACACACGTAACAGGTTACAAGCCTATCGCCGCTTACAATTGTATTTCGTCGTTTCATTCTTCAGATATAATTACTATGTAGTATCCTTTTATTCTACAGGCACTTCCGCACGTTTACAGACTCGATCTCGATCGAATCGTTTAACTACCCTTTTTTTTTTTTTTTTTTTCTTGTCGCTCGGTTGATTCTACTTGTCACCTCATTCCTTTTTTGTGCGCGGCACCGTTCGCACGTGCCTAAGTGAAAATAAGTGCTTAACCTGTAAGGTCGGTTCTTTTTGGTTACTAACCACGATGAAGAGGAAGAACCAACAAAAGATCGACAATTACAAAAAGAAAATTCGGAAACTGGAAGCAAATAATCGCCCTTACAGGAGGATTATTTATTCAACCTCAGAGTCCGAGGATTCCGACCAACGATCCGGTAAGTCGAAGTTATTTTTTCTCAAAAATAAATTTGTATGTGGTTTGCATAACAAGTCTTTCGATCGTTTTACACCTGGAGGTTGACCGTGTGTCATCACGAAGGAAGTTATTTGGCCAGGACGTTAACTGCGGGTTAACACGATGGCACAGTCGTTCGATACCAATGGTAAAGACGAAACGATCCGGTAAGTCGAAGTTATTTTTTCTCAAAAATAAATTTGTATGTGGTTTGCATAACAAGTCTCTCGATCGTTTTACACCTGGAGGTTGACCGTGGGTCATCACGAAGGAAGTTATTTGGCCAGGACGTTAACTGCGGGTTAACACGATGGCACAGTCGTTCGATACCAATGGTAAAGACGACTTCGAATTTTATTTCGAATAATGTGATCGATAGAGAGACAAAAATGCAATAGAAATATTCTATACCATAAACGCCTTGCGTGATCGTGAATCACCTTATAGGTTATTTATATAAAGAGTTACAGCAGTTTTAACACCACAAAAAACTTACGAGTAATTTTTTATTACCGTACGTCGGTGGTCTCATTTTTCTCTATCTACCCTCAACCAATTTTAACGATAGTTATTTTGGTTTGCAGATAGTGAACAACCCGAAAATGTCGAACCTTCTGAGAACCTACAAAGCGGCGAAAATGGTACGGAAAAAACTGTTCTAGAACCAGCCTTGGACCCTGAAATTCTGACCGCCTTGGGTGAAACCACCAAAGAGGCCTTAAAATTTGGTCCAAAGATGCACGATAACTTATCGCAACTCTGGTTACCTATTTTGCGAAAGGGTATGAATAAGGAAGCCAAGGACAAGCTTCTCAAGGATTATTTAATACCAGAGAATTGCCCATTACTCCAAGCGCCTAAACTAAACCCGGAAATCTCTGCCGCTATCCCCGAAGGGTCCAGGAACAGAGACAAAAGAATAGAAAGTACCCAACAGCAACTAGGCCAAGGCATAGCAGCTCTCAACAAAGGTTTAGAATTGCTGCTAGACGAAGGCAAAGATAGGCTTCAGGCCTTAAAGTTTCTAAGCGACAGCTCGCGACTTTTGTGCGACCTGCACTTCGTGGAAACGGAGGCCAGAAAAAAGATGATCACAAAACGTTTCTAAACGTCATGCAAGACATAGACCGCGATGAAATGCTCTTTGGGAACAAACTCTCAGAAAAAATAAAGGCATCGAAAGTTATCGAGAAACATGGACTTCAAATCAAGAAGCCGGCTCCAATCTCGAAGACGCCGACTTCATCATACCAACCAACGACCAGTCGCTCGCGCCCCCAGGGAAACTGGGGAGGCCCTTCTCGCTTCCCGTCGAACAGGGGGGGGAGAGGAGGGCAGAGGAAGGCCTACTCAGCGACCCGGCGAGCCCAGACCAGCGCCGCTGCGTCGAAGCCACCGTCGTCGGCTCAGAACAAGCAGCGTGCAGCGACTCAACAGTAGTTCAGGTACATGCTGGACGACTGCAGCATTTTTACCATTGTTGGCTAAGAATCACTAATAACCCGGTTATTCTTAAGTGGATCCGGATTGGATACACTATACCGTTTGATAGGGAAGTGAGTCAAGTCTCAGTTCCATGTAATACTATTTCAGCGGGCGATCAATCAGATATGTCACAATCGATCCAAAAAATGTTAGATCTCGGTGCAATAGTAGCACGTAGTGCATGTAAAGATCAGTTTATATCAAAAATATTTTTAGCTCAGAAGCCCCCGGGCAAACGATTTATTCTTAACCTAAAAGAACTGAACAAATATATATCAACTGCCCACTTCAAAATGGAAGACCATAGGACTGCGGCTAGACTCGTACCCAAAGCTGGTTTCATGGCAACTTAAGACTTAAAAGAGGCATATCTTTTAGTGCCTATTACGCAAGACCAGCGCAAATACTTACGTTTTGAATTTGATCAAACGACTTACGAATTTACTGCCTTAGCCTATGGCTTATCCGTGGCCCCAAGGGTATTCACGAAGATCATGAAGGAGGTGATCGGTTATTTACGTAATATAGGCTTTAGATCAGTTGTATATCTCGATGATATTTTATGTATAGGAGATACATATGAAGAATGTCGGGACAACGTCCAAAATACACTAACATTGCTTCAATGTTTAGGATTCGTTATTAATTTCGAAAAAAGCGTCTTAAAACCAAATAAAATTTGTAAGTTTTTAGGGTTCATTTATAACTCGGTCAACATGACATTAAGTTTGCCAGACGACAAACGAAATGGTATTAT
Organism: Hydriomena furcata; assembly: GCA_912999785.1. Lineage (NCBI taxonomy): Eukaryota > Metazoa > Arthropoda > Insecta > Lepidoptera > Geometridae > Hydriomena > Hydriomena furcata. The sequence continues at coordinate 1,643,408 of OU538831.1, read as the reverse complement.
GCAGCTGGTCAGAAAGTTTTCCTCACGTCGTAAATGTTCCATTAGAAATCTGTCACAGCTAATTGGAACGCTTACTGCGGCATGCCCAGCTGTGAGGTATGGCTGGTTATACAATACACCAAAGCCCTCGAACGTGAGAAATATTTAGCCCTTCTAAAACACGGGGACTTCGAAGCAAAAATTATACTTTCCGAAGATATTTTACCCGACCTACTATGGTGGAAACGAAATATAATGTCAACTAAAAACTATTTAAGGCCAGACAAAGACTATAACTTAGAAATTTACACCGACGCTTCCAGAACGGGCTGGGGAGCCGTTTGTAATGGCAATCGAGTCAATGGAGGGTGGAAAGAAGAGGAAATATCATATCAATTACCTCGAATTACTAGCTGTCTTTCTTGGCTTAAAATGCTTTGCAAACGATCATTTTAATTGCTCGATATTACTCCGCGTCGATAACACGACGGCCATTAGCTATGTTAACCGCATGGGAGGAATACGGTTCCTACATTTGAATACACTGACCAAGCGGATTTGGCAATGGTGCGAGAAGCGAAACATCTCATTATTCGCGTCATATATAAACACACGAGACAATACGGAAGCAGATGAAGAATCTAGAAGAGTAATTAACGTAGATACGGAATGGGAATTATCTGATTGGGCTTTCCAATCAATAATCAATCTTTAGGGGAACCAGAAATCGACTTGTTTGCTTCTCGTACCAATGCCAAGTGTCGTCAGTACATTTCGTGGAAACCGGACCCTGATGCCATATCAATAGATGCCTTTACAGTTAGTTGGCATTCTATATTTTTCTACGCGTTCCCACCATTCGCTATGATTTTAAAATGCTTAAGAAAAATCATCAGAGACCAAGCCACCGGAATCCTAATCTTTCCACACTGGCCTGGACAAGCATGGTTCCCTTTACTTAATAGAATGCTCATCTCTGATATGATCTTGTTTAAACCTAATAGGGATCTTTTGCGGTCACATTTCAGGACACACCACCCTCTCTACCAGAGCCTTACCCTGGGGGCCGCAACGCTCTCAGGGCAGCATTTGCAAGGCTGAGTACCCCAGAGACCGCACTAGACCTAATGCTGACATCCATTTCGGAAAATACTATGAAGCAATACGCCGTTACTTACAAATTGTGGTGGCAATTTTGCTTCAAAAATAACGTAAATACCTTTGAAGGTCCCATTTCATCAGTAATGGCTTTCCTCGTAGATCTCTTCAATAAAGGGGCCTCATACGGATCTATTAACAGTCATCGGTCTGCCCTATCATTACTCCTCGGGAATAACGTAGGTTCAGACGAACGGGTCAAACGTCTAATGAAAGGTATTTACAGACAGAAGCCATCTCATCCTAAATACACCACCACGTGGGATCCGAAATTAGTACTTGATTGTATATCCAAATGGTACCCCAATCATAATGTAGATATAGCCACCCTCACTAGAAAAATTACAATTTTACTAGCATTGTGTACTTCACATCGTGTACAAACCTTCTCTCTTATGAGAATTAGCAATGTCAAAAGGTCTCCCTCAGGTGTTAAGGTCTATATAACGGACATCATAAAAACTTCGGCAGCTAATCGAGAGCAGCCTGTATTATTCTTACCCTATTTCACAGAAAACCCTGCTATATGCCCGGCTACCACATTAGATGATTACCTTTCAGTAACGTCTGAGCTACGACCCGAAGGTATAGATCATATCCTACTGACCATCAAGAAACCCTTGAAAAAGGCATCGTCTCAAACTATCAGCAGATGGATCAAACAAACTCTGGCAGAGTGCGGCGTCGACACCACTGTGTTCAGTGCGCATAGCACACGTCACGCCTCCACCTCAGCGGCGGCCTCTGCCGGAGTCTGCATTGACACCATCAGAAAGACAGCCGGTTGGTCAAACTCTTCTTTAACATTCGCCAAATTTTATAATCGTCCGATTGGAGACGATGGCATCTTTGCTCGTACTGTTTGTGGTATACCGGTAAATAAATAATCAAACTGGAAGTTAGATTTATGTTTATATTTTATGTATGGTTTAATAATATACTTTAAGCGTCTTTTTATGTTTATGCTTTATACATATACTTATATTTTGTCACTCTGATTTAAATAAACTGGTTTTCTACTCTTTAATAAAATGTTTTATTCAATCAAATACAGTTTAAGTAGGTACCTAATTACCTAGATAACTCAGTCTCTGAACATCTACATAGTAATTATATCTGAAGAATGAAACGACGAAATACAATAGAAGATCAAACGAACTTCTTGAAGTGAAGTTCGATCATTATTGTATGAGTCGTTTCATTCGAAGATATAAGGTCCTCACCCACCCCAACCCTACGTAGAAAACGTATATATCTCTGAACGGAATGAGGTGACAAGTAGAATCAACGGAGCGACAAGAAAAAAAAAAAAAAAAAAAAGGGTAGTTAAACGATTCGATCGAGATCGAGTCTGTAAACGTGCGGAAGTGCCTGTAGAATAAAAGGATACTACATAGTAATTATATCTTCGAATGAAACGACTCATACAATAATGATCGAACTTCACTTCAAGAAGTTCGTTTGATCTTCTATAATACTAACTGGTCACACGATGTTTTACTTAGATACCCGTGATATTAATAGGATAAACGCGCTAAACCCGGCTGGTATAGCTTCGTGTGGCGCTGAATAGCGTCGACTTGCTCACCTATGACATTATACACTTATGCATTGTATCAGGACGAAGTGGTTCAGCAACTTTGTCACAGATTAGAACAGACTCTTCTACTGACGTCAAACGCGTCAGTTTTCCCTTCATTGTTATCAATTGACTTTGGTTTTTGTGAGGTTATTGTTATCTACGTAATATAATAATTACGATTTAAAAACTAACAAGATAAAAACAATTTATGTAAGTATAAACATAAAACTCGACTGCAAAAAAATTATAAACTAAAATTGTTATGCCCCTCTTTTTTGGGGAGGGGGCGCCATGTTTAAACATATATGTATATAGCCTATGTCACTTTCACAATTGAGACGAATACAACGACACCTCATATGTTATAATCCGTGAAGTCGTTTGGGCTGTAAAGCGTACCAAAGAAATGGACATACATACATACTTATATATACAATACAGTATGTAATAATATATCGATAAATATAACCTTCTTCTCAAATTCAAATTCAAAAATCATTTATTTCAATAAAATCACAAGGATCACTTTGAAACGTCTTAGGAACTAGGTGAAGCTACGCCGATTCCACGCGACCAAGCCTAGAAGAATCAGGCAACAAACACGGCTTGGGGTCTACCTTTTTTTTTATGATCCTTTCCTTAATGCTATGTAGAGCTCCAGTGTGGTGCCAATCGAACAAGGTGAAGGCTCAAACAAGAATAATAATTAAAAGTACCTACTACTCAAGTAGTAGGCGGAGTCTGCTAAAAAGAAAACTGACAAGAATATTTCTACCAATCGAAAAGATAAGAGATTTACTAAAGAACTGTTAGTCCTACATAAATACCTACAATTTAAATGGGAAAAAATCTTCAATATCGGATTACCAACTAAAACGATGGCCTCACAGCTCAGTTGGTAGTAACTCTGCCTTCAGTGCTGTAGGTTGTGAGTTCGATGGGTGGGGCAAATATTTCTGTGATAAACATAGATGTTTGTTCTGTGCCTGGGTGTTATGAACAAACTATATTATTGGTGGGACCAAAAACATTCTGTAAAAAACTAGCCAAGTCTCGATGGAGGTGCTTGTTTATCTCTAAAAAGTAATGAAATCTAGACAAAGTCGTACTAAGTCTGAGGTTCCTTACTGCGATTTCTTTATTATTATAGTCACACATTAACTAAAATCTAATTAATGTGTGACTATAATACTTTGCTTTCGCTTAACTTCGGAACTAAATGACCTACAGACTTGAAATTTTGGATTTTAAGTATGTGATTATAGCTTACTGGATGACGAAAATTTCTGCGTTCTGGTATTATCCAGAGGTTCACAAATAGGGGCCTGAAAATGCGGCGAAATGGTTCCAGTAAAGGTAGTACGGCAGTGTTTGCTTCGCGCTCGACTTGGCGGGTGCACTGCCGTGCCCCCCGATAATAATTATGTATTTACAAAAAAAATTATATAAGTATTCTATCAGTTATCTGGTTCCCATTGTTTCGTCGGTTAAAAAATAGATACTCTTTCATTAGTTCACAATTACTGGTAACTATTACCTACTTTGCTACATGTCATGGTTATCAAGCTTAACAAGTATTTGCCTTATTTACTCGTATCAATCGGACTCACTTAAGGGGCTGCCAGTCGACGATTGCTCTTTTTCAAAACGAAAAAAGAAATACTTCTGAACTAGCCACATCTCCTATTTTTATAAGTATATTACTTCAGGTTCCTACCTAGATTTCTATTAAGCTGAAAACATAATAGCAGAAACTTTTCACGATAAAAATATTATTTCAAAATGATACGTTTTAGAATTTATGATCTAAATATTTTATATACCTACTATTAAAATCAACTTGTGATTTATTGTTAAAGATAGGTAATATGTAGATCTAGATTTCTATTAGGATAGATTTTTGATAAGTAATTATACATAATTTATATCATTAATTTATTCGAAAAGCTAAGGCGGACCACGCGCGGACGTGTGTTTGTCATCATTGCAGCGGTCGGTAGGATTATTTATCGAAGTGATTAAAGATGGGTATATCTTTATTCACATATACTATCACTACATAGTATAAAGCAAAGTCGCTTTCCGCTTCCCGCGTATGTATGTATGTTTGCTTATATCTTTAAAACTACACAACGGATTTTGATGCGGTTTTTTTTAATAGATAGAGTGATTCAGGAGGAAGGTTTATATGTATAATAACATGCTACCCGTGCGAAGCCGGGGCGGGTCGCTAGTACATTATAAAATAGGAGATGTGGCTTGTTCAGAAGTATTTCTTTTTTCGTTTCGAACAAAAACATTCGTCGACTGGGAGCGCCTTAAGTAGCTAGTCTAACTAAAGAAACCTAAGATTTTATATAAGCGGCGAAGGGCTTGCAATGTGTCTCCTGTATGTATCAAAAACATTCATTGGACTTGCATTTGACTACCTCTGATTATTTTTAATACTAAGGTTAGTACTAAGAACTAAGAAACTACTTAGTACTAAGAAAACAAAATGCATTAAATTCACTTTGCCTAGTGTGGTGCATACTCCGACTAACATTAAAATAAATGAAGAGGCTCTTACACTTGTTAATTCGACTACTTTTTTAGGTCTCAATATTGATGCAAACTTACAATGGGGACCTCATATTGAAACACTTGCTGGTAAACTTAGTTCCGCTGCTTATGCAGTCCGCACCATTAGGCGGCTGGCAGATGAAGCTACAGCTAGGCTAGTTTATTTTAGTTACTTCCATAGTGTGATGTCGTATGGGATTCTTCTCTGGGGGAAAGCAGCAGACATTCAAGTTATTTTTGTTTTACAAAAACGGGCAGTACGTGCTATTTATAAAATGAAGTCCCGGGACTCCTTGAGACAAAAATTTAAAGAAATTAACATTCTCACTGTAATCTCACAATATATATATATGAAAACTTACTTCTTTTAGAAAAAAAGTGATGTACATAGTATTAACACAAGAAATAAGAACAAATTGTACATACCCAAATTTAGATTAGAAAAAGTGAAGGGGTCGTTTATGGGGAATTGTATACGATTCTATAATAAACTGCCAGAAAACGCAACAAAACTTCCAGTTAGAAGATTTAAAGCCTACATAAATAATAATCGTATAAACAAAGCGTATTATACTGTAGATGATTATATAAATGATAAATCCTCGTGGCCTGATGTCGCTCTGCCACTCGACAGCTAAATATTAATTTAGGTACTTAATTTTGTGTAACATTTGTCTACTTTAATTATTTTTAAGCAAATAGTTATGTTATCTTTAAGTTTTATTTCTAAATCAAGTGTAGCGTGTGATGCTCTTTGAATTTGTGCTGAGGCTCTTTAGTTATTATTATTATTATTATTATTATTTTTAATTGTTTACGTACTTGAGTAGTACTTTTAATTATTATTCTTGTTTGAGCCTTCACCTTGTTCGATTGGCATCACACTGGAGCTCTACATAGCTTTAAGAATGGATCATTAAAAAAAAGGTAGACCCCAAGCCGTGTTTGTTGCCTGATTCTTCTAGGCTTGGTCGCGTGGAATCGGCGTAGCTTCACCTAGTTCCTAAGACGTTTCAAAGTGATCCTTGTGATTTTATTGAAATAAATGATTTTTGACTTTGACTTTGTTAATATTAAGATTAGAGATAAGGTAATTACGTGTTAAAGACCCGTGTAAAAATCTATAGATAACCCCTACCGTGGAGAAAAAAGAAAGACGTAGGGTCTTTCTTTTTTCTCCACGGTAGGGGACACATAGAGCGTTTGGGTCGCACTAGATTTTATTGGCGCCAAGACGATCAATCGCAAATGTCAATTGATTAATGCTTATTTATGCGACAAAATTATCGTAGTTAGATAATCAGGTAGGTCATACCTATCTCCATGATAATAACTAGTATGATGATGATGGATCAATGGATTACTAGACATTGCGTTAAAAGACATGATCGAATTTGATAAGATATAGAGTATATTTTTATTCATCTGTTGCTATTCAGCTAGATACGTACATTATTGTAGGTACCTACTGTACTATTCGGTACTGCAGGCTTCTATCTATATCTATAAAGGAACCATAGAATATAACACATAGATTCTATAATAGTTACTATGAAATAGTTATTCTCTAAATTCTACTAAAATTCACTTTGAAACGTCTTAGGAACTAGGTAATACCGATAGTTTGTCTCAGTTTTGAGATTTTGTTGTTAAACTTTTTATCAGTAGGTACCTAGTTGTACCTACGCTTAAGCTCTGATACGCGATGTTGTTTCATCATAAATAATACTAGTATGTTTCATAATAATAACCAATACTCTGTACTGTACTGTACCAATACTGTCAAACCTAGGTGTGGAAAATTATAATAATTCAGTAAAAAAATTACTATTAATGAACTCTTTCTGAATCAACAAATACTTATGAGTAACCAAATGACTAAGGCAAAATACAGAATTTTCTGAAATGGATTTCAAAATCAAAGTTAAACGGTATTTACGAGTATTTCAATAAATCACAGGGATTACTTGTGAAGCTACGCCAGTTCCTCGCGACCAAGCCTAGAAGAATCAGGCAACAAACACGGCTTGGGGCCTATCATTTCAATTATCCTTTCCATAATGCTATGTAGAGCCCTCCAGTGTGGTGCCCATCGATTTGATTTTTTGACCGACATCAATAAAAACAGGTTTTCAATTCGGCGGCAACGTATAAATAGTACCTATACGAGTATATGTATACCGATAACTCTGCAACGGCTGATCCAATTTCGATGATTTTTCTCTCTAAAAGTTTTTGATTACTGAAGTAGTAATTACCCGCAGGTTAGTTATGTATATTTTTAGAGATTTAGGAAACAATATTCCGTATATAAGGAATATTGTACAAGGAGGTAATTTTTTTCTATTTTAGATTATTGTATTATTTATTTCGAAATTAAAAATCGCGTTTTACAACGTAACTTGTTTTGTGTAGCCTTGAACTTATCAAAGAAGTTTTATATAATTTATTTATTAGGTAAACCTACTTTTTCTTATTAATTACCACCTGGTTTAAATATATGTTTTTAAAATTTATATTATTAAAATATTATAATTAGTTTAATTATACTTATAAACGGCGATAGGCTTGCGTATGGAATGCTAACTACTGCAAAATGTGGGCATGTGCCAAATATCATGTTTGGACATGCCTCTGACTACCCCCACTAGACATCTTCAAAGGATCTAGGCATCTGGAGATCTGAGAGGATGTCTACCGTACTTGGGGACTACAGTCGTGATCCAATTTTTTTTTATTTTAATTCTAAATACGCATTAACACGTGCTTAGAATAGTGAATAAAACCATCGCTTAGAAACCAGTTAGTTATCTTAAAATTGTCACGGATGGAATACTGCCAAATCTGGGCATGTGCTTTTATTATTTGGACGTAGGTACCTCTGACTATCCCTTTAGGCATTTTGAAGGATTCAAGTGCCTTGATATCTGAGAGGACGTCTACCGTATTTGGGGATTATAGTCGTGATCCTATTACATTTTCATTTAAGTTATATCTACATCTAAACTAATATTGTAATAGTAGTTTATGCAACTGTCATATAAGGAACTCGTTACTATTATGAAACTCGCTGCGCTCGTTTCATAAACTCACACTCGTGTTTTAATACCCGTGTTATATGCAGTTGCATACACTACTTTATCTTCACTAACCAAAAAGTTATTATATTCTTTTTCATATAATTTTCTAGATTTTTCTGGCAAAAGATTGTGAGTTACTTTTGTTGCCAATTCTAGAATATCCGGAGGCGTACAAATATCATCGTCGCTATCCATTTTTAACTTTTAATTTGTATTTTAAAAACAAAACACATTGCGAAACATTAAATTCACGCGTACGTGTATTGTCACAGTGAACTTGCCGCCATTAAAATCTAACCAATAATAAGAGCGCAGCTGCGCGCGCAGGGCCAATCAGGAGCGAGCGCGCGCTGTTCTTTTTAGGGTTCCGTACCCAAAGGGTAAAATCGGAACCCTATTACTAAGACTTCGCTGTCCGTCTGTCTGTCCGTCTGTCCGTCTGTCCGTCTGTCCGTCTGTCCGTCTGTCCGTCTGTCCGTCTGTCCGTCTGTCCGTCTGTCCGTCTGTCCGTCTGTCCGTCTGTCCGTCTGTCCGTCTGTCCGTCTGTCCGTCTGTCCGTCTGTCTGTCTGTCACAGGGCTGTATCTCATGAACCATGATAGCTAGACAGTTGAAATTTTCACAGATTATGTATTTCTATTGCTGCTCGAACAACAAATACTAAAAACAGAATAAAATAAATATTTAAGGGGGGCTCCCATACAACAAACTTGATTTTTGCATTCCAGCGCCATCTAGTTTCATTTGATGTTACTACGTATTATAGGTACTTTTCGCGGTCTCATGCGACCGCTCGGGGTTTGAGAGGTAAGATGAAAGAGGTTTGCGATTCCGCTGGCAGGTGGCGCTATTTTACCACTATCGGTAAAGTAAGTCGGTAAATAGGTGGTACTTCACATGATCGAATAAAAAGTTTGAAATTGAATTATTGAATTCATGTAGTTAGGTAAATAGGTACCTAGGTAGATATTATTAATTTCCAATTAATTTCGAGTTCGAATCCTGGCCGTGCATCAATGGATATTTCTGTTCGAAAAATGTACCTATATGCGCGTTAAACGTGTTTATAACAGTGAAGGAAAACATCGTGAGGAAACCTGTTAGTATTCTTGAAAGCCGCGACGGGATTGCAACCTGTCACGTGGTGAATGCTAACTACGTAGTTAGGTAAATAGGTAGGTTACGAGATATTATGAATTATTTTTTATGTTTCTAGGGTTCCGTATCTAAAGGGTAAAAAACGGGACTACTAAGACACCGCTGTCCGTCTGTCTGTTACCAGGCTGTATCTCGTGAACCGTGATAGCTAGACAGTTGAAATTTTCACAGATGATGTATTTCTCTAAAATCAGCATAAAATAAATATTTAAGTGAGACTCCCGCACAACAAACGTGATTTTTTTGCCGTTTTGATAATAGTACGGAACCCTTCGTGCGCGAGTCCGACTCGCACTTGGCCGGTTTTTTATTTAATTGGCTCAAGATCTCTTACCAAAGAGTTTTGTGTATGTAAGTTTAGTAGTTTCACGTATAACCCAACTGTTTTCAAAAGCCAGCCTAATATCAAAATTTTATACAACTTGTATGAGGATTTAGACATAAGGCTCGCCAGGTTAATTGGTCGCGTTTTATTGATGTTATAATGAGATTTTACGATATCGATGTGGATATTATACCATCATGTGAAATTGCTTAAATTGAGTGTTTTGTTGTCTGCGCTATAACAGTAGTAATTATAAGTCAAGTATTGGAAACATAAGTAGAATGTTACAACATTAGTGTAGATAAAGAGTATTACCTATAAGCTATTGCATAGCTTCTATCGCGGGCCTTGAGCGTGGAGACCGAATCCAGAAATTCCGTAACGAAAATAACATAACAGTATTGCCATCTATCGATGAATAGCAGAACTTTTAATGACTTTTTGAAATATCACGCTTGTCTCTTTAGTTCAGCAACTCGCCTCTAGGTGGCATTCGGCGTTATTGCGCATGCGTAATCGGGGGATTACGCATGCGCAATAATCAAACAGTAAAATAGCGCCACCTGCCAGCGGAATTGCAAACATCTTTCATCTTACCTCTCAAAATCCGAGCGGTCGCATGAGACTGCGAAAAGTACCTATAATAACGTAGTAACATCAAATGAAACTAGATGGCGCTGGTTTTTTTTTCATTTGATGTTACTACGTTATTAAAGATACTTTTCGCGGTCTCATGCGACCGCTCGGATTTTGAGAGGTAAGAAGAAAGATGTTTGCAATTCCGCTGGCAGGTGGCGCTATTTTACCACTATCGGTAAAGTAGTAAGTCGGTAAATAGGTGGTACCTACTTCACATGATCGACTAAAAAGTTTGAAATTGAATTATTGAATTCATGTAGTTAGGTAAATAGGTACCTAGGTAGATATTATTAATTTCAAATTAATTTCTTGTTCGAATCCTGGCCGTGAATCAATGGATATTTCTGTTCGAAAAATGTATATGCGCGTTACACGTCTTTATAACGGTGAAGGAAAACATCGTGAGGAAACCTGTTAGTATTCTTGAAAGCGGCGACCGGGCTTGCAACCTGTTACGTGTGGAATGCTAACTACGTAGTTAGGTAGGTAAATAGGTAGGTTACGAGATATTATGAATTATTTTTTATGTTTTTAGGGTTCCGTACCTAAAGGATAAATGAAGGAAAACATCGTGAGGAAACCTGTTAGTATTCTTGAAAGCGGCGACCGGGCTTGCAACCTGTTACGTGTGGAATTCTAACTACGTAGTTAGGTAAATAGGTAGGTTACGAGATATTTTGAATTATTTTTTGTTGTTTTTAGGGTTCCGTACCTAAAGGGTAAAAAACGGGACTACTAAGACACCGCTGTCCGTCTGTCTGTCACCAGGCTGTATCTCGTGAACCGTGATAGCTTAGACAGTTGAAATTTTCACAGATGATGTATTTATCTAAAAACAGCATAAAATAAATATTTAAGTGGGACTCCCGTACAACAAACGTGTTTTTTTTTGCCGTTTTGATAATAGTACGGAACCCTTCGTGCGCGAGTCCGACTCGCACTTGGCCGGTTTTTTATGTATAGGTAATACACATTAATGCCGCGCAGAGAAAGTATAAATGATATTATATCTATATAAATGTACATCGCGCGAAATTCGATGATCAAACTCTTAATATCGTTATTTTTGTTCAAATTTTTTGAATGAATAATTGTTTTGGTTTGTAATTACACTATTAAGGCTCTGTATGTCGAAGATTGCTCTTTTTCGAAACGAAAAAAGAAATACGTCTGAACAAGCCACATCTCCTATTTTATAATGTTATAGTATATGTGAATAAAGATGTACCCATCTTTAATCACTTCGATAAATAATCCTACCGACCGCTGCAATGACGACAAACACACGGGGCACCATGGGCGGCGCGTGGTCCGCCTTTGCTTTTCGAATAAATTAATGATATAAATTATGTATAATTATTTATCAAAAACCTATTCTAGTAGAAACCTAGATCTACATATTACCTATCTTTAACAATAAATCACAAGTTAGTAGGTATCAAAGTATTTCAATCATAAATTCTAAAACGTATCATTTTGAAATAATATCTTTATTGTGAAAAGTTTCTGCTATTATGTTTTCAGCTTAATAGAAATCTAGGTAGGAACCTGAAGTAATATATTTATAAAAATAGGAGATGTGGCTTGTTCAGAAGTATTTCTTTTTTCGTTTCGAAAAAGAGCAATCGTCGACATACAGGGCCTTAATACCTAATTATTTATACCTAGATATTTTATTTTTATAGAGAAGAAAAGCATAAAGAGCTGAAAAGAAAAATAAATTGTGAATGTCAAAGAGCATATTATCAGCGTCAGAAAAATTTGAGGAAAAATGAAGAAAAAAAAAATACTGCATAAATAAAATAAATAAATAATTATAATCTCTAATATTTTAGAAAATAAAATATAACACATGCTACTCGCTGATAGTGTATCTTTAGATAAGTGAAAGAGTTTTTTAAATTGGTCTAGTTGTCTTTTTGTTTATCCAATACAAAAAACATAAAAAAAGACGTGTGGCACTCGGAGACTGCCGCAGTAAAGCTATTGCATAACATTTTTTATCGTAAAACTACTGGACGTATTTTGATGAAACTTTTTTTGTTATGTAGCTATTAGTCCTCGGCAACATATAGGCTATAATTTATTGTAAAGATTGGAATACCAGATATGAAACTATCTGTCGACCAGCGAAGCGGGCACGGGTCAGCTAGTATCAAATATATATAATCTTTATTAATTTGTACCTACTCCCGTGCGAAGCCGTTGCGGACTGCTAGTCATTTTTATAATGCGGTTTATGAAGTAGGTATAGGCACAAAGTTTTTCTATACTAATATTATAAAGAGGAAAGATTTGATTGTTTGTTTGTTTGTTTGTTTGCATCGAATAGGCTCCGAAACTACTAGACTGATTTGAAAAATTCTTTCACCATTAAAATCCTAAATTATCCCTGATTAACATAGGCTATAGTATATTTTCAAATGGTAGGGATCCGTATGAAAACTTCGATAATGTGACAACGTGTGAAAAAAATAGCGAAAAAAATCCTTATATCGCGTACGCTGTAAAAATTATTGACATTAGAGCAAAGTGATATACTACAGCTTTATAGAGGACATCAATATCTACAAAAAATTCCGTAATATCATATGTCTAACCATTAGGGATCCCTATTAAAAGTTCGATAATGTAACCCAAGGTGTAAAAAAATTTGCCATAAAATCTTTATTACACCCGTGCGACGCCGGGGCGGACTGATAGTAGTACATAATATAAGAACCTGTGGAATCATAACTCACTTTTGAAGGCAGGTAGGTAATGTCTCGTATTGTTCCTTGGGTTTTCGGCGCGCGTCTTGCGATGCTCGGGACGCAACTGAAAATCTCGACTGCTTAGCTAAATGTGGTGTTCTGTAACTAAAGCGCTTATCAAACTGTTTATGTTAGATAACGCTCTGCTGGAGATCCACTAGTGAACTTTCGTAGAGATAGGATCATTGCGTCATCTTTTAGTCTTGCTAATGTGGGCATGTGCCAAACGCAATGTTTGGACGTGTCTATGATAAGCCCTTGGACATATTTCAAGATATGAGCGCCTGGGGATCTCAGTGGATGTTTTCTTGTTTTCTTAGAGTATTTTCATATGCGAAGGGCTTGAAGCCTATCACGTATGGAATGCTAACAACTGCATATGCCTAATGTAATTTTTAATTTAAGAGCCTCACAGCTCAGTTGGTAGTAGCTCTGCCTTCTGCGCAGTAGAATGTGGGTTCGATTACCGTTTCGATAAACATTTGTGTGATAAACATAGATGTTTGTTCTGTGTCTGGATGTTGTAAATGTATCATACATTATGTATGTATTTACAAAAAAAGTATCAGCTATCTAGTTTCCTAGTACAAGCTTTGCTTAGTTTGGGGCTAGATAGTAGGTACCTACTGCATCTCGCCCTATCCGGTATTTGTTGCGAAGTTAAGTCTGCGAACGGTACGAATCACTGTTAATGGAAAAAATAATAATTTGTTGTTGTAATTCTACGACAAAATTATAATTTAATGACGTAATTGCTTTATAAAGGAATTCAAAATTAACATTTAAGTACGATCTGGTTTTTATGTTTTTACAAGCTATTATTTATCTTGCCTTGTCAGTTCGTATATGTGGGTCAAATCTTGCAACTGAATTTAAGATGATTATATGATGAGAGCGAGCTGATACTTATACTTTTTAAGGGTTCCGTACCCAAAGGGTAAAAACGGGACCCTATTACTAAGACTTCGCTGTCCATCTGTCTGTCACATGGCTGTATCTCATGAGCCGTGATAGCTAGACAGTTGAAATTTTCACAGATTATGTATTTCTGTTGCCACTATAACTAAATATAATATAATATATAAAAACTAATACAAAAAACTAAAACAAATATAAAAACTTAAACAATATAAATATACTAAAAACAGAACAAAATAGATTTTTAAGTTGGGCTACCATTCAACAAGCGTATTTTTTTGCCGTTTTTTATAGTTAATGATACGGAACACTTCGTTCGCGAGTCCGACCCGCAATTGGCCGGTTTTTTTTACTTCAAAAAAGGAGGAGTATTTCAATTCGACCGTATACATATGTATATGTTTTTTTATGTGTGTTCGCGGATAACTTCGTCGTTTATTAACCGATTTTAATGATTCTTTTTTTGTTGGAAAGAAGATATTCCAAGGGTGGTCCCGTGATAAGGAAACCAGGATCGAAAAATCGAGGGGAAGTTTCGAAAATCGTACGGCCGACTAGTTTGTTGTTTGTTGTTTGAAAAGGTCTTTATTGAACATAAAATAATACAAATTAATATATCTAAACACAGTCTAGTACATTACAACATAGTATTCGAATTTAGTAACTCTGCAGGCTTTTAATCGCCTTTATGAGTCTTTTAATAAAATATATATTTATGACAGTATTTACTTTATAAATCTAACGTAAAAGTTATTTGCATTATGCTAACATTTAATAAATATTTTGTTTACATTTTATATGCTCTTTGTAAAGCGCACATTTTTAAACTATAAAGCTAATTTTAATTTTAACAAGCTACTTTTTAACAATAAAGGAACTAATTCTAAGTGACTAACTAGTATCCGATATTGAAGGCATAGAATAATAATGAATAACATGGGGTAGATACAAATCGTTGCAAACGACATAATGCGACTCACTACCCGCAAACGGACCGAGCGGTTGGCCAGCGAGACAGCGGCGAGCTCGTAGCAACAGGAGTTTAACCAGTTCGTGCACAACTGCACATTAACGTAATTATGGGTGAGTGGGTGGGATATGGAAGTAACTATATTAAATTAACTACATTAACGATATTAATTGTTAGGTAAGTAGGTAACATGGTATGTAAATACAAATCCTATTTAACTACGTAGGTAACCTTTTGTTATAAATAGGTACCTACGACAGAAATTTTTGTAATTTAAGATAATGCTATATTTTATACTAAGTAGGTCAAATTTTTTTTTTTTTTTTTTTTTTTTTTTTTTTTTTTTTTTTTTTATTAAAGTGGATAAAAATATAC
Organism: Hydriomena furcata; assembly: GCA_912999785.1. Taxonomy (NCBI): domain Eukaryota; kingdom Metazoa; phylum Arthropoda; class Insecta; order Lepidoptera; family Geometridae; genus Hydriomena; species Hydriomena furcata. Next base: position 1,627,910 of record OU538831.1, on the reverse strand, counting down.
ATACAACTGATACAATATACACCGGGCACTTGAGGGTTAAACGTGTTCGATAGTAGTGACAACCTTTGACGTAGTTGGTTCATTGATGTCGTCCAGGACGTAGTGATGGGGTAAGCGATACCTATTATAAGTGTCGACATACGTAAGGTTCGATAGGCGTGTCTTGCCTAAGGAAGATATAAGTTGGTTTTTGTTCTTTTTATTACGTAATAGGTAGAAAGTTTTAGTTAGTTGAAAGATAAATTCTTTTATTAATGGGAAGCTACATTTAACATGGAGGTTGGTAATATTTGTATAAAACGGGGTGTTATAAGCTATTTTAAATGCCTTATTTTGCAAAACTTGTAGTTTACTATAGTTTGATAGACAGGTGCTACTCCACACAGGAGCGGCATAGGTAAGGCAAGGTCTTATAAGGGAGCTATAAATTTTAATTTTTATTTTAGGGCTTAAGTTACTCTTTCGGTTCATGATAGGACTAAGTGCGCCATACGCTTTAAGTCCTTTTGATCGTGAATAATCGACATGAGAGGTCCAGTTGAGTTTATTATCTAGATAGACTCCGAGATATTTTACGGATTTATTCCAAGGAATTTGATGATTTTTTAGTGTGAGTTTCCTATCTGGTGGTTTTCGTTTTCGCGAGAACATAATAGCCTCTGTTTTGGTCTCATTTAACTTAAGTTTCCATTTGTTAAAATAATCAGCAAGTAAGTTTAAGGAGAATTGTAACCTACTTATAATCAAATCTTCGTCAGAACTAGAAGAGTACGACGCTGTATCGTCGGCAAAACACGCTAGGTATGTACGAGGTTGCTTAGGAATATCGTTTATGTATATTAAAAATAATAGCGGTCCAAGTACTGATCCCTGAGGTACACCAGCTGGCATATCATAGGGATCAGATGACGTACTGTTAATGAATACCTTGAATTTACGTTCAAAAAGGTAAGATTGAATTAGTTTTACTAGACAAATGGGAACATCGTTAATGAACAGCTTGTGGAGTAGGCCTTCGTGCCAGACAGTATCAAATGCCTTTTCAATATCCAACAGGAGCATACCAGTAGACTGCTTCATATTGAGGTTATGCGAAACATGTTCACTGACACGAGCAAGTTGTTGAATTGTAGAATGGAACCTTCGAAATCCAAACTGTTCGTTTATTAAACGATGATCAAAAGAAGTTAGTATGCGGTCATAGACGATACGCTCGAATATTTTGCCAAGCGTTGATAGCAGGCTAATAGGGCGATAGTTGACTGCCTGATTATGATTTTTACCAGGCTTTGGAAGAGATATAACTTTTGCAGTTTTCCAGACTGAGGGAAAATAGCTGATTATTAAACATGAATTAATAATTTTTGTAAATAGCACTAAACATTTTTGTGGCATATTTTTAAGTAGCATGTTATGAATTTCATCGTTTCCAGGAGCTTTGCGACTTTTTAAGGAACGGATGTGTCTTAGAACCTCACGAGGCGAAGCTAGCGACGATGAAGTAGTATTATTATTGCAAGAGTTCAGATTATTCATAGATGCATTTACAGAGTTATTGGTGTCCTCGTCAAACCATTGCAACGTAAGGGACATGTTTTTGTTGAATGCAGATGCCAGCTCGTTGCACTGCTCAGAAACAGTAGATGTAACACCACCGTCTGGTTTAAGTAGTGGTGGGATAGTAACTGATTTTCCCTTTAAAGATCTAACAATTTGCCATAAATCAGCAAAAGAATTGTCAGCTCGCGATAATTTGTCTTTCCAAACATTATCATTATGAAATTTTACTACAGACTTTATTCTAGCTTGAAGTATGTTTATTTGAGATCTGAAGTCTTTGCGAGTAATAGGATCCGTGGCTTTTAGTTCACGGAAACGTAATGAATTTTTACTTCTAATAAGCTTTTTTATAAATTTAGGTAGACGGTGACCGCTCTGGTTGGAGTTTGCCTTTGGTACAGAACTGTCTCTAGCCATCACTAGAGCACTGGTTAGTGATTGTACTTCACGGTCAATTAACTCTACAGAATCAAACACCTTGCTAGTAAGTGAGACGTGATTGTTTAAATGAGAACGGAATTTGGACCAGTCAGCTTGCTTATAATTAAAGGCATTTATGGCCTCACGACGTATGGTGCCAGTTAGTTTCAAGTACACAGGTAGGTGATTTGATGATAAAGCTGCCATGGCTGTTATGCTGCTGATTGAATATACATTAGAGGCGACTACTAAGTCTGGTGTAGAAGGCCGGTGTTCATTAATATAATGGACCAATGTTGGGGAAGAAGGGGCATGTATATTATATTCATTGCATACCATGTGGTTATAAAGTGTTTTACCACGAGGATTCATGATGCTATGTTTACACCAGTGAGGATGACGTGCGTTAAAATCTCCTACAAGCAAAACATGTCTGCCACAATTTAGGAGTGCGTCAATATCCCTTTTTTTGAGGTCTAAGTTGGGTGACTGATAGATTGAAAAAATTACTAATGTTTGGTCAGAAAATGACATTTGAATACCAATCGCTTCCATATGTTCTGTTTGAGGAGTGATCACTTGTGTATGAGGTATGTCGACCCTTACAAATATAGCAACTCCCTGACCACGTGAGCCCAACTTGTCCTGACGATAACAACAATAACCGGGCAAGTGGATAGGAACTTGGGGGCTTAGTATAGTTTCAGAGATAGCTATAATGTCTGAGGATAGATCACCAACCGCTAGGTCCGCGAGTTCAGTGAGCTTTTTTCGTACGCCGTCCGCATTCCAATAAAGTAGTCTTAGTTCATTTGTATCAAACATATTGACCCAAATAAGTGAGGACAAGGATTACCTTATCCATCATGTTTGTGCATGATGAAAATTCATGCTTAATACGCCTGATAACATTAAATATTGCGAGCATCTCGGTGGTGTCAGCATCGAATTTTGATGATGCTTCAGCTGAGGATGTCTCGTCGGTTTGAGTTTCTGGGGTGGTAGTGAAAACGCGTGGCTGCTTGCGTGGTTGACCAACTGATTGAGCTCGGGGAACAGATGAACGTCCGGATTCACTTGCAACAGCTGGTTTAACCCGAGTGCCTTGTTCTTGCTTTTTCTGATGAAGACGCTGCAGGTAGTTAACACGAACTGGGCATTGCCTAAAGTTTGCAGGGTGGTGCTCCTTACAATTGCAACACTGTGCCGGGCTAATGCGTTCTTTCTTTGGGCAGTCTTTCGTAGCATGCGTACCGATACATTTAACGCAACGCTCGGGCAGATTGCAGTTCTTCGACGCATGTCCAAAGTATTGGCAGCGGTAACATTGAGTGCCTAAAGATGTATTTGGCTTGAATCTTTCAATCTTGATGACGCAGTTGCATAGGTATTTTGTCTGCTTGAATTTCACAATATCGGAGCCAGCAGGAAGCTGTACCAATAATGGTGGGCATGCCATTTTGTCTTCAAGCGTTGAGCTTTTGAGTTTGTTTACAGTGGCGTTTTGGAAACCAAGTAAAGTTAGTTCCTCTTGCACCAGAGAGACAGTTTCCAACGGTATACCTCGGATGACCACCTTATATGTTCGATCTTCCTTTCGTGAAAACGTGTGGAAAAAGACGTTTTCAGACCGGAGTCCTTCGGTTACCAAGCGGTGACTGTCGTTCGTATAGCAATGTATTGCAACTTTACCTTTTCGGCGATACTGGAGATGAAAGTTTTTCGTAAACTTCAAAATCAGGTTTGTGATCGTCTGATGGGACCAGTCTTCCCTGACTTCTACTACAATAGGAGGTATACGACCTGCATTTGCTCGATGTCTGGAGACAGGATGAGCCGCCTCACTTTGGTCGCAATCGGAGTCGCCAGCGAGATCCTTAAAGCGGTTGCTGGTGCTGAATGTTACCTGGCCTACACCTTGGCTGGGGTTCGCAGTTCGTTTGGGCTTTCTCCAGATGTTGTCTTCGGCTGGTCTTTTGTTAGACAAGCTTTCGGTAGAAGAAGTCCTCACTAGATACTTATCCATAGTCAGAGGCATGACTACGAACAATCGATATGTTTGTATTGAACAATCGAGTGGGTCAACCACTAGCAGGGACCGGTTTACTTGCGCGACGCACTAGTGCAGTGCAGCAGTTACTACGTGTGAACACCGCGCGGGACGTGATGCTAATGACGTACGGCCGACTAGTGCGTTTGTTAATTTTTACATTAAATATTTTAAAGCACTACGATTTTTATTTATAAACATGAAGTCGGTTTTATTTTTAGTTTTTTAAACTTGATTATGTTTTGTCAATGCTGTCATTATAATACATAGACTATGTTCATAGAGCAAATATTAGTTTTGAATGGAAATCGAACCCACGGTACCTAGCGCAGAATATAATACTAACTATAATACTAACTGAGCTGTGAGGCCAGTCATTAGTTAATAGCGATCACCCAGACATACGGGTAAATATGTCTACTCAGGTATTTAAGATTAAATACCTAACTATCTTTACCTAGGTTATTTATGCTGGTATTGTCAATAAGAAGTCACTTTTCCGATACCAAATTGCGTTTTGATTTACTTCGATCTCAGTGATAAATAAAAAAAACCGGCAAGTGCGAGTCGGACTCGCGCACTTAGGCTTCCGTACCATTATCTATAAAAAACGGCAAAAAAAACACTGTTCAGTTTGGACAGCACTTACGTCAAACCTGATCGATCGCGATTCTGTCAGATGTCACTCATTATTTTCAAAATTCAAAAAAAAATAATTAACGTTATTATGTTTGAGTACTTGTCGAAAAGTCGTTGTGACCACATCATCTTGGCTGGTCATATTCACTTCAATTATTAAACTTGTCGCTGAAGAACAATCTAAATTTACGAGTTCCTAGTTTCTCAGGAATAATAAGATTGATATTTCAATAAAAACGGTTGTGTGATAAATTGCCCACGACGTGGTCTACTTCTTGGCATACGGTTGTCTCGGGTGTGCGTAAGTAATTGACGTATTACGTTATTTGAAAGTTGGCTAGATCTGAAACGATTCTACTGAACCTTACTCCTCACGGACATCACGTAACGCTGAAGGTTACAATTGGATCAAGAACTCAACTCCATCCAGGTACGTGGTGCATTTATTTTAACACACTCCTATTGCCGTCATTGAAGTATCAATTCTCACTTTATCGTCTCGCTATCGTCAATAATTAATCATCAAAGCTACAGTCCACTCTATTAATCGAACAATCACGTTTGTTGTATGGGAGCCCACTTATATATTTATTTTATTTTGATTTAGTATTTGTTATAGCGGCAACAGATATACACCATCTGTGAAAATTTCACTTTTCTAGCTGAGATACAGCCTTGTGATGTGACAGACAGACGGACAGTGAAGTTTTAGTAATAGGGTACCGTGTTTACCCTTTGGGTACGGAACCCTAAAAAATAAGAACATAAATATAAGATCACGACTATTATCGCCGAGTAGGTCAGGCGCTTAGACCCTTCAGGATATTTAAAGGGCAGTCAAAGGCACGGTGAAACATTAAATATTTCACATGCCCACATTTTGCAGTAGTTAGCATTCCATACGTGACAAATTGCAAGTTAATCAAAGCATATCATGCCGGGCTCCCACGGCCCGTGTTTTCACGCGCCAGACCGCGCCAAGGCGGACGGACGCGCCGTGGGAACGATGCATCCGTGATGGCCCGTGCTCGGAACGCTCTGTACGCGACGCGCCGGACGCACACAGGCGGAGTATCATCCGTCGTTTTACGCGCCGTGGGACCCTGGCTTTAGTTTACTAACTCGTTTCCTCACGATGTATACTTTTTTCAGAGCTACCATTTATTACTAATTTTCTAATTAAATTTCGTAAATAAAACCAAATTTACTAATAAAATTTTGGGGTGCGGAGTGGGGTTAGGGGAACTACAAAACTGGTTGGCTACATGTGTTTACTGGATGTCCGGTATCAATACAATACATAATCAGAAGTCAGAATGAGGTGTGCAATTTTTAAAACGAACATTCACTTGGCGCCGCCTGCACTATTTTACTAAAGCTTGTCATTGAAAAATATTTTTCAACAGAAAATTTATTTGAAGATCTATTGATGCACTATCGATCTAATTCGAATCCACGACTTACGGATTGAAAATCAAGGCACCTTCCATTGATCCATTGGCCAATACGTTGTTATACATTACTAGCTAACTCGGCGAACTTCGTATCGCTTTAGTACGTTAATTTCCCGTTCCCGTTCCCTTATTTCTTTCCTGCAAAAAGGTTCAATTTGACAGCAAAATCCCCATTTACAAAATGATCCGCCATTTATTGAATACATTTGTTACAAAAAATGTGATAAATCAAGAACCGCTCTACCGATTTTGTGCAAACTTCACATAAACCATCTACTAAATAGTCCGAACAAAGCCTAAACATTTGATTTAGATAGGTGAGCCCGTTCTTCACTACATAGTATAAAGCAAAGTCGCTTTCCGCTTCCCGCGTCTGTATGTCTGTATGTATGTTTGCTTATATCTTTAAAACTACACAACGGATTTTGATGCGGTTTTTTTTAATAGATAGAGTGATTCAGGAGGAAGGTTTATATGTATTAAACCCGTGCCGAAGCCGGGGCGGGTCGCTAGTGAGTTATAAAATTACAACGAAAAGTGGCATTGATATTTATATATAGAGATTATTGAGCTCAATTGTCAATAGGTACAGGCAGGATATTTTAAGTAATAAATTCAGACAAAAGTGTTTTTAGACTTTCATTTTTATTTCATAAAGTCTAATAGAATTTACAAAAACACCTGATTCTTAGGTAAATACATAGTTAAGTGCTTACTACATAATATAAATATTTTTTCTTCTATTCAAAATATTAATTATTCTAATTAAATCTAAATTTTAAAATTACTTGCAAAGTTGCAATGAAAAGTTATGCAGCATATCATTTTAACAAACTATACATCTATATTATTCTTATATATATATTTACAATGTTCTTTACTACGAACTAAACAGTCAGTCAGTCAGTTAAAATAATTACAATAATATCACGAAACATACAGGCACAGTCAACAGTAGAAGTGAAGCTGGTGATTATTTTAAATTCATTTTATTGCTAATCAATACAGTAAATAAATAAATAAAGGTAACCGAGTGCTTTATATTTTTAACTAGCTGACCCGGCGAACTTTGTACCGCAATATAGAAAGGTGTTGTTTTTAGACTTTTTATATTTTTTTCTCTAAATAAGAACCATCCTCGTACTTCAAGGAATATTATAAGAATTAGCGAAATCGGTTCAGCTGCTATAGAGATTTGCGCTTATCTACACATTCAGCGATTCATTTTTAAAGTTAAGAAAAAAATACCCAACTAGGATTGATGTTTGTTTAAGTTAATTTTATCATATGTCATTCTTATTGTTTCCAGTCCATCCATTGTTAGAAAGAGAACGCTCCCAGCGATAAGACCGCTCATTGAAATTTTTGGGATATTAGATATGTTGTTATTTTACTCATGTTATTGTTGTGTGGTGTGCAATAAAACCCTTTCTATCTATCTAAATTAATTATTCAAAACGCTGGTTGTTCTAATTTAGAGTGTAAAAATGGCAATTTTCTTTTACTCGTAAATGAACCTTATTGATTGTATACCTTTCCAATTCCAATTTCCACTAATATTAATGGATTTTGATTCCACTCCTCAGCTAAGTTTAGAGTAGATAAATTAAAATATATTTGCCAATCCAACTTTAGACCTTTGTATAAATAAATAAATGTTATTATGATTATTTTAGATATTATTTTGATACTGTGCTCGATCGAGATACTTTTCTTCTATACCTCGACCATTGTACGAGGTACACTAACGAGTAGATTACGTTTTATTGGACCTTAAAAATATAAATTCCCGATATCCCCACTAAGACCGGTCCCCACTCGGTGGGGATATTGAGACAGATGTCAAAATCGGTTCTGTCTTCCTTAAAAGCTAAAAGTCAAACCAATCGAAACTTTGATAGGAACAGCAGTAAAATCGGCCGAGAATGCGACGATGAGCATTAGATGAGTTGCAACAATCCCTGGCTGCATCTCACCCTGTCTCCGTGTCTAAGGTTTCACTGCTAACTGAGGGCTGCTTGTCATTAGGTAGCAGGAAACTTAGGGCTCCGCATACTGCAACAAAATAATAAATTCATATTGACGGACTTAACACACAGCGCCATCTAGCCCCAAGCTAAGCAAAGCTTGTACTATGGGAACCCGATAAATGATATAATACTTACATACTTTTATTTGTAAATACATCTATGTTTATCAAACAAATGGGGATCGAACCCAGAACCTACAGCGCAGAAGGCAGAGTTACTACCAACCAAGCTGTGAGGCTAGCCATAATATTATAGTTAATTAACATGCTAAAATACAAAAAAATATAATAATAATAGGAACACAGTCACATACCCACAGCCCTATTACGTAAGCTCACTGATAATCGTAATCGGCTTTAAATATCCCACAGTCTTTTGCCAGTTCATCATCAACTTCCTGCCCTTATCCCACTTAAGTGGGGTCGGCACAACATGTGTACTTCTTCGATTTCCCTCTATCAGCCGTCATCTCATCAATACTTTCTTACCCATGTCATTTTTCACACAGTCCATCCATCTTTTCTTTGGCCTCTCTCTACGTCTACCATCATCCATCCACATTTACAGTCTTTTGCAATGTGACGCGGGAATGTGCAAAAAATGCGGTATTTAATTAACTGCGGTATGAAAAACCGTTTGTTTTGTTAAGTTATACAATAATTTTGTATAATCTTTCTTAGTATTAGCGCCTTGAGGACCTAACTCGATAGATGAGAGAAAATTATGATGTCATGCGTTTTTTAAGGAGATAAATCAGAATTACGCGGGTTTATGAAGTGTACATTGAAGTTACGTCAATCCCTCATTGCCAAGCGCTTTTATGATAATTACTTCATAGCTGTTTTGAATACTAACTACTGCAAAAAGTGGGCATGTGCCAAACGTAATGTTTGCACGTGCCTCTGACTGCCCCCTTTAGACATATTCAAGGATTTGAGCTCTACATAGCATTAAGGAAAGAATCATTGAAAAAAAAAGGTAGACCCCAAGCCGTGATTGTTGCCTGATTCTTCTAGGCTTGGTCGCGAGGAATCGGCGTAGCTTCACCTAGTTCCTAAGACGTTTCAAAGTGATCCTTGTGATTTTATTGAAACAAATGATTTTTAAATTTGGATTTGAGAGACTGGAGATCTAAGAGGATGTCTACTGTACTCGAGGATTACAGTCGCGTCCTATTTCATTTCTGTTTTTGCCTAGTGGTAGAACTGGTAGGCAATTTGGTCTATTGACTTTGCAATATTGCAATCTATATCATCTTTGGGATTGAAATGCGACGTTAAATCTTTTTAAATAAAAATCAACTGCTGCATAAGAACGGCTAGACAGATTTGGATAATAATTTTCGTTGTATTCTTTATTAACAGGAAAAGGTATTTGGGTTAAAAAAAATAGAAAGTAGCCTGGGAAATTGTGAAATTCGGGAAAATTAGAAAATGCTTTTTTCTATGTTGTTATTGAAATTTAGTTGGGGAATCCCCTATAGGAATGGAAAATGTAAAGTAAACTTGTATAATTTATAAATTCTAATTTTTTTGTTTATAAATACATTTCAATACCCTGACCAAACATCTATGTTCATCACACAAATGTTTGCCCTGGATGAGAGTCGAACGCACAACCTACAGCGCAGAAGGCAGAGTTACTACCAACTGAGCTGTGGGGCCAGTCAATAACGTGTGTGGCATTCATAATTGGATACTGCATATTACATTGGAGTTATACAAGTGTATCGACCATTCACTTGCTACGAGTAACTCGCGATCTAATTCTGATCGGTTTTTTGATCTGTCCTTTTACGGACGCATTGATCTACTGAGCATAGTAATTGACTACTGGCCTCACAGCTCAGTTGTGAGGAACTCTGCCTTTTGCGCTGTAGGTTATAGGTTAAATTCCCACTGAGGACAAACATTTATGTGACGAGTATTATGTTTGTTCTGTGTCTGGGTGTTAATGTATTATGAGAATGTATTACAAAAAAATATATAAATAAATGTGCTATCAGTAATTTGGTTTCTATAGTACAAGCTTTGCTTAGTTTGGGGCAAGATTGTGTTTAAAAGAAGTTTGTGTTTAAAAGAAATAAACGAAAAATAATTTTTTTTCGTTTATTTCGTATTATAACACCTTTAAAACGTTTTAAAGTGATCTTATTAAAACAAATACCTTTAACGACGAGTAATAAATGTTTTTGATGAATGCAGAATCGTTTTTTCTCAATAACCGCAAAACATACAGCTTTTTTTTTATGACCAAGGATACTTAGGATATAATCTAGATAAATTACAGATATAAACACGATTGGTGAAACATTTCTCGATAGATTTATTTAAAAGTTGGCTCTTCAAAAACACTAGTTTTGTTTTTAATCAAACAATGAATAGCTAAACAGTTCATTTTTATATAATTCGTTAGGTAATCATACTAGCTAAGTAATTTACAGACAGTTTCTTTTTTAATTTAATTGTTTTGCAGTTTCATCAATTTTTCCGTCTTATCCGGGTAGATTCAGCCCAAACAAAAAGTCAAAAATCTCACTTATCACCTAAACTTCGACTTTGATTTCATCATTTTAGTTTTGCGGAATTGTTTTCTATGGTATTGACTTTATAGGTACTTACTGATGCAATCTAATTCTATACAATAAAAACACTACTCTATCGATAACCATTGTCTACAACAGATAAACTCCTAATTGCTGTATTAAAATTAGACATGTTTCCTTGAAGCAATAATTGTTGATTTAAGCACTTTTTTTTAATTACGAAATGTTTATATTAATCAAGACAATGATGGCAATTATGTTGTGTCCAAAGAAGAGAACTTTAATTTTAAGGTTACGCTAATTTTGACTTTATCGTAAAAAGAATAACCCTCGTATTCAAGAACGACACTATGAGAACACGCACCCACAGTGGACGAAATATTTTTTCATAAAAATCACTTTATGTGTTGTGCGACACTGCATAGTGTGACTAGAGGCACACTGTCGTGTGCCTCTAGCCAAAGTTGAGCTTTAGAGGCACACGGTAGCATGCGCCATAGTGCCGCTCAACACATAAAGTGATGTTTATGAAAAGAGATTTCGTCCACTGTGGGTGCGTGTTCTCATAGTGTCGTTCTTGAATACGAGGGTCAGAGTGATCGTATTTTATGAAATTTTAAGTAGTTTGTGGACACAACATAATTGCCGATATCGGCTGTAATCGCTCGAGTAACTGGTAGTTCGCACGATGAGCAGCGGTGAACTATGTATATGGCATGGCGTATACAGCGACATATTTTTTGTGAAAGTAATCAAATAGACTGACCTCACAGCTCAGTTAATAGCTCTGCCTTCTGCGCTGTAGATTGTAGGACGATAAAATAAATAAAAATAAATAGGATCATGACTGTAATCCCCAAGTACGGCAGACATCCTCTCAGTACTCCAGGCGCTTAGATCCTTTGAAGATGTCTAGGGGTAGTCAGAGGCACGTTCAAACGTTATATTTGGCACATGCCCACATTTTGCAGTAGTCAGCATACGTGATTGGTTGCAAGCCTATCGCCGCTGAGTTCGATTTCCATAAACACACAATATTTGTGTGGTGAACATAGATGTTTGTTCTGTGTGTAGGTGTTATAAGAACATACTTGTAACATTATCTAATAATTGCGTCTCTCCAGCAACACAGTTATCCTACCAATATTATAAATCCGAAAGTTTACATGTTTGGTTGTTTGTGCTTCAATCACGCCCGAATTACCAAACGAATTTGGATAAAACTTGGAATTTACGAGTCCTGGAATAACATATAAGATACTTTTTATGCAGGTACCTCACGAGCGAAGTCGCGGGCGGAAGCTAGTAAGTAAATATTAGAGGAAATTTCACACAACGCGATCTAGCCCCAATCTAGGAAAGCTTGTACAATGGGACCTAGATAACTGATAGAATACATATTTTTTGACAGTAACGATCGATGCTGACTAAAAGCTCTTACCAAAAGTGAGAACAGCGAATCCATAGAAGGTAGCAGTGCACGACTCTGCCAGGAAGTATCCCGCTGCATTAGCGCCAGCAGCCGACCCCACTCGTCCGAGCATCATTACTGCTCCCACCGCGGTGCCTCTGTTAATTAGCCACATGAAGAGTTAGGATGCTGGTATTTTGATTATCGCGATCGCGCATTGAATGAGGAAAAACAACTTGAGTGAAAAACATACCACAAAAAACTTTACTATACATTTGAACACGGGTCTTTTATATTATTTTCCCGATATTTTGGAAAATAAATTTAAGGTAATTACGTGATAAAGACCCGTGTAAAAATCTATAGTTATGTCTACTAATCACGATAATTTGAAAAATAATACAAAAAACTTCAAATAATATCAAACAAATAAGTTGATTGGCCTAACAGCTGTAGATTAGACTGTCTGAAAAAATAAAATAATAAGTACTAATTATGTTACTTCGGTAGTATTAGGATCAAATGTGACAAAGGTCAATGAACACTTACCTTCGTATTCAAGAACGACACTATGAGAACACGCACCCACAGTGGACGAAATCGTTTTTCATAAAAATCACTTTATGTGTTGTGCGACACTGCATAGTGTGACTAGAGGCACATTGTCGTGTGCCTCTAGCCAAAGTTGAGCTCAAAAGGCACACGGTAGCGTGCGCCAAATTGCCGCTCAACACTTATAGTGATGTTTATGAAAAAAGATTTCGTCCACTGTGGGTGCGTGTTCTCATAGTGTCGTTCTTGAATACGAGGGTTAGAGCTCTAACAGATCAATGCCACATTTTTTGTATGTCCGAAATTTCTACTCTAAGGGCGCCTTCAAATTAGACGCTCGAGGAAGCGCCACAGAGCCAGCATACGTAAAAAAAAGTTGCTAAAATCATTAATTAATTCGTAAGGTATGAAGATTTGGTTGTAGTTGCTCTGTGGTTCTTCCTCGAGCATCTAATCTGAAGGCGCAATAAATCGAAATATCTTCTGAAACTTGTCCTAGTTACAGCAGCGTCCCTTAAAAAACTAGTTAATTATCTTACTAGATTGTTAGTAAATTAGGTATCAGGTCTCCATTATAACTTACCGGAGTGTAGTAGGGAACAAATCCACGGCATACGCGGTGAGAGGACCAATGCCGAGCGCAGTCAGCTGTAGCGCTGACATTGCAACTCCAGTCAGCAATCTGCAAATTAAGAAGGTACATAATAAATAAAGAAATATAAATAAATAAATATTGGTGGACATTCAGCCCCAAACTAAGCAAAGCTTGTACTATGAGAACTAGATAACTAATAGAATACTTATATACTTTTTTTTGTAAATACATACATAGATGATACATAATAACGCCCAGACACAGAACAAACATCTATGTTCATCACACAAAATATTTGTCCTGGGTGGGGATCGAACCCACAACCTACAGCGCAGAAGGCAGAGCTACTACCAACTGAGCTGTGAGGCCATTATCATACCATTTAACTTTATTTGTTCGATCGGCATCACACTGGAGCTCTACATAGCATTAGGGAAAGGATCATTGAAAAAAAAAGGTAGATCTACGTTTGTTGCCTGATTCATCTAGGCTTAGTCGCGAGAAGCAGGCGTAGCTTCACCTAGCTCCTAATACGTTTCAAAGTGATCCTTGTGGTTTTATTGAAATACCTTTTGAGTTTGACCACAATAATATAAAGGATCTCGAATGTACAATAGACATACGGTAGCCCTATTATGAGATTTCCAAACTACAGTCGCTATCGAGAATCGTAAGCTATTTGTATGGATAATTTTAGTTCAGTGTACCTACCGCTAGAGGCGCTGTGCCGAATTCCATACAAATAGCTAAAGGTATTCACGGCGTTTCGATCGATAAAGATGTCTGGCTGGCACGTCCAAACATTACATTTGACATGGCTCTTATTTTGCAGTAGTTAGCGTTCCATACGTGACGGGTTACAAACCCATCGCCACTTTTAAGAATACTAACTGGTATCCTCACGATGTTTTCCTTCACCATTTTCAAAAAGTATATGCGCATTTATTTTTTTCGGAAATGTCTACTTTGAATTTAATTTATAATTTCTGTAATTTAGATCTTTATTTCAGTGTTTTATGTTATTATATAAATATAAATATGTTGAGTATGTACATAAGTATGGTGAATCTCAAAGTGCTGGTATGTATTATTGCTGACTAACTTCCGCCCGTGACTCGCATACTACCTAGATAAAAAGCAACCTATATGTTTCTTCCAGAACATAAGCTATATGTAGAATTCCTATTTCAAGTTTCATTTAAATATGTTCAGTTGTTTGGGTCTAATTGAGCCACAAACATACAGACATTTTCGCAAACTTCCGGATTTATAATATTAGTAGGATTATGAATTTCAGGTGGTTAAAAGTCCATACCTGAATGGTGACAGCTTGGAGACGAGGCAGGCGATGCCCACGGTCACATACATGGTGATGAGCAGCGTCTTCTTGGAAAGCGGGCTGATGCTGCCCAGGGTCACCAGGATCCCGGAGACCAGGGTGGCTACCGCCATTATCGAGAACGTGTCAGTAGATATGCTGTCCGAACATACATCTGAGGATGTCTAGAAACGAATAATCACTACATAGTATAAAGCAAAGTCGCTTTCCGCTTCCCGCGTATGTATATTTGCTTATATCTTTAAAACTACACAACGGATTTTGATGCGGTTTTTTTTAATAGATAGAATGATTCAGGAGGAAGGTTTATATGTATAATAACATGCTACCCGTGCGAAGCCGGGGCGGGTCGCTAGTACTATATACTTTAATCATCAAGATATTTTGAAGCACTACAAAGCATATACGAAAGCATAGGCACGCGCGCCGTGTTTGTTGCCTGATTCTTCTAGGCGTGGTCGCGAGGAACAGGGGTAGCTTCACCTAGCTCCTAAGACGTTTCAAAGTAATCCTTGTGATTTTATTAAAAATACCTTTTAACTTTGATCCCTAATTTAAAAGATAGATAAAACCTGTGAATATAAGAGGAAAATGGCACAAAAAAATATAATGTGTTGGAAAAAGAATCGCAGAATATACAAATATTTGTATATTCCTCCAATAACCCTTGCTAGCGCCATCAGCTTTTCTGGTATCCTAGGCCCAAGGCACCGTCGAAATACCTAGGATATAATATTACAGTGATCTGATCATATCTTAACTTACCACATTCCTACCTAGTTGACTGATGAGCGTGCACACAGTTCCTTCAACTTCCGAGTCGCTCATCACCTTGTTGATAATGTCGGGTGTCATCAAAAACAGACCGTTTAATCTGCAAAGAAAAAACATCTTCATCATTCTATTATTATTTATAAATCCGAAAGTTTGTGGCACAATCGCGCCCAAACAGATTAGGATGAAACTTGGAATAAGTATAGACGTACGAGCTAAAAGCCTAGGTCCTGATAGCATATAGGGTACAACGCAAGCGAAGCTGGAGGCAAAAGCCAGTTATCTTTATTCAAACTCCTTTTGTCTGTGGCATGTGGTGCCATCTAGTGATCTAGATCACGATTACGCGAGACTTGTTTATTACACTGTTCTTTTTTAAATTACTTTAAAAATAGAACTGTGTTTTATAAGTTTACATTAAAAAGGTTTTACTTACACTGATGATGTACACTAAGGACTTAGAGCAACACGGGCTTCCTACGGAGCCCGTTGCCCGTTGCTCTAAGACTAAGGATATTATTGATTTGTCAGTATTTAATTATTTAAATAATACCGGTTAGTTGTTCTAGTAGTTGTGTTGTTTTTGAAACGCAAGTGTCCAAAGTCGATTCTATCATAAATCAAGTATATTTCCTGCAACTATTTGCACAACCATAAAAAAGAAGCAACTTTTCGAACATACTGGATCAAGTAATAAAACTTACAATGAGAACAATCCAAACATCAGAAAGCCAGTCAAGGTCAGCCACTTTAGGTGCGGGGGACGAAGTAGAGCGAGTGCTGAGTCATTAACCTCCTCAGTAGCCAGTTCGCATCCCGACCCAGATCTTTCTGTCACTCGGACGCTCTCCGAAGCTCCTTTTAGAGAAACCACCTGCAATAAGTATTTTTAAATGTATAACTATACGTCACCTTGCCCTAGAAAGTGCAGCCGGAAGTAGGTAACCGCGTAACACTTCAATGGATAAAGGGACACAGCGGATCACTGGGTAATGACGCTGCAGATGAACTAGCCAGGAGGGGCTCGGAAACGCAAACGGAAGGCCCGACCCCGTTCCTGCCACTCCCTTTCTCCCAGATACGTTCCTGGATGAGGCGACAGACCCAAAGCAAACACAACGAACGATGGGCACAGGCGACTGACTGCAGACAGTCAAGAGCGGCGATACTAACCACCTCGCCGCGGCTGACACGCCGCCTGTTGAACTTGTACAACATCGGAACCACAGACAGCCCGCTCTGCAGGGGCTGCCTAACAGAAGAAGAATCAGCTGGCCACGTAGTCCTGGAATGCGCGGGCGTAGCAGCGCAACGTACACAAATCCTCGGTAACCCGAGGTCTCTTCTCGAGGCCTGTGAAGACCCCAGGAGGCTTCTGTGCTTCTGAGCTGGGCTGGCTACAGATGTAGCTGGCTCACCCCCCCCCCCCCCCCACGCAACGGACCAACTTTGAGTCTAAATGCGGTAAAGGGAGTCCCCACAACTATGTATAACTATATAATAATAAATAACACCTAACAATCGCATACACATTTCTGACCCTACAATATGATTATTCTGCAAAACGATACACATGATATAATCGGGACAAACATTACATCGTCTCAAGACTACATATTGAAGGATGAAACGACCAACATTACTTTTGACAATTGACATGATACATTCAACTACGACAGACGAAGAGTGCGGTTTGGCCGAATATAACGAAATACTGTCACTTTCATCGAAAATGTCGAAATCGTTTTGAAGAGTAAAGGCTCAAAGGCGCACAGTGGCGAACGGAAGCACAGAGGATTTAACAATGATTTATTATATTTAATAGTTATCCATCCATTGAAATTATACCTTATATCTGAATTGGATGTCAATTTTATTTCATTGATAAATTTAAAATCATCTGCAATCCATCCGCCACTATGCACTAGCCTTTAGGGCTCAGAAGTCATTGAGTGATTAAAAAAAAAAACGTGCAGCTACTTACGCTATAGCCATCAGCCGTCATCCCCGTATTGACGGCATACACCCTCCTTAGCACCTCCAATGCCTCCTGCTCTCGCCTCTTCGTCATCAAGAACTTGGGGCTTTCCTCTGCTGTCAGCATCCACAGTGCACTAAGCAAGAGCGGGAATGAGTAGACCGCTGTAAGAAGCCTCCAGGGCCGGAGGACTAGGGAACCGATGGTGTAGTGCCATTCGCTGGGAAGGATTGTCCAAGCAAATACTGTAAAGAATTGAACCAACTATTGTTGAATCATTATAAAATGTTTGGTAGTTGTGTTTTACAATATCACTTCAAACATGTCTAGGTTAGATTAATCTTACCAGGGCTAAGAGTAGACAGTATCATCAGAAGACCGTTTATCAGCAGTACAGCTTTGTCTCGGCGTTTCCGGGGCATTAGCTCGCAAGCATAAGCGAATGTCAGGGACGATGGACACGATAAACTGAAATCATTAAATTATTTGTTATTTAAATTATTCGTGAGAAGTATTACAATAATCCTATTACACTACGTATAAATTTTAAATGTAATGTTTGGATCGTGTTTCTGATTACCCCATAAGACATCTTCAAGGATATTTAATATGGCAAGGACACGTAACGTAGCAGTGCTACGTCTACATCTACGTAGCACTGCTACCACGTGCTACGCTGTGTGCTACGCGGACTTTTTGCTATATAGCATGACAGCACTATTCATTTAGCAATATAAATCGTCTGTATGTTTTGTCTTGTGCTATTAAAAAAAATGCCTGCAAATATTTGTTCCGGGTCGTAATGTAGAATAGAGTACCACAAGGTACTCTCACAATATTTGGCAATACAGGAAATCCTAGTGCGGAGTCCATGTAGGTCAGTCAGTATAATGCCTGTACTGATCATTCATAGTACGATACGATACCTACTCGTAAAATGTATAGGCTATTCATTAAACTATCATTTTGATTCTTACAAAAGTGACGTAGCTAGCTTGCAAAGCGCAAAACAGATCAAATTGGGCATCAGTGAAGCTGCAAGTCCAAGAAGCCCTGATGCGGCGGTGGATACGAGAAGTACCGGCTTCCGACCCAGGGAATCCGCAGCTCGCCCCCAGAATGGAGCAGTTAGGATTATACCTGAAAAATTAATTAAAAAAATATTGATGTGATTATACTACAAAAAACGTAACTACTTAGGTACTTACATTCGTGGATAGGTCGTCAATATTCACAAAAAATATAACGGCTCTGTTGGGTTTCGTTGTGAATCAAAGATAGAGTTTATTGTGTTTTTATGTCACTTGAAGGTACAACAAGCTCTCACCGAGATTAGGTATGGAAGTGACAATGCCCTTCATACTATCGGGCAGGTCCAGGTCACAAGCTGCAGCAGGCAGCACGAAGGCTATTCCAATCATCTCCAGAAGCGCAGCCGCTAGGATGGCCAACATCAGCCCGCAATGGAAAAGTTGATACCGTCCGCAGCCTGTGGGAATTCAAATAGCAATGTTGTAGACATGCAAAAAGAAAATTGTTGAAAAAATTCAGGCGTTTGGAAAAATAAAAAATATTAATGAGGAAAGAACAATAGTAAAGCAGATGATGATAATGTAGTTGTAGGCATAATCGAAAGCTCAATTATTTTTATTTTACCTACCATCGAATAAGAGAAAATATGATCTCACGACTTAGTAGGTAGATAACCTATCCTCCCTTATACCTAACAGTAAACAATATTCATACTAATAATCCTCATATCCTTAGTCATCAAACAAGCAATTTAGAGTAGGTTTTTTTTTACTTTTAAGACTATTAATAATTTATCGATCTAAATTTAAGCCAGCATTTGCGATGAATTAAAGTGAATCTGATGTGTTAGGTGAGGAAAATAATTATATCAGGATAAACCTTGTACTACCATCAAAGTATATACTCACTCGGTCGTAGATATAATTAATTCGAAGGCTACCTATATAATATAACACATAAAAGGGCAAGTTATTAATATTAACTTTAGGAATGTCAGTATAACATTAAATCTAAAACTTCCGGTCTCATTGGATCCAATATCCATATCGCAAATCGGTTAGGCTAGTTACAATAAATATAGACAGATAGAAAATTATTTACTGCACAGCACAGGAACATGTACATAGGTGAACTTAATGCTATTTAAATTTGGGGGCACGGCAGTGCCCCCGCCAAGTCGAGCGCGAAGCAAACACTGCCGTACCATCCTTTACTGGAACCATTTCGCCGCATTTTCAGGCCTCTATTTGAGAACCTCTGGATAAGACCAGAACGCTGAAATTTTCGTCATCCAGTAAGCCATAATCACATACTTAAAATCCAAAATTTCAAGTCTGTAGGTCATTTAGTTACGAAGTTAAGCGAAAGCAAAGTTTCGCATTTTAGACAGACACTCACTCACTCACTCACTCACTCACTCACTCACTCACTCACTCATGATCATCAGAATAGAACTAGTACTTCCCATAAACTCAGAGAGCTGAAATTTGGTACAGAGTTAGGGTTTAATGGCCACATAAAGGGAAAACCATAAAAACTAGGATAATCGAAGATCTGGAGTACCTGGTGACCCTGATAAGAAAACACAAGAGCCTAACCAAACTATTAGAGATCGACATACCGCCTTTACAAAAAATATTCAACTACTGGACCGATTTGAAAAATTCTTTCACCATTAGAATCCTACATTATCCCTGATGAACATATGTAGGCTATAGTATATTTTCAAAAATATTAGGGATCCGTATGAAAACATCGATAATGTAATCCAAAGTGTGAAAAAATTAAAAAAAAATCCTTATATTGCGTTTGCTGCTGAAATTGTTGACAATAGAGCAAAGTGATGTACTACAGTTTTAAAGAGGACATCAATATCTACAAAAAAGTATGCAGTACAATATGTCTCACTATTAGGGATCCGTATGAAAACTTCGATAATGTAACCCAACGTGTGAAAAAAATCCAATAAAATCCTTATATCGCGTACTCTGCGGAAATTGTTGACAATAGAGCAAAGTGATGTACTACAGTTTTAAAGAGGGCATCAATATCTACAAAAAAAGTCTGCGATACTAAAAGTTTTATTAGGGATCCTTATGAAAAATTCGATAATGTAACCCAAGGTGTAAAAAAAATACCTATAATATCATTATTACATCCGTGCGACGCCGGATGTAATAATGATATTAAACATATAACCGCAATATAAAATTAAAGGAAAACTCTGGATAAGACTAGACTGGCATTTATACTTACTTATACTTACAAGTTTACAAGAAGAAATAGTCGAACGATTAACTTTATTCTACTCGAACATTACACAAATTGAATAAACAAATTAAATAAACTAAAATATTAATTTCGCTCAAAATTTGATCAAAGTATAATGCATTGGATTAAGAGTGGCGGTGATACCTGCACACGTCGCTAGATGGCGCTACTGTATTTTAAACGCGCTTACGATTTGTTTTTATAATAAAAAAACTACTCATAAAAAGAAAAAAAACTGTGTCAAATAAGAAAATCTAGTAAAATAAATCAACCACGTTTCTACAAAAAGAAGTGAAATCCCACCAAAAACATTCTGTAAAAAACTAGCCAAGTCTCGATGGAGCTGCTTGTTTATCTCTAAAAAGTAATGAAATCTAGACAAAGTCGTGTCAAGTCTGAGGTTCTTTACTGCGATTTCTTTATTATTATAGAATGTTATGTGACTTGGCCGTTGAAGAGTACACAAGGGTACAAAACCAGGTGCTCCGTGACACCATTGCACCAATCTGTCGCCAGAACCGCTACCCATTAACGATGGAAAATTGCCACTGGCTTGATAAAGCTGCGTATTTCAATAATACTTATGTAAAGGCGAGCCTGAAACAAACAGTATAAAAATACGTCTATTTTATGTTAGATCGGTGGTCGATTTGACGCTCCAAAAAGAAGACAGCAGAAGTCAGCATTGTCAATGCTGAATGCATGTATTGCACGATCAACAACAGCCTAAAATAAGACACTAGCGTCCAATTACCAATACCTGTATTGGCTATTATCTCGCTTAACAAACATAGGTAGTTACAACAGATATAACATTACGTGTAAACAAAATTGACTTGTACCCACTAACGTATAAAGAATGTTCAACGGCCAAGTCACACAACATTCTATAATAATAAAGAAATCGCAGTAAAGAACCTCAGACTTGACACGACTTTGTCTAGATTTCATTACTTTTTAGAGATAAACAAGCAGCTCCATCGAGACTTGGCTAGTTTTTTACAGAATGTTTTTGGTGGGATACGTTTTTTTATGATAATCTTTTAATTATTTTTGCTTATACATCTAAAAGCTCAAAATCTAAGAGCAAGCATCTCAGCAAAATCTTGCTAAATACTTTCTTCACGTATGATTATCTACATAAGGCGTAATAAAAAAAAACCGGCCAAGTGCATGTCGGACTCGCGCACAAAGGGTTCACCATTATCTATAAAAATGGCAAAAAAATCATGTTTGTTGTATGGGAGCCCCCCTTAAATATTTATTTTATTCTGTTTTTATTATTTGTTGTTAGAGCAGCCACAGAAATACATAATCTTTGAAAATTTCAACTGTCTAGCTATCACGGTTCATGAGATACAGCCCTGTGACAGACAGACAGACGGACAGACAGTCGGACAGACAGACAGACGGACAGCGAAGTCTTAGTAATAGGGTTCCGTTTTTACCCTTTGGGTAGGGAACCCTATAAATGAATAGGTACCCCTGAAACCTCAACATCCAAATCCGGGATAAATAGTAACTTTATCCTGTCATGTGGATCCAAGCTTTCTCAAGGAGGTTGTCAAGCGTTGCGCCTTTTTGGCTGACGTCGCCAGAAGAAGGTTAATGTTTTTCAAGCGTATGTACATACATGAAAGAAATGGACATACCTACATGGTATGTCAATTTTTTTGGCACTCTATACGGCCCAAACGACTTGACGTATTACAACATATAAAGTGTTTTTGGATTCGTCTCAATTGAAGAAGTGACAGACTATATATTTTTTAAACATGGCGCCCCCTTCTAAAATGGGATATAACAATGTTTTTTAGTGAATTATTTTTTAGCAGTCGGGATTAATGTTTTATCTTGTTTAGTGTATCCCTGAATGAAGATGGGTCACTCTCCTCTTAAATTTTATCGATTGTTAATCAGGTAAAGACAGTACTCAGAAGTCAAGGTTAGATGTAGGGACCCTGACATGTTTCTGTTAGAGATAAGACCTACTTATTAGCTACTCAAAGATAATAAAATTATAGTAGCTGTCTCTAAGAATTTAACGATTTACAAGTGTTGTGCATGTGTTTGACGTAATAATGATATAACTCAACATTATAGTGATAAGATGCGAACTTAATATTTGAACTCGAAAATTCTTACTAATCTATTGAATTTAATTGGGTCAAAAACCTGATGGAGAAATAAATAGGCCAATCAACTGTAGGTAGGTACCCAAACATGATATATAACAAGATATCTGAAAATCCAGGCACTCTGATCCATGAAGATGCCTAAGGGAGTAGTCGGAGGCAGGTTAAAATATTGCATTTGACACATTCCCATTTTTGGCAGTAGTTAGAATTCCATACATGATAGATTGTAAGCCAATCGTCGCCTAAATTAATAACATAGGTATAGGTAACCTACCCAAGATACCTATAAAAATCTACATACTTTTTTCTATTAGAAAAACTCATAGGTAGATCAATGAAGTTATGATTTAATGACGACTTATGCCGGGGTCCCACGGCCCGCGTTTTCACGCGCCAGACCGCGCCAAGGCGGACGGACGCGCCGTGGGAACGATGCATCCGTGGTGGCCAGTGCTCGGAACGCTCTGTACGCGACGCGCCGGACGCATACAGACGGAGCATCATCCAGCGCGGCCCGTCATTTTACGCGCCGTGGGACCCCGGCTTTAGACATTATTTTCATTGTTAATTCTGTCAGAATTGGTAGGTATTTTCTGACAAAATTTCCACTGACTACAACTAAACAAAACATCCCATACTTACACAGGCCAGTACGAAATCTCTTTGACATTTTGCGTCATACATTTCTTGGTATGATTAGATATTCAGTGTGCGTTTCATTAAATATTTGCCTTTTAAAGTACAACAAGAAATATGTTTTACGGTTTTACCCAGTAGCATAGAAATGTTTACGAGTGATTACGAATCATAGATGATTTTTACCCAATTCGCAATCTCTTGCTAAATGGGGAAGCAAACAAAATGTTTTTTATCTAGTAGAAAAGACAAAAATTACTTAGCTCGACTAAAAATAAATAAAATACCGTGTCTATTATTTAAAGCTAAGTAATTTTTCTACGGTGACGTCATTGTCTTTTATAGGTATCAACCAAATACCTACCTACCACGACACTTTATTTTATAAGTACACAAGCTAACCCGGTGAACTTCGTATCGCTTTAGAATTAACAAATGTTGTGTTAAGTGCCCGATCCCGTTCCCGTTCCTGTTTCCGTTAAAAAATATCTAATCCTATGTCGGTCTCCTGGTTCTAAGCTACTTCCTCACCCAATCGGATCGGTTCTTGAGTTAAAAATAGTGTAACTAACACGACTTTCTTTTATATATATAGATAAGTACTACCTACTCTCGAAAACGAAAACAAATTGGTAAACTTGACTTTAGTTCTAAATTCTAAAGTTGAAAAACATTGTAATGAAAATATTTTTTTTTTTTTAATTTAGGCAAAGGCGTAGGATCTCCATTCATCCCGAACCATATTCAACTTTGACTACATTGTATTATGATGGTTCAATGATGCACGACCGAGATTCCAACTCACGAACTTTGGATTGAAAGTCGAGGTATTTCCCACACAACCAACACGGCCATCGCCATAAAAATAACATCATGATGACTGTGGTGTGCTTACCAGCTAATTCCAAAGCATCTTCCAGATCCACCTCCATCTTCACAACCTTCGCCAGCACTTCAGGTTTCAACTCATCCATCATGACCACTCCCTCTTTTATCTTCCCATCTCTAAAAAGAGCAAGAGCAAAAAGCATAACATTATTATGAATGAAAATAAATGATTTATTATTTTTTAACATTTTTATTCTTAATTCCCAGAGGATTGACGTCAGGCAGGCGGCCGGCGGCCGACGCCACATTAAGTGGGAAAAGGAGAAAAAAAAATATGATTCTTAATCTAAAGCCTAGGCCTGGTCCTTTATGGGGCAATAGTGGGGTCGTAAAAACAGCTAAGAGGCTCTTTAAAACAATTAATCTTAATAATATTATAAATGCGAAAGTTTGTGAGTTTGTATTCAAATTCAAATTCAAATTCAAAAATCATTTATTTCAATAAAATCACAAGGATCACTTTGAAACGTCTTAGGAACTAGGTGAAGCTACGCCGATTCCACGCGACCAAGCCTAGAAGAATCAGGCAACAAACACGGCTTGGGGTCTACCTTTTTTTTAATGATCCTTTTCTTAAAGCTATGTAGAGCTCCAGTGTGATGCCAATCAAACAAGGTGAAGGCTCAAACAAGAATAATTATTAAAAGTACTACTCAAGTACAAGTCAACAATAAAAAATAATAATAATAACAATAACTAAAGAGCGAGTATGTATGTTTGTTCCTCAATCAGGCCTAAACGACAAAACGGATTAAGTTGAAATTTGCTGTAGATGTAGATATACTGCCCGAATAAATAATAGACTACTTTAAAATACGATAAAACATCCTAAAAACGATAAAAAAACGCAAAAGGGATGATTTCTGTATAGATGGCGCTGATGTGCAACAATGTTTTGGCATCACAGACTTAAAACATTCAGTCTTTTCTATTCGATTATTGAAATTTGACAGGACAACGTCTGTCACGGGTCGGCTAGTAATAAATATTTTTAAAAACATGTATGAGTAAACAGGGATAATTATGAATCACGATTTTGTGTTATTGCTCTAAATTCACAACATAAAAACAATTTTATTAGAAAGCACTTATATACTTACATTAAAAAAAAACAGTTTTCAAGATATGGTTTTTGAATATTAATAAAAATATGCCTAATGTATGGGTCAATAAAGAAAAAGGTTGAAGTTCTAGAACAAAAGTGATTATTTCCCGTTTAAAAAAAAATAGCGCTATTGTATGCTAGATGAATGTTATCACTGGTTAAGCACTAGTTAAACTGAAAGGTTAGGCACGCGGCACGACTATTAGCACATGGGTGTGATAGCCACAGCTTATGTCCAGTAGCCTCGAGTAGGTAAGTACGAGAACATACCTATACATAGAGAACTATACTATAAACTATATAACCATACTACATATTCATGTAGGACTAACCTACATGAATATAATTTAAATGGAACCAACTTGGGACTATTTTCACACAATAGAATAAAAATCATCGAAATCGGATTACCGATACAGGTCATACATAAAAAGGCAACAAAAAAAACATAATCCTAATAATATCATAAATGCGAAAGTTTGTGATATGGCTGCTATGTTTGTTTCCTAATCAAAAATAAACGACAAAACGGATTAAGATAAAATTTGCTGTAGTATGTAGATAAAAAAATAGAATAAATAAAGAGGGAACTTATAATCCGAAAAACGACCCCTAACCGATAAAAAACGCAAAAAGGATGATTTTGGTATAGATGGCGCTGGTGTGCAACAAATCTGACACAGACTAAATTAGTCTTTTCTATTCGATTATTGACATTTGACAGGACAACGTCTGTCACGGGTCCGCTAGTAATTTATACAAGTCAAATTGATAACCTCCTCTTTTTTCGTTGGTTAAAAATAAGGAAAATAGAACAATAACCGCCCTTCCATGATCAATAATTTTACGCCAAAAATTATTAAATCAAAATTTATGATAAAATCGTCTTGTTTTCCGAATAAAATTAAAATATTCATTTGAGATAATTATGATTCTAAATAAAGTTATATTTATTTCTACTCGTATGCACTCGTGTTCGTGTGTAACGCAATTTACGAGTGTATTATTATCATCGACTACATAGCCCAGAAGACACCGCATGCAAGGCGAACACTGTCATCCAAAACATCAGGCTTATACGGCCGATAAAAAATACCGCGCGTCAAACCTGCAGTAGTACCGACCACTTCCTTGACCCGTGCACATCTCGTCTGTTTATGCTAAAAAACCATTACCACAAGCTCAAGTTACACTGGTTATTTTCCTTGTCGATAGTTAATAGTGTTGTACCACTCCTCAATAATTGATGATCGATAAACCTACCCGATCCCGATCCCGATCCCGATCCCGATCCCGATCCCGATCCCGATCCCGATCCCGATCCCGATCCCGATCCCGATCCCGATCCCGATCCCGATCCCGATCCCGATCCCGATCCCGATCCCGATCCCGATCCCGATCCCGATCCCGATCCCGATCCCGATCCCGATCCCGATCCCGATCCCGATCCCGATCCCGATCCCGATCCCGATCCCGATCCCGATCCCGATCCCGATCCCGATCCCGATCCCGATCCCGATCCCGATCCCGATCCCGATCCCGATCCCGATCCCGATCCCGATCCCGATCCCGATCCCGATCCCGATCCCGATCCCGATCCCGATCCCGATCCCGATCCCGATCCCGATCCCGATCCCGATCCCGATCCCGATCCCGATCCCGATCCCGATCCCGATCCCGATCCCGATCCCGATCCCGATCCCGATCCCGATCCCGATCCCGATCCCGATCCCGATCCCGATCCCGATCCCGATCCCGATCCCGATCCCGATCCCGATCCCGATCCCGATCCCGATCCCGATCCCGATCCCGATCCCGATCCCGATCCCGATCCCGATCCCGATCCCGATCCCGTGTTTAAAACGGTGGAAACCAGTCGCATCGCATCGCATCGCGAGGAAACCAGTAGTTAGTATTGTTATAAGCGGCGATGGGCTTGCAACCTGTCACGTATGGACTGCTAACTACTGCAAAATGTGGGTATGTGCCGAATATAATATTTGGACGTGCCTCTGACTGCTATCGACAACTCATGACAACACTTCCCATCCCTAGTGAATCACGTCATCTTGAACCGGCCAATCAGAATGCATTTTTTCCCACTCCCCCCGTACCTCATACCTCACTGACTTGACAGAGTTGTTTGTTTGAAGAAATGAAGCCATTAGGCGTCTATTAGGCTATGTAGTCGATGATTATTATCGTGCAAATTGTAGGTATTCGTAGTAGATCATCGAGTAGATGTCATAGATATTTATTGGGTTTGTTTCTCTATCATTGTCATGTCGGCACGTATTTAATTTATTACCTTACTCTCAAACAAAACAGCAATTATTAACGAGTATAAACTAACGTGGTTGTTACTCATTTGAACTAGAAATATGGCTAATTACCAGGTTTTTTCTTGTATTGCTGACGTTTCGAGACAATTTAGATACTCTTCATTATGAGCATCGCTACCGATCTGCCGTTGATCGCGTTAGCGGGCGAATGTTAAACAGCAACTTTGTGTTACTTGAGTAGCACTTTTAATAATTATTCTTGTTTGAGCCTTCACCTTGTTCGATCGGTACCACACTGGAGCTCTCACATAGCATTAATAAAGGATCATTAAAAAAAGGTAGACCCCAAGCCGTGTTTGTTACCTGATTCTTCTAGGCTTGGTCGCGAGGAATCGGCGTAGCTTCACCTAGTTCCTAAGACGTTTCAAAGTGATCCTTGTGATTTTATTAAAATAAATGATTTTTGAATTTGAATACTAACTGGTTTCCAAAATGGCTACCTTCATGGCCTAACAGAATTCAATAATAACATGTGTAATTCCATTATTACACGTTCGAAGGTGATCTTTAGTTTATATCCTATGAGATAGAGACTATGTAGAGTTCCGGTGTAGGTTCCGGTTATACTTCTGACCTTTGTCAGGAAATTAAATAAATAATCCTAATAATATTATAAATGCGAAAGTTTGTGAGTTTGTTTGTATGTTTGTGCCTCAATCAGGACTAAACGACAAAACAGATTAAAATTAAATTTGATGTAGATGTAAATATAATGCCGAAATAAAACATAGACAACCTACTTTACAATACGAAAAACATACCCAAAATGATTAAAAAACGCATAAGGGATGATTTGGATATGAGCTGGTTATGGCTATGCGATTATTGAAATTTGCACAGGACAACGTTTGTCGCGATCGCCATCTAGCCCCAAATTTGTTATGGATAAACTAAAAAACCACAACCTATTTACCAATTTTTATAATGATTTCATTTAACAACAGCTACATTATCAGCTATTAAGATGGGCCTAAGATGGATATTTTATTTTCAAAATAAGACGATCTAAGGTATCAAATATTGCCTCTAATAAATATACATCGACTTTCAATCTGAAGGTCGAGGGTTCAAATCCCGGCGTGCATCAATGGATTGGGGATAAAAGTCGTGATCGTAATTTTTTTTTGTCATTAGTTAAACCGTGGTAAACATGCTACACTAAAAAATATTTTCCTAAGCAAATCACAAAAAAAAATATTGAAGTGCACTTACCCCAGCTCCACTGCGATGTTCTTATTAAAGAATACAACCTTACTCCTCAGGATGTCCATTTTAATATAACGAATAATTCCTAGGTCAACACTCCGGAGTCCGGAAGCAGTCACTGCTGTTTGGTTTAGATATGATCGAGTATTGAACGGAACGGACAGCGAGAGGTAAATAAATACCGCATTATCGAATGTTTACTAAGTACTGTCTATCATTAATTGTGGCGATAACAGGGTTTGCTATGTGCAATGTGCATGCATTTCTTCTCCTGTGCATTATCGGTAAAGGATCTGTTTACTTGGACGCGAGCACGCATTTATAAAGATTACTAGCTGTGTCCCGCGGTTTCACTCGCTTCAGCGTAATGCTAGATAGTCTATAGCCTTTCTCATAAATGTGGCTATCATATACAAAACGTTTTTATCCAAACCGACTGGTTGTTTCAGAGATTAGCACGTTTAAACAAACAAACTCGTCATCTTTATTATATTACTAGCTAACCCGGCGAACTTCGTATCGCTTTAGAATGTTAATTTCCCGTTCCCGTTCCCATTCCCATTCCCGTTCCCGTTAAAATGTCCGTCTCCGGGTTCAAAGTTACGTCCCTACTAATTTCCAGCTAAATCGGTTCAGCCGTTCTTGAGTTATTAATAGTGTAACTGACACGACTTTCTTTTATTTAAATAAGATGTAGAAATATAAAATAATCACGACTGTTATCCCCGAGTAAGGTAGAAGTCGTCTCAGATCTCCTGGAGATCAGAGATGGAAGAGTCATTAGATTCTTGATGATTTACAAGGGAGTAGCCAGAGGTATGTCCAAACATTACCGTAAAAGTATCTTTATTGTTAGAAATATAGGTATACAGAAGTTAGTACAATAGTTTTAAACCTACACTAGGATTCCCTGGTGTCATGACCATGAGTATCAAAAACTACAAGTACGTACAAATAGGTACCCACATTGTCCAACTACGGGAATCAAACCGTAGCTTGCGGAGTAGATACCAATCACCCGCCACGATGACGTAGTGAGTTGGTCAAACAATAATAAATGAGCAAGTGATTAGTAAAGTATCCTTGTTAGTACAATTAGATTTTTCTATGAAATGAACATTAACAAGTCCTTAGCGTGAACTTAGAGTGACAATTATAAAATTAGGATAGACTTTATTTAATCTCGATGTATTTAAGAAGCCAGATGTTAAAACACGTGCTTACAACGGTAAAAGAAAACATCGTGAGGTAACCAGTTAGTGTTCTCATAAGCGGCGATGGGCTTGCAACCTATCACGTATGGAATGCTAACTACTGCAAAATGTGGGTATGTGCCAAATATAATGTTTGGACGTGCCTCTGACTACCCCCACTAGACATCTTCAAAGGATCTAAGCGTCTGGATATCTGAGAGGATGTCTACCGTACTACAGTCGTGATCCTATTTTTTTTTTTGATGTGTTATTTTGATTTTTATATTTTTTAAACGACTTCATTAAAGCAAGCACTGCTCCTCAAGTCGGCTCTGTCTTCATCTGTTTTTTCTACACAAATAAATGACTTCATAAACTAAACTGAGCTATGTATATTCTCATCTAGTCAGTCTTCCCTTTAAGCAGCTCGTAAGCAAAAACAAAGATAAACAAGGCAAAATTATTATTGACCTATAACCGGTCAACACCCTCTTTTATTAAGTTTTCAGACTTCATCTATAAATAGCCTCATTGGAGATTTTCCTTTTTACTCTTGACCTTAGAGTATGTTTGTGAAGCTATAAATATAACCGAACGTGTGCCTATTTAAGTTAGTAGGTCATGAAGAACATCTGTATTTTAATGCAGTTTTATGCTACACTAGCTTACGCTCACGGCATTACTTGCATGTTGCCAGAATGGGTTCCGTACCCAAAGGGTGAAAACTGGACCCACATCTCCAAAGAAATACTAATTGTATACCATTTAATGAAAATGGTTACACCAATCACTACATAGTATAAAGCAAAGTCGCTTCCCGCTTCCCGCTTACCGCGTCTGTATGTATGTTTGCTTATATCTTTAAAACTACACAACGGATTTTGATGCGGTTTTTTTTAATAGATAGAGTGATTCAGGAGGAAGGTTTATATGTATAATAACATGCTACCCGTGCGAAGCCGGGGCGGGTCGCTAGTAATAAATAAAATAAAAGTCAGAAACTTCAACTAGAGCACTGGGCGGTCTTATCGCTAAAAAGTGAGATATATTATACTTAGAATTAAAATTAAGAAAGAAAAAAGTGGTAATTAGCCGTATTTCTATTTAAAACTAGCTATCCCGACAGACGTCCTGTCAAAATCATTATCATATCGCCTAATAATAACAAATACGACAAAAAAAGAATTAGCGAAATCGGTTCAGCTGCTCTCGAGATTTGCGCTTAGCAATACATTCAGCGATTCATTTTAAGGGTTCCATACCCAAAGGATAAAAACGGGACCCTAAGTTACTAAGACATCGCTGTCCGTCTGTCTGTCAAAGGGCTGTATCTCATGAACCGTGATAGCTAAACAGTTGAAATTTTCACAGATGATGTATTTCTGTTGCCGCTATAACAGCAAATACTAAAAACAGAATAAAATAAATATTTGAGTGTGGAACGTGATTTTTTTGCCATTTTTTATAGATAATGGTACGGAACCCTTCGTGCGCGAGTCCGATTCGCACTTGGCCGGTTTTTATATTATAGATAGATACCTATACTATATGTATCTACCAATCTATTTATAGCTCACAACATATTATATTTTTGTAGTTTCACATTGTTTACTCGGTAGTTCAGCGACATAATGTTTTCACTGAATAAAGATGGTGTGATGTTTGCAGACCCCCCGGACATGTTAATCTCTGCAAATTGACTCTGCAAATCATTTCGAGCCTGTAAATATTTTTGAGTTTACAAATAGATTTAACGTTTCGTAAATAGTCATAAATGTTATCCGATAAATGATTCTTCTAGGCTTGGTCGCGTGGAATCGGCGTAGCTTCACCTAGTTCCTAAGACGTTTCAAAGTGATCCTTGTGATTTTATTGAAATAAATGATTTTTGAATTTGAATTTGAATTTGAATTTCGACACTTGCAACGCATACCGCCTCTTGACCGTACTAGAAGTTCATCGGAATTAAAATATAAATAAACTAGTGTGATTTTGCTCGTGTAAAACCCGGATAAAAAGTTGTATATGTCTATGTCGATGAATATTCCGAAAAATGTACGTTTAAAATATTTAAAGATATTTTTATTAGGCGCCGTGGTTCCGGAGAATACCTTCCACATACAAACTAACAAAATATGCATAAACTTTTTCTTTATAATATAGTCATACAAAATCCTGACTCCACACTAGGATACACGGTGTCGTCCAACACTAACAGTAAACCTCGGATCACAATCCAGACACGGATCAAATATTTTCAGATCATGCAAAAACATTGTCAGAATATAAAAAACGGCCAAGTGCGAGTCCGATTCGCGCACGTAGGGTTCCGTACCGTTATCTATAAAAAAACGGTATAAAACACGTTTGGTGTGATTTATTTTATTCTGTTTTTAGTATTTCTTGTTATAGCGGCAACAGAAATACATCATCTGTGAAATTTAAACTGTCTAGCTATCACGGTTCATGAGATACAGCCTTGTGTGACAGACAGACGGACAGACGGACAGC
This sequence comes from Hydriomena furcata, assembly GCA_912999785.1. NCBI lineage: Eukaryota > Metazoa > Arthropoda > Insecta > Lepidoptera > Geometridae > Hydriomena > Hydriomena furcata. The sequence goes on along the minus strand of OU538831.1, from coordinate 1,595,241 downwards.
GAAGTCTTAGTAATAGGGTCCCGTTTTTACCCTTTGGGTACAGAACCCTAAAAAACAACATTATCGTACTAGATCAAGTGTCAAATTTACCAAAAATTCCCCCTAATCAACTTTGTGTAGGTACTATGTTGTGTATAGGCAAAATATGATGCAAGGCGACGCTAATAGGGGTATAGCTCTCGTGCCGTTATCACGACGTACTAAAGGTAAACATTAGTTTGGTTTGCAGATTGTACAAGCTCCTGAATTCGGTTTCAGCTATCAGTGGAAGTTTTTCTTGTTTTAGCCTTCACCTTGTTCGATCGGCACAACTGGAGCTCTACATAGCATTTAGGATAGGATCATTGAAAAAAATTATTGGCCCCAAGCCGTGTTTGTTTGATTCTTCTAGGCTTGGTCGCAAGGAATAAGTGTAGCTTCACCTAGCTTCTAAGACGTTGCAACGTGATCCTTGTGATTTTATTGAAATAAATACCTTATACTTTGACTTTGACTGTAGATACTTACCTACCACCACCATCTTCGATAGCAACATAGATGTTTTTTCTGCATCTGTAATGTATTACTTATAGGTGTATTTACAAATAAAGTACTTATATAGTAATAATATTGAGGACATTATCACACAGCGCCATCTAGCCCTAAACTAAGCAAAGCTTGTAATATGGGAACTAGATAACTGATAGAATACATATATACTTTTTTTTGTAAATACATACACATGATACATTCTAACACCCAGACAAAGAACAAACATCTATGTTCATCAGACAAATATTTGCCCGGTGTGGGGTCGACCCTACAACCTACAGCGCAAAAGGCAGAGTTACTACCAACTGAGCTGTGGGGCCAGTCGATAAATAAGTAGGTATTCTATCAGCTCCAGTAGACTTATTGCCTAAAAATCGATACACAGCTTTCGCATTAAGAGAATACTATTTGCATACATTCTTTCTCTCTGTTCCAAGATTCTAAAACAATTACTATGGACATTGGTATTCTCAAATTCGATCGATGTTCAGAGCTCTATCAATGAAAATAAGCGGGTAAAGATTGTTTACGCAACAAGCCTGCTGTAATACAAGCTTTACTAGGGGCTAGAAGGAGCTTTGTGCCATTTACACCAATATTTATTTACTCCCAAAGAGAATTGAAGTCAGGCAGGCGGCCGGTTGTAAAACATAAGCCAACCTTGTGCCGACCCCACAGTAGGCAGAAAATGATAATTTTCTTGTAATTTTTTGATCGTTCTGCTAAAATATCTTTCACAACAGACAACGTAGATAACATTCAAGCAGCAAGAAGTTGTTCTACGGATGCGACCACCTGTATCCAAACACGCATAACAAACATCTCAGTTTATTTTGAGAAACAAATACAGTCTTGTTGATTGCTGATTAATTTGTGACCTGTAACGATGACGGTCTTCTATCTGTGTGACGTATAGGGTATATAAGAGCGAGATGAGAGCAAATGATAGTTAGATACAGTGGAATAGTTAGAAAGTCCGGTGCGGAAGTTTCAGCTTGTAACAACCTGTATATTTGCTTATTGATACGGTTTGCTGAATTTGAAATCGTATTTAAGGTAAGGATGCACTGATTAAATACTATAACATAATCATACACATTCTACTTATATTATAAATCCGAAAGTTTGTGAAGATATTTGGATGTTTGAGGATCCATAAAGGGAGTAGAAATTATTAAAGAAAACGCTAAAGCGGTATCTTATTAAATTCTCGTGTAAAAAACAGCTTGACCGTTTTTTATTAAATTTATACCCCTAAGTGATAAGGGTGGCATAAAGTCCGGAAAAACTGAAAGTAATATTTTCTATGGAATTATTGAAATTTGACAGGATAATGTCTGTGTAGTGTATTTATAGATAGAGACGTCTCCTGCAAAATGAGCAAAATTGCAAAACATATTTGAACATACCTGTTTACCCGCAGTCAGTTGTAACTTACAGTCATACGCCTCTATGTTCCTTTTGTATCAAAAGAATGAAATAAAAGTGTGTTTGTTATGCAGAAGCATCATGGATAAGAAATTTAAAGAAATAAAGAACAATGAAGTCGCGGAGAGGAAGAAACCGATGTATGCTGCCACTGTAGAAGAAGCTCTCTCTGATACTGGTAGGTCCAAATTACTTTTCATCATCAGAAAATGTCACAAGTCCTAAATCATTTGTTTATATTATTTTCGAACATGTACAAGTTCGCCTTTGTACATGTTCTTGTAATGTGCAATAAAGTATTTTTTATCTATCTATCTAACCCCTGCTGCACCCCCTTAGGGGTTGAATTGAGGGATATCTTTTTTAGTGCAACCTCTACACATTCTCTAAACATTAAACATTAAAAATACAACCTCCAAATTTGAAGTTTCTAAGACCAGTGGTTTAGGCTGTGCGTTGATAAATCAGTCGATCAGTAACGCAAGAGTTTTATATATTTAGATGTATGTTTGATTCGCGTATTTGTTCCGGGTCTGGGTGTTAGGTACTATGGTAACTCGTAGTTTCTGATACCCACGAAGGAAATCTTAGTCAGTAGTTTTTATTTATTTAATACTGTAGGTATTAAATAAATAAAAAACATTTATTTTAGACAACAAATAAGAGTCCATATTGTACGAGTAGGTTTTTTAACACACATTAACACTACACAAAAAAATAAAAATAAAATGCACTGTGATTCGATGAGCCTAGGATAATCAGTCTAGGAAATAGCTTCCTTTGCTGATCACCCTCTGCACAAGACACTTCCAGATTGGAGACGTCAAGCAATCATCTACAGTCCTCAGGATGCTGTTTCTACTGTCCCGCACTCTTATTATTGCTCTTATTACTCTTCGTATTAGTTGGGCTTTCTTTTTTGTTTTATAAAAATCGTAAAGTACCTACCTATTTTCTAAAGAATAGAGCTAAGCCAATTCATGATGCACTTTGATGTCATTTCAAAGGTAAAAGGATGTCATTGATAAATAACATCCTGATCTTCGGATCAGACAATTAACGCAATAGCGGAGATGATTGATCTTGACCAATTATCAATACCATTGGCATCAATACTGACGTCAGAGTTTCATCCAGAATTATCCGACTTGGAAGTAAAGGGAAATACAAAATATTCTTCTGTTATGTTAAAAACCAGAGTCCACCCTCTATTCTATGAGGCCATTTAAATACTTGTAACATAATATAATGAATTTGGTTTAAATAATAACATCATGCTTGTACAATACCGGAGTATCGAAATACAATAAAGGTAGGCAAAATATTATATTTTTAGTAAAATTTCTCTGTTTTTTAGAGGTAATGTACATTATTTACAGAAATATATAATCAAAAGCATGTAATATAAAATAGGTACTTAGGTATTATATATAGGCTATTTGCAAAATACTAAAGAAACAGTTGAGCTACCTAAAGACTTGCTTTATGATGGTTACATACAGCTTCTGCCTTCTAGTGGTAAAAAAAACCTAAACCAAAATAAGAAAGTCCTAAGCCGGCTGGATCCGTAAAAATCAAAAACTAGAGTATTGGGATTGGCATCAGCTATAATTCGAATTGCAGGCTTCGGAAAGTATAACTTCGGACTGCTCATCGTATGCAGCTGGACTCTGCAGGCGATGGGCATGGATCTCTTCGGCACCAGCTTCGTAGTGGCCGCGGCGGTTTGCGACCTGGAGCTGACTATGCAGCAGCAGGCTTTGCTCACTGCTATGCCGTTGTGTGGTAAGCATATCTCCACGACCTGACGATCAATCCGAAGGTCGTGGTCTCAAATCTCTGCTGTGCATGAGTGGGTTTTGAAAAAAAATAGGACCACGACAATAATCCCCAAATATGGTAGATCTTTGAAGATGTGTAAATTAGGTTGTCAGGCACGTCCAAATACCTACTTAGCTGGCATTTCATACGTAAGGTTGCAAGCCCATCGCCGCTTATAGTATAGAGTATAGTATTTGAGGGGGGGCTACCACAAACCACTATCGTATCGTCCAAATGTCAAAACTGTCATTTTTACAATACAAAGGGTCAGTTTTGACATTTGGTATAATGTCTAACTAAATGATAGTGATTTGTGTGCCACTGTAACCGATTCTTGATAAAGAAGTACCGCGTAGATTGCTGTAACAATGTTACCTGAATGCTTCCTAGAACAGCAGACAACAAAGTGCATCTTGACAATGTCACATGAGCTAGGTCAGTTCTAGGAAGTGTTACGTCCTCTCGTATCTTTGACATTTGACTTCATGATAACAGCAAAGAAGAAATGCCAATGATAACAGGCTGCGTTGGGTTTGCAACCTGTCACTTATTAATTACTGCAAAATGTGGGCATATGGCCATTATAATGTCTGGACTTGCCTCTGTTGTGAGATGTCTAAAGAGGGTACCATCTTCAAGGATCTTCCCAAGTAACACAAATTGCTGGTTAGCTATTCACATTTGGTAACATTGTGAACTTAAAGCATTATTGTGCACTTATTAAGGTTCACTCGTGATCTTACAGCTGAATAAACAGCTATAGTCTGTACAGTGGCAGTTTAATAGTAGAAAGGTGTCCTATTGGAACACTGCTATGCAGCTATTATTTTCTGGCACCATTTAAGCATGTAAGTAGAGTAAAGTAACGTTTATTGCTGTATTAAGGAATTCGTTTACACCACTATACGGTTACATTTCAAGAGAGTCGCTGTGAACATCTATAACGGCTAAAGCGTTACATTGGTGTATGTTTAGAGTGTTGTAATGCGTATAGATGCGTATAGGTACACACTAATCTGCCTACATAACTTTCCTCCTCATTGCTGTCTAACGGATCACGTATGGCACTCTGTACAGCAAATAGAGTTAAATTAGAATGAAAGTGGTTCACAATAAGTAATAAAACTTGCACCATTTTGTATTTTTTTCACAATTTTATCTACTATCTAATTTGCTTATTTAGAATCATTTTCACACCTACCGAAACCTAAACACGTTGATTTAAAGTCCTTATAGAAGTTAAAACTGTAATAAAACTATATTATATATTTTATCAATTAAACTACTTTTAATTTTTTTCTCACTGCATAAATTTCTATTTGTTTCAAACCTAAAAATGCATTTATTTCGGGGCGCATGAAAATTTTGTACTTCAAATATATATAGTATTATCGGCAAAATTGCATTGCCATCAATATTTTACATATACACACTCAAAAACAACAAAAATAAGTATTTATACAATAGTGTGTCATGGCGAATTACACAATAACCACAAGTATACAACAACAACATTTCATTTGTTTACACGCGAATCTGCAAAGATAAAAACAAACTAACAAAATGGCGTCTGTAAATTTTAACAGCTGTTGGCAAAATGGCATCTTTGTGTACTATATTAGCACTATTTGTGAACTAATATAGTTACAACAGTGTAAATGGGTCTCCTTTTACAGCTTTTGTCTGTTTAACAGGTAACAACTACCTTCTTAAACCGCTTGCATGGTCTCTTGTAACGCTTAATTACCCTTATAACTCTATTTTAACGTTATACTAATACCATTCAACAGGTTATGTGAGCTAAAGGTTCACAAATTTGTGCCCATTTAAGCAGCATAACAGCTGAATAGCCAGCTATAACTCTATTAAAGAGCAGGCTTGTACAGACTATAGTATCGATGTGAACCGCAAGTCAGCTGATAAACAGCAATTTTGTGTTACTTGGGTTATCACCTGGAGATCTAAGAGTCTACCGTCTATAGTCTAATATAGAGTCTAGTATATGTCTACCGTACTTGAGGATTACAGTCGTGATTCTATTTCATTTATTCACTTCGAGTATGAATTAATTGAATTGGATATGTTCAATAGCTGTCTTTTCCGTTCCCAGGAGTGGTACTAGGAGCCCACCTGTGGGGCTACGTATCAGACACGCGGGGCCGGCGACTGACACTAATGCTGTCAATGTCTATAGGCTTCGTGTTCGCAGCGCTCAGCAGTTTCTCCCCTGATTGGAAAACTATGGCTGTGCTTAAACTTATCTCTTCCACTTTGTAAGTTCATCTTTAAAACTTTTCCTCTCTTCTCTCTTCTTTTTCCTCTCATTATCACACCCAGTTTACAAGAGACTTCAAACTTCTAGGACCAGTGCAACGTTATCCGAGTCTTTATCTAACTGAAGTAGACTGAAGTAGACATACTGGAAAAACCTTTCAGTCATTTTAGTTATAAATCATTTGGTAGGTAATCTCTGTATCTAATAAGTTTGTTTTATTTTCTATCTTTATTACAGCGAGATACGAAAAAAAGTTAAATAACATACGCTATAACCACGTCCTATGATGCACTGCCTTGCACCTACCAATCCTACTACTTACTTAAAAGTTTCACAAATACCTACCTACTTTACAGCTCTTTCTTGCGCTAACAACAGCTGATTCATAAATAGAAGTATCACAACATATCTGATGTCATGGAATAATGCGAACCTTATCATTTTCGGTTTCTTCTCACAGAGTTTTTAGGTAAACTCCAGTTATCACTATAGTAACAAAAAATGCCCCCTGGCGCCTGACATTTTCTGATAACGGCAGAGCAAACAGATACTATCTTAGATAATTATACAAAAAGGTAAACGTCGGTTATTTATAGTACACAAAAGGAAGTGATAAATCCTACGTGCTATTTACATCGTACGAGTACCTGCGTTTCTATCTTTCAATCTTCAGAAGGATCCTATTAAGATCTAAACGCCAGGAGATCTGGGGGGTTAGCAGCATGAACCACTATACAAAAAGTGTAGTTTTGAAATTTGTACCATTCGTTGTCGATACGATAGTGGTTCGTGCTCAGGTAAGGATGTCTACCATGCAGGTTTAATTTTATTTCTGTTTTTTGAAAAATAGTTCTTTTACAAAGTATAGACAGCGATTTTTCCACTATTTGTTTTTAAGAATGATAATCGCAAAAATTAACACAAAAAAATATTTTTAAACTTGCCTCAACCAAACCTCGACCTTTATTCTAGGTTCAAATATAATACTTGTAATTATTTCTTAGACAGATTTAAAACTGTGTTCTCCATTCCAGTACATCAGCCAGCAACTCAGGCGCATACACTCTGCTGGGTGAGAGTATAGCGGCGCGTGCGCGTGGCCGTTCTCTGCTACTCTGCACTTGCGCATTGATGTGTTCCCAGGCTACTGTTGCAGGTAATATTTAAAAAAGCTTTACTACAATATTCCTACCAAATTCATTGAAATCTGTTCAACTGTTACGACGTAATTTAGTCAAAGTTAGTCAAAGTCAAAAACCTATTCTAATAGAAATCTAGATCTACATATTACCTATCTTTAACAATAAATCACAAGTTGATCTTAATAGTAGGTATCAAAGTATTTCGATCATAAATTCTAAAACGTATCATTTTGAAATAATATCTTTATCGTGAAAAGTTTCTGCTATTATGTTTTCAGCTTAATAGAAATCTAGGTAGGAACCTGAAGTAATATATTTATAAAAATAGGAGATGTGGCTTGTTCAGAAGTATTTCTTTTTTCGTTTCGAAAAAGAGCAATCGTCGACATAGAGGGCCTTAAGAGGTATTTCAATAAAATCACAAGCCTCACTTGGAAACGTTTTAGATACTAGGTACTAAGGTGACTAGGTACGTGGGCAGGCCTAGAAGGATCAGGCACCCAACAAGCATACAAACTTTCGCATTCATTTCGCACTCTCTATTTCTAAACCTTGTTCTCTGCCAGTGATCGCCTACCCCATTCTACCTCTGGAATTCTCCTACCCCATCGAGTTCCTCAACATCATGTACCGACCATGGCGTCTCCTGGCACTGGTCATGGCGTTACCCTGCGCACTTACCGCCTGCCTGCTGTGGCTGTTCCACGAGAGCCCCAAGTTCCTGGCCTCCAGGGGAAGATACGAGGATGCTCTGTATGTGCTGAAGAGCATCTATGCTTGCAACACGGGATGTGATGCTGACTCTTTTCCTGTAAGTACTCACCTATTAGTTTAGCTATGGTCGGCTTTGTTATCTCAATGTAGGTACACAACTTACCTTAACTCGGTTTAAAGACCTTATTTAGACTAGTGGTGAAGCTTCTAAAACCTACCTACCTACCTAAAATATAACTGGAGGAAATTCCTTAACATTAAGTCCGCTTTTTTGTAGAAAAATACCGTCGTTGTGCGAGTTAATAAACTTTTAACGGCCTCAACTTCGATCTTATCAAAGGAGCGAAGCTAGCAAGTCGGCCTTTCGTTTTAAGTGAATCTTTCGGAAGTATCCCAAGACTATACTGTATTAAATTAAAAGATAAAAAGATATAAGATAAAAATTTCTTAATATATTTTTTTTTTTTTAGATCAAGAAATTAATAGAAGATAAACAGCCAGTGTGGAACGCATCATTCTTTGGATCTCTGTGGCATCAGACGGTGCCTCTGTTCCAGCGGCCTCTTCTCAAAGTCACCCTAAAGCTGTTCTATCTCGTCATCATCATTTATATGACGTAAGTAGACTAATACTGTCCTGGAAGGACACTAGACAAAATATAACTTAATGAAATATGATTATGACCGTAATCCCAAAGTATGGTAGACATCCTCTCAGATCTCCAGGCGCTCAGAGCCTTAAAGATATCTAAAGAGGCATGTACAAACATTACAATTGGCTTTGGCACACGCCCACGTTTTACAGTACAAAATTACTTATTATTATCGCTTACAAAATTACTTCCTCACGATATTTTCCTTCACCGTTGTAACTGAACACGAACTAACTTTAAAACATCTAGCAAACACGTAGCGTTGCTAAGACCATCCTAACAGAAGCACATCAGAACTAGGCTAAGCATCAATGGCCAACATTAGGTTGTAGGTAAACCAGTTATTAGGTAATATTTTCATCTGTGCATCACTTTTTTTAATCGCTATTTTTTTTATAGTGGCAGCGGTTTTATCCTCTGGCTTCCGTACATCATGAACAGCCTGTTCTCGGTGCTTGAGTCAGGAGGCGGAGGTGGCATGAACCTATGCGCTGTCATCAGGCTGTCAACGCAAAATAGCTTACTTGCTGGGAATAGCACGGTATGTTATGAATGAATTAAAATTGTAGGTAAGTACACCAGAAAAAAAATACAATGGCAGAAATATTAATTTAATTAAAATTATGCAATGTGTGGTTATTTCTTACCTAGTTATCAATTATTCAAGGATCGTAATTGTTTTGGTATCTATAGGTATAGTAAATTTTTCTATTTTCTTTTATATTCAAGTAAGTACAAAGCGATGCTACGCAGTTCTTGTATTAGCTTAGCGTTTTCGTTTTACGCCACCGGATAGCCAATGTCGGCTTGTCTAAATGAAACAAATAAACATTACTAACAAGAATTACCTCTTCCAGGGCTTCGAAGTCTGCGATGACACCATACAAGAGACTACGCTGTTCTCCGCCATGACCTACGGAGCCCTAGCCAGCTTCTCCAATCTAGTCCTCTCCCTAACCTGTGGCAGCCGCAAGAGGGTTGCCATGATGTGTATTCTCACCACATCGGCCATCGCAGCGATTCTATTGAACGTCATAGCGGAACCGCTCGCTGGAGGGATATTCTTCTTCTTTTTCTTGCTGTGCGCTCTGAGTATGGGGCTATTGAGCGTATATTTTGTGGAACTTTACCCTACATCGTTGAGGTAAGACTTGTCGAACTGTTCATAATCTAAATTTGTTTACTACTGTACCTACCTTTGCCCTGGTAGCGTATGGATCAACTGTGCCTGAAAGTTGCCTATAGGTGCTAATCAAAGGTACGTCCAAACATTAAATTTGGCACATGCTCACAGTTTTCAATGACTTTCTGTAGTAAATAACAGTTATTAAGTAGTCAAGTACGATACACATCCTTTCAAATATATGAAGTTGCCTAGATATAGGGAGTAGTCAGAGGCATGTCCAAACATTCCATTTATTTTATGTATTGTACCTAACCATATTCATAGTACCAATGCTACAAGTTTGCGGCGTATATTTTACAGCGATATTACTTGAAAGTCACGTCCGCCAATAACTAAATATAGATTGCTTGTTTAATGCGTCGATAATCAAGCGCCTGCGCGAAACAACAAAGCAACATCGACTGTAACTCGTATATTTCCTACAGGGGTATGGCATCATGTCTATCGGTCATGCTGGGCAGGTTCAGTGCTTTCTTCGGCGTCAACGCCATCGGAGCCCTCATATCCACCAACTGCGAAGCCACCTTCTACGCCTGGTCGCTATTGCTACTTAGTAAGTATCTCAAAGGTTTGCTGGTAGAAAACTCTTTTAGGGCTAAGCTCGCTGGACAAGTCTTGCGTCTCTGAAAATGAAAAAAAATATGTATTACTGCAAGATAAAAAAATGGTTACAACTCAAACACGATGTCGTAATTTAACTTTGCAGACAAATATGCCTACGTGGTCACTAGGCCTAGCCTGTATGGAGGAAACCAAACTAAGATATAATTAAAACATTAGTTAGAATTACTATTATTGTATATGTATTATTGCATTATTGCTGCTATTGTTCTGTGTACAATAAAGTACTATAAAGTAAAGTACCTCCCTGTTAGACGAGGGTCGCGTACTTCGAGTACCTACGCAATTTCGAGTACCTATTAGCCTATAGCTACTCGAAATTGCATCTATAGACTATAGGTGCAATAAAAAGTACCTAAATGTCTTAAAAGGGTTAAATGAATAAACTTGGATACTTTCGCGACTTCGTTCACGTCAATTTATTTTTAAGGAGACTTCAACCCTTTGTTTTCTTAGTCCAAAAACAATAACACCCTCCAAATTTCAAGTTTCTAGGAACGGTTTAGTCTGTGCGTTGATAGGTCAATCAGTAACGCAAGAGTTTTATATCTATATCACTACATAGTATAAAGCAAAGTCGCTTTCCGCTTCCCGCGTATGTATGTATGTATGTTTGCTTATATCTTTAAAACTACACAACGGATTTTGATGCGGTTTTTTTTAATAGATAAAATGATTCAAGAGGAAGGTTTATATGTATAATACATGCATAATATAGTAGAGAAACACTGATAATTTTAGAGGTTTCTAATGTGATGTCGTAAATAAACACATTTTTTTTTTCTACAATAAAGTCCGCGATGGTATTAGAAATGTCTTACGCACAGCGAAGCGGGCACGGGTCAGCTAGTTTATAAAAATTAATGATTGTCTGTATGTCCTCTAAAGAATCGTAAACTATGCATTTGATCATGTGATGATCTTTAGCAAAGTTGTTGTGCATGACCCCACGAAGGTTTCTGAGTTGGTGGCATAGCAACGCGCGCAAGGTACAGCTACTATTTACATAAGCAAGAAGATGAAGATTATTCTATTATATTCTATTCATCAGAGCTGGCATAATGCAGTAATTCTCTATGTTCAATACATTAATTAAACATTACCTTTTTTTTTCAGGTGGATCAATTCTTGCCTGGTTTCTGCCCCGGGATGAACCAGCTGCTGGATCGAATAAACCACGAAACTAAATTTGTTCGTTGATTGCAAAGTTATGTCGTACAGCTTCTGTTTCAGCTTCCGTCGCGTGGTACCTGGATAAAAAGTATTCTATATGGTATTCCAGGACACGCTATGTATATTCCAAGTTTTATACAAATCCTAGCAAGATAGGGGTCTAAATTAAAATAATTAAGTAAGCTACCTGATTAAGAAATAAGACTGATCGTTTAAGTTAATTATATCAATCATATTTAAATCAAACTATTTGCTAATTTATCTACGAGTACATAGGTACTAGTCGTAGATACGTCAGTAGTTAGTATAAATAAAATAAAGTGATTATTTAGATAAAAAATGTTTCATTTTGCGAAGATAGGTACCTATTCTAGGTGAAACCCAATAAAGGTATAATATTTATTAAACTGATTAGAACACTGATTTGCGAGCCTATCTTTGTCCAAAGTACAAATAACTTGTGCAAATATTATCTATTATTGGCTGGCTTCACAGCTTAGTTGGTAGTAACTCTGCCTTCTACGCTGTAGGTTGTGGGTTCGATCCCCACCCAGGGCAAATATTTGTGTGATGAACATAGATGTTTGTTCTGTGTCTGGGTGTTACTATGTATAATATGTATGTATTTACAAAAAAAAAAGTTTATAAGTATTCTATCAGTTATCTGGTTCCCATAGTACAAGCTTTGCTTAGTTTGGGGCTAGATGGTGTTGTGTGTAAAGTCCGCCAATATTATTATATTATTATTATTATTATCATTGCCTAATTGTTGTCATTGTCTGATACAAATATAAATCAATTGCCGCGTTTATAAAATATCATAAATATTAAAAAATAAATAAATATTGGCGGACTTTACACACAGCGCACATCTATCCCCAATCTAATCAGAACTTGTCCTATGGGAACCAGATAACTGATTGAATACTTATTATATACTTTTTTTTTGTAAGTATTTACTTATTTATTATACACTAGCCGTCTCATTAATAAACGTAGACTAGCGCAGGATTAAATTTAGTCCAACGCTTACGTTTGGACTAGTCGAATTCAATATTAATAAACAAGGATTAGAAATGGAGTTGCTTACATTAAGCTGGTATTAACAAGTCTTGGTGTAACCTTAGATGATCTTTGGATAAGTAAATTTTTATTAATAGCACCGTAGAAGTCCGCCCCGGCGTCGCACGAGTGTAATAATGATTTTATGGGTAACTAGCAGTCCGCCCCGGCGTCGCACGGGTGTAATAATGATTTGATGGGTCATTTTTTTATACCTTGGGTTACATTATCGAAGTTTTCATACGGATTCCTAATAGTTAGACATATGTTATTACATACTTTTTTGTAGATATTCATGTTTTCTATATAACTGTAGTACACACTTTTCTATATAACTGTAGTACATTTACTCTATTGTCAATAATTTCCGCAGCAAACGCGTTATAAGGATTTTTATGGATTTTTTTCACACGTCGTGTTACATTATCGAAGTTTTCAAACGGATCCCTAACGTTTTTGAAAATATTCTATAGCCTATGTTCATCAGAGATAATGTAGGATTCTAATGGTAAAATAATTTTTCAAATCGGTCCAGTAGTTTCGGAGCCTATTCATTACAAACAAACAAACAAACAAACAATTAAATCTTTCCTCTTTATAATATTAGTATAGATTTTATTACACCTTGGGTTACATTATCGAAGTTTTCATACGGATCCCTAATCTCCAATAAGCCATAGGTCTTTATTGTACATATTGAAGATATCTATAAAACTGTACTACATTATTTTGCTCTACTGTCAATAATTTCCGCAGCGTAAGCGATATAAGGATTTTTTTGGTTTTTTTTTTCACACGTCGGGCTACATTTTCGAATTTTTCATACGGATCCCTAACATTTATGAAAATATTCTATAGCCTATGTTCATCAGAGATAAAGTAGGATTCTAATGGTGATAGAATTTTTCAAATCGGTCCAGTAGTTTCGGAGCCTATTCGATGCAAACAAACAAACAAACAATCAAATCTTTCCTCTTTATAATATTAATATAGAGTATAGATATCAAAACCCAGACACAGAACAAACATATATGTTCATCACAATGCAATCGCAATGTTTGCCCTGGGTGGGAATTTAACCCACAACCTACAGCGCAGAAGGCAGAGTTACTGCCAACTGAGCTGGTTTGAGAACGGCTTGACCAATTTGGCTGTCTTTATTTACCAACAAGATTTGCGTAAATTTTAAAATTCCGGTAAATAGGGATTATTTATATTGAACAGGACAATGTTTGTAGGGTCAGTAAGTATATTTGAAATAATGTACCTAGAGTGAAAAATACTACCAAATAGAACTCCAGAGGTAGACCCTTAGAAGTAGAAGTACTTAGGTACCCAAATTACTTCATATTTGTGTAAAAAAAGTTAATTGACTTTTATTTAAAACTAGCTTCCGCCTGGATAAAAAGTAGCCTATATGTTATTCTGATGTATATACATATTACTATATGATTATATATATTACTGTAAAGTTTCACCAAAATCCGTTCAGTAGTTTTTGCGTGAAAGAGTAACAAACACACAGCACACACAGACACTCACAAACTTTCGCTTTTTTAATATTAGTAGGATGATTATAACTTTTTAATAATTCAATATTTATTTTGAACGAATTATATCTAGGTATTTTTATAGGTAGGTACATCCGCTTGTTCACTATTCAGCTAACAAAAATCTGGATAAGTGCGAGTCTGACTTGTGCATTGAGGTTTCCGTACAAACTTGTATGTTGATGGTTCGTCCATCGTGGAAATTAGGCCTAATAAGGAAATTTAATTTCTGTTCTCGAAACGCATAGTAGGTAACTACTGGTATCGTCTATTTGTGATTCTCTATTCATCATACACAATGTTTGTCTCCGTTGGGAATCGAACCACGACCCCATAGAATGCACCAACTAATGAACCAACCGGGCGAGTCAAATAATTTTAGTCATTACTAGCTGACCCGTGCCCGCTTCGCTGTGCGTAAGACATTTCTAATACCATCGTTGACTTTTTTGTAGACGTTTTTAAGGTGTACAATACTGTAGTACATTATTTTGATATATCACTACATAGTATAAAGCAAAGTCGCTTTCCGCTTTCCGCTTCCCGCGTCTGTATGTATGTATGTTTGCTTATATCTTTAAAACTACACAACGGATTTTGATGCGGATTTTTTTAATAGATAGAGTGATTCAGGAGGAAGGTTTATATGTATTAAACCCGTGCGAAGCCGGTTCGGGTCGCTAGTATTAATATATATATACAATAATATTACCCTTTTATTTAATCTCTATCTTATCTTAAAGAGATAATAAACCTGATTTATATCTAATTTATATATTTCTTCGCACATTTTTCATGCTCTAAACATAGAATTTTAAGTAGGTAACTGCGAATAACGACACTTTCTGTAGATAAATAAAATAAATAAAAAAGCCTTTATTCTATTGCCATCACAATCTTTTTAAACATAATTTAACTAAACACTTTCTGTAGATACCTGTTCATTAAACAGACTTATTAGTTTAGGTACCTATATTTTTATTTTTTATTTTTGGTGGGGGGGGGGAGCGTGACATACATACTACCTGAATACAATTTAACAGATTATCAACTTTGATTTAGCAGTACACAGCGAATTCATTATGAGTTAAACACTTGATTAGTGTTAACGTACATTAGGTACGTAGGTATACCTAATTATAGGTATACAAAGAAATCATTAATAATTAGTAAGAATAATAAAAGGTTTTGTGCTGGATTTTAAGTGAGAATTTGTAAAAATAAGTATAATGTCGTCGGACCAAAGTGATTATGCGAAAGATAAAGTGCCGATAGAAATCGCAATAAACAGAGCAGGTTAGTATTTCTTACTATGGTTAAATACATCTTAACTTAATAGTTACTTATTTTATAGTTATTTTGATCGTGTTTTTTTTTAATATTTGCAAAAGGTTCAGCTTTGATTTAAAAGCATAATGTAACTTTTAGGTTTTATTTAGACAAATAAAAGTCAAAAACCCGATTGGTTAAACTTTTGTAGATATATTTGCGAAAATAGCTCTTAAAAACCATATTATTTAGCTCCAAAATAAAAATGTTTAACAGATATTTTTAACATGATTTGGTAGACAATCATAATAGGTACCCACCCAAATTTAAGAGTTTCTTTGTGATATTGCGGTTTTATCACTTTTTCCGTCTTGTCCGGGTAGACTGCCCATACAAGCAAAAATAAAGTAAATAATAAATAAATAAATATAGGTTTACATTTCACACATCGCTATCTAGCCCCAAACTAAGCAAAGCTTTTACTATGGGAACCAGATAACTGGTAGAATACTTATATACTTTTTTTTTTGTAAATACATACTTATTATACATAGTATCACCCAGACACAGAACAAACATCTATGTTCATCACACACATGTAAAGTATCACCTTAATACGTCATAAGGGATTAAAATGCTTGTAATATAAGGTTTAAGTGTCAAGGTTAAAAGGAAACTGCACTTTACGCGTTCTAATAAGTACGGTTTCTTTAATTTAAAGGTACTTAATGAACCAGAACCGATTAACATGCAACCAAATAAACGTTGGCCGTGTTGGCCGAGTGGGATGTACCTCGACTTTCAATCCGAAGGTCTTGGGTTCGAATCCCTGCCGTGCATCAATGGATTTTTCTATTCGCTTATAGTGTCGCATAGAAAAAAGAACTTTCAGTTTACCGAATTTTTCAATTATTTTATATTTGACATTCCAATTTTAAAGAGTATTGCAATGCATGACATTTTTTTTTAAACGTTGAACTTACGTAAAAGCTTGTTACGTAAGTTCAACGTTTAAAAAAATTACATTGCGGTTGGATGGTTTCCGGATAAATCTTATACAAAAAATTATCCGTATTTCCCTTGATCATAGCAGCACGCGTAAACGGCTTTTTTGTTGTAATCGTTAGTGCTTATTCACGTTGACTCGCGGGCGCGGTGGCGGGCGCGGTCACGAAATATCAAACATATGACGTGATTTCCAAGTGTTCACGTCAAAACGCACGTGCGGTCTAAGTAGCGAGCTAACTAGCGATATGTTTGATATTTCGTGACCGCGCCCGCCACCGCGCCCGCGAGTCAACGTGAATAAGCACTTAGTGTCAGGAGAAGGTTCCTAAGGCAAAAAAAAAAAGAATTTGACAGAACAACGTCTGTCGGGACAGCTAGTATATAATTAAAATAAAACAACAAAGCGTCACATGTTCGAAACCCTAAAAAATAATGCATGCAGCAAGCCATGTTTGTTGCCTGATTCTTCGTGTCTTCGGTCGTCACCTAGCTCCTAAGACGTTTCAAAGTGATCCTTATGATTTTATTGAAATAAATTCCTTTTTACTTTGACTTTTCGTGACTGTGACCACGACCTTTTTTGAGGGCAAGATCCGCGCCTGGATGTTGGGTATACTCGTACTTTGGGTAGTAGGCTTGTACCTAGGTACAGGTACCTATTTTATTATGATTCAATTATAGTAACCGAACCGCCTTAACAATCAGTTGGGTATTCACAAATGCGCAAACGGGAAAAGATCTTGTTTTTTGAGTTATTGAATACAGGATAACCGTTACTAACTTACGTCTTTTACATTATTCTAGGATAGGAAAAATAAATAAGGTAGGTAGGTAAGTAGGTACTTACTCACCACTGGTGACGTCAATTTAACTTAGGTACAACATTAGTGACGTCACTGCCCTGGTCCCACGCATCGGTATTTTCAACCTATTTTTTCCAATAAATGCCTAGATGTGCAACTACTAGTTGATTTAGTTTTAAAATCACAGCTCGTTTATCAATAATTATAGAATTGTACTTAGAACATCAAAAATTACTATGTCTAAGCAAATAACTTTTTTTAAATTCAAATAATTATAAAAGTCTTATATTTTCACAGCATGCTTTTTTAACAACAATATGAACTTATAAAAAATAAACAAAAACAGTTATCCTTCAAACAAAAAAACAATAAAAATAACCCATCAAAAGTTACTCTGATTCAAAAGCTTCTGCAAGAATGCACTTCTCTTAGCTCTCTGAAATATGTAGTTGATCTGGTGCAGGATTCTCCGGTACGCCATCACACCCAGCTCCTATCTCCAAAGATAATTGTGATCTAAACTCATCAGGTGTGAATGCTCTTTGTAGAAAAGCTACGAGACGACGCCGTTCACCTTCAAAATGCATGCTGAAACAAGGTTTATAATTTAAAAAACAAATTTTCTAATATTTTAGTGAATTTTTTGTTGATGTTGAAAATTAATTTGGCTTGTGGTGTTTTACAATCGGCCGCCTGCCTGGCGTCTACCTTCTTTGGTACAAGATAGAAGATAGAAAAGATTTAATTGCACAGCACAAACTTATAGGCAATGCATTAACAAAAAAAAATGAACTATCAGTGGTTTCTGGTGCCACCAAAAACCTTTGGATATATAGAGATGAACTAAAGTAAAATAACAAACAAGTACAAGTATACAAACTTACTGATATTGTTAAGAATAGTGTGATTTTATTTCTTTCTTTTCCAGGTTATGGACTCTACAGTCATATACTCACCAGTTTCGCTGGTATAGCCATCATCTCCTTCGCATGCATAGGATACGGAAGTCCTATCCTGGTGCCCACAAGCGCCTGTGAATTGGGGACTACAGCTTCTCAGCAGGGACTCTTGGCCGCAGCTCCTGTCGTAGGTAATAACTGATTATTATTAAACACACTATATATTATCTAAATATGTAAAACTCTTGCGTTACTGACTGACTGACAGATCTATGAACGCACAGCCTAAACCTAGAAATTTTACATTTGGTAGGAGTATTCCTTTTGAGGTGTAAGGGGTATAAACTAAATAAACCGAAAAACTGGCCAAGTGCGAGTCGGACGCGCGCATGAAGGGTTACCGTACCTAAAGGGTAAAAACGGGACCCTATTACTAAGACTTCGCTGTCCGTCTGTCTGTCCGTCTGTCTGTCAAAGGGCTGTATCTCATGAACCATGATAGCTAGACAGTTGAAATTTTCACAGATGATGTATTTCAGTTGCTGCTCTAACAACAAATAATAAAAACAGAGTATAATAAAAAATATTTAACGACCGCACTTGGCCTGTTTTATTTTACAAGCTTAGCTTGCTCTGTGTTTTTTATTGCACTATTTATATTGTGATGAATTAATAGAATAGTCGTAAAATTGAGAAAATAATCCAAGATTGATCCCATTAAAATTATATTTACCTGTTTAGAGGACTAATAGTTCCTTCATATAATTGTATAAACGAATATCGTCTCTTGCTTTTCGATCGATCGAAACATTTTCATCAGTTTTCTATTAATTTTTTAAAACGTAATTAATATATTTAAAAGTTATACATATTTTAAAGTTTTTATTTCAGAATGCCTCGGTATTTAGGTTTGCGGCTAGGTAAAGTAAATTAGGAGTCCTAAAACGGGTTTTGCGTTCATGGTCTGTGCGTCTAACCAGTCGTACTTGAAGTACGTACCTAATAGTTTAGTATCGTCACTAGGCCAGTGCGTAGATACTTGTAATATTAAATATGATAGGTAGATTTTTCCGAGCGTAACTGTCGAACAGTGTTGGTCCTTTCTGCCTAATATTTAGAAGACGAATAGATCGCGCTATCAAGATTTGCTAGTTTGTACGATATTTAAGCTAAATCCGTCAAGCGGTTGTTGAAAAAAATGGTTTAGTGGGGACTATGAAAAGGCTATACAGGATCCCGACTGTCGTGTGTTCCTAAGTACGAAATATCTCTCAGATTTCCAGGTGCTCACATTCTTGAATATGTTGAAAGGAGGTAGACAGAGGTAGGTGGAGGGTAGGTCTGTGACATGGTTTGCTATTTAAACCTACAGTCCGGTCCTGGAATAATATGAATAATATGAATAATAAGAAACTTTGCTTCTCCTACAGGAAGCATCCTCGGAACATTGGCATGGGGCTACCTTGCGGATACCAGAGGGCGGCGGAAAATGTTACTGGTCTCTCTGATTGGAGGCGCCACGATCAACTGTCTCGCCAGTCTATCCGTCAACTGGATCATGCTGATGGTCCTACAATTCATAGCTGCCATATTGTAAGTACTTAGTAATCCCCAAGTATGGTAATCATCATCTCTTCAGGCACTTAGATCCTTGAAGACGCCTAAATCAGAGATACATCTACACATTACATTTAGCAACTGCCTCACAAAGCATGCCCTCATTTTGCAGTAGTTAACATTCCACAGAGCACACGTGACAGAACAGAGACGAGTAATAAATGTTTTTGATGAATGCAGAATCGTTTTTAGGGTTCCGTACACAAAGGGTAAAAACGGAACCCTATTACTAAGACTTCGCTGTCCGTCTGTCTGTCTGTCTCTCACAGGGCTGTATCTCATGAACCGTGATAGCTAGACAGTTGAAATTTTCACAGATTATGTATTTCTGTGGCTGCTCTAACAACAAATACTAAAAACAGAATAAAATAAATATTTAAGGGGGGCTCCCATACAACAAACATGATTTTTTTGCCGTTTTTATAGATAATGGTACGGAACCCTTCGTGCGCGAGTCCGACTCGCACTTGGCCGGTTTTTTCTCAATAACCGCAAAACATACAGTTTTTTTTTATGACAGGATATAATCTATATAAATTACAGACAGAAACACGATTGGTGAAACTTTTCTCGATAGATTTATTTTCCAACGTTGGCTCTTCAAAAACACTAGTTTCGTTTTTAATCAAAACTATGAATAATACTTTTCGCGGTCTCATGCGACCGCTCGGGATTTGAGAGGTAAGATGAAAGAGGTTTGCGATTCCGCTGGCAGGTGGCGCTATTTTACCACTATCGGTAAAGTAAGTCGGTAAATAGGTGGTACTTCACATGATCGAATAAAAAGTTTGAAATTGAATTATTGAATTCATGTAGTTAGGTAAATAGGTACCTAGGTAGATATTATTAATTTCCAATTAATTTCGAGTTCGAATCCTGGCCGTGCATCAATGGATATTTCTGTTCGAAAAATGTACCTATATGCGCGTTACACGTGTTTATAACAGTGAAGGAAAACATCGTGAGGAAACCTGTTAGTATTCTTGAAAGCGGCGACGGGATTGCAACCTGTCACGTGTGGAATGCTAACTACGTAGTTAGGTAAATAGGTAGGTTACGAGATATTATGAATTATTTTTTATGTTTCTAGGGTTCCGTATCTAAAGGGTAAAAAACGGGACTACTAAGACACCGCTGTCCGTCTGTCTGTTACCAGGCTGTATCTCGTGAACCGTGATAGCTAGACAGTTGAAATTTTCACAGATGATGTATTTCTCTAAAATCAGCATAAAATAAATATTTAAGTGAGACTCCCGTACAACAAACGTGATTTTTTTGCCGTTTTGATAATAGTACGGAACCCTTCGTGCGCGAGTCCGACTCGCACTTGGCCGGTTTTTGTATAATTCGTTAGATAATCAAACTAGCTAAGTAAATTACAGACAGTTTCTTTTTAAATTTGATGGTTTTCAAGATGATGCAGTTTTATCACTTTTTCCGTCTTATCCGGGTAAACTCAGCCCATACAAAAAGTCAAAAATTTCAGTTATCACCTTAATACTTTACTGCTAAAATGTTGGGTTATTTATAAGAAAAACGAAACTTATTTTATTTTTATTTTGAGATAGGAAGGAAGGTAATTATGAACTCTAATAACCATGCCAACCAAAGATAGGAATTTGTTATTAAGTATTTAATCGGAATTTGACAATCGGTTACGTAAACCATTTAGTTGATAATTCATTAAGCGCATTATCTCACTTCTTAGGTAGATATTAAATAGATTGTGATATGTAATTAGTAATATCTAGTTCCTAGTTCCTGCATAAACAAATTCTTTAAACTAAGTAAATTAACAAACATTTACGGTGCTATTAATAAAAATTTACTTATCCAAAGATCATCTAAGGTTACACCAAGACTTGTTAATACCAGCTTAATGTAAGCAACTCCATTTCTAATCCTTGTTTATTAATATTGAATTCGACTAGTCCAAACGTAAGCATTGGACTAAATTTAATCCTGCGCTAGTCTACGTTTATTAATGAGACGGTTAAAGTTTCGAAGGTGTGACAAGAGATGGACTAAGTCCCTCTCTGTCTCTCTGTGTCCCCTGTGACATGTACCGAGATCCCACTAAAACTAGATGCGATACGATGCCCCTATCCAAACGATGCCCCACCTTCTTAATTGTCCCTTGGGCCCTACCACCTGCACAAGGGACGACCTCATTAACGCTACCGAGGATAGGGTGAAGGTAGCAAAATTCTACGAATAAATCAATAAACAAAATTGTAGTATTGACACGAAAGAAGATGTAGAGGCATACTGTGGCCTGAGCACGAACCACTATCGACAACCTGACTGGCCTTTTAGTATAGTAAAAGTGTCAGTTTTGGCATTTGGACGATACGTTATCGATACGATAGTGGTTCATGCTAACCCCCCAGGTACTCGAGCTATCTGATGTAGATAATAGATAATAAAGGAATTATTTTTTCAGCGTTTCTGGTCTCTACTCCATGTCCATGTCTATCCTGAGCGAAAGTGTGCCGATGGCAAAAAGGAACTTGGTGGTGCTTCTAGTGACCAGCATCTTCTTACTCTCACAAGGACTTATGGCAGGTATAGCATGATCGGTAACCCAGATGCCTGAAAAAATTAGCTGAGGGCTCCTATGCTTCGTCCATAACTTTCTTAATTCACGATTTACAAATTTTTGGATAACGCTATCTAGTTTCTGCAATTTACTAAATATATAGCTTTGTTATACAAGAATTTAAGAGTTGAGCTCTCTTTACATGATTATGGTAGACATCCTCTCGGATCTCCAGGCCCGCAGATCCTTAAAACTATCTAATGTGCAACTATCTTTCGCAGTGCTGGCGATTCCAATCATACCTCTCACCTTCTCGTTCTACATGCCTGCCCTCGGTATCTACTGGAACTCCTGGCGCACGCTAATGGTGGTCTACTCCGCACCAGCTCTGATCTCGGCTGTCTGGATCTTCTTCATGAAGGAGAGCCCCAAGTTCATCTACGCGAAGGGAGATGAGGACCAGGCGTTGGATGTCCTCAGGACGATACACAGGGTCAATAATTTAAGATCGGATGATAAGTTGGAAGTGAGTAAGACAATATACTTATTGGGTATTTGTGGAATTTTATGAAGATTTTTCAACGCTCATTATTCTACTTTAGACGTAGCCTATGGAAATGTGGAATGTATAATTCCAGTTCATGTGCTTTATTTATGTGTTCTGAGTTTCACTCAAAATTGTCATTGCAGCGTGATTGTGCACAAACTTTTAGCACAAGTTTTACAGTTTCATTATATGCTTTCAGGTAACCGGCATATTGAACGAGAATTTGGGAGCAGATCAGCCTGCGGAGAAGAGTTCGATATTGCTGATGTTCAAAGCGCCACTCCTGAAGTACACAATCATCATGAGCTTGCTTCTTGTATTCCAACAGTGAGTTTAACTTATCATTTACTACATTATTACCTACATACAAGCGTTTTGTATTTGTCACAAAAAAGGATCAACAACAAAAAAATCTACATGACTCATTTGTCCTGAAAAAAAAATCCAGAATACAAATAATTTAAGGTATATCCTCGTAACTAAACACCCAACAACACTGAGTTTGCTTCAGGGGCCACTTTAGAAGGTCGGTTCCCGCTGTAACAGTCGTTTGGAGGCATAAAATTGGCCACTAGCTCACACGAACTTATGCTTACTCTCCTTAGAATTGGAGCCTTTGTTGTCTGGCTGCCAACGATAGCCGACCAGTTTGTGCGCATCTTAGAAACTGGAGAAGGCTCCGACCAGACTCTTTGTGGCATCATCAGCTCCGGTGTCGACACTCCTGTTGACGTAAGTAAATCTTCATTTATTATCTTCATGTTGACTGGCCTCACATCTCAGTTGGTAGTAGCTCTGCCTTCTACGCTGTAGGTTGTGGGTTCGATCCCCACCCGGGATAAACATTTGTCACCATTTGTGTGAACATAGATGTTTGTTTTGTGTCTGGGTGTTAATATGTATAATAAAATAAGTATGTAGTTTACAATAAAAAAAAACGTATTTAAGTATTCTATCAGTTATCTGGTTCCCATAGTACAAACTTTTCATAGTTTGGGGCTAGATGGCGCTGTGTGAAATTTCCACCAATATTTATTATTATCATGAAGTTAGCCCTGGCACTGTTTGTCATTAACAAAATTATCTGTTTCCAGCCTGATGCTGTACCATGCGCTCTGAACGTCACCTCCTTGCTACTCGTTCTGGCTGTGGGAGCGAGCCAGTCCATCATTAACCTAGTGCTGAGTTTCGTAAGTAAAGGCACATAGCCAGTCCATCATGAACCTGCTGCTGAATTTCGTACCATAATAGCTGGAGTAGTTAAAGATCAGTAGGTAGCGACAAATCTTATGTCCACGTGCTAATGAATAAGAGGGGTTCGTGTGTTTGATTTAATACATCTCCCTTGCATGCATTGTGATTACCTCACCCGAGAAATAAATAACAGAAATTTTAAATTTACTCTATTGAAATTCAGCCTTTGACATTCAATTTGCATGACCTTGCAGAGCCCTGAACGGGCAAATTTTTGGTCTGAACATCTATAATTGAGCCAGCATTGTGACCTTGAGAAAACACGTATATGGCACTTAGATAAGTAATAAGTACATTAATATAAATGTTGTCACTTATTTTTATAATTTTCCAGTTTGTAAACATCATCGGGCGACGTAATCTTGTCATCATCATATCAGCCTTGTGTGGAGTCTCCGGTATCCTGGTGAACCTGATGCCTAACGCGGCTAGCAGTATAACCTTCTTCGGCATCATGCTGATGGGTATCATCGTGCTGGGAATGTATACTGCTATTATTGTCGCCCTGTTCCCTACACATCTAAGGTAAGATAGATAGACAGATAGATGAACTCTTTATTGCACACAAAGAAAACAAATGGTAAATAACAACAAACAAAAATGTACAGTGTACCAGATTTCGTCAGTCACGACCAGCCAATACGCCTTACCTACAAGTTCCTAAATAGAATTACTTGAGATGCGAAAGTGACAACGCTTTACGAACTAGTCGCGTTTTTATTATTATTACTTTTTAAATATGGACTGCTATCTAGATATCGGCTTACCGTTGGGGCGGCTGCAGCCCAAGTATACTCATGATACAGCCTTATCTATCGAAATCCTGACTGACTTACATATAGATAGACAAAGAACAGCCTAAACCGCTGTCCGTAGAAACATAAAATTTCCTTTTGGTGCGAAGATTTTTCATACAAATGTTAACCTCTGAAAATTATAAGTCGCTTTCCGCTTCTGTATGTATGTATGTTTGCTTATATCTTTAAAACTACACAACGGATTTTGATGCGGTTTTTTTAATAGATAGAGTGATTCAGGAGGAAGTTTTATATGTATAATAACATGCTACCCGTGCGAAGCCGGGGCGGGTCGCTAGTTATTAAAAATATCCTTTCATATAGTAGTGAAAGGATTTTTTTAATAATTACTAGCGACCCGCCCCGGCTATCTATCTATTAAAAAAAACCGCATCAAAATCCGTTGTGTAGTTTTAAAGATATAAGCAAACATACATACATACAGACGCGAAAAGCGGAAAGCGACTTTGCTTTATACTATGTAGTGATAATTTTCAGAGGTTAACATTTGTATGAAAAATCTTATCAAAATCATAAAGCGTGATGTGATTGAATCAAAACTTGAGGGTAAACGCTATGTAAACATTTCGCAAATACTATATAGAGCTCTTGTATGGTGCCGACTGCCGATCAAACAAGGTGAAGGCTCAAACGATAAATAAAAGAGCTTCAAAAAAGTTCTAAAGGCAGCACAGGCCGCATGATGCTAATTTGACACAATTATCTTTGAATTCTTCGCAGCTTCATTGGGTAGGCGTTTACCTGATCGATGTTATTTCTTCCAGGGCCATAGCACTTGCGCTGCCGCTGACTTTCGGCAGAATCAGTGTCGTTGCATCTATCCAAATTCTAAACATCATGCTGATAAACAGCTGCGAAGCTGGCTTTTACCTGTTCGCTTCCATTTTTACATGTGAGTATCTATAATGACTACCCGGTGTATGTATGCAGTGGCGTAGTAGAAAAGGGTACGCCTAAATGTGTGTCCACAATGCGGGCCTTAGCGCGGTTCACTCGACGAGTGCGAAATATCGAACTTATGGAACGCGCCATCGCATGATGATGCTAAATAAATATTGAAATACTTAAAACAATGTTGAATTAGGTATTAGGAACTAGGTTAGTAGGCCGAGCTAGCTAAGCCAACTAAGCTACCTACAACACTGCGTACCGATTAGGGCAACATAAATGCCATTAAGCTCAGCAGTGAATTTTTCCAAACAAGAACACACAAGCAAATGCCCAGTGCGCACACAAAAATGCACAAAAATGGTCATCTCGATATTGTCACCTTCATCATTTATTTTTTTCGTTCTAGCATCAGCGATTGTGGCATCCTTTCTACCGGATGACCGTCGACTCCAACCCACTCCAGTAAAACCAGTGTCGGTAGAAGAAAGTGAGCAACAAGCCGAGAACGAAACGAATATTGAACAGATTACCGGGACGTTTAGAAATCTAAATGATTAAAGTTTTATAAACTATTAAAGTGCCTTATTATTAAGATAGATACACATTAGTGCCAATTGTTGGTGCCAGCCTAAAATAGAACTAAACTTAATGGCATCCATCTCTTTCTGTTTTGTAAAGAGTAAAAGAAGCAGAAATAATTTCTGAGACGTCAAAATAGTGTTTAGTTTAGTTTGGTGCAGAATTGACACTGATTCTTTATAAATAATTGGTAGTATTAAGTTACCTACCACAAACTAACTAAAATGTTGTAAAACGCGATCGATCTTATATCATTTATACAGAACCATCCCAAATCATCCTCTAAAAAAAGCTCTCTCTAAAGTAAACCATTGAAATCGAATGAGGCGTAACGGAGTAAGCTATATCGATTAGGTATATCGATATAGATATGTGTACGATTTTATTTTATTATCATTAATATCTTTACATACGTAAATCACTACATAGTATAAAGCAAAGTCGCTTCCCGCTTCCCGCGTCTGTATGTATGCTTATATCTTTAAAACTACACAACGGATTTTGATGCGGGTTTTTTTTTATAGATAGAGTGATTCACGAGGAAGGTTTATATGTATTAAGCCCGTGCGAAGACGGGGCGGGTCGCTAGTATATATATATACTCGTTTAGGACCATCTAAGCGTGTCCGTACGTCCTGAAAGTTAAACTTGTTGTTATTGTACCATATACCTAACACATAATAATAATTTTACCTTTTATTTAATCGCTATCTTATCATAAAGAGATGATAAACTACATTATTTATTAGGTATAAATATATAAATATATTTTAAAGCAATTTTTTCATGTCCGAAAAATAAAAATTTATGTAGGTAGGCCTCGACTAGTAGGTAGGTGACTACGAATAAGGTTTTTTATATGTAGGTACTCGTTCACTTAATAGATTATTAGGGGTTTAGGTGTATTTTTAATTATTTTTTAGGGGGTATAGGGGCGTAACTTACTACCTTAATACAATCGAACAGAACATTATTATCATCTTTGATTTAGCAGTACGGTTTTACACAGCAAATTCATAATGGGATAGACACTTGATTAGTGTAAACGTACATTAGGTACCTAGGTGCATACCTAATTTTAGGTATACAACGAATTACAAATAATTGTAAGAATAATACAAGGTTTTGTGCTGGATTTTAAGTGATAATTTGTAAAAATAAGTATAAAATGTCATCGGAACAAAGTGATTTTGAAAAAGATAAAGTGCCGATAGAAATCACAATAAATAGAGCAGGTGAGTTTTTATTACTTTGGATATTAAATACGTTTTGTAAGGTACTTGCAAGGTCTTGTAAGTAGGAGATGTAAGGTTTAAGTGTCAAGGTTAAAAGGAAACTGTACATTATGCGTTCTATTAGGTACGGTTTCTGTAATGTACCTAATGAACCAGAACCGGTTAACATGCAACAAAATAAACGTATGCAAAATGCGTTTTCGGTAATCCTCCTTGTATTTGTACGTTTTTTTGTAATGGACAAATTAAAATCTGTTGGACCAATTTAAAAATATTTTACCTATCAGAAGCTAATACATTATCAGCTAGTAATATAGGTTATATTTTATTTCCAATAAAATTAGAGATCCCCACGTAAATTACAATAATGTAATCTAAGACGCATCGGCCACACAAGCTAGAGTCGCGGCAGGGGCGAGGTGGAGGCGGCTCGGTGTCGAAGCGAGGGCGCGCTAGCGGCGCGGATCCCAGGACATAAGCTAATTAAATTTTAAATAAGCATTGCTTAGTTTGGGGCTAGATGGCTATATTTTACGACGTGAAATGTCAACAAATATATATTTATTTATTTGTTTTTTCCAGGTTATGGACTCTACAGTCACATACTCACCGGTTTCGCTGGTGTGGCCATCATCTCCTCCGTATGCATAGGATACGGGAGTACTATCCTGGTGCCCACAAGCGCCTGCGAACTGAGGACTACAGCTTCTCAGCAGGGTCTTTTGGCTGCAGCTCCTGTCGTAGGTAATAGCTGAAAGACTTATCAAATTAAAGGAATATCATCAAACAAATGTTGGTCCAGCAGGCATATTGCGTAAAATCGATCTTTACTCGCTGATTTTCATTGCTTGAGAGCTAATTAACAATTTTTTAATTAATTATTATTCTTGTTTGAGCCTTCACCTTTTTCGATTGGCACCACACTGGAGCTCTACATAGCATTAAGGAAAGGATCATTAAAAAAAAGGTAGACCCCAAGCCGTGTTTGTTGCCTGATTCTTCTAGGCTTGGTCGCGTGGAATCGGTGTAGCTTCACCTAGTTCCTAAGACGTTTCAAAGTGATCCTTGTGTTTTAAATTTTTTTTTTTTTTTTTTTTTTTTTTTTTTGAAATTATTGAATCTTAGAATAGATTGAATGTTGCAATGAAAATCAGCTGGTGAACATTGATTTTTACGCAATAAGCATGCTGGCTAGGAATGGAACCCACCACCTCAATCGCAAAAGGTAGAGCTACAGCCCTGTGTAAGCATGACTGGCCAAAGCCAACAACTAATCCATGCAATTACAATCGACAAAAAAAAATAGGATCACGACTGTAATCCCCAAGTACGGTAGACATCCTCTCAGATCTTCAGACGCTTAGATCCTTTGAAGATAGGGGTAGTAAGAGGCACATTCAAACATTATATTTGGCACATGCTCACGTTTTGCAGTATTTTGCATTCTATACGTGACAGGTTGCAAGCCCATCGCCGCTTATAAGAATACTAACTGGTTTCCTCATGATGTTTTCCTTCACTGTTTGAGCACGTGTTTTTTGAGATCTCATAAACCTTGTCCACTGAGTCTTACAAGAAACGTTGCCTTTTACTCTAACAGGAAGCATCCTCGGAGGGTTGGCATGGGGCTACCTTGCGGACACCAGAGGGCGGCGGAAAATGTTACTGGTCTCTCTGATTGGCGGCGCCACGATCAACTGTCTCGCCAGTCTATCCGTCAACTGGATCATGCTGATGGTCCTACAATTCATAGCTGCCATATTGTAAGTACAACTTACTTAAACAAATAAAAATAGGTTCATTATAGTAATCCCCAAGTAAGAAGGATCCTCTCTTCAGGCACTTAGATCCATGAAGACGTCTAAAAGAGTTAGTCAGAGGTCCATCCAAGCATTACATCTGGCACATTTGCAGTTAGCATTAATCTTTTATGACTTTAATGCTAAAATGTGGGTTATTTAAAATCAAAACTAAACTACGTGTTTTGTTTTTTTCCTTTTGGTGTAGGTAGGTACAAAACGCTAAAAACAATGCCAACCAAATATGTATATAAAGTTGTTTATTATTTAATCGTAATTTGACGGTTATGAGAGCTATTTAAATTATAATCTATTAAGCGCATTTATATCTTCTAATGTAGGTATTAAATAGATTATAGATGTTACATGCCTTCTCTGCGGCAGAAAGTGGGTTATCTCAGGTACATAGCTGGTTGCAGAATAATCTTTTGACCTTGAACACAGATAAAACGATGTACACCTGCTTTCACAAAACAGCGGCTGCGGGGCCACCACCAACTTTACCGGCTATAATAATAATAATAATAAATAGGATCACGACTGTAATCCCCAAGTATGGTAGACATACTCTCAGATCTTCAGACGCTTAGATCATTTGAAGATTTCTAGTAGGGGTAGTCAGAGGCACGTTCAAACATTATATTTGGCACATGCCCACATTTTGCAGTAGTTAGCATTCCATACGTGACAGGTTGCAAGCCCATCGCCGCTTATAAGAACACTAACTGGTTTCCTCACGATGTTTTCCTTCACCGTTGTAAGCACGTGTTATTGATGCGCATATACATTTTCGAACAGAAAAAATCCATTAATGCACACCTTCAGATTGAAAGTCGAGGTATATCCCACTCGGCCAACACGGCTTCTTAATAGAGTGGCAGTTATTCGATATGAAAACCTCATATTAATGCCTTGTTCGGTCGAGTCAGGAAGTTGCGAAGTTGTTTTATCACATGTACGACATGTGATAAAACAACTTCGCAACGTGGCTAGCTCTGAAACCCATAAATCAGTTTACTTTGCACTTTGCCAGTCATTAATCATGTACTGCATCACCTGTTGGGGGTCTGCTGCCAGAACAATTATAATTCAAGCTGAAAAAGCTCAAAGATCGGTTCTAAAGTAATTTATTTATTTATTTATCTTAGGCTTATTTTTTCAGCGTGGCTGGTCTCTACTCCATGTCCATGTCTATCCTGAGCGAGAGTGTGCCGATGGCGAAGAGGAACTTGGTGGTGCTTTTAGTAGTTAGCATCTTCTTGCTCTCACAAGGACTTATGGCAGGTATAAACATGATAACCCAGTTGCCGAATTTGAACTGATATAATTCAAACAATAATCTGTCTTTGCTGAGAGCTGCTTTTCGGCGTTTTACAAATTTTTGGATAACGCCATCTTGTTTTTTCAAGAATCCAAGATTTTAGCTCTCCTTTCAGATGTAGATGAGGACGGTACACATCCTCTAAAATCTCCATGCGCCTCTTCATTTTTTTTATTTTTTTTTTGCAGTGCTGGCGATTCCAATCATACCCCTCACCTTCTCGTTCTACATGCCTGCTCTCGGCATCTACTGGAACTCCTGGCGCACGCTAATGGTGGTCTACTCCGCACCATCTCTGATCTCGGCCACCTGGATTTACTTAATGAAGGAGAGCCCCAAGTTCATCTACGCGAAGGGAGATGAGGACCAGGCTTTGGAGGTCCTCAGGACGATTTACAGGGTCAATCATTTAAGATCGGATAATAAGTTGGAAGTGAGTAAGACAATATATTTATTGGGTATTTGTGGAATTTTATGAAGATTTCCTACCGCTCATTACTCATACTTTGGACGTAGCCTGGAAATGTGGAATATAACTTTATTTATGTGTTCTGAGTTTCACTCAAATATGGCATTGCAGCGTGATTGTGTACATACCTTTAGGTATGTTTTACCTGGGGGGTTAGCATGCAACTGACACTTTTTGTATAGTAAAAGAGTCAGTTTTGGCATTTGGACGATACGTTGTCGATACGATAGTGGTTCGTGCTGAGGCCGGTAATGAATTTGAGCGATGATGAACAAATGTGGTTCAAAAAGTAATTGGAAAGAATACTCAAAGTATGTTACTTTGCACAAGTTTTACACTTTCGCTAAATGCTTTCAGGTAACCGGCATATTGAATAAGAATTTGGGAGCAGATCAGCCTGCGGAGAAGAGTTCGATATTGCTGATGTTCAAAGCGCCATTTTTGAAGTACACAATCATTATGAGCTTGCTTCTTGTATTTCAACAGTGAGTTTAACTTATGATTTACTAAATATTTACCCGCATCGGATGTCAGTATTGGTACATACAAAACTGCTATGTTTTGCCCAGAAGAAATTTCAGAATAATTTAGTTAGGCATATTCGTAAAGTGTTCTCTGGTGTTCAGAACTTGAACTCATACGAACTTGCTTACTTTCCTTAGAATTGGAGCCTTTGTTGTCTGGCTGCCAAGGATAGCTGATCAGTTTGTGCGCATCTTAGAAACTGGAGAAGGCTCCGACCAGACTCTTTGTGGCATCATCAGCTCCAGTGTCAACATTCCCGTTGATGTAAGCAAATCTTTATTTATATACCTACCTATCTCGGGCACCGCAACACAGGTGAACTAACATCGAGGCTCAGTCAAGCACTGTATTTCATCATAATAACCTTGTGGAGAGAAAATAAATTTAATATTATTACTTAGATCTAAGAATAATAAAGTGAGGGTGATTTGGGCATTTTATGTGGGGAGAAGAAAGCAATTTACAAGGTGAGCAATAGGGGAGTATGGAAGAAAGAAATATGCTGTGCCAATCTTACTTGAGTGAGATAAGCTTCTGCTCAAACGAATAGAATTCCATTCGTTTGTTGTTTACATAAAGATTGTTGGTATGTTAATATCAAGCATATTCAATTCTCCATACAGGAATGACTTTACCTTAGCGCCTCAATTTCAAAGTACCTACTACGAGACAGCATAAAGTTAGCCCTGCCACCGTTTGTCAATAACTTTTTTTTCTATTCCCAGCCTGATGCTGTTCCTTGCGCTCTGAACGTCACCTCCTTGCTAATCGTTCTGGCTGTGGGAGCAAGCCAGTCCATCATTAACCTATTGTTGAGTTTCGTAAGTAGAGGTACATAGCCAGTCCATCATGAACCTGCTGCTGAGTTTCGTACCATAATAACCGGAGAAATTTAGGACCAGTGGGTAGCGACAAATGACGAGCGGGGTGATGGATAAAACCAAGAATAACACTAAGAATCGAGCCGTGAATTTTATGTCCACGTGCTAATTAATACATTTTCATAAATGCATTTTGATTACCTCGCCGAGAAAATAACAGAAACCTTTGCTGTATTGAAATTCGGCACAAATTGCTTTTGACATTGAATTTTCTTGACCTTTTGAGGTCACGGCCACAGTAATGAGGAGCCATGACTAGGCAGTTCCTTGGTCTGAGTAGAAACATCGGTAATAAGTCCTTGAGAAAACACGTGTGATGACACTGGGATGGCTAATAGTCTAAATCTTATATCTTATAGAGATGGAAGGGATGAAAGGTGGGAAAACACGGAAGAGGCCTATACCCAGCTGTAAGACAGTATAGACTTACTAAAAAAACTTATTTTGTAAAAATTTCAGTTTGTAAACATAATCGGGCGACGCAACCTTGTCATCATCATATCAGCCTTGTGTGGAGTCTCCGGTATCCTGGTGAACCTGATGCCTAACGCGGCTAGCAGTATATCCTTCTTCGGCATCATGCTGATGGGTCTCATCGTGATGGGAATGTATACTGCGATTATTGTCTCACTGTTCCCCACAAATCTGAGGTAAGTGTACCAGATTAAGGTTTTGCCAGCCAACAGAATGCTGAACAGGTGCCTTACCACAAGCTCTTAAATTAATATTAAAATAGTATTACTTGCGGTGCAAAAGTGCCAACGCTATACTCGTACAACTGCGCGAGTAGTATTGCATTAATATTACTTTAGAAATGTGGTAATGGGGCTGATCTCTCGTTTGGATGGCAAGTTATCGGCAAGTAATCTGGCTGAAGTCGAAGAAAGCATCCTCGTGATAATCAAAGTAAAATCAAAAAAAATCGTAAAATCAAAGTCCTGCTGTCTGACTGACATATAGACAACGCACAGACTAAACCTATGTCGTTAGAAACTAAAAAAAAATAAAGTGTATTCCTTAGCGTTTAGAGGTATATTCAAAAATGTTTTTTGATAATGAACATCCTAGGGGTTAAATCTTATCAGAGAATCATAACGCGTGATACGACTGAATCGAAACTTAAAACACTATGTGAACATTTCATAAATGCTATGTAGAGCTCGACCGATAATGCCGACTGCCGATCGAACAAGGTAAGGCTCAAACAAGAAACAAAAGAGCTTCATAAAAGTTCTAAAGACAGCACAGGCCGTGTGGTACTACCCAGCCTGACCACGTAGTGGTTAAGGATTCATTTGAATGCAGCTAAAAAGAGAAGGAATTGTACGAATTGTTCTCCTAATATCAGAAATTGTACTACAAGTGATCCCAAGATATTAACGTTTGAATGGGATCAGGCCAGGAAGTATCTTCATTTGGCTGCGTAGTACCACACCGCAGGCCACATGATGCTAATTTGACACAATTACCTTTGAATTCTTCGCAGCTTAATTGGAAAATCAACCAGATCAATGTTTTTGTTCTTCCAGGGCCATAGCAATTGCACTCACGTTTACTTTCGGCAGAATCGGTACCTTTGCATCGATCCAAATTCTAAACATTATGCTGATAAACAACTGCCAAGCTGGCTTTTACCTGTTCACTTCTATTTTTACATGTAAGTATCAGTTAGCACTTAGTAAGGGGGCGGAGGTGCGCCTAAGCATATATTATAATTTTAGAGTATCACCCATTATGCCATGCAGTGAATTTTTATAACCAACAACACACAAGCAAATGCCCAGATCGCTCACAAACATGTATAATGGTCACCGATATTGTCATCTTTCTCATTTTTATCTTTCTCCTTCTAGCATCTGCAATTTTGGCATCCTTCCTACCGGATGACCGTCGACTCAAACCCACTCCAGTAAAACCAGTGTCGGTAGAAGAAAGTAAGCAGCAAGCCGGCAACGAAACCAATGAACAGACTAACAAGATGTTTAGAAATGTTAATGATTAAAGTTTTTTAAACAATCAAAGTTCCTTATTATTAAGTTACTCGTAGCTACGTATTGGAGCATTTCTGTTGACAGTCGACACTATGGTCATACTAAAATATCAAAATATTTGACTAAAACGTGAAAAGGAAATCGATCGGTTTTTACTAAATTTTAGTAGTTTTTGGACTAAAATAAACACCTAACATAAAATCTTTCGATAGATTTTTGTACCTTTGATTGTTTATATTTTTAGACTATGGCTATTGTAACATAGTCGAAACGTAGGGAAAATAAATTAGACATGATAAAGACCCGTGTAAAAATCTATAGAGTGAACATGTATTTTTTTACGGTAAAGCTACTTAACCGAAGTAATACATAATGATTTTGTTTTAGTGGAACCATTCCGGTATCATCCTCTACAAAATAGTAAAAAAAACATTGAAATCGAGGCGTCGTAACGCGTAACGGAGTAATCGATATCGATTACCTATAGATAGATAAATATGTTTACGATTTTATTTTATTGTCATTCAAAATTCGTTTGTAAAGGTGCCGAATACCTACATTATTTGTTCTAATCTAGAGACCATGTTCAAAGTCCAAGTATATAATCTAGGTCCAACTCAGGACATACACTCACTGGCAGAAAATGTGGCCCAAACGCTTATCGCGAATTTGTAAACAAACTTGACATAAATTACCTTGGCAGTTACCAGATTATTTAGTACATTTTTTTTCCAGGAATATGCTAGATCTATTTCTAAAAAGTATCAGAAATGATACGTAGAACTCTACTGCATGCGAAGATCTCCCATTTATTTGTGATTAGCTGCTCGCCCCGGCTTCGCACGTGTGGTACCTGGATAAAAAGTAGCCTATGGGTTTTTCTGATGTTTAAGCTATATTACTGTCAAGTTTTATATAAATCCGTTTAGTAGTTTTTGCGTGAAAGAGTAACAACCACACCCATTCACAAACTTTCGCATTTATAATATTAGTAGGATCTGTTGGACAATGATCTGCAAAATTCACACACACGGACATACTTGTATAGAATGGAAACTGTCTTTTACGACAATGCCTACATAGACTGTTATATTATGTCATCTGTGGTAGGCGTTAATAGCGCTAATGCATACGTAGGGACATTTAGGTAGTAGCCTACACCCTCTTATTACCTAATAAGCCGTAATAAACCACAACACCAACTTAATACCTATATCCCTATCTATATATCCGTTTTATTGAAACGAATAAGTAATAAATGTACCTATCAACCATATTCTACAAAGTATTTAGGTACTCGAAATTACTACGAGATAAACACTGCATCGTTCGGTGTAAGCGTATTGGAGTTGAGTCCATGAAAATAAATTGTCATAGGTTGTCGTAGCTGGATAAATACTAATAACTTTCTACTTTCTATTAGGTAAATTTTATAAATCTAAAATGTGATGTGTTTGTAGATCGCATATAAAATCTTACTTTTAGTGCATAGATTTTAGAAGTGTGGATCTATAAGATTAATTAATACGCTTGTTTTATTAAAAACTCATTCAAAATGTTGAAAGAGAAAAGTGATTTTTCGAATGAAAAAGTGCCGATAGAAGTTGCTTTAGACAGAGCAGGTGCGTGCATAAACCATTATTTTAAATAAAATAAAATAAATTAAAAATACATATTTTTTAGAGATTTGTATCGAATGTTTTTAAATCTAACTTGAATAATGTTTTTAATAATTAAAAACGTATAAATCATTATGAAATGTATATGGGACCACCAAAAGGATCTCATATAAAATCGATCGTAATCATAAATGAAATACCCTTCGTTAAACGAATACCTCGTTTGTTTAAAGTCGCTTAAAAGATTTTGCCTTCATTTTCTCAGGATTCGGACTATACAGCTACATACTCATCAGTTTAGCAGGTGTGATCATATTGTCTTCAGCATGCGTAACATACGGAACTACTATATTGGTGCCTGCAAGCGCTTGTGAGCTGCAAACCACCCCTTCTCAGCAGGGACTCCTGGTCGCTGCTCCTGTCGTGGGTAAGTTTATATTATGACTAAACTAGCTCAAAGTCAAAACAAAGTTAAAGTGTATTTATTTCAATAAAATCACAAGGATCACTTTGAAACGTCGAAGGAGCTAGGTGAAGCTATGCCTGTTCCTCGCGACCACTTGGTAAAGCCGGTAGAGCTCAGTTGGTAAAGCCTCTGCCTTCTGCGCAATAGGTTGTGGGTTCGATCCCCACTTAAGACAAGAATTTTTGTGATAAACATAGAAAGTAGGATGTATTTGCAAAAAAAAATTAAGTATATTATCAGTTATTTTGTACTCAAGCTTTGCTTAGTCAAGAAGTAATCAGTGCCAAGAATGTCAATGTCCACCAATTGGTTTTGACCCCGCAATAATTTAGGACCTAAAGTTAATAAACGAGTAGTAAAGCGGCCTAACATAAACCTAAAATTAATGTTATATTAGAAGATCAATCCCCATATTAATAATTTTGTTACTCTATGGTCTAATAAACGGAAAGAAATCGTGAGTTGTTCCTATCGCCGATGTAAAGGTTCAGCACAATACAACTGTTGTCGTAGGTACGATAGTATAGCATGGTAGTGATAGTATAGAAATGTTGTATATACGAGATAGTACGTAGTACGGTAGGTGGGTATAAGTAGTGATCCTCCTAGAACGTGCGATTATCTGTGTCATCTTTCTTTTTTTTTAAATGCCCACTTGTGAACAACGCACGTAAAAAATATCCAAACTAATTAGCCATAATTATAGTCATTAACGCTAAAAACGGAAAGCGATGCGGGAATTTCTCAGTTGGCATTTGTGTTTGTTTTTCCCAAATTTTACTATTTTTGGGGCAACTTTTTTCTAAAAACTTTAAAAACCCAAAAAAACGGCTATATCGGAATAGTTATTTTCTTTATTATCTATTTTTACCTCATGTAGGTTAGACCATTTATGTAGATAAGTAATTTGTAATTCTAGTAACTATGTCGATGTTCATTGATCTCTACGTAGAAACCTAACAAGACGTACTTGAAATGCAGTAGGTACTTATTGGATCACGCGATCCTTTTCGGTATCTACCATGATGGAACTAGTTAGGTACCTAATACGAGTGTATTATGGAGAAATCGGTACATTTTGCATTACAATGTATATGTAATACAAGGGTACTAGGTGCATACTGCACTGTAACTAACTAAATCTCTTGACTGATTTTGTTTTTAATTTTTTGCAAAGATTTTAATAACAAAAAAAATCTTAACCTTTTCGTCTCACTGCTGAGCAAAGGTCTCCCCTAAATCTTTTCAACTTATCCTACGAGTATTTATCCAAGCTCTCTCGAAGGCGTCAAGATAACAAACAAATAATAATAACAAGTCATATCAATAACAGTAACTATTGGGGTAACTATTGGCTTGCCGTTCAGCCGTACCTATTACCTACTAGGTTCTGGCTTGGTCATTCAACATTATGTCAATGATTGTATTACTCCCATCAACTTCTTCTTCTAACTTAAGAGCTGTGCTCTTGTCGGTGTAATTGATGCAGCTCTCTCCATCTATTTCTCTCCAGTGCCGTCTCTTTAACTTCCTTATACGACACGACAGCTATTTTCTCCTTTATCTGGCTCATGTAGCTTATTCGTGGCCTTCCTCTTCCTCTCTTCCCTTCAATCTTCCCTTCCATTATAGTCTTTATAAAACTGTCGTGCCGTATAAGGTGGCCAACCATCTTCCCTCTTCTGTTCTCAATCGTTGTTAATAGGATCCTTTTTTCCTGTATTCTACGTAAAACATCTATATTTCATCAACTAACATTTGTTAATTCTTATGCTTTCGCTGCATTGTTTTTTATTCAGCAATTAGCTTATCCGATGATTTTATTTCCAAATTAAGCTCAAACTGAAATTCAAATTATTTATTGCAATATATGTTCTAACTAAATATGTTATCATTATTTTTATTATAATATTATAAAATTAATGATACAGTTATAGTACAGCCATATTCAGCTCTTCACGCATGCAATATTCTAAATGTTGGTAAACTAAACTGCTGGTCTTCCATAAAATAAATAAACAAATCGGGTTGTTTTAATTCCAGGATCCATTCTTGGATCAGCGGCATGGGGCTACTTGGCGGATACAAAAGGACGTCGGAAAATGCTGATGACTGCATTGATTGGCGCTGCCATATTCAATGGTCTGGCCAGCTTATCCATCAACTGGATCATGCTGATGATCCTGCAGTTCATTGCTACGATGTTGTAAGTACATCATCACAACATCGCGCTGGTTTTTCTACACTACGGTTTTAAAGTAGGTATAGTTAAATGAAGCACAAAATGCATTGGTCGACCGTAGACAATTTCCCTTTAGCCAATTCACACATTGAGCGTTATACCGCGCGGTCGAGCGGTTATTTTGTTAGTATTATGACCACCTGTGCTATCGTTTTAACGATACAATAGCGATTCGTGCTCAGGCCGCTGTTTCGTTCTACAACCAACGATCGGTAAAGTATAAAATCTGTCGGTTACTATCAACTTTCGTAGGTAAATAAGTTTTTATAACCACATAGCCTACGCTAGGCTACTTTTGCTGCTCTACTGGTGCGAATGAGCGGTAGGTACAACGAATAAATCGCCTTAGCTGTGCCAGGAATAGAGTTCCTTTTGCTTTGGGTTAATGGGGGGGGAGTCTTCAGTGTGGGTATCTAAATTAAATTCCTTATCATGTTTCTCGATAATAATGTCACATTATTTATGGTATTATTTATTGATATAATAGGTGGGGTACTTTAAACCAACACCAGATAAAACAAGCATAATAAACGGTATCATGTAATTTAATGAATTGTTAGTTGATAAGGATTACGTTAGCGTATCTCGCAAAATATCATAGATTAGCTACGATAACCATCACGGGAAACGATTCAAATCCAATGCAATCGTCTCTCGTTTTCAAACAAGTTAATAAAAAGGAAAATACTCATGAAATTTTAATCAACTTTTTGAATAAAATAACCACCAAATATTATCTCAAAAATGTTTTGTTCGATTATAAAATTGAAGTGAAGATGTTTTTTTTTAAGTTTTATGAAAAACTATTCATAATAATATTATTCTTTAGAATTTTCCGTTATCTACAAAAAATCCTAATTCTAAAATGTAAATGGGACCTTTTCGGAGTCATCCTCTTCCAACAAGATAGCAAATCTTACTAATTTACTAATATTATAACTCCAAAAATTTGTGAGGATGTTTGTTCCCCAATCCTGCGCAAACGGATTTGGATGAGTCTTGGAATATACATACATGCTTACGAGTATGTTCTGAAATAGCATACAGGGTGAAATCGTAAACACACGTCAAATTGATATGGGTGGTTCAGTATACGTAATAGTTTGGTTTCATGAAAAAATAATACACATTAAAAAAAAAAAAACAACAACTGCAAAGGCATCTTATTACACTCGCAAAGTTTTGTGTACTTAGTTCAACTAAATTAACTTGATACTTTAAATGTTTTTTATCCGAATATTATTTTTTAAATATTTTAACAAAAAAAAACACTGATATTATGAACTTATCTGAATACATTGACTTTGTCTGCATCGTTTAAATTGATTACATCAGTTGTTGTTTTTTTTTAAATGTGTATTATTTTTTCATGAAACCAAACTATTACGTATACTGAACCACCCATATCAATTTGACGTGTGTTTACGATTTCACCCTGTATAGGACACTTTTAATCCAGGTACCACCTGAGTTAAACCGCGGGTGGAAGCTAGTATTATATAACATCAAAAACATTTTAGATAGATACTTTAGAAATATAAGTTCTAATTGGTTGTCTAGCGTATCCGGCCTTTACTCCATGTCGATGTCGATCCTGAGCGAGAGTGTGCCGATGGTCAACCGGAACTTGGTGGTGCTTCTGGTAACCAGCATCTTCTTACTCTCGCAAGGAATCATGGCAGGTAACTTGCAGTGACCTATATATCTTCGTCTTGTTTAGAGCTCCAGCTCCAGGTACTCTAATATATATGGGTGCTATGTATATATGGGTTCTGTTACGGTCGACACCACACTGGAGCTCTACATAGCATTATGGAAAGGTTCATTGAAAAAAATTATAGACCCCAATCCGTGTTTGTTGCCTGATTCTTCTAGGCTTGGTAGCGAGGAACAAGCGTAGCTTCACATAGGTCCTAAGACGTTTCAAATTCAAAGTGATCCTTGTGATTTATCAGAAATAAATTATTTTTGAATTAGAATTAGAATTTGAGTTAAAATATTATTTCCCACAAAATTTTAGGCAATTATAGCTTCTTCTATTTGTATGTCTGTTACACTATTATTTCCTGGCAATTATTTATCTCTGCTCTGGCCTGTAGCATTGCTATGATATTACATAGGCTATCTGAAAAAACGATTTTTCATAATTTCAGAATGTTATAAAAACATCATAATCCTTCGAACGCCTTCCTTCTATTCGCAACGCCAAACGACGCTTCATCTTTGGCAAAATTAGCGCCGGTACTCCAAACAATATGTGGAAACTTCTTCACAGCCTTGGTTTTGGCCGATGTAAAGCTACCGTGAGCTCCTCGGTGGATGTCAACATATTGAACAGACATTTTTCAAGTGTGACTCATCGCGTGGATGACGTCGTGAGGGAACAAACCATCGCTGAAGTTGGTCGCTTATCTCAGCATAATTTTACAAATTTCACTTTCTCCCCTGTTGGTGATGATGAGATTCATCGCACCATCATGGGTATTACTAGCAAAGCGGTCGGACAGGATGGCCTTGGCCGTGATCTTCTAATACCTATCCTTAATCTTGTCCTTCCTTTCATCTCCCACATTATTAACTTCTCCCTTTTTCTGGTGTTTTTCCTTCCATATGGAAAAAAGCACAAATTATTCCAATCCCAAAAAAAACTGTTACTTCTGATATTAAAGACTATCGTCCTATCTCTATTCTACCCTTTCTGTCAAAAGTTCTGGAACGGGTTGTGCATCGTCAACTTTCTCAATATCTGCAATCTCATTCTCTTCTAAATACTTTTCAGTCGGGTTTTCGCTCGGCTCACAGTACAAATACTGCCCTCATAAAAATCACTGATGACATTAGATTCGCGATGGACGACAGGCAGCTTACACTACTCACACTTCTTGATTTCAGTAATGCATTCAACTGTGTTGACCACGCCATACTTCTAGCCATCCTTCGCTCATTAAACATCTCTTTGCTGTCATGTGATTGGTTCCGGTCGTACCTCCTTGGACGAGAACAACGCGTGCAAGTAGATGATATGCATTCGGGCTGGTGTGACGTTACTTCTGGTGTCCCGCAAGGTGGAGTCCTTACTCCTCTTCTCTTTTCTATTTTTATTAATACTCTTGTATCAGGTCTTCGTTTTACTTCTTATCACTTATATGCTGACGATGTGCAACTCTACCTCTCCTTCAAACCGGATGCCATTCATGATGCGATACACCTGCTGACGGAAGATTTGTGTGCTGTCGCTTCTTGGTCAAGGAAGTTTGGTCTCCAAATTAACACAAATAAAACACAAGTGATGATAATTGGTAGCCAAGCCTTTATCTCTAGGCTTGACCTAAATTCTCTCCCCTCTGTAAAATATAATGATGTTCCCTTGGGTTACTGCTCCGAGGTAAAGAATCTTGGCCTCATCATCACTGAAAACCTATCCTTGCAACATCACATAACTGAAGTCAGCAGGAAAATGTATGGTGCTATGCATGCCTTGAAGTGTATGCAAAACTTTCTGCCTTTTTCCGCTAAATCCACCCTTGTCAACTCCATTCTACTCCCCATTCTAGATTACGCTGATGTGTGTTATCCCGACGCCACTGAAGAGCAACTTAACAAGCTGGAACGGTTGTTGAATCTCTGTATTAGGTACATGTACGGTCTGCGTAAGTACGACCACATCTCACACTATCGGACACAACTGAAGTGGCTTAACATCCGCCATCGTCGGAACACCCATATTCTCTGCCTCCTTTATAACATCCTCCATCATCCCCTCTCACCTCACTATCTTAAAGAACGTTTCACTCCCCTCATCCCTCCAGCCAAAGCCAAAGCCTCATCCATGGGAATCTTCAAGTCCAAATTATACCAACATTATCTCTCTCTGCAAAATACTCATCCAATTTGAGCACCTATATATATTT
The DNA here is from genome assembly GCA_912999785.1 of Hydriomena furcata. NCBI lineage: Eukaryota > Metazoa > Arthropoda > Insecta > Lepidoptera > Geometridae > Hydriomena > Hydriomena furcata. Next base: position 1,552,403 of record OU538831.1, on the reverse strand, counting down.
TTTTGTAGATACTAGGTATTATGGTATGGTATATATGTAAGTTTATGTATTTTTTAGTAAGTATGTGTATAAATATAATAAATTCAATGATTTCTCTCTTACAAAGCACTACCATTCCCTTTCCAAATTACACAAAGGTTAGCTGGAAGAAAATGCTAACTAGCATTAAGTTCACCAATGTACATGTTCTTGTATTGTGCAATAAAGAATTTTCTATCTATCTATCTATCTATCTATGGATACTACAGTAGCTATGCTTTGCAAATACCTATTTATGATATTCTACTTTTCCCCAGTGCTGGCGATTCCTATCATCCCTCTCTCCTACTCCTACTACATGCCCGTTCTCGGCATCTACTGGAACTCCTGGCGTACACTGCTCTTGGTTTACTCCGCGCCATCACTGATCTCAGTATTCTGGATTTACTTCATGAAGGAGAGCCCCAAGTTCTTCTACGCGAAGGGAGATGAGGACCAGGCGTTGGAGATCCTCAGGACGATACACAGAGTCAATCATTTTAGATCGCAAAAGAGATTAGAGGTAAGGGGGAAATGGGAATTTATAAAACACAAAATCACAAATGTTTTGTGTGGACGTGCCTCTGACTAGCCCCTTTAAACATATTCAAAGATCTGAGCGCCTGGAGATCTGAGACGATCTCTACTTACCGTACACAGGGATTATAGCCGTCATTCTATGTCATTATTTTTTTACCGAAGTCACATCGTAGGCCATACTTCGTAGATCTCGCTACGTCGTAGACCAATGCTACATCGTAGGCAGGAATTTGGGAGGAAAGTGAGAAAGTCAACGGCCACTTGGCCGTTGACTTTCTCACTCAAAACAGCTCACTTCGTTTAGTACTTACTAAACGAAGTGAGCTGTTTTGATTCCCTTATTATATACTAAAACCGGTGTTTAATTAAGATATGTTTTTGGACAGTAAAAAAATTCCCTGAAATTATTATCATTATTTTCAGGTCACCAGCATTTTGAAAGATGATTCAAAAGTAGCTCAACCGACAGAGAAGAGTCGGATTATGCCTATGTTCAAGTGCCCACTCCTGAAATATACGGTGATCATGACCTCGCTTTTAGTGTTTCAACAGTGAGTCATCTTTTTTTTAACCTTTATCTGTATATTAGCCTGTTGATTAACCTTACATGTAGCCGGTATGGTCTTGTCTTTACTACTTTAAAATTACAAAATTTTAAAATTAAATTTTTACAAAATTAAATTTTACTATACAAAAAGTGCAGTTTTGACATTTGGACGATAGGTTGTCGATACGATAGAGGTTCATGCTTAGGCCACTGGTATATATTAAAAATTCTATCACCTATTAATAGCTACAATATCATGAATGAATGAATGAAAAATATTTTTGTACACAATTACAACTAGAGCTAAACTGTACAATCTAAACAACAGATTGGTGATTTGCCTCGAGATTTATAGACAGAGGTTGAAGCCTGAATATTTGTTTAATTATTAAACAGTTGGTATTCAAATAAAAATTTCAGAATGGGAGCTTTCATGGTGTGGCTGCCGACGATAGCTGACCAGTTTGTGCGCGTCTTAGAAACTGGAGAAGGCACAAACCTGACTCTATGCGGCCTTATCAGTGCTAGTGCCAATGCTCCTGCTAACGTAAGAAAATAGATGTAGAAAAAAATAGTAGTCTTGAAGTAAGCCCTTTTAAGAGACAAAAGTTTTTAGTGCAAATTTCATGTGGAGTCGGCACATGTAGAAAAACATGTTGCAAAAGGATTCAGCTTGGATTTGAGTTTTATTGTGCAGCAAAAGTCGTATAAATAAAATAAAATTTAGTATAAATATAATTAATATACCTTCTTAGTTTATATCGATAAAACTTACAATCGAGTTTATGATATTAGATAGGTAATCTGTTTAGTACATGAAGAGAAATTTCTTGCACCGAGAATGATATTTAAAGGAACCTTCCCCTCAAGGCTTTTCCGCGATGCGATGTATATCGACCTGTTCCGTTCTCTCAGCAGGCACCTACCCACCACGCCACCATCTATGAAATTAGATGAAGCATCATTTGTTGAAAACAGTATACTTTTGCACGACGCGATATCAAAATAGCGTTAAATAAATAGAGTTACAAAGGTGTTTTGACGAAAACTACTACCTACCACATCTAGATATTAGGTACCTAGATTGGACCTGTACCTACCTACAGCTTTCAATATGAGGTTCATAACTCTTCCAACCGTATTCCAGTAAAAATAAACTTTATAAACGAGGATTTCTAATCGTAGGTATAATGTTTTCAGCCTGATGCCGTGCCTTGCGCTTTAAATGAGACCGCCTTGCTGATCGTGCTGGCTGTGGGAGCGATGCAGTCCGTCATCAATATGCTGCTGAGTTTTGTAGGTACAATTATTATTAGAGCTCTGACGCTTGATATTTGGACCTGTGGAATGCAACCGTATTGATCATCGATTGATCCCGGCCGGGATTTGATACCACGAACTTCATATTGAAAGTCAAGGCACCTCACTATGACTACTAATCTTACTATTGATAAAACAACATTCATTGTAGGTGCCATACTATCGTGCTATCCTACTAGAATACTTTGAATGATGAACTAGACTTCAAACTTCACTTTTAGAAATAAGAAATTACTTTCTTAGTGTACCCCTAACTTTTGGTGTACACACCAAAAGGAAAATATACCCTTCAAATTTCAGTTTTTTGCACAGTCAGTAACGTAAGAGTTTATACATTTCAATTAGACAACTTTCCTTGATTGAGAATGAGTGAATCGTACAGCGAGGGATGTATGTAAATATGATCACGACTGTAATCCCGAAGTATATTCATACTTTATAGACATACATAGGTAGACATACTCTTAGATCTCAAGGTGCTTATATATATGTGATCGCTTTCTTTTCAGATAGTAAATAAAGTCGGGAGACGCAACCTCGTCATGGTCATCTCAACAGTGTGCGGAGTCTCCGGTATCCTGGTGAACCTGATGCCAAACGCGGCTGCCAGCGTAGCCTTTTTCTGTCTCCAGCTAATGGGCTTTATTGTACTAGGAATGCACACGGCGATAATCGTGTCACTGTTCCCCACACATATGAGGTAGTTATCTTGGCTAATTATGTTTGGCTTGAAGTTATGTCCTACCTAACTACCTACTGAGGAAAAGATAACAGTTTGATACCTAGTTTACAGCTTTTAGGTCATTCCAAATCGGTCCAGCCGTTCTTGAGTTATAAATGGTGTAACCCGCCTTTGATTCATAGATTTTTATTATACACAAATACATAATTTGTACTTAGGTAGTAGAATGCCAACAGCGCAGGCGCTAAGTAAGGCGTGCATTTTAGGTCAAAGGAAGAAAGTAGAAACTTTTATTTTATTAATTCTCGCTATTATACTTAGTCATGCTCTAACAGTAGAAATAATTCCTGCTTTTGAATCAAAATAATATTTTTATCTATAATATTGTAAACAAAAGTTTTTTATCGTTCATGCTAAGCATATAGGAATCATTTTGACTTTTGTATAACGAACATATTTTTTTAGGGCCATAGCACTCGCGGTGCCACTGACTGGTGATCGAATTGGCACCTTTGCTTCCATTCAGATCCTAAATATCATGCTGTTGAACAACTGTGAAGCAGGCTTCTACCTGTTCGCTTCTATTTTTACATGTAAGTAAATTATGAAATAGAAAAGTAAGTAGGTACCTAGGTACCTACCTACATAAGTACCTACCTACCTAATTAGGTACTTACCTACTACTCAAAAGCAAAGTTTTTTTTTTCTTCGTAAATAGTTACCAATATTTCATAATCGGTATGAAGGTAAGTATCGATATATTTCATAATCCTACTTATATGTATGGTTATAAAGAGGATGAAAGTAAAAAATACCATTTCCTCCCTATTAAAATGGACTTGGTTTCCAATGTTCTAAAAAATATTATTTTTTCAGGTTCTGTAGTTGTGGCATCTTTCCTACCAGACGATCGTCGACCCAAACCCATTCATGTAGAAAGTATAGAAGAATGTGCGCAAGTCAACAATGAAACGAATAAAAATAAACAGACTAATGTAACATACTTATAGAATTCTAGATGTATAGTACCTATTTTAATCCCTCCAAAGTTATTATTACGTTATTTGCATAAGTTAATAGGTAGTAATCAACGTCAAATACAATGGTGGTGATTTTATTATAAGAATTATTTTTTTTTATCTTTTATGTTTTGTTACTTGCCCTTAAATACCATATAGTGGATACCTACATTACATATTGTGTAATAAAATATATATCAAAATTTCATCAGTTCCTTAAATAAATAGGTAATTTCTAGATTCCAAAAAACTCGTTAACTTCAGCAGCAAAATACTGTTTTATTTTTATTGAAGTGGTTTTTTTAGAGCATAGCAAAAGAAAATGCACTTCCTGTTTCGTTACGGAAGCGGAAATGTTAGATGTATCAGTTTACAAAGATAGTCCGAGAAATAAATACTTACTATACCTACACAATAATATTTTTTCTAGAGTCAACTTCATACAACTGTCAGCCGTCAGCCCAGTATGTCAATGTCAGTCAGTTCTGTCAGTCAGGTTTCCTTTTCCTTACTTCACTTGCGCGATTTGCGGTCGTCGCGTTATTAGATGTTGATCATTAGCTCGTTTTCTGCTAAATTCTAAATTAAAAGCATCGATCGCAGGCCGAGTTCTTGACCTGAGCAACGTCCAAGGACGATCTCCAGTCGGCTTGTATCGAGGTAACGTAGTTTTGTTCCTGTTTGAAATCGTTGCGGGTAAGCGATGTCCTTGCTAATTTCTCATTGATTTTTCATCAAACGGAGTGAATAAATATTGACAGAGTTCTGTGGAACATTACCTGTATTCTATACGGATATATCTAGCTGTGGTGCAAAGGTCTAACCGTAAGGAGATAGCCATTACAGTGCTATAACGGCAAGTCATTAGATAGGTAGGTACTTAAAGCTAACAGGTGTGCCCTCATCAATTAAATAGTAAGTACCTACGGGAAAATCTGCACACTAGGTTTTCGGACGTTTAATTAAATACTTACCTGTTATTTCATCTATCATCAGATAGTATAGACTAAAAAATATATATATCAATATTCTGCAACCTTGTACAAACAAACTACTAATTGAATTACAGTACAAACTTACCTTACTTTTTAACACAGAATAGGTTCCTACTCATCTAGGTCCTCAGGTCTATGTACTACTGCACCTTAATAAATAAGTTCATAATGAACTGGTGTTCAACTCTGGTGCCAGTGTTTTTATTTTAAGAAATAAGTAATTAAAACAAACAGACAAACTTCATAACTATGTTACAGATGAGAATTTTTTAACTTAAAAGTTGTTTCTTAGTATTGAAACTATGTTGGATGCATAAAAAGACTACATATAAATACCATTTTATATCCTTCAGGAATTGTATTTAGGTTTTTTTATGCACCCAATAGGTATTTGTGATTCTTGGACTTTTCAGAGGTGTGTTTGTAATTTTTTTTAAGAGTATTAATATGTTAAGCAAGAGGAAAAGACTTAAGAGAAGTAGAGTAAGAGTCTTAAGTCATCCGAATACTGTATTTACACAAGTACAATGTGAACTCTTACAACTACAAATCTGTTGTAAAGTATCCAATATCAGTTGATCCACTTAGTTTGGGGCGATTGGCTGAGAATACAAAAAACTTGACTAGGTGAAACAAAATAAGGAAGAAAGAGAAAAAATATAAGATTAGTTTCATTAAATTTTCATTAGCTTCACTTTAGCTAGATAATATTGATTTTGGCTTCATCAGGCATACTATTAGCTGAAGCCAATACTGTTACAAAGACCAACATCAAACAATGAACCAAATTCATTCCACAGTATAATTTAGACATCTTCTACTCAGTCAAATTTTATTATGTTGCAAATATGTTGGATGTATATTTATTCAATTCTTTATTTTCTAATGGTATATATCAAGAAACTTCTTTTATACAAAATGTTTAAAGCTCCATAGATAGACATTATTACAACAACGGGAAATTACTCACGTAAATGATAAATTGTCAATGAGGACACCGACAATGTTTCGATTCATCTAGAGAATCTTCTTCAGGGTGAGTGGACCATAACGCGTGAAGAAGATTCTCTAGATGAATCGAAACATTGTCGGTGTCCTCATTGACAATTTATCATTTACGTGAGTAATTTCCCGTTGTTGTAATAATGTGTAGTACAACTCACGAAACTCCATAGATAGCTTATAGTTATGGTAATATAGACCAGTTTTGCCCACAACCGTGGCTATTGTAACATAGATGAAACAACGTGAAGAAGACCCATGTAAAAATCTATAGTTATGTCTACTAATCACGATAGTTAAAAAAATAATATAGACCAGTTTTCAATGACATTTCCAGCTGAAAACCAGTGGGTAAAATGGCAGGCAACTCGTGGGAAGAATTCTTTGCTGTGCACCTCCCTCCTCCGGACTTTGAGGACAACCGGTCCTTGCTAAAGGAGTTCTGTGAGAGACATGACAGCTATGGAAACAAGATCGTCCTGGTCACAGTAAGATGTTTTCTATTATTATCTACTAGCTTCTACAAAGAATAAATAACATACAGAAAGCCGACTCTTTAAAGACATTTAAATATTTATGTAAAGACTCCTTCTATGTCCCAATAAAGTACAATTCAGTTCGCAAAGCGCAATTTAGCTAACGCCGATATTAACCTATTTCTTGCCCTCTCTTTCTTTCGCGTAACGCTATCTCTTCGGACGCGGCAAGAGTTACGTTGTCGTAGGGTTGTCTTGGCGTACCTACCCTATGGGTCCACCGATATACTTATAGCTTTGTACCTAAAGTGCAGAGTTAAGCTGGCATGCAGGCTTATTCCGTTAATATCGACCATCACCCGGTGATTTTTCTTACCGTATCTTCGAATTTCAAGAATACCGTTTTCGTAGTAACTTTTATAAAATCATTCACTCTGTAATCTGTTCTAAGATTCTGTAACAGTTTCTATGAAAGTGATATTCTCTATATGCGATCGATGATCAGAGCTGATAATGAATCTATCTGGTAAAGCAATTTCGATGAGATCCAATTTTTTTTATTGTGTAGAAAATAGTCCCAAGTTGATCCCATTTAAATTATATTCATGTATGACTAATAGTTTCTTCATAAATCCAAAAAACATTGTCCCTTGAATTTTTGATTGGTTGAAACGTTTTCGTGGTTTTTTTTAGATTTTTAAACGTAATTATTACATAACTAGCAGTCCGCCCCGGCGTCGCACGGGTGTAATAATGATTTTATGGGTAATTTTTTTACACCTTATATTACATTATCGAAGTTTTCATACGGATCCCTAATAGTTAGACATATGGTATTCGGTCCAGTAGTTTCGGAGCCTATTCGATGCAAACAAACAATCAATCAAATGTTTCCTCTTTATAATATTAGCATAGATAAGCTAGCAGGGGCACAAGAAATAAGAACAAATTGTACATACCCAAATTTAGATTAGAAAAAGTGAAGGGGTCGTTTATGGGGAATTGTATACTATTTTATAATAAACTGCCAGAAAACGCAACAAAACTTCCCGTTAGAAGATTTAAAGCCTATATAAAGAATAATCTTATAAACAAAGCGTATTATACTGTAGATGATTATATAAATGATAAATCCTCGTGGCCTGATGTCGCTCTGCCACTCGACAGCTAAATATTGATTTAGGTACTTAATTTCATTTTGTGTAACATTTGTCTACTTTAATTATTTTTAAGCAAATAGTTATTTTATCTGTAAGTTTTAATTCTAAATCAAGTGTAGCGTGTGTTGCTTTTTGAATTTGTGCTGAAGCTCTTTAGTTATTTTTTTTTATTGCTGTACCTACGTACTTGAGTAGTAGGTACTTTTAACTTTTAATTATTATTCTTGTTTGAGCCTTCACCTTGTTCGATTGGCACCACACTGGAGCTCTACATAGCATTAAGGAAAGGATCATAAAAAAAAGGTAGACCCCAAGCCGTGTTTGTTGCCTGATTCTTCTAGGCTTGGTCGCGTGGAATCGGCGTAGCTTCACCTAGTTCCTAAGACGTTTCAAAGTGATCCTTGTGATTTTATTGAAATAAATGATTTTTGAATTTGAATTTGAATTTGGGGTGTAAATTTATTCATTGAATTTCCAGTCCGGTGGTACGACAGTCCCGCTCGAACACAACACTGTTCGCTTCGTAGACAACTTCAGCGCTGGAAACCGGGGGGCAGCTTCTACCGAGTACTTCCTGGAACAAGGGTACGCCGTGATCTTCATGCATCGACAGAAGTCGTTGGAGCCTTTCACGAGGCACTTCAATGGGCAGAAGCTATTGGATATGCTAGATGTACAGGAGCGGGGTCCCAACACCACTATTTCGGGTAGGTTTGTCTGGAAAAGTATGGTTTATGTGTAAGCCAGTGGCGGACTTACACATTTGACGCCAGTAGGCTATTGACCCCCCACCAGAGATTATTTTTACAATCCAACGATTTAGTTAAAAGTGGTGTTTCCTGTAAGAAATTTGGCAAAATCAAGTGATTGGCCAAGAAGGAAGGGAGGGAGGCATCTGTCCTGCAGTGGGACATCAACGGGCAGAAGCTACTGGATATGCTAGATATACAGGAGCGGGGTCCCAACACCAATATATCCGGTGGGTTTGTAGGTTGTTTTGGTTTAAAGGCTCTTGGTTTATTAAAACTAGTGCTAAAAACGGTGAAGGAAAAAATGGCATATCGCTAAACTACTGCAAATATACTGTATATGCAATGGACGTGCCTCTAACTCCCATTAGGATAAGTTTCCTACCTATGCTAGCTGTGCGGAATTGTACTGGAAATTTCGAGCGCTATGTTTGGTCCGCTTCACACAGCCTCTTGACATCTTCAAGTTTTTGAGCGCCTAAAGTGATTTCTACCGTATTTGGGGATTACAGTCATGATCCTATTTCATTTTTTTTTTTTTCAATCATAGTTTTAGTTGTGTTGGCCAAGGAGTTTCCTCGACTTTCAATCTGAAGGTCGTGAGTTCGAATCCCGGCGTGCGAGCTCAAAACGGTGAAAGAAAACATCGTGAGGAAACCAGTTAGTATTCTTATAAGCGGCTTGCAACCTGTCACGTATGGAATGCTAACTACTAACTATTGCAAAATGTGGGCATGTGTCAAATATAATGTTTGGACGTGCCTCTGACTACACCCACTAGACATCTTCAAAGGATCTAAGCGTCTAGAGATCTGAAAAGGATGTCTACCGTGCTTGGGGATTACAGTCGTGATCCTATTTATTTTTATTTAATTAATTGAATTTTTCCCTTCCAGTGAAACCTGACAGTGTAGATGTACTAGCTCCGATCCTGGTTCGCTACAAAGCTGCGCACGCGGCTGGCGCCATTCTCCACGTCTCCTTCACGACCGTGTCTGAATACTTCTGGCTTCTTCGCGCCGCCTGCGAGTGCTTAGCCAATCTCGGCCCGAGAGCGTTGCTCTACTTGGCTGCAGCCGTTTCTGACTTCTACGTGCCAAAGGATAGAGTCGTGAGTTGCTTGCGCATTGGGGACAAGCAAGATGTTTGCTATGTAAAATGTCGGTGCAACATCAACGTCGAACGCTTGAGAAATTATATAAAACCGACTTATATATAAATATTAAAAAAAAAAAGGTTCTATCCAGTTTAGTTTTATGAAGACATTATTAGTCCTACATAAATACAATTTAAAAAATTAAATCATTAAAATCGTATCACCAGGTTGAAACATATCATGAAACTTGAACTATTTGTCAACTACGATTTTTTGATAAAAAAAATAATTTGCTAGGTCGCGAGGAACAGGCTTCACCTAGCTCCTAGATATTTCAAAGTGATCCTTAAAATAAATACCTTTTGACTTTGATATCCACATACATATATCCCCCTCTTTCACAGCCAACCCACAAGATGCAATCAGAGAGCGGTGCCCCCATTATCCAACTCCACTTAGTCCCAAAGCTGCTGGCCCCTCTCGTCAGTCTGTGGGTACCTTCAGCGTATGTGGTATCCTTTAAACTGGAGACTGATGACGCTATCCTGGTCACCAAAGCCAGAGCTGCGCTTGAGAAGTACAAGCACAAGGTATATTAAAAAAAAAAACAAAAAAATTGGCGGACTTTACACACAGCCCCATCTAGCCCCAAACTAAGCAAAGCTTGTACTATGGGAACCAGATAACTGATAGAATAAATACATACTTTTTTTTTGTAATTACATACTTATCATACATCAGACACAGAACATATATCTATGTTCATCACACAAATATTTACCCTGGGTGGGAATCGAACCCACAACCTACAGCGTAGAAGGCAGAGTTACTACCAACTGAGCTGAGAGGCCAGTCTTACTATTAAATAAATAAATAATGTTGATGGAAGTTTAACATCATCAGCACCACACTGGTACTCAACATAGCAATAAGGAAAGGATCATTGAAAAAATGTTAGGCCCTAACGGCAGAGCCACACTTCCGTGTCGTGTCGTGGCGCGACACGCCACGAGCCTATCGCTTTCATACATTTAGTATGGTTAGAGACACATTTGGGTGTCGTGGCGCTATCTGTCGTGGCGCGACAGCTCGCTACCGATTGCGCCAGAGCGGTGGTGGGGGTTGAATGAATGAATGAATGAATGAAAATGCTTTTATGACGCGACACGGCGTGCCTCGTGGCGCGAACCATAGATTTAGGATGGTTCGCTCTTATATCTATGGCGCGAACACCTAGCAGACATATTTAATTTAATTTGCAGCATAGTGATTGACGACCTTATTGAACTTAAACGTCAACGAAAATTTTTTTTTGCCCTCTATGAGTTTCATTGCTAAGAGAAATTGAAGGTTTTCATCAAAATTACTATACCCTGCAAAGAGCGCGCCCGTATAGTACTCTGTGGAGCGCGCCCGTATACTCTGTGGAGCCACGACACGACACAGTAGTGTGCACACCCACCCCACGCGAGTGGCGTGTCGCGCCACGACACGACACGGTAGTGTGTCTCTGCCATAAGCCGTGTTTGTTGCCTGATTCTTCTAGGCTTGGACTCGAGAAATAAGCGTAACTTCACCTAGCTCCTAAGACATTTCAAAGAGATAAAGATAAAGATCATTTATTTGCTTGAACACAATGTAGGCTACACAGATGATAATAATAATCTACTATATAAAAGAAAGACGGGTTTGTTACAACACTTATAACTCGAGATCTGCTGGACCAATTTTTATGGTTTTTGATTCGTTGGATTTGTCTCCGCCCCGAATAGCAGAATACATCTTAAAAACAATGAAAACTCGACGAATACATAATTATGAAAGATGAATCATTTTCAATAAATGTTCATTGGTTTAGTACATGTCAAACATTTGTTGTCCATCCTGTCAAATACTGTAAGTAATAATTGACATTTATGCATGCGTTCAGAAATGTATTTTGTGTAAACTATTTAAAAAGGTGAATAAACTATTGTCTGTATTTTTTATTTTTTAACGGGAACGAGTACGATTCTAAAGCGATACGAAGTTCGCCGGGTTAGCTTGTAAATAATATTTTAGATTCAATTATGTTCTACTAAGATTAGCATGCAAATGTTATAATTAAGTAAGTTATATCAATATTGTATTATAATTAATGTCAAAAAAAGGCTCAATACACTCAATAGTCAATAGTAAAATTATGGTGATGTCAAAATTTATCTGTCATAAAATCGTTAATATTATAATAGCATTTGTTTATGAAAGGATCACTCCTTTTGATTTATTGAAATAAATACCTTTTGACATTATTAATAGCGTATAAGATACATTTTATCCAGGTACCCCGGAAGCTAGTAAAACTTAAATTATTATTAATCACTCATCGAACGTCGTGACTTTCAGATGGTGGTAGCGAACCTGATGCAGACCCGGCACCACCGAGTGATCCTCGTGTCTCCGGAGTCCAGCCAAGAGATCACACTTACCAGAGAGGAGGTTCATGCAGGTATGTCCGAAGTACCTCCGAGAGGAACCTCCGCAATTAAAGTGATTGAGGACGGGATAAAAAGCCGTTTTGGCCTAGTGGGAGGTACCTCGACTTTCAATCTGAAGGTCATGGGTTCGAATACCGGCGTGCATCGATGGATTTTTCTGTTCGAAAAATTTATATGGTGAAGGAAAACATCGTGAGGAAACCAGTTAGTCTTCTTATAAGCGGCGATGGGCTTGCAACCTGTCACGTAGTGTGCAAATGTGGGCATGTGCCGAATATAATGTTTGGACGTGCCTCTGACTACCCCCACCAGACATCTTCAAAGGATCTAAGCGTCTAGAGATCTGAGAGGATGTCTGTCTACCGTACTTGGGGATGACAGTCGTGATCATATTTTTTTTTTTTAGGACGGAAAAAGAATCTATTGTCTTCTATACTTAACTATTCTTCCCCAAGTTCGATGGACATTCTCTCACATAGCCAAGTGCTTAAATCATGGGAGATGTCTAAAAGGGTAAGTCAAATTCACGTCCAAACATTAAATGTGGCACATGCCTACATTTTGCAGTATTTAGCAGCACATTCGTGTAAGGTTGCTAGTCCATTGCTGCTTATAGAAATACTGGTTTCCTCACAATGTGGACATGTGCCAAATACAATATTGTCTGACTACCCTAATTGGACATCTTCAAGGACGTTACAGTATGTCCATTGTACTTGGATTTTAATTTTTAGTAGAGACTTATCGTAATCATCAATTAATCAAACATCCGAAATTCAATTACAATATTAGTGTGATTATACACCTACAGGTGTGGACATAGAGGCGAGTATAGTGTGCGCCATAGTACGCCTGCACACGGAGTACTGCTCTGGCGAAGCGGGATATTCGCGCGAGCCTCGCTGATGTTCGCGCGTCCGTCGCCGCGTCTACCTTACCCCTGAATAGGGGCAGAAAGGGGCGGCCAAACGGACCAAGGAGTTACAAAACTCAAAGACATTAAACTACCATAGACAATGAAAGTTAATATCCATAGACGGTGATAGTATTGACATCTTGGTGTGTGGGATCGTTTTAATCAAAGTGTATTGGATCTATAGTGGTGTTCAGAACAACTTTATGAGGTAGAACTTTTTAGACAGTCAACGTAGAATTGACACGATCTTTGACTTGAACAATATGAATTTCAGAACAACTCTAGGAAATAGATATATTAAACAAATTACTTATATAAATTATCTTATTTGTATTCGTGTTAAACATGTGTTCCTGGCCTCTGGACATATAAGGGAACGTACCCATACTACGTATTTTGATTAGGGGGGCGAGGGGGTCTTCTAAAATAGCACGCATGGTCACAGGGGTTAGGGGGTGTATTAGGTTTTTGTCACGTAACCATTTTTTTCGATATGCAAAATATTAAAGAAATTGATCAATTATTTACCGAATAACCTATGATTTCAATCATTTAGCAGCAGCCTGTATTTACTGACATTTCTATTGTGTTATGTTTATGTAACTTACTAGCGACCCGCCCCGACTTCGCACGGGTAGCATGTTTTTATACATATAAACCTTCCTCCTGAATCACTCTAACTATAAAAAAAAACCGCATCAAAATACGTTGTGTAGTTTTAAAGATATAAGCAAACATACATACATACATATTACATACAGACGCGGGAAGCGGAAAGCGACTTTGCTTTATACTATGTAGTGATGTGTCACTCATGTTGTCATTGTCAGTGATGGATACAGTGTGCTGCTATTCGTAAGGGTTTCAGTGGGACGAAACTTGTCATTGAATATTAATTTATTTATTTGTCTCTTATTAAAACAAAAGTAATTTTAATTTTGTAAAATGTCCACCAATATTTATTATATTTTATTAGCATTCCTGTTAAGCGGCGATGGGCTTGCAACCTGTATAGAATGCTAACTACTTTTAAATGTGGGTATTGTGCCAAACATAATGTTTGGACGTGCCTCTGACTATCCTTTAGACATCTTCAAGGATCTAAGCGCCTTGAGATATGAGAGTATGTCTACCGTATTCTGGGGATTACATTATTATTCGTGATTCTGTTTTGTTTCTGTTGAAGTATCAGATTACGGGCTTTCATAATGTCCAGAGAAGGTCACGTTGTATATTTAGAATCAAGAAATTTTGGAGGGCTGATAGATTATGTATACTTTTATGAAAGCCATCTCAAAATTTCGCTATTAATTTATTATGTTTGTGAATATTTTTTTAATAATCGTTGACAAAACTTCTTTTATGCTGTTTACAGCGTGATATAATTGGTATCTAAAAACACAAGCTCAGTTGAAAAATGCATAAACTGAGTTAGATCCAAATTCAAATTAACATGCTAATTTTTTCCATACAAAAGTTAAATGATTAAAAATTACTCTGATCGCTGCCTACTCTATGTAACGATGTTATTTCATACATTCTATTCGCCGTTTCGGGTCGTCAGCAATATTTACGTGTTGTTACACTCGTAGAGTAGAGCAAAGGAGACAATCCAGGATAAAATAAAATCAATTATTTTGACGAATATTTGAAAAAATATTTTTTTACCAATTAGTTACTCTTGTTTGGGCATTTTTCAACTGACTCTATATGTTTTTATGTTAAAATGATTTATATTGTTTGTTGTACTATGCAGGTATAAATATTTTAATATTTTAACAAAATTATTAAACTGTTAGAACTATAAAACTATTAATCTATGTGCCCCATTATAGTTCTACTATAAATTTTTATATTCTTCTCTAAGTATGTACTTATACAAAAATATATTGTATTATAAAGATATATAAATTGTACGTATTGATTGCAGTTTTATTGTCGCCGCAAACAAACAAAAGTTGAGTAAAATAATAATCAATCTTATTCTGTTTATGTTAAAGTCTAAATTTGCGTAAAAAGGTCTTACATTTTTTAAATTTCTGTTATGTGATTAAACTATACTAATTCTAAGAATTTCAGTTTTTTTTACTCTTATTTAAAGTTTTAACGTAAACATAAAAGAAAAATCATATTTAACAGAATTTAGTCAGTTTGTTGTGACAACAATTTGCCACCATTGTATAATGTATACCCAATATGTATCAAATATTTATATCATTATTAGAACTCCACATAAAAATGTTAATAGATTATATTTATAAAACTAAATATTGATAGAAAAAATATATATAAATGCTTGTTATCATTATAGCTGTATAATTTATTGAATATAAACAACTTAAAGTGAGAGAATGATGCATATAATATTCCATTTATTTTGCGTAACGCAAAATCTCGAATATATACTATTAACTATTTATTTTATGAGAAGCTATTATATTTGTTATTGTAATTTATAACATACGTATTCCTATTATGTGGTCGTGTTGAGATAAGTGCCGTGACGTTGTCGTACATAATAATATAGGGTCAAAGACCCGGTTGTGGTGCCTACCCCGGTTTTGGTCATTATCAACTTTGGCAGTCAATGACTAAGCATAGCAAACAAACTTGTTTAAAATCTATAGTTAATACAATTATTTGTCTATTGTCCGTTTTGATTAGTGACAGTTGTGATACGTGTCCTCTAGATTTGATTGAGCACAACTAAATATTTCCTGTTTTGTCTTTTTAAATATGAATAATTAATAATTTAATATCCTCCTGTTATAAAACCTTTTCTTTGCATAGGAGATAGATAAATACTCTATTCTATGTTGTTTAAAAATCGTCGTTTTAATCATTTTATCAATATAAACCATTTATTTGAAAATTAAAATGTTGTTAAAATGGCCACAACCAGCGTTCTCACCCTATGTTATGTAATGTATTTATGTACAACATGAAACCGATCAAATTACCGTGATAATTATAAAGTCAGTAGTATAGCTACAATGAATTTATAAATGTTTGTTTGCAGTTTTATTATGTACATATCAAAAAGGTATTTTAACTGTTCTCGAAAGTTCGTAACAGAACGTTCAGGAACATAGTCTGATTAATGCACAGACTAATTTGACAACATTGTGATGTTTCTTTATTAAAATGAAATATATTATCATGGCATGTAGACCTTACCTATGATCAAATTTTTATGGCTTGTATGTAGATAAATGTTACATGTACTGATATATAAAAGGGTTGGATATTATTATATCGGGATAGAGTGTAGGATGTGTTGTGTTATTTTGCATATTTGTGGGCAGCTTTCACCAGTTGTAAAAAAGACCAAAATATAAGTAGTTTTTACCTAACAAAAAAAAATTGTGTAAGTGAATTATCTTTTTGCCTGGTGATCTGATTTTGATTACCATAATTATGTTTAAGTAGATATTGTGAGATATTGTGACGTTCTAGTTATAACACACTATACAGGGTGTCCCAAAACTTTTCTTATTTCTTCCAGAGCTGATGTAACTTGGCCTCTCGCCCGGTTGTTACCGGGTGTCCCGAAACTCAACGATAACCACCAGATTATCGTTGTGTTTTGGGACATCCTTTATACTTGTCCTGTCTTGTTCAGAAAACTCTTAAAAAGGATATTTACAAAACATATAAACATTTGTTCCGCGCCGAGAATCACAAGTGCGTCCACTACGCAACTCACTGAGGTTTTATTGGAGGATAGGAGGAGGTATTTTATAGCTGTCTCTTTCTTTCACGACATCTGATATATCAACTTTTATACCCATCTCTTTTTTTTACGATTTTGAATATATCAATTTTTATACCCATCTCTTTCTTTTACGACATCTGATGTAGTGAATGCTCTTTCTAAAGACTGATTCGTTGAGCATATATTTGCACACAGATATGCAAAACTGTTTGTTGTTCGTGTGAGTGTCTTTGTATATCATATAATGGAAACATGTAAACTTGAATGTCTTAAAAGTACTTTTTAATATCTATGGAATATCAATGTGTTATTTGCACAGCGGGATCTTATGTATTTATGGCTATACAAACTTTATGTAGTACTTTAATGTTAAAAATACCTTCCTGGGGCCGTACTACAATCTCTAAAGTGAGATTAAAGCAGTATTACTCGCGGTGCGAAAGTGACAACGCCATACGTGTTCGTATAGCGTTGTCACTTTCGCTCTTAAAGTAATAGTGCTTTAGTCTTTAGAGATTTTAGTACGGCCTCTGTTTGTATTGTACTATAAAATCTCTGATAACTTAGCTTCTGCAGGCTTTGCTCTCCTGGTACCCTTGAAGAGTAGTCCACATGCTATTCCAGAACTATAGCTAACGGCGGAACGGCTTGGAATAGCTTATAAATTTTTAACCGGGTACGACGCGAGCGAAGCCGTGAACAGAAGCTTGTAGTATTACTATAATAATCATTCGATCTTATAGAAAGTCGTTAAGCCATGACGGAGGCCTTAAGGCGGCCTAAAAACTCCGTCACCAGAGTTGGCCAATAGCTACATTTATCGTTCGATGTGAAAGTCTTCTTAAACTTATACGGGCCAATCCATAACAGTAAACCTGAGGTTGTGTAATGATTCTTTGGATAATAACCTTGAAATTATGTGCATTTTATTACATAAATCATTTAATTTAAAACAACAATAATACCTCTAGAAATTAACAAAATCAAATATAAAGGTTTCACAGTTCAGTTGGTACTGGCAGCTCTGTCATTTTCGCCGTAAACTAAGTCACGGAGTAGGAATATGCACTCCCCCCTTTATTCGCACCTGCCTACAGCGCAAAAGGCAGAGTGTAGAGCGCGGTGATCTGTCACCTGTCAATTCATTTTTATTTGGACCACGCCGCGTCGATTCACATCCCTTTCCTGAACGCGCCGTGATTTTAAGGCGACTAGCGCCATCTCGCGCGTGGCTTGAGAGATTCGGCGGCCCGCGCGTATCCGCGACGCATGAGCGGCTCGAGTACTTTTATTTGATTTGTGGTGTTTTACTGTTTGTTTTATGTTAATACGTGCTTTATTATACATTCTTATCAACTATCAGCGTTTTCAATAACATTCCGAACCCCGAGATTTACCCTCGTATTCAAGAACGACACTATGAGACCACGCACCCACAGTGGACGAAATCTTTTATCATAAACATCACTTTATGTGTTGAGCGGCACTATGGCGCACGTGTGCCTTTAGAGCTCAACTTTGGTTAGAGGCACCCGACAATGTGCCTCTAATCACACTATGCAAAAGAGCTACTACCTACCAACTAAACGAGTGAGGTGTCTACAAATAGTAACTCCAATTTTATGTTTAGGTACCTTTTATAAACTGATTATAGAATGCACATAATTCCTCGGATTTGAAGCATGTTCATAAAGTGCTCCCGAGACGATCTTTTGCAATTAACAATTTGACACGTTGTTGAACCGCCAGATTTCCTGTAACTGTCACTGTCTCATCTCTGTCTAAGTTCTGCCAACCATCCGTTGTTCTTCAATAGCATTATCATGTACAGTTGTTCTATCTCTTGAAGACGGGCGATCAGTTCGTACGTGTAGTTGTGATGTGTATAGACACGCGCTTTTGTGTGTGTGACTGTTACTGAGCGCTCCCGAGCTTATGCACACACAAACAATTACTATGTCAAATCTACACACACAGTGGTGGATTTACCACCAAGCTAAGTAGGCTAGAGCCTATAGCGGCTATTTTAAGCCTTTATCGTCCTACTGCAGGACAGATGCCTCCCTCCTTTCCTTCCACCCATCTCGATCTCTAGCTAAATTTGGCCAAGTGCGAGTCGGACTCGCACACGAAGAGTTCCGTACCATAATCTAAAAAAAACGACAAAAAAATCACATTTGTTGTATTGGAGCCCCACTTAAATATGTATTTTATTCTGTTTTTAGTATTTGTTGTTATAGCATCAACAGAAATACATAATCTGTGAAATTTTCAACTGTCTAGTTATCACAGTTCATGATATACAGTCCTGTGCAGACAGACGGACAGCGAAGTCTTAGTAATAGGGTCCCATTTTTACCCCTTGGGTACGGAACCTTAAAGAATGTATTAGCCTACTAGCGGCAAATGTGTAAATCCGCCACTGACTGACACAATATGACTATCTGGCCTTCGTGAGATAGAATAACTGTAGCAGCAGTTGACAATCGCATCAATTGATTGCGTCAATGTCCACCAATCTTGCCATTGATCGTCTCGAGAGCATAAAAAAGTATTTTATCATGAATTCTTCCATTTACGAGTTACTCTACAATCGTGCCTGTTTCAATACAGTTTACTGTAATTTGTATTACTGGGGTATCTATCTTTGTGATAATCGTGTATCTTTTGAATTTGTAGCAGTTATAGAGGGGACTTTATTAGTTGTGAATGAAATAGTTTGACATATTTTAATGTATTATAAACTCTGTTTTATTTTAGCATATTTACCTACCTTTTTTATAAGCCTACTGGCCTAAGCACCTAAAAATGTAGGAATTAAGCAATTAAAAAATATATACCTAGACGTGATTAATTTCAATAATGCACTATCTATATAAAAAAAACCGGCCAAGTATGAGTTGGACTCGCGCACAAAGGGTTCCGTACCATTATCTATAAAAAACGCCAAAAAAAAACACGTTTGTTGTATAGGAGCCCCCCTAAAATATTTATTTAATTCTGTTTTTTGGTATTTGTTGTTATAGCGACAATAGAAATATATCATGTGTGAATATTTCAACTGTCTAGCTATCACGGTTCATGAGATACAGCCCTGTGACAGACAGACGGACAGCGAAGTCTTAGTAATAGGGTCCCGTTTTTACCCTTTGGGTGCGGAACCCTGAAAAACAATGTATGACATTAACTATATGGCGCCTATTTTATCTGAAAAAACGATCAAGTTCAAGACCATAGAGTCCATAGTATATACTCGTAGATCGATATTGAACTTTTTAGAATTTAAACTTATTTGACATTTTTAAAAGACAATCTGAGCCTAGCATTTTCCTAGTTCAAAGTTGTCATGGCCTGTCAGAATTGCACTAAAATATTTGTAAATAAATAAATAATACGCGTTTGCGTGGTTACACGGTTTTTCAGTGTTTTGTGTTGTTTTTGTTCTAAATTATTAAATTATGGTAAGTAAAAATCGATCA
The DNA here is from genome assembly GCA_912999785.1 of Hydriomena furcata. NCBI lineage: Eukaryota > Metazoa > Arthropoda > Insecta > Lepidoptera > Geometridae > Hydriomena > Hydriomena furcata. The sequence continues at coordinate 1,532,212 of OU538831.1, read as the reverse complement.
GTTCTTAGGTCTGTCTAACAAAAAAAAAACTTAAATTGTTGCACACATAATTTGCTTTTATAACCATATTTTATGAGAAAGTTGCCTTTTCAGGAAGAAGAAATTGAAGACGTTGTCGGAGATGTAAAATATACAGACTCCCAAAAAAGTGTAGCCACATCGAACGTGTATTCAATGGACTTTACAGATAGCAGCTCAGACAAAAATAACTCTTCGGGTAAGGATACATACGTCATAGAACAGTGTGACAGCGAGGACAGCGACGCGTATCCAATGCATGAAGATAATAGCGTTATTCAAGTGAAAGATGTTCCTAAACCGAAGAGAGATATAGATGTACAATGTGAGAATAAAAATAAAGTAAGCAGAGCTGCTACCACTAGTGTCCACAACTGTTCTATAGCTCATGAGATATTCACACAAACAAGCAAAACTATATTTGAACTCAAAAACGAAGGTATCGATAAAGAAAATATAGAGACGCAGACATCGCTCTTATCTATCACAGAAAACAGAAAAGTTGAATACAGAATAGAATTCAAAAATTCTATCAGGAACTTTGAAGATGATCCCAAAATTAGCGAAGAAAACAACTCAAATTATGGTCCATCCAATGCCTTGGAAGATGACTCTTCAAGGTTCCCCATATCAGATTCGGAAACCATGAAAAGCGACGACAATATCAGCGAAGTTAGTTCAGAAGACAGAATCATTAACATTATCGACGAAGAATCAAAAGAAAATGTACTAAGCGAGGAAAACCTGGAGGAGCAGTACGAAAACACAAGCGACTTTGAAGAATCGAACGATTCTGAAATCGACGATGATTCTCTGATGGAATCGCGACCGCGGAGGATCATAATTGATCATAACAGCGACACGAGCGAAGTACCGCAATCAGTCGATGATGATGTCGAAGAACTATACAACAAACTATCCGAAAGCATAGATTTACAAATAGAAAGACCTTACGAACTGGACAGACGATTCAACACCTTAACTCCTCTGACCGAAGAGTCAACCACCAAACGAGAGAGCCTGGTAGATATCACTCCTAACAGCAAAAACATTGCAAAGTCCATCAGTAACGATTCGGAAAACGATGTACTCTTTACGAACAATGGCGTCAAAGTTAAAATATTACCATCTGATACGTTCAAATTGCCTCCAATTCAGATACAAAATCGATCCTGTCCGAACAGTCCTCATTTAAACTTTCTTTTTTCCGTGCAAACTGGTAATCGACTGAGTAAATCGGGAACGCTTCCATGTCTGTATGAAGACAACACGGGAAGGGTGTTAGACAGATGGGAGATAGGGAATAAGTTTCTTGCTTCAGGGGAAAGCACACTCATCAACGGAAGAGGTGGTAAGTTCATCATACAACAATGTACCTTTCTAGGTATTGTATAACTACTGTTTCTAGGAGATGCAATTCTCCAAAGGATACACAAAAGTCAAATCGTTGCGTATATCCTGCAAGTTCGCTTGCCGATTATGGAAACTTATAATAACATCATTTCTAGTTTATAAGTGTAATTTATGTAAACATACCTTTGTCTGAAGATTATCATCAATAATGTCTACCATTCGTGAGAATTCTGATTCTATTTCATTTCAAATTCTTACTCCAAAGCATGCAAGAACTTATCTCTACGTAAATCGCCCATTGAAGGGGGTACTAGCAAACCGTAACTGTAACTGTTGCACGTTACTGGTACAAAAAACCATGGTGTGTAAGACGAGGGCGCTCGTCGAGACGTTGAGAGCGAAGACAGTGTCATGCGTAACACATTAGAACTCGTTAATGTATCTGTTCGATTACAGTTACAGCTCGCTAGTGACTGACTACCCGGCTGTAGACATTCATGGACTATTGTAGAATTGCCCATTTGAACTAGAACTGAAATAAAACAAAGAACAAATTTAGTGTGAACATATCTCTTAAAGCTAAATAACAATGACTTTATAATAATATTTGCATAGACCCTTTTTCTCCAGACCCTATCCAAGAAAAGGACGGCATCCACCTACCACCAATTCACATCGAAGGCTACGTGGTGAACAGTAAGATCAGCAAAAACGATCAGTTCTCTAGCGAAGTGAAGATAAACCCGTGTGAGCTGCAAGATGCCATCAGCATCAATGAACAGATTCGGAAGCTGAAGCAGAGGAATAAGAGCGGAAAGAAGGCCAGGTCTAAGTACAACATAGCGTAAGTTGAAATCAATTTCAGAAACTTGGTAATACTGGAATAATTAATAAACCAATGTTTTTGCAGATATTAGTAAGAGATAGTATTAAAATAAATAAATGTAGGGTACAACATTTATTTATTTTAATATTTACGTTGCAGAGATAGGTTCGTTAGCAGGAGAACAAAGTACCTACATTACGATTACCCTAAACACAAATAATTCCCTAATATTAGAATAATAACACTTTTTAAGAGGAAAAATAATTATTAAACTCTAAAAAAAGTTAGCTCTACACAATTAGTCAAGTTATTATTACCCATTGAAGTAACCATATCCAACCAAAGGTTAGGTGCTGCTCAAAATCAAACCTAAAACAAGAATACTACTAAATAAACAGCATTATCTATCGAAGTTACTCGTCTCGTAGGCCATCAGACAGCAGAAGTCGGTCTCCCAGCAGTGAATCCCCCGATGACACGAGGCTCTGCGATGCGGCTGAGAAAGGGTGCGAGGCTCTTTGCGTAGAACTGCTCAGGAGATTGCGTTCTTCTTCTTGGTTAGTCATACCACACTCAACATGTCAGACATCGGCCATGTAACAATGAATAAAGTGAAATAGGCTGGTCTGTAAGACTGTAGCTTTAGACATTCATCTTGAGTACCTCCAGAGATATGAGGGATTGTCTACTTCGCTTGGGAATTACTGTTGTAAGCCTTCTTGGCCATTAGAGGTACCCTCGGTCACCTGAACCTAGACTGGCCTTGACCTGGCCTTTTTTCCAAAACGTCACCGATTTGGTCCGAGGAAATACGTCCAGGTTTTCCTCTGTAATCTTAAAAGATCATCCTTTTTACTGGGTATTGCTCGAAACTTCAATTCAGTTCAGTTCAGTTTGAAATTCAGTTTGAATATTATGGTCTTAATTTTTTTTACGTGTTTGCGACATCTGTATAATAAATCCTGAAACAATGCAATGTTTAACAAAAGGTTCGAAGTGGCGGACACCCTGGAAGAGATCCCAAAAGTTTTGGAGAGATTCTGGGGCGTCATTCCGGAGCATCGGATCGCTGATCTCATAAGACAAGTGAGCACCACTATAGTACAAGCTTTGCTTAGTTTGGTGCTTTAGCTCTTTTGTAAAATGTCCGCCAATGTTAATTTATTTATTTTATATATACATGCCCGACTTAATAATTTAACCCGACAATCGTTGTCTTGTCCAAACATCAATAATCTCATAAAAAAAACACTTAAATTTTTTCCTGAATTCTAAAATCTTACACCATATATTTTCACTTCATACTTGTCATATTTTCATTGCTTTCATAAATTTTAGCGCACGTTATGCATATCGCTCTAAAGTTTTTTTCATAAATAACTAAACAACAAAGTTAATTCATACAGGTCAGCACTAATGTGGAATCCCCTAGAACGCATGTGGCCCGCTCTGCTTGCAACACATTAGCTTCGATACTGAAGAACACCAACTATACGAAGAAACCGGTGAGTTCCTTTCGACAAAAAAGCCTGGTGTTGAATATCGCTCTATCAATAATAATTGTGATTATTTTGTATGAATAATTATCTAGCTACATAGACTTAAAAAAAACACAAACAACGGATGAAACTAAACTAAATTTGATGACGATTTTAAATGATCCTAGTGATTTCAATGAATAAACGCTCGACGAGTCGGTCTCGACTTTCAATTATATTCGTTATTCGAAGCCACAATCTTCGAATTGAATTTCTTATATAACTTTTCCTAAATATAGGTAATAATAGGTTTCTAACAGAATCGACACCATTATCGCCTTTTTCCATTTTAAATTCCTAGTCATTTCAATAGCGTATTGTTTAAGGACTTCTACGAAGCAGTAACCCTGCTGCTGACGAAGACGAGCAGCTTTAGCCGGCCGGTTCGACGAGCAGCGAACGTCGCGTTGGATGATATAGTTTGCGGGGTGGAATTAAGCCACGCGGTCACTGCGCTCTGCATACACGGCATTGGGTAACGAATATCCTACATTTTATAATATAACATTTCGTAAAATACGATCGCTTTTATTCCTTTTATGTTAAAGTCTAAATTAGCGTAACCTAAAAATGGAAGTTCTTAAATTTGCCGTTTCGCTTTTTTTTCGTATATTCCGTTCAGTTCATTAGCGGCCATTTTTGCCTCCTCTATATTGCCTGTAGCATTGCCATTGTCATAGGATTTCCGAAATAACTATTTAAATTTTTTCACATTGATACAAAAATAATCATAAGTTGAACATCTTTCTATCCTAGATGAAGCAATTTAGTATAGTTCTATTCTTTTATACCTGTCTCTATCTCCAGGCATAAGAGTGCATTAGTCCGCTGCGCGTCAGGACGGCTTCTTGTCGTTTGCAGCGCGTTGGCTGGTGGGGGAAGGGGGGTGCTAAGAACCCGCCCCCCCTCCGCAGCCGCTGCAAGGAGCCACGCTCTAAGAGCCCTCGCGGCATTGCTGGATGACAAGAACACTGACACCAGGCTAGTAACTTATTGTATCTTTATTCTAGATTCAGCAAATCGATTATTGACGACTTTATCGTTAAAAATTGGAATTCCTAAAAATCAAAAGAACTTTTTGGAAAAAAAGGTTGCCTATGTCCATCCCAAGCCCTTAAACTATCACTTTATGAAATTTAATCACAATCGGCCCAACGGTTTGGCCGTGATAACGTCACAGACAGACAGAGTTACTCTTGCATTTATAATATTAACATAGATACACCATCCAGGACAAACATTTGTGTGATGAAAATAGATATAGTTCTGTGTCTGGGTATTGATAATGTATTTTAAGTATGAATTTACAAAAAATAGTGTCTTATCATTCACGGCCTGGTGTACCGCGGCGCTATACTGCATTCAAATTTAATTTTTGTCTACTCTTTGAAAAAAGAGATAATTAATTTTTAGTTCCATAAATTAAATCAATAATATTTATTTCAGCTGCTAAAGTAGGCGGACCACCTAAGCGAATTTGCTATGTCCTAATCGGATCCTACTTATATTGAAGCCATATTTATTACCTATCTGTACAACATGAAAGAAAAAAACTACTTTGACTTTGACTCATCATTTTCTCGAGTATACTTAGTTGTCCTACCTAACTATTATTAAAAGTAGTTTTTCTTGAGTAGTCTAGTCTGAAAGCATCTTCAAAATCCACAGAAAGTACGCCGAACGTCTTTACTCTATGCTTCGTCCATTACCCAACTTCGAGGCATACTATCTGACTGATGTTGACGTCGAGACTGCCTCTAGGCAGATGAAGAAGTATGATAAGCTTTTACTCCGTGGCCCCAGGCAAGCTAAGTGACAACATGAACCTTACTTACCATGTCTATAACAATCTAGGATGGACATCAAAATAGACATATCCACACATTTTCACCAACCTAGTAGGCGTCGTCATAGTTGGCCATCGCTCGCGTGATGCGTTCGTTCGATGAAGCTATTCGCGCGATCGTGCGATCAAACTTACTATCTGAATGTTATGCGATGCGACCAAATCATCTAGTTTTCAATTTCATCGTACCATCACGCGAACGATGCCTATGGCCAATAGGACGGCATCGTAATGAATGCGTGCCGCATGAACGCTACTTGCGTTCATGCGATGAAGATAAACTGAGTATTGGTTGGTGGAAATGACATGACATTGAGTCGAAGTGATGGTGAGAACGGGCAAATGGTATGATTGAATGTGCTTTTGTACACATAAATGTATTTACATAAACTTAACGCTGATCTCCTACCAATATTAAGTAGCAGTTTTGTAAGATGTCTGTGATAGGTTTTCTATTTAGGAAATCAGTCCTTGTTTGTATTAGTAGAGTTCGTGGACAAAGCCGACGTATTTCGAATCTTTTAGTGCCGTTCTGACTTAAATTCCCTTGCATACATGTGTATATTTAAGTTATTATTAAAATATTTAAAATGTACGAACTAAAAACTGAAACATTTATTTATGTCGAATTTTATAAATAAAAGTGTCAAATGTATTTTTTTGTATCTTTTATTCAAATTATGCGTTAGTTCTACCCTACTGCGTTTTATTTTCATAATCTTAAAATATTAAAATATAGTGCAAGAGATGGCGGCTGAAATAAAAAAAATATGTAGTGACTTTTAAAAAATGTATCAGTCGAAGCTTGAAAATATTTGATAGGTACGTAGGCTTTCTTGCATTGTCGGTGCAATTATCAAAGCCGAAATTAAAAAATATATAGCGCATCATTCGTTATCTTATTAACCTAATAATTCAAAAATGTGTAAGTTTTAATATTTGTTGTTCCGTTACTCAATCACATCGCAATGGCTGAACTGATTTCAGTGATATAAAGTTTAACTATAAATAGATTGTTTTATAAAATATTATGATCTGGATTGAAACATTCTTTTCCAAGCACCACGCTAACGAAACCGGCGGAAACTAGTTGTACATTACGCAAATAACAACAGCATTAATTGTATGTAAGCGCTTTCTAGAAATTATCAGTTCTTTTATAACAAAATAATAATTATAATCATTTATCTGTAAACATTTGCGTGCATGTGCACTGAGAATCGAGTGCATGCGCACTTAGAGATCTAACCCACGGAGCAGCGCGTAGTATTAATAATATTGACGTATGTAGTGATACTGAGTAAAAGTACAATATAATACCAGCTGGCAGTAGGTATATTTCTTTAACGTGACGCCTTGATATAGGGTGTATTAAAACAAAGTTGAAAATAAAAATGTTCAAACTATAGTAATTAATAGCCATTATTCTAGATTTTGACACATAATGTAATTATACGTGATAAAGACTAAGACCGTGTCAAAATCTATAGATGTCTATAAATGTACAGGAAGAATATCATGGTTAATTCTACATACACGGTTTATTATATAAGAAAAGCTAAAAATACAAAATACTATGAAAAAACCGGCCAAGTGCGAGTTGGACTCGAGCACGAAGGGTTCCGTGCCATTATCTATAATAAACGGCAAAAAAACACTGTTGTATGAGCCTTGTATGAGCCCCAATTATACATTTATTTTATTTTGTTTTTAGTATTTGTTGTTATAGCGGCAACAGAAATACATAATCTGTGAAAATTTCAACTGTCTAGCTATCATGGTTCATGAGATACAGCCTTGTGACAGACAGACGGACAGCGAAGTCTTAGTAATAGGGTCCCGTTTTACCCTTTGGTTACGGAACCCTAAAAAATAAGTTTATGTCCAAAAAATCTATAAAATTATTTTGACTCTGGGTTTTTTACGAAGTCGCGACTTTTTAACCACTGAATATTTATAAACATACATAGGTATTAACGGCTCCCACACATAACTACAAATTCGCATCGCATCGCAAATATCTGCGATCAGTCATCCAATTCTTCTAAGAGAGAAGAGCTATATTCCTGCGTGCGGGCGTCGTTTCGCATCGCATCGCGGTTTTGTAAGGGAGTCCTTAATCGATATTTTTTTTTACCGATGATCTACCCCCTTGTTACACCCTGTATAGAACGTCTTCAACGTTAATAACAACGTCAAACAAAAGGCATAATCTAGTTTATAATCTGTTATTATAGATGTGACCTTATTATCCATGCCACACACGAAGAGCTTATCTTTATGAATGAAAGAGATCAAAAGCCAAGGAAAGTGACTGCACTTATAACACTTATTCTATCTCATTAAGGTTGATAATCCCAAGTTAACTGATAGCTCTTGGTCCTTTATATCATACGACATTAAAGTCATTTGGTCATTAATCATTGTACCTCGATAATTATATGGCTTTGACGACTTTAACCTTCACCTAGGCTTCCTTAAAATCTAGATTCTTCCACACATGTGAAGTAACACAACAGAGAGAACGTTAATATGTATTCGCCGCTAAAAAGGCGATGTGCTTGCAACCTGTCACGTATGGAATATTAACTGAGAGTACTGAGAGACTAATGTGAGAAAAAAAACTACCTAATTGAATCGTTCAACAATATAAAACTAAGAAAATAAGCCTGAATTGATGATTAAGCTTGTCAGCCTCTGACTACCCCTTTAAACATCTTCAAGGCACAAATCCTTGACTAAAGCGTCCGCCTGATCTGAGAGGATGCCTAATTGTCTACCTAGGTAACTTTGGAGTTATTCTATGATTATTTTATTCTATGATCCTATTTCTTATTAAGTTTATCCTAAAGGTTCACCAGGTCTTTTTAACTTATTATTATAATTGGTCAAAAATGATAACGACTTTTTTAATATTACCTACACTTTTATTGATAAAACTTTACAACGCTATCAGAAAATAAACAAAATACAAAGTTATCAGAGAAACACTAAATTACATTGTAATTAAATCTTATTAATACTTATAACAATGTACCAAACTTTGTGTAGGTACCTATTGCATTTTACATCAGACATTATAAGAACAAATTTATTTAAATGCCTAATTTACGTTTACATTGCTATACTATTCACTCTTACTGTAAAGTACAAATACCTACCTAGCTTACAGACTAAAAGAAAAAATAAATTTAACTAATATTCAAACTAAAATAGTGACAAACTTCTGGTATACATCGAATACTAGATAGAGTCAAAAGTAAGTACTTCTGCTAGGCGGTATAACATAGGTACATTATAAATACTTGAAAAACTAACATTAACCTTTCTTAAACTAATTAATCTTCTAGTTCTTCAACCTTTTTTTCCAGCCAAGTTCACCTTTTCAATCCACTGTGTTGTAGGTAATTCTTGTCTGTCGAACCGTCTTCAAACTTTTGAGTCTTGTCGACCTCAAAAGTGAAGGTTTGAAGAGAGCAGTGTAGTGTAGGCTGGTACACTCGAAAAGTCCCAACACGTATTTGGGCAGGTCTTCTCAAAAGCTTTCAGGAACACGCACCATGCGATGATTCCTATATCTTGTGAAGCCTTGTTGCAACTTTGCTAACATTAGCAAATTGTCTCACAATTGCAACTTTTGCAATTAGCTTCTCTGTCTCCAGAGTTACAGTCGTGATATCATTTCCCACAGCTTCTGCACTGGGTGACGGTGCGGCGTGAAACTGCACAGCTTTGTCATGCAGAATGTCGGCCGTTGTTTGTCGTTCTTTGCGCCTCTCAGGTGTCGAGGACGACCTTCACACACTGCTGACAGCAGCAGCACCAGCATCAGCAACGGCAGAAGAATGTTGAAAAAACGCATCTTGATTCTTGTGTCTTGTTTGTAAATAAAAGCTTAGAACTTTTTGCAATGGTTTTCTAATAGGAGTGATTATCGTTTAACGTTTAGCAGTGTACTGAAGATTGTATTGAGATTCCACTTGTTATATAGGGCGGGGTTATCTCGCGCGTGGTCGCCGATAACCCGCCAAATCTCGCCATTCGATACCTACCTAGTTCGATGAACGGAGCTCAATGTCACTCGCGCGGTAGGCGGTAGGTATCGTAGTAAAATTATCACGGCTCGCTGTGGGCACGTGCTTTCATAGCTTTAGTTAATTTGGGAGCCGGCATCTTAGTAATATTCAAACGGTATTACTCTATGTGATTTTGTAATAATGTAACATATATTGCGTCAGCCTCTCGGACTATTGAATTGGCAATTATATTTTTTGCTTTATTTATTTTTACAATTAATTTTATTGCGACTAAATGTTTCACAGCGGCTATTTATGTCGATAATCTAAACGGACTTAAAAAAATAAAGCAGAGCTAAATACCCATATTTTACTGTTTGTGTGGAGAACTTTGAGGAGCGGTTTTGATCGTGTTTTTCTCGATATTTATTGGAGTTCAGTTTTCGGGAGTTGTCTTATCACACCCTATATATTGTAGGTATGGTGACATCGGAGTTACCTACTGCCTATTCATAAACCAGTTTAAACTAATTATAAAATTGAGATAGCTAATCATGGTACCAGTAGGTACCTACCTACCTAATTAAATGATAATATATTCAAATTTAATGGCTACTACCCAGTAAGCAATCGATACAATTAATACCAATTAAGTAAGAAAATGTACAGGGTGTCCTAAAATAAGCTGGTAGAGACGTTTAAAATGAATAAATTATTATAATCAGGTCAATGATAATTAAAAACCTTGATTCGTTTAGTAAATAAGCCCAGAGCCTTGTATTATCTAACTGGGTTAACTCTGTCTACGGATTTAGATAGCCGGTTGGTATGTTTTCTGACTGGGACTTTGCCGGTTAGCAACCATTTGTTTTTTAGGGTTCCGTACTCAAAGGGTTAAAACGGGACCCTATTACTAAGATTTCGCTGTCTGTCACAGGGATGTGTCTCATAAACCGTTATAGCTAGACAGTTGAAATTTTCACAGATGATGTATTTATGTTGCTGCTATAACCACAAATACTAAAAACAGAATAAAATAAATATTTCCCATCAACAAATGTGATTTTGGCATTTTTTATAGATAATGTATAATGATAATTTACGAAACACTTCGTGCGCGAGTCCGACTCGCACTTGGCCGGTTTTTATTTTTAATTTGGTAAACAATAGTAAACTAAGTAAAATTTAACCATAAATGTTTAAAGTTTATTTGTTTAATTGTTCTCATGTCATCTTTTACACAGTCCATCCATCTTTCCTTTGACCTACCTCTACGTCTACATCCATCCACCTTCATTCCTAATATTCTTCTCGTTACATGACTTTCTTCCCTTCTCATGACATGCCCATACCACGCTAATCGAATGCTCTTCATTCTTTCTGTCACAGGCGCTACTTTCAAACTTCCTATAAATAAAACTGTAAATCATTAAATTTATTTCACAATTAATTCTTTGACTTTTATCTTGCGCTCTTTCAGGATCTTCATGTAAAGTCTGAAGAAGATTAGGTAATAAATAGTTAACATAGTACCTTCCTATACTGTAGTTAAAGTATATGTTACATAGGTACTGGGTATAAATAAAGTAATTAATGAACTTTCTCTTAGATAGCACTATCTTTGCTTTTCCGAATTACACAAATGCTAATTTGCTAACTAAATTGGTGACGTTTTGAAAAAAGGCCAGGTCAAGTACTCTAAACAGATAAGCATGCATAAGTAATGTGATGAGAGTGAATGAAGCAAAATAAGTGTCAGGATCGTATCAAATGGAAAGCCGTGATCTCTGCCTACCCCTCTGGGAAACAAGCGTGATTTTATGTATGGATGTGATGTATATACAAATGCTAATTAAAGAATTTTCTATCTAAGAATCCTATACTTATTAATGTATATAGATATTTATTGTTCCAGTTTATATGTATAGTAGGTACCTACATAACAATGTTTTATTTGTCATTTTCCTCAACACGGCACTCAAAATGTTTTACGGCGTAGTTTAAAATAAAAACCCGTTAATTTCACGTCACAGATAACGATATTTGAAGCTCGAATGAATGATGCAATAATTAAACAATATTGAAGGGAAAAAAACCGACATAGCATTCATTTTGAAGGTGCCTAAATAACTTTTAACCTTTGCCATAGTATTTATCTCTGGATGAGGTTTAAAACCCGTAGCTGAATCTAAAATTACTTATTTAAATATTACGTTTAAAAAACCGATGAAAATATTTCAACAATCTATATGTAAAAAAAAATTATAATAAATAAGATCACGACTGTAATCCCCAAGTACGGTCGACATTCTCTCAGATCTCCAGACGCTTAGATCCTTTGAAGATGTCTAGTGGGAGTAGTCAGAGGCACGTCCAAACATTATATTTGGCACATGCCCACATTTTGCAGTAGTTAGCATTCCATACGTGACAGATTGCAAGCCCATCGCCGCTTATAAGAACACTAACTGGTTTCCTCACGATGTTTTCCTTCACCGTTTTGAGCACGTGGTTTTGATGCGCATTCGAACAGAAAAATCCATTGATGCACGCTGGGATTCGGACCGACGACCTTTAGATTGAAAGTTGAGGTACATCCCACTCTGTACTCGAAGTCACGAAGACGATATTGGTTTAAGTGTTATGAGGGAACTGCTAGTCCTACGTGAATATAATGTTCCATTTATTTATTTGGAACCAAAAACAACAATAGCACATTAATAGTAAGAAAACGAAATAGTACCAACTTGTAAATTTGTACTTGTTTTATATTTTAGTATCTGGATGACCGAGCTTAGCTCGGTATTTAATTGCCTGGAAACACGGATAAAACGACTTTTTCTAAAAATGAAACCTAGCTAGATCGATTTATACTAAACTAGCGACCCGCCCCGGCTTCGCACGGGTAGCATGTTATTATATATATAAACCTTCCTCCTGAATCACTCTATCTATTAAAAAAAACCGCATCAAAATCCGTTGTGTAGTTTTAAAGATATAAGCAAACATACATACATACATACATACATACAGACGCGGGAAATGGAAAGCGACTTTGCTTTATACTATGTAGTGATTGGCATACTAAGCATAAACTGCATACTAAATTTCATCAAAATCGTTTCCGAGTTTCAGATTATATATTTAAATACAAGAATTGATCGTGTAAAGGTATTAGATTGATGTACATATACATACTTAGGCTACAGAACAGATTCTCGAGGTGAAGTCGCAGGCTCAAGCTAAAATATAGGTACATAACTAACTACATTATTACGCTCTCAATGGGCAATATTTATAGAATCATTTAGTAAATTAATTAATTGCGTAAGATGGCACGCTTATAGATATTAAATTTCGCTCCGTTCATTATCAAGCTTTATTATGTGGATCCGTGGAAACATTATCCGCTTTTGCGATCCACATATGGATGTTTTGTAGTTTTTTCAAGTTTTTATTTTATTTTGCCGTGTTATTTAGTTCGTCAGTATGTGCGGTATTTTAAACCATTTGCCCTAAATCGAAGAAGGTACATAAACAAAAGCTTGTTTTAAAAAAAAAATCAACTTGAAACTTAGATATTTTCTTTGTACCTCATTTTCCACATTTCCATATGGAACAAAGAAAATATCAGTGGATCCACATTTATATCGATGTGGAACTAGATTGTGGATCCTATCGAATGGATCGTTATATTAGGCTAATTATTACGTCGTATCATTCATTAGTCACGTCCAAAATGTTTAAACTGATTAATTTAATTGGCATTATGCCGTGGCCCGTGGTTAGGTAGATAGCGCAGAAGACACGCCAATCTATCTTTACTAATATTATAAATGCGATAGTAACTCTGTCTGTCTGTCTATAACGTTATCAAATCGCCGGACCGATTGTGATGAAATTTCATATAGAGATAGTTTACAGTCTTGGGATGGAGATAGGCAAATTTATTTTTTAATTTTCAGGAATTTCAATGCTTACTATAAAGTCGTCAAAAATGTACATGGACGAAATCGCGGGCAAAAGCTAGTTTATTATAATAATGAATAAAAACTGATAAAATACTTTCTGATATTTTAATATTTAAATGCGTGATTCTCACTAAGCTAAAACGTGATAGGCTATTTATAAAAAAATGCTATTAAAAAAAGAGGATCATAATTCTCAACGTAACGAGGATGTACGACTACTGTAACGGCTGGTCCTCATTTCAATGTTTTTTTAGTTGTTTAATAGAGAGAGGTTCCGAACCTGCCCCGTATGGGGCTAACTACTGTGAAATGTCGTCATAATATTTTTTTCGAAAATCGCTATACGTTTGACTTGGCTTATACATATATATAATAGCTTATATCCTTAAAATATTCCGGAAAATTTTAATTCTACAGGAAATAGGCTAACCTAAGCTTACTTTATTGCAGTTGGACTTTTTATTTATAATTGGGTATGTTTATTCGAGATCCGTCTGGATTGTGGTCCGCACATTAGTTTTTCCTAATTTTGTTGCAGAACCAAATAAAATTGATGAAATTATGAGTCACATAGCGTGCTTTTTAACCGACGAAAAAAGAGAAGGTTCTCAATTCGACATGTATATTTTTTTTTGCTTTTTTTTTTAAGTATGACTGCGCATATTTTTGCACCTGATGATCTGATATCGATGATTTTTGTTCTGTAGTTTATAGAATAGTCAAGTTGGTCATATTTAAATTGTATTCATGTAGGACTAATAGTTCCTTCATAAAACTTTAAAAACAAATATCGTTCCTTGACTTTTCGACTAACTTATTTTGTGAAAAGCACTTTAAGGGGCTCCCAGTCGCTGATTGCTCTTTTTCGAAACGAAAAAAGAAATACATCTGAACAAGCCACATCTCCTATTTTTATAAGTATATTACTTCAGGTTCCTACCTAGATTTCTATTAAGCTGAAAACATAATAGCAGAAACTTTTCACGATAAAGATATTTTTTCGAAATGATACGTTTTAGAATTTATGATCGAAATATTTTATATACCTACTATGTATTAAAATCAACTTGTGATTTATTGTTAAAGATAGGTAATGTGTAGATCTAGATTTCTATTAGGATAGATTTTTGATAAGTAATTATACATAATTTATATCATTAATTTATTCGAAAAGCAAAGGCGGACCACGCGCCGACGTGTGTTTATCGTCATTGCAGCGGTCGGTAGGATTATTTATCGAATTGATTAAAGATGGGTACATCTTAATTCACATATACTATACATTATAAAATAGGCTTGTGTGGCTTGTTCAGAAGTATTTCTTTTTTCGTTTCGAACAAAAACAATCGTCGACAGGGAGCGCCTGAAGTTAACGTGACTCATCAATTGTTTAATTCGTGATATTACTAGCCAATGACTGGACACACCCCTCTACGTATCTAATCTCACATAATATTTCTAATTAATTAATTAATTATTATAAATAATCGCAGACTCAACTCACACGTGATGTTTACATCCGAGATTGATCCTAACTTTAGATAATCATCATCATCTTGCCCTTATCCCACTTAATGTAGTCGGCACATGTTTTTCTATTCCACTCACTTCTTTAATAAAAAACATGTAGAAGGATTTAGCTTTGGGTATTTTTAAACCAGCTGACCTGATGTCAACCATCAGCGACGGAAAATGGACTTGGGAAAGCTGACATTCCTTCATTTCATATAACGAAATAATTATCTTCTTTTATATAAAACTAGCTAACCCGGCGAACTTCGTATCGCTTTAGAATGTTAATTTCCCATTCCCACTCCCGTTTCCATTCCCATTCCCGTTCCCATTATAAAAAGTATCCTATGTCCGTCTCCTGGTTCTAAGCTACTTTCCCACCAATTTTCAGCCAAATCGTTTCAGCCGTTCTTGAGTAATAAATAGTGTAACTAACACGACTTTCTTCTATATATACATATGTATAAGATTCTTGTGTCAGTGTTTGTAACCAAACTCCACCGAAACGGCTTGACCGATTATTATCAAACTTTCTGTGTATATTAAGTAGGTTGTAGGATATTTTGTATACCCCTAAGTGATAAAGGTGGCGTAAAGTTCGGGAAAAACTGAAAGTGTTTTTTTCTGTGAGATTATTGAAATTTGACAGGACAACATCTATCTTCAGCTCGAGGAAGACGACCGAGTAATAATTACAATTAGCCTGTTTGATGTTTTTAGTCCTCGTGAGTACTTACCTAATAGGTATAGATTTTAATTGGATTCTATTCTATCTTCAAGGATCTGGGCGCCTCAAAATCTAAGGGAATGTCTACCGTACTTGGGGATAACAGCTGTGATCCTATTTTATTTATATTCAAATTTAAGTACCTACACTACATGCTCAAAGAGTAGGCACAAAGCAAAGTACTAGTTAGGATTTATATCGATGTCAGTTACGTCAGGTCGCGGTAAGCAGTTAGTATGGGTCAGTGCGCCACGCCCCACCACGTGCCCACTGTTTACTTACCAGTACGTACTATAGGTACCTACACTGACGTGCGCATCGTACGACCGAATACTGAGAACAAAGGTAGTAAATAATTACGTTTCAAAGAAAACCGACGAAAATGTTTCGACTAATCGAAAAGTCAAGGGATGATATTAGTTTTTAGGGTTCCGTACCCAAAGGGTAAAATCGGAACCCTATTACTAAGACTTCGCTGTCCGTCTGTCTGTCCGTCTGTCCGTCTGTCCGTCTGTCCGTCTGTCCGTCTGTCTGTCTGTCACAGGGCTGTATCTCATGAACCATGATAGCTAGACAGTTGAAATTTTCACAGATTATGTATTTCTATTGCTGCTCGAACAACAAATACTAAAAACAGAATAAAATAAATATTTAAGGGGGGCTCCCATACAACAAACTTGATTTTTGCATTCCAGCGCCATCTAGTTTCATTTGATGTTACTACGTATTATAGGTACTTTTCGCGGTCTCATGCGACCGCTCGGGGTTTGAGAGGTAAGATGAAAGAGGTTTGCGATTCCGCTGGCAGGTGGCGCTATTTTACCACTATCGGTAAAGTAAGTCGGTAAATAGGTGGTACTTCACATGATCGAATAAAAAGTTTGAAATTGAATTATTGAATTCATGTAGTTAGGTAAATAGGTACCTAGGTAGATATTATTAATTTCCAATTAATTTCGAGTTCGAATCCTGGCCGTGCATCAATGGATATTTCTGTTCGAAAAATGTACCTATATGCGCGTTACACGTGTTTATAACAGTGAAGGAAAACATCGTGAGGAAACCTGTTAGTATTCTTGAAAGCGGCGACGGGATTGCAACCTGTCACGTGTGGAATGCTAACTACGTAGTTAGGTAAATAGGTAGGTTACGAGATATTATGCATTATTTTTTATGTTTCTAGGGTTCCGTATCTAAAGGGTAAAAAACGGGACTACTAAGACACCGCTGTCCGTCTGTCTGTTACCAGGCTGTATCTCGTGAACCGTGATAGCTAGACAGTTGAAATTTTCACAGATGATGTATTTCTCTAAAATCAGCATAAAATAAATATTTAAGTGAGACTCCCGTACAACAAACGTGATTTTTTTGCCGTTTTGATAATAGTACGGAACCCTTCGTGCGCGAGTCCGACTCGCACTTGGCCGGTTTTTTTAGTTTTACGAAGGAAATATAAGTCCCACCTAAATATAATTGGGACCAACTTGGGATTATTCTCTACACAAAATAAAAAAAGTCATCGAAATCGGGGCACCAGGTAAAAATATAAATAAAAAATCAACAAAAAAAATACATGTCTAAATTCAAATTCAAAAATCATTTATTTCAATAAAATCACAAGGATCACTTTGAAACGTCTTGAAATCAATTTGAAATGTGAATCTCCTCTTTTTTCGTGGGTTGTATATAATAATAAGGTACTCAATTGATGCCTGACCGTGTATGGTAGAAAACAAACGTTATATATTTTATCTATTTGTATTATTATGTAAATAACAATTTTAATTCAGTTATCTCAACCCGAATCATACGAGTTGAATGTTTAATTAAACAAATCATAACAACCGATAATGAAAATAATCGATCATTGCACAAAAATAAAATGCATAGCGGAGTAACGAGCGTAGCGCGCCTATCTACGACGGCTACACCTTCGTAGCGACACCTACGCCGTAGACCTGCTACGATAATATTGACTGAACTGGTTACTAGCGAACGATTTTTTTATATACAGTAAACTAGCTGCTCACCCCGGTTTCACGCGGGTTTTTTAATATATTTTTCTTATTTTTTTTTAATTGTCCAAAAAGTTATTCTGTTATTAGGGGCGAAGACAAATCCAACAAATCATGAAAATCGGTCCATAATATAATTATCCCTACAAAGTTAAGTTAGTACCTAACTGCAAATTATATGCGAGTAAACAGGGCATTTTAAATTTAACCGGGTTATAATTTTTTTTTGTAACAACAAAGAGGTTTTATGCCGCTGAAAATCCATTAACATTTTTGGAATAAATACCAAAATGTGTGTGTGAATAGATTAAGCCGAAAAAAACATTTATTATTATCAAATTATTTTTAATTCACAATAATTTGATATAAAATATTTGCATTTTATCATTAAAATTATAATTTTCAAGTAGGCTGTATTGTATATGGCTATTAAGTAATCAAACACCATAAATATGGCGCGAGCAAAAAAATAAAAAACTTATCGTAGGTACGTATCGCATTTGTTGCTGTGTGGTAAAACGATTTATGCAAAACATGTTTGTTTTTTCCTCGCAAGTGTGTTGAAAAAGTTCGTATGAAACTCGTCAGCAATTTGCTCATTAGACACTCTGCTGTTTTACGCCTTCGCCTACCGCTCGAGCTACAAACAGCATCGTGTGTAATAAGCAACTTTACTCACTTGTATCATAGTATACTATTATCTACTTTTGTCTAATACCAATAGTAATTGTTCTAAGAACGTATGGATGAACATAACAAAATACTTAAAACAACATATCAGCTCTTGCAAAAGCGCATACTTACACGTGGCTAAACGTTATCACACTAATATTATTAATGCAAAAGTTACGATGATTGTTGAATAAACTTATTTCGATAAAATTACATGATTTATTATATTGTATGTATTTAGATAAAAAGATGTAGATAAGTATTCTAGTTTAAGGATAAATGCCGCTGTATGAAATAACAACCAATACTTATAGGGTACTTTTTATCCCAGTACAGACTAATCCCCCTCGAATTTCCCTCGAAAAGTACCTCATGTTAGTTATCAAAATTCGATAATTTGGAGGTTCCTCAATCACGTCATTATGTCATCAGTCTAAGGAAATTTTCATCAAACAAACCGTCTCAACCGTCAAACTCGAGGTAATTATCAACTAAAACTACCAAAACTCGGTTATAATATATGGGGATAAGCTGCGGGCGGAAGCTAGTTTGTGAAACAAATAAAATACTTTGTGTTAATCTGTGTGAATGTGACTTTAAAGATAACCGATCATTGATGAGCAAGCTCTATTTTATTGTAAAATAATCAGTTTATTATGGATAGACTACAATTTTTCCACAGATAAGCTATCTGTTGACCTTAACCGTAACCTGCTGATGATATAAAACAAAGCAAAGTTATTTTTACAATTAAAATAACATTTATCTGCATCAAAATATGATTTAATTACGCGCTTCAACCTCGCCCAACATTATGCCTGAATTACTATTATACTTAACTAAGCGCGCAAATCGATTTCCAATTGATAGTTTTAATCACCTGCGGCTTCGCTCGTAGTACACAGATAATAAAACCGGCCAAGTGCGAATCGGACTCGCGAGGGTTCCGTACCATTAATTATAAAAACGGCAAAAAAATCACGTTTGTTGTATGGGAGCCCCCCTTAATATATATTTTATGCTATTTTTAATATTTGTTGTTATACTCGTAGCAGCAACCAAAATACATAATCTGTGAAAATTTCAACTGTCTAGCTATCACGGTTCATGAGATACAGCCCTGTGACAGACAGACGGACAGCGAAGTCTTAGTAATAGGGTCCCGTTTTTACCCTTTGGGTACGGAACCCTAAAAAGTAGCTTCCTGTCACAAACTATACCTAAGTTTACATTATTATATAATTAAACTATAAGATCTCCTGACGCTTAGATTCTTTGAATATGTCTAGTGGGGGTTGTCAGAGGCACGTCCAAACATTATATTTGGCACATGCCCACATTTTGCAGTAGTAAGCATTCCATACGTGACAGATTGCAAGCCCATCGCCACTTACAAGAATACTAACTGGTTTCCTTACGATGTTTTCCTTTACCGTTTTAAGCACGTGTTTTGATGCGCATATAAATTTTTCGAAGAGAGAAATCCAGTGATGCACGCCGGGCATCGAACCCATGATCATCAGATTGAAAGTCGAGGTACCTCCCACTCGGCCAACTACGTATAGTTGATAAACGAAGACGTAAGCAAAATAATATAACAAATCGAAAAATGGGGTTATCTTAAAACTGCTCTCGTAATCCCATTCATAAGCGCAGGTCACTCACCCCGATGAATAATGATTCTAGTGGGATTTTTTTATATTCTATTTAATTAGCTTGACACAATTAATTAGGTGGCTGTTTGTTGGTAGCTAGCGTCAGGGACCCGATTGTGGTGCCTACCCCGGTTTTGGTTATTTTCAATTTTTGCAATCAATAACTAAGCATAGCATACAAACTTGTTTAAAATCTATAGTTAATTAATACAATTATTTGTCAATGGTCCGTTTTAATTAGTGACAGTTGTAATGCGTTATACCTCAAGACTTGATTGACCATAAATAAATATTTCCCGTTTTGTCTACATAAATATGAATAATCTACCCCAAATACTAATATTATAAAGAGAAAAGTTTTGATTTTTTGTTTTTTTGTATGTTTGTAATGGATAAACTCAAAAACTACTGAACCGATTTCAAAAATTCTTTCACCATTACCAAGCTACATTATCCTTGAGTAACATAGGCTATTTTTTATTTTGAAAAAGTAATAAATTCTTTATAAGAATGACGATAGTTTGAAGCAAGGTGTAAAAAATTGCTAAACATTTTGCTTTCTTCGTGTGCGCTATTAAAACTATTGAACGGGAATTGTAACGGGAACGGGAACGAGAACGGGAACGGAAGACAACATTTGTTAATTCTAAAGCGATACGAAGTTCGCGGGGTCAGCTTGTTAATAAATAAATATCGCCTGTTACAAAACCTTTGCTTAACCTAAGAGATAGATAAATACTCTATTCTATGTTGTTTAAAAATCGTCGTTTTAATATTTTTTTTAATATAAAACGTTTATTTGAAAATTAAAATGTTGTTAAAATGCCCACACCAACCTCACTCTACGTGCAACACAATCTATCTAAACATCTTTACCTCCGTATCCTCCGTAAGTATTGAAACTAAAATAGCATTTCGTCTCGTATCTAACAACACCGCTCAAGTCGATTTTTGGCGGTACAGACATTTTGATGCCATTGGATAGATTTTAAATTCACGCGTCAAACTGCAGTTCAGATTCAAGGATATCTACTAATCACAAGCCAGTATTCAAATAATAGTAACAGCGCATAAGTCTGTTTTCCCGCCAACAACGCTCAAATCGTCATTCCGCCATACTGCGTGTGAAAAAAGCAAAAATGACTTGAGCGGTGTTGTTAGATAAGAGACGATTTGTAACTGCTTATTTACCTACTTTTCGTAACACGTAATAGATTAAAATATTATCCGAAGATAGAGGGACCATGGAAGAGTCAAAATTATATCCATTATTAATATATAAGGTAATCAAGAGTTAAAGAAATGCGTTGTTATGCTACGAGGCTTTCTTCAGCTTCAGACCATCTGCCTACTCTTAGCTTGACAACATAAGCTTGCTATATGTTTAACTCTTTGTCATCTTGCTGTAAATAGGCCACCTGGGTTAGAATTTGATGCCTCTTTGCACAAGGTACCTAAAGTTCATATATCCCAACACAAATTCAAATACTGTGTCACAGTACTATAATACAGTGTCAGTTCGTAAACCCCTTGCCATACTTTGCCCAGTCTCCCTTGGTTGGAAACTTTCGCTGCAAGATTCGATGAAATGACGTTTACGAAATGAGAGATCTTTATTGCTTACGCGCGAAAACAATCTGTTGTTCAGGATTGAATAACAAAGGAAAGACAGAAACTACGCGACTAGATTAGATAGGTACCTATATTTATTGACGCATTGGGAATTCGAATGGCTACGAGTATTATCGGAAAATTACACTACTATTGCTGTTTGTTTAATGCACAATAACAAATCCATGAAGCGGTAATCTTTGATGATGATTTTTTTTATTCTGGCTTTATTGATTTCACTTATTTTCCTACTAGTAGATAGGAAAGTAAACTAATGAATACTAGCAGTTCGTTCCGATCTGAGATCTGAGATCTCCTTGAACGTGAATCTAACTAACCTCTTTAGACATCATAAAGGATCTTGTGACTTTCACAGGCCATCCACACTCATGGCAAGAATACCCGAGAAACGTGAGTCTGGACAGTGGCTCGACTTCTCATTCTCATACATTTCGTCGGATGATCAAATAATACCTAGTAGGTAGTTATGGTTCGGAAAAAAAATCGAAAATCAAAAAATAAAACAACAAAAAACAATCTTACAATAATTTATTGCAGACACACCGACCATTAGTACAGTGACCCCGCACGACTGAGTGTTACAATCGTATCGATACAAAACATACTAGGATATTTACAGCCTTACCTACAACTTACAATTAAAATAAATAACCAATTTTATCTATTAACCAAGTACTGTGTTGGCCTAGGCCTGCGTCATAGACGTCCAACGCGTACGAAAAAGTAAAATAATTAGAGTACCTTACTAACCGCCGTAGTTACTAATTACGTAATTACTAACGTTCTATAAATAAAATAATGTTTCGAAACACGTAGACGACGTCAGCGTAGGAGGAAGACCGGGGCCTTAGTAAGGGATATAGTATAGTACAAACCCTGAACTGAACTCATTTTTGTCATGTTGTATTTTTGTGAATGATCAATCGATCAAGAAGTAGAATATGTTAAGTGAAGTAGCATTTGTAATATTTTTTTTATTCACGCAAAAAATCTATGCAAAACTAGCAGAGGTGTCTGTACGAATTTATTCTTAGTACCTCATTATTTCCTTATGGGTCGATTTTCATCAAATAAGAATACAAAATTGTCATTTTCGATATGTCAAATTAGTTCAACAGTTAGCCCATATCTGATGACTAATAAATACAGGACGCGATACAAAATATGTATAAACTCTTATTCAGAATCACGTTATAGCGTCGGTACTCGGTATGCGTAAGCTTGGATGGGAATCGAACACACAACTTTGTGCAGAAGGCACCAACGGAGCTGTGACCAAGCAAGAGGAAAAGTACACAAAACCTGCTCAAATATACCGAAGCTACAACGTTATTATGATAAAGAAAGTGTGTATTATTTTATCAGTACAAACATTACTACACCACATTAGGTGAGTTTATACCAAGATCTTGTGCAGCACATTTGTGCACAACACTGTGCAGAGCACAATATAGTGAACACATCCAATAGGCAGTGATACGATCGAGAGAAATATTTTGAACGACTGTGCCGCACTAGTGTAATCTTACCTGTAAACCTACATTATGAGAATACACGGAAATTACTCACGTAATATCGTTTAGATTCATCTAGACTTCTAGAGAATCTACATCAGGGTTAGACTTCTAGAGAATCTTCATTAGAGAGACGCGCTCACACCCTTTCACGTAAATCTAAATATATTTGTACGCGAGTGATTCCCGTGTTTTCTCATGTGTAGTACTCACGAAATAAAATTAAATTGTAACCTCAAAATAAACAATATTCATTACATTTTGCGAATACATTACAGGCACTTTTTAAACAAATTCATAGGTTTTATCATTACTGCATGTCCAATAAAGTTAATCCCAGTTTGCACCAAACTAAGTTCACGCCTAACTTTTTGGGATATACTTAGCGATGACTTTAGCATACGAATCGAAAACGCTATGTACTCCTATAAAGATAATGACGAAAATTTCAGCGTTCTGGTCTTATCCAGAGGTTCTCAAATAGGGGCCTGAAAATGCGGCGAAATGGTTCCAGTAAAGGATGGTACGGCAGTGTTTGCTTCGCGCTCGACTTGGCGTGGGCACTGCCGTGCCCCCAAATCATAAACATAAGGTTTGATGTAAACGGACGCAACACTAACCCTCGTATTCAAGAACGACACTATGAGAACACGCACCCACAGTGGACGAAATCTTTTTTCATAAACATCACTTTATGTGTTGAGCGGCGCTATGGCGCACGCTACCGTGTGCCTTTAGAGCTCAACTTTGGCTAGAGGCACACGACAATGTGCCTCTAGTCACACTATGCAGTGTCGCACAACACATAAAGTGATGTTTATGAAAAAAGATTTCGTCCACTGTGGGTGCGTGTTCTCATAGTGTCGTTCTTGAATACGAGGGTAAGGACCGATCATTCAATCCCTTAAGTGCCCTTAATGCGAAAAAAAAATCCCTTATGATGATTGATAATCAACTCTAAGCACAATAAAATTGTCCATATACGAATTATTTTGAATTGTATTTATTAGTTAGTTCCTAGCTATGGCTGCGTTAATATTTTTCTATTTACATTAACTCGAAAACATACTTTAAATTCGCCATTTTGTTCCGAAAATCATCGCAAAGATTTTATACAAAAAAAATGCTTTATAATTACTATGAATCTATGAGATATCTATCTATGAGAAGAGGGCAGTACTTCCATATCACACAACACTATGACGCAGGGCAACGCAATAAGAAAGCTGAAGAAGCAACCACATGCCTACCAGTAGCCCTATGATGAGATTTCCATACAACAGTATGTAAGATCTTAGTTCAGTGTAGTTATCGCTAAAGGCGCTGTGCTGAATTCCATACAAATTGCTAACAATACTCGATAGCGACTTGTATGGAAATATCATAAAAGGGCTACTGTTTCCTGAACATGAAAAACTTATCAATTTACTGAGGTACGTTTGGAAGACATTTAAATCAATTTCAAAAACAATTTTTAAACCGCTCTCCTAGCATTGCACAATATGTGGTGCATAATCAGCTTTCTTTATCGCTGCAGGCTCAAAAACAAAAAAAAAAGTTTCGCTTCATTTTAATAATACGAGATCATTGTTTTTATAAGTGTACGAAAAATACATAAGAATTTATAGTGAACACAGCTGGTGCGGTTCAGAAGGGAATTTATAAACAAATAAAAATAAATCGAATAAGCCGAAATACCTGCTGGTAAAATTCTAGTCTTTTTTATATATATATATATGTTTTTATTTTATATGTATATATATGTTCAACCCAGTGTCATCTTTAAAAAATTACTGTAATCCCCTAGTTCGGTAGACATCCTCTCAATCACCAGGCGTTCAGTCTAAATATGTCTAAAAGGGTTTAGTCAGACACACGTCCAAACATTTGGCACATGCCCACATTTTGTGTCATCTTTACAAGCTCTTAAATGCCAATCAAACTACTGATTTAACTAGATCGCTCGCAATTTTTTGAGAATCATTATTGATACGATTGTTTGGGATCACAGACTGATGCAATTTAACTGTTGGTTGCCAAGCCTTGTTCACGAAGCTGAGCCACAAACAAAGATAAATGCTATTATAAAAGTTGTATAAAAACTCCTCCCAAAAACTAAAGACGTAAACACACTAGTAAGATGTTCAACATAAGACTGTTTTTGTATCGGGCAAAAATGTAAACTATTTTTTTTCGGAAATCCTATGACAACAATGGTAAAGATACTGACTATAGAGGAGAAAATAATGACCGCTTATAAACTTAATCCAAAGTGAAAAATTACTATTTTCACTCAAGTATCGATTTTTTGGAAAAAAAAATTGTAAAGAAAAAAGTGAGCCATCGTGACAACATATCGCGAACCGGATCGGACGTGGTTCGCCGCGTCGCCACGGCAGTATGGCGATGACCCGCCGCTATAGATGTATCACATCAAAAATTCATCACCATTTGTTTTGTTTTGGATGATATGATAATCGAACATTCAGTTTCAGTTTTCGGGAGTCGTTTCATTACACCCTGTATTCTTTAGGAGCTCCGTATATACCTCGGAGCAGGCATCTGTTCTAAGACAGTGTGATAAATAAGTTACTTTTTAAAAACAATGTAATAACAATAATGTTCTATGTCTTATTAATTGAACCATAGAGTCGACAGTTGCATGACACTGGGTTCAGATAAATAACAAAACTATATACTAAGATACTCATACCAGCAAAAGATAAGTATTATGTTGCAATTGCACTATTATCTGTTGCTAGCACCAGTTTTTTTGCAGAATTAACTCAATCATTTTGCCAGACGATAATCAACCATAACATTGTTACAATAAGGTTGATTTCGATTGCAAAATTTCTCAGATATTGTATCATGAAATGCCAGCATTACAGTTAGCGAAACGTACTAATAACAATTGTAGTTAATATGTTAATATAACTTAAGTAGGCACTTCATGTATATTGCCAAATTAATTTTGTATATTTTACCCGACGCGTCAAAGAGGGGTAGTTTCTCTTACAATTATCAAGAGTATGAAGCACACTGCATGGATACTTCATGTTTAGGGGTGATATTAGTAGGTACTGATATTTAATATTACACAAATCAAAACTAAAATTAGTTAAAATACAAAAGAGTGTCATTCATCCGAATTCAAATGACATTGAAATTCAATTTATATATGCACAAACTGGTTTAGTACCGAATTAGTATTAGTATCAACTTTATGAAAAAGGTTTTACAGTAAATTTTCCTTGCAATGTGTTCGGGTGGAATCTTGCAACTCAATGTTGAAGCAGTTATCCACAACTGATTGAGCTGTTTGGTGACAATGCAATAATATGGTGACAGCGAGCTGATCTGATGATGAGAGTCGGGAGCTGTTCAATGGACACTCACAACGAAAATCCTTAGCATATACTTTAATTAAGTAAAAATTCTTGTCAAGTTCCGATGGCAATGTTATATGATGTGACAGGCGGTAGCGCACTGGTGCTCGATGGTATAAATGATATTACAAAAGCTTGCCATTGAAAAAATATTTTTCAACAGAAAACTTATTTTAATGCTACCATTTTATACATAAAACCGTTTGCGCATTTTTCAACTGTATATTTAACATAATATCAGCTTAAACCTGGAACCATCAAATCTTGTCCACATTATCTATTTTGTTTATGGATAAGTATAAAAAAATACACTATAAATGATCATACTGGCCTTGAATACTTTAAATAATCGATGGTTCTCATCGGATTTCAAAAATCCATGCAGTGTACAACCACCCTAAGTTATCCTATAAAGTATTTGTCGAAATAAAACTGACACCAAACTATAAAGTAAACAATATAAAAAAGTAGTGATATTTAAAAATAAAATCTAAATTTTATGATTTATCATTAATATTTACAAAATAAAGTAAGAAAATTTAAATTAACAAAGTATTTGTGAACAGTACATTCCTCGAGTTTTAATGGTTTTTTTTTTACCTTTGCCTATTTTCTTTTACGAGTACAATATTCAGAGCTCGTACCTTTGACACTAAGTTTAATTTTTGAAAATCGTAATTTTTTTTAAACTGAATAATTCAAAATCAGTTACGTATCTATGTACCGAACCACCCTTTAGTTAATTTGACTATTTTTTTTTTGTATGACAATGCAAGGTCAAGTCATAATGATCTAAAAAATACACAAACATAATCCTGACCCCACTAGGATTCCCTGATATCAGAAAGTATGAGTACCATGGTACTACACAAAATTACTTAGAACATGTGACTTCTATTTATGTGTTTTGCCGGTTGTAAAACATAAGCCAAATCCTCTTCGTAACATGTTCCGACCCCACATTAAATGGGAAAAAGAGAAGAAAATAAATGATGTGATTTCTATTGAAGAGAAGAAATCAAATGCAGATAGCATTTGATTTCTTATTCTATTACTTTTATTTGCCGTGTTGTAAATCGAGGATTTTAAAGTTATTTTAACAATTCATATCTTGTAAAGGCATAATGCCAAAAACAATTACCTGTTTTGACAATTGACTTTTAGTTACAGAGAGAAACAGGCAAACAAATTACTTGAAACTGTCTCAATGTTGCATTATATTATTTTGAAACATTAGTTTACTTTTCAAAATGACTTGACCTCCACAATGTAATCGCAACTGAATAACCCTATCTATGTATAACTAACTATATATAACAACCATTACACTTGGTCCTGTATTTACAATTTATTTAGAATTTGAAATTTAACTATTATTTACAAACCGCCGCGCCGTGTGGATGTCTACATCTCTTTGTACGAAGGGAACACTACCAGAATTAACATCCATCATTCAAAAGGATCATTTAGTTATAAGTTTGTATATAAAAAACTACTTCGGAAGAAAAGGAATTTAAACCAAAAACAATGTTTCAGTTTGATCGTTTAAAAATATCACATCAAAACCCTTTCAAATGATGTCACACTCCGGCAGCTGTCACCTAAACTTAGACCAGCCTCAACATGATATGTCTGCTAAATTGAAATATACTACAAAACCTATACGTCACCTTTCCAACACTAGAACGTACACTCTCAGACACCCACAACGGTTATACCACTAGGCTTCGGACGCGACCATTTCCCTCGCATGGTGGATCTTCATATGCTTGTTATGATTGGATTTGTTGCTTGAAGTCTTGTCACAAATATCGCAAGAGAACGGCCGAGCTCCACTGTGGACCTTCATATGTTCAGATAGATAGTAGCTTCGATGGAAGGACTTTCCGCACTCGGGGACGTTGCACACAAACTTCTTGGCCATTTCGTGCTCTCTGACATGTCTCTGACAGTTGTACTTTCTTATGAACTGACAGCCGCAGTAGTTGCACGTGTACGGGCGGACGGATTTGTGCGAGTTCATGTGTGAGATGTATTCGGTGTGTCGGATGAAAGCTCCCTTGCAAAGTGAGCATTTGAAGGGTTTGGATGATCGGCTCATGTGGGTCCAGCGATGTAGTTTGAGGTTCCATTTGGTGGTGAAGGCTTTGTTGCAAATAACACAGGAGTAAGGCCGCTTGCCGCTGTGAGTGAGAAGGTGGGCGCGGAGATTGGTGCGGAGGTATACCTAGGGAAGATATTTATATCACTTTTGTGGTTTCATCATACACTTTCTTTCACTTTTTCATTACACCCATGTTTATAGTTTTGAATAAATTAATGCCATCAGAAACATAACGTGTAAAAAAAGCCAAGTCTCGCAACGCAACTCAGTTCTTCTACCGTAAAAAGTTGTGAGATCCATGTAATACCAAGTCGGTTAATTTATTCAGTCCCTACTTTAAGGGTCCTTCTGACTTATGTTATTACATAACATAAGTCGTAACGTAAGTAAATAACTTAAGACAGAAGGACCCTTAAAGTAGGGACTGAATAAATTAACCGACTTGGTATTACATGGATCTCACAACTTTTTACGGTAGAAGAACTGAGTTGCGTTGCGAGACTTGGCTTTTTTTACACGTTATGTTTTTGATGGCATCTCATTTATTTTTGTAGACTTTTGTACTTCTTAGGGTTCCGTACCTAAAGAGTAAAAACGGAACCCTGTTACTAATACTCCACTGTCCGTTCGTCCGTCTGTCCATCTGTACGTCTGTCCGTCTCTCCGTCTGTCTGTCCGTCGGTCTGTCGGTCTGTCTGTCCATCTGTCTATCACAGGGCTGTATCTCATGAACCATGATAGCTAGACAGTTTAAATTTTCACAGATGATGTATTTCTATTGCCGCTATAACAACAAATACTAAAAACAGAATAAAATAAATATTTAAGTGGGGCTCCCATACAACAAACGTGATTTATAGATAATGGTACGGAACTCGACGTGCGCGAGTCCGACTCGCACTTGGCAGGTTTTTTTAGGATTTTTACACTAATTGTGTTTCAGATTTGAAGCTTCTATGTCTGCTAGAAGTGCCTTAAACTTTTGATGATCGGTCAGTCAGTCAGTCAGTGAGTGAGTGACAAAATAGGAAACTTTGACTAGTTATAATTCTTAATCTACTGGTTCAAATTGAATGAAATTTGAAATATACCGTGTTTATATAGTGACTGCTTGGTTACTGAAAATTCAGGCTTCTAGTTTTATCCACAACGAAGTTATAGGGGGTCGAAAATGGCCTGAACTGCTTCGAGAAAAGGATGGTACAGCCGTGCCGCTTTATTGCTTGACTTGGCGGGTGCACTGCCGTGCCCCCAGATAAGAAATTCTTGTATTTAGAGCAGGTGTCTCCAAAACTGCATTTTTTTCGGTTTTGGCTTACCTAATATATATATTTTTTATTCGTCAA
This sequence comes from Hydriomena furcata, assembly GCA_912999785.1. Classification (NCBI taxonomy): domain Eukaryota; kingdom Metazoa; phylum Arthropoda; class Insecta; order Lepidoptera; family Geometridae; genus Hydriomena; species Hydriomena furcata. The sequence goes on along the minus strand of OU538831.1, from coordinate 1,502,078 downwards.
CTATGTGGTAGTGGCCGAATGGGAGGTACCTTGGCTTTTAATCTGAAGGTTCAAACTCTAGCTCTGCATCAATGGATTTTTCTATTTAAAAAATATGCGCATTAACCCGCGCTCAGAACGAAGGAAAACATCTTGAGTAAACCAGTCAGTATTCTTATTAGACTTGCAACCTGTCCTCTGACTATCCTAAACATCTCCAATGATCTGAACACCTGGAGATCTACCGCACTTAATCCTAATTTAATTGTACAATTTGTACATACCTGCTTGCATATAGGACAAGTGACATTATCATTCTTGGTCCTATTAGTCTGCGAAAGATAGAGTTCGTTGTGCGATCTTCGCACGTGTCTAGTAAGCGAAGCCGCGTGTACAAACTTGTCGCTGCAGTAAAGGCAGGCGCGAGGTTTGTCCGCGTGTGTCTCTTTGTGCCAAAGATATTTGGCGCGAGATTGGAAGACTGCGCCGCAATGGCAAACGAAGTCGCGGGTTTTCGCTCTCTTGTGGAGGTGGTGGCGATCCCTGGAAAGAAACATATTGATATACTAGCTGCTCGCCCCGACTTCGCAAGAGTGGTACCTGGATAAAAAGTAGCCTATGTGTTATTCTGATGTATAAGCTACATTTTAGTAACAAACTAGCGACCCGCCCCGGCTTCGCACGGGTAGCATGTTATTATACATATAAACCTTCCTCCTGAATCACTCTATCTATTAAAAAAAACCGCATCAAAATCCGTTGTGTAGTTTTAAAGATATAAGCAAACATACATACATACGCGGGAAGCGGAAACTATGTAGTGATAAACACACACACACACACACACACACACACACACAAACTTTCGCATTTATAATATTAGTAGGAGTAGGAAGTAGGATATAATAAAATATTGTGTCACGGTTTTTGTGATCGCTTAACCATTTTTGGGTAGATTTTCCAAAGAAAAAATTCAGTATACTAATGACATTAGTTTAAAAGATAACTTTCTCGACAATTGTTGACCAAAATACTTTTATAAGGAGGTTTTTAAAACGTTATTTGTTTTTCCTTCATAAATACGAAGGTATGTTTGTTTGTTTGTCCTTCTTAAACGCAGCAATGGAGCAACGAATCGGCATGATTTGCTTAAAGATAGTTCATGAGCCGGAGTGACATAGGCCATTTGAACCGGATGCCTTGCGTGCAAAGCCGAAGGGCAGATGCTAGTCTATACTAATATTATACATGCGAAAGTAACTCCGTCTGTCTGTCTGTGATGTTATCGCGGCCAAACTGCTGGCCCGATTGTCATGAAATTTCATATAGATGTCTCTATATGAAATTTCATCTTGGGATGAACATACGCTACATTTTTTTTACAATTTAGATTTTAGGTATTTTAATGTTTTACGATAAAGTCGTTAAAAATCGATTTCCTAAATCCACGCGGACGAAGTCGCGAGTATAAACTAGTTTAAAATAATTAATTGTCAAGCTAACATTCTTGAGAAGCCTTTGGCAGATCCTAGTCTTAATATACCACTCACCTATGCTGAACCATATTGGAGTATCTCCGGAAGGTGTCATCGCAGAATGTGCACTTGTATGGTGTACGGCCAGTGTGGATGTTGTGGTGCTCGCCTAGCTTCTGTCGGGTCACGAAGCGCTTCTCACAAATGTCGCATCTATAACACATAAATTAATGAGTCCGGATTATATTCATAATTATTTTTTGTTCCGGTAGGTCTTAATGGTGTAAGGTATACAATATGTTTCTCAACATGGCACGTTGGAGCACTACATTCTTCTTATAATCCATTATTCTATTATTATTTATTTATTTATTTCTCACAGCTCAGTTGCTAGTAACTCTGCCTTCTGCGCTGTAGGTCGTGGGTTCGATCCCCACCCAGAGCAAACATTTGTGTGATGAACATAGATGTTTGTTCTGTGTCTGGGTGTTAATATGTATAATAAGTATGTATTTACAAAAAAAAGTATATAAGTATTCTATCAGTTATCTGGTTCTCATAGTACAAGCTTTGCTTAGTTTGGGGCTAGATGGCGCTGTGTGTAAAGTCCGCCAATATTTAATTATTATATCATTTTGAAAATACATTCACGAAATCGCCAGTGTTTCCACAAGTTAGATACCTTTTGCCTCCCCCCACTTCCTTTGTCACAACTGGACACATTTGTGAGACCCCCCGAAGAATTTTTGCGATTTAACACCTAGAAATTATTAAATAAAAATTTGATAGATCTAAATTTAGGACTCCACCCCTTGTCACACAATTTCACATTTCGTCGACCCCCCAAACCCCCCCTTAACGTGTGACATAAAATAACGATGACCCTTTAACAGTAAAGTTGGATGTGCCCGACCTGGATACGAACCCAGAACCTTAGCGAAAGGCGGGATTACCCACTGCACCAGTGCCCTTACTTATAGTCCTTGATGCCGAGATGAGTTTTCACGTGCAGCTGGAGATTGGCGCGTCTGGAGAAGAACTTGCCGCAAGTGAGGCATTCCAGGGGGTGGATCTTCAGGTGGGCTGTGAACGCGGGTTCCGTCACCTGGAAATCACACACGTAACTTATTAAATTAAATAATTAGTAAATTATAATAATAAACATTTATTTCTGAACATTTTCACTATAAATGTCTCTTAGTTCAAAGTACCTCTATCGGCCTTCTCTAGGTCTTTCATCTGTTCAGAGCTAATAAAGTCAATTAAATAGTAAGTTTTAAAAAATAATGAAATAAAAATCTCTACATGGAATTTTGTTGTGTAACTCCGAAATAAAAAAACCGGCCAAGTGATATACGGACTCGCGCTCGAAGGGTTCCGTACCAATATCTATAAAAAACTCCAAAAACCATTTTTGTTGTACGGGAGCCCCCCCACTTAAATATTTATTTTATTCTATTTTTAGTATTTGTTGTTATTGCGACAACAGAAATACATCATCAAAATTTCAATTGTCTAGCTATCACGGTTCATGAGATACAGCCCTGTGACGGACAGACGGACAGCGAAGTCTTAGTAATAGGGTCCCGTTTTTACCGTTTGGGTACGGAACCCTAAAAAATTGTTTCGATTAATGAAAAAGTTAAGGAAAGATATAGTTTTTTCAACCGACAAAAAATGGAGGTTCTCAAGTCGGGTGTATAATTTTGATCTTCGGTTTTCTTCTTAGGTTTTTAAAACGTAATTATTAAGTTAAATGAAGGAACTATTAGGGCCAGCGCACAGTGGCGGACCCGAGCGCAGATAAAACACTTATCAATTGAATTTAATAGTTATCCAATAGAAATAAGGTATATATTTCGATGTATCAGTAAAGTCTCACCTGGTCCACCTTACAAGTAGGACAAACAAAGTCCCTGCGTTTCCGTTTGCCTTCCTTCTTGAGCAACGTCCTTAGATTGCCGATCACCGGTTTGGCTTCCTCTATCGCATCGGGCTCATACACTTGCAGAATAGACGATGTTATCGTCTCCTTGGAGTCCAAAACGAGGAGGTTCGCTGGAAACAAAAGAGTTTCTGTTAGTCGAAGGTTCACTTTAGTGAACAGCGCCTAGCTTGTAGACTAGAGAAATTGATTAGTGTACGAAAAGAAGTCAAAAATTAAACTTGAACTAAGAATATAGTTTCGTAGACTTGACATTTTGGTCAAAGCAAGATTAGAATTTTTCTCGGACTATCATGTTGCCGGCAGTTGCACGATACTCATGATGAAGAGCATCTTAATTGTCGCGGAACATTCCATACCAGACAGGTAGCAAAGCCCATCGCCATCACACTTACTTTTTTCATAAAATGGGGTCAAATCATCAAATCTAATTCACAAATTACCTAAAACATAAAATTACTATCATAGTCATATTTTGTCATAGTCATAGTCGTTGTAGAATTGTATGTCTAGGGATGTTTTAACACGGACCGCCTGCCTGATATCACCTATCAAATAATTAGTAATAGCTTAATACTAACCTGCGCAGGTCAAATCATCAGCCTTTTCCTTCTTGATGGCTCGCGCAGTCAGCAGTCGGCTGTAAGTGGTCTTCGAGCAGGTGGGCGTGGCGTGCTCGGCCGCCTTGTGAGCGCGCAACTCCTTCAGTGAATGGTGCTTAGTGCCGCACGTCAGACAAGCGTACATCCGCGCTTTTGGGAACACCAGCTCTTCCTCACTGAGAACAGAAACCAATCTCATCTATACATGTATATAAAAATCAATTGCTGTTCGTTAGTCTCGCTAAAACTCGAGAACGGCTGAACGGATTTATATTATCTTGGTCTTGAAATGTTCGTGGAGGTCTAGGGAAGGTTTAAAAGGTGATAAAAATTCGAATAATTGCCAGGAAAACCCTAAAAACAGCCCTTTTCTTTTTCCCATACAAAAGTTTTCTAACTAAAACGTAGAGTCAATTTGAGCTTTATTGCTATTGTATAAAGTTCACTGTTGTCTAAGCAATGTAGGTGGGTTCCTAAGAACGGGAACGGGTAGTTCAAACAACATTTGTCAATTGCGATACGAAGTTCGCCGGGTCAGCTTGTATTATATAATAATCGAATAAAAAAAAATCATTTCTTATTTTTTCACATTTTCATGCATTATCATCTTCTACGCTATGGTCCAAATTTCAAGTATCTAGCTCATCGGGAAGTTAGTTTAAAATCAATCACAAAATTCCACCCGGACAGACATACTAGAACGCGAGCTAATAAAAACATGGATAGAACTCTTTACTGACCGACTGACTGATCTACCAATGCACAGCCAAAACCATTGGTATGGTCCTAGAAACATGAAACTTGGAAGGTGTATTTGTTCTATTCGTCGTTTAGCTGCATTAAGAAAAGAATTCCCAAAATGTAACCCCTAAGGTTGAGGTATATGTAAGTGTGAGTGAGTATCAGAGAAAATAATACTTACAGACTATCTCTCTTCTCAGTAACGTCGAGTTCCGATCCGTCGGAAACCCAACTCTCCCGAGCCATGAGATCGTAGGGCTCCGGTGGGGTCACTTCGGGATACATCTGAAATAACAAAACAATATTTATATATCAAATTGAAATTACCATAGAATGAAGAAAGAGCCGGCGACATCGATGCTTTGCCACTATTACCAATATCATGAATTAAAATGCTTTATTGTACACCAATAATAAAAACTTAAACTAAAGCAAAACTGTACAATTGGCAAAGAGAGGTAATTAAGAACCAATACCTATCAAAATCTATACTAATATTATATTTATGCAAAGTAACTCCGTCTGTCTGTCTGTCTGAGGAGTTATCGTGGCCAAACTGCTGGGCCGATTGTAACGAAATTTCGTATAAAAATAATTTAAAGTCATGTGATGGACTTATCGGCGTAGCTTCACCTAGCTCCTAAGACGTTTCAAAGTGATCTTTGTGATTTTATTGAAATAAATGATTTTTGAATTTGAATTTGAATGAAGCCGCGGGTAAAAACTAGTGAATGATAATCTGCTGGATTTTGTTACTGTTATTGCTTTCTTTTATTTATTGTGTTTTGCTTGATGTGTGCAAATAAATATGTTTTCTTTATTTCTTTCTTACTATAAATAAACAGAAACAGAGCTCATTTTGTTCGGCCCGACCACACTTGATTTCAAATCAAACTCCAATGTAAATTGAATTTTATCACCTTGTATTATGATTGATTATGCCTTGGTCTTTGCGGTCTGCAGCCAGGTAAATAACTCATTTATTCATAACAGAAACAAAAACCAAGTTATAAGTGGAAGGTAAATTAAATTAAAGAGTTGACGCAATACTAACATTGGTGGCTATTCTGTTGTGTCCACGCTAAACCTAAAATTCCTAAAAACGATCGCTCTTTTTCCTTCACGTTAAAGTCTAAAATAGCGTAACACAACAACAGTCTACAACTTAAGATATTTTAGTCATTTCTCTATTTTATTTCGCATATTTTACACATCCAAGTGTGGTGATCTTAGTCAACTCCAGTGTACATAGTTAAAACTATCTTAGTTGTTAATCATTTTAAATAGAAATACGGCTTACCACGTTTTACCTTTTAAAACCAATTAACATGTTGATTAAATTTAGCTTGACGTTTCTAAATTAGTTACGAAAATCGTAAATTTATTAAAAACTATGCTAAGTTTTAGAGGTAACGCTTATTTAGACTAACGTAAAAGGAATAAGAGCGATCGTGTTTTAGGAATTTCACCTATTAGCGTGGACACAACAGAATCGGCACCATTATTATAGTAAAATGAATCATAAAGAATGGTTTTATCCTTAATTACTTGGGCTGAGATGTTTTTGTTTGGTAAGCGGGTGAGGTTAGGTTCAAAGGTGGGTCAATAACGCCTGGTAATACAAACAAATTACTACCCGTATTTGCTATAGTTTTTGTTTTAATAACTTAGCGTAAGTCTTTATTTAAAACTAGATTATTTACCTCAACAGAAGTTGTCTATGGATTTTTATGTACCTAATGAAGCACGCAGATTGAGAGCAAGACACGAGTTCGAAACCCTACTAATACTGGTCGGTATATAGGATGATTTGATTACCTAATTATTTGGCTATACAATCGTTCATTTATATACATACCAAATTTTTTTTTATTTCAAATTATTGTGCATAAAAGTTCTAATTTCATTGTATAAATGAGGAATCTGTAATTTTGTCATAAGCCAAAGGTAAAGAAACAAACTTACCTCATTCCAAGAGGACTCTCCGTTGCTTTCTTGTCCGCTGATCTCTCCCCGCGGCGGCATCCGCTCATCGGCGCATATGTTCAACGGCGGAACATCCGCTTTACTTTCCCCTCTCACGTCCCCCCCATCAACATACTCAACCCCATCTTCCGCAATCTTATAACTCTCGTGAATGAAATTCGGCAGAACGAACTCATTCTCTTTAGCCGAAGGGTCTCCCCAGATGTTGCACGAAAACGCTTCCTTAGAATTGTCTTTGAAGCCTGTGGGGCCTTTATCATCGAAAGCTTCGACACGATCAGGGGTAAAGTAATCCGCGTAGATGTTGTCGCCGAAGTAGTTATCGTTCATCATGGTGACGAACTGTTTATTCTTTCCGCCTTCAAGGTCTAACAGCTCTCGGTTGCTGGACTCGTCATCGAAGTCCGATGGAGACATGTTGCCGTAGCTGACTGTGGTGGGCCGGAGTGGGTCGAGAGGGCCTAAGCGTGCTGGTCCAGGAGCCTCGTTACTAAACGCGCATTCGTTGCTACAACTGTACTCTTCTTTCACGGGCATGGATTCCGATTTAGCAGGCGCCGGCGGCATGCTCACCTCTTCTAATGGTTCCATATCTTCGAAGTTAGCTTCTTCTTTTTCTCTGATGTCCTCGATTGAAATAGTGTCGAGAGTAGATCCGCTCCGTTTCGGGGATTGAGCTATCTTGACGGCGGCGTAATGCTCAGGCGCTACACTTTTCGACGAGCACGCAACGGGCGTGATCTCGCAGCGACCGACGGTCGTTCTGGCGTTTTTAATTTGTAGAATCTTTTTATTCTTTCTGACGAATATGTTGTTCAGTCTTATCTTCATTGGCGCTCTCTTCTTACAGTCCATCGCGACTTCCTTCCTTACGATGACTCCGCTGGAGTGAGGCTTGGGGGATATCAGAGTGCGATCGACGGAGTTGTCTCCGCTTTCTGAGAGCTCACTGCACGGTGAGATGGAAGGCTTTTCGTTACAGATCAGATCAGGCACCGGACAGCTGTCACCGTAGTCGGTTTCTAGTTTATTATCTACACTAGTTTTACTATTCAAGTCTTTATTTGAGGTAGCACTTGCGAACTTCTTTAGTTCAAATGTGTGGGAATTATCACCACCAGCGGTGGAAGGCTGCGCGAAGTCTTCCAACACCCTCACCTTGCCGACATCTAAATCGGGCAAGATCTTTTCAGGAGTCCTGCTCCGGTCGGGGTAAATCGCGTCGTTGGAACCGGTCAGGTCCACCATGGTGTTTATCATGCTCTTCATGTGTTGCACTGGAACTTCCACCTTGATATTGCTGAGAATCTTAAGACCTCTGGTTGTGCAAGGGACTTCAACCTTTTCCGTTATCGAAATACTGGGAGCCTCAGGCTTAGGGGGGCATATTATAGGACTATTGGGGACAGGACCCCTAGTCTGTGCTATAACAGTGTTTGTAGTGGAGGCGCGAGAGTTGGCTCGCTGCGGGGGCTGGATGGGTCCCACTTCTATGATAAGAGTCTTGTTTGGATCTTTCTTCATTGGACCAGGTTTATGCATGAATGCATTTACTGAACGAGGACTGCTCTCTGTGAACAGCGGAGGTGCACCGGATGCTTTGGACAGCACCGACTGAGGTGTATACATACAGGAAGTATTGCCATATTGATCAACAAGCATTACATTCTGATACATTCTAGTGCATTCTGAGCTTGTTTGAGCAACATTTGTTATATTCTCGTGACCTGTGAAAACAGGTGGCATTGTAGGAACAAAGGATTTAGGGTCAATATTCTGCACCATTTCTTGATAAAAGTACTGCGAGTTCTGAGTTACCACTGTAGTTCCTGGAGTGAAAGTGCTGGGTAAATTGAAATGGTTTGGAACTGAAGGAGAACTCTTAGATTCAATTTGAACCTGGGTGTTAGGTAACCCACTGGTCATAACCATACTATTCTGCACATTCTTCTGAACAAATGTGGGGGCATTGGCCACCATTGGGTAGGGCGCACTACGGCTTAAGTATGAAGGTAAACCGTGCATTCCACCAATGTTATTTTTAACAAGGTTCAGTAAGTTATTGGACTTCATACCACTACCAACTTTGGCCTGTTCGTTTCTTTTCCGTGGCAACACATGAGATGGCAATGACTGCATTTTGCCACTAGTTCCAGCCACTGGCACATTGTACGAATACACATTATTGACATCCAGCGCAGTGTACTCTGCACTTCTAGAATATTTGATTTCCCTGTCCTCTGGCTGGTCTGAGTAATCCATATACTGCTGATCATAATCTGGTATTGCAGCAGGTGGGTATGTTCGGTGAGTTTTGTCCAATTTTATCACTGATGAAGGTGAATTAGAATGGCGAGATTGAGAGTTTTGTGATGAACTACTAACTGTTGTAGCTTCAAATGAAAAGTTATCAACCAATCTTATATCAGGAGTGCAGTTTCTTGACAAGTTAGCTGATGAATGGGACCTAGCAGTTCTACTGGGAGTCCTGCTAGGAGTCCTGCTGGGTGTCCGGCTAACCCCTCGACTAGAGGTCCCGCTCGGGGTCCTGCTGGAGGCACTCGGTGTCCTAGCCCAGTATCGCTCATGTTCCTTAGATCCACTCCAGGGATTAGTTCCATTGCTGTCTTCAGTGATGGGTGTTCTAGACCTGCTTCTGTAAGACCTCTCGGAATTGGCAGGAGTAGGCGTTCTGCTGCTGGCACAGCTGCTGTTTGATTTGGTGATGCTGCAAAGAGCTTTGATCACTTGATCCTTAGGATGCGTGTCGAGGTGGGACTCCAGCGTCATGCCATTGTGCAGGAAGAGCGTGCACACGGGGCACTGGAGGATCTGGTCCATGGTGACGTCACGCGAGCAATGTCACCCGCTCGCGGAGACGACGACCCTGCCGCAGCGATTATATTGATAAGTTTCGTCACAGCACGCACACAAAGTCGCACGAGCCTGTTCGAGCAATGTCCGTGACGCGCATACCTACTATTCACACGAAATCTCCTTGTCCACAACGATACATAACTTAGTTGTGTAGTCTTCTATCGATCTGTCGAACAAAATACTTTGAATAATTATTCAGAATTGCAACACAAAATCGAATTCAGTGAACTTGTCCGACGTACGGACGGAGGACAAAAGAAAACAAAACTCAAAGTTAAAGGCCATTGAGACATAAAAAGTCGAGCATTGTACGAGAAGAAAGAAGGCACTAAAAAACAACAATACGCTGTAGCTAGATATGATGTGTCTTACCAATTATATTGTTTATCATGTATATTCCATGGCAAAAATAAAATAATTGAGAGTTATTTGATGAAATTACGACTATTGTACATCTAAAAATATTTCCAAATAGTCAGACATATTGCAGACGTCTCGTTCACGTTCACACACACAACACTTTTGTGTTCCAATACTCCAGTCGATAACGATTTTATGTCTATGATTTCTATACATTTTTATTCCTACAACCAAATTGTATAGAACAATTCATGCGTATAACGAACCTGCATATAATGGTGGACGGACCATAGACTACTACTGTCTATTACCTGTCATAGACAGTTTGACAGTATGACAATGTTAATGTCAAATATATTTCAATCGTTGTTTCTTTCATTCATTCACTCACAACCAAAGAAAATAAAGAAAGAAAAACTCTGTGCTGCTGTCTCGCTCTCGACTGAGACTGACTGACTGACCAAAGAGCATCTATGTATGTGATGTGACTGACTGTCGACAACGACAATAATTTTGTGTTGAAAATTGGTTGGTGTGGTGAATTAATTACGATACGCTAACGTAGGTTCCGAAAAGTGGATTTACATAAATATTGTCAAAAACAGTTTACCATCACAGCACAGTAAATCATGTCATTTAATTACGAAGAAATAAATCTTAGCGGTAAGTTGAAAATGTTCATGTTTTTCAACATTGAACACTGCATTACAACAACCTTTCCCTATACTACCTACATACACTAGACTTTTCGCCTTTAACCGTGAAGCCCTTGGCAGGTATTACAGAAAAAAGAAGAATTATGTACCTAAAAATACAAACTGAAGTGACTACCTAAATGTTTATGATTTCAGAGGCGAAAGAACTTCTTCGCCAATGGAGAGAGGGCAACGAGAGACGAAGCGAAGATGTGATGGAGCTGTGGTCAGCAGTGCTGAGCGAGGATTTGGCCAACCTCGGCAATGAGCGTAAATACATACAATATTCATTCATTTAGTTTATGAAGACCCATGATTTCTAGCTGCTGCTGATGTGGGGCTGAATAAACATCAGTTATATATGTTGACATCTTCTTCTAACCCTTATCCCACTCCATGTGGAGTCAGAACAATATTAAAAATCATGTATATATGTATTCAGGATTAATTAAAAATAATGTTCTATTATTATGTACACAACCTTGTTTTATAGAATTAAAATAAAGCAATACAAGAAAAATCGTGGTTATTAGCTGTATTTATAGTTAAAACCTTGTTTTATGCTGAGTTTTGCTTTGAACATGTCTATGATGCCCTATGATTCTGTGCCGGATTCATTTTTTATCAACCATCTAGCTGCAATGCTCTAAACAATAAAACATTAATCATCTCATTCAACATCTTAAACATTTCAGAGCACCTAGTTCTGGAACAAGTAATCTATGCGGCATTAGACTGCCATACATATCCGGTGGCAAGTTTTTGCATCTCGCTGCTGTCCAAGGAGTTCCCGGGAAGTCTGCGTGTGTTGCGCTACAAGGCTGCATTATTGGAGGCGGAGGAAAAGTAAGGGCACATTATGAACCTATCCTAATAAACCACTCATAATATAAATGCGAAAGTTTGTGTGTGAGTGAGTGGGTGTGTGTGTGTGTTTGTTTGTAAGCTTTACTCCAGATGGAATAAAGCTTATTAGTAATTAGATAGTATTATATAGACCACCGTAAATAAAGAGGGGACTTCTCTAATACAGGTTATTGCAACTTAACAGAGAAGATCCCAACCCATGTAACCCACAATTTTGTAAGAAAAATAAAGATTTTTATACATGCTTGTCCACAAATAAACAAACGTCAAGTTTTTCAAGGCAGGCGATGACATATTGACAAGCATGTTACGTCATCGTCGATTCGACCAATCCTGACCGTTTTGTGTCACGCCAAACGTAAACGCCAGTCAGCGTTTAAAAATAGATAATTTTAATTATTGGTTTTATAATAAATCATTGTTTATTTTCAAGTTATTTTACTCCATAACGCTTTATGAAGGCATAATTATCATAGATTACTATGATGAACACTTTATTTTTCATACTGTCAAATAGCCTATTCCCATTAGAAGCTTTACTGTAGACTTCTTGAATTAAATAAATAAATAAATATTGGCGGACTTTACACACAACACCATCTAGCCCCAAACTAAGCAAAGCTTGTACTATGGGAACCAGATAACTGATAGAATACTTATTTACTTTCTTTTTGTAAATACATACATAATATACATAGTAACACCCAGACACAGAACAAACATCTATGTTCATCACACAAATGTTTTGCCCTGGGTGGGGATCGAACCCACAACCTACAGCGTAGAAGGCAGAGTTACTACCAACTAAGCTGTGAGGCCAGTCAGAGGCCAATTATCATGCTTATTGCTAATAATCTTAGTTTCCTTAGTTAAAAATATATGTAAGTTATGACTTTTGTTTTGTTTTAGGTATGATAAAGCGTTAGAAGTTCTAGACAGCATCATAACCGCAGACCCGACCAACTCGGCGGCTCGCAAGCGACGCATTGCAGTATTGAAGGCGCAGGGTCAATACCACACTGCTTTAACCGAGCTGGTAGACTATCTTAACAAGTTAGTATTTATAGGGTTCCTACCTAATAAAATTATAGTTTGAACAACTTAAAACAAACTCTTTTATAGTACTGCATTAAAAAGCAATTGAATGTGTATACATATTTTGGTGTCAGTGCTATTAGCTGTTGAGGTGTTCCCCCATGAGGAGCTGATCCTGGCTGCATCATCAAGATTATATTATATTATTGTATTGTCATCATATTGAACTACACATCAGAATACAAGGAAACAACGTGGGTATGAGCTGTATTTCTAGTTAAAGCTGTATCAAATTTTCAATTTCTCTTTGCTCATTTCAGGTTCATGTCAGATGTGGAAGCATGGCAGGAGCTATGCGGGTTGTACCTGCGTGTGGGATTTTACTCCCGAGCTGCCTTCTGCGCTGAGGAGTTACTGCTGCATCAGCCACACTGCCACCTGCATATGCAGCGATTGGCTGACATCAGATATACTATGGTAATGACGAGACATCGGATTATATGCACTAACTAAATGCCTAAAATATTCTTATATATAAAAATGTTAGTTTGTTAGTCTTCGAAAAGGGCTGGACGGATTCGGTTCATTTTTATAATGCTTTTTATATTAGAACTAGCAGTCCGCACCGGCGTCGCACGGGTGTGATAATGATTTTATGGGTAATTTTTTTCACCTTGGGTTACATTACCGATGTTTTCATACGGATCCCTAATAGTTAGACATATAGTATAATGGACTTTTTTGTAGATATTGATGTTATCTATATAACTGTTGTACATTACTTTGCCCTATTGTCAATAATTTCCGCAGCGTAAGCGATATAAGGATTTTTTTTGGATTTTTTTTCACACGTTGGATTACATTATCGATGTTTTCATACGGATCCCTAACATTTTTGAAAATATAATATAGCCTATGTTCATCAGGAATAATGTAGGATTCTAATGGTGAAAGAATTTTTCAAATCGGTCCAGTAGTTTTGGAGCCTATTCGATGCAAACAAACAAACAAACAAACAATCAAATATTTCCTCTTTATAATATTAGTATAGATTTACACAAAAAGCATAATAAACCAACTATATTATATTATGAATATTCTATTAAATTTGTATGTTTATGTTCAACCACACTGGAGCTTTACATAGAATTTACAAAAAAATTGTTGCCAGAATATTCTAGGCTTGGTTAATACTTTTTAAAGTGATCCTAGTGATTTTATTGAAATAACTACCTTTTGACATAGACTTTATGTCCCAATGACAGTCATTAAGTCATGAAGAAGGCTAGCACCATAGCCATAAAGAGTTAGCTAAAGACCAATTTTACTCATAATCTGTTCCTTGATATCTAAACAGGTATGTTGTCTTCCAGGGAGGAGTTGATAACTTGGAGCTTGCAAAGACGTACTACTCACAGGCCCTGAAACTCAATCCTGATAACATGCGTGCTCTTCTAGGCTTGTTCTTGGTAAAATTAATTATAATAAACATAAATCGTAAATCAAACATGGTTGACATCCTCAAACCCATATAATAATAATAATAAAAATATTTATTTTTCAAAAAGGCTTACACAGTAGGTTTACATTTATGTATGGCTTAGATACTAGGTAGGTTCTAGATAATTTCATTTTGTGAGGAAGGTTTTAAAACAATACAATTTGTGTATCATAAGAGTAGTAACACCTTAATTACCTACCTAGGTAAAAACCTTGTGATTTGAATGGTGTGGATACTCTACTTTGCATCAAGTCTTGTAGAGTCAATAATATGAGTCATATTATGTATGTCCATTTCTTTGGCACGCTCTTACTACAGCCCAAACCACTTGACGGATTACAACATTATTAATGAGGTGTCGTTGAATTCGTCTCAATTGTAGGAGTGGCATAGGCTACATATTTTCTTAAATATGACGCCTCCCTCCCCAAACAAGCAGGCATAACATTTTTATTAGTTAATTATTCTTATCAGTATGTCTTTTTAATTTGTGTTATCTTGTTTTAGATGTAACAAATTAAGGTTTTTTATTTACCCACAGACCACCAACAATCTACTATCCCAGTACAAGAGCGGCAGTAACAGCAGCAAGCGTGCTGAGATATGGAAATTGTGTCAATGGACTCAGGCGAAAGCGCTTAAGGTACGCGAACGCGACGCCGACGAGCCGCTCACTCAGATGATGCTGTCATTGGCTATCACTGAATAATACAAATACCATAGCCATATATCTACATACCATGGGTTTAAAAACTATGTATCGAGGCAACGTCACATCGTTTCCGACTTTATTCAGTGCCGGATTAAGAAAACGTGATGCCTTAAGCAATCCACGTCCGTGTGCCTGGTGCCAACTTCTAACAATTCTAATTTTTTGTATGTTATACTTAATGTCCTATTCCGGACGAAGATCCAATTTTCCAAAAACACAAAAATCATAATAATTGGTCCAGCCGTTCTTGAGTTATGAATGGTGTAACTAACGTGTCTTTTTTTGTATAGACAAATTTTGCTTTTGGTGCCCCCTCGGACGTGATGCCGTGAGCAAATTTAATTTGCAAGGGTTAATCCAGCACTGACTTTATTTTGAAGAGTGGAACAACCGTATTAGAAGAATATACCATGTGTAAAACAGAACCCATTAAGAGATGTTACTATAGTAAAGGTGTGTCCAGACATTGCGCGGCAATCCGCGCTATGTATGGACGACAGCCGTAAGCTACCTACCCAGGCGCAGATGCAACCCTCAAAAAAGGTTGTGGTCACAGTCAGAAAAGAGAAACACCTCCCCCTTCAGCGCAATTTGATTTTGATGTCTATTGTCATGGCATGATACCTTGTGTATTAGAGTAGTCAAACATAAAATGAAAAAATCGACCATCTCGCGCACAAACAGTTCACTTACACAAAAATGACACTATTAAAATTGAAAAAATTAAATTGTGACGTCACAAGTCTGTTAAGGTTGTGGGCATGCCCATAGTGCCCTCATCGGTGGATCCGCGCTTGTCGCACTGCATACTTGCCGCGCAATGTCTGGTCACACCTTAATACTAGTTATAATTTGATTGGGCTAATGTTTTAATATGCTTAGATAAACGTAAGATAATGGATTTAAGTACCTATAAAACAAATAAATAAATAAAAAGTTAATTATTATTGCGTTATTTCACTACTTACTTTTATTTATAAAGTATTTATTATTCATTTATGTTTGATTATTTAGTGATTGTAATTGATAAGGTATTTAATTATTTATATGAATAAACGTATAAATGTTAACGAAAAGTATCATTTATATTCCTCGAAAATACATCATCTGTGAAAATTTCAACTGTCTAGCTATTACGGTTCATGACATACAGCCCTGTGACAGACAGACGGACAGCTAAGGGTCCAGTTTTTACTTTTTTGGTACGGAACTCTAAAAACGTGGTTTGGGAAACGCAATAAAATTTAACTGGCAACTCATTTTCCTTATGCTGTCTGTTGTCCTATTGTTTGATGGCAGGGAAGTAGCAAGAGACGGAATATGTCAATATTTTTGACCGCACATACCTTTTGTGTAAAGAATAATTCCAAGTTGATCCCATTTAAATTGTATTTATTTAGGACATTTCATAAACTTAAAAAAACTAATATCTTCACTTTTCGATTGGTCGAAACATTTTCGACGGTTTTCTTTTTAGTTTTTGATAATTATAATTCTACATGTTATCACATCAAGTTGCGAAATTCAGGCGGAAGACAGATTTATAGTTCAATATCACGTATAATCAATTCTAGCTTGTTGTCTGCTTGCTATATACGACGCCAGTTCTTCTTGTCTCCTCTTTTTGATTTCCTTTCTCGATATCTGTCCATCTCCCAGCGAGAAGTATTTCTCTCTGGAAAATAAATTAATAAATTAGCTTTGGAAGTAATATTTACGAGTATGATTATCTAACGAAATATATAAAATTTCAACTGTCTAGCTATCACGGTTCATGAGATACAGCCCTGTGACAGACAGACGGACAGCGAAGCCTTAGTAATAGGGTCCCGTTTTTACCCTTTGGCTATGGAACCCTATAAAATGAACAGTTTAACTATTCATAGTTTTGATTAAAAACGAAACTAGTGTTTTTGAAGAGCCAACTTTGGAAAATAAATCTAGCGAGAAAAGTTTCACCAATCGTGTTTCTTTCTATAATTTATCTAGATTATAATCCATAAGTTATCTTTGTCATAAAATACAAAACTGTATGTTTTTTAGTTATTGAGAAAAAACGATTCTGCATTCATCAAAAACATTTATAAATAAATAAATAAATATTGGCGGACTTTACACACAGCGCCATCTAGCCCCAAACTAAGCAAAGCTTGTACTATGGGAACCAGATAACTGATAGAATACTTATATACTTTGTTTTTGTAAATTCATACTTATTATACATAGTAACACCCAGACACAGAACAAACATCTATGTTCAACATACAAATATTTGCCCTGGGTGGGGATCGAACCCACAACCTACAGCGCAGAAGGCAGAGTTACTACCAACTGAGCTGTGAGGCCAGTCAAAGTTATTACTCGTCACAAACTACTTTTTACCACTCGAGCGTAGCTTCGAGCAGAAGCAAGTCATGTCATCTTTCACAAAGTCCATCCTCCAAGTTGTCCATCTTTTCTTTAGCCTACCACTAGTTTTACATCCATCCACATTCCTACATACCTACTACTGTTAAAGAACGAAACCTTAAAGTGCCAATATCTTACCTAAAATTATGCGCTCCACCGTTACTATCCACAGTCATATCCGATGATGGCTCGGACACCTTCTCATACGTAAGCAGCCTCCGAGAAGTCAGCTTTGACAGCACTTGTTCTGAGTTAGCGACTAATTGCATGCATGGATGCGTGGGTAACTGATCGTCGTTATATTCTTTTCTGTAAAAAATAGGTAACTGTAAAGTGTGAGCATGTGCCAAATGTAAAGTTTAGACGTGCCCCTGACTACCCCCTTTAGACATCTTTAAAAATTTGTTTGAAAGTTTACCATACTTGGGGATTATTGTGATCTTATTTCATTTTAATTTCATGACTGTAACTTGTTATTTAACCATCGACCACACAGCCTAGACACCTCATGCAAGGCAAACACGGTCAGACAAAACATATGGGCTAAAGATCCTGTGTAAATCACCGAGCGCGAAACACAACGCCGGCGGGCTGTGACATCGATGATTATAACGTTTGTGTAACCACGGTCAGCATTCTTCTCTATTCTTGGAAAAAAAAAGGCAATTTTTCAACCGACTACAGCAAGGCACCGGGAGGGTTATGCTGTTGTCCATCAACTCACCTGACAAGAGGATACCAGCAAACAAGCCGCCTATTCATCTCCAGGTACCTCGAAGCAAAGTTGAGTAGGTCGCTATATATGTGTGGGAGGCCGTATTCCACCTTGGATGGGACATGGTTAACTAGATGCTCCTCAGTAAGGGTGTAATTCTCCCTTTGGATGCCGATCTTTTCCGCAGGTTCACGGACTCCATAGGGCGCTGTGAAATTAGGTAGAAAAGTATGCTTCATGGCTATTTTTGCCTTTGGCATCACAATAATGACCGATATTTTTTTAATAGCCTAAAACTATCTCTTTATCACAAACAGACAAACAGAGATACTTTCGCATTTATATTATTAGTATAGACAAGTGAAATAGTGGCTTGTAAAATAGAAAGAAATATTTTTTAACAACGGGACCCTATTACTAAGACTTCGCTGTCCGTCTGTATGTCACAAGGCCGTGATAGCTAGACAGTTGAAATTTTTACAGATTATGTATTTCTGATGCTGCTATAACAACAAATATTAAAAACAGAATAAAATAAATATTTAAGTAGGGCTCCCATATACAACAAGCTGTCTTTTTTGCCGTTTTTAATAGAATGGTACTGAAACCTTGTGCGCGAGTCCGACTCGCACATGGCCGGTTTTTTTTTTACTTACCTTACTATATTTTTTTAGAAATATAAATATAATAAAATACCTACGATCAGTGATGATGGCATCAAACTTGAAGTCATCCCTCCAAAGCGGCAGTGAGAAGTCGCTCACCACTACATCCAAATATCTGGATTCAGTTCCATAGTTTTTCATGTTGCTACGAATGCTCTCTTCTTTTTCGCGTACCTATAAAAATGCAAAATCTCAATAAACTGGCGAACTACGAGTAATGATAAACGGCCGATATATTTACATAATAGGGGGGGGGGGGGGGGGGGGAATTCTTGACTTGTTGGATCTAAGCACATTACAGATACACAGACTAAAAACATTTAAACGTCATAGCAACGCAGTTTTGACAAATAAATTATACGCATTCTAACAAAATTCGTAATTTATTTTATCAGTACAAAGTTTGTAGGAAAAAAAAAGAAAGTTGCCTGAAATTGCTTTTTCCTATGCGATTATTAAAATTTTACAGGACAACGTCTGTCAAGGGTCAGTTTGTAAATAAATAAATATTGGTGGACATTTCACACAACGTCGTCTAGCCTCAAACTAAGCAAAGCTTGTGCTATAGGAACTAGATAACCATCATCATTTTCCTACCCTAGTTCCACATTATGTGGTCACAACATGTATTTTTCTTCCATATCCCTCTATCAGCAGTCATCTCATCACTCCATTCTTACCCATCTCATCTTTCACACGGTCTATCCATTTTTTCTTTAATCACAACATGGTATTTTGATAATAACCAGATACCCAAACAATACATACATTGTTACCTTTTGCCCGACTCTTGTAGGCCTTGTCCTGCCATGCAGCATCATAAAATCTATGTCTGATCCCCACACATACGCTGAAAGAGGTAAATAACAAAGCTTTATTACATTGAGCAATAAAAATATACAGGTTTATCCAATTTAAAACCCCTTCAGGGAAATGAGTTTAAATATACAAATTATATGTCAAAGATTGATGATAAATTGTGTTGAAAGAATGTTAAACACCTCCCTAGCCTACATTTAAAAAGAAGAAACAAGTGCCTCCAACCGGCGCTCTATGACGTTTACTGTTCGCTTCTCCATCTTACATCTAGAGCTCCGTTTTACTTTTAACAATATACGTTTATTAATTTATTGTTTTCGGTGTATTGATTTCATTTCCTTAAAATGATAATGATAAAAATCTTAACTGTAATGTGCCAAATGTAATGTTTGGTCGTGCCTCTGACTACTCCCTTCAGAGAGATCCGAGTGTCTGTGCCTTTATAATTTTAATGAGTATGCAGTTTTTATGAATGACTGATGTACGTACTTACCACCAAAATGCGAGGCAGCTACAAACAACGACCCTGATCCTACGAAAGGGTCCAGTATGACGTCACCATTCTGAACCTGCGCCTGATTCGCCATTAGTATTGAGAGCTGAGCATCCATACTTGTGTTGCCGATAAACTGACGCTTTTTTAAGGTGTGCCGACGGATAAGGTCGCGTTGTCCATCTGCTACCTAAAATGCGTTAACCTTTACAATGAGTACGAAGAAGAGTATTCCTGGGATGCCGGGATTAAACTAGGTTCTAGTTGGACAATAACGATAACCTTGAGTATTACTTTAAAAAAAAATGTTGTAAATAATTCAACACATCAATTATATCATCACTTCCTTGTTGCTTTATATGTTCCACTCTAAGGAAGTTTTAATTTTTTTTGTCAAAAATGATTCCTTAGAGCTATGATACTAACCCTCGTATTCAAGAACGACACTATGAGAACACGCACCCACAGTGGACGAAATTTTTTTTCATAAACATGTTCTCATAGTGTCGTTCTTGAATACGAGGGTTAGACCAACCTGTGTAGTATGTATCGTATGGCGTTTCTATGGATTGTTTTTAGCCATTACGTAATAAATGATATTAATATAACATAGGTAAGGTCATTTTCAAGGCGCAACGGACTACAAAATGCAAACTATACCTGTTTGTGGCAATCCCGAAAATCCCGGGATTAGCGAAGTACAATTTAGGGGTCAAAAAACGGCCCATCCCGTATTCTCTATATGCATACAATTAGACTTACTAAAATTAAGAAATGATTTCTAGAGCAATGTATAATGTATATGCATAATGCCGGGGTCCCACGGCGCGTAAAACGACGGGCCGCGCCGGATGACGCTCCGCCTGTGTGCGTCCGGCGCGGCGCGTACAGAGTGTTCCCACGGCGCGTGTCCGTCTGGTCACAGATTACTAATAAGTTACTACGCAACATATCCATCGCTTCCCCGAAGAACGACAAATACTAGCTGTCAAGCAACGCGAGGAAATATGAGCTTAACTACTTTGACTCAACGCATTGTTTCAAGTGCACAGCGGGCGATGACGTCGGCCTTAGGAGAATACCTTAGGGTTGACCCAATGAAGTAAAACAAAAATCTTTTAAAAATGATTTTATTTTATAAAATGGTCAATTTGTTTTTTACCATCCCTAAATTTTACATTTTTAGGGTTCCGTACCCAAAGGGTAAAAACGGGACCCTATTACTGAGACTTCGCTTTCCGTCTGTCTGTCCATCTAACTGTCCGTCTGTCTGTCCGTCTGTCTGTCACAGGGCTGTAACTCATGAACCGTGATAGCTAGACAGTCGAAATTTTCACAGCAACGGAAATACATAATGTATTTCCGTTGCTGCTATAACAACAAATACTAAAAACATAATATTTAAGGAGGGCTCCCATACAACAAACGCCGTTTTTTATAGATAATGGTACGGAACCCTTCGTGCGCGAGTCCGACTCGCACTTGGCCGGTTTTTTATATTTGTTTTGTGGCAACGAGCTGTTCCAAATAACCACCTCATTTTCGTACAGAGTTAAAAACTAAATCATTCGTCCACTCCATCTCGTGCGTGTACTGTACATTTACCCGCAGCCGCAGATGAAAATTGAATGAGACGCAAATTCATCCGTACGGGCCGGCAGGCACTGTCGCCCCGCACCATTCCCCGCGTCCTCGCCGCGCCCCGCACTCCGCGCTGCGCCCCTCGCCGCCCGTTTGAATTTATCGGCTCTCGATGGATCGAGCTATGTGAACTTGGCGCCCGACTTTTGAAAATCTTTTTTTTTTCTTTTGGTTCTTATAGATATAGGTATGTAGTTGATTGTAGTAAATTTTTTTTCGTTTGTAGTAGCTCTGAAAAAAAATTAGAGGACTTTGAAAAAAACTCCGCGCGCGACTTTGGAAAATCCAATTTTTTTCTTTAGGTTCTTATAGGCTTAGGTATGTAGTTGATTGTAGTGACAATTTTTTCGTTTGTAGTAGCTCTAAAAAAAAATAGGAGAACTTTGAAGTTTTTTTCCCTAACATTAATAAATAAAATTTTATTTTTTTTATTCTCAAAGACATAGATATGTAGTCGATTGTAGTAACAAAATTATCGATTGTAGTAGCTCTAAAAATATATAATAGGACTTTAAAAAAAACTTGGAACCACTTTAAAAAACGTTTGATTCGTTTAAAGTAAGCTAATTCCGTTTGTAGTAGGTTTTTTCTCGTTTGTAGTAAGTTGATTTCGTTTGTAGAAGTGATTTTATCGTTTGTAGTAACTTGATTTCGTTTGTAGAAGGTTTTTTCTCGTTTGTAGTAAGTTAATTTCGTTTGTAGAAGTGATTTTATCGTTTGTAGTAACTTGATTTCGTTTGTAGTAGTGTTTTTTTCGTTTGTAGTAAGTTGATTTCGTTTGTAGTAGTGATTTTGTCGTTTGTAGTAACTTGATTTCGTTTGTAGTAGTGTTTTTTTCGTTTGTAGTAAGTTGATTTCGTTTGTAGTAGTGATTTTATCGTTTGTAGTAAGTTGATTTCGTTTGTAGTAGTGATTTTATCGTTTGTAGTAACTTAATTTCGTTTGTAGTAGTGTTTTTTTCGTTTGTAGTAACTTGATTTCGTTTGTAGAAGTGATTTTATCGTTTGTAGTAACATGATTTCGTTTGTAGTAGTGTTTTTTTCGTTTGTAGTAACTTGATTTCGTTTGTAGTAGTGTTTTTTTCGTTTGTAGTAACTTGATTTCGTTTGTAGTAGTGATTTTATCGTTTGTAGTAACTTGATTTCGTTTGTAGTAGTGATTTTATCGTTTGTAGTAAGTTGATTTCGTTTGTAGTAGTGATTTTATCGTTTGTAGTAACTTGATTTCGTTTGTAGTAGTGTTTTTTTCGTTTGTAGTAAGTTGATTTCGTTTGTAGTAATGATTTTATCGTTTGTAGTAACTTGATTTCGTTTGTAGTAGTGATTTTATCGTTTGTAGTAACTTAATTTCGTTTGTAGTAGTGATTTTATCGTTTGTAGTAACTTTATTTCGTTTGTAGTAGTGTTTTTTTCGTTTGTAGTAACATGAATTCGTTTGTAGTAGTGATTTTATCGTTTGTAGTAACTTGATTTCGTTTGTAGTAGTGATTTTATCGTTTGTAGTAACTTGATTTCGTTTGTAGTAGTGATTTTATCGTTTGTAGTAACTTGATTTCGTTTGTAGTAGTGATTTTATCGTTTGTAGTAACTTGATTTCGTTTGTAGTAGTGTTTTTTTCGTTTGTAGTAAGTTGATTTCGTTTGTAGTAATGATTTTATCGTTTGTAGTAACTTGATTTCGTTTGTAGTAGTGATTTTTTCAATTGTAGTAACTTGATTTCGTTTGTAGTAGTGTTTTTTCGTTTGTAGTAAGTTGATTTCGTTTGTAGTAATGATTGTATCGTTTGTAGTAACTTGATTTCGTTTGTAGTAGTGATTTTATCGTTTGTAGTAACTTGATTTCGTTTGTAGTAGTGTTTTTTTCGTTTGTAGTAACATGATTTCGTTTGTAGTAGTGATTTTATCGTTTGTAGTAACTTGATTTCGTTTGTAGTAGTGATTTTATCGTTTGTAGTAACTTGATTTCGTTTGTAGTAGTGATTTTTTCGTTTGTAGTAACTTGATTTTGTTTGTAGTAGTGTTTTACTACTACAAACTACCACTACTACAAATGAAATCGAATAGGTTTTTTCTCGTTTGTAGTAAGTTGATTTCGTTTGTAGAAGTGATTTTATCGTTTGTAGTAACTTGATTTCGTTTGTAGAAGGTTTTTTCTCGTTTGTAGTAAGTTAATTTCGTTTGTAGAAGTGATTTTATCGTTTGTAGTAACTTGATTTCGTTTGTAGTAGTGTTTTTTTCGTTTGTAGTAAGTTGATTTCGTTTGTAGTAGTGATTTTATCGTTTGTAGTAACTTGATTTCGTTTGTAGTAGTGTTTTTTTCGTTTGTAGTAAGTTGATTTCGTTTGTAGTAGTGATTTTATCGTTTGTAGTAAGTTGATTTCGTTTGTAGTAGTGATTTTATCGTTTGTAGTAACTTGATTTCGTTTGTAGTAGTATTTTTTTCGTTTGTAGTAACTTGATTTCGTTTGTAGAAGTGATTTTATCGTTTGTAGTAACATGATTTCGTTTGTAGTAGTGTTTTTTTCGTTTGTAGTAACTTGATTTCGTTTGTAGTAGTGTTTTTTTCGTTTGTAGTAACTTGATTTCGTTTGTAGTAGTGATTTTATCGTTTGTAGTAACTTGATTTCGTTTGTAGTAGTGATTTTATCGTTTGTAGTAAGTTGATTTCGTTTGTAGTAGTGATTTTATCGTTTGTAGTAACTTGATTTCGTTTGTAGTAGTGTTTTTTTCGTTTGTAGTAAGTTGATTTCGTTTGTAGTAATGATTTTATCGTTTGTAGTAACTTGATTTCGTTTGTAGTAGTGATTTTATCGTTTGTAGTAACTTAATTTCGTTTGTAGTAGTGATTTTATCGTTTGTAGTAACTTTATTTCGTTTGTAGTAGTGTTTTTTTCGTTTGTAGTAACATGAATTCGTTTGTAGTAGTGATTTTATCGTTTGTAGTAACTTGATTTCGTTTGTAGTAGTGATTTTATCGTTTGTAGTAACTTGATTTCGTTTGTAGTAGTGTTTTTTTCGTTTGTAGTAAGTTGATTTCGTTTGTAGTAGTGATTTTGTCGTTTGTAGTAACTTGATTTCGTTTGTAGTAGTGATTTTATCGTTTGTAGTAACTTGATTTCGTTTGTAGTAGTGATTTTATCGTTTGTAGTAACTTGATTTCGTTTGTAGTAGTGATTTTATCGTTTGTAGTAAGTTGATTTCGTTTGTAGTAGTGATTTTATCGTTTGTAGTAACTTGATTTCGTTTGTAGTAGTGTTTTTTTCGTTTGTAGTAAGTTGATTTCGTTTGTAGTAGTGATTTTATCGTTTGTAGTAACTTGATTTCGTTTGTAGTAGTGATTTTATCGTTTGTAGTAACTTGATTTCGTTTGTAGTAGTGGTTTTGTCGTTTGTAGTAACTTGATTTCGTTTGTAGTAGTGTTTTTTTCGTTTGTAGTAACTTGATTTCGTTTGTAGTAGTGTTTTTTTCGTTTGTAGTAATGATTTTATCGTTTGTAGTAACTTGATATCGTTTGTAGTAGTGATTTTATCGTTTGTAGTAACTTGATTTCGTTTGTAGTAGTGATTTTATCGTTTGTAGTAACTTGATTTCGTTTGTAGTAGTGTTTTTTTCGTTTGTAGTAACTTAATTTCGTTTGTAGTAGTGTTTTTTTCGTTTGTAGTAACTTGATTTCGTTTGTAGTAGTGATTTTATCGTTTGTAGTAACTTGATTTCGTTTGTAGTAGTGATTTTATCGTTTGTAGTAAGTTGATTTCGTTTGTAGTAGTGATTTTATCGTTTGTAGTAACTTGATTTCGTTTGTAGTAGTGTTTTTTTCGTTTGTAGTAACTTGATTTCGTTTGTAGTAGTGTTTTTTTTGTTTGTAGTAAGTTGATTTCGAAAAAATAACTACTACAAACGAAATCAAGTTACTACAAACGAAAAAAACACTACTACAAACGAAATCAAGTTACTACAAACGATAAAATCAATACTACAAACGAAATCAAGTTACTACAAACGATAAAATCACTACTACAAACGAAATCATGTTACTACAAACGAAAAAAACACTACTACAAACAAAATAAAGTTACTACAAACGATAAAATCACTACTACAAACGAAATCAAATTACTACAAACGATAAAATCACTACTACAAACGAAATCAAGTTACTACAAACGACAAAATCACTACTACAAACGAAATCAACTTACTACAAACGAAAAAAACACTACTACAAACGAAATCAAGTTACTACAAACGATAAAATCACTACTACAAACGAAATCAAGTTACTACAAACGAAAAAAACACTACTACAAACGAAATCAA
The DNA here is from genome assembly GCA_912999785.1 of Hydriomena furcata. Classification (NCBI taxonomy): domain Eukaryota; kingdom Metazoa; phylum Arthropoda; class Insecta; order Lepidoptera; family Geometridae; genus Hydriomena; species Hydriomena furcata. Next base: position 1,476,246 of record OU538831.1, on the reverse strand, counting down.
GTTACTACAAACGATAAAATCACTACTACAAACGAAATCAACTTACTACAAACGATAAAATCACTACTACAAACGAAATCAACTTACTACAAACGAAAAAAACACTACTACAACGAAATCAAGTTACTACAAACGACAAAATCACTACTACAAACGAAATCAACTTACTACAAACGAAAAAAACACTACTACAAACGAAATCAAGTTACTACAAACGATAAAATCACTTCTACAAACGAAATTAACTTACTACAAACGAGAAAAAACCTTCTACAAACGAAATCAAGTTACTACAAACGATAAAATCACTTCTACAAACGAAATCAACTTACTACAAACGAGAAAAAACCTACTACAAACGGAATTAGCTTACTTTAAACGAATCAAACGTTTTTTAAAGTGGTTCCAAGTTTTTTTTCAAGTCCTATTATATATTTTTAGAGCTACTACAATCGATAATTTTGTTACTACAATCGACTACATATCTAAGTCTTTGAGAATAAAAAAAATAAAATTTTATTTATTAATGTTAGGGAAAAAAACTTCAAAGTTCTCCTATTTTTTTTTAGAGCTACTACAAACGAAAAAATTGTCACTACAATCAACTACATACCTAAGCCTATAAGAACCTAAAGAAAAAAATTGGATTTTCCAAAGTCGCGCGCGGAGTTTTTTTCAAAGTCCTCTAATTTTTTTTCAGAGCTACTACAAACGAAAAAAAATTTACTACAATCAACTACATACCTATATCTATTAGAACCAAAAGAAAAAAAAAAGATTTTCAAAAGTCGGGCGCCAAGTTCACATAGCTGATGGATCGACCGGGTGAGCACAGGCCACCACGGACGCGTCGGTTCCCACGGCGCGTCCGTCTGGCTAGGCGCGGTCTGGCGTGTGAAAACGCGGGCCGTGGGACCCCAAGCACAGACGGACACGCGCCACGGCGCGTGTCCGTCTGTGGCCTGAGCACAAACCACTTTAATATCGACAACGTATCGTCCAAATGTCAAAACAGATACTTTTTATATAGAAAAAGTGTCAGTTTTGGCGTTTGGATATTTCGGATACGTTATCGATACGATAGTGGTTCGTGCTAACACCCCTGGTGCTGCACGTTGACCGACATTAAAAAAAGACATAGGTGATATGTTATTTTTAAAAATCGGCCAAGTGCGAGTCGGACTCGCGCACGAAGGGTTCCGTACTATTATCAAAACGGCAAAAAAATCACGTTTGTTGTACGGGAGTCTCACTTAAATATTTATTTTATGCTGATTTTAGAGAAATACATCATCTGTGAAAATTTCAACTGTCTAGCTATCACGGTTCACGAGATACAGCCTGGTAACAGTCAGACGGACAGTGGTGTCTTAGTAGTCCCGTTTTTTACCCTTTAGATACGGAACCCTAGAAACATAAAAAATAATTCATAATATCTCGTAACCTACCTATTTACCTAACTACGTAGTTAGCATTCCACACGTGACAGGTTGCAAGCCCGTCGCCGCTTTCAAGAATACTAACAGGTTTCCTCACGATGTTTTCCTTCACTGTTATAAACACGTGTAACGCGCATATAGGTACATTTTTCGAACAGAAATATCCATTAATGCACGGCCAGGATTCGAACTCGAAATTAATAATATCTACCTAGGTACCTATTTACCTAACTACATGAATTCAATAATTCAATTTCAAACTTTTTATTCGATCATGTGAAGTACCACCTATTTACCGACTTACTTTACCGATAGTGGTAAAATAGCGCCACCTGCCAGCGGAATCGCAAACCTCTTTCATCTTACCTCTCTAACCCCGAGCGGTCGCATGAGACCGCGAAAAGTACCTATAATACGTAGTAACATCAAATTAAACTAGATGGCGCTGGAATGCAAAAATCAAGTTTGTTGTATGGGAGCCCCCCTTAAATATTTATTTTATTCTGTTTTTAGTATTTGTTGTTCGAGCAGCAATAGAAATACATAATCTGTGAAAATTTCAACTGTCTAGCTATCATGGTTCATGAGATACAGCCCTGTGACAGACAGACAGACGGACAGACAGACAGACGGACAGCGAAGTCTTAGTAATAGGGTTCCGATTTTACCCTTTGGGTACGGAACCCTAAAAATTAGAGATCCTTACGTAAAATTGCAATATTGTAACCTAAGGTATCAAAAATTTGCCGTGCTAGCCGAGTGGGAGGTACTTCGACTTTCATTTCGAAGGTCGTGGTTCATATGTCGGATTGCATCAATGAATTTTTTTGTTAGAAAAATTAACATGCGTATCAAAACACGCGCTCAAAACGGTGAAGGAAAACATAGTGAGGAAACCTAGTTAGTATTCTTATAAGCGGCGATGGGCTTGCAACCTGTCACGTATGGAATGCCACGTATAGCAAACTGTGGGCTTGTGCTAAAAATTATGTTTGGACGTGCCTCTGACTACCCCCACTAGGTACATTCAAAGGATCTAACTAAGCGCCTGGAGATGAGAGGATGTCTACCGGATTACAATCATGATCCTATTTATCAATTTTTATTTATCAAAATTTTGCTAGTGAAAATAATAATACATTTTGAATTGATAACCTCCTCTGTTTTCGTTGGTTAATTACGAAATTAATGAGTTGGTACAGACGCAGACGCGCCGTGGGAACGCTCTGTACGGGCCGTGCCGCGCCGCGCCTCGGACGTATCCACTACAGATGTAACGGGCGGGCGAGCACAGGCCACCACGGATGCATCGTTCCCACGGCGCGTCCGTCCGCCTTGGCGCGGTCTGGCGCGTGAAAACACGCGCCGTGGGACCGCGCCTTAAGACATTAGGTAGTTTATGTTTAGGTATTTAATATCTACATACCCATTTTCCAAAGAACACATCATATGGTTTTTCTGGCACATCATTTGGATCCATGCCGTAAAATTCTACATAGCTCAGTGTTATGTCTGGATTCTTCAGTTTGATTGGACCATTTAGGGGTAAGTAGGCAAATTTCTGCAAATAAACCTCTTAATTATTCACATATTCATAATTACACACATATTTCTTAGAATTTTAGCTAGCTGTCAGCTAGCCCCTCTAGTCTCTGATATTTTCGTTTTTGATAGTTAAAAGAATTGTGTTAAAATTAGTCATTGTTTTTAATTTGTCCATTACAAATACCTCTTTATAATACTAGTGTAGGTTGTGAGTTATTGAATTTTTGGAGCAAGCAAACAAGGCCTTGATCCAAAGATTGTGGATTTGAATCCCAGTTGTGCATAATTACAAATAAAAACTTGTCCTTAAGTTTTTATTTGTAATTATGCACAACTGTTTTTATTTGTAATTATTCAAATCCACAATTTTTGGATTGTTGGGTACACCAACAGTCTTTAAGTTTTTACTATTATCTACACCTATTAGTATGGAATGCTAACTACTGCAAAATGAGGGCATGTGCCAAATATAATGTTTGGACATGCCTCCGACTACCCCCTCTGGGCATCTTCGAGGATCTTATTGCCTGGAGATCTGAGAGGATGTCTACAGTACTTGGGGATTACAGTCGTGATCCTATTTATTTATTTTATTAGTGGAAGACATTTCAAAATCCAGTTATTATAACATACCTCTATCTTATCAACTTTCTCTTTCATTGTAAAATGTTTGCAGTATGTTTCTACATCTACTTTAAACGACTGCGCAGAACAGATATGGATCAATTCCTTTGGGCAAATGTGCAAATCACTTATGTCTGAATCAGCTGAGTTATCTCGACATATCCATTTACCCGTGTTATTGTTCTCTGCATCTAAAAGATTCTTGTGAAGTTGAGATTCTGTTTTTGCTCTGGACCACAACTCTATACAATTTCTCAGCGTGACGGATCTGGATGCTATCTTCTTTGCACACTCTTCCGATGGTAGCTCAACCACCCAATATGGCTTAGAAACACATGGTTTCTCGATGTAAATAACAGATATCTTCAATACATCAAGTATACTTTGCATTTCCTGAAATTTCAAATAAATACATATTGTTGCACCTTAGCACGCAGCGCCATCTAGCCCCAAACTAAACAAAGCTTATTCTATGGGAACTAGATAGCTTATATACTTTTTTTGTAAATATATATACATAAGATAGATTTAATAACACCCAGACACAGAACAAACATCTATGTTCATTACAAATATTTGTCCTGGGTGGGGATCGAACCCATTTGAATAAATTTGACTTCTCAATCTATGCTAAAGTACTGAAATAAATAGGGTGTTGATGTCTGCGACACAGTATTTATACTTCAGCAAATGTCATCGTTTTGTTGTTTTTGGTTCCAAAAAATAAATTTAATTGAAAATAACTGGTGAATCGTTCAAATATTCTATACTTACTGCATGTCGAAAATCCACATGTTCTTGGGCGAACCATAATAAATATCGACGCCACATAATTCGGTTGTTTTACGCAATTTCTTTGCAAAGTATGTATGGAGAAGTGAAGTAATATTGCTATGGAATTGTTGGATAGCTGCTCACATCACATGGGAGACCATTCATTAATAACCTCAGTATTCAGCTCAACCGGCATGCACCATTGTTTATACATGCATGTAAAATTGTAAAATAGCTGTTTTCTCTAATGAATGCCTTGTTGGACAGACACGGACACTACGGACAGCCAGCAACAGCAAGATCAGCAAATTGGTGGATTTGATTTGATTTGATGGAGTTCCTTGCTCCAGCAGCTTTCAATGCTCTTTGGCAGCTTTGCCAGCCGCTTTGAGGAACTAATGAAGATCAGTCAATTCTGTCACGACAGTCACAGTCATTGTAATGTCAGTTCTATACTTTTGGTGGCGACCAAGCGTAGCATGAAGACGTGTCTTTCATGCTCAAAATTGACAAAATACCTATTTTCAGAACTTTTTGAAATGGAACGCTTAGGGCAGAGACACACTTACGTGTCGTGTCGTGGCGTGGCGCGACACGCCACTAGCTAATCGGAATCGCTTTCATACATTTAGTATGGTTAGAGACACATTTGGGTGTCGTGTCGTGTCGCAAACGCTGTCTTGCGATTGGCTAGTGGCGCGACACGCCGCGCCGCGCGCCACGACGACACGTAAGTGTGCCGGCGCCATTAGACGGGTCGTTTTTCTATCAAACAAGTGTCAGTGTCAGCCAACTAACTCAACTGTCTAACAAAATCATTCATTGTAAAACAAATACATAGTTTGCAGAAAGAAAATCGGAAAAATTAAATAACGAGATTTCGAAAAAATGGGTTTGAAGAAGAAGAAAAACGTTATCATCCTAACCCTTTGTATGGCCGTTAGCTTTATTTTATATCAGCTATATTTTTTTCTGACTATCACCTCAGAATCGAACAACCGGAATAATTTAATACCTGCCATGAACCAAGATTTAATTCAAGACATTGTACATATACGTTCAGAAGCCGACGTGCACATCAATGATTATGGAATCATAAAAGGAGTGTATTATTTACAAATGCCGAGGTATCGGCCGGATAGTAACAACAAGTTCAAATGTTTGAAATCAGAACAAAAAATTCAATTTGAGAGCGTCAATGATGACTACTGTGACTGTGAAGATGGGACTGACGAGCCTAGCACAAACGCTTGTGTCAATGGAACATTTTACTGTGATACTCAGTATCTCAAGAAACCCATAACTCTGGTAGAAGTCCCATCAAGTAGAGTGAATGACGGGATCTGTGATTGCTGCGATGGCTCCGATGAGTGGTTAACAGAACACAAAATATTTGTGTCTCAAAGCAATGCAAAACATTATAGATTTTATGTTACTAAATGTCCAAATGTTTGTAATTTATGATTATCTAAAGCTTAATTAGCATGTAAATATAAAATGCAAGTAAAGATCAGCCTTTGTACAATTTGAAATTTGTGGTGGTCACGCACTGGTGTATTGCATTCCATCCTTAAAAAATGTTTGTCTTATCTAATACCCATGAGAGTGAGTTAAGCAACTTTGGTTGTTGAGCTATGTGTAAATATTTAAAATCTAGGCAAATAGGCACTTAAGCACGATGTAATAATATTTAAGAATAGTAATTATTACGTAATATAGTTAATTTTAGAAATTAAATTATTATAAGTCATTGAAGACTGAACTAAAATTATAAAAACTTGGCAATCTAAATGTTTTCTTATAAAATCTTTGGAGAATGTACCTTTTTTTTGGTTTTAAAAATATTGGTGTTTCAATCAGCTTGCACTTACCTTTACTGGTTTTAGAGTAATTTTTATTTTCAACAGCAGTTAGGCAAGTGTTTTATGTATTGTCAGACATAAAACCTTATATAGGTAGGTCCCAACCTTATATTTTTACATTTTTACAATATTTTGATAAAGAATAGACAGTTCAAGGCAAGTAAGAAAGGACTAGCTAGTCATTGGCTTATCTGGATTTAGTGAAGAACATGAAAACTAGTATTTTTCATCAAGGTAAAGAATAAAGTAAGATTTTAGTTTTGGTGCAGAACCCAGAACCCTGTTTTGCAATTTCTGGTTTGTTTAGTTGGTCGATTTTGAGATACGGAACCCTGTCAACAGCTGAATTTGACAAATTGGATGGAAGGTAGTTTGTACTCGCATAGCAGAGATTATAAAAGTATAAAAATCTTTATTTTTCTTACAAAATTGTGTTTTTCTTACAAGGTGTGTCACACACTTCTTGTAGTTGTCATTGTCATGAAGGATATTTTTTAAGGAACTTCAGTTGTAATTACTCCTAGACAACCCGTCCTTTATCTAAAGTATCAGGTGTGTGTGGTAGATTATAGAACGGGATCTATGGTCTGTTTACTTGCCATAAAATAAAATTTTAGACTGACAAGTGACAAGCAGGAAGACCGAAAACATGCTGTTGATTTGACCCGACCGACCGGCGCACGCAGTACAATAAAGTTACACTTACAACGCACGCGCGAATTTTACGACCAGAAACGTAGTGGATTTAGTATCTTTTTGCTTTTATTTCCATTGTACTTAGATCGTACTAAACGTTGTTCCCTTCCCATTGCAATTATGACTGTCGATCAGGGCGTTGATATCTCGAATAATGGCGATCGCGGTCTGCTCAAGCGTATTGTTCAAGAAGGCGAAGGCACCGATACACCCAACCCTGGTTGCCAGGTCACTGTGCACTACACTGGGACGTTACTGGACGGCACCAAGTTTGACTCCAGCAAGGATAGAAACGAACCCTTCGAGTTCCAGTTGGGAAAAAGTGGGTAGAACAATGTGCATTTTAATTTGAGCTGGGCGGTCTCTAACCTAAATCATAGTCAAAAAGTATTATTTCTGTTCAACAAGGATCACTTTGAAACGTCTTGGGAGCTAGTTGAAGCTACGCCTGTTCCTCGCGACCAAACCTAGAAGAAACTGGCAACAAACAGGCCCCCAGCCTATCATTTTTTTACAATGATTTTTTCCATTGATTACTCCTCTTAAAATACAATGAGTACCTTCCAGTTTTGGACTATTTAATTGGATTTTATGGAAAAGTTATTTAAGTATAGACAATACAAGAGGTAATTTATGGATTTATTGTCTCTAATTAAAATACAAAGACATTATGTGTTCCTTGACCTAAGGACCTAGACCTACTCTTATTATGCAGTCATTTCATTGGTACATTAAATTAAGCTATTTAAATAAGTTGAAGTCACATTTACAAACTAAGAAGGTTTTATTGGAACTTTGCTAATTTGCTAAAGTACCTACCTATCTACTGATTGCTTTAGCAATTTATTCTTAGATTTTTTTTTTTATTATAGGCATAGGTACTTTACGAACTACTCTGTTTACTATTTGTAATAAGGTTTTACCTGCAACTTCAAAGAAAGTTGCGGAGAGCAAATCAAGCAACGACAAACCCAAAATATAAATACAACTTGTAAAATATTGAAATTCCTTAGAATGAAAATATAATATTGAAAAAAAAATGGTTGAGTTTTTTCACTCGCACAACTGCTAATGAATATTCACAAACATGGTGACCCAGAAATAACTAATTTTAGTTTGTGGCATTATTTCCAAATAAGTGTACAAAATTTTTATACACAAAAATTACTTTATCTTTTACATTAATATATCAATCCTTTTGGCCCTCAGAATCAGTGATCAAAGCATGGGAGATTGGTGTGGGGACAATGAAGAGGGGAGAGGTGTGCATTCTGACTTGTGCACCCGAGTATGCCTACGGAGCTGAAGGCAGCCCTCCTAAGATCCCACCTAACTCTACTCTACAGTTTGAGGTAAGTCTTGCGTTCCCATTGGAGAAAGGAAAGTGCAAAAAACCAGGCTAGAGTATGCCTACAATTTATCAGAATAAGGGAAGGTGGTATCTTTTATTTAGTTTTGTCCATCATACTGCCTCATCATCTAATGGTAAGTATAAAAGAGACCACTCCATACAAAAATTGTTCTTACATTATCATTGTGGTAACAAACAAACAACCACATCCTTTAGGAAGCAATTGACCTCTAAGTTGATTAAAAATAACAAAACATGTGTGTGAACGGGGAAGATAAGGATTACATTTTGGGAACACAAAATAAAATGTATCAAATGTAATGTTTAAACATGCCTCTGACTACTCTGACGCTAAAGACATCTTCAAGGATCTGTAGATTAGAGAGGATGTTTAGCATACTTGGGGATCACAGTTGTGTTCCTAATTATTAAAAAAAAAATAAGAAAACTGTCAACCTACATATACCAATTATGTTCTTGAAAAGAAAAGAAAAGAAAAGAAAAAACATTTATTTGCTCCAAAGGCACAACACAATTATTATTGAATAAAAGAAAACAAAAAAACAATCAACAGCAGATTGTGCCATGTGGGGGCAAATAGGTCCCTGTCTCAGCATTGAGCCGCACAGCACCGAACCTAGGGAGTAGGGGTTCTTCTAATCTTGTCCATGAAAATACCATAATTATATGATAATTATTCAGTTAAGGAGCTGTGTAGAATTTGTCAAAGTCCAAGCAATATACATTTACATACATATAACTGCTTTATTGTGAAATTACCAAGAACTATGCTACTATAGTGACCATTGACTACAATACCTTAACATATACACTGTTCATGCCCAACAGGGCATTTTCAGGTCAACTATGACATCCACGCAAAACACTTATTATTTTACGTTCTAGATTGAAATGATTGACTGGAAAGTTGAGGACCTAAGTCCCAGCAAGAACAAGGGAATTTTGCGGCACATCATCCAGCAAGGCACGGGCAGTGACACACCTAACGATGGAACCCTTGTCACTGGTAAGCTATGATTACTTTTATGATTAACGTATTCTTAATAAGATCTGCTATGTTGTCAGGCAACAGAAGCTCATTTTTGAATTATTTTGTTACTAGTTTTTAGGGTTCCGTACCCAAAGGGTAAAAACGGGACCCTATTACTAAGACTTCGCTGTCCATTTGTCTATCTGTCTGTCCGTCTGTCACAGGGCTGTATCTCATGAACCGTAATAGCTAGACTGTTGAAATTTTCACAGATGATGCTGTTGCCGCTATAACAAAGAATACTAAAAACAGAATAAAATAAATATTTAAGTGGGGATTCCATACAACAAACGTGATTTTTTGCCGTTTTGTATATTATGGTACTGAACCCTTCGTGCGCGAGTTCGACTCGCACTTGGTCGGTTTTTATATAGAAACTTCGTCGATTACTAACGATGTCTAGCCTACTCTGTCTCAAAACTATTTAGCATGATGAAGAAGATTTAGCTTTAAATAAACATCCAAATAATAATTTAGAACACAAAGGTTAGCTGTAAGAAAATGTTATTGGATTAAGTTCGCCTATGTACATGTACTTGTATTGTGCAATAAAGAATTTTCTATCTATCTAGAACAGTTACTAAACTTATATCAAGAATTTCTCTTTACAAAACCGCCGAAGCGTGAATACAAAACAATCGTATCCTAGTGAAAGACTGAAACCCTACACTACACCATTATACTGTTGTAGGCGGGACAATCCCTCCACTTCCCCCTTTCGAACTCCTATTGAAAGTTCTCCTATTACAATCTAAATAATGTTCAGTCTTAATAAAGAAAGTTTTCATGACATATTTATACAAGTAATACTTTTTAGGGTTTCGTAGTCTACAAGAAACACTGTCTGCTAGAAAGCTGTAATTTAGCATGTATATACAATACATATTAGTAAATGTCAACAAAGTAGAATAAAATCTTACGTTATCTACGTAATAGTCGACCAATTTATAAAATGTACTTGAAGAAGAAAATCTAGGGGCTAACGTTTAAGGGCGCCTTCAGATTAGACGTTCGAGAAAGCGCCACAGAGCCACTAAAACAAAGTCTACATACCTCATGAATGAATTAATGTTTTTAGCAAGTGTTTTTTATGTATGCTGGCTTTGTGGCGCTTCCTCTAGCGTCTAATCTAAAGGCGCCCTAAGTGCTCTTTGAAAAAAAAATGATATATAGCATTGAAATCTTACAATTTCAGTCGAACTGGAAGGCAAGCTGGTCGCCGACGGCAAAGTGTTCGACAGCCGAACTGTTACCTTCAACATCGGGGAAGGCAGCGAAATCAACGTATGCGAAGGAATCGAACGAGCCCTAGAAAAATTCAACAAGGATGAGAAGTCTCGTATCACCATTCAACCGAAATACGCTTTCAAATCCGAGGGAAATTCAGCACTAGGCGTACCCCCCAACTCGGCCGTAGAATACATTGTCAAATTGACAAACTTTGAAAAGACCAAGGAGGTTTGGTGCTTGGAAGACAGCGAGCGGTTGGAACAAGCGAAAATATTCAAGGAGAAAGGCACGAATTACTTCAAGGAGGCCAAATATCCGCTCGCGATTAAAATGTACAAGAGAGTTAATACTTTTGTTGAAGGTAAATAAAAAACAAAAAAAATATTTAATATTGCCGAATGTATGAAAGATTATCATTGGCTCTACCGATTTGGGTAATTTTTTTTGGTTCGTTATTGTCAGTACAAAGAAGAAAATATATACTTAATACTATCTGTCCCGGCAGACGTTGTCCTGTCAAGTTTCAATAATCCCACAAAAAAAAGCACTTTCAGTTTTTACCGAACATTATACCACTCTTATCATTTAGGAGTATAAAAAACACCCTACGACCTATTCTTAGACCTACCTAATATACACAAAAAGTTAAATAACAATTTGTCAATCCAGATAATTTTATATAATGAGCAGATATTAAGTATTCTATCAGTTATCTAGTTTCCATAGTACAAGCTTAGCTTTGTTTGTTGGGGCTAGATGGCGTTGTGTGAAATGACCTCTAATATTTATTTACTTACCATTTCAGATATGCCCGAAGGCTCGTCAGAAGACGAAGCAATCAAGGCAAAAGCTACCGACTTCCTTCTATCATCACATTTGAACCTTGCCCTCGTGTACCTAAAGGTCACACCCCCGCACTACTTCGAGGCAAAGGACCATGCGAACAAAGCCCTAAAGTTTGACCCCGATAATGTTAAGGGGTTGTTTAGATTGGGACAGGCCATGCTGGGGCTTGGTGAAGCTCAGCTGGCTATGGCGGAGTTCGAGAAGGTTGTTGATGCTGAACCGGATAATAAGGTGCTAACATACATACATACAGTCACACATAAATGTTACATATTGTAAAGGGATACATGAATACCTCAAATCACGCCTGTTTCTCATGGCCTTGCTACGATCCTTACATACCTCTTTTTTTTCGTTCCATCTCCCTTTCTTCATGCATACTCGTCGGTTTAGACTTACTTGGACTCTTCAAAACCATATCCATAATACACTCGCTTATCTAAATATATGAAACACTTGTATTACTGTCTGACTCGATATCTACATGCCTAATAGTAAAATTGTGGAAATTTGAGTCTTAAATGAGTTAAATAAGTTTAAAATAATTCCAGGCCGCAGCCAACCAGATAATAGTGTGCCGCAACACGCTACAGAAGCAGAAGCAAAAGGAGAAAAAGATGTACGCGAACATGTTCGACAAGTTTGCGCATCACGACGAGGAGGTAAAAGGTGCTTATTGCATTAGTAGCGTTGCATAGAATAGAAGGCGTGATTTACTCGGTTGTATTTCTGTTTCTTGGTTAGATTTCTAATCGTTATTAATAAAAAATCGGTAAGTGCGTGCAAATATAAAACGCTGAAAAAAAGATGTAAGGTTTTTTAATAGACTGCAACCACAGTAACACGCATTCTGTAATATTTATGTAAACGCAATACTTATTTATTTATTTATAGTACAAGCTTTGCTTCGTTTAAGGCTGGGCTGTGTGAAATGTCCACCAACATTTATTATTATTATTTTATATTTAAAAAAATCCATTTGTTACCATTCGGTTTCAGAACCCCAATAAATTATAGGTTTTTTAAGTAATTTTTATTGCCAACAGTTGGAGAAAATCAGAGCTAGAGCCGAAGTGGACGTGATAGGCTCGAAGGTGGGCGAATGGGGGAGTGGGGAAGGCGAGTGGACAGACAACGAACGCGCGCGCAAGCCCACTGAGTTCGAGAAGGAAAATCCCAACATACTCATACTAGACAAGGACGGACAGTTTGAAAACATGTGAGGAAACATACAGATTCATGATTTCGTTTAGTTTGGAAATCGATACATTCAATTTAGGTTATAAATAATGTCAAATTCAAAACCCCAACATACTCGTACTAGACAAGGATACCACTTGCTCGCACTAAGATTTCATTTAGACCCAAACTAAAAGATATCGCTAGATTCAATTTAGGTTATAAACAATAGTGTCAAGTCGGGTCAAGGCTGGCACCAAACTAAACTAAAAACGATTTAGACGTCTCTAATATTATTGCTGTCTCTTTTTACACTATATGAAACAGAAGGAGAGGGACGGATGCCATTTGTTTAGTTTCAGTCCGGAACCAATGTCAAATTCATAACTTTTTTAACAAGTTCCTATAAATTGTTTTGTCATTGTCACTTTTATGTCTACGCTGCTTAGAAGAATGATACTCAGTTTTAAAGATAATTGGATAGTCTTGTTCCTCACAACCAACCTTATAGATTTTTTACAGACAGTAAAAAACTTGCCATCGATTATAAAAAAATATTTTTCCATCTCGTATTTCTCAAGGTCTCTGCCGGACCAGACCAGCAGGCAGAGGAGGTAACTTCGATCTTGGTTTTTAAATTTTTATTACCATAGCAGAATGGTCTAATATGTCTAAGCCTACTTCGACGTCTAGAGTCTATTGGGTTTTATAATGCACTAAGATTTTTTCGCATGTACGGTACCTATGTTGGATTGAGCAAATACCCTCACAATGTACCATTATAACAATCAAGTCTTCAAATTCTTTGTTATTGTTTAGTCGGAGTGTTATTGGGAGCTGGATGTTCAATTAAATTCTAGTTATTTAGCGTGGTACCATAATAAAACTTGTAAAGCTATGTGTAACGGTAGATATTTCTCTACATATATTGGTATGTTTCTACTAGTTTTAAAGATATCTGTTAAAAGCATAATCTCTATAATAAAATTGTTGTTACACTAATGTTTTAGATCTTCCAATATGCGCGGCAACTACGCCAATGAAATTACTACTAAGTAACTAATTACTAGCGGGTCCCGGCTTCGCATGGTTGGTAATTTTTTCTAGTAGTAAATAGAGCCTATGTTACTCAGAGATAATGTAGCAAAAAGAATGGTGAAATAATTTTTGAAATTAGTCCAGTAGTTATTGAGTTTATTCGTTACAAACATACAAAAATAGAAATCTTTCCTCTTTATAAACTAAAGTTCCAAGTATACATGAGTTGGCGTAACTTGCCGCTAGATGTCGTGGGTGGTTTTCTTTGGCCAACGCGTGTGTCATCATCACTTTTCCCTTTCCAAATTATACAAAGGTTTGCTGGAAGAAAATGCTAACTAGCATTAAGTTCGCCTATGTACATGATCTTGTATTGTGCAATAAACAATTATCTATCATCATGCGAAACTCAGATTTGGCTCTCTGGTCTTCTAGCATTAACAAAACCATTATTGTGCTCTACATGAAATTGTGTATTCATAGCTGATCTCTCAAAAAAACATTGTAATACATATTCTATAACACTAAGGTTTTTTTATGAAATTACATTTTTGCACATCTAATATTTTGTATATTATTTTACAAAAGTAATTCATCATCTAGAGAGTAAAATGAGAAATGAGTGTGTATGGAATGCGGGTCATCCCAACTGCGCTGTACCTGCAGCTCTATTGCTTAAGTTCACTGGTAATCGTAATCTTAAACTGTCAAAAGATAACTTAAAACAAATGAAGTTAAACAAGTGAAGCCGATTACCATTACCAGTTCAGCTGGCTTATTTTGTAAAAATCTGAGTATCTTATTATAGCTTTCAATGCAGTTTAGGTATCTATACCTACATACTTACTATGGCATTGGTATTCTCTAATATTTATGATATTAATAGGGCTATGAAAATTATAGATTTTTTAAGAAATATGCCAGCAGTTAGGCAATGTCCCCCCTGGTTTTATCATTCCTGTTTTAGGGTGTATGTAAGTTCACTATTATGTTTGTGTATTTAGATAATAAAAATGTCTATTGAGGCGGGCATTTGGGTTTTTCAAGTGATTGTGATGATTTAAATATAATAAGGAGTTACTTACCACCTTTGTTTCACTGAAAATATTCCCTTATAATCTACATTTAAACCTAGTTAAAATAATACTCGAAGGATAGATACGGTTAGAAGTATTTGGGAGAGACCTTTGCCCAGCAGTGGCAATAAAATAAAACTACAGTACATTTCTACGACACATTTATTAAAGGATAGTTCTTAAAAATATAGATAGATTTTTAGACAGATTACATACTGATAGGTACAATTAATTCGGATAAATATGTACGTATAATATCATCGACCTTTTTAAAAGTCGCCGACTATCCCAGTACCGACCAGTAAAAGTAGATCTGAAAATTTAGTTTCGGACTTTACATAATGCCGCTCGCGTTAATAAGAACAATGTAGCCTACAATTCATTGTAGGTATATTTTAGAGCAGAACAATTTCTACAACACTGTGATGCGCTACAGACCTAAAAGTTCCGCCAAGAGAAATAATGATATACAGTGGACCCCCGATAATCCGGCCCCTGTCTAATCCGGCGCCCCCTGTAATCCGACATGACTTTGTTTAATTATAACTTAAAGAATCTTATCATTGGATATGTAATTTGTCGGATTACAAGGTACTCTTTTGTAAAAAAATCCGGACTATAGGGGGTCTTAGGCAGTGCTCTATAATCCGACACTGCCCTGCATAATATTTGTCGGATTACCGGAGGTCCACTGTACAAGGTATTTAGCGCATGGACACCCCCCAACCCCTCAAACCCTTTTCGGTCCAGGGAAGGGACGGGTCAGACCCTTATATCTAAGTGTTACGGTAGTTTCTGTTAATGTATTTTTAGGTTTCTGTGAAAATCATCCGAAATCTTACTGTGGGATCCACATTCTTATTTATATTGAATAAAAACTTATTTCATTAGTAACAAATACTCTTTACGCTTGAAGCAGAAAGAAATGTAATTCAGTGAGAAAAAAACAATCGAAAAAAAGGATGTTGGTTTTTTGATACGGGAAAAAATATATATTTTAAAATCGTTTTGTGTGATATTTTGATTATTGTGAGCACCCCGTCCCCACAACTTAAAATGAAATAAGTTTTTATTCAATGTAAATAGGAACGTGGATCCCACATTACTTATTTTTTGAGGAAAACTAGTTCATGATCCCTTCAACCCTCCAAAAAATATTGTTGTTCCATGCGCCAAACAGCCTGTAGTACAGGTTCTACAGCGACCGTGGCTACACATTTAGGTTTGAAGATATTTACTATCAAAAACTACGCTAAAGGATGTCGCGGGTTTGTACCGTTCACGACTGATTGCCGAAATATTTAATAATGAATAAATAGGTGGACTTAATGTGCATGCTAATTATTAGCTCTACACCAGTGGCATTGGCCCCACCAAGACCAATATTAGGATAAAGTAGCCCACTTGTGGGCGCCTTAGTGAGCTGAATCAGATATTTAACAACTCAGATTCCTAGGATAATCCCCATATTATTAGTTGTAACCTCAAAATATCTCTACCTCGACTCGACCTCGAAACCGAGTTTTGGTAGTTTTAGTTTTTGTGACGGTTTGTAAGATGAAAATCTCCTCGGACTGATGACGTAAAATATCGATTTAAGATACTAAACATGAGGTACATACTTTTCGAGGAAGTAAATTCGAAGGCCTCGAAAGAGTTTGAGTCAAGGTAGAGTCGAGGTTACAACTAAGATTAAGGTAATAAGTTGTATTCGTAATTAAAGTTAAAAGTCAAAAATAGCTAAGCTGCTCGATTAGTCTTTTAGGGTTCCGTACCTAAAGGTTAAAAACGGGACCCAATTACTAAGACTTCGCTGACCGTCTGTCCGTCTGTCTGTCACAGGGATGTATCTCATGAACTCATATCTAGACAGTTGAAATTTTCACAGATTATGTCTTTCTGTTGCTGCTATAACAACAAATACTAAAAATAGAATAAAATAAATATTTAAGTAGGGCTCCCATACGTGATTATTTTTCCGTTTTTTATAGATAATGATACGGAACCCTTCGTGCGCGAGTCCGACTCGCACATGAACATGAAAAAAAAAAATAGGATCACGACTGTTATCCCCAAGTACGGTAGACTTCCTCTCAGATCTCCAGACGCTTAGATCCTTTGAAGATGTCTAGAGGGGGTAGTCAGAGGCACGTCCAAACATTACAATAGGCACATGCCTACATTTTGCAGTAGTTAGAATTCTATACGTGACAGGTTGCAAGCCCATCGGCGCTTATAACAATACTAACTGGTTTCCTCACGATGTTTTCCATCACCGTTTTAAACACGTGTTTTTAATGCGCATATAAATTTTTGAACAGAAAAATTCATTGATGCACACCGGGATTCGAGCCCACGACCTTCAGATTGAAAGTCGAGGTACCTCCCACTCGACCAACACGGCCGTATAACATGAATAGGAGTAAATTTATCAAAATGCCAAATAACATCGAAATGGACAGACAAGCTTACCTACGTCGATTACGAATTTATCTACGTTATTTGTATATTAGTTACGTAAATACATGAAGTATAAACATTTTACTAATATTATAATTCCCAATGTGTGAGCATGTTTGCAGCTCAATCTCGCCCAAACGGATTTTGATGAAACTTGGAATACACTAATCCCTATATTCTTAGTTGTAACCTTGAAATATCTCCACCTCGACTCGACTACGAAACAGTGTTTTCGTAGCTGATAAAATTACCTCGAGTTAGCTCTAGTCGAGGATATCTCGGTCAACAGAACTTTCAACTCAAGGTACCTCGAGGTACCTTGACATTCCTGACGACGCATGCGTGTGACGGTTTGTTTGATGAAATCTCCTCGGACTGATGACGTAATTGCGGAACCTCCAAAATATCGATTTAAGATACCAATCATGAGGTCATTTCGAGGGGCCTCGAAACAGTTTGAGTCAAGGTAATTTCGAGGTTACAACTAAGAATATGGTGATTAGTCTATGTCCTGGAAAAGCATCTCGATCCGTTGTTGTATAAAAGAAGGGCAAACCAACAAACGTACAAACAATCCATGCACAAGCATTCATGTTACTAATAATTTAAATGGGAATGCCAAAAAGGTTCAGCAAATAAATTATTTTTTAAAAACAAACGACTTACGCCTTATTTGGCTTAGCCAAATACAAAAAGCCCTCGAAACTCTTCAAAATTCGAATGTGGACAATTTAGCCTCTTATTTCCCTGCATCGACCGTTAAGTCTCATCTTATCTCTTAATAGGGATACCTAAATGTAGGTACGGCACCTAATTAATGCGTAATACCACTTAAAACATTATATTTCAACAGACTTCAAATCAAATCTCCACGCGCTGAGATCCTTGATGATGCCCCAAGGGGATATTCAGGGGCACGTCCAAACATCACAGTTAGCAGTTGTAGTAGCAAAAAAGTTTTAACATTATGTTTCTTAGGGTAATGCAAAGAACTATAAAACAAAAAACGTTAGCTACTACACTGTATTTGCGATTAATGATATTTTCAAGCAAATCTTAAATATCTAAAAATAATATTTTAAAAGTGGTAAACCATTATTTGGACGACCGAACAGTCGTCGCCAGAAATAGGTGAGCAAACATGTTAAAAGCTCTCAGCGTCAAAAGTATCTTTACGCTTTTCAAACCCTTACGTCGATAACAAATTTATGTACATGTCTACCCATTATGGTTTTACAAAAATTATGCAATTTTTTATATATGGAAACATGAGTTTTATCGCTAATTCCAGAGACGACTGTACCCTGACCTATTGACGTCAATTGAAGACGCCAATTTCCTTATTCTTCCGTTCAATCTTTCTTCTCAAAGTATTAGTTTAAATTATGTTTAAAAACGATTGAGAATGATTATTATCATAGACACATATCTAATACAAAGATTACAATATCTAGAAACAACTTATTCTACTGACTAGTACAGTTGTCGACAGAAGTAGTTAGCTATGCAAATAATTAGATTTACCCAAGTGTGTTGTATAGCTATTTCTGCTATCGACTACATAAAAGCAGGCTATAACTCGCCATTTTTAGAAAAATAAGATCGCAAATAAAATCTATCACAGAAAAATAATACTTAGTAAAACTTACACACTAAAATAGTCTTCGACCACCTATGTATGATCATTTCAAAAAAAATGCATCTAATACAGAATATCTAAAAGTTCTAATAAGAAAATAATTTAGCAAATTAATTTTTATCACAGCAAAATATCATACTTTCTATATCTCTTTTCTCTTTTCTATATCTTCATTGTAGAAGTTACTTTCTACAGTGGTATGATCGAACAATTCTAGTTTTCAACTGATTACGCCATCCAGTAACAAAATTTGTAAGTTTGTAACTTGAATGCGATACGCGCCGTCGTATTTAATTTTCTTTACTATCATCGACGCGGTATGCAAATTTATTAAATTGTAATTTTGTTTGAATGACGTGACAGCAACTATGAGGCGATTTAGTTTTGAGCACACGACTGTACCTAAACTTAACTTAATCTATGAATAAATGTATATTGACACCGATTATAAAGGTGTGACCATATATAGCGCGCCAATCGAGCGCGGCAGCCGCGCGCGACTTGCCGCGTTGTGTTTGGACGCCAGTCGCGAGCTACCTGCTACAATCTAAACTAGTTACGCGGCAAACTTGTATCCTGCGAATGCCGCGTAATGTTTGGTCACACCTTAAGTCAAAATATAAACACGCTTATACAACTAATTGTCGCCTAAAGCGAAACATTCCAATCATCAGAGAGGATCAATCGAAACTGTCTAGTTTCGATTGATCCTCTCTGCCTACTCCTCAAGAGTGAGCAAAGAGAATTGCTCAAATTCAGTGTTAGAAAGTAAGAAATCTATCTACTCTCTGAAGTTAGAGGTGTTCAAAATCAGCAACTCACATTTTGAGTTTGAACGCCTAAAGCGATACATTCCAATCATCAGAGAGGATTGTCTAGTTTCGATTGATCTGTCTACTTTTCAAGAGAGCGAAGAGAGATGCTCAAATTCAGTGTTTGAAAGTAAGAAACCTACACTACCTCTCCGAAGTTAGAGGTATGCAAAATAAGCAACTCACAATTTGAGTTTGAATTAATTTGAAATAACTAGGATTCGAACGAATAACATGAAATTTGACAGGGAGCGAAAGAAGCTGTTCAAATTCAGTGTTTGAAAGAACAATAATTCTTCAATGAGCGTTTCTAACTCTTGTGTTTTAAAAGATAATGCAAAACTAATCAGGATTTACATCAATTCAGTGCTTTTTAAAATAATTACATTCAGAAATTAAAGAATAAACCAAACCATAGATGTGGCAAGGTACCTTCGAGTTCCTTTTACAGAAGGAATCGACGGAGCTCGCAATATTTTTTTTTTCTTTCGATTTTGTATTTTGTCTAGGTATATCCTGAGAAGACATCAAATATATATCATTTTATGATGTCTTTTCATTCAAGCAAAACTTGTGTATAATAAAACTTAGTATTTTTCGAAGATATAGTTATCTCTCCACACGAATCTTTAGGTGTATAGATTCAAGTCTCAAACAGACCGAGTGGCCATAATATCGTGGGATCGCTGTTTGTAAGAAATAGGCACACGGTAGTGGGCCATATACAGGATGTATTAAACTACTCCCACATATTGAAACTGGATGTTCAGAGTTCAGACTATGCTCTTGATCAAACAAAATTATCAAAATTCTGTAATGTCTAAAAAAACGATTCTTCGTAAGTCAATAAGTCCATAATGCTTCATGTTAGAGCTATTTTTCTTTTCATTTGGCATCGGTCTGTTGGCTGTCTCGGCGTCTTGGCTGGCAGACTGCGCTCGAGCAGAGAGAACATATACCTCTATATGTGTTCTCTGTGTCCGAGAGCAGTTTTAATACACCCAATACAGCAGCACTTTAACGCGAGGACCTCAGATTGTACGGCCCAGAAGCTGGGCGATCATCATCGCCGCTACGACGCGAGCGCAGTACTCTACGCGACGACGGCACAGCATCAACTTCCATGTCATCAGACTCCAAACTATCCGAATCAACTTCCATACGGGTATCCTGCGACGTTGTAGACTCGTCGTCGCTAGATGACTGTGAAGCGGGCGATGCGACACGCCTGTTAGCACGTTGAGGGGCCCTGACAGGTTGTAAAGATGGCTGGGTTACAACACGGCCTAAGTGATTAGGAGCTAGCGCATTTCTAACTTCCTGGGCCCTAGGAGCTTGGTCGTTTCTATCCGCAGCGTTGTTGGCTACATTCGCCGGCGTGATAGGCCTCGATTGGTCGTCGAGGTTTTGCGGAGTGGCTGCATTAGCGCTGTCTCTAACGCGTTTTCGATTCAGTACCAGCGGGACGTAGATATCGTTGATCGGCATGTATATATTGAAACCGCTAGCCGCCCCGTCTTCGGTAGGCGTAGCTATCACCGGCGACTCCAGCTTATAAAACATTGCCGAGTTAAATGCGACGCCGGTTTCGGTGTCTTCGTCGAAGTGAATTATGCTGTTCTTTTTCGACATGAGGACAGTGAAAGCGGAGTCCAGGAGACGTCTTTCAGTTTCAGAGTCTATATTCGGGTGCGCTTTAGAATTAGGACGATTTTGAGTTCCCGAGGTGGACGGTTGTGGATTAGAATAAAGATTGCGTTGAGTCCCAGATGTGGATGGTTGAGGGTTAGAATAAAGACTATTTTGAGTCCCAGAGGTAGATGGTTGAGGATTAGAATAGAGACTAGTTTGATCCGCGCCAGAGGTGGTAAGTTGAGCGTTAGAATAAAGACTATAATGATTCTGAGAGGTAGAAGCTCGAGGGTTAGAAGAATAAGTATTTGTAACCCGTAAGGGTGAAGGTCGAGAGTTTGAAACGTAACGGTTTTGAGTCTCCAAAGGTTCAGCGCTAGAATCGGAATTATCTTCGCTTCCAGAGGATTCATTATCAGAATCGCCTCGTACAGGCCAAACAAATAGACCTGGAACATAATCATCACCCAATTGCACTTCAGACGTAAATGGACCGCGTGTAGCAGCAATAAAGCTATTTCGAGCGGCAGCTGCAGACAGTACCTGAGCACCAGGTGTAGAAGTACGAGCCTGATCGGCAAAAGACTGACCTTGAGAGGCGGAAGATCGACCTTGAGCAGCAGTAGGCTGACTTTGAGCAGCAGCAGACCGAGCTTCTGCGGCAAAAAACCGCATCCGAGCGGCAGTAGACTGGCCTTGTACGGTAGAAACCCGGCCTCGAGCAGCAGAAGGCTGACTTTGAGCGGCAGAAGACGGATCTTGAGCAGGAAGAGACGGAACATTAGAAGCAGGTACCATGCCCTGCGAATCTGGATCATTATCAGAATCTTCAGAATCTTCTTCATCAGACGATGAAGCATTTTGGATTTCAGATTCAGTGATGCTCTCATCATCAGAAAACGAACCTTGCATGGCTAACCTCTCCATTATTTCCCCCAACGGCCTCCGCAGAACTAGCTGCAACCCTAAATACGCGGTCCAGTTAGGATTGATTAGCGACACCCCTAATAACTGTTTATGCATCATGGCTAATTCCCGAGGAGTGGCTTCGGCCGGAGCTTCGTAGGAGGGAATGGGAGGGAATTCTGGAACGGGGGAGGGGCTTGAGGGGATCGAGTATACCAATGATGAGGACTCCTTTTCCATGAAGTTGGCTAAAACGCTGAAGTGGGAGCGCAGGTCAGTAGTTCCCGTATCGTGACGGTGGACGGTCAGCTGCGAACAAGTATGAAGAATTAATACAAAATTTAAATATGAAATTAAGTGGAAAAAAAGAATTATACTCTCAGATTATCAGGCACTAAGTTCCTTGAGTATTACAGCGCAGAAGGCAGAGTTACTACCAACTGATCTGTGAGGCCAATTAAAGGTTATTGTCTAACTAAACTGGCTATCGGATCTGGGTACTACAATCTCTAAAGTAAGACTAAAGCAGTATTACTAAGAGCGAAAGTGACAAAGCTATACAAACACGTATAGTCTATATATCACTTTCGCACCGCGAGTAATTAATAGCGAGTAATACTGCTTAGTCTTACTTTCAAGATTGCAGTACGGCCCTTGAGGCTTGAATTACCTTCGCATTGTATGATTTGAGAATTTTAATGAATTCCTTCCACTGACGTCGGATCCAAGGTCGAATGAAGTCCTCCGTCTGGTACGGACTCACGTGTACATGTAATTCGATACCTGATAAATAAAATTAGTTGAAAATCGAACACGAATAAAAAAACTATTGTATTATGCTAATTGCACGAATACTTTAAGGTCTTTAGTAATTGGTTCCATCTTTTCCAACTGACTATCCCAGTGGCGGATTTTACCACCAGGCTTAGTAGTCTGGAGCCTAGGGCGGCAGGCAATAATCCCACATTAAGCACGGCTAGCCGCGCTATGATTGGACGACGGCTTCGCGTACATTTACCTTTATGTTTAAACTTGTCACGCAGAAAACTTATGTCCTGCGAATGCCGCGCTATGTATGGTCACACCTTTACTTGTTCTGACTTTGATGTCAGACCCATCATACTAACCGAGATCGGTGAGCGTCTTCAGAATAGCCCGCGAGGTGAGATATACGTTCCTCTGCCCAGGATGCCCTCCATCCAACCAGTACATCGCCTCAATGCGGTCAACGAACCTGCAACAATATTATACCGCATAAAAAATACAGTCGTGATCCTATTTTTAAACATAAACTAGGTGCTGTAAGCCTATGATTTATTTATTCAATTACTAGCTTCCGCCCGCTGTTTATCTCACGTGGTACCATATATACAATACCTAATACATATAGTATACCTATACGCCATATAGATTACTTTTCATAAAACAGGTAAAAAAATCGCAGTGGTTTGGCCGTGATAACGTTACAGACAGACAGACAGACAGAGTTACTTTCGCGTTTATAATATTACTAGCTATTATCCGCGACTTCGTCCGCGGTCTTAGACTCAAGAATTCTATAGTAAAACGATGAAGTTTCATCACAATCGGGCCAGCGGTTTGGGCGTGATTACGTCACAGACAGAAAGACAGAGTTACTTTCGCATTTATAATATTAATATAGATAGTATAAAATTGCGATTAAGTAACATACTTCGGAGGTAGCCCAGCCAGACTACCTCTGAAGTATGTTACATTATACAACTAGTATAGAACTGTTATTCTAAGATTACACAAATTTAGACTTTCATCTAAAAAAATGTGAATTAAAATCGAGCTATTTTTACACTTTTTTGCTCAGTTTGTGAAACAACAGCATTGCTACCATTGTTGTTACATCGTGGACTACTACAATGTATTTTATTTTGTAGTAAATAAAGATCTTTGAGTTGATAAATATCCCAATGTCACAATGATCAGACGGCACGTTTAAACAAAACATTTCTTTAGAATAACAGTATTCTAGCATTAAGGCCCTGTATGTCGACGATTGCTCTTTTTCAAAACGAAAAAAGTAATACTTCTGAACAAGCCACATCTCCTATTTTTATAAATATATTACTTCAGGTTCCTACCTAGATTTCTATTAAGCTGAAAACATAATAGCAGAAACTTTTCACGATAAAGATATTATTTCAAAAGATTCGTTTTAGAATTTATGATCGAAATACTTTGATACCTACTATTAAGATCAACTTGTGATTTATTGTTAAAGATAGGTAATATGTAGATCTAGATTTCTAAAAGAATAGAAATACTATAATTAGAAATACTTTGATACCTACTATTAAGATCAACTTGTGATTTATTGTTAAAGATAGGTAATATGTAGATCTAGATTTCTACATAGGTTTTTGATAAGTAATTATACATAATTTATATCATTAATTTATTCGAAAAGCAAAGGCGGACCACGCGCCGCCTATGGATCAGTACCACGTGCAGCGGTCGGTAGGATTATTTATCGAAGTGATTAAAGATTGGTACATCTTTATTCACATATACTATACATTATAAAAATAGAGATGTGGCTTGTTCAGAAGTATTTCTTTTTTAGTTTCAAAAAAGAGCAATCGTCGACATAGTCTCCTTAATAGTCTCTGATCTAAGCTGCGGAAAGAAGGACGGACATGGCGAAACTATAAGAGTTTCTTGTAGACTACGAAACCCTAAAAAATGGCGCGTTGTCACCCCTGCATTGTACACTCAATGGGGGACATTTCTGGGGTTTTTATTCAGAAATGCCCATTGGCTGGCCCCATCAATGGCCATTTCTGGTATAACCCTGTTACCTGGAGTCCTGTTTGTAGGGTTCCAACCGCTTCGCATAATGAAACTCGTACAGAAACTGGTTGAGTACAATGCACCCCTTGCTGAAAGCGATCATTGTTAACGGGTACTTGGAGAGACGAAGGTTCTTCTGCCATCGGAACAGACAACTCTGCCTCTTCTCAGGCCTGGAAATAATATATAAATTTCAGTGGACATTTTTTACACAGCGCCATCTAGCCCCAAACTAAGCAAAGCTTGTACTATGGGAACTAGATAACTGATAGAATACTTATATACTTTTTTTTTGTAAATACATACATATTATAAATACTAACACCCAGAAACAGAACAAGCATCTATGTTTATCACACAAATATGTGCCCTGGGTGGGGATCGAACCCACAACCGAATAGTGTATATAGTATATATATATATAGTATGTATATATATATAGAGTAAATAGTGCATCGAGTTCATGAAATCATAACACAACACATTATGACAAAACGGGAAAATATATAATTTATAATCTTAATATGTATATATAAATTACGCGTCACGTTGTTTGTCCGCGATGGACTCCTAAACAACGTAACCGATTTTAATCAGACTTTGCACACTGGGTGCAGTTTGATCCAGCTTGAAAGATAGGATAGCTTACATCTCAATTTATAGTCGTAATATTATTTTATTGCAAATTATTTGTTTATTATGAGAGTCACAATTATCTGTTAGCTCCAAAAGATTCTAACAGATGGCGATATCTGTTGACACCGCAACGCGTGGCCGGGTTTGCTAGTCACTACATAGTATAAAGCAAAGTCGCTTTCCGCTTTCCGCTTCCCGCGTCTGTATGTAATATGTATGTATGTTTGCTTATATCTTTAAAACTACACAACGGATTTTGTTGCGGTTTTTTTTAATGGATAGAGTGATTCAGGAGGAAGGTTTATATGTATTAAACCCGTGCGAAGCCGGGGCGGGTCGCTAGTAATATATATAATAAAATAAATTTTCGATGGAGGCACCGACAATGTTATGTTTCCATTCAGTGCGAGACGGCAACGCGAAAAAGAGTGAGCGCGTTTAATGGTCCACCCTGAAGAAGATTCTCTAGAATCGAAATATTTCAGTGACTTCATCGACCTTATATTTTTACGTGAGTAAATTCCCGTTTTGTCATAATGTGTAAAACCACTCACGAAAGTTTTGAAAGTGAAAAAGTACTATTTACTAATTAATCTATACTTTTAAACGAATATATTATACTTACATATAATTGTATATATAATAACTATAATATAACAACAAGAAAAAAATGAATTTCGTATAGACGCTTTGTGTGCCGCAGTGAGTTTCTCGTGAAATTTCTTATTAAAATCGTCATTATGTTTTGTTTGACATATTCAGTTTTACTACGAAGAAAAGGACTGTGTGAAAGATTCCATGGGTAAGAAATTGAGTGAGTGATGAGATGACTACTAAGGATTGCAATCCCGCAAAACGGGATCCCGCTGTTTTTAATAATCTACTGGATCCCGCACCTGCAAACTGCGGAACCAGCACATTACAAATTTGACGCTAAAACCTTCGAGTAAATCGCGAGTAGCACGAGCGCGGCGTTGGCATTCAGCACAGCGCGCCGCATTGGCGACTTGCGGGCGACTAAGGTTAAAAAAAACAAAAATATTAATTTGTGATAAACATTTAAAAATGAATCTAAGAAAACAGATTACTATATATAATTACATATACTTATTTAATAGAAAAGTAATCATTTCTGATGCATAATGTAAGAAATGTTTAATAAGTTGATTTTTACACAAAAATCTGTAGTTTAAATTTGATTTTATGACATAATTTCAAAGATGCGGGATTGAGTAATCCCGCATATCAATCCCGCGGGATTGGATGAGCTGCGGGATTGCAATCCCTACTGCTAATAAAGGGATATTGCAAAAAAAAACATATTGCGCCGATCCCACTTAATGTGGGACCAGCCCAACCACAAGCTTCAAAGTAATATTAAAACAGTAGAAAAGAGCTGTATGACCCCAGCAGGCATAGCTTATTGCCCCGAGAAATTGATTTGAAAGAATAAACAACAATTAAATTTGGGCGTAGAATATAGCGCGATTAGCGCCGTGGACGTGAAATTTTGGTAGAGGCAAGTTTAGATTATAATTATTAGTTTATAATTGCGATTGCTATACTCAAAAATTTAAAAAAATACTGCATTTTTTTTGTCTTTAAACACAATAAATAATGTATTTGTCTATGCTTCCGCAAAAAAAAAACTTTTCTCGGGTCATCAAGCTAGGCGTGCAGGAATGAAATATGATGATTCAGTCTAAATATTATCTATGGAAATCACTCACATTGACGCAAACTCCCACGACATGTCATCATTACTATCATCATCCAACTGCCAATAAATAATTAAGATTTAATATTAATAAGAAAATCGACGAAAATATTTCAATCAATCGAAAAGTTTAAACAGTAAAAAGATATGCGCGGTCATACATGAAAAAAAAAACGCGTCGAATTCAGAACTATTAATTTCGTCGGTTGAATAAAAGATTGGAGAAATAATGACTGTAATATTTTTTTCAGTGTACATAGTTGATACTTACATAACCGTCTTCTTCTTCTTGCACTTTCAGCAACATTTTGAAAAGATCTTCCGAGGGCATCGAACTTACCTTCTTGCCAATCATTTTCAGGATGCTGGGAAAACACGAATAAATATTAAGAGCTAATAATGTCAATGATAGTCAATTACAAAATAATTTTATCAAAGTCAAAGTCAAAAGGTATATAAATCAATAAAATCACAAGAATCACTTTGAAACATTGCCTTAGAAGCTAGGTGAAGTAAACCATGGTAATGATTATGATGATGATGAATGACATATGATGATGATGATGAATATGACTACAGATATAATTGGTTTGGTGTGCCTACCGTTTCATATGTACCAGGCTGCGGTAGTAGAAGGCATGCTTCGGCGTGCCCACAAAGTTGCTTGGCACGAAGTTGTCAAAGCAGTTCACATGCTCGAACACAACCCTGATAACAAATTATTATAAAAACATTAATCCCGACTGCTAAAAAATAACGCTCTTTTTATATATAATTAGAGTTTGTGCCTAAATAGTAACATAAAAGTGATTACGAGATATATGTATATATTTGGAAAGGCCTATTTAGTAGCTTTCATTTGATACCCATATTGTATGCCCCCATTTTAAGGAGAGGAGGTTCCGTATTTAAAAATATAATGTAGCCTAATGCACTCCCACAATTGAGACGAATTCACCGACACCTCATATTTCATAATAATGCGTCAATGCGCATATAATTTTTACGAACAGAAAAATCCATTGATGCACTACCTTCGAATTGAAAGTCGAAGTACCTCCAACTCGGCCAACACGGCTTCAGATGGTTTATAATATTAATGTGATAAAGTTACCTACCTAGATGGTCGGATGACCACAATATGGTGAAATGGAAAACTGGCCGCGAGCTTTTTAGCGGTCATCTCGAGGCACCAACGCTGGTACTGTATGTTTGGATCATTTTCATCCATCACATGTGATAAGTTCTGTAATTACACAATTTGTGCATTGTAGACAATTCGCAAACAAGCAACATTCGCAAAGACTTCCGACCTACACTACGCTATTTTTACCCGATAACAGCGAAGCAACAACAGAGTTATTGAATAGATTCGGTAGACATCCTCTCAGATCCTTAGGCGCTCAGGGGGGTTAGCATGAACCGCTATCGTATCGACAACGTATCGTCTAAATACCAAAACTGACACTTTTACTATACAAAAAGTGTCAGTTTTAACATTTGGACGATACGTTGTCGATACGATAGTAATTCATACTCAGGTTACAGACCCTTAAATATGTTGAAAACATGCCCACACGTAACAGAGAGTCTTCTCGGGAACAGAAAACGAAATTTCGTGCCAATATTCGTTTCAAAATTACATCGTTTCGACTATTCTTTGAACTGATTTGTAAGTAGGATTACGAATATCGATGATTGTCAAAAGTAATTACGATCGTTCCATCAAATAAACGGTTAATAGTATACGGTATAACGGTTAGAGTATTTATTTTATCTATCTCATAAGTTAAGCAAAGGTTTTGTGACAGGCGATATTTATTAATTATTTATTCATATATGTATATAAATACGAAACAACACGTGAAATCGTTGGTTGCCAAACAATCTAGAGGTAGTACAATAAAATTAAATGTCACTAATCAAAACGGACCATAGACAAATAATTGTATTAACTATAGACTTTAAACAAGTTTGTTTGGTACCAAATCCGGGGTAAGCACCACAACCAGGTTTATGACCCTAATTTCGAAACGAATATTGTATCGATCTTTAGTTTTCAGTTCCCGAGAAGACCCCCAGATTGCAAGCCCATCCCCGCTTATAAGAATACTAACGGGTGTCCTCGCGATGTTTTCTTGCATCGATAAATGTGCATATATAATTTTACTAGCGACCCGCCCCGGCTTCGCACGGGTAGCATGTTATTATACATATAAACCTTCCTCCTGAATCACTCTATCTATTAAAAAAAACCGCATCAAAATCCGTTGTGTAGTTTTAAAGATATAAGCAAACATACATACAGACATACAGACGCGGGAAGCGGAAAGCGACTTTGCTTTATACTATGTAGTGATTAATTAATACCGTTGATACACGGCCGAGATTTGAACCCTTCGGATTGAAAGACGATGTACCTCCCATTCGACCAATACTGCTTTTACTTTTAGATAGTTGTATCTATATTAGTACAAGCTAAAATTAAAACTTGTGATATGATAACCTTCCTATTGTGTACATGCTAAAGTTAAATATTCAGCAGGCCTAGCATATTCATTCGGGAAATAAATTTGTCTACAAAAGAATAGACAAGAATTACATTTGGACGTAGACGTTAAATTTTGGTCGAGGCAAATTCAGTTATAGCATTTTACGTTCATTCTTGCGATGTCAATTTAAACAGCAGCAAAATTGCGGTTCAACATACAAAATGACGTTTTTAGGTATCTTTACTTCTGTAAAACTAGCAGTCCCAGCGTCGCTCGGGTGTACTAATGATGTTATGGCTATTTTTACACCGTGGGTTACATTATTAAAGTTTTAATAGGGATCCCTGATTTTTTCTAGAAATTAATATAGCCTATGTTCATCAGGGATAATGTAGGATTATAATGGTGAAATAATTATTCAAATCGGTCTTGTAGTTTGGGAGCCTATTCAATGCAAACAAACAATCAAATCTTTCTTCTTTATAATATTAGTACGAGTATAAATATACTTTTATCGGGTGTTTACGCTAGGCGTACTGCACCCCGAGTACAAAACACTATTGTATCGACATCCTATCGTCCAAATGTCAAAACTAATTCGATAGTGATTCGTGCTAACCTCACTGTTCCTTTGAATAGAGCTCGTGTTCGCAGAAAGATACCAGACAGTCTATTGGCAACAGCTGGGACCCTTACCGGAAAGACTTGGTTAACTTTAACGAAGCTAATACGTTTATGCTGTGAACCCAATCTCCAGTTGTATAACAGAATATAATATCGGTCAACTGCGAGTTGGGCTCGCGATATCATACAAGAATTAATCGGGTTATTATTATTATTATTATTTTAATCCGATAATTATGGAAAGCTACAGGCAATAGAGGAGGCTACAATGACCGCGAATAAATGAACGGAAAACTGCAGCTTTCTTTCGTCAGTTGATAAATAATAATGAGACAGATCTCATTTTTTCTGATTTTGTGCGTGTTTGTGATTTTTTTTTTCCTTTTGAGGTACGGATCCCCGGATTATGTGTAGGTATTATTTATATTTATGATACATACGCCCTTGTGATAATCCAACCCCAGCTTAGAATCACAAGGCCTCATCTCCTGTCATTTTATTAAGGCCCTGAGATGGCAATGAGAGACACACCCTTAGTAGATATAGTTTAATATTAATTTTGTTAGTAAAATTTAATTTTATAATCATAATAATTGTATATGTGCCATTTCTGCGCAATTGCCTCTCTATTCTGTAAATAAAAAAAATCTTGAGTATAGTGGTTTGATCGACCCCAGCTTACCCTATATGTTTGTTTACGAGATAGCACCTTAAACCCCTTTATCTCAGGATTGGCTGAATTGATTTCAATCATAATAATTGAGCTGGACGACACATACCTACTCCATAGGCTTCTAATTTGCATCAATTGTACTCGTAATAGACATAATTTTTTGCGTTAATTTATATAAATTGCTGTGACTATTGAGTGACTGGACCGAAGGTCTCAGCAGAATAACAGCGCTGAACTGTCTTCGGATAGTGAAGTATAATGATGAGTCGCATCGACCAAGTAGCCTAGATTACTCATGCAAGGTGAATACTGTCAGACAACACATATGGGCTACATAGATCATGTGTAAACCACCGAGCACTGGCCGCGGCGGGCTGTGACATTGAACCGGCCAATAAGAATGTATTTTTTACCGCTCCCCCTGACCTGCACAACTCAACGTTTTGACAGTTCCATCATGCGTCTATTGGGCTATGTGGTCGATGATAAGTCTTGATCTTTTTGCTACTGTATTTTATTTGTAAGTTTAATTTTTTTAGGCATTAAGTTTGTGGTCATTGATCTAGGCTTGATTTTCTTTGTAGAGTAGTGTTTTTAATAAGTATGTATAATTCAGATTTTAGTTTATTTAATTTATTCGAAATTGTTTATATTTTCTTATGGTTACCTTATGTACCTACAATATTTGATATGATGTTGTGTGTGCGTTAAAATAGCAAATAAATAACTGTCTATATGTACAAATCTTTATTTCCTAATATTTGTAGCTACCTACAGACCTCCTAGTTTTCACGTCATCTATACGTTGTCAGCGTCAGCTCAATTTATTGCCGTCGACGCTCTGCTAACGGCAGGTTAAGGTCAAATGAGTCGGCTCAACCACGTGACGTTGTGCTTATAGTTAAAGTGTGACCAGACATAGCGCTGCATTCGAGCGCGGCAGCTGCGCGCGACCAACCGCCCTATGATTGGACGACGCGCAAATTTACCTTTATGTTTAAACTAGTCACGCGGAAAACTTGTGTCCTGCGAATGCCGCGCTATATCTGGTCACACCTTTAGGATACAATAACGGCCGGCAACAAGATGCGTATTCTAGAATTTACAGACGCGATGAATTGCAATTTGTTTATCAATTTAAAGATTGAATGTATTGTACTAACTTGTATATCCCCGCCAAAGTAGACCAGGGTCTTTTGCAAGTAGTTGGGCTCCTCGTTCGTGCGTGGTAGCGACGGCATGAACACGGCATCGTTGCGTCGATCTTGGAGCCCCTCGATGCCGTAGAGGCATAACGGTCGCACGTGCTCTAAAAAAATGTGAAATGAAATAGAATCACGACTACAATCCCCAAGGTAGACATCTACTCAGATCTCCAGGCGATCAGATACTTTGACATGCTTAAGGGGGAAGTCAGAGGCACGCCCAAACATTACATACATACATAGGGACTGGTATGTCTATATCGTGCACCACTGTGGTCGAGAGCATGACTAAGGTTAAGCTGGTAGTCTGGAAGAAATCGTTTAATCGATAAAACCGCCTATTGTAATATACATATTTGTAATTGCTTACATTGTGTTATAATAAAGAACATTTCATTTCATTTCATAGTGCACCCCTAATACACCCTCCAAATTTGAAGTTTCAAGGACTAGTGGTTCAGGCTGTGCGTTGATAGATCAGACGGTCAGTAACGCAAGTTTTTAAGAATGGCCATAAAGCTCAGTTGGCAATAGTTCTGCCTTCTGCGCTGTAGGCTGTGGGTTCGATCCTACCCAGGACAAATATTTGTGTAACTATAGATTTTGACACGGGTCTTTATCACGTGATTTATTTGCCATTTAAATAAAATAAATAAATTAAAGGTAATCACGGGATAAAGACCCGTATCAAAATCTATAGTTATGTCTACTAAACACGATAGTTTAAAAAATAAATATAAGTGTGATGAACATAGATGTTTTTTTCTGTGTCTAGGTGTTTTAATATAATTATCTTGAGTACGATTAACAAAAAAAAGTATACCTATAACTGTAAAAAAGTATTTTATCTAGTTCCTATAGTACAAGCTTCGCTTAGTTTGGTGCTAGACGGTGCTGTGAGAAATGTCCACCAATATTTATTACGTATTTACTATTTAGATAGAAGATAGATATTCGCAGATCATGCTAGCATTTGCCTCGCCCTGGCGCGCGCAGTATCGATTGAACCTCATATCTGGAATTTCACCCGGGCCCCACGTCGCCGAGGTCGTTAACCCCCACGTCACCGGGGCAACCCAACCACCCCCTAGGATCGACCAACCTCTCGGCGGGTCACAGTTATTAGACAAAGGAATGTAAAAATAGGTATCGGATCTGGTTCTCATAGGTAGCTTTGCTTAGATTTAGATCTAAAAATGTCTATATAAAATATATTTTTAGTTATCATTTACACATGGGCACAATGGTGGCGTGTAAATGAGTGACCTTTTTAATGTAGTTATATACAAAAATACTACTTCAATTATACCTACCTGTCTGGGCTCTACGGGTTATGAGTTTAAAACAAATGAGACGTGTGTTATTCATTAAATTTACGAAATAAATGATTATTGATTTTATTATTATTTCCTAAAAATCTATCTTTACCGTCATACTTAATACCTACTAACTAACAAAGAATCATTCACCCTATTCTAAGATTCTTTATTAAATTACTATGGACATTAGTATTGTATTCGATGAAAAATCAGCGGGAGACGATCGTTTTTTTACGCAAAAAACCTGCTGGATTAAGAAAATCTTAAGCATTCTAGTTTTAGTTCAATTTTTTTTTTTTTTGGTAAGAAATATAAGCTCAACAAAAATATTAACACTGGGTCATTTCTTAAAATCATCAGATGCCTACTTGATGCTGAGTGATAAATAAACACAGTTGTTAACTTATATAGATATTTTTGAAAAATATGTCAAAGAATAAGTGTTTTTAAAAGAAATTATGTAGGTACTAGCTATCATCTTCGTTTCATTGTATAAAAAGAAAACAACAAATAAAATATAGAAGTGCATTTATTACAACAAACTACAAATTTCGTGCAACATTTATTTTTTTAACATTCTATCACACACACACACATAAAAAAACGATCATGTTATTTCAAATGTCTATTTTGCTTCTGGTGGTAGTACTTTGTATCATTCATACAAACAGTGATCTTCAATGTAATATCGTCAAGACAGTTCTTCAGGTCTTCTCGAAGCTCTCTAACTTTGACCCTCACATCTTCACACATCAGGTTATAGCACATAGCGACCAAGCCCATTCCCAGAAGCACATAGATGAAGTTCATGACCAGCTTCAAATGGGAACCTCCGGCAGAGTCGGTGATATTAGCTCCAGGAACAAAATCTCCGAAACCAATCTTGCACAAGCTTATAACGCAGAAATAAGTTGAGTCCAGATAGTTCCATTTCTCCCAAGCTCCAAACATAATCGTTCCTGTCAAAATGTAGAATGATATCACCCAAAGGCAAGCTGTTGATGGAACAGTGATTTTTCTCTTCACAGGGACTTCTCCATCCTCGACTACCGTGTCGTCTCTTCTACTACACTCGTGAGCCGTTATGTACAGCCATTTAAATGATTTGGCTAGCACCTTACCCATGTTGCAGAAGTATAGAATGTAGATTGGTATTCCAAAGCAGGCGTATGCAATCGTTGTTATCTTACCCCATACAGTCTTCGGCACAATGTTTCCATAACCAATCATCGTGAACACTGAGAGAGAGTACATCAAAGCTGCTGGGAAGGACCAGATGTCTTCAGCGGTCCTACCATTGTAGCCGGTGTGGATAGCTGCAGTTATGTTATTCTGGAATACTTTTAGGACATTGTTCACTTTCGGCGCCCAATCAGTATGATTGAAAATGTTGAGGGTCTCCGTGAGATTCCACAGCTCCTCAGCGCAATTTTGCCTCAACAATCTTACATCCTTCAGCTGCTGGTCAGGGCTGTCTTTCTCGATGTGCATGAAGCCAGCTGCCCCGAGGATGGCATAGCAAACAACTAGAGCACCGACACCCACTTGTGTAAACATAAAAGCTATAAACTTTCTGAAGCAATCTTTTATTTTTTCCCTCGCGTCACTGCCCGCGGTGGACGAAGATTCTCTGCTCCTCATGGAGCCATGGAAGCTCGCGTTAGTTGGATGTCGTTCCATGCTGTTTTTTGGACCGTTTGAAGGAAATAGGCGCGCTAAGAGTTTTCCTACACGCAATCACACTCCGCAGCCTATTCCTGGAATAGTTTTGGCAGCGTGCCAACAAGTTTAACAACAAAATGATCCCGAAACATAACAACTCGAGCTATCAGATAGCCATAAGTTACCTACCGATGCTCTTAATAATTAAAAAATACATGAACTGCTCAAAAAAAGTAGGGGTGGTAGACGAGTTGCAGTATTTTAAAATTTATAACAAAAGCTTCAACTTACCTGAGCTTCGGACAGTATCGCCAGAACTAGTACGAGCCATGGCGCTCCACAAGATTCTATTGAATGGAATTAAATAAACACTACGTAATTTTTCATCTAATTCATCGTAAATTAAATAACATTCAGATAAAAAGAAGTAAGGACTTGCAATGCAAAACTAAATTGTCAACAACAATCGCCGGTCGCACCGAGCGAATTGATTGATGTGAATCGGTATCTCCTGCCTGACTGATTTATGGGATACCAACAGATCACAGTGATATGCCCTATAAATTTTTGAACAATTATTGCGGTAGTATTGTCCTTTATTAAGGGCCCACAAAAGTGTTCAGCATTATGCAAAGTGCTTTGAATCATAAATAAAAAACATATTCATGAAAATAAAAGACAACAGTCCCGATGAATAAATTGAATGTAGCCGATACAGAACTACTCAACTTTAAGTTTTTTCCCTAAATACCAGGACTTATGTAAATTTATACGTTGGCAGCCCTTTTCTTATCAATCGATATGAGGAAACGGATATGTACAATATGTCAATGTCATTTTTGTATGGTAAAAATTTTAGGGTCCCGTATTTAAATACTACTATGCTTTCTCTTCTGCCTGAATAACTTGAAAAGGTTATGCCAGTGATCGTCTCACATCGTGCCATTAGGGCCATTGTTTTAACTGTAACCGTATGCCTGTAAACGAATCATAAACTCGATCGTTATCCTACTATTTATAACTGCTTTATCGTATGCAGCACTTTATTAAATTGAATATTTTATTAGGGGCTTTGCTTTTTAGGATATCCTCAATTTATACAAATTGAATGTATCTCTAAAATAGTTTATATATTAAATGTTAAATAAGTATAATATAATATTACATGCAGTTTACAAAATAATTAATGGATATAATTTTATTATACGGAACTGTGCTAATAAATAGTCCAAAATAAACTTAGCCGGTACCTTCATAATTTTATTATTTTCCACACTACAACGACAACTTTTAGCATGAAAAAATTACTTGCTATCTCGTTCTTTCTACTCTAACATACATTGACATTCTGGTTTATGCTTCAATTATCAAAGTGTATACTGAGAACAAACCAATTATTCAGTTTTCGGAAAAATCAAAAACCACACGCACGTTTTCTTGGCGTTGTTTGTTATCCGGCGTTATTTTTTATTAAATTTTATCATACTTTCGTGCTGTTGTGATGTAAAATATAATGTGTAATTCATTGCAAATATTATTTTTCGGCTTTTTTCTAAATTTGTGAGCATATTCATCCGGCGTCACAAATTCGTTTGAGGACCCACTGTAATGGCTGAACAACCTCTAATTTTGTAAATGCCGAAGTTACTGATGGATAAATACAGGTGGAGACGAATTTATGAGATAAAATGTGAATGAGAAATAGTAGTAAACCTGCGAGAAACGATGATAGCACCGCGTTTGGTATAACATGCAGCGTACTTGTCCGCCGCTGTTCGAATTTGCGATTGCCAAGGTCACTCAAGCTCGAGCTCTTCCAACGCTCGTTGTTTTTCAGGCGAGCACAGCTTAGGCAGACATGTAGCCGCCAACTAAATGACAAAACAATGTTCGATGCTGCACAAAATCCCATTTGACACAGATGTAAATTTTTAATAGATGGATTATACTTAGAGTAGAAAGCAGACAGCGCACGAACATGGCTTCATCCATAACTTCTTATATTGTCCTCCACAAGGACCTCACAACAGGCAAAGATGTTGCTACAGAAGTCCCATTTCAAAATTACGAAATTCACGTTCCTAAACAAACAGCTGTTGATAAGATTGGTGGCATTCTCTGCTACATTTGCGATACGACTTTTGGAAACAAGAAAGATTTTGATTGTCATTTTAATACACACAAGGCAGGCGAGATAGTGTACACATGTGTGGCGTGTAGGAAGCAGCACTCGGGCTACCCAAGCTTCCGCAACCACTGCTACTTGCAACACATCGTGAAGGACAAGTTTGCGTGAGTTTATTATTAATAATAATAATTGTTTATTTCGGAACAAATTATATGGTACAATATTTATAGAAAGTACGATAACTGCAGTAGTTATTAAATTGTGTTGTTTGTTCATAACTGAAAACAAAACATACTACAAGAAAATATAAGTATATTTTGAGAATTAGTTGCTTCGTTTCTCAAACATCTACAAAAATCTGAGTGTGTACCTAGTACTATAAGTTCATCATCATTTTCCTGCTCTGGTCCCATTAAGTGTCAGCACAACATATATTTTACTTCCATATCTCTCTATCAACCGTCATCTCATCACTCACTATTTTAAAAGTTATAAAATTTAATTAACATTCCACTACCTTCCATCTGTGTCTTTGCTTGTGTGGTATCTAGATAAAGCCTATTTGCTATTCCAGAACATAGGCTATGTATATTCCTAGTTTAATCCAAATCTGTTTGGGCATGGGCATAACTGGGGCACAAACATCCAAATAGTGCCCTAGAGAGGTTGAGAAACTCTGTGATACCTTAAGACCATTGTAACCAACTGGAGCAATTTGACCGGCCTCACAGCTCAGTTGGTAGTAACTCTGCCTTCTGCCCTGTAGGTTGTGGGTGATGAACATAGATGTTTGTTCTGTGTCTGGGTGTTAATATGTATAATAAGTATGTATTTACAAAAATAAAAAAGTATATAAGTATTCTATCAGTTATCTGGTTCCCATAGTACAAGCTTTGCTTAGTTTGGGGCTAGATGGCCCTTTGTTAAAAGACCGCCAATATTAAAAAAAAAAAAATGAATTATAAACATACAAACATTCTCGCAAACTTTTGCATTTATAATATTGTATAAGTTTTTCAATGCCATGTAACCCTACCTGGGTTACAAGGGTAAGGTTGGACCTTGACTTTAATATTGAAGGTCAAGGGATCAGATCCATGCATCAATAGATTGATATGCATATGAACACATACACATTGTGTTTATTGCATCTGTCATGTATGGAATACTAACTACTTAAATGTGGGCATTATTTATTTAGCCCTTTGAACTGGGTGAGAGATCAGAATTTTTAGACACTGTTGGTCGGTTGTAGGTTGAAGTTGTGTTATAAAATATCTCTCAGCTTAGTGTGCCTGTTGCCAAAGGCCTTCTCCAGTAGCTTCCATTGTTTAAGACCTGACCAACTCTTCTCCATTTGGATCCCGCAGTAAGTTTAAGCTCATTGTCCCAGCGCATTTGTTGTTGTCCTCGACTTCTCTTACCATCTCTAGGATACCATTGTGTTAAAATTTAGCTCCACTTTTCTTATCTGGATCTCAACATATGGCCGGTCCATCTCCATTTTTGTAGGTCTATTTGTTCCAAGATGTCGCTTATTTTGTATTGTTCTCTTAGTTTGACATAGCTAGATCTGTCTTGTCTTCTTACTCCTATCATGCTTCAATCCATAGCTCTCTTTCATTTTTCTAGTTTGTCTCTATGGTATTTTGTAAAGGACCATGTTTCACAGCCGTAGGAGATACATGGAAGGATTCAAGGGTTGAAAATTTCCTTATGAAGTATTCTGGTCCATAGATTTAAGAATAATGTGGGCATATACCAAATATAATGTTTGGATGTGCTTTTAACTACCCCCTCAGACATCTTCAAGGATCTAAGTGCCTGGATTTAAGAGGAAGTGTATCCTGCATAGGGATTGCAGTAATGAGTCTAATTTATATTTTTTTCAAAAGTTTTTATACATTTTTAATCACTGATAATTTTTTGATAAAGTATAATTTAAAAGGTACCTTAAAATACAGTACAATTTAACAGAAATCAGACTATGTGATAGTGCTGCCAGCAATTTACAACACACTGCACAGAGGCTAAGCTGCAGGCAGTAGCAAGTGTTTTAATTTCTTTTAGATTACTCTTAATTTTTTACCAACTTAATAGAGGAGATTCTGAATTCGTTTTTTTTTTGTGTAGAGAATAGTGCCATGTTGGTCCTATATATATTAATGTAGGACTAATAGTTACTTCATAAAACTTAAAAAACTAATCAATATTGTCCCTTGACTTTTTGATTGGTCAAAATGTTTTTGTTGGTTTTCCTTTTAGTCTATGTAATTATCCTATTACAGATGCCAACAATGCAACAAAAGTTTCTCCAAGCAGGCTGCTCTCACTGCCCACATCACCGCTATTCACGACTTCAAGTGCGGAGAATGTGATGAGAAGTAAGTTCAATACTTTATTTTTAATAATCATAGACTTCAGTTTCCAACGATGTCTGTTCCATAATAACTGCTATTTATTTCATACACTTCAGTTTATAGGTAATACTAGAGCTTTAATGTACCAGGTAATCATTGACTTGGATAATGCCTAGTTTATACAAGCTTCGTAGAAACAAAGTATTGATGCTTAGTATTAGTAAATCCAGTAAGTGCAAATGAATAGAATGGATCTTATTCAGTAAGCGACAAGTTGATAGCTAGTGACTACTACAATTTACTAAGTTCTTGTCGCTTATGGGAACATAAGTTAAAGTTAAAAAGCGGCGGTGGTTTCGTGTACCATTCTGAATACTAACGTGTGAAGTACGGTCGACGGATCTTGGCTTACTTGAAGTTAGCCGTTTGGCGAGACAGACAATTTTCGACCTTATGCAGTGACAGTCACACGGCTAATTTCGCGTAAGCCAAAATCCGCAAAAAAAATAATGATATATAAACTGATTTGCCATCTGAAATGCTTTCATCTATTACAGAAGTTCAAAACACTGAGGTGCACTTGGCTTAGGCCCGTGCTTTTAAGTAATTTTCCGGTTCCCTGGAGCCGAGTTGATGTAAATAATAATAATAATGTTTATTAATTAAAAAGTTGTTTAATTAAACAGTTACTTTGCACTTGTCGCTAAGCAGCTTAGTACGAAGCCTATGTAATCTAGGCATAATTTAAGTAATGTCTTTTTACACTATAAATTTCAGATTTAAAACAAAAAAAGATTTGCAAATACACAAAATTATCCATAACAAAAAGGGAAAGGAGGATCCTCCGTACGACTGCATCAAATGCTCTCACGTTATAAACAGCATTGACATGTGCGAATTGCATATTGACGATCACTGTGAGATTTTGCATCCATGCCCTATATGTGCCATGGTTCTGCCCAACAAACAAGAAGCAACCATGCATCTAACTGAACATTTCGATGAGAAGATAACACCGGATATGGCAAAACCCACAGCTTCAATGGAAGACAGCTCCATAGACACCCTGGGTGGGATCTTATGCAGTCACTGCGATTTGTTGTTCAAGAACCGTACGGAAATAGACTCGCATTTCGCTTCGGAGCACGATGACAAAGTTATTGTCTACTCGTGCAACGTTTGTGAGAAGCAGTATACGAAGTACTCCTTGTTTGGGGATCACTGCTACTTCCATATCTCGAAAGATAAATTCCAGTAAGTTTCAAAACCTATTATATCTTATGAATTAAATATCTTTCTACTTTGACTATAACATATTTATAGAATCAATAAACTAGAACTACGGATATACTACGCTTTTTTTTTAGTATTGCTGACGTTTCCAAAACAATTTAGATGCTCTTCATCATGAACATCACCCGCAAAACAAGGAAAAAACGTAGTGATTAGCCGTATTACTAGTTAAAGTTACATATTATATTTCAGATGCGAGCAATGCAACCGTCTCTTCCCCCGTCTCCCGCTCCTGGTGATGCACAATCTGGCTTTCCACTCCGAGGGGGCAGTGGACAAGCCTTACCGCTGCGACAAATGCATTTATGGCTTCAAGAGCCATTACCGCCTGTTGGAGCACAAACGGCTAGTCCACGATGAGGTGACCATCAAGTGCCAAGTGCCGGACTGTTCTGCTACGTACGTATCTCATTCTATCAACCTATATTACATTCTTTGCTTATTTTGGGACTAGATGGCGCTGTGTGCAATGTCCACCAATGTTTATTTAGTTAACCTATTTTTTTTTTTTAAAGTATTTATTCACGAGTACTATGGAATGATTAGAGCACAACTACTGCAAAATGTGGACATGTGCCAAATGTAATGTTTGGACGTGTCTCTGACTACACTCTTTAGATATCTTCAAGGATTTGAACTCTTGGAGATCCTTCGTGAGCCTGTTTATTAAATAAACTAGCTGTTCAGACAGACATTGTCTTGTCAAGATTTCAATAATCTCATAGAATTTTTTACTTTTTTCCTGAATTTTTCAATATTCTGGCGTATTTCTATAAAAATTATTTATACAATCCTTATATAATCAACTTCAACTTCAACAAATAATCTAACTCTACAAAAAAAAAAAATTGTGTGTGTCAGCTCCGACGCACGACTGGAGTTTACCAGATCGTGCGTAGAGCGTACCCCCACTATAAGATGTTTTGCCATCAGTAAGAGTAAGAAAAAGCATTATAACGTATAGGCAAAGTAAGGGTACACACTACCCACGATCTAGCTGCACTGCTCACACCAAATTAGAAAGTTGCGCACCAAAAACGTAACGAGGTCATTCGTTCAGTAGATTTTACACCTCACATTTTTCTCATACCGGGCGCCTTATATCAAAAACCGATTCTTAAGGAGTAAACTCCAAAAACTAATCAGTCAAGCTATTCTTCGTTACTTGGTTTAAAATTCAATGGATTTCACCAAATACAGCCAAATACAATCATATTTTTTTTTAATTGATTTATTGATTCATATATTAGAAATTTTTAAAAGTAAATTTATGAGTAGCATGATGTTTTACCAAAAATATGTTGTTTCGTTATATTGATTGAAAGTAAGTAGTGAATCTATGGGAACCAGATGAAAGATAGAGTAATCAAAAACTTTTTTTTTTCATAAAAATACATACTTATGATACATTAACACCCAGACACAGAACAAACATCTATGTTCGCACAATAAAACTTACAGAAGGCAGAGTTAATAACAACAGAATTGTGAGGCAGTCTTGTCTTGGCGAAATGGGTATTCTTTTAAGCAAACGCGAGTTTATATAATCTGTTATGCTAATGCTAATGTATATTTTGCATGGTATTTGAATGTTGCATGTGTATGTTATAGCTTTGTATTCTTAAGCCGGGTCTCCTACTAAAGTGTGATCGCGGAGCAGGAAGAATTTCGTACAATGAACTCGCTGATCGACCGACAACGAATGGTACCTACTGCTTTAATTTCATAGCAGAA
The DNA here is from genome assembly GCA_912999785.1 of Hydriomena furcata. NCBI lineage: Eukaryota > Metazoa > Arthropoda > Insecta > Lepidoptera > Geometridae > Hydriomena > Hydriomena furcata. The sequence goes on along the minus strand of OU538831.1, from coordinate 1,433,420 downwards.
TGGCAACGTCGCGTAACGTAGAATCAGAGTCAGTTCTTACCTACGTAATTTTGATTCCAAAGAAATAGTTCTTGTTTTGTAATGCGTAGAGAATAGTTCAAAGGTGGTCCTATTTATGTTTTACCAATAGTTCCTTCAACTAACAAGCACAAATTATTAGTCTAAACATCTTTTTCAATACCTGAAACTCCCTGTTGAAGTCTATTTTTTTTTTAAGTTTTTAAAACGAGATGTATTGGCCGTTGACCCGTTGTCCGCTAACGAGACATCATTAATTTTCATTACTGTTGTCTCCGTCATTCAGTTAGAAGAAAACTTCAATGAAAAAACTTTTGTATTAAATTGGTTTGGCTCGCGCTTGCCTCCCGAAAAACTAACCACCAACCGAGCATAACCCCTCAGGTTCAACACGCCCAAGGAGCTGATCCAACACCAACGCGCGCACAAGTCCTGCCTCGACAACTGGTGCCGCCAATGCGGTCTGCAATTCGCCACTTTACGCGCATGCGCAAGACATTTGGACATGCACCGTCGCAAGATGTACTCGTGCCCGGTGTGCGCGCGACCTTACCGCGAACGGTATTTGCTACTGAAACATCTGCCGCAACACTTTGAGAGTGTGCTGCACATCTGCAAGGTAATGCAACACGATCTGAACACTTTCCTCACCTGATTATATAGAAAACTTTGGAACCAATACTTCAAATCAAATCATAACAATAATAAATGGATACCTATTGTAGTATTTAAGTCTATAACATGTTGTTTCTACATATTGTGCCGACCCCGCAGAGCAAGAAGTAAAGTATAAAAGAAGAAAATGTATATATTTTTTAAAATTAGTTTACACTTAAATTCATGTTCAAAGTAAAAAAAAAATATGTTTTATTGAAATCACTAGCTTATTATACAATTGTCATAATTAAGTTTAATTTTTTTTTGTACTTTTCGACATATTTTGTTTTATAAAAAAAGTTAAATATACTCAGTCCCAGGCTTCTAGACCAGATCAACCAGAACAGGGCCCTTTATTAAAATCCAAATATAAAATTACTTGTTCCTACCAGGTCTGCGGCAGATCGTACGGCGCTCGCAGCCGCCTGATCCAACACGCGAAAACTCACTCCGAAGCGAAGAAGCACAAATGCACGTACTGCTCCAAGAGCTTCGCGCGTCCGCACGAACTGGAGCAGCACGAACGCGTGCACACCGGCGACAAGCCATACCGTTGCACGGTGTGCTTCAAGACATTCGCCAGCTACCCCAACTGGACCAAGCATCTCACCCGAGCTCACGCCTTCGACAAGAACATGATCAAGGAAGTCCGGGAAGCGAGGAAGCCTGTCGCGGACGTGGCCAAGTCCTCCCCGATCAAAACGGAGTCCGGCATCGAGTCCGCCGGCTCGGAAATCTCCGATCTCTACGGATTCGTCGAGTCAGACGACAGCGATGGACCGTACGGCCCGATAAAGAAAATCAAGCGGGAGATCAACCAGATGATGGAGACGATCGATCCTGAGAATACCGATAAGAGCGAAACCTATCCTGAGGCGCAATCGATCGAGGAAACTGTGAACGCTGTGATCGAACGCATCGATATGGACGAAGATCTGGATTTGCTAACGCCTCCTATAAATTTGCACGAAGTGGATAGGACTGCTGCGGATTTTACAACAGATTTTAACGATGTGGACGATTCCAGCGATATAAAAGCTATAGTTGAGCATATTGACGCTTTAAGCGGCGGGTTAGAAATGCCATCTAGTCAAGTACCGGTCACTGAAATGATGCAGTACACCGATATGATGCCGGCAGAGAACATAGCCTATAATCCCGGTGAGTGGTTTTCGATTATGGTAGACTAATGGCCTGCGCACACTGGCGGTACACACAGGTATATTATATTTCAATACCTCGTCGCAATGCCCCGAGGCACATTGCATTGAAATATATACCTTATTTCGATTGAATAACTATTAAATTTAAGTGATAAATTTCAAATCAATCTGCCGTCCCGTCCGCCAATGTGCGTAGGCTACACTGCGAAATTCCATCATGTTATTGGTTGACGATTCTGTTGGTGCCAGACTAAACTAAAACTAAACTTTACGGCATCCATCTCTTTCTGTTTCGTATAGAGAAAAGAGACGGCAATATTTTAGAGACGTCTAAATCGTTTTCAGTCTAGTTTGGTGCCAACAGAATTGAAGCTATTTTAAAACTAAACATAGATTAGACTTGACTAGCCTCACAGTTGCTCTGCCTTTATGCGCTGTAGGTTGTGGGTTCAATTCCCACAAGCATTTATGTGATGAACAGACTTGTTTGTTGTGTCTGGGTGTTATTATGTATTAAGAATAAAAATATATATTAGTTATCTGGTTCCTGTAGTACAGGCTTTGCTTAATTTGGGGCTAGAAGGCGCTCTATGTGCGTGTGTGTTTTTTTTATGATACACATTATAACTACTACTAACAAATGATACAAATGTAGAAACTAACAAATTTTAAGGGCAGTTGTAGTGGTCTTATGCGATTGTTTATGCGGCACAAATGTTTGCATGATCTGCAAATATTTGCCCCGCATCTGGGTACCATGGTATTCATAGTTTCTGATACACACATCACAGGGAATCCTAGTCAGGATTATGTTTATTTACTTACTAGCTTTCGTCCGCAGCTTCACTCGCTTGTTACCTGAATAAATAGTACCCTTAAGACGCTGCCAGTCGACGATTATTTTTGTTCGAAACGAAAAAAGAAATACTTGTGAACAAGCCACATCTCCTATTTTATAATGTATAGTATATGTGAATAAAGATGTACCCATCTTTAATCACTTCGATAAATAATCCTACCGACCGCTGCAATGATGATAAACACACGTCCGCGCGTGGTCCGCCTTAGCTTTTCGAATAAATTAATGATATAAATTATGTATAATTACTTATCAAAAATCTATCCTAATAGAAATCTAGATCTACATATTACCTATCTTTAACAATAAATCACAAGTTGATTTTAATAGTAGGTATATAAAATATTTCGATCATAAATTCTAAAACGTATCATTTTGAAATAATATTTTTATCGTGAAAAGTTTCTGCTATTATGTTTTCAGCTTAATAGAAATCTAGGTAGGAACCTGAAGTAATATACTTATAAAAATAGGAGATGTGGCTTGTTCAGAAGTATTTCTTTTTTCGTTTCGAAAAAGAGCAATCAGCGACTGGCAGCCTCTTAATGCTATCCCAGAGGCTATGTATATTCTAATTATCATCCAAATTGGGCGTGATAAAGGCACAAACATCCTCACAACCTTTCGGATTTATAATAAAGAAATAAAATCCGAAAGGTTGTGAGGATGTTTGTGCCTTTATCACGCCCAATTTGGATGATAATTAGAATATACATAGCCTCTGGGATAGCATTAAGAGGCTGCCAGTCGCTGATTGCTCTTTTTCGATAGCCAACCCTATGGTTGGCTATTGGATTGATGTTTGTTTTATGTCTGGGTGTATGTGTATGTACAATAAGTATGTATTTACAAAAAAAAGTATATAAGTATTCTATCAGTTATTTAGTATCCGTAGAACAAGCTTTGCTAGTTTTGGGGCTAGATGGCATCGTGTGAAATGTCCACCAATATTTATTTTATTAATTACCCGCGTAGATTCAAGATTTTTAACGACTTTATCGTAAAACATTGAAATTCCTATAATTTTAGGAAAAAAAGTAGTCTATGTCCGTCCCAAGACTTTTAAATATCTCTATATGAAATTTCATCACGATCGGCCCAGCGTTTTGGTCATGATAACGTCACAGACAGAGTTACTTTCGCATTTATAATTAGTATAGATTTATTGGCTGTTGTAATGTAACATCACCGTTTTCAGTTCCAGTATACACGCAAGCGACCGAGCCCCAGTACTACCAACCGACGAGCGTGCCTCTAGAGTACGGCCCCGACTTCAACACTCTCGGCTCTGAGGTATACACGGACGTTCTTAATTTAAACGATCACGTCCTACCGCACATTGACCCGTTACTCACGATAAAAGCAGAGCAGAACGCGAAGATACACGTGCAGAATATACAAAACAATTTGTACGGGATAAATGATTCTACGCTACCGGTGGCGTACGACCAGAATTGGCAGCCGATTATAACTAAAGTTTTCTCGTACGACGAAGCGAACGAAAACCGAATGTATGTGCTGAATGGTAATATGTTTTAGTGTTTACGATACGACGCGTTGGCACCTTTCTAAAATGCACTCACATTAATTCGCGGTCATATACATAAAAATTACATCTATCATATTCTTATACAGGTTTTGCAAAAAAAACATCCTTTATTCGGATCCTTTATTCGGATTCGGAGTCTTAGTAAAACGGGACCTTTTTACTAAGACTTCGCTGTCCGTTGAAATTTTTACAAATGAAGTATTTCTGTTGCCGCTATAACAACAAATACTAAAAACAGAATAAAATAAATATTTAAGTGGGGCTCGCGCGAGTCCGACTCGCACTTGGCCGGTTTTTTTTCCTAAGTATTTTCTTATGTATTACTATTGAAATCGCAATAATTTTCAGTAATAGTAGAATTGAATGTACAAAATTTCAACTTCAAAATCGGTCCAGTAGATTCGGAACAAATTTACTGTGACCGACGAACATATACACAAATTATCCTGCAAAAGTTCCCTTTTTTCATTCGGACGTACAGAACCCTAAAAATTGATAATCACAATTTATACAAATCTTACTGCAAAATGTGGGCATATGCCAAATGTAATGTTTGCACGTGCCTCTGACTACTCCTTTAGACATCATGAAGATCTGGGCGACTTGTGATCTCAGAAAATGTTAAATGTGGATTACATTTATTGTGATCCTATTTTATTTTTAATCATTACTTTATTACGAATAGATAATCACTCTCGGTTTTGATAAAACAACCTATTTTGCATAATTTCAATTTCAAGATGTAAAATTCAAAAACTTCGCACATTAGAACTTGTATATATAGAATCACGACTGTAATCACCAAGTACGGTAGACGTACTCTCAAATCTCGAAACACTTAGATCCTTGAAGATGTCTTAAGAGGGAGTCAAAAAATTGTATGACCGTGAATTAATTTTGGAATCTTGTTTCAATGGAGCTATGTGGCTAACCAGTGAAGTTGGTCGACAGTGAGCGTTCCGCCTTTTCGTACAATTGTTCAAGGCCACATTGCTCCAATATATTAAGCCGGGATTACACACACGCGTGTAGCTTGCATGATGCAAGCAACACAGAACAAACCTCTACGTTTATCACACAAATGTTTGTTCTGGGTGGGAATAATCCATAACCTACAGTGTAGAAGGCAGAACTACTACTACTAATCTAGGTGTGAGGCCAGTCAGTGGAGAAAATATGCAAGAACTATGCAAAAAAAATATGCAAAACTTGCAAGTAAATTGCACAGGGTTTAATTTTCTAACTAACTTTTAAAGGGAGAAAGGTGCTGAATTCTGCGGCTATTTATGTTTTTTTTTAATGTGTGTTTCTTAGTTACACAGTGGTAACTCATCCGATTGGGTCAACTCATGGTCATCTATGAATTTTACTTTTTATCCCACAAAATTCGTATATTCGTATTTCCATAAAAAAAAACTACATTGATTTTTACAACTTTTTTAGTTTTTTTGGTGCTTATTTTATATGAAAAGTATTTTTTTTTTAGAATACACTGCCATTTACTTATACCCTATGTGGCATTATACACGCGCAAGCATGATACGCATGTGTGTAGCCGGCTTAACGCAGCTTTCAGTGTTATCCAACAAAGGTGCCAACGCAATATATAGTTTAAATACGCATTCGAATCCTATAACTAAACGTTATGTACAAACCCGTTGAATAGTAAATAGTAAATAGTATTTTATACCGGGCGAGTAGTCATTCTGCCTACTTATATCCCGGCGCGTGAAGGCAGAGTTGCTAGTCGGCTGTGCCTTTTTGCTACCTCAGCAAACAATATATACCTCACTACCAATAGGAGCTATTTTAATATAACTTTGTTGTTAACATTATTACGTATAAATCCCACCAATCGTTAGTTAAACTTATCATATATTCATAATAATGCTACCTCATGTAATAGATGTAAGTTCTCGCTTTAGTATGTTGCTTCAAGGTTAAAAAGAAAAAAAAATCTAAAAAAAAATATATATACTTGTGCCATTCATTACGACATAGATTAGGTTGATGACAGCATAATAGCTTTTCGATGTATTTGATAAATTTCGATTCAAATTGTATTTTGGTGTTGCTATTTGCGAGGAAAAGACACTTACGAGCCCACGCCCACGCGTGGGCTCGACGCTTTGTACGGCTTCGTTGGATATCATCTCGCAATTAGTAAAAATCTTCGTTGTAGTATCGATGTTGCGATCCAAAGTTTTAGACTAAGAATTTTTGGTGAACAAATTGCTTTGTAAATAACTAAAATTGATTTGCGGCACTTAGTAATTGCATTTGATTGTTTTGCTTCAACGTGAGGCCACCGAAAGGAGACGAATTTATGAATCTATACAATTTTTACAACTTTTATTTGGAGCGACAACATACTTTATGTTTCTGATTAATTTATAAATTGTAATATGGAATCTGTGGAATGGTGACGATGAATCGGTGTTTTTGTCTTAAAGTTATGTTGTTCGCATCCGGAAGGTGGCGTGCTCATTGCATTTCTATTTCGATTCCTTTTTTATTTATATTTTATTGAAAATTGTGACGCCAAGCGTCGTGGTTTTAGTGTAAGTGAATCGATAGTGCTGTGATATTTTTATTGTATATTTAGTTTGTAAGTGACGAGGTAAGGAAGTGTAAATGTAAGGAACGAGTACAAACAGAACGATGTTATTTATCGAGAGTAAATCGCAGACGGGAACCGTCCCGGTCCTGCTGCCCCGCTGCCCCGCTGGCGCCGGGGCGTCTCGGCGCCGCGCCGGGGCACTCGTCGAGGAAACTAAGTATCGCGTCGGCGCGGTACTAACCGAGCTGATCCATCTAACTAACATAGGGCCCACGCGCCCGAATACAAATCAAAAAAAGTTTACTTAAGCGGAATTAAGCTGAGACTTAAAATGTTGATGTAAATGTAAAAAAAAAAGAATGAAATATTTACCTCCGAAATATATTTTGGAGAGAATTATTTACAAGTCGGATGAGAGGGGTCTTAGTGATAAATGTATCCAAAGACTGTTAGCTATTATGAGTTCGTTGAACTTGAGTCGACTTATAAGTCGGGGATATATGCGGAAAAAAGTCAGATAAGCGAAAGCAGAAAACTTAACAGAACAATGTGTAGCTATCGAGAATATAGGCTTTGACATGAAATTGACAAAATTGATACAAAATGCAAGATTCGGCGTCTCAATCATATGAGTGGTGTCAGTGCGAGGCCTAAGGGCCTAGCTGACGATGGCGACGAGAGTCAAAACGACTCCGTGCTTCTAAATTACAAATTATATTTGGTTGCATCCGCTCTGTCCGAGTTTACACCAGAGTGTAATCTGCTCGGACAGCGTAGAAACAACTTGAACGATCATGCTAGATTGGTTCCTCCCCTTTAAACTGCGCGGTAGTTGATTTTTCATCTAAATCTTAACTCTTTTAAGTGTGATGCATGTTATATTATTACAAAATGTTAGGTTAAATAGTTGCTAAATTGTCGCAAGTGTAATTGTTGTGTGTCTATAATAAAAAAAATCTAAAAAATATTAGCACTTAAGCATGTTTGTCTCACTGTGTATTATAGGAGGCGGCAAATAGCCCGCTGCGACTCAAAATCAGTAAAAATCAGTCTACCGCGCAGTTCTGTCAGTTCCACGCGAGCTTGAGACAGTGTAACATAGCGTTAACTCACATTCAATATAAGTGTATCCTCGGAAGAGGCTTTCATTATTCAATATAAATAGTACTTATTCAAAAACTTCTATAATCATGAAATTATTTACCGTTTCGATGTAAATTTCGTTGCAAAGAGAACAATACGTGTTTTCACAAAGTATGCCTAACGCTGGTTCAAAATACAGATGTACACAATCTTGAAAATGTATAATGTAACTTGACAGAGCTGTTGAGCTTTGTAAACAACTAAAGATAAACTTTGAATATCGGAAAATGTTCCAGTTGTCCTCTTTGCGACCGTATTTGTCCCTAGCTTTTAGGTGTTAGATTATAGTCGAACACAGGGTATTGTGGTCCTATTTTATCGGAAGTGATATTGATAACTCGATTGTAAGCGATAAACATCAGATTTCAGATGGCTAGAGCAGGGTCTGACGACGTTTTCTTTGTCTCAAACATAACCACGAAGTGTTTTCACTCATTAAACATCGAAACACGTTGATATTTTTATGGATAACTAGTGGGCAAATGTTTGAGGTGAACACGTCGGATGTGACCCAGCTTAATACTACCCCAATACCCGAAAGTGTACAGTATAGATATCCACAAAATCTGTTTTTAAAATTTAAGATTCCCGCCGGGCTGGGATTCTAACTGATGTCGTTTTATAGTAAACCGACACTCAACCCTGTTGCTGTTATAAAAATACATAGTTCATTCTGTTACATCACAATGCGACGGTATTAGAGAGATGTCTCTACTCTATTTGTCGTTTGAAAAATTACAAGGGCAAGAATAGCGCCTCTATACCGGAGCAATTTCTTTGCTGAAGCTATTATAGGCTATTAGGGCCAATACAGTCATTAGTAAAACTCCCCATATGCCCGGTGCATGTATTGTAAGCTAAATTGCATTTCATATATTTGTTTAGAGATTTCGAAAATTCATAATAAGTAAAATTCATAATAAGTATACATACATAGTTACTTTGACGTCGTATTCGGTATTGTGAGAAATTATTTTGTACATAATAAATTCTGTTTTTTACATAATAAAGCTTTCTTATCCTGGACATGAAACATGCTGACTGTGTACGATAAATGAAAGCATGATGCTCGTTGCTGACAAGAATGTTTTTTGAACCCCCAATTTTTTAGTATTTTTTTTTGTCATTTATGCGTCGTAATTATATTTCTCGAAAACTAGGATTCTGTGGCATGATATTTAAATTTATTGTCGGCTTTGTTTTATTTGCCAAAGGTTTTTTTTTTTAATAAAAGATGCTTAAATTCTCGTGACGATATTTTATTGCGTTGAATTAGGCATTTATAATCGTGACGATGAAAAAATGAATTTGTTTTTATGTTTTAATTCGTAAATTATTTTAGTTCGTAGTCTTGTCGGCAAAACGGCTAAGATCGACCGTTTATTTGGACGTATCGGTTTCAGTTGGATCATAAAAATAATACAGGTTAATAATAATAATAAAATGTTATGTCTAATTAAATAAAAAAAACAGATTTTCCAAACAAAATAAACATTAATTTAATAATAATTAATAATTTGCAGTAAAATCCTGAAATACTTATATATATATATTTTTGTGATATTATATTTATATTTCATGTTTATACGGTTACGACCTATGAATACTCTTAATACATTACCTAATAAACTCCTGTCGCTATATACACGATATATTTTCATACACCTTTACAAAATATGGCGAAATGACTTACTTTTCCATGATTGGCTGAAACCGAGAGTCCTGTTTTGTTCATGAAAAGGATAAAACAATTGGCTTTTTCGCTTAGATGTTTTGAAAAGTTTTAAAAATACGAAAAATGTATACTTTTAAGAGAACTGTATTTTGTGCGCCAAGCTTTATTGTAAATAGAAAATGCTGTTACATTTTATCTTCTTCAATTTTGGGATACGTTTACTTAGGCCAGGGGTACACGAGCTGATGAAGCGTTCTCGCTTGACTCGAAAGCTCCGATTGGCGCTGCAAGTCTTAAAAAACTAAGCGTTGCTTAAAAGTTGTACTAAAATGGGACTAATGTAATCCCGCTATACGGCTCTTGTGAACCTGGCCTTACAGTTATTAAGGCTCATGATGTTATTGAATAGAACTTGATAGATTTAGAGAACGGACTAGAAAAAATACACTTTCTTCTGCCTGAGGATTGCTTTTTTCTAGGAAGTGCCAAGTAAATAAGTGTTGTACCGAACTACCTCTGCATGCCTCCATGGTTAACTATAGTTTTTGTTATACAGATGTAACTTTACGATATACCTTTTCTATTTTGTACGTTATACATACTTATTAATAAGGGAAATAGATTTACAGATTGCATTGTATTGATTTTCGGCGAATCGGAGATGAAAGTTTTCAGTTTTCTATTGTATGCTAAATTTGATTGCATTTTTGACATAATAAACAATCTGACTAGTTAAAATATTGTTTTATTTTTTTGTTGTAACGATAAGACGAAGGTGGTCAACTGGACTCCTTCATGGATGATAGGTACTTACCCAACCCATGCTTGCTTAGGTAATTTGTCGAATCCCGATTGTAAAATAATAATATTTCCTTGAATTTAATTATAAAGTTAAGTACACCTTATATTTTCTTGAATTGGATACTCTTCGTGCACCTGTAATCTTTAATTAATTCATCTTATAAATATTGGTGTCGATTCTCTATTGGCACCGTGCTAAAAGCAGAATTTCCTAAAAAGAAAAATTCGCTCTTATTCCTTTACGTTAAAGTCTAAATTAAAGTAGGTGGCGATTCTGTTTCCATTCTAAAATTAAAGAATAATTAATGATGTATAAGTGTAATAGATGTCAATAAAAAGTAGAATGGGATTTGAGATTTCACACAGCATTTCATGATTGAGATGGCATATCTCATAAAAGCCAGATCGATGATTGTTCGGGGGGTGGTTTGTGTCAATGATGTCGTCTTCAGTCGTGCCTACAAGAGAGGTAATCAAAATTAAAATAAAAAATGTTTATTTTGTATGTAAGATCGTTTATTTTACCATCAAATTACGCACCTTAAACTAGTAATTACCTAAACTGGCTTATAACATAATAATGATGGCGATTCACTACATGAAGACAATAATAAAAGAATTTACCTATACCTACATTTACTGAGAATTATTTAAAAATACCAGTATGTACCTACTGCTCGGTTTAGATTGAAAAAGAATAATGAAGCTACTGCATTTCTCCTGAAATGAAGTTGCATAGAATTTAGTGTTGAAGTATACTACTTACCTACCGTGAAAGCCAGAAATTGGTTGGATCTGATAGAATGTCGTAATTTGAGTATAAATTGAAGCCAATTATGTACGAATCCTGACTATCTAAATAAACTGACTAGACGTAAACAACTGAGGCGGATGGGTGCCATCTTTTGAATACACCTCAATATGAAAACATTTTTATTTAGAAGTTTCAAATTATTTTCAGCAGTTACTTCGCCCATTTGCCTCAATTTTTTACTCAGAAGCAACACTTGGTATGGTAATTATTTCAAAATATGAAAAATATACAAATTTTATGAATATCTTACATACTACAATTTAAGCGTGGTATATTTACAATGTATTAATTTATACTTTGCCATGTCGCGATAATTTCTAGGAAGAAAACTCATGTTTCTGCTACAAATTACCAGTGAAAGTATAATTTAATATTTACGAGTCCTATCTCAAATATTACGGTATGAATATAAAGCATTTTGTTCGCAATAGCTTGAATGTGGATTAAACTTCTCAAAGCCAGGTCAGCACATAAATAAGATACTTTTTAATAGGGTTTTAGAATTGACGAAAGTGCGTAGGTATACTTTCTATATAACAATATTTGTTGACTTGCAAAATGCTACAGTGAACAATGACAGAATTTATAAAATATCTACATTAATTAATCATAAAAACTGGCATATTATACAGTTTTGTGACAGTTTCTTCCAGAGGAAAATCTAGGATAAGACTACTAAAAAAATATTCTTAAAAACTAAAATTGCAGTCAAGAACATAAGCTTCGTTATATAACTTTAGAAACTATGAATAAATGCAACAAATATACATAAAATATAAGGAATTAATCACTAACCCACAAAATAAACTCCATCAGAAAAAAACATCCTACTATATATTGCATAAATATTTTACGAAAAGTATTAAATTTATAAAGTATTTGTCATGTTTATGTATTGTCTGCTCGGACAAACTTATGAAGCACATGTTACATACATGTGAAGTCATACTCGGGTGATTTACTTTTACATTAACTTCACCATAAATCAGTCATCACAATATTGCAACTTGTTCTTCATGCTTTTAATAATACCGTTTGGTCTCACCAAAATTTTTTTATTCGGACACACTTGAACAGCTAACATATCGAAATACCTAATTTACAATGATACGTTCAGTTTATTTCACCATTCATTCATGAATACCTTCGTTCATTCGCCACTTCGTTTATGAACATTTTTTATAATCTTTATCCAGTTCGTTCAGTTCACCCTTACGTGACTTGTCCGTTTGCCGGCTTTCTGGCGAATACGCGTGCTATCGTGGGTTTTTTCCCACTAGTGGAAGGCGTAGGTTTGCTAACCGTAGTCTTAGGCTTCAAACTCGGAATCTGAGATACTCGAATGCCAATCGCAGTTTTCTGTTTCGCAGAAACCTTAGCCTCCTTGGGCTGCCCTTCGAAGGTGGAGCTTCTGATTAGCCTGGGTTGTTCGGTTTTGTCGCTCTCGATCCAAACTCTCTTGTCCGCTTTGGTCGGTGTTTTCTTCGCTCGCTCAACTTTTTTCCATAGATTCGCTATTTTGCTTTCTACATCCTTAGTTTTGGAAGATTGGACCGAGTTGACGCTCGACGTGCTTCCTTGGCGAGAGCTTCTAGTCGCTATGGTGATCGTTTTTCCGCTCTCGTTGCTTTGCAAGCTGTGATTAGAAGCGGAGTTCCTCATTGAGGGTTCGGGTTTCTTCGCGACTTTAGTTGGCGATTTGGTCGGCACTTTTGCAGCTGGCCGCGTATAGCGGTTCAATTGGGGAAGTCTGGATGGGGAGGTGTTGGCTTTAGCTACCGGCGCGGGTTTTGCGAAGCAGTTCTTATCAGATACCAGCACTGAGCTCTCTTCCTTCGTGAACGTCCCTTGCCGTTCCAAAGGTAAAGGCTTCGTAGCGACCGGAGGGATGACTACAGCTTTTGGCGCTACTTTGATCGGGGATCGGTTTGGCATTGCCTTTTTCGGCGAAGTGTTGGCGCTGGGAGATTTGGAAGCGACTGGAGTTTTGCTTATAGTTTTGGCACCGGTTTGAGCTTTTGACGTACTCGGTACGCTTTTAGGGGCGCTTTTGGGAGTCACTCTTGTCGCTGGAGCTGTGGTTTTCTTCACAGGAGGAGCGCTCCGTCTGTACGGCGAGACGTACATGGCTTTTTTGCGTCCTCTGATAACCTTTGGTGCTTCTGGCTCCTTATCGAGGGAGTCGTTCGAGTCTAAGCTGTCATCCCTTCTCATAGGTTTGACGATCTTGGGTTTCGGTCGAGGAGTCTCCGTATCAGACTCGGACTGCGCCCTCTCTTCCGAATTACTATCGCCTTCGTAGCTTGCGAAGTCGCTGCTGCTGGGATTCTGGTTTTTGTCAGCTTGCATGGTTCTGCGGTACGAAGCCGTCATTTCAATGTTCTTCAAGTTGTTGACGACACACATGTCTACCGCAGCAGGGCTTTCGATTACGGGCAGATAGTTTCTGAAGCTCTTTGTGTAAGTTTGCATCTGTGTAGAGTTCAGTTCGAAATCGTCTTCATTATGGCCGCTGTCGACGTCTCTCGAGAAGACGTCATTGTCATGCCTCTCATCCGAAATTTGCTGATGATTGGCTTCGTTGGAGGAGAGGCTGTCGTATCCGGTTGTAGTTTCCAAGTTTTCGAAGTTGGCGTCTCTTGTGACGAAAGTCGGAGATGGGGGAATGTCTTCGCTCAATGTTCTTGTTCGAAACCTCTCGGCGTCTTCCAAGCGTTTTTGTTTTAGAGTCTTCTTTGCTGCCAGACGTTGCTTCAGACTTTCGATGGTTGGGTCCGGTTTCGATTGTGACGTCTCCGGGATGTTGTGGATGTCAACGGTTTGAGTTTGATACCTAGCTCGGTCGTCTAGCCTTCGTTGCTTCGCGCTGACTTTCCTCCTGGATTTAGCTTCGGATGTGGCCGTGACGTATTCCGACGGCTCGCTTTCCGATTTCGTCCAAGTCATAAACTCCTCTTGCACTTCTAAAACGACGTCGTTTTCCGTCACGGTGTCTGTGATCGTGTATGTTTGGTAGCGGTCTTTAGAAACATACCTCTTTTCTTTCGGGGTCAAGTACCTCGGGTCGCGTTGCTTCTTGGGAGTGGATTCGACGCTGCTTATATCCGATGGCAAGGGAGTGCAGTTCTCAGAACCGGAGGGTAGATCCGTCACTATATTAAGGGTATTAGAGATGCAGTCTTCGAAAGCTGTCATGTTGGGAGCTATAGTCGCTGCGGTTAGCTCGATCTCTAGTGTCGATTCAGCCATTTCGTCGAACAACGACGGTGGGTTGACTTGATCCAGGTCGTGAAATACGTTTGCGAACGTACTGCACAGCGGAAAGTCCTGAATCGGCTGTTTGAAATCGAAAACTACAGGAATCTTCTCTCTGATTTCGGCGACTTCGGATACTATGCTCGAAACAGATATCATGCTTCCTTCCATATCGATATGCTCCATTTCCGTCGGAGGCTTCACGTTTTCCAAGAAACTGACAGGACTCGAGTCTAAATGTTCCGAACTCCCGTGATGCGCGGAGTTTGTTAGCGCGCGCTTCACCATCGACGCGACCGGAAGCGACTTCTTGCGACTTCGCGACTTTTTATGCGCCTGCGGTTCCTCCCAATAAGTCGACGCACTTAGAGACAGCAGGCTGCCTAGATCCGAAGGCGGCTTGATGTTATCCAAGTCCAGGGACGTAAGAGAAGTGACGCTCGTTTCCATGGTGTAGGTGGATATCTTCAACTGCGCGGCAAGTCTCGCCGCTTCCCTTTCGATGGCCGCTGATACTATCGAGTCTAGTTTCTGGTCGGCATCATCAGCAAGAGACGCGAAGCTGGGTTCAGCCACGGACTCCAACATGGCGCTCGTCGTCATTTTAGCGTCGAGGTGGCTAGACGTCATGCCGTCTAACTCCAAACGGCTGGTAAGGTCCGGGCGGGAATGTCGCCGCGTCGGATCGCTTTGTTCCAGCAGATCGGGGAGGGCTTCGCTGCGCAGCGAAGCTTCTAAGTGAACCGAGCCGCTGATAGTAGGGAACGTGACATCGTCCGGACAGGTGTTGTCGTTCCACGTGTCCTGGCGGGACTCATCAGCCGGCTTCGAGTCCTTCAGGTCTTTGATGTCGGTCCACTCCAGCTTGTTCCTTCTCGTCAGAGTGTCCGCATGGTAAGGCTGCTGCTCGCCATCGCTCCAGGAAGCATCCAGAACATCCGCGTAGGACTCGTTGGAGCGGTTCAGCTCATCGCGCTCAGATTCGAGGGTGGTGTTAGCGGAAGCGGGGGCCAAGCACTCGTTGGAGCGAGTGACCTCGCCCTCCTCCGAGTTCAGCCTCCGCTGAGGCGGCTCGGGAGGTCGGAAGTCGGCTCGATCGAGTTGCTGAGCATCGTCAGAGCCAATGTCGTTGCGCGCGATGTGAGCGAGCTCGCCTGCGGCCGCGGCTTCCGCAGACGGCTCCTGAACGTTTTTTGAACCGGCTTCCTTCTCCCTCTCCCTCCCTTCCCTCCTGGCCCCCCTAGCTATAACCTCCTCCAACAGTTGCCTATCTCTGGCCTCCTCTCCCACCATCCTATCAAGCGCTCCTCCCCTCGCTCCCCTCTCCCTCCTGGCCCCTCTCTCCCCACTCCTAGCTCGAGGTCTTTCGGCCTTCGGCTGCATTCCCGCCTTGACCGTTCGCTCGAAGACCTCCTTATCCGTGGATCCGAACGAGTCGTTGCTCAACGAGCTGAGGGAGTTGGACCTCTCTCGACGTCGAGGGGAATCCATGCAGGAGGGAAGGCTGGAGGGGCCGCAGGGGGGGGGAGGGGGAGGAGGAGGGGGAGGAGGGCGGCGGGAGCGGGAGGGCCGGGGGAGGGGGAGGGCGAGGGAACACTCTTGGGGGCGCTTCTTCCTCGAAGAGTTCCTCTCGAAGTCGCGGTCGCTCAGCTTGGACCTCTGATCTCCTCGATCGAGCGACTTGTTCGATCGATCGATCCGACCTGAGTCTGCGGTTCGTTCGACCGAATGCGCCTTGCCTCGTCGGTCTTCGACCTTGTTGACGCTGCTGAGTCCCGCCTTAACCGTCTCCTCGAAGATCTCTCTATCGGTGGAGCCGAACGAGTCGAGACTGAGCGAGCTAAGGGAGTCGTTCCTCGCGAGAGTGGAGGCAGCTCGCGGCTTCTGACGTTGGCTCTTGACGGGCAATCGACTCTCGTGCTTGCGACCTGGAACAGGGCAACGGTGTTATTAACTATACACTTTATGGTTGTCTTAGCGATTATATCTCAAGAGACAGCATAAATAATGGTAGACATTTCATTAATCTCAAACTAAAAGCTTGTACTATGGGAACCAGGTAACAGGTAGAACGCTTATATATTTTCTTACATCATACAATGGTTGATGAGAAAATAAATTAAAGGTAATTACGTGATAAGGACCCGTGTAAAAATCTACAGTTATAATACAATTGTTTGTTCTGAATGGAAATTTAATCAACAGCACAAATAAAACTGAATGTATGATGTATGACATTCTTTAGTTCTGTAGTATATTTAAGGTAAAAGGAACTAAACCTAAAAGGATGGACATAGAGATAGGAAGTAATTTACCTTCGTTGTGGTGAGGCGCTGGTGCACGAGGCGGTAAAGGTGGTGGCGGACTGCGACTGACGCTGGAAAGAAGACAATTTAATTACATTATAATAAAATATTTAAGTTTATATTACGATTTAAAAAAAACCGGCCCAGTGCGATTTATCAATAAAACACGGCAAAAAAAAACACATTTGTTGTATGGGAGCCACACTTAAATATTTTTTATTCTGTTTTTAGTATTTGTTGTTATAGCGGCAACAGAAATACATCATTTATGAAAATTTCAACTGTCTAGCTAACGCGGTTCATGAGATACAGACCTGTGACAGACAGACAGACAGTGATGTCTTAGTAATAGAGTCCCGTTTTTACCCTTTGGGTACGGAACCCTAAAAACCAACTTCATGTTTTATAGGATGAATATAGAAGTATAGGAAGACCAAAGAAAAGGTAGAACGTGTGAATGAGAAAAGAGTGTTACATAACAATATGAACAAACTAATTTTAGAGATAGGAAAAAAGTAACAAAAATACCTGTCGTTAACTTTTATAGCGAACTCGTGTGACATCTTGACAGTCTCTGTGGATGACTGCAAATAGAGTGGAAGGGATCTCTGAAAACACATCATAAACATTACATTTACAATTCAAATAACAAGAAATAAGATCATGACGTTACTCCCAAGTATGGTTGACATCCTTTCAGACCTTCAAGCACTCAGATTCTTAAAGATGTCTGTAGAGGACTCGTCAGGTTTTATAATACTAACTGATTTCTTAAACCTGTACCTGGATAAAACTAGCCAATGTGTTATTCTGATGTATAAGCTATATTACTGTAAACTTTCATCTAAATCCGTTCAGTAGTTTTTGCGTGAAAGAGTAACAATCACCTACTCACAAATTTTCGCATTTATAATATTAGTAGGATTTATTTATCTATGTATTTATTTAAGCAAAGCCGGTAATTGAACCCAAAATCTGCAGCATTCTCAAGGTCGAGGTAGGTTCCACCAGACCAGCACGTCTTGTGAATATTAAAAGACAATATAACTTACATAAACATCATCTCGGTAAGGGTTGGTAGGGGATGACTCCGACTGAGGACCCTTGTTCTTCACAACCTAGAAACAAAATAGAATATTAACATCTTTAATTACAAGCTTTTATTCAAGCTTTTATTTAACTTGCAATATATGTATGTAACTATATTTGTTAAGGTGGACTCTTGCAACTCAATTTTGAAGCAGTTATCTTCAACCGATTGAGCTGAAATTTGGCATACTTATGTAATTTTGGTGACAATGCAATAATATGGTGACAGCGAGCTGATCTGATGATGGAGTCAGGAGCTGTTCAACAGTCACTCACAACGGAAAGTTCTTAGTAAATACTTCAATGTATGTAATGCACCATGTAATTTACTTCTGTCCATCTCCATTCATAGCTTGTCCGGTAAACATCGCTGATCAGCGATAAGAACGCCCATTGTTCAGCATATTTGTTATGCAATAAAGTATTTTCTATATATGTAGGAGGTTATCATAGACCCTGACAAACCTTAGCAATTCCTTTCTGGATACACTCCTCAAGCAAGTCTCCGGCATCGCTCAAGTTGGAACTATCCGAAGTATCGTGAGCTTCCATGATAGGTGGCGCTGGCGTAGAGTCTATGGAGAGCACTGATAGGTTGGAATTGCTTCCCGCTTTGGAGAGTATCGCTGGCGTATCTTCGGTAAAGTAGACTTTGCACATGTCACTGGGTGCGTGAGGTTCTGAAAAAAACATATATTCATTAATTAGATGTCCAGACAAACGTTGTGCTGTCAAATTTCAATAATCCCACAGAAAAAAAAGCACTCAGTTTTTCCCAAACTTTACGCCATCCTTATCACTTATGAATAAGATTAAAAAATACACTAAGACCTATTCTCAGACGTACTGGATATACACAAAAATGAAATAAAAATTGGTCCAGCCGTTTCGGAGGAGTTTTGTTGCATACACTGTGATATGAGATTTTGATATTATATTAGAAGATTACATTATGTTACCTGTCACGTGTAGAATGCTAACTACTGCAAAATGTGGGCATGTGCCAAATATAATGTTTGGACGTGCCTCTGACTAACCCCTTTAGACATTTAAGGATCTGAGAGCCTGGAGATCTAAGAGGAAGTCTAGTTACCGTATTTGGGGGATTAAATTAGAGTCGTGATTCTATTTAATTTTAATAACTTACCTTTATTGCATTCATTGCGCATGATGTTCGGTTCTATCGGTTGCATGGGCATTCTGAAAACAATGTTGAACGTTATAAGCATAACACTGACTAATGCAAGTTTTTAGTTTTAGTTCAGTGGGGCTATTTTGTATAAACATGATTATCATGTTATATTAGTCATAGTTCATACCAATATTTATTGGTACTGAATGGCATAATACCTACGCAGACTGCGTACGTATTGGTGCATAAACAGTGAATAGTTACTATGAAAAGTATACAGATTAGGTATTTCTCTAACATTAGGTATTGCATTCAACATCATAACATGATAATCATGTTTTTACAAAATAACCCTGCATTTCTGCGCTGTAGTTCGATTTCCAACCTGGACATACATTTGTGCGATGAAATGAACATAGGTGTTTGTATGACTGGGTGTTATAAGTATGTATTTAGAAAAAAAAGTAAGTTATCTGGTATCCATAGTTTGAAACTTTATGATGCTTTGTATAAAAAAATATATATTTTATTTTAAAATAGCGTACACATGACATCACCGTATATAAAAAGTGTGGTTCGTTGTTTGATGTAGCGCAAGGCTGAATATATTATTTTTAACCGGCGAAAAAAGAAAAGGTTCATCTTCCTTAACTTTTCAATTGATCGATATATTTAAGTCTTTAATAGTAACAAATTATTGTGAATTAAAAATAATTTGATATTATTAAATGTTTTTTTTTTTGCTCAATTTATTTACACACATTTTTTTATTCCAAAAATAATGTAAATAGATTTTCAGTGGCTTAAAACCTCTTTGTTGTTATAAAAAAAAGTGTATTTCCCGGTTAAATTGAAAATGCTGTATTTACTCGCAATAATTTGCAGTTAGGTACTAACTTAACTTTGTAGGTAATTCTATTATGCACTAGTGTGTTATAACTCGGTTTATGGCCCAAGAATCATGTAATAAGGCTCACTTTACGAGCGCGTGTGTTTAAAATGTAATTATGTTATATATATTCACCTGTTTTGTAGGAGCAATCTAGGCTGGCCGAGAGGAATAGAGCTTTCAGACTCCTGACCGACTCTTGGTAGTTTAGAAATGACCTCCTGGAAGCAAAATCGGGACATTGCAGTCGTGACATAAACACATATTTTTTAACTTACATATAATACTAGCTGACCCGTGCCCGCTTCGCTGTGCGTAAGACATTTCTAATACCATCGTTGACTTTTTTGTAGACGTTTTTAAGGTGTACAATACTGTAGTACATTATTTTGATATATCTCGTGGGGTTCAGCCAGCATTTGCAATGTAAGCGCAAAAAAATGTGTTTATTTACGACATCACATTAGAAACATCTAAAATTATCAGTGTTTCTCTACTATATTATGCATGTATTATACATATAAACCTTCCTTTTGAATCACTCTATTTATTAAAAAATCCGCATCAAAATCCGTTGTGTAGTTTTAAAGATATAAGCAAACATACATACATACATACATACGCGGGAAGAAAGAAAACCATCGTGATTTCCACTAGTAATAACCGCAACGTTGCACTCCCTTAAGTACTGGTTCACGTTGACTCGCGGGCGCGGTGGCGGGCGCGGTCACGAAATATCAAACATATGACGTGATTTCCAAGTGTTCACGTTCAAAACGCACGTGCGGTCTAAGTAGCGAGCTAACTAGCGATACGTTTGATATTTCGTGACCGCGCCCGCCACCGCGCCCGCGAGTCAACGTGAATAAGCACTAAGGGTTGCATTTCAGAAATTCCTTTCTTAGTGCATTGTGTAGGGGACACACCAAAAGGAATACATCCACCAAATTTCAAGTTTTTATGCTGTGCATTGATAGATCAGTCAGTCAGTCAGTAACGTAGGAGTTGTGGGTGGTCTGTGGGTGCGTGTACTCATAGTGTCGTTCCTGAATACGGGGGTAAGTTATACCTTCATTTATGAACTTGTGTTTGTATGACGTGTGTGTGTGTGTGTGTATTTACCTTCTGTGCGGGTTCGTTGTCGATAGTGAGCGAGCTGAGACTAGTCGCGGTGGAGAACTGCGCAGGAGTGTGTTCCACCGCGAAACGGGACACGCGCTCTTCGAAAACTGAACCCACGCAATTTGGCTCTGTAAAACAAATACTATATTTTGAATTCATTGTCTTTTTCTCGTACATTACAATCGTAAATTCATGATATGAATATATTTTGTCACGATATAAATAATGTTTCTTCGGATGGCGATGGGCTTGCAACCGTATGGAATGCTAACTACTGCAAAATATAGGGAATGTGCCAAATATAATGTTTGGACGTGCCTCTGACTACCCCCACTAGACATCTTCAAAGGATCTAAGCGTTTGGAGAGAGAATGTCTACCGTACTTGGGGATTACAGTCGTGATCCATTTTTTTATTTTTTTTATTTTCTATGTCTTTAGCGTAAAATGGAAAAAGAATTCTACTTTAACACTGTGCGAATAAATTACCAACAGAAGATCTAAATATTTGAACACATCTAACGTTTAGAGATATTGAAAAATTCAGGGGGTCTACTGTCTGTCAAGTTCCAATGACAATGTTATATTATATTTCAGGATATAGCGCGCTGCTCTGATCTCTAGTTCGAAGTAGGTTTTTACAAAAAACGTTATTTTTACCTTGTGGTGGCGAAGGCGGCGTATGTGGCGTAGTGGACGCACGGCGAGGTGTGCGTGGAGACACACCGCCTGGGGAATCGGGGATCTCACTTGGAGATATGCAGCCGGACGTCAGGCGACTGTGAAAAAAACACACCAACATAATACAGTGTAAAATTATATAACGAATAAACAACTAAAAGTTATGGATAGTTTTGAACCTATATTGAATAATTATTTTTCCAACTATCGTGATTAGTAGACATAACTATAGATTTTAACACGGGTGTTTATAACGTAATTACCTTTAATTTATTTTCCTGACGTTTCGGCTATGTTACAATAGCTATGGTTATAAACACCCGTGTTAAAATCTACAGTTATTAAATAATTAATGGATATTTACTTAAAAATACTTAAAAAAAAAAGTTTTTTTAAGGACCAAGTCTACCCGGCTAAGATGCAAAATGCGATAAAAAGCATTATCATAAAGATTTTATCAAATTATGACTAAATTATGTAAACACTTTGCAGCCATCGGTGACTTTGCTCGTGTGGTACATGAATATAAAGTAGCCTATTTGCTATCCCAGGGCATAGGCTATCCAAGTATCATCCAAATCCATGTAGGCATATTGAGGCACTTACATCTATACATCTGCACAAACTACCTGATTTATAATATTAGTTAAGCATTTTTTGATTTGAAGCTAAAACGAAAACAGTAACTACTGCAAAATATGGGCATTGTACCAAACATGTGCGTCCAATCATTGTGTCAATAATCAGACGCGCTTCGACTACCATTGACATCTTCAAGGATCTAAGCGCCTTGAGATCTCTGCCGTACTTGGGGATTACAGTTGTGATCCTATATAGAAAAGTCGATTCTAAATTAGTGATTTCAATGAACTTTGACAGTTTTTATGCGTACCTGACTTCAGACAGCACGGAGCCCTGGTCGTCGTGCGAACACTCGGGCAGAGAGTCTGGTGAACTGCAGCGAGAGAACATAAGCGGAGTCTCTTCCACGTAGCGAGACTCCTCTTCTTCCTTCTCTGCTGTGATGGACACGGCGTCTGACGCGAACGTTACTGCTTTTGACCCTGAAAATATAAACACGTTTAAGAAAATCTAATACTATCGGTTCAGCGATAGGAACACAAAAGAAGATGTTATAAGGGCATATTTATTACAGAATAATCGACTCGTAAAAATCCTCAGTAATACGTTTAGAACTGGTATAAAGCAAGATTTTATTTAAGTCCACTTGAAAACTCAAACAGATGTTATGGTATTAATACTACCCAGACTTGTCCACTTGAGGGGATTGTTAAGTTGCCCAAATTACTGTCACGAGCGTCTACTTACAATATTTATGTGTTACTCCTAATAATTTAGTTCATAGAACGTGGGACAAAACTGACACAATCGTTATTGATAACTCGTAAGACACTAGTGTGGGAAGTCTAGTAATCGTCTGCGAATTAATCACATATCAGTACATATTGGCGTCGAGACAAGATTTAGAATGCATTGCAAAGTGCTAGTGTGGTGCGACAATGATATAGATAAAGATACTGATGCCCAAGATAATGTTTGACGTAATTTGTGGCCGTCGTTTACGTGCGCATTGCTTAATCTTACAAGCGCTAGTGAAATATTAACCCACTTTAAATCACGCAAATTTTCATATATACGGGTTTTTGCGAGTGCTTTCTAGCGATTTACTTACCAAGAAAAAGTAGCTTTTGTGAAACCGGATAAAACCGTAATACAGTATTTTTTTTTTATGTTGTTTCAAGTATTTTAAAATATTTTAATTAGAAAGTTGATTATCAACATACCTTCTCTATCCTTAGAAGTGCTAGCATTTGTTTCTTCTGGGAGATTTGGGTCAACGTTTATAGTGGCCATCGCATTTCTCTTCGCTAGGCAGTCTTCTTCCGTCGGCTCGCCCAAACTGCTCAGTGAACTAACCCTCGAAAAGTACCCCGGAGTACCTTCGTCGCAGTAGTTAATAGGCTTTTCTGGACTGATCATGCCTGAGCTGAACTTGGTGTCGAAAACACCACGCTTTTCTGGTAATGGTGCGGCTGGCGCGCTTGGCGTAGTAGCGGCTAGATCGTTGTCGTGAGGAGGATCTTCGATCGAACACGTGTCTTTTTCATCGGAATGCGTCATTACTTCCGGGTTTTCCTTCACGCTTGAAGTCGACATCGTTTTCGGTTTGCCGATCACTCGCAGATCAGACATCGATGTGGCTGTAGAGAATATGATGGGAGTTTCGTAAGGCGTGCCTTCTGTAGCAAAGTGTTTGATAGTGTCTTCGTGGGCTGACGGACCGGGGGGTTCAGAGTCCGACCCCGTCTCCGACTGATGTTCCGCGTATCTCAGCGAGTAGTCAGTCGGCTGATCAAGATCAGTCTCCTGATAGTCACCGTATGGACTCTCCTTCTTCTTCGTTGCCTTTGGCTTCTCAACTTCCGGTTCCTCTTTCGTGTCCGAGTACTTTCGACTGAAGTCGATAGGCTGGTCGCAAGAATCCTGGTCGACGTCAAAACCGGATTCTGTGTAATTCGGTCGCATTTCTGTTGTCCTCGGAGATGGAACTGGCGGTTGAGTCGGGTATCGAAGGAAATCGTCTTTCACCAGCTGTTTGGATGTCTTGAAAGCTTCAGTGCTGGCCTCGCTCTTCATCAAGTCTTTGTTTCTTGGTGTTGGAACCGGTACTTTTCCAGTCCGCACTACTCTGTCGAAAACTGTGTCCGAGTGGGTACTTGTGACGGAGTCTTTGCTATCGGATCTGTTCACGTTCCCTGCACTGCCGGTGGCCGAGCGAGTTACTAGCGCGCCTTTTAGTAGCGTATTACTGCAGCTAAGGTAACTAGCTAGCTGTGCGCTGTGACTTAGGGAGATCTGTGACGTTAGCGCGCCCATTAGTGGCGAGCTCGACGTCATTCTATGCCTTTCCAAGTTCATAGCTATCTGTCGTTCTGTTGCCGTGAAGAGATTCTTCTCTTCACGGTTGCTAGTGGACGGTGATGTTGCCGGTTCTATGTTATCACACGTCTCTGCTAAATTTTGATCCAACTCTTGCTCCAAAGCTTTTTGTTTTCGGACTCCGAGAGTAGGAAGTGCGGGTAAGTTCATACTCCTAGCTGTTGTGTCCAGGGATATAATGTGAGTTTTTCCGGGTTTGGAGTTGAGCAGGTTTTTGAGAGCAGCGCCTGAGCCCATTGCGATCATCTTATGCTTCGAATGGATGAGGCTTCTGAGCATCGGAACCGCTCCATGGTCCCATAGGAACTGCTGGTCTTGCGGACACCTAGCTGATAGATTCCAGAGGGTACCGCAAGAGTTGCTGACCACAGTCAGGCTGGGAGATTTCAGATGCTGAAGTAAGACACTGAGACAGTTTCTCTCGCGGAGAATCTGCCTGTAATCTTCACGTACAGCGATATGGCTGGACACGTTTCTCATAATTCCTCCTGCGTTTTCAACGATCGCTAAGGTTTTCGTAGGAGAATTATAGCTCAGCATATCTACGAGGAACCCTAGGGCTCCGTCAACGGAGCATAAAGCCACTTTGTTCATAGAACAGTGGGCTGTGAGGTTCCAGAGTGCCGATAGAACAGATTTGAGGGTAGCCTCTTTTTGGCACGTCATAGCAGCTTTGGTAAGGCCTTTGACTGCCCCTACTTCTCTCAAGACTTGCTTGCTGTTTGTATCTGCTCTCCATGATAGGTTTCTAAGTACAGCCGCTGTTACCTGTAAATAAAACAAACTGATGTAATATCATTTTAACTGACAGTAAATTGATCTCTCTCTCTCTCTCTAGTCATGTTAAGCGTCTTCCGAGCTTAAGCCAGGCTTTAAACCACTTAGCAAAACTTAGTGAGAGTCCTACTAAACTATTAATATGAGTAGATTTTTAGCATACCTGCCGCATATCGTCATTCGGTGACTCTAGTTGTTCAACCAGCGCCAACATGAAGTCTTTGAATGAGCACAGCAGGGACTTATTATTGCCGTCGCCGAACGTCAGATTCGTTAGCGTCATTCCAGCGTACTTCCTCATTGTCAGACAAGTGTTATCATCAGTTCTGCTTCCATGCGCTGCCTGGTCTCCACTCACCAACGCTGCTAAAGCTTGCAGTCCTCCCAGTTGGCAGACAACATGTCTGTGCTCCTCATCAAATGATAATTTCATCAACGCAGCGACGCTCTGACTGGGATGTTTTGTCGCGTCATCCTCAGTTTCCTTCACCTCTTTCCTGGCTTCGACTAAATCTTCTAGTACGTAACAATATTCCCTAACTTGTTCTAACAGTCTCCAAACTCTGGCCTCCCTTCTACCGGCTTTGTCATCAGTCTGTGTATGGATGATGTTCCGCAGCGCTTTTGCCGCACGATCTCGAGTCTCTCTAGGCACTTTAGAGTGTATCAGTTGAACTAAAAGCGGGATGCATCCAGCCTGCCTCATCGCTATGCAGCTTTCGACTGATCTGCTCATGTCTAAAAGAGGCCCGCTAAGATCGGCGTTGTTTTCCGGTGACAAGCTTAGAAGGGAGATCAGAGAGCACACGCACTCCATCTTGTTTTCTAAGTTGGAGGAGGACCGAGGGCAGTCGGCGGAACCGTTGCTGGAGAAGCTTCGTACGCTTGCGGTTTCGTGTCCCGTCCACTCACCCGGCCACGTCCCTCGGTACAGTTGCGAGGCTCGTTTATCGCGCTCACTGGACCTTGCCGCGCTTTCCAAGCCATAGTGCAACGTGCTCCGGTATGTAGTTCGATGTGGTCGCTCTTCGTGGGGTGAATATGTGGACGAACTGGGTTTTTGAGTTCTTTTAGGCAGCGCTCCGGCTTTCTTTTGTTGACCATCGTCGCCGTCAACTTCGTCGTCCAAAAAGTT
Organism: Hydriomena furcata; assembly: GCA_912999785.1. Taxonomy (NCBI): domain Eukaryota; kingdom Metazoa; phylum Arthropoda; class Insecta; order Lepidoptera; family Geometridae; genus Hydriomena; species Hydriomena furcata. The sequence continues at coordinate 1,406,835 of OU538831.1, read as the reverse complement.
CGGATTCGTGATGTCGCTGCGTTCGTCGAACTCGTCCGGCGATGGTGAGTGGTCCAAGAAGTGGGGTTTCGGTATCCGGCATTCGATGTTCGATTTTGAAGACGACTGGTAGTCATCGTCGAGGAAGTGTGGCTGACGAAGGGGGTCAGGATCTAGCGTCTCTAAGTCCAGGGTAAGGTCTCGCGAACGCGCTTTGTCTTTTGGTGGGACGTGTTTGGCGTTTTTGGGTTTGAGGTCTTTCGGGTTTGGGATGCGGCGTGTATCAGGCGAGAGAGGGGAGGACGCTACGGGCCCGCGCGGCGTCTCACTGGAAGTAGATGGAGTGCAGTCATCACTGGCTGACGGTACCGAATCCGTTAACGGCGAATTCGATGAGTCCATACTGCTCCAGGGATCTACCATAACTTCGTTCTCCAACTGCAACAACGCGAGAGAAAGTAATTAACGTTTAATCCGTTTATGGCATATGGTTCAAGGCAAAGGTCTTCGAGTGTCCTGAGGTAATCAGCTTAAGTCGAATGCTGGCCGAAACGAGCGATTAAATCTCCGGTCAAGGCCAGTCGGCGTAGCGTACGTGTACGTAAGGCTATATTTATTTGTGGATGCAGTAAAAATACCGGTTGCTTGAGCAACGAAAAAAGCACAAGCACGCACACACGCGTGAAGGGAAACCATGCGTGTAATAATTCTTAATAACATACATCACTATCGCTGTTCAGTCTTCCATTGTGCCAATTATTGAGCAAACCTTGAATTACCGTTACACAAATATTCGAAATCTATGCAGAGTTAATTATAACGGAATTTTTGTATATCTTCTACTGATATAAGAAATTTTTCTTATTATTGCTTGAATATACAAACATAATACAAATACAAACGTCTTCTCTTAAAGTTATGTTGTATGATTTCAATAGTTATAATTATAACTTATAACATCGGCCGATACGTGGAGTAGACAAATAAACAGAGAGGAACAAAGGCGCCTTGTATGTGTGTCACGTCTGACCACCCGTATGGAGTTATGGAACGGCTCCATACGGCGCGTGAGTCACTGGTGACAATGTTACAGCCATTACGTCATTCTCTTGTCCTATTAATTAAGACTCCCTTCGTTAAGAACTAATTTAAGTACGACGAAACGCGATACGCAGACACGAAACTCAAGTGATCCAATCAGGTCAACACAATACCACAAAGTAATTTATAGCTCAAAAGTTAGTTTATTTAAAACCAGTTAGTATAATTTTTGACAATATTTCCAAGGTACTAACGTATCCTAAAGTTCAACATAAGACCTCAACCTTATTAAGACTTTTCCCGGACAGTCGCACTTGTTGGCCTCAAGTGCGACTGTCGACGACTGTCGACTCACAATGTATAGGCAGTTCCTGTCAGTGTAGAAGAGCTGATCAGAATGCTGGGGGGACTGCAGACCATTGTGTCTGTCTGTGGCACACTAGTGTGTTCCGGTGGACAATAGACGGGCGCCGGCGGCAGAAAATTTCACGATTGGATCCGGTCGGACGGTGTATTTTGCATGTTGAATCGCAATTCGCCTTTACGTCCCGTCCCCAAATATTGAAGATAACGGTGTTTGTTTCGACGTGGAATTTCATTTGCATTTAGTGTTTTTGAAGACTGCTAAATCTGACAGCTATAAAAAATTGAATTTTTTGAAAATTTATCTAAAGGCAATAAGAAAAGGATCAGTTAACTACAATTACTATGTGTTGTTATTTAACAGTAAATACACAAGTGCTGGATGAATGGAATTCATAGCGTGCTAGCCTTTCGAATAAGTACTTGGATAATCCCATTACGTTGTGAAGTGTGTGAAGAATTGTGCACAGTTAGATGCTCCAAATGTTTGTCATACAGCAATGCATTCTCACAATTTTATGCGAAATATCCGTAGTCATTTTAGAAAATTGTCTTTCTCAGAAAATACTGTCACCTAAATGGCCTACAACTTACCAAGTCAGAGTCACGAGACGTGGACACACGAGTGTTTCCATTCTCCATATCGACTCCGGAGTCGTTCGGATCCCCTCGCCTTCTGTTGTCCCTGATCTCATGGTAGGTGTTCCTCAGGGGATTGAAGCTGATACGCAGGTCCGTGGTGAAGTCATCGTAGAGTTTGAACTGGTTAGCGTTGAATTCAGTCTCGTTGTCGAGTATTTCGTGACTGTCCATATTATCGTCTCGACTGTACGTCACTTTGTAATAGTCGCGGGAATTCATTTTGGAATCACTTATTTTATATCATTGCATAAATTGGAAGCACCTAAATGTGAAGTAAAGTTAGGAATAGTGTAACAGGCGGTTGCATCGGTTTTCTTTATTTTTGTGTTGTTATGATGTATTGTATTGGATACCGTTGTGTACGACACGGGGCATTCTCATACCATCAGAGATATAAGTCTCAAGAACATACTCCGCTCATAAACAGATAGTTTTATTTTATTTTATTTATTTGGGAAGAAAGACGGTCACACATTACAATATTTGTAGTTGTTATAGTTGTTCCAATAAACCAAAATCTATATAATCTTGCTCTAAATATTAAAATAACCAGGTTAGTGGCAACCTGAATCGCAGATTTAGAATTAAGGGCTCTCTCTGGGTGTTTCAAATTTTATTATCGCTATCTTATAGTTGGAGCACTGCCAGGTGCTGAACTCTCGGTAATGTTTTGTCAGTTTATTTTCAGAAACAGAATGCCTTTTTGTAATAAGACAAGGAGCTTGTTTATATTGAAGCCATGAATGAAAGTTTTATGACACCCAGAGACTCAAGATGTAAAAATATGTTTACTATACAGGACCTGGGTAATGTGAAAATTACGCAATGAAATGAATCTAAAACAGTGGACGGCACCATATGTTTAACAGATCGTAAACGTGTAATGGAAATAGCATATCTGTTTACTTTGGACACAACCAAGGTTAGATAAAACACTGTTCCGAATAGCACTTTTACTCTATCGAGACATTTTGTGGAAACAGTTACTGTTATCACCTGCAAATTTCTAGCGTTATGCTGTTGATGCAAACATACCTCACAAAACCAAGGGAATAAACGTTCATGAATGAAAAAGTGATACCGGTTAAAATCAGTACGAATCCTTAGCATTACTTGTTGTGTCAGCGTATGGGGCTTCGGTCTTATTATTACCTAATCTAATTTGGGCTACCCTGCAGACTCAAGGGAAGGCTTTGCATATCTTTCTATGTATTGTACAACAGTAGGTACTATGAAATCACTTCGTAACAGAACAGTAACTTGAAATTGCAGCAGCTTCAGTGAACACTTGACCCGTTTCCGTGGCGTTGGCTTAGACTTCAGAACGTTAAGATGATGTTTCGATGGCTATTCTCAATCTGCCTCCGTTTGCGAGTTTGAGACTTACTTTAAATAGATGCTCTATATTTCATAATTGATCAGCTATCTCTCAGCCTCAGTATAATATTTAAGTCATCTATTAAGCCAAAGACGATTAATAGGCTAGCTGCAGTGCGGTCAGTGACTTGTGATTGCGTAAGTGAAACGATTAGCGAAAAGGTCGTTTCGAATGGCTACACCGGCAACGCGAAGGCGTGAGTGGAGGTGTTCGGCGCGCGTGGTAAATATAGGACATGGTGGAGTGGCTCGCTAGGGTTGAGATAGGAAACAGTTCGATTTAAGCCGTCATAATTTGAGATATAACGGATTTTTGCTAAAGTGTGACCTAGCCTGTTCCTAATATGAAGAACTGTCCCTTTGTTACATTGAGGAAAAACTGGTCTTGCAGCAAGTTTTGAGAAGATAATTATTTTGCACTTCTTATGTCTATTTTACAATACACAAGATCAAGCTCATTCCATTGGATAAACTCCAATATTCTGTTTCGTCCACATCAATTTCTAAACAGTCTTTTGTGCCAACTCTACTTTATTGCATCGTGTATTTCGCAGCCGCGGAAATTAGCTCGCTCCAAGTTAAGTGGTACCAACCACGAGTATGTAGCTCCATTGTGAAGACGCGATAGGCTACTAGCTCTATGTGGAATATTTATTTTGAAGTCGTTGGAAAATAATGCAGTGTACAAATGAGAGTGAACGAAAGAAGATTGACGAAACTACTCTATAAGGCAAGGCAAGTGTGAATAGGACAATTAGAAGGGAAAATCTCGGCGCATGTTCTTGGATTAAATTGGCGATGTTTTTAAAAAACCTTAGGTTTATGCATTATAATCGAATTATTGATGACAACCACATTCTGTGTTTTTCAAAGCCATTCAAAGGGTAAAGCAGATGGCAGACAAGATCATACATGTGATAAGAGTGGATACATACAAACCGCCTGGTGAAATAGAAAATAAAGTGAAAACTACAACAAAATATGCTAATACCAATAATAATATAAATTGCTTTCATCAATGCCGCCCACTTTCAGCACAACTCAAAGATCTGATTAACAAAGGACCTAAGACGCTGAAAGATAAGTTTCATAGCGGATAAATAATATAATTGATTACACCGTTGAAGGCAATGCTAAAACAGCTAATGATAGAGATCGTGACTAATTGGAATTTAATCTAGTTCACGCATAATTAACGAGAAAACTTTCAGCAAGAGAACCGTGTAGGAACTTAAAATACCTTTGCTTAAAACTAACGATCGAGCATGACTTAAATAAACCGCACATAAAAAAATGTCTACTAAATTGGAATATTATCCAATTCAGTAGGCATCAGTTTGAAACGTTGAAACTATTTTAAGTAGCTAGTTCTTTTCTTTAATGAGGCATAAAGGAATTCCAACGCTATGTCCTTGGAAATAAATACGAAATGAAAATCGTTTAAATCTTCACGTATCAATGGCTGTAGAAATATTTAGACAAAAGGAAACGCTTAAGAAAAAGTGACAGATTTGTATTGACGAAACGGTCGTGTTGCAGGAAGCGAATGTATAAAAATAGTGCCGTTTGTTGCTGAACACGAAAATAAGTCGTTAGAGAGAACTCCGTAATGCGAGGGAGCGTATGTTATAGTAAATGAATAAACACGGCTGCAGGTTAAGTTTTGAATGGAAACTGATGATAGGTAACACTAACAAATTCTTCGGAAAACTTTGGACAAATTCTATTGCCGAGACGAAACAAAGCTTGTAGACCTTCTTTGAGATCTGCGTAGGAAATTCAATAATCTAGGCTGGAAAAAGTAAAGGTCAAAAAAGTTTTAACTTTGTAAGAAACGAAGAGCATCCATTCGCCAGTACAAACCGAGACTGCCACCATAAAATATCACGATTGAACTACCTTATTTGATATTTAGTTGCTCGCGGTTTGTAAGAAAGAGGTTACTCGTAAGTTAAAAACGCAACTTTTAAGAAAAGAATAGCGATAAAGTGCTAGGCGTGGAGCCATTAGGCACATGAAAGCAAAGCGGCCACTTACACTGGTGAAAGTGCGGTTATGGAATATGCGATGCACCCAGCTATTACAGTAATTAGAGTGAGACGGTGAGTCTAGACCGACGTAGCGTGCTGGATGAGCTGAAGGATAAGACTGCTGATGATAACGAAGAACTATACTTTAGAAAGGTTTGTATCATTGATGATCACGTTCTTAAGGCTGTATGTCGACGATTGCTCTTTTTCGAAACGAAAAAAGAAATACTTCTGAACAAGCCACATCTCTATTTTTATAATGTATAGTATATGTGAATAAAGATGTACCCATCTTTAATCACTTCGATAAATAATCCTACCGACCGCTGCACGTGGTACTGATCCATGGGCGGCGCGTGGTCCGCCTTTACTTTTCGAATAAATTAATGATATAAATTATGTATAATTACTTATCAAAAACCTATTCTAATAGAAATCTAGATCTACATATTACCTATCTTTAACAATAAATCACAAGTTGATCTTAATAGGTAGGTATCAAAGTATTTCGATCATAAATTCTAAAACGTATCATTTTTGTATCGTGAAAAGTTTCTGCTATTATGTTTTCAGCTTAATAGAAATCTAGGTAGGAACCTGAAGTAATATATTTATAAAAATAGGAGATGTGGCTTGTTCAGAAGTATTTCTTTTTTCGTTTCGAAAAAGAGCAATCGTCGACATACAGGGCCTTAATGGTAGACAATGATAATACGAAAAGTAATTGCTTCGTCAAGCACTATGTATAACAGTATAAGTGGACGATAAGGCATCGTGTAAAATGTAAAAACTACACACTAACTGTTATTTTACTATAACCAGAACACTTATCTTTCTAATGATATGAAAAGAGTCATGTATAAATATAACGGGAAGAAACCAGGATTAGTTCACTTAAATGAGTAAAACTAGCAAGATACATGCTAAGCATGCAAATGGTGTCTAAAACACATAATCAAATACAAATACATGCAAAAGCAAACATCAAAATCTATGTGTGCAGTGCACTTACCTCAATATGCCAGTTTTTAATCTAACATTCAAAATAAGCTGGCATTGAGAGTGAAAGTAAACATTAGAGGTATAAATTATCCCGCTGGTGTAACAAAAGATGCTATAATAGCAAATGCATGCCGTGACGAAGTGATGATACAAATGTGAGATGATGGGAAAAATTACAAAGTAAATGAAGAGTTTACTCCGCTGTTATGAATGAGGAAGCGATTACAAAGAAAATAGTTTTTAGATAAAATCATAATGCTTGATCTGATAATATAACTTTTTACGCTGCGCTATTACTCCTAACTCAGAAATACTCGTTTGAAAACAATTCGATTAAATTGCAATTACAAAACATCCCACGCCAAAACAGTTTGCAGAAAACTGGCTAGCAGACGCCAAACCTAACCTTCGCACAAGCAAAGATTTACACAACTTCCACTTCGGCGCCGCTCTTCTAAGGAATAAATAGAAGTACTAAGATTATATACTTGTTACTCTGTCCTTCGCATGACCTTCATTTCAGAATTCCCGAAACATTATAGCTACAATTCTCGACCGTATCAAATTCCTTGCATCGCTGCAATGCGGCTGTCATCCCGACCTCGGCATTATTGAATTTATCCCGCGGTTCTATACGGATGTTAGGTAATATCATCCATCACGTACCTGTGCATCGGTTTCAGGACGGGCTTCGGTTTCAGACTTCAGAATATACTCGGCCTACTGAATTAATCAGTACTGTTAAATTGATTGAAATTTAAGTAATTATCTTTTTCTACAAGATTCACTTTTAGGGTTCACAAATTAGCCCTCTTTAATGAGGATTAAGATCTAATGTTTAATTTACTGTGTTAGGAGCATTCTAAACAGTTTCATATGAAGTCATCCATTGATAGGTACAAAAAAGTATTAAGCAGTTAAAAATAGCTCTAACATGTTTTAATGAATGAATTAAACCCACGTTATTTAAGTACAATCATGTAGATAGTTATATATTTATTGCGATAGTGTTTAATTAGCTATCAGTCTAATAAATCACTTAAAATGCGAGATTGCCAATAAAGATAACCAAATATATTACAATTTGAAGTATAAATCTAATCTAATAATACGAAGTCAATAAACAATAATTTTCTGTTTTATTACGAGTGCTACAGATATTTAAAATTAGAGAGCTAATTCAATAACGACTACAACTTGGTTAGAAAATAGAGTAAGGCAGAAAGTTTATTACTCTTGCAGATAATGTTTTCTAATTTAGCCTTTTAAATCTGTGTTTAAATTATATTTTAAAGTATGTACCAGGCAATTTTTATTCATACAAACAATAATTATAACAAAATTCTCTCTGTTACACACACAGACTGTGTGTGCAGTTACAGTGACTGTTTGAAGATAGTAATGTCATACTGAGAACTTAAAGTCTAATTTGTTTAGTTATTACATACTCGTGTGATCTTCGAATACAAGTCATAGTTAAAAGCAGATGGATAAGAACCGGTGATATTACACAACGACTATTATAACGTAATTCAACTGTAATTAGCAAAACACGCAATTGAATAACTCATGCCGCATGGCGATGACTTTTGAGAAGCAAGCTGCCTATTAAAGTTTATCATAAACCTTATTTAAGTGGTGAGACAAACAATGTTTATGGGATGGTACGTTCTTCGCAAATATTTTTTTTGAACATCGTGCTACAATTCAGGACCCTGGTTGAGGTATGGTGTACCTCAAAAATTGGACACGTGAACGTGATAGAAATGATGTGAGGAACTGAGGAAGTATTCAGTGCGCCTTTCAACGCAACTCTCTTTTCATTTGTCCTCTTCCATTAAATTTAAGCATAATAGTATTTTGGAACCTCATTTATAAACAACTGAAATTGAACCAGAATGTTATGATATGAAGCCTATGGAATATTATTATGAAGAATATTATTTTGGTGAACTCTTAGTTACATTTGTTGAGACAAAAAACTACGAATTAGCAACTAATCGTATAGGAAACAATAAAGCCACAATCTTACCTAATGAGACACAACAATAGTTATGATATAACGAGTTGAAGGAAGTTGAAACCAAATATTATATAAAAATTCACACAATGATCCGACACGTGTGAACGACTTAATTACGACGACGTAGAAGTATTACATGGTTAGCTTAGAATAGCTATTTGCTTATCAAATTATACAGACACATTATTTTTTTATTTCGTTGGTTATCTATATACGTTGTCATACTGTATGTTCGCGAACTAGTGCAATGCAGCAACGGGAAATAATATTAGTATTGGTGGCAATTCTCTTAATTCGATAAACTAACGAAAACTTAGTTAAATAAAATAAGTAAAATTTTAAGTACATACAATTTATAAATTGTATAATTTACGACATCAATATTTGATACGAGGTGAATCAAAACGTTTCATTTAAAGAATTTAAAACGTTTGAACAGATAATAGAAAAAAAAGTTCATTGTAATATTTAATCTCTTCACGATATTACAGAGATTAAATTAGATTAAAAAGTAAATGAGTCTGTCTCTAGTCAAGATGAATTATTATGGTCTGCTGATGAGAATTCAAAATGAAAGTGAGTTTGATGACCTTTCCAGCTAATTTTAGAAGCATTAAGTAATTTTGTGTAATTTAAAGGCAAACAAAACATGATAGAGATTGATTTCCAAGATTGTAATGGTTAACGATAGAACAAAAGAATTGAGCTAAAGCTTTCTTTTTTAAAGAAGGCGACAGAACTTAACATGAAACCGTTTTTAGAATCAATACAATAAGGTGAAGCCATGAAAGAGAAACGGTAGCTTCCGCCCGCGGCTTGGCTCGCATAGAATCCGGACAAAAAGTATCATAATATAATATTCCAATTCACGAAAATTGCGAAATTCCGTGATTGAACCACAAACATCCAAACATTCTCAAACACTTTTGAATTTATAATCAAAAGGATTGACAATGAGTACAAATATTTGCAGAAAAACAAAGACCTCATTCTTCAGGCGCTAAACTTGTTAGTGCGAATGTTACCAAAAGAACCCTCAAGATTTTGTGATAAATAGATGACTCTCTTGTTCCTGTTCGAGGGGAAGCAGCACTCGCTAATTTCCTGCCGGAAGGGGTCAAGTACAAAAAGGTTTGGCTAAAAGCGTGAAGATCGAAAGGAAGTGATGCCCTGAATTTATGGCTATCAGACACCCCCCTTACGGAAATAAATTCGTTACAGCAAATCTAAAAAGCCCTTGAAGATTTCAAAGCTACAAATAACAAAGGGTAATATTCTGAAGTGTTGACTGAACAGGAACACAATGACCACAATACAACCTTGAAAAAATTCAGTACCATCTGTTATTTTGCAATAGGTTAAATAGTATGCAAATTGTATAATCGACAATGTTACTATACCGCAAGTGCCAAACAAGGAGGCTGAAGGTTCGAGCGATGCATAACAAGTAGAAGTGTAGGTTGATTGGGCAGGGTTTGCCGAGATTGTTCAAGCGATATTATATACATCAAATGATCGTGGGCGGTGGTGTAGAGAAAATATACGGAATTATGCTGTTAAACTTAATAGGACGTAATTGACACAATAAAGAGCAATAATACATCATTACATTGAATACTGTTACATAATAAGGTACAAAACCATTTGGAGCAACTAGCAACAAATGATTTATTCTCCATAATATTGTTTACTACAGTAATAGTGAAATTTGTAGATTTCAAATTCGCAATCACGATATTCCACTGAGACGAATTGATTATATCAAGTGAAAGTAAAGTTATTATAAAACTATAACTGAACAAGATTCCAAATGACGGCAATAAAATCAATGTTGCTCTAATATTACTCCGTAGATATTATTAAAACTGTATGTAATATTTAATAATACATGCTGAAGTGCTTCTGTGTACTAACTATGAAAAATACATTAATTCTGTCATAAAACTAAATTCCGAAAAACAATAAAAATCTAGGCAGTAGCCTACATGCCATTTCGCTTTCGACTTGCGTGATAGATAGTGCTTTCTGCGTTCACACAAATTGGCATAGTCATAAATTTGAATTTATTGCCGAAGGACGCTGGAGGCAGCGTTATAACATTCTTCGCGTAGCCAGGCTGGCGATTTCGAAATAATTCCAAAAGGTATTAAATAAAAACTTGATTCGGCTGGTTGCAGTGAAGCCTGCGATTTGAGAGCCTCTGAGTCATCCCTCCTAGGTTGATGATGTAACTTAGAGGTCGATAGAACATGTTAATCTAACTGATAATGTAGGAGTCAATGAGATAATGCATTAGTTACGTGGGTAGAAGAATGTAAATAAAAGAATAAATTACCAAATACGGCCATCGTAAAACTTAACTTGCGAAAACCAATAAGTGTTTAAACCAATTTCCAAATATAAGACTATTTCTTATAGAACTAGGTGAAACTTCTAATAATAATGAAATGTAGGATTATGAGTTTATTTAGCATGTTGCGAAGTATGCTATAAATATGCCTGATCTAAATATAAAATAGAATCTCATATCAAATCTAGCTATATAAAACAGACTTTACCAGCCATCATCGAAAAATCATGAGAATGAAAACAACAAGATTAAGAAAATGCAATCTGAAATGCGTTTATGCAAAAGTCAGGAGTAAATAATTGCGATGGAATGAAATAGCGCATGAATGGGGTATTGTTAAAGCTCAGTTTCTTTCAAATTACGTTTTGTTGTACTAAAACAATACAAGACATAGTTTTTCGTCGCAAGAATCTTGGACCGCGTAACACAAATATTCTGTACACTTCAGACAGTTTTGTAGATTTTGAAAAAATAAACAGCTCTGCCAATTTATTTTGTTTAGTTCCGCTGGAGTCACGCTCCAGTTTTCTCGATAAAGCGTCTGGAACGCCAACTTTATGTTGGGAAATAGCTACGAGTATTAAACTAACACAGGTTTCTAGTTCGCTAGCGGATACAAGTACTTACTTTTTGATAAAACTTATAATATCATTCAAATATTTTTGAGATACGCAATTTCAAATTGTATTTGAAAGCTCATGCTTTTGAAGCTCTTGAAGGCTCATTAAAAGTAAGAGCAACACTCAGAAATGTTTAGTCATTGGTAAAATGCGAAATTAGCAAGTGCCCAAATAAATCAATGGCTGCGTTCCCACCTTCCCACTACGCCGGACCGGCAAATCTGCCGCGCCGGTAAATCTGCCGGAAGGGCTAGGGCTGTACAATTTATATGAATCTGTTCACATTATCCCGGGTCCGGCATTTTTGCCGAGCCCGGCATTTTTACCGAGCGTTTTGTCACTACGTGTTGTCACTCAGTACTTGACTGTCTGAATTTCTTCCGGCATCCGATGTAATGTGAACACTCTGTCCGGTGTCCGGTTTCCGGCAGATTTGCCGGTCCGGCGTAGTGGGAACGCAGCCAATGGAAGAAGGGAAGATGTTGCACCGACCATACGTAAGTTGGTTAACAGAAAGATTGTGATGATGATTATTATGTTTTTTTCTTCATATGACACTGTTTACTTGCTGTAACGAGTATTAATACTGTTCTGTACTGTAATAGTAACGAACGATATTAGTAACATGCCAGCCGATTACCCGTATTCCTGTACAGTCGTTACAATACGATCCGAGTAAGACAAGGTGACACACTAGTCTACTAGAGTCTACTAGAGTACTAGTCTAGTCGTGTCAGTTTACAGTGTGCAATATAATATAGTTTGCAACTCGGTTACATGAGTATCGATTGTCATCGATCGCTTGGACAAGTAAGGCGCCAGGTGTATTATATTCTCACAATAGATGATGAAGATGAAATCAATCAATAAATTATTGGCCTCAGCTCAGTTGGTAGTAACCCTGCCTTCTGCGTTGTAATTTGTGGGTTCGATCCCCACCCAGGGTAAATATTTGTGTGATAAGCATATAATATGTCTGTTCTGTGTATGGGTCAATTATCACTACATAGTACAAGGTGTCTCAAAAGAAAGTTCACATTTAAATCTTTTTTTAAAAGAAAAGTCTTAGCTTTATTGAAAAAATGTTTATTATATATTGAAGTACACTGTTTGGGAATTTATTTTTTAAAAATAACATCGTCCAAATGTAAACCGTTGCGCTCTCGGCATTCATTTAGTCGGGCACTAAAATTGCCTATGACAGCTCGGCAGGTAGTCTCCGTGATGGCTGCCATTTCATGACGGATATTTTCTTTTAATTGTGCCAGGGAAGTCGGTTTATTAGCGTAAACTTTTGATTTGACATAACCCCACAGGAAAAAATCTATAGGTGTTAAATCGGGACTCCGTGGAGGCCAATTTATGTCGCCTCGCCTGGAGATTAATTTGTTCGGAAAAATTTCTCGAACTCGAGGCAGAGATCTGTTGGACGTGTGTGAAGTTGCTCCATCCTGCTGGAACCATGTTCTTTGGTTGTAACCAGGAAAGTTTTGCAGTTGGGGCACGAAAAACTCGTCTAACATCTCCACATAACGCTCTGAATTCACTGTGAGCGTGCGTCCCCTTCCATCTTCAAAAAAGTAAGGGCCGATAATTCCTCGCGCCGACATCGCTGCCCATACGGTGACTTTGGGTGAATGTAGCGGTTTCTGATGTTTTTGTTTTGGATTGGTTGCACTCCAGTAACGACAATTTTGCTTGTTTACATGCCCATTCAGGTGAAAATGGGCTTCATCGGAAAACAAGATGTTGGTGAACGTTGGAAAGCGCTCAATCATCTGATTTACAAAGTCAAGCCTCTGACCAGCATCTTGCACCAACTGAATTTTGTACGGGTGCAGCTTTAAATCTTTGTGTAAAATGCGGCATAATGAAGATCTGTGCACATTTAAAGCAACAGCACGCTTCCGAATCGAGAGGTTTGGATCATCTCGAATAGACTGAGTAACACTGTCCACGTTTTCGGCTGTTCTTGATGTTCTTGGCCGCCCAGATTTTGGTTTCTCCAGAGTTGACCCAGTCTCTTCAAACTTCTCAACCCATTTTGCAATGAGTCGAGTGCTAGGCGCATCATTTAAGTGACGAATATGTCGAATACTGCAGAATTTTCTACGCGCTACAGTCGCCGAATTACCGTTTTTGTAAAACTCACGTACGCACAACGCACGGTCCGCACCAGAGAAACGCTCCATAGCGACTAAATTCCCAAGAGCCAGACTACCGACTGACATACCCCCCGCGCCCCTCAGAATAGTTGCTTTCGCGTAATAAGATAAGCAAATGTGAACTTACTTTTGAGACACCTTGTATAAAGCAAAGTCGCTTTCCGCTTCCCGCGTCTGTATGTATGTTTGCTTATATCTTTAAAACTACACAACGGATTTTGATGCGGTTTTTTTTAATAGATAGAGTGACTCAGGAGGAAGGTTTATATGTATAATAACATGCTACCCGTGCGAAGCCGGGGCGGGTCGCTAGTGTATAATAAGTATGACTTTACGAACAAAAAATAAAGTATATAAGTATGCTATTAGTAAACTGGTTCCCATAGTACAAGCTAAGCGTAGTTTGGGGCTAGATGGCGCTGTGTGTAAAGTACGCCAATATTTATTTATTGACAATGAGGCAACACAGAAATTAACGGAGCTAGCCAGTAATGAAACTAACGATGTAATTGTAAACGGGAACTGCAGTAGGTTCAAGAATTCAAAAATGTCTACTCGAGTACACGGTAAATTCAAAAACTTGAGACGTTAACCCACAAACATAGCCATTAGTATAATAATTAACCGGAAGTAAATCGCACATTAATCAAAAATAGTCAGGACCTATGACTAAGACGCTTCAAAGTGGTCAAATGATCTACAGCTGATAAATATCGTCTGTCAACGTGCAGACAAGCAGGCGCCTTGTCTCACCTGCGCATGAGTCATCGACTTTAGACTCGAGCTTTTGTTTTAAACGTGAATGCTTTCTTTTATAAATTGGTCGTTTAAATTCAAATGGCATTCATGTGTGGCAGATGTGGCAGATGTGGATACGAGGCTGTGGTTGAGTTGAGATATGAAGAAATAAATTAAGATACTCTAACACTCATATTACAATAATCCAAATAAACAGAATTGATGAAACAAAAAGGTTTTTTTGGAATTGTATAAACTACTTATTTGAACCTTGATGACAAGACAACGTCTAGAAGGAAAAAGATTTCCGTGTTCATTAATTGGAATTAGAAAACCCGGTGATGCGGTGACTGCAGAGTGATATGAAATTCAATTAATTCCACGATACACCCGTAACAGAGGTTTATGAAGTTATTACCGACAAGAGTAACAATCAACTATACGAGTTTTCTAATTAGTAGAAAGTGTGAAGTAATTCATATCGCCAATCGAATGCTGCGAGTTACTTTACATGTGTTTACTTTCTGTTCGTTTGATTTAAAGTCATTCACATTTCCACTTCAGCTTTGATCTTCGTCATCAAGTTTTATTATTGGTTTGGAAGGTATGAATAGAGATCTCATGTCAATATCTTCACGAACCAACACAGGTACAATTATAACCTCAAGATAAACTTAATGTTTCTATTTCCAGGTGTTTCTTCAGCTGATCTAGAATTGAACCTGTCTCAAGTCCAAGTGCCAGTGACATCACCGCCTTTACCCCGTGCGGTGCGGTTAAAATTAACCGTAGCCGCGTATTACGATGACCCCTTTATTCTTACTACCTACTATCGTCTTGTTTCTATTTCAATGTGTGACTCACTTCGTAGAGTAGTTTGATTGGTGATACATATGTTTCGTAATTTCTGGTTATGATAAGATATTCCAGAATGACCCTTATTTTATTATCCATAAGATAGGAGTAAGTTACAGAAATGAATTGTCTTATTTAGCAACAGCAATAAACTTGCTGTTATATTGAAAATTGATAATTTAATAGTTTATGTTGCAATGCAAATAGATTGGATACGAATCGGTATTGGCCAAATTCATGGCTAATATGCATACTTAATTTCATGAAAATCGTTGGAGGCGTTTCCGAAATTCAGATTTTATATATACACTAGCAGTCCGCCCCGGCGTCGCACGGGTGTAATAATGATTTTATGGGTAATTTTTTTTAAACCTTGGGTTACATTATCGAAGTTTTCATACGGATCCCTAATAGTTAGACATATGGTATTCTGGACTTTTTTGTAGATATTGATGTTATCTATAAAACTGTAGTACATTACTTTGCTCTTTTATCAATAATTTCTGCAGCGTAAGCGATATAAGGATCTTTTTTGGATTTTTTTCACACGTTGGGTTACACTATCGAAGTTTGAATACGGATCCCAAACAATTTTGAAAATATTCTATAGCCTATGTTCATCAGGGATAATGTAGAATTCTAATGGTGAAAGAATTTCAAGGTTCAAATCGGTTCAGTAGTTTCGGAGCCTATTCGATACAAACAAACAAACAATCAAATCTTTCCTCTTTATAATATAATATAATAAATATAAGTATAGACAAGAATGGCTCGTTTAAAGGTAGGTATAAGATAGATAGATAAATCTCTTTTCAGTACGAAATGCTATAGGCAATTAGTATTCTTTTTAAAGTTACCTAGGTCAAGCAAGACCACAAACGATTGGATGAAGAATTTCACTTTGAAGAAAGCTGACAAAAATGGTAATCAATGAAGCGGGTTATGTAGAGCGAAATAATTTGTGATGTAAGTAGGCTCCATGCTCCAATGGTGTTTGCAAATTCAGAGAAGAAATCAATCAGCTAAAAACTCTAGTGTTTTATTTCCTGTTTGAACAGATGGATATGCAAATAAACAACTGATAGTAATAATTAGCAGAAAGAGTTAATGAATTAGATAGCAAAGTGAAAGAAATAACTACTAATATAAGACTCATTAACGCAACAGTTTGTAAGGATGTTTGGATGTTTGTAGATCAATCACGCTGTAACGGTTGACCCGTTTGAATGAAAATATTCGCGACTTAAAATAGCGTAAAGGCTACTTTTTATGTGGAAACACGCGAACGAAGCCGCCTGCGGAAGCTGAGTTAGGTTATAAATAAATGTAGACTAAAACAACTGTCTATTTAAACTTGAAGGAAAATACGGAATCAGGGAAAAAGTTAAACCATAACGGATAATGTTAATGTTATGTTAGCTTTTCTCTTGTTTCAAAGTGATCATAATATTTTTATAGCCTGCGCCCGCTATAATATCCGCTAATGGGCTTAGTGATATTTTACGATTAAAATCAACCTTAATTTGTCAATTAAAGTTTTTATTTATTTAGACTTTTATATATTATGATTTCCTTTGCCGTCGTGATAAATCTCAGTTAAAAACCCATTATTCTATCATTCTATCGCATAATTTTATCTTTTTAGTCACAAATTTAGTATCTTCGGTCATCACCTAATTTTCCACAGCTTGATAGCCCTGTCTAAACATGATTTTGAACAAATATGTTAACATCTTCAGCTACAGATTTACTGCAACCACCCACACCACGGTCCTCATTAACACTCCAAACATAACATAAATTTAGAAAACAGAACCATTGAAGTTCCTGACGTCCAATATAGAACAACGATCAGAACCTAAAGGGTAACAAGGAATTTTGAGTTCTACGACTTAGAAGCTAAAGCTGTAATCGCGGAGAGTTGTTTCATACAAACATCCGGTAGTTAAACCGCACGTATAGACGTCTTAATTCTGTAAAGTGCCTTTTCTAGTCAGGAAAAATGTCGTTTTAAGGGATTTCAGTGTTACCGGAAGTGCTTTTAGCTCGTGTGAAACGAAGTGAATGCTCTTTTCTAAATGAGTAGTTGGTTTAATACAATAGGTGTCGTTGGAACAATGAGATGGAAGGAGTGATGTGCTGATAATGTTTATTGTTATTCATATTCAACATGAATTGGCTATTATTATATGGAACTTAACTGGAAAACATTAAGTACATGGAAATGGAAAAGGTAAAGTGTGTCATAAAAAAGTTTAAACTTAAATAAATGTCACCTATTCAAAGTTTTGCCAAGGTTAGTCACTTCACTACTTAAACAACTGCATTATAATACGTAATAACGAAAAGAAATCCTGTATTTTCGTTAAAGAACTACTTATACATATTTTATCTACCACCAGATGTGAAGGTGTGATACATTTTCTATTCCTCCGGAAATGTGCAATAAAGTGTAGAAAACCAAATTAATTTACCTACAGATTATGTTAATTGTACAACAATCGATGCAACCGCCATTAAACATGAACCCACGATGCCTGAAATCCTCAAAGGTACATCACTAATAGTCAATACATAATAGTCTTCTACCTGTTCACTCATGCAGAACAATTTCTACGCATACCGATAAAACTACAGTTTATAACTCAATTACAATAAAGTTATAGCACATACAAAAAAACATCGCAGAACCCTACACAATTCCAGCGAGATTACTGTCCATGTCCATTCACACAAAATAAAAATATAAAAACAGAAACAACATCGCGAAATTCAAATTCAAATTGAATAAATGGCGGGCAATGCTCGCAGTTCTCGCGCGAAGCGGCGACTGAGCGAGCGCACGCGCACGCAACATGCGTGCAATCGAAGGAGGTATCACAAATGTGGTGGGATATTTTTTCAGCGGCGTGTTTACCGAACACACAGAATACCCAGTACAGTCTTAAGATTTGAGTTCATTTACCATTGCATCTGCGTTGTATTAAATAGAAATAGAACCGTCACTATAGTTACGAAAGCGAGGATTAACACAAGTACTTTCACGCTCTTGAGATTGAAAGTTAGTTCGAGAAGGCCGTAATATTTTAACTCAATTTAAATCATAAAAATCTAATTCACGTAACGTCTCAGACAGATTCTATTAAAAACGTATGAATACTTATGAAAGCGTTAACTAGTATGAAAAAGCATAATGGGAATTAGAAATCATGATGTCACATCACGTAAGAAAATGCATTAAAAGTTCATCGCCTCTACTTTACATGCAAGAGTCGACCATCATCTCTAATGAGACGACTCCATAAATCGATTCACTGATGAAGAATACAGAACGCGGCTTCGCAGATACAAACTATAATACAGCTAAAATTAAAATCGTAGCGTCTTTACTGAAAGCAAGTTACTGAAGGCCTGACAAAAGGCAAGTACGGGTAGATAGTTGTTTGTGTGTGGGTGCTTTCGCTAGGACATTTTTGCTTCAAATTCAATGTAATTGAGATTATATATGATTTGTTGTTCTATTATCTTATTTCTCTTCGTATTGAGTGACTATTTGTATTCCAGTGTTGGCTAAACTTTGCATTCATTACCTATGTGAAATTCTATAGGTACTGTTGCTACTTTCTTTTGCGTAGATGGTAATAGCTGATTGATTTAAACTGACTTCTGCGTGACACTGTTTAATAAGTTAAACGATAATCTTGAAATCATCAAATACTTCTATAATATAAACTTAAGACAGGAATTTAAATAATGTGCAAAGTAAAATAAAGATCAGAGGGTCAACTCGCTAACCGAAAACGAAATTTTGCGACAATATTTCTTTAAAAAATTACATCGTTTCGACTATAGTTTCAACTGATTAGGAACATCGATGATTGTCAAAAATGATTACGGTCGTTCCATTGTTCAAACTATAGTCGATGTAATTCTGAAACGAATCTTGTGTGTGATAGAATAACGATCCATTAAATTAAAAGGTTCAGAGTTGAATGCTGAATCTAAAGAATTTCGAACATATGTTATGGAGCTGGATTTCCACACTCATCTTGATGAGGCCCGACTAAGTCGATCGCACATGTGGGTTGCGCCTACGAGACATCGCCATGCTCTGAATCACTATTGGTAAACAAACATATGCATTATTAGACGAGGGGTGGAGGAAATGCTTGATGAGACATACAGTTTCTCTTACCGCATGATTCATTTGACATTTGTCTACAATATTTGCGATGCACACATTAATTTTTAAAATGAACAATCTATTTAAATTTCAAAAACTATTCTTTTAACTAAAATTTTCTATATCTTCTATTTGTTTTTTTTTTATTTCCAGAAATTACATGATACTCTATCTTCATATCTAATGATAGTGAGAGTAGTCCAAACCGGTTGGCACTCATATTTGTTTTATTTTAGTATTTATCACAATTTGTTATCGCTATCTACCTACATAGAATTGATTTTCCTGACAAGGTTAATCTCGTGAGATCTCGATTTAGTGATAAATATATCACAGAACAGATTTACGCTTATCTATGATATGTTATTATAAACTTTCATAATGATAGGAACAACTTTCACAAAATATCCATAGCATTTCACGAAATAACAGTACTTTTATTTCACAGGAGCGTGTATCAACAGAACAGACGCATGGCACATCACCTCTGAATAAAACACAAAGATATTCAATCGGGTTGACGAAGATATACAACGATATTAAAAGCCTAATACACTTCAAAGTAATAAAAAATTACATCAACACACCCAGTCGGACAATGAACTAATGGATATTACAGTGTTACACGTTGCCAGAGTGCTATTAAAAACAGGACCGAAATGTTTTTTAACTGAGTCCTAGGGGGAGTCAATTTATGGCGTTACGTTGTGAGTAACGGGAAGTCGGTTAAAACTAATGTGTTTGTAAAATATGTACCTACAGAGATAGATCAAGACTCAACCTTGAAGTCAAGTTCACGTTTAAAAAACTTTGATCAATAACCGAAGCATAACACGTGCAAAGATGTGCCGCGAGCGAACCAAATCAAAATTAATTCAGAAGTCAACAATTTTACCCATCAGAATAAACTTCGTGATATCACGGGCTGCCATCAAACCAATAAGGAATGACCATTGAAATCCTTCGAATTCACCATTGTGGATTATGAAAAGCTATCCAAGTCAGCTGGTATTCTGGCGAGGAGCCAGGGTCGAGGCGCCGACGGTGTGCCGACAGACTTGCGCATTGCGACCGTAAACACTATTGTATTGACAACCCACAGGTTTTAAAGTCTTTATCAGACTTAGTCTCAACTTATCCACAGTTCCAATTTATGAAATGAGAAGGAAACGTTACAAAAATAAAGAAGAATTTATGTCAATGAATGTTTTTGAACCGGTCTATCTGTCCTCGAAGCCTAGCAAGTATATATTGGTAATGCGAATAGCTAAAGTTCTCCAATACTAGTTAGTGACAATCACAAGAACAATCTAGTGACCTTGGAAATGAAGGCTTTAAGAAAGGCTTCTCTAAATACCGTTAGAATCAATTTATAGTAAATACAAATGCTTTGGCCCTTCCGGAATCTTCAAAGCTTAATATTAACATACCAATACATCATAAAATTCACATACCTAGTATTTTGATAGACCTGAAGAAAAATTTAGGCATAAGATTGCCAGTTCCTTAGTATGACGCCATGATACGCCATTTGTTATCGAAGTCGGCAGCCGTTGCGTCAGTATGAATAATGATGAAATTTCATTGGTAAAACGTTGGTTTGACATCAATCATGAGTTCAACATTATAGAACAATGTGCCTTCTTGCTTCATGAATTCAAATGTTGAGTTGATAATAAAAATAGGCCTATAAAATTAGCAGTCTCGATTGCCTTCAAGATATATCCTATAAGACCGCTGATCTTCGCATTATATAACAGATCGATAGAATGCATTTAATAGACTCACTTCCGCATACCTTCACTAAGCTTATTATTTGTCTCACACAGACAAAGCGTTGCTGTCACAATTGCGTACCTAACTACAAGCGGGATACGACACAGGACGATATCCAATACATCAAACCAAACTGTACCTCGTTACAAAATACTCCTGCCTCAAATAATAAAGATAATACTGTAGAAACGTATACAACTAAGCCTGTTAAACTAAGCTAGGGTATTGCAGACAAATGGCTAACGGAAGACGTCACTGATCCTGTTAATCACTCATCACTGCTGCACTCATCACGGAATAAAAATGGTGACACAAAACACAAGCACTAAAAAAATCTCAACGAAATTAACGTCCAAGTTAAAAACGCGAAATCGTTTTCATTGATGATTCCGACGATTTTCCTTGCTCAGGGAAGGAAGATGTGGAATTGTATTTGTAAATTTTTATTGTTCGACGACGATCGATCCGTCCGGGGAGTTGTCCGGGCCACGCCGGCGAGGCGACTGGAAGGATCGACCGCGCCAACCCTGGGGGAGGCTGCGTATGTGCGCACGCATACCAAACAACACTGGCCTTCACTGCACAGACATAAAGTCTATTTTCCCTTGCAGCTATCAACGGCTAGCAATTTCCAAAACATAATTTAACATATATGCGTTCATTCGAAAAACAGCTTTACGCGACAGCGTGAAGGGACAAATTAGTTCGATGTAGAAGAATAGGGGGGAATTAGGGATGAGGTGCGGTCCCAGCGAGTCTTGAATGGGGGTTATATAGGGAGGGAGGGCGTTGTTTCACGTAGAGGGCTGTTACCGGGCGCTTTCATTAAACTTACTTTATCATTGCCGATAGAGTCATCTGTATACCGCTTGCATAGCCCTACAGGGGCCGCTTGTTTTCATGACAAGTAAAAATATTAAACTCCGAGGAAACTAAACAGATTTTGGACTCTGGACAAATTATGTATTGACATCCTGCACTTCTAAAACAGTAAAACAGTTCGAATTGTAGTAAACTTAACGCACCAACGCACACAGCACAGAATTTATAAACTAAATACTGTTCTCTAATCATTCGGTAAAAGTTTACTGCATTGAAGATACAAAGCGCATTGCAGAGCGGGACTTTGGGGTGAAAAAGAACACACATACTGGCTTTACAAGCCCGTGTACCGTTTCTAGCGGATAGATCGATAACGACTCGATTATTGCAGGATAAACAAACACTTGTAGGCTGTATGGTTTCCTAATCAAATAGCTTCCAAAGCTGGAGGCGAAGCCTACGTAGCGTGAAATAGGCCATATATATAGCCCAACATTAATGAGGTCAGATATAGAGGAATTCAAACATTCATTCCTAGTGGCCAATGTAATAGGAATGAGAACTACACAGCTCATAGCAAAACAGGCGACACGACTTTCGGTTTTTGTTGTATAATTGCCTGCTTTGCTAACTGAATTAAGCTACCGAACGCAAAAAGCGGAAATGTGACAGACAACTACTAATGTTACTTATTTTCAAACCCATTAATACGAAAATGTAAAGCGGTTCTAATTTTAATCTGGACATGGTCATAAAATAGGATATTTTTAGGAAGGGTACTTCCATGAACCCAAATTCAAATCTGATAAAGGTACGGATTATGAGTGGGTGGTGTGGTGTGTCGACTGGATTTAGGTATTTTTGTGAATAGCGTAATATTATTTTATTGTTGTAGTACATCTTTCACCCTGAAAAAGCAGCTTGAAAGAAAACAGAGAAAAGATACCCGTAGACATCTGATATTAGAACAATAGATAGCAATATTAAATTCATATCATGTCACCAAAGGAAGTGGCAACATCCGAATACAAATGCAGGAAAAATAATAACACAAACCATAGTGACCAACGCATCGCTAAAAGGAGGGTCCACTTGTTTGTGTATCGATAAAGTACCAAACGTTTTTCTCGTCCAGAAAGGCAAATTAATTGAGAAAGGAACAAGCAACGTGACCCAGCAGTCACCTGCCAACAGCAAACACAACAATCGATATAAAGCAGTGTAATTATAACCGGGCACGTGGAAGCAGGCAGTCGGCACGTCAGAATTATGCACGTTTTTGGGGAAGGGGTGGTTTGAATACCGGGGTAGCTTTAATTGTTCAGCTAATTGCGTATGAATACAAAAAACATTGTTGTTTACGCTATGAATTGTTCAAATATTTATTAAGTTTTAGATTTTTACTACATTGCATTTATCAATCCATATTATAAATACCAAATAGAAAAAGATGTACCTACGCTATCTTTGTATGATAAAGGGCTACACATAGGGTTGAATATTATCCTTAAAGCCAATAACACAAATGATCTGCAAGGTAAAAATGATAAGTTAGCAGTAGGCCGAGAAATAATCAATCACACAGGATTGTTTAATGAAAATGTATTTAAAACACCCACGCTAAACTGAATAAAGACCCTCACTAAGAATGAAAGAAAGGTGCAAACGCTTTCCCCCACGGCATGGTGCAATGCACATCTTATAAACGTCGCAGATAACTTCGTTACTGACGCGTTGTTTCGCGAGGGGAGACGATAATCCATAGACGACGAAAATGTTATGGATGGGATGCCATAGGGGTCCGTACCAAGCGTCGTTTGTTTCTTAATTCTTCTTGGCTTGGTCGCAAGAAATAGGATAAGGTTTAGAAAACTTATAAGGACTAAGGACCCTTTGAGATTGCAATTAACTTTACTCGTAGCTTAGACTAAGACACAGCTTAACCTAAATAAATTTCTAACGACGGCGATTCTTAAAATTCTCATCGCATTTTTTTTTATTTTACTTACGGAATGTTTTTTGATCGCGTGGAGCTGTTGCTTGCTAAAAGTCAACCACACAATATGATACAAATGAATTGTATTGTGTGGTTGAAGTATTTTCTTAGTGCACAAGAAAACTACCTTTTTGCTGTATCAGTTAAGCGACCAGTAAGATAACAGATTTAAATACATTTTTGCGATGCGAAGTCGCGCCCTTAGATAGGATATAACGTAGGGATAACTTTGATAGGTAAGGTATAGGTAATAAATGGTGATGGTTATTGATGTCGATAGAAAATGGTTGGACTATTAAAAACATTTCTGACTTGATAGATTACGCTCATAATTGAAATGATTTAATTCCCGAAAATCACTTCTGATGACAGTGATCGTTCGATTTTCGCTGAGATCAGTTGTGCTACTCGCGACCGCGCGTACCGACAGTGCAAAGTGCTAACGCATCACAACAAACCCGTCGTGACGGACGGCCAGATCGCGATGATGACCTAGTTACTCATTGCGCATTGGCATGTTTGCATCGACAATTTATATTGTTAAGGCGAAGTTATTACCTGCCTTACAATGAATTCACCTACCAAAGAAAGCAGTATAAAACTGCAAACAGAGAATGAACATCTGTTATTTAGATACTACGTGGAAGAAAACCAAGAACGAAAAAAACTACAGAGCCTAGTAAATGACCTTAAAAGTCAAATCGAAATTCTTCAGCAGCAGCTGAAATGCATTGCGGAAGAAAGCGGAGGAGCTGCGGCTCCATCATCCAAAGTAAAAACTTCCTCTGAGCCTGCTGTATATAGTACAGATGAGGAAGAGTTAGCGAAAGAAACTGAGTGGATAAGAACTAAGACTAGGAAAAAAAGAAAGTTGAACACCTCTCCCACACAGTCACCACCGAAGAACGACAACATAAAAACCACCGAAAAGGTTAAAAAAGTCCCCGCTCCACCTCCTATTATAGTTGATAACGTGGAACACTACCAAAAATTGTATGACACTCTGTCATCAAAACAAGCACCTGGTTCCTTCACAACAAAAATATTGAGTGGGAAAAGCGTTAAAATAAACGCCGCTAACGATGAATCCTACAGAGGTATTACCAATATGTTGACAGAAAACCACAGCTTCTGGCACACTTATGAAAATAAGCAAGAAAGGCCGATACGAGTAATGGCAAAAAAACTTCCTTTCACCTGCTCGCCTGAAAGGATCATCGAGGACCTGAAAAGTAAAGGTTATAAAATCAAGGATGCAGTAAACAAACTGAGCTGGAAGAGTAAGGAACCTCTCAACATGTTCATGCTAATTTTTGAAAATACAGAAGACATTAGCAAGGTCTTCGAAATCAAATCTATACTGGGCTGCATAGTTGAAATACAAGCACTCAGAACCTCGAAATTGATGCCTCAGTGTAAAAGATGCCAGGTCTATGGGCATACTCAAAAGTACTGTTCCAAAGAACCAAGGTGTGTGAAGTGTACTGGAAAACATCTGACCATAAATTGCATCAAATCTGCAGATGAGAAGCCAAAATGTGTGCATTGTGGTGAAGCACACCCGGCTAATTATCGGGGATGCATGATAGCTAAGGAAATGCAAAAAATACGATATAAAACCGTAAAAAAACCAACAGCAACAAGGCAAGTCTCTAGCGCTAAGCCACTCACAATTAGCAAACATACTGCTAGTATTGCTAAGGTAACGCCATCTACAACTTACGCCCAAGCCGCTGCCAGAAGCTCCATGTCCAAGAGAAACATTGCACAGGATGACAGTTCTAACCATAACAAACTAGACGAAATTCTTAAATTAATGACATCTTTTGATGAACGGTTAAAGAAGATTGAACATAGCAATATAACAGCTATATCTAAACCGAAAAAATGATTAGTATGCTAAAAATTATGGCTTGGAATTGTAATGGATTACAAAAGCATCAAAATGAACTGCAAGTGATCCTAGATATAGAAAATGTAGATGTATGTCTCGTATCAGAAACGCATTTTACCAAGCAATCTTACATTAAATTTAAAGGTTATAAGACCTACCATGCACTTCACCCACACAACAAAGCAAGAGGGGGTAGTGCAGTAATAGTAAAAGAAAGTATTAAACATCATGAGGTGAACAAATATGAAGAGCCAGATATACAATCTGTAGCTATCTGCATCACTACTAAACTGTACCCTCTAACGATAGCATCAATATACTGCCCACCGCGATATGCGATTAAAAAGGACACGTACAAGAGACTTTTAAATCTTCTTGGCGAAAAGTTCATACTAGGAGGAGATTTCAATGCAAAAAATACGTATTGGGGCTCCAGACTAACAAACACAAAAGGAAAAGAGTTACTGAATGCCGTAAACGAACTCAAATGTGACGTTACATCCACAAGGTCACCTACTTACTGGCCATCTGATCAACATAAAGTCCCAGACTTGATAGACTTTTTCATATATAAAAATCTTTCCTCAAACTACTTACAAACTAAACAGAGTTATGATATGAACTCGGATCACTCTGCAATATACTTAGAAATAAGCGAAAATGTTCTATACAAAGAAAATACTCTGACCCTAGTTAATAAACACACAGACTGGGAGAGTTTTAAAATAGAATTAAATAGTAATATAGACCTAAGAGTTCCACTTAAAACTCCAGAGCAGCTTAACATAGATCTGGATAAGTTTATAAAATTAATACAGCAGACAGCGTGGAAAAATACACCAGTGGTTAAAAAAAGAGCCTCTCGGAATACCTACCCCCGAGAAATCACCAAGCTGATACACGAAAAGCGACAACAGCGAAACCAATGGCATCAGACTAGGTCTCCGCAAGACAAAACAAAATTAAATAAACTTACTAAACAACTAAAAAGGCTAATTCAAAACCACAATGATACCTTAACGAACTCATTCCTCCAAAAGCTAACCAGTGATCGCAGTACAGATTACTCACTCTGGAAGGCTACTAAAAACCTAAAACAGCCAACTACCCAAATCCCACCAATAAAACTGGGACCTGGTAAATGGGCTGTTAGTAATGAACAAAAAGCCAAAAAGTTTGCGGAGCACTTAGAAAATATATTTATACCAAATGAAGGTCAAACGATTAATGAAGTCTCAACTCAAGAGGCTTGCGTCGAAAAATCAACTTTAAAGCTTGTGTCACCCAGAGAAGTGGCATGGCATATAAAGCAACACATAAACCCGAAAAAATCCCCGGGTTTCGATCTTATCTCGGGTGATATCCTTCACAACCTCCCAAGAAAAGCCTTGGTTAAATTAACAAATATTATCAACGCTGCTTTGAGACTCAAATATGTACCAGATTTATGGAAAGTGGCTGAAGTAATAATGATAAGAAAACCAGGGAAATCGCCGCAAGATGCTTCTTCATACAGACCGATATCACTATTACCTATAATGTCAAAGTTATTCGAAAAACTGTTGCTTAAACGGCTTAAACCGATACTAGACAGCAAGAACCTTATCCCAGATCATCAGTTTGGATTCCGCGAACAGCACTCAACAATAGACCAAGTACATAGAATCACCAACACAATCGAAAAAACTCTCGAAGAGAAAAAAGTCTGCTCTACAGTTTTCCTAGATGTAGCACAGGCATTTGATAAAGTTTGGCATGAAGGCCTTATGTTAAAATTGCGGAAAATGCTACCTGGAGAATTTGCTGACATACTAGAGTCATACTTATCGAATAGAGCTTTTAGAATAAGGCAAGATGATGCCTATTCCGAACTAAAGGAGATCAAAGCTGGTGTACCACAGGGAAGCGTATTGGGACCGGTCCTGTATCTGCTATATACTTGTGATATTCCTGAACTTAAAAATAACACCATCGCGACCTTTGCTGACGATACTGCTATAATGGCTGTAGGAAACACCTACGCAGAAGCAGCAGAAAAGGTTCAAGAAGCTGTTAATAAAATCCATGGTTGGACACAGCAGTGGAGAATTAAACTAAATGAGACGAAATCCGTTCACATTAACTTCACTAACAAAAAGGAGGAATACCACCCAATATTTATTAACAACAAGCTCATACCATATGAAAATACGGCTAAATACTTGGGCATGATGCTTGACGCAAAGCTACGCTGGAAAGCTCACGTCAAAAAGAAAAAAGATGAGTTAGATCTACGCTACAAAAGAATGTACTGGCTTCTTGGAAGACATTCCGCCCTGACAGTACACAACAAGATGTTACTATACAAACAAGTCCTTATGCCAGTATGGACCTATGGTATACAGCTTTGGGGCTGTACCAAAAAGAGCAATATACAAATAATCCAAAGATTCCAAAACAAGGTACTCAGGGGAATAGTGAATGCACCCTGGTACATAAGAAATGACGATCTCCACCGGGACCTTAATATAGATTTCGTCGCTAAAGTCATTCAATATTATGCAGAAGCTCACGAACAAAGACTTCATCGCCATGTAAACGTCGAGGCAATCCAGCTTCTCGACAACACAGACCAAGTAAGAAGGCTCAAAAGAACGAAACCTTTTGAGCTAGTGTAATGTAGTGTATCATACAATCAGTGTTGTGTAGTGTAAGAGTAAGTTAGTACTACGTTTATAGAACACAAAAACAAAGTGTCTTCCCCTTAATTAGAGACAGTAAGAAAAGTGTTAGTGGACACATTCTTAGTTTAATAACAATATCATAGCAATTTAGGTCAAAGTGAAACTACTCATTAGCCTGCCTTATGGCTAGATTGTAGTATTATTAGAGTACACTATTTATATTAATGTACACTAACAATAAAAAAAAAAAAAAAAAAAAAAACTTCTGATGTTAAAAATATATTTGCTATTATTAGGATGAACAAAAGAACACGTGAAAATTTAATTTTGTAGAGAGCATTTCAGCCTTTTGTTGTAATACCAGTAAAACGCTTTGCAGGGGCAATTACTAGAGTGCACAACATTTAGTAGGGAACGAAGAATAGTGGAAGATAAAATGTTATAAGTTTTCTATTGAAAAATAATTTTCAATGACAAGCTTTTTTAAAATCATTCAAACCATCGAGCACCAGTGCGCTAATTATTAGGATGAACAAAAGAACACGTAATAATAAAAAAATGTAATAATAGGATTTAGTAGAAGGCGAGATTCGAAGACTAGCATATCAATGATCACATTGTAATTTTACATGCATATCAATGTGTTGTTATGACAAGCTGTTCTTGGATTATAGCATTATCAAATTTAAGCGGCGTTATTATAATTATTTTTAGTATCAGAATAGGGTAAACACATAGGGGAAACACACTTTATCGATCGATGTAAACAATTTTTGTTCTACGTTTGGAATAATTTAAATGATAAATCAGTTGATGTGGGTCTAGTTCAGTTTTACATTAATTGATCAGTTGTTCTCAATTTTGTCTTCTTTTACGTTTAAACAGTTATAGGGTAGACAAAGACCAAAACTGCTTAGCAGTTTCAATAAACTCGATTAATACCAGAAAAACGATAAAATACCTAATATTAAATATATTTTTTCTGTAATATATTAAAGAATAAAGTCCTCATTGCATTATTAGTTACAGACATTGAGATAAATATGTTACAGAAAACATTGTAGAAATTGACAGTGAACCCGTAGTTGGTACATCGATTAAATCCGGTATATCTTTCATCCATTTGTGCACTGCAGAACCAAACAAATCATTGGGGATTCAGAGGGTTATATTGAGTGGTATTGGTGAAGGGATGGTATGGATCGAACTACTATTAGCACCCCAGTCGATGCTATATCGGCAACTATTCAAAAGCATCCCCGTGGATAATGTACTGCGTATGATATGGGGTGTGGATTTGGATAGATGGTTTTGAGGTAAAGCTTTCTTTGTCTTTCCAGAATCTGCATGTTAATCTGTATACCGGATATAGCAATTTTGAAAGAACTTTATCATAGATCTTTCAAAGAGAGAGAGATAGAATTGAAATTGAAAAGGCACTTATTTCAATAGAATCACAAGGATCACTTTGAAACGCCTTAGGAGCTAGGTGAAGCTACCAAGATTAGAAGAATCAGGCAACAAAAACGGCTTGGGGCCTATTATTATTTTTCAATGATCTTTTCTTTAATGCTATGTAGACCTCCAGTATGGTGCCGATCGAACAAAGTGAAGGCTCAAACAAGAATAATAATTAAAAGTACTAATCAAAGAGAAAAAGAGAGGAGGAGAGAGAAAGAGAGATCTTTCAGACCTGAATTTGATGAATCATTCGTTGCATGAAAGCAGTCAAGTGGCGAGCAATTTAATTCTGAAAGACCTGCCTAGCCACTAGATCAGCTAATGCATTCCTAACACGTCTAAATAATCGATAGATGTATTTTTAGAATAGTTCTTGGTAAATAAATTACGTGCGTATACCAGGGTAAAATTAGTTAAATCAGTTAAGCTAAAGATAAGCTACCGTGTAATTGCCTGATTTCTCGGAGCTGTGAATTATTACACAAATCTTGATTAAGGCAATGGCCATTTTCATGTTTAACATTTGTAATCCTTTTATTAATATAATCGCGAAAGTTTGCGAGTGTTTTTGGATGTTTGGGATTCAATAACACCGTAAAGAAGACCGGGAAGAAGAAATAAAGACCACAGTAAGAAAAACATGGACAAGATAAGCGCTAAATAGAACCAAATGGAAAGAAACGGAGGAGGCCTTTGCCAAAGTTGGGCAAACAGACCACGTTGCTGGTGTCACAGACTCACCTGAGTCTTTAGAATAACTTAATTTAATAATGTGAAACATCATGTGTCTGAATAAGGACTATTATTATTATTATTATTATTATTATAACACCGTAAAGGTTGGACCGATTTTGATAACACTTAGTTCATTAGAACAGCATGAAAAACAAGCGTGATTCAAAATTATCCTTGTAGCTTCAAGTATGATTTCGATGCTCGGGCATCATGATAGCAAAGCTATTTACATACAATTACTTTCCAAAAGTATATTCCTAGCCAAGTTATTTTCTAGTTATTTTCAGAAAAAATAAAGTTACTATGGTAACTGATATTGGGTATAATAGGTAAGAAAAACTGAGTCTGAGCTGAAGCACAAGGTTCGGTTAGGCCTAGGTTCGGTGCTGTGCGGCTCAATGCTGATACGGGGACCTATTTACCCCTACATGGCACAATCTGAGCTGACCATTGGACTTGTTCTCTTTTTATTGGAACGAAGTTCCTTATCGCGCGTTGTGAAAGGGGGCTAGACGGAAAAAATCTTACGAAAAGTTGTCACGACACTTTTTTGCTATAGTATATCTATTAATATATATATCTATTAATTGTGTCGAGGTCGAGGTCGAGGTGGAAGTGGAGGTCGAGATGGAGGTGGAGGTCGAGGTCGAGGTCGAAGTCGAGGTCGAGGTCGAAGTCGAAGTCAAAGTTGATTCCCCTTCCCTTGTCCCACGTTATTTTGTGAGAACTTCGTTCCATCCGGGTGTCCCTTGACACCTCTCAAGTTTTTTTTTATTAATTGTGTTGTGCTTATTGTGAAGCAAATAAATGTTTTATCTTACTTTTCTCTCACAACCAGTGTGGATGGAGTGAAGGATGACTATAATGATGCGACCTTGATTCCCTCAGGAGTGCTAGACGCGTTGGATGATATCGATCGTTGGTATTTTTCCCTTGTAGACGTGTATTAAAAACCTTTCCTTTTGAAGAATTTTCCAAAAGCCTGCGGGTAATGTTATGCATAATCTATTGTGGTTGAGGGGGTTAGTTGAAAAACGAGAGGAAAATTTTGGGTTTTGGCAAGGGACATTTTCGAGGGTGCATACGCTTTTATTTAGCTTCATGACCGTATCAATCATACTAAGTAACAGGGATGAATGTATCAGATTATCGAAATGTATGGTAGGAAGAATTTACGGTCTATGTGGCTAGGTAGTGAAAGGTGACTTATAGTACGTGTAAGTATATAAATTATAAAATATAATACTTTAGAATGATGTAGCTTAACTGGCTACTTTTATGCTAATATTAATCTCTTCCACTTACATAATAGTAAATACACATGTATTAACTTAGGTAAATAAGTTTTCTGTTGAAAAATATTTTTCAATGACAAGCTTTTGTGAAATCATTTAACAAAGATAATTACATAGTTACATACATACTCGTACATTGCAAGTAAATAAAAACTTGTAAAAAGAGATCATAGAATTAAATTAATTTTTTTTTATTGTAACGCAATTAAATCTATTACAAATTTGTATGTTACAATAGGCGGTCTTATCGATTAAACGATTACCAGACGACCTGCTTAACCTAAGGCAAAAAAACTGTAGCCATGCTCTCTATCACCGTGGTTCTATCAACGCACGTGTTGGACATTCACCATTCCCCGAACTAGTATAAACTTTATCTCGAGGGCAGTGTTTGACACGACAGTTCCTTATCGTCTTCCCCCTGTTAACTATTTCATTCGAACTTGACGAAAGTAACTAAACAGGCACAAAAAAACATAATACCATGTACAGGCGGAATTGCTATAAAAATGTCAACAAACCAATTGGTCTGCTAAATGATATTGTCAGTCAAAAGTTCAATCACCCCATAACCGCGTACGGAATGCTAAAGCAACGAATGCCCGAGGGCCCATGGGGATGCATTTACTAAAGTGTAGGTCGGGGATCGAACCAAGCTATCGATCCGGCCGCCGCCAGACGGAAAGTGAGAAACGACAAACACGGGAATATTTAAGTCGCTTTAGCTTTTTGGAAGGCAACGATGACGTGGTAAACTGATGCGCGGTTTCTTGTATATATGAAACTAGCGGCTTTTTAGGGTTCCGTACCCAAAGGGTAATAAAAACGGGACCCTATTACTAAGACTTCGCTGTCCGTCTGTCTGTCACAGGGCTGTATCTCATGAACCGTGATAGCTAGATAGTTGAAATTTTCACAGATTATTTGTTTCTGTTCACGCTATAACAACAAATACTAAAAATAGAATAAAATAAATATTTAAGTGGGGCTCCAATACAACAAATGTGATTTTTTTGCCGTTTTTAGGGTTCCGTACCCAAAGGGTAAAATCGGAACCCTATTACTAAGTTTTTAATGATAAGGGTACGGAACCTTCGTGCGCGAGTCCGAGCACTTGGCCGGTTTTTTATATAGCTTACGTGCTTAATAAAAAGTATCTAGAATGTTACTCCAGGACATAGACTATGTCATATGTATTCAAATTTGGGCGTGATTGAAGCACAAACATCCAAATATCCTCACAAACTTTCGGGATTTATTACATTAGGATATATCCATTTTGCTACTTCGGATGGCAAAAATGTTGTCAAAAGAGTTCATATTTATACCATGGTACCTACTCGTACCTATACAGGGAATCCTATGGGGTCAGAAACAGGAATATGTTGGGTTATTATTAGACGTTGTCCTGTCAAATGTCAATAATCCCACAGAAAAAAGCACTTTTCGTTTTTCCCGATCTTTACGCCATCCTTATCACTTAGGGGTATGAAAAATAGATGTTGGCCGGACCTACTCAATATGCTCACAAAATTTCATGAGAATCGGTCAAGCCGTTTCGGAGGAGTACGGGAACTAACATTGTGACACGAGAATTTTATATATAAGAAGAAGATGATCACCAAGATTTCACACGCCGCAGATTGTGTATCGAATGGACACTATTGGCTTCTAGTATGTAACCTGCAGGCACGTGTATCACGGGCTTTAGCACGAGTAACTGCTAATCCACTTTAGTTTTAGACAGTTAGCTAAGTTACAACTGAAACAGAGACTTACCTTTCAATACAAGTCATCGGGTGAGCCATCGGAGCGAGGGTATGCCACCACCGGCGTCAAAGATTCTCTGAGAAACAAAATATTCATGATAGCCATGCAGTTTGACTCATCGAGTTTTCAAAGAATTATCTCAGTAAATAGCCTGATTGAGTTAAAAACTAGCATTTTTGTCAAGTTTCGATGACATTGTAATTATAGTTACGTCAAGTTGATGTTACGTCTCATGATGGAGCTCAAAGTTAGCCATAGGAACTTCTCAACTACATAAAATAACTATCGTGTTCGGGTTTGATGGATTTGTTTTAAGGTGATATTTTTTTATTTTTTCTATATTTTTGTATAGGCACTCTGCAAATACAATTTCTCTTATAAAAGCTTATTTAAAAAAATATTTTACAACCAAAATCTTATTTTTGTATCATGCCAGAACTGCTTAAAACTAAAACACGAAAGTTTGCAACACGAAAGAAGTCGCCCAGACACGAACCGCTGTAGTTTTCATGAATCTTCGTGCGTGACCTTTGCTGCCTTTATACCTACAGGGGTAAATAGTATACTTAGTTTCAGACTGCCTCTTTTTCGTGGCACGATCTAAAGGTTTCTCAGGTTGATTCAGAATGTACTGATTCGATTCGACTTTATTCTAAAACATTTAATCTAGTGAAAATCAAACGAAAATTTTGGGAAAAAAAGTAGCTAAGATTTTAAACTATTTCTTTATGAAATTTCATCACAATTGGCCGTGATAACGTCACAGACAGACAAAGTTACTTTCGCATTTATGATATTAGTACAGATAGTATAGATTTTAATGAGACTTACCAAGATCACAGCCGGCGGGGGAGGGGGCGGGTAGCGGGGCGCGCTTATTGCACACCAACGCCTTCTGCCCCCGCCTAGAGACAACATTAAACAATTCTAAATAATACAGAAACATAAATCTGTTGTCCTTAGATTTTTTACCCTTTTTGACCATTTGTTTGATTTATTTGACAACCACTGAAAAGCTTTCTTAATGGCACTGAAACACTAAAAGTTTTGGAACCAAGACATTTTTCCTCAAAATTAAATTAAACAGACATAAACAGTCCTAGTTCTAAGACCTGAGTAGTTTAGTTCAAATAAATGACTCTTAAATTTGATCCTATTTTTATAGTATTTTGAGATTACAAGCTAATGCAATGTTATTATTGTAGTTGTACGTAAATGTTGGTAATCATCTGAAGTCAGGATAAGAACTAGGTAGTATGAAAGTGTCTTTATTATTATAATCTTAAAAATTATAATAAAGCAAGCATTATCTAACATTCTGAAATAACTTTTTTTTTATGCACCTAAATCTTTTTTTGTATAAAAAATGTCATTTAGTAGAAAATCAGTTTATCATTTGTTTAACTATTATTCCTGTATTTCATAAAACATCTCTAACAAACATCTAAGTTTCACCATAAATACAATTCTAGCAAAAATAGACATCAAACCAATTATACTCATCTATCCATTCGCTACTCATAATAAAGGAACAACCACACACTAACACAACAATTATAAATGACCACACATTTGTAACAGTTATAAATACACAATCTGTTTTCTCTCAGAGCATTGGGACTTCCGTCGGCTTTAATTTAGTCTACCCATCATCCATCACCATGGAACTTTTCTTATTAAATCACAATTCTAAAAATATCTCTCTTACACAATTTTTTGTTGACGTAATGTTGACTTTATTTTTATTTAGCCCTACAGTTTCAGTTTATACAAGAACTAATTTATTTGGCATGGTTGCCAGATTGTGCTTGATGAAGGTTCAAATATTCTTTTAAGAAACCGGGTTTGGTGTCATTTATTTTTAAAGGTAGATATCTAGTCACAATACAATTTTTTCAATAAACCATAAGCAAAAAAGTAGCTGAGACAACTTTTTTAGGATGAGTTGTCCAATTTACAGAGAAATGCCCTTATAAATTAAAGTTGGTAGGTACCTACCTCAAAATTCTTTTGTGATTTTTTTTTTTTAATTAATTACTTCCAAGAGCTGTGCTGGCTGTGTGAGGTAGGTACCTAAACGGATTTTAGTATTTGAAAAAGTTATAAGTATTTAGATGCTTCTCAAAACAGTGAAGGAAAATATTTTGTGGAAAACAGTTAGAATTCTTATAAGAGGCGAACATGCTGCCATTATTGCAAAAATGTATGAACCCCTGATAGGTAGATTTAGACATCTTGAAGATCTGAGATCCGAGCTCCTAGACCAAAGATGTCTGTAATATTTGGGGGTTACAGTTGTGATCCTTACAGGTATGATTTTCTCATGTTCTTTACCACTCTGACTCAAGATGATTAAATAGTAATTAATTCTGAAGCAAATACTTGCAACAACAATGATTGCAATTTATATTGAAGATAAGACAACTATTACTTACATTACGACACCAGCGAGCATCAAAAGGGCAAATTAGATAAGAGACGAGAGTGTTTTGCGAAATGCAATTGAAGGTAGCTTAGATATTTTTTGTAGCATTCTACCTTCATATCCTGGATAAGAGCGGCATTAGATATTAAAACAAATGTTTTAGAAACAACGAAAACGACCTCTAAGTGATCCCCAGAACTTTAGGGTAAAGAAAAAAAGAAAAACATTCGTTAATTTTTACGTTTTGTCGTAACGTTTGTACTTCGTTCGATTTTTTCCAAAGAAAAGATTGAACTGTGTAATTTCTCGTATTGGAATCCGTTTATTACACGAGCTGCTTACCATTTGCATGTTGTTCGATGCCGGTTTCAGTTTTTTTTGCAAATTATTAACAAAATATCACAACAAACCATCCACCCACGAACGCCGTTTGCAAGTTCAAGGTAGTGATGCCCTTATTGTTACTCAAATTGTCAATATGATTCATCGACATCGATGAATTTAATTGTAATACAATGTATAACTGGAAAAACTTAACTTATATTAATTATCATTGTAACAAAAAAAATACAAATTCAATAATTAAATAATGGTGATGAGGCAAGGCTAGTTGGACACTCTGTATTGGCCACCTGTATTGATCTAAAAAATGCGTGTAATTTAACGAGGAAGACGACTATAATCCCCAAATACAGCAGAAATTATCTCAGATCTCCAGGCGCTTCGATCCTTAAAGATGTATAAAGAGAGTAGTCAGAGGCACGTCCACACATTATATTTGGCAAATGCAAAAATTTTGCAGTGGCATTCCATACGTAACAGGTGTCAAGCCCATCGCCAACTACTAATACTAACTGGATACTAACTGGTTTCCTCACGATGTATTCCTTCACCGCTTAGAGCACGTGTTTGTGCGTGTTAAGCGCTTAAAAATGTTTCGAACAGAAAAATCCATTGATGCACCCCGGGATTCAAATCCAAGATCTTCAAAATAAAAGTCGAGGTGCCTCCCACTCGGCCGACACGGCTTGTAATTTAATAGGATTTAAGATAAGTAACATAGTAACATTATATCTTTTTGGCATCATAAATAGTCAACAACCTTCGTATTTATATGAAAAGCTAAATTTTTCCAACCGCTTCCAGCGCTTTGCTGTACTAATGATTTGTCCCAGCCATAAACCGACTGCCTTTCGTGGCAGCTTCCGGTATGCTGCTACGAAATGCTGGAATAATTTACCCCCTCCTTATTCAAAAGTAGGTATATTATTTTGTTTTTGCTATTTAGTTTAGGTATATTTTTTTATAGAATGTTAAATAGTAGGTATTTTAGAATTTTAAGTACATAATGTAAATATATGCACTGTGTGATTATACAGTATGCTGCCCCACACGCACTATGGCTCCACTGAAAATCAGCGCTGCATCAACTCTCGCTGTTGCAGCATATAGCTGAGTGGTGACCAATTTTGTTGTCAATGTTCCCAATATGTATGTTTTTGTTTAGTTTTAAGAGATTATGTTGACACAAAATAAATTTCTTCTTTCTTTCTTTCTTTCTTTGTATTGTACTACACCAAATCCAAAGGGTAGGTAACTACTTTTATTTGGTACCTGAAGAACTACTATTAACTAGGTACCTAGGTAGATAATATACATAAATATTTTTGGTTTCAGTTAAGTTGAAGAAAATAAATATTTTGTATCGATAACTTCCTAATTGTGCATCACTAATACTCTATGGTATAGACTTAGACCACAGATATCAAATCAGAACATTACTATCGAGCACGGAATAAAGGTAGGTACATTTCAGCCTTTTCTTTGCTAAAAAACCGGCCAAGTGCGAGTTGGACTCGCGCACGAAGGGTTCCGTACTATTATCAAAACGGCAAAAAAATCACGTTTGTTGTACGGGAGTCTCACTTAAATATTTATTTTATGCTGATTTTAGAGAAATATCTGTGAAAATTTCAACTGTCTAGCTATCACGGTTCACGAGATACAGCCTGGTAACAGACAGACGGACAGCGGTGTCTTAGTAGTCCCGTTTTTTACCCTTTAGATACGGAACCCTAGAAACATAAAAAATAATTCATAATATCTCGTAACCTACCTATTTACCTAACTACTTAGTTAGCATTCCACACGTGACAGGTTGCAATCCCGTCGCCGCTTTCAAGAATACTAACAGGTTTCCTCACGATGTTTTCCTTCACTGTTATAAACACGTGTAACGCGCATATACTTAGGTACATTTTTCGAACAGAAATATCCATTGATGCACGGCCACGGAAATTAATTGGAAATTAATAATATCTACCTAGGTACCTATTTACCTAACTACATGAATTCAATAATTCAATTTCAAACTTTTTATTCGATCATGTGAAGTACCACCTATTATTTACCGACATACTTTACCGATAGTGGTAAAATAGCGCCACCTGCCAGCGGAATCGCAAACCTCTTTCATCTTACCTCTCCTTACCGCGAAAAGTACCTATAATACGTAGTAACATCAAATGAAACTAGATGGCGCTGGAATGCAAAAATCAAGTTTGTTGTATGGGAGCCCCCCTTAAATATTTATTTTATTCTGTTTTTAGTATTTGTTGCTCGAGCAGCAATACAAATACATAATCTGTGAAAATTTCAACTG
Organism: Hydriomena furcata; assembly: GCA_912999785.1. NCBI lineage: Eukaryota > Metazoa > Arthropoda > Insecta > Lepidoptera > Geometridae > Hydriomena > Hydriomena furcata. The sequence goes on along the minus strand of OU538831.1, from coordinate 1,367,968 downwards.
TCTAGCTATCATGGTTCATGAGATACAGCCCTGTGACAGACAGACAGACGGACAGACGGACAGACGGACAGACGGACAGACGGACAGACGGACAGACGGACAGACGGACAGACGGACAGACGGACAGACGGACAGACGGACAGACGGACAGACAGACGGACAGCGAAGTCTTAGTAATAGGGTTCCGATTTTACCCTTTGGGTACGGAACCCTAAAAATGAAGTCTGAAAAGTGTTGATTGGGTGTTTGATTGTACCTTTCATTATTTTTTTAAATGGTAATGTCAGTAATGTCAACATCTTGTCTTGTCAAAATCTATGAATGAAAGTTGTCAATTGTCAAACTAGATAAATAATTTTGATCTTGCAAATGGTAAAAAATCTGTAAATTTATCGTATCGTCAATACAAATAATATCAGTATCACATAAAAAGGTAAAATTGGATCACAGTACATAGTTCTGCTTTAATATACAATAAGTATTTGTGACCATAAAAGTTTTGTGAGTCGTGATGTAAGACACTGTTTATAAATCTCATTTAAATATTGTCAGTATTTCTGATAAATTGAGTTACTTTGCATCTAAAGACTAGGTTTATGTTTATTATACATTTAAAAACATTTAATTTTATTCTTTATGTTTTTAGATGTTGAAATTCAGCGGATCAATAATTTGGAGGTTAGGTACTAGAGGATCACCCTGCAAGTATTTCAGCTCAGAGGCTACTGTGCTGATGAAAGACAAGATAGACATTACCAGAAACTCATCAGACACCATCTCTAAAACAAGTTTTGAAGAAAAAGATAGCCCTGGTAACTATTTTATGTTGTTACGGAGTGGCCTTGCAAATGTATAAAATAAAGCGGAGTACCTTGAAAAATCTACAAAAATTGTGGTTCAATAACAATCAAAGTAACTCAGACAGAAAAAGTCAAGAGAGAACTTATAAAACCTTATAAGTTCTCTCTTGATTTTTGATAAATGTTAGTACTTTTTATTATTACTTAGTATGGCAACAACACAATAGTTGATGCCTACCATGGTGACTCTTAAGTTTGTTCTTCACAATAGCAAATTTGGTACTAACTTGCCAGCAACTTCAAAATCAGAAACATCAGTACCATAATTGGTTTATAAATCATTTTTTCAGGTTTAGTAGCAGCAGCATTTGCATCCTTAAACTCGCCGGAGAATGAACAGGACAGGAAGCCTAGTTATAAATCGATAAAACAGACTAGAACCCAAGAATTAGACACTCAAATTTCTAACGCTGGTGATGTGAACAGTCTCTTAGTTGTGGCGGAGATGCCTGTGGTATCCAGGAGGCATGCTTTGAAAGTAAGTTTTGTAAATTCTACCTAGATTTATAAATATTGGTAGACTTTACACACAGCGCCATCTAGCTCCAAACTAAGCAAAGGTACAAGAATTATGGGAACTTATGGGAACCAGATAACTACTACTTATATATTTTTGTAAATACATACACAAGATATGTTATAACACTGAGACAGAACGAACATCTATGTGCATCACACAATTATTTGTCCCAGGTGGACATTGAACTCACAACCTACAGAGCAGAAGACAGCTATTACCAACTGAGCTGTGACACCAGTCCACTCACTAACTTAAATATTTAAACTTTTCCAGATGGTCTCAATTTTATCAGAATGGTCAAGTGGTAGCAAAGTGAAGCTCTCCGACTTTGAAAAGGACCCTCGGTTTCTCAAACTGTGCCGCATTCTGGCCAGAACACCTACCTCACAGGCTGTGAGCTCACTGACCATGGCCGATGACCTTGGCACGGTGCTGGGCATCACTGGTGACGATGAAGCTGCTCGACTTATTACTAATCTAACATTGCAACAGATGGTCAAGGTTTGTGGCTTAGAAACATAAATTTAGGTTTGAACTTCTCATATAGGTATTGGTGGCAATTCTTCTGATAAAAGCCTTGTGACTTACCTCTTTAGACATCTTCAAAGATCAGAGAGGATGTCTTCCGGAGATTACAGATTTCTAATAAAACTTGACTAATGAGCTAATCTGATGATGGAGCTTGAAGGTAGCTATAAGAACTCCTCAACTACACAACATAATCATAATTGTATTTGGGTTTGTTGCATTTGTCTTGACGAGTATTATAGCTTTATAATATACTAGCGACCCGCCCCGGCTTCGCACGGGTAGCATGTTATTATACATATAAACCTTCCTCCTGAATCACTCTATCTATTAAAAAAAACCGCATTAAAATCCGTTGTGTAGTTTTAAAGATATAAGCAAACATACATACATACATACATACATATTACATACAGAAGCGGAAAGCGACTTTGCTTTATACTATGTAGTGATTCTTTTTCCTCTTGACCTGATCCCACATCTCGTGGGTCATCACAACATATAGATGTTACAAATGGATTTGTCTTGGGTCGTTTCAACCTGCCCCCTGTCGTATTTCAATAATATATTGTTGTACAAAAAAACTTTATCTTATGTTTTCTTATATTCAAGGTGATGAAGGCACTGAACCAAAAAGGTCGACGCAGCACTCCTCTCCTCCGCGCTTTGTCACACAACATCACTCGCCAATCCGAGACCATAGACTTGAAGAAGTCGGCAGACCTTCTCTTCTCTATGGCATCATTAAACTTTCCTGACCCGGTGCTGCTTGATAGGATATGCAAGTATGTCATAATATGACAAGTATTTATGTATAATGTATACATGGTCAAGAGTATCTTAAACCGACGAGTATGCATGAGGAATGTGATGAGAGTGATTGATGTAAGAGAAGTCTGTCAGGATTACCCCTACCCCTAGGAAATTTCTTTATTTATGTATGTACGAGTATATTATATTCAAATCCTTATCTACACTAGTTCTTACACTGTTACTTTATTATAATAATATTGTTAGGTAACTTTATATCAAGGTGACCTGATGACCAAGTCTAATACAAGTTTTTGCTACCTATTTTACGTTACTAAGTTACACAAATGTTTTATAGAGTCATTTTCAAAAAAAATGTACATGTTCAAAATCGTGAGCAAACTGTTTTGTGACATACCTGTATTTTTATACACATGTGAGTCACATTTATTGTAAAGGAGAGTTTACATGAAACTATGTCCGGCAGGGAGCAAAAATGTAGGTTTAATGACACATGTTGGAATAAACAAATTAAACATTTATTCGAGATATATTTTGTTTGTTTGTGTCCAAAACTATATTTATTTTTACTTTTTTTTTTAATTTGTAATCTTTTCTAGCATGAAAACCATTCTTCTGCTGCTCCTCCTCAAAGTACTTCTTCACATTTATCTCCATTTAAACTCTTTATTATCTTCTTCCATCTTAATATCCTTTCCGAAGCGTAGATTATTTCGGTATTTGTCATTTAAGTATAATCTCATTAGCTTTCTTCACTTCTTCTTCCACTTCGTTTTGTATATCGAGTACATTTGCTCTTTTCTTAATATTAAAAAAAATCTTCCTCTCTTCTTGCAACCCTGGATAATTTATATGTATTATCTTTGCAAAATCAAAAAATCTAAATCAAAATAGCGTTTATTCATTGAAATCACTTGGATCATTTAGAATCGTCAAATTTAGATAAGTTTAATTTAATTAGTTTAATTTTGTTCATTGTTTGTGTTTTTTTTAAGTCTTTGTACTTATTTTTAATACAAAATGAATCTTAATTATTATTGATAGAGCGAGTTGGAGCAGTCCCAGGCTTTTTTGTCGTCTAAATAATCAGATATTTTATAGTAAGCCTTTTTGCATAGTTTACGTTTAATTAAGTTTTTAAATTTGCTAATAGATAGCTTTTGCATGTCATTTGGGATTTTGTTTTAGAAGCGTACACATTGCCCTTGAAATGATTTCTTAGTTTTAGTGAGCCTAGTCGTGGGAACAGCGAGTTTATCTTTATTTCTAGTATTTGCATCATGATTATCGCTATTTTTCTTAAACAAACTAATATTTTTACGAACATACATTAGATTTTCATAAATGTACTGGCTAGTACCTAGCCATTATATTTATTTCTTTAAACTTCATTTTGCAGTGATTATCTGGGGCCCATGTTGTAAATTGCTCGAACAGCTCTCTTCTGCAACACAAATATGGTGTTTACGTCTGCAGCACTCCCCCACAACAATATGCCATAAGACATAATGCTATGAAAGTAGCTGAAGTAGACTAGTCTAGCTGTATCTACGTCTGTAAAAAGACGTATCTTTTTGACTGCGTATGCTGCAGAGCTAAGTCTCTTCAACAATTTATGTATGTGTGGGCCCCATTGAAGTTTTTTATCTAAAGTAATTCCCAAAAACATAGTGGTGTCCACGAGATCTACATGTTCGTTTTTGATTTTTATATCAACATTTACTTGTGAACAAAACTAAGTGCATTCGGTTTATACTACCGAATGTTAAATTGCACTTAGTTTTGTTTTCATTTAATAATAGGTTATTGACCTTAAACCAATTTACAACTTTAGAGATTGCATTATTTACATCGTCAAAGTAATTCTGTCGTCGCTTCAGTTTAAATAAAAGTTAAGTGTCATCAGCAAACAGTACAATCTCGTGATCATCCCTGATAAGAGAGGGTAGATCATTTATATAAATTAAGAACATGAATGGTCCTAGTATTGATCCTTGTGGCACACCCATTGTTGCTAATGACCCCGGTGAACGCTTTCCATTTACGTCAACTCTTTGTATTCTGCCACTTAAGTAAGAAGTAAGAAGGTCTAGAGCGACACCCTTTATGCCATAGTGGTGTAGTTTCCTGATTAATGTATCATGATGTACACAATAAAATGCCTTGGATAAATCACAAAAAATACCTAAAGCATCGCGAGAGTCTTCCCAGGCATCAAAAATATGGGATACCACTACCGCTAGTTCACTCATTTCTTCGGATTGGATTCTCCTTCACAACTTCTTGGAATTTCAAAGTTAATGACTTTATTAGGGTTCCTATTCTCTTTTTGGATTACATCATTCATACTTGTATTCTTGTTTATGTTTTTCCTATTACTTTTCCCTATTTATTTATTTATTTACTCTTAACTTTCTTTGTTTTTTTAATTATTTTTTCATCATTATTTTCATAATTGTCTATTTTCACATCACTTATATCGTTATGTGTCTTTAATCTTTAAATTGACGTAGCCTATATTCTTTAAAAATTGTTTAGTTTTATTATCAGTGGTTGTTTTGTAAACATGTGCTAAGATTTCCGTAAGGTTTCTTCTAAGTAATAAATAAAAAGGATCACGACTGTAATCCCATTCTGTAATCGCGTTTATAATATTATTAGGATAGTAAGGAATCCTTCGTGCGCGAGTCTAACTCACACTTGGCCGTTTTTTTGTTTTTCTAAAAATAAGACAATAATAATTAGTACTTAATACTCTACCGGAACAACACGCTCGGATCATGATTTATGGTGGTTTCATTTAATAAGTAAAACAAAACAACAGTTGGGAGAATCAAAAAGAAAATACTAAGAAATATGACATCGACAATATTATTATTTATTATTATTTCGTTGTTCTATGACAACGCGGCGTGGCGACGCTGAAGTGTCGCACGTCTGTAAGAACCCTTACTAATTTAACTGAAATAGTTAAAACACAGGTACTTGGTTATCTTGCTATATTTAGGAATTCTTAACTGCAATGTGATTGACGTTAGTAATAAAGGGCTTAGGTGTCATTTTTATACGAAACTTTCAACTAATACACGTTTATATGTATAGGCAATAAGGTATCAAACTGTTTTTAAATAAATATCAGAATGATGTATTTACCGTAAATGTCTGACTTATTTATTAGTGAAATGTCATTTATGAACATAACACCGGACTAAAATATATTTGTTATTAAATTTTCAGACAGTGTAAACGTATCTTAATATTCACTTAGATCATATAAGTCATGAAATGTGACTCACATGTTTAGCATTTTTGTGAAAAACATAACCTCGATAAGCAAAAATATCAGAATAACTTGTAGTAGAGATAAATACGATACAGACTTAGAACTTGTATTAATAGGATAACGCTATGAAAATAATTGAAAATGAAGTATCATTTTATTTTCTTTGGAAATGCACTGTGATTCACATGTTTTTATTTTATACAAATTGCAATGGCGTTTCGTGACATCAAATAAACTGACACTAAATCAAAATTGCGGAGATTTGGCGGGAACAGCATTGAGCAAAGTGTTGCCAGATATCAAAAATGATCTTCGAGTAGTAGAAATGGTACAAATAGCTACGAAATTGACCGTGACATACTCTGAGTGACTCACATGTTAAGAATCTCGGACAAATTTAAAATATAGTTTTTTATTGCTAAAGCACCGCGTAGAATAATGTTATTATGAATAAATAATAAGAAATATATTTATTATATTAGTTAGATAGTTAAAAAGTTCAACAGAGAACACATTAGAACTTTATGATGATTCAAAACTATTAGAGTGTATAAAAGACATTTCTGTTGTAATGGAATGTGAAAGGTGGCAAAACAAAAAAAATGTTTTTATAATACTATTCACATGTAATTATGCTCTAATTTCTATAAAATCTTGAAGAGGGAAGTTCATATTTATAGAAAAGATTGCCCGAATTAAAAAATATTCAACACTGATTCCGTAAAAAATATTGATATTAGTCGGACATTTTTTTGTTTGAAATGTACAGTTTTTTTGAAAATGTCTGATATATGTTTTTTTGAAGTAATCTATTTCATTCTAAAAAAAAGTTCGTGGCGCACAGAAAAAGAAACAAAGCTATATAGCTAGTATAAAACTAGTGCCGTGTTGACCTAGACTTTCAATCCGTATATTCTAAATCTAGATTAATACCAAGATACCTCTCTTCCAGCGACGTGATCGAATGCCTACCCTCGAACGAAGACAAGCCTGCAGTAGTGAACTCCATCACAGTGTCCCTTGGCCTGATGAAGTATCGGCATGAGCCAACTTTGTCCTCTATCGGCAGTTGGCTGCAATCGAGGCGAGGGGTTTGTCGCGCAGGGGACATCGCTTCTGCTGTAATCACTCTCGCTACACTCGACTATGTGCCGAGCCATACTGAGGGACTGCTTGAAGTGAGTACCCAAAAATACTAATCTGTACGAATATTATAAATCTTAAAGTTTGTGAGGATGTTTGTATGATTTGAAAAAAAAATACAAATAAGGTCACAACTGTTATCCCCAAGTAAATAAAAATGAAATACGATCACGACTGTAATCCCCAAGTACGGTAAACTTACTCTTAGTTCTCCAGGAATTCAGATTCTTGAAGATGTCAAGCTAAGAAGCTAGAACCCATAAAAATAATCATCATCTTCTTGCCCTCAGCTTCTCACTCTTCTCTCTTATTTGTCTCGCTATGATTTTTCTCAAATCTTTATACTATGACAGCTTTATTATGCTTTAGCATGAATATGTATGTATGGTATGTATATCTGTTACCATGTTTGCAAGTGAATTAAACTTTTAAACCGATTTATATTCCATAGACAGCATTAACACTCAAAGAGGAAGAGTTGGTGAAGCCATCTGCCTGGCTGGACCTGGTGTTCTCTCTACTGATATTGGACAAAGCAGAGTCCTACCATTTGGCATCAACACTGCAGCCCGAGTTCATTGATAAGTTACTATCATCTGGTGGTAAGCGTTACTCTTACACTTTTCTCTGTTATCTATATATATAAACCTCTTTTGTTACTGACTGACTGACCAATTGACTGATCTATGTGATTTTATTGTAGCACTGGGGGCTCTGAACGTCCAGTGGCGCCCCCAATTACAATTAAAATAAAATATGCAGAGTCATATTGACTGACCGTCATATTGTAGCAGGAACATGCGATGACATATTTTTCTGTTCTTTTTTTTAGGGTTCCGTACCCAAAGGGTAAAATCGGAACCCTATTACTAAGACTTCGCTGTCCGTCTGTCTGTCCGTCTGTCCGTCTGTCCGTCTGTCCGTCTGTCCGTCTGTCCGTCTGTCTGTCTGTCACAGGGCTGTATCTCATGAACCATGATAGCTAGACAGTTGAAATTTTCACAGATTATGTATTTCTATTGCTGCTCGAACAACAAATACTAAAAACAGAATAAAATAAATATTTAAGGGGGGCTCCCATAAAACAAACTTGATTTTTGCATTCCAGCGCCATCTAGTTTCATTTGATGTTACTACGTATTATAGGTACTTTTCGCGGAGGTAAGATGAAAGAGGTTTGCGATTCCGCTGGCAGGTGGCGCTATTTTACCACTATCGGTAAAGTTACTTCACATGATCGAATAAAAAGTTTGAAGTTGAATTATTGAATTCATGTAGTTAGGTAAATAGGTACCTAGGTAGATATTATTAATTTCCAATTAATTTCGAGTTCGAATCCTGGCCGTGCATCAATGGATATTTCTGTTCGAAAAATGTACCTATATGCGCGTTACACGTGTTTATAACAGTGAAGGAAAACATCGTGAGGAAACCTGTTAGTATTCTTGAAAGCGGCGACGGGATTGCAACCTGTCACGTGTGGAATGCTAACTACGTAGTTAGGTAAATAGGTAGGTTACGAGATATTATGAATTATTTTTTGTTTCTAGGGTTCCGTATCTAAAGGGTAAAAAACGGGACTACTAAGACACCGCTGTCCGTCTGTCTGTTACCAGGCTGTATCTCGTGAACCGTGATAGCTAGACAGTTGAAATTTTCACAGATGATGTATTTCTCTAAAATAAGCATAAAATAAATATTTAAGTGAGACTCCCGTACAACAAACGTGATTTTTTTGCCGTTTTGATAATAGTACGGAACCCTTCGTGCGCGAGTCCGACTCGCACTTGGCCGGTTTTTTAAATAAAACATAATTTAACATAAACATAAAACGAATTAATGTTTATGTTGTTGTTATGTTATGAAAAAATATGTCTTGTATTTTAAACTCAATTGTGCAAGCAATTTAAGAAGGTCGCCATCATGTGCTCTAGCGTCACCTTGTTAGTATCTTTTGATGTTATTCGGGTTTGTCGGTTATGGTCTGTTTTCGGGTTTTCATTATATTTCCGAAATCACACGCTGTAACTAGCTGAAAAGTTCAAAATAATTAGCTGATGTATTCATTTCAGTTCGCTCACATAAAACTCTCATAAAATGACTTTTAAGTTTCGCCATAGTTAACAAAATCCTGAATATCTGTGGACGCACAGATTGATATTTATTTATTAATCCTCATTTAGCTCTTTCAAGATTGTATTATTTTGTTAGTTATTTTTTGATGTATGTAGAAAATTTCTACATACATCAAAAAATGTTTATTTCTACTAGAAATAAACATTTTTCATCTAATTTTATAATTTCAGAAATCTCCATCCCATGCCGTCGCAAGCTGATGTTGATAGACGCCTTCGCATCACTACGAACTTCCGGCACATTACCGCGACTACCAGAAGACATAACGGTCGGCGTACCGGTTGTTTATACAAAGGAAAAGCAACTCTATGTTCAGAGCATTATGGACACCTTCAAGAGTCTGGTTTCTGCGGAGTCATTCCTGAAGAAGGAGTGCAATAGTGGTGTTGGCTTTTTGTATGGTAAGTTTGTGGGCAATGTTATGTTTGAACGTGCCTCTGATTACTCCCTTTAGACATCTTCAAGGTTGCATGTGTGAAATGTAATGTTTGGAAATGTCTCTGAGTACCCCCTTTAAATATCTTCAAGGATCTGAGCGCCTGGAGGTCTGTAAGGATGTCTACCGTGCTTGGGGTTTAACAGTCGTGATCGTATTTAATTTTATTTTTTAGTAACTGCGCGGTGTTTTGCATGGTACCTCGATTTTTTGTGCTGGGGTTTAAATCCCGGACAAGTACCATTGGATTTTTCTATTTTTAAAATGTGAATGCTGCACATTAACACGTGTTCTAAAACAGTGGAGGAAAAATTAATAAATTTAATCTCGGATATGTGTGATTTCAAGGACTCATATAAAAAATATTAGGCGCTTAAGGTGATAAATGAAATTTTTGACATTTTGTATGGCTGAGTCTACCCGGATAAGACGGAAAAAGTGATAAAACTGCATTATCTTGAAAACCATCAAATTTAAAAAGAAACCATCTGTAATTTACTTAGCTAGTATGATTATTTAACAAATTATATCAAAATGAACTGTTTAGCTATTCATAGTTTTGATTAAAACGAAACTACGGGTTTTTGAAGAGCCAACTTTGGAAAATAAATTTATCGAGAAAAGTTTCACCAATCGTGTTTCAGTCTGTGATTTATCTAGATTAAATCCTGAAGTCGTAAAAAACAAAACTGAATGTTTGCGGTTATTGAGAAAAAACGATTCTGCATTCATCAAAAACATTTATTACTCGTCTTAATAAAATGTATTTCGTTTCCCAGATGCCGAATTCGCAGTTGATTCAAAATGCCATCCGGTGCCATTAGAGAAGGCCGCCAAAGACACGAGGTAAATATATTCACAAATTTTAATTCCTTACTATTTTATATTTGAGCATTTAAGATCATTATAGATCTTCAAGCTTCTATAAAAACTGAAGCTGGATTAGCCAATGCAAATTCCAAATTCAGTTAGTCAGTGCCAATTCAAAAATTACACGCCCCCACATTAATTTGACAGTTAGCATTCCATACATACGATTGCGAGACCATCACCGTTTGGAATGCTAACCGCAAATCCATATTTCTAACTTATTCCATTTCTTATTGTTTTGTATTGTTCCAGCATACACAGAATAGCAGTGCTAGGACTCGATTACCATGACATGTCGAGAAAGGTCATCGCTCCGCTAGGCATCAACCAACTCTACACCAGATTACTCAAATTGAAGGTACAGTTTTCCTAGTACATCTATTTATTTTGAAGTTCTACAAATATTTGTGCTGGGTCTGAGTGTTCGGTGCTATCATCATCATCATCAACATCGTCATTGAACATGGGCTTCCCCGTAGATCGTTATTTTTAACCGCCGACAAAAAGACGGGTGTTATAAGTTGGAAGTGTCTGTCTGTGTATCTGTGTCTGTGGCATCGTAGCTCCTACATAAATGGACCAATTTTAATGCGCTTTTTTTGTTTGAATTTTGACTTGATTGAGATGATTCTTAGCTATAATTGTTGAAGGGATATTGAAGCTACTTTGACTGGTCTGATTGGTGTAAAATATAGTATTCTCTGACTCCAGAGACGGGAGTTTTTAAATTTTATGTTATACTCAATTTTAGTTAGTTGTAACAACAGTATCATTACGAGTAACTCCATCTGCATGTTAACCCTTCAAAAGGGAATGAAAAGGTTATTGATTTTAAAACTTTATTGTTTTATTTCCAGGGCTACAAAGTACTGCACATCCCATACACAGAATACAACCCGAAGGACAAGTTAGTGGCGCGAGTTCAGTACATCGAGAAGCGACTGAAGGAGATAGTCAGCGACAAGGCTGCCTCATAGTTAATTATACTTACCATTAGCGTAATGCGTTATGTATAATGCTGTATCGAGCGCCAGAGAGGCGGAGTTAGGGTGCATCTGCACTGATGCGAAGTGGACATTTCGACCAATTATTATTGATTAGGCAATGCAAGGTCCTCTCCACTCCGCACAACACCGCTTCAATGGAAACGCACCATAAAGGATGATTCACGCTTCATCACCAATCCCAGTTGCTTTAAATAGTTTGGTAGTGATAGCTGTTACAAAAGTCGAAAAGTTAACAACAAACGTCCAATCTGTCCTGTCTGACTCCCACACAAGGATTCCCTAGTCAAACTAGTACCATAGTACCACACAACTTAAACCCGGCACTATTGATTTGTCATACAAACTTTCACATAATGATCTTACCCATAACAGTCAAGCGTGAACCATCCTTAAATTGTATATTATTTATTGTACAAAATACATGTAAGTACTTTTTGTATGTATGTCATGTTAAATAGGTTATATTTTATTGTCAGAATGAGGATTTGAGTATTAGTTTTGATCAGCATTATTAAACCAGTGCAAAGTTTTGGTTAAATGTGATTCTGAATTTAATTTCTACTGTGTTTTGTTTGTTGGGATAGTAACTTACATATATATAGTAACTTATAAAAAATACAAGTTGTAATGTAAAAAATACAATGTTCAAACACCTTATATTTGGTCAGTAAGTATTCATCTATTTATTATTACGCAGTGGGTCGTCGTATAGTACTTATTTTAGAGTGATCCCTCCACTTATTGCAATGATACATATTATATCGTTGTTTTCTTATTATACTGCCGATTATTCGAATGCATGTTTCATCGCGATATTTAGATTTAAACTGTAGTTTTTTTTTATATTGCGGTAGTATTTCGACCACATTTTCAAAACAACACACCTTGTTTCAATAAGATCACAAGGATCACATAGGTGAAGCTATGCTTGTTCTTAGCAACCAGCTAGAAGAATCAGGCATTACATAGCACACAACATCTTTTTTCGGTTATCGTTCATACGAATGGACATAGAAATTTGTTTACAGTTTGTATTGTAAGTTAAGTGGTACAGGGCCCTGATATTTATCACGTTGAGATTTAAATTTGACCTGTTTTGTATAATTCGTTATTTCAATTTGTAAGATAACTGTCAAATGTGTGTAAAAGTAAAAAAGTATGTTCTTATTTAAATGTGTATGAGCATTGTGTACATGGGATTGTAGATAAAGTGGCTGTTAATATTATTTAAATAAATGATTATGTTACTAAAATCATTATTTATTTATTACATATTTATTATAAATTCTAACCTAAGCATTTTAATAACTAGAATACCTTATCGCCATAGAAATGATTCCAAGATTTGCTCTGGGTTTCTTTAAAGTGGTTAATCAGAGGTTAATGCATTGCATTAGGAACACGAACATTTTGTATAACTAGTACTGCATTGATTTTTGCAAGCCCATCACCGCATGGAATACAAATCGTAATCCATCTAGCCAAATCCAATTGTAATCGCTCTAATGAATGAATCATGTGACGGACTAGGATCATTATATCCTTTTTCATTATTTCATCAACACAGGATTGTTATAAACGAAGTGCACCAACAAGTATTCCCAACGATGGTTGAAGTCAGACAGGCGACCGGTTGTAAAACATAAGCCAAATCCTCTTCGCACAAAAAATGATGACTGAAGATTGTTAGAAAATGAATCATAAATAACATTCTTCAAAACAAATTCTCGCTTATCATGATTTGAAGCCTTTTGACATAAATCTGAAACAAAATAAAAACATGTTTATTATCTGACTGGTCTTAGAGCTCAGATGGTAGTAGCCCTGCCTTCTGCCCACAACGGTGGATTCTGTCTCCATCCAGGATAATATTTGTGTGATGTCATAGATGTTTGTTCAACATTGGGTGCTATAACTTTGCTTAGTTTGGAACTAGATGAAGCTGTGGTCCACAACTCTTTTTATAGTTTTATAACACGAATTACTCTAAAACTTACGACATTTAAAAATGTTAAATAATTGCTACTAAACTTGGTATGTAGGTAAATTGAATAACTTTAGATTTGCAAAGAATTATTATACATTCACACAGTCGACTTTGTAAGATACTGCATGGGAGGGAAATTCTGGTGCAAGGTTGGACATAAATACCTGCCAAATGTTTTCAATAATTGCTGTAATACTATTCAAATATCTAACTATTACCGACAACTTAACCGGCTCAACTACGAAATGAGTTCTTAGTCATTCTGGCCTATTTTTAACTGGCCTCGCAGCTGAGTTGATAGTGACTGCCTTCTGCGCTGTAGGTTGTGGGTTCGATCCCCACCCAGGATAAACATTTGTGTGATAAACATAGATGTTTGTTTTGTGTCTGTACCATATTGTATGTATTAACAAAAAAAGTGTAGGTACCTGGGTATTCTACAAGGTCCTATCAAGTTCTCATAGTACAAGCTTTGCTTAATTTGTAGCTAGATAGCGCTGTGTGTGTGTGAGATGTCCATCAATATTTATTTTGACTTCGTCTTCGACTTTGCGACTTCGTCCGCGTAGATTTAGGAAATTGTTTTTTGACGACTTTATCGTAAAAGATTGAAATTGTCAATCAAGAGAACATTTTAGGGAAAAAAGTAGCCGATGTCCATCCGATGACTTTAACCTATCTCTATAAGAAATTTCATCACAATCAGCCCAGCGCCAGCGGTTTAGCTGTGATAACGTCACAGATAGATAGAGATAAAGAGACAGAGTTACTTTCGCATTTATAGTATTAGTACCCATATAGACTAACAAGTATTTACTCTTACTTGGTAACATTCTTGAAGAACTCAGACATGATATTGACCACCTTCTCCAGGAAAAGTATCATCTGTGGCGTGTGGATGTGCGTGTAGGCGGGTGTAAAGATCTGATGCCGGTTTATTTTCTGCAGACTCCTGAAGTTATGCCTCCCTATGCCTATCTTACCGAAGAGACGGTACTGTAACATACAAACGACGATAAAAATGATTTTTCTACGAAAAAATAGACAAGAATTTAATTTAGAAGTAGGACGGGAATACCACCACACAATACTACACTAGGTACACAAAAAAATAATAGCCTACTGGCGGCAAATGTGTAAATCCGCCACTGGGTAGAAGTCTAACCTGAGCATCTGACATATAAAGCGGTGTATTGAAGATGATCCAAATGACCGCCTCGTTGCATTGTGGCGATGTCAGTGAACCAGCGTATGTGTAGTAGGAGTGCGAATTTGGGCTGAGCAGCTTCCTGTGAACATATCTCATCAGTTTCAGATCTTAATCTATAGGAACTAATATTATAAATGCGAAAGTCACTCTGATCTGTCTTCTGTATGTCTGGTAAGTCTGTCTGTGATATTATCACGGGCAAACCGCTTGATTGCTATGAAATTTCATATAGAGAGATAATTTCCTTTTGATTTTTATGAATTTCAATGTTTTATGATACGGTCGTAAAAGTAGTTTTTCTGAATCTGCACGAACAAACTTGCGGGTAAAAGCTACATAAGTACATACCTCACCTTCCTACCCTTACCACACTTAAGTGGGGTCGGCACAACATGTGTTCTTCTTCCATTTCCCTCTATCAGCCGTCATCTCATCACTCCCTCCATTCTTACCCATGTCATCATTCACACAGTCCATCCATCTTCGCTTTGTCCTACCCACCTTTACTTCTATATCCATCATTCACCTTATATTATTTACATAGGCACATACCTACATACAAAAAAATCAAGCCTGTTTCCTAGAGGGGTAGGCAGAGACTACGGCTTTCCACTTGCTACGATCCTTATTGTTTTATAGAAATATTACCCAATGAAACGGTTGCGCGAAATAGGAAACGAAATATTATCAACTATACAATAATAATATACTCGCAAATCATTCAAAAAACCTTTTTAAATTGAAACGTTGCTCAGTAATCATCTGCTCTTGATGTTGACTGTACCTACCTATTTACACAGTTTGTAGAAAAAAATGTTTATCATTCCGAAAACATAATAGGAACCTATGAATACGACTCTTTCACTTGGCCCCAAAAATTAACAAGTACCTATAACAAAATTACATAATTGGGTTCGGCTACCTACCTAATGCCAGTCGATTTTTTCAAACCTAACTCTTTGTACCTAATTGGAAAATGAGATAAGTAAATTCGAAAATGGCTCCCTAATTGGTCACATGATTAATGATTTCCTGCCATTCATCTTTCGATAATAATTTGGCAATTACATTGGTTTTTCTTGAAGCTTAGATAAAGGTTATTCATTAGTGTTGTTAAATCTAGATTAAATTAATTATCCTGAATAATCATTTTGATGTGGAAAAGATAAAAATGTCTTGTCTTGATACCTATTTTTTTCTAATAAAACCTAAATATAGCCATGTTACTCACCGATAATGTAGCATTCTAATTGTAAAATTATTATTGAAATCGGTTTAGTAGTTATTTGTTACAATCGTAAAAAATACAAACATTTATCTTTAAATAAAATAAATATTGGCGTACTTTACACACAGCGCCATCTAGCCCCAAACTAATCAAAGCTTGTACTATGGGAACTAGATAACTGAAAGAATACATAAATACTATATAACCAGTTAGTGTTCTTATAAGCGGCGATGGGCTTGCAACCTGTCACGTATGGAATGCTAACTACTGCAAAATGTGGGCATGTGCCAAATATAATGTTTGGACGTGCCTTTGACTACCCCCACTAGACATCTTCAAAAGATCTAAAGCGTCTGGAGATATGAGACAAAGTCTACCGTACTTGGGGATTACCGTCGTGATCCTATTTATTTTTTTATTTATTTTTTATAAAAAATAGGACTTACGTCATGTCTAGAATTACTCCGCTGATTCTATCACCTGTCTCCAGAAGCTCTGGAATGTGCTTCATGATTTCCTCCGACGCTTCCAGCTGCTGTTCCTCCATGTCTGATAGAACCTGGAACATAAATAAGCCATTATGATACTAATGGGCACCAAAAAGGTTTCAACTTTTCACGTCTGAAATGCTAACTATTGCAAAGGCTCCACTGAAAATCAGCGCTGCATCAACTCTCGCTGTTGCAGCATATAGCTGAGTGCTGTGACCAATTTTGTTGTCAATGTTGCCAATATGTATGTTTTTTGTTTAGTTTTAAGAGATTATGTTGACTCAAAATAATTTTATTCTTTCTTTCTTTCAAAGTGTGCTGAAGCTCTTTAGTTATTTTTTTTATTGTTGTACGTACTTGAGTAGTAGGTACTTTTAATTATTATTCTTGTTTGAGCCTTCACCTTGTTCGATTGGCACCACACTGGAGCTCTACATAGCATTAAGGAAAGGATCATAAAAAAAAAGGTAGACCCCAAGCCGTGTTTGTTGCCTGATTCTTCTAGGCTTGGTCGCGTGGAATCGGCGTAGCTTCACCTAGTTCCTAAGACGTTTCAAAGTGATCCTTGTGATTTTATTGAAATAAATGATTTTTGAATTTGAATTTGAATTTGAGTACCTACGTATGTGCCAAATTTAGTGTTTGGACGTGCCTTTTCGCTATCTTTTTCCAAGTAATCCAATCTGGAAGATTTTTGCTAATGTGTAGAGAATAGTAAAAAGTTGTTTCCGTTTAAATTGTATCTATGTAGGACAAATAGATCCTTAGATAAAACTTAAAAAAACTATTATCGTCTGATAACTTTTTGATTGGTCGAAACCACTGACCTCTATTATGTATAATGGAGGTCAGTGGTTGAAAAATATTCGTAGGTTTTTTTTTTTTTTTTTTTTTTTTTTTTTTTTTTTTAATTTATTAAACGTAAGTAAAAAAAGGGCTTTGTCGCTTTGCGACCACACATTTTTTTTTTGTTTTTAAAACTGTAATTATTCTTCTCGATTGTGTTGTATAACGAGTTTGATATACAACCTTATTCGTTGTTCGAGTAACTAAGCAGGAAGCAAGTCCGTACCAAGCAGGTATTATGTGATCAAAAACAGTTTGCAACTCACATTGCAGAACACTGAGACGATGGCAAGTCCGTCTCTTTTCTGCAAAGCCTCTGCAACTGGTAGATCATCCCTCACATGCACAAAATGTATCTCCATTGGGTATCTGAATATAACCAAAATAAAGAAGAACGGTGACATGCGTGATCATAATTTCCTTACTCTTATCTTACTTCAATATGAGAAAAAACATGTTGTAGAAGGATTTTGCTTGGGTGTTTTACAACCGGCCTGTCGCCTTCCTAACGTCAACCCTCTTTGAGAATGTTAACATGCAATATTAAATGATAACAAAAGAGCTAAATAAAAACAATATCTCGAACCTAATAGTAAATCAAAAGCGATGGCGAATAAAGAAGTGATTGTCATGGTAACTGTTTATTGTGCCTACGAAGTGGTAAGAAGCGATTACGGCGTAACTATGGAGGGGCTACGAAGCTACGGAATGGTTACGAAGTGGCTACAGAGCTGCCACGGAGTTGTTACAAAGTGGCTACGGAGGGGCTACGAAGCTACGGCATAGCTACGGAGTGGCTACGGAGCTGCGACGGAGTTGTTATAAAGTGGCTACGGAGAGCCTACGAAGCGGCAACGGTTATTGTTATTTTAATGGGTTTGCGAAATAATATAGTTATGAAGGGAAGCATCTTAGAAGTAGTCAGTCTATTGTCCATTCAATTTGCTATATTATTGGTTAGCTTTAAAGAAAAAAACATAAAAGGATTTTACAGAATGAAAACTCTTTGGTATTCCTAAACTAGGTCAAACATCAAAGTGTTCATACGAACTTGACTCCGTTCAGAGCGTGCTCCGAAAGCCAGTGGAAATGTAGTTGTTCCAGCCTGTACCGATGCTTAAGAGGTCCTCCCGTCAGCACGGGGTGCATTTCTACATCTCCTTCTGTGCTGAATTGCACTGAAACAAAGTAGAATGTAGTTAAACGTAGATATATAAAAGTATTTATAAGTATCTATGTACAAACCTAAGGGGTCCGTATCTTTTAGTCTACAGTACTATCATAAAATACTAGTTATACTTATACCAGCTTTTGCCCGCGGTTTCACTCATGTGATAGTAGTCTCTATCTATCTCTCTCAGTTCACATGAAAAAATATTGCCGTTTAGTGGGAGGCCGTTCTTCTCTGCGTCTTGTTTTTACATAATCTATACTACCTAGTCTAAATCTAATACTAATTATTATAAATGCGAAAGAACTCTGTTTGTATATCTGTTTGTGACGTTACCACGGCCAAACAGCTGGGCTGATTGTGATAAAATTTCATATTGAGATAGTTTAATGTCTTGGCCTCCCCAAAACTTTTGATTTTCAAGAATTTTAATGTTCACGATAAAGTCGGATCGAATCGAGTCATAAAACTAATTAGAAAATAAGCTCTGAATGTACGCAGTCGAAGGTTAAAGCTATTTTGTTTATTAAACTTGTTTTTAATTCACCGGTATGTCCATTGTTGATAGCAGACACAAGCACCTTCTCGTAGCCGACGAACTGCAGAGCTCCGTACTTGATGAAGTCTTTGTTGAAGTCCTTGATGACGTCAGAGATGCGGATGTCGATCGGCGACTGCCGCCTGCCACCATCTTTACAACGGTTGCCTGGCCATTTGGCCTCATCTGTAAATAAATATGCGAACTGATGTAGGTCCCTATCGGTAAAACAGGAACAACCACGATTTTATATGGAGTTGTTTTCTTAGCTTTAATATAGTTAGACCTTAGTAGACTATGAATCCCCCCAAATAGACGGCCTCGGATCCCCCAAAGGCTCCAGAGAGCTGAGGTTTAGAGAGCGCCTTTTGGTCCTCGGCACCCCAGGTAGAAAAGGCCCTGAGTTTGTCTAGACATCATAGACTAAACCAAAGTTAATCTTAACCTATTATTATTGAACTTGATAAAATCAATATTTGATAAGGATATTTTTTACCATCGTAACTCCAGACTGGTCCAAACTGAGTGGTTGCACGTGTACAGAATTCTGAAAACAAGGTTTAATGTTGTTACTAGCACATAAACTTCCTAAGCAATTCGATTCAGACCACACGGATTGCCATGGCTGCCAGTAGATCTTCTATACTAATATTATAAAGAGGAGAGATTTGTTTTTTTTTTGTTTGTATCGAATAGGCTCCGAAACTACTAGACCGATTTCAAAAATTCTTTTACCATTAGAATTCTACATTATCCTTGATGAACATAGGCTATAGATTATTTTCAAAAACGTTAGAGATCCGTATGAAAACTTCGAAAATGTAACCCAACGTGTGAGAAAAAATCCAAAAAAACTCCTTATATTGCGTTTTCTGCAGAAATTATTGACAATAGAGCAAAGTGATGTACTACAATTTTATAGACGACATCAATATCTACAAAAAAGTCTGTAATATCATATGTCTAACTATTAGGGATCCCTATTAAAACTTCGATAATGTAACCCAAGGTGTAAAAAAAATAGCCATAAAATCATTATTACACCCGTGCGACGCTGGGGCGGACTGCTACTAACATATAAAACAGTATCTATGTAATCATTTGCTGTAAGGAAACTGCTTATATCTTAGGTACATGCAAGTCCAAACCTAACTTTGTCCACAGTTTTAGCTTACCTGATAGGATGCCAGCCGAATGAAACTTACATATCAAAAAGCCTTACCCTCGTATTCAAGAACGACACTATGAGAACACGCACCCACAGTGGACGAAATTTTTTTTCATAATCATCACTTTATGTGGTGAGCGGCACTATGGCGCACGCTACCGTGTGCCTTTAGAGCTCAACTTTGGCTAGAGGCACACGACAATGTGCCTCTAGTCACACTGTGCAGTGTCGCACAACACATAAAGTGATTTTTATGAAAAAAAAATCGTCTACTGTGGGTGCGTGTTCTCATAGTGTCGTTCTTGAATACGAGGGTTAGAATTGTTTTAACCCCTTAGAAGCCTTAGAATTTAATTAACTCTCAGTTGTCACTTTGTTAGAGTTTTTAACTTTAGCACCACTGAATTTTGCGGGTATCTATATTTGCAACACATGTTAGAAAAATGATCCTGAAGGTTTTGCTAGGTGAATTGTAAGTGATCACATTATCTTGGGTCTCAACCACATACCCAGGCACAGCAGCAGGAGACACCGCATCACGGCCATAGATGGAGCACGGCAATACCACTGACATCCCCGAGACGAATACGCGATGATTGGCCATATTGGAATCCACTGTCTAATGTTTCAGGAAAACAACACATGTTTATAAAATAAACCATTGTGATATGTCATTTCTTGTATTGTATCTTTGGTATCTTGTTATATGGGAATTTTTGATCGGTTAGTTATGTGAAAGAAAATAAGAAACAGAACTGCTTGATATTTTGAATGTCCAAGCAAGGTAGACATAGGTACTCCAAGATCTCCAGACGCTCAGATCCTTGTAAGTGCCTATTAAAATTCCAAAAATCATTATCTTCTTGCCTATCAGCCGTCATCTTCACTCACTTCTTTTTTACCCATGCATAAAGTTCATTTATATTTTCTTATTAGATTGACTGATCTATCATCGCACAGCCTAAATCTGGAACTGGTCCTAGAAACTTGAAATTAAGAGAGTACCTAAGTATAATCCATTTGGTGTATAAGGTTGCACTTTTGTTCACCGTTTGATAGCCGTGTTGGCCGAGTGGGATGTACCTCGACTTTCAATCTGAAGGTCGTGGGTTCGAATCCCGGCGCATCAAAAACACGTGCTTACAACGGTGAAGGAAATCATCGTGAGGAAACCAGTTAGTGTTCTTATAAGCGGCGATGGGCTTGCAGGTTGCAAGTCACGTATGGAATGCTAACTACTGCAAAATGTGGGCATGTGCCAAATATAATGTTTGGATATGCCTCTGACTACCCCCGCTAGACATCTTCAAAGGATCTAAGTGTCTGAAGATCTGAGAGGATGTCTACCGTACTTGGGGATTACAGTTGTGATCGTATTTTTTTTTTTTGTTCACTCCCAAAATTCAACCCTTAAATGGTTGTACCTTTGTTGAAAAAATAAATAAATACTTGTGAACAAGCCACATCTCCTATTTTATAATGTATAGTATATGTGAATAAAGATGTACCCATATTTAATCACTTCGATAAATAATCCTACCGACCGCTGCAATGACGACAAACACACATCGGCGCGTGGTCCGCCTTAGCTTTTCGAATAAATTAATGATATAAATTATGTATAATTACTTATCAAAAATCTATTCTAATAGAAATCTAGATCTACATATTACCTATCTTTAACAATAAATCACAAGTTGATTTTATTATTAGGTATATAAAATATTTCGATCATAAATTCTAAAACGTATCATTTTGAAATAATATCTTTATCGTGAAAGTTTCTGCTATTATGTTTTCAGCTTAATAGAAATAATAATACTTAATAAAAATAGGAGATGTGGCTTGTTCAGTAGTATTTCTTTTTTCGTTTCGAAATAGAGCAATCAGCGACTGGGAGCCCCATAATGTAAAAGTCAATGTACGGTATATGAGCCCGGTCCTTCGATCACAAAGTAAACTTGAAGACCATACCAATTCGTCCCACAATGCGGAAATCAAACCAGCGACCTTTGGGTGCGTAGTCGAGCGACCAACCTGCTTCCAAGGCTACACAAATCATACGTTATAGGTACATACATACCTACTTTCAATAATAAAAGCAAAGAGGTCTGTGGGGCTATTTTGTAAATAGCAGTTCTAGACAGTTTAGGCACCTATACCTACGCTTCCAATGATAGGAGCCTAAACTGTATAAAAAGCGTAGGTATGGCATTCAGTACCAATAATATTGATATGAATATCATAACATGATAATCATAGTTCTTACAAAATAGCCCCACTAGTCTGGGCTAAAAACCTGGCGTAGCTCCCATGGTTTATGTTTATGATAAAAGTAAAAGTACGTAAAACGTTCCTCTGCTCTGATTACTCCCTTTAGACATCTTAGATGATATGATAGCCTGGAGATCTGAAAGCATATCTGCCGGACTTGAAGATTACAGTCGTGATTCTAATTTATTTTATGTTTTATAATAATGACTGAGTTTTTATTTAAATCCTATAATTCCTATAATTTAGATTTGCAAGTTAGATATACCTATTACCTACCGAATTTCACTAACTGATAACACGACATCTCCTAATTCGATACTTATCAGTTTTTGATAAAGTCGTCTGGTGACGTAAGGTGATTTTAGTTTTTGACCATGCCAGATTGCAAATTTTACAAATTTCACCAAAATGACCTTATGATTTTTAGGGTTCCGTACCCAAAGGGTAAAAACGGAACCCTATTACTAAGACTTCGCTGTCCGTCTGTCCGTCTGTCTGTCTGTCTGTCTGTCGGTCTGTCCGTCTGTCTGTCACAGGGCTGTATCTCATGAACCGTGATAGCTAGACAGTTGAAATTTTCACAGATTACGTATTTCTGTGGCTGCTCTAACAACAAATACTAAAAACAGAATAAAATAAATATTTAAGGGGGTCTCCCATACAACAAACATGTTTTTTTTGCCGTTTTTATAGATAATGGTACGGAACCCTTCGTGCGCGAGTCCGACTCGCACTTGGCCGGTTTTTTTGTGTTATGTTGTTAGATAGTGAAGTTCTCTATTTACTCTGATGTGCTGAATTTTTGCAACTATATTTTTTTTACTATTATAATAATTTTAATTTTTGGTTTTTATTTTGCTATGTCCTAACAGGACTCATGTACTAATACTAATACTACTTACCCTATTCATAAGACCTATACATACTATTGTATTGTACATGAAAAATAAAAAAATAACACTCCCTCCAATTTTTTAAATCATGTTTCTGTTTATGCCAATTGCAGAAACAACAAAAAATATAATGAAATTAAATGAAGAATATTATTTTAACTTTTTCTAAGTAGTTAACTTCTAAGTAGTTAACTTATCACAAATGTTGAGCTGTTTGCGTATTTAGGGTACCTATATCATAAATATCATTCTTCTGTACGTGTTTTTAGGGTTCCGTACCCAAAGGGTAAAAACGGGACCCTATAACTAAGACTTCGCTGTCCGTCTGTTCGTCTGTCCGTTTGTCTGTAACAGGGCTGTATCTCATGAACTGTGATAGCTAGGTAGTTGAAATTTTCACAGATGGTGTATTTCTGTTGTCGCTATAACAACAAATACTAAAAACAAAAGAAAATTAATATTTAAGTGGGGCTCCCATACAACAAACTTGTTTTTTTGCCGTTTTTTATAGATAATGGTAAGGAAACCTTCGTGCGCGAGTCTGACTCGCACTTGGCCGGTTTTTTTTATTATTTGTCACCTAATTCCTCCTAAACGACTGGACCAATTTGGTTGAAATTTCGTATGTATATTTCAATGGGTTCCTGAATGGTATAAAAACAATTGGACCTGGATTGGACGGTATGTCACCAAATTTGATTTGCTCTTTAAGTACGAATTTCGCCGGGTCAGCTAGTAAATATATGAATATTTTATATTTCTGTGGGCAATAAAATATGATATCCCACCAAAAAGATTCTGTTAAAAACTAGCCAAGACTCGATGGAGATGCTTGTTTATCTCTAAAAAGTAATGAAATCTAGACAATGTCGTGCCAAGTCTGAGGTTCCTTACTGCGATTTCTTTATTATTATAGAATGTTGTGTGACTTGGCCGTTGAACCAGGTGCTCCATGACACCATTGCACCAATCTGTTGCCAGAACCGCTACCCATTGACGATGGAAAATTTCCACTTAGAAAACGTAAAAAATAATAAAAAAATTGCCACAAATTTGCCTTAGACTCCAGCCAACTTATAAATATAGTTACTGTATTTTATCAGTTCAGCCAGTCTAGTGTAGGAAGACTTGGCCTATTTACGGAGCACAAAACTGTAGATTGAATCTCGGCGCGTGCTATATCAAGCGCTACAAGTACATAATAGGCTATCAGTCCCCTTGAGAGTCTGGACCAATCTCCGCAGGAAATCTAGATTATATCTCTAGTCTAGTCAGTCATAAAAACCGGCCAAATGCGAGTCGAACTCGCGCACAAACGATTCCGTACCATTATGTATTAAAAACCGGAAAAAAAACGTTTGTTGTATGGAGCCCCACTGAAATATTTATTTTATTCTGTTTTTAGGGTTCCGTACCCAAAGGGTAAAATCGGAACCCTATTACTAAGACTTCGCTGTCCGTCTGTCTGTCCGTCTGTCCGTCTGTCTGTCTGTCACAGGGCTGTATCTCATGAACCATGATAGCTAGACAGTTGAAATTTTCACAGATTATGTATTTCTATTGCTGCTCGAACAACAAATACTAAAAACAGAATAAAATAAATATTTAAGGGGGGCTCCCATACAACAAACTTGATTTTTGCATTCCAGCGCCATCTAGTTTCATTTGATGTTACTACGTACTATAGGTACTTTTCGCGGTCTCATGCGACCGCTCGGGGTTTGAGAGGTAAGATGAAAAAGGTTTGCGATTCCGCTGGCAGGTGGCGCTATTTTACCACTATCGGTAAAGTAAGTCGGTAAATAGGTGGTACTTCACATGATCGAATAAAAAGTTTGAAATTGAATTATTGAATTCATGTAGTTAGGTAAATAGGTACCTAGGTAGATATTATTAATTTCCAATTAATTTCGAGTTCGAATCCTGGCCGTGCATCAATGGATATTTCTGTTCGAAAAATGTATCTATATGCGCGTTACACGTATTTATAACAGTGAAGGAAAACATCGTGAGGAAACCTGTTAGTATTCTTGAAAGCGGCGACGGGATTGCAACCTGTCACGTGTGGAATGCTAACTACGTAGTTAGGTAAATAGGTAGGTTACGAGATATTATGAATTATTTTTTATGTTTCTAGGGTTCCGTATCTAAAGGGTAAAAAACGGGACTACTAAGACACCGCTGTCCGTCTGTCTGTTACCAGGCTGTATCTCGTGAACCGTGATAGCTAGACAGTTGAAATTTTCACAGATGATGTATTTCTCTAAAATCAGCATAAAATAAATATTTAAGTGAGACTCCCGTACAACAAACGTGATTTTTTTGCCGTTTTGATAATAGTACGGAACCCTTCGTGCGCGAGTCCGACTCGCACTTGGCTGGTTTTAGTATTTGTTGTCATAGCGGCAACAGAAATACATCATCTGTGTAAATTTCAACTGTCTAGCTATCACGATTCATGAGATACAGCCCTGTGACGGACAGACGGACAGCGAAGTCTTAGTAATAGGGTCCCGTTTTTACTCTTTGGGTACGGAACCCTTAAAAACGACCTTGGACCATTCAAAAGGCGAATCAGAGAACGGATTACTTTCGTCTTCCTGTCGTAAAACACTCTTCCTGTCACATGAAAATTACCATGTCTAAATGTCGTACTTCTGACTACCCACTTTAGATGTCTTCAAAGATCTGTGCGCATGGAGGTCTGAGAGGATGTCTACGTCAACTGTATTTGGTGATTTCTGTCGCTATCCTTATTTCATTTCATTTCAATTTCATGGAATTACTTTATTTGTCTATACTATAATAAAACTGTAGAAGAGTTCCATTCTGTACATAGAATAAAAACTAAAGAAAATACTCTTAGGTGCCTAATGCCTATGCAAGTAAAAGTAACACAAGCCAAAAAAATATATTTTGAAATTTTTGTCTGTGTGTCTGTCTGTTGTCCGGCTTTCACGCAAAAACTACTGGACTGGATTGTGATAAAACTTTATTGTTATGTAGCTATTAGTCCTCGGCAACACATAAGCTATAATTTATTTTGAAGATTGGAATACCAGATGTGAAACTATCTGACGCCCAGCGAAGCGGGCACGGGTCAGCTAGTTTTATAATAAAAATAAAAATAGGATCACGACTGTAATCCCCAAGTACGGTAGACATCCTCTCAGATCTCAAGACGCTTAGATCTTATGAAGATGTCTAGTGGGGGTAGTCAGAGGTAAGTCCAAACATTATATTTAGCACATGCCCACATTTTGCAGGTTGCAAGTCCATTGCTGCTTATAGAATACTAACTGGTGCTTTATTTTGTTTATTAAAAATAAAATGAAATAGAATCACGACTGTATTTAATCTCTAAGTAGGCACAGTAGACATAAATGATCTACTCAGAACTCCAGGCGGGCGCTTAGATCTATAAAGATGACTAAAGGAGTTAGTCAGAGAGGGATATGCCTACATTTTGTAGTAGTTAACATTCCATTAGCATTGTTTTATCAACTCTTTATAATTATAAGTGAGACCGTTTATTCTTCCG
Source organism: Hydriomena furcata (assembly GCA_912999785.1). Lineage (NCBI taxonomy): Eukaryota > Metazoa > Arthropoda > Insecta > Lepidoptera > Geometridae > Hydriomena > Hydriomena furcata. The sequence goes on along the minus strand of OU538831.1, from coordinate 1,341,067 downwards.
AGTACAGTCTTTAAAAGTACCTACAGACTACTTTTTTATTTGTACCTGCCTATACCAATTTAAGTTGGTTACATTCCTTTAAAAAAGTTAAACTTGTATTTAACTATAGTCATGGTATTTAAGTATATGTATACTGGCTGTCCCGACAGACGTCCTGTCAAATTTCAATAATCGCATAGAAAAAGCACATTCAGTTTTTCACGAACTTTATGCCATCAATATCACTTAGGGGTATAAAAAATAATGTACGGCCTATTATTCTCATACCTAAAAAATATACACAATTTTTTTTCTAAAAATCGGTCAATCTGTTTCGAAGAAGTTTTGTTACAAACACAGTGACAAGATAATTTTATACATCTCTACATATAATAAAACTGTAGAAGAGTTCAATTATGTACATTGAATATAAACTGAAAAAAATACTAATATGGGTCTTCATACTACTGGACGGATTTTGATGAATTTTTTTTTGTTATATAGCTATTAGTCCTCGGCAACATAATAGGCTATAATATGAAACTATCTGTCGACCAGCGAAGCGGGCACGGGTCAGCTTGTTAGAATATAATATTATTTATTATGGTTGAACAACAATGAATGAAAGAATAGTTATTTACTATAAAAAAACATCAGTATGTCGTATTTATTAGAACTATTTAGATTTGCCTACTACCTTTATCTTCAAAATTTAAAGAATTCCACAAAAACTGTTAAGTACTTAAAATGTTCGCCTGTCACCATCATAGTATTTACTAAGTGATAAATCACAGCGATAAAATCGCATCATATACCTACATAATATGACGGTGTGTATGTAATGTACCTACGTATGTGTACAAACAGTTCATCAGCTTGTAAACATACGTTAGTAGATACCTAACTATAACTGTTAAAAGAAGTGTATTTTAAACTATAAGCATTACCTAGATACAGAAAACTCATTGACTTGATTTATTCAATATTTTTTCGTCAAAAAAATGTTTTTCAGCAATCTTGTCGTCAAAAATATGACAACGCTGTAGAAAGATAATGATAAACCGCCAATGAACTAAAACCAAAGCAAAAACATTACTGTAAAACAGTAAAACGACATTTTAGAATATGTCAAAAATTTTAAGGCGCTCCCAGTCGACGATTGTTTTTGTTCGAAACGAAAAAATAAATACTTGTGAACAAGCCACATCTTCTATTTTATAATGTATAGTATATGTGAATAAAGATGTACCCATCTTTAATCACTTCAATAAATAATCCTACCGACCGCTGCAATGACGACAAACACACGTCGGCGCGTGGTCCGCCTTAGCTTTTCGAATAAATTAATGATATAAATTATGTATAATTACTTATCAAAAATCTATTCTAATAGAAATCTAGATCTACATATTACCTATCTTTAACAATAAATCACAAGTTGATTTTAATAGTAGGTATATAAAATATTTCGATCATAAATTCTAAAACGTATCATTTTGAAATAATATCTTTATCATGAAAAATTTCTGCTATTATGTTTTCAGCTTAATAGAAATCTAGGTAGGAACCTGAAGTAATATACTTATAAAAATAGAAGATGTGGCTTGTTCAGAAGTATTTCTTTTTTCGTTTTGAAAAAGAGCAATCAGCGACTGGGAGCCCCTTAAGTTAAAACATTTACTAGAGTTTAATATTTTTAACATTTTCCGAATATTTGGTTTCATTTATCAAAGATAGTCGTTATACACTATAAATATTATATTTTTTTGAAATCTAGAATTATTTCGAGAGTTATTAGCATTTAAATGTCGTCTTTCTGGTCTACTTCGTTGTCACGTATTGTTCATACTTGTTCTTTCTTGGTGAACCTATTTTAGAACTATGACTAGATTGAAAACCTTAAAGGGTATAGAGACTCTTTTTTAGCACTATCTGGTAGGTATCTGATATATGCCGACCCCACTTAAGTGGGATAAAAGGGCAGGAAGATGTTGGTAGTTAAAAAAATACTAAGGTCTATGAAATTATTATTTATTTGGATTTATATAATCTAAATTAACTTAAATTGAACACAATAGTGATAATAAAATAAACATACATGTAGGTAACTATAGGAAAACGTAGGTATTAATTTTTGAAACAAAAGATCACAGATCAAAAAAAACATTACTATTTAAAAAATATTTTTCCTTTGATACACACAATACCTATAAGTATTAAAAAAATATTCTACATGACTCTACTTTTTACTTACAACACAAATGGGAATGCAATAATTTAGGACTACACTTATTATGAACTAATTAACCTACCTACAATATTTTAACTCCGCAGTCCAATATCGATAAACTAATTCGTTTCTATTTTCTTTATTATTTCTCCAAAGAAATAGACAAAGAAAAGGAAGCAACGTAATCTTCATAAATAAAATGAAAAAGGATCACGACTGTAATCCCCAAGTACGGTAGACATCCTCTCAATATCTAAGTAACCAAAATAATGGAGTTTTGCAACCTATTTATACATCTTTATAGCTATATTTATAACTTTTTTTTACTTTTTCTTTTAATAAACATTAAATAAATAAATATTGACAGACTTTACACACAGCGCCATCTAGCCCCAAACTAAGCAAAGCTTGTACTATGGGAACCAGAAAACTGATAGAATTTTTATATACTTTTTTTTTGTAAATACATACTTATTATACATATTAACACCCAGACACAGAACAAACATCTATCAACTTTCATCAATGTTTTCTATCAATGTCCATCACACAAATATTTGCCCTGGGTGGGGATCGAACCCACAACCTACAGCGCAGAAGGCAGAGTTACTACCAACTGAGCTGTGAGGCCTGTTGATGCTTAGCTATTACTCTAAATACCTAATAATATTTTTATTGCATCAATTGGCTTTCTGTTATATATGTACTAAACACGTTATATGTACTAAACACTTATGATCATAAAAATGATAGAGAGTATTTTATTTATGATATAACTCTATAGTTTATAATTTTTATGATTACGAGAATCAAAACGTTCGGCTTATCACATACAAAACTTAACTATAATTTAAAATTTTATTTTGTGACGTTATAAATCATGATACAATTTAAACATTAAAAATAGAAACACGTGTTATAGTAAATTAATAACTAAGTTACTCATTATAACCTATACCTATAGACAAAATATTGGTAGTTTGAGCATGTTTGAGCCACAAACATCTAAACATTAAAAAAATCGCACAAACTTTCGGATTTACAATATTAATAAGATAACAGTGCATCCTCATAACTTTAGGTAGGTATTTATTATTATAAATTTACAGTAACAATAAAATATTATGTAGGTAATTTAATATTTTTAACCAGTTGAGCCATCTAAAGACCGTTATGTATTTTGTAAATATTCTGTATAGCATATAAGATCTTATTTGTTTTTGAAATAAATGTATATTTTTCTGTGTATTTTCTTTAATGGTAGAAACCAATGCATGCTTCTTCCAAAAGTATTTATTTATTTACGAGTTGAACACGATAGCTTCATGACATTGTTAAAGCCTGCAGTTTAATCTGAGATCTTTAATACCTTAAAAAATTATGCTAGATTAGTAAAATTTTATCATAATTTAATCGATTAATAAAAAATAATCGTGTAAATGTAGTAATTTAGATAATTAAAAACGATCTCAGATTAAAATGCAGTCAATCTCTTGCAACGATTAAAGTATTGCTTATCGGTTGTTATTTAAGATCCCAAGTGTTGTTTGTTTGTACTCCTGTTCACGTTATATACACATGTTTATAATTTTGTTCCCTAAGAGGGTTGACGTCAAGCAGGCGGCCGGTTGTAAAACATAAGCAAAATCCCCTTCACAACATGTTTGTCAAAATGTTGCCAGAGCTGTCAGGCCAGTAAGGTACTTTAGACGGTCATTGGTCTAATCTGACATGACAAAAACAATCATGATCTGTAAATCTCCACGTTCACCGTGCGGCATACTAATTCTGCTAAAAGACTAGTAATTGATGTTTGAATTTGTTGTCCTGTCAAGACAAATGTCTTAAAAAAGATACTTTGCCATCGGGTATGCAATGCATATCGTTCCAAATCACAAGGTCTAAATGATATACGGTGTTTTTTTTTGCCTTTTTGTGTTTGACTAATAAGATCGTTGTCTAAATTATGTACTTATAATCATTTTTAAGACTTCTCTTAAGAGGCTCCCAGTCGCTGATTGCTCTTTTTCGAAACGAAAAAAGAAATACTTCTGAACAAGCCACATCTCCTATTTTTATAAGTATATTACTTCAGGTTCCTAACTAAATTTCTATTAAGCTGAAAACATAATAGCAGAAACTTTTCACGATAAAGATATTTTAGAATTTATGATCGAAATATTTTATATACCTACTATTAAAATCAACTTGTGATTTATTGTTAAAGATAGGTAATATGTAGATCTAGATTTATATTAGAATAGATTTTTGATAAGTAATTATTACATAATTTATATCATTAATTTATTCGAAAAGCTAAGGCGGACCACGCTCCGACGTGTGTTTGTCGTCATTGCAGCGGTCGGTAGGATTATTTATCGAAGTGATTAAAGATGGGTACATCTTTATTCACATATACTATACATTATAAAATAGGAGATGTGGCTTGTTCACAAGTATTTATTTTTTCGTTTCGAACAAAAACAATCGTCGACTGGGAGCGCCTTAAGACTCGGTTCGTTGACTAAACATGTACTAGGCTAAAAACATACTGGAAGAAAATACTGGTCTTCTAGTCCCTACTAAGTATTTACACCAAAGTTATTCACTCAAAAGTGAATGAATCTACCCAAACTTGTTTTTCCTTAAAAATGTGCTATTTAGGGTTTCGTAGTCTACAAGAAACCCTAAAAAGCTAAACGATTGGTTTTGGAGGTGTGAAGAAATTCACAGTACATAATATAACGAATTTAAAAGGAAAACTATCACGGCTAAGTAGGCTTTACAAGTTTACGAGTAATCATCGACCAACTAAGAAAATGAATTTTCTAAGTTGCTTTGCTTGACGATTACTCATAAATTAGAAGTAAACGAAATTTTGGTACAAATATCGTTGAAAATTACTTATACCTATAATGTTGTTAGCTGTGTAAACTACGAAACCCTACATTGCGCGTGGCTCGACACGCATTTGGCCAATTTTATAGTTTTGTCTAGTTTGGCAACTGGGTATAAATACCTTGGGAAAGCTGATGTTCCATTATTTTGGAGTCATGGTTGATCTTCTGTTTCTGCTACTCCTAGACTCTTCATTTAAGAGCTTCCAAGAAGAGCACTGCAGTCTGGTAGACCATCCAGATCAGTCTTTCGTAATAACCTAAGTAGAATTTTCTTTTTTGCCAACAACCATGATGTTAGAACATCATCTAGTTTTGTCAACTTAATATAAACAGATTCTTTTTACACTATTTTCCAATATAGTCCTGACATTCCTGGATAGTACGCCCTCCTCTGAGGAACTTCCTCTTCGCATCCCAGAGTACGCACAAACTCTTTCTCGCTCCAGCCAAAAGACCGGAGGTTGTGAGGCAGTTCAGTAGACCGGTTAAGCTGCCGAGTAGACCAGGGAGGATGATGGAGGAGCACGAGGCAGCTGACCGGTAGACCAAGCGGTTCGTCGGTTGGAGACTTCGGTAGTTATCGATGCCTCCTACGTCGACTTTACTGAACTCCTTGTACTGTTGGGAGAAGAAGGACATCAAGCGGCGACATTTTAGGAATAATTTCTTGATGGTAACGAAGATTATACATATAGATTATTATAGATATCCTGTTAGTTTGGTCGTGTACATCAAAATATGTGAGGCTTCGTTTAGCGTGGTCTAAATATTCCCCTGTGATCTGTGTTAGTAACTTAGGAGACGTAGAAGCAAAAGAGTAAGTCTGGATAGCAAGTGGCAAGCCGTGGTCTCTGCCTACATCTATGGGAAACAGGCGAGATGTATGTGCCTGCCTGTTAGCTAAGGGATTAGTCGAATATACGAGTAGGTACTATAAAAGCTCGATATTAGGTATAATCAGCATGTTATCAAATACATATTTGTATTCGACACAGTTTTCTAGAGATCATGCTGTTGATGGTGATGATGGTTCTGGACACTAACCTGAGTATCAGAGATGGAAATAGGCACGTTCATGACGATCCAAGTGACCGCTTCTTGGCATTTGGGGGTGGTCAGCGAGCCGTGGTAGGTGTAGTAAGATTGCGGTTGGGAACTCATCAGGCGTCTGTGGAGGTATAGCACATTAGTAGATTCTAATATCAGTTTTGTTAGGGTTCCGTACCTAAAGGGTAAAAACAGGACCCTATTACTAATGCCGGAAACACACTTACGTGTCGTGGCGTGGCGCGACACGCCACTAGCTAACGACACGACACGTAAGTGTGTTTCCGGCTTAAGACTTCGCTGTCCGTCTGTCTGCCCGTCTGTCCGTCCGTCCGTCCGTCTGTCACAAGGCTGTATCTCATGAACCGAGATAGCATGACAGTTGAAATTTTCACAGATTATGTATTTTTGTTGCTGCTAAAACAACAAATAATAAAAACAAAACAAACAAACGTTATTTTTTTGCCGTTTTTATAGATAATGGTATGATAATGGTATGATAACGGAACCCTTCGTTCGCGATTCCGACTCGCACTTGCCCGGTTTCGTTAAGTTTTATAAAGGAATGGGACCAACTTGGGACTATTCTCTGTACAACAGGCAAATCATCAACAACGGATCACTAGGTAAAGATAGCGCGGTCATACATAATAAAAATGTAAATGATGAAAAAATAGAAGTGAGAACCTACTTTTTGAACAAATTTTCATTCATTGCTAAAGCAAAAGTCATATTCTGTCTTTATTTTTATTTTCGCTAATGTTAGGTAAATACGTTATGTACCTATGTGGTTGGGTGCCGGGTGGGTACTTACAGTAGGCTGATACTTGTGGCTTCAGTTTGTTGGTAGGTCTTCTCCAGAAGCCTCGGCACCACTGGCATTATTTCAGCAAGTGCATACTTGCTTTCTTCTTCACTTCTTACCTGTGAGAGAAAACACAATGTTTTTTATAATAATAATAATAATAATAATAATAGCCTTTATTTAACAATCTTAAAACATGGTTTTATAAAGTTGATATTTAGTACAAGTAAAATTAAAAAAAAAAAGTAGAATATAAGTACAATTAATACTAACTTAAATATATATATTTTTCCTTAATTAACTTATTTGTTTTAACTTTATATGAATTACTTATTGACACCGGTATAGAGATTGTCTTGCGTTCTCGCATAGGCCTCCCCTAGAGCTTGCCACTCTTTCCTATTATGAGTCATCCTTTTCCAAGTGACTCCAGCATGTTTCCGGATATCGTCCTCCCATCTGAGACGTTGTCTCCCTTTCTTTCTCTTATTATATCTTGGACACCATTCCGTAACTTCTTTCGTCCATTTTTCCTTTTTTCCATGATGAGGACTCATCATATGTCCTGCCCATCTCCATTTTAGTTTCTTTATGCAGTATGTTACATCGCCAAGCTTAGTTTCATTTCGTAATGTTTCTATATTTACTCTGTCTTTTAGCTTGACGTTGAGTATGCTTCGCTCCATACTATGTTGACAGGTCTCAAGTTTACATATATTTTGTTTTGTTAGGTTCCATGTTTGGCATCCATATGATAAGACAGGTAACACACAAGAATCAAATACTTTCTTCTTTGCTTTGAGTGGTACCTGGGGATTTTTGAATACTTCTTTTAGGGACCAATATCTTTTCCATGCTAGTTGTACTCTGTTGTTTATTTCCTTTGATGTCCTTACATCAAAGGAAATAAACAACAGAGTACAACTAGCATGGAAAAGATATTGGTCCCTAAAAGAAGTATTATCCTTTGGTGATATTATTTGTCCAAGGTATGTATATTCTTCGACATAATCTATTTGGGTGTTATTGACTGTGATGGGGATTTTTTCAGTGTTCGTCATTACCTTAGTTTTTTCCACGTTCATTGAGAGACCTACTTCAGCACTCTGAAGTACAAGCTGTTCTAACATTTCTTGCAGGCTATTTGGATCCTCTGATATAAGGATTAGATCATCTGCGAACCTTAGGTGGTTTAGTCGTACTCCGTTAATGTTTAGCCCATGTTTATCCCACTGTAGTTTTCTAAATATATGTTCCAGTACTGCCGAGAAGAGTTTGGGTGATAGTGGATCTCCCTGTCTGACGCCTCTTTTGATAGGGATTATATTTTATTTTTATTATTTTACTAGCTATTTTAGACTATATGCTATTCTAGGATATAAGCTATGTAAATTTCAAGTTTCATACAAATCCGTTTTGTGGTTTGGGCGTGATTCAGCCACAAACATACATCCAAACATCCTTAACAAACTTTCATAATATATAATACTTATAGCTATACATTATGTAGTAGTTTATCATGAAACTAAAATATTACAATATGAAAAACTGATTACTTTAGGTACCTACCTACTGAAAAAAAAATGAAAAATCTATGGTGCAAGTTTAAAAGAGAATTTCATTTATATTTTAATACATAGTCTCGCCAATCAATCACATAATTTTTATAGCAATCTAATTCTCTGTTTATCTGTGTTTACAGGGCACTTTTTCATTACAGATCTCTCTCTTTCATCTTTGAGAGATTATGCTAGTTACCAGTATGTATTTGTATCTTATTACCTGACACAGAACTCCGATAACAGCTAGACCATCAGGTCTAATCAGAGCCTCTTCAATAGTCAGCCCTGTCTTGATGTGCACCATGTGGATCTCCAGGGGATACCTTTTAAAAGGACAAAATGGAATGTAGAGAACACAACGAAGAATCTTCTTATCTGACGGATGAGAAAATGAGAATTAAACATTTGTAGATTTTAATATTTATTTCTTCACTGATAAGGCAGCTTCAACATTTTGAATGGAAAATTAGTATGTAAAGGCGGAGTCTCTATAAAATAGCTTTCATAGTATTTAAAGGTATGTTTTCGGCACAATAATTTTATAGTGACTGTCAGACCACGCAGAGCATAAATCGCTAATCCTAGAAAATTTATATTTGGAGGGTGTGCTCTTTTTAATGTGTAGGAGTGCACTAAGATGTGTTGAATTTTGGTGTGTATAGAGTGCATTGAGGAATACCCGACATTGAATAAACTGTATGCGACAAAAGTTGCTAATACCATCTGTGAGAATGCCTGTTAAAGAGAGAATTAAAGCCAATAATATCCTCGCTATATTACGGCGATTACTATCTTAAGAAACCCCGACTGCCCTTCCGGTGTACATAAAGCTTAGTGCATCAAAATACAGCCTTATTTACTTAGTTTCATTGAAGTAGTAACAACTGGACGAAAGCCTCGCAATCTTTGTTCAAATAAAAATGAAGTGTCCGACTTTCTGTACACAGATAACAGATACACGGCTTACGCTATGTAAAGTGCATAGGTTTGTTTACATAGGGATACGGCTGACATAACAGATTGTAACATGTGGAGTGGAGGCCAAGGTCGGAAGTAGGTGTGGATAGAAAAGTATTGATAGATCGCTAATGAAATAGGTAGTGTACGGTTGGCATTGTCGCGAATGGCTAAGTCCGCCTTCCGGTTTGGAAATTTGCTTGTAGGAACACTGACATGAATAGATCTTTTAGTTCTTAAAAGAATAATGTCTGTTTTCTGGCACATTTTTAGAGAAGTGAAAGAGTGAGACAGGACATACCCAAGTCCTTGTAAGTGTCAAGAAATCTAACATGGTTATTTTATTATTTACTATTAAAAGCCCCGGCGACTTTGATCATGTGAAGTTATTTTCAGAAAGACTTTAACCCCGGTTGCTAAGGGTTTCGGGAATTCCATTGTGATGCACCCCTACATAATAAATAATAATAATAATAATAAAAGCTTTTATTTTCCTTGTACAATATAAAAGTTAACTTAAATAGGTATATAAAATTATATTTAAGGACCGCTTTCAGCGGTAAAAGCCTCCTCCAGCTCTTTCCATTTTTCCCGATATCTAGCGGCTCTGCTCCATGTTTTGCCTGCTACTTTCACGATGTCATCATCCCATCGCATAGCAGGCCTTCCTCTTCTTCGTCTTTTATGTATTGGGTCCCAATTCATGATTATTTTAGACCACCTCTCGTTTTGTAATCTTTGGATGTGCCCGGCCCATTTCCATTTTAATGATAATACTTTCTGGACAACGTCTTTTGCTTTGGTTTTTCTTCTTATTTCTGTGTTTTTTATTTTATTTCTTAGTTTGAGGCCTAAGAAACTTCTTTCTATGCCTCTTTGGCAAACCAGTAGCCGTTGTAGACTTTTTCCAGTAAGAGACCATGTCTGGCATGAGTATGTGAGGCAGGGAATTAGGCAGGTTTCCATGGCCTTGGTTTTCAATTTAATAGGTATTTTACTTTTAAAAATTTCCTGCATTGCCCAGTATTTACTCCAGGTACTTTTTTTTCTCCGCTCTATTTCTTGTTCCGTGCAAGCCCTGAAGGAGATTTGATGTCCCAAATACACATATTCATCAACATACTCTAGATTTGCAGAGAACAGAGTCATTGGTACCTTTTCTCTATTCGTCATGAGCTTTGTTTTTTCTCGGTTGATCTCCAATCCGACTTTTCTACTTTCTTCACACAGGGTTTTTATCATGAACTGTAGATCATTCGGGTCTTCTGACATTATTACAATGTCATCTGCAAATCTGAGATGTGACAGATAACTTCCGTGTATCCTTAAACCCTTGTTTTTCCAGTTAAGACCTCTGAAAACTTGCTCCAGTACCGCGATGAACAGTTTCGCAGAGAGGGGGTCCCCTTGTTTTACACCTCTCTCAATATTAAAACTTGGGCCTGGTTGTTCCAGCACAATTCTCGATGTGCTGTTAGTATATATTTCTCTGATAATATCAATATATTCTTTATTAACGCCTTGTTGTGATAAAGCTTCCCAAAGAGAATTATGGATAATAGAGTCGAAAGCTTTACTGTAATCTATAAAACATAAGTACAAAGCTATGTCATATTCTCTATATTTTTCTATGACCATTTTCAAAGTGTATATATGATCTATGGTAGAAAGAGTACGCATAAATCCCGCTTGTTCCACTGGTTGATTTTCATCTAAGATCTTGGTGATGCGTCTTAATATAGTAGCTGAGAATACTTTGTATACACATGAGGTGAGGCTAATGGGCCTATAGTTTGTTATCATCCTTGGGTTTCCCTTTTTATAGAGTAGCACGATGTTTGAGCAAAGCCACTGTTTCGGAATGTCTTTGTTTATCAGAACAAGATTAAATAAATTTGTTAGTGGCTGTATTAGCATTTCTTTTGCGGTTTTTAGCATCTCGTTGGTTATGTTGTCGGGTCCTGGGCTCTTTTCTGGTTTTAACATGTCAATTGAGCATTCTACTTCGTTGTGGTTAATTATAGGTACTGGATCTTTGTTTATAGCGCTTATTGAATTGTAAGGTGAGGTGCCCGAGATGTCCATGTCCCTGTATAGGTTTGTATAAAAATCAGTAGCTATCTTCATCAGGTCGTTTCTGTTTGTGACTGAAACCCCAGAACTACTTTGAAGTTGGGTCATTATCTGTTTCGATTTACTCAGGAGTTTTGAGGATTTCTAGATTCCGCCTGATTTTTCTAAATGTTTTTCTATTATATTTATTCTATATTTCTTCGTGTTGGTTTTAAATTCTCTATTTATTTTCCTATATAGTTTACTTAGTTGGGTTTTTTCTAATTTTGATTTGTTTTCTCTGTATGATAAGATGTGCCTCTGTTCTATTAGTTCTTGAAGTTTTTCTGTAATTATTGATTCATTTCTTAGTGTTTTTTTACTTGTTTTGGCTTGGTTGGAACTTTGTATTAATGCATTTTCTATTTCTTTATAGTATTCTTGTATGGAATGATTTGTTGCATTCATAAGATCATAATTAGCAAGTTCCTTAATGTATATTTCATTGTCTATTAAACGGTTCAGTGAATTCGACGCGAATTTAGCTCTGCATTTTTTTCCATTTATATTTAGAGTTGCTCTTACTAAACGGTGATCACTTGAGTGTTTCAGGTTACTCATGACACTACAGTTTTCGATAAGATGTGGCTTGTTTGTTGCTATGTAATCTAGCTCGTTCTTTGTTTTGCTGTTTGGTGATAGCCATGTCCATCTCAGTTCTTGGGATTTTTTGAACATGGTGTTTACTATTTTTAGGTTGTATTGAATGCAGAAATTTATAAACTTTTCTCCTCTATTATTTCGCTTACCGTAGCCATATCTTCCCATTACACGACTTTCTCCGTCTCTTGGGTAACCTATTTGGGCATTCATGTCTCCTAGAAGTATGAAGTTGGATGTGCTTGCATTCATTATCTGTTCCAAAGATTCATAAAAGTCGTCTATTTCTTGATCACTTGAGCTTGAGGTAGGTGCATACACTTGTGCAATAGTAAACTTTTGTCCATTAATTGTGACAATAATAAGCGCAGCTCTTTCTGAAGCAACTATGAAATCTTCCACCTTTATGCAGCTACATTTTCTCACGAGAAACCCGATACCGTTTCTTCCTTTCGTTTGTCCATATAGGTAGAGTCGGTATTCATCTCTATCTTCGATTACATGTTGTTGTCGCCTTACTTCGCTTATGCCTATAATATCCCATTTGATTGTTGATAAAGCGTATTCTAATTCTGTTATTCTTATTTCGTTGGCTAAAGATCTGACATTGAACGTGCATATGTGGTACTTGTTGTTTCTTGGAGGGTATAAGTCTACAACCCCCGCGGTGACTAACCGCACCCCTACATACCAAAAGAATACCTACATCCTCTAAATTTAAAGTTTCTAGGACCTGTGGTTTAGGCTGTGCGCTAGTAGATCAGTCAGTTAGTAACGCAATATATTTAGATCACACAGTGCGGGTAAAACTAAGTGGTACCACATATAAACTTACTTCATGCCATCAATAGCGTGTTCTGATAGCCAGTGGAGATGGAACTGCATGAAGGTGTAGTTGCCACGGAGCGGACCGCCGGATAGGATAGGCGCTTGTTCTCCAGGTGCGCTGTTCCATTGCACTGAGGGAAAAAATTAAGATATATTTCGAACTCATGATAAAACAACCAACGGTCAAAACCTTACTTTAGATTTCCCTCTATCGTGGGTATCAGAAACTAAGAGTGTCATGGTTGGTACAAGGTACTTGTGTCTAAACCACACCATCATCTTAGTCATACTTCAGGGTGAGGTATGGTGGCCCTTTAATAGCTTTTGTTAAATTGGGTAAATTGGTACGGTAAAATATTTCGATGATATTTGGATTGACATAGGTACTCGTATGACACACTTGGTTCCCAAAAATTTAACACAATTTAAAGTTTTACAAACCGTTAGCAAGTCAACTAATAGAACTATTGGAAACTTTAAAATAAAGTAAGTTTTAATAAGTTTCAGTAAAGACCAAAATAGATTAAAATATACATAATTAAAATCAATTTTATTTTTAGAAGGATGTTCAGTAAAATTTCAATGACGCGTTAAAAAACTAAAGCGATTCTAATTAGCTATGAAGCTTAAGTGGCCACTTGCTCTACCCTACTTAAGCCGGCTCATAATAACATTGGATATTCAAAGAGGGCGAATGAAGATCTTGCAAAATCCATTCAGAAATGATGAGCTAGCATCATTATAGGGTTGGTTTCTGTTGAATGAATAAAGCTTTCACTGCATCCGAAACTGGGTCAGCTCTGTACCTGGCTCCCGAATAGGAATAATAGATAGCTGGCCTACTTTCTGTAAATTAGATTCTCAACCCGACCGTCTCCGGTGCCCTTTATAGAACAGCAAGATACACAAAGTGAATAACGTATGAATTGAATTCCTCTCGATGTTTTCCTTCACTGTTATAAGCACTTGTTAATATATCAATTTACGAACAGAAAAAATCATTGATGCACGGCCGGGATTCGAATCCGATTTGAAAGTCAAGTAGGTACCTTCCGCTCAGGCAAAACACCGCTTTTTGTGGTGAAAGAACACTCCAAAATGAGGAGAGATCAAAAGAACAAGTGGATATTAGAATGATCAATAAACTTACGTGTATGCCCAGTATTCTGAGCAGTGACGGTGACGTCTCCGTACCCTCGGAAGACCAGAGGGCCGCGAATGTGCGCTTGGTGCTGGTCTAAAATTGTGTTCATTGTCATGATGTTGATGGGGGATTGCAGGGAGCCAGCGTTACACTGCCCTGGCCACTGGCTTTCGTCTATAGAATAAAAGCAGCTTAGTACACATTATAAAATAGTTATAGTATTAAAAACTACGAATACCATGACATAACAGCCAGACCAGAAAGAAATATTTACGAAGACAAATAGCGACATCTGTGTTAAGTTAAAATTGTTTTAGTGCCTATGCATACTTCATTTTTAGGATTCCGTACCCAATGGGTAAAAACGGGACCCTATTACTAAGACTTCGCTGTCCGTCTGTCTGTCTGTCTGTCTGTCCGTCCGTCTGTCTGTTGAAATTTTCACAGATTATGTCTGTTGCTGCTATAACAACAAATACTAAAAACATTTTTTATAGATAATGGTACGGAACCCTTCGTGCGCGAGTCCAACTCGCACTTGGCCGGCTTTTTAAACACGCCGTCGACGCGCTTTTTTGTCGTTACAAACGCAATACGCACGCGAGTCAGACGACGCACCCTGTAGACCTTGCGTCTGACTCGCGTACGTATCGCGTCTGTATCGCTAAAACGCGCGTCGACGGCGCGTTTAAAATACGCGGTGTGCACAGGCACTTAGAGTAATCTTGATAATATAAAACTCGTTACTGACTGATCTATGCAATATATCTATCTATCTATCTACTGCACAGCCTAAACCAATGGTCCTGGTTTCTTTTATGGTGCAATAAAAAAGGAATTCCCGAAATTCAACCAGTGCACCGTGGGTTGAAGTCTGAAATTAACTTCATGCGAACGTCAACATGAAAGTCTAAAGGGTTTCCACTAGTTAAAAATCAGATGGTTTTTTTTACTCATCTATTCTGTTTTGTTAGATAAATATATCTTATGGTAAAGATTCTTGTGAGTTATGATGGAAAAATCAGTGAGCTGAAACGATTTTATATAAAGGCTTTGCTTATGCATACAGCAACGAGGGAAAAAGTAAAAGTACTTTTTTATAGAAAGAAGTATCAAAATCCTTTGTTGTTTGTTTATTTTGAATTTAACATTTACTTTTGCAAGATATTTTTCTGACAGACAAGGCCACATCGGTAACCTGATCAAAAAAGCCGTAATCTTTTCGAGAGGATTAAAAAAAAAGTGTAGTGTAGCGGTTTACCTGACTGCACCAAGAGGGTAATGTTTTTTGAGCGTATGTATGTATGTTCATCTGTTTGGCACGCTCTACAGCCCAAACACCTTGACAGATTACGACATAGGTGTCATTGGAATTTTTAAATATGGCGCCCCCCGCTCCCCAAAATAGAAGGGCATATTTTTTTAAATGAATTGTTTTTTAGTCAGTTTTTATGTTTTTATAATAATTTGTTTTATCTTGTTTAGTATTAGGTATATAAGTACTTACAATCATAGGACCACTCCGCCTGAGAACTTAAACCTGTAACAAAAAGACACGATTCACATACACATATCTTCACGCCCCATCGACGTTACTTCTGGGTAGTCAAGGGATTGGGTTTACATTTCCTTATTACAAATTCACTTTCACTTGATCCACTGATATGTTTATAATAATTTATTAGACTGACACCTAGACACTGTGTAAGAGTACAGATTATTTTAGGCTTATCGCGTGGAACAAGCCTAGCTTCACTAGCTCCTAAGACGTTTAAAAGTGATAGAAATTAAATAGGATCACAACACGACTGTAATCCCCAAGTACGGTATACTCTCAAATGTCCAGGCGCCCAGATCTCTAAAGGGGGTTATTCAGAGGCACGTGCCCATATATTGCAGTAGTTAGCATTCCATATGTGCCAGTGTAAGCCCATCGCCGCTTATAAGAAATACTAACTGCTTTCCTCATGATCTTTTCCTTTACCGTTTTGAGCACGTGTTGATACGAAGTGATCCTTGTGATTTTATTGAAACTAGTGGTCGCCCAGTGGTCGAAATTCGACCATATAATAAATTTAAATTGTAAGTGACTTCAAAATGCATGGTAGTGTGTGTAATGTTTCTATGTCTATGGACAAAATGAAAAACAAAAGAAACATGTGTGTGTGAAATGCATGGTAGTGTGGGTAATGTTTTATTTATTGATTTAATGTACTTTATAAGCATTATTATTAAAAAATATTAGCGTTCTGCACTTCTCCTGCACATAAACTATAAGTGTGCCAAATTTTATGCTCCTGCGTCCGCGCAATTTTCGTAAAAAGGGGTCCAAAGTTTTGGCATCACGTATTAATATATAGATACTAGCCGACCCATGACAGACGTTGTCCTGTTCTGTTGTTATTTATAATTGTGATTTTTAGTTTGTGATGTCAGATTTGTTGCACACCAACGCCATCTATACCAAAATAATGAAATGTTTGGATGTGCCAATTACCTCCTAAACATGTTTAAGGATTTTGAAAGTCTGGAGATTTAAGAGGATAATTACTAAACTAGCTTCCGCCAGCGGCTTCGCTTACGTGCTACCCTTTATTCTAGGATAAAAGTTTCATCCAAATCCGTTTGGTGACGTCATTGAGACACAAACATCCAAACATATACACAAACTTTCAGAAATAATATTAGTAGGATGAATAATAACTCACAAAAAGGGTCATGGGTTCAATTCCAGTAAACAAAAAATTGTTAATACTCTTCTTGTGCCACAAGAAAGAAAGTACCTACCGAATCTAGACATATTCTAATGTAGAGCTATCAAGAGAGTCCTATGACCCCTTATCGCGAATCGTGGGTTCGATTACCGCAAGCGCAAATCTATAAATAATATAACAAGATTCTCTTCCTTCCACAATAAAGCTATCAAGTTATCGTGTCATAAAATAACAATTAATAAATGATTTCTAATAAATATATATATTTTTTAAATAAAATAATAAATAATTTGTAGACATTTTACACAGAGCTGATAGAATAGTTCTATGTATACTTTTTTGTTTATACACAAATGTTTGTCCTGAAAGGGAATCGAACCAACGACATCGGAAAAGGTAGAGCAATGCTAACTGAGCTGTTTGGTTTTTGACACAAAATGAATGAATAAATAAATGAATTCTCGAAGAATTCCACTAACTCCATACTTCAGGCAGATTTCAATCGGAGGAAACTAGATTAGATACAATAAGTACCTATAATTTTTGTTGATTGATAGCAGGGATGTAACGGAGGTAATTTTATCGGAACCGAAGTCGGAGTCGAAGTTTTTAAATTTGATTTATCGGAGTCGGAGTCGTAGTCGGAGGCAGTATCAGGAATCAGAAGTTTCGGCAAAGAAGAATAAAAACATTATTCAGTGAACATTTTTAATTTTAATTTGAAAGTACTTAATCAATTTACAGACAATACAAATAAAAATTGCCATGTTTCCTATTAACATTTAACAGTTTACCCTTTAACAGTTAACAAATTAAATCAAAATCACTCCAAGGTTGTTTTTGTGTTGATTTTTATTTTGTTTTATTAAATGTAAATGTTAAAAAAACCTTGAAGTAATAATTTTAATGACATGTGTATCACACATCCTCCGATTAAAACCTCCGATTTAAAAGTTTCGGAACCGAAGTCGGAGTCGGAGGTGTAATAACGATCGGACGTTCCGACTTATCGGAGTCGGAGTCGAAGCTCCGTAACATCCCTGATTGATAGCAATAAAATATGATCATGGGAAGTACTAGTTCTATTCTGATGATCATGAGTGAGTATCTAAAATGCGAAACTTTGCTTTCGCTTAACTTCGGAACTAAATGACCTACAGACTTGAAATTTTGGATTTTAAGTATGTCATCTTAGTCTTAAGTTCGTAGTCTCGTAGTCTTAAGTTATTACGTAAAGGTTAGCTAATTACGTAATAACATAAGACAGAAGGACCCTTAGAGTAGGGACTGAATAATTTAACCGACTTGGTATTACATGGATCTCACAACTTTTTACGGTAGAAGAACTGAGTTGCGTTGCGAGACTTGGCTTTTTTTACAAGTTATGTTTTTGATGGCATTATAGCTTACTGGATGACGATAATTTCTGCGTTCTGGTCTTATCCAGAGGTTCTCAAATAGAGGCCTGAAAATGCGGTGAAATGGTTCCAATAAAGGTAGTACGGCAGTGTTTGCTTCGCGCTCGACTTGGCGGGGGCACTGCCGTGCCCCCAAATCTTCAAACTTAAACTCCGCCTTCTGCACTATAAGTTGTAGGTTCGATTCCCACCCGGGACAAACATTGGATGACCATAGATGTTTGTTCTGTCTGGGTGTTATTATGTAGGTATGTATTTACAAAAAAAAGTATTTATGTATTCTATCAGTTATCTAGTTCTTATAGTACAAGCTTTGCTTGGTTTGGGGCTAGATGGCGATGTATGATAACGTCCACTAATATTTATATATTTTAATTTCCTTTAGATATGAACGACAAGATTGGTATCTACTCGTATGTTTGAGAAGTCACGACATAGCGATATACTCGTAATACTAAAGTAAATTTTCTTTTTCTTTATTGAGTTTGATAAAATAATTTACATTTGTTACATATTTTGTTTGATTACAAAAAATGTCTTGATAACTTTTGTAATGACACGGCATTTGTTGGAAATCAAATGGCAACTATTTCGGTTTCATCAATGTTTCTAAACAAAGCAGATATCTTCAAACTATAGGTTAGTTTTTTCTATTGAAAGATGGTATAATCTATGCTTAGGAAGATATATTTATGCTTTTTTTTTTAAACTGTCATGGCGCGAAGGATTAGATTTAATAAAATCAGTTATTGTATTTTTTTTTTACTTATATAATACTATGTGTTTTTGACAATTTTGAAACTTATTTTACAGTCTTCTGCAGACGAATCATAATTCATAGGTATTATTTAAATATTTATAGAAAATAGTGTAAGTAGAATTTAAATAAATTGGTTAAAACGTAAAAAAAAAATCTAACATTTATTTAAATTAAAGAAAATTACCTATGAGACTGGCCACAAACACAAACACTTTCATTTTGCAAACTTATTTCTCACGAAACTAAATTAAATATTTATTTAATCCAATCAATTGATTTAATTGACTTTAAATTGATGTCATCGAATGCACACACAGAACAATACTAAAAAATCGAGCACGCATTGTCGACTTTTTATACATAAACTATTATGAAGAAAAAAGTTTTTTTTTTGGAATGCACGGCGCGGATCGTCAACCCGGTCTGCCATACGGTGGATACTCGCCATATCGTGATAATAGGGCGTGCGATACAGTCCACTGCGCTGTCCAATATTGCGATTATTTTCGCCAATTCTATAGGCTTTTCAACTATTTATCTATATCTGTTTTAATTTGGTATAACGGATCTACGTTGCCATCCAGCTGGCTTGTTTCGTTAATATCGATGATTATCATATTATGGCCTTGAATGCAGTTTAGGTACATAGATTCTATAATAGCTACCTACTATGAAATTGTAGTTCTCTAAAATCTATGATTTTCATAGTTATGAAAATCATAGATTTTACGTAACAAGCCAGCAGGGCAATATCGCCCGCATCTTGGGGACGCTCTTTACTGGTGGTATCTAGAGATTCTTAAATGTGCCAAACATGTTTCTGTAAAATTATTATTATACGGAAAAAAATATTTAAATAAAGTTATAGGTAAATGGTTTAAAATTTCAGTATTACAGGTGTCGAAAGCATGAAATTGCCTACAAATTAATCTAGTTGAGACCAAAACAGTCACTCCATCTAAAACACGTCCCAGACACTCTACACTCTAACATTGGCGTCCCATAAATGTAAAAGTTAGATCGGATGCCGGGTGAATAAATAACTTAGAATGATTGTAAACATCCTACCAATATTATACATCAAAAAGTTTGTGAGGATAAAGAACATACAAACATGTTTGTGGTTCAATGACACTCATACTACCAAACGAATTCGTCTAAAACTTGGAATATAGAAAGCTTATGCCCTGGAATAACATGTAGGTATTTTATCTAGGTGCCACGCGAGCAAAGCCTTGGGCCGTAGGTAGTAATTTAATAATTAGATAGATAGATAAACTCTTTATTGCACATTAAGGGCCTGTTTCATCATCTTCAAGTAAAGTGTTGATTAGTTACTTTCCAGTCAGCGCTAAATTACAACCCGGTCACAATATCTGTGCACCTGACCTCGTGACGTCATAGCGGCTGTGCGGGAGAGAGAGAGAGCGGGAGAGGCGCCGCATTCCAGCGAGGTGCACAGATATTGTGACCGGGTTGTAATGTATGAAAGTGTCAAAACTATCAAATGTCAAATGGTACGTTCGTAATTGCCGAGTAGCTTACTTAGGACTTTACTTGAAGATGGTGAAACAGGCCCTAAAAAAAGGTAAATAACAACAAACATAAATGTACAATGGGCGTTCTTATCGCTAAAAGCGATCTCTTCCAGACAACTATTGAATGGACAGGATTAACAAAATCAAGACTATCGGCTAATTTGTATTAGTTTTCCACATGTTTTCCACGTTACGTGGCTGTGTGTCGCAAAGGTATGAAGTTCGCGACTAGCGTCGTGCGCAGGTCACCTAATTTACTAATAAAAGAGCTGCTAGGGAAGTGATTATTGTATCATACGATTTATATAGCCATCCAAATATAAGAGACAAATGGTTCAAGACGGTTGATTTGTATGAAGGATTATTTTCGAGTCGAGTTAAAAATTAAATTTGTCAGATACGATAGCCGTGTTGGTCCAGTGGGAGGTACCTCAGCTTTTAATCTTAAGGTCGTGGGAAAATATAAATAGGAAACCAGTTAGTATACCTAGGTATTTTTATAAGCGGCGATGGTCTTGCAACCTGTCACCCATGGAATGAATTGCTGTAACATGTCCAAATGTAATGTTTGGACGTCTCTTGACTACCTCCTCTAGACATTTTAAAGGGTCCAAACAAACGCCTGAAGAGCTGAGACTACCGTACTCAAAACCATATTTTTCTAAGAGAAAAAAATATTCGTGGCTTCGAATATCATGCCCTACGGATTGTAAGCCGGGATACCTTCCTCTTGGAAAACATGGCTAAAGTACCGTCAAATTGGCAGCGGTCCTTCCTACAAGGATATAAACGCACTTCTTTGTTTCTAAAAGAAATGGCTGAACTCGGAGCGCTGACGTCAGGAACCTGTATTTTATGACAATAATAAAAGTTCGCATCGCACGTAACTCACTCACTACCAATAAAACAAAATAAGTTCTTCCTCTTCCTGTGACTTCACAATAAAATAAACAATGCTTGCTAAAATTGTGAACACATTGATCACAATTTCCGAGACGATACTTAGAGAGGTGACGGCGACTTTTTGAAGCGATACAATCGTAAAAAGACCGCGGTACAGTCGAGATTCTGTACCTTCGCGTTCGTAACCACGATTTGCATTGCTATTAAGGCGATACAGTATGGATATAGATGCAATGCAGCATCAATACCGTCGTCGTGTGAGCTGAACGTATGTGGACACTACAGTTCTGTCGCATGTTGCAAACGAACGCGACTTTATGAAGCGATACAGTTGCGCGTTTCGTGAAATTGCGTATCGCTCTAAAAAAATTACATGAACAAAAGCTCTTATGCGACGAAGGACTTGCAACCTGTCACAGGAAAACTACTGCAAAAATTTGGCTTGTACGTAAAGGTTAGCTAATTACGTAATAACATAAGTCAGAAGGACCCTTAAAGTAGGGACTAAATAAATTAACCGACTTGGTATTACATGGATCTCACAACTTTTTACGTAAGAAGAACTGAGTTGCGTTGCGAGACTTGGCTTTTTTTACAAGTTATGTTTTTGATGGCATCTCATTTATTTTTGTAGATAGCCCTACTTTTTAGGGTTCCGTACCTAAAGAGTAAAAACGGAACCCTGTTACTAATACTCCACTGTCCGTCCGTCCGTCTGTCCATCTGTACGTCTGTCCGTCTGTCCGTCTGTCCGTCTGTCCGTCTGTCCGTCTGTCCGTCTGTCCGTCTGTCCGTCTGTCCGTCTGTCCGTCTGTCCGTCTGTCCGTCTGTCCGTCTGTCCGTCTGTCCGTCTGTCCGTCTGTCCGTCTGTCCGTCTGTCCGTCTGTCCGTCTGTCCGTCTGTCCGTCTGTCCGTCTGTCCGTCTGTCCGTCTGTCCGTCTGTCCGTCTGTCCGTCTGTCCGTCTGTCCGTCTGTCCGTCTGTCCGTCTGTCCGTCTGTCCGTCTGTCCGTCTGTCCGTCTGTCCGTCTGTCCGTCTGTCCGTCTGTCCGTCTGTCCGTCTGTCCGTCTGTCCGTCTGTCCGTCTGTCCGTCTGTCCGTCTGTCCGTCTGTCCGTCTGTCCGTCTGTCCGTCTGTCCGTCTGTCCGTCTGTCCGTCTGTCCGTCTGTCCGTCTGTCCGTCTGTCCGTCTGTCCGTCTGTCCGTCTGTCCGTCTGTCCGTCTGTCCGTCTGTCCGTCTGTCCGTCTGTCCGTCTGTCCGTCTGTCCGTCTGTCCGTCTGTCCGTCTGTCCGTCTGTCCGTCTGTCCGTCTGTCCGTCTGTCCGTCTGTCCGTCTGTCCGTCTGTCCTTCTGTCCGTCTGTCCGTCTGTCCGTC
This sequence comes from Hydriomena furcata, assembly GCA_912999785.1. Taxonomy (NCBI): domain Eukaryota; kingdom Metazoa; phylum Arthropoda; class Insecta; order Lepidoptera; family Geometridae; genus Hydriomena; species Hydriomena furcata. The sequence goes on along the minus strand of OU538831.1, from coordinate 1,318,198 downwards.
TGTCCGTCTGTCCGTCTGTCCGTCTGTCCGTCTGTCCGTCTGTCCGTCTGTCCGTCTGTCCGTCTGTCCGTCTGTCCGTCTGTCCGTCTGTCCGTCTGTCCGTCTGTCCGTCTGTCCGTCTGTCCGTCTGTCCGTCTGTCCGTCTGTCCGTCTGTCCGTCTGTCCGTCTGTCCGTCTGTCCGTCTGTCCGTCTGTCCGTCTGTCGGTCTGTCTGTCTGTCGGTCTGTCTGTCCGTCTGTCTATCACAGGGCTGTATCTCATGAACCATGATAGCTAGACAGTTGAAATTTTCACAGAAGATGTATTTCTGTTGCCGCTATAACAACAAATACTAAAAACAGAATAAAATAAATATTAAAGTGGGGCTCCCATACAACAAACGTGATTTATAGATAATGCTACGGAACTCAACGTGCGCGAGTCCGCACTTGGCAGGTTTTTTTTAGGACTTTTACACTAAACACTAATTGTGTTTCAAATTTGAAGCTTCTATGTCTGCTAGAAGTGCCTTAAACTTTTGATGATCGGTCAGTCAGTCAGTGAGTGAGTGAGTGAGTGAGTGAGTGACAAAATAGGAAACTTTGACTAGTTATAATTCTTAAACTACTAGTTCAAATTGAATGAAATTTGAAATATACCGTGTTTATATAGTGACTGCTTGGTTACTGAAAATTCAGGCTTCTAGTTTTATCCACAACGAAGTTATAGGGGGTTGAAAATGGCCTGAACTGCTTCGAGAAAAGGATGGTACAGCCGTGCCGCTTTATTGCTTGACTTGGCGGGGGCACTGCCGTGCCCCCAGATAAGTGCCAAATACATTACATCATGCCCATTCTTGTAGCATCGTATCAATCAACCAAAATATTACATAGTTACGTAGTCTTTCATGAAATACCGAACATTATATTATTGATAAATTTATAATTAATCAATCGATAAAATTCAATTTGATAGGAATTATAGTTAATATCTGAAGTAGGGGAGAGGTGATCAAGATGATCCCGTTGGGAGTACACCTATTTCGATTGTGAAGAATTGTTTGATTAAATGTAGTTCCAGACGATTGTCAGAAAGAAAGACATTTTAAAATCTTAAATCATTAGTCATAATACATCGATGAAGGTAATTATAAAAAGTTTCTATACATACTTTTAAAAATCTAATTATATTTCAAAAACACTTTCTATGGATACCATATGCATTTACTTATGCCTAAAAGATTATAATAGTATGTACAAGTTTCCGGAGTGTACAAAAATTTAAAAAATATGAACATTGAACATTGTAGAGAAACATGAATGAAAAAAATTAAACGTGTATGAATGTTGATAGGACTCGTAGGTACGAGTAGATTACTTTTAAGTATTTTTTGGAATTATTTTTCGTTGGCTGGATCATTTTGTACATCTTTCCCCAAATTACTGAAGTAGAAGTAGCAATGTACATAAGGGTGCTTGAAATTCAAACATGGACATAAAGACGAAGCTAGGATGTACTATGACATCACTTGATAAACAGACTACCTACATGTGTTATTACCTACATTTATATATTTTTATATATCTATATTCTTATATTATTATAATAATATTTTCTGTGGTATTTATTTTAAATATAATGTAAAATTAAGTATATTATTTTTCCATGTTTTCATTACCTAGTTTTTAAGTTTTTTTTTTAATTTGCCAACTACATGTTTCCACTACCAATTAGGTTGGCTGGTAGAAAATGCCTCGGCATTAAGTCCGCCTTTTTGTATTTATTTTATAAGTGCAATTAAAGTATAAATAAATAAATAAATGTGTCAGTTAGTGTATGGAGACGGCTGTCTGGTCGCCGTAAAATTTTTATAGACACCATTTCACATAAAGTAGTAAACGAATGAACAAAAGGGGGTTATCAATTCTATGGCCAAATAGCTTTTTTTTATGTACCTAGGTGCACCAATTTTATGTTGTTTTCTTTATCGTATAATGTCGGATTGGTAGTTTTTGTAATGTATTTAAAACTTTAAAAATGTGATAGCTAGGCAGATGATGTATTTCTATTGCTGCTTAAAAACTGAATAAAATAAATATTTAAGTGGGGCTCCCATACAACAAACGTGTTTTTTTCTGCCGTTTTTGATAGATAATGAGATAATGGTACGGAACCCTTCGTGCGCGAATCCGACTTGCACTTGGCCGGTTCTTTTTTTTTTGTAATTTTATTTCTCTTAAAAAATATTGATCTATCTTGCTGAAGCCCTCAGAATTGAAAAGAAAAGGATGAATTGACAAGATTATAAAGCGAAGACGTTTAAGACGAATAAAACATTTTTGTACACCAGCGCCTAATTGTTTTGGATGATTCTCAACTTTCTGATTCAATACACGGTTGTAAAGCCTGTTTGAATTCTTATCGTGAATTCCTCTCGAGTTGCTTGCTGTTGGTATCTTGTCTCTATCGCCGCAGAGCCTCTGTGGCTCACTGGTACTTTCCACCAAACTGGACCACTAAGCTGCGGGTTTCCTCGCGAAGTTTCTTTCACCGTTTACGACAGTCGGACCCTCCTACTCAACCAACACGTTAGTGATTAGCAAGAAGCAGCGTAACGAGGAAGTAAGTTTATTTTAAACATATTTTGTAGGCAACTATCTAGTCCTTTAAGAACCATTCAGTATTGCTTGTTTTATTATACGACTCACAGTAATTTTGATGTCTGTTTTTACACTCGGTTTAAACTGGTTTGAACCATCTAATTCTGACGATGTCTTTGTGGTAAGGTACATTCGTAATCTACCTAACCCGATTAGGTAATTAAATCCCCGGTCAAGACTTGTCACAGCTTGTCACAGACTTATACAGCAGTGGTAGGACGTGTGAATGGATCCTTAAGTGGATTAAGGGGCATTCATTGTAGCCGCAAAACGATAGCTTTTACTAGGTAAATGTTTTTCTTCATCGTTTTTGGATACTGTTTTTCGATGGCTATTGGAGGCCTGAAAACTCCGTCACCAGAGTTCGCCACTAGCGCCATAGTAGGTACTTACTTTTACTCTTAGCCAAGTGGGTGTGCTCCGGCAGTAAATAAAAGAATTAAAAAATCCATAATGTTTTAGTCACCCACGAGGCCTACCTATATATTTACTGCATCTTTTTAGGGTTCCGTACCTAAAGGGTAAAAACAACCCTATTAAGACTTCGCTGTCCGTCTGTTTTCTTTAGTTTCGAGTATAATATTTACAGCATCTTTTTTTAGCAACTTGGGTTTGCAACTTATCTCACGTAATGAATGCTAACTACTGCAAAATGTGGGAATGTTCCGACGTGCCTCTGACTATCCTCTTTAAACGTAATATGAAAGTAAACGTTTCCGTTCCTCGCGAAGGAAGTAGCGCCTAGTTGATTAATATATTATGCGGTATCACACTGATTCGACCTAGATATTGACAATGGCACTGTATCGGACATGTCTAGGGTTCATCAAAGATTAATAGAATAAATGATACAGAAGCGACAACCATCCAACTACTTAGATTAGACTAGAAAAAGCTTCATTGACGTTTTCCTTGTTGAAAAACTATACTTTTTCAAACTTATTTTTATTTATTCATATTCATATTCATTTATTGCTCCAGTTGGTACAATGGTAATATATTATGATATAAATATAATATATATTATAATATATTAACTCTTAAATAATATCAAATAGAAAAGCCGTGTTGGCCGAGTGGGAGATACCTCGATTTTAAATCTGACGGTCGTGGGTTCGAATCCTGGCGTGCATCATATCATCATTATATGTTTTCTCGTATTACTAGCCCTCATAGAACTTTAAAATGTTATCATGTTTTTTGCTCTGTGTCAAAATTAGCTTACAAGATAAAGATACGAACATCTAGAAGCTTCTTAAAAGAATCATGTAAATGATAATTGGAATGAAGTTTTGTAAAATAATGATTTGCATAGTTCATGAGATAAGATCAACGACTTACTTATTCAATGAAATTATACATATTAAATGGTATAAAAGTTATTTAGAAATGATAGATTAGATAATATTTTATAGCAATTATTTGATAAAAACTAGACTTTAGTGATTGATGATTTAATAATCAAATTTAAACATAACCTTCAACTTGTAATAAAAATAATTGCAATTTCACTATCACTATTAAGCTATTAACCCTTAGAAGGCCACCTCAAAATAAACACTTGTTCTTGTTATATTTAAAAAATACAACGGATTTAAAAACCTCCTCCTTTTTACAAGCTTTTATTTAACTTGCAACATAATATATATGTAACTACTGCCGACCCGTGACAGACTTTGACCTGCCCAAATTTCAATAGTCGCATAAAATAAACACTTTCAGGAAACTACAAATGTTTTCCCTATAAGGTTTATAAAATAAATAACGAATTTTGGTGGCATGCGTATGATACGCATGCAACAAATTATGACATCAAATTGATGTCAGATTTTATTTGGCGAAATGAATTTCCAATACCGACCTTGGTAGGATTCAACCTTTTTGGTAGAATGCATTGCTATGACAACTCAATGTTATCGGTCTATTTTTTTTGCACCTCAGCGCCATTTATACCAAAATCATCCTTTTATGTTTTTTTATCTTAAAAGGGTTGTTTTTTGGATTATAAGGTCGTTTATTTTTGATTAGGGAACAAACATAGCAGCCTTATCACAAACTTTCGGATCTTGTAACTCAATTTTGAAGCAGTTATTTCCAACCGATTGACTTGAAATTTTGCATACATCTTTAGTTCTGGTGACAATACAATAATATGGTGATAGCGAGCTGATCTGATGATGGAGTAAGGAGCTGTTCAATAGACACTCACAACGGAACTCCTTAGTAAATACTTTGATTAAGTAAAAACTTTGCATTCTTGTCAAGTTCCGTTGATGTTATATGATTAGAGAGGTGATAACGCGCTGGTGCTCGAAGGTTGAAATTATTTTACAAAAAAAAATATTTAACAGAAAACTTATTTTAATTCGCAATTAAAATATTGAATGTAATTGTCTCATCTGCGCAGTTTATCTTTGCAAAGTCGTGGTACGGATGTTGTTCAATGACTTTATTCCCAGTAGTTAAGGTTTCCGTTATAAGTACGAGTATCTCATAAAAGTATTTTGACCCTATTCACAATGCAGTAACGAATAATAGTAAGGCGAGTTGGCCTAGCTTAAAATTGCCACTTAAGTCATAGTAAGATACTAGTCATGGCCTGCGCACATTGGCGGACGGGACGGCGGAGGATTTAAAATTTATCAAATTTTAATAACCAATCAAAATAAAGCATATAATTTCGATGCTCAGAGATCGGCCTCAGAGCAGGCCCCAGTTTGGAACCCAGTTGTCACTGGGTTCCAACAGGGAGATGCACGCTCTCCCATATTGTTTAATTTAGTCTCGAAATACATCAGGAAGATTATGACTGAAGGGTAGAATGAAACATAAAGGACGACATAAATTAATAGGTTATACGAAATATTTGGCAATTATTAGTCAGTGCAAGGTAGAGTGTAAAAGATCTTCTTAGGCTTTTCAAATGAGAGCAAAGAAGGTTGACTAGAAAATTAACGCAACAAGCCCGTGTTGCTCTAAGCATAAACGTGAAAGATTATAGTTATCTACTGGGAAGTAATGTATTGTCTATAGTAAAAAAGTTCCTATCGACATTATTGTAAAATTTAGCTATTCTTATTGTAAAAACGCCTTACTTTCATGAATTGCATAAAAGCTTTGACACGTGTTTGACCGTCTACAGGTACTTCGTCTACACTTCCTTTATTGTCATAATCACGCGAGTGATTTATTGAATGCGATTATATTGCCTATTTATCTTTAAAATCGTAAAATATTTTTCAGTGCATGTATTTATTGTAATCTAATCAATAATGTCCACATCTGGTACATAAGCTGAAACTTGTTCGTGAAAATGTAAATGAATTTATTGCAGTTATACAGGTATCTACTTATGTTTCTTCCTAACGATAAGTTTTTTTTATTACGCTGATTTATAAATAAATAAATTATAGAATAGAATAGTTTATTTCAAACAACTATAAAAACATTTGTATAACTTATATGAATAAGGTAAGTAATATTACATAATAAATAAATAATGCAGGACATTATCACCCAGCACCATCTAGCCCCAAACTAAGCAAAGTTTTTATTATGGGTAATAAACAACTGATATAATTTGTATACTTTTTTTGTAAATACATACATTATGATACACTATAACACCCAGACTCAGAACAAACATCTACTTAATGTCCATCACAAAAAAAATGTCCTGCGTGGGGATCGAACCCACAACCTACAGTGCAGAATGCATACTACTACCAACTGTGCTGTGAGGTCAGTCATAAGAAGGTTTAAGGTATCCCAATGAGCTATAGAAAGTTTTTCTATATGAGCGTTTCTCTATGAGAAAGAATGACAGACATGAGAAGATCCCTCGAAGAACTAAAATCACCTTCATAACCTAAAGGGTTAGCAGGGTTGAAGAAGTAGTAGGTGGGGCACATAACTCGTAGGACTTATGGCCTTTGGAGTAGAAAGGTTAGTGAAGACCACGTATTTGAAAAAGCAGCATCGGACAGAAAAAAAATATAAAATAAAAAAGGATCACGACTGTAATCCCCAAGTACGGTAGACATCCTCTCAGATCTCCAAACGCTTAGATCCTTTGAAGATGTCTAGTGGGGGTAGTCAGAGGCACGTCCAAACACTATATTTGGTACATGCCTACATTTTGTAGTAGTTAGCATTCCATACGTGACAGTTTGCAAGCCCATCGCCGCTTATAAGAATACTAACTGGTTTCCTCACGATGTTTTCCTTCACCGTTTTGAGCACGTGTTTTTGATGAGCATATAAATTCACAATCACTATGGAAAAACAACTTGAAAAAGGTTGCTTCAAAAAGGATTATAAGAACGCATAAAACCTTTATCGACTTCAAAATATGACAAGACAACAAACTGATATTTGTCAGTTTTTACGTGTTATTTGATGAAACAAATTTAATCTAGGTTTACACAAATTATAAAAGTTGCATGAAAAATAGTAAAATTTGGAAGAAAACTAAAAGTGCTTAAAAAGCAATTAATGAAAACAATGGGATTATTGAAATTTGGACAGGACAACGTCAAAATCAAAGTCAAAGTCATAAGGTCTTTATTTCGATAAAATCACAATGACCACTTTGAAAATCTTAGAAGTTGAGTGAAGCTACGCCTGTTTCTCGCGACCAAGCCTAGAAGAATCAGGCAACAAATACGGCGCGCGTGCCTATCACTACCGTCTGACTACCCCCTGTAGACATCTTCAAAGCTCTGAGCGCCTGAAGATCTGTGAGGATGTCTACTTGGAGATTACTAATAAACGAAAACTAAAATATAATAAACTAGCAACCCGCCCCGGCTTCGCACGGGTAGCATGTTATTATACATATAAACCTTCCTCGTGAATCACTCTATCTATTAAAAAAAACCGCATCAAAATCCGTTGTGTAGTTTTAAAGATATAAGCAAACATACATACATACGCGGGAAGCGGAAAGCGACTGCTTTATACTATGTAGTGACTATAAACTAAACAACGTGGACGATACCATTTATAGTTATTTTACTTCTATATCCCTTGATCTACTAAAATTAAAAAGTGATCTCTCCGTCCTCATATACATCTCAAAACATGGGCGGTTTATCACAGAAGTCATAACAAACAAATGATATGATACCACAGGTAGTAGGTACTCATCTCACTGAAAATGGTTTGCGAAATTAGAATAAAATATATTCGTCATCTAGACAAGCACTACGTCTCGACGTATTTGGTATAAAGTTATCGAAATATAAAACTGAATTTCTAAAATAAAGTGTGTGACAATAAAATGCGTAATGTAGCGGAAAATCAGAGCGAAATTGAAAAAAATGAAAAAGTTTACACGTGTGATGAAGCAGTGGAGTTGGCAGGTCTGGTTTATTTATAATTTTATTTTATTTTTTTACATACCTACTTATTATACATGATATAATCACTCTTGTTTCCCAGAGGGATAGGCTTTCCGCTTGCTATGATTATAACATACTTATTTTGCTTCATTCACTCTCATTACACCCATATTCCTTATGCATACCCATCGGTTTAGAGCAGGGTTTCTCAAACTTATTTATTCACGTACCCCTATTACCTACACAAGAACACGACCAACCTCTTTAAAAAAATACTGCTTATAGAAAGGCAAATACAAAAATCATACAAATAAATCATCGTTATTGCTAAACTGCTGCCATTACGTAAATTTTATCGCGTAGGTACTTCCTATGACTCAATGGTGTACTGTACCCCACTTTGAGAAACCCTGGTTTAGAGTACTTTTAACCTGGTATTTTTACAATTCACGTCTACTAAGACACAAGAATCGTAATGAACTATTGTGTGATGACAATAGGAGATGTTTTACGAATCTGGGTGCGGGTGTGTGTATAGGTAGGTATTTAAAAAAATCGAGTGTCTTCTTTCAGTCAGCTGGTTCCCATAGTACAAACTTAACTTAGTTTGTGGCTAGATACTATGTAATGTCTTTACAAAAATAAGATTATGGTACGTCATAGATAAAAATTACTATGTGATTGAGTAAAAAAAAACAAACATATAATATTCATGCTATGAGATAATGTTAAGGTGATTGGCCTCACAGTTCAGTTGGTAGTAGTTCCGCCTTCTGTGCTGTAGGTTGTGGGTTCCCATCCAGGAGAAACATATTTTGTGTGATGAACATGGATGTTTGTTTTGTTTCTGGGTGTTATAAAGCACTGGCTGCCTACCCCGGCTTCACACGGGTGTACCTACTAATGAAGATTATAGACAATTTTTCGATACCTTAACCCTCGTATTCAAGAACGACACTATGGCTCGTATTCAAGAACATCCCTAAGCTAAGTGTTGGTGTTCTCACTGCAAAGTTTCCGATTTCTCACAGTGTCGAATATGTCCATACATTCGTTTCATGAACAACACTTAAGTATTCCTTAGCTCAGTGAACGCATGGGGTTGGATTCGGCGTTGTGATTGGTGGTTGGTTTTGGACCTAACTTCAAGCAATGGTAAACGTCATTAATATCAATCAATCAAAGAAACAAACCACAGAGTATTTTGTTTAAACAAACAAATGTCATGTCGGCTCATCGGCTGTGGCCGTACCACAAGTTAAAAAGGAATATCAAAACAATATTAATTACGGTGCAAAAGTGACAACGCAATTTTTCTGATATTACTTTAGGACATTGTGGTATGACCCCTGATATCTGTTGGAATAATAAATTACAATAAAATTTTCTTGTATGTAGTAAATATAAATAGTATCGTTTTTTCGTCGGCCGAATAAAATAATCATCAAAATCATCCTCATTTGTACTAATTTTTAAGTTAAATTTACTTGAGGTTATACGTATGACAATACAACCAACACTATGCGTTCGGTAAAGTAGCTGTTGAGGTACTTTGGCTAGAGGCACACTGTAGTGTACGCATAGTGTCGCACAACACTCAAGTGATGTTTATGAAACAAGATATTGTCCACTGTGGGTCGGAGCCTACTGTGCGTTCTCTTAGTGTCGTTCTTGAATACGAGCCTATGAGAACACGTACCCACAGTGGACGAAAACTTTTTTCATAAAAATCACTTTATGTGTTGTGCGACACTGCATAGTGTGACTAGAGGCACATTGTCGTGTGCCTCTAGCCAAAGTTGAGCTCAAAAGGCACACGGTAGCGTGCGCCATAGTGCCGCTCAACACATAAAGTGATGTTTATGAAAAAAGATTTCGTCCACTGTGGGTGCGTGTTCTCATAGCATCGACTACATAGTCGATGTCTCATAGTGACGTTCTTGAATACGAGGGTCAGTTACATTATTGCAATTTTTGTGGTAATCTCATTTTTTTTGGGAATAAAATACGACCCATGTTACTCGCTGAAATTGATCCTTAGAAAAATTAAAGAGTCCATTATTTTTTTTGTCCATTCCACATACAAAAAAACAAAAATATATATTTTTTCTCATCATTTCATCAGGTCATGGCCGCTACCAGCACTTGCTCCTTCTTGCCTGCTCCATCATCAGCAACGCGGTGGCCCTGGACATGTTCGGCTTTAGCATCATCGTGGTTGCTGCCAACTGTGACCTGAAGTTAGGTGTCACGGAGACGGGGTTCTTGGCGTCAGCACCTTTTGCTGGTAATCTTTTAATAAGGATCATAACTTTTAAGTATTTTGAGTTATCCCTCTATCATTCATCTCATTACTTACTACTTACCCTTGCTTACCCAAATCTTCTTTCATACAGCCCATCCATTACACAGTTTTCTTTGGCCTACCTCTATTTTTCCATCCCTCCACCTCTCTGTATTCTTTCAAATCTTAAACCGCTCATATCCTTAAAAATGTCACATTCTGCAGTAGGTAGCATTTCATACGTGACGGGTTGCAAAATTCATCGATGCACGGCTGGGCTGGGTTGGCTTTATAAATCCTAGTTTATTAAATGCCTAAATCCTTCAATGGCTTCCCAGGTGTCCTATTCGCCTTCCCCTGGGGCTACTATGCAGACACGCGCGGTCGTCGGCGCGCGTTACTGGTTTCCACCCTCACTGGCTTCGTGTTCGCAGCCATCAGCAGCTTTGCTCCTAGCTGGCAGTTTATGATGTTCTTCAAAATCATTGCTGCCATTTTGTAAGTTTGCCAACGGAAACTATCTTGACGGCGTGTGTCAGAAATAATCAGAATCAGTGTGTGGCGAATTGGGTTCAGTTTAAGGGGGCTCTGAGCTTCCATGAACAAAAATGGAAGGGAGCTGTTGTCAGGAAATGTTTTCAGCTCAGCATGAGCACAAACGTTTTGTGTAACTACAGTAAAATAGACGAAAAAAGATTTAAATTTGAGTTAATGCTCGTCTGGACTACTCGTCTTACTAAGTCATTACAAACATTGCACGATCCTTAGTTTATAATTTTAGAGTTCCGTAACTCAAAAGGCAAAGAGTGAAACCTCTGTATGGCGTTTTGCACGAAAACTAAGTCGGTATCATAGTTACTGAATAAATGAAGATTTCTGTAGTAAGCTGTGAAATTGTCTAGGTACCTACTAGATGGTGTTTTGTACTGAAAATTGATTGTGCATTTTTATCTAGATAACCTTATGATTACGAAATATTTAGGTACTTTGCAATTTGTTTTTTTAGAAACTTTTATCAATAGATATGGGTAATGCAGAAAATTTAAAAATGTCTATAAATAGAATTTATAAGTAACTTATCATTTTCTTGTAGGTCCGTGTTATATTTGATAATTTATAAGTAATTACGTGAAATTATTTTGTTATCAACGGTTTATCAAAAAACTGACGTATTATTATTTAGAACATTAAATAGGTTGCTATCAATGTCATTATCAACTGATCAATGTCATTCATTACCAATGTATCGTAACGTGGACGATAATTTGAAAGTAGGTCTGCAGATTGTGTCTTTATGTGGTATTTATATATTCACTGCAATCTTCTTTGATTGCTCTTTAATTTCGTCAGGGACTTTAATAATAATCAGAGCGTATTATAACGGTTACCAAAAACTGAAGGGACAAGCACACCAATGCCCCTAGTGAAAACCAAAATACTTAATCTTGAAGGATGTTCAACTTAAAATTGTTTTTTTTTTATGAAACTTAAATAATATTAAATGTAAAATGGTAACAAAAAGAAAACACATTTTCGAAAATATTCATAAACTTATTCCGATGATTTCCGTGATGGACGAACCATCAACATACAAGTTTGTACGGAACCCTCGGTTTTTTAATATATATTTTTTTTAAGTGAGTGTTTGAGTTTGATCTATTACAATCCCGACACCAGGCAGAGCTTGTAACGTGGGGATACGGAACATACGGACAGGAAATATATATATTGACCTCAGTCGACAGCTTAACTATGTATATAGCTTAGCTTATAAACAACACATCTATGCTTTGTGTTTCCTAATATAATGTACTCTTTCACCAGCTCAAACGCGAGCTTCTCGCTAACGATGACGATTCTGGGCGAGTCCATCTGCTCAGCGCACCGCAGCCAATACCTATTCATTATGAACAGTGTCAATCTGTTAGCTGAGTGCTTCTCTTTCAGTAAGTTATTACACACTAGTTGTCTAAATTTTTAATACCTTGGGTTACATTATTCAAATTTTCTTGAGGATCTCTAAATTTTTTTTACGAGATCTAACAAATTTTGCTTCCTGATGGTGTAGCTTTTGGCAGTGAAGTAATTTTGAAAATTGGTTTTATAGTTTTTTAGTTTATCTATTACAGACAAAATTACTATAATAAATTTTTTGTAGTGGTTCAATATTTGTCCAGAAAACATAAAACATTAATTGTTTCAGGTTTAGCCTATCTCCTCCTATCTCTTAAATTTGGTTTCTATATTCCACTCCTGGGCATCTACTACCGACCGTGGAGGCTGTTCACTTTCGCCCTAGCCCTGCCAATGGGTATTGGCGGATTGATGATGGCGTACCTTCACGAGAGCCCCAAGTTCCTTGCCAGCAGAGGTGATGATGACAAGGCTTTGGAGGTGTTAAAGAGCATATACGCTTGGAATGGGGGGGACAAGGACAATTACCCCGTAAGTGAACTAAAACTTCGTAAGAAAGAAGCCAAGGTCTCAATTTATTCAGACGAAGTGCTGTCAAATTTAGAGTGTGTCAAAGCTGTGATAATTATTTATGAATTGAATTTTCTATTCGTTATTCACATCGTCGTGAAGGTGCATAGTGCATACATAATAATGTGCATGTATACCAAAATAATTATTTAATTTTAAATAAGGAGCCCATTGTAATTGTTTGATAGATGACATTATGTAAGAAAGGTGTGAATACTGCGGTGACGAGCGAAAATGGAGTATGGATGAAAGAAAGATGTTGTGCCGACCCCACCTGCGTGGGATAAGGGCAGGCATAATGATGATTTTAATTATTGGTACAAGCAATAACTAAAATTGATTTATGTAAATGGGATTCTAGGTAAAGCATCTCCTAATCACGAAGGACATGGAGGCGCTGAGGAAGGACTCTTTCTGGGATTCGGTGGTGAAGCAGACGGTGCCGATATTTAAACCTCCTCTGCTCTGGAGGACCTTACAGTTGTTCTACCTCATGGCTATATGCTACAGCACGTAAGTTGTATGCCTGACTGAATTGAAATTTGGAGGGTGTATTACTTTTGGTGTGTAGGAGTACACTAAGAAAGGTATTTCCAAAATTTAACCCCAGAAGGGGTGTAGCAGAGGTTGAAGTCGTGAGGGTTTCCACGAATGAACCAAAATGGTTTGTTTTTATTATATTGCTCCTTTGCATTTTATATGGAATTTCTAGGTTTCAAGTAGAGGCGGAATAATTAAAAGTTATTTCTTAATATACATTCTGAAAAAAATCTTTTAAATTTATAATCATAATAAACAACGTTGAAAAAACATTGAGTGATAAATTTTTGTGTTTAACTTCTAGGAACAATGCTTTTATAATGTGGTACCCGACCATCGTGAACATATTCTTCAATTCTTCAGTCGGAGTCTGGAACACTGAGAGGACCTTTTGCGAACGGGTGTTCAAAGACAGCAACTCTTCAATGACTCATAACGACCCATATGATATCAATGTGAGTTGAGTTGTTTTGACGATTCTAAATGATCCAAGTGATTTCAATGAATAAACGATATTTTGATTTTGATTTTTTGAGTTGTTTTATAAATTTTACACTTATCTACAGCACATTATTAGCAAGTAAAATAGGCCATTTTTTATTTACAAAAACAAATGTAGATACCCACGTTATTTACAATAATGTAACATAAGGTATTTTAAATCTGCACATAATCTTTCTTACACCTGTGCGAAGCCGGGTAGGGTACCATTATATTGTGTTTGGTGATTAGGATTTCTACTTCTAATTGTTGCTTAAGGATCTCAATTGGGGATCGATGATAGACTACTTTAGGTATAAAATATTTGTTTCCAGTATGTGTGCAATGACACCATATCAACACACACCATTGTCTCCGGGATTCTCTACGGGCTATTTTTCTGCGTGACCACCCTGTTGGTGGCCAGGGTTGCCTCCAGAAAACGGTTGGTGCTGATCGTGTGGCTTGCCATTTCTGGTATCAGCGGTATACTGGTGAATCTCCCCCTGCCGGCAGCCAGTTTGGTGTTCTTTGTGCTGCTTCAAGCCCCGATTGTTGGAGCACCAAGTCTGGCTGCTTATTGTGTGGACTTATACCCTACTGCCTACAGGTAAGACAAAAGTTGGTTTGCAAAGATCTTCGTTCCTATCTCCTAAGGTGAGAGTTTTTTTTATCGTGTTTTTTTTTAAATTTGGCTTTGATTTTATGGAATATATAACATAATATATCTATAACATCACTACATAGTATAAAGCAAAGTCGCTTTCCGCTTCCCGCGTCTGTATGTAATATGTAATATGTATGTATGTATGTTTGCTTATATCTTTAAAACTACACAACGGATTTTGATGCGGTTTTTTTTTATAAATAGAGTGATTCAAGAGGAATGTTTATATGTATAATACATGCATAATATAGTAGAGAAACACTGATAATTTTAGAGGTTTCTAATGTGATGTCGTAAATAAACACATTTTTTTGCGCTTACATTGCAAATGCTGGCTGAACCCCACGAGATATATCAAAATAATGTACTACAGTATTGTATACCTTAAAAACGTCTACAAATAAGTCCAGAAATGTCTTACGCACAGCGAAGCGAGCACGGGTCAGCTAGTTTTATATATATCTAAAATAAAAACATAAATACGACTTGGGAAATTTTCTAGACAGATTTATCACTTGAAAATGGTTAGATCATTAATTAGGTGTGTCTTTGCGGGAATCCATTTCAAAATACTAAACGGACCAGATATGTTGCAACAAATTGCGTTAACCTGCATCCAAAGAGACACCTTCCTACACATACCTTCCAGCATAGAACCTGGACGAAGTACAATAAACGAATAGTATCTCTCCGCAAATAACCTGAAAGCATGAATTACCCAAGAAAACAAATAGGCAGCTTATTGTAATTAATTTCCAGAGGTTTGATGACTAGTCTCGCCTTGATGGTGGCTCGTATGTGCTCAGTGGGCGGAGTCAATCTGGTGGGCGCCGTCATCACCACTAACTGCTCCATGACTTTCTATGTCTGGTCTATATATGTGTTGAGTAAGTCTAGTAAGCTTTATACCATATCCGGAGTGCCTCAAATTGTACAACCTCGTCCTTTCCTAAAAATTAAACGTGGAATGAAGAATAACAATTACCTATCCTAAACATCTATTCTGAATTGACCTGCAACTATTCCGTCTCAGTCAGGCACTCACCTACCACTCCACTGAGGTCTTCATGTTTAAATACTTAAGAAAATATAAGACCCATCATCAACTCTTGAGATAACTCATAATACCAAGCAAGAACTGAAGGAAGGTAGGTTCAAATCCCATTCGAGCAATAACGTTTTGGGATCTTGTAAAAATGTTTGGGATTTTCCTTTAGTGCAGGTAAGAACTTATATAATATTAACAAAACAATGATTGTCTATTGATGATATCTTTTATTTCCAGGTGGTATCTTGGTGTCGATCTTTCTACCGTCAGACAAAAATATTATTACCAATCCAACTCAGTAAAAACAAATATAGGAGTGAAGCCACAGGCGGAAGCTGGAAACAATCTGTTTACCTACTCAAATCTTTCAATATATTAATAAAACACGTGAATGCTTGATCATGGTTATGCGATCCTCCTATTACTTTACATTATCGTGTAATGTACGTGTATGTACGCAGGTGTGCTATGTTGTTAATTCTGTTGAATACATAGTGACTGGCCTCACAGCTTAGTTGGTAGTAACTCTGTCTTCTGCGCGTAGGTTGTGGGTTCGATCCCCGCCCAGGATAAACATTTGTGTTATGAGAACTGATGTTTGTTCTGTGTCTGGGTGTTAATATATGTATAATAAGTATCTATGTATTTACAAAAAAAAAGTATAGTTAGCAGTTATATCTGGTTCCCATAGTACAAGCTTTGCTCAGTTTGGGGCTTGATGGCGCTATTATATGCGCTGTCTGAATTTATATAAATATTTGTAAGAATACCATACTGATTTGTATCTATACATAGATGAATCTCTCAGAATTTATATAATTATTTCAAATTGTTTGAAGTAAAATATAATCTATGAAGTTACTCAAAATAAAAAAATCTCATCCAACATTATATTTTGCTGTTATAATTTACAACATAACCTATAGTTACTTGAATTTGTGCTGCGCATGCGTTAGGTATCAGCATGTAGAAAATATGGGAGAATACTCCGTTTGAAACTGAGTGCTCAGTAGCCCTATTGTGGGTTTTCCAAACTAGAGTCGCTATCGAGTATTGTTAGATATTTGTATGTAATATTATAGTTCAGTGTAGAAACTGCTAGAGGTGCTGTGCTGGATCCCATACAAATAGCTAACGATACTCTTGGTAGCGACTGTAGTTTGGGAATCTCATAATTGGTATACAGCTACAGGTGTAGATTAGACCTAGCTTAAGACGTTTAAAAGTGATCCTTGTGATTTTATTGAAATAAATGCTTTTTGAATTCGAATTTCAATTCATTCAAATCCAAAACAAAAATATAGATAAATAAGATATGTATCAATTACTAATCAAAGTTCGCTATGTTTTTTTTTCAAATCGTCGAAAATTTACAATTTCAATTTAATACCATCACAAAAAAAAAACTAGAAAATAACGCACCACAACTGTCACTAATCAAAACGGACCATAGACAAAGAATTGTATTAACTATAGACTTTAAACAAGTTTGTTTGCAATGCTTACCTGTTATTGACTGCCAAAATTTAAAATGCCCAAAGCCGGGGTAGGCACCACCACCACGTATACTGCCCTACTTAAAATAATTCTAGTAGATAGGGCTCTTCAAGGCTGTAATATTGCCTTGGTATACTAGAATTTTAAGCAATCGCTTCTTTCAAATATGATTAAGTAGAGCAAGAGACCTGGCTGTGGACACTCAACATTTAATTTTTTAAATAGTCGGTCTATATTGATAAAATGATTTAAACGACGATTTTTAAACAACATAAAATAGAATATTTAATCTATCTCCTCTTAGGTTCAGCAAAGGTTTTGTGGCAGGAGATATTTCAAATTATTTATTCATATAGAAAAAGCGTGAAATCATCGGTTATGGGCATTTTTACCTGGTTTGGGCATATGGTATGCCCACAACTGGGTATGGGGTATGCCGAATACCTTATACCAGTTGTGATCAGTATTTTATAATTTAATAGCAGACCCGCGACAGACGTTGTTCTGTCAAAATTTAATAATCGCATAGGAAAAAGCAATTTCAGGCAACTTCCAATTGTAATGATAAAATAAATTACGAGTTTTAGTAGAATGCGAATCATTCATTAGTCAAAACTGCGTTACTATAATGACTAAATATTTTTAGTCTGTGATGTCAGATTTGTTGCACACCAACGCCTTCTATACCAGAATCATCAATTTTGCGTTTTTTTATCATTTGTTGTTGTTCGGATTATAAGTTCCCCCTTTATTTATTCTGATTTTTTATATATACACTACAGCAAATTTCATCTTAATCCGTTTTGTCTTTTAATTTTTCCCGCGTCTGTATTTATGTATGCTTATATCTTTAAAACTACACAACGGATTTTGATGCGGTTTTTTTTAATAGATAGAGTGATTCAGGAGAAAGGTTTATATGTATAATAACATAGTAAATAAGTAAAAATGCAAAAAATAAATGCTGTTAACGAGTATACAAAGACATTCTGTAATATATTTTGGTATCAGCTTTGCACCCGTGCGAAGCCGGGGCGGGTCGCTAGTTAGGATATATATTTTTATGAAAATTAAACAATTAACTGACTCGTGTAAAAATCGTATCGGATAATAAGAAATCACCTGGATTTTAAATTTAATAAATTTCAAATTATTTTTTTAACTTCTGATCTTTTTGATTTTTCTATAGCCTTGTTGGCTGAGTGAGAGGTACCTAAATTTTCAATCGGGAGTCGAACAAACGGACCATAAACATTTTTTTAAACTTTGGAATAAAAAAAAGTTTTTTTGCTTAGTTATTGACTGCCAAAGTTTAAAAAAAGTCAGGGCCGGTGCGAGCGCCACAACCATGTATCTTGCCCTACATTTCAAAACATTTGCATTTTATCGCAGAAGTCACAAAGTTTTTAGTACAAACAATTGATATGATACCACCTAAGTAGTACTTACCTCATTTAGGTACAAAGTTGTCGAATGTATGTAATTAAATTTCTAAAACAAAGGGTGTAAAATGCATAATGTAGCGGAAAATCAGTGCGAAATTGATGAAAATGGCAAAGTCTACACGTGTGATGAAGCAGTGGAGTTGGCAGGTCTGGTTTATTTATTATTATTTTTGTTAAAATTTACAATTTTACTCTATACTTTTAATTTTACTTTTACTCATCGTGCAAGGATTAGACTAGTAAATTCAAAATTCAAATTCAAAAATCATTTAGGGATCACTTTAAAACGTCTTAGGAAGCTACGCCGATTCCTCGTGACCAAGCCTAGAAGAATCAGGCAACAAACAAGGCTCCAGTCTACAATACTATTGTGTGATGAAAATAAGAGTAGATGTTTTTATGGGCCTGGGTTCTAGGTGTATTATATGGTGTATACCTATTCAAAAAATAGAGTGTAAACAACTTTGCTTAGTTTGCAGTTAGACTTAGACATAATACGAGTTAAGTATTCTCTCAGTTGTCTGGTTCCCGTAAATGCGAAAGTTTGTGAGGATGTTGTTTGTATGTTTGAAAATCAATCAGGCCTAAACGACAGAACGGATTAAGATTAAATTTGCTGTAGATGTAGTTAAAAAAGCAGATTACAAAATAGGTACTTATAATCCGAGAAACAACCCTTAAATTATAAAAAAATGTGCAACAAATCTGACATCACAGACTAAAAACATTTTGTCGTCTTAGCAACGCAGTTTTGACTAATCTATACATATAATAAAGCTGTAGAAGAGTTCAATTCTGTACATTGAATAAAAACGAAAAAAAATACTCCTAGGGGTCTTCATACAAGTAACACAAGCATAAAAAAAACATTTTGAAATTTTTGTCTGTCTGTCTGTCTGTCTGTATGTCTGTCTGTCTGTCTGTTGTCAGGCTTTCACGCAAAAACTACTGAACGGATTTTGATGAAACTTTTTTTGTTATATAGCTATTAGTCCTAGGCAACTTATAGACTATAATTTTTTAAGATCGGAATACCAGATATGGAACTATAGCGGTCTGGGTTTGGGTAATCTATAAGAGATATTAATATACTGCTTTAGGCAAAGTTGGTCAACATGCTGTCGACAATCGAAAGAAAACGAATATAATAAAACCGGCCAAGTGCGAGTCGGACTCGCGCACGAAGGGTTCCGTACCATTATCTATAAAAAACGGCAAAAAACACGTTTGTTGTATGGGAGCCCACTTAAATATTTATTTTATTCTGTTTTTAGTATTTGTTGTTATAGCGGCAACAGAAATACATCATTTATGAAAATTTCAGCTGTCTAGCTATCACGGTTCATGAGATACAGCTCTGTGACAGACAGACGGACAGACGGACAGCGAAGTCTTAGTAATAGGGTCCCGTTTTTACCCTTTGGGTACGGAACCCTAAAAAAGAGCACATGTGTACCTACCTAACTACTACTAACCTACCTATATAATAATAGGCGCAAACATTCTTTATATTTGTGTAGGCTTGCTACACCATTATGGGTTATTTTAGTTGGTATACTAATATTATAAAGAGGAAAGATTTAATTTTTTGTTGTCTGTATTGTTTGTTTTATGTTTGTAATGGATAAATTCATTTTTTTTGCATTTTTCGCGTGTGCCGCAAAAACTATTGATAGTACATAAACAAATAATGATACATTATTGAATGTCCTCATTATTGCGCATAAGAAAGTCTGCGAGGAGGTATATTATCTAAATATTACGATAGTTAGATATAATAACCGTTTTTGTTTCTATCCATATCATGATATTACTTATCCAACTTAGGGCCGATTTTTCAATCACCAGATAAGGGCCAACTGTTGAATAAATTTGACATATCGTATGGAAAATTGCAATTTTATTCCACAGTTAACACTTATCTGATGATTGAAAAATCGGCCCTTAACTAATTAGCAATTAAGGCTATAAATTTAGGAGTAAACCACTTTTTGAGTTGTTCAAATCGGTCGATTCATTTTGAAGTAATGATGAGTAAAACAAAATGAAAGCTGTCGCGATATTCCTATCGTCCTGTTAGGAAACTCGATCCCTTTCAACATGTGTTTAGTGTAAAGGCGCAAATCCACCACGGCGCACAGAGAGGCGACGCACGTGCGACAAGTTTCGCTTTAAGCCGTAAACCCACCGCGGAACATGCTGTACACCGGCACGCGACGCATTTTAGCTGCGTGGGTTCATTTGTTTGATAACGTGAGTCTACATTTTCACTGCACACGCTATACAGGAATATTAACTCACAACTAAGTACGACTATAGCACAGCACAGTTTTGAATTATACGTTCATCACGTCTGCGTGTATCGCGTACACAGCGAGCATGGCGTTGGCAGATTTAAAAGAATATGTATGTAATTTTGCCCATTGCAACCCACGGACACGGTATTTACATTATTTGTCATCACTGGGGCACGCATGTCTTGCTCGAATATAATGCTCAGGTAGCTCAAAATCGAAATTCAAAAATATGCTGCGCTACAGTTTTGCATAGTTGTGATTGTGGATTTATATTCGTGTATAGCGTGTGCAGCTGTGGAAATATCCGCGGATACCTATCTTAAATTTAAGCCTTGCCATAGCCATACCTATTCAAAATAATCACATTTAGAAATGTCTGTCGTCCAGCGAAGTGGGCACGGGTCAGCTAGTTAATGATAATTATGCATTCTACCAAAATTCGTAATTTAGTATTAGTACAAGGTTTATAGAGAACAAATTGCTTTTTTCAATTATTAAAATTTGGACAGAACAAAGACTGTCGCGGTTCGGCTAATATTCAATATTTATTTAATCGTTTAGTTGTGATCGGTTTTTAGGACATGGCCGCTATCAGCACCTACTCCTTATTGCCTGCTCCATCATCAACAGCGCGGTGGCTCTGGACATGTTCGGCTTCAGCATCATCTTGGTTGCTGCCAACTGTGACTTGAAGTTAGGAGTTACGGAGACAGGGTACTTGGCGTCAGCACCTTTTGCTGGTAATCTCATTATAAGGTCATCATCGTTTTCCTTCCCTGGACCCACATTGAGTGGGATAGACACATGTATTTTTCTTTCATATCCCCATATCAGCAGTCATCTCATCATTTACTCAATTCATCACTTACCCATGTCATCTTCCACACAGTCCATTCTTCTTTTTTTGGCCTACCTCTAGTTTTTCATCCACTTACCACTCTTTATTCTCCCAGATCTCATGCCGCTCAAATCCTTGATCTTAAAGGAAATAGTTAAACACTGTGCGAAATGGTTAACTAGTTTAACTGGTTTCTTCGAGATGTTTCCCTTCACCGTTTTGAGCGTGTCCATAAATTCACGGCCGGGTTTCGAACTAACCTTCGGATTAAAAGTCCTTCCACTTGGCCAGCTTATTAAATGCCTAATCTTTTAATGGCTTCCCAGGTGTCCTATTCGCCTTCCCCTGGGGCTACTACGCAGACACGCGCGGTCGTCGGCGCGCGTTACTGGTTTCCACCCTCACTGGCTTCGTGTTCACAGCCATCAGCAGCCTTGCGCCTAGCTGGCAGTTTATGATGTTCTTCAAAATCATCGCTGCCATTTTGTAAGTTTACTGACGGATACTATCTTTTCAGTAGCGAATCGGGCCTAGTTTAAGGGGGCTCTGAGCTTCCATTGGCGATAGTGAAAGGGAGCTTTTCAGCTTAGCATGAGCAAAACTTTACCTACAGTAAAGTAGACAAAAAAATATTTAAATTTGAATGAATGCACGTCCGGAATTCAAGCCCGGAATGCAGAATGCAAATTGCTATTTAATTTCTTCAGGGATAGTGTATATGTGTATAGGCACACTAATGCCTCTAGTGAAAATCAACTTACTTAATCCTGAAGGATGATCAACTTGTCTTTTAACACACAAATCAAAAAATATCCGAAGATTTCCGTTATGGAAGAACCATCAACATAAAGTTCGTACGGAACCCTCAGTGCATGAGTCGCACTTGTTCCTTTTTAGGGGTTTGTATTTTTTTTATAAATCATCACACATCTTTATACTTTGTGTTTTCAAATATAATTTTCTCTTCCACCAGCTCAAACGCGAGCTTCTCGCTGACGATGACGATTCTGGGCGAGTCCATCTGCTCAGCACACCGCGGCCAATACCAATTTATTATGACTAGTGTCAATTTGGTAGCTGAGTGCTTCACCTTTAGTAAGTTTTTACACACTGTCACGAGTATATTATTGAACATTATTACAACAACGGGAAATTACTCACGTAAATGATAAATTGTCAATGAGGACACCGACAATGTTTCGATTCATCTAGAGAATCTTCTTCAGGGTGAGTGGACCATTAAACGCGCAACGTACAACTCACGAAAGTTTTGAAAGTGAAATATATTATTGAAGATTATAGGCAAATTTTTAATACATTAGGTTATATTATCGCTACATTTTTTAAAAACAAAATATAACTATTTAGACTTGCAGATAGTGTGCTTTTAGTAGGTAAAGTAATTTAGAAAATTGGTCTGAAGTTTTTTAGTTTTTCTATTACAAACAAAAATACTAAAATATTAGTGTAAAAGTGTAAATCTAGATGTGTGGTTTTGATATTTACCACAAAAACATTAATTGTTGCAGGTTTAGCCTACCTCCTCCTATCTCTTAAATTTAGTTTCTATATTCCACTCCTGGGCATCTACTACCGACCATGGAGGCTGTTCACTTTCGCCCTAGCCCTGCCAATGGGTATTGGCGGATTAATGATGGCGTACCTTCACGAGAGCCCCAAGTTCCTTGCCAGCAGAGGTGATGATGTGAAGGCTTTGGAGGTGTTAAAGAGCATATACGCTTGGAATGGGGGGGACAAGGACAATTACCCTGTAAGTGAACTAAAACTTCGCAAGAAAAAAGCCAAGGTATCAATTTATACTAATTTTAGTGCTGTCAAATTTAGCCATTTGTATTGTTATCCAATACTACCGACTGGCCTCACAGTTCAGTTGGTAGTAACTCTAAGCTGCCTTTTGCACTATAGATTGCGGGTTCGATTCCAACCCAAAAAAAGTAAGTATTTTCTCAGTTATCTGGTCCCTATCTTTACTTAGTTTGGGGCTAGAAGACGTTGTTTGTTTGTCCACCAATATTTATTTAAATAACCAAAATTACTTTATTTTAATGGGATTCTAGGTAAAGCATCTCTCAACCACGAAGGACATAGAGGCGTTGAAGAAGGCCTCTTTCTGGGATTCGGTGGTGAGGCAGACGGCGCCGATCTTTAAACCTCCTCTGCTCTGGAGAACCTTACAGTTGTTCTACCTCATGGCTATATGCTACAGCACGTAAGTTGTAAGACTGACTGACTTGAAATTTTGGGTCTATTCCTTTTGGTGTGTTAGAGTACACTAATAATGGAATTTTCTAAAGTGCAGCGGAGGTAGAAGTCTGTTTGAAAATAACTTTACGGGCACTTTTCGTGCAACATCAACAAATATGGTTTGTTTTTATGATATTTATGCTTTCTTTACATTTTGTATAGAATTTCTGAATGTCTGAGAAGAGGAGAAAAACATTAAAGTTATTTCTGTAAATACCTACCATAAAATTTGTGATCGTTCATGATGATCACTTTAAAAATTATTGAGCGATACATTTTTGTTTAACTTCTAGGAACAACGCCTTTATAATGTGGTATCCGACCATCGTGAACATATTCTTCAACTCTTCAGTTGGAGTCTGGAACACTGAGAGGACCTTTTGCGAACGGGTGTTCAAAGACAGCAACTCCTCAATGACTCATAACGTCCCTGATGATATCAATGTAAGTTATTTTATTAATATTATAGCGTTTGTCATCTATACTATCTACGCTATTATAATAAAAGAATTTGTTTTTTGTATGTTGGTTTGTAATTGATAATCTATAAACTACTGAACCCATTTAAAAAAACCTTTCATTTACCAAAAGCTACAAACACATACAATAACTTAATCACAAATTTCCCTAAAATCTTCCTTTGTACACCCTTTTGAAGCCATATATTGCTTTGGGCATCCATTAACGTTGATTCCATTTATATCACATGGATCCCCAATTGGGGGCCCTTATAGGACACGTTTATGATGATTGATTCTCAATAATTGGGAATCGATGATAGACTACTTTAGGCATAAAATATTTGTTTCCAGTATGTGTGCAATGACACCATATCAACACACACCATTATCTCCGGGATCCTCTACGGGCTGTTCTTCTTCGTAACCACCCTGTTGGTGGCCAGGGTTGCCTCCAGAAAACGGTTGGTGCTGATCGTGTGGCTTGCCATATCTGGTATCAGCGGTATCCTAGTGAATCTCCCCCTGCCGGCAGCCAGTTTGGTGTTCTTTGTGCTGCTTCAAGCCACGATTATTGGAGCACCAAGTCTGGCTGCTTATTGTGTGGACTTATACCCTACTGCCTATAGGTAAGACTAATGCTGGTTTGCTAACTTTATTCCTATCTTCATAAGGTAAGAGTTTTTTTCTATCGTGATATTTAAAATTTGGACAAGAATTTGACTTAGATAACATTTAGGTTTCTTTTTATGTTGCAACAAATTGTGCTAACTTTCTTCCAAAGAGACGCTAGGTAAACTTAACACAGCAGAGAAGATGAAGTACAATAAATAAATCGTATCTCCTCGCAAGGAACCTAAAAGAATGAAGTACATACTCGTACACCCAAGAACATAATAGGCTGTGGTATAAAGTTTATTATAATTAATTTCCAGAGGTTTGATGACTAGTCTCGCCTTGATGGTGGCTCGTATGTGCTCAGTGGGCGGAGTCAATCTGGTGGGCGCCGTCATCACCACTAACTGCTCCATGACTTTCTATGTCTGGTCTATATATGTGTTGAGTAAGTGTTAAAATACTTTATTATTTAACAAAACAGGACCTATCGTTAACTCTTGAGATACCTAATAACACCAAGCAAGAATTGAAGGAATGTGTGGGTTCAAATCCCACTCGAGTCATAACGTTTTGGTATCTGTATTTTGACATTATTACTATTATTATTATTATTTTTAATGACATCAAAAATGTATCATGACAATTATTACAATTTTTATTATTATTTTTTTTTGATATGTTGTTAATTTGATATTGCATGCCTTCATAGGCAGAGTACATTGGTAATATATTCATAAATTAACATCTTCTGTACATGTATTTCAAGCAATAAAGAAACTTTGACTTTATAAAAATCTTTGTAATTTATAATCTTAGGTATTAAGAACAAACAGTATAATATTAACATAATTATATTATCAAAACAATGATTGTCTATTGATGATATCTTTTATTTCCAGGTGGTATCTTGGTGGCAATCTTTCTACCGTCAGACAAAAAAATATCAATATCAAAATATATAAAAATATCAAATATCAATCCAACTAAGTAAAAACAAAGATATGAGCAACGAGCAGATAATTAATGATAAAACTTACTGAAGATTACTGAAATTCAGGCACGTGCTTACAAAATACACAGAGTCGCAGACAACCTCTACTGGCCTCTTAGACATAGACGTCTTCTGTTGCCCAGACTCTTAAAAACTAGTGTCCAGGAGACCCAACAAACTCAAACTCAAAAACGTCTTAGGAGCTAGGTGTATCTACGCCTGTTCCTCGCGACCAAGCTCAGAAGAATCAGGCAACAAACACGGCTTGCGGCTTATCATTTTTTTCAATGATCCTTTCATAATGCTATGTAGATTGTAGAGCTCCGGTGTGGTGCCGATCGAACAATGTGATGGCTCAAACAATAAAAATATAACACGCAGACGTAAACTCTGAAACCTACCTAAAACAAACAGCATAAGTATATAATTTTTTCTGGGTAATTTATGAGTGAAGCCACAGACGGAAGCTGGTAAACAATGTGTTTGCTGAACCTGTTTACTCAAATCTTACAATATATCAATAAAACACGTGAATGCTTCATCATGGTTATGTGATCTTATTATTAAAACACGTGTATGTACACGCAGGCGTGATATGTAGCCAGGTATGAATACATACTGCTTTGTATCTATTAATACTCTTTAAATTTATATAAATATTTGAAATTGTTTAAAGTAGAAGTTTAGGAAGCCACTCAAAATAAAAAATCTCATCATTATATTTTGCTGTTATAATTTTATTTACGACATAACCTATAGGTTCTTGCATTTTTGCGGTGCATCCGTTAGTTATGCATCAGCATAATATTAAAAATATGGGTATTTTTGAAAAATTACTACTGAGGGCTCAAATCCCTTTCCTAAACCATAAAAACAAGACAAAAAATAAAATAATTAATGAGCACTAGCAAAAGTTCTAAACGCACTTGCTACACTTGATTTAGAAACAGCTACCTACTTTAGGCTAAGTTCACATGTAACGCACGCCAACGCGCGATTAAAATGACAAGATGACAAGCGCTAACGCGCGATATAAGTGCTTGTCATTATGTTTCGGTAGAGCCGAAAATAAACAGTTACAAGAAAAATACATGCAAGTGACGCTCGCTCGTGAGTAAATACTAGTCTATAATAATAATAATTATAAAGTTTACTAGCGACCCGCCCCGGCTTCTAAACCTTCCTCCTGAATCACTCTATCTATTAAAAAAAACCGCATCAAAATGATTTGTGTAGTTTTAAAGATATAAGCATACATACAGACGCGGGAAGCGGGAAGCGACTTTGCTTTATACTATGTAGTGATTTATTCAGACAACTTACGGGTCCAGTGTTAAAAAAAGCTTAAGACGCTTTTAATAAATGTGTTTAATGAATGCAGAATCGTTTCTTCTCAATAACCGCAAAACATAAAGTTATTTTTTTTTATAACAAAGATAACTTATGGATATAATCTAGATAAATTATAGAAAGAAACACGATTGGTGAAACTTTTCTCGATAGATTTATTTTTCAAAGTTGGCTTTTCAAAAACGCTAGTTTCGTTTTTAATCAATGAACTGTTTAGCTATTCATCAGGAATAGCTAAACAGTTTATTTTTATATAATTCGTTAGATTACCATACTAGCTAAGTAACTTATAGACAGTTTCTATTTACGTTTGATGATTTTCAAGAGAATGCGGTTTTATAACTTTTTCCGGATCCTATAGCCCCAGCCCATACAAAAAACCAAACATTACACATATCACTTTAAACATAAAAGGTGAATTAATACTTAATAATAAATAAAGATTTAGTTCTCTGGTTTAGACGTGCGTCCAAATTTTACCATCTGAACTTATGCTTAAATCTGGCTGTAGCTTCATCATACAGCCACCTTATCGTACGAACTGCGAATTCAGCAAAACTATCGGCAATTCTTTAAATTTTTTTAGATTCTCCCAAATTCAATACTAATCTATATTAAAAAAAAAGTATGTTTGTCTGTATGTCCTTTATAAAATTGTAAACTATGCATTTGATCATGTGATGATCTTTAGCAAAGTTGTTGTGCATAGGCCCACGGAGGTTTCTCAGATGTTTCCCCATTTATTTTTGTTAGTGGTTTTTCTATGCAACACATTAGGCAAAATAAATTTGTTTTCTTCGGATTTTTGTGTATTTCATTCAGGCCGAGCAGCATCCCGCGAATAGTCTTAGCGAATAGATTTTATAGTCGTTTTAGCGTCGTGTAATACTGTTTTATTATTACTTTAAGATCTTGTGGTACGCCCCAGAACAAACACGCTTCTTGTGCATAATGAGAACTGTCACAATTTAATCTTATTACTTTGAAGATTGTGTAGGAGAGAGCGCGTTAATCTGAAAATAATTTAGTATTTTGTCGTAAAATTATAAAGTTATTTTATTAAATTAAATGTTGGTGGACATTTCACACAGCCCCAAACTAAGCAAAGCTTGTAACTATAAAGTGATTTTGATAGCATCATGGTGGTAAAATTAGATAAAGTGTCGTTTGAAGATGCTCTGGACATGACTGGTAAATGTTACATGTTTTTGCTTAATTATGTTATTGTTTTATACTAGCCGACCCGTGACGGACGTTGTCCTGTGAAATTTCAATAATCGAAAAGAAAAGACTGAATGTTTTTAGTGTGTGAAGTCAGATTTGTTGCACACCAGCGCCATCTATACCAAAATCATCCATTTTGAGTTTTTTATTTTGGGAATGTTGAGGATCAAACATACATACAAACTCACAAACTTTCACATTTATAATATTATTAGGATTACTATTTATTATTATTTTATACATATAC
Source organism: Hydriomena furcata (assembly GCA_912999785.1). Taxonomy (NCBI): domain Eukaryota; kingdom Metazoa; phylum Arthropoda; class Insecta; order Lepidoptera; family Geometridae; genus Hydriomena; species Hydriomena furcata. Next base: position 1,289,484 of record OU538831.1, on the reverse strand, counting down.
AGTCGTACCTCTGACTAACCCCTTTAGACATCTGTCTCTTCTTCCTTCATTAATTTAGACAGAAAGTATTTTTGCTTTATTCTATGAGAGATATCTCTATGAGAGTCTATATACAAGTGTAAACTTAGTTAGAGCGAGGAGTCGAATGTTATTGACTCTACAAGGCTTGATGCAAAGTAGAGTATCTACGCCATTCAAAACACAAGGTTTTTACCTAGGTAGGTAATTAAAGTGTTACTATTGTATTACCTAGTATTTAAGCCATACATAAGAGTAAACCTACTGTGTAAGCCTCTCTGAAAATAAATATTTTTATTATTATTGAAATTTGGACAGGACAACGTCCGTCGGGTCAACTAGTTGGATATAAAAATATGTATTTTTTGCAGGTTTGGGCAAATTCAACGCAGTAGCTTTTATGATCTGCAGCAGTATCATCATTGGGATGGCATCAGAGATCTTCTCCGTGTCTTACCTTGTGCCAGCAAGTGCTTGCGAACTTGGCACCAGCAGCGCCCAGCAAGGGCTCATTGCTGCCGTGCCGCTTGTAGGTAAAAAGTGTTCTTAGCAGAACCAGTGAAATATCGCTCGCTCTATTCTTCTTCATTCTATAAATAGATAGATAAACTCTTTATTGCACACAAAAAAACAAATAATAAATAACAACAAACATAAATGTACAATAGGCGGCCTTATAGCTGAAAGCCATCTCTTCCAGACAACCTTTGGATAGACAGGATTAACAAAATCAAGAAAAGACGGGGGTGTACAAAAATTTAACTATACAAAACAATTTCTACCAAAATTATAATTTACTACCTCTTCTCTTATATGTATATGTATAAAAATGAATTACGTACTGTACGTTGGTCTCGTTAAAACTCAAAAACGGCTTGACCGATTTGAATATATTATTTTTATTTGTTCGCTTTAATAACTACAAGGGTGGTTTAAAAATAAAAAAAATGGAATAAGTTGCCTGGAAATTGTAAAATTCGGGAAAAACCTTAAAAGCGTCTAAACTTTTGGCGGGTTAGCTGGTCAATAATAATTTATTTTCTTTTTGTATGAAAAATTATTGTCTGAAAAAGACGTAAAAAACACAAAATAATAATTGAATTAAATTAAAAGTTATGACAATTCTATAAAGATCATAGTGATTTCAATGGACTAAACGCTTTTTCACTTTAGCTTCACAAAAGTTTCACAAAAGTTTAGACGCTTTTAACGTTTTTCCCGTATTTTACAATTTCCAGGCAACTTATTCCATTTTTTTAATTTTTAAACCACCCTTGTAGTTATTAAAGCGAACAAATAAAAATAATATATTCAAATCGGTCAAGCCGTTTTTGAGTTTTAACGAGACCAACGTACAGTACGTAATTCATTTTTATACATATATAAGAGAAGAGGTAGTAAATTATAATTTTGGTAGATGTATTGTTAGATATTAAAATAACGTCGTCATTAAAATGTAAACAAAATGTACAATTGCACAATAATTCATAACGATCTGAAATTCTACTCTGTAAAAATATATCTTATCTGTATGTACTGTAATGTAAAATTAATTAAACAAGCAAACAATTTAGATGTGTTTTAGCGTCGTCATCCACCCTAAATATTAGCATACTTAATGTTGGGACGTGCCTCTGAATACCCCTTTTAGACATCTACAAGGGTCTAAGCGCTTTGAGATCTGAGAGTATATTTATCGTACTAGTGGATTACAGACGTGATAATATTTTTTCTTATAGCAGTCCGCCCCTCTTTCGCACGTGTGTACTAATGATTTTATGGCTGTTTTTTTTACACCTTAAGTTACATTATTAAAGTTTTAATAGGGATCCCTGATTTTTTCTAGTAATCAATATAGCCTATGTTCATCAGGCATAATGCAGGATTGTAATGGTAAAATATTTTTTTAAATCAGTCCAGTAGTTTCGGAGCCTATTCAATGCAAACAAATAATTTAATCTTTCCTCTTTATAATATTATTATTAAATTAGTACTTGGGGATTACAGTCGTGATCCTATTTATTTTTTATTTTTGATTTTAGGTATTATTCTGTCATCCCACGTGTGGGGCTTCCTGGCAGATACTAAGGGCAGGAGGAAGGTCCTGGTAATATCCATGTCCTTGTCATTTACATCTGGCTCTCTTGCCGCTTTCTCTCCCAATTGGATCGTATTGTGCTTGCTTAAGCTCTGTTCGTCTGCTGCGTAAGTAAATAAATATTATCATCTCCCTGCCCTTATCCCACTTAAGTGGGATCGACACAACATGTGTTCTTCTCTCATACTCCTTTCTCACCCATGATGTCATCTGTCATGTCATTATTTCTTTAAGTAAATCTTATACATATATAAAATTCTCGTGTCACAATGTTAGTTACCTTTTTACCAAATTTAATATGCATATTCAGTAGGTCTGAGAATCGGCCAACATCTATTTTTCATACCCCTAAGTGATAAGGATGGCGTAAAGATCGGGAAAAACGGAAAGTGCTTTTTTCTGTGGGATTATTGACATTTGACAGGACAACGTCTGTCGGGACAGCTAGTAAATATATAAATGTGAATATGAAGTTCAAGGCTTATATCGCAGGGTTTGATAATTAAAAAATATGGGTTTATGTTAAAATTACGGCTTGATGGTGTTTTTAAATTATGGTATATAGGCATATATAGGCACATGCCCACATTTTGCAGTAGTTAGCATTCCATACATGTCAGGTTGCAAGCCCAACGTCGCTTATAAGAATACTGACTGGTTTCCTCACGATGTTTTCCTTCACCGTTTTGAGCACGTGTTTCTGATGCGCATATAAATTTTTCAAACAGAAAAATCTATTGATGCTCGCCGGTATTCGAAACCACGACCTTCAGATTGAAAGTCGAGGTACCTTACTCGTCCAAAACATTTGTATTCTTTCATTTCCTTCTATCAGCCGTCAACTCAACACAATTATTTCCAGCCTATGTCATCACTCATACTACCTATTTGCTATTTGTCTGGACCTATTTGCCCCCACATGGCACAATTTGCTGTTGATTGTTTTTTTTTGTTCTCTTTATTCATTAATTGTTTTGTGCTTTTGGAGCAAATAAATGTTTTTTCTTTCTTTCTTTCTTTCACTCATCAGTCCTCAGTTTTTAAAATATTATAATCCAAATTAGTTATTTTGTTTTCACAGTGTGTCTGGAGGTCTAGCGATAAGTCTGACTCTACTCAGTGAGTACACTCCAATGGTACGACGAAATCCATTTATTCTGTTGACTACCAGCGTGTTCTTATCATCATCTGGATTGATGGCAGGTACGAATTTAATGTTTTTTGGTTTGCTAAAACCTGTAACCTAGAGCCCTACGATTCGACATTATCGACGACACTGACTGTGCTCTAATAGTCTAATATATTCTAATATATTATAATATATTCTAATATATTAAGTCTAATATATTCGGCCAAACCGCTTAGAATAGAAATCGTCGTCTGTCGTAGTAGAACATTATGATTTTAATTCGGAATAGTCGAATTCAAATTCAAAAATCATTTATTTCAATAAAATGACAAGGATCACTTTAAAACGTCTTAGGAACTAGGTGAAGCTACGCCGATTCCTCGCGACCAAGCCTAGAAGAATCAGGCAACAAACACGGCTTGGGGTTAACCTTTTTTTTCAATTAATTCGGAATTCGTATTTATATAACGTTCGTCTCGATATATCGTTTATCGTTTTCAAAAGTAGACCGTCTATTATTATAACGAGTACCTACCTAACTTTTTAAAGTAGATTTCTGTTTTTTTCTACTATTATTATTATTTGTAGACATCACATATTGATTATTTTTGCAGTAACAGCAATACCAATCTTGCCTCTCAAGTTCTCATACTATGTGCCATACCTGGATATCCACTTCAACTCTTGGCGACTGCTGGACCTGATATTCGCAATGCCAGCTGCCTTTGCCGCGATCGGAGTGGCGTGTTCTTACGAAAGCCCCAAGTATCTTCTAAGTAAAGGGCAGCATGAGAAAGCTTTGGAAGTTCTGAAAGGAATATTTTCGATGAACAGTGGGAAAAGTGGTGATTTATATAGGGTAAGTCAGCTGTCTATCCATCCTAACGAAGCTACTCACGTTGAAAGACAAAAGAATAAAAATAGGATTATGACTGTAATCCTCAAGTATAGTAGACGTTCTCTCTGATCCTGTTTTATTAACCGACGTATAAAGAGGTTCATAATCAACCCGTTGTTTTTATGTGTAACCGCGAACGCGCGTATCTTTTTACCAGGTGATACATTTTTTTTCTATTAGGGTCAAAGACCCGGTTGTGGTGCCTACCCCGGTTTTGGTTATTTTCAATTTTGGCTGTCAATAACTAAGCAGAGCATACAAACTTGTTTAAAATCTATAGTTAATACAATTATTTCACTTTGGTCCGTTTTGATTAGCAACAGTTGTGATGTTGTGCATTATACCTCTGGACTTGATTGACAACAACTAAATATTTCGCGTTTTGTCTATTAAATATGAATAATTAATAAATAAATATCGCCTCTTACAAACCCTTTGCTTAACCTAAGATATATAAATTCTCTATTATAATTATGTTGTTTAAAAATCTTCGTTTTGATCATTATTCAATATAAACCGTTTATTTGAAAATTAAAATGTTGTTAAAATGCCCACAACCAGCGCTCTCACCCTATGTAGAAAAATGCCTAAGTTGGTCCCGTGAAAAACCTTCTAATACTCTTACGTATCAACGGTATTTGTAACTTGTATATACCGCGGACAGTGTTATAGTTCCATATCACGAAGGCATTCAGTATCATCCTAGCCGTAGTCACGCACACAACCGCTTGTATACACATCACAACTACTAGTACTACTCACCCTTAGTGAGATATAACAACTGTACCTGCAGCCCCAGCCTTATTAGTAACTTTTTATGTGACCAGGTGAACTCTGTGATGTTAGATGAAGAAGGCTCGTCGGCAATGAACATCGGCTTCTGGGCATCAGTCGGGGCACAGATCCTGCCTATGTTCAAGCTTCCTTTGCTTAAGGACACATTATTGCTGTCCGTTTCGTCCATCATCGTTTATTTCTGGTTAGTACAAATAATTAGCTCATATGTATCAGTGGAAGATCAACCATTTATGGACTTTAACTTTCAACTATTGTTTACATAACAATTTTTGTTTTAAAAAGACTGTTAAGATCAAAACTATTACTTAAATACGAGTATTTGATGATATCACAGTACCTAGTGTGTTTCTGGGTCGCTATATCGATATTCTATACCGATATTATGTATATCGTATAACATTCACTTTCAGAAATACATTTTACATACATTGGCAAGATACTCGTACCAAATATGCAATGGCAATATCCACACTTTAACATTAAACCTTTATTTAATATAAATCAAAAAATGTAAACTCTTCTTATATTTCAGTATAAATCCGTTTGTGGTGTGGCTGCCGTTTATAATGAACGCAATTATGGTCTCCGTGGAGCGAGGCAGCGATGACGTCACTCTCTGCGAGATGATCAGGATGGCCAGGAACACAACGCTATTAGAAGAGGTAAGGGGTTTGCAGGCTCAATCAGAGCAGAGGTAGCGGTTTGAAAGGTTACCGTACTTGTGAATTATGGTCGTGATCCTTTTAAATTTATTGATCTACCTACTAATAGAAGCATTTTATATGTATAAGGTTGCAAGCCCATCACCACTTTTACGAATAAGATATAAAAAAAATGTTGGTGGCCACGATCGTAAGTCGAGGCATTTCAAGGCCGAAACGGCTCTATAAAATCGAATGTCTTCAGTTTCAGGATGAAACCTGTTCGTTGAATCATACAGCAATGATGATGCTCTTCGGCATCAACCTCCTGATTGCAGTTCTTAACCTGGTGACGAGCAGCGTAGTCAACTGCATCGGAAGGAAGTCCATGTTCATAGGGATTCAGGTGAGAGAGTGAGGAAACCAGAGGAAAATTATTTTTAACGAGCAGTCCGTCCCGGCGTCGCACGTGTGTACTAATGATTTTATGGCTATTTTTTTACTCCTAGGGTTAAGTTTTAATAGGAATCCCTGATTTTTTCTAGTAAATTCCGCGGGGGCGATTGGGAGCATAGGTAATTAATGTAGCCTATGTTCTATATGTATAATGTAGGATTTTTTTAAATCGGTCCAGTAGTTTCGTACCTTATTCAATGCAAACAAACAATCAAATCTTTTCTCTTTATAATATTACCATAGACTAGTGCGAAACTTAATTCTCGTGGTTTTTCATGCAATCTTTGACATTATAAGATCCTGAATAATTACGTTTTAGTAACTAAAAATATAACCCACGAAAATGTTTTGTCCGCAAAGTATTTATTTAGAGGATAATTTTACGACATGAAAAAAGCAGTGATGAAAAAATAATGATCTTTAGATAACGACAGTATCTCGTGTATTTTGTAAATATTGTGTAATATTAAATAATACTTTCATTAATTACTTTCCTTATCATCACAAATATTTGACTGTTGAAGTCAAACACCGCAAATTATTACAGTGCCTACTACGATTCAAATTATACGCCTCTTTAAATTTCAAATACCTACAAAAATAATAACGTTTAAAAAACGAAAAACTAAAAACCGACTTCATGTTTATAAATAACAATTGTAGTGGAGGGGCTCCCCCCTCCGTCGGTGTATGCCAATGAAAGAAGGGCAAGGTCTATAGTTGAAAACCATTATCAATTCCCATAAATTTTGAAGGTTTCTCTCGATTGCCCTGAGATCTCATCATCAGATGCTGACTTGGTGGTAATGGGAGCACCTTGGAAGTATAGGCTAGGCTAAAAAAAAAAAAATTTGTGAATCCGTCAACAAACGCCGGAGTAATCACGTAACATACACAAAAAAAAACATATAGGCGACTTAGGAACCTCCTCCTTTTTGAAGTCGGTTAACTACACAAACCATACAAAGTATAATCATAAATACAATAAACGTTTCAATCAGTAGATAGCTCAACTTAACTATAGATATTTACACGGATCTTTATCACCTTTAATTTACAAATAAAATCATTTATTTGCAAGAATACAACATTATTTTACATGTCAGATCTTAAAACTATTATGGTAGATTGTATTCGCCTGCAGGCGTGCAAATGTTTTTTGAGTCATATTATTAGAAGTAAGACTCATTAGGTATTATGTTACAATTCAATTTTCCAAATATTCTTTCACACTGTAAAAATATTCTTCAATTACGTGATAAAGACCTGTGTTCAAATCTATAGTTATGCCTACTAATCTCGATAGTTTAAAAAATAATAGCTCAACTTTTTCAAATTGTTACCAATCGGTAGCTTCTTTAAGATCCAGTGGTATACGAGTTGGTATATGCATTTCTTGAAAGATTGTGTCTAAAACTAAACCAATGTTTTCTATTTTAGCTGATAGGTGGCGCCGCGGCATTGTTCATAAACGCAAGCAGCATTTGGTACCTCAGTGCGATCTTCTTCATCATTTTCATAACTGGCATCATCAACTTTGGATCATTGGCCAGTTTTATCGTGGATGTCTTTCCTACCTACGTCAAGTGAGTGAAGATTTTACCGACTGTGGGGCTAGCACGAATCTCTATCGTATCGTCATCGTATCGTCTAAATATAATATTGACACATACAATACAATAAGTGATAGTGATTCGCATTAGCCCCCTAGTTTCCTACCATATGACGCATTACCCTTTCAAAAATAGCAAATCCGCGCGTGCTGTTTTAAAATTTTGACATAACTCTTTTGAATTAAGTTCAGGCTTTTGCCAAACGTGAGTTTTAAAATATTCTAAAAAGAGAACGACCGATCGAAAAGTCAAGAATTATTATTTAAATGGGACCAAAAAAAATCAAAATCAAAATAGCGTTTATTCATTGAAATCACTTGGATCATTTAGAATCGTCAAATTTAGTTAAGTTTAATTTAGTTTAAGTTTGTACATTGTTTGTTATTTTTTTTTAAGTCTTTGTACTTATTTTTAATACAAAATGAATCTTAATTATTATTGATACAGCGAGTTGGAGCAGTCCCAGGCTTTTTTGTCGTCTAAATAATCAGATATTTTATAGTAAGCCTTTTTACATAGTTTACGTTTAATTAAGTTTTTAAATTTGCTAATAGATAGCTTTTGCATGTCATTTGGGATTTTGTTATAGAAACGTACACATTGCCCTTGAAATGATTTCTTAGTTTTAGTGAGCCTAGTCGTGGGAACAGCGAGTTTATCCTTGGACCAACTTTGGACTCAACTTTTGACATCTTTCTTTTGACTCTTTCTGAAGACCAAGTAGTTTTTCCAACTGCCTTCGCTTCTAGACTGAAGCTCCGAGCACTCCAGTCCCGCGATCATTACTACTTGTAACATAGTCTAAACGTCGGGAAAATAAACTACTACTACTTCTTCTACTCGTAATAGTACGTGATAAAACAAAAAACAAAACAACACAACTTAAATTAAACCTTAAGATAAATAAAGATAAATTAAATAAAGTATAAATATAAAGATAATAAAGATAAATTAAACCTTCCTTACACAAAACTACAGATAGTCAGAACTGGAACATATCACATGTCCATTCAAATATATAACAAGCTCCCTTCAAAATTAAAATCAATAGAAAAAAACTCAATATTTTTGAAAAACCTTAAAACCTTTTTAGTGTCTAAATGTTTCTATAATATAAAAGAATTTATGGTTAAAAATTAATAAACAAAGATTTGTATTTTAATTATATATATTTAGTTATATAAATATATATTATTATTATTATTATTTTAATTAGTATGTAATTAGAATAATATATTATTGTAGTGCCCTAGCGGGGCCCATGTTGAGAAACTCTGTACAAATATGTTAAGACCATTGTACCAACTGGAGCAATAAATGAATATGAATATGAATATAAAGACCCGTGTAAAATTAAGTCACAATAGTTTGAAATATAAGCTCAATTTATTTTTGATTTTTTAGAGCCATGGCGATATGTCTGACACTGATGATGGGTCGCGGCAGTGCGATCTTCGGCATCAACTGGTTGAAAAACTTATTGGACAACAATTGCGAAGCTGCTTTTTACATTTTTGGAGGAACTGCTATGGGTAAGGTCATTTACTTATACTTAGGCTATTGAAGAAGCTACCTACTAAAGAAAGAATAAGTTTTTTTTTTATTCGCGGCGAACTTTCGCTTCGTTTCCGTGTTCCGTCTTCACAGCATGCTCGTCACACGTTCGCTGCGCCTCTGGACCAGATGTACCAATGAGTAGTAACATTGATGGTTCTACTGGTTAACAAGGAGGACCGCTAGTAGCATTAACAGCTTAGTAGCAAGTAGTAGCTAAGAGTCTATAGTTAATAGAAGTATAAGCTATAGAATCTATAGTTGCTAAAGAAGTATAGTTAGTTAGCTTCGAATTCGCTCGCAAATCGCCAGCAGGATAAAGTCCTTAGGAGCACGCTAGATTGGAACATATATAGGTCACTTTATTCTGGTTCATTCCTTGTGTTATATTATTACTAGCTGTACCCTGCGTTCCTAGGACCATGTACAGTACCCTGCCTTCGTGGGCTCATGCACAACAACTTAGCTAAAGATCATTACATGATCTGAAATGTATAGTTTACGATTCTATAAAGGATATACAGACAAACATTCATTTTTATATATATCGATTAATTATATGTTTCAGTTGGCGGGATAATCGGACTTCTACTTCCGTCAGACGCAAACTTGAAGGAGCGCAAAGAAATACTCAAAAACGAACTCGCCAAAAATAAAACGTAAAATTTTCGAAGGACATATCGATTTTGTAAAATATTCTCAAAGTCGAAAGTAGTTATTTATAAGAGTCACAAGAGTCACTTTGAAATGTCAGACATTTCAAGCCAGATCAAAGTCTAAGTCAATAGGTATTATTTTAATAAAATCACAAGGATCACTTTGAGATGACGCCTGTTTTTCGCGAACTCTAAAAGAATTAGAAATTCTCATTAGTTCTTTATAAGGTTTACAACCTAAATCACTACATAGTATAAAGCAAAGTCGCTTCCCGCTTCCCGCGTCTGTATGTATGCTTATATTTTTAAAACTACACAACGGATTTTGATGCGGTTTTTTTTAATAGATAGAGTGATTCAGGAGGAAGGTTTATATGTATTAAACCCGTGAAGCCGGGGCGGGTCGCTAGTAAGCAATAAAAAATACTAAATCTTTTTTAATTAGAAAAACATTATTTTTGAGATTTTTTCGGTTTTACCAGTCAGTGTACCGTTATAGGCCACAAGCTTAAACTCGTACAAACCTAGTACTTAAGTTACAGAAGTACCTTCTGATTTCTAATCACACTTTATATTATAAATGCGAAAGTTTAGACGTTTGTTTGTCAGAAGTGTGTTTGGAATTTGTTCTTTGATGACAATAAAAAAATGCTATTTTTCTAATTTTTCATTATTTATTTAGTGATCTACAAATTAACTTAAAAATATTTAATAAAAAACACAAATACCTATTTGTCGCTATAATCCTTGAGTATCTTATTATGTCATCATCATTATCATCATCTCAGGCGATCGACGTCCACTGCTGGACATAGGCCTCCCCCAAAGATCGCCACAATGACCGGTCTTTTATGTATTCATAAGTATATCCTTATACATATTTAAAAAGTATATATAATTATTAAAGTATTCGGTGTTCAGTAAGTAATCTGGTTCCCATAGTACAAATTTTGCTTAGTTTGGGGCCATCTAGGCGTTGTGTGAAATATCCACCCACATATAAGATACCTTGCTAAGGTATCAAAATAGCTAAGTTGAGTCAAAATATTTAGGAAGCTCAATAAAATTTCACGCAACATTATTTTATTAGTTTAAATATATTTATTTTCCCTCTGACTCCTCCGATTCCACTTTATGTTTTGCATAGAAACTCTTGTCAGGTGGCAGCAATAATCCTAATATTCCTGCACCTGTAACAAGATAAAACAAATTATTATAAAAACATGAAATCAGACTGCCAAAAAATAATTTATATTAAAAATGTTATGAACGCCTTTATTGAAGAGCCTTAATAAAAAAAATATTAGCCTCCGTCACTCCCACCTAACATACGCTTGAAAAAAATAAATACGCCTAGCGATCTGAGATGTCTCGTACTTGGGGATTACAGTCGTGATTCTATTTTATTTTCATTTTTATATATCACTTGCCTATGGTAATAACACCGAATGTGTAGAAGGCAGCCTCGCAGTTATTCTCAATGAGCTGCTTTAGCACGTTGATGCCAAGGATAGTGCTGCCTCGGCCAAGCATTAGCAACAGGCAAACTGCTTTCGCTCTAAATAAAATAAGTTACATAATTTAATGTTGGGTTTTTAACAAACCACAAATTCAAATTCAAATTCAAAAATCATTTATGTTATATATTTTGATATACTTTTGTGTTTATAATATTGTAATGGAATTTTATGTAACCTATGGTTATTTTATCTGAAATAAATGAATAATAAAAAAAAAATATCCCAATAAAATCATAAGGAACTAGGTGAAGCTACGACGATTCCACGCGACCAAGTTTTTTTTCAAGCAGATACTTACTTGACGCAAGTCGGAAAGATATCAACAGCGAAGGAGGTCAGGAAACCAAAGTTGAGGACACAAACCATGAGAGTTAGCAGTAGGACAGCGCTGAGAATCCACGCGGAACTAGTGTTGATGCATAGGGCTGCTATTCCAGATACCATCTGTGAACATAATATACATCAAGTATTTTGTAATATACATCAAGTATTTTTCTTACAAGCTTTTTCAGTCTCATTTTTATCTGGCTTTTATAGGCAAAAAGTTGTTTTAAAAACTTTATAATATTACTAGCGCCCTCCCTCGATTTACATCGCGTGTTATCTGGATAAAAATAAGGCTTTATGCTGTTCCAGGGCAAAGGCTATGTAAATTCCAAGTTTTATCCAAATCCGTGTAGTCGTTTAGGCGTGATCGAGCCACAAACAAGCAAACATCCTCACAAACTTTCTCATAACTAAAACATGGCTTTGTTACTGCTACATGCTGATGAATTCAATGAAACAGCACCTGACCCCGTCATGAGAACAACACGCTGTCACCAAAAATGACAATCGTAATGGGTTCAATAGATTCTAAAAATACTTGTATAAAGATATACAGCCTCCTCTTCCCAATGCAGTTGAGCAGGACTCCTGCCAAGATGTTGAGAGCCGCTAAGATAAGACTGATGCAGAAAACCATCGACATGGCTGTGTCGTTCATTGAACAGACTTTGGGCTGAAATCAGAAACCAAAATGCTTCGTAATCTATATTTAAACTAGTGGAAACCCTCATGCAGTTTTTATTAACATTGAAAATTATGACAATTTCCGTAGGTGCTATTTTGGCTAGGACTTACAGTTTTATGGGTCTCAAAAGCTACGAATAGGACCATGTACAGTACAACAATATCTGAACTGAGTTCAAATATTTACAGGTCTATTAAAGTTTTGATCCGCTGCGAGAATTAAGCCACACCACTTGTGTCTTAGCATCCGCTAGTAATTATCTAAAGTCGTTGACTTGCCAAAGGTTTCCACATATCCACAACAAGGTGGCTTTTTTGACATATAGAGATGCATGGAGTCTTTTCTTACCGTGTCAACAGCACTATCTGTAACGTTCCTATTGAGTCTTATCATCTCGCAGATCGTAAGGCCGGTGGCGCCGCTTTCTACCGAAGACATGAAGGCGTCGGCTATCACCGGGACCCACACAATAAATGGGTTAACACTGTAAGGAGAGATTTGTATGAGATATGGGTTGGCTCGGTGTTTATTCTATGGCAATACAAAATACTGCGTTAGTTGTTTAAATTATAGCTGATCTTTTACAAATTACTAGGTAAGCTATACCTTACAAATGATTATACCTTATAATGAGTATATCTAGAGTTGCTACATCATGACCTTCCTATGCTGTAATATGGTGATGGATCGACTGATGAAGTTATAACGATATCGTTCCAAAAGTAATTCATCGTTGATTGATGGGATTGACTGATTTTAAACGACAAAAAATTGTAATCAATATTAGCATCACAAGATAGTGAAAATAAGGCGCTTTTACCAAATATATACCATGATGAACAGCAGCCCCAAGAGAAGCGTTCCTTTTAGCAGAGGAGGCTTGAACATAGGCACTGTTTGTGCGACTATGGACGCCCAAAAACCTTTTCCGCCACCTGTAAATTTTTCCTCGTCTAATACTGTTGAGTCCACCTAAAAATATACAGAATCCTTTAAAGCTAGATATTTTTGTAAATTTTCTATCGTCTTGCTTTAATATCGCTTTTAAAACAGATGCTATCATCAAAATCTGTAAAATCTAATAAACGCATGGAAAATTCGCTATCACTAAACTACACGATATTAATCTTCGTAAAATACGCCGTTACTCATATTTCACATCATTCTGAAGTAAGATTTATTGTAATCCTATTCAATTACAATTATTAAATAAGTTTTAAATCATCTGAAAGTGAAATACAACACTGTAACAACAAGTGTAAAAATAAAAAAAAGTAATAGCGCGATAAAAAACCCCGTATCGCGAAAGTAGTTTGAAAAAGACTAATAAAATCCTAATTAATACAAATCCATCACAATATCAGTGATAGCATGGTAATGATTAATGAACTAACCTGATAAAGATCACGGCTTTTTCCACTATTCATCTCAAATATATACTTCAGCACCTCTAGAGCCTGCTCATCTTTACCAACTGTTAGTAGGTACTTCGGACTCTCCCGAGAGTAAATTGCGCCGACGCAGGATAGCGCGCAGGGAACGCTGAAGATTAGGTTCAGGACACGCCAGGAGTTAAAGTGGATGTCCAGGACGGGGATGTAGTAGGAGAAGGTGAGAGGGAGAACTGGTATTGATATAACTGTAAAAAAAGTAAAATAAAGGTGTACGCTGTACAGAAAGTTTAAAAAAAATCATAATTAATCCAAGAAACTAGACAATGTGCAAAATACGATCAAACTAGGGAAGAAGCTTGAAGAAGTTTAGGTATCTCCAAGTGATTTACGTTATCGCCATAATAGCAAAGTTTATAGAAGCTTATATCAACCTAACCTCTGAAAAACTACGGCTTAATAATTAATTTACCAGCCATGATTCCTGTGCATGTTAGAAAGGCGCTGGTGGTCAGCAGTAGCAGCATGCTACGCTGCTTTCCTGGAGTACATTCTCCGAGTAACGCCACTGCCAGAGCTGATGCTCCAGATACCCTGAAATAAACCATTGGAAATACTAAATAGGTTTGTAAAAGGTAAGGGTAAGTTTATGATTAGTGGAAACCCTCGTGATCTCGTTTACGTGGATAAGTTGTTTTGAAATAGACTACAACCCCAGTTGCAACTTCAGCTCACTTGGTAGTGGCATTGCCTTCAGCCCTGTAGGTTGTTTGTTCGATACCTACCCAGGAAAAACATAAAATAAATATATATGGTTGTAAGTCCTAATGTCTATGTTAAATGATCAAAAAGTATAAAAGCTTTTTACTTGAGCTTACTTAGGACCTACATAGCTATTTCTGCCATGAAGCAGCATTGCTGTGTTTCTGTTTAAAGGGTAAGGTTACCGATGAAATAACGTGTTACGTCAAATTGGTGAATGCAAGGTATAGCATCGTAGGGCGCGATTTGTGTATTCGATTATTGTATTGCTATAGATATTGTAATGACCAAAAACCACGTGGTCATAATAATGCTTGTACTGCTTTCATCTGGTTTTGAACAACCTATAGTATTATCTTTTGTTTATATTATGAAATACATTTTGTTTATATCAATCTCTGAAGTCTGTTTTCTCTCGTTATCAAAATTTGTTAGTCTATGAATTATAAACGTCAAGAAAAAAAAAATGTTTTGTGTGCCGATGTCACGGAAAGCTTTGTAAATATTTCGCAAGAGACATGCCCCTATTTGTTTGTGACGTAACAAATGTTTCTGGAACTATGCAACAAAAGTATTTTGAGTGAGCCCAAAATAATGAATAGGTAATTATTTAATGGTAATTTCTTCTAAATATAATTAAAACTCTTGCATTACTGACTGACTGACTGATCTATCAACGCACAGCCTAAATCATTGGTCCTAGAAACTTAAAATATTAATCCCCATTTATTTATTGAAATAGGTACCTATATTTATGATGAAACTCATTTTTTAACTAATAAGCAGACACATTAACAAAACAATGCATTTGTTACCATAAAGCCGCAAACCCACGGCGCACGGAGAGTCTACGCACGTGTTTCAAGCTTCGCCTTGCAAGAAAATGTATATGGAATTGTTTCCACTGCAATGCAAAGCTCCGTGCGTTGCGCATACTCTACGCATGAATTGACGTCATTGGTACAAATGAACCCACGCAATTAAAATGAGTCGTGTGCCCGTGCACAGCATTCGCCGCGGTGGGTATGCGGGTTTAAATTGATCAAATATATAAGGTTTGTAATATAATCAAAATTGATTGATTTTTATAAAATGGGATGTTTTACCTGGAACAAAGGACGAAATAAAATAGGACTGAAATACTATTTCTCCATAAACATGAGCTCTATTTCTGTCAAATAGGTCTTACTTACGCAGCAGAAGATAAGAATTTCAGTACGCAGAGGACAATCCAGTTCGGAGACAGGGCCGCTAGAGTGCTGGCTACGAATCCGATGGCCATGGAGAACACTAGCATCTTGCGTCTGCCGTGCATGTCAGCCAGGTAGCCCCAGAGGTGCGACGTGGTTATCACTCCTGAGAGTAAAGAGAAGTCAAAATGTGTTAGAATGGGGGGAGATCGGCCTATGCCACCATGAAATCTGTGGAATCAGCCTCGAAGTTAGAAAATCGATACAGAAATTCTTTTTAGAAACCTTCGCGACCTGGTACTCGTGAAGTTATTTTCAAACTTCAAATCCCGCTGCACTCCCTTAGAAGTCGAATTATGGGAATTCCTTTCTTAATGCACCCTACACATCAAAAGGAATACACCTTCCAAATTTGAAGTTTTTAAGACCAGTGGTTTAGGCTGTGTGTTGATAGATCAGTCAGTCAGTCAGTCTGTCAGTAATGCAAGAGTTCATCAGAGAACATACTAAAGAGATCCTCCTTGTAACCAAAGTTTAAGTCGAAGTTATGATTAATCTAAGTCTGAAAAGAGTCTGGGCCTGTTAGTTTTATTGTCCCCAAATTAAAACTTAAATCACAAATTGATCTTGTGGATTTGTGGACTTACCCACTAAAGGTAAACCCGCTGCTAATCCTTGTTGGGTGCTGGTGGTGCCCAGTTCACAGGCACTGCCTGGTACTACGTAGGATACGGAGTATAGCTCGAACACCATAGCTGATATGATACCGCTGCATAGCGAGAACATAAGGAGGTTGTATCTTCCCCATCCTGCAAGAAATGGAATTGTATAAACTAAGTTTTATATATATTTTTAGCTTCCGCTGGGGATTTTATCGCGTGGTATATGGATAAAAAGTATCTTATAAGCTATTCTAGGATCCAAAAACATCCAAACATCCTCACAACAAACTGGTTTTACGTGTATATGTATAATACAAATAAGATTATGTATGTTTTAATAAGCTCAAATCAGGTTTAAGTTATGTTACATTATCAAAATGACATACCGGTAAAAAATGGTGTAAAACGTAGGTCGAAAAGCGCTATTATTTTTCCATTTTACCATTGATAGAATAAATAACACAATTACACATTGCACTTCTCTCATTGGATCGAAAACATTTTATGCAGCCGATGAAAAACTTCCTCACCTGTCATATTCAAAGCATCTTCGTAAGGAACTTTGCTCAACTTAAGGACCATTTTAGAATAAATATTTTCACAATTTCATACACTCCCTCACTGACGTGAAGAGATATAAAACGATGAAGTATTTTAAATACGTTTTCATCTCAATACGAAATGCGTCTGATTCTAGTTCTTGCTAGATTTTATATTTATATACTAGTGACCCACTCGCTTGTGGCGTAGCGTTATTGGCTGCGGCTTTAGATCCGAAGGACGTTGGTACCAATCGCGCTCGTGCACCGATAGATTTTATTTTTTTAATAGGAATGTGATTTCTAGCACCTTTTTACCAGCCAGTACTCTTGTTAGATACATATATACTAAAATTATAAAAAGCAAAAATGTGTATATTTGTTTATAAAAAACGAATAAACTGCTGGACCAATGAAAAAAAAACAAATATTCATTCAATTCTCAGAAGCTTATCAGCAAAAACATTATCAGCAAAAACAAAGATTATATATATTATTTTTTATAATTTGCCTTTGAACTTCATTAGTACATCCATGCAAAGTATTTTATATAAGGCTTGCAACCTTGCTTGCTTGTTTTGTAAAATAATAATAAATCTTTATGCGTTAGTTATAGATATTAGGTATATTTTTAGGTAAGAATTTGTACTATGGAAGACGACTGCAAAAAGTAAACATTTTGATGACTTTGACTTTCCCCTTAGATAAGGGTGTTTACCATGCTTGGGGATTACAGTCGTTAGCCTATTTTATTCGTATTTTAAACTAGCTTTCACCTGCGACTTCGTTCGTTCAATTGAGGTTATTGAGGGCATCGTAATCAAACTCGACTGCCAGATTCTCGTACGTTTTTGTATTGCGTTACATGAAAAATTAATTGCATTACATGTGATAAAAATGAAACAGAATAGATACAATGATAACGAAGATAATTAGTATTTGTCTTTGATTAGAACATACCTGCTTACTGCGTTTGCAAACAATACTTTACACCTATGTTCACCTATTTTCATTCATCAGTAAGCAAAAAGGTATCTTATCTTATGTAGTTTAACTAAATAAATGATAATTCACGTGTACAATTTATAAGAACATGTGAATTAGACAATACCATGGAAATATTCATAATTCGAAAATATTTTTTTAAATAATGCTTTTATAAAACCCTGAGGCTATAGTACTCGTCAAGACAAATCCAACGAGCCAAAATCAACGAGAAATCTATTGTATAGTTGAAGAGTTCATATTGTATGGCCTTCGAGTTCCACCATCAGACCAGCGCGCCTACCTACTTGGCAGGCATGCGTATTTTCAACTCAGAAGAAGTTCCTATAAACAGCTCCTGACTCCATCATCAGATCAACTCGCTGTTACCATAATATATCAAAAAAAAGCAATAGTATCACGACTGTAATCCCCAAGTACGGTAGACATTCTCTTAGATCTCCAGACGCTTAGATCCTTTGAAGATGTCTAGTGGGGGTAGTCAGAGGCACGTCCAAACATTATATTTGACACATGCCCCCATTTTGCAGTAGTTAGTTATTTTATTGTCACCAAATTGTCATTTACGCTAAATTACAGTACAATCGGGGAGGGAACTGCTTCAATACTCAATTACAAGATCTGACCTATACAAATACATACGAGTAGGAACCTACTAACTAACTAACAAGGCATGTTAAATAAAAACTTGTAAAATACACTTCTCCATACTTCCAAAGTAGGCATAACCCACGTTGATTGGTCATAGTCGAGTCTATGAACCTTTTTTTCTCGCGATCGTACATGGTTCGTGCCTGTAGCTGTAGGTATTTTTAGATTCTGTACACCAAATGAATGTAATTTAATATCAAATGTCATCTGTAATCTAATCTTTTATAAAAAATAAATGTATAGGGCACATATTATTAAGCTAAGTTTACAGGTAGGTACTGTAATAGTGGAATGACTACAAGTAGGTATCTTTGTATTGAAGACGCCTGTGAATTATAACTGAGCAAGAGTTTACGTTTGCTTGTAAAAACAGACAAGGTACTTAGCTGCTCGTAGCTTTGATAACACGCTGTTTAATAATGTAACACGTACTAATGTTCTTACTTCGTCTCTCTTTTAGCTCTCAGAGCTAAAATTAGAAGCTTTAGAATTGAGGAATAGGTTATCACGCGAGTGTAGCCGCGGGCGGAAGCTTTTATCATAAATGATTACACATGTTTCCTTTCAATGACTTCCTTTTCAGAAATAACTTTTCTTATTGGAACAGCTGCTGGCTATTTATATTGTTATTCCTTTATAATGGATTCAATCCATAGTTATAAATGTTGACTTGAAAAGGTGTAAAATTCTTTTGAGTCTACCCGCATTGTCAAAGCCAATATAATGTTTTTATTTGTACTCTTTGGTCTTTGTACTACGTTAAGTGCCTGCTAGACGATCCATCGCAATCTTGCAAAGTTTGCAGTGTTTGCGTCAATGAAGCACATAAGGAATCAGTTATTGTTAATTTAAAGAGGCAATTGTCAATTGTCACTATTATTTTTCAAACTATCGTGATTAGTACAACTATTGAATTTTACACGGGTCATAGCTATCGTAACAGTCGAACGAAACGTTCGGAAAATAAAATAAATAGTTCATTGTAACTATGGCATCGATCATCGATTGCCTGTATTTAACGACATAGATGTGATTTGCTCAATACGCTTGAACGATGTATTAGCCCCGTGCATCAATGGTGTAAACATTGACGATTGTGTTTGATCGTTTTGATGCACTTTAGAATAACACCAAGTTCCTTCTTCCTTTGCCTATAAAACCTCGCGAAAGTAAGCGCGTTCGCAATGTAATTTTCATTTTATAGTAATCATTAATTGGCCGAAATGAATATAAATCTAATGTTTCTGATAGTGTTTGTGTGCGTAGCCCTATTATGTCCAGTGAAAGAATCCAGCGCAGCAGGCATGTCAAGTAAGGTTATTCTAAGGATTTCTGACAGAAAATTCTCTTAAATTCCAACCTAAATTATGTAGATAAAGTAGTCCTAAATTTGCACGTGTAATATAATAGTCCCAACGTTTCTGATGATGTTCAGAGTACAAGCAGACAGGCGCGGCTCCTTGCGACACGTGCCCTCGGAAAGGCAAGTGCGTGTCTAAGGTCAGCTGCCCAGCACACGTGAGACCTGGATCCAACAATCCTGAGTGCCACCTCGAAGGTGGGCACATTGGTGTTTGCTGCTTCACTGGCCGTAAACATGCAGGTATCTACTATAAAATATAAGCTACGCACGGGTGTAAGTACCTACTAAAGAAGCTAGGTTACGTTATTATATTTTCGTAAGAAACTCGTAATTTTTTTGATAATAAAATATGAACCCATGTTACTTGCTGATAATGTAGCTCAAGATGGGTGAAATCATTTTTAAAATTGGTCTAGCGGTTTTTTAGTTTATTTTTTTACAAAAAGAAATACAAATACCTACCTCTTTCTATTAGTAGTGTAGATAACAATGTAAGGCCCGAGAGGAGATGAAGTTCAAAATAAGCGCCACTGGAAGTTACTTCGTGTTCTATATAAAAAACGTGTCTCACCGTACATCGTGATAGGTGACAACAGATGATAATCATGCTGTCATCTCCCATTAGAAACTAAGTTGCTATGTAAAAAGCAAAAAAAAAATGCTTTCAATATCAAAAGAGGTTAGGTTTAATATATCTTACAATCTTCAGGCCACAGAGGCTGCCTACGAAAAAGTTAACAACCTCTTTTGACACTGGCCGCTTTAGGAACAATCTTCAACAAAAAAAAAAGAAAAATACTAAAAAGGTGTAAATGAAATAAAACCTTGTGGTATGTTTGTACTGGCCAGATGTAAAAAAAAATCATTTTTGACAGCAAAAAAAGCGTGTGGCGCCAATCAGAGAAGTGATTTTCTTTTGTTTTGTTGCTTTGATTCGCAACAAGTGAAGTTTTAATTTATTTTTTAATTGGTTGTGTGTCCCACTCGGCCAACACGGCTTCACGGATTCATTTATATTCTACTAGCTGCTCGCCCCGGCTTCGCACGGGTGGTACCTGGATAAAAAGTCTACCGATTTTGTGCAAACTTCACATAAACCATCTACTAAATAGTCCGAACAAAGCCTAAACCTTTGGTTTGGATAGGTGAGCCCGTTCTTGAATTATAAAATTACAACGGAAAGAGGCATTGATTTTTAGGGTTCCGTACCCAAAGGGTAAAATCGGAACCCTATTACTAAGACTTCGCTGTCCGTCTGTCTGTCCGTCTGTCCGTCTGTCCGTCTGTCCGTCTGTCTGTCTGTCACAGGGCTGTATCTCATGAACCATGATAGCTAGACAGTTGAAATTTTCACAGATTATGTATTTCTATTGCTGCTCGAACAACAAATACTAAAAACAGAGTAAAATAAATATTTAAGGGGGGCTCCCATACAACAAACTTGATTTTTGCATTCCAGCGCCATCTAGTTTCATTTGATGTTACTACGTATTATAGGTACTTTAAAGGTACTTTACTGAAAAGTACCGGGGGTTTGTAAGTTTGTAAGTTTGTAAGTACGGGGTTTGAGAGGTAAGATGAAAGAGGTTTGCGATTCCGCTGGCAGGTGGCGCTATTTTACCACTATCGGTAAAGTAAGTCGGTAAATGTGGTACTTCACATGATCGAATAAAAAGTTTGAAATTGAATTATTGAATTCATGTAGTTAGGTAAATAGGTACCTAGGTAGATATTATTAATTTCCAATTAATTTCGAGTTAGAATCCTGGCCGTGCATCAATGGATATTTCTGTTCGAAAAATGTACCTATATGCGCGTTACACGTGTTTATAACAGTGAAGGAAAACATCGTGAGAAAACCTGTTAGTATTCTTGAAAGCGGCGACGGGATTGCAACCTGTCACGTGTGGAATGCTAACTACGTAGTTAGGTAAATAGGTAGGTTACGAGATATTATGAATTATTTTTTATGTTTCTAGGGTTCCGTATCTAAAGGGTAAAAAACGGGACTACTAAGACACCGCTGTCCGTCTGTCTGTTACCAGGCTGTATCTCGTGAACCGTGATAGCTAGACAGTTGAAATTTTCACAGATGATGTATTTCTCTAAAATCAGCATAAAATAAATATTTAAGTGAGACTCCCGTACAACAAACGTGATTTTTTTGCCGTTTTGTTAATAGTACGGAACCCTTCGTGCGCGAGTCCGACTCGCACTTGGCCGGTTTTTTATATATATGGATTACCCGTGCCCGTTTCGCTGTGCGTAAGACATTTAATTTTCTAATACCATCGTGGACTTTTTTGTAGACGTTTTTAAGGTGTACAATACTGTAGTACATTATTTTGATATATCTCGTGGGGTTCAGCCAGCATTTGCAATGTAAGCGCAAAAAAATGTGTTTATTTACGACATCACATTAGAAACCTCTAAAATTATCAGTGTTTCCCTACTATATACTTAGCGTACTTAGCGTGGAGTACTTAGCGTGCGGCAACTTTTTATATTAAAAACCTTTTTGACAGTGCATAAGTCTGTAATAACTTCTAAAAATCACGGTGAAATGTTAAAGCGCAGAGTGTATAAACTGCCAAATCCTCATGTCTCGACAACATTTGCTCAGCGTTTTGGAGAGTTTATTAAATGCCATATTTACAATAGTGTAGTTAAAAACTGTGAAGGAGATGTTAAAGACCTATCTGTTAAACAAGCTAAAATTCATGTCCAAAAATGGTTGTTACATCTCACTTATAATGACACTGAATGTTTGCTTGGAAAAGTTAAATAGTCTAATTATGTATTTAGTATTATGTTATTGTGTTTAGATATTATGTAGTCATAGAGATAGATACACACATATATATATATATATATTCATGTTTATTATATTTGTAATAAGGATATCACCTGTCAGCTGAGGCTAGTTTTTATAATGTCCTGGTAAACATATCCTGATCCCCACGATACAGGCCTTGCCTAGTGTGGGAATCACCAGACAGATCTATTTTCATACAAAACATACCTACATCTTATTATTCTCACCTTGTTTATTAGTCTAAGTTTAATACTTTAAGCAACTGTATGTATTTGAGCAGTTATTTGTTATTATTTTCCTTTTTTATAAGCTTGTAGAAATAAACATTTTTTCATTTCATTTTCATTTCATTTCATTTATATTATGCATGTTTTATACATATAAACCTTCCTATTGAATCACTCTATTTATTAAAAAAAACCGCATCAAAATCCGCTGTGTAGTTTTAAAGATATAAGCATACATACATACATACAGACGCGGGAAGCGGAAAGCGACTTTGATTTATACCATGTAGCGATAAATTTACAGAAAACATAAAATACAACTGACCTCACAACTCAGTTGGTAGTAGCTCTGCCTTTTGCGCTGTAGGTTGTGGGTTCGATCCCCACCCAGGACAAATATTTGTATTATGTATTTACAAAAAAAAGTATATAAGTATTATAAATATCAGTTATCTAGTTCCCATAGTACAAGCTTTGCTTAGTTTGGGGCTAGATGGCGTAGTGTGATAATGTCCACCAAATTTTTATTTATTATTAATTATTTCCCAAAACTGTGATTGTGTTCACGGAACTGTCATTGCGAGAGTCGACTTAAACTTGTCTTATTATTTTCTTTTCAAGCCGAGTCTGATCGTAAACCAAAACCACGCTCCTCAAAAAGCAAAGGTGATGACACGAAGAAAGCTCACAGTGCCTCAAAGTCAAAATGGAGGATATGGAGTGAGAGGTTAAGGAATGTGCTTAAATATTCTAATGAAATCGTCATCAGCTCCGGATCACCAGAGTATGGACATCATTTGGTAAGTTTTATGTAAAAATGTGTTGTTTTCATAGAATTAAAACTATCGTGGCTGTTAATCATTTGTATACCGTTGTATTCGTCATTAATCGCGGTCGCGGACGATGTTCATGATGAAGAGCATCTGAATTGTCTCGAAACGTCAGCAATAGAAGAAAAAATGTGGTAATTAGCCGTATTTCTATGTAAAATGTTGTTTTCATGTTTGTTTTTTTTTACAACTTAGGATTTTAAGTAACTTATAATTATCTTCTTACCAAAACGTTAGGTACGTGTACAATACATACCATGTAAGCTAAAAAAGGTAACCGAAAAAAACAGTAGGTACCAAGAACTTCCTAACTAGTTACGAATACCTAAATCCTTTATATTTTGTGTATTTTTAGGCAACTACGTGTTCAAATATGAAAACGGAAAAGTTAGGTGAAGGTGCGCTTCTCAACCTCTTTGCTGCTGAAGATCTGAAGGAAAGGCAGGCAATTGATGATGATGAACTGGCCATGGGGTATGGCGAAGCTTACGATGGTAAGATCATTGAACTTGCACACGCACAAATTAGGTAAATTTGACTAATAGTAAGGCTTTCAACTTTTATACCTTGCATAATATTTATTATGAAAATGCTTGAAGTGCTCGTTCGGGACTGATTGACGGACTGTCTGACCGACCAACCGACAGAGCGACCGCCCGACAAACCGCTTAACTGATCGACCGATCAGGAAAAGCACTGAGCTTCGGTTTAAAATATCTACCATTGAAAATGATAATAGTTTTAAATGTTTTCACGTTATTTTTTTGAGAGTATTGCGCATTTTTATATTTTTTGTAATCACTACAGGACCGTACTGCCCACCACAACCGATCTGCCCCGATCCTTCCAGCACATACAGAAGTGTTACTGGAGAATGCACTAACCCTGATCACCCGACTTGGGGTGCCGCCAACACTGCATACGAGAGGCTCCTCCCTCCTGACTACAGCGACGGTTCGTAGATTCCACATTAGTTGCAAAGTTCAGTTATAACTTGTTACACTATCTTTGTAACGAACGAATGCTGCTAAAACGAGTTATCCCGTAATCCCCGCTAACTTGAAAGTGGTTTTACACCTGGAATTAAAGTTTGGACCCACGTCGATTCCACACTTTGTGTCAAACGGTAATCGAACTATATGCCTCCATGCATGGGGTTGTTTATGTTTTAGGGTATTAGCTTCCGCCTTTAGCTATACTCGCGTAGACCTGGATAAATAGTAGCCCATATATGTTGTTCCATAGGCTATTAATATTCCAAGTTTCATCTGAATCTGTTTATTCGTTAAGGCGTAAGTCACAGATAATTAAGTTTAAAAAACTAAAAACAAAACCGACATCATGTTTATAAATAAAAATTGTAGTGGAGGTGGGCTCCCCCCTCTGCGAGATCTAGGAGCCCTAACCGGGCTAGCCCTCCACTCTGTGTATGCCAATGAAAGAAGTGTATGCCAATGAAATAATGAATGAATAAATGCAAGGTTTATAGTTGAAAACCACTATCAATGCCCATAAATTTTGAAGGTTTCTCTCGATTTCCCAGGGATCCCATCATCAGATGCTGACTTGGTGGTAAAGGGCCACCTCAAAAGTATAGGCTTTTAAATAAAAAAATAATTTTGAAAATCCGTCCACAAACGCCGGAGTAATCGCGTAACATACACACAAAAAAAAACTAACCTCCTCCTTTTTGAAGACTTATAAAAAGTAAACAAAACAAACTTTCGGATTTATAACATTAGTAAGATCTGCCGTTAATAAATAAAATAAAATAAAAAAGCCTTTATTTCTATGCAGATAAAAATAATAATAATCTTATTCTAACTATAATTAACTTAAGTTTAAATTTAAGAGTGAGTAGGTATAATTTGATTAGTTTCATATAACATCTGCAAGAACCCCTCTCCGGGTGAAGGCCTCCTCCAAAGATATCCAGTCCTCTCTGGACTGGGCTGTTTTTAGCCAGTGTACATCGGCTGTCTTTATAATTTCGTCTTCCCATCTAGCGTAAGGTTTGCCTATTTTTCGCTTTCCTAAAGGTCCCTTCCAAGCAGTCACTTTTTTCGTCCATCTCTGGTCTTGAAGACGTTAATAACTACCGTCTGGTATTACTACCATTCATCCACAGTCTGATTATATTTATTAAGTAGTTATAAAACATGTCTAGGAATCTGGGCTCTTCGCACTTCAAAGTGTGGTGGGGAGCTGCCCAGCGCTCGAGCCGTCAGCACGGCCACAGTACTGGATGGTCACTACCCCAGCGCCAAGTGCAACATCATGAAAATGCAGTTCGGCCAGTTTTTAGCGCATGATCTTACAGGAGCTGTCATTTATACTATCGGTAAGTTTTTTAATAAGTAACAAAAACATGAAATAGGTATTTGTATGCGGTTCGTGGCGCGGCGGGTGACAGTTCAGCTGAGGCAGGAATGGAGCGGGTTTTGTTACCGCGGATATTTGCCTGATTTGTATGACTGGCCACATAGCTCAGTTGCTAGTTACTTTTTCTTCTAGTTACACTGTAGGTTGCGGGTTCAAATCCTACCTAAGGCAAATATTTGTATGATTAACATATGATGTTTGTTCTGTGTCTGAGTGTTATAAAGCATCTATTAAAGTAAGTATCTGTTATCAGTTATATGGTTTTCATAGCTTTGGAAGCAATGTCCATCAATATTTAGAAATCAACTAGCAGATCCGGCCACGCGTTGTTGTGTCAACAGTTTGCAATAAAATAATATTGCGACTATAAATTGAGATGTAAGAGGCTATCCTATCTTTCAAGTTGGATCAAACTGCACACGGTGTGCAAAGTTTGATTAAAATCGGTTAAGTAGTTTAGGAGTCCATTGCGGACAAACAACGTGACGCGTAATGTATTTTTTGGTTTTGTTCACTTCACCTGGTTTAAAAATAAATAGAAAGCCATAGCTTAAGTATATAACCAGGGTTGATCACTAGCTCATGCATCATACATTTTCTTGAATAGGCAATGGTAGCGCGATATCCTGCTGTACCAAAGATGGTGGCGACTTGCCCCCAGAGCAACTTCACTTTGCGTGCGCGCCCATCGCTGTGGCTCCCGAAGACGAGTTCTTCTCGTATTTTCAGAAGACCTGCCTCAACTTCGTGAGGGCACAACTAGCTCCATCCCCGGACTGCAGTTGTGGATATGCTAAGCAGGTAATACTGCATGATCAAAAGCAAGAAGAAATAATATTTCACTTTATGTCTTGAAAAGTTTCAGAGACAGTCTTTCTCTGTTGTATAATATACATATACATATAATCGAGAATATAATTTTACTATTTTTGACTAAAACTTAGATGGTTATTTTTTTTATTCTATAGTTAACTAATTAGCTTGTTTCAATCCTAGTAGCATTTTTATATTGAAAACTCTTTTGCCGATTTTGCAATCACCTTATGACTATTGACTATATTGTCGTCTTGAAGGTAAAATAGATACCACTATCATATTTAAAGTGTTTACTTTATTGTGATTTTCTTTAACAAATCCACAGATGAACGGTGCCACTCACCTTTTAGATCTATCCCAACTGTATGGCACAACAGAAGAAAAGCAGAATTTGTTGCGAGCTGCAGGAGGCTACTTAAAGGTGTTCAGTGACTATGGAAGGGAGTTGCCACCACTCAACGATAATTCAGAATGCCTGTCTTCGAATAAACATGCTTGCTTTGACTCAGGTAATATAACAACTCTTAATTTTAATCAACGCATCCCTGTTTATTCAATGTTACAATTTTTTCTAGTGTTTCTAGTTACTAGTCTAATATTTTATAAAACTGTGATGTTCAATCTACACTACTATCTTAAAGAGAGGGTTGTTTTTGAGTTTCAGTATAAGAGTTATTTTCCGCAACTAGGTAGTAAACCAATTTTAAAAATTATTAAATGGTTAGAACACTATTTTATTTTAAGCTACGTATTTATTATTTACTTATCACTGTAAATAATAAATACGTAAACATAGTATTGCCATGCAGTGTGGCAATATCAGCTGTGTTCCGAAGACTAATAGAAAAGTCAGTTGAGCCACTTATATTTACGAGTGGACCGTTTACGATTTACCAATGTTTCTAAATAGCTTATCTGTTTCTGCTGTTTGTTATAATTATTGACGTAATAATAATAAATTTCATTTTTTTACTATACTAAAGGAGACAATCGCGGAAACCAGCTTATCAGCCTCACAGTCCTCCATACGATATTCACGCGAGAACATAACAGGCTAGTCAGGGAGCTAACTCGACTCAACCCTGATTGCGATGATCATGTTTACTTCTACACAGCTAAGAGAATACTGCAGGCTATGTACCAGCATATCCTCTACAACGAGTGGCTGCCTCTGCTTATCGGTAAGTAGTTCATCACTAGTCTCACAATTCTCAAATTTTCATTGTGTAATTCTGTAATATTTCATATCAAATCTTTATCTCTGCGTATTTAGCTCTTTGAAGTTCCTAATGTGTTTATATAATAGTTCTACAGATGGCAAGATTTGAGATTATGGAATGGTCGTGAAGATTTTAGCCTAAGATATTTGTAAGAACTAGTGGCCAGTCCTATTTTATAGCCTATAAAACTTTTATTGCCGTGGCTAGTAACTGTTGATTAATTCTGGCTTGTAAGGATTAATAATGGGGGATACCTGGACTAACCCGATTATTCATCTAATTTTTTCTTAAGGTCCAAAACTAATGGAAACCTTCAACCTAGCTTCAAATGATGGGTACTGCTCATGTTACGATCATGAAGTCAACCCATCCTTGATGACCGAGTTTGCAGGCGCAGCTATGAGGTTTGGACACTCCACTGTGGATGGCAAGATGGAGTAAGTATATATTTTAAATGTTTTGTCTATTCTGCATAGATTGAGGACTTTTCGATTTAATCATTCATTATAAAAAAGTGTTTGTATGATCTTTTTATATTTGCTCCGGGTCTTGGTGCTGTGGTACTAAAGTTCCTATAGTTTCTGATATTCACGAGACAGGGAATCATATTAAAGGAAGGAAGGGTTGAAGGAACAAATAATGTGTGATTGAAAAATATAGCGGCATTCCAAGTAACGACAATAAAAGATATATATATTCAACTTAGGATCTGAGAATCTAGTTTTTTTACCAAAGCGTACCTTTTATTTCCAGAGTAACAAGTCCTTTCTCGGGAGAACCTTCAGAGGTGATTTCGGTGTCAGAGGTGATGTTCTCCCCGGGTCGGATGCGCAAACGTCCCTTCCTTGATCGCATGCTTTACGGAATGATCACGCAGCCGATGCAGTCTGTCGATCCATTCGTCACTTTTGGGGTAAGTTTGGTCAGTCCTGGTACAACTCGTATTAAATGTAGCGAGAGGAATTTAGTAAAAAAATAACTTTACAAAATTCTTGTATGTGTTGACCGAGCTATACCTCTAATTTAAATCTGAAGGTAGGTTAAAATACCGAACGAGCATCAATGGATTTTTCTGTTCGGAAAATTATAAAGGTAAAGGAAAATAACGTGAGGAAACCAGTTAGTATTTTCTTACAAGCGACGGGCGACCTATCACGTATGGAAAATCTGAGTACTGCAAAATCTTCAAGGATCTGAGCGCTTTGAGATCTATGAGGATCTATGATCTATTGAGGATGTCTATAGTTTTTGGAGATTTTAGCCATAATCCTATTTTTTTTTATTTAGTATTCTTCTCTGTTCTAGCTGACTCGCTACATGTTCCGCGGTGACAACGCCTTCGGTCTCGACCTTGCGTCTCTAAACATCCAGCGAAGTCGCGACTTCGGAATACGACCCTACAACGACTACAGACGCCTCTGCGGCTTAAAGCCTTTTGAAGACTTTAACGAGTTACCGCCTAGAGTATGTATTTATTTTACCATTGTTTATGCAAGAATATCAAGTCGAAATTGCGGCGGGTTAGGCAAACAATTAGTATAACTGACATTATGGAAAAACATGGGTAGAAAAACTCTCAATTCCACTTGAGAACCATTCTGCAGATCACGCACTGGTGCTATATAGTGCGGCCTTCTGCTTATATTTTGCTCGTTAGCTCGTTAGCTGCTATGCTGCTATGAAGACTTACTAAATTATATGTATTTTTTTTAGGCAAGAGATCGTCTATCGTCTGTGTACGCCTGCCCAGAAGATATAGATCTCTGGATAGGAGGACTTTTGGAAAAACCGGTTGAAGGTGGAGTTATAGGCTACACGTTTGCGCATATTATTGCGGAGCAGTTTTCCAGATTAAAGGAAGGAGATCGCTACTTCTATGATCATGGACCAGATGTCAACCCTGAGGCGTTTACTCCTAGTAAGATTATTTTCATATCAAGTGCTATCTACTAAAATGGTAGTAACTCTGCCTTCTGTAATAAGTACTTCAATAATAAGTATGTATTTATTAGTAGTAGTATTCTATCAGTTATCTGGTTCCCATAGTACAAGTTTTGCTTAGTTTAGAGCTAGATGGCGTTGTGTGTAAAGTCCACCAATATTTATTTATTTATATTATACTGCGTTATAAATTACTAGACACATTGTTATTATCTTTCACGTAATCTGCATCGTATATAACAAAGGTGCTGGACCAAGAATGGCACCCTGAGGTACACCATTATCATAGGATTCGCTTATAATAGAGTACCCGAGATTTTACGAGAATTCCTCACTAAAATAATTATGGTATAGCGTCTTCTGCAAGCAGTGTAGTTACTACTATTTGAATGTATGTGTTCTCGTTAATTTTTAATCAAGTGTAGCCCAAAGCGTTACAAGTTACAAAATTATTGTTATTGTTTCAGATCAACTCTCAGAAATAAAGAAAATCACTTTAGCCCGTATACTTTGCGACAACTTAGATAAAATGGAACTAACTTCGATGTCGCCCAGAGCTTTCCTCAGGGCAGACCTTCCCGGGTAAGAACTATTATATATTATATTTATTTCAGTTAGTTATTTAGAGTTACAGTTTTATAAGTAGTATGGTATTGTAGCATAAACCATAGTTTTAAAAAAAGGTGTTGCCATAAAAATAATTACCTAAACTTTTACCCAAATTTTGAGCAATAATGGAGACTTCGTGTAGTACAACTCTAATGTTTTTCCAGAAACGCGCCAGTCCATTGTGACGACCACATCACCATACCAGCAACAGACATAAGTAGCTTTAAAATTATGTAGAATTTTATCTTAACGACACATAAAATATCAAATGTTCTGTGATGCTAGATGAGCTTTAACTAAGTTGGAAGATTATCAATTACTATCTATAATTCTATAAAAAACTTTTAAATTCTAAAATGTGTAGGGTTTATTTTTTATTAAATGGTACTACTAGTTGTTTTTCTTTATCATTACAAGGTTTTGTATGATACAGCTTTTGATTGCAAATCGTTTTAAAAACAAGCAGTGTATTCTACTCTTATATCTTTCTTTTTATCTATATCTACTTGAAAAATTATCCTACTTCTAAACTTATTTCATACTTCAAAGTTATGTTGATTGTAAATTAATTGTCAATGTTCAAAAATATTTGTAGCATCTTTTATTATTATTCACTCTGTACAATAGTTTGATTTAGTTGTAATAGCGATAACTTATGAAATACCAAATTAACCAATTAACAACCTTAAATTACCTTTTATAACCAAATCAAGCCTTGTAACAGAAGTATCGATTCTTTGCCTTTGAAGTTTTGAATTTACATATCCTACTTCTTCCATAATATTTGGTTTTAAATAAATAACAACTTTTTAATAAAATAAGAGTAAAACACAGTTCTTCAGATGTTTTGATTTCTCAAATTAATTATTTTTGGTTCCTGGACTCCCATTGGTGCCCGAACAATGGGAATCAAGGCATCACGGTAAACATCTCTCTTATTGTGTTTTCAACTTATTGTACTTTTGATTTTATACATTTGCTTATTTGAGTTTACCTGGAGATATTATGATGTTCAAAATTATCAATGTCAATTTCGTGAACCATCAAAAATGTTAGACATAATTTAATCAACAAATTTGATGTATCTTCTTCTTTCTTATTTATAAGAGTATGTATGCTGTTTGCTTTTTAATTTGATTCGGTTTAGAAAAGAACTTGGTTCAATGATTTTTTTTGATAAAAAATCCAGGAATCAGGAGTTTTTTGTTTGGATATAATGATAAAGAAAAACACAGTATAGACATTTTTGGTTTTTTCAAGGATTGAAAACTTAGGAACTGCTTTTTACGAATTTTAATAGATTGACTTTATAAAAGAAATGATGGGAAGAAAACAGTCAAGGCCCGTTCTCCTTTAAGTCTTAACTTTTTAATTAATTGATATTTTGTTTATATGAATCTTCTGACATAACAGAGAAGAAAAAACAAATTGTCTACAGAATACTAAAATCACAGATGTAATGTGCTAAGATGAAAGTAACGCCATAAGTTTTATCAAAAGACGCGATGGAAACAGGTAAATCATTGTTTTGTTTATAAAATAAGCTATAAGTATACGGCATTTCAAAATAAATGGTAATTAAAATAGAGCATAATACAAGGTTAGGTTGATCTAAAATTCCAATGGTGCAATATTAATTTTGTGCATGTTTTTATTTAATTCTATTTTCCCAGTTTTGTATATATTTAAATAGGATTGAATATGTCAATATTTTTAAATTTAATGTAATCATTCAGTTAATTATGTAGGTGTGTGTAAAATAGATATGATTTCTTTGATTTAATGTTTTAGAGTATAGGAGCCAGTGTTTTAGATTTAGCAAAATAAAATAAATAAATGGAGTTTCCGAACCGCATGAATATAAAATGTCTATAAATAAAAACTGTAATTAAAATAAACTTAAATTTATCTATTAATAAAATCCTATAAACTTATCAACACACATATAAACAAACGTAGAACAGGGAAGAAAGACGTGTAACGAGAAGAATGTGGATGGATGTAGGCGTTTGAGGTAGGCCAAAGAAAAGATGGATGGACTGAATAGAATAGAATAAAAACTTTATTTGTAACAATATAAACATACATAGTTGGATACACAGTAAAAAGTAAATCAATAATAAATGTTAAAAAAAAACAAAAAAGATTAAGATATGTGTAAGAAAGGAGTAAGTGATGAGATGATGGCTGATAAAGGGAAATTGAAGAAGTAGGTATAGGTTCATGATGTGCCGACCCCACATAAGTGGGTTAAGGGCAGGAATGTGATGATGATAAAAATCTAAAAATATTATCGATTAATCTTGTAGTTCTTTGGTCAATTTAAACGATAAATATCTGACATAAAGTAATACACGTGTTGTTTTCTACTTGTAAACCTCGTGTAGGTGCTTTATAAGAAATTAATTTTCTATATTGCCTTCACGAACCCGTGTGACAGTGATGTACACGTGTTTCTTTATTTTACAACGTACTATCAACTAAGCTGTAACTTTAATTAGCACCGCAATTAGTTCAGCTTTCAAGCTCTTTAGGGTTCCGTACCCAAAGGGTAAAAACGGGACCCTATTACTAAGACTCCGCTGTCCGTCTGTCTGTCTGTCTGCCACCAGACTGTATCTCATGAACCGTGATATCTGCTAGACAGTTGATTTTTACAGATGATGTATTTCTGTAACAAAAAATACTAAAAACAGAATAAAATAAATATTTAAGGGGCTTACAGTCGACGATTGCTCTTTTTCGAAACGAAAAAAGAAATACTTCTGAACAAGCCACATCTCCTATTTTTATAAGTATATTACTTCAGGTTCCTACCTAGATTTCTATTAAGCTGAAAACATAATAGCAGAAACTTTTCACGATAAAGATATTATTTCAAAATGATACGTTTTAGAATTTATGATCGAAATATTTTATATACCTACTATTAAAATCAACTTGTGATTTATTGTTAAAGATAGGTAATATGTAGATCTAGATTTCTATTAGAATAGATTTTTGATAAGTAATTATACATAATTTATATCATTAATTTATTCGAAAAGCTAAGGCGGACCACGCGCCGACGTGTGTTTGTCGTCATTGCAGCGGTCGGTAGGATTATTTATCGAAGTGATTAAAGATGGGTACATCTTTATTTACATATACTATACATTATAAAATAGGAGATGTGGCTTGTTCAGAAGTATTTATTTTTTCGTTTCTATTAAAAACAATCGTCGACTGGGAGCGCCTTAAGTGGGGCTCCCATACAACAAACGTGTTTTTTTTGCCGTTTTTTATAGATAATGGCACGTATCCTTCCGTGAGCGAGTCCGACTCGCACTTAGCCAATTTTGATTTGTAAATAAAATGTATGAATTCTAATTTGATAAAATGTTTAACAATAATTCAAACGCCAATAGATCAATAAATATAAATAGATGAAAGACCATTACTTTATAATTACCTACGCTCAGACTTATTTGATGTACTCGTATGCATTTTTTCCATCGACTATAATAATAAGGAATCATCATTAAAAGTCTATTGCACTGTCAATTAATGCTGGTTAATAGTTATTACACTAATCTACTAAAAGTTATTAACACATGTCATTTAAATAAAAAAAAACCGGCCAAGTGCGAGACGGACTCACGTACGAAAGGTTCCGTATCATTATCTATTAAATACGGCAAAAAAATCACGTTTGTTGTATTCCCATACAACAAACGTACCCCATTAAATATTTACTTTGTTCTGTTTTTAGTATTTGTTGTTATAGCGGCAACAGAAATAAATAACTATGACAGACAGACGGACAGCGAAGTCTTAGTAATAGGGTCCCGTTTTTACCCTTTAGGTACGGAACCCTAAAAATATAAAATATAACCAAGTATAAAATAAATAGACTGTTATCACCAAGTACGGTACACATCCTGTCTGATCTCAAGGCGCTCAGATCTTTGAAGATGTCTAAAAGGGCTCGTCAGAGGCACGTCTAAATATTACATTTGGCACATGCCCACATTTTGCAGTTAGCATTCCATAATATGTTAAGGTATATGTTAAGTATTCCCAATTGACGACTATTTGAAATCTTCAAACAATCAGATTCTTGTAGTTGTCATGAAGGATATTTTTTAAGGAACTTCAGTTAAATGCTTAAGTAATTACTCCTAGACAACCCGTCCTATAACTAAAGTGTCAGGTAAGTTAGAAAGCCCGCTTATTTTCGCAGTGGCTAACGGCCTACAAAGGAATGCGTCTATTAATAGCTACCTACTTAGGCTCTGCTCTAAAAGAAAACAGTGACCGTCATATCAACGACCGTAATACGATAAAGCTTCTGATATGCATAACCGTTGTAGTTACAGATAGATATACCTACGACAGACAGACGGACGGACGGACGGACGGACAGACAGACAGACAGATAGACAGATGGACAGCGAAGTCTTAGTAATAGGTTTCCGTTTTTACCCTTTGGGTACGGAACCCTAAAAATATCATTCCAAATCTTTGAAGATGTAGCACATGTTCAAATTTTTCAGTAGTTGGCATTCTATACGTGACAGGTTGAAAGCAGGCTGTGCCTTCGAGCTCACAACCTCGGGTTTGAAAGATAAAGTACCTCTCACTCAGCCGACATGGCTAATGCCTACACCGGGTAAAGTAACTGTAAATTGCGGTCGCCACTTGATGAGAGACCTTATGCCACTGGAACTTCGGACCAGCTCCTGGCGCCTATGGTCCAGGAATTTAAGATTTATGGACTGAATAGTTTGGAAAAAATCCAAAAGAATAGACATCGTCTTCTGCTAATATATAGACTGTCAAACCAGCCAAACCCATTTAATCTATCTTAATTGTCTAAATCCGAATGTTTGTGAGAGGCTGAACTGACTTAATTTTATGTCATGTTCGTAACCGAATAAGGTTTTTAAGGAGATACAAACTGTAAACGGAAAATTTCGGGAAAAATAAGTGCTTTTTTATGGGATTTTTGCGTATGAAGTCAAGACAAGGATTATATATTGTTTATTTTCCAAAATTAGGCAATCATTTGATAATGTTTACTGTAGAACATCTATCTAGTCAGTTAATAATGATTGAAGTAAAGATTTGCTTTTAGTAAGTATATAGGAATTTATTCCTTTATTTATTTCACGCAGTAATTAATAGTTACAATATACCATAGATAAAACTTACACCATTAGTTCTCGATAATTATTATACCATTAGATAGGCACCTGCAATAACATTACTCACGTACCTAAGCTATTACATGTACTAGGCGTTGGAACCCATTAAATATAAATAGCTACTATCTTGTACCATCTTGTACTTTCTCTGATGTCTGTAAAACCTATGCGCCGGCGCCACCAAGCGATTTGTAAGCTAGTAATGTATAAAAAGTTGAATATTAAACTAAACTCAAGCAAGTAATTCAAGGAAATAAATGTAATTTATGTAATTGCTCTTGTCCGTGGCTTCCCTTGTGTTTTAGGTATTTGTGTAATCCTACTAATATTATTAATCTGGAAGTTTGTGAAGATGTTTTTATATTTGTGGCTCAA
This sequence comes from Hydriomena furcata, assembly GCA_912999785.1. Classification (NCBI taxonomy): domain Eukaryota; kingdom Metazoa; phylum Arthropoda; class Insecta; order Lepidoptera; family Geometridae; genus Hydriomena; species Hydriomena furcata. The sequence continues at coordinate 1,253,127 of OU538831.1, read as the reverse complement.
TCACGCTCAAAGACTAAACGAATTTAATGAAACTTACGCTGCGGTCTGGTCTGACTATTTTTTTTGTGTAGGCTTTGTGTTACGCGATTACTCCGTCGTTTGTGGACGGATTTACAAAATTATTCAATTAATTTTTAATTGAAAGCCTATACTTCCGAGGTTGTCCTATTACCATCAAGTCAGCATCTGATGATGGAATCCCAAGGAAATCGAGAGAATTTCAAAATTTATGGGCATTGATAGTGGTTTTCAACTATAGACCTTGCCCTTCTTTCATTGGCATACACCGAGTGGAGGACTAGCCGGGGTAGGGCTCTAGATCTTGCGGACTACCCCCACTACAATTTTTATTGATAAACATGAAGTCGGTTTTGTTTTTAGTTTTTTAAACGTTATTATTATAACAGTTTAGTAAACAATTATTTATAAATTTTCTGTTATCATGGCCATGAGCGGATCAGTTAGGTGATTCACACACTGAACCGCCCGCTGTAGGTGAAGAAGCAGATTCAATGTTGTAGGTACTACTTACTATTGCTGTCCATGATATCCGCTGACACTTCAATCAGCCGACACGGCGCCGGCGCGGGCAAACACACGGAGACGAGGTCGATGAATCGCCTACAAGATCGTTTGAACAATGAAGGCACCCTAAAAAAATATCTACCTGTGAGTTAGTAAGGTGAGTATGTAGCGCTTTTGGGCTCGGATAGCAAACAGGCAAATTGGTTTGCTCTTACTTTTGTTTCAGCGAATGCCTCCTACTGGGTACATTCTTAAGCAAAAGTGCTGCGAGTCGAAAAACAACGAGCAAAAATTTCCAGCAAGGTAAGTCTTAATAGATGAAGTATTTAATGATGTAGGTACCTAAATACCACACGTTTACATAATATTTTGTGGGAACCTATTGTATCGGTTGCATTATAAAGTATGCAGTATTACCTAACAGATTGTTTCGAACAAATTGGCAAATCATTTTGATAATGCGGATTAGGATAATCGTAGACATCAACGCCGGTTTACTTGAGAAAAAGAGTGTTTTTGACAATTCTTCGTTATTAAAAATGAAACTACTTCAAATTAAAGGAATTATAGGATTTCTGATAAAAACGCAGTGTTTAAAAAGTTACCGTTGCTATGCTAACCGAGCCAGGTGCCGTGCTAGCTCTTGGTAATTTTTTAAGAAAACGTTGTCATCATTCTAAATCTTCAGTGTGCCTGCAAAACCAAAGCTGTAACGGAATCCCTGCAGGAGGTCAATTGCCTGTAATAAATAACGAAATTCGCATGGCAACTTATTATAAATCGCTAAGGAAAAGGCGCATACCATTATTCATCCATACAAAACCAAACGTTACGTAAAGTGTCGACTTAGTGAAAGAGGATAAGGATAGCACAAATCATTATTCACAATTTACTACGTGTTTTAATAATCGATAGGAAAAATCGATTAGAAAAAAAAAAATTAATGAATAAATCATTATTATTGCAGTACGTCTAGAAGGCTGGATCCGGTGGTAGTCAAAGATTAAATCATATACACTAGAAGCATGAAAATTAGGTATCCATTAATCTTCTTATGCTGCAGGGGTGTTTAAGAAATCCCCGAAACTCAGCCTCTAAAAGGGTGCAGTAGGGGGTGAAGTCTGTATGAGAATTACTCAAAGGAGTCGCAAGAATTTCAATTGTAAATAAATAAAAATAAAGCTAATAAGTTCGGTCAGCTCTGCTGTCGTTGCTAAATAACTAATTGCACAGTACGTAAAAAAAAGCCGTCAACGCAAATATGCTACATACAAATTACATAACACTCCTGCCGCCGCCAGTCCAAGTTCAAAGTCAAGGTGCGTTAATACTTGATTTACGAGTACTTACACATGCTTACGTACAAGTCATCGACCACACAGCCTAGACTCCTCATTCAAGGCGAACACTGACAGACAACACATATGGGCTACAGATCCTGTATAAACCACCGAGCGCGAACCGGCCAATCAGAAAGCATTTTTTATCGCTTCCCCTGACTCGCACACCTCAACGACTAGACAGAATTGTCTATTGAAGAAATAAGAAGAAAGAAAGAATGAAAGAATAAATTTATTTTATGTCAACATAATCTTATAAAACTAAACAGACAAATGACATAAATAATGGCAACATTTACAACAAAATTGGTCACCACGCTGCAACGTGCTGCAAAGCGAGAGTTGATGCAGCGCTGATTTTCAGTGGTGCCATAGTGCGTGTGGGGCAGCATACTGCATATCACACAGTGCATATATTTATATTAATTAAATTCTAAAATACCTACTATTTAACATCCTATGTAAAATATGTAAACTGAAAAATGAAAAAACTAAAAAAATGTATTTAGTTGAAGCCATTAGGCGTCTATTGGGCTATGTGGTCGATGGTACAAGTACATGTGTTCGCCGTGAAATTATGGTGAAATGGTCCAGCCCTCTGCAAATAACTCGAATGTGATTGACCTCGTACGAGTCATTATCGTGTTACATCGGTTCATTCTTGGTCATCCTATTGTATCTATCTGAATATGCGAAAGTTTGTTGTTTGTATGTTTGTGCCTCAAACACGCCCAAACGACCAAACAGATGTGTATGAAACTTATATAATATATAACTTGAATAAACTCATGTCATGAGATACTTTTTGTAAAGATAGCTACCACACGAGTGAAGCCGCGGGGGGCAGCTAGTGGTCTTTAAACAGGTTACTGTGGTAAAGGACTGGACTGTTGGTAAAATAACTGGTGTGTTGAAAGGTTTTTCAAAGGGTATTTTTAAACCATATCCTACTTTATACCTAGTATGTTTGAATGTGTGACTCAAAATACAAAACTGTGTGCGTAATTTAGGTATTATTTAGCACAACGGATCAGCATTGACATCCAGCAATGCCACCAGTATCTTGGGTACGCTTCCGACTGGTAGTGATCTGGATTAGTTGAGCTAACTATAGACTGTTTGCAACGGTTTTTAGATAGCTCAATTGGTTCTTGTGTATTTTGTAAATATTTGGTAATATATTAGGTACGTCGAAAAATCCTATATTATTTCAACTAAAATTTGGCTAAAATTTGGCATAGTACGCATCGCATTAAGGCGCTCCCAGTCGACGATTGTTTTTGTTCGAAACGAAAAAATAAATGCTTGTGAACAAGCCACATCTCCTATTTTATAATGTATAGTATATGTGAATAAAGATGTACCCATCTTTAATCACTTCGATAAATAATCCTACCGACCGCTGCAATGACGACAAACACACGTCGGAGCGTGGTCCGCCTTAGCTTTTCGAATAAATTAATGATATAAATTATGTATAATTACTTATCAAAAATCTATTCTAATAGAAATCTAGATCTACATATTACCTATCTTTAACAATAAATCACAAGTTGATTTTAATAATAGGTATATAAAATATTTCGATCATAAATTCTAAAACGTATCATTTTGAAATAATATCTTTATCGTGAAAAGTTTCTGCTATTATGTTTTCAGCTTAATAGAAATCTAGGTAGGAACCTGAAGTAATCACTACATAGTATAAAGCAAAGTCGCTTTCCGCTTCCCGCGTCTGTATGTATGTATGTATGTTTGCTTATATCTTTAAAACTACACAACGGATTTTGATGCGGTTTTTTTTATAGATAGAGTGATTCAGGAGGAAGGTTTATATGTATAATAACATGCTACCCGTGCGAAGCCGGGGCGGGTCGCTAGTATACTTATAAAAATAGGAGAAGTGGCTTGTTCAGAAGTATTTCTTTTTTCGTTTCGAAAAAGAGCAATCAGCGACTGGGAGCCTCTTAAACGGATTGTAGTATTCTTGAGTATTTCTAAAAACAGAATAAAATAAATTTTTAAGTGGGGCTCTAATTTTTTGCTGTTTTTTATTTTATAGATAATGGTACGGAACCCTTCGCAAGTCCGACTCACAACTGGCCGGTTATTACTCCTTACTTTTGGTTTCGAAAAATAAAGTTCAATTTGGAACATTATATTCATTGGTCTCAAAACTTAGATTCAATTTGCCTTTATTTCATTAATCAAACTAACGACCACAGCCAATTTGTGTCAAGTTGACTTGAAGACACTTTAGCAATTTAGAAGATTTTTTTAGCAACCGGAAACGATATAATAATGCACAGTTAAAACCAAACAGTAATTCATCAAGTCACACTGTGAAGGTCAAAAACCAACGAATAGAGTACGAATATAAACACCCGTGTTAAAATCTATAGAAATATATAGACTACTACTAATCACGATAGTTTGAAAAATAAAATTATGTATTTCTGTTGCCTCTATAACAACAAATACTCAAAACAGAATAAAATAATTATTTTTCAAACTGACGTGATTAGTAGACATAACTATAGATTTTGACACGGGTCTTTATCACGTAATTACCTTTTTTTTTTTTTTTTTTTTTTTTTTTTGCCGTTGTGGAACGGCTTATTAATTTCTACAGACTGGGTTCGTCCGTAAATAACGCCAAGCAAAAAATGCTTGGCGTTATTTATTATTTTGGTTTTACATTTATTACGTCTAATGCTCCTTTTTTGGAGTACTCATTTATATAATTTAGATATTTTAAACTTTATATAATAATATACTGTTACCTAATATTTGTTATATTCTACTTATACTAATCTATTACATATTTGTTTATATTTTAAAATTAATTGTCTATATATATATATATACGTAATTACCTTTAATTACGTGATAAAGACCCGTGTCAAAATCTATAGTTAAGAATAAAATAAATATTTAAGTGAAACAGCAAGAAGGGTTCCGTACCATCTATAAAAAACAGCAAGAAAAAAAATACGTATGATACGGAACGGAATGTTCCGATGGTACGGAACCCTTCGTGCGCGAGTCCGTCTCGCATTTGGCCGGTTTTTGTCTACCCTACGAAGGCGGGTGAGCAGTACTTCTAGTTGTGATGTGTATATACACGCGCTTTTGTGTGCGTGACTGATACTGAGCGCTCCCGAACGCACACAGTAACAATGTGCCACTTGAATTTACACACCCAATTAAGACCAACCCGCCTACGTGAGATAGCACAACTGTAGTAGTTTTTGTCTCTTTCCCCCGTAGAAGTATAGGTAGGCAGATACCATGGTTTTCCAGATATTCCAGTTACTTATTATCCAACCGACCAATCTGAAGCTACTCAGAAAAGTGCACGTTTCCAAGGGTATAATTATTGGAGAAATGTGACGTTAATCAGTGTTCGTGAGGCAGGAAGTGAAAGCAAGGCTAGATAAACGAAGGAATAGATTTGAAGTCAGCTAGAAAAACTCTTGCGTGTGTCCACACAGCCCCGGATCTTAATTTTTTTTTAAATAAATATAAGAATATGAGGGCGGCATTTTTGTCCCCCTAAAAAAAACGATAATGTCCGTGTCCAGTGTAGGTCAAAGTTAAGTAAATGATGAGTTGTCCATTCGTCTGTAAAGTGAGAATTTGGCCGCCCCCTGAACTTGCCGCCCGGGGCATGGACCCCAGCTTGCCCCCCCCTAAATCGGGCTGTGTCCACATTGTGAGCCTAGCGCGGTGGCGGCAATGGGCGCGATCACTGTAGTGTGGCCGCAAAAGCGCGTTTTATATGTTTGATACATCACGTCGTCGCAACCGCGCTAGGCTCAGCATCAGCAGTGTGGACGAACACTAGGTATCTAGTACGAGTATCACAGACGAATAACTAGATTACAAGCGAATCAGCGATGTTAAGGTCTGGCTATGTTATGAATAAACTATTTTTGAGTTCACTAGACTGAATTAAGTTATCGGCAAATCTAAATATATAAAACTCTTGCGTTACTGACTGACTGACTAATCTATCAACGCACAGCCAAAACCACTGGTTCTAGAAACTAAAAAGGGAGGGTGTATTCCTTTGTAGGGGTGACTAAGAAATGAGTTTCTGAATTGCAACTCATAAGAGGGTACAGCGGGGGTCGAAGTCTGTTTGAAAATAATCTCACGTGAACGAAGTTACGAGGAGTTTCTACTAGTAGGAAAAAATACTTAAAGGTTGAAATAATATTTAAAAAAAATTTCAAAAAGTGTTTTTAGGGTTCCGTACACAGAGGGTAAAAACGGGACCCTATTACTAAGACTTCGCTGTCCGTCTGTCTGTAATAGGGCTGTATCTCATGAACCGTGGTAGCTAGACAGTTGAAATTTTCACAGATTACGTATTTCTGTTGCTGCTCTAACAACAAATACTAAAAACAGAATAAAATAAATATTTAAGGGGGCTCCCATAAAACAAACATAATTTTTTTGGCGTTTTTATAGATAATGGTACGGAACCCTTCGTGCGCGAGTCCGACTCGCACTTGGCCGGTTTTTTATGGATTTAATCTTATCATTGGTATCAGACAAAATTCATGATTTTGAATGAGGTCTGTTGGTCTATGAGTAGGTACGTGCGTAAGTTGCATTAACTGGCTAGACACGTGCTCATAGATGCAGAAGAAGATCTCGCTCTGCGCGTGCCGTTATTATCTAAGCCTAGATTTTTACAGATCTTCTATCTATACATTCACGCGATTCAGATTTAATTTGACAAAATATAATATACTTTATACCATGACTACGATAATATTTATTTAATCTAATGCCAAACTCCTTGTCGCAAATATCGACCAATCAAATCTCGAGAATTTATTTGCACCAAAGAGTTTTGAATTTCGAATCTCAGCGCAAGGAGTTTGTGTAAGCATTGAAATAGAGACCGGATATATTTTGTGTTCCAAATTCAAACACCAAAATAGTGAATAAAAACAAAACAGTGAGTAAAAGGCCTTTTTATTCACTGTTTTGCGTGAATAAAATAAGCTTTTTAAAGTAGGTATGGTATAAAAACATTTTGCCCATCCACAAAATATTGTGCTGAATTTCCAATTTATAACACATTTCTAGTTTCTAGTCAAGGCGATTTAGTTTCTAGTAATCACATAATCCACGCATTACATTTTACATGGTTTTGAACACATACCTAAGTAGGTAATATGATTTGAGACAGTGCATCTACAATGCCTAAATCCAAATTCTTGCTAGGTACAACTAATATTATACCTACCTGTAATCACGAGTAACTATAATCACCATTTATTCACCCCAGCTATTCCTAAGTGTGCCTACTTCACTCAGACCGAGACCTAACCCTAAACATCTAAAACACTTACTTACTACACTTAAGTACATAAACGCAGCCTAAGTGCGTAGGCAAAAGAGGCTTGGCTCGACACATACGAGCATCACCAATCATTCCTGACGTGCAGACAAAATTCTCAGACTTCCAAAAGCCTGAAACGTGTGAAAACCCTCAGTCTTCAACGCTCGCCCAGCGGGACCAGTCCAGTGCGTGCGTTTATTCGTTACGTCAACGTGCCGCCTTATCAGCTGATGCGGCCAACATGGTCTGTAAGGTGACGCCGAAGATTACTAGGAGCTGTAAGTACCTTTTAGATATTCATTTAAATTTATTAGAAAAATCGTTATTTTAGTAAAATATGCTAACCCGGCGAACTTCGTATCAGTTTAAAATTAATAAATGTAGCAATAAGATAGTTATTTTGCTATTCGGAACAGAGACGAATCCAACAAACCACGTAAAATCATGAAAATCGGTCTAGCAGTTCTCGAGCTTTAAGTGTCTGAACAAACCCGACTTTAGAAGAAGATTGATCGATTTTATATATACCTACTGATTGATTTGTTAAAGCTCTTTGATAATTAATATCCTTTATTGTACACCAAACAAGACAATGACAGAACTGTACAAAATATATATTTTTAAAATAACTATTGTGGTTATAAATATATATAAATATACCAGTATTTATTTATAATTACTTCAATAATCAGATATTAATTTTTAGAGGCGAATGGCACAAGGGAATGGAGATCTAGTGGGATGAAAGGTTTAATATAGTGATGATTAATTATAAATTGAATAAATCCTAATAATATTTTTCGTTTGTTCCTCAATCAGGCCTAAAAGACAAAACGGATTAAGTTGAAATTTGCTGTAGATGTAGATATAATGCCCGAATAAATAATAGACTACTTTAAAAAATTAAAAACATCCCCAAAACAATAAAAAACTCAAAAGAAATGATTTCTGTATAGATGGCGCTGGTGTGCAACAAATCTGACATCACAGACTAAAAACATTCAGTATTTTCTATTCTATTATTGGAATTTGACAGGACAACGTCTGTCACGGGTCGGCTAGTTAGATATATTTTTTTGAGAGTAAGCTAAGGGTGTAGTTCGAATTTTCTAATCCAGGTTAGGTACCTTATCTGGTGAGTAAAACTTGTATAAATAATTAATAACATACATATTAACCGTTAGAGACTGGACCTGCCTATTGCGTAAATCCACTGGTAATCGTAGCTTCTGTCAACTTTTATCTAACTGTCAAAACACAATGAGAATTTGTTTATTAATTAAGATTATTATCAGACTTACAATAATACTGGTATTTCTGTTATATAGCTAAGATGAAAACAGCACCATGTACCTAAAAAAAATAAAAAAAATTATTAAGTGTGACGCACGAAGGGTTCCATACCATTATCTATAAAAAACAGCAAAAAAATCACGTTGTTTGAGAGCCCCACTTAAATATTTATTTGATTGTGTTTTTAGTATTTGTTGTTAAAGCGGCAACAGAAATACATCATCTGTGAAAGTTTTAACTGTCTAGCTATCACGGTTCATAATACACAGCCTGGTGACAGACGGACGAACAAACGGACAGCGGAGTTTTAATAATAGAGTCCCGTTTTTACCCTTGAGTACGGAACCCTAAAAACATAAACCCGACTGCTAAAAAATAATTATCTAAAAAATGTTAGTCCCCCCCGTTTTGAGGAACTATATTTAAAATATATACAGCTATTATCACTCCCATAATTGAGACGCATCCAGCGACACCTCATTATGTTGTAATCCATCAAGTCGTTTAGGCTATAGAGCCTGCCAAAGAATTGGACATACATACGCCCCTTCTGGCGCAGTCGGGTAAAATAAATAAATAATAAAAAAAAATAAAAAAAATATTGGCGGACTTTACACACAGCGCCATCTAGCCCCAAACTAAGCAAAGCTTGTACTATGAAAACCAGATAACTGATAGAATACGTATATACTTTTTTTTTTGTAAATACATACTTATCACTATCACTATCACTACATAGTACGAGTATAAAGCAAAGTCGCTTCCCGCTTCCCGCGTCTGTATGTATGTTTGCTTATATCTTTAAAACTACACAACGGATTTTGATGCGGTTTTTTTTAATAGATAGAGTGATTCAGGAGGAAGGTTTATATGTATAATAACATGCTACCCGTGCGAAGCCGGGGCGGGTCGCTAGTACGAGTATAAAGCAAAGTCGCTTCCCGCTTCCCGCGTCTGTATGTATGCTTATATCTTTAAAACTACACAACGGATTTTGATGCGGTTTTTTTTAATAGAGTGATTCAGGAGGAAGGTTTATATGTATTAAACCCGTGCGAAGCCGGGGCGGGTCGCTAGTTATACATATTAACACCCAGACACAGAACAAACATCTATGTTCATCACACAAATATTACAGCCCTGGGTGGGGATCGAACCCACAACCTACAGCGCAGAAGGCAGAGTTACTACCAACTGAGCTGTGAGGCCGGTCCAAATGACTGTTCTACCTACTAGTTAGTCCCAATCAAAAAAGTAAAATTAAGGTTTTGTTATCAAAACTCGACTCGCCTATGTAAACTTATTCGATAAAACAAAGCTACGGCACTAACATGCTTCTAATGAGCTCATAACATAGTGCATGTAGGGTGAGATCGCTGGTTGTGGACATTTTGTAAACATTTTAATTTTCAAATAAACGGTATTTTTAAAAAACTACTTTTTTAAACAACATAAAATAGAGCATTGTTTTTACAAAAGTTGTTTTTATTTAGCTAACAGGCGATATTTAGTTATTCATATTTAAATAGAAAAAAACGGGAAATCATTGGTTGAGGTCAATTTAATCTAAAGGTATAAATAACATCACAACTGTCACTAATCAAAACGGACCATAGACAAAGAATTGTAATTTTTAACAAGTTCGTTTGCTAGTTATTCGACTACCAAAATTGGTCTAGCAGTAGTAACCACAACCGGGTCTATGACCCTACTGAATAATTTGTACCTACCAGAGTTATTGTGGTGGTTGGTTCAAGAACCTGCGCGACAGACGACACTGATACGCGGAAGGTGCGGGTTCAATTCCCGTTACAAATAAATATGCTGGTGCAAGTAAGTTAGCTAGACAAATATCACTTATACTCACAGAACAGGGAGTCACGGAGTCAGGACTACGTACCATTAGTCTTTGGATATTTGTAATTCTATTGTTCTACAAACTATCTAAAATCAAGTAAAAATACGATAAATTTTATTATTATAAAGTCTAAATTAGCGTGAAATTTAAATTGACAGTCTAAAATTGGTATATTTTTTAGGGTTTCGTAGTCTACAAGAAACCCTTATAATTTCGCCATGTCCGTCCGTCCGTCCATCTGTCCGCAGCTTTGCTCAGATACGCTTAGTGCTAGAAAGCTGTAATTAGGTATGAATGTCACGCCGACAAAGTGATGCAAAAAAACTTTTTTTTTTATTTTTTGATTTAGTTTTCGATTTTCATAATGTGATTTAGAAACGTCAACCTAAATAATGTAAACTGGTGTGACAAATTATATGATTTGGAAAAAAAATATGCGAAATAAAACACAAAATTGATTAAACTATCGTAATTTTGAGTCTGTCACTGTAAAGTTTACGCTAATTTAAACTTTAACGGGAACTGAATAAAGGCTTTCGTATTTTACTATTTAATTAGTTCGTCGAGGCAACGGTATTAATACCGCTTTCTCATCACCATCTCTAACCTTTGTTTTATCTTCAAGCTAGTCAAAGAGGGGTGACCAGAGATACACAAGATGCGTCCGACGTGGCAGACTATGAAACTGCCCTGGATTCTGTCGGTAAGTGCTATTAATAAATAAATAAATAAATATTGGTAGACATTTCGCACAGCACCATCTAGCCCCAAACTAAGCAAAGCTTGTACTATGGGAACCAAGATAACTGATAGAATACTTATATACGTTTTTTTGTTGTAAATACATACTTATTATAAATAACACCCAGACACAGTACAAACATCTATGTTCATCACACAAATGTTTATCCTGAGTGGGGATCGAACCCACAACCTACAGCGCAGAAGGCAGAGCTACTACCAACTGAGCTGTGAGGCCTATCCATCTTACAAATATGACTTTGTAATATGAGGTATTGTTGCAATGTTAATCATTTTAGAAATACAGAAAAAACCTAGTAATTAGCGTTTTTCTTGTTTCTAGCAAATATTTGCAAAAAGCTGAATAATTTTCATTGCACATACCTGTCTTATATGATAACATCGAATGGGTACCTAAACCTAAAAATTATATTTAAAAATGTATTATGAACGAAATCGGCTGTAAATTATTCTTGCACTGACTCATCACTGTCACTCTTGACTGCAGCATCAGAAAAAAAATCGATTTAATTTATTATTAAATGTATTTATTTCTTCACTGTTGAAACCTTACCTTTTGAAGTATCTACACAAAAACCTAAAAAAAAACACAAAAAAAGAAGAATTAACATTATCTTACACCTAAAAAAAGAAAAATACACAATCAGAAATTACCTAATCAAACGAGTGCCTAATTAAACTATGACGACTAGTTTTTGTACTTTCCTGCCTTGATCTGATTGGGAATAAGCCAAAAAACTGTAATAACTGCCTTTCTGTCAGAGAATTGAAAAAACCGGCCAAGTGCGAGTCGGACTCGCAAGGTTTCCGTACCATTATCTATAAAAAATGGTATGTTTTATGTTTGTTGTATGGGAGCCCCATTTTAATATTTATTTTATTCTGATTTTAGTATTTGTTATTAAAGCAGCAACTGAAATACATAATCTGTAAATTTCAACTGTCTAGCTATCACGGTTCATGAGATACAGACTTGTGACAGACGGACGGACAGACAGACGGACAGCGAAGTCTTAGTAATAGGGTCCCGTTTTGACCCTTTGGGTATTGAACCCTAAAAAAACCGGTATAGACTTTCGTTCTTGGCACATTCCATCAAAGTACGATAAATAAACTAAGCATCTCAGATGCCCAAAAAAAGTTGCGTGCGTTGAATGCTTCATAATATATTTTGTGCATACGACTGTACCTTTCAGAACCTCACTGCTGGATAGCAACAGGAGGTTTCTTAGGAACCGGTCAGACAAGACAGTCATGCATCATACACTTTTATTTTGAAAAACTCCGCCTGGCAACCGTTACCGAGAAACCAAAGAAAGGAGGTGAATTATCAGTAAATGCTTGGCTCTTATTATCTGTTGGTCGATTAAGACATTGTTTCGAAATGCCAGTGCGTCTTATTCTAAATATTTTGCTGGACATACGTGTTATACAAAACATAGTGACGCATTCACTCGCCATAGGTAATGTTATATAACTGTGAGCGTTATAACTACGATCAATTTATATTGATGCAAAAAAACACATCAATAAAATAAAAATACTTCCAACCATATTATGAAATTTATTTTACGTAAAGCCAATTTTCAGAATTATAATTTTCATAATCTTATTCTTGTTTTCTTTTGAGACTTGAGATTATGAAAATTTTATTTCTGAAAATTGGCTTTACGTAATTGCTATCATAATATTATTCAGTACTAGCCGTTGTCCTGCCCCAATTTCAATAATCGCATTAAAAAAACTTTTTTCCAATTATTAGACCTTGACCTGATAAAAATAATTACTAATTTTGGTAGAATGCGTATCATCCGGTTGTCAAATTGATGTCAGATTATTATGTAAACAATTTATTCTTAGTTATATTGAATATTTCAGCCAAATCAGTTCAGTCGTTCTTTAGTTATAAATAGTGTACGAGTACCTAACTAACACGACTTACGTTTATATATAGATTAGGATTTTACATGACAATAACATAATCAAAATATAGATTATCAACTAATCAACCAGCACCCTTCCCCAGGATACGGCTCGTTCAGTCGAAGCGTCCTCGGCGCTTGCGCATGCGCCTTCTTCACGTCAGGAGTTGAGAATTGCGTGATGTCCTACGTGTTGCCTGCTGCAAGATGCGAGCTGAAACTCAGTACTTATCAGGCGGGACTCATCAACATGGCTTTTATGAGTGGTATGTATGCATCTGAAAATGGGCACCAATATCAAAACTGACTCTTTTTGTATAGTAAATGTGTCAGTTTTGGCGTTTGGACGATACGTTGTCTATTTATTTATTTTTTTATACTTTAATTGCACTTATAAAATAAATACAAAAAGGCGGACTTAATGCCGAGGCATTTTCTACCAGCTAACCTAATTGGTAGTGGAAATATGTAGTTGGCAAATAAAAAAAAAACTGGACCCCGGCATAACGACGACGACATGACAATTCCGAGCAATTTGATGACGTGATAGTTCAGTACGCCGTGGTGGAAGTGGAACCGATTTACTCTAAGCTGCAAATTATTGTGTACGGACAGTGTACAGAGTGGTACAGAGAAAGTACATTAAGCGGTTGTAGACCGACATCCTGGTGGTTAGACGACATCAAGGCTTTAGAGAAAGACCTGGATGTAATAAGCACAGGATCGTTTGGGGAGATGGCTTATACCCATCGGTGGGCTTAATAAAAAAAATTGATATTTAATTGACATTTCACACAGCTCCACCTAGCCCCAAAATAAGCAAAAATATACTGTGAGATCTATATATAATTGATTTAATGCTTACATACTTTAAAGGGTAATAGGGTAATAGGGTCCTATTACTAAGACTTCGCTGTCCGTCTGTCCGTCTGTCTGTCACAAGGCTGTATCTCTAGAACCGTTATAGCTAGACAGTTGAAATTTTTACAGATGATGTGTTTCTGTTGCCACTATAACAACAAATACTAAAAACAGAATAAAATAATTTTTTAAGTAGGGTTCCCATACAACAAACGTGATTTTTTTGCCGTTTTTTATAGATAACGATACGGAACCCTTAGTGCGCGAGTCCAACTCGCACTTGTCCGGTTTTTTTGTAAATACATTTTGTAATAAATTATAACATCCAGACATAAAACAAACATCTACTTAAGTTTACTACACAAACATTTGCCTTGATCCCACAACCTACAGAGCTATTTCAAATCTATGGCGATATTGATATTTAAAGTTTCTTATCTAAATCCTTTGTTGTATGGCCTCAATCCAGTCAATCCCAACAAGTTCGCCGAAGTCAGTAACAAATGAACATATTCGTAGTTAATTTAACCGAAAACGAAGACAAGTCATAAAATCTATTATCGGTTAGTAATAAAATGAGGCGCCATGGCGAAACAATAGGATAATAGGTTACTAATAATACCATATCGAGCGACAAGTAAGGCGATTCACACACTGTTCGACCGCCCGCACCTGCAGCAGGAATCGCCAATCGCCCCGTCACGCGGAAATCTACTCCAAAAAGTGGTAAATGTTTGGATCGCATAAATGTTAACGATATAGTATGTTATGTATCAGTATATATTTACTAAAAAACTATATAAGTATTTGATCAGTTATCTAGTTTTTATAATACAGGCTTTGCTTAGTTTGGGACTAGATGGAGCTGTGTGAGAATGTCTAATATATCAAAAAATATGTAATTTAATAGGCGATGTAGTAATATTATGCCCATCGGGTCATCACGAACAGGGGGTTAGCATGAACCACTATCGTATCGACAACGTATCGTCTATATGCCACGGACACTTTGACTATACAAAAAGTGTCAGTTTTGACATTATGACGATGCATTGTCTATACGATAGAGGTTCGTGCTCAAGCCTGGATATTTAAGGATTTACTTTTACACACAGCGCCATCTAGCCCCAAACTTAGCAAAGCTTGTACTATGGGAACCAGATAACTGATAAAATACTTAAAATACTTTTACTACTTACTTATATGTCAATCCAAAGGTTGTCTGGATAAAATCGCTTTTAGCGATAAGGCCGCTATTGTACATTTTTGTTTGTTGTTACCTACTATATATTTTCTTTGTGTGCAATAAAGAGTTTATCGATCTTACGAAAATAACGATCTATATGAAATTTTACAGTGTGAACTAATTAATGGAGTGTAACTTTTCCAACGGCTAAGTGTCACCTTGACATTAAATGTCACAGTGCAAACTAACACCATCGCTTTCTAACGTATCAAATTATCTGATGGCAAATATTTATCAATCTCTTTATTTATAAAATCGCGCACCTATAAAAACCACTCACCTTGATGACTGGTGCCATTTTACCCCTTTCAACCCTTTCGTCAAAGTGGATGTTAAAATACATAAGTGAATATGTATTTCGGACTAGATGGCGCTGTTTTAAATGTCCACCGATATTTAATTATATTGCTTACAGACGTTGTCCTGGCAAATGGCAAAAATCGCATAGGAAAAAGCACTAAGTCTTTCCCGAATTTTACAATTTAATGATTTTCAAAATTGTATTTAATACAAACCTTGTCCTGACAATTTAACTAACACATTAAAAAAATAATTATCCGATATAGATACCCCTATGTGGGATTATTGAAATTTGATAGGACAACGTCTTTCGGGAGACAGCTAGTATTATCTAAAATAGTTAGATATTGCATGCCTTCATAGGCAGAGTACATTGGTAATATATTTATAAATGAACATCTTCTGTACATGTATTTCAAGCAATAAAGAAACTTTGACTTTGACTTTGACTTTACTATAGTCATCTTATTCTATATTCATATTTTTTTTTTTTATACTATAGTCATTTTTTTTTTTTTGTGAATTTGAAGAAAACTGGTTTAAATATTCTTTATTTTTACTGACTTTAATTGAAATCTGCGTGAAATAGTTACCCCTTAAAGTTACCACCCTTTAATTATTGTCCATTATACATTGTAGTTTTTTTTAACCTATTTCTTCCCACTGCTGGGCAAAGGTCTCCCCCAAATCCTTCCAACCATCTTTATCTTTTGAGTTCTCCCACCATGCGCTATCGAAGGAGTCGAGATCATCCCTCCAGCGTTTTCTTGGCCGACCACGACCTCGCCTACCGTCTGGTTGCCATTTGCCCATTTGTTGGTTCCATTCGGCTGACGTGGCCCGCCCAATCCCATTTAAGGACATTTTAATACACTGTAATTTATAACAAAAAATAAAAACAATTCAAGTAATTGAAGCTACACGAAACAAATAAGTATTTGCAAAAGGTGTGTCTCCTCATGATTTGGTGGTAATTAGTGCCTCCGTGCGATTTCCTGAAAAACCTTTAAACGTTGCGCCAAACAGATAATACTCGTAACTAAGTTATGCCTACAAGTTTTTTGGTGTTTATTCCACAGCTGACCTCACAGCTCAGTTGGTAGTAGCTCTGATTTCTGCGCTGTAGGTTGTGGGTTCGATTCTCACCTAGGACATTTTTGTGTATGATAAACATAGATGTTTGTTCTATATGTGACATAAAAATATTCATAACTATAGATTTTGACACGGGTCTTTATCACGTTACCTATAATTATAATATCAATTACCTTTAATTTATTTTCCCGACGTTTTTCCCGATGTCAAAATCTATAGTTATGTCTACTAATCACGATAGTTTGATAAATAATAAAAATATTCTATCAGTTATCTGTTTAGTTTGGAGTTAGATGGGGCTGACAGAGGAAAATGTCAACCAATAGTTATTTATTACAATCTTTTATTTAACTTGCAGTTTAAGTATGAATGTATGTAACTATGTTTGTTATGGTGGAATCTTGCAACTCGATTTTGAAGCAGCTATCTTCAACTGATTGAGCTGAAATATTGCATAGTTATGTAACTTCGGTGACAATGCAATAATACGGTGACAGCGATCTGATCTGATGATTGAGTCAGGAGCTGTTCAACAGACACTCACAACGGAACTCCTTAGTAAATACTCTGATTGAGTAAAAACTTTGCATTCTTTTCAAGTTCCAATGACAATGTTATATTACAAACAGGTGCTCGATGGTTTAAATGATTTTACAAAAGCTTGTCATTAAAAAAGATTATATTCAACAGAAAACTTATTTTTAAAGTGAAACTTCTCTAAAGACTAAGGTAGTAAGATTTTTTCTGTCACGAAAAAGCGTTACGGCTGCGTGGAGGTGGTAGACGATATATCGCGTGGTGAGCGGGTTTCACTTCTACTATGTGTCCCATCCCAGCACCCATTTCAACTATTTCTTAGCTATCATAATTTACTTATTTTGTTAGGTATTTGTTTATATTATAGGTACCGTGCAGGAATTCCCAGTTGAGTGATAACATTGCGTTTATACAATTGTTTTATTAGTTTACTTATCAGTTTTGGGTAGAATTAACACTTTACTACGATACGTTAGAATTCCAAACATGCCGGTTAATGGTCTAACAGTTAGGCTCTAACTAACAAGTTTCATAGGAAAATGAGGATTTACGCAGCGGCATTATGTATGACGTATGTTCACAGTTCTACATTCATTACTTTTCATTTAAAGTTTGTTATGAACCAATAACACAAGGAAATTTTTTGTTAAACGCTTTCAAGGCAATTAGCTGTATTCCCCGTCCGAACGCCGGCGTTCGGGCTCTGACGTCATCGCGCATGCGCATTTTTGAAAATTTATTATAAAATAACCAGAAGAGCTATCGCTTCCGGGTTTTGACTGTTACGAAGCTGACAGATGACAGTTTCGTTCTGTGTAACAAAAAAATTCACTTCCGGATCCGAAATATGTTTCCGCGTAAATTTAATTTTTTTTTTTTTTTGCGCTATTTATTTTTTTGACTAAAAAAATTCACTAAAAATCCTTTTATTTAGTTTATTATAAAGTTTCTTATTTATATGATAAACAATAGCTATTGTTATGATCTATAAAAGAAACTTCATTTAAATTGCTTTTAATTTTTTTTTGATGAATTTTAAAAAAAAAAAAATTTTTATTTTTTTATTTATTACCTTATTTATTTTTTTCTAAAAAGGTTATTTACACTCTAAATTGCATTTATAGATAAGTTTGTTGAAAATTTCACGGTTAATCCAAAAATATATAGATGTCTATACCTTTTCATGCAAAATAACGAGATATAGGTGAAATAGTGCACTTATGGCGCCAAAAAACCGCCAAAAAAACGGCGCTAAAAAACGTGTCAAGACCAAGGGGTTAATGAATAAGCATAACGGCCAAGTGCAAGTCGGACTCGCACTTGGCCGGTACACCGTATTTATCGCGTTATTACCTTTTTAGGGTTTCGAGTCTACAAGAAACCCTTATAGTTTCGCCATGTCCGTCCGTCCGTCCGCAACTTAGCTCAGAGAGTTTAAGTTCTAGAAAGCTGTAATTTGGCATGTATATAAACCTGTTTTCTCATCACCTTGTTCGATCGGCACCACACTGGAGCTCTACATAGCTTAAGGAAAAGATAGGCCCAAAGCCGTGTTTGTTGCCTGATTCTTCTAGGCATGGTCGCGAGGAACAGGCGTACGTTTCAAAGTGTTTCTTGTGATATTATTGAAATAAATGCCTTTTGAATTTGAATTTGAATATAGATAAACATTGGGCGCCCTTTCATCAGTTTTAATAATCGCTAAGAAATTACTATTCCTGTCCACAGGTGGAGTAGCAAGCGCCTTCTTTTGGGGGATAGTGGGAGATGTATTCGGCAGAAGGAATATCCTAAGTTTGACCTTGCTTCTGGACGCCATAGTTACTCTCGCCCAAAGCACCGTGCCCGACTATCGACTCCTGCTAGCAGCAAGAACTATCAACGGATTCGTTATTGGTAAGCTACTTCTTGATTATACTCGTACCTCTCTTTGGGTACTTTTGGCTACTTGTATAGGACCAGTTGAAGACTGACAAAGCATTGACAAGCTGTACCCAGTTAGTAGTTTTTAAGTATATTACGGTCATACAAACAAAGTTTTCAAACGAAGTAAAGCATATTATTGGGTTTTCTTAACACGCAAAAGAAGTATTTAGGTATTTACCTAGTAACTAGTAACTGTTTGAAATAGATTAAACTTATACCTACCAAATTAGATGAAGTGTTTAGTTGCACGTGTGTACGAAAATTAGTTGTTATTTCTTCCTATTTATCATTAATATTATCATTAACTTTGGAGCTCCTACCTACATATAATGCTGACCCCACGAAAAGTCACGAGAAGTAAGATAAGGTCAAGAGGAAGAAGATTTTATAGGTCCTTGTAAAGGTGTTTGTCTGAGGTAGTACCACCACCACCTTTAATTTCTGATGGTGTTTTGTTATAGGCGATGGTAACAGTGTTGATCTTATTTTCTTATATTAATTCCAGGTGGGCCAGCAACCTTGGTGTTCACCTACGTGTCAGACCTGGTGGGAGAAAAGAGAAGACAGTTCTATCTGAGTATTGTTGGAATGAGCTTCGTGGTTGCGTGGCTTATATTACCTGGTAAGTGTATTTTATCGATAACAAGCAGGCGGCCGGCTATAAAACACTAAGCCAGATCTTTTTGCTACATGTTTTTCTACATGTTGTGCCGATCCTTCATAGAATGGGAAAAATAAGATATAATTTTATTAACTTATATCTATATCAAAAACACGTGCTTACAACGGTGAAGGAAAACATCGTGAGGAAACCAGTTAGTGTTCATATAAGCGGCGATGAGCTTGTAACCTGTATACCGTATATTTGGCATGTGCCAAATATAATGTTTGGACGTGCCTCTGACTAACCCCACTAGACATCTTCAAAGGATCTAAGCGTCTGGAGATCTGAGAGGATTACAGTCGTAATCCTATTTTTTTTTTAATATCTATATATATAAAAGAAAGTCGTGTTAGTTACACTATTTAAAACTCAAGAACGACGGAACCGATTTGGCTGAAAATTGGTGGGGAGGTAGCTTAGAGCCAGGAGAAGGACATAGGATACGTTTTATAACGGGAACGGGAACGGGAACGGGAACTTAGCACAGCATTTATTTTGTTATTCTAAAGCGATACGAAGTTCGCCGGGTCAGCTTGTTATACATTGAAGTTGATTGCAACAAAACTTACGTAATCCAGGGGCAGAACACTGAATGAATATGGCACTGAGTCATAGCGATTTTCCAATAAACAGTCCGTATTTAGCAACATTTAGCTGATAATGGTAGAATTGAATAATTCGCGACCAATTGATTTCTACAAGTAGATCCATCATTATGACGAATTTTAATTTACGAATTCTATTTGGCTCAAGGTAGATTTTTATATAGGGGGCATTGGTTATATTATATACTAGCTGTCCCGACAGACGTTGTCCTGTCAAATTCATGTTTTTCCATTAAACCTTCTCCTGATAATAACGAATACAACAAAAAAAGAATTACCGAAATCGGTTCAGCTGCTCTCAAGATTTGCGTTTAGCGACATATTTAGCGATTCGTTAATAACTTACACATACATAATTATACATAATTTATATAATAATGTGTGTGTATTGTTATTAATGTTTTCTTTGGCTACTTTTACATTATAATGTAGCATTTTAATTTGTGTAATTAATTAACCTAGTAGGTACATAATATTATAATTATAAAAATGATTGGTTTTTCTAAAAAGTTAATAAATACAATTCTACGTTTCCAACAGACGGGCCAATCCGAAGAACCATTATTTACTTTGCTATTACAGTACCTACTCGAATTCTATGCAAAATTCTCACAACATCTACCTATTATTTAACTAACATGCTAAAGAGACAGATTTGCAAATGCAATAGGAATGTGCTTTCTAGTGTTGTACCGTTACACATGAGGTACTTATCTAGCAATGGTCATTAGGTTACTGATGTTTAGGTCACTGTCATTATATTGGTGTCAATTATGTTTTTGCGTTTTGGATACTTCAAATTTGTCGGTTTATGTATGGTAGAGACCAAAATAAGACGGGAAATGTATGTGTCAAAAATATTTTTTCTCGAAAGTTATCAAACTGAAAAAGAAACTTGTCTCTAGTTTTGGTAGCTATAAATTATAGGTCTACCAAACTATGAAAAATATACCTTAAACATTTTGTGGAGCTAAAGCTAAGTAAGTGTTTTTAGAAGTAATTTTCAAGTAATTTTTGTAAGTGATAATTACATCTAGAAGAGTTCTACCAATCGTATCATATCGTCTAAATTAAAACCCAAAAGTATTGCTCGCTATAAAATCAATGTCTTTTGCAAATATATTGTTAAAAAAATATATAAGACGAAATTGCAACAGGGCTAAATTACAGCTGTCCTTGTTTTTTGGCCTAATTATATGAGTACCCTTTTAGTGTAGTTAGGTTTTAAGGTTACTTTAGCAATAACATAATCTACACCATTATACCTATGTTTAGATTTCGAATTAGGTACATTACTGCCTGTCTCACAGGCTTTCCTTTTACCATAGGTTAATAGTTAGTTAGGTAGGTAAGTCTGTAAAATGATGTGGGTAAGTGTATTACCTACAATAACGTTAGCTCATTTTAATAATCAGTGTCAAGTACCTACTCATGTGAAAGTAGTGATGGAATTTATGGGAGGCTCTGCCTACTTATATTATAACATAACATTGCTGGTACAAGTAGTAGAAAATTAAATAAATATTGGTGGGCACTTCATACAGCGTCATCTAACCCATTTAACTAAGCTTAAACTATGGTTTCAGATAACTGGTAACTCTTTTAAATACTCTAAAGAATCTTTATAATCTTTTTAATCTTTAAAGATCTGAGCGCCTTGAGATAAAATCATTATTGTTGTACCCAGATGATGACAATCCTGAATCCTAGTAAAGTCTACAAAACTGTATAAAAAGTTATGTTTCCGATTTCAGCGGCTGCCTGGGTTATTATCCCATTTAAGATCCCCAACCACCCGACTGTCTTGCCTCTCTACTCCTGGCGTCTGTTCCTGGCCCTTAGTAGCATACCTGGCTTTGTAGCTGGGATTTGGGTCATGTCCCTGCCTGAGAGCCCGAGGCTTTTACTGGACACCAACAGGGGTGAGAAGGCGCTGAAGCTTATGGCGATGATGCATAAGAAGAATCATGGGAAGGATGCGGAGTTCAAGGTGATTTGGGAAGCTTCAAAACCCGACTTATTATTTTAAAAACCATTTGAGCCATCTAAAGACCTTTGCAAACAATCTATAGGTAGCTCAACTGATCTAGATCACTAGTAAGAAGCGTTCCCAAGATACAAGTGGCATTGCCACGCTGGACAGCAATGCTGATCCGTTGTGTCAAATAGAAACCAGCTCTGGGGTGTCGCTTCGACCAGACGCCCTGACAAAATTTTGAAAATCCGGTGAGCTCTGTTTCCCCACGGAAATGAAATATCTTGTATGTTGCAGATCAAGAAGTTAATCCAAGATGATGACGTCTTTGTCGCCAAGAATATGAACGCAGATGAGAACAGAACCAAAGACCTCTTCATGGGGGTCCTTAGAGACCTAAAGGTTTTGGTCTCGAAGAGTTATGCCTTAAAATCTAGTCTGATACTCTTTGTGTTCTTCGCGAACATGTCTGCGTAAGTATTAATTTCTTTAAGAACTATAAAAAAACCCTTAAGAATGAATATATGTTATTTGTTTCTGGTGTCTATTTTGTGACTTGCTAGAATGCAACGTCTTTCTAAGATCCCCCTATAAAGTCTAGCTTCTTTGTCATTCCACGTGAGATGCCAACTTATAGCAACCGGGTAATATCATCACCGTTTTCAGTGGATTTGGCCTCAACATGTGGATCCCGGAGCTTCTTCTCCGTATGCAAACTCGTGACTGTAGCAGCGCGACCGTGGCACCTGCCACAAGAACATTCAATGCCTCTAATGTAGCTTGGAAGGGACTGACGAAGCTGTATGACAGTTACGCGAAACCTGAGCTCATCGCCTTCAATGCTAGTATGGCAAGGAGTGAGAATCAGTGCAATGATAATATTGATCAGGAGGTAAGATTTTCTAACTGACAAAAGTTGGTGAAAATGAGTGCTCCAGCTGCAACTAAGTCTTCGGTCTAGTTCATATATTATTAATTTATATAAACACAACAACCCATACTAAGATTTCAAGTTTGTATGAGCTGGTGGCAAACCCTGGTGACGAAGTTTTTTTGTCTAAAGGTCTCTGTCGTGGCTTAACGACGGTTTTTTTAAAGCCGTAACCTACATGACTACATGCCTGTCAATCAGAGGGGGTGCCTATTATACGTTTGTTTTAAAACGCATGCATTTGTTTCCAGGTATTCACCTCAGGACTTATTGTAGGCGCATGTTGCGTGCTCGGTAACGCAGCTTGCGCGCTGCTATGCGCACGAGGTGGTGCACTAGGCGTGAGACGCGCGGCCGCCGCCTGCGCTGGCGCGTGCGCACTCGCTTGCGCCTGCCTCGCAGCTAGTGCGTGCGGCTGCTCAGCGTCCAACAAGCTAGCGGTGGCAGCAGCTGCAGCGCTGAATGCAGCCAGCTTGAATGGCAACGTGCTGCTAATAAGATTGCTTTTGAATGCACTACCAGCAAAGTTGAGGTAAGAGTTTTCCTAACCTTAAGTCAGCTGAGATTACATAGTCAATGGTGGCAATTCTGTTGTGTCCACAAACTGGCTAAAGTTTCGTTCTTCGCTCGCTCTTATTCCTTTTACGTTAAAGGCTAAACTAGCATAGTCTCTGGATAGTTGACTACCAGCTGAGCTATAAGGTCAATTGCTTCTACTATTTGTTTCATAAAACATGATGTGTCACTTATGCCCTAAAATATTTTTTTCCGGGTCTAGATGTTGTTTATAATAACTGTGACTTGAGGAATATTAGTACGAGGTCAGGCTTGAGTATAGAACTGTTGGGATTTTGTGTTTATTATAATTATCAATTCTAGTGGTCTTGGCGTGTGTTGGGGCGCATGGTGGGGCAGAGCTGGTGGAGTGGCTTCCAACCTTGCTGTTGGAGTGCTTTTGGACTACTCGTGCCCAGCACCGTTTGTGGCAGTCGCTGCTCTCTTAGCATGTGAGTAAAGTTTCGCATACCCGTATTTGCGGTCATAGTGACTACCAAGATAGGTCTCAACAAAATATAAAATAATTTTATAGGTACTTACACTAAAATTAAGTTACTCGTATAATACTTTGAGACCTATACAGTGAGTAGTATAGGTCTCAAAGATTCTGTACATCAAGATCTTTTTATCGTAAGATTCTGTGCAACATAGTCCATCTAGTGGATATAGTCAAATTGTTGTTTATACCAAGAATATTTTTGTTACTGTTAGGGTTAAGGTCATGGTATGGGGGTATACCTATGGGGGTAGATTTTGAAGCATGTTAGAGCTTAAAATTTGTATTTCTCATTCACTCACACACTCATTTTTCCAGTATCAATTGGCGCCATCATGGTTATAAAACTGGAAGAGAATAAAGAAGGTATGCAGAAACAAGAAGAAACTGAACAGACAGAAGATAAAAGCACAGGACTCGATAGATACATATCAACTTATATGTAGGTAGCTGAAATGTATAGATAGCCTTCTACAAAGTGTCCCGTGAGAGTACATAAAAATAGTCATTAAAGTTCAATAAAATAATTATCACTACATAGTATAAAGCAAAGTCGCTTTCCGCTTCCCGCGTCTGTATGTCTGTATGTATGTTTGCTTATATCTTTAAAACTACACAACGGATTTTGATGCGGTTTTTTTAATAGATAGAGTGATTCAGGAGGAAGGTTTATATGTATAATAACATGCTACCCGTGCGAAGCCGGGGCGGGTCGCTAGTACATAATAAAGCTGTCTTGCCAAATGTCATGTGTACTGTGTTGTCAAAATCTATTTTGTAACTGTAAACAACATAAAGGGAATTTTATAAAGTCTAGACAAGGGGTAGCGAATAATTTTAACTTCGTAATTAATCCTAATAATATTATAAATGCGAAAGTTTGTGAGTTTGTATGTATGTTTGTTCCTCAATCAGGCCTAAACGACAAAACGGATTAAGTTGAAATTTACTGTAGATGTAGATATAATGCCCGAATAAATAATAGACTACTTTAAAATATGAAAAACATAAAAAAACACAAAAGGCATAATTTCTGTATAGATGGCGCTGGTGTGTAACAAATCTGACATCACAGACTAAAAACATTTAGTCTTTTCTATTAGATTATTTAAATTTGACAGGACAACGTCTGTCACGGGTCGGCTAGTAAGAAAATAATTGTATGGTGTACCCAAAATATTGTGTCGCGTGCCATCAATGACACGCGTGCCATTGGTTTGCCATCCCTGGTCTAGACAATATAATAGCCCTCTGTTAAAACAGATTTGCTTATCGTCCCTAAAAGGATATTACTCACATCATGGTAAATATTGTGAATATTGGGGCTTTGTTTTCACTGCATTATTTAGAAGTACACAATTGAAGAAAATAAGGGTCTAAAGATTTAGTTAAAGGTTTTGGTTATGTTTTGGTATTCAAGTCAAGACTGATGACTAAAAATTTTGTTAAATCCTAAATAGGCATTTTTTAAATTCTAATTAAAAAAGTTGATAAAATACTTTTTTATTTAAAATATACTTTTAGAAGTTAAGTAGAAAAATAATGTGTTTGCATTTAAAATACATAATTTAGGAAATTTAGGGCACACATAGAATAAGATCTCGTAATATTATTCATGTTTATTTATTGTAATAAAATACATATAACTTGTGTAAATAGCTACTTATTACACATTATTTGTACACTATCATTTATTTCAATACGAAGAAAGCACATTCCCTACTATATATCTTAACTTAAATAATCAGTGTCATTATTCCTAATTGTCTAATAGTCATAAAATTAGGCCTTAAAATAGCTTAGTAAATTCTTTATATAACTATCTCTACATTGCTCTATATTTATCTATATATACTCTTTATTATCTATGATACAACGCAAAAAGCATAACACACATTTTAGGCTAGGTTTTAATAAGTACCTGAATATTATGTTAGTATTAGTACTAACAAACTAAACATACAATGTATTCGCGAACCTAATAAATGTGTATACACTTACACGCCGATCGAGATGAATAAAATTTTAATTAAAAAAATAGGATTAATAAAATAATGATTTTTGCTACATTTCAACTGATAGCACCAATTAACATTAGAACCCACGACATTCTCCTAGGTACGAAGATATCAGAGAAAATCAATGTTAATTGCTTTAACTTTAAAAACAAATGGATAATAGGGCAAGAGCGCTGGTTGTGGGCACTTTAACAACATTTTAATTTTCAATTAAACGGTTTATATTGAAAATTGATTAAAACGACGATTTTTATACAACATAGAATAGATTATTTATCTATCTCTTTAGTTAAGGGGCTGTATGTCGACCATTGCTGTTTTTCGAAACGAAAAAAGAAATACTTCTGAACAAGCCACATCTCTTATTTTTATAAGTATATTACTTCAGGTTCCTACCTAGATTTCTATTAAGGTGAAAACGTAATAGCAGAAACTTTTCACGATAAAGATATTATTTCAAAATGATACGTTTTAGAATTTATGATCGAAATATTTTGATACCTACTATTAAAATCAACTTGTAATTTATTGTTAAAGATAGGTAATATGTAGATCTAGATTTCTATTAGAATAGATTTTTGATAAGTAATTATACATAATTTATATCATTAATTTATTCGAAAAGCAAAGGCGGACCACGCGCCGACGTGTGTTTGTCGTCATTGCAGCGGTCGGTAGGATTATTTATCGAAGTGATTAAAGATGGGTACATCTTTATTCACATATACTATACATTATAAAATAGGAGATGTGGCTTGTTCTGAAGTATTTCTTTTTTCGTTTCGAAAAAAAAAACAAACGTCGACATGGAGCGCCTTAAGCAAAGGTTTCGTAACAGGCGATATTTATTAATTTATTTGTCATATTTAAAAATACAAAACGTGAAATCATTTTAGTTGTGGTCAATCAAATCTAGAGGTAAAACGCGTTACAACTGTCACTAATCAAAACGGACCATAGACAAAGAATTGTATTAACTATAGATTTTAAACAAGTTTGGTTGCTATACTTAATTGCTTAATTATTGTCTGCCAAAATTTAAAATGCCCAAAGCCGGGGTAGGCATTACAACCGGGTCTGTGACCCTATATATAAAAATACCGCTTCTTGAAATTCGTCAGAGTATTAACTTTCTACAATATAAAGAGTATTTACTCTCAGTTACACTTTTCAGTTTTCCGTACGTTTTCAAGTCTGGAAACGCGATCTGTAGTTAGTCATTCACTCTTAAGATGTGACCAGACATAGAGGGGCATTTTAGCGCGGCAGTCGCGCGCTGCTAGCCGCGCTATGATTGGACGACGGCCGCGCTTACATTTACCTTTATGTTTAAACTAGTCACGCGGCAAACTTGTGTTCTGCAAATGCCGCACTCAAATGCCGCGCTATGTCTGGTCACACCTTTACAAAACAATCAAGATACTTTTTTACTTTAAATAGTAATACAGCATATAACCACGTTTCAACTTGTATAGCTTGTATTTCTATTTAAAATGATTATGATCCAAAATAGTTTTCATTTAATTTTTAAACCGCATTTTGCACGCATTATTGTCTTTCAACAGTCTATTATGTAGTCCTAGTCATGTATGGAATGCTACAGCAAAATGTAGGCATATGCCAAATGTAATGTTATTCTCTGACTGCCCCCCAATAAACATCTTCAAGGGTCTGAGAGGATGTACCTTAGGGATTACAGTCGTGATCCTATTTGTAATTTTTCTTACCTAGCGTGTTCTTGGACACAAACTTCTCCAGCTTTAGACATCTTCCTCTGTCTTCTGCCAGCCTCGACCACAATGAGCCTGTGATTTTCTATAGGTCTGACCATCTTTGGAGCGTCTGTCTTCCCTTTTTTATTACGTTAGAGAGTCCAGTTTTTATCAACATACATAAATCTACATAATCTTTTCAAATCACAGCCTTTGCAGTGCATACATCTATGTATTAAAGTTTGCTTTCATAAACCTTTACGGCTGGTTTGTCCGGTGGTAGAAACCAGGCAACAACAGCACTACCTGAAATAAACAAAGTGTTGTTAAGGGGCTGTATGTCGACGATTGCTCTTTTTCGAAACGAAAAAAGAATACTTCTGAACAAGCCACATCTCCTATTTTTATAAGTATATTACTTCAGGTTCCTACCTAGATTTCTTTTAAGCTGAAAACATAATAGCAGAAACTTTTCACGATAAAGATATTATTTCAAAATGATACGTTTTAGAATTTATGATCGAAATATTTTATATACCTACTATTAAAATCAACTTGTGATTTATTGTTAAAGATAGGTAATATGTAGATCTAGATTTCTATTAGAATAGATTTTTGATAAGTAATTATACATAATTTATATCATTGATTTATTCGAAAAACTAAGGTGGACCACGCGCCGACGTGTGTTTGTCGTCATTGCAGCGGTCGGTAGGATTATTTATCGAAGTGATTAAAGATGGGTACATCTTTATTTACATATACTATACATTATAAAATAGTTGATGTGGCTTGTTCACAAGTATTTCTTTTTTCGTTTCGAACAAAAACAATCGTCGACTGGGAGCGCCATAAAATAAATACCTTAGATATCTCTTTGGAATTTATAAGGATTTGTTTATCACTTGTATTGTACCCTTAGAAATTGGTATTATACTTACTGAGAACCAGCAATGACCACAAATAGAAGGTTATCTGGCAGTGGTCGAAGATTGAATGCGCTACCAGGTTGATTCCGATGAAGGCACAACTCCGACCCACCATGATGCTGAGGCAAGCTGCCATACCCCTGAAATATAAAATTAAAATAAAATCAATAAATAGGATCACGACTGTAATCCCCAAGTACGGTAGACATCCTATCCTATCAGATCTTCAGGCGCTTAGATGCTTGAAGATGTCTATAGGGAATAGTCAAAGGCACGTCCAAACAATAAATTTGGCACATGCGCACATATTGCAGTAGTTAGCATTTCATACGTGACAGGCTGGAAGCCCATCGCCTCTTAAAATAATACTAACTAGTTTCCTCACGAGGTTTTCCTTCAGCGTTTTGAGCACTGTTTTAATGCGAATATAATTTTTTCGAGTTCAGGTAGAATAACACGTATGATATCATCATAGATGATTATTACTACCTATAGTCTTGATAAATATGAAATAAACAAACTCACCTATAGGAAGTTGGATACAACTCCACAAAATACGATGCAAGTATACCCATTCCCAAGCAAGTACACGTGAACATCATAAACATGAAAACACTTGTAATTGGCTCCGGAATCAAGTTGATGCAAACTCCACTCAAAGACGATAGGCATAGGATCGTAATTAGCATAGCCTTTTTCCTGTTGGGCAGGCAGGAGATCACAAAGTTGAGGAATGAGAAGATCGACTGAGAGGCGATCAGCGTGAAGATCACGTTGTCTTCTATTGTGCCGAGGCAGATGTCGGGCGTCTGGAAGTGAAGAGGAAAACTAATAAGAAAACTAAGTAGTTGAACTTCAAAAATTCTGAATTGTCTTTCAAAGTTCTACCCACTGTAGCCCCTTAGAAACACTATTTCAAATACCAAGTTTCTAAGGCTACCACACCAAAATGTGATTCTTCTCTGACTACCTCCTACATCTTCAAGGGTCTGAATGCTTGAAGATTTGAGAGGACTTACTTCTACTTGGGAACAATAGTCATAATCCTATTTGTTTATAACGATCATGAATACAAGAGTAGCATAGCATTAAGTAAAGGATAATTGAAAAAAAAAATAGACCCAAGCCGTGTTTATTGCCTGATTCTTCTAGGCTTGGTCGCAAAGACCAGGCATAGCTTCACCTAGCTCCTAAGACGTTTCAAAGTGATTCTTGTGATTTTATTGAGATAAATGATGTTTGAATTACGATGCACTACCTTGCACCGTCAACTTGAGGCATACAGGTGTTAAGCTTCATGTACCTACTGTACAGTACTTTTGTTCATTGTGTGTCTTGCTCATATCAGTCTACGACGAGAGCTGGTTCATAGAAAACAGTACTTATCTAACACATTTTTTGTAAATGATACCACTTACCACACTGGTAGGGCTAGTGACATTCTCCGCCGGTATTTTAACCTCTGTGCTGATCAGCGCACACACCCCTCCGCGCTCTGTCATACCGTCATCCAGCGAGACACGTACCAGATTCATGATATGCGGTAGCCAGACTAGAAAACTGTTGTTACTGAAAAAATAAAAAACATATCTTGAGCAAGAACTACTGCAGTGCCTAATTTTCAGAGATTTTATATAGTTTTGTAACAGCGCCTCCTGAAGGACTTAATATCGTCAATCATTCAAACGATTCTCAACCTTATTTGAAACACTGTTATCATATGGTCAGAAACTTTCGTTATTGATCGCCTCACGGTGCAAAATGACACGCGATCGGATGGTTGTCGTACTCTATAGTTCGATCGAAACCACTGTACCACTCCTTGTGGGAGGAGGTGGAGACATAACGCTTCTTTCCGTTCCCCTGCCTAGCAACGCTGCCTAAGGAGTGGTACAGCGGTAGAAGTTAAACTATAGAAGGAAAACAGTTAGTAAGTGGCGCCAAAAAGTCTAGTGGCCTTGAGGCCTATACACACAACATCTACCTACAAAATGTATGAAAATACACAGCTGCCCTCCATCTTATATCACTTCAAAAAGTGACTAAATAGCGACAATTTGATAATAAATCATATTTTTATATGCTTGTTGGTGTATTATTCAGATACGTCGCACGCAACAGACTTTACTGAAAATTGGTACCTATTTATTAGATTGTGATTTAGATTTAAACACAGAAGTGCTATTTCAGTAACTGATCGCCACCGAGTACGCAGATTGAACTTGCTGGTTTGAGTACGCCATAATGAAGAGGGTGAGTATGAATGATTGGCCTCGCGGCTCAGTTGGTAGTAACTCTGCCTTCTGCGTTGTAGGTTGTGGGCCTTGTAGGTTCGATGTGGGTCCTTGTGGGTTTAATAAGTATGTTAATAAGTATGTATTTAAAAAAAAGCACAAGTTCCCATAGCACAAGTCTTGCTTAGTTTTGGGCTAGCGCTGTGTGTAAAGTTCGCCAATATTTATTTATTTATAATCTTACGTGATGTAAACAACAGCCACAATGTAGTACAACTGTAAACTGCGGAATAGATATGGTTGACGGAACAGGCAAGAGCTCTGCTCAAACATGGCACGCGGTAGAGACATCGGCTTTCTAGCTGCTACATCATCGGAGGTTATTGTACAGATCTGAAACGATAAATTCTGGCTCAAGAAAGTATTACAAACTATAAACCAGATCTAGAAGTAGATCAGATCAATTTGCAAGTCTTTTGACATTTTGTTTGCTGGGAATTTCGAAGAACAAAGAACACATTCAAAGTATATATAATATGCATCTGTGAAGTTAGATTCATCTTCGCATAACGTGAAAATGAACTAGTTTAGTCTCGGCGTGACTTAAGTGCGGATTTATGTCATACAGTGCTTTAAAGAGTTAAGCTGGTTTTATGGTCACACTATATTTTAATTCATAGAGTTTTCAAACAAAAAAAATTACAACCTCTAAAAATCACAAGTCGAGGTACTAGCCTCGAGGCTAACACGGCTTACCGACCATGCCATGACATAGGAAAACTACACCATGTTTTATAATATTGTTGTGGCTAACCTGATATTCATCATTCCTATGATTGATCTCGTAAATCTTTTGCAGCACATGCAAAGCCTCCTCCTTCCGTCCTCTGGCAAACAGAAACTTGGGGGACTCCAAGAAGAAGTATAACGCCATTGCCCCAAGCCCTGAAGGTAGTGCGAGGATCACGGCCAACAGTCTCCACGACGTGAAGTTTATGCCAAGCCATGGTATTTCTACTGAAAAGTCCATCTTCAGTATTGGGTAGGTGATCACTGAAATTCATCAAAAGAACGATTGAAATTTTGCATACTAAAAAAATTTAGTAGGATCACGACTGTAATACCTGTAATCTGAAGGCGCTCAGATTACCGAAGATCGAAGGGGGTAGTCAGAGACACGTCCAAAAATTACATTTGGCACATGCCCACATGTTGCAATACCTAGTTAGCATTCCATACATGACAGGTTGCATCATGCTAAGCAGATTTTTGGTTTTTTATTGTGCGTTATTCAAAATTTATTTGTCATCCCTAGTACGTAGTGACCCATTCTCGCTGGTTTATAGAAAAAGTGAGAATAATTAATAAAATAGTTGCAAGTTACATAACCACGTGTAGATTTGGCGTAAAAATAAACACGAATCGGGAACTTGGAAATGACATCACCGGCATTTGTATCATTGCCAAATACGATTTTTGGCCTAGTAAAATATTTTAAGCGGTGTTTGCTACGATAGCGGCAGCCGTAATAACATTCTTGTAATGCAAAAGTGTTTTTGTACGGTTTTACCTTTACGATGCAACAGAGCAACGGATCGACATGATGTTTTGGATAAATATTGTTCATGGGTGAGAAGTCGCGGGCAGAAGCTAGTCTTTATATATAAAAATGAATGTTTATCTGTATGTCCTTTATAGAATCGTAAACTATGCTTTTGATCATGTGATTTTTTCAAAGTGGTTGTGCATGAGCCCACGAAGGTTTCCGAGTTGATGGCGTATCATCGCGCACAGTGTACAGGTAGTACCGTATAAACATAAATAAATATATTATAGGTAAGGATTCTGAGTTTTCATTGAATGTACGGAATCATAATAAGCTTTCTGATGAAATACTTATTTGTTATACAAGAGTGCAAAGTTGCTTTTTAACCGCGTGTTCAATTTTGATAACCGAGCAAGCGAAGGATTCTAAAATTTCAAAATTCAGAATCCTGAGCGTTAGCGAGGGAATCAAAAGAGCACGAGGTGAAAAATCTTTGCACTCGAATGCAACACGTAACTTTTCATCCCACCTCAGCGAGGAAATGACTAAATGCAAAAAAAACAAAACGTTTACAATCACAAGATAGGTACTTTTATTTCAGTTTAGTTAGGTATTAACTACTACATTATGACAGGTAAGTATTACAGAATAATCGTGAAAAAATGCAGCGTAAAGAACCGCGTACAAAGCAAATTGAAAAAAGAACACCAAGAAAGTTCCGAGTCTGAGTTTTTAACAAATTAAAAAAAAGTTGTATGATATATTCGGCACCATAGAGGTAGCAGTAAATAGGTTTAATGATTTTTTTTAATTCACAAACTTAGTGCACACGATGTTCTAAATTCAATTTACTTTATCCTCTAGAGAATAAAAACGGCTTTTGCACTCAGATATTGAAGAGCAAAAATACTCTTTCCGAGATGGTGGGATGAAAAATATTTTTCATTGACAAGCTTTTGTAAATTCATTAAAACCATCGAGCACCAGCGCGCCTATCACTTGTCACATCATATAACATTGTCATCTGAACTTGACAAGAATGCAAAGTTTTTACGCAATCGAAGTATTTACTAAGGAGTTCGATTGTGAGTGTCTGTTGTACAGCTCCTGACTCCATCACCAGACCAGCTCACTGTCACCATATTATTGCATTGTCACCGAAGTTACATGTATGCAAAATTTCAGCTTAATCTGTTGGGGATAACTGCTTCAAAATTGAGTTGCAAGATTCCACCTTAACAAACATAGTTGCATAGTTACATACATACATTGTAAGTTTTAAAAAAGCTTGTAAAAATGTAAGGTTGCCGCGATTTTGACAGTATCAAGTATTTGTTAGAGAAATCTATTGCTTAGTTATTATTTGCCAAATTCTCTTCGCAACAATATTTGTTAACATGTTGTGCCGAACTCACATTAAGTGGGAATATGAGAAGAAAATGATGATGAACGGTAAAACGGCAATAGATACTTTGTTGTTTTACCTCATTGATGTCTGCCGTCATATAACGATCGCTGATTCTTAGAAATCTAGAACTTTGCATAGCTTGCCAAAATCCACAAAAACATAGCAATACGATTGAATAATTACTCAGCAAATTGCTCTGCACATATGCCCCAGACTAAAGGGAGACTTGCTTTGGAACGAATCGATGTGGATCGACCAATTCGATCTGTTGAGTCATTACGAAAACACTTTACTTTTCACATACCTATTATGAGAGGTATTAACATATTTATTATGATACACTCTAATAACCCCGTAGGCATATATTTTTTTCTTACTTGCATTTTAGTATGAGTTTCATCATAATCAGATGAAATAATTGATTCTTTACAAATACAATCCGTAGGTATTTGCTACGGATGGTAACATAAATAACACATGGCAGCGTACCTAAGACAAAAGATTTCATAAAACTGATAGTTAATTATATGGTGGACATTATCACACAGCGCTATCTAGCCCCAAACTAAGCAAAGATTGTACTATGGGAATTAGATAACTCATATATGTATTTTTTTTGTAAATACATACTTATGATACACAATACTGACTCGCCTTACAGCTCAGTTGGTAGTAGCTTTTCCTTCTGCGCTGTAGGTTGTGGGTTCGATCCCCACCCAGGACAAATATTTGAGTGATGAACATATATGTTTGTTCTGTGTCTGGGTGTTATTATGTATGTATTTACAAAAAAAAGTATATACGTATTTTATCAGCTATGTAGTTCTAGCTTTGCCTAGTTTGGGGCTAGATGGCGCTGTGTTATAATGTCCACCAATATTTATTTATTTTAATAACACCCATACACAGAACAAACATCTTTGTTCATCTCACAAATGTTTGTCCTGAGAATCGAATCCACAACCTACAGAGCAGAAGGCAGAGTGAACCGCGAGGTCAGTCAGTCTCTGAGGTAACTCACCACCGGCTACTGCAGGCGACAGGATGATGAGGCAGGTCATCAGCAGCATGTACTTGCTTCTCACTCGCTGGATGCAGGACTCCCCCATCAGGGTGTATGTCGCTGAGTTCGCGGCGCAAGAACTGAAATTAAAAAGAAGTTGTGAGCAAGTGCAAAT
The DNA here is from genome assembly GCA_912999785.1 of Hydriomena furcata. NCBI lineage: Eukaryota > Metazoa > Arthropoda > Insecta > Lepidoptera > Geometridae > Hydriomena > Hydriomena furcata. Next base: position 1,217,849 of record OU538831.1, on the reverse strand, counting down.
CCACCGTTGTGGGCAATTTGGGCATGCCACAAACCTAATAGACTTGTGACGTCACAATTTTATTTGCAATTTTAATAGTGTCATTTTTAGGGTTAGATACTGTTACTCTTCGTGCTCAAGTTGTCGATTTTTTCGACTACTCTAAGGATCTTCAAGGTGATTCATAAAAACTTACTGATATTATAAAAATAAGAAATTTATTGATAAAAATTTATTGGGTCAGGTTATTTACCTACAATGTTTCCAAAGGCTGGATGGATGTAGACGTAGAAGTAGGCCAAAGAAAAGATGGATGGACTGTGTGAAAGATGAAATGGGTAAGAAAGGAGTGAGTGATGAGATGACGGCTGATAGAGGGAAATGAAAAAAGTACACATGTTGTGCCGACCCCACTTAAGTGGGATAAGGGTAGGAATATGGTGATGTTTCTCAAAGACTGATTTCATTAAATACCTACAGGTTTAACAAAGCTAATTACTTGTAGATGCGATTATATGTGAGGATATTTGAATGTTTGTGTAATTGTGGAGTAACTTGAATAAAACCTATAAGTACCGGGAATCATTTTATTTGGGTATTAAGCGAGCAAACTATTATAGGTGGGCATTTTACACATTGCAATCTAGCCCCAAACTAAGCAAAGTTTGTACTATGGGATAATTAGATAACTAGTAGAATACTTAAGTACTTTTTTATTTTTGTAAATACATACTAACACCTAGACACAGAGCAAACATAACATCTATGTTCATCACACAAATATTTGCTCTGGGTGGGGATGGAACCCACAACCTACAGCGCTGAAGGTAGAGTTACTACCAACTGAACTGTGAGGCCGTCGTTACGAGTATGTTAAGATATACGCATTATAATACCCAGACAAAGATATTATGTAGATATAAAAGAAGATGTTTTATAGCGTTTGCATAAACACAAAGAATACACCTGAACAAATTGTAATAAATTCGTATTAAGGCGCTCCCAGTCGACGATTGTTTTTGTTCGAAACGAAAAAAGAAATACTTGTGAACAAGCCACATCTCCTATTTTATAATGTATAGTATATGTGAATAAAGATGTACCCATCTTTAATCACTTCGATAAATAATCCTACCGACCGCTGCAATGACGACAAACACACGCCGGCGCGTGGTCCGCCTTAGCTTTTCGAATAAATTAATGATATAAATTATGTATAATTACTTATCAAAAATCTATTCTAATAGAAATCTAGATCTACATATTACCTATCTTTAACAATAAATCACAAGTTGATTTTAATAGTAGGTATATAAAATATTTCGATCATAAATTCTAAAACGTATCATTTTGAAATAATATCTTTATCGTGAAAAGTTTCTGCTATTATGTGTTCAGCTTAATAGAAATCTAGGTAGGAACCTGAAGTAATATACTTATAAAAATAGGAGATGTGGCTTGTACAGAAGTATTTCTTTTTTCGTTTCGAAAAAGAGCAATCGTCGACTGGGAGCCCCTTAAGAAGCATGACGTAGTTACGTAGGTATATAGGTAAATGCCATTTGATTCACGATAGCAAATTTATTACATTTTAAAAACTAAACCGATGAACCTTCTTCAAATTTGAGGATTTTATTGTTTAGCTTTTTATTAAAAAAAAAAATTAAATAGGATCACGACTGAAATCCCCAAGTACGGTAGACATCCTCTCAGATCTCCAGACGCTTAGATGCTTTGAAGATGTCTAGTGGGGGCTAGTCAGAGGCACATTGAATCATTATATTTGGCACATGCCCACATTTTGCAATTTAGCATTCCATACGTGACAGGTTGCAAGCCCATCGCCACTAGATGTTAAGTGTAAAATGTCCATCAATATTTATTTATAAGCTAGGCCTGGAGCCTTTTTCAACCGAACTTAAGTACCTAACTGTAACTGTAAAGGTAGTCTAATAGGTAAACTTTATGATAAAGAACCTAGCACGTTTGACAAGCAAGTTGCAGAGTTACTATCTTGGTACTGAAACTTTGTACAAACTTACGTGTAGATAAGGTTATCGCTCTTTAGTGTAACTTAAATGTTCAAGCTTACAAACAAAGCTGCAGTGTTTCTGATAAGTGCCGTGGTAGAAGCCGTGACCTACATAACAAGTTGGTATAAAGCAAAGTCGCTTTCCGCTTCCCGCATATGTATGTATGTATGTATGTTTGCTTATATCTTTAAAACTACACAACGGATTTTGATGCGGTTTTTTTTAATGAATAGAGTGATTCAAGAGGAAGGTTTATATGTATAATACATGCATAATATAGTAGAGAAACACTGATAATTTTAGAGGTTTCTAATGTGATGTCGTAAATAAACACATTTTTTTGCGCTTACATTGCAAATGCTGGTGAACCCCACGAGATATATCAAAACAATGTACTACAGTATTGTACACCTTAAAAACGTCTAAAAAAAAGTCCACGATGGTATTAGAAATGTCTTACGCACAGCGAAGCGGGCACGGGTCAGCTAGTGCTAAAATAAGCTTAGGAATGAAAATGCTCCAAATAGGTTTATCAAGGTAGAATTACAAGTGAAAACCCTCGCGACGTATCCACGTAAAGTTATTTTTAGACAGACTGCAACCCCTGCTGCACCTCATTAGGGGATGAATTTCGGTAATTACTTTCTTAGTGCACCCCTACACACCAATAGGAATACACCCACCTAATTTCAAGTTTCTAAGACCAGTGGTTTAGGCGGTGCGTTGATAGATCAGTCAGTCAATCAGTAAGTGTTTTATATATCTATTATATAAAAATTAATCCCTATTTCCCTTGGTCATAGCATCACGCGTGAACGGCTGGACCGATTTTGCTAATTCTTTTTTGTTGTAATCGTTAGTGTCAGAAGAAGGTAATTGACCGTATCTCTGTTTAAACTAGCTGTCCCCGACAGACGTTGTCCTGTAGATAAAAAATCAAAATAAATAAAGGGGGAACTTATAATCCAAAAAACAACCCCTGAATGATAAAAAACGCAAAAAGGATGATTTTGGTATAGATAGCGCTGGTGTGCAACAAATCTGACATCACAAACTAAAAACATTTAGTCGTATAGCAACGCAGTTTTGACTAATTAATGATACGCATTCTACCAAAATTTGTAATTTATTTTATCAGTACAAGGTTTGTTGGGTAAAAATTGGAAGTTGTTATTATTGAAGTTTAGGCAGGACAAAGTCTGTCGGCTAACTTTTTATAATAAGTATTTGCGTGTAAAACTTCGTGTATTAGCAGCGCACTCTGTTTTACTTGAACAGAATAATTTTCTTAACACATAATTTAATTAACAACGGTGATATATGTTTTATATCAATAAAGCAAACCAATCGTATTAGTTACGCATGTGCTAAGGGTCACTTTGTAATGCACTAAGAATATCGTCGTAAAAAAATATTTTGTTGTTTGAAAGTCCGAAAATTATTATCAGATCCTCACTAAAATTATAATTATTATAATTATAATAAATAAAAATAATTAAAAATAAAAAGATTTTATTTCAGACAAAAAATTAGATCCATAAAACTAAACTAACTTACACTATAAGGTAAACACAATAAGGTAAACAGCAATTATGCAATTTGACCAGTGATAAAACGATTTTATGTTTTCCCGAAGAAGGTTGACGTCAGGCAGGCAGCCGGTTGTGAAATATGAGCCTTGTGGAATACTCTTCGCAACATGTTGTGCCGACCCCACATTAAGTGTGAAAAGGAGAAGAAAATTATGACTAAAATTATAATTATTAAGTACTATTTATTTTTGGGTCCGCTCTTTATTCCATTGTTAAAATAATCATCAAAAGTTGAAAAAAATATTTCGACTGATTGTGAAATTAGAGCTGAACTCGGCTGAAGCTCTTTATTTTTTATATTTTGTTTAAATTTTTGTTCTATCGGCATATAATATTTACGAAATAGATCATTGATGAAAGTGATAGGACCAAGCCGTATTTGTTGCCTGATTCTTCTAAGCTTAGTTGCGAGGAAAAGGCGTAGCTTCACCTAACTCCTAAGACGTTTCAAAGTGATCCTTGTGATTTGTGTGGTGTATGAAATAGATACCCTTTCACTTTTTATGATGACAGCTTATCATACACTTATTTTTTTAGGCTATGCGTGCATTTGTCAGAGGCTTAGAGCAACACGGGCTTCCTACGGAAGGGAGTAGCCATTCGCCGCGGTCCCCTCTGTCAAAGTACAAGCCCAAGTGGGCATACACATTTTATAAAACGTGTCAATGTGTGAGTCATCTTGTACACGAATTATTAGTGTATTGTTGGATTGTTTATGTGTTAACATCAGTTGGCAGTTTTGTTTTTGCATGTAGTGTGCGGAACTGCACTTGTGTGCACATTTCCCCCCGCAACAAACTCCAGAACTATTTTAATCGCTAAGACTACTTAAGAAGCCCGTGTTGCTCTAAGGTCAGAGGACGCAGTTTATTTTGTAGAGGGGCTTAGTGTAAAGTTAAATCCACGTTTGTAGGGTCACAACCCTTGTTTTGCGGCCGCCATCTTGGAAAGAAGAATGCAGTTGGTGATTACCTACTTTCCTGACGCGGAAGTCGCACCCAAACCTTTTGTGTTTCAACCAGGCCCTCGCTATGCCAGAGGTTATTATGATATAAATATTGAATGGCGCATGGTGACAAATCGATTAGACTATTGACACAGATGCGCGTGCGCTCCTGATCCATTAACCAACATTAGTTATTTGATATTGTCTTTGTTACTACTCGTACTTACTGCAAAGGGCGAGTATGTGTCAAATATACGTTTGGACGTATCCCTAACTAACAGTTGAAACTTTATACATTCTAATAATATTATAACTGCGAAAGTTAATAATAGCAAAGTACTTACAAACATACCGACAAGAACTTCACCAGGCCAAGGAACAGCCAGTGTGGTGAGAGGCTGCTGACACAGGACAGCACAAATGCTATCAGCAGCGGTACCATCAGTGTGAACCGACGGCCGCGGGTGTCTGATACGTAGCCCCATATGAATGACGTCATCAGGATTCCTATGGAGAAATGGTCCAAGGATAAGTTTTCTGTTGTAAAATATTTATTTAAGACCAACTTTTAAGAGTAAGAACTTGTAAGATCCTCCATCATCGAGCTAGAAATCAGAGCAGCGTAATAAAAGCTTATTCCGTAAAAATCGTTCTTTCTTTTTTCGATTTTCATTATCATAATTTCGAATCAAGGGCGGATCCAGGGGGGGGTCATTCAAATTCAAATTCAAATTCAAAAATCATTTATTTCAATAAAATCACAAGTATCACTTTGAAACGTCTTAGGAACTAGGTGAAGCTACGCCGATTCCACGCGACCAAGCCTAGAAGAATCAGGCAACAAACACGGCTTGGGGTCTACCTTTTTTTTTTTGATCCTTTCCTTAATGCTATGTAGAGCTCCAGTGTGGTGCCAATCGAACAAGGTGAAGGCTCAAACAAGAATAATAATTAAAAGTATGGGGGTCATGACCCCTCCCTGGGCTGGTTCCAGGTCCTTGTAAAACTCTTGCAAAATGATTTTGAAGCTACTTTAGCTATATGATAAGCTACCCAACCTACTAGTTAGTTTTAGGCTACTTCCATTATGTTCACGTGACCCCCCTTGGCCCCCAAAGCTGGATCCGCCCTTGTTTCGAATTTAGAGAATACCACTGTCATAGTAACTATTATAGCATCATTCGCTCTATTCTAAGATTATTTTATAGTTACTATGAATAATAATATTCTCTTAATTCGATCGCTATTTATAGCTTTTTATGGAATAAACTTGATGGGCTGCGTAGGCGCCAGGGTCCATACCACAAACAAGGTTACTTTTGAGCTTGTAGATCATTCCATCGACAAACACTACATTCTGATTCATTGATCCACGGTCGGGAATCTACGACCTTCGGTTTGAATGTGAAGGTTATTATTAAACATTACTTATTAATATTAATGTTACCACGGCCACCGGTTCCAATCTTGTTTTACAACCCGGCAAAAAAAGCAAATAATTCTTAGAAATCAAGGAACAAGGAATGGGCAGTTCCATCCAAATGCCAAAAGTGACACCAATTATTCCGACTAACGACCGACATGACATTACTTTTGACCTTTGACGAGACAGACGACGATTTCTAAGAGTGAGGTTTGGCCGAACATATCGGAGCATGTTATATCGTTTCGATAATGTCGAAATCGTTTTGTAAAGTAAGGGACGATTTTTGTGGCCAGGTATATTCTCACCAACAAAGGGTATAGATGTGAGGATTCCCTTCTCGGAGACGCTGAGCTCCAGGTCGCAGGCGGCAGTCACCACCAGGCTGAAGCCGAACAGGTCCACGCCAATCGCCAGCAGGATCAGCGAACAGGTGGCCAGTAGCATATAGTTGTACAGGCCATTTCCTGGAAAACAAATTTATTTATTTCACATCAAGAAAGTTATGTAACGAGAATAAAGTTAGGATTAAAGAGGATGGATGGAGAAATAGAAGTAGGCCAAAGAAAAGATGACACAGGTAAGTAAGGAGTGAGTGATAAGATGACGGCTGATAGTGAGAAACGGAAGAAAAATACGTGTTGTGCCGACCCCATTTAAATAGAATCACGACTTTAATACCAAAGTACAGTACGTCTCAGATCTCGTAAGTGCTCAATCACACAAATATTTGTCATAGGTGGGAATCGAACCCACCGCGCGGAAGGCAGAGTTTTTACCAACTGAGCTGTGAGGCCAATCATTTGAGAGTCGAGGTAGTGGGATAAGGGCAGGAAAATGATAACGATGATGATGAGGATGATCATTGAACTCCTACTTGTATATTTGATTAAAATCCCAATCACTAGCAATACTAGCATCTGCACTGCATGTGGCATCGTACGTGTGGTACCTACTTACCCGGATAAACTCTTATTTTTTCAATTCTACTTCCATCTAGGCAGAGCATAGTTATAGCTTCAGTAGATATAGGAACAGTCTAAATCATTTGATTTGTATCGTATCTCAATTGAGAATAACAAACTCATTAATCGGAGTGAGAGCCAAACACATGTCCTCATAAAATTATCGATCAACCTCAAAGGCACTAAGTACACATTCTTTTCAAGATCACATCATTCTTGTTCTGTTTACATAATCTTCTAATATATAAAATTTCCATGTCACAATGTTAGTTACCGTACTCCTCCGAAACGGCTTGACCGATTCTCATGAAATTTTGTGAGCATATTGAGTAGGTCTGATAATCGACCAACATCTATTTTTCATACCCCTAAGTGATAAGGGTGGCGTGAAGATCGGGAAAAACGGAAAGTGCTTTTTTCTGTGGGATTATTGACATTTGACAGGACAACGTCTGTCGGGACAGCTAGTTATCACTACATAGTATAAAGCAAAGTCGCTTTCCGCTTCCCGCGTCTGTATGTATGTATGTATGTTTGCTTATATCTTTAAAACTACACAACGGATTTTGATGCGGTTTTTTTTAATAGATAGAGTGATTCAGGAGGAACGTTTATATGTATAATAACATGCTACCCGTGCGAAGCCGGGGCGGGTCGCTATATATTTTCTTTCTTTTCTTTTTCTTTTCGTGTCGATGCTTCATTTTATTTTTTATTGTTTTTAAATTGTTTTCGAATAGTAGGTGGCCACCATGTCCGTTTTATCTGTAGCCCCGTTGAGATCATCCCTAGAGGTGGTTGGGCACAGTGGACATGCCAGTAAGTGTGGCATGGATTGATTGGGAGCACCACAATCAATCCCTGTAACCCCATTTGCACATGTTGAATCTGCAGCGACCAACCTGGGATCGTAATACGGTGTTTCATTATAAAATAATACCTATCTTGGAAATAGACCACATTCTATCACACTTTATTTGTGTATTTACATCATTAGAGTGAGCGATGTTTGTTTTATTATGCGTAGGATTTTGGGAAAATGTTTTCTTTGAAAATATGCTCAATTAATCAGCTGTTTTAGTCAGCAGTCTCGATGTCAACAAAAAACATGGAAATTTTCTACCTAAGTATAGCTAGTCTACGTATCTATTCCTTACAAGCACTTCTTCGCTTATCCCACTTTGCGGTCGGCACAACATGTAAACAGATTTGGCGGTTATAAAATACTCCAAGTATTTTATAACCGGCCGCTTGTCTGACGTCAATCTTCTTTGAATCACAAACTATCAGATGAAATAACATGGACACTGGGCCAGACTGTCTGTCAGGACGATACTGTCCGTTTCTGATATAGAACCATAGATATCTGGCTGTATTCTATCTTCCATAACAATTCACGTGCTCTAAACACTCATCAATATAATATTCTATAATACACGTTTATGTTCTATAAAGTTTGTTTCTAATGATGCACCATCCAGGTCACCAGGTCTTCAAAGTTCAATAGTCATCAAACAAAGCAAACATATTCTAAAATAAACCTATTTTTAGAATTTTTACTTTCTTTCTTTCTTTCAAACCATAAATGCTGCCCCCTTTTTAAATTCAGGTACATGATTTCGGACATCACGTAGGCTTTTAAAATGATCCTCATAGCGTTTTCCATGGTCACTATTACGTGGTGGCTAATGCAATTGGGGGTGAGATTTAGTTGAATAACACGATGACATGCTATTTTTCATTATAACAAAGAATAATCACCTGTTCTGTCAAGGGCTTCCTCAAACGAGATGGATACATTCACATTCTTCTCTGGCACCATGATGCTGGTGGTAGTGCTGTGGAGTCGCGCGATTTATATCGGCAGTCGCATCCGTGCGTCCTCCGTGAAATCTTAAACACACTGAAAGAAAGCTCATGAAAATATTTCAAAGTCAGCTCGGGTGGGCGCACACTAGTGCTAACAAACGCTAGTGAGAATCGCAGAAATAGGAAATGAAATAGGATCACGACTGTAAACCGAAGTATGGTAGTCTCTCAGAATTCTTAGAGCATAGATCGTTGAAAATTTCTAAAGAGGGTAGGCAGAGGCACATAGGTTTCAATATTACATATTTCATATGACTACATTTCTCTATGATAGGTTGCTAGCATATCGCCACTTAAAATAATATTTATTGATTTCCTTAAGATTTTTTGCTTGTACTGTTTTAAAGCCATCTTCGCGGATTATTGACAAATCGGGGGGCACGGCAGTGCCCCCGCCAATTAATATTGTCAACATGCATCTTCAACACTTTGACTTAAAATATTGATTCCATTTTATTAGCATATTAGGCAGCATTTTCTAAGTCCAATATGCGCCGCGCGTTACAAGCGTCGAATCAGTTTTCAGAGCAATAGTACAAACCGAAACAGATATTAATTGCGACTTCAATACCAAACATAGCATACAACGCTGCTTTATCTTAGACTAGACACCACTGAATAGTGAATAACCAGCATTGATTGAGCAGCATGGAAAAATATGCACTGATTTGAAGAATAGTGGCAAAGTGCCAAGTAGGAACAAAATTGTAATACAAGGCCGTATGACATGTTAGACTCTTGATATGTACAATTAATTTAGGTAAGTAGGTATTTAAAAAAAGGTTTGATGACCTCCTTAGTGTGATGGACAAGTGAACAGTTGTGTACAAATATATTGGGCTTTCAGTCTAGATTGTAGAATAGAAACCCAGTCTATATTGTAGAAATTGGCATCGATTTATTGTGAGTACGAAGTCTCCGAACGCATGATAGGTTGATGCATACAGGCACAAATCTTAGTACGAACATTTGTGGACATTTCCCACAACGCCATCTAGTCTCAAACTAAGCAAAGCTTGTACTATTGGAACCAGATTATACATTACTAGTGGAAATCCTAGCGCCTTCGTTCATGTGAAATTATATTCAAATATACTTTAACCCCGCTGTACACTTCATTGGTTGAATTTCGAAAACTTCTAAACACCAGAAGGAATAATTTTCTCCAAATGTCAGGTTTCTAGGACTAGCGGTTTAGGCTGTGCGTTTATAGATCAGTCAGTCAGTAACGCAAAAGTTTTATCTTCTAATACATAAAATTCTCGTTTCACAACGTTTGTAACTCCTCCGAAACGGCTTGATCGATTATTATGATTTTTTGATATTTTGTGTATGGAATATAACGTATGTACGAGTTGGTATGAGAATAGCTCGTAAACCATTTTTATAATCCTTAGTGAAAAGGGTGGCACATCCCAAAAAAATATTTTTTATCTTTGGGTCAATTTATTTTTATTTTTAATTTATTATGATTTAACACTAAAAAATACATAAACAACCCTTAATTTTCACTCACCACCTACCCCCATTTTGTAATAGCGTGCTTTTATCTGTGAAATTTTTGAAATTTGACATGACAATGTCTGTTGGGACTGCTGCAGTATATTTAGATAAACTACATATTACATTATAACACCCAGAGTAGAACAAACATCTATGTTCATCATACAAAAGTTTATCCTAGGTTGGAATCGAACCCCCAACCTGTAGAGCTGGAGATACGAGTAGATTACCACCAACTGAGCTGTGTGGCCAGTCAAGTACAGTTGGTAGTCAGTCTGCCTTCTACTCATATCAGATTCATACTTCCACCATCAAACCGATAGTCCCTACAGTTGTTTAGTGTTTCTTCGTTTGGGGCCTTGGTTGATGTCCATCTAATTAATCTCATGAATAGAATGCTCCTTTTAATCAACTTGTTATTCTTCATCAATTAAAAATAATCTACTCAATTGAAATTGATAGTAGGTACATACTTAGCAGTCATTTATCAAGGTAGCTTCTGCAACTTTTTAAACAAAAGAATAATTAAACATGTATACTTACTGTAGACTGTAGTTTGCTACGAATAGATATGTTTCAAAACTTTCGTCATCAGTATTACCTAAATGTTTATTTATTTGGTTCATCAATTCATCATCATCGTTTTAACCGTAGGTAGGACATCCACTGTTCAACAAAATATGTATACAAGCAAGATTTTTATAATAAAATTGACTTCATGTTTCATTTTCATTTTAATTTTTAATATCGTCGAGTTTAGTTTAGTTGAGTAATCTTAGTACATAATCGGAAAAACACATACCTAATTATATTTTAAATAAGCCAGTGATTTTCAACGACAAAGTGCACCAACAACAATTCCCAAAAAGGGTTAACGTCCGGCAGGCGGCCGGTTGTAAAACATAAGCCAAATCCTATTCGCAACATGTGCCGACCCCACAAGTGGGAAAAGAAGAAGTAAATGATGATGAGTTATTTGCAACCATAGAAACGACTGATCTTGTGCGAGCTGGCTGACTTTCTTTAATAGGTTTTCTTTCCATCTAGGAGGGCTCCTACTCTGCGCTTTCCGGTGCGTGGTCTCCACTCGAGAACCTTTCTTTTCAACAACCTTCAGTTCTTCCAGCTTCACACTGCCACTTCAACTTTATAATCCTCGGGGCAATATAGAAAGCTATTTTAGTACTACAAAATCGATAAATCTAAACAAGCCTAGCCCGAATGCCTAACTTAGTCTAACCAATTTCATGCATACAAAAGTAAGGTATTCATTATCCAGTTTCGGCTGGCTAGACAAGGTAGACATGGCTAGACATGGCAATAGGTTACTAGTGTTACTCACCTTGTTTTTATATAACATATTATTCATAATAAATATAGTATTATTCGTTTAGTTCATTCACTCATGTAACTACCATAATTAAAGTTCAAATTTACATAATGTGACCTGTTGGCCTGCGGAACATACCTATTACCCTTTCGTGGTTTCCACATATTCAGTACACCGTTTCTAGAGATCGTAAATTAATATTTATCTTCAAAAGTTTAAGAGGTGTTGCTGATATAGACTGCCTTAAATCTGTCTACTTCGCTCTCGCACAATCGATCTTATCCTACTGTATTACCGTTTGGGGTGGAGCGATTAAAACTCAAATGTTGAGAGTGGAGCGCGCACAGAGGTCAGTTCTAAAAGTCATGCTGTCCAAGCCAAGGCGTTTTTCTACTAGTATGCTGTACACTCTTAGTGAAGTTTTGTCTGTAAGGAAATTATTTGTACTCTCGTCTGCTTTACGCAAGCACTCCCAACTTAATTATGACCCAAATCTTATTACCGCAAAACGCCGATCTGACAAAGTTTGCAAAATTGTATCACGCAGAACCGCATTAGCTGGGCGTCATTTTTACTACCTAAGCCCTGGTCTTTATAACAGTCAATAAAGTTCTAAATATTTACCCCTTACCTAAACGTCAATGCAAACTTAAATGTTTTCGTTGGCTCCTGTCCCTCTCATATGATGAAACAGAAGAATTATTATTAACTCCCGGTTAACTTTAACTTTGCTTAATTTTCCTAAACTTACCTACGTAAACTACCTTAAGTAACACATTATTTACACACACAAACACACACATTTATACAAACACACACACACATACACACATACGCACACATACCCACCACTCACTTATTATTCACAGTTTTTATGTTTTATACTTTCTTAAAACTCTTTTGTTATAAATTAGTTAGTTCTTATTTATTAAACAGAACTATGTTCGTGTTAAGGAGGCGAGCGTTGAAGCTGCTACACAGTTATTAACTTTTGTGGTTTCATCGTACACTATGTAAAGTACAACCATGTATTTGTTCTGAATAAATGATTTGATTTGATTTGATCTATAAAAAAAGTTTGCACATTAGATTTGATATACCTACTGTAGTAGGTAGGTAGTAAGTATATATTTTTTTATTCGAGAACAGATTCCAGTTTTTTTTATTAAACAAATCATAGAGATTAATAACTTTATAACATTTAAATCAAAGATAATAATATAAAGCACGTGGATAAACAATGAAATAATATTAACATAAGTAAATTAATATCTCTGTTTTCACGCGTGAAATGCCTTAATAAATAAATTACCATACAATTATTATAGTAATTATGTTATTATTATGACGCAGATGAACTGAAAAAACATGTTTATTGTAGGTTTGTACAATTTAATTTCTTCTAGATTTTAATTCTATACTTACTAGATTTTTTGCTATTATTTTTCAAAATATTGTGTGCAAATAAGTAGTAAGTATATTACGTTATTATTTATTTTTGTAAATAAAATTAAGCTTGCATAATAAGAATATACAGCGCCAACCGCCTGATTTAAACTAAGAGCAACTCTAGAAGAAGGTTGCTCGTAAAAACAAACAGGCGTTTAGTAGGTCACGTATCTACTTAGGTATTTTAATTTTCATCCAAATCGTTTCAAGAATATGAGATTGTTATGATCACGACTGTTTAGGTGATCCTCTAAAATCCTCATAAATAGGTAGGCATTCAGGTGTTCTTATCCTTGAAGATGCCTAAAAGAGCTAGCTAGTCAGAGGCACGTCTGAAAAATACATTTGGCACATGCCCATATTTTGCAGTAACTATCACTCCATTTGTGGCAGGTTGCAAGCCCATCGCCGCGTATAAGAATGTTAGAGGTAGAGACTCTTCTATTACCTATGAGTAAGGCTTCCTTTGATAAATAATCACTTCCTCATCTTGATTATTTAACTACGTACCTACATTGTCCTAATAATTCGGATAATTAGGAATATTTCGGGTATCCGGCTAAGGGCCCTGTATCAAGTAAATTACAATTTGACTCAAAATATCAATTTAAGCTAATAGAACAACGAAGCCGTCTCGTAAATTTATTTATCTTCTTTTTCTTTGCACATTCGTTAGGTACCTAAATGATGTAGGTAGGTACTTAGGTATACTACTTCTAAAAATTAAAACTGAGAACAAAGATCAAAATAAAAAAAAAATGAGTTTCGTATATTTTGCGTTTTTTGCATTTCGTACGTTTGTACGTCAAAATGAGTAGGTACATGATGTGCCAAATGTAAATTATGAACGCTCCTTTGACCTTTTAGGACATATTTAAAGATCCGAATGTCTGGAAATTTGAGAGGATGTCTTCTTCTACTTGGAGATAAGTCGTGATCATTTTTTAATCTATTTCAGATAGCTGGATGGGTTTTATGGTACAGGCCCTGGTCAAAGACCTTAGAATGGGTGGTCTTATACCTATTTACTTAATATTCTGGTTCGTACCGATTTAAGGTAGTAACATACATTCCACGAGGTAGAGATTCAACTACTAGCACTTCCAGCTAAATACACCTATTGACAAATATGTATGTAATTACCTACCTTCTACAGTTACCTACATAAATTGTTTATTATGATTTCAGCTACCGCCCTCGACTTTACTGGCGTTATAATTATGATAAACTTTATTACAGAAACATTTGACATCTAATCCTACTATCCTACTATAATATTATAAATGCAAAAGTTTGTGCGTGTGTGTGTGTGTGTGTGTTTGTTACTCTTTCACACAAAAATTACTAAACGGATTTAAATTAACTTTACAGGATAGATAGATAGCTTATAATTAAGAATAACACATAGGCTACTTTTTATCCAGGTACCACACGTACGAAGCCGGGGCGAGCAGCTAGTACTATAAATTGCTAAATATTTACAAAATACACGAGAACCAGTTGAGAAATCGAAAGACCATTGCAAAAAGATCTGGATCTGTTATTGAGCTACTGTTCCTAGCTGTTTCAGGACCTATGTATGTTGCAAGTTTCATGCAAATCCGTTTGTTAGTTTTGGTGTGATTCAGGCACAAACATCCAAACATCCTCACAAACTTTCGGATTTATAATATTAGTAGGATTGTTGTTATAAACAACACGTCTACAGCAACTTCTGAGATATTGTTTTTTTAATGCGAAAATACAAATAAATCATTAGATAATGTTGTTAATGAATAAACGGTTCATAACAACATAATAGATACAAAGTAATTAAACGGGACAATTCATTAGCTAATCGGATAACCTACTAAGCTGTACGTTGACCGATCTAACCTGTGGTGATTCAATGTTTAAAACCAATGCCATTATTGTTAGACGCGTGAAATGTTAGCAAATTCGACAAGGACGCTCAAAAGTTGTTTTTAGGGTTCCGTAACCAAAGAGTAAAAACGGGACCCTATTACTAAGACTTCGCTGTCCGTCTGTCTGTCTGTCTGTCTGTCCGTCTGTCTGTCACAGGGCAGATTTTCACAGATTAAGTATTTCTGTTGCCGCTATAACAGCAAATACTAAAAACATAATAAAACAAATATTTAAGTGGGGCTCCCATACAACATACGTGTTTTTTTTTTTGCTGTTTTTTATAGTTTATGGTACGGAACCCTTTGTGCGCATGTCCGATTCGCACTTGGCCGGTTTTTTAAAGTATTATTTCAGATTAAGTCTTTGTTTATGTTTTTAAAAGATGTTAAAAAGAGATAAGTAGGTACTTATGTAATGATAAAAAACCGCTTCGCTTTGCGTAAGACATTTCTAATACCATCGCGTACTTTTTTGTAGACGTTTT
Organism: Hydriomena furcata; assembly: GCA_912999785.1. NCBI lineage: Eukaryota > Metazoa > Arthropoda > Insecta > Lepidoptera > Geometridae > Hydriomena > Hydriomena furcata. The sequence goes on along the minus strand of OU538831.1, from coordinate 1,202,371 downwards.
TAAGGTGTACAATACTGTAGTACATTATTTTGATATATCTCGTGGGGTTCAGCCAGCTTTTGCAATGTAAGCGCAAAAAATGTGTTTATTTACGACATCACATTAGAAACCTCTAAAATTATCAGTGTTTCTCTACTATATTATGCATGTATTATACATATAAACCTTCCTCCTGAATCACTCTATCTATTAAAAAAAACCGCATCGAAATCCTTTGTGTAGTTTTAAAGATATAAGCAAACATACATACATACAGACGCGGGAAGCGGAAAGCGACTTTGCTTTATACTATGTAGTGAAGTATTCTATCAGTTATCAGTAGGTAGGTACAAGCCTAGTTATGGCTAGATGACGCTGTGTGAAATGTCTACCAATATTTATTTTATTTATTTAGTTATAAGTCAAAAACAATGGTTTAGTAAATTGTTATCCACATCTTCTATTTAGTTATTACAATAATCAAATGATGTAATCAAATAAATTATCATGTAGGAATGGTTAATTCGTAATATCGAGTGTATTTAGATAATTCAACAAAACTAAGATACAAATTAAATAGTTACCTACAGCTATCAAATATCCAGTGAACTTGCTTAGCTTTAATTTACCATCGCGACCTTTGCTGACGATACTGCTATAATGGCTGTAGGAAACACCTACGCAGAAGCAGCAGAAAAGGTTCAAGAAGCTGTTAATAAAATCCATGGTTGGACACAGCAGTGGAGAATTAAACTGAATGAGACGAAATCCATTCACATTAACTTCACTAACAAAAAGGAGGAATACCACCCAATATTTATTAACAACAAGCTCATACCATATGAAAATACGGCTAAATACTTGGGCATGACGCTTGACGCGAAGCTACGCTGGAAAGCTCACGTCAAAAAGAAAAAAGATGAGTTAGATCTACGCTACAAAAGAATGTACTGGCTTCTTGGAAGACATTCCGCCCTGACAGTACACAACAAGATGTTACTATACAAACAAGTCCTTATGCCAGTATGGACCTATGGTATACAGCTTTGGGGCTGTACCAAAAAGAGCAATGTACAAATAATCCAAAGATTCCAAAACAAAGTACTCAGGGGAATAGTGAATGCACCCTGGTACATACGAAATGACGATCTCCACCGGGACCTTAACATAGATTTCGTCGCTAAAGTCATTCAATATTATGCAGAAGCTCACGAACAAAGACTTCATCGCCATGTAAACGTCGAGGCAATCCAGCTTCTCGACAACACAGACCAAGTAAGAAGGCTCAAAAGAACGAAACCTTTTGAGCTAGTGTAATGTAGTGTATCATACAATCAGTTTTGTGTAGTGTAAGAGTAAGTTAGTACTACGTTTATAGAACACAAAAACAAAGTGTCTTCCCCTTAATTAGAGACAGTAAGAAAAGTGTTAGTGGACACATTCTTAGTTTAATAATAATATTATAGCATTTTAGGTCAAAGTGAAACTACTCATTAGCCTGCCATATGGCTAGATTGTAGTATTATTAGAGTACACTATTTATATTAATGTACACTAACAATATAAAAAAAAAAAAAAAAAAAAAAAAAAACTTTACCTAGCTCCGATAAAGTGATCCTTGTACTTAAGGGGCTCCCAGTCGACGATTGCTCTTTTTCGAAACGAAAAAAGAAATACTTCTGAACAAACCACATCTCCTATTTTTATAAGTATATTACTTCAGGTTCCTACCTAGATTTCTATTAAGCTGAAAACATAATAGCAGAAACTTTTCACGATAAAGATATTATTTCAAAATGATACGTTTTAGAATTTATGATCGAAATATTTTATATACCTACTATTAAAATCAACTTGTGATTTATTGTTAAAGATAGGTAATATGTAGATCTAGATTTCTATTAGAATAGATTTTTGATAAGTAATTATACATAATTTATATCATTAATTTATTCGAAAAGCTAAGGCGGACCACGCGCCGATGTGTGTTTGTCGTCATTGCAGCGGTCGGTAGGATTATTTATCGAAGTGATTAAAGATGGGTACATCTTTATTCACATATACTATACATTATAAAATAGGAGATGTGGCTTGTTAAGAAGTATTTCTTTTTTCGTTTCGAACAAAAAAAATCGTCGACTGGGAGCGCGTTAACTATATAAATCAAATCAATCAATTAAATAGGTACATTTTGTCTTTGACTTTGACTTGACTTTAAGAATATAAATAGATTAAATATCAACTTTGCATAAGGTTATTAACTAGAAACCGTCAGATAAAAGCAGATTAGATGCAATAACAGTAAAATCACTACATAATATAAAGCAAAGTCGCTTTCCGCTTCCCGCGTCTGTATGTCTGTATGTTTGCTTATATCTTTAAAACTACACAATGGATTTTGATGCGGTTTTTTTTAATAGTGTGATTCAGGAGGAAGGTTTATATGTATTAAACCCGTGCAAAGCCGGGGCGGGTCGCTAGTTTACTTATAAATACAAAATTTTAGACAAAAAAAAACTGTGGTAACTAAATTGGTTAATGTACAAAAAGTATAATTTAATCTTAGATTCAGACATTTAAAAATCTTAAAAGGTTAAGTACTATTTTATTCGTAACTAGCTGTACCCCGCGGTTTCACTCGCGTATAACTTGAAGAAATAAGAACTTTTTAGCGTATTGCCTATAGCAGACCCGCGACAGAAAAAAATAATCCTGTCAAGATTTTAATAATTTATAGAGCGCCTTATGGGGGGCTCCCATACAACAAACGTGATTTTTGCATTCTAGCGCCATCTAGTTTCATTTGATGTTACTGCGTTATTATAGGTACTTTTCGCGGTCTCATGCGACCGCTCGGGGTTTGAGAGGTAAACCAATGATGAAAGATGTTTGCAATTCCGCTGGCAGGTGGCGCTATTTTACCACTATCGGTAAAGTATGTCGGTAAATAGGTGGTAGGTACTTTACTAAAAAGTAAAAAAAAGTTTAAAATTGAATTATTGAATTCATGTAGTTAGGTAAATAGGTATATATTATTAATTTCGAGTTCGAATACCGGCCGTGCATCAATGGATATTTCTGTTCGAAAAATGTACCTACTCCATCAACAATATCCGGAACTTGTGCAGAATTTTGTATTATTATTTATTATGTACAAAAAACCTGTATAAACTTAACAAAAAAAATAATCGTCGCGACAGTATACTGTTCAAAGCAAAATAGAAAGACGAAACGAAAATAATTGGCTTGCTTTCTATGAGAGAGAGAAAGACAGACAGAGAAACATGCGCACGCCGCACGGCTTACTACACTATAGCAAACGGCGTCGTGACTCGTGACAACTTTTCGTCTGATTTTTTTCCGTCTAGCCTCCTTCGCAACGCGCCATACAATCAATCCAAAAAATATCGTTTTTGGAACGAAGTTCGTTCCAAAAACGATATTTTTTGGATTGATTGTAGCAATCACACTTCGTACAAACTCTGAGGTCTACAGCGAAGTCAATGGAAGTAATGGTTTTGTTACACAGAACGATACTGTCATCTGTCAGCTTCGTAACAGTCAAAACCCGGAAGCGATAGCTCTTCGGGTTACCAAATAATAAATTTTTTAAAAATTCCTTGCGCAGTGACGTTAAAGCGCGAACGCCGGCGTTCGCTCGGGGATTAACGGGTTTAGACTACTTCCTGGCCGGCCCATTTCAAACGTAAATATCTCGGGACCCCTTCTAGTACAATTCCAGATTTTGAAGTACAATTTGTACATTTCCATAGATTTGTAACTGCATTTTAACCCTTAAACACGGTGGGTCCGGCTGCGCAGTATCACACAAAAATTGTATGAAGCTCGCGCTCGCGCTCGGACGCCCCGCCTTTTTATACCTTCGGCCGCGAGACGCGTCGAGCGCGGCGACCGATTCTCGAACGTTCGCGACCGGCCGCACTGCGCGCTTATATCGCGCAATAATCCTTAAAGCATGATTCAGTATTCACGCGCGATGGCTTATTATTAGCGTATTTCATGTATAACTTTGGTGTTTCTATACCGATTTCTATGATTCTTTTTTATGGAATAGTGAATAATGTAAACTTTTTTAATTAGGGATGACTGAGAGTGTTATAAACGTAAGAGTAGTCAAATATAATCAGAAAGCTTCGAACTGCTAAGCTATCGGGAGTTACACGTGTTATTGTGAGTCAACCATAAAAGATAAACATATGCTGTCGTGGGATATTTTTTATATAATTTTAAGGAGAACATTTCCGTCATACATGATTTCTGTGTAGCTTTAACCATTAAGGTTGCACACGCGACGGAAGCTTAAGAAATGCAGTAACTACTCCCGTTTTCCCAACATTTCCCTTCACTGCTCTGCTCCTATTGATTGTAGCCTGATGAAAAGTATACTATAACCAGCTCAGGAGTATGAAAAATAATTGTACCAAGTTTCATTAAAATCCGTCCAGTAGTTTTTGTTTCTATAACGGTTATACAGACAGACAGACAGACAGACAGACAGACAAAAATTTTACTGATTGCATTTTTGGCATCAGTATCGATCCCTAATCATCCCCTGATAGTTATTTTGGAAATATATTTCATGTACAGAATTGACCTCTCTACAGATTTATTATAAGTATAGATAAATTATTGAATAATTTAAATTTTATTATAGGTAGGTGATGTATTTAACGGAATGACACGTTATTTATTGATTTGTTGTGCACGACAATCTTACTAATTTTATAAATCCGGATGTTTATGATGATAAATTTCACCCAAATAGGCAAATGAATTTGGATAAAATTTGGAATATAAATAGCTTATATCCTGGAATAGCATATAGGATACTTTTATACCACCAAGCAAAGCCGGAAGCTAGTGGTAATGTTTTTGAATAAGTTAATAATGTCTTAAAAACTACGTTAGGTAGGTTCTTTGTACCTAAGGTTATCTAAACACTGGGATTTTCGGTAGGTTGTAAGTTTTATATTTACCTAAATAAAAATCACACAACAGTTAACAATTACATTATGTACTTGTTTGTAGGTAGATATATTTCAACATTAAAAAATGATGTAATTTTAACTCGTCATTTCTCAGTGATCCATGTGATTTTATTGAATATATACTTCTCTTTTTAATTTATTTGATTCTCTTTCTTTTCTTTTATTAAAATTATTCTTCTCTTTCAATTCAAAGTTTGAATTCGGGATACAAAATGTTTATTTTTAAAGTAATGCATAAAAGAGGTCGATGTCATAAGCTTCTTTATCGTCGACGTTTCTCGCAACAAAGGGCATAAAGCCATTTTGAGGAAATAGCAGTTTTATAATATATTAATAACTAGCCGACCCGTGACAGGCGTTGTCCTGTCAAATTTCAATAAAAAGCATTCAGTCTTTTCTATTCGAGAAAAGACTGAATGCTTTTAGTCTGTGATGTCAGATTTGTTGCACACCAGCGCCATCTATACAGAAATCATCCCTTTTGCGTTTTTTATCGTTTTGGGGTTGTTTTCATATTTTAAGGTAGTCTATTATTTATTCGAGCATTATATCTACATCTATAGCAAATTTCATCATAATCTGTTTTGTCGTTTAGGCCTGATTGAGGAACAAACATACATACAAACTCACAAACTTTCGCATTTATTATTAGGATTTAATAAAGTACCAAGACTTGTAATGATTATAAGCAATTTATAAAATAACCATACCATTTTTTAATTGCCTTGAAATTGTTTGATCAGTTTTGTCATTATAAAACCACAACCTAATTCGGCTTTTAAATACATTTAGTAGATACTCTAGCTAGATGTTGTAAGAATTAATTCCTAGTTTCTAAGCCCACTGGTAGGTACATAAATCTATCGTTGTAATTAAAATAAGGCAACATTATTTAGTAATAAGACTAATATAATTTATTGGTTATTAGATTTATTAAGTGTTTTTTATTTGGACTGGAAAACTGTTTTCGATTTAAAAAAAAACTCGTTTTGCCCATTTTGGCGCTTTAGCATTTCTTACTTTCCATTGATGGTTAATATTTTTTTTACTCATTGCTAAAAGTATGTAATTTCAAGATAGGTCGTTTGTATCGGAGAGAGTCGTGGACCGTGGCGATGACGTCGACCGTCGCGTCGCGATGCGTATTTAGTGGTAGTACAGCATTACAATTTTAGAACTGTACGATAGTAAGCGCGGTCTGCGCGGCCGTGCACACATTCTGTCCGAGCATTTGCAACTCGTAACAATCGGGAATTTTAAATTAAGAATTCTTTGAAGTTTACTCGAAGTTTATGAATTCCTAGTACCAGTATGGTACAGAATTTGTGTTTTGAACTTTGTGAATTTATACCAGTATGGTACAAAGTTTTGTGTCAGTTTGTAAGTTAACCTAACTGGTTGCAGAGTTATCGATAAATTCCTTAGAAAGAAGTTAATAACACGAGTACAAGGTGATTTAAGACCACGTGATTCAAGTTATTTAGAAAACCAAGTTCCTAGTGGCAAATTTAGTTATACGTTTGTTTTTTTTTTTTTTTTTTTTTTTTTGTTATTTGTGAACATGAAGACTGAAGAGAGTGATAAATTTCTACCTGACGTTGAAAAGGATTTGATAAAAGACCACGAACACACCTTCGAGGATGCTTTTGAGTTGACAGGTAGGTACATTATACTGCCCAAAGTTTACCATTCACCCATTTATATTTATAAATGAATCCTATAATGCTACCTACTATTACAAACAATTAAATCGCGTCGAAGGCGAACCTGTCAGGTATGAAATGCTAGCATGTGTCAAATTTAATGTTCAGACGTGCCTCTGACTACCCTTTTGGATATATTCAGGGATATAAGCGCCTGAAGATCGAAGAAGATGTGTAGGTATATATAGGCATTTTACGACAAGGTACTTTATCTATATTATTGTATGGTTGAAATAATATATATATACGAGTATATATGAAAATTATAGGTACTTACTTACTCTTACCTATTTAAAATATTTGTATTATGAACATGAACATATGTTTAATGTTTGTTCTGTTCTAGTGGTGTAGGTAATCATTTTAAAATACCTACTTAAATAAATAACTTTGGCACTATTAAAAGAAGAAGAATTAAACTTTGTGACAGCCGTGCCAAAATTACAAAGTGTTTAACTTAACAAAACTTTACGTAAACAGAATAATAAATAAAGATTTAGTCGCCACGAGGATGAATTACAGCAAAATACACAGTACAGTAAAATATGAGGTGTAAGGTACCTAATTAAAATAGGTAGGTAGGTACCTACCTACCACCTCTGTCATACTTAAGGCCTGTTTCATCATCTTCAAGTAAAGTGTTGATTAGTTACTTTCCAGTTAGCGCTAAATTAAATGTATGAAAGTGTCAAAATTATCAAATGGGGAACGGGAACGGGAACGGGAACGGGAACGGGAACGGGAACGGGAACGGGAACGGGAACGGGAACGGGTACGGGAACGGGAACGGGAACGGGAACGGGAACGGGAACGGGAACGGGAACGGGAACGGGAACGGGAACGGGAACGGGAACGGGAACGGGAACGGGAACTTAAACACAGCATTTGTTAATTATAAAGCGATACGAAGTTCGCCGGGTCAGCTTGTTTTATTATATTATCAATGTAAGTTAAAAACACTTTTTATCTTGACTGCCTTAGAGGCCGGTAAAAAGGCCAGAAAATGACTTTAAAATGCAAAAAATGCATAACAGAAGTGACAAATTATTTTCTGTGAATACACCTTGTAATTTGAGGCTAGATGACGCTGAATGATATCTAATATAATACAATTCTCGTGTATTTCTCAGAGTTTGTAAGTTGTAACTAAACTCCTCCGAAACAGCTTGACCAATTCTGAGAATAGTCAATGGTCTGAGAATAGGTCGTCAGCTATTTTCTATACTCCTAAGTGATAAGAGTTGCCCACCCCAGATTTTTAATTTTTGGACAATTTTTATATTATTTAGTTGTCATCCTTCTACCACCAACCCCCATTTTTTATTAGCGATATTAGTATCTATACTGCTTAAGGGGCTGCCAGTCGACGATTGCTCTTTTTCGGAACGAAAAAAGTAATACTTCTGAACAAGCCACATCTCCTATTTTTATAAGTATATTACTTCAGGTTCCTATCTAGATTTTATTAAGCTGAAAACATAATAGCAGAAACTTTTCACGATAAAAATATTATTTCAAAATGATACGTTTTAGAATTTATGATCGAAATATTTTATATACCTACTATTAAAATCAACTTGTGATTTATTGTTAAAGATAGGTAATATGAAGATCTAGATTCCTATTAGGATATATTTTTGATAAGTAATTATACATAATTTCTATCATTAATTTATTCGAAAAGCTAAGGCGGACCACGCGCGGACGTGTGTTTGTCGTCATTGGAGCGGTCGGTAGGATTATTTATCGAAGTGATTAAAGATGGGTACATCTTTATTCACATATACTATACATTATAAAATAGGAGATGTGGCTTGTTCACAAGTATTTCTTTTTTCGTTTCGAACAAAAATAATCGTCGACTGGCAGCGTCTTAAGTTCACAAATGTGCAAAAGTTGTGTAAAATGTGCAAAATGTGTAGGTTTGCAAAGTTCAGGAAAACCAAAAGTGCTTTTTTCTGTGGGATTATAGAAATTTGACAGGACAACGTCTATCGGGACAGCTAGTGTTCATATAAAAAGCGTTATGTAAGCGTCAAAAGGCGATTAAAAGGCTTCATAATGGTCTTGTGGAGTCATCATCCAATTAATGAATAACTTATTTTTTTTTAATACGGTATTATGGCAGAACATCATGGGTTCGTGTAATGTGGGGAGGTTATCTGATTCCCATAGTAGGTACCAACAAGGTTTGTCTAGTCTAGATGGTGCTGTGTGAAATTTCCACCAATATTTATTATTTCATATTTTTGTAAGTACCTACTAGGCCGCGTAGATTCAAAAAATCGATTTTTGACGACTTTATCGCAAAACATTAAAATTCCTAAAAATCGAAAAGAAAAATTGGAGAAAAAAAATCTTTATGTCTATGTGAAATTTCAACACAATCGGGTCAGCGGTTATAAGGCCGTTATAACATCACAGACAGACAGACTGTGTTACTTTCGCATTGATGATATTATTGTAAAAGTATAGATATATTTATGTTGGTACTCACCTAAACAACCAGGATGCACAATTGCTCACACGATGCTTCATTTTCAGGCTATTAACATTTTAACTTAATTTTTTGGTTTATATAGTGGGAGGTAATCAAAATCATAGGATCATCAAAAAAATGAGTATGGCCGCTGTAATCGTAAAGTTTTCGAGTGTTGGATTAGTTTATTCATAGCTTTTTAGCATTCTATAATGACAGGTTGCTAACCCATCGCCACTTATAATACCTACCAACCAATACCAACCAAATATATATACTTCGAGCACGAGTTGGTGCGCATCGAGTTATTTACATTCAGGGCTATCTTTAGCCTATTTTGCGCCGGGGTGCAAAACTACCCCGAACAATTTAAACCTGTTATTGATAGTTTGCCAGGCCTAGGCACCAGTAAAATCCTCGGAGTCCCCCAATTTTAATGCGCCTCGCATCATAGGGTCTGCGACGCCCCTACGACCTCGTTTCTCCTCGGTCCTCCTTTTTTTTTGCCGTGCGAAATGTCCATCAATATTTATGATTTTTCAGGGCCCATACCACAAGCTCAATAATAATATCAAAATAATATTGCGAAAGTGACAACGCTTTATGAGTTCGTATATTGTTCTGATACTTTAGGACCTTGTGGTATGGCTATGTCCTCAGTTTCCGTTGGATTGTTACAAAAGTTATTTGTATGCTTTTTTTCAGGCCATGGCAAGTTCAACCACCTGGCCCTTTTCACCAGCGGCTTGATAATGCTGAACGTGTCCATGGAGTCCCTGGGCATGAGCTACGCCATCACGTCCGCAAAATGCGAGCTACAGCTCACCACTGAACACAAGGGGTTGGTCAATGCTGCTGCTTTTATAGGTAACCTATTTTAACTTAGGGTGCATTTTGGTATGCTTTTAACTCCCTAAAAAAATGAATGATACCTAAAAATAATAGGAGCTACATTATGGAGAGGTAATTATAGCGCATTCTTTCTTTATTTGCTACCCTGTTTTTAGGGTTTTGCAGTCTACAAGAAACCCTTATAGATTCGCCATGTCCGTTCAGAGTCAGCTCAGAGACCCTCAGTGCTAGAAAGCTGTAATTTGCATGAATAATGTACATATATGAGTCACGCCGACAAAATGGTATAATAAAAGATAGAAAAAAAAATTGTGTATCTCATCCACACCTGTATTGGGGATGTTATTTTTCTCGCGTACGCCATCGCGTGGGTTATGGTTGGATAGTTCCTACCTTGAAATCTGAGACACCTTTGTTTCTTTCATTCAAGATGAAAGAATGCAACACGGTACTTGGGGTTCCGTTACGAATGCCTATTGTCGGGCGTCCGGTCAATGGCACAGTCTGCTGATTGACTTGTTATACTCGTAACTACAATGCAACGCTAAAGGTGTGTTTGTGTAGTTGAAATTGACGCGTCGAGTCTTTTATATTTCAATCCTTCAATTAACTGCATCCGATCATTTACGATTGACAATAAAACTATTGAAACGCATGCAACCTATCACGTGTTGAATATCTACTGCAAATTGTGGGCATATGCCAAATGTATTGAACATGCCTCTAACTAACTCCTTTAGATATTTTCAAGGATCTTAGAGTATGTAGGGTATTTATTTTTTACAAGGTTTATATTAACTTGCACTGTTTGTAACTTTTTCGACCATTTGTTGGTATCCGATTAAGCTGAAGTTTTGCATACAACTTTAGGTCTGATAACAATACAATAATATGATGGAGTCAGGAGCTGTTCAACACACACAACGGAATTCCTTATTAAATACTCCGATTGACTTATAAATTCTTCTGCGCTGTAGGTTGTGGGTTCGATCCCCACCCAGGGCAAATATTTATGTGATGAACATAGATGTTTGTTCTGTGTCTGGGTGTTACTATGTATAATAAGTATGTATGTACAAAAAAAAAAGTATATAAGTATTATATCAGTCATCTGGTTCCCATAGTACAAGATTTGCTTAGTTTGGGGCTAGATGGCGCTGTGTGTAAAGTCCGCCAATATTTATTATTATTTATTATTATTGACTAAACTTTGCGTACTTGTCAGGTTCCGATGACAGTGTTATAACATTATGTGACAGGTGCTCGATGGTTTGAATGATTTTACAAAAGCTTTTCATTGTAAAATATATTTACTTCTCCAGGAATAATCAGCACATCGTTCCTATGGGGCTACTTGGGTGACAGACTCGGCAGACGAGCTGTGATGCTGCCGGCGCTTATGGCTTCAGCGGTCTTCTCAATAGCATCTTCCTTCTCCACCAGCGTTTGGACACTGCTGGCGCTTCGGTTTCTGACAGGATGCTTGTAAGTTACATCTTACTGTAGGGCCACGGGGCCAGCACGAATCACTGTCTTATCGTATCAAAGTGTTTTCAGCCAATTTTGACGACACGATAGCCTCCTGTTATCAGGGGTCTACTCTTGAAAACGATCAACGATATATCGGGAAATACGTCACATCGTTTCCAAATATATTTTGAAGAGTGGAACGACTGACATTACTTTTGACAATTGACGTCATACATTCTACCACAGACGATTTCTAAAAGTGCGGTTTGGCCGAATATATCGGAGCACTGTCAAATCGTTCTGTCGGAGTCGTTTTGCAGAGTAAAGCTGCTGCTAAAAATTATTTCTGTTTTATGTGACCAAAAATTATAAAATAACTAGCGACCCGCCCCGGCTTCGCACGGGTGCAAAGCTGATACCAAAATATATTAAGGTGCTCCCACACTGCTGTTACAAAATGTTTATAAACATTTTTGAACACTAAAACATTTACTAACAAATGTTGTCAATTCTTACATTTTGTTAGGAACTGTTATATGTTATAAGTGCTCCTACACTGATGGAAAGTGTTTACTAACATTTTATAACATTTTGAATCTGGCATTGGCTCGCAGTTTGGTTTTGCGTTCTGAGGCGTCTACACGAAAATGGAAGAAGATTTGCTAATTGGGATGTTTACAAACAAAATTTTGTTCAAAAATGTTAATTAACATTTACTAACATGAAAACATTTTTTGACTTTGGTGATTAAATGTTAGCTAACAAATGTTTACTAACGTTACTTAACATTCTATAACAGCAGTGTGGGAGCACCATTACAGAATGTCTTTGTATACTCGTTAACAGCATTTAAAATTTAAAAAAAAAGTCGCGCTGATTTGAAATCTTAAAATTATCAGTGGTTCTCTAATATATTAAGCATGTTATTATACATATAAACCTTCCTCCTGCATCACTCTATCTATTAAAAAAAACCGCATCTATATCCGTTGTATAGTTTTAAAGATATAAGCAAACATACATACAGAAATACATACAGACGCGGGAAGCGGAAAGCGACTTTGCTTTATACTATGTAGTGATAAACGAGTAGGTAATAGGCAGGTGTTTTTTCAAGTGATGTATTTTAACCTTCTTCCCACAATCAAAATATTAAAAAATAACTTGTTTTCGAAATAAACTGTGCCATATTTCAAACTTCTAGGTCGAGACAAATCTTTTTAACAGACGCAAAGTATCATCTTTTAGCGATTTCTTAATTTATTGATGAAACCGGACCGAACCCTAACAATTGTTGTATCTATTGTTTCTTCAGAATATCAGCTTCCAGTGCGACAGTCTACGCGTATTTAGGCGAAGTGCACACGAGCTCTCGTCGAGCAGCGGCGATCGCGTGGGGATCTGCCTTTATCTCCTTCTCGTTCATAATTCTGCCAGGTCAGTATTTTTATATGCATTTTGGTACTGGAATAGAGATATTAATGTAGTATGTACCACCTTTTCTATCACAACACGGGTTCTTTCGTCATCAGGTATGTTTATACATTCTAAATTACAGCTTTTCTAGCACTACGAGTACTGTTAGGGGCACGACGATCAAATTCAATATCAATTGATAATGTTATTGCGGCGAGCGGCAATGGGGTTGCAACCTGTCACGTATGGAATGCTAAATAATGCAAAAAAATACCTCCCTAATGCCTCAGCATGTCTCTGACTAACGCCCTTATAATTCAATCAGGGTGTATTAAGATTATGCCCTTCAATGTTTAATAACCGATATTTTATATAATTCTCTATAAACTGTATTTAAATGAACACAAGAAATGGTCCGGACAGGAAGTATCACACGATGTTTGAATGAAAGTAATAACTTAGGTAACACTTAACAGGTTAATTATTATGAAGGGACAATGACTTATCACTATCGTAGCAATAATTAGTATATCTTAGCTATTACTTTGTTTTCTTACCAATAAAAACTTATACTATCTATACTAATATTATAAATGCGAAAGTAACTTTGTCTGTCTGCTCTGTCTGTGACGTTATCACGTCCAAATCGCTGGGTCGATATTATGATGAAATTGCATACAGAGATAGATTTTAAGATATTTTATTAATCAATTTTTTTTCGGTTTTTCGGAAATTTAATGTTTTAAGATATAGTCGTCAAAAATCGATTTTCTAAATCTATGCAAGCGAAGTCGCGGGTAATAGCTGGTATAAAATGAGAAAAAGAAATAGTGTGTAGGCAATAAGACATAATATATACTAGCGACCCGCCCCGGCTTCGCACGGGTAGCATGTTATTATACATATAAACCTTCCTCCTGAATCACTCTATCTATTAAAAAAAACCGCATCAAAATCCGTTGTGCAGTTTTAAAGATATAAGCAAACATAATACATACAGACGCGGGAAGCGGAAAGCGACTTTGCTATAAACTATGTAGTGATAATAATCAATAGCTAGGTACATAAATATTGAATTATAATGGTAGATACATAGGTACATACTTTTCTAAATATAATAAATACATCAGAGAGAATAACAGTAAATATTGTAAGAACTCTTACTTAAATACATTATACTAGCTTTTAGCGTAAATTCAGAAAAACGTTTTTGGACGACGCTTTCATGAAAAATTCGAATTTCGAAATATAAAAGAAAATTTGGAGAAAAATGTCTATCTCTTTATGAAATTTTATTATAATCGGCCCAGTTGTTTGCCCGTAATAACGTCACAGACAGACAGAGTTACTTTTGCATTTAAAATATTAGGATAGAGATAGCTAACACAAGTACAAGTATGTAGGTCACTTTCACAGATTTACAGATTGTCGTCAAGGTATTAAATAATTTAAAGTATTACCTACTATCATCTTATTGCTAATCTAGTATGTCCTAGATACGCGATTGTGTGGCCTTGTAGAAAAACCACAGATTAGTTGGATGCTAATGACTTGTAGACACTGTACAACATCATCAAGAGATGACAAGATAAAGTTTCAAGGGCTTATTTTAAAGAAAAATTGGATTAACAACACTAATAATATAAATGCGAAAGCCGTGTTGGCCGAGTGGGAAGGTACCTCGACTTTCAATCTGAAGGTCGTGGGTTCAAATCCCGACGTGCATCAATGGATTTTTCTGTTCGAAAAATTTATATGCGCATCAAAAACACGTGCTTATAACGGTGAAGGAAAACATCGTGAGGAAACCAGTTAGTTATTCTTATAAGCGGCGATGGGCTTGCAACCTGTCACGTATGGAATGCTAACTACTGCAAAATGTGGGCATGTGCCAAATATAATGTTTGGACGTGCCTCTGACTAACCCCACTAGACATCTTCAAAGGATCTAAGCGTCTGGAGATCTGAGAGGATGTCTACCGTACTTGGGGATTACAGTCGTGATCCTATTTTTTTATTTAATATTTTAAATGCGAAAGTAACTCTGTGACGGAATCACTGCTAAACCGCTTGGCCGATTATGATTAAATTTTACTAAGATGGTTTAAAGTCTTGGGACGGACATAAGCTACTTTTTTCATTAAAATTCAAATTTTATATTTTGCGATAAAGACATCAAAAATCGATTTGCTGACAAAGTCGCGGATAAAACCTAGTAGGTACTACATATAAGTAATATATTTTTTTTAATATTTAATTAAAACTAGTATTGATTGGAAACACCAAAAGACGAATGACATCATAACTGGCTTCAACTATAAAATTCTCATTCAGTAACTGTCGAAAGGGTGTAGTTTCGTTGTCCCCGGTGACCGTGTCCCCGTCAACGGGGACAACGGGAATTCATTTTTACAATTAAAAATACGTTTCGTTGTCCCCGGTCTCTGTCCCCGTTGAAAAATTGAAATAAATTTAAGCCCGGTGTCCCCGGTGTGTACTTCGCAGAATCAAAAGGAGTCGACGATTTTAAATGTATCGTATGTTCCTCTAAAGTGGTGTTAGCTCGTTACTATGATAAAAAAATGCCGGCGGCGACAGGGCGATGCAGCTACATAACTAAAGCACATGTAACATTATTTTTTGTGACGCTATCATTGGCTTATTTTAAATCCCATTCCAGAATATAGCTATATAGCTATATAATAAAAGCAAGTGACTGGAATTATATTGTTGTTATGTGAACGTAATGGTGATGTTAGTGAAAGTTTTAATGATACTCATATAAGTACATTTTTTGATTTCTACCAAAAATATGCAAGCAGGCACATAGGATGTGAAAAAAATAGTGTTTGTTCCAATAAATTATATACTTTTTCACCTATAGATGTACCTACTTAATTATTTTAATTATTTATTTATTGTACCATTAATTATTTAATTATTTTCCGTTTTCTTACAATAGTTAACAACAATGTCACAAGCGTTTCAGGCGGGTTCTTCTAGATGAATTAAAATATATAAACAGAAAGGGCGGCACAATATTTTTACGTGCTGGATACCAGTTTACGAAGAAGGAAACGTATTAAAACGGGGTGAATAAAAACCCTGAAAGGTCTTTAAAAAATATTGTGGGTTTGGGAAAACAACTTTTTGATCGAGATCCGTTTGTGAAATATTAAGTGGTCGCCCCTAAAAGCGAAAAAATTCACGGTAGGTATAGGTAGTAGTACATTATAATAAACTATCATAGCTAAGTAACCTTTACAAGTTACCTTTAATAGTCGTGGTAGTCGACCAACTTATAAAATGTACTTGAAGATGAAATACTTAACTTTTTCAGTAAAAATAACATTTAAAATCTCATACTATAACGTTGTTAGCTGTGTAAAATACGAAACCCTACATTGCGCATGGCCCGACACGCAATTGGCCGGTTTTTATTTTAAAATACTTCACTATGTTTTGACAATTAATACGACCAAGACATGCTATACCATATTTAAAGCAAAAAATAAAAGAATTGAGTTTTATAATCTATCTTGCGTGTTTGCTTTTTGGTGTCGTTAAGTATCAGAAACCAGCTTATCTGTTCGACAAACTGACATTGATCTCTGAATCTAGGTCGTTGCGTAAGTGCTCGAAGCAGTTCTCTACACAGAAGCATCACTCAGCAGCTTTTAGAGGCAGCTTCAGGTACGCTGCTTCCAAGTGCTGGAACAACATACCACCGCCAATCAGAGACCTCCAGAGTGTTGTAGGCTTTAGGTATAAATTAAAACAACTTCTCATCGACCACCAAAAAGCGCACGCACACCTCAGAAATGAGGTTTCTTTTCTTTAAGTCCATCTAATTATTTATTTCATAAACTAGGTATCTATCATACTAACCCCTCTAATCCAAGTTTATTGTTCCCATTTCTTTATTTTATTATTTTTTATTTTTTTATTGATACTCCTGTTTTCTTTTTTTTTTTGGGCATTGTTATTTAACTAATGTTATGTTACTAATGTTCTTTAAAGTTTTTGATTTTTTTATATACCTATTTACCTATAATTATGATTTATCTTTTATTTTGTATAGTTCTCGGTTTGTTTATGCACTTGTCTGGTTCCGGCGGAAGATCAGCGTTGTGTTATCAAACGCAACATCAAGCTGAGTCGGATTCCATTTTTGTGACGTCATCATGTGTATTATTGTGTATGGTACTGAGAGACACACCTTTAGTTTATTAGTTGTATAAGGAATCTATTTTTTTTTATTGTATATTGTCATGTTACCATTTTGTTACCATTCTCGTTTTTTTTTGTCTCTTTGTTCTGCTTTGTAATGTCACAATTAAAAACGTTTTCTTTCTTTCTTTCTTTCTTTCTTTACAAGAAAAACACACTGAAAAATACCTCGGTTTACATATGGATAGCTAATTGACGTGGAGTACGCAAATCAATCATATTAAATCCAAACTTTCATCACTAGCTGGATCTCTACGTAATATCGTTCGATGTATCCCACACCAAATACGCTACAACATCTACAACTCTCTGATTAAATCACATTTGTTATATTTAATAGAAATCTGGGGCAGTGCCGTTAAAACTGAATTAAACAAACTCCAAGTAGTACAAAACAAAATTATAAAATTACTTTTTAACTATCCCTATTTGACCTCAACAAAAACAATTTACACAGAAACTAAAATAATGAACATTAAACAATTATATAATTACAGCACATGCATCCTTGTCAGAAAAATCCTCCACAAATCAATCCACATTAACTTAGCTTTTACTAAAATCAAACAACTGGCTACGCGAACACGATCCACGCGTCGAGCCAGTTTTCTCGTTCTACCCAATATTCGCACAAATTACGGCAATAAAATGATAATTTTTGAAGGAGTACAACTTTACAATAAACTACCACCAGAAATAAAAAATTTAAACTCAGTTCATGCATTTAAAACTAAACTCGCTCACTATATCCTAGCTGATAAATCACTCCTAAGCAAATAAGAATGCATCAGCTGGGCACCTACCCTCATAAACTATTATATAAATTTTTGTCTTCACTTTATATATTTACTTTGTAAACTTTTGTAAGAACGACATAGCTTATAAATATCAATGTTTTTCTCATGTAAGTGACTTAAGTCTTTTTGAGAATAAATTTATTAAACCTTTTTTTTTTTATGTTTGTAATAATTGTATATACTTACCATGTTGATTCTGTGGTAAATAAACAAATTTAATTTGTGTTGATTTACATTCTATCATTAAAATCGTGTTATTTTTTTGATTTGTATTGATTTTGTAATATTAATAAATAATTGTGTTACATAATTATATTTGTTAACACAAATATTTTACGTGTTAAATAGTTAATTGATTATGTTTTTTATGTTGATTCTTTGATATTAATAAATAAAAACCACATTTTGATACTTTTTTTATATTGTAACATCTAAGTTGTGTTTTTTTACCTGATATTTAAACCCAATTATGTAAATATAATATTTGTTCCATAAAATTTTCAAGCCCACACAACTTGAGAGAAACGTATGATAGATTTAAAATCATAAAGATTTTTATTTTTGTAGTTACAGTTTAAAAACCATACTAAACATAAATTACTTTATGAAATTGATACTCTTAATGATATTTCACATTATTCCGATCACATTAAAAAAGATGTCGACTCCTTTTGATTCTGCGAAGTACACACCGGGGACACCGGGCTTAAATTTATTTCAATTTTTCAACGGGGACAGAGACCGGGGACAACGAAACGTATTTTTAATTGTAAAAATGAATTCCCGTTGTCCCCGTTGACGGGGACACGGTCACCGGGGACAACGAAACTACACCGTCGAAAGAAGTTACTTAAAATATTATCTCAATAGTAGGCACTTATATTTTTATAGACTCAATAACCTTATCTAAAATTAATAATAATGTAAATTTGTTATATTTTTTAAAAAATGTTCGTTGTTACTTCTAACTAGCTTCCGTCCGCGGCTTTCTTTGCGTGGTAGTATCTACCTACTTAAATTTACTTCACAATGTAGGTGTTTATCGGTGCTATTAATAAAAATTTACTTATCCAAAGATCATCTGAGGTTACACCAAGACTTGTTAATACCAGCTTAATGTAAGCAACTCCATTTCTAATCCTTGTTTATTAATATTGAGTTCGACTAGTCCAAACGTAAGCGTTGGACTAAATTTAATCCTGCGCTAGTCTACGTTTATTAATGAGACGGTATTTGGATAAGGTTTAAGTAAATGTATGGTATGCCTTTACAACGTGTCACCAACCACTGTTCAAATACATTACTGATAGTACACATACTCGTTTTTAGGATTTTTTCTGACTAATAATAGAACTATTGATTATTTACTGCAAAATGTGGGCATGTGCCAAATATAATGTTTGGACGTACCTCTGACCACCCTCTAGAGATCTTCAAAGGATCTCAGCGCCTGGAGGTCTGTCTGAGAGGATGTCTACCGTACTTGGGGATTACAGCCGTAAAACTTTTTTTTTTTTTATGATTTTGAATTTATCACGTTAGCCTATATTCACATCATAGATACCTATTGACAAAATCACTTAAAATGATGTCAATTTAATACTTAAATTTTTTGTATGTACAAAACTAAGTATTTATAGAATGCGTAAATGAGTTGATTTGAATTGAAGAAGTTCTCAATTCAAATCAACTCATTTACGCGATAATTGTATTTTTTTTATTTAATAATTGACAATGTACCGGTGAATAATAAAAATACATAATCTAAAACCTACATAAATAATTAATTTAATCGTTATGTTTAGCGAATTATGTAAAATAGTAATAGAATGGAAATTATTGAATTCCTCAATGGTTATTTATGCAAATTATTTCTTGGGTTGGTGGCG
Organism: Hydriomena furcata; assembly: GCA_912999785.1. Taxonomy (NCBI): domain Eukaryota; kingdom Metazoa; phylum Arthropoda; class Insecta; order Lepidoptera; family Geometridae; genus Hydriomena; species Hydriomena furcata. Next base: position 1,182,547 of record OU538831.1, on the reverse strand, counting down.
ACACACGTTTTTATTGGCCTAATAAATAAAAATAGGTACCTACCTTTAATAAGGAAATGTTATACCTACCCTACTGATAAATTTTACTATTGATTTACTATGCAAACCCATTATCAATATAACATAACAACGCGGCAGAGTTTGTTGGTTTGTTTGTTTGAACTCGCTAATCTCTGGTACGACTAGTCGGATTTGAAAAAATATTTTTGTATTGATAGCAACATTAATGAGGAAGGCTATAGGATATCTAGCATCACGCTAACGCGTGAAACCGTGGGGCATAGTTAGTATTGTTATAAAGTTAGTTTTAGTGTTTGAGGGTTTTCACTTTGCTTGTTGACGTGGCTAAAGGGGCAATCAGAGGCATAACATTGCCTAATTTTTGTTAGTGTATTTCTCTAGTTAAATGTTTCATCTTCGAATTCGAACTCATTTCTTGTCATAATCGCTGAGGCTCAAAAATAATAATGATTAAGACATCAATGTGTTATCGCATTGCATAACATAACACCACTATATAAACTGATAACTAACACGTGTGGTGTTGAGTATAAATACCTACGTATCGTATTTCTAGATTTAGTACCACAATGGTGGCAATTCTGTTGTTTTGACAAACTGGCTAAAATAAGTAAAGTAGATACAAAAATTCTTATTCTTTTCACTAGTCTATATTAGTATTAACTAGCGACCCGCCCCGGCTTCGCACGGGTTTAATACATATAAACCTTCCTCCTGAATCACTCTATCTATTAAAAAAAACCGCATCAAAATCCGTTGTGTAGTTTTAAAGATATAAGCAAACATACATACATACATACAGACGCGGGAAGCGGAAAGCGACTTTGCTATAAACTATGTAGTGATAATAATCAATAGCTAGGTACATAAATATTGAATTATAATGGTAGATACATAGGTACATACTTTTCTAAATATAATAAATACATCAGAGAGAATAACAGTAAATATTGTAAGAATACATTATACTAGTTTTTAGCGTAAATTCAGAAAAACGTTTTTGGACGACTCTTTCATGAAAAATTAGAATTTCGAAATATAAAAGAAAATTTGGAGAAAAATGTATCCTATGTTTGCCCCAAGACTATAAGCTATCTCTTTATGAAATTTTATTATAATCGGCCCAGTTGTTTGCCCGTAATAACGTCACAGACAGACAGAGTTACTTTTGCATTTAAAATATTAGTATAGAGATAGCTAACACAAGTACAAGTATGTAGGTCACTTTCACAGATTAAAGGTTCGAGCACATTATGCCGGGTCGCAGCGTGTCGGGGCGGAGCGCAAAAATCCGCTCAAATCGCTTTAATACAATTTGTATGAATAGCGCACACTTTGTCGGGCCGCAGCGGCTCGCATTATTGCGAGGCGGATTTGCGTCCGTGCGATCCGGCCCGCACCGCCCCATCCATAACGTACAGTTGCACGCCAATTCTGGCAGTACACTGTACTCAAAATCCGTCAATGCACTGCGACCCGGCCCGTCAATAATGTGCTAGGTAAGCATTTTGCGCTGTGCTGCGGCCCGCTCCGCCCCGCTGCGGCCCGACATAATGTGCTCGAACCTTTACAGATTGTCGTCAAGGTATTAAATAATTTAAAGTATTACCTACTATCATCTTATTGCTAATCTAGTATGTCCTAGATACGCGATTGTGTGGCCTTGTAGAAAAACCACAGATTAGTTGGATGCTAATGACTAGGTGTACAACAGTCTACATCAAGAGATGTAGCGTGTGTTGCTTTTTGAATTTGTGCTGAAGCTCTAGTTATTTTTTTTATTGCTGTACGTACTTGAGTAGTAGGTACTTTTAATTATTATTCTTGTTTGAGCCTTCACCTTGTTCGATTGGCACCACACTGGAGCTCTACATAGCATTAAGGAAAGGATCATAAAAAAAAAGGTAGACCCCAAGCCGTGTTTGTTGCCTGATTCTTCTAGGCTTGGTCGCGTGGAATCGGCCTTCCACGCGATCCTTGTGATTTTATTGAATTAAATGATTTTTGAATTTGAATTTGAATTTGAATTTTGATGACAAGATAAAGTTTCAAGGGCTTATTTTAAAGAAAAATTGGATTAACAACACTAATAATATAAATGCGAAAGCCGTGTTGGCCGAGTGGGAAGGTACCTCGACTTTCAATCTGAAGGTCGTGGGTTCAAATCCCGACGTGCATCAATGGATTTTTCTGTTCGAAAAATGTATATGCGCATCAAAAACACGTGCTTATAACGGTGAAGGAAAACATCGTGAGGAAACCAGTTAGTTATTCTTATAAGCGGCGATGGGCTTGCAACCTGTCACGTATGGAATGCTAACTACTGCAAAATGTGGGCATGTGCCAAATATAATGTTTGGACGTGCCTCTGACTAACCCTACTAGACATCTTCAAAGGATCTAAGCGTCTGGAGATCTGAGAGGATGTCTACCGTACTTGGGGATTACAGTCGTGATCCTATTTTTTTATTTAATATTTTAAATGCGAAAGTAACTCTGTGACGGAATCACTGCTAAACCGCTTGGCCGATTATGATTAAATTTTACTAAGATGGTTTAAAGTCTTGGGACGGACATAAGCTACTTTTTTCATTAAAATTCAAATTTTATATTTTGCGATAATGTCATCAAAAATCGATTTGCTGACAAAGTCGCGGATAAAACCTAGTAGGTACTACATATAAGTAATATATTTTTTTTAATATTTAATTAAAACTAGTATTGATTGGAAACACCAAAAGACGAATGACATCATAACTGGCTTCAACTATAAAATTCTCATTCAGTAACTGTCGAAAGAAGTTACTTAAAATATTATCTCAATAGTAGGCACTTATATTTTTATAGACTCAATAACCTTATCTAAAATTAATAATAATGTAAACTTGTTATATTTTTTAAAAAATGTTCGTTGTTTCTTCTAACTAGCTTCCGTCCGCGGCTTTCTTTGCGTGGTAGTATCTACCTACTTAAATTTACTTCACAATGTAGGTGTTTATCGGTGCTATTAATAAAAATTTACTTATCCAAAGATCATCTGAGGTTACACCATGACTTGTTAATACCAGCTTAATGTAAGCAACTCCATTTCTAATCCTTGTTTATTAATATTGAGTTCGACTAGTTCAAACGTAAGCGTTGGACTAAATTTAATCCTGCGCTAGTCTACGTTTATTAATGAGACGGTATTTGGATAAGGTTTAAGTAAATGTATGGTATGCCTTTACAACGTGTCACCAACCACTGTTCAAATACATTACTGATAGTACACATACACGTTTTTAGGATTTTTTCTGACTAATAATAGAACTATTGATTATTTACTGCAAAATGTGGGCATGTGCCAAATATAATGTTTGGACGTACCTCTGACCACCCTCTAGACATCTTCAAAGGATCTCAGCGCCTGGAGGTCTGTCTGAGAGGATGTCTACCGTACTTGGGGATTACAGCCGTAAAACTTTTTTTTTTTTATGATTTTGAATAATTATATAAAATTGACAAAATCACTTAAAATGATGTCAATTTAATACTTAAATTTATTGTATGTACAAAACTAAGTATTTATAGAATGCGTAAATGAGTTGATTTGAATTGAAGAAGTTCTCAATTCAAATCAACTCATTTACGCGATAATTGTATTTTTTTTATTTAATAATTGACAATGTACCGGTGAATAATAAAAATACATAATCTAACACCTACATAAATAATTAATTTAATCGTTATGTTTAGCGAATTATGTAAAATAGTAATAGAATGGAAATTATTGAATTCCTCAATGGTTATTTATGCAAATTATTTCTTGGGTTGGTGGCGACACACGTTTTTATTGGCCTAATAAATAAAAATAGGTACCTACCTTTAATAAGGAAATGTTATACCTACCCTACTGATAAATTTTACTATTGATTTACTATGCAAACCCATTATCAATATAATATAACAACGCGGCAGAGTTTGTTGGTTTGTTTGTTTGAACTCGCTAATCTCTGGTACGACCAGTCGGATTTGAAAAAATATTTTTGTATTGATAGCAACATTAATGAGGAAGGCTATAGGATATCTAGCATCACGCTAACGCGTGAAACCGTGGGGCATAGTTAGTATTGTTATAAAGTTAGTTTTAGTGTTTGAGGGTTTTCACTTTGCTTGTTGACGTGGCTAAAGGGGCAATCAGAGGCATAACATTGCCTAATTTTTGTTAGTGTATTTCTCTAGTTAAATGTTTCATCTTCGAATTCGAACTCATTTCTTGTCATAATCGCTGAGGCTCAAAAATAATAATGATTAAGACATCAATGTGTTATCGCATTGCATAACATAACACCACTATATAAACTGATAACTAACACGTGTGGTGTTGAGTATAAATACCTACGTATCGTATTTCTAGATTTAGTACCACAATGGTGGCAATTCTGTTGTTTTGACAAACTGGCTAAAATAAGTAAAGTAGATACAAAAATTCTTATTCTTTTCACTAGTCTATATTAGTATTAACTAGCGACCCGCCCCGGCTTCGCACGGGTTTAATACATATAAACCTTCCTCCTGAATCACTCTATCTATTAAAAAAAACCGCATCAAAATCCGTTGTGTAGTTTTAAAGATATAAGCAAACATACATACAGACATACAGACGCGGGAAGCGGAAAGCGACTTTGCTTTATACTATGTAGTGATAAATGACAAATGAAAACGGTCTATACATATTCACTATTTTATTTTGCATATTTTAGGCATCTTATACATAGATGACTATATTATTATTTTGCCGTTAAATCACATTACAAAAGTTATATTTATGACAAAATTTATGGCTATAAAGCCAAATAATTATCCCAATTTTAGGACTGTCACTCTAAAGTAAAATAATAATTTAGGCTAATTTAGAATAACATAAACAGAATAAGATCGATCGTAATACCGATGACAACATAATTGCCGCTATTATTCGCGACCATGCGACCATGTACCTAACTTAGAGGTTATCGATCAAGGACCCTACAATGCGTCATTGATTTTGTGACGACCTACAAACCTTATCACAAAGTTCGGTTTAGGTTAGTACTAGGTGCACCCTACTGTCAAGGATGTGATACTCGTAGTTACATGTATTGTTTAATAGCTTGTAAACGCGACTTCGTCCGTATATATGGTAATGACGACTTTACCGCAAGAACATTTTGGTTAAAAAAATAGCCTATATCCGTCCTAAGGCTTTAAACTGTCTCTGTATGAAATTTCATCACAATTGGCCTAGCGGTTTGGCCGTGATAACGTCACAGACATAATAGAGAGAGTTACTTTCGCATTTATAATATTAGTATAAATAAAGTATATTAAGTATAGATAATATAGATAAGGGTCATCTTAATTGCTTAAATTAATTATACCTACAACCTTGACGGGGTTACGAGTATCATTCAAATGAGTAGTTCTATCATTCTTGGCGATTACAGTATTGAAGTTATTTGTTAAGTTTTTACGAATGGCAACTTATAGAAAGGATCCATAATATGTACCTACATGGATCAGGCTTGGTTGCGAGGAACAGGCGTAGTTTCACCTGGCCTGTTCAAGTTTTTTGACTTTTTCTTTGACCAGATAAACATAGTATTAATGACGGCTAGAGATTAAATAGGGCTCAATTTTTCTTCCAGGTCTAGCCTGGCTCATAATTCCGGGTAAATGGTCCTTCAGTCTAGGCCCCATGCTCATAGTTCCCTGGCGAGCATTCATGTGGCTATGGTGCGCGCCAGGATTGGTAGCTGCTGGTATACTGTTCTGTCTACCTGAGAGTCCTAGGTACTTGCTCGCAGCGAAAGGACCTAGTGTCGCACTACCTGTTCTCGCCAAGATGTATGCGTGGAACCATGGCTGTGCTGTTGAGGAGTTCCCGGTAAGTGGTGAGCAATGAAATTTTAGATAAGGCATTTTGAAAAAATAATAGTCACTGTAAGATCTCCAAGCGAGATCCTATGATTTCTAGAGAAGTGGTCGTTGGCTCGTCCAAACATTACGTTTGGCACATGTCCACACTTTGGAGTAGAGAGCTTTCCATTTAGGTTGCAAGAACTAACAAATATTTTTCTCACCATTTCGATCACGTTCAGATTATAATTTTCGAATAGAAAAGCATTGATGTTCCAAATTTCATTAAAAGCCGATCTAGCTCCCACTCTTCTTTTGTAGTTTCTAAGGTTGGTTGTTATTTTATAACGATTATTTTATGTAAAGATGGAACTGTGAGAGTAACTCCATATATTTTGTACGTTTTCTTTGTTATTATTAATCTTAGTACTTATTATGTTCTTTAAATATATTTTTATTCTTCTATCTCTTTCTTGTCTATGCTCTTAAGCGTTTAGGTTTTTCTACTGTAAATTTGTATTTTGAGTATTTTAAATAAATAAATACTCTGCTTTCTGGTGTTACAGGTTACAAAAATAAAAATAGGCAGCATGGAAGGCGCTCCAAGTGGAGGTTTTGCTGGTGCCATCAAGAACTTCACTCTTCTGTTCAAACCACCTCTCCTAAGATGCGTCTTCATTTCACACGTCTCCATGTTCGCTGTGTTTATGGTGTAAGATATACATATTACTAGTTTCCTAGCTTATATGCTATTCCAGGGTATAAGCTATGTATTATATACCACAAAAAATATTCAAACATCGTCACAATCTTTCGAATTTATAATATTTGTAGGATTAAAATACATCATTATTATTTAGCAAGCAAGAATACATTTGTTGGTATAAATTCATATTATTGTGCAAATGTACGAGTGTAATCGGAGCTTATCTTATTCGGAGCAAAAAACGGAGTCTGTTTTGTTCATAAAGATATGATGATGCAATTAGGTTGTCAGAGGATTAAGATATATAAAAATAAACTACATCGTGTGAGGCTAAGCAAGCTTATCTTTATCTTATCTTGTTTCAACATAAACAAATACTTAGCGTTTTATATCTTAAGGTCTAGCGGCTTGTACGTGTGGGTTCCTGACATACTGAACAGTATTCTGAGAAACACCAGTGAAAGGAGAATTAATATTTGCGAGATTATTTTTGAGAAGGCCAGAGAAGAAGAAGCCCAGAGAAGAAATGCTAGTGTAAGTGATGAGATACAGACAGCTCGAGAATAAGTGACTCGATATTAAACCCTGAGCTGAAATCATTAAAATATCAAATAGTTTTCTGATGGTAATGGAATTTTTGATGAACGCCATTATGCAGAAACTGACATGTCCTAAAGTCATCTGTTTTTTCACTATCTGTCACTTAAAACTATAGTTAGTTTACTTTAGATTCTACAAATCGGTCACAGACCCGAAGATATAATAGGATCTTAAAACATTATTGACCGAGTGGGATTTGTAGAGGATAATTGAAAAAAATTATAGGCACCAAGCCGTGTTTATTGCCTGATTCTTCTAGGCTTGGTCGCGAGGAACAGGCGTAGCTTCACTAAGCTGCTAAAACGTTTCAAAGTGATTTGTTTGAAATAAACACCTTATGACAATAACTTTGATACGAGGAAACTTTACTAATTTTACTATCTTCCACTACTGATGTTGTTACATTATCACGATTCGACGAATGTTTACCTTTTGCTTCTTTGTCTATCCCGTTATGAATCATATGGCTACACCGCTCATACAACGCGAATAGTTTGCAATAACTCTATGGGTCTGAAACAGTTTTGTAGCGACCGTAGGTCACAAATCCATCGCAAGATAGAGAAGACCGGCCTCAGGTCAGTTGGTAGTAGCTCTGCCTTCTGCGCTGTAGGTTGTGTGTACGATCCCCACCCAGGGCAAATATTGTGTGATGAACATAGATGTTTGTTCTGTGTCTGTATTTAAAATCAAACAACCAGTGACACAAACAGTTGCTGATTAGTAGATTTTTTACAGTTGGCATCATCGGATGCCGGATTATGCCACGCCGAAGTGTCGGTGGCAGTGTTCCCTATATCGATGTCTATGGGAGCCGTGTTTGCTGTCACCTATCTTGCTATTGGATTCTTTATTAACAAGATAGGACGGAAAACCCTTTACTGTGAGTATCTGCTAAAGTAATGTTCGTATATGCTATTATTCAACCGCTTGAAGGTCTTTGTCGTGACTTTTTGACATTTATACCCAGCCAAGATCGACATCTCATCGTACCCTTTTAAGCGCTGCTGAGATATAATAAATGTCCTATGTTCCAGGTCTTTATATAACGATCTATAAAGGATTTATTAAGACTACCCCCGAATACTGATACTGGATATTTAGAGAATGATTTTTTATCTATTTTCGCCGATAAAAAAAAAGTGGCGAATTTTTAATCGATACATTTACTGTCCCAAGTTGAACAATTGAACATTCCTCCAGTTGAAGCAATTTGGTTTTTACTAATTGGTAGGGGTAGGTAGGCTTGTACCATCTAATGAAATCCCTGCATACCCATACGGTTTAGTTTTACCTTTTCATTGTATAGGTAACAAACGCATCCAAACCTACATTTAAATTATTCTGTGATGATTTCATTCAATATAATTTAAATTCCTGTCTTCCAGGTGGTATAATGTTCATCTGCGGTATAGCAACAATAGCTGCCGCGTTCGTCCCGCAAGGGGGTGCTGCGATGGCTCTTCTTATCATCTCACTCTGCTCCGGGTGTGCTGCCTCGATCCTTGCTGCTATTGCTGTTGACGTATTTCCTACTTGCTTGAGGTAACTATACTATAGGCATCGAGTCATCATCTTCTTACATGTGACCATATCATGTAGAAAAACATGATCCGAAGAGATTTAGAGTGACTGATGATAGAGTGATTGACTTAGAGTGTTTTATAACCGGTCGCTAGCCTGACGTCAACCCTCATCGTAAAAAACTTAAGTAGTTAAGTTAGTATAATAGTAAAAGCCGTGTAAAGTCGTGGACTCGAATCCCGGAATGGATTTTTCTATTTGATAATATGCGGAAAGGTGAAGAAAACCAGTAAGTATTCTTAAAAGCGACGGTATTACAACATGTCACGTATGGAATGCTAACCCCTGCAAAATGTGGGCATGTGTGCCAAATGTAATGTTTGAACGTGCCTTCATTCATTGATCTGAGCGTCTGGAGATCTGAGAGGATGTCTACCATACTTCGGGATTACAGTCGTGATCCTATTTCATTTCATTTAGTAAATGCCCTCAAAACACAAATTTATGTCAGTGACGTATGTTCCAGGGCCATGGCGATGTGTGTGATGTACATGGTGGGTCGCGCAGGCGCGGCCGTGGGTTCGAATCTCCTCGGCGCCACATTGGATACGCACTGCCACGCAGCTTTCACCATCTTTGGAGCTTTTACTGCAGGTTATGTATTTTTTCTACTGAAACTGTCTGTTTTAGCATAAAGTTCTTCTGTTCTCTGTTCTTTCATTTTCAACCGACGAAAAAGGAGGTTCTTAATTCGACACGTATTAATATATTTTTTATGTATGACTGCGCATATCTTTTTACCTGTTGATCAGATTTTGATGTTTACTTTCCTAATATGTCAAGAAAAGTCCTGATTTCATTTTAATTATATAAATGAAGGACTAATAATTCCTTCATAAAACTTAAACAAAACGTATAATCGTCTCGTGATTGTTTCGTCTGTTTTATTTTTAGTTTTTTAAACGTAATTATATTAATCTATTTTATTATTGTTATTTTCTTTTCAGGTTCAACAATACTCATGATTTTCTGGCCGCCTCCAGCAAAGGTTCGGAATGCAATGGAGGAAAAAGGACTTACGTACTAAATTAACTTGAGTGTACCTAATTATTTTAGGAATGCTATTTTCGTGGCCCATATCGAGGCTTTTTGGTTTTACAAAGAATTTACACCATGTTGCCTATAAATTCATAATAGGTTCCTACTTACCTAAACTAAGATTAAGTACCTAAATGTTATACCTTAGAATGTACAAACGTACAAATGTACAAAAGTGTACCTATCTAAGGTACGTCTATATCTCATAATTATATTTTCATAATTGTTTAGTTTTATCGTCAAACGCTAATCATTTCAGCATTGATAAAATTTCACTAGATGGCATGGTCTTATTTATTTTTTTAAAACAAATAATTACGTTTGAGTAGTTTTGTAGAGCGTGGAAGCTCTTTCTAGCAAAAAATAGTCTATTTTCCTATCTTTGTTTTACCTAAACTCGGTCACCAGTGTTGGCCATAATTAAGTATGGTTTTTAAGGTAACATCTTTTATTGTTTTTTGTAAAGACAGCCTACCTAGATACGTGATAAAAAGTGATAAAACCGCAGTATCTTGAAAAATATCAAACTTTAAAAAAAAACTGTCTTTATTTTAGGTAAGTTTAGATAGGTAGGTTGTCTACCAAATCATGTAAAAAATATCTGTTAAACATTTTTAGTTAAAAATTTATAAGTAATTGGCATGCCCATCTAGTGAAACTGATTATTGTTGTAGGGTTTCTTCCTATTTCAATCATAAAAATCAGAATATAGATATTCTACGAAATATCATAAATTGTCATCAAAAAAGACTGATGAATTTACAGAAAAGTGTGGTTGCATACTTTTAAGATATCACAATTGTTTATACCTACTTAATAAAAATATTAATGTTACTTACTACAAACTTTTATTTCTACAAGCTCTTATCTTTGGAAGATCTCAATGTTGAAGCTGCTAGAAGGGACCGTACCACAATCTCTAAAGTAAGGCTAAAGCAGTATTAGCAATATACAATTGTGGTGTGAAAGAGACAACGTCATACGTGTTCGTATAGCGTTGTCAGTATCGCTTTTGAAGTAATACCAATTTAGTCTTACTTTAGAGATTAATATAGGTACAGCCCCAGAGCCCCAAAATTACCTGTAGGTAGGTACCTACTCCTACATCCGTCCTAAACGTTTTTTTGTAGGTAAAAATTAGGGAAAACAATAGTTAAACAAAAATACGCGAGCTAAGACGGGATAATTATCATGAAGAATCTTTATTGTTTATTTTAGTCCATCTGTTTATAGCTGCTTGAACTAAAGAGAGTTTCTTAAAAGAAAGAACCTCGAGCTCAATTTAGTTCTGTTAACCATCGTTAGATGGGGAGAGTGTGTTGTTATTTTATAGGGGAATAATTTTGTAGTAGGGACAATTCTACGGAGGTTATGAAAAACTATTTAGGGAGCTAAGTGCTTTATGGGTAGGTAAATAGAACACATTATTACAACAACAGGAAATTACTCACGTAAATGATAAATTGTCAATGAGGACACCGACAATGTTTCGATTCATCTAGAGAATCTTCTTCAGGGTGAGTGGACCATAACGCGCGCGCTATGCGAGCAGGGCGCGTTATGGTCCACTCACCATACTCCACTCATAACATTGTCGGTGTCCTCATTGACAATTTATCATTTACGTGAGTAATTTCCCGTTGTTGTAATAATGTGTAGTACAACTCACGAAAGTTTTGAAAGTGAAATAGGTAAATAGAAGCAAGGAGCAGTTATTGCTCTACATTGTAGAGTCTACAAGGTAAGCCTAGGTACCCTCTTGACACAGACTCTTCCAATTATTTCCATTGATGTCTGCCTCATGCATTTTCCATCTACAGTAGCCCGTAGCTTGTCGGTCTACACCGATCATCGATCTATTTTTGTCTATAAAGGAACTAAAAAAACTAAAAAATTTACTAGACCTTATAAATTAATTTACAAGTTTTCTTGAGAAGCTACATTCTGAGCGAGTAACCTAAGCATGATTTATTAAAAGGTAGGTACACCCGTGCTTAGCCGGAGCTTGTATATGTATATACAAATTACATATCACCTGCATAGAGTATGGTATTTGTACCAACCTATTTTTAAGCATATCCTCGATTTTCTTCCAAAGTATTCATAATTATTATCATCGTTATGTATGTTCAACGGTAGACTTATCGTAGAAGGGTGCCAAGGGGTTGAAATGTGACAAATGCTCATGTCATTATTTAGCGATCAAGATAATGCTTATCCGATTGTGCCAGTTATAACAAGATGATCCGTTAGTCGACACCTTTTTACTGTCTCGTTTAGACAAAGAAAAAAAACGAAAAGGGTTTATTAGGCTTTGAATTTGGTCATGTTTTGATGCATTTTGGTGTAAGTGTAGTTCGCGACTTGATCATATGTTTTTTTTAATATTCAGTAGGTACTAGCTTCCGTGGTGCCTAAGTACCGGGGTAAAAAATATCCTATATGTTATTCCTAGACATAAGCTATGTACCTACCTAATTTTTTGTGTTGTGGTGTCGATGTGTAGGTATTCTGTCCCTACAAAGGCTTTTAAGTTTATTACATAGTTTACAATTTTGTTCCGTAGTGCCTCTCAAAACTGACCATAGATTATATAGGTAGATAAAATTGATTTAAATAACTATAGTTATCAGATTATGAATGATGTGGATTTTCACATTTCTTTCTAATTAAATTTAAGGTGACTATAACATTATATACTACAAATGGAGGTTGTTAATGGTAGGTAAGTAAAGTCAGTATCCACAACAAAATCAATAAGTACCTATTTATTCTTTTTTTCAGCAAGTAGGCAGGGTGAGGCAATCAAGAGGACATTATTCCCAAGCTTAATCGACCTCGCTTTCGGAATTTCTGGATGTTGTCTAAAATATTTTATGACAAAATAATAGCATTTTTATATCACTCGGGGAAAAAACTAGAAAAAAATAAGGTTGAGGCAGGTAGACGGTTAAGGGATGATAATGTTACGGGGTATCGGATGTTGGACTATCAACGGTCAAGGCTTCGTAGGAATTGTGGAGTAATGTGTGACCGTTCATGCTGTTGGTACTTCCGTGGTCAGTCTGAGTTATTCCATCATGAACGCAATTTTACACTGTCTAGCATTATTTTCAGGATAATCACTGTAAAGTTAGAATTTTTTTATTTGCTGTAAAACCTGATTATCTTTTGCTAATTTTTAACAGACGAATAGAGGTGATTGTTAATTCAAAGCGTATTTTTTGTTATTTATGTATGACCGCGCAAATATTTCTACCTGGTTAACCGATTAGGATAAGTATTTATTTTTCTATTGTGTAGGTAGATATTAGTTCAAAGTTGGTTGGTTAAATTTAAATTCTATTTATTTAGGACTTAAAAACAATCATGTCTCTTGACTTTTGCATAGGTCGTTTTAATTTCGTCGGTTTTCTTTTTAGTTTAAATAAATATTTAATTTTCTACTAAAGTACCTACTTTGTAACATGTAGGTACTTAATTATACTAATTATTAAAGTTTAAAATGCACATGACTGACTGATAACAGGCTTATTTCACACAACTTTCTATAAACTCGGACACTTCTAGAAACTACCTTTTACACTTTCCTGTCATGACAGACGGGGGTGAAAAACGCCCGAAGGTCAAAAGCTAAACGATCCATAAGTCACCATATGCCGCCAACGGCCCCCGACATCGGTTGGGCTAATTAAAATAATTCTACATTCACCCCTGTGCGATTATCATTGACATTACAACCCCAGTCACCCTATCATGTCAATGCAGTGGTATGTCGAATTGTAGATATGACTAAAGAAGGTAGCGTAACAAATGGTCATTGTATCATGGAAAGGAATACCTAGTATACCACATTCTAGTAAAATTAATGTCGTAAATACACCACACGATATTTTAATAAAATGGAACACATCTTTCTCTCCCGCCAACTCAACTCAGTAACCTTTTTAAAATTGGAACTCGTCTAAGGAGTTTTACCTACACCATTTTCTTGATTCTTTCATCTCTCGCTATTTCGACAACCTTTTTAAATTGTAACTCGATTAAGGAGTTTTACACCATTTCTTCATAATTTTTTGAACCGTCATTTCGGCAACCTTTTTTGAAATTGGAACTTGAACATAGAAACTCATTAGTTTTAGTTTATTCTACCTAATACAAGGAGGCTGCACTAATTGCGTCAACGATAATTACGAGTAGAATTAATACAAGAAAGAGAAAAATAAGTTTAAAATAAACAATAAACTACTTTATTATTAAAGCCGTTGATTCGTATTGTACCAAAATCGACCCTAACTAATTCACCCCTTCAACACGTCAAAATATGCCATGAATCCTCTCCATAACCTGGGGTAAGATTGTTAATGCAAAAAAGTTATGATGAAAATTAAAAATAAACAATCAAATGAAATTAAATAGGATCACGATTGTTATCCACAAGTAGGAATGGTAGACATCCAGATCTCAAGGTGCTCTGGTCCTTGAAGATGTCTAAAGTGTAACGGCATACTAAAATATACAAGTAAAGTACTTATTCAGTGGTACGCTTATCGTAGGTAGAATACACGTTTGGTTCTATGCTTGGTTTTTGAGCAAAGTCTACTGTCACTCTGACAGGTATTCGGACAGAGAGGTTTTTGGAGGGAATTGAATAGAATGTTTAGCGATTTAGTGAATTATGAAATAAGAATAAAACATGGATAAAAGTATGAAAACTAAATGGAATTTGATTAATTATTGACCCTGAAGAGACGTTTTACAAAAGGTAGTCAGTGACAGGTTGCGGTGTGGCAAGCCCATTGCCGCAACTGATGGTAATAAATAAACATCTCATTATAATTCGAAAACTACAAAATATCCCGGAATATATGGGAGTGATTCAGATCTAATGAGCTCTAACTGTGGAATTTACTCGTAAGTTAATACTTTTTTAGAACACCTATAGAACGTTTCTAAATAATATCTCTACATTTTGTCATTGAAGTACTTAAAGTCATCAGAGAAAAACAATTTAACACGACCAATAAAGTCATAGAAAAGTAAATCGAATCCTTATAAGTAACTCTTCTACATCAAAAGTCAATAAGGAGCAAAATAAATTGTCAATCAGACAGAATCTCCAAAACGGGGTCAAAAAAGTGGTCTCATTTCAGCACGTGTTGCGCTCAGGTGCCGTGACACGTGGTAACCGAACCCCACCATATGTCACGGGATTCGGTACATCATTTTGGTCCAGGCTAGCAGTCGTAATAAAAAAACTGGTGCATTACTGATCGACTGACAATAAATAAAAAGATAGGTTGTCATATCACACAACGCCTATAAAGAAAAAAAAATATTAAATATATTTTGTGTCATCATATCTCTTAAAGTTAAATAACAGTGGCATAAAAAATAATAATAACAATGTTGACAGCAAAATTGCTTATCACCCAGCTATATACTACAACAGCAAGTGTTGATGCAGCGCTGATTTTAAATGGCAACACACTAATTTCAAACTAAGCAAAGTTTGTACTATTGGAACTAGATAACTGATATAAGAAAGCTTCCCGTAATACCTAAATAAAAATTAGCCTATTTGCTATTTCATGACATAAGCTATGTATTCTAAGTTTCATCCAAATCTAGTTAGTCGTTTGGGTGTGATTGAGGCACAAATATCGACATAAACTTTAGAATTTATAATATTATTAGGATTATAACATCCAGACACAGTACATCTATGTTCATCACACAAATGTTTGTCTTACTTCATATTATCTATCATAGATAGAATTATCAGTTATCCATTTCCTATTATACAAGCTTTGCTTAGTATGGGGCTAAATAGCGCTGTGTGACAATGTCCACAAAAAAAAACTTCAACCTTAATTACAGATACTTGTATACTTATAAACATAATTTAAACATGTAAGTCACGAGGGTAGGTCACGGTGTCTGCCCGTGCCTTATGGGAATGTAAAGACGGACAGACGGACAAGCTTTCAACGTATATACAGGTGGTGTGGTTCCCACGATCGGGCCAATTACCATGCCTTATATTGTAGTGCAAAGTCTTTTACATACGTCCACGAGGAGGACGAGGAGGAGGGAGGAGGGTTCCCATACTTTTGGAGCTGTGAGAATTTCATGGACTGAAGCACATTGGAGTATCTTATGTAATTCACATGATAAGTTGGTGAATCTAAGGCAATAGCGGATTAGGTACATTTAGACCAGTAAAAGATGGGATCCACTTCTTCGACACCCTCGCAGCGCGTTAGAGTGCGTTTCCTCTGGCGCGGCACTGGGCGGAGTGAGCCGTGAATGAACCAATCACAGCGTGTTTGAAAAAAGTGTTTGAAATTTTGAAGTTGATAATTTCGAGCACTGTGATTGGCCAATTTATGGTCTGGTCCGCTCCGCACTGTTCAAAAAAATGCACCAAACAGACAAACCAAATCAAACAAATTTTATTTCAGTACCACCATAAAGCAGAACTAATTTACAACTTGAAAAACAACATAGGTACAAAGTCTTAGTGAAAAGCAAAATCTAAGACACCCTAACTGATTTAACACAAATATTCGTGATATGATTGAAATAAAGTGTTGTTTATAATCATTCGTTTTCAACGAAATTTTGTGGCTGATAAGACTACATAAGGTTGATGACAATAAGGATTTTTAAATATATATTTTTTTAAAACAAGCTTTTATAAATTCTAGGGTTCAAGTACTCGTCAAGAGAAATCCAACGAGCCCAAACACGACGCGGTTATGTTGTGTAGTTAAGGAGTTCCTATGGCTACATTGAGCTCCATGATCATACCAGCTCGCTAGTACCATAACTTTATATTGTCATTGAAGATTGATAGGTATGCAAAGTTTTATCTCAATCAGACTATTTACTGAGGAGTTCCGTTGAACAGCTCCTGACTCCATCGATCAGCTCGTTGTTACCATATTATTGCATTGTCACCGAAGTTACATAAGTATGCCAAATTTCAGCTCAATCGGTTGAATATAACTGCTTCAAAATTGATTTGCAAGATTCCACCTTAACAAACATACTTACATACATAAATTGCAAGTTAAATAAAAGCTTTTAAAAGGTAGTAACAAATAGCCAAAAAAATTCTAAGCAAATAAGATACCATTATGCAAATGATAGAATAGCGTCACGGCTGGTGCTTACGAACATTATGGCTATCAGGGGTATCAGAACAGATGGACCAACGGACTTGTAATACCGTTAATTACCTACCTGGGACCGTACCATAAGCTCTTACAGAACTATTAAAACAGTAATACTCGCGGTGCGAAAGGTAAAGGGGCTGTTGCTTTAAAAATAATATTTCCCATTTCAATACACATACAACTTAAGATCATAGATTTGCGGCCGAGAAAACTGAAAAATATAATAATGATTTGAAATTATTAAAGTCTTTTCTAAAAGACAATCTCTTAGAAGAAAATCCCTATTTTATAAAAACGATCTCAAATCAAGAAAAGATCTAGAATATAGAATGGGATGTTTTCCATGGACGAAAATTTGGCAGTTTCCTTAATCACATATTGTGATTGAACTATAATGATTACCCAGTACCATATTCATTAATTCAATACTAAGAATATCCCATTGAAAACAGCCCCTAACCTACTCCAGTAGTAGCAGACTGATCGAGACTGCAATCTTTAAACCTATTATTTTCCCAAATTCTAAAGCTCAAGATCGCACACCGAAATCCAGTGCATTAAAAAGGCGAGTCCCCACGCCTCTAAAGTCGCGTCTACACTCACCGACTACCGTCATCGGAGGCTGTAATCGATTAAACAAACATCCGCTGGCATAGCTTGCGCCATAAATCAAACAAAGGTGATTGGATTGGGCAAAGAGCAGGGTGTAGAGGGGACATTTTGTATTTGGAGCCTGTACTAATCGTGACATTTGAAGAGAGAGCAACGCAGTCGCTCACCCTGAAGAAGACTCGGTTTGAGTCAAAATATTTTCAGTTTGACTAAATTATCTTTATTTTTATCTTATCGTAAAGAACATTTCTTTGTATAGGAGGCGGGTGTTGAGGCTACTACACAGTTTTTCTAACTTTTGCGGTTATCATCGTTCTATCGGTAACCTGTTTCCTTTGTACTCTGTTCTAAATAAATAAATAAAATACAGTACCTACCAAGGGTAAGAAATTTTCAAAGAATTTATGTTAGCCTTTAAAAGCCTAAATTATATCTTGTGACTAATGTGATTTACAAGGATTACTTTGAAACGTCATAGATGCTGGGTGAAGCTATGCCTGTTTTTCGCGATAAAACCTAGAAGAACCATCTTCTAGGCTTGTAATTTTGTTGAAATGATATTTTAGGACTTTTACTAATTCAAATTCATTTTCGATTATTATTTTCTTATTGCTATGTAAGATGACGACCGAAAAAGTTGAAAGCATTAAAGAAACAAAAATACTAAACAACGTCTACTCTGTTTCATACAACGGTTTTTAGTCTGTGCCATAAGAATGTGCGCGCGCATCACGCGTCAGTTTCGCCAGCTCAATTAACTGATCCGAAGCGATCCGTGCTATATTGTTCCTGCCCACTTTTTAGAACGTCATTTTATATTTTTTGGTTCACATTTTTGTTTTTTGCCTTGTTATCGAACCAAAATAAGCGGCATATTATACAAGCTCTATCTGTAGCTCATTTTTTTCTAAACATGGATTATTTAACTATATTAGTACTTATGTACCTACCTATTCAAATTGGATAAGGAAATAAAAAAGATAAATTTATTTGTAAAAAAAAATACAAGATTTTTTTTAGTAATTGTACATGTACGTGTTACTTTAAGTATTTAGTGAAACCTTAGAAAAAAATTCACCCGATTTTTTTATTTAGAAAGGTAAAAAAAACCATGGGACAAATTAAAACCAATTTCTATAGGCCATCCTCATCAAATAAGTAGGTCCTGAAGGTTTTAGAAGCAGAATTTATTGAGGTAGGTTCAGGTAAGCCCTTGATTTTTAAAACTGTGATGAAATCCATTAAATCCATCCAATATCCACCGATACCCAATAATAACTTAATGCTTAACCCTGCGATAAGGCGCCAAACAATATTTATTTTTTACACCAAAAACAAAACTTTTTAACGCCCACTGTTGGTTTAACAATATTACTTAATCATCTTGTTCGGATATTGTAAAAAAGAAAAAAAATGGCGCCAAAAAGCGGTGTGTTTTTGTCGGCCATTTTGGATAAAAAAACTATTTTTATTGCCCGTTTATAGCTACTTTTCGGTTAAATTTAGCTGCCGGGTAATCGTAGGTTTTCTAGGAATATTGAGAGATCGTAAAGAAATTGGTTCTAAAACAATATAGAGGTCGTTATAGCTGGATCTGTTTAATTGGATTTTAAGAAAACAAAATTAATTAAAGTCTTTATTAAAATACATTTTTAATTTCACTTGGGTAGCAAAATCTTCCTAATGTATAAAAGTAAGAGATTATGCCAAATGGAGTAAAATAGTAACAAGATGGAACCCAGAGAAGGTAAAAGGAAGAAAGGTAAACCGCAGAAAAGGTGGGACGAGGACATAAGGAAAGTGGCAGGAGTAATGTGGAACAGAGTGGCTCAGGAAAGATCAGAATGGTAAAGGATGGAGGGAAGGAAAAAAAACAAGCAACCAGACACTAGATTTAGTTTAACTTTAATTTGTGTTTTATATATTGTTTTATATATATATTACGTTTACGAAAGATATGAATAAAAGGCTATATATTATTATTAATTCACCTAAAAAGTGGTGCACCGTTTTAAACCACAGTAGATAAATAATGAAAATCACATGTAAAATCAAAAAACAAAATACAAACAAACAAAAAATCCATCTATTAAATTTACACGCCGAAATTATATCGAAAACCGCCAAATTCTAACCGAAAAATATATATAATCGAGAATCAAACCTGCTCCCAGTAATCAGGGTTAATCGCCTTGTTTGCCCAAATTGTGCGCACAAATTATTGGGACAAAAGTTGTTGAAAAAATATAGAAATAGCTTTCATTTAGATCGAAGAGCTACAAGCTTAATAATTTTGAATGATAGAATATATTTTTTTATTTTGGGTTTACAATGAGCCAGTGGCATTTTTCTAGCTAGTCAGTAGAGAGTAGAGCTAGTCAGTATTTTAGCTAAATATATAAAACACTTGCGTTCCTGACTGACTGATCAATCAACATAGTCTAGAAACTAGAAATTTGGATGGTGTATTCCTTTTGGTTTTTAGAGGTGCAATAAGAAAGGAATTCCCAAAATTCAAGCCCTAAGGGGGTGCAGCGGGGGTTAAAGACTGTTTAAAAATAATTTCACGTAAACAGAATTGTGAGAGTTTCCACTAGTGTTTAATATTCAAGAATTTTGTTTGAGGTACATGGTTTTTTAAACAAACTTAGTCCTATTTCAAAATATCTTGGCGATTGATTTTCGTAATAAAAAAACATATTTCAATCCATCAATTGTAAATATTCTGTTAATCTATTCCTAAACCCATCGAAAGCTGTTAAGTCATAAAAACTTGATTGGGTTAAACAAATATCCAAACTTTCGTATTTACAATATTAATGTGATTTTAGTTATAATAAGTATTTAATTGGTGGTTGCTTTTCAAAAGATTTTTTCGCAAAAAACGAGTCGCTCTACTTTCAATATCTTGAGAGATCAAACAAATTCCGAGATTCATATCCTCACAAATTACCCTCAAATTATTACCATCAGGTAGTAAAAAAAGCTGAAACAAGCAAGCCGAAAACTGTCAATACCCAAATGGTCATTAAAAACAATATTTGTTATAATAACTGCTCATCCTAATTTACATTTTCTCTGACAAAACAAATACGTGAAGCGTTATAATTATCGACTATCTTTTATAACACCTAACCAAAAATCTATTGCACCTTATGTATGTAGACATACAAACCAAAATTGAATAGCAAACGTATTCGCCGCAACAATAGATAGTTGTCATTACTATTGATGCAATCATTGTTTTTGCTCATACAAGTTTACGTTCTATCTCATAAGTCTAAGGGATAAGGTCTAATTTAGTTTAACATTTTGTTACCCATCTGTAACATTTTTGCATAGTTCGCGTGCGGTTTGTGACAAAGATTTTTGTTTTTTTTTTCAGGGGCGCCTGCGCACTGACTTGCAAATTTTGTCTTCCTATTTGTCGTGCGGCCTCTTTTGTTTTTTTTTTTAATTTGTAAGGACCTCATTATTGCGAGTTATTGGTGTATGCCGCGATTTTCTTAGATAAGTTTGGTGTGGTCTCGGCGCTTTTTAGGAGTGTTTACCGATATTCTGAAATTCTGGTCTACATTTTACAAGACATTAAAAAAATACCTAGGTGTAGGTGAATAATTAAAGAAAATTGTCGACGTTTTTGAGAACCTCTTTATTTTAGTAGTTTTTCTACACTTTTAATATTTACATTTTTTTTTTGTTTTTTTTTTCGGTTATTATCGATCAAGATACAGACCTAAATAGCCTGATTCATTTTCGGGGTAGTCTTATTGGTGTATGCAATAAGACAACATACATCTATGTCAACATACATATGTCTATATACATTCTGTATATAGACTGCCTAATTTTAAATTAAGAAAATGTATATTTTTTTAAGACCAGCAAGATTCCGCCCTTGTTTCGCACGGGTCTGTTATGAAGTTTATAGTCAAATTTTTGATACCACAGGTTAAAGTAGTCTATTTTTTATTCGGGCATTATATCTAAATCTACAGCAAATTTCATCTTAATCCGTTTTGTCGTTTAGGCCTGATTAGTGATTACATTCAAACAAACTCAGAAACTTTTTTATTTATTAAGGGTTAGGATATATTTTTCTCTCTTTATAATATTAATATTGATAATTACAAATACACAGGAATAACACATGCACTACTAATACCACTCTCCTCTCCAAGTCTTCAAGGATATCGCAGCACAAAACCAGCAATCAGCAAGTCGGCTCTTGAAAGACCTTTTTTTACCATTGCGTGATCTTTTGATACATTCAATAACACACAAATTAAATATCGCCATAATATCCGTGTATTATTCTACCTGGCATACCTCACTTTAACTTTACATGCAAGGTAAATTAAACCTTATTGCGCTGTTATTAGATTCATAATGGCTGGTCGTTCGCAAAGTAACAGAATCATATTTTGTGTTTCTTGTAATAAATGAACTAATTGTGATCAGATTTTTAGGCTGCGTTTGGAACTACTTAAAATAGCACAAAATGTTAAAACGGGAAATTAATAACTTAAACAAAATATAACTTAAGACAATTTTTTGTTTGATGACAAACATACAAACATCCTCACTAACATATCTACTCGCAGCTGAGTTAGGATATTATGAGTTATTAATACCTTTATCTAATGATAAGTAAATTATTAACTACTAGCTTTTGCCAGCGGCCTCGTTCGCGGGCCTGGATTAAAAGTTGCCGAGGTATGCTATTTTAGGGCATAAGCTACTTATGTAATGTATTCCTGTGTACTCCAAGTTTTATCGTTTAGGCGTGATTGAGCTACAAACATCCAAACATCCAGACATGTTCGCAAACTTTCTTTTCTAATAATAGTAGAATTATGTTATGTTTTTCTTATAGAAGTGAAGAAAAAATTGCGAGTCTCTGTGGCAAAAGCGACGTATGACGTATTATGTATAGGTAGTACTCTCTGTAAAATAAGGTCACAGATCAATTTTGTTGTCTTTCAGTGTGAGTTGACTTTTTGTTTAGTTGACTATCTTGGGCTCTTTATTGATTCTTTTATTGACCAGCAAGTCGTTTGAACTTGAGGACATCTGGTAATTAATTTTTTAGAACGCTTGAAGGCCACCATTGTGACTTTAATCCTCATATTCTTAGTTGTAACCTAAACCTTCACACGCAAGCGTCGTTTAGAAGCTGTCGAGGAATGTCAACGTACATCTCGAGGTACTTTGATTTGGCAGTTCTGTTGACAGAGGAATCCTCGACTAGAGGCAAACTCGAAGTAAATTTAATAACTAAAACTAACAAAACACGGTTTCGAGGTCGAGTCGAGGTGTATATATTTCGAGGTTACAACTATGGGATAAGATTTTGAAGCACCGTCTTATCAGGCCATAATATATGGAAAAATCCATTTTCGCATTTAAGAAAGGCGAAAGTTATGAACGAAGTTCAGTTACAACCGAAAGTGCTTTTTTATATCGGATTATTGAAATTAGGACAAGATGTCTAAGTCAGCTAGTAGGTAAAAAGATAATCAAAATTGTAGGTTTTGTAACAACCTCTACATTCAATTTATCTTTTTATCTGTTTGGAAAACAATTCGTTCTAAAATAACATAAAATTATACCAATTTATAAGAATTAACTTTGTTGTTTCAGCAACTGTTCTCACTCCAAAGTCTAATTTTGAATGCGCTTGCTAACCCAAGTTTGGATTTTATTCTTATAGAAAAAGTCTTGAAATCAAAACGTTAACGTAACGCAGTATTTTAAGTTCAGTGTCGAGGTGTGAATTCGGCCCTAGGGCTAAAATCAACACTTTCGATTTCGAAAAAACTTAATCATGTATATTTTATATCATTATAATAATCGATGATCAAATCCTGGTTTGCTTAGAAAGGTTTATATTTATCTACAGCATGTTCAGTTTTAAAAAGAACGATATAGTCTGTGGCCTGAGCACGAACCACTATCGTATCGAAAACGTTTCGTCAAAATGTCAAAACGGACATCTGAAAGTGTCAGTTTTGACATTTTGACGATAAGTTGTCGATACGATAGTGGTTCATGTTAACCCCCCTGGTAATTTTAGTCGAGAACATTTTTCAATCCTAAACCATCACAATAAGCAGATTTGAGAGAAAAAACCGGCCAAGTGCGAGTCGGACTCGCGCACTAAGGGTTCCGTACCATTATCTATAAAAACGGCAAAAAAATCACGTTTGTTGTATGGGAGCCCCTCTTAAATATTTATTTTATTCTATTTTTAGTATTTGTTGTTAGAGCAGCCACAGAAATACATAATCTGTGAAAATTTCAACTGTCTAGCTATCACGGTTCACGAGATACAGCCCTGTGACAGACAGACGGACAGACAGACAGACAGACGGACAGCGAAGTCTTAGTAATAGGGTTCCGATTTTACCCTTCGGGTACGGAACCCTAAAAAACGATAGATAGTTAGTCCATCTTACATGACTGTGTTGTGTAAATCAAATCGTGCTACAAAATTTTAACCCGGTTATCCCCATATGGGGATAACCGGGATAACCATTACTTGTGCTAAAATTTTGTGTATCTACGAGAATGTAACTTTGGTAACAATATGATGAAAACAAGCTGATGAAGGAGTCTGATGGAGTTGAAAATTAGTATTACCTGTTAAATTCAGATGACAATGTGAAAAGATGTTTAAATAGAGCTGGTTTGATGATGAAGCTTGAATATAAAGGTTTGTTCTGACAAAAAACTTATTATCCCTTAAGCAATAAAGCCTCTAAAATAAAGGTGTAACAGTGTGTTGCCAGATGCGTGATAATTTTACCCAAAAACATCGAACGAGCACCACCAAACGGATCCTTCAAAAGTCCCACGACTTTGACCTATATTACCTCCTCCATGTCATTTAAAGAGTATTGCAACAGTAAAGGTGGCAACCCACCGCGGCGCATGCTGTGCACGGACACTCGACGCATTTCTGTAGCGTAGCACAGTTTTGAACCATACGTTCATCACGTTGTACCGCGTATACAGCGTGCATGGCGTTGACAGCGTTGAGCTACGTGAGCACCATATTTGAGCAAGCTACGCGTGTACCAATGACGTCAATTCATGCGTAGAGTGTCCGTGCGTTGCAGTGAAAACAATTACATAACATATTTTAAATAAAATTCTCCTGTCACAGTTTTTGTAAGCAAACTCTTCGGCTTTTTATGATTTTGTGTAATATTAGGTAGGTATGAGAATAGGTCATAGGGTATTTTTATACCCCTAAATGATAAGGGTGGCGAAAAGTTCGGAAAAACTGAAAGTGCTTTTTTCTGTGGAATTATTGAAATAAGACAGGACAACGTCTGTCGGGACAGCTAGTATATTCACATTTTCTTGCAAAGCGAAGCTTGACGCACCTGCGTCGCCTCTCCGTGCACTGCGGTGGGTTTGCGGCTTTATTTTCAAATTCCAAGCACAGACTGCTCCCGTTTTTTGATCATACAAAAGTCTCTTTATGTTCACACAAAGGGAGGTAAGGCCAGTGAGTTGTATGACTTAAATTCTGTCTTGCTTGCGACATAACACTGCAAGTGGACTTCGAGTTTCATAATAAATAGTACCAATTATTATGAACGAGAGCGTTGGAAGGAGCGGTAGGTGTCTCGTGCCAAAACGGTGAAGGAAGGGACGGGCATAAGCAACGATGGGCTTGCAACCTGTCACGTATGGATTGATAACTACTGCAAAATGTGGCCGTGTCCTAAATTAATTTCTTTCCATCTAAGATATCCTGACACTATCTTAGATTCACCTTCTGAGATATTATAGTAAACGGTTTAGCTGTTACGTCGCGACTGACAAACATTCAAACTTGTGTATTAACAATTTTAGTGTAAATTACTGGCTTCCTCCTGTTGTCCTTCACCGTTTTGCTCATACATTTATTTGAAATAGAAAAAATCCATTCAAGGTGACCACCTCCCATGTTGTCCTCTATTAAATCACCTAAAACGTAAAAACATTGTTGTTTTATTGTCAAAATTGCCGTTTTCGAAGTCAATACCGTTCTAAGGCGTCAAAAATAACAGCTTTCGTCTACCGCCCTGTAATTTTGCTAAACGGTTCATCTCTGTGGTTGTGCCACGGTGGTCTATTTCCGTTTATCATGTCATTTCCTGTTTGATTTGTCATACTATATTATCAGGATGTGACAATAAGGTTGTATATGAACTTATCATCCAGAAGATCATTTTCAGTTAGAAATAAATAGGATCACGACTGTAACCCACAAGTAAAAATAAAAAAATAAATAAAAAGAATCACGACTGTAATCCCCAAATACGGTAGACATCCTCTCAGATCTCCAGACGCTTAGATCCTTGAAGACGTCTAGTGGGGGTAGTCAGAACAACCACTTTAGACATCTTCAAGGATCTAAGCGCCTTGAGATCTGAGAGTATGTCTAGCGTACTTGGGGATGGGCGGCGATGGGATTGCATCCTGTCACGTATGGAATGCTACCTACTGCAAAATGTAGGCATGTGCCAAATATAATGTTTGGACGTGCCTCTGAGGCACGTCCAAACATTACATTTGGCAAGAAACAAAAAATAGAGCCCTGCCTTTTGTATCCCATTTGTTTAAAAGTATTACCTAGGTAACTTGTGCCCGCAGCGTCGCTCGCGTGGTACCTAGATAAAAAGCCTATTATGCTATTATTGGACATAAGCTATGTACCTAATAGTACCTATGTTCAAAGTGCCATCCAAATCCGTTTAGATGTTTGGGCGTGCCATATATATATTTTCACAAACTTTCTGATTTATAATGTAGGACAAATAAATTAAAAATAAAGATGTTACCATCAATGTTTTAGAAATTGGGTTCACGTCCAAGAAACTGTCTGTATCTCTAATGGTACCGTTATAAGAATTTTTTTCTAGATCTAGCTCACAATGGCATTCCTGGCAAATGGTAGAAATTGCAGCAGTTATTACGGTGACCAGACCATGATGGCCGTTGACCATCGCATGATCATGGCCAATTCTCCACGCTTTTACGAAGTAAATTGCTTGATGTACCTACGAAGAAAACATTGTACAGTAACTTTGCTTGTGTTTGACATCAGTACCAGCAGGTTTACCCCCATATTCTTAGTTGTAACCTCGACTCTACCTAGATTCAAAGCTGTCAAAGAATGTCAACGTACATCTCGAGGTACCTTGAGTTGACAGTTCAGTTGACTGAGGAATCCTCAACTAGAGGTAATTTTATCAACTAAAACTATCAAAACACGGTTGCGAGGTCGAGTTCAGGTTTTTATACCTACTTTATATTTTTGTAAACATGACACGGTATCATCATAGACGCCAATCAGGGAATCGGAAGTGCATGCACCCCGGAACGGATTTCATCCCCGTATCGCCGTTACAGTAACGGAGCAACCCTTACCGTATCCGGTTACACACTTTTTATGGTTTACGACTTTTTTTGATGAAATTATCACAGTCAACTTGTTTTAAGTGTTCCGTTACAATATTTTTCACAACATTTTAAAGATATTTTTGTGTTTACATTTTTTTATAAATTAAAATAGAAATAGAATCACGTTTGTATACCCAAGTATGGTAGATATCTTCTCAGATCTTCAAGCACTCAGATCCTTGTAGATCTCTAAAGAGAGTAGTCGGAGGCACGTCCAAACATTACATTTGGCACATGACCAAAAAAACTACATCAAATTTTTAATAGTTCATTACATCGTCGCAAATATTTGTCTGGCCTCACAGCTCAGCTGATAGTAACTCTGCCTTGAGCGCTGTAGATCGTGGGTTCGATTCCTACATACGAACATTTTCCCGCGGGGATCGAACCAGCGCCTCTTGTGTCACTACCGGGAAACTTCCAGCTACGTCACCGAGGACGTCCTGTCAAAAAATAGGAAATGATGGTGTAGGTTCAATAATTTTGGGCAAACGAGATCAAAGTACACGAATAAAACTTGTAATATTAAATTGTAAAGTGATTACCTATTTCCTTTGCCGAATTTTCGGTTTAAAAAGGCTTAGGGGTGTGTTACATAACAATGAACACTTCAGCATCACGCTCATATCGGACTTAAGAATATGCAATTTTAAATAATTTTATTTGTAAAATGGTAAATACATCCTAATAATATTATAAATGCGAAAGTTTGTGATAAGGCTGCTATGTTTGTTCCCTAATCAAAAATAAACGACAAAACGGATTAAAATTAAATTTGCTATAGTATGTAAATAAAAAAATAGAATAAATAAAAGGGGAACTTATAATCCGAAAAACAATCTCTAAATGATAAAAAAACGCAAAAAGGATGATTTTGGTATAGATGGCGTTGGTGTTTAAAAAATCTGACATCACAGACTAGAAACATTTAGTCGTCATAGCAACGCAGTTTTGACTAATGAATGATAATATGATACGCATTCTACCAAAATTCGTAATTTATTTTATCAGTACAAGGTTTGTAGGGAAAAAAGTGGAAGCTGCCTAAAATAAGCTATTTTAGGCATTCCCTAATGATTTCATTTGTGGCATTTCCTATGTGATTATTACACAAAAAAATTAACAGAACAACGTTTGTCACGGGTCGGCTAGTATATTATATAGTTTTAGTAATTGTTTAAAAAATTGTACCTTTAAGAGAAACCAAAGAACAATTATCTAAGTAAGGTTTCCATGCTTAACTGTACCATACGACGAAGGTATGTTGTTTGACCCAAGGAAGGCTGAATGAGAACAATCGTTCGCAGTGTGTGGCCACATCTCAATCGTCGATCATGTAAATATTAACATAATTTTTGATAACATAATAAATATAGCGAATGAGCCAAGATGAATATTTATAGAATTAAATGGAGTCTGGATTTATTCGAATTAGGATGAAACATTATGATAGATTAAGTTATTAAGATACAAAAGTTGGGATTTAATAAATTGGCCGTCGTTATATTAGTAGGTAGGTAGGTAGGAATACAACGTTAGTTAGTTTTGGTTCATTGCCGTATTGGCCGTGGGAGAAATAATTAAAAATAAATAGGATCACGACTGTAATCCCCAAGAACGGAGACATTCTCTTAGATCTACAGGCGCTAAGACCTTTTTAGATGTTTAAATGGGTTAGTTAGGCGCACGTCCAAATATTGCATTTGGCACAAAAAAGTCAAACAGAATATTGGTATGCTTATTAATAAGTAAGTCATTCTGACAAGACACAAAACAACAGAATAGCTCAAAAATTGATTATTTGCTTAACTGCTAAAATCACTTTACACACACATACCTAAATACATACAAACAAAACAAAAGGATTTTTTTTAGATAATAAATAAATTTATGTATGTTCATAAGGAGCGCGTTGAAATCCTTTGTTTGGACAACAAGCTTACTCGTAAGATAATTTAAAGTTACTTGAAATAATAGCTTTTAATATTTTTTTAATTATTTGATGTTGAAAACTTCAGTAAATAAATAATAAAACTACAACAGAAAACAAATTTTAGTTTTTAAATTTAAACAAAATAGGATAAAATAAATCCAAATTGCTAGTATCTGCAATGTTGTTAGACAATAGAAGGCAAACTTTGTTTTAAATATTAAATATACCAATAATTAATTTTAAGCAAAATAAATAGATAAATAAGACTATTAAATATTGGTGAACATTTTCTCACAGCGCCATCTAGCTTCAAACTCAGCAAAGCTTGTACTAATGAAACTTGATAACTGATAAAATACATACACAAGATTCAATTCAATTTCAATTCAATTAATTCAATTATTTATTCAAAAACAATAGTTACTTTATAGTTTACACCAATTTGTAACTATCTTAAAACTAGAACTGAGTAACTTATAACAACAATAAATAATAATAATTATATGATAAACATTTACAATTAATAATATAATATTAACAAAAAATCTAGCTGCTATGACTAATACAATATAATTCAATTAAAGATACATTATAACACCCAGACACAGAACTAACATCCATTTTCATCTCACAAATATGTGTCATGGGTTGTGATCGAACCCACAACCTACAGCGCAGAAGCCAGAGCTACTACCAACTGAGCTGTGAGGCGAGCCAGTCATACCTACCGTATAGATATTAACATACATTATATACTCGCATTTTATATAAACTACTAGCCGACCCGTGACAGACGTTATCCTGTCAAATTTCAATAATCGAATAAAAAAGACTGAATGTTTTTAGTCTGTGATATCAGATTTGTTGCACACCAGCGCCATCTATACAGAAATCATCCCTTTTGCGTTTTTTTATCGTTTTTGGGATGTTTTTCATATTTTAAAGTAGTCTATTATTTATTCGGGCATTATATCTACATCTACAGCAAATTTCAACTTAATCCGTTTTGTCGTTCAGGCCTGAGTGAGGAACAAACATACATACAAACTCACAAACTTTCGCATTTAAAATATTATTAGGATTAGGATTAGGATTAGTAAACAGATTATCGGTGTCGTCTTAATAAAAACTCAAGGGTCTAAGATCAACTTTTTCAATCGGCTCGCATTGCGAAATCCGACCCTTGTGGGTTAAATGACGCGTAAAATTACGGGTTAAACAATACCGGGTTCAATAATCAGAATGAAATACACTACACAGTACACAGTTATACTTGTTTAAAGTAAACTGACACATAATTTTTATTGCAATTTTTTTTAAGGGTGTAGTTTCGTTGTCCCCGGTGACCGTGTCCCCGTCAACGGGGACAACGGGAATTCATTTTTACAATTAAAAATACGTTTCGTTGTCCCCGGTCTCTGTCCCCGTTGAAAAATTGAAATAAATTTAAGCCCGGTGTCCCCGGTGTGTACTTCGCAGAATCAAAAGGAGTCGACGTCTTTTTTTAATGTGATCTGAATAATGTGAAATATCATTAAGAGTATCAATTTCATAAAGTAATTTATGTTTAGTATGGTTTTTAAACTATAACTACAGAAATAAAAATCTTTATGATTTTAAATGTATCGTATGTTCCTCTAAAGTGGTGTTAGCTCGTTACTATGATAAAAAAATGCCGGCGGCGACAGGGCGATGCAGCTACATAACTAAAGCACATGTAACATTATTTTTTGTGACGCTATCATTGGCTTATTTTAAATCCCATTCCAGAATATAGCTATATAGCTATATAATAAAAGCAAGTGACTGGAATATAATTCCATATAATTCCAATTTTGTTGTTATGTGAACGTAATGGTGATGTTAGTGAAAGTTTTAATGATACTCATATAAGTACATTTTTTGATTTCTACCAAAAATATGCAAGCAGGCACATAGGATGTGAAAAAAATAGTGTTTGTTCCAATAAATTATATACTTTTTCACCTATAGATGTACCATTAATTATTTAATTATTTTCCGTTTTCTTACAATAGTTAACAACAATGTCACAAGCGTTTCAGGCGGGTTCTTCTAGATGAATTAAAATATATAAACAGAAAGGGCGGCACAATATTTTTACGTGCTGGATACCAGTTTACGAAGAAGGAAACGTATTAAAACGGGGTGAATAAAAACCCTGAAAGGTCTTTAAAAAATACTGTGGGTTTGGGAAAACAACTTTTTGATCGAGATCCGTTTGTGAAATATTAAGTGGTCGCCCCTAAAAGCGAAAAAATTCGCGGTAGGTATAGGTAGTAGTACATTATAATAAACTATCATAGCTAAGTAACCTTTACAAGTTACCTTTAATAGTCGTGGTAGTCGACCAACTTATAAAATGTACTTGAAGATGAAATACTTAACTTTTTCAGTAAAAATAACATTTAAAATCTCATACTATAACGTTGTTAGCTGTGTAAAATACGAAACCCTACATTGCGCATGGCCCGACACGCAATTGGCCGGTTTTTATTTTAAAATACTTCACTATGTTTTGACAATTAATACGACCAAGACATGCTATATGCTATACCATATTTAAAGCAAAAAATAAAAGAATTGAGTTTTATAATCCATCTTGCGTGTTTGCTTTTTGGTGTCGTTAAGTATCAGAAACCAGCTTATCTGTTCGACAAACTGACATTGATCTCTGAATCTAGGTCGTTGCGTAAGTGCTCGAAGCAGTTCTCCACACAGAAGCATCACTCAGCAGCTTTTAGAGGTAGCTTCAGGTACGCTGCTTCCAAGTGCTGGAACAACATACCACCGCCAATCAGAGACCTCCAGAGTGTTGTAGGCTTTAGGTATAAATTAAAACAACTTCTCATCGACCACCAAAAAGCGCACGCACACCTCAGAAATGAGGTTTCTTTTCTTTAAGTCCATCTAATTATTTATTTCTTAAACTAGGTATCTATCATACTAACCCCTCTAATCCAAGTTTATTGTTCCCATTTCTTTATTTTATTATTTTTTATTTTTTTATTGATACTCCTGTTTTCTTTTTTTTTGGGCATTGTTATTTAACTAATGTTATGTTACTAATGTTCTTTAAAGTTTTTGATTTTTTTATATACCTATAATAATAATAATAATAATAATAATCATTTATTTGTAACTAAATATTTTTGAAGTACAGTATTATACTTAAATACACTATTCAAAAACAGTAGTAGGTATATTAGATTTTTTTTTTTTCTTTTTGCGTACAATTACCTATTTACCTATAATTATGATTTATCTTTTATTTTGTATAGTTCTCGGTTTGTTTATGCACTTGTCTGGTTCCGGCGGAAGATCAGCGTTGTGTTATCAAACGCAACATCAAGCTGAGTCGGATTCCATTTTTGTGACGTCATCATGTGTATTATTGTGTATGGTACTGAGAGACACACCTTTAGTTTATTAGTTGTATAAGGAATCTATTTTTTTTTATTGTATATTGTCATGTTACCATTTTGTTACCACTCTCGTTTTTTTTTTGTCTCTTTGTTCTGCTTTGTAATGTCACAATTAAAAACGTTTTCTTTCTTTCTTTCTTTCTTTAGATTTTTCATTTTTTCATAAAGATTTTTATTTCTGTAGTTATAGTTTAAAAACCATACTAAACATAAATTACTTTATGAAATTGATACTCTTAATGATATTTCACATTATTCAGATCACATTAAAAAAAGACGTCGACTCCTTTTGATTCTGCGAAGTACACACCGGGGACACCGGGCTTAAATTTATTTCAATTTTTCAACGGGGACAGAGACCGGGGACAACGAAACGTATTTTTAATTGTAAAAATGAATTCCCGTTGTCCCCGTTGACGGGGACACGGTCACCGGGGACAACGAAACTACACCTTTTTAAGCACTTGTATAATCGCGATTTACTCGAAAACGACCTAACAGATTTTGATGGTAATTATGACATTTAATAGCTTAGGGTCTAATAAATGACCGGAGGTTACATTAATTATTTTATGTTTTCTAAAAATCAAATTACGAAAAAAATTTGAACGGATAGAATTGACATAAGACTTACTTGTCTACAATAAAAAATCCATAGGTACAACTTCAAATGACACGTGCAGTTTTCATTGTTGTTTTCTAATTAAGTAAACCAAATTAAACTTCAATGAAAATAATAAAAAAAGTATATTTGCGTACAAGGGAGTGGGGCAGTGGGAACTGACTGGACCACCGGGTGCACGAAGACACTTTACGTGCAAGTACGAAAGATGAAGAAGAAACTGGATAATCTGAGACAAAACTTATGATGTCATGGGTATAAAATGGCCGTAAATCTAACTACTTTTGTCAAAATTATATAAATTGATTAGGTACATAGTATTAAAATTATCATAGTTATTAGTCATAATGAAAAGAAACACGACTTAAAAAAAACGCCATCAAAAATCATGGTCAGTTTTCTGAACTATACTCAAGCTTTATCTACGAGTAAAAAAACATGACATAGGTACTTCTAATTAATAAACCTAATAATAAAATATGGACACAAAAACAGCTCTTGTCGCGATTCGCAAGTACCGTTTCTGAATACGTGCCTAAAATGGCCGTATCCAATAAGTTGTAGCTCGTTGACACTCAGGCCACCTACCTAACTGTCTTGAATTTCACCCATCTCGGGTGAGCACTGAAAACCACCCGTCTCCCCCGGGTCACATGGTGTCAGATGAGGACCGGTCGTTAATCACGGCTAGTCACACCACTGGTTCTTTCTTAGTTTCCCTGTTAAGTTGAAGAACCTAATTCTAAAGGGACTTGTGAACTATGATAGAAAACGAATATAAGTCAAACTTGCAATTTTTGGTTATAATTTCTTGGATGACTTACTCGTATTAAATGTCCTTTCCGGCTTCTCCGTTTACTAATAAAAATTATAAGAAAAATGTATGCAACAATCAACTTTACTGAAGATCTCCTGTCACATAATATAACATTGCCAATGGAACTAGACAAGAATGCAAAGTTTTTACTCAATCTAAGTGTTTGTTGAACAGCTCGCTGTCACCATATTATTGCATTGTCATCGAAATTACATAAGCATGCACAATTTCAGCTCAATCGGTTGGGGATAACTGCTTCATAATTAAGTTGCAAGATTCCACTTTAACAAACATAGTTACTTAATTACATACATACATACATTGCAGGTTAAATATAAGCTTGTAATATAGCTTATATGTCACTAATATATGTCAATAAAATAAAATAAAATAAATATTTGTATTAAATAAATTATTATTAGTTATATGATGTAATTTTTGCTATTTATACGTTTTAATTTAATTATTTTCATATACTTTTTAATGATTGTAGATTTTTTTTTTTTTTTAATTTAATGTAGTTCAATCTTTTTGTAATTATTATTATTAATATTTAATTTACTTTTTATTAGAATTTTTTAATGTGCTTTTAATTGTTTAATGTTGTTTCAATAATTTTCGTAATGTTGTATTTAACTCGCTCTCGCTCTAAATCTTATTGCACGCTGTCTGTCTCCTATAATTATTGTAACACTTGTCACGTTTTGTACCCATTTTTCTTTTTAATTATGTATTGGTGTTTTTCAATGTTGGTGACTCAAATAAATAAATAAATAAATAAATATGTCGCTAATGTAGCTTTTGCAACAGGCACCATCATGCAAGAATTTTTAAAATTGGTCTATAATTTTTTATACTCGTATTATAACTAGTGCAGATGTAGATATATACTATTCTAAATCACGAAATAAGCATATTTCATTCAAACTTGTTCAGCTGTTCTGGCATGACTGAACCATATACATACAACTCAAAACCTTAAGCGTTTGATTTAGGACAAGCCTTTTTGTTAGTAAATGCTATTGCTCATAATGTTATTTGGCGGTCAGGTAGGTACGCCACAATAATAAACAATATTATTATTATCAGAACAGTACCGTAGCAAAAGCTTTCTATCATCAACAATAACACAACTTCTTTTCAAAATGGTAAAGTCATTACAACCACCGCAAGGTTAAATACAATTCAATACCCCCTAAAAGGGTCGCATTCGCATACTATCAACCCCTTAAACAAGCGGCCTATCACTAGCGCAATACGCTACCGCGTCGAGCAAATTCGTAATGACCCAACCGCTATCAAGGTCAGGGCAACTCGCCTTCTCGTACTACGCCAACTGGATGGACACTTGTCGAAAGCCCCCGGCAACGGCACACGCAGCCCCCGGGACCAAGTAATTAATGATGATTGGCCTCAAATTACCCTCTCAAAGGCTCTTTCCGTCTCCCTCGCACCCACCCGTTACCTGCCTTTTACTATCCCGGCGTTTTGCCAAACCGGGAACCTATATAAAGAGAACAGGTAGGCGCCAAGTTCAGACCCCTTCGGGACACCGAACCGCACGCACCTGTGTCAATTATCCCCATATTTTTACGCGATCATGGCTGCCGAAACTTACGGACATCGTTTAATGTACGAGAAGGATATGTTTCCATCAGACGTGATGATGGAGTACGCTACTGAAGAGTGCTATCTATCCTGGCCGAGGTCGCCCGATTCTGGAAGGTCCAGCTTGGAACCGACCCCTTCTATGGACGGCAGCATCCAGGACTCCGCGCAGATCGCTTACCGCGGCATAGAGCACGACTTGGTGCTCGAAGACAGTGCTGAGGATGCTGATGATGGGAATAACAAACGACGTGGTAGAGCAACCAGTGCTGCAGTTCTGAGGAGGAGGAGATTAGCAGCCAACGCGAGGGAGAGGAGACGGATGCAGAATCTCAACAAGGCTTTCGACCGTCTCCGTGGACACCTTCCTTCACTGGGAGCTGATCGTCAGCTCTCGAAGTACGAAACTCTTCAGATGGCGCAGACGTACATTGCTGCTTTGTACGAACTGCTGCAGTGAGGTAACATGTTGAAACGAGCAGTGTAAATCGTAGTAGCAAAATTGTTGTTTTTTATCAAAAGTGCGTAGTATCGGAAGATTTACCATTCTGCCAAATTGATTTAGACTTGTGTTCACCAACATATCAGACTTTCGAAATTTGTTATCTTATACGACGGTTATATTAAACGCTCGTTAGTGTTGGTGAACTGTGCCTTAGAATAGTGACTTACAGGGATATTTATTGTAAACTTTAGTGCTGACATCTCGTTACCAAGTACCATTTAGCGTTTTGTATTAAGTTCGAAAGATTAACTTGTTTTAAAAGTGTCGAGTTGCCGATATTGGGTTACTTTATAAATACGCTTATAGTTTTATGTTTTTTTTTGTATTTTTCGCAAATACAAAATGCCACAGTAAAAAAGAGTTCCGCACTTTTTTGTGAAAGGTGCTAAAACTCAAGCTTAAATAAAATTCATGAATGCTTAGTTAGTTTTAGTTTATAAGTTCTTGCCAGTGTTATCCGTCCTGCCGATTATGTTTAGTTTAAGTTAACATCTTGCCTATGAAAGTATTATTCCCAAACTTTTCACTTATTATATTTTATAACAATATTATGTAAATAATTATTAAAACGAAGCTATTAGATAGTAGAGTGTTTCTGTAAATTGTAGAAAGTTTTTGTAAATAAAATAATATCAATGATGTTTGAACATTTTCATTTCGCACACCAGTATGACGAACATGGCGACGTGCCTAACTCAGTAGCAAAAGGTGCGAGTTCTGATCCCTCACATATTAGTTTCTGGTCTGGGTGTTATGGTACCATGGTACTATTGTACTACACGACAATAGATTTATCTGTTCGAAACGAATTTTACACGTGATTTTATCGGTGAAGGAAAATCCATCCATCATCCATCAAGAAGGAAAGCCAGTTAGTGTCCTTGTAAGCGGCGAAAGGATCTTAGCGCCTGGAGGTCTGAGAGGATATTTCCTGCAATTGGGATTACAGTCGTGATTCTATTTATTTTATTTTTTAGCCACGACACAGATAGTCTTAATATGAAGTATTATTATTTCATTTATTTAATCTTATTCTCAGGCTTAGGTCTTAAGCTGGGTCTTAATAGAGTGTTAGTTCAACAGCTTAGAAGTTCTTTTAAGAAACTTAATACATGGTAAGAAATTTGTGTGGAATAAAGGTGATATCTATAATAGTTATTTGTTATACAAGTGTGCAAAGCTGCTTTTTAACCGCGTGTTCAATTTTGATGACCGAGCAAGCGAAGGATTCTAAAATTGAATCACGAGCGCAGCTAGTGATCAAAATTAGAATCCTGAGCGTTAGCGAGGGAATCAAAAGAGCACGAGGTGAAAAATCTTTGCACTCGAGTGCAACACGTAACTTTTCATTCCACCTCAGCGAGGAAATGACTAAATGCAAAAAAAAACGTTTACAATCACAAGATAGGTACTTTTGTTTCAGTTTAGGTATTAACTACTACATTATGTAAGTATTACAGAATAATCTTATTAATGACGTGAAAAAATGCCGCGTAAAGAACCGCGTACAAAGCGAATTGAAAAAAGAACACCAAGAAGGTTCCGAGTCTGAGTTTTTAACAAATTAAAAAAAAGTTGTATGATATATTCGGCACCATAGAGGTAGCAGTAAATAGGTTTAATGATTTATTTAATTCACAAACTTAGTGCACACGATGTTCTAAATTCAATTTACTTTATCCTCTAGAGAATAAAAGCGGCTTTTGCACTCAGATATTGAAGAGCAAAAATACTCTTTCCACGATGGTGGGATGAAAAAAAATATTAATTATGAGCTGTTGCTGGAGTAGGTAGGTATAATACAAGTAGGTACTTATTGGATAAATTCTAGGACATAGAATAAACAACGGCACCAGCTGCTAATTCTGAATTATCCAAAACTTATTATTATATATAGTTATTATATCATACTCTAAATAATATAAGGGGATGCATTATGGGAAGTTTTTTTAATAGGTACCCCATAAAATAAATATTCCAAACATTAAACTTGGCGCTCCAATTTACCCCCTTACATACCCCCTTACGATGTTATATTCTAAAAGGGTAGACAGAGGTTGAAGTCTGTTTGAAAATAACTTCATGTGAACGTAATCACGAGAGTTTCCATTAGTATTTTATAACATAGATGTTTGCTCTGTGTCTGGGTGTTATAAGTATGTATCTATAGAAAAAAAGTATGTAGGTATTCTACCAGTAATCTGGTTCCCATAGTACAAACAAGCTTTGATTAGTTTGGGGCTAGACGGCGTTATGTGAAATGTCCTCCAATATTTATTACTATTAATTAATAGAAAGCAAAAACAACTCTACTTACCAGGTAGATAACAATGACAAATGAATAAAAATAAAACCAGCTGAAAATCCCCCTAAATATTCCACAGCACAGGTAGGTCAGTATCATCCATCGGAAGCCAGGGTGTCAGGGGTTCCTGCCCACTACTTTATACTCTGTGGCCGAGTGGCAGGACAATCCGTCAGTCTATGCAAATCAAGCAGATGTAGAGCTACCTTCGACACAATTCAAAACCTCGTAATATTTAAATCAAAGGAATTTGAGCTGTAAGTTCTAGGTGATAGAGTCGTACGGCCGTGTGGTGGGATGTAGAGTAATGTTGGTGATAGAGACGGTTTAGTTTGATGCAGAAATCAACGATGTCCGGTGCATCGGTTTTACAGAAATAGGGTAAGTTTTGTCTTTTCTGAAAGTACTTTAGGTACGATTGCAAATGCTGATTGTGGGTAAAAGAAAAATAAGTCGTGTTGGCCGAATGGGAGGTATATCGACTTTCAATCAATGGGTGGTGGGTTCGAATCTCACTCAAAAGAATCATATGCGTCGTAATTCATTTAAAGTTTTGTAATTTTAACTATTTTTTGTGAAATGATCTTAGGTAGGTACTTACTAACCTACCATTTGTTGTTACCTGGTCTGAGAAAATATTCAATTCATATTCATAATAATTACAATAATATATTGTTTTAATTATACCTAGGTAGTTCAAATAATACATTACAAAAGTTGGACTTAAAATCTAAATTATTTAGCTAAGTAGGTAGGTACCTACTTTCAAATGTATGTATTGATCTGCTTGTAAGTACCTATGTGTAGAATATATTACAGTTGTGAACCTATTTCTTTTTAAACATTATTGTCTAACAAAACATGACCAGATGAAAAATACTTGGCATCCCTTAAAAACTAATTGGACCGCACAAACCATTTTTTAAATGACACCCTTATAAAGCGGTATTAATAACGTATCCGGTATGTTATTAAAACACAAAACGTGTGAATATAATCAGGGGTTCCATTCTGACAGGTTATCTCGTCAGCGACGTCTTATTCCGACTGTCAAATTTGACAGTTACAACAGCGCTGAAAATCGCCGCGTCATATGCAATTCTTTGCGAACTCATTGGGAGTTTGATAAGGTATTATTATGTTAGTTTTATTAATCAGGGGTATGATATAACATTGATAATGTTTTGAAAAAGATAAACGTGTCAAATGACATGACAAAAACTTTGAGGAATCCTCGGAGGACCTACGGTTATTATAGGTATTAAATAAACCAAAAAGTTTATATTGACTTTTTACTTTCACGTGAAAGTCAAATTCTGATTTATCATTACATTACGTAGAAGTATTATAAATCCGAAAGTTTGTGAGGATATTTGTGACTCAAGCTCAAACAATTTAGATGAATCTTGAAATATCTAAGCTTATAATATATAAATAAATAATAAATAAATATATCCTAATAGGATCACGATTGTTTTCCCCAAGTACCGTAGATATCTTCTCAGATCTCTATGTGCTCAGAATCCTTGAAGATGTTAGTCACATACATACTTACTCTACCAACGCCAACGTTCCGTAAGTTAGTAAAGTTCTACTTGACGCTGTATAAATCATCTAGAAAATAATTATTAGATTTGTATTTAAAATTACAATAATCCTCACGCCGCCATGGCATCACCTATTCAGAATAGTACTCGAACTGGTTGTCTCTTATTTGACATTACCGGCGCATGCGCAGTACGTGTCTATGAATATGAACAGTCTCATTGGCTGGGAGCCGTCCAATCACAAGTCATAGCGCACAATGGGTTTCAATTGTCGATTCTTTACATAGCGCCGGTAAACTTATTATCTACTTACAAATATCATTGATCTCTACCATCCAAATCGTAACTTAGAACTTTGTGGCATTATAATTTACTAGCCGCTCGCCCCGTCTTCGCACGGGTACCTGGATAAAAAGTAGCCTATTTCATATTCTGATGCATAAGCTAGATTATTGTAAAGTTTCTTTGAAATCCGTTCAGTAGTTTTTGCGTGAAATAATAACAAACACACACACCCGCTTATTCACAAACTTTCGCATAATATTAGTAAGATTTCAATATAAGTTGTAAAATTCGTTTGCAATGTCATTTTAAGTAAGAATTTGTCGTCTCTATAGGTTAGAGTTGCGTTCTGTGATTTAAATTAAACAAATAGAGATATAGAGCTTTTTTGGTAAGTTTTTTTTGCGGTTTTGTGAGAGTTATCCCTCAGTTACTTACTAGTCGAGAATAAAATATGGATAAAATACCGTTATTAATTTGTTTTATTACCTACTAGCTGACCCGTGCCCGCTTCGCTGGGGGACAGATAATTTTACGACTTCATATTAAAAATCTTAAAATTATCAGTGGTTCTCTAATATATTATACATATAAACCTTCCTCCTGAATCACTCTATCTATTAAAAAAAACCGCATCAAAATCCGTTGTGTAGTTTTAAAGATATAAGCATACATACAGACGCGGGAAGCGGGAAGCGACTTTGCTTTATACTATGTAGTGATTATGTATGTAGGTACATACAAGAATAGATTGCCTTAGGTTATACTGTAATTAACATAGCCCAGACAAGTTACTTTTAAATAATCAGTGAATTT
The DNA here is from genome assembly GCA_912999785.1 of Hydriomena furcata. Lineage (NCBI taxonomy): Eukaryota > Metazoa > Arthropoda > Insecta > Lepidoptera > Geometridae > Hydriomena > Hydriomena furcata. The sequence goes on along the minus strand of OU538831.1, from coordinate 1,141,591 downwards.
CAAAAACCTGTATGAATATTGTATAATGTATAGTTTTTTATAAACACCTTGGATTCCGAAAATCGAAGCTTTTCATAAAAAATTGGATGAATTAATTTTGACCCCAATTTTAATAATTTATTCCATCAACGTGTGCTTTAGCAATAATTAACACGTTTCGACGTCAAGCGATGATGAGAGGGTTGTTTTATATTCATAACTATTGTAAACCACTGCGACTTCGTTTACGTGAAGTTATTTTTATACAGACTTCAACCCCCGTTGCACCCTTAGGGCTTAAGTAAGAATCGGTGCTTCCTTATGTTTCATGCTTCTAGGATTATGGTTTAGGCTTTGATGTCAGATCAGTCATTCAGTCAGTCGATCAATAACGTAAGAGTTTTGTAAAAAAAAGATTAGGTACGACTGGCATCTTCAAGTATAAAAGGGGTATTTAGTCAGAGACACGTTTGGCACATCCATAGATTTTGCAGTACATAGTTAACATTCCATACGTGACCTGCGAGGTGATTTTGTAAAAAACATGAATATCATGTTATGATGTTGAATGCAATACCTAATGTTAGAGAATACCTAATCTGTACACTTTTCATAGTAACTATGCAAAGTTTATGCACCTATACCTACGCTTCTGTGTAGGTATTGTATTGGAAGCGTAGGTATAGGTGCTTAAACAGCATAAAAAGCGTAGGTATTATGGCATTCAGTACCATAACATGATAATCATGTTTTTACAAAATCACCCCGCTGCTGCGAACCCAACGATTTTATATTACATCGCGTTATGTAGCAAAGTTTTATATATTTTATTATATTCAATTATTGGAATTGCCAAGAGAACCTTAAAAAAAAATAAAGTAGTAAGTACCTATCTAGATAAAAACGGGATCCAATTTCACTAAGCTTTTTTTTTCAAATTATTTCCAAGTGATCTTTAGCCGTGAATTAAAAACATCCAAATAATTGTTGAACCGTCGATTTGCGCAATTACGATTCGAAGGTCGACACGAAATTAACTTTAATCTGAACTCGGCTTATCTGTACGTACAGACAGACATACATACAGACGGACAGGATGCATCGCAATTATCCTGTCTAAGTTTAAGGTGCAAGTGAAATACGCAATTAGACTAGCGGTGTGCTTCGGCTTTGCACGAATTGATCGAGATGCTAATATTTATGTTTTACGTTTTATTCTGTTTAATAATAACTTAGACGTCGTGTCGGCCTAGTGGGAGATACCTTGGCTTTCATCCCGAAGATCGTAAGTACGAATCCCAGCCATGCAACAATAATAATTTAAGAATTGCTTCAAATAGTGTATAAAAATTATCACAGTGATAAGATTTTTCTTTATGGGAAAAATACCTTTTTGTCATAGGATTCTTGTTATTGGTTTATGTCTATTTTGACAGTATTTAATTCATTTAATAATATCTAAAAAGTATGCAAAAATTTACATCAAAACTGTGTCTAAGTACAATTGGATTTTTCTATTCGAATAGTACGAGTATTATACGCATTACCTCGTGCTCAAAATGGTGAAAGAAAAATTGTGAGGAAACTAGCAAATATGGAAACCAGTTGGCAGGAAAGAGTTATCATGTGTCAAAAGGAATATTTGGATTTGCTTCTGACATCCTGTAGTTAGACTGACATTTTCAGGGGTATCTGGGTTTTTTGACATATTCAGAGATCTGAGTGGATGTATATTATGATGAAATTATTTATTTTACTAAGTTGATTACCCAGTTTGAGCGTATTCTAAAGAACGATCATTTAACAAATAAATAATGACATCAGAATACCACCCATCCAGTAGCCAAAATGAAATATTAACATTATAAAGAATAAATCTTGGAATAGGAATAGGCGGGGCCAGTATCATCAATACTGATGGAATTAAAACAAAAGGTTTTTGCGTTCAAAAAACTGAAGGAACCCCAAAAAACGGGGAAGTAAGCAGGCTATGATTGAAACCTCTTAATTAAAGAGATAATTATTTCCGTTTTCTTATGATAAAGATTGTTATAATTAAATTGCCGAAGTCATTCACAAAAAACAACGGTTGGTTTACGGAAAGATTTTAGCACTTTTTTATTCTGAAATCTAGTAATATGTTTTTAATTAAATTAAAATTATAAGACGGTAAGAAAAGTGCTAGTGGTCACATACTAAGTTTAGTAATACTTTAGCAATTTAGATCAAAGTGAAATTACTAAATAGCTTGCCCTATGGCTAGATTGTAATATTATTATTAGGGTACACTATTTATGATATATACGCTATAAAAAATATATATTCGAGAACTGGTTCCTATTTGGCATAGCATTGTCTTCAGTGTGGCAATGCTGCCAGCATTTTGCGGATCTTGGTGATCTGGATCAGTTGAGCTATCTATAGACTGTTTGCAAGTTTGATAGCTTAACTGTTTCTTTGATATTTTTTAAATTATTATTATTATGGATTACGACTGTAATCCCCAAGTACGGTAGACATCCTCTCAGATCTCCAGACGCTTAGATCCTTTGAAGATGTCTAGTGGGGGTAGTCAGAGGCCCGTCCAAACATTATATTTGCCACATGCCCACATTTTGCAGTAGTTAGCATTCCATACGTGACAGGTTGCAAGCCCATCGCCGCTTATAAGAATACTAACTGGTTTCCTCACGATGTTTTCCTTCACCGTTTTGAGCACGTGTTTTTTGATGCGCATATAAATTTTCGAACAGAAAATCCATTGATGCACGCCGGTATTCGAACCCTCGACCTACAGATTGAAAGTCGAGGTACCTCCCACTCGGCCAACATGGCTTTTTTTTAAACTATTAGATTTTAGAATTAAAACTATTGTGGTTGTTAATCATTATAAATAGAAATACGGCTAATTATCTCATTTCAAAATATATCGCGTTTTTATAAGACGTTTTGAGAAAATTCAGAAGTTCTTCATCATGAGCATCGCTCTCGACCACAATCAACGGTCGATCGGTGAATACTGTTACTGAAAAATATATATATTGTAAAAGTTTTTGTAAAATATTACCTATCTTTGTTTATAATTCTCACAAATATTAAATTACTTACGACTATTCGTAGCCTATCTTTTACGTGGTTTACAAGCAAAAACTTGACTATGAAAACTTTTTTATATTCTCGTTCACCTGTCAACGCCGCTTCTCTACAAATTACCACACGTTTATCTACGAGATATCTATAAAAACTACATTCTGAGTAATTTATCGCATTTAAATAAAGCATAAAAATTATCTCGGTATAAATCTCCATCGGGAATCGAACCTAAAACAAACAATAAAATACAAAAATCATCGGCAGAACGAGAGGTAACAATACAAAGGAAAGAGATGGCGCCACTCGCGCACTCCTTCCGGTTGCGCCCGCGCAGGTGACACAAAATTTATTCCGAATTTGAAAACCGAAAGATATTTTATTCGAAATGAATCAAACGGCTTTTTGAATATGGACATCTTTTATTCTTTGGTCGGTTGACATTTTTATATTGGCCGCCGGCAAAAAAACATATGATTTATGTAAAAATAATATGGTGCTTAATCGTGGGAGTACAATAAGATTTGAAATTATGTGCTGCTGAAACTGCATGGACTTTGAATAGCTTTTGAATAAAACCTCCTCATAACAGCAGATAAATTTATGAATATGAAACAAATTATTAAAAAACCTGCCTTACCTATATTCTTATTAGTCTTCTCTATATTAAATTTCATCTCAATCGGCCTAGCAGTTTCCACGTCACTGTCAGACAGACAGAGTTACATTCGCATCACTACATAGTATAAAGCAAAGTCGCTTTCCGCTTCCCGCGTCTGTATGTAATATGTAATATGTATGTATGTATGTTTGCTTATATCTTTAAAACTACACAACGGATTTTGATGCGGTTTTTTTAAATAAATAGAGTGGTTCAAGAGGAAGGTTTATATGTATAATACATGCATAATATAGTAGAGAAACACTGATAATTTTAGAGGTTTCTAATGTGATGTCGTAAATAAACACATTTTTTTGCGCTTACATTGCAAATGCTGGCTGAACCCCACGAGATATATCAAAATAATGTACTACAGTATTGTATACCTTACAAACGTCTACAAAAAAGTCCACGATGGTATTAGAAATGTCTTACGCACAGCGAAGCGGGCACGGGTCAGCTAGTTTATAATAAATATAGAAATATAGATTAGCAATCCGCCCGGACTTTTAAACCTTAGGTTAGATTAAGGATCTCTAAATTTTTTGAAAATAAAAAAGTCACCTCTATTCTTTTTTATACTCAATAAATTAATAATTGAGTTATCGTGAGATAGAACCGCGGCTTGTGAAGTCGTAAATCTAACAAAATTATGTGGAGACATCTTCTTGCAGTTTTTTGACGTGATCATTATCACACAATAATTCATATATTCATAACCTTACTTTGAATTTACACGCTTTTGGTGTCATTCTGAGAAGTGTTTTTAGAATTCTGAAACTTTTTTCGTTTAGGCTGTTTATTTATCAGATAATCAAGTAAGAGTTTCATTTATTCGAGTATTTTTTAATACAGAATTAGTATAAATTCCAAAAATAATGTAAAAAATATCCAATGTTATAAAAAGGCTCCTGAGAAGTATCCCACAGAGAAAAAGGCTTCTTAAAAATACTTTTATAAGTAGCCGATGATAGATACAAAATTTATACGTATTTTAATATCACTATTAGCATAATTTTATCGATTTTATTAATTTCGATACGGTTGACAAATTAAAAGCACTTAAATGACGTTACCAAATAGTTTTGGGACGGCCGAACCCATAAGAATTTTTGGAATGCTTGACTGAAAAAAAAAGAAAAGGAGTTTCAAAGGGAATTTTACTTTCATTTTGAGAAACATATTTTTGTGTAACTTAAAAAAAACCTGTCAAGTGCGAGTCGGACTTGCGAACGAAGGGTTCCGTGCCATTATCTATAGAAATGGCAAAAAAATCACGTTTGTTGTATGGGAGCCCCACATAAATATTTATTTTATTCTGTTTTTAGTATTTGCTGTTATAGCGGCAATAGATATACATCATCTGTGAAAATTTCAACTGACTAGCTATCACGGTTCATGAGATTCAGCCTTGTGACAGACAGACAGACAGACAGATAGACAGACGGACAGCGGAGTCTTAGTAATAGGGTCCCGTTTTTACCCTTTGGGTATGGAACAATAAAAAAGATTAGATACTGAGGAGCATACCCGAGATGTGTGTATAATAAAATTATAATTACAGCAAATTGCAGAACGACACCACCAGTTCAATCAAAAGACCAGGGAGTGTTTTTAATTCGAAGACTGTCCGTTTGTACGTAGTTTCGTAAATAGTAGCAAAATTAATAAATAGATTGATATGAAATAGATTACAGATATTCGACTATAATTATTTTATATATTTATTGCATAATTATGAATGAAAACACCATGAAGTCGCGCATAAGTAGACGTATAGGTATTAGTATTCACTCGTACCCAAAAAAAATATTGAAAGCATAAAATGATTGTTCTATAATGGAAACCATGCTAACACATTTTGTTTTGCAATGGACCCACTTAACCAGCACCTGTAAAAACGTGTGACCAATTTGATCAGAATTTACTGCGCAATCCATAAGTCAGTGTAAACCGGACGCTGTATCCTCACGCCGAAGGTACATGGATACTATGACGGGACGATGACGGAATGAGAAAAAATCTATGACTTTCGGTACGAAGGTTGTAGGTCTAAATCCGACCGTGCAGTAGCTAAACAACCATTCAACAAACCTACACGGTAAAGGAAAATATCGTGACGAAACCAGATAGATTTCTTAGCGGCATTGGGCTAGCAGCCTGTCACGTATGGAACGATAAATACAAAAACTAGGAATATGTGACATGTAATATTTGCACATGCTTTAAAGAGGATAATTCTTTAGATATCTTCGAGGATCTGAACGCCTGGAGATCAGGGGGGTTAGCATGAACTAGTATCGTATCGATAACGTATCGTCCAAATGTAAAAACTGACTCTTTTTGTATAGTAATAGTGTCAGTTTTGGCATTTGGACGATACGTTGTCGATACGATAGTGGTTCATGCTCAGGCTACTGAAAGGATATCTAACGTACTTAGGGATTACATGTACTTAGTAATAACATTTGTTTTATGTATTACCTATCTTCTAAACGCCTTGGGATATCTAGACAGATGACTATCTATTTACTTTATTCTTTAGTTATGTCTCAGAGATCTCATAATACGAGCGCGTGTGGAGGTCTAAGGACTTACAATTCATGTTTATCGCAGATCTCGAACTCGAGAAAACTCGAGAAATCCGCCTTGGTTCGAGACGAGAAAAAAACACGGACGGACTCTTGCTCTATGTTTTATAGTCACACATTACCGACACATTTTGTGTGACTTTAATAATAAAGAAATCGCAGTAAGGAACCTCAGACTTGGTACGACTTTGTCTAGATTTTATTACTTTTTAGAGATAAACAAGCAGCTCCATCGAGACTTGGTTAGTTTTTTACAGAATTCAGATTTACATGATTATGTCGCACTCGCAGTGTTTTAGTGTTCCTAATTCTTAAAAGTAAACGTATTAAAATTTGATTATTAGAAGATTTTTAAAGTTTATTTTAAGTAAGTGCAGTTGGGGGCAATAACAATACGTTCGTTTCGTCATTATTTTGAGTTTTTTTTTCAAATTTTAGCACCTATTATAAGTTTTTTTGAATGCCTCGAGACTCGAGAAGACTCGAGAATTTGGCGTCGAGAATTCCCGTGCTTCGAGAACGAAAATAATTCGAGATATCAGAAACCCTAATCGCGATTAACGTAATAAGTTTCCCGTTCCGTACCCGTCCCGTGCAATGTAAAAGTCTCGCTGTAACTTTGAGCAAGGATATGAGAAGTGGTTTATTTGCCGGCAGCCCGGAAGGGGCTGATGGATGGGCGTGAGCTTCGGGCTTCCGGATGAAGGTGGCTTATCGGATGATGCGCGGTGGGAGAGGCCTCGATTTATTACTCAAAAATTAGGTTTACTTTCGTGGGTGTGACCTGAGACTCCATTTTGTTGTGCCTAGTAATACGGTTACTAACTAGTAACTATTGTAAAATGTGGGTAGGTGCCAAATATAATGTTTGGATGTGCCTCTGACTACCATATTTCGGTCAATATTTTTTTATTATTTAGTTTGTTTACCTATGACTAGTGGATACGCTTGTGACTACGTTCACTTGAAGTTATTTTCAAACACTTCAAACCCCGATGCATCTCTTTAGGGGTTAAATTTCTAGAATATTTTTTTGTATTTCAAAAATAAATAAAAGTTTGGTGGTTTCTTACTCATTCACTTCGTAATAGCTGAACTATTTTCAATGTGGTAGAATCTGAATTAAAATATGGGATACGTTGTCTGTCTACCATGATAGCGAAGCCGTGTGCGGAAGCTAGTTTCTATTATCGTGGCCTATTTATCCAATTTATCCCCAATACACCATCAACGTTATTGACTTTCAATTGGCAATTGGCCATCGCAGCTGCTAATAGCTAGTTACCCTATTATGGTTGTTACCCTAACCCGGGAGTCAGCACAAATCGCGTGACCGCATTAGAGTATATTGGATGCGCGTGCGCATAAGGTAATTAAAATACATAATTTGGGATGACACACGCGCTGGGGAAACTAAATTGGGTTTGTTTTAAATTGTTCTAAAATATAAATTGGCTTAATTCTCTTCAGTAATCAAATCAAATATATTTCACAAACTTCCTTAAAAACTTCAAAACACCCCTGAGGGGTAAAGTTTCGTTTATTTCTAGGAATACTCCTAGATTACAAACCAACTTATTCCAAATATAATATATCTAGGACTCACGATTCAGACAGACTGTGATAATCAGTCAGTTAGAACAAAATTCCTCATATGGAATCGTTTTTAGGGTTCCGTACCCAAAGGGTAAAAACGGGACTCTATTACTAAGGCTTCACCTTTCCGTCTGTATAGCACAGAGCTGTATATATCATGAACCGTGATAGCTAGTTAGTTGAAATTTTCACAGATTATGTATTTCTGTTGCCGCTATAACAACAAATACTAAAAACTGAATAAAATAAATATTTAAATGGGGCTCCCATATAACAAACGTGTTTTTTTGCTGTTTTTTTATAGTACGGAACCCTTCGTGCGCGAGTCCGACTCGCTCTTGACCGGTTTTTTTAATATTTTGTATATTTACTGATAAAGGTTTATTAATCCTTACAAACTATAAAACACCCCTTAAAGACTATGTTTCAGGTGTTTATTTCTTAGCGTACCCCTAGATTATAAACCAACCTACCCTCCAAAAAAATATAATGTTTCTAGGAATCACGAGTCAGACAGACTATGCATAGTTAGTTCAATTAATTAGATAAAAAAGACACCTAAAATTATGAGTTTTTAAAACTTAAAATGTAATCATGTAATTTTGAAGTTACTTTAATTTTCGTCAAAACTAAAACGAATAACTCACGATGTCATCGATGTTCGCCTCTGTTAGGGTGTTTCCACATTAGTGCCGGCTCATTGCCCAGTGTGTACATACCCTAACCGTGCAGTATGGGGTGATGGGGTGTCATCTTTTGATTAGAAATAAATTAAATGTATGTATTTACTTTCCGGTTGAATTACTTTTATCGACGTGGTAGTGAACAAATTGAATAGAATAGAAAAAAATAATACATTGAATAGATATTTATAGTTTATTTACGATATCATCTATACTACTTTTATAAAGGTAAAGGTATTTTTGTTTGTAATTAATAAAATAAAAAACCGACCAAGTGCGAGTCGGACTCGTTCATGAAGAGTCCCGTACCATTATCCATAAAAACGCCAAAAAAAACATGTTTGTTGTATGGGAACCCCCCTATTTATTTTATTCTGTTTTTAGTATTTGTTGTTAGAGCAACAACAGAAATACGTAATCTGTGAAAATTTTAACTGTCTAGCTATCACGGTTCATGAGATACAGCCCTGTGACAGACAGACGGACGGACAGACAGACGGACAGACGGACAGACGGACAGTGAAGTCTCAGTAATAGGGTCCCGTTTTTACCCTTTGGGGGTACGAAACCCTAAAAAGGTTAGATTGAATATATATTTATAGTTTATTTACGATATCATCTATATTACTTTCGTAAAAAGGTAAAGGTATTTTTGTTTGTAATGAATAAAATAAAAAAACTACTGGACCAATTTTAAAAATTCTTTCTCATATCACAAGCTATATTATCAGCGAGTAACATGGCTATATTTTATTTTCAATATTGCAATAATGTAAGCTAAGGTATTAGCAGCTTGCCCCGACTTTGCACGGGTGTGTTATAATAAAACCACTCGTAGATGCCAAGGATCATAATGTAACTTTAAATAAAAAAATTAAAAAAATAGGATCACGACTGTAATCCCCAAGTACGGTAGACGACCTCTAAAATCTCCAGACGCTTAGATCCTTTGAAGATGTCTAGTGGGGGTCGTCGCACGTCCAAACATTATATTTGGCACATGCCCACATTTTGTAGTTAGCATTCCATACGTGACAGGTTGCAAGCTCATCGCCGCTTATAAGAATTTAATGTATTTTCTCTATTACAAAACATTCCAAATTAAAAACACAACGGAATTCTCGGACACCCGTGAATTAGTTCTAAGTAATTAACTTCTTATCGGCGCGTGCGCACTTTGAAATAAAACTCCCCAACAAAAATAAACGAAGCCCCATATTCAAATTAACAAAACATTATTTTGTATCCGAACGTACTTTAGTACAATTATTTTATTCTTCTGTCCATAAAAAAACACCCCTTTATTACCCTATACACCCGAATATCGCCCTTATTGCAATGCAGTAAAGCTCAGAACCTGTAATGGATAATGTACAGTTGGCTGTAAAAGTGACGTAAGTGAAATTGAAGAAAAAAGGTGGCACGCGCCCTGCGCTGTCGTACGCGCCAGTACCTTCGGGGTATCTTCCCTTGCCATCATAGGGCGGTTTAGTGACGTCACTGTATCGATAGTTCTACTAATAAGATACCGCATACATTCTTTTTTTATAGTTTTGGATATTTTCACACATCTTCAAGCCCCAAAGTTAGTACTATGAGAACAAGATTACTGATAGAATACTTATACACTTGAAACACCCAGACACAGATCAAACATCACACAATTGTGTGCCCTGGCTGGGAATCGAACCCACTTTTCAACGTGAGTATTTCGCCCGTGATCATGCACCAACTTAACAATAGTTAAAACAGTTATTTTGTTTTATCGATCGTCCGCTATTTATCGATAAGTCGCATCACTATCGCTCGTGTCATCGGCGCGTGCGCAGGTGTATCGTTCCGCTAGTCGCTCCGCTTATCGCCCGCGGCCACACCTGGGCTTAGTGATCGAGTGATTAGGATTTGTTTAGTCTGAATAATTGGGCCCGTAACTGTCACTTTCACGACTTTGATCGTCGTGGCTTAAGACGCGTGTTGTTGTATCTTACCTACGTGTTTACGTGTATAATACTAGCTTCAGCCTGCAGCTTCGCTCGCGTGCTTGGGTCAAAGACCCGGTTGTGGTGCCTACCCCGGTTTTGGTCATTTTCAATTTTTGCAGTCAATAACTAAGCATAGCAAACAAACTTGTTTAAAATCTTTAATTAATACAGTTCTTTGTCTATGGTTCTCTTTGATTAGTGACAGTTGTTATGCGTTATATCTTTAGACTTCATTCTAGATAATACAACTAAATATTTCCCGTTTTGTCTATTTAAACATGAATAATTAATAAATAAATATCGCCTGATAAAAACTCTATTCTATGTTGTTTAAAAATCGTAGTTTTAATCATTTGGTCAATATAAACCGATTATTTGAATAATAAAATGTTAAAATGGCCAGAACCAGATCTCTCACCACCTATAAAAAGTATCCTAAATCCTATTCCAGGATATAAGCTATGTGTGTTCCAAGTTTCATTCAAATCCGTTTGATCGTTTGGGCGTGATTGATCCATAAATTCCTTTATTTGTTTTAATAATAATAATACTATAAAAGCTATAAATTCCTATGCAATACCTATTCTGACCTACTCCTTTGGAGTTATAAACTGGTCCAAAAAAGAATTGAAAGACATGCAACGTATTATTAACGTATCGATGACCAAAAATCGTAAACATCATCCAAGAGCATGTGTCCAAAGACAAATTCTGCCGAGATCAGAAGGAGGAAGAGGATTAATAGACATTCAAAACTTGCATAACAAACAAATAGCCACGCTTAGGGCATATTTCCATACGAAGACTGAATCATCCATTTTACACACTGTTATAGTTCAAAATGACAAAAAATTAACACCACTCAACTTAAAAGATGTAAACACTCAAAAAAACGAAAAACTTACAGACAGACAAACATTAATAAACGAATGGACCCTCAAATCTCTACATGGTAGACATCGCCACGACCTAAGCCAACCTAACGTCGACAAGGATGCGTCGAACGAATGGCTTGGACGAGGGGAACTCTTCCCAGAAACAGAGGGCTTCATGATTGCTATCCAGGACCAGGTGATTGAGACACGCAACTATCAAAAACATATAATGAAGATCCGAAACTTAACAACTGATTTATGTCGTAGATGCCATAGCTCCTCAGAAACAATCCAACACATCACAGGAGCATGCAAAACTATAGCCCAGACTGACTATAAGCACAGACACGATCAAGTAGCAAATATTATTCACCAGAGATTAGCTGCTAAGTACAAACTGATAGACATATCACCTATGGTTAGACCAACACCTTACTACAAATATATCCCTGAGACAGTACTGGAAAATGATACTCACAAGCTATATTTTGACAGAGCAATTCTTACGGATAAAACTACACACTACAATAGACCAGATCTGACCCTTATTAACAAAATCAATAAAACAGCACTTATCATAGACGTAGCTATTCCTAATACTCATAATTTACAGAGCACAATAGCAGAAAAACTTAACAAATACATTGCCTTAAAAGATGAAATTACTAGAATGTGGAGACTTAAAAAGGTTTCTATAATCCCTATTGTCATATCAACTACAGGAGTCATTCCCAAACAGCTTTTCCAGTCTCTCAATTTGATAGATTTACCAAAACATACGTATGCTCTTCTACAAAAAGCAGTTATTTTAAATACGTGTAGAATAGTCAGAAAGTTTTTACAAACTGACTCCTCGACCGAATTGTTACCATCTAGTACGAGTGATCACAGTTTAGCAACCACTGGTTCACAATTGGCTTAGGCCCTTGTGTTTCAGTTAAATTCCGGCTATTATGAGCCGAGTAAACTTAGATTTAAAAATAAATAATAATAATAATAATAATAATAAATTTTATTTATTTTCTCTCACAATGGTAAGCATTAACAGTAATAAGGCTTAGGTGATAAGTATATAGTAAGGTATACATTAATGCAAACCTGTTTTGTGAGAGACTGGTGCCTGAGGTAGGTCTTAGAAAATTTGTTTAGCTGCTTGAAGATCATCAACTCTTTGCTTGTTGATAAATGTAGAAATTCTACCTGTCAGATCGATTCAAAATTCAGTATCCAGTGACAAGAGTCAGAAGTTTTTTAAATTTTAAATTGAATATACTTATTTGTTCTTTTCAATTTAATTAGTTACGAAAATTTTAAGGGAGTGAACAAAGATTTGACATTTAGTCGATAGGTAGTCGACAGCCAGCTTTCGAATCGTTCGTGCTTGCAATCATGTGTAAAAGTGTCTAGATTCGATAGCTTGTCGTTACCTTCACCAGACGATAATAGTTCGTGCTCGCAAAATTTGTTCCTTTTACGTACTATAGAGGCGCTGTACAATTCTCATTATATTTTGACATATATTTCGTATGGAATATGTCGAAAGTTCGTTCTTCTGATCGTTTCTTTTGTGTCCTGTCTGTGTTTAATTGTCTCGTATATTTCGAAATAATGCTTTCTCAATTTCACGGAAGCATTTTGAAAAAAACTTCAGTTCAGTAACCATAACCACCTATTAACCAAACTGCTATTGTGACGGCAACCACTTGCAACCACAATAATGCGCACCGGATAACCATTTAACCATTGAAATGGTTGCACTGTTATTATCACGATTGCCGACCGTCCTTTGAGAGAGAACATGATTAACCATTTAACAACCCAAGTTTACCAATATGAGATACCAAAGTCAAATGATATTTATTTCAATAAAATCACAAGGATCACATTGAAACGTCTTAGGAGCTAGGTGAAGCTACGCCTGTTCCTCGAGATCAAGCATAAAAGAATTCTTTGTCGAACGTATGTGAGTTAACATCTCACAAACACATTTCAGATTGGCCATTGTGGTCAGGATGATGTAGGAAAACATCGCGAAGAAACCATTATTATATTCTTATAGGTAATGTATAGGCATTCTTATAGGTAATGGGCATGTAACCTGCCTCGTATGGAATGCTAACTAATGCAAAATGTGGGCATGTGCCAAATGTTTAGCGGGCCTCTGACTCCAGATATCTTCATGATTTGAGTGCCTGAAGATCTGAGTCTTCCGTACTTGGGAATCAGAGTCGTGATCCTATTTTATCTCTAGTATTTACCCGCGATTTCGTCCGCGTAAATTCAGGAAACTATTTTTAACGACTTTATCGTAAAACGTTAAAATTCCTGAGTATCCTGAGAATTTTTTGAAAAAAAATAGCCTATTTCCGTTCTAAGATTTTAAACTATCTCTATATGAAATTTCATCACAATCTGCCAAGCGGTTTGGCCGTGATAACGTCAAAGACAGACCGACAGCCAGAGTTACTTTCGTATTTATAATATCAGTACCGTAAGTATAGATAAAGATTTTACATAAACTTTACTGTAGTTAGGTACTACTAGTACCTACCTATATGCATTGACTGATTTAGTTTGTGATGTAGCTGTTTTGATAAATTCTGATACAATTTAGACAATAACGGTGGGTTTTGTAGCCGTTATAATATCTATAGAAATATAAAATTACCCTAATGAGCCAGCATACCTGTTATTAGGGTCACGGAAGGAAAAAGCGGTAAAAGCGGCCCTCTAAAGTAGTGGGGATTTAAGCCAAAATATTGAAATGTTATAAAAAAAACCATAACGGCGTGTTTTAAGAAGAGCCCGTATCTAGATAGGTTCTATCAAAGGACGAAAGGAGGAAGGACAAAACTATTACATAACAGAGTTTGTTGTTGACAGCACCGGAATTTTGCAGTTCTGTGATTTTATTGTATGACTTTATTTTTGTGGTCATAGTGTAGATTTAATTTCTATAATATGCATGTTAAAAGACTCAAGTTTTTGCAATGTTTACTTTTTTGAACATACTTACATCTTTTTAATTGAGAACTTAGTGTCAAGACAAACTGTAAACGTTGAGAAAAAGAACGTCGTTGAGAAAATTTCCACCTCATCACGCTAATGGCTTAACATTTTTTTCTTTTTATCCATTGACGCTTAGGTACCAAGAAGCCATCACTAATTTTACAATAAATTTATTCAGAAGCGCCGACAAAGTTACTAAATAGTTTTTGTTTTTTATTGTTTTGCCTGTTTAAGATTTACAAATTTGATCCAATTGAATCAATCAATCGAAATCAGTTGCTGTAGGCGACAGGTTTATTATTCTATTTAACATTATCTGAAGACCACCCAAATCTTTTAGTTGTAAAATCTGTAATCAATTTGTCTGTATGAAAATCCGAATCTATGCAGGTATACTGCATAGTTTCCGATTTTCGTTAGAATTTCTCTAACATTATTGAAAAAGTTTTATAAATATTTACATAAATAACGCATCAATGAAAATAATTTCTATGTAACACGTTTTCAAAATAATTTATAACAAACGACTTTTTTTATATACGTAGCTAATTTAATACGGCCCACGATAAAATACTAAATGAGGAAGCGACAAAACGAAAACAAAACATTTTAAAAAACGGTCGACAGTATGTTTTTTTTTTGTATATAGGTTTGTGGACGGAATTACATTTTTTTTTTATTTAAAAGCCTATACTTCCG
The DNA here is from genome assembly GCA_912999785.1 of Hydriomena furcata. Lineage (NCBI taxonomy): Eukaryota > Metazoa > Arthropoda > Insecta > Lepidoptera > Geometridae > Hydriomena > Hydriomena furcata. Next base: position 1,126,426 of record OU538831.1, on the reverse strand, counting down.
AGTTGGTCCATTACCACTAAGTAAGCATCTGATGATGGGACCATCATCAGGGAACTACCCAGGGAAATCGAGAGAAACCTTCAAAAATTATGGGCATTGTGGTTTTCAACTATAGACCTTGCCCTTCTTTTATTGGCATACACCGAGTGGAAATAAACATTTTTTTATTTATTTAGAAATATCAATGAAGACGCAGGCACAACATAGTAGTGGAAATAAAACTCAAACTGATATGGTATTATAGCTTTTACGTAATATTCGGAAGCCGCGCGTGCGTATCGTGTTCGAATCCAACAAATTAGCCATATGGCATCCATCATGCCATCTTCATGTTTCGGATCAAGCTTTATTGAGAGACAATGGTGGTAATTCTGTTGATTCCACGAAATTACTAAAATTTCATAAAATACGATCGCTCTTATTCATTTTACGCTAAAGTCTAAGTTCGCGTAAACTCACGATGACAGTTCTAAAACTTAGGCTAGTTTTGAGTAGTTTAACGATTTTTTACGTAAATTTAAGTCATCATGTAAAAATGTGTTGACTAAAATTTTAACTTTTTTATTTTTTTATGACTAAATAAGCGTAACATCATGGTGACAGTTCGAAAACTTAGAATTAGGCTGTAGGCTGTGCAAAAAGTAAATACGTGCCAAACGTAATGCTTGGACATGCCTCTGACTACCCTTTAAATATCTTTAAGGATCTTTCTACTGGAACTTGGGGATAACAGTCATAATCCTATTTTTTATGTTACTTACCTATATCTATTATTTTTTCTATAGGAACCGATTCGTGGGTATCCTAATAATATGATAAATGCGAAAGTTTGTGATACGGCTGCTATGTTTGTTCCCTAATCAAAAATAAACGACAAAACGGATTAAGATGAAATTTGTTGTAGTATGTAAAAAACAATCAGAATAAATAAAGGGGGAACTTATAATCCGAAAAACAACCCCTTAATGATAAAAAAACGAAAAAAGGATGATATTGGTATAGATGGAGTTGGTGTGCAACAAATCTGACATCACATTTAGTCGTCATAGCAACGCAGTTTTGACTGATTAATGATACGCATTCTACCAAAATTCGTAATTTATTTTATCAGTAAGTACTAGGTTTGTAGGGAAAAAATTTAAAGTTTTCTTAAATTTTTCCTATGCAATTATTTAAATTTGACAGGACAACGTCTGATACGGGTCGACTAGTAAATAATAAACGCATTAACCCTTTATACTAATTTGGAGTATTGTACACAATTTAATAGGAAGTGGACATGGAGAGCCAATTATAAGCACAATACACGCAAATAATGCTCTCAAAACATGAAGGCGTCGTCAACATTTTTGCAAAAGTTTCGCTCGCTTTACTTGACTTTGTAAAACTGTGACCTTGTGACCACACTAAAACAAGGGACACCCGGATGGAACGAAGTTCTCACAAAATAACGTGGGACAAGGGAAGGGGAATCAACTTTGACTTCGACTTCGACTTCGACTTCGACTTCGACTTCGACTTCGACTTCGACTTCGACTTCGACTTCGACTTCGACCTCGACCTCGACCTCGACCTCGACCTCGACCTCGACCTCCACCTCGACCTCGACCTCGACCTCGACCTCCACCTCCATCTCGACCTCCACTTCCACCTCGACCTCGACCTCGACACAATTAATAGATATATACATATATTAATAGATATACTATAGCAAAAAAGTGTCGTGACAACTTTTCGTAAGAATTTTTTCCGTCTAGCCCCCTTTCACAACGCGCGATAAGGAACTTCGTTCCAAAAATAACGCTAAAACTAAAATGAAAAGTTCGGACGCGTCTCTGACAATTTAGATATCTTAAAGGATCTAAGCGTCTAGAAATTTGGTACAGCCCAGTTGGTAGTAACTCTGCCTTCTGCGCAGTAGGTTGTGGGTTCGATCCCCACCCAGGGCAAACATTTGTGTGATGAACATAGATGTTTGTTCTGTATCTGGGTGTTAATATGTATAATAAGTATGTATTTACAAAAAAGAAGTTTTTAAGTATTCTATCAGTTATCTGGTTCCCATAGTACAAGCTTTGCTTAGTTTGGGGCTAGATGGCGCTGTGTGCAAAGTTCGTCAATATTTATTTATTTATTATTTATATCTTCCGTACTTGGGGCACACACAGTTCACTCCACGAACACTCACCTAACTCCACCATGTAGTACTTTTTTATTTAGCAAAAAATGTTGGCGACCTCTCCTGCGGGTTGGTCTCAAAACAGCGCTCGGCTCATCAAACACTGTCCCCGTGCCTACTGAAAATATAAACAGAAGCGTTAAGGCGCGCAATACTCCTTTAGTCAAGCAACGCTGACATGACATAGGTCTCAGAGACCAAGATATAAATCAGTCCAAAAAAAGTCTTAGTCCAGCAACGCTGACATACTCGCAAGTCTCAGAGACCAACACAAAAAAAACCAGCCAAGTGCGAGTCAACTCGCGCACGAAGGGTTCCGTACCATTATCTATAAAAAAGGCCAAAAAACCACGTTTGTTGTATGGGAGCCCCACTTAAATATTTATTTTATTCTGTTTTAAGTATTTGTTATATTTTTATAGCGGCAACAGAAATAGAAAGAAATAATCTCTTAAAACTAAACAAAAACATACATATTGGGAACATTGACAACAAAATTGGTCACCACTCAGCTATATGCTGCAACAGCGAGAGTTGATGCAGCGCTGATTTTCAGTGGAGCCATAGTGCGTGTGGGGCAGCATACTGTATAATCACACAGTGCATATATTTACATTATGTACTTAAAATTCTAAAATACCTACTATTTAACATTCTATAAAAATATATACCTAAACTAGATAGCGAAAACAAAATAATATACCTACTTTTGAATAATATAATAAAATAAAATATAAGGCCTAGAACGACTACCTATAGATGGACTTGTGAGTTTAAAAGGTAATTCTTAAGGGTTTTTTTAAAAGAGTAAATATTATAGTAAATATAAAGTAAATACATCATCTGTGAAAATTTCAACTGACTAGCTATCACGGTTCATGAGATACAAGCCTTGTGACAGACAGACGGACAGCGAAGACAGACGGATAGACTTTGGGTACGGAACCCTAAAGACAACTCGTTACAATTCATAGAATTATACAGACTGTCAAAAAATTACGAACTATTTTGTTCTACGATTATTATCTCTGAAAATCTTCATGAGTTCTTCATTGAAAGAGAATGGACTATGCATATATGCATATTCTATCTAATAAATCTTAGTTGTAAGTTAGTACCTATGTTTTTACAATAGATAAAGTGAACAGTATTGTAAGTAATAAATCAGTAGTATAGTACAAGTTTTGCATTTATTTAAGTATTTTTAAGTCAATTGATGCTGTAATTTTTTTAATTTATTGATTATTGGTTTACAAAAATTATTCATATACAAACGTGAACAAAATAAGATTTATATTTCCCTAATTTTTTTATATGATAATAATAATATATTTTACAGTATCAAAGTCGCCTTAACCTCTGCACATTCTGCTCGCTACCATACCGTATAGCAACTACGCATTATACTGCGGTTGTACAAACAGACAGGCCGAATGATGATTCGTTTTGTTCCGGGACCGGCCATCAGCAAAGCTAACAAGCCTTTGTCCAGATGTTGCAATGTTTGAGGTTATAAATGTAACATTGCACCGTATTTTTTTAGAATGTATGTGTGATTTCCTGTTAGTCTCTATAAAATCTCATTCAGCGGGTTTTTAGAAGAGTCTGTCTTTAATTTTGATAAATAAAAGCCTAATGTATCTATTTTATGCTATAAAATAAATGCTGCAAATATTTAGAAAAAATCTATTGAGATAACGTAGTCTCTAGGTTTTGATAATCCCAATAATATTATAAATGCGAAAGTTTGTGATAAGGCTGCTATTTGTTCCCTAATCAAAAATAAACGACAAAACGGATTACGATGAAAATTGCTGTAGATAAAAAATCTGAATAAATAAAGGGGAAACTTATAATCCGAAAACCAACCCCTAAATGATAAAAAACGCAAAAAGAATGATTTTGCTATAGATGGCGCTGGTGTGCAACAAATCTGATATCGCGAACTAAAAACATTTAGTCGTCTTAGCAATGCAGTTTTATTAATGAATTCGCATTCTAACAAAATTCGTAATTTATTTTATCAGTACAAGGTTTGTAGGTAAAAAAATGGAAGTTGGCTGAAATTGCTTTTTATTATGCGATTAATAAAATTATACAGGACAACGTCTGTCACGGGTCGGCTAGTACTAAACTAAGTACATTTGATAGACAGGTTCAAAGTACCTATATTTTTATTCTGCTAATTATAAAGAGGAAAGATTTGTATTTTTGTATGTTTGTAACGAATATACTCAAAAACTACTGAACCGATTTCAAAAATTCTTTCACCATTAGAATGCGACACTATCCCTGATTAACATAGGCTATATTAATTACTAGAAAAAATTAGGGATCTCTACTAAAACTTCAATAATGTAACCCAAGGTGATAAAAACGTGCAACGCAGGACGGACTGCTAATAAAAAAAAAATTAATAGTAATTCTTCGGTATGATGTCATCAACCAATCCAAAGAATCAATTGGCAAATACCTGGTACACACCAACATTATACTCTTCCGAGTACCGAGTCGGGAATCGAAACTGCGCCATCGTAATTGAGCCCGGCTGCTCTGTCCGATTCAATAACACCTCTCAGAATAAACACGATAACGAGACGACATTATACAGGGTTGTTCTAAAAGTACTAATGACGTTAGTATTATATGTGACAGTATTACACTAGTAGTAATTTTTCTCGATAATTTGGTATCTTGGGCACGCTTCCGACTGGTAGTGATCTAGAATAATCTAGATCAGCTGAACTGGTTCTTGTGTATTTTGTAAATATTCCTTAAATTATATTTTTATTAAATGTTATTTATTTCTCTATATACATACATACATACATAAACTCACGCCTGTTTCCCAGAGGGGTAGGCAGAGATCACGGCTTTCCACTTGCTACGATCCTGACATACTTCTTTAGCTTCATTCACTCTCATCACATTCCTCATGCATGCTCGTCGGTTAAGAGTACTTTACTATATCAAATCTAGTACTCTACTATACTCTCTATATAAAATATTTTATTTGGTATCCTACCGCCTGTTATCATGTATTATAAATTTATGTATTTAAAAAAGTATAAGGTACAATATTGTCGGATATCAGCTTTGTTTAGTTTGGGATTAGATGGCGCTGTGTGAAATTTCTACTAATATTTATTTATTGAATGTGATATTTGTTGATACTTTTTTTTTTCAGTTTTTGTCGCACTTGCGTAGGTTCTTCCCAAGAGATGTTAACACACTAGTGTTCCATAATTATGCTACAGTTAAGAAAGTAACATTAAAACGCAATGATTAATTTTTTTAAACATTTTGTTCACCCTGTATACGCACATACCAAAAACCAAATCACCTCAAAAGAGACAGGACTCAAATTTTCACGCGTCCAGAGTGGCATATATTGTAAATAATTGTTTTTGAATGAGGAAGTCGCGTGCTAACAGGTTCGATTCCCGACAGACACCAAATGGTGATGATTTAAAAATAATTTCGAGTGCGAAAATGTCTGTTCTTAAGTAATTGCCAAGTACGTGTCTTGGCCACGTGTCAGCGCAAAATAATTGAGATAAATATTATTTAATAAGAAAAACCTCGACTTGCAATTAGAAAGACTGGTTTTAACCCTGGCTGTGCATCAATGGAATTTTCTATTCGAACTAGCTTTAGCCCGCGGCTTCGCTTGCTTATGATTTGGCATCGGTGATGGTAGCAGGTTGATCAGCCTAAAAAAATTAACGCGGAAAATTCATTGAAAACAACTTGAAGAAACTTATAAGTATTCTAATAAGCAGCTTAAAAAGTACCTAACTATGTATGTAGGTACGTTCTATCAGTAGTAAGTAGTGATAGTGGCTTTGCTTATTTTGGGGCTATAAGACGCTGAGTGAACAGTCCAACAATATTTTTTTAATAATATAGGTACATAATTGAAATACTGTCCCTAGCGATTCACTTACGTTCACGTTATGCCGGGGTCCCACGGCCCGCGTTTTCACGTGCCAGACCGCGCCAAGGCGGACGGACGCGCCGTGGGAACGATGCATCCGTGGTAGCCCGTGCTCGAAACGCTCAGTACGCGACGCGCCGGACGCACACAGGCAAAGCATCATCCCGCACGGCCCGTCGTTTTACGCGTCGTGGGACCTCGGCTTTACGTGAACTGGTGGTTCAGGGGTCTACTCGCAAACCGTAAGCGAAATTTTGTGACAATATTCGTTTCGACTAGTTTGAAAAATGGAACGACCGTATTTTCTTTACAATCAACGATGTTTGTAAGGGCTCTCGCGCACTAGGAAGCCTGGCTGCGCAACTAGGCTGCGGCTGCCAGTAAAACATATGACGTTGTATGGGAGCCCGAGCACTAGGCAGACACGAATTCCCGGCTGCGGCAGCCAATACAACGCACCTGTTTGCACGGATTTAAATTTAGGTATATACCTAACTAGCTAGGTCGTTATATAATCCGATTTACAAATCAGTTTAAACTTTAAAGTCGGAACGATGTAATTTTGAAAAGAATATTGTCACGAAATTTCGTTTTCGATTAGCGAGTAGATGCTTGACGTAATTTTTGGTCCCCGAAAACGACATCAAACGGGGGTAATTTTCTCATTACCACCCCTTGGGCAATACGCTGTCTGTCTTAACACCAAATGAAACTATTAACCGACCGCCGCGAACCACGTTTAACAACCATATTTGACACTTCAGAAGGAATTTCAAATACCTCATTAAAATTCTCTGGATAATTGATTGTCCAATTATTGTCGGGTATTTTAAGTAAATGTTATGTTTAACAAATATAAAAAGATCACTTTGAAATGTCCCTACAGCTCCGGGTGATAAAGTTGTGAGGACAATAATAATATGGCTATTCGGGGCATTTTAGCAGTACAGGAGTGCCAAATGTTCTGTTTAAACGTGCCTCTGACTACCCCCTTTAGACATCTTCAAAGATATGAGCGATTTGTGATCTGAGGGGAAGTCTACCTTAATTAGAGATTAGAATTGTGATCATATATATATTTTTTAGTACAATGTGTACCTAATAAGTACATGTGTAATTATTTTTAAATTTAGAATTTAATGACCTGATATATAATGTAATGTGTAAATAATTAGTGTAATTATTGGTTTTGTACCTGTACCTTCAACGATCTGAGCGTCTGGAGACCTGAGAGAATGTCTACCGTACTTGGGGATTACAGTCGTGATCCTATTTATTTTTATTTTATTAGTGTCCACTAATAAAATAAAAATAAATAGGATTTTGCATACATTTTATACTTTATGTTTAATCTAAAATTATTTGACCTAAAAGACGGAAATCTTAATTTCCTTACCCTACCTACCTATCTTAAACTACCATTTTGAAAATGTTTTGAAAGAGCACTTATTTCCAAAATATGTTTTCCAAAAAGGCTTCGAAATATATTATTTAGAACAGAACTCGAACACGTGCTACACCACGACATATGGACCGGCCATGTTTGAAGAAAAAACACCGTCATGTGGTAAGAAAATAAAAACAGCCAAGCGCGAGTCGACGCAAGTGAAACGCAGAATTCAGTAGGCATGTTTTGTAATGCACAAACTCAATTTCGTTAAAATGGTTTACAATCTAATCTAACTATATTATAAAGAGAGAGTGCGAATTTTGTAAGTATGTATGTAAAAAAATCTTTCACCAATTAAAAGGCACAATAATCTGGATGGATATATTTATTATTTATCCGGGTACTACGCGAATGAAGCCGCGCACAGGAGCTAGATCTATATAATATATAAAAATCAATGCCATTTTTCGTTGTAATTTTATAACTCAAGAACGGGCTCACCTATCCAAACCAAATGTTAAGGCTTTGTTCGGACTATTTAGTAGATGGTTTATGTGAAGTTTGCACAAAATCGGTAGACTTTTTATCCAGGTACCACCCGTGCGAAGCCGGGGCGAGCAGCTAGTCACTACATAGTATAAAGCAAAGTCTCTTCCCGCTTCCCGCGTCTGTATGTATGCTTATATCTTTAAAACTACACAACGAATTTTGATGCGGTTTTTTTAATAGATAGAGTGATTCAGGAGGAAGGTTTATATGTATTAAACCCGTGCGAAGCCGGGGCAGGTCGCGAGTAAATTATAAAATCAGAGTTTTTTGTTTAGTTGTTTTGTTTTGTTGTTGTTTTATTAGGCGTTTTGCAATTAGGCTCTTGAGAAAGTGTTGTAGTAACGTTCCTAGTAGCGCGTCTGTGGCGCCTAAAACCATTTTCATTGTAACTAAGATGCCACAGGAACGTAACTAATTACATATTTCTGTGGCACATTGTGCTTCTTCAAGAGGGATTTTGTATGGATTTATCGCAATATAACTGACCCCTAAAAGAAACATAAAAGATAGAGGAAGTGATTTTACGCGTACAATAACAATATAAAACTTTCTTATATAAAGAGGATGTAGGTATTAATTTATGTAATTGTTAACCCTTTACGGGTAAACAAATTTTTTGAACCTCCACGGATTTAAACATATGTTTTGGGTCGTTCGATTAACTTCTATTGTTGGGTTCAGTTTAATTTCGAGTTTATTTTGATTGGGTGCTCGTTTGCTTGTTGAAGGGTTTCCGGTTGTTTTTGACTTCCGTTTTGATACCTACCTAGAAATGGGTTTAAAGATGGAGACTGCTATAGAACCTCAAAATTCTGGGTTACATCAAATCATGAAAAATTTGAAATATATTCTTAATTATGCTATTTATTTCTAAATTTTTATAGGTTTACGAAAACTGGTCTTTTCTTGACGCTGTCTAACTACAAATGCTTTTAATGCAGTCCATATATTATAAATATTGGTGGAAATTCTTTACACAGCGCCATCTAGCCCCAAACTAAGCAAAGCTTGTACTATAGGAACCAGACTACTGATAGAATTACTTATATGCTATGACATTGACCTGTATTTATAGTGACCGTGAAGGGAATTTAGTTAAGATATAATGTGTTTTTAGACGAAAATAGCTAGTGTTTAAGTAGTTTTAACTACTTAAAACAATGAAATATACAATACACTCCACTAAAAACAGGTCAATCTCACCGAGAGGAAATTGATTATGATAGTTTTTATAATACAAATTTGGCTAGTTTTTTTATAAATCTATTCAAACAAAATCAATTAGTTCGACTATTCCCAAAATCCAGAAACTGGACCGCACAATGCGTTTCCCACGACATAACAATTTCGTATATCATAGATATTTATGCAAACCGGTCGTTTATAGCATTATGGCGTCAAATCTGTTTCAAAGTTCAATAATGCCGAACCACGCCGATCCACATTTAACCAGCGGGGCACCAACCCCGCTTTTTGAATTTTTAAATATTTTATTGCAATCTTATGACCATTTTATACAAAAACAATAATAATAAGGCATATAATCGCTTGAACTCTGATTTTTACTACACAATTTTGGTATTGCTCTGTCATTTTGATAGAGTCGCATCATTTTGTTTTGATGGGTGAAAATTAATAAGGATAGTGGAATTTTAAGGTTTTATTGCTTAATTTACATAAATAATCGGGTTTGTGACTTATGAAATAAATTCTTATAATCTTGGATGTGAAATATAATAACTAATTTGGGGTTCAATTAATCATGATTATTATTGTATATTTTAACATTGTGAAAATAGAAATAGATTTTTCCGAACCGGAACTTTCGTTTTTATAAAAAAAAAACAATATGAGATTCAATTAAACAGCAAAATCATCAAAAATCACAGTTCTTATAGAATAATTGTTTTTTATGTTACTCTTTCACGCAACAGGGATTTTTTGAACCAACTTTAAAAAACTCCACTATTTCTTAATGCTTTGACATAAAGTCGAATATACCATGACATATTTTTTTAAATGATACAATTCGTGCCAATCGCGTTCTTTAGCGGTTAACCTATCCATTGTTTACAACAATAGTAACATTGTATTTCTGATATCCTGTTTGTGAGCAAATTAGTCCTATTGTCAAATGTATACCGATTTTGTGTGAAAAAGGCAAATTTAACGGTCCTTATTGTTCAATTGTTGTTAAATATCTCTAGCGGTCTTTATGTCTTTGTTCTTGATTGAACTTTTAGGGTTAATATGAACAATCAATATTTTCAAACTTAAGATAGATATTTTTTTAAACTATACATTCTTTATTATATTAATAGTAATTTTATATTTATTATACTTAATACTAAGATTCCTATGTATGTATTAGGATCACCAATTATAGACTTACTCTTGTGTTACTACATCATGCATACATACATACCATTGCCATTGGGCACGTGTCAAAAGTGCACATACATTTTTGAAACAGAAAAACACCATCGGAATTTGAACTTGTGACCACCAGTTTGAAAGTCGAGCTCTACCTTTTCAAACACGGCTATTGATGAAGCACAAAAAATAAATCCATATAGATCGAGGTTTGACTTTGATATATAATACTAAATAAAATATTACGATTAGAATATTTCTGTCAACAACTGACAAACGCGCCAGAAAAACTTGTTAAAATATACAAAGGTTAATTTGTTAAGAAAACACTTGATGTAAACAAGGAATTAAAAAAACATCGAGTGTTTGCTTGCTACCGGAGAGTTTTTATCAACCCACCCCAAGGGGATGAAAACATGTCGCGCTTAGATAAGGGATGTTCGTCCGTTTTGGGTAAGCATAGTTTAGTTAGGTTATTTACAAGGGCTACGTATTTTTGTGTAAATTTATTAGGATTTTGATATATTTATGATTATATTAAATTCTCGGCAACGTAGTTGAAAAATAGAAAAAGAGAATTTCTAGATGAATCAAAACATTGTCGGTGTACTCATTGTCAATTTATCATTTACATGAGTAATTCCCGTTGTTGTAATAATGTGTATTTGAAAAAGTAAAAAAAATAATGTATAAAATATTCATACTTTTAATCAATTTACTACTAACACAATAATAGGTAGTATTTCAATGTAAAAAATTAATACTGACTCTATGAGCTAAATACTTTAATAAAATCTTTGGCACAACGAGTACATAGGTGCATGTATATATATAGGTAGGTACATAAAATCACGCATTTTTCCAAGAGGAGAAGGCTTTTTAGCGATCCTGACATACCTATTCTGTTTAATTCACTCTCATCACATTCTTTATGAATACTCGTCGGATAACATTACTCTTGACTTGACTTTTTTTCCAAAATGTCACCGATTCGTTCCAAGAAAATACTCCGAGGCTTTCCTCTTTGAATGATCCCATTCACACTGTAATTAAATTCTGAAATAATCTTGTCAAGATTAAATTAAGCCATCAGACGTAGCTTGTTAAACTCACACTTCATAGCACTTTCTACCAGTCATTCTGACGGTAGATGGTTTTTTATTCCGCGCTATGGGAGATTTTTACCACTCATGGAATAGCAAGTCATTGGCGGCTTGGTAAAAAGAGCTTCCTTCCTATTAAAATTTTTTTTTTTTTAGGGATCCTTATTTCTCAGTCCAATACGCATTGTCAATATTAATACTTTTCTCAACTACGAAAACTATAGCAATGTTTTCCTCTATTGTACCTATTCGGTTTAAATAATATTATATTCTCATTAGAACAATTATAGTTCACTAATAGTTCACATAAAATAAGTATCTAAATACATTATCACATAATTAGTTTTACATAAAGAACATTTTAACTATTGGAGAAGCACTCATTATATTCTGTATTTTATTTACTCACATAGTATATTTTAAATATACCTACATATTAGTAGGTAGGTACGTTTGATTTTCTTCTGTAAATGAAATGTTGAACAGGTTCTTAGGTAGTTGAACTGTTTCTTATGTATTTTAGAAATACTTAAATTCGCTCAAATAAGACGTGCAGAAAATAACTTTTTTACTATCTTAGGAATATTACCTACTTCAAAATTATGACTAAAAATATTTTAATAAATTGTACGGAACCTTACTCCCTTTGATGGTTGCTCTATATTTTGTTTCTAATTTTGCCAAAAGCTCGCTCGGACCAAAAAAGATAGCACTTGAAGTTTTAAAAGTCTGTGACGAAATTAAATTATAACTTTATTAAGTTTAATCACTTTTAGATACGAACGGGTGGTCAAACTCGTTTTTTCTTTACTTTATTAGGTGTGACGAAAGGGTAGTGGCAGTTTTGGCGCCTTTAATTTGAGGTTCGAGAGTTTGTGGTCCTTTTTGACAGTTATGAGCATTTATAATGAGTTAGGTTATTGAAGTTTTTCTTAGCTTCACTGGTGGGCAAATTAAAATGGCGCTAGTTGGAAGGTTCAACTAAAGGTAGGTTAGTTAGAATAAAATAAAAAATATTTTCTTTTAATCACAAAATATAGACAATAACATAATTATAGTTAGAAGGTTAAGGTTTATTCCCAGGGATTGACGTCAGGCAGGCGGCCGGTTGTAAAACATAAACCAAACCCTGTTAGCAACATATTTGTCAACATGTTGTGCCGACCCCACATTAAGTGGGAAAAGGTGAAGAAATATGATGATGGAAGGTTCAGTCGGAAAAGAGCTGCTCGCTTATCTTATTCGATATACTCTATGTTGAGACTGAAGAAACAGCTATTGTGTGTGATCTCTGATAATCGTGAGCGTCTTTGACTGTCAAAATCTCATTTTCATTTACAGATAAACAATGTAAATTTGACAAGCTCGAACTGGAAAATAATTAGCCGTTATTATGTCAGATTTTGTGCACACCAGCGTCATCTATACCAAAATCATACCTTATGCGTTTTTTTATCATTTTGGGGATGTTTTTCGTATTTAAATTTTGTCTATCTTTTATGTATATTGGTGGATCAGTTTGCTTATCGTAGATAGACTTAGTTTTAAGTTGTTTTTATATTGAGTTAAGTTTTTACATTGAGGATTTTGTTCTGGACTATCTAAAGCTATACATCTGTGTTGCTTCTAACCTATGCATGCATTACTTTATTTACCTCGCAATATAGCTGAAAAATTCAAAAAACCATTAATATCGAACCAATTGTTACGGATGAAAATGTCACTAATGAAAAAATACATACTACTAAAATTTTAAACCCCTTTCATTATGAAGTCGGTTAACTTCAATGTTGTAAAGGATAATAATTTTATGTATGTGTCCGAGACATCTCACGCATTGTTACGAATACAGGATGTCATTATATACCCATTGTTGAGGAGAAGATGATAAAGCCAGTGACGCACAAAGCTCAAAATATTCATGGTCCTACACAGTGAAACACACAACAATAATTGTTGTAGAGGGTAAAATACATTTTTGGTTGACTTGTTTCAATTATGTACAATGTGAGTAATGTATTTAAATGTAAATTATTTTTTGAACTTAATCAATTTGATATAACCTTTATGATAAAATCACAAAACAGTTCAACCTAATTTATTCAATAAAAAAAAGGTTCACGACAATAATCCCTAAGTACGGTAGACTCTGAGATCATTTCAGATTTCCAGGCGCTCAAATTTTAGGTTTTATCCAATTAATAAAAAAACTACCTGACATTGAAACAGTACAATAAAAAAAACAACACAGGTTACACATAAATTACGTCACAAGCCAAATCATATTTATATATTTTTTGTTATATTTTTTTTTAATGCTTGTTATATGTTTTGCGTACATAATAAACATAAATATTCATAAAATTATGCCTAGTGTTCCCGTAATAAAAGGGCATCACAAAACTTGTAACTTAGCGTAGCGTTTCTTGTTCCGAGTGTATCACAATCTTTAACGACCGGACGTGAGAGCGGAACTCTTCCTTAACTTTTATTTATGGTAATCATTACACATTTTTTGACTTTCACAAAAAAATACCCGAAAAAATCTTCCCACAGCCTCCTGTGGACCGTTTTAGGGAGAAATTACATGGAAAATGAATTGGAGAGTTTTGATAAATTATAATTTAAGTAAGAGTACATTTTTAGGAAAAGGTATTATATGGGTAGAGATATAATTTGGAAGTTTAGAAAAAGTGTCAAGTTAGTCCTATTTAAAATATATTTATGTAGGACTGACGGTTCCTTCATAAACTTAAAAAAACCGGCCAAGTGCGAGTCGGACTCACGCACGAAGGGTTCCGTATACCATTATCTTTAAAAAATGGTAAAAAATCACGTTTGATGTATGGGAGCCCCACTTAAATATTTTTTTTATTTTGTTTTTAGTATTTTATGTTATAGCGGCAACAGAAATACATAATCTGTGAAAGTTTCAACCGTCTAGCTATCATGGTTCATGAGGTAGAGCCTTGTCACAGACAGACAGACAGACGGTTTTCTTTTTAGTTTTTTAAACCTAATTATGTTCAAGGTACGTACCAGTTGTCATTAGATAGATGTATCAATATGTACCAGCTTTATTGGTCCAGATATAGATTAACTTATAAATTAGATCCATCGCTTTGCAAATAAACAATTTGCTAAACGGCAGTAGGCCAGTGGGTGACCGCTAGTGGTCGTACGGCTTCAGCCAGCTGGACCACAATCACACACTCCATTGACTCAACGCTTTTTTTGTGTGTACTGATGTTTTATTATGGATTATCATTTATTAAAAAAAATATATAAATATTATTACAGATAAAAAGCGTTCAATATGTCTGTCTGAAGTATAAACACAAAAAATTAACAAATGTTGTGATTATTAAATGTTTTCTCAGCTTATTTGGATCATTTTCATACTAAAGTTCTATATCTAAATATCTACTACCAATTTTGTTGACGTTGTCCTGTCCAAATTTCAATAATCCCATAAGTAATATTCTCCCGAATTTAACAATTTTACTTAGCATTTTTTTAGATATATCTCTTTCGCTTTAAATAAAAATAAAAGTATTATTCGGACTAATACGAATATTTCGGCAAAATTATTTCCCAAAACCGGTTCAGATAATCTAAAGTGTACTTGAGAACGAACGGCTTACTAAAGAACAGTATTTGATTTTTATTTATAAAGACTAAACGAGCGCGTTGAAGTCTTTTGCTTCCAAAACACGCTAATAGGTGCATGAGAAAGAACAAAATCTCTGTTCCCCACAAACTCCTACTAACCTACATCTGTCACAAAACTCGCACGAAAATACCTGTTCATAGTCAATTACTCAACTAATTGCACAATTAATACACTAATTAGTCGATCAGCTGAGATTTCATGAGAAAAAATTACAACATCTGTTGGTAGGCGCGAAAAAAACTATCATCTTGTGTGACATTGATTTTTTGTGTGAAAAATTTAGAAAGGTAATTTTATCGAGAAAAATGACAGTTGGTAAGTACTTGATCTCAAATGCTGGATCTTTTGAGATGGTTTTGCATAGGCTTCGAGGTAGGCAGGTGCTTTCCAAATGGCTTATTTGTCATCTGAAGGTTGTGGGTTTGAATTCCGGCCGTGCATCAATGATTTTTCTATTTGAAAAATGTATATGCGCATTAGTGTTAGAAAACGTTGAAAGAAAACAACGCAAGAAAATCAGTTATTATTCTTATGCGGAAAAGGGCTTGCAACCTGTCATATGAAATGCTAACTAGTGCTTAATGTGGGCACATGCCACATGTAATATTTAGACGTGTCTCTGACTTATTTTAGACATCTTCAGAGATCTGAGTGCCTGGAGATCTGAGAGGATGTCTACCGTACTTGGGGATTACACTTTCACCTACTTATTTATAGAAAAAGTACCGAACTTTTAGACTTCTTGGGAGTGTTAACGTTTTTGAAATACTTGTAATTTACGCATAACCTTTTTTTTTAAGTTCTATTCTGTCCATCCAAAAGTTGCCTGGAAGAGATCGCTTTTAGAAATCAGGTCGCCCATTTTTACACTGTTTTTATTATTAGTTATTAATTTATAATGTCCTGTTTTTTGATATGGTGAACAATAAAGTTATCATCTAACTATCTATCAATCTAACCTTTTTAAAAGCTTTTGTTTAACTTGCAATGTATGTATGTAACTATGTAACTATGTTTATCTTAAACCGATTAAGCTGAAATTTGGCATACTTATGTAACTTTGGGGACAATGCAATAATATGGTGACAACGAGCTGATCTGATGATGGAGTCAGGAGCCGTTCAACGGAACTCCTCAGTAAATAGTTTGATTGAGATAAAACTTGGTATACCTATCAATCTCCAATGACAATATAAAATTATGGTACTAGCGAGCTGGTCTGATGATGGAGCTCGAATGTAGCCATAGGAACTGCCTAACATAACCACGTCGTGTTTGGGCTCGTTGTATTTGTCATTATGAGTACCAGAGCCCTAGAATTTATAAAAGCTTGATTTTAAAAATATATTTAAAAAAATCTTATTAAAACAATATTTACTTACTAAGCGAAATAAAGGATGATGTCAGCGTATGCCAGTGTGGTTCGTAGTATAGGTTCGAAAAGGGTGGATCGTAATAGACTTCCCATAATTTTGTAACGCGGGGTTTCGCCGGAACCTGCAGAATTTGTAAGATATCGTGCTTCCGGGTATATCGATATTGACACTTGACAATGCATAATTGTTTCAAAGAATTAAGGGTGTTGATACTTTAGAAGCTTCACGTCATGCTTCATGCATGTGGAGCGTAATGCTGAGATAAGGCCTGTTTGACTCACAGTTGGTACATTTATTTATAAATTTCTCTTTTAAATTAAACTCAATGTAGGTGTTTTTTTTGCCTATACCTATTGCCTGTCTTTTTTATATAGTATAAGTCAAAGTTCCTTTATTGCTTGAAATACATGTTAGTTTATTAATACATTACCAATTTTATCTGCCTATGACGACATGCAATATCAAATTTACAACATATTATTCAAAAAAATATAATAATAATAATAAAAATTGTAATTAAATATTGTGATCATGATAAATTTAAGATGTCATTAAAGAATAATAATAATATTAATAATGTCAAAATACAGTCAAACTCGGAAATAATTAGGTACATTTAAAATAAATAATAAAAATAAATTATTAATTATTATACCTTATTTCTTCTTGTTTAACGTACATATTTACCTATTAATTAGTACAATAAAACATAATTTGTTCTTAACAGCTGTTATATCCATGCATAGTATTGAGTGATAAGGTCCTATAATATCCAGGTACTATGTCTAAAGGAGTAGTCAGAGAAACGCCCAAACATTACATTCAGCATCAGTAAAGTATTTCAACAAAATAATAATAGAATTCACTGAAATCCGAATCGATTTCGTCTAGGTTAAGTCAGTCTTATAACACAAGTCAGACTTATCTGCAGACTAGAGCCAAAGTACCAAGACTGCCGGAAGGATGCTTGATCGCATCTCGCACCGGATGTCCAGCGCCGTACATTTTGTGCACATCATTGAACCGGAAGCGTTCTCGTAATAAAACACCATCAAAATAAATATATCTCTCTTTAGGATGTAATTCTATTATTGTCTTTTTGTAAGCCTTATTGTGACTGTCATTTTATATATGTATATATTAACAAAAAAATAAATAAAAGCATTCTATCAGTTATCTAGTTTCCATAGTACAAGCTTTGCTTAGTATAGGGCTAAGGGGTGGCAAAGTCCCCCAAATTTATTTATTTATTTACAAACTTTATATATGTATATAATTAAGCTTAAGAGGCTGCCAGTCGCTGATTGCT
This sequence comes from Hydriomena furcata, assembly GCA_912999785.1. Classification (NCBI taxonomy): domain Eukaryota; kingdom Metazoa; phylum Arthropoda; class Insecta; order Lepidoptera; family Geometridae; genus Hydriomena; species Hydriomena furcata. The sequence continues at coordinate 1,108,537 of OU538831.1, read as the reverse complement.
CTTTTTCGAAACGAAAAAAGAAATACTTCTGAACAAGCCACATCTCCTATTTTTATAAGTATATTACTTCAGGTTCCTACCTAGATTTCTATTAAGCTGAAAACATAATAGCAGAAACTTTTCACGATAAAGATGTTATTTCAAAATGATACGTTTTAGAATTTATGATCGAAATATTTTATATACCTACTATAAAAATCAACTTGTGATTTATTGTTAAAGATAGTTAATATGTAGATCTAGATTTCTATTAGGATAGATTTTTGATAAGTAATTATACATAATTTATATCATTAATTTATTCGAAAAGCTAAGGCGGACCACGCGCGGACGTGTGTTTGTCATCATTGCAGTGGTCGGTAGGATTATTTATCGAAGTGATTAAAGATGGGTACATCTTTATTCACATATACTATACATTATAAAATAGGAGATGTGGCTTGTTCACAAGTATTTCTTTTTTCGTTTCGAACATTAATAATCGTCGACTGGCAGTGTCTTAAATGCTATTTAAGACACATTTAGCGACACCATAAAACATAGTTTGAGTTCTGGACTTCTTATATTTATTCTTCTTTTAATCCATCTATACTAATATTATAAATGCAAAAGTAACTCTGTCGGTAAAACCGCTGCGCTGATTGTCATCAAATTTTGTATAAAGATAGTTTAAGTCATACAGGCATAGAACATAAGCTAGTTAAAAAAAATAGATTTTCTGAATCTTCGCGGATGAAATCGCAGGTTTCTAATATTTTTGAATAGATGAGGAGATTTTATTTGAAATGAGCTACAGAAAGACAACCATGTCCTCAGGCGAAATGATTTTGATAAAGTTATTAGTTAATGCGGCGTATTAATGCGATCAAAATTTTATGCATTAGCCTAAATTAGAAACAAATCAGGTTGAACTGTTGATAATTTTGCAATTAAAAAGCTACAACAATTTGGAAGATTAAGATAACCTTAAAAGCTTTCTCTCTCTTTCTCTTTTAAGGTTATCTTAATCTTGAAGAGAAGATGATTTAAGTTATTTCTAAGGTGTAACAGGCCTATGATGATGATCATGATAATTATTTATCTTCGGAAAAGAGCTAGAATCGCGAACAATAAACTCAAATTTTCTGTTAAAAAATAAATAATAATAAACGCCCAACAGTCAGAGACCATTTCTCATAGTACAAGCATTGCTTAGTTTGGCGCTAGATGGCTCTGTGTGAAATGCCACCAATATTTATTATACTATTTGTATATTGAAAAATTTAATTCCCGTAAAATATTACTTCCTTCAGTAAAATATCAAGATTTTTTTACTATCTAACTCCGATCGCAGATCCAAAAAGCTTTTTGGCATCATTACAAAAATGACCGTGTCAATCTCAGATATTTAGCTAAAAAGAGTCAGAAAGCGACAACTCGCCAAATTAGCTTCTACCATGTACTTATCGACTTACAAGCTGTAATTTTCGACTTTGCGGCTTCGTCCTAATGCTGCAAATTCCTAAATCAATTAGAAGGGCCCTATGGTCAGGGCTGTCAATCGTAGTCTGTAACGGCTAGCCGACGACTCCACGAGCCACAGGCTAGCCACAGGAATATCTAAACGGCCTAACGGTAAGTTTTTTGTCACCAGTCGTTTTTCGTTTTTTAATGTAGAAATACAAGATAGTCATGGGTACATAATAATTTAGTCGTTTTAATTAATAATCAATCAATCAGTTATAAAAATCATATTCCATTGCTCTGTTCTACTGCATGAAAAAACAAATCAACGGTAGATCGGAAATTCGATCTACCGTTGATTTGTTTTTTCAACGCGGTAGCTGGCGATGCTCAAGATGTAGAGCATCAGTACAGGTAATTAGCATATTTCTATTTAAAATTATTAACAATCACGATCGTTTTATTCCATACATAATCAGATGTTATTTTTTCTGTAAAAAATGAAATATTGTAATGATTATTTGAAAACAAAACCAGAAGAAGAAGGCAGAGCTACTATGTACCAATTCTTCTTGAAACTTCGTGAAATTTTGAGGGTAGTTTGAGAAACTTTGGGGCAGCCCTAGTAAGAGGGGACTATGATCACAGTTTGATGACAACCCGCGTTTTTGCGAATCACTCCCAATTCACTAATAGAATTTAATTTCATGAATTAGTTGTGATTACACGCTATTAGTGACTCTCATTTTCTTTATTAGAACTTCCTGTTTTGGTTGGAACTTTATCTGCAAAGTGGAGACTTGGAACTCAAAGTCAAACTCAAAAGGAATTTATTTCAATGAAATCACAAGAATCACTTTGAAACATCTTAGGAGCTAGGTGAAGCTACGCCTATTCCCGATACATATATGACAAAATATGGTAATTTAATTACCTACTGTTTTTTCAAGTTTGATAGGTATACTCTCAGTGGTCCAAGTACCATGCGATCCAAGCCGCGGTAGGAAGCTAGTAAACAATAAGTTTTGACACGTAAAGGGTACTCCATTAGGTCTAGACAGAATGCAATAGTACCATCATATCATGCTTTGTCTTATACTCATCACATCTTCCAACACTTTCCTGATGTGGAAACCTAAAGTTTTGCAAAGGACTATGCATTATAGTATCATAATGTAATTTAAACATTATGTAACACGCCGACCCGTGACAGACGTTGTCTCTCTCAATGTTTTTAGTCTGTGATGTCAGATTTGTTGCACACCAGCGCCATTTATACAGAAATCATACCTTTTGCGTTTTTTTATCGTTTTTGGGATGTTTTTCATATTTTAAAGTTTTCTATTATTTATTCGGGTATTATATCTACATCTACAGCAAATTTCAACTTAATGCGTTTTGTCGTTTAAGCCTGAATAAGGAACAAACATACATACTAACTCACAAACTTTCGCATTTATAATATTATTAGGATTATTTTATTTTTTATGTAAGTTAATTGTTTTTGTGTTTGATTTGATACGGCATTCCAAAGTCGTTGTGACTTGTAAAAAAAATCAACCCTTAGCGTGGCCACGGGGTCCACTTGACCCATCGATTAAGTTTTTGCCACCCGCGCGCTTCTAAATAAAATCATAAATTTCAAAATGGCGTTAGTGGCAAAAAATCACACCTTATATCATATTGGTATGCTACGGGCGTGGTAAGGTCAATTTATGACTAAATTTAAAAGCATCTCGGTGTTACAGCCTTAACAATGTTGAAAACTTCAAAAGGATCTATACATTTACGCAAGCTATCGAAAAAGTGTTTATAATTTAATGTTTTAGATAAATTATACTTAAGTGGTATAAAAAAAAATAACTGTCTTTTAAAAAAATAATGCATAAAATCTGAAAGACGTGCTAAGAATATATTTTGAATAGAAAATTTGCACAACATTTTATTCTGATAAAAGTTAATGCTCAAACCAAATTATGAAATTCCACCAAAACTATTCCGAAATTTAATTACTTGCGCACAATTTAATATCTATAATTAGAGCAAAATGCCAACCATTAGGATCAAATCAGAAGTTGATATAAATCCATAAAGCTTAGGGGTGTAACCCGCCCGCCTTTGCGTAAAAATCTCGAAAAGAAATGGAAAAAAATCGCGTATATTTTGATACTCAGCCACCGCATAATAAATGGGTACGTTTAAAACCCACAATTAAAAGCATATTTAGTCAAAAGCTCAATAGCCCGATAAATCGGTCATCGGGTATTGTACTTTTTTGTTCTGTGGCTTATTGTGAGAGCGAGCTTCAATAGATAATTTGTCTAAATGTGGGAGGATATAAAAACATACTACTTCAGATAATACATCCCTTGTCAGACAAGACTGGCTATTTATAAAAAAAAACATACTACTTAATGTACCAACTTAAAAAATATTTATTCGAAACAAACTTTTTCACATTGTTACGTTGTTGTCACATTGACATCGGAACTTGGCAGATAACAGCTCCTGACTCCATCAATAGATCAATTCGCTGCCACCATATTATTGTATTGTCACCAAGGTTACATAGATAAGATATGCTAAATTTCAGTTTAAAATTCAATCGCAATATCTGACCCGCTACTACTATACTACTCGTAACAAATAAACATTGCAAGTTACGATAAATAAAAGCTTATAAAAAGAAACTACACTCTAGTATGGGTTAAAAACCAGCCACGTGTCATTTTTTTTGATACTTTTAAATAGAACTTGTCGCGTTAATAGGTATTTAAAAGGCTGACCATTCACTTTTCAAGTAGTCCCATAAAACTGAATTTATTGAGCTCACACGTCGATAAGTCTATACAAAACGGTCACGGGTCTATTTTGTGTGACAGATTAAACTGTCACATCCCTTACGTGTAAAACTGCTAAGAGACTTTCCATCTTATGACTATGGAAATAAAGCACATTGTAGCATGGTGTGAAACGTGAGCTGTTTAAGGTTGTAAAGAGTTTGAAAAGTATTAAGTACAATTTAAATAGAACTCTATCTTCATCGATTTAAAGTTGATATTGTAATGTTATTTAAGTTGTTACATTTTGGAAATGAAAGTGTAATATCGAGAAGGAATTAACACGTAAGGTGTTAAGTTATTGAACGAGGTTTGGCGACTCTTTTTGAAAAGCCGATGGTTTTCTAGAGAAGTGAAAGATGTACATCTTCATTACCTTTAGATTTATTGCATTCATGATAAGTATTCAAAACAGAAACCCAAAAAATGGTAAACGGGTTTTTTTTCTGTAGGTATTATAATTGTTTTGTTGTTTTAAGTTTTCTGAAATGAAATGAAATAGAATCACGTCTGTAATCCCCAAGTGTGGTAGACATCTCCAAGCGCTTAGATCTTTGAGCAATAATAAAATAATGTTTACTGATAAAGTGTTGAATTATTAACTCATTGTATAAATTATATTATCTATAGATACATAATTTGATTTTATTACATTTTATTATATTTTATTACATTTTATTACATTTTATTACATTTTATTACATTTTATTACATTTTATTACATTTATTACATTTTATTAATTTTTATTACATTCTATTACGTTTTATTAATTTTTTTTACGTTTTATTACATTTTATTACATTTCCAACACATTAAATACAAATACTGAATCGCTAAAAAAAAATAATTAGGTATCGTATCTCAAATTATGCTTCACAAAATGGACTCGAATGTAACTCAAGTTTTGGAAAAGTATAACCCCTCCTGATTTGGAAGTCAGTTAAAAAGTATAAATACGGTTATCTAATCCACAGATAATTCCCAAAATCATTTCACCCCCGAGCCTAAACTCGTAAACCTTTTTAGCGACATTAAAAAAGCGGAACCAAAGAGATTTTTTGCCAAATTTTTATGGGTTATTAAAACAAATTAACGTCTGAGCTTTTTGAGAAAAAAAAAGTGAAATTTATTAGTTTCCTACTCAATAAAATTAGTGACTATCTCTGTATCTAAATGGCTGCCGTGAAATACTACTGAACTGAGTTCAGATGGCTCGTTTAGATACGTTTGTAGAGAAAATGTATTAAATGTTCTAGTTGTTACTACAATTGCATTTTTGCATTTTCTTTAGTAAGCATTTCTATAGTAGTGTCGTATGCGCGATAGTTATCTTAATTACTAAAGTAGTTCGTTTTATTATTTTGTTTAACGTAACTTCATGTTTTGAATGGGTCAAAAGTACCCCTCTTGATATAAAAAGCTATTCATTATGTGAGCAAAGCTGGTTGCAAATTTAAAATATGTACTCCTGTTCCCGATAACATTTACAACATTTTGAGGTTGTTAAAACATTTGTTATTATCGCCTGCGAAACGTAACTTATCAACTATCGAATCCATGTGTTACAGGTATATTAGGTGTTAGATATATTTATGTACTGAATAATGATTATATGTATTTACTGTCATATTTTTATTAGTCAATATTATATAATCTCATATTCCTTGTTTTAAGTTAGTTTTTAAGTTTTTGTGTTTATTGTCTCGCTCTAACCGCCACTTGAATTGACTGGTAGAAAATAAACATGAAGCTCGCCTTTTTGTATTGGCCATTTTTTAAATGCAATATAATGTATTAATAAATAAGTAAATAAAATGTGTGGTACCATAAACCATATTGAATTAAATAATGTTTGCGGCCACACAAGTGAGCTATAAAACACGGGCGGGGGCGGGTTGGACCCCGTCGGGCGCCGCGTAACAATGATGTGGGAGTTGCAGGTTAAATGGAATAATGATATCGATTCTGATATTTTTTACCTGCAATATAAAATAAAATAACTATAGACTGTTTGCAACGGCCTTTAGATGGCTCGACTTTATAAAATATTGTAAATATTCTGTAATATATAAGAAGCTACTTACTATATCTTCATTGAAAGACTAGCAGTCTGTTCCAGCTTTTCACAGCTACTAATAAAGATTAAAGGCAAAATATACCTTAGGTTACATTGTTGCAATTTTTGTGGGGATTTCTAATATTAAATAAATAATGGTGGCGATTCTGTTGTGTCCACGCTTAAGGCGCTCCCAGTCGACGATTGTCTTTGTTCGAAACGAAAAAATAAATACTTGTGAACAAGCCACATCTCCTATTTTATAATGTATAGTATATGTGAATAAAGATGTACCCATCTTTAATCACTTCGATAAATAATCCTACCGACTGCTGCAATGACGACAAACACACGTAGCGCGTGGTCCGCCTTAGCTTTTCGAATAAATTAATGATATAAATTATGTATAATTACTTATCAAAAATCTATTCTAATAGAAATCTAGATCTACATATTACCTATCTTTAACAATAAATCACAAGTTGATTTTAATAGTAGGTATATAAAATATTTTGATCATAAATTCTAAAACGTATCATTTTGAAATAATACCTTTATCGTGAAAAGTTTGTGCTATTATGTTTTCAGCTTAATATAAATCTAGGTAGGAACCTGAAGTAATATACTTATAAAAATAGGAGATGTGGCTTGTTCAGAAGTATTTCTTTTTTCGTTTCGAAAAAGAGCAATCAGCGACTGAGAGCCTCTTAAGTTAAAATTCCTAAAAACTATCGATCTTATTTCTTTTAAATTAAAGTTTAAAATAGCGTAACCTTAAAGTGACAGTTCTAAAACTTAGAATAGTTTTGAATAAATTTACGATTTTCGTAAGCGATTTAGAAACGTCAAGCTAAATTTAATCGTCATGTAAATTGGTGTTGACTAAGATGGCACGTGATTGTGTCAAATATGCGAAATAAAATAGAGAAACGGCTAAAATATCCCAAGTTTTAGGACTGTCATTTTGATGTGACTCTAATTTAGACTTTAATGTAAAAGGAATAAAATCGATCGTTTTTTACGAAATTTTAGGCTTAGCTTGGACACAACAGAATCGCCACCATTGTATATTGTATTGTGTTATATTGTAGCTTTTGATAGGTGAACGAATTTTTAAAATTAGTCTTGTAGTTATTAATTTATTCGGTACAAACAAAAATACAAATTTTAGCCTGTTGATAGTAAAATCAGAATGAGAATGAAACTTGCAGTCAGAAATATGATTCTGTTTTTTTTTTTTCGAAATGTGCTTGCTCCTTTCGACCAAGTACATCATTTCACAATGATGTCCAGACCAAGGATATTCCTAGAAACTATTATAGAAACATATTTCTGACTGTAATTCCTATGTAGATCAGACATACATAGAGCAGTTAGGAGCACGTTCAAAAACATTAATATAACACATTATTCTTAAGTAATAATTACTCATATAAATGCTCCACAAGCAAGCCCAAGCTATGATGTCCTAGGAAGCCTACAAATACCTCTACCAACCCGTCACCCCCACGACAGATGGCCGACTCGTGCGCATCCCTTTTGACTCGCCGTCACCCCTACAACAGAGGGGTTGTTTGCTTATTTCTGATAGGCTACTGTCATTGTAAGTCTTAAATATTTTCAGAATAATTGTCAATTTGAAAGTTCCTTTACGCGAACAAAGTCGCGAGGGTTTCCACTAGTAATTTGTATGCGGCGATAGGCTTGCAACCTGTCACGTATGGAATGCTAGTTGCTTCAAAATATGGGCATCTGCTAGATTTAGACCTCTGGCTACACCGCTAAGGCATCTTCAAGGATCTGAGAGCCTTGAGATCTGTGGACATATCTACTTGGGAATTCCAGTACCTAAGCCTATTTTTTCGTTTATTTTATAAATTTGTTGCTTATTTTTTTTCATGATTTTTATGCCGTTCTATAGAAATACGGATTACCACAATCTTATTTTGTTATAATATTGCTGACGTTTAGAGACAATTTAAATTTATTCTATTTATTATTATTTTTATTTATTCCTTTCTATTTATTTGTAAATTTGGTATCATGGATCAGTTCGATTTTCGCCTTTCTTGCTCAAACGACAAGCTCATTATCCATATGTTGTTTCCTCAAACGACGATTATCGTTCCAATATCCTGTTTGAAAAACCAAATTCAAATTTAGAATTATGCTCAAATTCGCGCCAAAGCCTACCCTACATCCTGCGCCCGCGCACGTGTCCTCCGCGCATGCGCCTACAAACAATGCACTTTTTTGCGATACTACTTTCAAATGATAGCTACTGCCGGCTAATGAATCCTATTTCTTTCTCCTTCTATCAAACGTGGATTTGTATAAGAGTGAGAAGGAGGGTGAAACGTGACAGTTGGCGTCGTATGGCGTCTGCCGCTGCCACATGTTGCTTTGAGGTTTCGAAAATTACCCACCGGTTGGTTCAAAAATGGCGATTTCACCTTCAAAAACTTGTCTATTCATTACAAAGGATCAGAATGACACGCGATCCATAATCGGTATGACAGACAGACATACACAAATTATCCTTGCAATTTTCTTTCCGGTAGACTTTGGGATGTCCGTCGTCCGTCCATGATTCTGGGAAGACGCTTGTCAAAATAAATATAATTATTCTTCAATGGAACATGCACACTTGAAGACACATTTTTTTACTACAAGGACATTGTAAGTTGTAATTATTTGTAAGAATAATTTTGAATATTTTTTTCTAGGTATTAATTCCCATACTTCTGGATATTCAAAACTCTTACAATAATAAAAACTTTTTTAAAACTATTTACGTGTTTTTTTTGCTGAAAAGTACACTGAGATTTTACCTCGTTTTATATAAATATAATTTGGTAGACATTTCACACATCGCCATATAGCCCCAAATTAAACAAAGCCATTATGGGAACCAGATTACTGATAGAATACTTAATATACTTTTTTTAATACATACCTACTTATGTTCACCAAACAAATTTTTGTCCCGGATCGCACCCATAACCACAGAAGGCAGAGTTACACCTGTGCTGTATTACACATTTTAAGGTATTAAATATTACATCTTTTGATATGCCTAGATCCTAATTTACTTTCAAAATTAAAAACTGGAAATATAATCTAACGTCTAATGGCACAAAGAAATAAACCAAGAATCAAACAAATTATGAAATAATTTAATCCTTGACTGATTTCAATCGATTTATATAATTAGAACCGCGCGTGTCAATACGATTATTGGTTTTGAAGAAAAACTAAAAAAAGTTTTGTTTATTTTTATGACCGTAATTATTGCTTTCTAATGTTTCGGGTGCAACTCGTAGATTTTATTGCTTTAGAAATGTTTTAGGGTAGTTATTTGAAAAACTAATTATTGATGATAAACACGAAAAAGTAATTGTATATTATCCTAATAATATAATAAAATGCGAAAGTTTGTGAGGATGTTTATAAAAACAATTTATTTAAAAAATACATAAGAACCAGTTAAGCTATCCAAAGACCGTTGCAAACAGTCTATTGGTAGCTCAACTGATCCAGATCACTACCAATCGGAAGCGTACCCAAGATACCTACTGGCGTCATTGCCACGCTGAACGGTAATGCGGATCTATTGTGCCAAATATAACTTATAAGTTAAGTTTTTGAGAAGACAAGTTTTTGTAAAATTATTCAAACCATCGAACACCTGTCACATAATATAACATTGTCATTGGAACTTGACAAGAATGCAAAGTTTTAGTATTTAATAAGGAGTTCCATTGTGAGTGTCTGTTGAACAGCTCCTGACTCCATCATCAGATCAGCTCGCTGTCACCATTTTATTGCATTGTCACCGAAGTTACATAAGTTCCTATGCAAAATTTGAGCTCAATCGGTTAAGGATAATTGCTTTAAAATTGACTTGTAAGATTCCACCATAACAAACATATTTACATAGTTACATTGCAAGTTAAATATAATAAAAGCTTGTAAAAAAGAATGATTTCTAATAAAATTATAGCATCTAACTATTATTTTTTGAAGTTAATTGAAATATTTCTAGTATTATGCAATGACCATTTGAATCCCTTGTTTACGTAAATAGTCGGTCGTCTAGAAAAACAGTATAAGTAACAAAAAACAAAAAGTCATCAGCTCAGATCAAACACCCCGATTTTTCATAAATAATGTCAATTTCCATAAATCGAAGCGCGAACTAAGTATAGTCCACTAAATGACCGTTTAACCCTTTGGCTAACTGACAGGGCTGTCTCTAGTCAACTTGAATTAAAAATAAGTTTGTTCTAAACTTTTATGTCTTTTTCACAGGTGTTGTTTTTGACCTTAATAATAAAAAAAAAACAAATACACGGATACGTAATTATTTTTTGAAATATCACGATACCTAGGTACTACATAGTTTAATTTGTGTTTTCACATTCAAATTGTACCTACATTTAATTTAAATAGAGAAAGTTAAATATGTAAAAATAAATATTCCTTCCTAATAAATAATTAGAAAATAAAATATTACCTTTAGACAGCACATAAACCGACACGAAAAAAAAACATTATTAAGCACAATGTAAACACAACCCTGATTTTAAACGAAACCCTTTGAACTACATCGGCCTCAATAAAGTCATTTGGAGGCAAAATCTGTTGTTTGTTTAGCATTAATATCATAATAGCCTTAAACGGTCGGTCGGTAAATGAAGGGTTAAAATTTAAAAATAACATGTGGATTTTTTTGGACATTTGGTTATAAAGTTGATGATTTAAGTAAACAGTTTATAAAAAATGGTAACGTTGTATTTTGGTCATCATCATTTTAGAAATCATATATCTACAACAACATTTATACCTCGGGTAGGTAAGTACCTACTTAGTTAAGGTACCTAAGTAGATACTTAGCAATCTAGATAAGATTTAAGTTTAGTAGGTAGGTGGATGTTTATCTGAGTGGATATTAATGTAACTTGACTATAAGATAGGTTCCTGCCCAATCCATTTACAAACAATTAATAATAATAAGATCACGACTGTAATCCCCAAGTACGGTACACATCCTCTAAAATCTCCAGACACTCAAATTCTTAAAGATGTTTAAAGGGGTTAGTCAGAATCCAACGGCATGTCCAAATATTGCATTTGGCACATTCCTAAATTTTGCAGTAGTTAGCATTTAAAAAACAAAAACAACATACCTGGCAGGTTGAAAACCCATCGCTTATAAGAATTTAACATTACTTATTCTAATATTTTATTATGATTTTATTATGAAAAGCTATTGCATGTATCTATCTATATGCTTCTATATCGCCTTCTCTCGTGTAAAGTTTTTCTATATAGTAGAAAATAGTGAGTTACTAAAAAAATATGTAGGCACGTTGACGGACACCCTGATCTATAATAACATAACTCTACAAATCGCAAAATCCATCAATTCACGCGACGGTAGCGCGACGTCCCGCCGAGCGGCCGGTGGCTACCGCTAAATAACTGATCGATTTGCACAAAAAAATGGCGGATCTTTTCACTTTCGTCATGCTTTCGATGAATTTCGATTTTGCACGCCCACTCAGCGGTCACGTCGGCGACTGACATCGATACGATTGAAAAAACGTTTGATGAAAAGGAAGTGTGGACAGAGTTTTGGTCAAGTCGATTATAGCTTTGTTTTTTGAGAAATATATTTCTCTGAATATCCCATGATTGTAAGAATAACTCTGGACACATTCATTATTTTATTCAATTGATGATGTTGTAGGCTTTTAATTAATACCATATCTAGGTAGGTATGGTAATAATTGGACATGACTCTGACTATCCCCTTTAGATATTTTAAAAGATCTAAACACCTTGAGATCTGTGAACATGTCTACCGTACTTGGGGATTACAATCGTGATTACTAACTTTTTCTGATACAAAATACCTTGAGATTTAATGATAAGGTACCTCCCACTAGGCTAACCTGAGAAAACTACAAGTAACAAAATAAATACGTCGACTTACTTAAAAATAAACATGAAAATTGAACTCAAACCACTTATTCATTTGATTACAACTCTTGACAGCTCCGAGCTCATTTACGAGACAGTGATTACAATACTTGCATTTTCATGATGATACAAAGAAATCAACGAGGATAATTTACGTGTTGCGAAATGGTGACAACAGGATGTCTTGATTAAGTCATCAGCTCTGATTGTGTAATCTACATTTACCTTGTGTAGCAGCACTTGTTTCGGATAAAATATTTGCTTGAGAGTTTCCGCGTTGCGAACAGAAATGTTTCATATAAGTTGAACTCATTTCCGTTCACGGCTTCGTTTGCTTTGTTTCTTGATCAAATCGACGTTACTTACCTTTTTAAATATTAGTAGGATATACCTAGCATTAGCTTATTGTATGGATCCGAGTGTTGGGCTACAAAAGGGACGGATGAAAAAAGAGTGCACGCGGCGGAGATTCGAATGTAGAGATGGATGTGTGGAGTGACGAGAATGGATAAGACTGAATGGATGACTGAAAATAGGCATGTTATGAGGAGGGAAGAAGGTCATGTAACGAGAAGAGTGTTAGGAATGAAGGTGGATGGATGTAGATGTAGAAGTAGAGGTAAAATGGTAGAGGAAAGATGGATGGACTGTGTGAAAGATGACATAATTATGAGTAATTGATGAGATGACGGCTGATAGAGGGAAATGAAAGAAAAATACATGTTGTGTCGATCCCACTTGAGTGAGATAAGGCCAGGAACATAATTATATACCTAGCATTACCTAACACTATAAAGAACCATAAAAAGAGCAATAAACCTGTTTTGTGTAAGTCAATCATTCTAAAACTAAAATCAATTAATTAAAAAAAGTTTTTCACACTGGCAGCCGCGAATAATGAAACGGCGGGACGTCCTGCATTCAAAATTCGAATCAAATTCGAATCGAATTCAAACAATGACGTCATGTAGTTCGCGCCATTGTCATTTCTCGTGTGGTCTACGAAGAATGACATCTAGAGAAATAGTCCGGTAAAAAACGTTACTTTTGTACCTACCCGCTTTTTGACACGGGCTTCCGAATTAAGAGATTAATGTCTAGAGATGGCTGTATGGTCTAATTGTAATTTAATTCGTTTGTGTTGTCAAGTGCGAAGCTGCTAGCTGAAAGTTTATATGGAAAAAAGTGAATGACCAACTACACACTACACAGCTCTATCTACATTTTACTTACGAGTAGGTATCTAGGTACTATTAATACCTACACAATACACATGCTTAGTTTTCGATACCTTAGTAGTCAAATATAAATTTGCAAATAAAGATTGTACCTGTAGGTACATTATTTTAAAACGTTATTAATTATTAAATTCATTAAATTTTTCCTGGATTTTTCACACTGAAATACAAGGAATTATTTACATTCTGATACAATAAATACTTTTTTTACCAAAAAGTTTTAACAACGATAGTTTTAATTCTATAGTAGAAAATCTGTCAAACTTTTGACGAATTGTATTGATGTTTAAAATCATCCAAAATATCAAAAATGTGAAAATAAATAAAAGTTTATATACAATTCAATCATGCCAGATTGATATGTAGGTACCTATATCTTAACTTATTTTAAAACGAATTATGCATCTAAAATAACTCTTGCGTTTCTGACTGACTGAATGATCTATCAACGTATAAACGACTGGTCCTTGAAATTTGAAGGGTGTAGGTATTCCTTTCAGTATGTTGGGGCGCACTAAGTGAATTCTCAAAATTCAACCCCTAGGGTACAGCGGGGTTTCCACTAGTTTAATATATAAAAGTATTTGATTACTATTCTCCATTTATCAGCTCTGAGTCTCTTACTGAAAATTATTGTTACAGAAGTTAAACGACATGGCGACTGAGGTGGTGCGAGACCTGGCGGATACCATCATCGGTAACAACTCCATTGAGGGTGAGGACACAGATAGCAACCCTTCAGCTGAAACTGTCATCAGGGCTCGGGACTCTATGGTAAACAATCATACTCTTCACTTTCCCCTGATCCTATTTAGTTCTTCTAGATGGAAATATGTCAGTAGGTAATGCAAACGACTCTGATAGAACAAAAAGGACATTAATAAATAATAGTGACATGCTCACTTTGAATTACAATTTTAAAGGAAAAAAGACTTTAATTTCTAAGTTCCTACGGTAGACATTCTTTCAGATCTCCTGGCACTCAGGTCCTTAAAGATGTTTTCCTGCGCCGTTTTGAGCACGTGTATAGGTATTTCCGTATTTTCCATTAGAAAATCAATTGATGCACCGCCAGAATTCGATCCCATGACATTCAGATTGAAAGTCAAGGTACCTCCTACTAGGTTAACACGGCTCAATAAAGAAACACACGCTTTAAGTTCCAGCTTGGTAGGTATAAAATGAATCTGTGCTGGGCGACGTACATTCCCACCAGATCATAACGGCTTTTCAATATTGAACACGAAACTGTGCAACGAGCTCTTTTCAGAATCAACTTGGAGCCACCTCATCATACGTGCTGACCACAGACGACAGTGTCTTCAGCAGGGATGTTGACCACTGGATTAGGGGAGACTCGCCAACCGACACTGGAGTTCAAGGCAGTAGGTAAGGAGGATATTTAGACAAGCTTTTTCTATACCTCTTGGAAAAAAAACTCTGGCTATACCTTCTGCTCTGATCTACTCTATCTTTGATCTACTGTATACGTATATACTTAAACTCTTAGACATTTTTAAGTAGGTATATGAGCGCCAGGAGATTTGATAGGAAGTCTATCGTAGGTCCCTTTGGAGTAACTTGGGAATAACACAGTCACGAACATAATTTATTTTATGAGCTATCGACAAAACCCCATTTTTTACTATAAATGTATTTTATTGTATTTTATTGTACTAGATCAGCTCAAATTTTCTAATGTTCTAAAAATAATGAAATCGCCATCTGTGATCGAACTGTAACATTACGAAAGCTATGATGAAATGATATTCGGAAAACATATTTAGGTAGGGTTCTACCTTACCATCACACGGCTACTACGCTTAGTAAATGGTTTGCAACATTTTGTGTAGATGGCGCTCTGAACCATGACTGAATTCTATACATTTTACTTGTGATTTTATATAAATTTGGGTTATTTTTCTTATATAATTGAAGTCTTTTATTAGATCGCTATGTAGTTTAACAATTAAAATAGGCATTTGATAATTTTCGGATAAATGTACTATTACGAGGTACCTCTAACTAGCCTCTTAGACATATAACCGCAGATAAAAATCCTCCTAATCAGATATATCGAAATTTGACTACACCTAGGGTGTAGTCAAATTTCGATATTTCCATAAACTGTTCCAGGGTAACAACAGTCCAACGCTCCACCCTAGTGACGTCATCGTTCAATGATAATTCCAGGATATGGTACCTCGCCGCCATGGTTCTGCCCTTCATCAACGTCAACAGCACCATGCTTTGGAGGTGTACGCCTAGGTAATTTACCAACATTGTACCTAGAAGGTACATCCTAGTTACTCATTTTATAAATACAAAAGTTTGTGAGGATGCTTGGATTGGCCTCAATCACACCCAAACGATCAAACGGATTTAGATGAAACTTGGAATATACATAGCTTACGTTCTGGAATAACATATAGGATACTTTTTATTCAGGTAATATGCAAACGAAGTCACGGTGAAGCTAATATTTTCAGAATAATTGTATTACAATGAACATTTTCGGGCAATATAACACCAACAAATTAACTATAAATCTATATATATAAAACAAAGTCGGGTTTGTTACAACACTTATAACTCGAGATCTGCTGGACCAATTTTCATGGTTATTGATTCGTTGGATTTGCCTCCGCCCCGAATAGCAGAATACATCTTAAACATATTGAAAACTCGACGAATACATGATTATGAAAGATGAATCATTTTCAATAATGGTTTAGTACATGTCAAACATTTTGTTGTCCATCCTGTCAAATACTGTAAGTAATGATTGACATTTATGCATGCGTTCAGAAATGTATTTTGTGTAAACTATTTAAAAAGGGTGAATAAACTATTATCTGTTTTTTTTTAATCAATTAAAAAGGTTGGAAAGTGCATTAAGCAGATACATAGAAGTTCCTCAAATATTCATGCGTGCGTTCAGAAATAATGACAAATGATTAACATTTAACTATATAAAAGAAAGTCGGGTATATTACAACACTTATAACTCAAGAACGGCTGAACCGATTTGGCTGGAAACGGGAACGGGAACGGGAGTTAATTCTAAAGCGATACGAAGTTCGCCGGGTTAGCTTGTAAAATACATAAATAAATATTGGCGGACTTTACACACAGCGCCATCTTGCCCCAAACTAAGCAAAATTTGCACTATGGGAACCAGATAACTGAAAGAATACTTATATACTTTTTTTTGTAAATACAATAAGTACTTACAACAATATCTACTATCTTGGGCTACGTAAAAAAGTTGCCTTTTTTTTCTCCAGCACCGTGCTGAGCACAGCCGAGCTGCTTCTCACGCAAGTAGCACGGCTCTGTGGACTAGCCAGGAGCCAGCTTCGAAGACTGGCGCACGAGCAAGCAGCTCGGGATCTCTTCGCCACCGCCATGGACATCGTGCTCGTCATCTACGCTATGGGTTTCCTAGTGCTGTCTATGTACCAGGCTTCTATTATAGGAAACTGATGTTTGAACAGAGACATTTTGATCTAATCCTTGACAGTAGATCCAATAAGTGTTCTGTAACCTTATAGTTAATAGATTCCTAAATATAGTCCTCCTTAAATTGGTCCCTTTATTGTCAATAGTACAACAATAAAAAATGTGATTATGAAATTTGCTAATGGTGTTTTGTAGCTGTTAAAAAGAGCTAGAAGTAGCTAAGCTTTAGCTTATAAATATCTAGTTAACCCGCGACAAAAGTTGTCCTGTCCAAACTTCGATAATTACATAGAAAAAAGCACTCAAGTGTTCCGAATTCTCCAATTTTTCATGCAACTTCATTTTTTTTTAGGTATAATATAGTCCTGATAATGACGAATACCGACCCTCTTACTAGGTTCAACATTTTTGGTAGCGTATCATTTAGTCGTCAAAACTAATGTCACAACATGATGATCAACTAAAAGAAGAACACAAAGAAACAACTACCAGATGCTGTAAAACTGTATTACGTTTTGTTTTCATAATATTTTTGAGTGCGAAAAAATCCTTGGGAGTGTAAGACCGAGTGGGATTGTATAGGAGGTCAAATAGACTTTCTATTGAAATCGACATCGAATTTAAATCCGAAGAATCTCGAATGAAAATTTTAATTTTCAGGAATTTCGATGTTTTACAATAAAAGTCGTAAAATCGTTTTCTTCTTCAACTTCTTTCGACTTAAAAGAGAAGGTTTCTCAATTGGCCTGTAAGATTTTTTTACAAAATATTTTTTTTATTTAAAAGCCTATACTTCCAAGGTGGTCCCATTACCACCAAGTCAGCATCTGATGATGGGATCCCAGGGAAATCGAGAGAAACCTTTAAATTTATGGGCATTGATAGTGGTTTTCAACTATAGACCTTGCCCTTCTTTCATTAGCATACACCGAGTGGAGGGCTAGCCGGGGTAGGGGCCCCTAGATCTCGGAGGAAGGAGCCCCCCCCCACTACAACTTTTATTTATAAACATGAAGTAGGTTTTTTTTTAGTTTTTTAAACGTAATTATAGTTATCTGAATCTGCGCTGACGAAATCGCGATTAAAGCTAGTAACTTATATACCTAAATACTTGAAATATTATTCAATTACCTACCTAATCCACATCATGCCGTAATGTCTATTCTGAGCCCGGAAACAGACCTTGAAACGGTAGCATAGGTATTCCGTTATCTATTATCAACAATAGAAGATGCACTTCTATTGAGTACCTACAATGCCATACATACTCATAGATAAAGTATGGAATTGCTAGTTGAAATAACCGCGACTTTGTTCGCGTGGAGTTATTTTCTTATCATATTATCATAACCTTTGTAAAGAGAAATAAACAACAGAGTAGAATAAATGCAGTAGAATTGAGAGCCTTGAGAAGTAGGTATGTGTGGGATAACTTTGAAAGATAAAGTGATAGGAGAACGTTGTGGTCATGACTGTGGAGTGAAAGAAAACGCAGGATAAAAAGGCCAAGTCAAGAGTAGGTACTCTAAACCGACGAGCATGCTTGAGGAATGTGATGAGAGTGAATGAAGCAAAATAAATATGTCAGGATCGTAGCAAGTGGAAAGCCGTAATCTCTGCTTACTCCTCTGGGAAATAGGCGTGATTTTATGTATGTATGTAATAAACACATAAACTTACAAACCCCCCCTTCGGAAGTTTAGAGTATTTTTTGTGTTTTATTGTGGTCAAGCGAGAATTCTCTGGTTGGGTTTTTTTAACAGTTTGTCAATGATTATGGTGTCGATCTTGGCAACGAAACAAAACTATGTAACATGTGTACGTTCTTATTATATTCAAATCCTACTCATATTATAAATGCGCAAGTTTGTAAGTGAGTGTGTGTGTGTTTGTGTGTGTTGTTACTCGCTCACGCAAAAACTACTGAACGGATTAAAATTAAACTTTACAGTAATATAGCTTATACATCAGAATAACACATAGGCTACTTTTTATCGAGGTACCTACCACCCGTGCGAAACCGGGACGAGCAGCTAGTATATTATAAATTTTGAGTAACTGACTGGCTGACTGATTGATCTATCAACACACCACTGGTCTTAGAAACTTCAACCCCTAAAAGGGTGCAGCGGGGGCTGAATTCAGTTTGTAAATTAACTTCATGTTAATAAAGTCGCGAGGGTTTCCACTAGTTATACATATAATATAATTATATTAAGACTGTTCGAAAAATTTACATGCGCGTGTTTTAACACGTGCTCAAAAACGATAAAGGAAAACATCGTAAGGGAACCAGTTAGTATTCTTATAAGCGGTGATGGGCTTGCAACCTGTCACGTATGGAATGCTAACTACTGCAAAAATGTGGGCATGTGCCGAATGTTATGTTTCGACGTGCCATTGACTACCCCCTCTAGACATCTTCAAGGATCTAAGTTTCTGGAGATCTGAGAAGATGTCTGCCGTACTTGGGGATTACAGTCGTGATTCTATTTATTTTATAAGACAGTCAGTCAATAACGCTATCATTTTGTATATTATATTTAGGTGGATATGTACCGAACGTGGAATGCAAGTTATGAGCTCATAATCAGAAATAATGATGATCCTTTGAACTATTTACTGCGGCGGCAGTGATGAAAGAATTTGTTGATTTCTATGTAATTGTCCATCTACTGGTAAGAATTAGATGAGGTTATTAATATTTATTGTTACGAGTAAATACAATTTGATTTACAGATACAAACATCAATAAACAAATACCTAATGCCTGGCGCACAGTGGAGGATTGAACGGCAGCGGATTTCAAATAAATCCTCTACCGCGCCATCCGCCAGTATGCGCAAACCATAAAAGACACGGTCGTGAATATCAGACTATCGAATGATACGCATTCTATCAAAATTCGTAATTTATTTAATCAGGACAAGGTAGGTAAATGTATAATGGAAAAAAATTGGAAATTTGGATGTCAAAGTCTGCCGCGGGTCGTCCAGTTTTACATAATTAAGTTTAAATAAAACCGGCCAAGTGCGAGTCGGACTCGCGCACTAATTCCGTACCATCTATAAAAACGGCAAAAAAATCATGTTTGTTGTATGGGAGCCCCCCTTAAATATTTATTTTATTCTGTTTTTAGTATTTGTTGTTAGAGCAGCAACATAAATACATAATCTGTGAAAATTTCAACTGTCTAGCTATCACGGTTCATGAGATACAGCCCTGTGACAGACAGACAGCGAAGTCTTAGTAATAGGGTCCCGTTTTTACCCTTTGGGTACGGAACCCTAAAAACTAAAAACAAAACCGACTTCATGATTATAAATAAAAAAAAGTAGTGGGGGAGGGGCTCCCCCTTCCGCGATATTAGGAGCCCTACCCCGGCTAGCCCTCCACTCGGTGTATGCCAATGAAAGAAGGGCAAGGTCTATAGTTGAAAACCACTATCAACGCCCATAAATTTTGAAGGTTTCTCTCGATTCTGGGATCCCATCATCAGACTTGGTGGTAATGGGACCACCTCGGAAGTATAGGCTTTCAAATAAAAAAATAATTTTGTAAATCCGTCCACAAACGCCGGAGTAATCGAGTAACATATACACAAAAAAAAACATACAAGCGAATTGATAACCTTCTCCTTTTTGAAGTCGGTTAATACATTTTAAAAACACCAGCCACTAAAGAACAACTGTTACCTACGTATTTAAATTGGCGATATAAAACGCCGTATGAATACCTGTGTATGTATTCTTGTAAAGGGCAGTGGACCAACATAAGTACACAGATCACGTATGGAATGCTTACTACTGCAAAATGTGGGCATATGCCAAAAGTTAAATCAAAGACTAAAGGTATTTGTTTCAATAAAAGCACAAGGATCCAGTGCCGGATAAAGCCGACGCGGGGCCCGTAGCAAATGTGAGCCCTTGAGTTACATTGCCTATTGAAATTTATTATATTATATATTCATACTGTCGCAATCATGTTCACTGTCTTCTACGACATCTATATATCTAATTTGATATTGATAACAATAGGCAATTAGGTGCACTGGTATTAGGTGCATGATTATTTACAAAGTACGGTATGAATTTTCCCCGGCTAATTTTGAGTTTGTTTGAAATTTAGTTTTTTTTAGGCACAGGCGCGGGGCCTCCCAAGGCGCGGGGCCCGAAGCATTTGCTGCCTCCTGCTACATGGCTAATCCGGCACTGCAAGGATCCCTCTAAAGCATCTTAGAATCTCGGCCTGTTCCCCTCTACCAAGCCTAGAAGAATGACTGACCTCACAGCTCAGTTGGTAGTAACTCTGCCTTCTGCTCTGTAGGTTGTGAGTTCGATCCCCACCCAGGGGAAATATTTGTGTGATAAACATAGATGTTTGTTGTGTCTGGGTGTTATTATCTTCTATACTTATAATAAATCTGTAGAGAGATCAATTCTGTACATGAAATATATTTCCAAAATAACTATCAGGGGGTGATTAGGGATCGATACTGATGCCAAAAATGCAATCAGTAAAATTTTTGTCTGTCTGTCTGTCTGTCTGTCTGTATAACCGTTATAGAAACAAAAACTACTCGACGGATTTTAACGAAACTTGGTACAATTATTTTTCATAATCCTGAGCTGGTTATAGTATACTTTTTATCACGCTGCAATCAATAGGAGCAGAGCAGTGAAGGAAAATGTTGGGAAAACGGGAGAAGTTACTCCATTTTTTAAGCTTCCGTCGCGTGTGCAACCTTAATGGTTAAAGCTACACAGAATTCATGTATGACGGAAATGTTCTCCTTAAAATTATATAAAAAAAAATCCACGACAACATAATGTCTCTCTTTTATGGTTGACTCACAATAACACGTGTAACTCCCGATAGCTTAGCAGTTCGAAGCTTTCTGATTATATTTGTCTACTCTTACGTTTATAACACTAATGACAAAAAAGCTGTGAAAAAAAACGTTTTATATAAAGACATCCTGTAGTATATTTAGTATCAGCATTGCACCCGTGCGAAGCCCGGGCGGGTCACTAGTCTATACTTATAATAAATCTGTAGAGAGGTCAATTCTGTACATGAAATATATTTCCAAAATAACTATCAGGGGGTGATTAGGGATCGATACTGATGCCAAAAATGCAATCAGTAAAATTTTTGTCTGTCTGTCTGTCTGTCTGTCTGTCTGTCTGTCTGTCTGTCTGTCTGTCTGTATAACCGTTATAGAAACAAAAACTACTCGACGGATTTTAACGAAACTTGGTACAATTATTTTTCATACTCCTGAGCTGGTTATAGTATACTTTTCATCACGCTACAATCAAAAGGAGCAGAGCAGTGAAGGGAAATGTTGGGAAAACGGGAGAAGTTACTCCATTTTTTAAGCTTCCGTCGCGTGTGTAACTTTAATGGTTAAAGCTACACAAAAATCATGTATGACGGAAATGTTTTCCTTAAAATTATATAAAAAATATCCCACGACAGCATATGTCTATCTTTTATGGTTGACTTACAATAACACGTGTAACTCCCGATAGCTTAGCAGTTCGACGCTTTCTGATTATATGTGTCTACTCTTACGTTTATAACACTCTCAGTCATCCCTCATTAAAAAAGTTAACATTATTAACTATTCCATAAAAAAAGAATCATAGAAATCGTGTGATACTACGCAGCCGGACCCACCGTGGATAAGGGTTAATTTTAATGCAGTTACAAATCTATGGAATTGTACGAATTGTACTCCAAAAATCAGCAATTGTACTAGAAGGGGTCAAAAAAAGCTGTGAAAAAAAAACGTTTTATTTATAGACATTCTGTAGTATATTTAGTATCAGCATTGCACCCGTGCGAAGCCCGGGCGGGTCGCTAGTCTATAATAAGTATGTATTTACAATAAAAAGTATAATTATTCATTTCACTTTCAAAACTTTCGTGAGTTGTACTATACATTATTACAACAACGGGAAATTACTCACGTAAATGATAAATTGTCAATGAGGACACCGACAATGTTTCGATTCATCTAGAGAATCTTCTTCAGGGTGAGTGGACCATTAAACGCGCGCGCTACCCTGCTCGCATTGTCGTCTCGCACTGTCGGTGTCCTCATTGACAATTTATCATTTACGTGAGTAATTTCCCGTTGTTGTAATAATGTGTAAAATTTATTCAGTTTCTACTTTAAGGGTCTTATGTTATTACGACTTGGTATTACATGGATCTCACCACTTTTTACGGTAGAAGAACTGAGTTGCGTTGCGAGACTTGGCTTTTTTTACAAGTTATGTTTTTGATGGCATATTTATATGGCATATAAATGGATGGCAGTATTCTATCCGTTATCTGGTTCCTATAGTACAAGCTTTGGGCTAGATGGCGCTGTGTTTAAAGTCCGCCAATATTTATTTATTTAATCAGGCAACCAATACAGCTTTTGCCATCATTCTTTCGATGTTCCTGTTCGTAAATACTATGTAGAGCTGTCCTGTCTGCTTAAGGCGCTCCCAGTCGACGATTGTTTTTGTTCGAAACGAAAAAAGAAATACTTCTGAACAAGCCACATCTCCTATTTTATAATGTATAGTATATGTGAATAAAGATGTACCCATCTTTAATCACTTCGATAAATAATCCTACCGACCGCTGCAATGACGACAAACACACGTCCGCGCGTGGTCCGCCTTAGCTTATCAAAAATCTATCCTAATAGAATTGTAGATCTACATATTACCTATCTTTAACAATAAATCATAAGTTGATTTTAATAGTAGGTATATAAAATATTTCGATCATAAATTCTAAAACGTATCATTTTGAAATAATATTTTTATCGTGAAAAGTTTCTGCTATTATGTTTTCAGCTTAATAGAAATCTAGGTAGGAACCTGAAGTAATATACTTATAAAAATAGGAGATGTGGCTTGTTCAGAAGTATTTCTTTTTTCGTTTCGAAAAAGAGCAATCAGCGACTGGCAGCCTCTTAATAGAAATCTAGGTAGGAGTAGGAACCTGAAGTAATCACTACATAGTATAAAGCAAAGTCGCTCTCCGCTTCCCGCGTCTGTGTGTATGTACGTATGTTTGCTTATATCTTTAAAACTACACAACGGATTTTGATGCGGGTTTTTTTAATAGATAGAGTGATTCAGGAGGATGGTTTATATGTATAATAACATGCTACCCGTGCGAAGCCGGGTGGGTCGCTAGTATACTTATAAAAATAGGAGATGTGGCTTGTTCAGAAGTATTTATTTTTCGTTTCGAAAAAAAGCAATCGTCGACTGGGAGCCCCTTAACCCTGGACATCTTCGAATGCCTGGATATCTGAGATCATCATGCTAATGATTACAGCTATTCCTACACTTGCAACTAGTATAGGTATTTACTTTGAGTCATACAAGTCACAACTAAGGCAGGATTCTTCCACTCTGAAAAATCATTTATTTGAATCATTGCATCATCACATCACATAATGCAGAGTAGCCTGTTTAGAATTTCAAAATTTCCTAGTAGGTACTTAAAACAACCTTGAATATTGTGAATAGAAAACCCGAAATCGAGGCTATATTATTATTCAAGTTACCTACCTACTATACTCTATCCTTGGTACCTAATGCTAATGTTCTTGTGATTCTTCTGACGCAGTTCTACAGCCAACAAAGAGGTACTTATGATTCTTATACCTAACTAATCGAAACTTCTGCTATTTTTATCACCTGATGTTATTTTAAGACAGTCATATGTGTTTTTTTATTTAAATAAAACTAGGTAGGTACATTTTATAGGCAAGTAGGTACCTACCTGCTGACTACAGCTCTATTGGTACGCTTTATGGATTCGATTTCTACCTAGGATAAACGTCTGTGTGATGGACATAGATATTTTGTTCTTTTAACAAGCTTTTATTTAATTTGCAATGAATGAATGTATGCAACTATGTAACTATGTTTGTTAAGGTGGAATCCTGCAACTCAATATTGAAACAGTTATCCCTAACCGATTAAACTTAAATTTCGCATTCCTACCTAAGTGAATTCGGTGACAATGCAATAATATGGTGACAGTAAGCTGATTTGATGACGGAGTTAGGAGTTGTTCAAAAGACACTCACAATGGAACTCGATTTAGTAAAAACTTTGCATACTTTTAAGTTCCGATGACAATGTTGATGTGACAATGTTATATGAGGTGATAGCGCGCTGGTGCTCGATGGTTTAAATTATTTAAAAAAGCTTGTCATTGAAAAATATTTTTCAACATAAAACTTATATCACTACATAGTATAAAGCAAAGTCGCTTTCCGCTTCCCGCGTCTGTATGTATGTATGTTTGCTTATATCTTTAAAACTACACAACGGATTTTGATGCGGTTTTTTTTAATAGATAGAGTGATTCAGGAGGAAGGTTTATATGTATTAAACCCGTGCGAAGCCGGGGCGGGTCGCTAGTTTAGTATAAAAGTAGTAATAAGTATTCTATTAGTAAACTGGTTTCCATAGCACCTAGCTAAGCTTAGTTTGAGGCTAGATGACGCTGTGTGAAATGGACAACATATTTAATACTGACGTCATTTAAGAAAGTTGCTCATTATTATGAGTCAGTAGCTAAGTTCATGGAATAATGAAGTTTCAGTAAAGCAGTGACCTAGACACATGTTTTCACGATGTAATCACATCGAATCCATTTGTGTAAATAGTTTTGCAATGACAGTGCTTCAGTGCCAATGCCTACACCTACCCTCGTACATTTTATCATAACCAATGACTTTTTACTACTACATACAGTTTAGATTAAAGTCTTTCTTTCGACGTGTTTCTGTCTGACTGTTTGTTCAGGCTTATCTTAAAAAGTACCAAACGGTTTCTACAATAATGTGGGCTAACAGCAAAGAAAGTAGATCCAGATTCAATCCAGGTCTTATTTCAGACCTGGGTTGAATACTTTATATTCCGACTCTTTGGTGGCTACATGGAGCTCTGCCTTTGACTTACTTAAATAAAAAAATCCTTAATTAAATGCCATCTAGCTGTACCTACCTTTTTGCAAATCTTGAGAAAAACACGATTAAAATGATAAATGTAATTAAAACTTAAAATAAAAATAATCTTATTTTTTTATGCAAAATTATGGTATAATTGCATTAAAAAATAAAAAATAAATTGATTGAGAAAAATGTCATCAACTTCTGATTTCGACTAGTTAGACTAAAAGGCTGCCTGTCAGTTGTCAATATACGATAAATAACTACGTGGGGTATTGTTGATAAACCTCAAATATTTATGAACACCGTAATGCCGAAAGTATGTTATATGTAAACTTATTGCGCTTGTAAGCAAATCATTGTTTGAATTCTTGGTAGAGCATGGAATACATTGTAGACAGGAAATCCATGAATTGTAAATTATCTTCTTGGTATATAGAATTAATATAGAATAGTTAAAAAACCCAAGGTTTATGGGATGGGCTGAATTTTTCCATACTCTCCTTGAAGATATCTAAAAGAGGTGGTAAGAGACAAGTCCGGATATTGAAATATAATAAAAATAAAATGAAATTGCAACACGGCTGTAATCTCCAAGTACAGTTGACATCCTCTCAGATCTACAAACAAATCGCGTTCATACTCGTAGTACTATTCCTGACCGCACCCTTATGCCGTGTGGTGGGATCATTCATATAAAGAGATTCACAGAAAGTCGAAGTTTTTTTTTCAATAAAATCACAAGGATCACTTTAAAACGTCTTAGGAGCTAGGTGAAGCTACGCCTGTTCCTCGCAACTAAGCTTAGAAAAATCAACCAACAACCGTAGCGCTATAATTTTTTTGATAATCCTTTTCCTAAATGCTACGAGTATGTAGAGCTCACGTGTGTACACGTGTGTACAAGTACCTAACTATGAAATCGGTACAATAGTAGCTATTATCTAAGTAGGTTTTTAATTTCATCTGCACCGCCAGTTCTGATTGATGCGCATACGCAGTGTAAACAACACTCAGGTGCGTTCCGCGATAGCATTCAGTACAGTTCAGTCAGTGAGTGTGGGTGCAATGAGCGCGCGTGTGGTTGCGTGTCTTTTCGCCGCGCTGGCCGTCGCGGCGCAAGCGCAGGTTTGTTCGGTTTTATTTAATCTGGGGGTTTTTAAAAGAAATAAAATACATTTAAAAAACAAAACATAAGACAAATAACTTGGAAACAATACAGTAAATCTAATTATCGTGTCACAGTGTTTGTAACCAAACTCTTCGAAAACGGCTCTACCGATTTTTATGTTGTTTATATTTGGTAGGAATGAGAATAGGTCGTAAACTATTTTTTCTTATTTGTTGGAGAACATTTGTTATTTTTATTTGGCACTAAAAATACATAATAACCCCTAATTTTCACCTAATTTTTCTTCTACCTACAAACATCATTTTAATAGCGATATTATTTACAAAAAAAAGTATATAAGTATTCTATCAGTTATCTAGTTCTCATAGTTCAAGCTTTGCTTAGTTTGGCGCTGTGTGATAAAGTCCACCAATATTAATTATTATTATTTTATTATTTTTAGGGTAAAACGGTAAAACGGGAGCCTATTAATAAGACTTCGCTGTCCGTCTGTCTGTCTCTATGTTTGTCACTACTTCACAAGGCTCAACTTCGCAATATTGATTCGTGATATCTATTTTCATTAAATGTATCATACAAATGAATTTGATATCGAATTTTAGTTGAACTTATCTACATTCTAACCAACAGGTAGTTGTTTAAACAAGTAGGTTGTTATCTACACGCCCTTCAGGTAACGGGACGCTGAAGGGGCCAAGCTTAGCACGTTATCGTGTTCTTGACACCAACATCCGCTTGTGTACCTGACCTCTATTACCATGGGAATATGGGTCAAAATACCAGCACTCGGTACATGTTCCCACAAATGAATAAATTAAAATGTATTGGTGATTTCACGCAGTGTCATCTAGCGTTAAACTAAGCAAATCTTGTGCTGGACACGGTAACTGATAGAATATTATAATTTTGTTTAATCAATGACACAGAAAAAAAGAACAAAAAAAAAAATAGGATTACGACTGTAATCCCCAAGTAGTCCCCTTTGATCCTTTGAATATGTCTAGTAGTCAAAGCCACGTCCAAACATTATATGGCACATGCCCACATTTGACAGTAGTTAGCATTACATACGTGACAGGTTGCTAGCCCATCGCCGCTTACAAGAATACTAACTGATTTCCTCACGATGTTTTCCTTCACCGTTTCCTTCACAGAATAAACATCTATGTTTAACACACAAAATATTTGTATGATGTCTCACATCACCAGCTGCGTTGGCCGAGTGGGAGGTAACCTGTCTTTCCATGTGAATATCGTTGGTTTGAGTTCTTAACATAGGTACTACGTTTACAATACATGAATGTATTCTATTCGAAAAATATATTATGT
Organism: Hydriomena furcata; assembly: GCA_912999785.1. NCBI lineage: Eukaryota > Metazoa > Arthropoda > Insecta > Lepidoptera > Geometridae > Hydriomena > Hydriomena furcata. Next base: position 1,080,071 of record OU538831.1, on the reverse strand, counting down.
GCTCAAAACGGTGAAGGTAAATCCGTAAAGAAACTAGTTAGTATTATTTTAAGCTGATGGGCTTACAATCTGTCACGTATGTGATACTTATTGCTGTAAAATGGCACATACCAACATTTAATATTCGATCGTGACTTTGACTATCCCTTAAAACATTTTCTAGTATCTGCACCTAGAGATCTGAGTCTACCGTATTTAGGGATTACAGTCGTGATTGCCATTTTATTAACCGACGAAGAACGGAGGCCACGCATATCTTTTTACCTGGTGATCCCATTCCGATGTTTTTCTATTGTGTAGATAATAGTTCCAAGTTGGTCCCATGTAAATTATATTTTCATCCCACCATCTCGGAAAGAGTATTTTTGCTCTTCAATATCTGAGTACAAAAGCCGTTTTTATTCTCTAGAGGATAAAGTAAATTGAATTTAGAACATCGTGTGCACTAAGTTTGTGAATTAAAAAAATCATTAAACCTATTTACTGCTACCTCTATGGTGCCGAATATATCATACAACTTTTTTTTAATTTGTTAAAAACTCAGACTCGGAACCTTCTTGGTGTTCTTTTTTCAATTTGCTTTGTACGCGGTTCTATAGGCGGCATTTTTTCACGTCATTATTAAGATTATTCTGTTATACTTACCTGTCATAATGTAGTATTTAATACCTAAACTGAAATAAAAGTACCTATCTTGTGATTCTAAACGTTTTTTTTTTGCATTTAGTCATTTCCTCGCTGAGGTGGAATGAAAAGTTACGTGTTGCACTCGAGTGCAAAGATTTTTCACCTCGTGCTCTTTTGATTCCCTCGCTAACGCTCAGGATTCTAATTTTGAATCAGAATCCTTCGCTTGCTCGGTCATCAAAATTGAACACGCGGTTAAAAAGCAACTTTGCACTCTTGTATAACAAATAACTATTATGTAGGACTGATAGTTCCTTCAAAAACTTAAAAAACGAATATCATCTGTTGACTTTGCGATTGGTGGATACATTTTCATCGGTTTTCTTTTTTAAGTTTTTATTTAACTTGCAAAGTATGTAGGTGTATATGTATAACTATGTTTGTTAAGGTGGAATCTTGCAACTCAATTTTGATGCAGTTATATTTAACTGAATGAGCTGAAATTTGGCATACTTATGTAACTTCGGTGACTATGCAATAATATGGTGACAGCGAGCTGATCTGATGATGGAGTCAGGAGCTGTTCAACGGAACTCCTCAGTAAATAGTCTGATTGAGATAAAACTTTGCATACCTATCAATCTCCAATGACAATATAAAATTATGGTACGAGCGAGCTGGTCTGGTGATGGAGCTCGAATGTAGACATAGCCATAACTTCTTAACTACACAACATAACCACATCGTGTTTGGTCTCTTTGGATTTGTCTTGAGAGCCCTAGAATTTATAAAAGATAGATTTTAAAAAAACTTATTGGTTAATAAAACGTAATTATTTTTATTTACAACATTGGATCCATTTGTAGTACGGGCGGTAAGGCGGTGTAGCCTGTGAATCGCTTAATTCCCACGTGAACGTCTAAAGGCTAGGTTGAAAGTAGGAATTTAAGGTTATAGGGTCATGTTCTACTGCACTCTAGTCGATAGTATGATTTATGATTACCTACTTCCTTGACTAGACATAGGTGCCTACTTTTTTTAGTACCTACAGCTGGGTAGGTACCTTTCTAGAGGCCTATTTCCTATCGTTAGTAAATTCCTAGTAAGATTTTGCGTCTCTGCTACTCGAACTAAATATAAATAAATGAAAAATAGAGATGTGTTGAAAATATAATTTTACTACCAATTCTACTGCACATGAAAACCATAAAAGAATTTTAACCTTCCGTCCTTTTTAAGGTACTAAAATGAGTCAATATTTTTATGTAGTCCTTTAGAAAGGACCACTGGGTCGTAATGACAAGTGGACGAGAATCCAGGTTCTTAGGAGGATAATTCATCATCTTATTGCAGACGACTGTAAATGTACAGTTATCTCATTTCCCACACCCACACACAATGGTGACGTCAAATTATTTAATTTTCTCTCACAGATGCTGTAGCGTTAGTAAACAAACAACTGAGATTACATACCAAATGTATGAGCTGTGTGTTTGTTTGTTTGTTTATTAGATAAGATTGTTGTTTCGACCTGGTTTTATGGAATGTGGGTGCTTGATAAAATTCTCTGGCTAACCTTGAGAAAACCACCGTCAAGGACTCCGTGGAAATATTACCTAGATATAAAAAAGGACCCTGAAATGAGATAAGAAAACCGACGAAATGGTTCCGACCAATCAAAAAACTTCGCAGTATACCCTATCCATTAAAAAAAATAATTATCAAAATTGGTGTAGGTACTCTGTAAAAAGTTATGCGTGGTCTAACATAAAAAATATATACGTGTCGAATTGAAAACCTCCTCGGTTCTTTTCGTCGGTTAAAAAAGAGGATACAAGAGGGGCAACGCGAATATGTCTTAGACAAATACAATGAGTAATAAGGGTGGGTCTTAAAAGCTCAAAGCTTGCTACATTCAATATTTGTATAGCCAAAGTATACTGTAATCGACTACGACCATTTCAATCTAGTGTTTAATTTGGAAATAAGAATGGATGAATAATAAACCTCAAGAAAATCTTGGTATCACTACATAGTATAAAGCAAAGTCGCTTTCCGCTTCCCGCGTCTGTATGTCTGTATGTATGTTTGCTTATATCTTTAAAACTACACAACGGATTTTGATGCAGTTTTTTTTAATAGATAGAGTGATTCAGGAGGAAGGTTTATATGTATAATAACATGCTACCCGTGCGAAGCCGGGGCGGGTCGCTAGTAATAGAATAAAGCCAAATCTAAAATCAGTAGTTTCGTATTTAATAGTGGTTAGACTAAGTGAAGAAATTATATTTTTTATGAAAATTAATGCGATAGGATCACGACTGTAATCCCCAAGTATGGTATATCTCAGATCTCCAGGCGTTCAGATCCTTGAAGTTGTTAAGGGTTTAGTCAGAGACACGGCCAAACATCACATTTGGCACATGCCCACATTTTGCAGTATCTAGCATTCCACACGTGACAGGTTGCAAGCCCATCACCGCTATAAATAAATATTATACCGGTAAAGTCGCGTGTATTGTATGTTCTTTTAAAAGTCGTCACGAGTTCAATGATGCCGTCATCATGCAGTTTACCGACGTTCGATGGTATTGCCAATTTTTGCTTTATGGTGCTGTTCATAATAAGTGGACGACTGAAATAGCTTGAGTAACGGCTGGCAATTACCCAGCTGATGCAGGTAGACAATAAACAATAATGCAGTCAGCAGTCATACCTATGCCAATCTGAACTGGGGGAAATGGATTTTTGAGACGAATATTGTCACTAAATTTCGTTTTCAGTTAGCGAGTAGACCCCCAGATATGTGTATTTTAGATCGAGTGAGCCAGCGAGCGAATCCGAAAACAACGTTTGGTTGTTTGAAGGTACCTACTAGTAGAAACCCTCGCGACTTTGTTTACGTCACGTTATTTTTAAACAGACTTCAACCCACCACTGTACCTCTTTACCGGTTGAATTTGGGGAATTTTCTAGGACCAGTGGTTTAAGCTGTGCGTTGATAGATCAAAACGGTGAAGGAAACCAGTTAGTATTCTTATAAGCGGCGATGGGCTTGCAACCTTGATGCTAAGTACCTACTGCAAAATGTGGGCATCTGATAAATATAATGTTTGGACGTGCCTCTGGCTACCCCCACTAGGCATCATCAAAGGATCTATGCATCTGGAGATCTGAGAGGTTGTGTCTACCGTACTTGGAGATTACAGTCGTGATCCTATTTATCTATGATTTTTTTAGATCAGTCTGTCAGTAATGTAAGAGTTTTAGATTTTAGATGTTGGTCCGAACATAATGTACCTATCTCCCACTAGGTCAATATGGCTTTTCACTAGAAAAGTACAAAACAGTGGCCTGAGAAATGACAAAACTGACACTTTTTGTATAGTTAAAGTGTCCGTTTTGGCATTTAGACAATACGTTGTCGATACGAGAGTGGTTCATGCTAACCCCCCAGTATCAAACTAGGTAGGTAATCATAACAAAGGTCGGCTGATAACAGAAGAATGCGCTATTGGTATCTGATTACAGTTACCTAAGGCTTACATTACACGCTTATTCAATTCCATCAGTCATGAATAATATTGACTGAAAAAATGACACATAATGACTGATCATTGCCACAGTCATTCCTAAGATTTTACAGAGAAAACACGTGTTTACCCAACATATTAAATACCTATTCATAGTGTTAGTTTTAGTTCATGTGTAAAAAGATAGCGTAGGGTGAAAGATTAACTATTAAAAGCAAAATCGACTTGAGAGCTTCCATCTTTTTTTTGAAGTCGATTAAAAAGAGATTTACGAGTATTTATATATCCATATCTACTTTGTTTCCTTAAAAATCATGACTGATGGTGGCATGATGCAAAGTTCATAACTATTCAGATATTTCAAAATATATTTCACGCAGGCATCTGTCAACACGTTACAGGATAGAGTAGCCGTCAGTTATAGATGAAACTGACGTTTGATTATACGTGTAATGCACGCCTTACAACATTCTCGCTCAGTCGCTAGTTGAACGGGTACAAACAAACAGAGCTTTGTATCGTATAGGTAAAGGTATAGTGGTAGCAAGGAACACGTGGGGAAGAGCCTAGATTCACACAACAGAAGATAGTTTGTTTGGTCTTATGAAATTTCTCAGCAGTTTTGGTATATTCAAGTTTCATTATGTGTATTGTTTATTATTAATCATTTAAAGTTAAGTCAAGTTATTATTAGATATTTAATGTTTTTGGAATGTAAAAGTTAAATTCAAAGTTTATTGAAACTGAATAAACTAATATAGTTATACGCATAATATTTATGTTGCGTTGCAAGCTATCATAAAACAATAGTTTTTCATCATAAAACAACAAATCTGACATCACAGACTAAAAACATTTAGTCGTCATAGCAACGCAGTTTTGACTAATGAATGATACGCATTCTACCAAAATTCGTAAATAACAACCCCAAATAAAGCTTAATACAAGTTGGTACAATAAATAAAATGTATATTAAATGTCAAAATATTCTAAACAAATTCACAAATGCATTGGCAATGAAAACCTATAAATAAATGTATGTTAGTTATGCTCAAAATTTAATGCCTTCCTTTGTGACATCATAATAATTTGCAGATTTTGCTGTAACTGGGTTTACGGCGACCTTCATATTAAATGTTACTATGACCTCTGTAAAACAGTGACCGTCATTATGATGACAATAAACATGCTCCGAAAGGGACCATGTTTCATCTGAAATGTCATAGAAGAAATGGAGCAATAAGATAATGGAGCAGGAAGATAATTATTGCTCTGCTATAAACATACATTAGGTATAAATAATAATGAAATAGCACCCTACGTTAGCAAAATAAATCAGTACCTACTGTCACATAGAATTATGTAAGCCATTTCAAAATCGAATACCTTTAAACGAGCAATTCTTCTATATATATCTGAATCTGGGAAACGGCTTCAACGATTTCCATGATATTTAGTATGCTGGGGATTTCGGGGGCGATAAATAGATCTAGCTTGGTTATTGTTTTTAGAAAACGTCGTTTTATCCGTGTTTTCAGGCAATGAAATACCGAACAAAGTTCTGTTATCCAGGTAGAAATAATGTTAACAGTGTACCTACCTACCTAACTGAATAGGTATCTCCTTCATGTCTAAAGATAGTAGTCAGCGGCACGTCCAAACATTATAAAGCATGCTCACTTTTTGGAGTAAGTTAGATTCCATCGGTACATGACAGATAGCAAATAGTAAGTACGGATTACGGATTTATATTTTAATTTATCAAAAAAGTCACCAATATGAATTAGTTCAATAATTGATGTGGTCAGTTACTGCTCACCCTAGGTACACTTATCATGACGCGTGACGTATGACGTTATGATTGACGTCTGCGGTGTCTGCTATTTTTACGACCGTCAAAATACGATCAGCATTTCTCAGGAAGCTGGAGCAATACCGAGGACACTTCAGCACAAGAGCGGGAGGCTTCAGCGGTCCGTTGTTTTACGAGTATCGTAAAGTTTTGCATCGCTTGTAATATTGGACCTTGGTTTTTGGCACTAAACAAATTATTTTAGAATTTTATACAAGAAACATGAACAAGGTTGGGGAAATTATAATTTTCAAGGTTTAATATACTTTTGATCTTTCGCTGTCTGTGAAATGGTTATTATTCGATGAAGTTTGAATTAGTGAAACATAAAATTACGTACGCGAATTTGACAACTTTTTTTTAAACTGTTAAATACGTTGATTTTTCTTTATATTGTAGCAAGTACTTAAGTAGATACTTTTATAGTTAAAAATGTATAATAAAGCTGAAAAAATATTTAGCCACTAAAAACAATTAACACCAGCATAGGTACTTACATAAACTACTGAGAGAAAAAAACATAAGGGGTTAGTCAGCGGTATTCACACTAAGCCAGGCTGGCTAGTAAAGGCTTTTTTAACAGATGTAGGTATTAATACATTTATTCTAAATGTTAAGTTCTTTTATTGTCTAGGAACAGTTTCGATGGTTGTAGCTATATTAATCAGTAAATAAATATTTTTTAATTCCGTTTTTCACATCCCTATCAATCTCACCAACCCACTGCTATTTTAACGGTAGCAACATCAGACAATAATTACAATGCATTTTAGAAAGCATAAAAACTAACAGATAAAAGTAAGTTATTTTAAATTAGCCTTGAAAATCCAGACATTCGTTGCGAAAATAAAACAAAGTAACTTTTTTAAATGATCGTTAATTCAGAATGGCTTCATGCGTTTTTATTTTAAACTTCGTCAGGTAAGGACGTGCTATATCTTTACTAGTTTCCGCCCGCAGCTTCGCTCGCGTAGTACCCATTAGCTAAACCAGGTCACAAACTAAGAATTTACTTCACGTCTCAACCAAATCGGCTCTGCCATCGAGTGATTAGAACACTAAACATACAAACTCATATTCACGAATTTTATAATAATGTACCCTCGTATTCAAGAACGACACTATGAGAACACGCACCCACAGTGGACGAAATCTTTTTTCATAAACATCACTTTATGTGTTAAGCGGCACTATGGCGCACGCTACCGTGTGCCTTTAGAGCTCAACTTTGCCTAAAGGCACACGACAATGTGCCTCTAGTCTCACTATGCAGTGTCGCACAACACGTAAAATGATTTTTATGAAAAAAGATTTCGTCCACTGTGGGTGCGTGTTCTCATAGTGTCGTTCTTGAATAGGAGGGTTAGTTCTTCAAATGTGCAGATCCTCGAAGTAAGTTAAACATTTATTTCTGGCAAATGCCAGATTTAAAGAATGCTTATTATTGTTAAAAGTGACAATAGTAAGCATTCTTTAAATACATGATAGGTTGCAAGTTCATCCCTGCCTATAAGAATACTAATTAATTTTCGTATGTTGTTTTCCTTCACGATTTTGAGAACGTATTTTATGCGTATTTTAATTATTATTGCGCCTGTACCTATGCGTTATATATTATCAAAAGAAAATCCATTGATTCCGAATTTTCAGATTGAAAATTAAGGTCCCACTCGGTTTTTTTAGTTTCTTACATTTATATAGCGGCGTCGGGCTTGCAACCTGTCACCTGTAGAATGCTTAGGCATTAATATAAAATGTGGTCATGTGCCAAATTGGGCGTGCCTCTGACTAACTCCTTTACATCTTAATGGATTCCTGTACCTGGAGATCTAGAGGTTGTCTCCCTTACTTGAGGATTACAGTCGTGTTTCTATTTCATTTTACAATTATATACATTCCTACCCTTCTTTATCTTCCAGGAAGCCCACATCTACGTAGATGTTCAACCTGACCACGAGAACAGCGAACTAAACAACCTTCCCGAAGAGACAGAGAAGAGGAAGCTCTCGGAGGTGGCCAGAGAGCTGGACAAGGTCAAGGGGGAAATTATGATGTTGTACACGGAGTACACTGCAAAGGCTGCCCAGGATCTGAGGGGGTTTCTGAAGAATGTGACGGAGTTTATTGATGAGGCAGTAGCAGCAGTTCCGAACAAGCCTGATACGATAGATGTGAGTGTTTTCTTCGTTTTCTATATTGTATGCATTTTTTTTTTAATGAAATGAATATTTTTTTATAATGTTGTTAGCGTATTGATACAAATAATATCCTACTAATATATTTTTTTTAATATTTGATCCTACTAATATTATAAATGCGAAAGTTTGTGAGCATTATACATTTTTCGAACAGAAAAATCCATTGATGCACGCCGGGATTCGAACCCACGACCTACGAAATGAAAGTCGAGGTACCTCCCACTCGGCCCACACGGTTAACCCGGTCTTTTTATATGCAGTTTCCTAAACACTGGATACAAGTAGGTAATCGTTCCTACGATGCATCACGTTTGTCTTTCGTACCTACAGGTAGGTAGGTACCTAGGTACGTACCTACAGGTAGGTAGGTACCTAGGTACGTATAGGAATTATCCACACAGGTGGTTCATATTGTTTATTTAAATCATAATTCAGTATTTGTTTGGTATTGAAACTAGCACACTTCAGCGTGTCGTCTGTTTGCCATCAAACCTGACCTTCTATTTGCAAGGCTTGCTCTACAACGATTACATTTACTCCAGCTCTATGCCAAGATCGTACATAATATATTATACAACTTAAGAGGCTCCCAGTCGCTGATTGCTCTTTTTCGAAACGAAAAAAGAAATACTTCTGAACAAGCCACATCTCCTATTTTTATAAATATATTACTTCAGTTTCCTACCTAGATTTCTATTAAGCTGAAAACATAATAGCAGAAACTTTTCACGATAAAGATATTATTTCAAAATGATACGTTTTAGAATTTATGATCGAAATATTTTATATAAATAAAAATAAAAATAAAATAGCCTTTATTTCCTCATACATAAACATTACATGCAATATAAATTTAATTAGTTATCAATTTTATATTTGATTTGGTATTTTAATTAAGTTATTATTATTATTATGTGTAAATTAATTATTTATAAAATCTTAATGTCGTTGTTGAGGTCCCCTCTTTGGGCGAAGGCCTCCTCCAGAGCTTGCCAAATTTCTCGATCTTGTGCTTCGTCTGTCCATTTTATCCCAGCTACTGCGATTAGTTCGTCTAACCATCTTTCCTGTGGTCTGCCTCTGGCTCGGGTTCCCCGCGGTCCTTGCCATTCTGTTACAGTTTTGGTCCATCTCTGATCTATGGTGCGCGCTAGGTGACCAGCCCACTTCCATTTTAGTTTCTGTGCATGTTTAAGAACGTCTATGGCCTTTGTTTTATTGCGTATTTCCGAGCTCTTCACTTTATCTTTCAGTTTTATGTTTAAAATGTTTCGTTCCATAGCTCTTTGGCACTTAAAAATTTTGTCTCTATTGATTTTATTGAATATCCACGTTTGGCAACCATAGGTAATGCATGGTAGTATGCAAGAGTCTAAAATTGTTTTCTTGAACTGAATTGGTAGCGTTGATTTTAGAATTTCCTTGTAGCTCCAAAACTTTCCCCAGCTGGCTGCTATTCGTCTCTGGATATTGTCAGTGTGTCTTGTTTTTTTGAAAGATATTAATTTTCCAAGATACACATATTCTTCTACGTAGTCTAGTGGTGTTTTGTCAGCCATTATGGTCGCGTGTTCGCTATTTGTCATTAATTTGGTGTTATATGCGTTTAGTTCCAGACCTATATGCTGGCTGGCGCTGCGAAGCTCATTAACCATTGACTCTATCTGTACCGCGGACTCCGAAAACAGCACAATATCATCTGCAAATCTGAGATGGCTGAGGGTTCTGTCATTGATATATATCCCTTTTTGTGTCCAGTTCAGCCCCTGTATTATATATTCTAGTACAGCGATGAAAATTTTGGGTGATAACGGATCGCCTTGTTTCGCGCCTCTACGTATCTGAAAGCTGCGGCCTGCTTGATCTAGTTTGACTCTACTGGTGCTCTTCTGATAGATATCTTTAAGGATGTTGATGTAGACGTGTGAGACGTTTTGTTTTTCAAGAGCAGTCCAAATACTATCATGGGAAATAGAATCGAATGCTTTTGCATAATCGATGAATACCAAGTACAGCGGTTTTCTGAATTCTAAATATTTTTCTATTACTTATTCAACGACTTGGATGTGGTCGATAGTGCAATACCCTTTACGAAATCCCGCTTGCTCTATAGGTTGGTGGTTTTCTATAGCTGAGCTTATTCTTATTCTTATTTATTGTTAAAGATAGGTAATATGTAGATCTAGATTTCTATTAGAATAGATTTTTGATAAGTATTATACATAATTTATATCATTAATTTATTCGAAAAGCTAAGGCGGACCACGCGCCGACGTGTGTTTGTCGTCATTGCAGCGGTCGGTAGGATTATTTATCGAAGTGATTAAAGATGGGTACATCTTTATTCACATATACTATACATTATAAAATAGGAGATGTGGCTTGTTCACAAGTATTTATTTTTTCGTTTTGAAAAAGAGCAATCAGCGACTGGGAGCCCCTTAATGCAAAGAAAACATTAGGGATTGTATAATGCACACTATCGCTGCCTGATATCACTCTCGGTAGACAGTCACACACTAAGGTAAAAAAAGAAAATGAAATAGGATCACTACTGTAATCCCCAAGATGTCCAAAGGGATTAGCTAGAGGCACGTCCAAACATTTGGCACATTGCCCACATTTTGCAGTAGGTAATTAACATCCACAGGTTGCAAGCACTTCGCCCCTTACAAGAATACCTACTAACTGGTTTTCTCATGATGTTTTCCTTCACCGTTATGCACATACATTTTCGATAAGAAAATTCCATTGATGCACGCTAGGGATTCGAATCTATGACCTTCGGATTGAAAGTCGAGTTAAATCCTACTCGGGCAAACGGCTTTAAAAAAAAATAATTTAGACAGAACGAAAATATTTAGTGTTGGCTAGTTTTTAGCTTTTAATTTTTAAGGTTCCGTAGTCTACAAAGAACCCTTATAGTTTCGCCATGTCCGTCCGTTCGTTCGTCCGTAGGCACGCGGCAGAAAGCTATTAGAAAATATAGGTTATAGATTAGAAACACAATTTCGCGGTCTTCATTAGCAACGGAATGCACTGGCCGATAGTGCAATGCATTACGATGCGCATTATCTTACCTACTCTAGATAAATATCTAAATAGTAATACAGAAATCTAGATAGCAAAATGATGATTAATAAATTATTCCATACTAGCTTCCGCCTGCGGCTTTCCCCGCGTAGTACCTGGATAATAAATAATAATAATAAATATTGGTGGACATTTCACACAGCGCCATCTAGCCCCAAACTAAGCAAAGCTTGTACTATGAGAACCAGATAACTGATAGAATACTTATATACGTTTTTTTTTGTAAATACATACTTATTATACATATTAACACCCAGACACAGAACAAACATCTATGTTCATCACACAAATGTTTATCCCGGGTGGGGATCGAACCCACAACCTACAGCGCAGAAGGCAGAGCTACTACCAACTGAGCTGTGAGGCCAGTCAAAAAATAAATAGTAGCCTATGTATTATTCTGATGTAAAAGCTATATTATTGTAAAGTTTCATTTAAATCCGTTCTTTAGTATTAGCGTGAAGAGGAACATCCATACATTCATCCATCCTCACAAACTTTCGCATTTATAATATTAGTAGAAAGTGATAAATAAAACATAGGACCTATCTTTTGTAATCAGCATTCCATACGTGACTGGTTGCACGCCCATCGCTGCTTAAAACAATACTTACTAACAAGTTTTCTCACGAAGAGTTTTCCTTCACCGTTTTGAACACGTGTAAAAGCGCTTAAATTTTTTTTTAATAGAAAAATTCCTAAGCGCTTTTATTTAACGTAAAATTCATTGATGTTGGTACCTACAACCGAAATGCAAACCCACCACTTTCGGATGTAAAGTCGAGATACCTATCTACCGCCCACATGGATTTATTATTTTTTATTATCATTTAGGACCACGTACAACATAACGTTTTGTTTTCAAAAACAATAAGTTTCAAACAAAACATCATCATATTGATAGCTTGCCTTCGTCATCCACTTCAGCTGACTTCCTCATTCAGTATCAATAGTCCAGAATGCTGATCATGCGACGTAACATTGTAACAGCGTTATTGTTCGCATTTCTCTGTGGACTGAGCCTAGTGAGCCTTGACTTTCGCCGAAGGTCACGGGTCATGCACCGACAGTGTTACAGGACCGTTACCTCGTGCGTTATCTGTAAAGGAAACCAGTTATTCTTGTTAACATCACATTATCTAACACATGTTAAAAGTTTACTAAGTACTGAAAAAGATTTTTTTTTGGTTAGCCTATAATGTCCCACTGCTGGGCAAAGGCTTCCCCCATTAATTTAGATTTTTATAAAGATAAAATTTATTCAATATTTGGACCTCCGATGATTAATTACCCTATCTGTCTGTCAGATCTAGATCTATCTGATCGAATGCCATTTCTCTTTTAGCGTTTCTCTGAAGAAGCTGCCTCTTTCATATATCAGAAATCTGGTTCCCATAGTTTAAGCTTTGTTTAGTTTGGGGCTGAATAGCGATGTGTGAAATATCCACCAATATTTTTTTAATAACTCGTAGGTAAATACTTCATAATCAAAACAAGCCAACATTGTAACAACGTTATTGTTATTACACATTTCTCCAGCATAACATTACAGTCATAGCACCTACCTGCATTCACAAAATCAATAATACCAATGCGTCAATAAGCAAAACAAGTTCATGCGGCATAACATTGTAAGACGTTATTGTTTTCACTTTTGTTCGTTGCGTCACGGTTAAATTTTTTTTTAATAGAAAAATTCCTAAGCGCTTTTATTTAACGTAAAATTCATTGATGTTGGTACCTACAACCGAAATGCAAACCCACCACTTTCGGATGTAAAGTCGAGATACCTATCTACCGCCCACATGGATTTATTATTTTTTATTATCATTTAGGACCACGTACAACATAACGTTTTGTTTTCAAAAACAATAAGTTTCAAACAAAACATCATCATATTGATAGCTTGCCTTCGTCATCCACTTCAGCTGACTTCCTCATTCAGTATCAATAGTCCAGAATGCTGATCATGCGACGTAACATTGTAACAGCGTTATTGTTCGCATTTCTCTGTGGACTGAGCCTAGTGAGCCTTGACTTTCGCCGAAGGTCACGGGTCATGCACCGACAGTGTTACAGGACCGTTACCTCGTGCGTTATCTGTAAAGGAAACCAGTTATTCTTGTTAACATCACATTATCTAACACATGTTAAAAGTTTACTAAGTACTGAAAAAGATTTTTTTTTGGTTAGCCTATAATGTCCCACTGCTGGGCAAAGGCTTCCCCCATTAATTTAGATTTTTATATAGATAAAATTTATTCAATATTTGGACGTATCTACCTCCGATGATTAATTACCCTATCTGTCTGTCAGATCTAGATCTATCTGATCGAATGCCATTTCTCTTTTAGCGTTTCTCTGAAGAAGCTGCCTCTTTCATATATCAGAAATCTGGTTCCCATAGTTTAAGCTTTGTTTAGTTTGGGGCTGAATAGTGATGTGTGAAATATCCACCAATATTTTTTTAATAACTCGTAGGTAAATACTTCATAATCAAAACAAGCCAACATTGTAACAACGTTATTGTTATTACACATTTCTCCAGCATAACATTACAGTCATAGCACCTACCTGCATTCACAAAATCAATAATACCAATGCGTCAATAAGCAAAACAAGTTCATGCGGCATAACATTGTAAGACGTTATTGTTTTCACTTTTGTTCGTTGCGTCACGGTCAAGGAGTGCATGCGGTCTCACGGTTATTTTAGTGCATCCTCCAGGAATATCGTTTGTTTCGACGAGGGGGAATGCACTGGAATTCCTAGCCTTCTAAAGTCTGTAAAACAAATGTTGTTACCAGATGGAGCACGCGTCATGGTATGATGAAATCTTTGCATAAATATCAGTTGGTGGAATCCTAACTTTAAATCCAGGTCATAATCTATAGGTAGGTAGAATAGGAAGATATAGAATTTAATCGAAATTGTTTCAGCCGTTACGACTTTATTGGGATAACAAAAAACTTAATAAGTTTATTTTGACACACGTAGAAGACTTAAAGGTATTATGAAGGAAGGCACATAATTAAAAGGTTTTCAATAGTTCATGAAATAAATAATTATAATTATACAAGCTGACCCGGCGAACTTCGTATCGCTTTAGAATTAACAAATGCTGTGTTAAGTTCCCGTTCCCGTTCCCGTTCCTGTTTTCCTGCTTTTTTCTTGAAATTTTTCCTGAATTTTCTTTGCTATAAACCTCACGGAGCCCGAGACCTTTCCAACGAATGCAAAACCGTAGAAATCAGTTCGTGCGTTCTGGAGTTATAGCGTCAGGAAGGAAAACCCGACTTCTTTTTATATTATAGATGATCACGACTGTAATCCCCGCGTTAGACATCCTCTCAAATCTCCGAGCGCTCAGATCCTTATATGTATATGCCTAAAGGGGGAAGTCAGAAGCACGCGTCCAAGCATGAGATTTGACACTCATTTTGCACCCTCAGTTAGCATTCCAAACGTGACAGTTTGGAAGCCCATCCGCTGATATCTGATCAGCTCATCATAAATCACACTTAATATTATTATTATTTTGTGATTTATGGTTTCTGATAAACGTTACTCAACCCTGGATGAGTAACGCTAGACGGCAATAGTGGGCTCGTCAACCACAGTAGATCTGATAGTAAGATTCGCGCTATCACTTGGCATAAGATGTTGATGAACTGCCAGATATCAGAACTGCATCATGAGTGTGACTACTCTTTTGGTTTGAAAAAGAAACCTCTATTTTTTAGTAAAAATCGTGGGATATTGGTCTTTTGAATTGTAACCGCGGGAGCCATAATATATTATTGCAGTAAAAATTAAATATAATTGAGTTTTGTAAAAAATATAAAAATTTTAACTTGTAAACATCAAATTTGAACATCCATTTTTCAACCATATTTAGTTTTTAGATTTTTTAAAAATGTTATTTTACTTTTAATAAATCGTACGAATGTCAATTAATGGCATTGTAATGGCAAGTAATTGCATTTTTTGAGGTATACTTTCTAGGTTTTATTCCTTGGAGACGAAACATGTCTTGGGTTACTCATGCTGGACTATTTTTGTTTATGTTTATTTGTGGTTTGAATAGGATAGTCTGATGATACATGTCCCCAGTTCGCAAACCTCATGGGCACAAGAACCGCGCCTTGACTCGACATCGTTCAAGGGTGATCGGTGACTAATTATACGCGGCATAATGATCTTTTGACAACGATTTGTTGTATTAGGAATAGGAAGTAGAGTGCGATATTTTATGTGTTCGCATTGCATTGGATCAACGGTCAACGGTAATTAAAAAATAATATACTATTAACAATAAAACCGTGATACCACTGAAAATCAGCGCTGCATCAACACTCGTTGGCAGCATATAGCTGAGTGGTGACCAATTTTGCTGTATATCATATATCACTTTACAAAATAAATGTATTCCTTATTAATTTCTTTCTAATTTATGCAAACAGAAAGAATAACTAATACATCCAATAACTCTTTTGACGACTGGACGTTTGTTAGTCAATCACGTCATAACGGCTGAAGCAATTTCGATAAAATTTGATGTGTATATAGATTATAAATGGCGGCCCGCAGCCGTGGGCTAATACCTACATGACATAATTAAAAATATTTGCAAAAATAGAAAATGAACCGTGTTGTATCAACATAAGTTTACCATAAAAGCGAAAAACTATCTTATCACTTTGTCATCATGAATAGATGTACCTACGAGTAGGTACCAATTTAAATACCTAGTTCATTGATAAATTACGAATTCCTCAAAGCATGACATAATTTTAATTCACAGAAGCGCTTGCCAATATTATCGTAATCTTGGGTTATGGAATAGGTTACTGTAATTATTTTTGGATATGACTACGGATAAATATAGACTGAAGTCTTGCCAAAAATACACTTTAACGATGAGCCAAAAATAAGGTAAGAACCTATTAAGCTTTGTCAATGTCTAAATATTTGATAGGATACCTAGATATAGACTTCGGCAGGGTAACCCACTAGGTATCTCATATTTAGGTTACTCTTACAAAGTGTTCCTAAAGTAGAACGATACCAAACTTTCTAAAAAAACGGCATGGTTGTGTCAGAATGATATTACTTAATCATTCAGAATGGTGAAGGAAAACCACGTGAGGAAACCAGTTGGTTGGTATACCTATTATAAGGCGGCGATGGGCTTGCAAATTCGTATCATACTACAGCAAAATGTGGGAAGCGTCTCACAGACTCTTTAAACATCTTCAAGGAAGCTATTGCACGAATATCTGAGAGGATGTCTGCGTGGGAGTTACCTACCTTCAGTTGGGTCTTGGTAGGTTCCAAGCTAAGTCGATCCTAATTATTTTCTAAATAATTATTGAACTAATTTTCTATCATAAAACGATGCATTTTTCTGACTTCAATATGCCTAGAGGATATTGGCCAATAACTAGATATCCTATCCAACTAGGTAATGGACGAGGTACATAAGCTAGTAATCTGCGGATCAATTAATTACTCGTAGATCGTCTAGTTTTTGTACACGTGTCCACATACCTACCGCATTTGTCATGTGCCGCAAGGCACTCATAGCTAGGAGTTGTTAGATCATAGTAGATAGGTAGACATAGTTAATGTAGGTGCCTAAATATGAAAATATTTTCAAATTTAGGAGTCAACGTAATAGTTAAAGTGGATAGGTAAATAATAAAAAAAAAACAAAATTTATTTAGAAAGTAAGCAAACGATAAAAATTTCGACGACGCCATTTTTCCAATTCGTTTTTATTTTATTTGTATTTTACTCTTACCTAAGGGCTTGTAGGCTCTTAAAATAATGATTGTCAAAGTACCCGAACCCGACTGAACTGGGTAGGTACACATCAAAGTCTATATAATACAAAAGGTAGGTACCTACTCCAGACCCTGGTGGATGGATAACAGTACAGATGGCGTTCGTGACTGTTTATTGCATGAGACCTTGGTCGTGTTTACCTATTTGATAATCTTATTTACTGGACTGTTGTATGTTTTTAATTAAGTATTCTGCTACATTTTATGTATGAGATGAGGATTGTAAATGAAACAATGAATATTATGACTAGGTATGAAAACTAACTGGATGGTCAAACCAAACATCTTGACAACGAAAACAATAGTTATTTGTTATACAAGAGTGCAAAGTTGCTTTTTAACCGCGTGTTCAATTTTGATGACCGAGCAAGCGAAGGATTCTAAAATTGAATCACGAGCGCAGCGAGTGATTCAAAATTAGAATCCTGAGCGTTAGCGAGGGAATCAAAAGAGCACGAGGTGAAAAATCTTTGCACTCGAGTGCAACACGTAACTTTTCATTCCACCTCAGCGAGGAAATGACTAAATGCAAAAAAAAACGTTTACAATCACAAGACAGGTACTTTTATTTCAGTTTAGGTATTAACTACTACATTATGACAGGTAAGTATTACAGAATAATCGTGAAAAAATGCAGCGTAAAGAACCGCGTACAAAGCAAATTGAAAAAAGAACACCAAGAAAGTTCCGAGTCTGAGTTTTTAACAAATTAAAAAAAAGTTGTATGATATATATTCGGCACCATAGAGGTAGGAGTAAATAGGTTTAATGATTTTTTTAATTCACAAACTTAGTGCACACGATTTTCTAAATTCAATTTACTTTATCCTCTAGCTAGAGAATAAAAACGGCTTTTGCACTCAGATATTGAAGAGCAAAAATACTCTTTCCGAGATGGTGGGATGAAAAAGCTTTTTCTAGGTTTGTTATTGTTATTATTATTCGTGTTTCTTCACCTTTTTATTACGACACCACACTGGAGCTCTACATAGCATTAAAATGATCATTAGAAAAAAATTGGGCCCCAAGCCGTGTTTGTTGCTTGGAACTTTTTATTTTGCTTGGCTTGGTCGCGAGGATCATGCGTAGCTTCACCTAGCTCCTAAGACATTTCAAAGTGATCCTTGTGGTTTTAAAGAAATACCTTATGACGTCGACTCTGACTTTTTGATTCATACCTTCATACTATGAAGTAAATAAATACATGTTCCAGCATGGAGACTGCAGAGGACTCTTCGAGATCCGCAGGAGGAAGATACAACAGAACGCCTATCGAGCCGCCAGCTTCAGCGGAGAGAACCATCATAAGTTTCTGCTGGGACACATGATAGTATTCAGAATGCACATTAACAAGGTACCTTACCTGTGATTTGATGTTAAATACGATCCGTATTTTGCCATGGTTAAAAGTGAAACCGGTGCTAATGAAAATCAGCACTGTTACTGTTGTAGCACATAGTACCTAAGTGGTGACCAACTGACCAATTTCACTGTCAATGTCGTTATTGTCACTCGTAGCTATGAGATAAATATTGACACAATAATATTTTTCTTGTTCCCAATGTAACCTAATGTTGGGACGTCCTTTGACTAGCCCCTTTAGTTATATTCAAGGTCTAAGAGGAAGATCTATGTAGATGTCTATCGTACTTGTGGATTAGGTACAATCGTGATGACAAACCCAATATTTGATTTATTGTTTTTGTTGAATACTTTATCAACATTATTTGTTTCTATTCCAGAGCGAGGAGTACATCAAGAAATGTGATATAGCTCTCCGTGATTGCGGTATTATATGCGAAGTAAGTTGATCGAGTTATAGCACATTATTAATAATTATAAATTAAAAAAAACCCTCGCCTCTAAAGTCACTAGATACCACATTTTGAATCGATCAGACCAATATTCAACATCCCAGCTTTAACATTGTCAGCTTTCAAGCGAAAAAAATCATCAAAATCAGTTCATTCGTTTATCAGCTACGATGCCATAGACAGAGACATACAGAATATACAGATACACGTCAAACTTATAACACTCTTTTTGCATCGGGATTTAAAAATATTGGGTTATACCTACCTAGTGTTCAAATCAAAAACCTTGTGTTATGCATTTCCAGGCGAAACCGAAAATAAAACGTTGGAAGCGCCTTGCAGCTGGCGAGATCTATCGAATAAAAGACGACATTCAACACACCAGGAAGTCATACAAAGACCTGGTGGCACACGCGAAGCGACGTCTCACCCACCTGAAGAAGATTCTTATGTCAACCACTACAGAGGCAGTTTTGACGTATTATGAGTGTTTACAAGATGATAGCCAAGGATAGGCTCCTGGCAGCAGTGTCGTTACTAGGGGGGTGCCAGCAGTGCCCAAGCACAGGGCGCAGACCCTGGAGAGGCGCAGAAATTACCAGCAATGCCAGTTTTCCAAGGGTTAAAGAAACACGCACCAGGCGGAAAAAGGGCTTGTACGGCACTGCTTGCCATTATAGTCTAACCTGAGCTTTTTAGGCAAGACTATACACAGTGGATAGACTTCCCTAGATAGCTTGCTTTAGGGTACTAACCCACAAGGGTTGTCTATTCTCGAATTTATATCCGGTATTACAAAGCTAAACTTTAGCGTGAATCAACAGATTACAGACTCAAATGTTTCAAAATCTTTTTGGATTCAGTGAATAATGTATGCTTGTGTAGATTTAGATATAAGGGTCTTACTGCGACTGTCCAGCGAAAATAGGCAACCCTGCCGTGATAGTCTCTACAAAGATTTTGTATAATAGTATGGATGTGAAAGTAATTGTACCTACTCCAATAAGTTCGGGAATGGATTTTGGGGCAAGATTTTAGAAACTTCAGCAAGTCGCCAATGCAAATATTTAATTAGTTAGTAAAGATTGTTAGTTATGTTAATAAGTTTGGCTGGAAAATGACAATAATTGGCCGTGTTAGCCTAGTGGAAGGTGCCTCGTCTTTTGATCCGAAGGTTGAGGGTTCGAATACGTGCTCAAAACGATAAAGAAAACATCGTGAGGAAACTTATACGACCTTGCATCTTGTCTCGTATGGAATGTTACAGAAAAAAGTGAGCATATGCCAAATGTAATAATTGGACGTGTCTCTGACTACTCCCTTTTAACAACAAGGATGAGCGCCTGGAGGTCTGAGGGGATGTCTACTATGCCTTGGATTACAGTCGTGAGCATTTTTTTTACTAGATAAATTATCCCAGTTATAAGATCGAAAGAGGTCTTGCTTGGTCATACGTACAATCTAGGAGTACCTAAGTGACAGTAATGACGACCTGGGGCCGTGCCGTACCACAAGCTCAAAAGTAATATAAAACAATATCACTAACGCGAGTTATATTACTTTAGGAGTTTGTGGTACGGCTCCTGCTATAGGTTCGTATGTAAGCATGATGATTAAAATAATATGTTTAGTCAAATTTGTAGCTTTTGTCAACTAACTTTTATTGAAATGGTACTTACTACTGTGATAGTTTTAACTTAGTGTGATCGTTGTATTTTTGTTAGGTTTTGCTTAGTTATGTGAAGTACAAAATGTGCTAGGATTAGTTACTTTAGTAGGACAAAAGTGTTTAAGTTAATTACATATATCATTGTTGAAAGAGCGATAGGCGAAAACTTAATACCATTTATTACCAATATTTCGAATACTAACGACTCAAAAGAAAGCACCTATTTAACATTTCTTATTTAAAACTTTTTGTGTTTGTAACATACATAAATACATACATAAAATCACGCCTGTTTCCCAGAGGGGTAGGCAGAGATCACGGCTTTCCACTTGCTACGATACATTCTTTCTTTCCACATACGAATGAGAGTGAATGAAGCTAAAGAAGTATGTCAACTTCTTTAACTTCATTCATTCTCATCACATTCCTCATGCATGCTCGTCGTTAGAGCAATCTTGACCCGGCCTTTTTTCAAAACGTTACCAATTTGGTCCAGGAAAATACGCCGAGGTCATCCTCTTCCAACGCTCCCTTTCACACTCGCCTCACTCACTCGTTTGTAAAAGGGGGCCAAAATCAGATTCCTTTAGAAATCCTAACAGGAACCTGCATTTTTCAAGAGCGAGATGTTTGGATAGTAGATGTGATCCTGTCGACTCCTCCGGAGTAGGCTAACATACAAAGCAGATGGATATCTTCATCATAATGCAATTTTTGTCAATGAAAAACTTACTGCTGCTCATAACGATACTGAGACAGATAAAGTTTGTACTAGGCTGGATGCAAACATGGAATCTGGGAGATTTGAACTCCTGCTAAAAAACAGTCTTGAACACACTTGGGGATACGTTCCGCATCATGTTACTCAACAACTACGTGAATTTTAAATATAAATAAATACGGATAATTACCACAATTCAGAAACTCTGCATCATGAGCATCGCCCGCGACCGCGATCAACGTCAGATTGGCGAATATTCGATGCGATACGGGCAATGCTCATGATGAAGAGCATCTGAATTATCTCGAAACGTCAGCAATTCAAGAAATAACGTGGTAGGTAATTAGCCTTATTTATAGTTAAAATGAATAACAACCACGATAGTTTTAATTCTATAACTACGAGAAAGACATTCATATGTCATAATATGACATTTTTGTCTCCAAGACGGAGACAATGTTGTACCTAACTTTTTACAGCCACACTGAATTGTTCGCCCAAGCAGGTATCCCGCGTCACGTAAAATATTGCGGGACACTGTGGGACGTTGCAGCGTCATGTTGCGGGACAGAATGTTCCCAAGTGTATCCATGACTTTAAGCGAGTTATGATTGGAACTGTGTGAAAATTGATCTCGTGAGTGATGCTTCTAGAGATCCCTGGTTATGTATAGGTACTGATAGATATTTTAAAGGCCCCTGGAGTGAGGAATATCAGATATTTCTTTTCCTACTTTACATGTTATATTCTGAATGAATAAGTATTCTAAATTCATTAAGAAATAGTGCCATATCATTGGAATGTATCCTGCTAAGTACACTTTGAGAATAGCTTAGTAAATATTGTTTGTATAATCCTAACATTGTTGTTGTTAATTTTATTTAAATGTACATTATTGACATTATTTTTGTAAATAAAATTGTGTAAAAGAAATAGTATTTTTTTTTTATAAATCTGTAGCAAAAAAAAAATGTAATCTCCTTAGGTATCTATGGCGGACACAGGACAGATTAAGGATACAGGACATAATCAACTTTTGGATATTAATACCAAATAAACAAAACCTTATATGAAGCCTTTTCGGTATCATATAATACAGGGCTTCTCAAAGTGGGGTACGCTTACCACCGGGGTATCTTTTGTATCGCGTGATGGCTGCGGTTTAGTTGACTGGTTCGCCGAATTAATTTAAGAAAGTACCTACTTATGTTGTTTTCATTTCACTTTTGTTTTTTTTTTAAACCAATTGCGTATTTTGTTTACATTTTTTTTAGGGGTTTGCCGTCTCGGTGTCGAATAGGGGTACGTGGAACAATAAGTTTGAAGAAACACTGTTATAAACAATAAACAAATAAAATTACATTATTGATAGTATATAATCTTATTATAAGAAATACCATTTAACATGACATTTATGTGACAAACGCAATAAATGCATTTACATAAATTAGATCTAGCGATAGCCCTTAGGTTATCGAATACCTACTTAGGTAATATATGTAGGTATACTGACAATAATTTTATAGCAATGTTATCTCGTACAGCGTATAATTAATTGACTATCATTGGTAGAGACAACCACATAAATACGTGAAAAACGAAAAAAAAACCGGCTAAGTGCGAGTCGGACGAAGGGTTCCGTACCATTATCTATAAAAAACGGAAAAATACGTTTGTTGTATGGGAGCCCCACTTCAATATTTATTTTATTATTTTTAGTATTTGTTATTATAGCGGCAATATACTCGTAAATGTCAACTGTCTAGCTATCACGATTCATGAGATACAGCCTTCTGACTGACAGACGGACAGCAAAGTCTTAGTAATAGGGTCCCGTTTTTACCCTTTGGGTAAAACCATAAAAACTACTTTATTTTGTTAGTCCATTTACAGTCAAACATTTTTTTACGTTAACCCTATTGGTACACGTTCACAAATTATATTTATTTGTTAATAACTTTCACCGCAATTAATTCTCTAGGAAAATAATATTTTCAAATATTGGTATGGAATTCAATTTCGAAGTCTAGGTTATTATCATTATATTTTTTATAGAATTAAAGTTTTTTTCAATAATTTGGACTATTTTTATGTTACTATTAATTTAGGTATGTTGATTGTAGACAATTTTTTTTTGCCAACCATACGGATGATGATCTTGATTTACTGCAGATACCAGTACTCGAACACTAAGTGTGTACGTATTAAATGTTGTGAAGTTATTCAGATAATACAAAAAATAATATTGAATAGGTTGGTATGCATCGCATCACCGCTTTGTTGATGGTAGCTATACATTGTCATTGTGGAAGTTTTCAAGTAAGTTCCTATTTAGTACCTGTTTTTGAAGTTTTTGATAAAGACCCAACAGTCACATAGGTACCTTCTAAACCCATACTAGGTTTCCCGTATCAAAGGTCAGCCTTATTGCCTAAGCTCACTAGTAATAGTAATTGGCTGCAACTGTCAAAATCACATTTTCTTTTGGCAATTACACAATGGGAGTTTAATAGTTGAAGTGGATTAGAGAGCTTACGCAATAGGGCTGCAGGGCAGAAGTATCAGGTAAAATAAACAGGGTGTAGGTATAGACTAGGTAATCTCGAAATCTGAAACTAGATATATATTTTTTATCCATATTTAAAGGGATTTAAGGATGATTTAATGATAGATATGCGATTTCAGGAGACCAACAATATAAAACTCTTAACAATAACATACGAGACTAACCTCAACTCCTCAATAAGCTTGGAGAAGGAAGGTAAGGAGCTGAGAAGCACCTGGGCAGTAAATCTCCAGGTGCAGAGAATCAATGTGACTACGAAGTACAGGCTGCAGATGACGAGACACCGGGAACTAATCTTCCAGAGGCTGGATTATAATGAAAAGGTCGGCACAATTCTAGTTGTTTCTTATCTTCTTCTTCTATGTTCTGTGTCTTTTTTGTTAAACTTGAAACATGTATTTTTTTTAATTGTTAGACATTTCACACATCTCCATCTAGTCCTCAAACTCATTGTATGTATGTTTGTGTGATAATTCCTCGCGATAATGCCTACAAACATCGCGTAGATTCGTATCGCTTTAGAATTGTGTTAAGTTCCCGTTCTCGTCCCCGTTATAAAAAGTATCCTATATCCTTCTCCTGGCTCTAAGCTACCTCCCCACCAATTTCCAGCCGTTTTTGAGTTATAAATAGTGTAACTAACACGACTTTCTTATATATACATATATAGATTAGGTGTTCGGATATAATACTACATTTTTTTTTATGTAAAATATTAGGATTGTCGTAAGGACTGGTTTTTATTGTTTTCTAGTGGTCTGAATGCATGTACCTACACAGGCGACAAATAAGAAAGGCTACGAAGGATTACTACGCGAGTGAAAGCGAGTGTTTGACCACAACCACTCTCGGAGACGCGGACAGGACAAAGGGCGTTGAACAGGTAGAGAAAGAGGTAAACAAAAATAAATTTTGAACTAAATTTTATGACGATTTTAAAATGATCTTCGTGAATTCAATGAATAACGCTTTTCGCTTGTCTTTGGGAGGGGCGAATGGTCCGTCTAAATGACGATTTAAAATTATCCTTGTGTTTTATTTGTTTAATTGGCTTCCGCACGCAGTTTCGCTCGTGTGGTGCTTGTGGAACAAACAGGATAATAGACTAGTTTGAAACATTTTGGCAGTTCCACAAACATAAGGCCAAATCCAGAATACCCAAGAAAGTTCTATTCACACGACAAGCAATTGAAATTACGAATGTTTCAGATTAGAAAATGGCGCAGAGGCTACAGATATCTGGTTAACACATGCAAAACTGATAATCCCGATGATAAACAGGCTATCGAAGTCTGCTTGGTTGAGTATGTGAGTATCTTTGTATAAATTCTATTTCGAAATATAGTTTTAAGCTATTCATAGTAAACCATCGATTATTTTTGGTTTTCACTAGTTGATAATATAAATATTCACTAACTCTTGTAAAACTGTAACTGCTTGCTATTTTGCAGATGGAAAGAGACAACTATAATCAAGTAATCCAACGTCTGATTGTTCTCAAAGCGGAAGAAATGAGACAGCTATACCTTAAACTGACAACCAGCTTTGCAGACTTTGATGAATGCTTGAAGACTCAACTGTCAACGTTCCTCGAACAAGCCGGACGGACTGTAGAATCTTTGAATAAATGTTATGCTTTGAAAACGAAGAATTAAAAAAACCCTGGGTCTGTTAATCCCGTTTTTAGGGTTCCGTAGACTTTAAGGAACCCTTATAGTTTCGCCATGTCCGTCCGTCCGTCCGGGCGTCCGTCTGTCCGGCAGCTTAACTCAGAGACTCTAGATAGTTGTAATTATATACATATACTAGTCACGCTGACAAAGAAGTAATTAATATATAATATTTTATATATAAAAAAATATGATGCCTGTCGGGCATCCTCACTTTACGCGTAAAGTGAGGATGCCCGACACGCACTTGGCAGGTTTTATTTTAGTTATTTCAGGGTATCTGGTCGAAGCGATGCGTGATACGAGCTAGCTCCTATTTGGCACAACGGATCAGCATTGCCATCTGTCATGGCAATGCCGCCAGCATCTTGGAGATCTGGATAAGTTGGCTACCTATAGACTGTTTGTAACTCAACTGTTTCTTGTGTATATAAATTATTCTAGAAATAAAAAGTAAATACTTTTTGGGAATAATCTCTTTATTTTTATAATTTGTCTAATACTTTCGTTTGGGATGTAATTTATTATGATTTTGTATTTGCTTGACTGATAGTCAAGAAAAAAGGTAAAATACGGGAAATAACTACTAATAATAATACTTAGTTGTCTACATTTTGACTTTGTTATTTATATATAACTCGTATCAAGTCCATGAAAAGCTTATAAAAAAATATAAATACTTTTAAGAGATTCTAAAATATTAAAAACACCAACCAAAGACTAAAAATACAAAAGTATTTGTAACCAAATACATATCACAATATACATCGGAATTAAATATTGGTCCCTTACAATAAATAAGTCTTAACTTAAAAAAAAACTCTTATATAATTTGTATGAATGTACAAAACATGGCAATAAAAATAATTGCTTAAAAGTATGTTAGTGGCTAAGATAGTTGAGATTCATATCTATGTTCTTAAACACTACAAAAAATATAGTACAATCGACCAAAGATTCATATTCATATCTGTCAGTGATTAACAATTTCTCTGGCCGAGTGTACATACTTACATACATACTTACATGTATGTATATTTTATAAGATTAAACTAATGGACGTTGTCAATGTATCATACAAATAATAAGTGGTAACAAGAACTACATAGAAACAGTCTTCGAGGTCAAAATTCACAAAAATAGAGTATTTAAAATCTATAACACTTTGACAACATGCTGTAAACAAAACATCATATTTACACTCTTAAAAACAAAACTTAAATAAACTCTAGTGAGATATTACTATTGAATTCTGGTCTAAAAGTTTAAATTCAAAGAAGAAAACAGTTAGATACAGAAACTAGTAGAAGTAAAAGAAAGATGATAGCATTATATTGAAAATTATCAAACTTAAAAATAATCTTTCTTTAATTTAGGTAGATACTATTATTGTCTGCTAAATTATGTAAAAAAATATCAGTTAAACGTTTTTGGATTGGAAGTTAGATTGAATAGAGATTTTTAGGATCCATTTTCGAAAGATAAATCTATTCAGAAAAGTTTTACCAATCGTGTCTTTATTACTAAATTTTTCTGTGCCATAAAATGAAAAGCATTTTACCTTTTGTAAATATTGAGGAAAAAGACAATAAAAATGACCAAGAAATATTAAACCCTCACCTTATTATAAGCAAATAAGCTTCGACAAAAGAATATAAGTTATTTATAGTGTTTATGCACCAGAATTGGTAAATACTTAGTTTAGTCTTATACTTTTAAACCCGATCAGGTTTCTTCAAGTTTCTCATACATACATTTTTTTGATAAAAATCATTACATGACCAGGATTCGAACACATGATCATCAAAGGAAGAAGTGCCTTAGGCTTACTAGGCCAACATTCTAAAGAATTAGGCACAAACTAGCTAATACAACTTTTTAGACAATGCAATCATACAAAATCTTAGGAGTTCAAAACAAATGAGTTTCTCAACAATGAGAATATATGTACCTAGTTATATTGTTAATAAACTGAGGAGGTTCACTATTCAACACGTATATTTTTGACCAATTTTGATAATTCTTTTTTTAATGGATAAGGTATGTTCCGAAGTTGGTCCCATTTTTTGGATTGGTCGGAACATTTTCGTCGGATTTATTTTAAGTTTTCTAAACATAATTATATAAATAACATTTTTTTTTTCAAACTTTGATAAAGGATATGTCTTTACAAAAAATCTAGTTCTAGATACCTTTATATAAAATATTTACTCTCGTAAAGTAGGGTCGTGCTATTGTCATAGCACGCCGAGTCCCGAAGGCCGAGGTGGCGGCTCGGGCGTGTCAGGCGATGGGGGTTTGAAGGTGCTACCCTGGAAATTTCAGTTGTATTAATTCCTGAATACTGGACTGCTACTTTTAGGGTAAAAAAAGAAAACCTTGCGCTGTTTTCCGTCACTATTTTTAGAGCAAGTGTTACTGACGGATTGCCACGCGATGTTTACCATCACCATTTTCGAGAAATTACTACCGAATTATCTACTCACGCTGTTTTATGTTTTGCTTCACCATTTTCGAGCAAAATAAGAACGAGCATTATATAAAATAAATAAATAGGATCACGACTGTAATCCCCAAGTACGGTAGACATCCTATCAGATCTCCAGACGCTTAGATCCTTTGAAGATGTCTAGTGGGGGTAGTCAGAGGCACGTCCAAACATTATGTTTGGCACATGCCCACATTTTGCAGTAGTCAGCATTCCATACGTGACAGGTTGCATGCCCATCGCCGAAGAACAATAACTGGTTTCCTCAACATGTTTTCCTTCACCGTTATGAGCACGTGTTTTTTGATGCGCATATAAATTTTCGAACAGAAAAATCCATTGATGCACGCCGGGATTCGAACCCACGACTTTCAGATTGAAAGTCGAGGTACCTCCCACTCGGCCAACACGGCTCTAATTTTATCTAATAGAAAAAAAATATTGTCACACCGTCGGGATTCGCACCCACGACCATCGGAATTAAAGTATCTTCGTTTATCACTTTAAACTAAGCGTTAATATATAACTTTTACCTGAAATCCTAAGGCAGCTTCGAGAGGCGTGGGCGAGTCTCCGCCCAAAGTCGCGTAGTCGCCGAATCGCTCGGTCGCGCGACTTCCTTGTATTGTCGCGTATGTGTTGTCAGTCTGCAACAGACAAAACGATATCAATCGCAATAGAAAAAATGGGACCCTTCGTAACGGTTAAACTGATTTCGATAAAATTTAATATATTTTCGTCCAGGTACCACGCGAGCGAATTTTCGAGAAAAATCTATTGGTGCACATCAGAGATTAGCACCCACGACCTTTAGATTGAATCGACGACTGTAATCGTTTAATTCATTACAAAATAACGTTATTTTTTTCCCATTTATAGAAATATTTATTTGTTTATATTAGAGGAAAAAATCCTAATCCTCTCAAATCTCCTGAGGGGTAGTCAGATATGCGTTTGAACATTACATTTGGCACATGCCCACAATTTGCATGAGCATTCCACACGCACTTTTATGCACCTATACCTACGCTTCTGCGTAGGTATTGTATTGGAAGCGTAGGTATAGGTGTCTAAACAGCATAAAAGTTTAGGTATTATGGCATTCAGTACCAAAAAATATTGGTATGAATATCATAACATGATAATCATGTTTTTACAAATGGTTGTTCATAATCTGGTCCAAATAAAAGCCCACCTGTACATTCTCAGCATTGGCCTGCTGCTCGTTCTGGTCTCCGAACACGTTCATGGTCAGTTCCTGTTCCTCATAAGGCCTGAGTTTTGTCTCCAGCCAAAGAGGATTCTCAGTTGTGGAGAGCTCTTCGAGGATCCGCCTTCGAGCGAGACTGTCACCTTTGCTGGACTGCATCGATGGAGGTGGTATTACCCTGAATTACCAAAAAGTTATTATATATAGAGATTTTTTACGGTTCCTCAAAAGAAAAAAAAACGAAACCCTTATAGGATCATTCGTGTGTCTGTTCATTTGTCCCTCTACAGACACAGATAAAGTATTTAAAAGCCAAAAACGATGCATTCGTGCGATGTTTAAACTTAAGGCTACAGAATCCTGTAAAAATTTCTTCAATAAGCATAACATCTTAACACTTCCCTCACTGTATATTTTTGAAACAGCTATGTTTGTAAAAAATAACCCACATCTGTTTTGTCGGCTTTCTGATGTTGTTGTTCGAAATAGACGAGACAATAGTAAAGTCTGTGTCCGCAACTCTAAAACTACTTTTATGCGCAGGAGTATATTCTGTATGGCTCCTTTCATTTATAATAAACTCCCGCAGTTAATGAGAGATATGCCATGTTCGTTGTTTCGGGGGAAGCTTAGGAAGTTATTAGTAAGCAAATGTTACTATACCATAGACGATTTCATGAATGATAAAAATTTCAATTAATTAATTCACAATTTATTTTCATTTATTATTTCTTTTATTTATTTTTAATGTACTTAATTATTTCCGTGTTTGACTGTATTTTGACATTATTACTATTATTATTATTATTATTATTTTTTTAATGACATCAAGAATTTTTTTTTTTGATATGTTGTAAATTTGATATTGCATGCCTTCATAGGCAGAGTACATTGGTAATATATTTATAAATGAACATCTTCTGTACATGTATTTCAAGCAATAAAGAAACTTTGACTTTGACTTTGACTTTGACTCTATCCCCTTTATCTCTGAAACTACTGAGCCTAAAATTTTGTCGATTTTGACGTTATCGTTTGTGCAGGTGTGAGTGAATCAGTATATGCGTTATGTATGTGTATAAATTGATCTGTCAAACACTCAAAGGGCAGTTACTTACCAGTGTTTGAGACACGCGCAGACAACGATAAAGGTGACAATTCCCGTGAAGAGCACTATCAGTAGTGCTATTAAAGCAGCCAAAGCCGGGTCGAAGCTGTCAGGCGCTGAAACAATAAAATAATTTGTTATTCTCTCTAATATCAGAACTGAAACTAAAATCTATTTTCGACGACTTTATCGTAAAAAATAATATTACTGAAAATGTAAAAAAATATGGAGGAAAAGTAGCCTGTGTCCGTTCTAAGACTTTAAACTATCTCTGAATAAAATTTTACCACAATCGGCCTAGCGGTTTAGCCGTGATAACGTCACAGACAGACAGAAAGACGGAGTTACTTTATATTATAAAGATATATTATTAAGATACATAGTTATATAATTACTAGCTGTCCCGACAGACGTTGTCCTGTCAAATGTCAATAATCCCACAGAAAAAAGCACTTTCCGTTTTTCCCGATCTTTACGCCACCCTTATCACTTAGGGGTATGAAAAATAGATGTTGGTCGATTCTCAGACCTACTCAATATGCTCACAAAATTTCATGAGAATCGGTCAAGCCGTTTCGGAGGAGTACGGTAACTAACATTGTGACATGGAAATTTTATATATTAGATATATAAATCTTTATTAACTAACTTTTAATATACTATAAGTTAGTTATAAGCGGCGATGGGCTTGCAACCTGTCACGTATGGAATGCTAACTACTGCAAAATGTGGGCATGTGCCAAATATAACGTTTGAACGTGCCTTTGGCTACCCCCACTAGACAACTTCAAAGGATCTAAGCGTCTGGAGATCTGGGACGATGTCTACCGTACTTGGGAATTACAGTCGTGATCCTATTTATTTATTTATATACCTTTGGAAGCGACAGCGTTCGCCTGCAATGTCTCGACGCCATACTGTCGGTATGCGTGTTGTAACCGATCGTATTGTGCGTCGATTTGCTCCAAAACACGTTGAACTGGCAACACCTGCCAACTGCCACGTTCCACCGCGTGGAGGTGAATCTCACACCTGGAAATAATAATATAAAATCATCATAGGGTCAGCACAACATGTTGCGAAGGGTATTTGGCTAATGCTATGGCCGCCTGCCTGACGTCAACCCTCTTTGGGAATACTTACTGGTGCACTTCGTCGTAATATTATAAAATAATAATATAATATCTCTATTTACCCCCAAAGTAGTAGGTTTAAATCCCAGACAATTCTTAATTTCGCAAATTAACACAAAAGATATCGAGAGGAAATCGGTTTGTTTTCTTATAAGCGGCGATTGGCTTGCAACCTATCACGTATGAAATAGTAACTACTACAAAGTGTAAAATGGTTAGCTGCAGATATATGTACATTGTATATGCATGCATACACAAAAACCGACTCTAATCTCAAAGTACAATAGACTCAGATCCTTAAAAATTACTATGGGGGTAGTCAGAGGCAGTCCAACCATTTAATTTTGGCACATGCCAATATTTATAATATTTTGCACTATGTACTTAGAATTCGCCGCTTATAAAAAATATTTTATTTTTTATTTTTTAAAAAGTGATTTTATGTATGTATGTATATGTAAGAGTATGTATTTCAGTTCCTATATTACACTAAAGATATTTTTACCAGTCATCATATCTCCTGTCAGCTTGCACTAATGGTAGTCGTCTGCCTAACACCAGAAGAGCGTTTCCAGCTTCCGCTAGTTTCTCTTTCACTTCCTCCACTGATGAGGAACAGCTCCTGGATACCACCATCCGAATGAGGGAGGAACGGTCTATTATCCAGATCTAAAAATAAAATTGACGAAGAGTTAAATAGGTGAAGGGAACTTTGATAAAAAAACATAAATAGGATTAAGACTGTAATTCTCAAGTAGGGACATCTGAGTGAAGTTTAATTTTTTTCTTTAAATTATATATCCTTAAATTTTTGAGTAGGTACAAACATTCAAATAAGATGTTTGTGCTTCAATCGGGCCAAAATGACTGAACGGGTATAGATGAAATTTGGAGAAACATATAGGATACTTTTTAGGCGCTGGCGGAAACTAGTATTCATTACTAAACGTGTATTGTCTTACATAAACTTGTGCTTTGGCCTGTCTGTGGGGAGGTGCGATCTCCTGCGCAATGATGTCTAATACGAATCTGTCTTGGTTATACTCAGACATGTAGTTTGCTGTCATCAGGATGCCTGTGAAATAAAAACAGTTTATTTAGAACAATAGCAGAAGCAGAACTGGATGTTCAGACCATGCATTGTTTCGATCATCACCAAAAAAACAAAAATTAAAGTGGTTAGTCACTTTTCTAAAATCCTGATGCCTGAAGAAGATAATATTTTGCACTTTGTATTTAGCTCATTAGCAGTCATTATTGTCTTATCAATTGCCTGTAGCATTGTCGTTAAATTTCGGTAAATATACACCGAACTACCGTAGATAGCGGTTTTAACGGTTCTAAATGATCAAAGTGATTTCAAATAATAAACGTTTTTTTTGATTTTGACACCCTTGTTTCCAATAACATAATATACAAGGTGTCTCAAAAGAAAGTTCACATTTAAATCTTTTTTTAAAAGAAAAGTCTTAGCTTTATTGAAAAAATGTTTATTATATATTGAAGTACACTGTTTGGGAATTTATTTTTTAAAAATAACATCGTCCAAATGTAAACCGTTGCGCTCTCGGCATTCATTTAGTCGGGCACTAAAATTGCCTATGACAGCTCGGCAGGTAGTCTCCGTGATGGCTGCCATTTCATGACGGATATTTTCTTTTAATTGTGCCAGGGAAGTCGGTTTATTAGCGTAAACTTTTGATTTGACATAACCCCACAGGAAAAAATCCATAGGTGTTAAATCGGGACTCCGTGGAGGCCAATTTATGTCACCTCGTCTGGAGATTAATTTGTTCGGAAAAATTTCTCGAACTCGAGGCAGAGATCTGTTGGACGTGTGTGAAGTTGCTCCATCCTGCTGGGACCATGTTCTTTGGTTGTAACCAGGAAAGTTTTGCAGTTGGGGCACGAAAAACTCGTCTAACATCTCCACATAACGCTCTGAATTCACTGTGAGCGTGCGTCCCCATCCATCTTCAAAAAAGTAAGGGCCGATAATTCCTCGCGCCGACATCGCTGCCCATACGGTGACTTTGGGTGAATGTAGCGGTTTCTGATGTTTTTGTTTTGGATTGGTTGCACTCCAGTAACGACAATTTTGCTTGTTTACATGCCCATTCAGGTGAAAATGGGCTTCATCGGAAAACAAGATGTTGGTGAACGTTGGAAAGTGCTCAATCATCTGATTTACAAAGTCAAGCCTCTGACCAGCATCTTGAGGCTTCAGTTCTTGCACCAACTGAATTTTGTACGGGAGCAGCTTTAAATCTTTGTGTAAAATGCGGCATAATGAAGATCTGTGCACATTTAAAGCAACAGCACGCTTCCGAATCGAGGTTTGGATCATCTCGAATAGACTGAGTAACACTGTCCACGTTTTCGGCTGTTCTTGATGTTCTTGGACGCCCAGATTTTGGTTTCTCCAGAGTTGACCCAGACTTCTCAACCCATTTTGCAATGAGGCGCATCATTTAAGTGACGAATATGTCGAATACTGCAGAATTTTCTACGCGCTACAGTCGCCGAATTACCGTTTTTGTAAAACTCACGTACGCACAACGCACGGTCCGCACCAGAGAAACGCTCCATAGCGACTAAATTCCCAAGAGCCAGACTACCGACTGACATACCCCCCGCGCCCCTCAGAATAGTTGCTTTCGCGTAATAAGATAAGCAAATGTGAACTTACTTTTGAGACACCTTGTATTTTTGTAAATACATACTTATTATACATATTAACAACCACGTATATCACACGAATGTTTGTCCTGAATGGGGATCGAACCCAGAATCTACAGCGCAGAAGGCAGAGTCACTACCAACTGAGCTGTGAGGCCAGTTATATAGGTGGCCAACATAGATGCTCCTATTACAGCTTACCATCTTGAGTGATATTGAAGGGCGAAGGCACCACACTCCCCGTGGACTGCGAAGCGCCAAACTTGTAGAGATTGGAAGCTGCGACCATGTAAGCGAGAGTTCCGTTCTCGTCCAAGTCAGGGTCTTGGGCCACCACGGAGATTATGGGCTCGTTGATGCGCGCAGTGTGTTTTATACCTAAAAAAATATAGGATAAAATATACTCTCAGATCTCAAGGCGCTTAGATCCTAGAAGTTTGTCTAAAGGGGTAGTCAAACATCACGTTTGGCACAATACTACCCACATTTTGTAGTAGTTAGCATTCCACAGGTTGTATTAAGATGACTCGGGAAACTGAAGAATACTGGATCGATTTTCGCCGAAACAAAATAGAAGTAGAGTATTTTTCCACTTAATTATTTAAATACTTCTTTAAAATCAGGTTAGCTGAATCAAAATAGTATTTTTTTAGTTAGATTTTGCTAAAGGCATTGGTGACTTCAGTTTTCGGAAATCATCTTAACACACCCTGTATATTCTTTTTAGGGTTCCGTACCCAAAGGGTAAAAACGGGACCCTATTATTAAGACTTCGCTGTCCGTCCGTCCGTCTGTCTGTCACAGGGCTGTATCTAATGAAACGTGATAGCTAGACAGTTGAAATATTCGCAGATTATGTAATTCTTTTGCCGCTATAACAACAAATACTAAAAACAGAATAATATTAATATTTAAGTGGGGCTCCCATACAACAAACGTGATTTTATGCCGTTTTTATAGATAATGGTACGGAACTCTTCGTGCGCGAGTCCGACTCGCACTTGGCCGATTTTTTTTGTTTTGTACTACTTTCACTACTTACCAGCGTAGTAAATCTTCTGCTGGAATTTCGGTTCGTTGTCGTTCTCATCAAGCACGGTGACTGTAACTGCGGCCACACTTTCCGCGCCGTCAGTGCCGTTGTCGATCGAATTTAACGTTTCCAGAGGAGAGAACAAGGGACTGTTGCTAGCGAAGATTGTGAATGTGTACTCTGATTGTTTCTCTCTGAGAAAAATAAAAATATTTATAGGACATTTTTGCATAAAGCCATTTAACAACGTCAATACAAGCTTTGCAGCAAAGCTCCACATCATCAAACCGGCGCGCTGTCACTTATTATACATATAATACTAGCAGACCCGCGACAGACGTTGTCCTGTCCAAATTTCGATAATCGCATAGGGTAACGCACGTTGTTATGACGACTGGTGTCAACACTGATGTCAGATTTTTGCACACCAGCGTCATCTATATCAAAATCACCCCTTGTGCGTTTATCATCATTTTGGGGATTTTTTTCATATTTTAAAGTAGTCTATGTTTTATTCTGGCATTATATCTACATCTACAGCTAATTTCATATTAATCCGTTTTGTCGTATAGGCCTGATTGAGGCACAAACATACAAACAAATTCACAAACTTTCGCATTTATAATATTATTAGGATTAGGATTACATTGCCATTGGAACTTAGGTATGAAAAGTTTTTATTCAATCAAACTATTATCTAAGAAGCTCCTGACTCCATTATCAGATCAGCTTGTTTTCACCATATTATTGTATCAGAACTAAATATGTACCTATGCAATTTCAGCACAATCGGATACCAACAAATGGTTGAAAAATGGTTTGCAAATTTTGACGGACAAGTTAAATAAAAGCTTGTGAAAAAGAAAGGTTATATTGATTACCTGTCGAAACTGATGTTAGATCTGATAGTGCCCTGAGTTCTGTCCAATGTGAAGGCACCTTCTTGGTTTCCTTCCAGAAAGTGGTAATACACCTTACTGTTTTCACCGGAATCTTTGTCAGTCGCTTTCACGGAACCTGTAGATTAATTATTTTTAAATATAAAAAAAAAAAAAAAAGGATCACGACTGTAATCCCCTAGTACGGTAGACATCCTCTCAGATCCCCAGGCGCTTAGATCCTTTGAAGATGTCTAGTGGGGGTAATCAGATAAAATATTAATATATTATACAAATATTATGTAGTAATTTCAACGCCATCTAGCCCTAACTTAGCAAAGCTAAGTACTATATGGGAACCAGATTACTGATATATAATACTTATATACTTTTAATACTTTTATTTGTAATTACATCCTTATGATACATTACAGACGCAGAAAAACATCAATGTTCATCACACAAACGTTTGCTCCGGATGGGAATCGAACCCTCAACCTACAGCGCAAAGGCAGAATACGAACTGAGCTGTAAGGCCAGTCTAACAATCAATCACAGAATAAATATCAATAGTCATCACGTCACTCTTGCACATTTTTTTGTAAAGAAATATTTATCAGAGGGTGGGTAGTCTACTAGTATGCATATGAGAAACATATTTTTAGGGTTCCGTACCGAAAGGGTAAAAACAGGACCCTATTACTAAGACTTCGCTGTCCGTCTGTCTGTCACAGGGCTGTATCTCATGAACTGCGCTATACAGTTGAAATTTTCACAGTAAAAAAAAATTTTTGAGAGACCCATTTAAATATTTATTTTATTCTGTTTTTAATATTTTTTTGTTATAGCGGCAACAGAAATACATGATGTATTTCTGTTGCCGCTATAATGGTAAGGAACCCTTCGTGCGTGAGTTCGACTCGCACTTGGCCGGTATTATTTTTTCTTACCAATAATGAGTCCAGCTGGTTGGTTCTCAGATATAGACATGCTGTAGTGCGGCTTCGGGAAGCGAGGCGCATTGTCATCGTCATCAGTTAACACCACCGTCAATAGCTTAAGGCTTGAGAACGGAGCTGGACTGCCATTATCCACTGCTGCTATAACGAGCTGGAAAAAGAAATAAATAATAAATAAAAATAAATAAATATAAATATAAATATTGGTGGACATTTCACATAGCGCCATCTAGCCCCAAACTAAGCAAAGCTTGTACTATGGGAACCAGATAACTGATAGAATACTTATATACTGTTTTTCTTGTAAATACATACTTATTATACATATTAACACCCAGACACAGAACAAACATCTATGTTTATCACACAAATATTTGCCCTGGGTGGGGATCGAACCCACAACCTACAGCGCAGAAGGCAGAGTTACTACCAACTGAGCTGTGAGGCCAGTCGAAACTGATGTTAGATCTGATGGTGCCCCGAGTTCTGTCCAATGTGAAGGCGCCTTCTTGGTTTCCTTCCAGAAAGTGATAATACACCTTACTGTTTTCACCGGAATCTTTGTCAGTGGCTTTCACAGAACCTGTAGATTAATTATTAAAAAAAAACAAATAGGATCACGACTGTAATCCCCAAGTACAGTAGACATCCTCTGAGATCTCCAGGCACTCAGGGGTGCTAGTTTAAATCACTATGGAATCGACACTTATGTCAGTTTTGACATTTTGACGATACGATAGTGATCCGTGCCACAGATCCTTGAATATGCCTAAAGGGTAGTTCGCTAATATTATATTTGGCACATGCCTACAATCTTCAGTAGTTAGAATTCATAGACAGGTCGCAAGCCATCGCCACTTATCAGAATGCTAAATGGTTTCCTCACGATGTATTCCATCACCGTTTTGATAATAAAAAACCGGCCAAGTGCGAGTCGGACTCGCGCACGAAGGTTTCCGTACCATTATCTATAAAAAACGCCAAAAAAACACGTTTGTTGTATGGAAGCCCCACTTAAATATTTATTTTATTCTATCTTTAGTATTTGTTGTTATAGCGGCAACAGAAATACATAATCTGTGAAAATTTCAACTGTCTAGCTATCACGGTTCATGAGATACAGCCCTGTGACAGACAGACGGACAGACGGACAGCGAAGTCTTAGTAATAGGGTTCCGTTTTTACCCTTTGTGTATGGAACCCTAATATAGACTACTTTGGGTATCACTAGGCTTGGTAACATACCTGATACTCGGCGGTATGCTCCCGATCCAAAAAGGTCTTGGTCCTCAGCTCGCCCGTATCCTTGTCGAGGCTGAACTCCTGGTTCTCACCTACGTTCTGATTGTCCACCTTGACATTTAAAAAACAACAGTATCACAACAGAACTCTGTAATCCTCAAATATAATAGACAAAGACAAGAAGACAAAGAATAGAAAATACCTAGGTTAGTTAGAGGCACTACATTTGGCACATGCCTGAAAATTTAAAGTTAGCAGCCCATACATGGCAGTGCTATGTACTCGTATGTGACGACTGTTAGGTGTTTATGTATTATTTTTATTAATATGTACCCCTAGCCAAATCCATTTGCAACATCTTTATGTTGGGCCGACGTGGGATAAGGTGAAAAAGAAATCTATGGAAGTTAAAGAGAAAGTGGTACCTTGAGATAGTAAGAAACGCGTCCGTTCTCGCCTGTGTCTTCATCCGTGGCCAAAACAGTGGTGATTAGGAAGTCAGCTTGAGCGGCATTCTGCAACGATTACCATTATTTTAGAATCACAGAAGTAAAATTGCAAGAAAATGCAAGTCTCCTCTCCGACCCTTGAAATTGTCTACGAGGAGTAGTCAGAGACACGTCGGTCATCGGTATATTCGGTAGCTGGGTTGAAATGATGCTGATGCAAGATGACGACCATTTATTTACTTCACACACACAATATAAAATAAAAAATAAAATAAAATGAAAACTAAACTTAAACCTAAAATATAAATGCGAAAGTTTGTAAGTTTGTGAGAAACGACAAAACGGATTAAGATGAAATTTGCTGTAGATGTAGATAAAATGCCGCGGGTCTGCTAGTATAACATAATATACTTACTTTACTTAAAAAAAAAACAAAAGAAAAAATATACAATAAGAATAATAGTATATTATGCAACTAGTGAATAAAGGACGGATTTAAAGCGAGGGCCGTAGATGAGTCACGAGCAAGTGAAGGATTCTAATGATTTAATCACGAGCGCAGCGAGTGATTCAACTGTTAGAATCCTGAACGACGCGAGTGATTCATGGCCCTCGATATGAATTCGTACTTTATTCAGGAGTTGCATACTATACTTTATACCATGACTACGAGAATATTTATTTAATCTAATGCCAAACTCCTTGTCGCAAATATCGACCAATCAAATCTCGAGAATTTATTTGCACCAAAGAGTTTTGAATTTCGAATCTCAGCGCAAGGAGTTTGTGTAAGCATTGAAATAGAGACCGGATATATTTTGTGTTCCAAATTCAAACACCAAAATAGTGAATAAAAACAAAACAGTGAATAAAAGGCCTTTTTATTCACTGTTTTGCGTGAATAAAATAAGCTTTTTAAAGTAGGTATGGTATAAAACAAAGATATTATTTTTCAAACTATCGTGATTAGTAGACATAACTATAGATTTTAACACGGGTGTTTATCACGTAATTACCTTTAGTCTGCCCGCGACCATGGCTATTGTAACATAGCCGAAACGTGGGGAAAATAAATTAAAGGTAATTACGTGATGAACACCCGTGTTAAAATCTATAGTTAAAACAAAGATACCTCGGGGATAGTAATCTGTCGCACGTCAGCTGGCGGATGCACGAACACGGGACCGTGCTTGTTGACGCTCAGCACGGATATGTCGACACGCGCTTTGTCAGAGTTGGGGCCGTGACCTGCCTCGTCTCTAGCTGTCACCGAGAGGGTGTACGAGGTGTTGCCGAGAACTGCCATCGCGGGGTAGATTATGCCGTTCGATGGGTCTACTGTGAAAACTCCTGGAAGGAAATCGATTCATTACATACCAGTTAGTATTGTAAGAGGTGTCACGTGTGGAATGCTAACAAGTGCAAAATGTGGGCATGTGCCAATGACTCTTGACTTAAAAATATTTTTCCGATTATAAATTTACAATAAAGCCGTGTTGGCCGAGTGGGATGAACCTCGACTTTCAATCTGAAGGTCGTGGGTTCGAATCCTGGCGTGCATCAATGGATTTTTCTGTTCGTAAATTTATATGCGCATCAAAAACACGTGCTTACAACGGTGAAGGAAAACATGGTGAGGAGACCAGTTAGTGTTCTTATAAGCGGCGATGGGCTTGCAACCTGTCACGTATGGAATGCTAACTAATGCAAAATGTGGGCATGTGCCAAATATAATGTTTGGACGTGCCTCTGACTACCCCCACTAGACATCTTCAAAGGATCTAAGCGTCTGAAGGATCAAAGGATCTAAGTCTACCGTACTTGATTTAATTCTTATGATAAAGTTATTATGTTGTGTGTGCCATAATGACCTATCTGTGAATAAAATATGTCTATGGATGAATAAATG
Source organism: Hydriomena furcata (assembly GCA_912999785.1). Lineage (NCBI taxonomy): Eukaryota > Metazoa > Arthropoda > Insecta > Lepidoptera > Geometridae > Hydriomena > Hydriomena furcata. The sequence continues at coordinate 1,039,394 of OU538831.1, read as the reverse complement.
AATTGAATTGAATTGAGTAGACCCAGTCTGTTAATTACCTGGTTCACTTTGACTGTCGATGGAATACGAAACATTCCCGTTTATGCCTTCATCCTTATCTTCGGCTCGGACTTGCAAGATGGCCGCCGGAGGATTCAGTTGTAAGTTTTCCGATATTGTACTTTTGTACACCTTCTGACTGAATATTGGAGAGTTGTCGTTCACATCGCGTACTTTGATGTGGACCTGGAAATATAAGAAGTTAGGTCATAGTCACTAACTAGGATTATAAAAAATAATTAATAGGATCACGACTGTAATCCCCAAATACGGTAGACATCCTCTCAAATCTTCAGGCGCTTAGATCCTTTGAAGATATCTAGTGGGGGTAGTTAGAGGCACGTTCAAACATTATATTTGGCACATGTCCACATTTTGCAGTAGTTAGCATTATATAGGTGACAGGTTGCAAGCCTAACGCCTTTTATAAGAACACTAACTGGTTTCAACAAATAAACAAACGTCAAGTTTTTCAAGGCAGGCGATGACATATTGACAAGCATGTTACGTTATCGTCGATTCGACCAATCCTGACCGTTTTGTGTCACGTGACTGGCGTTTAAAAATAGATAATTTTAATTATGGGTTTTTTAATAAATCATTGTTTATTTTCAAGTTATTTTACTCCATAACGCTTTATGAAGGCATTTTTTACATAGATTACTATCAAAAACCCTTTATTTTTCATATTGTCAAATAGCCTATTGTGTACTTACAGGAACACTGGTAGATCTTCTCAGATGCGACGGCGCGTAGTCGGTAGCAATAGCTCGTAACCAAATATCAGGGATAGCTTCTCGGTCGATGGTAGCTTCGGAGGCTACCGTCACCACTCCAGTGTTGGGATCGATGTGGAAGAGGGATGATTGTTCGCCAGATAGGGCATAGGTTACTTGGCCGAATTCGCCTGAGGGAGAAAATATTTTTATTATTGTCTGTCGAGTGTACAGCTAGCCTAATATGCTCTTGGATTATGATACTTTTTATTCAGGTACCTCGCGAACGAAGCCGCGGTCGGAAGCTAGTAGACTTATACGAAAACGGGTGATAAGTCAATTGGCTAATTGTTTTTTTTAGGGTTCCGTATCCAAAGGGTAAAAACGGGACCCTATTACTAAGACTTCGCTGTCCGTCTGTCACAGATAATGTATTTCTGTTGCTGCTATAACAACAAATACTAAAAACAGAATAATATAAATATTTAAGTGGGGCTCCCATACAACAATCGTGATTTTTTGGCGTTTTTCATGAATAATGGTACGGAACCCTTCGTGCGCGAGTTCGACTCGCACTTGGCTGATTTTTTATATATTTTTTTCTGACTTATCACGCCTTTACTTCGATTTACGTGACACCTTGTATTCTTGTTTCTTATATTCATTCTAACACGTACCTTAATCTTTATCTTCATCTAGAGGGCTGACGTCTGGCAGGCGGCCGGTTGTAAACCATAAGCCAAATCCTCTTCGCAACATGTTTGTTAACATGATATTGTGCCGACGCCTCTTTAAGTGGGAAAAGAAGAAGAAAATGATGACGTACCTTCATCTTTATCCACCGCAGTCAAAGTCACCACCTTCGTGCCAGTTACAGCGTTCTCATCAACCGCCGCGTCGTAGGCCTCCGCCGCGAACTCGGGCTCCTCGTCGTTCGCATTCAACACTTGGACAGTGACTCCGGCTGAACTAGCCAGCTGTGGGACTCCGGAGTCGTAAGCGATGAGAGTGAAGTTGATGAATTTTATCTTCTCGAAGTCTATGCGCTGTATTGATTTAACTACACCTGGGAATAGAAATATCACTACATAGTATAAAGCAAAGTCGCTTTCCGCTTCCCGCGTCTGTATGTAATATGTATGTATGTATGTTTGCTTATATCTTTAAAAATAAACAACGGATTTTGATGCGGTTTTTTTTAATAGATAGAGTGATTCAGGAGGAAGGTTTATATGTATAATAACATGCTACCCGTGCGAAGCCGGGGCGGGTCGCTAGTAATATTATAAATGCGAATGTTTGTATGTTTGTTTAAATATGTGTGTTTGAATAAATATAGACTACTTTAAAGTACGAAAAACCTCTCCAAAATCATAAAGACGCAATAGGGATGATTTGGGTATAGATGGCGCTGAAGTGCAAAAAATCTGACATCAATTTTGACTGCATGATACGCATTCTAACAAAAATACCTGATAAATTTAAAGAAAATAGGAAAACTGTAGCATTTTTTTTGAAATTTGGACAGGACAAAGTCTGTCGCGAGTTGGCTAGTATTAAATAATCATCAAATAATGACTTACCCGTGACAACATCCACTTCGAAGTAATCATTCGGCGGACTGATAACAATTGCGGAGATCGGAGTTTCCTTGTCTGTGGCGAGGAATGTGCCTAAAACAGTACCTACAGGCTGCTCCTCCACCACGTTCACGTAGTAGGAAGGCTCAGAGAATATGGGGGCGTGGCGGTTCACGTCCACTATTGTTATAATCAGTTCGCCTGAAAATTAAATGAGGAGTTACATTATCTTAATATATATAAATTACGCGTCACGTTATTTGTCCGCGATGGACTCCTAAACTACTTAACCGATTTTAATCAAACTTTACACACCGTGTGCAGTTTGATCCAACTTGAAAGATAGGATAGCTTACATCTCAATTTATAGTCGCAAAATTATTTGTTTATTATCTGACAGTCACAATTATCTGTTAGCTCCAAATTATTCTAACAGATGGCGATATCTGTTTACACAGCAACGCGTGGCCGGGTCTGCTAGTTTCATTATATAAATAACACCAATAGAAAATAAATATGTAGAATAGAAGACATAATAAACAAGAAATATGTAGAACAGTGTAAACATCCTCTGCGATCTTAAGACGCTCAGATCCCTGTTATTGTCTAAAGGGAGTAGTCAGAGGCACGTCCAAAAAATACACATTTGGCAGATGCACACATTTTGCAGTAGCTAGCATTCCATGCGTGACAGGTTGCAAACCCATCAAAACTTCTAACTAACTCGTTTCCTCACGATGTTTTCCTTCGCCGTTTTGAACAGGCGCTCCCAGTCGACGATTATTTTTGTTCGAAACGAAAAAAGAAATACTTGTGAACAAGCCACATCTCCTATTTTATAATGTATAGTATATGTGAATAAAGATGTACCCATCTATAATCACTTCGATAAATAATCCTACCGACCGCTGCAATGACGACAAACACACGTCGGCGCGTGGTCCGCCTTAGCTTTTCGAATAAATTAATGATATAAATTATGTATAATTACTTATCAAAAATCTATTCTAATAGAAATCTAGATCTACATATTACCTATCTTTAACAATAAATCCCAAGTTGATTTTAATAGTAGGTATATAAAATATTTCGATCATAAATTCTAAAACGTATCATTTTGAAATAATATCTTTATCGTGAAAAGTTTCTGCTATTATGTTTTCAGCTTAATAGAAATCTAGGTAGGAACCTGAAGTAACATACTTATAAAAATAGGAGATGTGGCTTGTTCAGAAGTATTTCTTTTTTCGTTTCGAAAAAGAGCAATCGTCGACTGGGAGCCCCTTAATTCGCATATAAAGTTTTCGAATAGAAGAATCTATTTGTGCACGACCGGGATCGACCGGGACCCACAACCTTCGTATTGAAAGTCAGGTACCTACCACTCGGCCAACACGTTGATAACCATTGCGATTGCGATTCAATTCAACAAAACTATAAAAGTAGTTTAATATTACCTTCAGCTCGTTGTAAAGCAGGTGCTGACGCGTCAGTGACCGCCACAGGTAATGTCAGAACAGCTGCTCTACTCCGATCAATCCTTTGGGTCACTTGGACACTGCCGTTGTGCTGGACGCTGAACCAGCCGCCGAAAATACCCTCGTCCGACACCTAGAGACATCATAAAGTTAGTCATTTAAAACACTTATGGTTCAAGCAACCTCAGGCTACTACAAGTTCATACTAAAACAGCCGGTAAGCTATGACGGAGATGTTAAAGAGATCGAGATCAAGGTTGAGTCAATTGTTCATACAAACACACGATCGATAGTGCCAATGCCGACTAAAACAGTTACTAAGCTATGACAAAAAACTTCAACAGACGTTAAGCCATGACGGAGTACCAACCTCGGTTACCGTCATGAACACATAAGGTGTTATTCCCGGCTATAACAGTCGACCCCGACAAAAACTAAGCAACTAAGCAATGATAAAAAAAAACCTTCAGCATACGTTAAGCCATGAAGAAATACCATTACCAACCTCCACCACCAGCATTGACCACTACTAACAAAACATTAAACTGTTGCTCCCAGCTATAACAGCCGCCAAGCCACGACGCTTACCTCCTTTCCATTTTTGTCCACTGCCCTGATCATCCTACCCTGGTCAAGTTCGAAGACCAGCTGGCCCACATCCGTGATGTCAGGGTCTACTGCTATCAGGTTGTGAAGAACAGTGCCCAGAGCCGCATCAGCTGATACCTCGGCGCGTTGGATAGATGGCGTAAAGTATGGTTTTTTATCGTTGATATTTATCACGTGTACTGTTAGCTCTGTTGTGCCGGTTTGACTTGGGATACCTGCGAAACGATATTTATTTAGTGCCTTTCACCATACTGGTTTGTTTTTTATTGGCTGAGGGTCAAGAAAGGTTAAGTAGAAACAACTATCCTCTAATAACGTCAAAAGGTTCATTAAAACTTTTACTTAATAGGTCATTGATCTTTAGTCTTTACTATATTGATCACGACTGTCGTCCCCAAGAACGATATTAGTCTTCTACGAGTATGTAAAATAAAAATAAACAAATAAATAAATAGGATCACGACTGTAATCCCCAAGTACGGTAGACATCCTCTCATATCTTTAGACGCTTAGATCCTTTGAAGATGTCTAGTGGGGGTAGTCAGAGGCACGTCCAAACATTATATTTGGCACATGCCCACATTTTGCAGTAGTTAGCATTCCATACGTGACAGGTTGCAAGCCCATCGCCGCTTATAAGAACACTAACTGGTTTCCTCAACATGTTTTCCTTCACCGTTGTAAGCAAGTGTTTTTGATGCGCATATAAATTTTCGAACAGAAAAATCCATTGATGCACGCCGGGATTCGAACCCACGACCTTCAGATTGAAAGTCGAGGTACATCCAAGTCCTAAAATGTTTGAATATCTAAAGGGGATAGTTAGAATCACGTACCAACATAACATTTGGCACATGCCCCTATTTAGCGGTAGTTAGCGTACATACGTGATATGATGCAAGCCCATCATCGCTCATAAGCATACCATCTGATTTCCTCACGATGTTTTCCTTCACCGTTTTGAGCACTAATAATTGCGCATTACATTTTTCGAACCAAAAAATCTTTTGATTTAAACTCGTTACTTTTGGAATTAAAGTCGTAGTACCTCTTCGGCCAACACGACTCCATCTAGGATTAATAAAAACCGGCCAAGTGCGAGTCGGGCTCGCGCACGAAGGGTTCCGTACCATTATCTATAAAAACGGCAAAAAACACGTTTATTGTATGGGAGCCCCACTTAAATATTTATTTTATTCTGTTTTTAGTATTTGTTGTTATAGCAGCAACAGAAATACATCATCTGTGAAAATTTCACTGTCTAGCTATCACGATTCATGAGATACAGCCCTGTGACAGACAGACGGACAGCGAAGTCTTAGTAATAGGGTACCGTTATTACCCTTTGGGTACGGAACCCTAATAAAATAAGCTAAGCTAAAAAAATCTTACCAAAATCGGTAGCGACGATCTGTATCCTGTACGTGTTCCTCTTGTCATAGTCCAGTTTGGAAGAGACTGTGACCACACCTGTAGTATTATCTATAGCGAACGACTCCAAAGCTCCTTTCTGGATGGTGTATTTTAATTCCGCGTTGATTCCACTATCCAGATCCGTAGCTCTGACTGCAGCTACTTCTGTACCTGTTGAACCATACAAGTAAATTATTATTATTAAATACTAGCAGTTCGCCCCGGCGTCGCACGGATATTATGGGTAATTTTTTTACACCTTGGGTTACATTATTGAAGTTTTCATACGGATCCTTAATAGTTAGACATAATATGGTATCATAGACTTTCTTGTAGATCTTGATGTCTTTTTTAAAACTGTAGTACGTTACTTTGCTCTATTATCAATAATTACCGCAGCGTACGCGATATAAGGATTTTTTTTTTATCACACTTTGGGTTACATTATCGAAGTTTTCATACGGATCTCTAACATTTTTGAAAATATTCTATAGTCTATGTTTATCAGGGATAATGTAGGATTCTAATGGGGAAAGAATATTTCAAATCGGTCCAGTAGTTTCGGAGCCTATTCGATGCAAACAAACAAACAAACGAAACGAAAGGGTTTGGATGAAACTTGAAATATACATAGCTTATGTCCAGGAATAAAACAGAAGATAGGTACTTATTATCCGAGAGCAAAGCCGCGGGCAGAAGCTAGTGTAATTATAATTACCAATAGGTGCATCCTCTGATATGTCAGCGTCGTATTTATCTGTGTCGAAGGCTGGCGCGTGGTTGTTGACGTCACGCACAAGAATCTCAACTCGGCAAGTCGCGTTATGTACACCGTCTGTTGCCTGTGAATCAATGCGAAAGTTTGTGATAAAGCTGCTATGTTTGTTCCCTAATGAAAAATAAAAGACAAAACGGATTAAGATGAAATTTGCTGTAGTATGTAGATAAAAAATCTGAATGAATAAAGGGGGAACTTATAATCCGAAAAACAACACCTAAATGATAAGATAGCGCTGATGTGCAAAAAATTAGACATCTTAGACCGATAACATTGAGTTGTCATAGCAACGTATTCTACCAAAAAGGTAGTTGTCAAAAAAATCTTACATCAATTTGATGATTACCCATTCTACCCTAATTCGAAATTTATTTTATCAGGACAAAGTTTAAAACATTTGTAGTTTCCTGAAAGTGATTTTTTTTCTATGCGACTATTGAAATTTGGGCAGGACAAAGTCTGTCGCGGGTCGGCTAATAAATAATAAAATTTTAAACTAGAGGCACACTCAATATTTATAGTTGTTTTATCTCATGAAGGCGGGTGTAAGCAGTATTTGTAGTTGTGATTTTATAGATACGAACTTTTGTGTACGTGACTGGTACGAGCGCTACCGAGCTTACGCACACTCAAACATTGTCAATGGCAAATCTAAACACACAATTAAGACCAACACGCCATCGTGTAATAGAACAATTTATAACACAGTACAGATTATGATAAAAAATCATTTATGTTTTTATCACACAAATGTTTTTCCTTGGTGAGGATCGAACCCACAACCTACAGCGCAGAAGGCAGAGAGTTACTACCAACTGAGCTGTCAGGCCAGTCTAGCCAAATAACAGGATCCCGACTGTAATCCCCAAGTACGATAGACCTCCTCTCAGATCTCCAGGCGCTTAGATCCTTTGTAGATGTCTAGAGAGGGTAGTCAGAGGCACGTCCAAACATTATATTTGGCACATGCCCACATTTTGCAGTACCTAGTTAGCATTCCATACCTGACAGGCTGCAAGCTCGTCGCCGTTTATAAGAATACTAACTGGTTTCCTCACGAGGTTTTCCTTCACCGTTTTGAGCACGTGTTTTGATGGGCATATAAATTTATCAAACAGAAAAATCCATTGATGCACGCCGGGATTCGAAACCACGACCTTCAGATAGAAAGTCGAGGTACCCTACTACCCACTCGGCCAACACGGCTCCTAATACTTCATTTAAATTCTTCTTCACTTCACTTCACAAACAATAACTTACCAATACAGTAAGTACGATCCTACTTTCGTTAGCTCGTAGACCGGCGGCATCAGATCGCACCATAATCTTTCCATTTTGAGGATCGATCCTAAACTCGTGTTTTGGTGGATCGACGATCGAGTAACGGACGTCAGACGTAACATCTACATCTCGAGCTTGCACCTGGAAGATACATAAAAGTGTAAAAAAACCGGCCAAGTGCGAGTAGGACCCGCGCACGAAGGATTCCGTACCATTATCTACAAAAAACGGCAAAAAAAACACGTTTGTTGTATGGGAGCCACCCTTATATATTAATTTTATTCTGTTTTTAGTATTTGTTGTTATAGCAGCAACAGAAATACATATTCTGTCAAAATTTCAACTGTCTAGCTATTACGGTTCATGAGATACAGCCCTGTGACAGACAGACGGACGGACAGATAGACAGACGGACAGACAGTAATAGGGTCCCGTTTTTACCCTTTGGGTACGCACTTGGCCGGTTTTTTATGATCCTTTCCAATCTGCCTTAAAAGAGTACATAGTGAATTATTAGGTAGCTGGTAGATAAATAAATAAACCTGCAGTTCCGGTTCAAACTTCGCAGCGTCTTCATCGATTGACGCCTTGTAGACTTGCGTGGAGAATACAGGCGGATTGTCGTTGGAGTCTGTAAGGGATATTTGCAGGGAGACCACGGTGCTTTGTCCTGAGCCATCGTCATCTGTTGCCTGGAATAATAAAATTAGTTTAAATAAGTACGGTTAAAAAACTTAAAATAAAAAATTGCAATATTTTTTCATAGAGGTAGTATTTTTTTCTGAAATTTAAATGGGACCAAAAGGAAAGTATATAGTCCCAACCAAATAAAGAAATTTCCAAATCGGTTAATAAATGAAGGAGTTATGAGATAACAAACATAAAAAAATATAACCGACTTGATTTGAATCTTCTCTTTTTTTTCAAGTCGGTTAAAACGTTTTTATATTATGTACTACACTTAAAATCAATTGTATGCAAATTTCTTTTTAAAATTAATAATTAATTACGTTTAAAAAACTAAAAAACGAAATCGACTTCATGCATGTTGTTATAATTGAATTGAATAAGTCCAATACAAAATTTCATTCCCTATTTTTTCACACTTAAAAGTTGTTAGCTTTTATAAAAAAAGAAGAAGCAAGAAGCAATCAAAGTTAAGAAGCATCAAAATCGGTTCACCCAGTCGAAAGTTATGAGGTAACAAACATTATAAAAAAAACTTTCGAATTGAGAACCTCCTCCTTTTTTTGAAGTCGGTTAAAAACCACGATAGTTTTTACTAACATACCTTATATTGCAAGAAGTAGTCCTTCCTAGTCTCAAAGTCTAAGCACGGAGGTTGTCCCGGCGTCTCGCAAGGCGCAACTGTGATGACTCCGCTGCGATTGTCCACTCTGAAGAGTTCCGCTCCGTTACCCGACAGCTGGTACACTATGCCAGCTGTGCCAAAACTAAAACAAAAATATAAAATATTGGTGGACATTATACACAGTGCCATCTAGCCTCAAACTAAGCAAAGCTTTTACTATGGGAACTAAATAGGATCACGTAAACATTGCATGTGAGATATATGTATGAGATATATATATATAAGGTGTAACACTACTTTCGCTCGACGGCATTCATACTTTTTAGGGCCGTATCTTTACAATCAATTGAATAAAACCTTACAGTATTACCCCATGACTAGCTTTAAATGTAAAATTACACTCACAAACTGGCTGCTTGACCAAGACTATAGTACGACGGAGAGTCTACTCTCTATACTGTCATAGCATTAGGTAACCTTTAATCCAATTCTATAAAATCGTGCATAACGACTTTTATTAACTTCAACTGGTGCATACATAAAACTTAACAAAACATAAACGCATTCACTCAAACAAACATTTACACACGCATACATACATTTTTACCTCTTTTTTCTTTTAATTGATTTTTCTCTATTTTTGTTTATTTTACAATTACACAAATTTGTTTTCTTTTAATGTTATTTCATAATACTTTAATTTAACTATAAGCTCTTTTTAGTGAATTCACCTGAACCACTGACTGGCGGAGGACCTAGGTATGCCATCATACAGGTTTTAACCTAGTTTGGGTACCTACGTTGTTCCTATATTTGAATTGTGATTTAATATAAGAAATACTTTTGTTTATCTATGTATTTAAGGACTTTCAAAACTTTCGTGAGTTGTACTACACATTATTACAACAACGGGAAATTACTCACGTAAATGATAAATTGTCAATGAGGACACCGACAATGTTTCGATTCATCTAGAGAATCTTCTTCAGGGTGAGTGGACCATTAAACGCGCGCGCTACCCTGCTCGCATTGTCGTGAGTAATTTCCCGTTGTTGTAATAATGTGTATTTAAGGACGTTTGTTGAGAAATAAAATATCTTTAAAATATCTTTATATCTTTATGTGTCTACTTTAATTATTTTTAAGCAAATAGTTCTTTTATCTTTAGGTTTTATTTTTAAATCAAGTGAGTAAGCGTGTGCTGCTTTTTGAATTTGTGCTGAGGCTCTTTAGTTATTTTTTTTTTATTGTTTATGTACTTGAGTAGTACTTTTCATTATTATTCTTGTTTGAGCCTTCACCTTGTTCGATTGGCACCACACTGGAGCTCTATATAGCTTTAAGGAAAGGATCATAAAAAAAAGGTAGACCCCAAGCCGTGTTTGTTGCCTGATTCTTCTAGGCTTAGTCGCGTGGAATCGGCGTAGCTTCACCTAGTTCCTAAGACGTTTCAAAGTGATCCTTGTGATTTTATTGAAATAAATGATTTTTGAATTTGACATTTGCAGTAGCTGACATTCCAAAAATAACAAACCTATCTATCCTTATAAGAATACTGATTGGTTCTCTCACGATGTTTTCCATCACCATTTTAAGATGTTAATATATATTTCGGATAAAAAATCTAATTTATACACGAGCGAGATTCGAACCCACGACTTTCAGATTATAATTAAAAGTACTTTCCAATGGCGATGGGTTTGCAACCGTGTCACTGATTATCCCCCTTAAGACATCTTCAAGGATCTAAGCGCCTGGAGATCTATATTTCTGCCTACTATCTTAAGCCTCGGTGACGTGTTGGTGAACTGCCTTACTAAGACGCAAGATTTGCTGGTTCGAATGCCGCGGCGGGACTAAAATTTGCAAAAAAAAAGTGTGAAAAGGGTCTCTAGTGTGAAGCATTACGTTTGCGAGTATTAGAGTCACTTATTTACATACCGGGCAGTATCTCTATCAGTAGCTGTAACGGCCGTGACCCTGGCACCCGCGGGAGCGCTTTCCGCAACACTGGCCGAGTACGGCTCGTCGGGGAAGACAGGCGCGTTGTCGTTCACATCTGTCACTGTCACTGTCACGCTCGCTTTCGATGACAGGCGGGGAGAGGTGTGGAGCTCCTCTGCAATTACCTTTAACAATTTGAAGGGTTAAAGTCTAGAACGTTGACATCTATAACAAGCTAAAAACAAGTTGAAGTTTAAATACAGAACTAGAACTAAAGTAATGCCTCGGCAATTTTCGTGTTTCCGAATTAGCATGAATATGCAACGACTGTCTGGTTTCCCTGCGCATCGTCAGTCACTAACGAGCTCAGTGAATGTTGTAAGATCTATCAATATCGGATTAACATTGGGGTGTGGAGCGACAGAGCGAACCAATCACGTTTTCAACCATATACTACCATCATCTACAAGATAGCATTGAAAATGGACTAGCTGTTACGAATAAATCATGGGACATACATTACAAAAAACATGTATAACTATCGAATTGATAATTTCCTAGTTCTTTTGAGGTCGGTTTCAAATTAAGGAGACCGGCAGCCTTACTGCATAAGGTCAATGGTAATGGTAATCGGTTTCAAATGTCAAAACCTCATTGTAACTGTCAAAAGACAATGGAATAGTGTTGTTGTAAATTATGCCTTCATAAAGCGTTATGGAGTAAAATAACTTGAAAATAAACATGATTTATTAAAAAAATCCATTATTCAAATTGTCAGGATTGGACGAATTGACGATGACGTAACATGCTTGTCAATATGTCATCGCATGCCTTGAAAAACTTGACGTTTGTTTATTTGTTGACAAGCATGTAACGTCACAGAAACTAGTGCGACGCCATTTGCATAAAGAAGCGTTTTTGCGGGTTATTTAAATTGTCGATATTTAATTTACATTTTTAGGGCCAATACTTAAGAATTAATACAGAATTCAATATAACATTTTCTTATGGGTTCCACAGTCACTATTGAATAATCTAGAATAGTTTTCAAAATCTTGTCAAATAGCCCATTTTGACATTTAAAGCGAGCTCAGTGAGCTTATACAATAGAGCTGTTGTTTTAGAAGAACTATGAAAGAAAACTCACCTCAAGAATAAACTTCCTTTGATTCGGGTCCTCATAGTCCAAACTGGAGTTCAATCGCAGAGTGACCCTGGCACTGCCAGTTGCTTGTGAAGGCTCCACAATAAAAGCTCCAAACTCGTTGGAAAGCCTCAGAGTAAATACAGAGTTCAGGCCCTGAAAATATGAAAATATAAAACACTAGCCGACCCGTGACAGACGTTGTCCTGTCAAATTTCAATAATCGAATAGAAAAGACTGAATGTTTTTAGTTTGTGATGTCAGATTTGTTGCACACCAGCGCTATCTATATAGAAACCATCCCTTTTGCGTTTTTCTATCGTTTTGGGGATGTTTTTCATATTTTAAAGTAGTCTATTATTTATTCGGGCATTATATCTACATCTACAGCAAACATACATACATACAAACTCACAAACTTTCGCATTTATAATATTACTAGCGACCCGCCCCGGCTTCGCACGGGTAGCATGTTATTATACATATAAACCATCCTCCTGAATCACTCTATCTATTAAAAAAAACCGCATCAAAATCCGTTGTGTAGTTTTAAAGATATAAGCAAACATACATACATACGCGGGAAGCGGAAAGCGACTTTGCTTTATACTATGTAGTGATTAGGATGAAATGAAATAGGATCATGTAATACCTAAGTACGGTAGACATCTACTCATATCCTTGAAGATGACATAAAATTATAGTCCCAGGCAAGTCCAAACATAAAATTAGGTACATGCACATGGAAGCGCGTATGTTTGTGTGTGTGGTTGTGGGTGTGTGAGTGTAAAACACATTTATGCAAGGACCCTATCATACACGTATCGTACCTATCTATATAAGGACAACTATCGTATTTAACGACGAGATACCTCCTAACCGACCACACTGACCAATAAAAAATATCCTTACCAAATCAGTATCCGACACAAGCATATCCAGGTTCGGTAACGGCGTACCGATCGGTAAACTCTCCGGTATCTCCACGCTGTATTCCCTTCTGTTGAACCGCGGAGGTTCGTCGTTCACGTCCTTTATGTTGATGGTTACTGTTGCTAGTGTCGAGGTGAGGGGGGAATAAAGGGGGGAACCATTGACTAGTTCTGTTGCCTAGAATGTAGAAAAATAATTGAGACTTTATTTACAGACATATAGGTTCATGACTGTAATCCCCAAGTACGGTAGACATCCTCTCAGATCACCAGGCGCTCAGATCATTGGAGACGTCGAAAGAGGGTAGTCAGAGGCACGTCCAAACATTACATTTTGGCACATGCCCACATTTTGCAGTAGTTTAGCATTCCACACGAGACTGAAGACACAAGAACCAGTTGAGCTAGCTAAAGACAATCTACAGGTACTTCAACTGATCCAGATCACTACAAGTAGTTAATTCCTTGATTATTTTTCATATTAACAGACTTTTACTACAACACTTAATCCATCAGAAAATATTGCCAGATCATGCGATCATTTGTCCCGATGCAGAGATCGAACCCGCACTTACCCTGACTGTCAAATTGAGAGGTGATGATGGATCAGCCAAAGCTTCTCTGTCCAATGGCTTCGCTGTCCTCAGCTCTCCAGTATTGCGATCCAGAAGGAAGAAGTCCAGGGGATCTGCAACCGTTTTGTTTATTTATTCTGACAGTTTCAAACCATTAAATATAATTTATAGGTTAGAAAGAATAGATTTTTCTATAAGAAAAAATATGATATGCACAATGCACATTAATAAGTGCCTAAAGCCGATGAGCGAATTGGCAACTTAGTCGGTCCAGGAGCAAATTGACTGTGACAGACAGACACATACAGTACGTGTACGTACACTACTACTTATGTAGGTGCGCCTAAAAGTCTTCCATCCTTACGGTCCTAAAAACATATTCCAGGCTGTACAGAGAGTCACGTAAATGGATAAAACATGACACTTGACGCTATAAGAATCATCTTTGGATAGAAAAGGTCGATATTTGTAGAATACAGTTCAACAACTTACTAGTTATCAGCTCCAGGACCACGCTCCGGGGCTGCGCCCTATCAGCGTCTCTCGCCTTAACAGTGAGAGCAAGGGTGCCAACCGCGGCATCTTCGGATAGGGCTCCGCTGAGGGACCCCGTGAACACAGGCGGCGAGTTCTGCACATCTTGGACTTTCACTTCCACATGCGCCGAGGAGTTGAGAGTTCCATCCTGGAAACAAAATAAGGATTATTTAAGAAACTGATGACAGGAGGTTGCAAGGAGGTGAGCGGTAGTCAGAGGCACGTCTAAATATGACATTCGGCACAAGGCAAAGGTCACGAGAAAGGAGGGTGAGGGATAATCAAAGGCACGTCCAAACATGAAATTCGACACAAGGCAAAGGTCACGAAAAAGATAAAGATATAATTTTTAAAACTAAAAAGAAAAGCGACGAAAATGTTTTGATCGATCGAAAAGTCGAGAGACGATATTAGTTTTTTTATGTTTTATGAAGGAACTATTAGTCCTATATAAATACATTTTAAATGAGATCAACTTTGGTCTATTTACTACACAACAGAAAAATCCAAGCAAAGTTCCACGAACAAAAAATGCGTATTTAAAACAATACTCCCAATTGATGGATTGAACATAAAACATTACTTACATTCGCAAACAGTTGAAATTGAAAGAACTGCTTGTCATTATAATTGAGGGGTTTCTTCAGCACCAGAGCTCCAAAGTAATCATGAGCTGAGGAGTTCAAAGTCACCACTTCAAACGTGTCGCACGCTTCAGGCCACTGAAATATTATAACATAGCTTCATTTTCATTCATTTCATTTTCATTCTTCATTAGCTATTCATTTTGAAATAGGGGAAATTTCACGTACTTAATTATTTTTCTGGATTACCTTTTTGGTACGTGACCGTACACAAAACGGTGATGGAAAACATTGTAAACAGCAGGTCATATGTTTGCTTGGTGTGTTACAATATTCTTACATTTTCAAATCAGCTATTTCTTTGGTCTTTGTTTCATACTTCAAGATCAAAACAGGCACATGGCCATTAAGCGCACATTGGCGGACGGAACGGAAAATTCATAAAATCATAGAAAGTTACTGCCCAGCTTCCTCTGTTGTACGTTGTGACTTCTTTAAAAAAAAGTATCTTTTGATTTTGACTGGTCTACAGATGTCTTTGGAAATATGAATACTGACCTGTTCATTAGGCACGCAGTCAACTTCAAGACTGTCACCAACAGAGTCCTTGTCTTCTACCTGGATATTCGTCAGTATAGTAGTTCCAACTCTTTCGTCTTCGGGTACGTCTATTTCGTATGGACTCTAAAAACATTTATACACATTACCTAGAAGATAATATTTTACATATAGTGTCAAAATTAATTAAAATATGTATGTATTGACTGTGATACCAATACTAGAATGAATCTATTGCATGAAAATATTTATCTTGAATTTTATTTTTATTGTGTGCTAATTTGGAATTGTTTTATGCTATTTTTAATAATTGTAATTAGTTAATCCGTTTTTATTATAATAAAATAAAAACATAAATGCATATTCTATCTTAGGTTCAGTACTCGAAGAAGGGTGTTTTACGATAACGCACTCTAGACCGGAGGGTGCTAATTGAAAAATAGGACCTTCATTAAAGTAGGGTGTTGCTATAACAACAAACCACCCCGGATACATTAAAATCGAAAAATACACGCAAAACTGCAGCGTCGTTGGATGTGTATTTTTGTTCGTGTTCGTGCCTCAATCACGACCAAATGAATTTGGATAAAACTTGGAATATTCTAATATATATTATACAGTCTATCCTGGAATAGTAGTAATGTTTTTGTCTGAGGTACAGGTTCTTCCTAGTTCAGACATAGTATAAATTATTACCTACAAGCTGACCCGGCGAACTTCGTATCGCTTTAGAATTAACAATGTTGTGTTAAGTTCCCGTTCCCATTTCCGTTTCCGTTCCCGTTTCCGTTCCCGTTCCCGTTCTCGTTCCCGTTCCCTACGTTTTAAACTAACTACTAACTACGTTGTAAACTTTTGTATGGGAAAAAGAAAAGGGCTGTTTTTAGGGTTTTTCCGGCAATTATTCGAATTTTTCTCACCTTTTAAACCTTCCCTAGACTTCCACGAACATTTCAAAACCAAGATAAGATAAATCCGTTCAGCCGTTCTCGAGTTTTAGCGAGATTAACGAACAGGTTTAATTAATTAATTTTATTTAATTTTCAACAGCAATTGATTTTTATATAATAGATAATCATATCAATCAGTTATGTTCATCATAGACTACTCTTTATCAAGCAACTACGCGATCGAAGCTAGTCTATTTTAAGGAAGGCATTTTCGGTAATCTAACATTGCTGTGGACGTGGTAGGTACTGTACTTACATTTCTAAAAATAGGCGGGTTATCGTTCTCGTCTAAGACGATCACAGTAACGGGTTGAGACTGAACAAGGTTCTGGATACCGTCGGGGTCTTGATCCTCGATGGACACCAGGAACTTTATCGTGTCTTCTTCCTGTAATAGAAAATCATTGCCATTGGGCTGAGTGGAGGGGAAATTCAGGAGAAACTGTGGGTTCAAATTTCAATCCGGCCATGAGATTTTAAGATCCTAAAGTCTGAAACTAGATAGAGCCACATACGTCACATTTTCACTTATGCCCTAGAACCTAGAACCACCCATAGCATGCTACACGGTCAAGTCTAAACATACCGTTTTTTTAGAGTTCCGTACCCAAAGGGTAAAAACGGGACCCTATTACTAAGACTTTGCTGTCCGTCTGTTTGTCACAGGGCTGTATCACATGAACCGTGATAGCTAGACAGTTGAAATTTTCACAGATGATTGATGATTTTCGCTTTAATAAAAATAGAATAAAATAAATATTTAAGTGTTGCTTCCATACAACAAACGTGTTTTTTTTGCCGTTTTATATAGATACCTTTAGTGCGCGAATCCGACTCGCACTTGGCCGGTTTTTTATTCTAACAAACCAAGCCGTGTTTATTCCCTGATTCTACCAGGCTTGGTCGCGAGGAACAGGCGTAGCTTCACTTAGCTCGTAAGACGTTTTCGCTACGTGACTTTACGTTAGGTCAAGGATCACCTTTAGCCAAGGATGTTAATGAAATAAATACTTTTTGAATTTGTTTTGGCACTTTTGTTATAAAACACAAAGTGGCAAATGGGGTTTATACTTAAAAAATCATGGGTTTGGTTATTACCTCTCTATCTAAAGGCTTCTCCAAAGTCACGACTCCAGTTTCAGGATCAACAGAAAACTTATCTGTTCCGACTAGACTGTATTTTATCTGAAATTAAAGAAATAGAAATTAATAATAGGCTATTTGGCAGTATAAAAAATAAAGTGTTGTTGATATTTAATCTATGTAAATTATGCCTTCATAAAGCGTTATATAGTAAAATAACTTGAAAATAAACAATTATTTATTAAAAAACCCATTAAAATTATCTATTTTTAAACGCCAGTCACGTGGCACAAAACGGTCAGAATTGATCGAATCGACGATGACGTAACATGCTTGTCAATATGTCATCGCCTGGCTTGAAAAACTTGACGTTTGTTTATTTGTTGTTATGAATGTAACGTCATAGAAACTAGTGCAACGTCATTTGCATAAAGAAGCGTTTTTGCGGGTTAATAAAATTGACAATATTTAATTCACATTTTTAGGGCCAATATTTAACAGAATTAAAAAATATTTTTTTATGGGTTCCACAGTCACTACTGAATAATCTAGAATGGTTTACAAAATCTTGTCAAATAGCCCATTATAATTAGTAAGTAGCAAAAGATGGATGGACTGTGTGTAAGATGACATGTGTAGGAGATGTGGGAGTGTTGAGATAACGGCTGATAGAGGGAAATGGAAGATGAACACAATATGTATCGACACTTAAGTGAAGTAAAGGCAGGAAGATGACGAAAGTTTAAATATTTGAAGTATTACCGGTAGTGCCTCGGGGTCTACTCCTTGTAGCTTGTACACCACTTCACCAACTGGCGTGCTTTCAGACAGCGCTACATTGTTCATATCCTGAGTAAACACTGGGAGCATGTTCGCGGAACCTGAAATGATAAACAAAAAAAATAAGATCACGACCTGTAATCCCCAAGTACAGTAGACATCCTCACAGATCTCCAGGCGCTTATTAGATCTTTAAAGATGTCTAAAGTAGTCAGAGACGTCCAAACAATATGTTTAGCACAATACCTACATTTTGCAGTAGCTAACTACGTGACAGATTACAAGCCCATCACTTTTTATACTAACACCGTTTTGAGCACGTGTTTTGATACTACTACTAAGACTAATAGAAACATAATGGTAAAATATTATCACTACATAGTATAAAGCAAAGTCGCTTCCTGCTTCCCACGTCTGTATGTATGCTTATATCTTTAAAACTACACAACGGATTTTAATGCGGTTTTTTTTAATAGATAGAGTGTTTCAGGAGGAAGGTTTATATGTATAATAACATGCTACCCGTGCGAAGCCGGGGCGGGTCGCTAGTTAAAACTAAAGACAAGGTTTTTATAAATTCATAGAGGTAAAAGAAGAGATTTTACAACCATATTAAACACTGTAATAAATGCAAAGTGAAACGTATATCCAAGACTTATTTAGCCCTATGAATGACTCCTTGTTTCGCATTATAACAGTACCATGATAATTGAACGCACTGTTTCTCCATCGACACAACGAATCATTCAATAGACGGCAGAGTACCGTAGCACTATAGAAATCTTACTAAATATTATAAATATTATGAATGTGAAAGTTTGTGAGTATGTTTGTATGTTTGTGCCTCAATCAGGCCTAAACGACAAAACGGATTAAGATGTAATTTGCTGTAGATGTAAATATAATGCCCGAATAAAACATAGACATACTTTAAAATACGAAAAACATCCCAAATTTATAAAAAATAACGAAATTGGGATGATTTTGGTTTAGATGGCGCTGATGTGTATAATTTCTTACATCAGTCGTCATAGCAAAGTGCGATTATTGAAAGTTGGACAGGATAACGTCTGCCGCGGGTCTGCTAGTATTATAAATCCGAGAGTATGTCAGGATGTTTGTGCGTCAATCTCTCCCAAACGACCAAGCGGATTTGAATGAAACTTGGTATATACATAGCCTATGCTCTGGAATAGCAAGAAGGCAATTTAACCAGGTACCACGCAAGCGAAGCCTCGGGCGGAAGTTAGTGTATCATAAAGCAGTATATGATAATAATAGGTAGCCGCAACTCGTACATCGTGATTAGAATATTACGGTTCTTGAGATTTATTCCATTTGTTTCGATAATTGAGACACTTTCATGTTTTTCATTTCTTTTCTTCACCCAAAGTGACAATACAGGTGTTTTGAGACTGGTATGACAGAAATTTTGAATAATATATGTGTGATAATATAATAATATTGTGTGGTTTGCTCGTAAAGAACTCAGGGTTCTTACGAGCAAACCGACAAAATGTCTTACATAATATGTGTACTACATACTCGTCCACATAATGCATCACCAAGTTCAATTACATAGTCAAGTCAGCAGGTACCTACTTAGTTATTACTCAAAGCACTTCACGGCTACTTGATCACCCTCGTGGTTCGACTAATAGGCGCCCTAACAGTTGAAAACACGTTTGCATTACAAACCTGAGGTCCAACA
Source organism: Hydriomena furcata (assembly GCA_912999785.1). Classification (NCBI taxonomy): domain Eukaryota; kingdom Metazoa; phylum Arthropoda; class Insecta; order Lepidoptera; family Geometridae; genus Hydriomena; species Hydriomena furcata. The sequence continues at coordinate 1,019,390 of OU538831.1, read as the reverse complement.
TAGTGCTAGGCACGCGAAGAACAGCTTCAACCGCGTCTCCATCTTTGGTGTTCTGAAACAAAGAGAAAAATATGATAACCTTAGAAAAATTAGCCACCAAACGGGGATCTGTGGGGTTAGCAACGTTAGAACAAAGGAACAACATGAACAAAAAGTGTCCGTTTTGACATTTGGACGATACGTTGTCGATACGATAGTGGTTCGTGCTCAGGACTCTGTTAAAAAACCTAGTTCCATCTGTTTTTTTAGTTATCTGAATTTCTGCTGTACTCATTACAACTAGTTAAGCTAAGTACACTGGATGACCGAGCTTTGCTCAATATTTCATTGCCTGAAAACACGGGTAAAACGACATTTTCTAAAAATAAACCTAGTTAGATCGATTTATCGCTCCCGAAACCCTCTGCATACTAAATTTCATGAAAATCGTTGGGGCCGTTTCCGAGATTCAAGTTAGATATTATTGTAGGTATCACAGTATAAAGCAAAGTCGCTTCCCGCTTCCCGCGTCTGTATGTATGCTTATATCTTTAAAACTACACAACGGATTTTGATGCGGTTTTTTTTATTAGATAGAGTGATTCAGGAGGAAGGTTTATATGTATAATAACATGCTTAATATCTTAGAGAACCACTGATAATTTTAAGATTTCTAATATGAAGTCGTAAAACTATCTGTCCCCCAGCGAAGCGGGCACGGGTCAGCTAGTATACATATATACAAGAATTGCTCATTTACAGGTATTCGATAGATAGATGTGCTGTATGAAATTTCCACCAATATTTATTTTTGTTTATTTAAGAGTGGTAGCCACACGGTATCAGCAGAACCCAGTAATTTCCTATTACTTCAAACCTTCACAATATCATTAGACCACCTGGCTGGCGACCGGCTTGATCTATGAACCTTTTTGTAATTGAATTTATAGAGATAATCAATTCGTGCTCTGCTTATTTGATATGACAAGTCAGCTTCTCAATACGATTTAAGTTAACCTTGACCGATTCAATTGATGTCTATTGCGAGTTGCCGCCTGACCTCTGGCCCCTGCGAACTGTCATCGTTTATTGAACAACAGGTACCTAAGCCCTAAATGGCAATGAAATTCCAGTTTAAAACGGTACTTCAGTTGATTCAGACCATCGACCACACACCCGACTCCTCATGCTAGGCGAACACTGTCAGACAACACATACGGGCTACAGATCCTGTGCAAACCATCACCGAGCGCGATTCACGACGCGCCCCGCGGCGGGGTGTGACATTGTACCAGCCAATCAGAATGCATTTTTTACCACTCCCCCTGACCCGCACACCTCAACGTTTTGACAGAATTGTTTGTTTGAAGAAACGAAGCCTTTAGGCGTCTTTTTGGCTGTGTGGTCGATGATTCAGACTGACTTAGCCAACGTCTTTTCATGTCACACCCTTCAGTTTTATCAGTATCCTTAGGTATCCGTAAGGAGCATCGACTACATTGTAGTCGATGGTAAGGAGCCCTGTTATGAGCGTAAAAATACGACGTCACGACTACGATCCCCAAGCATGAAGATATCAATCTCAGATCCTTGAAGATGCTCAAGGGAGGTAGTCAGAGCATGTCCAAAGTCTACGTTAGGCATTCCAGGCAAGATTAAGGTTTTCCTGTTTTAGCCCTCATTTTGAAGTACGTGTTTCAAATTGTAAAATATGTTTTTTTTTTGTGTAGGAAAAGCTAAATCTTCTTCGGTCTTATTCAAAAAAAGTAATCATCTCAGAAAAGGTATTATTCAATAAACTTAATAATTAGATGGGAATCTAGTCTCTATGTATCTCAGCAGTCCTTGTTCTTGCTGCCCGAGGTTAATTGGTGAGACCCCGCGACCTCTAGCGTCTATCAAACCGCAAAAGCTTTTGTTAATTTATTAATTAAGCATTCTGTAATCTGAACGATGCGAGAATATAAAGTGGCGATTTAGTTATCTGTGAACAATAAGACCGTATCCGACGTAATCGTGGTATTGCATTGCAAAATTGTGGTCGAGTCGCGGGAATGTTGTAGATAGAGGTAGGTACGAGACGAGATGTAAGGCATACATAATATTATAAATGCGAAAGTAACTCTATCTGTAAGTTTTTTCTGTCTGTGGCGTTATCACGACCAAACCGCTTGGCCGATTGTGATGAAATTTCACATAGAGATAGTCAAAAATCTTGAGACGGGCATAGGCTATTTTTTCCAATTTTTTTTATTCGATTTTCAGGAATTTCAATGTTTTACGGTATAGTCGTCAAAAATCCAAAAATCGTTTTTCTGAATCTACGAGGACCAAGTCGCGAGTAAAACCTAGTATTCTCTAAGTAGATAAAGAATAACTACCACATTAAATTTATAGATCTCCCAATTATCTACCAATTAAATTGGTAGATCTATCAATTTAATGTGGTTTATCTAGGTTCTTAAAGACTGGACTTCTATTAAATTAACCCTTCTACCAAAAACTCTACGGCAACGACCGTTTATTTCACGCCCAAATCGCTAAAGACCTAATCAATAAGCAAATAATTGAGATTAAGTTAACCGAATAAAAACTAGTTTCACAAGATATTAACGAACGTTCACGCTCCGTTACCGGATCGAGTCACGATATTGGAACAAAACTTTATACTTTAGCAACTCCTACTTAACATGTGAGGTGTAAGAAACTCAGGAATCAACAAAGCTCTCATATATATGGCTCATGGCTGAAGGTAACAGCCTACTTCTGCAGCAGTTAACATAGAAGTGGGAGCGCGTATTTGACCCGTTGATGGTTGAGACCCAACCCACTGCCGAGAAAATGGGCTGAATGCATACATTATTATAAAGTCCGCGCTACGAGTGAAGTCCCCCACGACGATGACGAGGCAGCGCTTTATTTTTGACGAATCTTAGTAGAGCTTGTTGTCTTGTGTCAAAAACTGTCTGCTTTGTGGGACAATGCATTTCGCATTAGATGAAACTAAACATTGAAATATCAGTTCAAACATATAGAGCCTTCAGTACCTTAGTCATCCTACACTCAGACTGTATTATGATGCCACACTAATTACCATTGCAATGAACAATTTCGGCCTGTTGACGAGAAGTTCGAAACGGCGACATTTAAGCCATTTTGCAAGTTGCGAGACACGTTTCTAATGTCAATGCTGTGTTACGAAATGGCAGACATACTGCAGGGAGCCTTAGTGAACTCATTGAACTAGTTTTGGTAGTCATGAACGCATTTAATGAATCAGTTATTTAAATGACTCTATGGCGTGCAAAAAAGTCGTTTAAAAATCGTATAAGGTCAATCTTTTGGCTAGATTCGGTGACTGATCATTTACGACATAAAAGACAGGGTCTTAGAGGAATCTTATAGACCATCGACTATGGTATGAGGCGCAAAATGTACGGGGTCGATTCAATGTTTGCATGATCTGCAAATTGTTTCAAGTCTAGGTGCTGTAACTAGTACTATAGTACACGTAGTTTCCGACACCCAAGACAAAAGGAATCCATCAAGTGATCTCAGAACTGACAACCGCTTCAGGTAATATTCTTGAAGACCTCAAACCGACAAAACTTAATATGGTGGACGACCCTGCATTCGGTCGGATATGTAAAATTAAAAGTTGCACGAGGACAGTAAAAAAAGATGTCTCTAACAGACCATTCATTGTCATGCGAGGACAATATCCACAACAAATTAAAGTTATCCGTTGAATGCGTTTCCACACCGCTTCCTTGTTTTGTACGATACGAGCCAATGATACTAAGGTACACATTCACTATCGACATGCATTTTTTGTTTGTGGAATATCAGAACCAGACCTACGAAACAATGCTTACACAATTGCAGCACGCGTTCAGTTCTCACCAGTTACGTCAGGTATAAGTTGGTTCATAGCTTTATTTATGAGATTACTTGATCCCGTGTGAGCCTTATGTGTAACAAGAATTGAATGTTGTTTGTTGGGCGATTGTGGATCCAATGATAAGCTTACGAGCAATTGTTATCTGTAGGTCAATTCGACAATGGTTTCAATTTTCGTTATTTTTTCTCCATGAACTCACTCTGATAACCTCGGGTTTTGTTTGGATTGAATGTGGAAAAGGACAACAGGCAAGCCAAAAAAGCGCTGGCATGATGACCTGGATGACGACTACTGGACTACGATGATACTGGATCTAAAGAAGTAAAAGGTAACGAGGAAGGATTTTTTCAGTGAAATATTTTCAAAAAGGTCGTGAACTGAGAGACATCGGATACACCTTCCTTATCATTTCATGATATTCTGATAATATCCTAGATATTATTCTTACTGTGGGATTTTAGTGGATTCTATATCAGTATCAATGATCAAAACATTCACATGCATGACACACTAATAACCTGGCTAAGCCATTTCAAACTGAATGTGGGTTGGTAAGTACTCGAAGTATGTAAGTAGGTATCTACTTGCCACAGATAAAAACAATACGCTACTGGATATTGCGGCTAACTGTAAGATAATGGTCGAAATAACGGCTCGCACCGCAGTATTGCACAGAATAATCACTGGATAGTGGGAAAATAAGAGACTACGGTGTCATTTGCTTGCTAATTTGAGTACCATTCAGTTACAATCACCTGATAAGTGTTCATAATGTAGCAGAAGTATCTTCTGCTTGTCTACAATTTGACGAGAGTACAGATCCTAACCAAGCAAGATAGACCAAAGACAGGTATACCTTTCGAGGGTCACATTCAGAAACAAAAAAGGTCCACGATTGAACATGGCACTCGAATGCGAATCTAGGCAGAAGAGTCGAACGAAATTAGTAGTAAGTATGCATGACCCAAATTGCCTAATTTGCTTATTCAATCTAGGTAAGTAACTTTTTAGAAACATTTCAAGAATATTAAGATAACATCTCAGTTTGCTGTGCCAATTGTGATGCTGTTATCGGCTTCCCACACCACATAACGGATTATCGGAAATAATTTACGTGTTATTTACTTTCTTATTCACGTAACGTGAGGCCGTGTCACAAGAAGTCTCATTAGAAGATGTTTTCATATTATTACCTGTCTTTGTAAGAATTAATTTTTATTTTACTTTAGGAAGCGTTGGTGTTTACGTTCTTGTTCGTTCGATCTTAGGTTCTGTTTTAGGTCTTTGGGATAATCTACTTATCAGTAACCATAAAGTTTTTTTGCTAACATATTTCGAACATCGAAGCTGAAATTCGCATTGAATTGGTTTGCTATAGCATAGAAACTCACTGCGGATTTAACTTTTGAGGTTCGATTATAATGTTTACAGAATTCGTAGGCAGATCACTATTTGTCCAATTAAGTAAATAATACGTAAAACAGAAGGTTTTACTTCTTACCTTAACCGTTATGTTGGTTGGTAGGTACAACTTACATTTTATGTAGAGAACTACTTATTACGCAACTGCGTAAGAGGCAGGAAAAGGTACCTTAAGCCACCGGTTGAAGTACGCATATCTAGGTAGGTACTACCTATGTTATGTGATTGACTTGACCAGGAGTTGTAGGTACTAGGTACCTACCTTAGCGCTAGTTCGCTACTACACACGAGATTCCATTGCATTTACGTAGACACGCTAGTATTCGTTTTGATACTTTTAAGCACTAGGTACAAGAAAAGTACCAGGGGATAATATTTGCATGACGATGTTTTAAAAATAGGTAGGTAGATACCAGTACAGGCTTGTTCAATCTGTATCGATCATGGAGAGATGGAGACATTCGTATATCACAGTACAATAAGACAATAGTGTGAAGCGGGTTACCTATTTAAACATTAGTTTGAGCAACCTTCGCTTGTCGGCGTTGTCGTGTGAATTTGTTTAACATTCAATTGGTAGGTAGGTACTAGTAAGGTACTTAGAGGTATTATCCTTGGTAAGTATACCAATAATTTGGGACAATGGGCATGATGGGCGCTTAGTTTTTCGACCAACTACTACAATATTACTCGTATCTTATGCTAATATTTAAGCAATTGGCATCACGACAAGAAGGGCACCAGAAACAGCACGAAAAAAATAATTGCTAGCACATCTATACTAATATTATAAAGAGGAAAGATTTGATTGTTTGTTTGTTTGTATGTTTGTTTGTTTGTTTGTTTGTTTGCATCGAATAGGCTCCGTAACTACTGGACCGATTTGAAAAATTCTTTCACTATTGGAATCCTACATTATCCCTGATGAACATATAGAATATTTTCAAAAATGTTAGGGATCCGTATAAAAACTTCGATAATGTAATCCTTATATCGCGTTTGCTGCGGAAATTATTGACAGTAGAGCAAAGTGATGAACTACAGTTTTATAGAAAACATCAATATCTACAAAAAAGTCCATAATATTATATGTCTAACTATTAGGGATCTGTATGAAAACTTCGATAATGTAACCCAAGATGTAAACAAATTACCCATAAAATCATTATTACACCCGTGCGACGCCGGGGCGGACTGCTAGTGAAAGATAAGTTTGTTTTAAAAATTCAAATCATATAGTCTTCTGTACCAACTTGGTAAGAGTCTTATTTTCAGATAACTACAAAACCTCGTTATCTAAATGATTCAGGTTTCTATGATACATTGTTCAGCTTTCTCCAACCAGGCAGGTCCTATTTCAAACGGCATACAATTTCTCTCTATTGTCCTAGTTCGGTAGTTGGTGGCTCACGAAACGATACCATGTTTCATAAGCGCCTGAACAAAAAGAAAGTCTTTACACCCCTCAAACAATGGCTCGAAACACCTGGAGAATTACACGTTTTTACGATTAGGTAATTGGTTAAATAAAAGGTATACGTGTTATTGCAACTAGTTGCAATCACTCATCTATTTGGTGACGGTTGCTTAACTTATATTTAGCAGTGTTGGCCGAGTGGGAGGTACCTCGACTTTCAATCTGAAGGTCGTGGGTTCGAATCCCGGCGTGCAACAATGGATTTTTCTGTTCGAAAAAAATATATGCGCATCAAAAAATACGTGCTCAAAACGGTGAAGGAAAACATCGTGAGGAAACCAGTTTGTATTCTTATAAGCGGCGATGGGCTTGCAACCTGTCACGTATGGAATGCTAACTACTGCAAAATGTGGGTATGTGCTAAATATAATGCTCGGACGTGCCTCTGACTACCCCCACTAGACATCTTCAAAGGATCTAAGCGTCTGTAAATCTGAGACGATGTCTACCGTATTCTTCTCGTGATCCTATTTTTATTTATTTTTATGGTTCTTTACCCAAAGGGTAAAAACGGGACCCTATTACTAAGACTTCGCCGTCCGTCTGTCTGTCACAGGGCTGTATCTCATGAATCGTGATAGCTAGACAGTTGAAATTTTCACAGATGATGTACTTCTGATGTTGCTACAAAACAACAAATACAAAAAACAAAACAAAATAAATATTTAAGTGGGGCTCCCATATAACAAACGTGTTTTTTGCCGTTTTTTATAGATAATGGTACGGAACCCTTCGCGCGCGAGTCCGACTCGCACTTGGCCGGTTTTATTTTATTTGCTTAACTTCTGTTAAAAGAACGACTAGGCAAATTGTTTCATGAATGAGGTCCCTATGAAGGTGGCGTATCGAACCAAACTCCTAACCTTTTTTAAGGTTCCGTACCCGAAGGGTAAAAACAGAACCCTATTACTAAGACTTCGCTGTCCGTCTGTCTGTCACAGGGCTGTATATCATGAACCGTAATAGCTAGACAGTTGAAATTTTCACAGATGATGTATTTCTGTTGCTGCTACAACAACAAATAAATACTAAAAACATAATAAATTAAATATTGAAGTGGGGCTCCCATACAACAAATCGTGTTTTTTTGCCGTTTTTATAGATAATAGTACGGAACCCTTCGTGCGCGTGTCCGACTCGCACTTGGCCGGTTTTTTCCCTTAAATTTCCCTAACCAAAACCAGCTTCGTCTTATACCGAACCCGTGATCGTTCTACTTATTGAATGATCTATAGAAACTAGAATATCTGGTGGTAGGGTCGCCAAGCCGTATTTGTTACCTGATTCTGCTAGGCTTGGTCGCGAGAAACAGGCGTAGCTTCACCTAGCTCCTAAGACGTTTCAAAGTGATCCTTGTGGTTTATTGAAACAAAAACCTTGGCTTCGACTGTGACCTCGTTGAGAGAATCCAGCCATTAGTCTAGTCGTCCATTAAGCTCCATTCACTGTGATGTGAAGTGATGGATGCCAAAGACCTGAAGGTCTAGCTAGCAATCTTTTTCTTCGCTGACTCATTAAGCAGCCGAGGCCAAAATTTAGATTTAAATGCATCTGTGGGATAAGCCAAGCATCGTCACCCAGGTCACTTACCCTCATTAGACTAATTGTTTCAATAATTACAACCTTAAAGTAACCATTTACTTTGAATAATTATCTGCTCATTTGTACTTCGATAATACACGTTATCTAGCCTTACGTGATTTATGGAGATTCCTTATTCTTTGTGATTTCATAAATTTATCTTTGATAGGTACCAACTCGTACATTAGTTAAATCATCTTGGTTTACGTCATCTATCGTTGGAATTAAACATTTTTAGCCGACGAAAAAGGTAGGAGGTTCTCAAGTCGACGCGTATATATAAATAAAAATAAATAGGATCACGACTGTAATCCCCAAGTACGGTAGACAACCTCTCAGATCTTCAGACGCTTAGATCCGTTGAAGTGGGGGTAGTCACATGTCCACATTTTGCAGTAGTTAGCATTTCATACAAGAACACTAACTGGTTTCCTCACGATGTTTTCCTTCACCGTTGTAAGCACGTGTTTTTGAAGGCATATAAATTTTATATGCGCATCAAAAACAGTAACTGGTTCATTCATAAAGGTTCTCCATAACTACCGATTGTAGGTTACCATTAGTGGTGTTAAAAGAAGGTGTATACCTACATACCTATGAATTAAATACTTTCCTGACTCTGCTCCAAACTTGAATTCCCTGTGCCGTAAGTATCAGAAACAAAAAGTACCATGTTACTTAGACCCGGAATAAATATTATACAGTGCCGAACTGGCGACACAGTTTTTAAGCATTCCTAAAGACCAGACTGACATCCGAAAGCCCTCCCATCAAAGCATGGTCATTCATATAAAAGTGACCACTTTGGAGATTGCTTACATTAGTTTGATAATCTGCTTAGAAGAACTTACTTTTAATAATGATTTTTATAATTAAAACTAAAAAGAAATCCGACTAAAATGTTCCGACCAATCAAAAAATATGGGACTAACATGAGAGTAGGTATATTATATACACTATCCATCAAAAAAATGATTATTAAAATTGGTCTACTCTGTAAAAAGCTATGCATGGTCTAACATAAAAAAAAGTGTTGAATCGGGATGAAAATTTGAGATACCTAGTTTACATAAAAACTACAGGTTCCTGGAAATCAGTTGCCCCGTCCAGCAGTTGATGCAAATACCATAATTTCTATGAACGTGTGCATTGAGTCAAACCTTTCGGCCACGACGTGACAAGCCAGAATCTGGAGAATGGCAACACGGACCTTTACGCAAGGTCGCCACGATTTTGATGAATTCAATGATTCATTTAAGAAATTGACGCTCAAAACCTGTTTATGAATTTTGAAATCAAATAATCAAACCAAGAATGCGCGGAATTTCTTTATGACTGATAGTTTAGTAAAGTTTTCACGATTTGTACTTTAGTAATAAACAGTCGTTTTATGAGTTCAATAAACTTGCCTGTAACTTGTTGTGAAATAAAAATCACACGTGACGGTCCATCCTGTTCTTTTGTGATACAAAACAGCTTCCAGCTAGGTGTGTCTTTAAAATCAAAATCAGACAAACAGCACAAGTTCACCAGACAATACCGTTACTTAGGTACAGGTTTGCGACATCACACAAAACACTCACTTAATCACATAAAACACACCGAAAAACTAAATTATACAAGCATAATCGACTCGGTAAGTTTATTTTTATTATTACGAAGTTTCGCGAAGGATTTGTAACTAAAACTTTTTTGAAGCGAGTAACATAGACCCACCTTTGTGGAATTCAGTCCGCAACTGACTGTCTGATTGACTGACGTTACGGAAGGGCACGGTGCGTACTGACTGTGACTGACAGTATTTTTTCTTCTATCCAGAGTTGCCACTACAAATTTCACTTTATGCTAAAAATATACATTTTATTAGATTGTTTTTAAAACAAAATATTATGTCGTTGCAAGATATAAAAAAAAAGGATGACGGTAGGGACTGTCTACTAGACATGATTAGACATCCTCTCATTTCTCCAATCACGTATTATAACCTTGTGGAGACTAAAATGTTCCTTTATGGTTGGATGTGCCTCTGAGTAGGTGCCTACCTCCTGAAATTTCCATCAACGAATAAAATAAGTAAAATTTTGAACCGCAACGCAACATAATACAAAATTATAAATTGCTGTAAGTAGGTACATTACTTACAAATATTTGGGTAGACTTGGTAGGATTGGCTGGAAATGCCACCTCTTTGTATATATTTTAAAATGCAGTTTTAGTAGATAATAATACATAAGTAAATATATACACGCACGCATTAAGTTATCCAAAATTTTGTTAAAATTAGCCATTACCCAGTTGGCTACACTGATATCGTTGCTTCACTGACAGACTACTGATAATGACGTTGACTTGATCCGCCATCTCTTTCTTTCATAAATGTAAAGACTTGGAGTAAACGAAACGGTGCCATGTCTTTGACAGCTGATAATTTCGTGACTGCAGCGCTATTTTGGTAGAATAGAACTAATGCAAAGAGGTTTTGTTCGATTTCATTAGTTCTAGCATGGTTCAAGTATATCTCACTAGATGGCGTGACACTGAAAATGTTTACCAAAAAAATAACATACCATACCTAGGTTGGTAGGTTCATACACCTATCTGAGAATATAGGTAGAGTTGGTAAAGCAAACCGATTTAGGACACAATACCATCTAGAACTTGCGCAAAGAAGTTAAAAATAGTGTTGTGAGGGAGTGACTGAAGTACTTAAGTAATTACCTACCTAGGTGCCAGATCGGTTGCTCTGGAAATCTGAGACTCCTGTTCAGGCAGTGGACCAGATTATGTCACCAGTGTAAGTAGATACCTACCTACTTACCTACCTCAAATTAATTACGACGATCCAATGATCCTAGATTCAAGAAATAAATGTTTCCTGACTCACTATGCAGGTAGGGCGGTATCTATTCTCTCATTCTCTGTGTCGTGGGCTCGTGGGTAGGTATAGGTATCAGACTGGTACCATGGGACTCGGAACAAATATTTGCAGATCATAGAACCATAGACCATTTTGTCCCTTCGTGGGGCAGGCGCGGAGCCAGCCCCCAAAAAATGTATTTAGGTAGGTATTTAATTCTGTTTTAGAATCTGTTGTTAAATAACTGTCTAGATAATTATCACGGTTCATGAGACACAACTTTGTGACAGACAGCAAGACATCAGAGTCTTAGTAATAGGGTCCGTTTTTACCCATTGGGCACGGAACCCTAAAAATTATATGACACTTTAATAAAATTGCAAAAATAAAATTGTGACGTCACAAGTCTATAGTGCCCACAACGTTGGATCCGCGCTTGCGGTGTAGATCGAACCCTCTCTTTCCAGGCGTTGCCCACTTCACCGCCTAGGTCGTCTTAACTTACCTAATAATGCTTTATCTATGGTAACACCTACTACGTCATTTTAGGTATTGCTGAGTCGCGCCTGAGTAGACTTCATTTCACTCTCTATAGCCAGTGGTTGACAACATTTTGCTGAGAGTCCTACCTACTAATTTGTTCTAATTTGTTGAATTTGCGCTGTTGATATCCTTCTTTCTACTTAGGTATTTGTCCAAATAAAAGTTATTTCATAACGTGCTGTATTTAAACGCTCGTCTAGTCCAACAGCTCAATTAACGATCGTCAGAAAATATAACGGCTGTTTTAGATGGCCATAATATATAATGGAGCCAGCCATTACCACAATTGCTTTTTTGGAATATCTAGGTTAAGATTCAAATAATTACTTAGGTAGGTACTTAGGTACCGATATGAAAATATGGGTGAGTACCTATTTGAATATCACATTTCACCTCAATCTCTTATCACAATACATCATGTAGGTATCATTCAATGTCCTCAAGCAGGTAGAAATCTTCTAAGGTCTCCACCCGATCAGATCTTGGAAGATGCCTATTTTTGGCAGTCAAAGTCAAAGTCAAAGTCAAAGTCAAAGTCAAAAATCATTTATTTCAATAAAATCACAAGGATCACTTTGAAACGTCTTAGGAACTAGATGAAGCTACGCCGATTCCACGCGACCAAGCCTAGAAAAATCAGGCAACAAACACGGCTTGGGGTCTACCTTTTTTTTAATGATCCTTTTCTTAAAGCTATGTAGAGCTCCAGTGTGATGCCAATCAAACAAGGTGAAGGCTCAAACAAGAATAATAATTAAAAGTACTACTCTAGTACATAAACAATTAAAAATAATAATAATAATAATAACTAAAGAGCCTCAGCACAAATTCAAAGAGCATCACACGCTACACCTAGTACACAGTAGGTACCTAAGGTACCTTTTAAATACATACTTCATTAATATTTTATAATTAGGTACTTTTAGTTTTAGGTCCATGATTAGCTATATAAAGTGGCTAGGAAAATTATGTATTTTTAAATGAAAAAGATGTTTAGATCCCCGAATCTATGACTTAGCTACAAAATGTTGCGGACACCACAAACCGCAGCATTTTCCCAGTGGGGATATTAGGCGCCGCGGAAAAAAGTAAAAACACTATCGTTAGTCGTCAACATCAATACCGGCGCGCGCGCAGCTACCTATAGGCATTTTTTACACCATTTCTAATTCGATCACCGTCGCGGGCTGACGTTCCCGAAAGCGTAACTTACTGTTACTTAGTCCTAAGATCTATAACCATTTTCCGCGTCTATAAAAAGATTTTTCTGAATTTTCTATAGTGATGGTAACGTAAGGTGTAGGTTATGTGGAAAACAATGAATTGAGCAGACTGTGGCAGAATGAAGGTGTGTGCAGCCTGTGTTCTGGTGGTGTTCACCCTGGTGAGCTTTTTGGAAGATTGCGAAGCTTATAGTGCGAGGGGTGAGTACTTTTATTTATATTTTATTTATACCTACCTTTTCCGTCTAGACATCTAGACATCTTCAAAAGGATTTAAGAGCCTGGAGGTCTAGGAGGATCTGTCTACCGTACTTGGTGATTACAGTCGTTTGATCCTCTATAAAGTAGGTATTTAATTTCCCGTGAAAACTGTTGGAATTTATTAGTTAGATAACTAAAAACAACCTAAGTCCCAATTTAATATTATAGACTTTAGTGTCCCGACAGACGTTGTCCAGTCAAATTTGATTAATCCCATAAAAAAAATATCTATTAGTTTTTCCAGAATTTTTCAATTTTACGATGGATTTTCCATAATTTTCTATAACCAATTTTGTGCAGTCTATTCTGAAGTTATGGCGTGAACAAGAAAAATAAGGATTCATTTTTAACCGACTTGATTGAGGAGCAGGTTTTTTAATTCGGTTATATTTCTTTATAATTTCTTTATAATTGTATCTATAAACTTTTGAAGCATCTATCCATTCAGGAAATAGCGTCAAACTTTTCCTTCAAACAGGAACATTTACGGACAAACCGCAAGAAACTCCCAAGCTCTTTACCCACAACTGACAATGTTAAATAGCTTAACACGTATTATGTACAACACAGAGTTACGATCATCATAACGATCTCTATAACATCCCCTTGGTCTTGACACGTTTTTTTGGCGCCGTTTTTTTGGCGGTTTTTTGGCGCCATAAATGCACTATTTCACCTATATCTCGTTATTTTGCATGAAAAGGTATAGACATCTATATATTTTTGGATTAACCGTGAAATTTTCAACAAACTTATCTATAAATGCAATTTAGAGTATAAATAACCTTTTTAGAAAAAAATAAATAAGGTAATAAATAAAAAAAAAAAAATTTTTTTTTTTTTTAAATTCATCAAAAAAAAATTAAAAGCAATTTAAATGAAGTTTCTTTTATAGATCATAACAATAGCTATTGTTTATCATATAAATAAGAAACTTTATAATAAACTAAATAAAAGGATTTTTAGTGATTTTTTTAGTCAAAAAAAAAAATAGCGCAAAAAAAAAAAAAAATTAAATTTACGCGGAAACATATTTCGGATCCGGAAGTGAATGGTTTTGCTACACAGAACGAAACTGTCATCTGTCAGCTTCGTAACAGTCAAAACCCGGAAGCGATAGCTCTTCTGGTTATTTTATAATAAATTTTCAAAAATGCGCATGCGCGATGACGTCAGAGCCCGAACGCCGGCGTTCGGACGGGGCTCAATGGGCATTGCCGGCCAATATATACTTCCTTTAACGATCACAATAACCTACCTATCTCGAACTTAATCAATCAAAATGACACATTTAAGTATTAATACTATTAGGGTTAAAGACCCGGTTGTGGTGCCTACCGAGGTTTTTCTCATTTTCAATTTTGGCAGTCTATAACTAAGCATAGCAAACAAACTTATTTAAAATCTATAGTTAATAAAATTCTTTGTCTATGGTACATTTTGATTAGTGGCAGTTGTGATGCGTTATGCCTCTAGATGTGATTGACCACAACTAGATATTTCCCGTTTTGTCTATATAAATTTGAATAATTAATAAATAAATATCGCCTGTTACAAAACCTTTGCCTAAGACATAGATAAATACTCCATTCTATGTTATTTAAAAATCGTCGTTTTAATCATTTTTTTAAATATAAACCCTATAGTTGAAAATTAAAATGTTATTAAATGTGTAATGCCCACAATCAACGCTCTCACCCTACCTAAATAATATCTGCTCCAAGTTTTATCCGTAAAACACATGTCTAGGTATCTGTATACTATATAGATCTGTGTGTGTACATGATATGAAAAAACTATATTATAAAAACATATTCCTACAACCGAAATTATCAACTAAAGTCTGAGATAGACTAGGTATAGGGGCTTTCAATACAATTAGACGGAAACCGCTTAAAATTCCAAAAGCAAGCAGGGTTCAGGGGTTAATATCGATTTTTCTTGAAAACAATGAGCGAGTTTTTACATAAGCCGATCAAAAACAAAGTCAGATATTTTGATTTGATCTGTTATCGTAAACATTGATCTGGAAGTTGTTGAGCTTAGTAATTACCTGACAAATGACATTAACAAAACAATAAGATAACACATAATTCTATAACAAGCAATCCCTTTCTAAATTTCACTTTTCTTCAGACTGCCTGATCTTATATTATTTTACAAGAGTATTGGAACATTTCCAATAAAATAAGCTGTTTTCCCTTTCGATGGCACTTAGCTTAGATAATACGGCGCTAAATTTAAGTACAGTCGGTTCATTCACTCATTCATTCGTTCAGTGCATTCAATACAGTCGGTAGGACTTGACTTACCTATATGAAGTCCGCAAAAATGGTTTTGTGTCATTGCATGGTCGAAAATTGTCTGCAGCGCAGCGAAATGGCTAAATTCAAGTATGCCAAAATCCGAACTGTTGACCTGCATTACTCATGTAAAATGTTCTACTTAAAAAAAGTAAGCAAAATAAGATAAAAAAACAATGCAAGCAGCTATGGTTTTTTTCCTAAACATCCAATTCTAATATGAAAAGCTCGTATCAATTGTGAAATAGGTCTACTCTTAAACTTAAAACACGTCAAAACATCGTGATGATTTAGTATTAATAAGAGTGCCAATGGGCTTGCAGCCTGTCACTTATAAATAAACAAATATTGGTGGACATTTCACATAGCGTTATCCATCCTCAAACTAAGCAAAGCTTGCAATGTGAACCAGATTACGGTTTTACTTTATTTTGTAAATACACTACAACACCAATGCAACAAACATCTATGTTTATTCCACAAATAATCGGTGGGAATCGAACATACAATCTACAGCCAGCGCAAAAGGCAGAGCCTAAGCTGTACGGCTAAAAATCTATACAAACCATTATTTAGACTAGATAATAATAACTATTGTAGAAAAGCTTATCATCATAAATATCACACAATAAATTGTTCGAATTGAGTGCTGTTACAAATATTACGTAACCGCAAGGAAAGTTAAAAAGTCAACAAGTAGCCGGTAACGCTACAATGAACGAACGAATGCAGTGAGATCTATCGACTACCAATTTTCTAGACGATATTTAGATATAACAGTTATCAATAACGGTTATTGCTAAATATGTATAGGTTACATAATATTATAAATGCAAAAATAGCTCTGTCTGTCTGTATGTGAACTTATTACGACCAAACTGCAATGAATCGTAACATTTAATTTAAGACGAAATGGGTTTTTATTCGTAACATTCGTGTTTTGGGTCAGTGCCCAGTTTACGAGTGTGTAGGTATTTTATCAGTTATTTATCCATTGTAGAACTTTGCTTGGTTTGGGCTAGATAGCGCTGTGCGAAATGTCCACCATTATTTATTTGTTTATTTATTTAACCACGCAGGCTTTCTCTCTGGGATAATATGTTTAATTAATGCCTATTTATTTCAGTTGAACACTTTGATGTCTTTTATAGGAAAAAAAATATTATGGATGTTTTTTTTCATTCAATTTTTTTTAATTATAAATAAATTTTGTGGTGATATAATTAAGTTCATCGCGCATCATTAAAACATAACAAACAAAACAATAATGATTTTAGTATTTATTGCAATCGAGCGCGTTGAAGTCTTTTGTATGAAAAAAAAAGTTACTTAACTTACCCAATAAATAATTTTGCTAAAGAGTTACAACACAGGAAATATATTTTGTAATTTATTTTTTATAATTTGTATATTTCAAACCAGGAACCCATTGAAATATACATACGAATTTCAACCAAATCTGTCCAGCCGTTTAGGGAGAGTTGACAGACACACGTAAAGTAAAATAATGATATTATATATATATTTAGAAGATAAAGAAATTAATTTTGTATTACTTACGTAAAAAAATAGGTACACGTAGGTATCACGACAATGACTTTTATTGTCATGTAAGTAAAATGTAGGTAGTTGTTGTTATGTAAGCAGTCATTTTTGACATAATTCTATCCTTTTGACCTTTTTTTCCTGAATCTAATATAATATATTAATGAAAAAAGAAATTAGCCCCCGAGTCCCACGGCTATCAAAATATTTTCTTAGGTATTCAAATGTTCAGATCCTTACACATTTAATAGGGATAGTTAGATGCACGTCCACCTACTAGCTAGACCAACACCATAAAGTTTTATTGTATCATATTGATTATCAGACAAATTGTAGTACAAGTTTCTAAGTATACGATGACAAAGTGTAGCACAAAATTAGATTCACTTTCACACATTTACACCTCATAATAGACCAATTTGAGACAATCACCGTGATTATGTAGTATTATAGTTTATCGAATTAGTCTTCGTATTGTACATGTACATCAAGACATTACCATCGAAGCAATAAAACTGAACATTGAGATGCTTTTGATTTTATGTTTTGAAAGGAACCATTTTGGCAATATTGTCGGATGATGTGGTTAACAGTTGAGCGTAGGTCGAAATGACTGGGTTATAAAGTTGTTACCTAGTTTAATTTGAGGTGTTCATTTTCAACTGTAGGTTAATTATGTAGGTACTATATCTTAATCCTACTAATATTATAAATCTGAAAGTTTGTGAGTTTGTTTGTATGTTTGTGCCTCAATCATCCTTAGACGACAAAATGGATGACATAATTTGCTGTAGATGTAGATGTAGCATGCTACTTTAAAATACGATAAACATCCCCAGAATGATAAAAAAACGCATAAGGGATGATTTTGGTATAGATGGCGCTGGTGTGCAAAAGATCTGACATCAGAGTTGACATCAGTCGTCATAGCAACGTGCGTTACTCTAGCGATTATTGAAATGCACCCTCCATCTAAATGCTTATGAATTGACTAGCGACCCGCCCCGGCTTCGCACGGGTAGCATGTTATTATACATATAAACCTTCCTCCTGAATCACTCTATCTATTAAAAAAACCGCATCAAAATCCGTTGTGTAGTTTTAAAGATATAAGCAAACATACATACATACAGACGCGGGAAGCGGAAAGCGACTTTGCTTTATACTATGTAGTGATGTAGTGATAATGAAACTGGACACTGGCAGAAATGTGACAACAAAAGTCATAGAAGCCATATACAAGAATTTAATTGAATATTGAAATTTGGGCAGAACGTCTGTCGCGGGTCTATTAGTATAAAATATAGCAGCAGAAAATGGCTCCTAATATGATACTGTTTAAAGTAGCTAAGCGGACAGTAGATCGATCTTATATAAGGCTTTTCAGGGAGTTAGTTATAACACAATGTCATGTCAGCACTCTATAATAAAAGATCATGATTCATGATAATAAAAGTGACAACATACGTTAATTTATGATCGTTCGAATCGATAACTAGGAAAAAGTGCAATGTGTCAATAACAAAGACACATTATCATTTTCCCCTTTTTAATTAGGTAGAGTTGTCAACGAGAAGACGGAGATACTGAAAAAACAAAGTATTTCAATCATACACTAAAATAAAAAATAATTATAAACTTTCGGCAACTGTAAGTTTTTAAATAAGTTTTTAGTATTTCATTTTTATCTCACAATGATGATTTATTATTATTATTATTACCAAGGAGGGTGGACGTCAGGCGGGCGACCGTTTGTATAACACCCCAATCCAAATCAATTTGCAACATCTATATTTTGTGCCGTCCCCACGAGAAATGGGATAAGGTGAAGAGGGCTAAGAATGATGATTCATTATTATGTAACTTTTGTTTATATACCAAAATAATTTCACCATTGTGACATCCACATGTTTCTCCTATAACTATACTGCAAAATGTTAAACAAATAAATAGGATTATAACTGTAATCCCCAAATACGGTAGACATCCTCTCAGATCTTCAGGCACTTAGATCCATTGAAGATATCTAGTGGGGGTAGTCAGAGGCAACTCCAAACATTATATTGCACATGCCCTCATTTTGAAGTAATTAGCATTCCATACGTGACAGGTTGCAAGCCTGTTAGCAATGCATAAATAGCATTATGTTGCTATATTTTACATTGAAGCAGAACAATACTACATATTGTGATAAAGTATAATAATAATAATAAATCTTTATTATTATCGCATTGTGTTGCTACATATTATAGTGAAGCTTACAGCTTAACAATATTAGTCGGATAAAGTTTCGTTTAGCCGGACACACCCCCTCCCTAGTAACGAGCTAGGGAAGCGACATCGGTTTGCAAAACATGAGAAAATCGCGGAGAAACACCATTGTTGTTGTTTTCCTTGCTGGCAATGGTAACACATTATCACGATGTGTTCACTGTAGGTACGTTTTGCTTTGATTCGCTTTCTTTTCCATTTATTGTAATGCCCACTGTTGGACTCAGACCATCCTTTGGAATAAGCTCATCTACGGGTAGTGGTTCGATTTCATTCGTAGAATGACTTGGATTGGAACTAAAGTTGCTTTTTATCAAAAAATCTAGTGCTTTATAATAATGTTAAAAATGTTTTTAATTGCATTTCCTAAAGATGCTTACTCGTAGTTTTAACATTGAGAAAAAATAAAATTTTGAGTAAAATTACTTGTCCTATTTTATTTATTTAGCTCTATTTCACAGCTTTTTGTAAACCATTAACTAAATACTCATAAAAAAAAACATTGTCCTTTATGTAAATGGAAATGTTTTGAAAACTTAATCAATTTTGTGTATATTATAACTAATTAATAAAATAAATCTAGCCCCAAACTAAGAAAAGCTTGTACTATGGGAACTATATATTTTTTTGTAAATCCATAACTTAAGGTATTATATTTTTGTATCTAATAAATAAAATATAATATAATAATTTATTCTAAAGATGCTCACAGTAGAGTATTTCTATTATGTTACGGTCAAGGTTGGTCTTGCCTGCGATCACTTTTACTTTCGCATGCGCGTGCGCCGACTGGTTGCTGTGCTGCAATCAAACTCATAAAGCTCAACGACATTATTTACTGAGTACTTAAGAACTACTTGTTGATAGGTATTTAATGTACGATCTTGCAAAGATTTATTTATTTATTTACAGCCCGCGGCTTCACTCGCGTGTTACCTGGATAAGTATCCTATTTGCTAAACCAAGACATAAGCTATTCTTATATATATTACTAGCGACCCGCCCCGGCTTCGCACGGGTGCAAAGCTGATACCAAAATATATTACAGAATGTCTTTGTATACTCGTTAACAGCATTTAAAATTTAAAAAAAAAGTCGCGCTGATTTCAAATCTTAAAATTATCAGTGGTTCTCTAATATATTAAGCATGTTATTATACATATAAACCTTCCTTCTGAATCACTCTATCTATTAAAAAAAACCGCATCAAAATCCGTTGTGTAGTTTTAAAGATATAAGCAAACATACATACATACAAAATACAGACGCGGGAAGCGGAAAGCGACTTTGCTTTATACATACTATGTAGTGATTATATCTACATCTTATATATGAAATTCTCGTGTCACAGTGTTTGTAACTAAACTCCTCTGACCAATTGTTATGATTTTTTTTGTGTATATTTGGTAGGTATGAGAATAGATCGTAGGATATTTTTCATACTCCTCGTAAAGTTCGGGAAAATTTAAAGTGCTTTTTTTTCTATGGGATTATTGAAATTTGACAGGACAACGTCTATCGGGACATATTATTCGGGGTATATTATGAGTTTGGTCGTTTGGGTGTGATTGAGCCACAACATCCTCACAAACTTTTGGATTTATGGTATTAGTAGGATTTATAGAGATAGACGCCAAAGATTGACATCGTCCCTAATGAAAAACCTAACTAGCGAAATTATTTAATTGATTAATATTTTATAGTATATTTTTTAATAATTCATAGATTAGACATGTTGGACCAATACGTAGACAACACTGTTGGTCGTGAGGGAGGTACCTTGACTTTAATTGAAAAGGTCGTGGGTTTTGTCCCAGTAGTGCATCGATGGATTTTTTGTATGGGCTAAGTCTAGCCGGATAAGACGGAAAAAGTGATAAAACTGCATTATCTTAACCATCAAACTTAAAAAAAAACTGTCTTTCATTTATTTAGCTAGAATTATTAACTAACGAATCACTACATAGTATAAAGCAAAGTCGCTTTCCGCTTCCCGCGTATGTATGTTTGCTTATATCTTTAAAACTACACAACGGATTTTGATGCGGTTTTTTTAATAGATAGAGTGATTCAGGAGGAAGGTTTATATGTATAATAACATGCTACCCGTGCGAAGCCGGGGCGGGTCGCTAGTTATATATAAATGAACTGTTTAACTATTCATAGTTTTGAGTAAAAATTAAATTAGTGTTTTGGAAGAGCCAACTATGGAAAATAAACAAAAAAAAATATTACTCTTGAAGGATCTCTATCATTCTTTATCTTTTCCGTGACTTGCGCTTGCGCCACTTACAAACCCCCCCCCCCCCCCCTAAATGGCCAGTAATAAATGCATCACCACAGAATACATAACGAGTTCGTTACGTAAAGGTTCTACTATACGAGTACATACATTATTCCATATTTACATACAAAGGTACAGTCAACGTCAAAACTAAAACTGAACTTTACAAAAGTACCCTAATGTTAACAAATTTTAATTTCGTTTACTTTTTGTAACAAAATATGTTAGTAAATACTTTATGGATTAACAATAAAAAACCAGCTAAGTGCGAGTCGGACTCGCACACGACGGGTTCCGTACCATTATATATAAAAAACGGCAAAAATACACGTGTTGTATGAGATCCCCTTTAGATATTTATTTTATTCTGTTTCTATTATAGCGGCAACAAAAATACATCATCTGTGAAAATGTCAACTGTCTAGCTATCACGGTTCATGAGACAGCCCTGTGTCAGACAGACGGATAGACAGACGGACTAAGACTCCGCAGTCTTAGTAATAGGGTCCCCGTTTTTACCCTTTGGGTACGGAACCCTAAACAAATATATAAAACTCTTGCGTTACTGACTGGATGACTGACTGACTGATATATCAATGCACAGCCTTAACCACTGGTACACAACACAATACAACTTAAACCATTGGTGGTTGAAATTTGGAGGGTGTATTCCTTTTGATATGTAAAGTTGCACTAAAAACAGAATTTCAGACCCTTATGAGGGGAGTGCAGCGGCTTAAAGTCTGTTTGAAAATAACACGCATTGTGGGGATCCAATAGTTGTTACTAGTATATAAACTTTATTTGTCGTTTGCTTTTTGTAACTAGTGTTGTAAACACTTGTACTTTATGGATTGGTAATAAAATAAAATGTATAACTAGGTGTGTTAGTGTGAGTAGTAAAAATTTTATGAATTATTAATAAAATAAATTGAAAACTCCGACTTTTGTAATAAATGATTGTAAATTCTTAAAACTTTTGCTGTCGACTGTAAGTAGTTGCATTTCCTTCCGCTTATTAGATTACATTGCTAGTCCTACGTAAGCTACACGCGGAAACATTACAATGTTATAACCTGCCCTGTAATTCTAGATGGCATTCGCTTTCACTCAAAGGTCGCGCGTTCGATGCCTGACCTGTGTGACACCAGGGATTAGGCGTGGTATCCACTAAAGCGGAGATGAGCTAAAATCAACCAGAATAGTGTCAAAAAGCAAGCTTGTTTCGTAAAAATCGATATTCACCAGCTGATTTTCATTTCTAAAGATCTGAACATCGATCGAATTTAGAGAATACCTATTCCATAGTAACTATTATAGAATCTATGAGTTCTATTCTTATGTTTCTTTAAGGCGCTCCCAGTCTACGATTGTTTTTGTTCGAAACGAAAAAATAAATACTTGTGAACAAGCCACATCTCCTATTTTATAATGTATAGTATATGTGAATAAAGATGTACCCATCTTTAATCACTTCGATAAATAATCCTACCGACCGCTGCAATGACGACAAACACACGTCGGCACGTGGTCCGCCTTAGCTTTTCGAATAAATTAATGATATAAATTATGTATAATTACTTATCAAAAATCTATTCTAATAGAAATCTAGATCTACATATTACCTATCTTTAACAATAAATCACAAGTTGATTTTAATAGTAGGTATATAAAATATTTCGATCATTAATTCTAAAACGTATCATTTTGAAATAATATCTTTATCGTGAAAAGTTTCTGCTATTATGTTTTCAGCTTAATAGAAATCTAGGTAGGAACCTGAAGTTAATATACTTATAAAAATAGGAGATGTGGCTTTTTCAGAAGTATTACTTTTTTCGTTTCGAAAAAGAGCAATCAGC
This sequence comes from Hydriomena furcata, assembly GCA_912999785.1. NCBI lineage: Eukaryota > Metazoa > Arthropoda > Insecta > Lepidoptera > Geometridae > Hydriomena > Hydriomena furcata. The sequence continues at coordinate 995,881 of OU538831.1, read as the reverse complement.
GACTGGGAGCCCCTTAATATATAAATTCTCTAAATTATATTGGAGTTTCCATAGCTCTTTCTGGTTTTTCGACTCGTTAACAAAATTTGGAGAGTAAGTCTAACAGTTCTTATGCCATGACGGAGGTATTTAATAGATTGCCTATTACCTGCTTTTGACAGCGCCTTCGCTTGCGATGTACTGGATAAAAAGTAGGTTATTTATATATAGTTTCATCCAAATCCGTTCGGTAGTTTTTGCGTGATTGAGCTACAAACACATCCTCACAAACTCTCGGATTTGTCATATTAGTAGAATCTGCAGTCGCCAACAAAGTTTGATTGCAACTAGAATTATTTTAAAATAATAGTATCTGTCAATAGTTTACCGGTTGTAAATAAAATGTGTAAACGCTTTTTTTTTTTTCTGTTGTTTGTTATTTGTTGCTACTTCCCTAAGATATTGATGCAGTGTTTACCTTTAAGTGATAGTGCATAAGACAGTACTATTGTACCTAATTTGTAAGCAATTTTTCATGTATCGTTGTAACAATTGTTGGTAGACCCTTAATAAATAAAATAAAATAAAATTAATTTAAATTATTTGCAACAACTGCATTAGCATTTTCATTAATTAATTTATTCATTCATTCGTTTACACAGGTAACTGTCAAATTGTTTTCTACGACGTACCTACAGATTTTAAGCTTAGGTGGAAACTGGCCTTAACACAGTTCTTGCTTAGAATTATAATCGGTCTATTGTTTAAGTTTCGTGTTGGTTTTTGCATAATCTGTAATAGACTATTCTCGTGTTTTTTTTATTAAACCATCATGCATACCATAATCTTTGATCTCTTAATCACCACTTTAAGCACGCAAATAAAAAAGCCTAGTAGCAATTAGTAATAAGTATCTATTGTGAACCTCAGTAGCGTGGTGGATGCTTGTCCGAGACGGAAAAGAATCTGGTTTTAGAATTAAAAATATCGTGGTTGCTAATTTTTAATAGAAATACGGCTACTTACCATCATGATGAAGAGCATCTGAATTGTCTCGAAACGTTAGCAATAAAAAAACGTGATGCTGATTTTTTGGTTGTTAAATATTATATCCGGAACCGAAGATCATTTTTGGTCAGCATTTCCATCCAGCGTGTCAATGCCGTAGGATCTTGGAGACACTTTCAACTTGTATTTTGTAACTCTAAAATTACTACAAGAATTTTTCTAAAAATGAAACCTAGCAAGATCGATCTAATGTACTAAATTTATTTGTAACGACGAACTACTACATACAATCAGCAAGTATTCTCAAAGAGGTTTGACGTCTGGCAGGCGGCCGTAAAACACCCCAAATCAAATCCTTTCACATGTTTTTACGAAAGAAGCATTGAAACAGAAAAACATGTTGTGCCGACCTCACATGAAGTGGGATAAGAAATGATGACATTAAAAGTACTCGTACAAACGACTTGTTATTTAATCCCAAAGTCACATACCGATCCAAAGATTGCATCACGGTTCATGCACCCACACTCCGCAGTGCCTCTTGTAATTACGGGATTACAGATCTTTATGTGATGTTGTTCAAGCCGTTACGTCACACCTTAACTTTGATGTCGTATAAAGGCCTTCACACATGGCAGCTATAATGTATATTAATGTACATTATAGCTATACATCACGGGATGTATAGCTTTAAATTATCTTAATGTATCACACACATAACAGGTAATATATAATGTATCTTTCCCTTCATTCCGTATTAAGATGTATTAAGAAGTATCGAAAAAAATTCGCTCCGTATCTTATGATATGAAATAATAAAATAAAAAATAAATACGACCACGACAGTAATCCCCAAGTACGTTAGACATCCTCTCGAATCTCCAGACGCTTAGATCCTTTGAAGATGTCTAGTGGGGGTAGTCAGAGGCACATCCAAACATTACATTTGGCACATGCCCAAATTTTGCAGTAGTTAGCATTCCATACGTGACAGGTTGCAAGGCCATCGCCACTTATAAGAATACAAATGGTTTTCTCACGATGTTTTCCTTCACCGTTTTGAGCACGTGTTTTTGATGCGCATATAATACGAAGATGTAAAAATGTATATTATAGATTTGTGTGGTCTCCTGACGAATTAAATGGATATAGATGTAATGAGATGTATCGTGCTATAATGTACATCTTTATATCATAGCTGCTGTGTGTGAAGCCCATTACGTACGAGTAGCATTGGCCGTGGCCGCATGGCTTTGATTGAGTAATAGTTTGTTTGTGTTGAAGAGTCTGTGGAGTAGAGAATTATCTCCAAAGCATGCGGGCTGAGCTTTTTCAATCGACTAAAGGAGGAGGTTTTCAGTCTGTCGCGTATGTATTTTTAATAGACGAAGTAACTGCTTCAAAATTTAATTCCAAGATTTACCATAGCAAACATAGTTACAATTACAAACATACATACATACTCTCCAAGTTGAATAAAAGCTTGTAAAAAGAGGTTTTCAATTCGACATGTTTTTTTTTGTTGTTTATTTTATGTATGACCGCGCATATCTTTTTAGCTGGTGATCCGATTTCGATGATTTCTTTTAACTTTGTAGAGAATAGTACAAAATTAATCCCATTTAAATTGTAATTAATAACTAATATCGTTTCTTGACATTTCGATTGGTCGAAATATTTTCATATTTTCCATTTTCTTCGCTTTTCTCTAACCAATAAATAAAACTTTGGTCAGTTACTATCTTAGTGCTAGAACAATCTGACATTTCCCTAGATTCTGCTCAACCCGGTAATGAAAGCGCGGGTTCGACACCGAGGGCGGACACTAGAGCGAGATAGAAAGTATATTTCGATCACGAGTTGACTAGCATTTGAGTTAATGCATCCTGCATTTTGTAGCTAATTATCTTGACAGGGAAACGCCGGTGACTTTGTTTTCTTTACCTATCTTTAGTACTTACTAATATTATAAAAAAGTGGTAACCTTCGCGACGTGTCTCAGTCTAGCCCCTTAAGATATCTACCTGGATCTAAGAAAATGTCTATCGTGTACTTGGGTTAGGGATTACAGTCGTGATTCGATTTAATTAATTATCGTTCCCTTGTTTGACTTAAAGTCCCGTTGTACCCCGTTAGGGGTTAACCCTAAATTTTGGGATATCCTTTCTTAGTGTACTCTTACACATCAAAAAGAATACACCATCTAAATTTGAAGTTTCTAGGTGGTTTAGGCAAAACGTTGATGGATGAATTGATAGATAGATGGACATGGATTTAATGGGTGTCTGGGTGTTAGTATGTATCTTCTGTAGGTAAGCTTTGCTTGGTTTGAGGCTAGGTGGCTATATGTACAATATTCACCAATGTTTATTTATTTATATACATAGATTTTATTTAGTTTTTAAACGATTAAGTCTTAATTCGAATTAATTTTTTATTTTTTTATGATTGTTACCTCAGTACTTTCTACTGGGTGAACCGATTTTGATGATTTTTTTTTTATTTAAAAGCTAGTGCTTCCCGTGTGGTATCATTTGAGGGAGGGTGAAAAAATAGGAGATGATTTTGTATTGGACTTATTCAATTCAATAATTTATAACAACATGCATGAAGTCGGTTTTGTTTTTAGTTTTTTAAACGTAATCCATACTTATTTATGTGAAAGTGTGTTTGTTTCGTCCGTCTTTCACGTCAAAATGATGCAACGGATTGGTGTGATTTAAAATCAAAGTAATTTAACCTAATTTACCGAGACAACAAAAGCGGAGCAGAAATAACTCGCCGTAACCGGACATTGTGATGCATTAACACGTAGATCACGTGATGTAATAGTTACACATGTAACAATTGGTGGACATTGTTACACAATGTTTTGTGGTTGCGAATGACTGTGTTAACTTGCTTGATTTTAAAAACCGGCCCGGTGCGAGTCGGACTGGCGCACGAAAGATCCCGTACCATTATATATCAAAAACTAAAAGAAAAAACACGTTTCTTGTATGGGAGCCCTACTTAAATATTTATTTTATTCTGTTTTTAGTTGTTGTTATAGCGGCAACAGAATTACATAATCTGTAAATTCAACTGTCTAGCTATCACGGTTCATGAGATACAGCCTTGTGACAAACAGACAGACAGAAGAACAGCGGAGTCTTATTAATAGGGTCCCGTTTTTACCCTTTGGGTATGGAACCCTAAAATCATTAAAATCGGACACTATGTGAAAAGTTTAGGTAGGTTCTTAAAATATTTATCTAATTTATAATAATTATGTTTTAAAAACTAAAAATAAATAATGAATAAAGTTTACCTTAGGAAGGTACGGTATAAAATAAATCAGATAGGTACCTAGTGGTAATAAGTTTTCAGTTGAAAAATATTTTTCAATGACAAGCTTTTGTAAAATCATTTAAACCAACGAGCACAAGCGCGCTATCACCTGTCACATCATTATAACATTGTCATCGGAACTTGACAAGTATGCAAAGTTTTTACTCAATCGAAGTATTTACTAAGGAGTTCCACTGTGAGTACCTGTTGAACAGCTCACTGTCACCATGTTATTGCATTGTCACCGAAGTTACACAAGTATGCGAAATTTCAGCTTAATCGGTTGAGGATAACTGCTTCAAAATTGAGTTGCAAGACCTTAACAAACATAGTTACATGCATACATAGGTAAATTGCAAGTTAAATAAAAGCTTGTAAAACGCGGCGTAGTTAACGAAACGAGCCTAATTTCAAAAAGAATATAAATAAATAACACCCGACAGTCAGATAAATAGTTCTGATCCCATTAGAATTCTCTGATTCTTGGAAATCAGAAACTAAGAGATGATGATAAAGACGACATTCATTTGAGGTCATCAAACTGAAGTATATATAAATACGTGGAATATAATCTACCTAGATCTATATAGATTAATCGTATACTTATTTATTTGTAATTATTCCTCGGCGTCGGGCTTGCAACCTGTCATGTAATAGAATGTTAACTACTGTAAAATGTGGGCTTGTGCCGAATATAAAAGTTGAATCTTGCCTCTGACTATCTTTTACACATTTTGAAAAAGATCTGAGAGGATGTCTGCCGTACCTGGGGATTACAGCCGTAATCCTATTTCATATAATTTTTAGAGTTTCGTACCTCAAAAGGTAAAAACGGAACCCTAACAGGTGGTGTTCGTGTGTAAATAAATTAAAATATGCATAATAGTTCTTTAGAAGTTTGTACCCTCGGTGCGTGAGTCCGACTTGCACTTAACCGGTTAATAGTTTCAACATCATGCGGTCACACTGCCCTCTGCAGAACCGCAGCCATCAAGTCATCATTACAAAGTCATCAATTTTTATTTTCTCCAACACCAGAAGCAATAACCCGTACTGATTGCCCAGAAATCAGAATGCGGTGCATGGATGACCTCATCAAATGCACTTTCTCTCGACTATGGTGTTATATGTTATGTAACATGTCAAATTTGTCATTCGTCATCGTCATTGGGAAACAGTTTGACATTTGTGATTGTTATTTGAAGGTGGACGCGGGTGAATAGTTGTGGGAACTCTTCGGAGCGGAGAATTTTTAACCGACGAAAAGACAGGCGGTTTTCAATTCGACATGTATAATTTTTTTATAATAATTTATCCTGGTAATCCTATATTTTTGTATTGTGTAAATAATGTCCCAAGTTGTTCCCATTTAAATTATATTCATGTAGAACTAATAGTTCCTTCATAAAACTTTAAAAAATCAGATCTTATTATATATATTATATATTTATCTAATCTTACGTGACTTTTCGATTGGTTGAAACATTGCAATGTATGTAACTAAGTTTGATAAGGTGGAATCTTGCAACCAAATTTTGAAACAGTTATCATCAACCGATTGAGCTGAAATTTGGCATACTTATATAACTTGACAATTGTGACAATGCAATAATATGGTGAAAACGAGCTGATCTGATGATGGAGCTCCTGAATTTATTATCAGATCAGCTTTCTGTCACTAAAGTTACTTAGGTATGCAAATTTCGGTTCAAGCAATTGTGAATTGACCTAAACAAATACATTGCAGGTTAAATAAAAGCTTGTTAAAACGTGATGGGTTAAGACTTGTTGACTAGTAGTAAGCAGAGTCAAGGACCCAAAATGCGTAGTACTTCCAACTACCGCAAAAAATTGACGCAATTAATTACGTAAGTTATTAATCTGTTATTTCAAAAAATATTAATTTACGACTAAACAGAATATAAAAAAACCTGTTATTTTTTTTTTGGATTTTAATATAGGATTTAGAGCAATAAATTATGTAGACATGCTATAAAAAAATAATAAATTAATAAAAAATATTTTCGAGTATTATGTACTTAACTATAATAATTGAGTTAAGTACCTACTCTTAATGGACTTGTCTCTGTCATGTATGGAATATTAATTACTACAAAACGTGGCCATGTTATATTTGGAAATGCCTCAGACTAACCCATTTAAATATCTTTTAAACACCTTCATGGATGATGATTAAATAAAACCGGCCAAGTGCGAGTCGGACTCGCGCACGAAGGGATCCGTACTGTTATCTATAAAAACGGCAAATATATATATTTATTTTATTCTGTTTTTAGTATTGTTGTTAGAGCAGCAATAGAAATACATAATTTGTGAAAAATTCAACTGTGTAGCTATCATAGTTCATGAGATACAGCCCTGTCACAGACAGACGGACAGCGAAGTCTTAGTAATAGGGTCCCGTTTTTTTACCCTTTGAGTAGGGAACCCTAAAAAGAAAGATTTAATTGGCATCATAAAGACACACAGGATGTTTTTTTACATACTCAATATAATATACTGGCATGTAAAAATGTTTATTTACTAAGTAGGTATGTTGGTATACATTTATTTCAAAAAAAAATAATATCTAATACAGAATATTATAGAATATTTACAAAATACATAAAGATCAAGTTTAGCTATCTAAAGACCATTGCAAACAGTCTATTGGTAGCTCAACTGATCCAGACGTTACGTTTGTAGGTATGTTTAGGTAATATACGTACTCAGTAAACAAAATGTGGGCATGTGCCAAATATAATGATTGGACGTGCCTCTGACTACCCCCACTAGACATCTTCAAAGGACCTAAGCGCCTAAAGATCTGAGAGGAAGTCTACCGTACTTGGGGATTACAGTCGTGATCCGATTTTTTAGGGTTCCGTACCCAAAGGGTAAAAACGGGACCCTATTACTAAGACTTCGCTGTCCGTCTGTCTATCACAGGGCTGTATCTCGTGAACCGTGATAGCTAGACAGTTGAAATTTTCACAGATTATGCATTTCTGTTGTCGCTATAACAACAAATACTAAAAACAGAATCAAATACATTTAAGGGGGGCTTCCATACAACGAACGTGATTTTTTACCGTTTTTTTTATAGATAATGGTACGGAACCCTTCGTGCGTGAGTCCGACTCGCACTTGGCCGGTTTTTTTTGTAAATAAAAAAGGTTTTTTCTTGAAGTAATGTTTCTAGTCTGTCAAACAGTAGCAAAGGTTGAAAAAGGTACAAACGAGCGTTTGTTGTGCATATTGAATGGGACAGACAACAGTCGGTGCATGGGGTCATGGGGTCATCTCAAATGATTACATTAGCTTTCTCTGAAGCCAATATTGTGAAACTATCAAACTGTTGGGCTACAATGATCCAGAAGGTTTTTGATGTGTTCACCAAGTGGGAGGTATCTTGACTTTAAATCCGAAGGCCGAGAGTTCCAAACCCGGCCGTGCATCAATAGATTTTTTGTATTAGTAAATGTTATAAGCAAAATATCGTAGAGAAACCAGTATTCTTGTAAGCGGCGATGGGCTTGCCGTATAAGTAATTTTTTAACCGACGAAAAAAGATGTGGTTATGAATTCGCACATACCTTTTTGCCTGGTGATCCGATTTCGATGATGTTTTTTTACTGTAGTGTAGCGAATAGTCCCGAGTTTGTCCTATTTAAATTATATTCGCGTAGGAATTTTCATGAAACTTAAAAAACAAATATCGTCCCTTTCGATTGGTCGATATATTTTCGTCGGTTTTCTTTTTAGTTTTTAGGGTTGGGTACGGACCCATAGGGTAAAAACGGGACCCTATTACTAAGACTTTGCTATCCGTCTGTCTGTCCGTCTGTCCGTCCGTCTGTCTATCAGAGGACCGATACCGTGATAGCTAGACAGTTGAAATTTTCACATAATGTATTTCTGTTGCAGCTATAACAACAAATACTAAAAACAGAATAAAATAAATATTTAATTGGGGCTCCCATGCAACAAACGTGTTTTTGCCGTTTTCTACAGATAATGGTCCGACTCGCACTTGGCCGGTTTTTTTTAAACGTAATTATGTTAGTTACAGAACGGAGCCTATTAGTAAACTGAAAGAATAATCTAGCATCCGGTTAAAAGACACGTAACAAATTTTTTTGCCGCCACAGAAAGCTATTACGCCATTCACAGTAATCCACATAAATTACTTCTTCAGGGAACAAAAAAGTCAAAAAGATCAAAAAAGAAAGACTTGCGTTTCACGATCCGCTTTTTGTCATTCCCCAAAAACCGATTTCTCTCTGAATGGTGCTGCTAATTATTCTTCATCGTTTTTGACGGAGACATTAACGTTTTGACAACTGTGTGCACTATTGTTAGGTTTTGACAAATGACATTATTGAAAGTTACTTTCCAAAAAGGTCCGCATATGACAAGGAACTCAATTACTTAATTCAATTAGATTTTTGACTATACTAGCTTCTGCCCGGTTTCGGTCGTTTGGTACCTAGATAAAATAATAAATAAATACATTATTAACTGGCCTCACAGCTCAGTTGGTGGTAACTCTGCCTTCTGCGATGTAGGTTGTGGGTTCAATCCCCACCCAAGACAAATATTTGTGTTATGAACATATTTGTTAGTTCTGTTGTCTGTTTGTTATAAAAAAGGTATATAAGTATTCGATCAATAATCTGGTTCCCATAGTAGGTACAAGGTTTGCTTTGTTTGGAGCTAGATGGCTCTGTAAAGTATTTTATTTATTATTATTTATTTATCATTCAATAAATAATTTCATACGATAGGATTGGGCCTCAATGGGCCAAAGTATCTTTAGAACATGTTCAATAACTAGACACTCAACTACTTTAGTAGGTCCTGTCACGCGTGGAATGCTAACTACTGCAAAATGTGGGTATGTGCCAAATGTAATGTTTGGACGCCTCTGACTAACCCCTGAGCACCAGGAGATCCAAAGGATGTCTACCGTACTTGGGTATTAGAGTCGTAAAACCATTTTTTAATATTCTAAAAAAATAATTGGTGTACGAAATTCACGCCCTTTGGATTGAAAGTAAGATACCTTCCACTCAACCAACATAGCTTACAAATTACTGATTGGTAATCAAAAGTACTATTTGAGACCGCAAAACAAAACTTTGCGCTAGAATCAATAGCGCTCCGATTCTGTGTATTTTGCACGACTTTCTATCTCGAGGCGTTTTGTCATCTATTTCATAAACTGGGTATTGGCTCTCTCTGTTTTGCATTTTGTAAAATTACTGCAGTAAATTATTATTTAATTGTCTGTTAAGGTTTAATTAATTTATTTTCAAAAAGACTCAAGTCGCTTACATGAGAACAACGTTGTTATTTATAAGCTTTAAATATAAATAATAATACACTTTATGTATTTCACTCACAAGATTATACAAATAGTTATTAAAGCCCTTGATCTCTGAGCTAGTCGTTCTTACAAAAGTTTATCTATATTAGTATTATAAAGAGGAAAGATTTGATAGTTTGTTTGTTAGTTTGCATTGGCACTTATAATCCGAAAAACAACCCCTAAATGATAAAAAAATGCATAAAGGATAATTTTGGTAAAGATGGCGCGCGCTGCGCTGGTGTGTAAAAAATTAGGCATCTGACAGAAAACATTGAGTTGTCATAGCAAAGCATTCTATCAAAAAGGTTAAATCCTACTAAGTTCGGTGTTCGAAATTTAATTTGTAATAAAATCTGACATCAATTTGACTACCGAATGATAAGCATTCTACCAAAACTCGTAATTAATTTTATTAGGTCAATGTTTAATATTAGGAAAAAATTGGAAGTTGCCTGAGAGTGTTTTTTTATGCGATTATTGAAATTTAGGCAGGATAAGTCTGTCACGGGTCGGCTACTAGGCCTATCATTACTATGTAGAGTTCGAGAGGTTTTCAACGGTCGCTATATAACGGGCGTGCCCTACATTACCGGCCGGAAGGTGTTACTGCTATTACGTGACGGAACTAAAGAAATGCACACGACAAATGAATAATGTATCTGATTTGTACAAACAAACTAACTTCAATGTAAACGTTGCATAATTGATACGAACGATTTGTGAAGGCACTTCCGCACCTTTTCACCGCGTTTCTCGGTTCCTGCAGCCTTATTGCTTAACCTCATTGGTAATCGTAATCGGTTAGTTCCCATTTTATAACTGTCAAAAGACAATGGGGTTTTGACAGTGAGATTAGGCAATGGGGTTGCAGAAGCGATTATAACTACACGAGCTTTCGCCAGCGGCTTCGCCCGCGTGGTACCTGGATAAAATGTAGAATATGTGTTATTCCGATGTATAAGCTATATTACTGTAAAGTTTCTTCTAATTCCGTTCAGTAGTTTTTGCGTGAAAGAGTAACAAACACACACAACCACTGACAAACTTTCGTATTTATAATATTAGTAGGATTAGTTCTACTGGGTTCTTCAATCTGTAGTATCAAGTAGGAGTTTTCTTGATGTCTGACCCGAAGGTCATGGGTTTTAATCTCGGTCGTGCACCAATAAGTTCCCAATATGTTTTCGTGTTTGTTGCCTGATTCTTCTAAGCTTGATCGCGAGGAACAGGCGTAGCTTCACCTGGCTTTTAAGACGTTTCAAAGTGATCCTTGTGATTTTATTGAAATAAATGATTTTTGAATTTGATTAGAAATATATTATGCTCATCATTCTTATACCTACAGTACTTACTACGACATTTACTTATACGAAACATTTGGTGCAAGGATAGGTTACATAAGCCATATGGGGGAGAAACACACAAAAAAAAAACAAAGCTAAAAATGTTTCCGTAGCCGAGATTGGCTAGGGTGATTACTGATTATTATTATACTTACTACGATTAAAGTTGATGCGCTTCGGGAATTTCGTTAATCTATACCGTCGTCACTACCAATGCTAATTCGATATTTAATCAAGAGCTGTTACAACATTCTCTTAACTCGTTAGTAACTGACGAGGCGCGAGATAGCTCGACATTGATTGCCTATTACCAATTCGAAGCACAAAAATTGCCTAGGCGCATAACTTTAATCATAGTAATGTGGGTAGGTATAGGTAGAGAACCTTTTTGAAGAAGAGGGAGTTATTTGGAAGTTAGTTAAGGTGATAAGTAAAATTTTTGACTTTTGTATGGGCTGAGTCTACCCGGATAAGACGGAAAAAGTCATAAAACTGCATTATCTTGAAAACCATCAAACTTTAAAAGAAACTGTCTTTAATTTAGGTAGCTAATATGATTATTTTTTTCCATTTTTGATGTAACCATCTTTAATCACTTCGATAAATAATCCTACCGACCGCTGCAATGATGACAAACACACGTCCGCGCGTGGTCCGCCTTAGCTTTTCGAATAAATTAATGATATAAATTATGTATAATTACTTATTAAAAACCTATTCTGGTAGAAATCTAGATCTACATATTACCTATCTTTAACAATAAATCACAAGTTGATCTTAATAGTAGGTATCAAAGTATTTCGATCATAAATTCTAAAACGTATCATTTTGAAATAATATCTTTATCGTGAAAAGTTTCTGCTATTATGTTTTCAGCTTAATAAAAATCTATGTAAGAACCTGAAGTAATATATTTATAAAAATAGGAGATGTGGCTGAAGTATTTCTTTTTTCGTTTCGAAAAAGAGCAATCGTCGACATACAGGGCCTTAATTACTCGCCTTAAAAACCAATTAATCGCTCAAATAAACAACGACACATTGATCTACTTTGCTTCCTACAAAAAGACTTAATACAAGCAAAAACGTACTAACAAAGCACATGTCCGTTTGTCCGCAACGAAGCGTGGAAAATTGCGTGTCTTCACGTACTACGGCAATGTGAGGTAATTATTTCAGTGTAATTTGTGATATTCATTTGATGTAATTTATATAATTGTTTACACGTCTTGTCAGTAATTAATTAAGCTTGTTTTATGTTCCTTGTGAATAAAACAAGCGGCGATAAGCTGAAATGCTTCTACAAAATATGGGTAGGTGCTAAAATGTAGGTAATGTTTGGAGGCATCTTCAAGGATCTGAGTGCTTGGAGATCTGAGGTGTCTACTGTAGTCGTGATCGTTGATATGACCACTGATGTCAACACAGATGCCAGATTTTTTGCACACCAGCGCCAACTATACCAAATTCATCCCTTATGTGTTTTTATTATAATTTTGGGGATGTTTTTCGTATTTTGAAGTAGTCTATGTTTTATTCGGGCATTACCTATATCTAAATCTACAGCAAATTTTATCTTAATCCTTTTTGTCGTTTACGCCTGATTGAGGCATAAACACACTCGTACATACAAACTCACAAACTTTCGCATTTATAATATTATATAATATTATAAGGATTAGGATTTGAAGCTTTTGCATAGATAAGCTTGTAAACCGATATAAAGTCATTTGATAATAGGTATTACATTTTTACAAAAGAATGATGTTATCCGCGATCAGTTTCGCAGTAAAGTTTATATTATCTTTCCAGAATGCGGAGTACCATTGCGAAGACACACGAGGCAGCCACGTGACCGACCAGCTGGCCAGCTGCGTATCATCAGGGGCAAGGAGTCAAAGCGAGGAGCTTGGCCGTGGCAGGTGAGCAACATCGTAATTGCCAATAGTTAAACCGCTAAGCAGACCGGTTTTAGGAAAAACATTTTTTGGTTGGGTTTATATAATATTCAAAAATCATTTATTTCAATAAAATCACAAGGATCACTTTGAAACGTCTTAGGAACTAGGTGAAGCTACGCCGATTCCTCGCGACCAAGCCTAGAAGAATCAGACAACAAACACGGCCTTGGGTCTACCTTTTTTGCAATGATCCTTTCCTTAATTTGGGGGCACGGCAGTGCCCCCGCCAAGTCGAGCGCGAAGCAAACACTGCCGTACCATCCTTTACTGGAACCATTTCGCCGCATTTTCAGGCCCCAATTTGAGAACCTCTGGATAAGACCAGAACGCTGAAATTTTCGTCATCCAGTAAGCCATAATCACATACTTAAAATCCAAAATTTCAAGTCTGTAGGTCATTTAGTTACGAAGTTAAGCGAAAGCAAAGTTTCGCATTTTAGACAGACACTCACTCACTCACTCACTCACTCACTCACTCACTCACTCATGATCATCAGAATAGAATTAGTACTTCCCATAAACTCAGAGAGCTGAAATTTGGTACAGAGTTAGGGTTTAATGGCCACATAAAGGGAAAACCTTAAAAACTAGAATAATCGAAGATCTGGAGTACCTGGTGACCATGATAAGAAAACACAAGAGCCTAACCAAACTATTAGAAATCGACATACCGCCTTTACAAAAAATATTTTACTACTGGACCGATTTGAAAAATTCTTTCATCATTAGAATCCGACATTATCCCTGATGAACATAAGCTATAGTATATTTTCAAAAATATTAGGGATCCGTATGAAAACATCGATAAAGTAATCCAAAGTGTGAAAAAATTAAAAAAAAATCCTTACACTGCGTTTGCTGCGGAAATTATTGACAATAGAGCAAAGTAATGTACTACAGTTTTAAAGAAGACATCAATATCTACAAAAAAGTATGGAATACTATATGTCTAACTATTAGGGATCCGTATGAAAACTTCGATAATGTAACCCAACGTGTAAAAAAAAAACCAAAAAAATCCTTATATTGAGTACGCTGCTGTAATTGTTGACAATAGAGCAAAGTGATGTACTACAGTTTTAAAGAGAACATCAATATCTACAAAAAAGTATGTAATACCATACATCTCACTATTAGGGATCCTTATGAAAAATTCGATAATGTTACCCAAGGTGTAAAAAAAATACCTTTATCATTATTACATCCGTGCGACGCCCCGGGGCGGACTGCTAGTACTCAATAAAATTAAAGGAAAACTCTGGATAAGACTAGACTGGCTTTTATACTTACAAGTTTACAAGAAGAAATAGTTGAACGATTATCTTTATTCTAATCGAACATTACACAAATTGAATAAACAAATTAACAAATTAAATAAACTAAAATATTAATTTCGCTTTAAATTTGATAAAAATATAATGCATTGGACTAAGAGTGGCGGTGATACCAGCGCACACGTCGCTAGATGGCGCTGACTGTATTTTAAACGCGCTTACGATTTGTTTTTATAATAAAAAAACAACTCATAAAAAGAAAAAAAAAAACTGTGTCAAATAAGAAAATCTAATAAAATAAATCAATAAGCCCACGTTTCTACAAAAAGAAGTGAAATCCCACCAAAAACATTCTGTAAAAAACTAGCCAAGTCTCGATGGAGCTGCTTGTTTATCTCTAAAAAGTAATGAAATCTAGACAAAGTCGTGTCAAGTCTGAGGTTCTTTACTGCGATTTCTTTATTATTATAGAATGTTATGTGACTTGGCCGTCAAAATACGTCTATTTTATGTTAGATCGGTGGTCGATTTGACGCTCCAAAAAGAAGACAGCATTGTCAATGCTGAATGCATGTGTTGCACGATCAACAACAGCCTAAAATAAGACACTAGCGTCCAATTACCAATACCTGTATTGACTATAATCTCGCTTAACAAACATAGGTAGTTACAACAGATATAACATTACGTGTAAACAAAATTGACTTGTACCCACTAACGTATAAAGAATGTTCAACGGCCAAGTCACACAACATTCTATAATAATAAAGAAATCGCAGTAAAGAACCTCAGACTTGACACGACTTTGTCTAGATTTCATTACTTTTTAGAGATAAACAAGCAGCTCCATCGAGACTTGGCTAGTTTTTTACAGAATGTTTTTGGTGGGATGCTATTTAGAGTTTCAGTGTGGTGCCGATCGAACAAGGTGAAGGCTCAAACAAGAATAATAATTAAAAGTACTACTCAAGTACGTACATCAATAAAAAAAAAAATAACATCGATATAAAATACTTTGGGTATCAATGGTCTAGTGGAAGGTCTTAATAAGTCTTATTAAAACTGAGCGTATGTCATTGATGTATTAATTTTCTCAACTCCAGATCTCCCTCCAGCTTCTGCACCCCAACTACGGGCTGATCGGGCATTGGTGTGGCGGAGTGCTCGTGCATCCGATGTGGCTGCTCACCACTGCGCATTGCGTGCATAAGTAATACTGATTTTGTTTATATTCTAAGCTTTAACAGGTCGGTATTGAAACAACCCAAGCCAAAACCTTTTTACAAAAAAAAGAAATAGGATCAGATCTTCAGACGCTCAGATCTTTGAAGATGTTTAAAGGGGTTGGTCAGAAGCACGCCCAAGGCCCAAACATCACATGTGGCACATGCCCACATTTTAGTATTCCACCTTTTTACACGTTTTTCTACATGTTGTGTCGACTCCACATGGAATGGAATAAGGGTTTGAAGAACTAGAAGCAGATTCTAAGCTCTGACGGCTCTTCTGAAAGGATAATTATGTCAGTCATGTTCCTACTTACAGTCGTGAGCCGTTTCCGACACACTGTCTGTAAGAGCGACTGAGTTACACCACTTTGTCATTTCAATAATTAGGATTATCCTAGAACTTTTTGCTGAGGCCAAGGGGAATATATAAGACAATAGATAGTTATTGTCTTCCAGGTAAGACATCCTACACTTACTACCTATTCATTTCAGCGAACTCTTCAACTTGCCCATACCAGCTCTCTGGACAGCCGTGCTGGGTGAGTGGGACCGTGCTGAGCAGCGAGGGGCCTACGTGCCAATCGAGAGGATAGTACTCCATCACCGGTTCCACAACTACCAGCATGATATAGGTAAGTATGCACTGGTTTACACTTGTGTTCATTACAAATTAGTAAAATACCTCTAGGTAATGCTCCTAGAGATCGATCTGTTTTATTATTAGTTTTTGTGTCCTGCTTTTTCATGTATTTTTGATATGGTGCACAATCTCTTAAATTATGTCTTTTACAAACATCAATCGTCACTAATCCAAACAAGATAAGGCTAAAATTCTAAAAAAAATCTTTTATATTCCTATTCCAGCCCTGATGAAGTTAACCAGAGCAGCAGACGTCAGCACTGGAAGTCGAATCCGCACCATCTGCCTGCCCCCCTTTGAGACACCCCTAACCTTCAACTCCGACAAGACATCTCCCTTCTACTTCCGACCAGAACCCACAGACTCTGCTAAAAAAAAACCAAGACCTCCAAAACCCAACCCCGACACCGCAGTCAAGTATTTGGAGAAACTGAATAACTTGACGAATAACATCTTCTCAGGGTTTACAAAGAAGCAGAAGAACACAAGGTACAATGTTCGTGTTGCAAACGAATCCAACAAACCAGATAAAAAAGAGGAAGTGCGTAAAAACGATGCAGACTTTGTATACGACAGTGCATCTTTAGACAGTGTGGTGAAACTGATCAAGAATAAACTTGATGGTGGTAAAGGCAATGAAAGAAGTGATAAGAAGTTGATGTACGGTGAAGAGATAGATCCATTTATAGACGACCATAACGGTATAGATTTCAAAGATGAGTGTTATACGACTGGGTGGGGAAGGGAACAGACTAATGGAAATCTGACGGATGTTTTGTTGGAAGCTGAAGTTCCGGTCCTGCCGCTGCAGCTGTGTAGAGATAGGTATTCTTTGACGCTGCCGCTGAACGAAGGGCATCTTTGTGCTGGCAGTACTGATGGGAGCACTGGAGCTTGTGTGGTAAGATTTTTACGTCTCCTTGGTATTGACAGAAATATCGAGTAATACTAATATAAACTGAATATAAACTAATATAAATGGACTAACATTATTATTTATTTTTTACCGTTTTATCACTGACGAACAGTTCTATTTTAAATATCAACAAATTATTTTGCTTTTGCTAGCGGTTTCACATGCGTGGTACCTGGATAAAAATTATGTAGCCTAAGTACATGCTTTTTAAGGACATAAGCTATGTATGTTCCAAGTTTAATCCAAATCCTTTCAGTGGATTGGTCGTGATTGAGCCAAAAAAGAGAATATATTTAGAAAAAAATAACCATTCATTCAATAACTATACAACATACAGAGATATCTAGACGAGGTGTAATGATGTAGTTTCGTAAGCTCTTGTAAAACATGCTAAAACAGAATCAAAAACAGTGAAAGTTGCAACCACTGAACTTTCAAATTGGACAGCAAATTAAATACAATTAAATTCTAACAGATCAACATATCTTATCGGATCATCGGCTGTCAGTATTGGGACAAGATCTGATAAAACGATGATTGAATTGGTGTAGTTATGTGAAGCGGTTGGTTTGTTTTATTTTGATTGATAAGGTCGGATTCCTTGCACAAATTGCAGAGTAGATCTTTTCTGAAATGGACCTTGACAATCTGAGTCTACGGTCTATAAAAAACAATGTTTCAATAATGTTTTTCTAAAAAATATAATTTGAAAAATTAGGTTTGCAGCATTGTTCCTTGAACTGCGGAGCACTGACAGAAACAAATGATTAGGGTAATTAGTAGTCCTTTGGGACAATTTTTTTTTAGATTTTTTATTGAAGAATTATATAGATAGATGTCTATAAGATAAAGCACTAAAAACTTTAGACTTCAATTCAACTTCTTAGTTAACCAAAACTTTAATTATTATGGCAATGAAAAACCGGCAACTTTCACATTCTATTAGCCAAACAACTTTCAACAAAATTCTAAACGCGCTGTACTTTTTTAATATCCTGGCATTTCACAGATGTTCTTTATTCCAGGGTGATTCCGGGGGCCCTCTTCAATGCCGGTCAAGAGGCCGTTGGGAGCTCCGAGGGCTGACGTCATTCGGCTCCGGCTGTGCCAGGAGAGGTGTTCCTGATGTGTACACGAACGTCGCTCATTACGTGCCGTGGATATATGCCCATGTTTATGCTACCTTGTGATGTTTCAACTGAAAATTCTAGTGACAATTACAAAAGGTGATTTAACGTTGGTCGTCATAATACCAACGGTTTGTTGTGTAGCGAAGAGGACGCTTAGACCAATGCTATCAGACCAGCTCCAAAAGATTTCTGGTGGAGATTCTGTTGTGTCGACGATCGCTCTTATTCCTTTTTCATTAAAGTCTAAATTCGCGTAACCCCAGGATGACAGTTCTAAAACAGGCTAATTTTACGTGATTTTAGCATGGACTCAACAAAATCGCCACCATTATCTGACTAACCTTACAGCTCAGTTGGTAGTCTGCCTTCTGCGCTGTAGGTTGCGGGTTCGATTCCTAGGACAACTTTGTGTGATGAACATAGGTGTTTATTCCATCTGAGTGTTTTAATGTATAATAATTAGTATTTGTTTACAAAAAAAAAGTATTTATGTATACTATCAGTTACCTCTGGTTCCAATAGTACAAGCTTTGTTTATTTTGGGGCTTGTTAGCGTTGTATGAAATGTCCACCAATATTAATAGTTATTTTATGGTTAAGTACTATAATTTATTTTCGCACCCTGCATCTCTTACGTCATTGTTACCAGTAGGTGACCAAGGGATATGTGAAATTCAAATCTACTCACGTGCAAAAAAAAACTCATCGTTCTATTCTAACAGTTAACGCTAAAAAAAACTGTAAGAACAAATCAACTTGACTGGCCTCACAGCTCAGTTGGTAGTAACTCTGCCTTCTGCGCTGTAGGTTGTGGGTTCGATCCCCACCCAGGGCAAATATTTGTGTGATGAACATAGATGTTTGTTCTGTGTCTGGGTGTTACTATGTATAATAAGTATGTATTTACAAAAAAAAAGTATATAAGTATTCTATCAGTTATCTGGTTCCCATAGTACAAGCTTTGCTTAGTTTGGGGCTAGATGGCGCTGTGTGTAAAGTCCGCCAATATTTATTTTATTTATTTATTTAACTCCTATAACAAAAGAAATAGCAACTTGCATATAAAGTTGCTATCATAATTTAAGAAGGCGCGTTTTTAAAGTATGGCTGGCAGTAAAGCATATTTTTATTGTTATTGTTACCAACAGAAGTTGTACCTTAGTTGATATTATTATTAATTATTAACAGAGATTATTATTCTTATTGAATTTGTAAATATAAATTCTAGTCTTAGGTACTTATTTAAAGCACTTTTTTATAAAAATATCGTATTCAACGCTCTCTACCTTTCATCGTTGAACTACAATCAATGATTTCAAATAATTATTTTACTTAGAAAGTTACCCTCTATCAGTTATTAAGTTATTTTTTATTATTTAACCAGACCACATAAAATAACCTGTGATCATTTTAGATAAGATATAAATAAGATTTTATTATGATAAGATTGAGTATGAATTAGCAAGTATATTTAAGAGGAGTAAGATTTTTTTCTCTTTCATTTTATATTATTTTGTATTACAAATTCTTACCCTTATATTTTGACCTCTCACGAGGACTTAAAATAATACGGGCCTCAGTCATCGATAAGAGATAATAAGGATAAATTAAAAAAACCGGTCAAGTGCGAGTCGAACTCGCGCACGAAGGGTTCCGTACCATTATCTATAAAAACGGCAAAAAAACACGTTTGTTTTATGGGAGCCCCCCTTAAATATTATTTTATTCTGTTTTTAGTATTTATTGTTAGAGCAGCAACTGAAATACATAATCTGTGAAAATTTCAACTGTCTAGCTATCACGGTTCATGAGATACAGCCCTGTAACAGACAGACGGACAGACGGACAGTGACGTCTTAGTAATAGGGTCCCGTTTTTACCCTTTGGGTACGGAACCCTAAAAAATATATAGAAATTAGATTAGAAATTACTGTCAGTAATTTCTAACATTGTTTGATAGCAGTGTAAATTAGAAACTCGACTAAAAATTCAGGAGCCAATAAGGTGAAGCAGCCCTATTGCCAAAGCTTACTGTCAATAATAATCGGCTTCACCTGTAAAAACACTATTGTGTACATTGACAGTTACAGTATGTGAATTTAAACAGATGAAGCCGATTACGATTAATAATTCAGAGATAAATTATCAGTAAACTTGCTCTATAGGGCTATGAGTTAGAAATACGAGGACACAAAAAAGGAATTAATGTCATTAGGCGATTTTTATAATGTATAAATGAGATATTGTTTTGTAGTATATTAAAAAAGTAATTTAATTTTAAAGGCTTTAAAATAAAAGTATTAAATGATTTTTAATTTATTTATTTACAAACTTTTCACCATTCTTGTATTTACAAAATATTATACAATAAATAATACTTACAAACTAAAACATAGTTTGTTCCTTACACACAAAAATTATTTAAAAAATAATATCACAATTAGGCGTCTGATAAAAATATAGACAATATAATATTTAAAAGCACTAAGAACCATAAAAAAAATATTTGAAATAATGATAAGCGATGTCTTGCGATATCCAAACAAGTCAGTAGCTAACCTATGACGGAGTCATCTGATGCCTTACGACCTCCAAGACCACACTTGACATGACTATGATGACCCCGGTGACGGAGCGGCGATTTCCTGGCTGAGAATTTTGAATAATTTTGTATAAATTTCAGACGCATGTAGTGCGGGTTCAGTCCTCGGGTCGGGGTGTACGTGCACGTTATGTCCGGCTTCAACTGTCAAAATACCATTGTTTTTGGACAGTTATATAAAAATAATTTGACAGCTGAAGTCATTTATTATCAGTGCGCTTAAGCAATAGGTTTGTAGGACTTTGTATGTGATTGTTATGTTTTTATTTATTTACTATCGATCAAAATGCATTGAAAATAATATGGCACAGACTAACCCCTGTCCGATAAGTTGTATATTATTATAAGTGCATTTAACTATTGATTTTGACACTTGAATTTATATTACGTTATTACCTTTAATTTATTTTCCATCCTATGTAAAAATCAATAGATTAGGTATATCTACTTATCACGATAGTTCCAGAAATATAGTTAAAAGCATGTAAAAGGTCTTATAAATCTTAAAAACTAACTTATATAAACCTGTGTATGTACCCATTTTGTCTACCTAATTTAGGCAGCACAACTTTTAGCTTAATAACAAAAATGTTGAGCGTCAAAATAACTAGCAACTATTGAGCGGTATGTACAAAAGAACTTATACTAAGTACTGGTACAAAAAAGCCTGGCAAGTTTAATTTTACATGTTTTAAATGAATTATTATTTACAAATATATATTGCATGTATTAAAATAACTGATACGTATATTCGGTATCACATTTTATGGCATATCAGGTAACTTTAATCCATTTGCGTTAATTGTATGTCATAGTAAGGAAATCCGTGGTATCTGCCTACCCCTTTGGGAAACAGGCGTGATTTTATGTATTATTTGACGGAGAAAAACTACAAAACGCGGCTCAAGATTTTTTTTTGTCATTTTTAAAATTATCATTTATGTAGTTATAAGTTCATACTTTTAAAAAGAGAGAACAGCGTTGGCCAATCTGATTATTTAGTTTAATAAATAATATTTAGTTTGTATTTAAATGTAAGTTTTAGATGGACTAATATTTTTTTATATTATTTTACAAAACAATTAATTAGCTTTACCAGTGTATTACTAATTTGATGACACGCTGTCACACGCGGTACAATTTTTTGAACAGATATCAATTTGTTTTCTATTTAATTTTGATTGTCTTAAAGGGTACCATAAAGCCATGTTTACATAGTGGGAGGTGCACCGACGATCGATCTGAAGGTCGTGAGTTCAAATTGCAAAAGTGCAGCATTAAATTTATATTTGAAAACCGTGCGTGTGTGTGCGTGCGCATTAACAAGTGCTCAAAACGGTGAAGGAAAATATCGTGTTGTAGCTTGTTGCCAGTTTATAAGTGGTGTGGCTTGTTTGCTTAAACGTATGGAATGATAACTACTACTAAAATTTAGTGTAGATGACAGAACTTTTCAAACCTTAGTAGTAAAACATGTAGCTCTGTTATGGGATTTCCAAACTACAGTCGCTATCGAGTATCGTTAGTTATTTGTATAGAATCCAGCATTGCGCCTCTAGCGGTAACTATACTGAACTAAAATCTTCCAATGACAGGAGGCTTTGTAAGTAGGTAAACTAGGTAACCACAAAAAAAATTTTTAGGTCTTCTGTTTTCGGTCAAAATAAACTTTATATTTATTTTGGAAATCTCATAATAAAGGCTAGCTGTTTAGTCATGATAGGTAAATATATAGGTTTGTCATTGTGTAAAACCTAGATAGGCCCACACTGACGCTACTTGGGTGTTCTCGGGGGTTTTCGGCGTAAGTGTGAATGACCTAAGAAAAAATAAACTGTAGTTTTTGTTGGTTTACCTGCCCTTCTTATTTTTCAGTAGTTATCATTTCATACGTGACAGAAAAGGTAAAAAACATATAATAAAAATTTGAACCCACACATTATACACATTATAAACAAAATCGTTTGACATAATTAATTTAGAACCCGTAACATAAGACATAATTTCTTGATCATAATATCAAGAATATGTTTATGTTCATCACACTCATGAGACACATTCAACTATGAAACTGTCTTTCTGAACGTTCACCAGTTCAGTCGCTGAACAGCAGATCAGGTAAATCATCATTATCATCTTCAGTTATCGCAAGCAATGAAACAGCCTCTTTCGCCAGATCATCATTATTCCTAAACAAGATGGCGTCAGCAGCGATATTGAGGATCCCACTACTTGTTCGTCTTTCCATGCTTCGCTTCCTCTCAACGCTGACTCTTCGCTCTCTGCTGATCTTCCTGATTGGTGCTGGTGGTGGGTCAGATTCAATTAACTTGTACCTTGGCTTCCAAATCCTGTGGAGTCCTTGGAGGATGAGCACCACGCCGGCCAAGAACAGGACAACAGTGAGGGTGATGACCAGAGGAGGAGCGATGATGAAGCGGAGACGCAGGAGCGAGAGGATATCTGGAGGTGGTCCGTCACAGAACTGTAATTATTAAAATGGGATGATTAAAAACATTATCGTCATCATCATTATATTTAAATGTAAAAAAGGGAATAGGATCGCTGTAATCCCCAAGTACAGTAGACATCTTCTCACATCTCCAGGCGCTCAGATCCTTGAAGATGTCTAAATGAGTAGTCAGAGGCACGTCCATACATTATTACTGGCACATTACCCACATTTTGCAGTAAAAATCATTCCATACGTGACAGGTTGTTAGCCTATCTCCGCTTTTAAGAATACTAACTTGTTTTACTCACGATGTTTTCCATTACCATTTTGAGCACGTGTTTTTATGCGCATATACATTTTTTGAACTGAAAAATCCATTGATGCACGGCCGGGATTCCAACCCACGACCTCCCACTCGGCCATCACGGCTTTTTCTTCCACTAGTACTCTCTATAATATCTATTTTCGAATTAACTTACCATAGAGAGCCAAGCAAGGGGCATGACCTTGTCTTTCAGCGGCTTCGTTAGCGGGTTCCCTGCTGCAGATCTTACTGCTAAGTTGACTTGTATGTTAGACTTTAACTTCAAAGGCACTCCTATGGTCTGTGAACAAAATGCCATTTTATAGTTCTTGTCAATAGACTAATAAAATCTACATCAACTAACAAGCAATTCATTTATTTTTATTTTACAAGCTTTTATTTAAATTGCAATGTATGTAACTGGGTGGGATCTTGCAACTTAATTTTGAAGCAGTTATCCTAAACAGATTGAGCTGAAATTTCGCATACTTGTGTAACTTTGATGACAATGCAATAATATGGTGATAGTGAGTCGATCTGATGATGGAGTCAGGAGCTCACAATGGAACAGACACTCATAATGGAACTCCTTAGTAAATACTTCGATTGAGTAAAATCTTTGCATACTTGTCAAGTTCCGATGACAATGTTATATGATATGACAGGCATAGCACGCTGATGCTCGATGGTTTAAATGATTTTACAAAAGCTTGTCATAGAAAAATATTTTTATTTTACTTATTTCATTCATTTATAAATTTGCATTTTATAGCCATTTTATAATAAGCGTTATAAGGAAACTGTGTGTGTTGTTTAATGTGTCCATTAAGAAAAATATTTTAATATATTTTATGCCACTTAGAGGCAGAACTTAGTATTTACAAAAAAAAATATTATAAAGCTCTATCTTTCCAAAGGTTCTTTATCTCTAGACTATTCCGGTATCACTCAAAATGTACACTTACTGGTTCAACTTCAAGGTACGAAGCGTGTTTCACTGGATCAGGAGTCATGCCTTCGAAGTAAGCCTGCTGCTGTGGGTCCGCATCCATAAAATGCGGCTTCGATAGAGATATTGGGAATCCTGAAACAAGATATCAGCTATTTATCAAATCAATGTAAAAGTCAAAAAGTATTTATTTCAATAAAATCACAAGGATCACTTTGAAACGTCTTAGGAGCTAGGTGAAGCTACGCCTGTTTTCGCGACCAAACCTAGATCAGGCACCAGACACGGCTTGGGGCCTATCATTTTTTTCAATGATCCTTTCCTTAATACCATGTAGAGCTCCAGTGTGGTGCCGTAAGAACAAGATGAAGGCTCAAACAAGAATAATAATTAAAAGTACTAACTAAGTACGTGCAACAACAAAAGTTCGTCTCTATATCCCACCAAAAACATGTGTAAGCCAAGTTCGTAACAAGAAACTTGCCAAATAAGTACGTACCTAATGAGACAACATCTAACTGTCCCTTTAAAGTTCCTTCGAGAGATCATTAAGAAGATTAATGAGATTTTTTTTGATTATGCGTTTCTATTCGACCATGGCCACGAGTGGGAAATGACAGCATATTATATTGTCACAGTCAAGGTACCTATAATTTATAGCCGGAGATTATAATTGTTTGAACCGAGTACACACTAGACAGTAGGTAACCGTTGCATTTTATCAAAAACCAATGAGGCTCGAGAGTAAAAATCGTGATCTTACGTGACAGGTGACAATCTATTTTTGACAGACGAAAAACGTAGAACGACGCGTATAACCTGGTGATCCGATTTCGATTTTTTTTTTTCTATTGTGTAAAGAATAGTCCCAAGTTGGTCCCATTTAAATTATATTTATGTAGGACTGACAGTTACTTCAAAAACTTAAAAAACGAATATCGTCTCTTTACTTTGCGATTGGTCGGTACATTTTCGTCGGTCTTTTTTTCTTATATCATCTCTCATTCAAGGCTCAGGTTAAGGTTTCAAAGTCAATAGAGTTATAAAATTCAATTTAATTATTTTAAATTAAAAAAGGTATATAGAGGTTTACAATAAAATGAGAAGCATCACTTCAAATCTATTTATAAACTAGCTGAATGACCCAATATTCTTTTGACCTAAGTTATTTTGGGACCTATCAAAGTTTTTGTAGGTACCTAAATTTATGATGATTATTTTTCGTGACAATATTATACATATTACCTAAGTTATTTTTGCTCTCATGGTTCATCATAATCCAATCTTTTTTTATTTTGCAACTCGATTTAGTATTATTCCAATTACGCATGTAAATTGAAAACTCTTAATCATTGTAATACCTGATTTCTGAATAACAAAATTAAATGATTATGAATTTATTAGATACAAAATTTATGGGTGATCATTAATGGAAGAGAGAACATGATCAGAACACAGTAGGTAAAATGCTTCTAAAAACCGTTTATGTTAGTAGATTTTCTTCTTCTGGTTTTACTAATATTACTAGCTGATCCGTGCCCGCCGCGCTGTGCGTAAGACATTTCTAATACCATCGTTGACTTTTTTGTAGACGTTTTTAAGGTGTACAATACTGTAGTACATTCTTTTGATATATCTCGTGGGGTTCAGCCAGCATTTGCAATGTAAGCGCAAAAAATGTGTTTATTTACGACATCACATTAGAAACCTCTACTATATCATGCATGTATTATACATATAAACCTTCCTCTTGAATCACTCTATTTATTAAAAAAAACCGCATCAAAATCCGTTGTGTAGTTTTAAAGATATAAGCAAACATACATACATACATACGCGGGAAGCGGAAAGCGACTTTGCTTTATACTATGTAGTGATAAATCAGAAATTTAGTGAGGATGTTTGAATGTTTAGATTTTTGGATATTTGTCAATCATGCCCAAACAATCAAATAGATTTGGATAGCACTTCTATTAGAAATATTCATGTAGAAAAATAGCAATGTTTTTATATAACTAATTTATTTCATTTCATAAGTAGAATTTTTTCACCACTTTTTTAGTAAATTTCACCTTTGCGAAGCCGGGGATTGTCGCTACTGTGGCATAAAAAAAACCTTGAAACGTCGTACGGTATCAAATAGTTGCATATATTTTTTAATGGAATTGTTTTAATTATGCGAAGTTGTGATCGGTTGATAAAAACCGGTACCCATTATGAATGGGACGAACTGTGCCGAAACGCAGCGTTCATATTTGTATTCATTTATTGTTCCAGTTGGTAGGTCCATTTTTCTATACAATCGTATTCCTCTGTTTCCTTCCTGGATGATGACACTAGAGCTAATATTTTTCCACAATACTATCTATGAAGACCATTGTATGCATCTATGTTCTATTTTTCTCTAAAAACTAATAAGTATAAGTATTAGAAGCACTCTAAGATCACAAAAAATCACAAGTTTTTCTCACGTTAATCACACCCTTTTCAGACATCCATAAAACAAATTTAACGATTATAATAAATAAAAGAAAAACATACACACAGCCAAATAATTTATTTTTATTATTCTTGAAAATAATATTAAAATCGATTTAGTTTTGAAGGAGGAAACAGGGGAATACAAAACAACGATTTCGTCAAATATAAATAGAAATATTTGTTGTTGTTTCTGTTGTTGTCTTTACCACCACTCATGCGTGAATACCTCTGGCACAGCGCGACAGCAATTCAAATTCAAAAATCATTTATTTCAATAAAATCACAAGGATCACTTTGAAATGTCTTAGGAACTAGGTGAAGCTACGCCTGTTCCTCGCGACCATTGTCTAGAAGAATCAGGCAACAAACACGACTTGGGGCCTATCATTTTTCAATGATCATTTCCTTAATGCTATTTAGAGCTCCAGTGTGGTGCCGATCAAACAAGGTGAAGGCTCAAATAGATATAAATGTTTCTCAACCAACACAGACCCCGCTGGGTCTCTACAATCTACTTAGGATTATCTATTGGTTTATGTATTTACTATAATATACTTTCATATTAAAAACATAACGACACTAAGAAACATTGAAGTCTTTTCATACCCAAAGCTGGCCTTAGATCTCGACAAAGTATTTAAATTTATTTAAAGTTATTTAAGATCATAAATAACGACCCTGAAATTCGCGCATTCTTTAACCATCTCGTACTAACAGTATATTTCCATAATCACGAAGCTACTGTTTCTCTGTTGCATAAAGGTTGAAGGTAATAAGGCCTTTTTAGGGTTCCGAAACTAAAGGGTAAAAACGAGACCCTATTACTAAGACTGTCGATTCGCTGTCCATCTGTCCGTCTGTCTGTCTGTCACAAGGCTGTATCTCATGAACTGTGATAGCTAAACATTTTTACAGATGTTTTACTTTTAAAAACAGAACGAAATAATTATTTAAGTGGGGCCCCCATACAACAAACGTGATTTTTTTTATAAATGGTACGGAACCCTGGGCTGGTTTTTACATCTATAGTTTATTCAGCTGGTAGATGGAACTTTACACACATGGTTGTTGGGTCATTATCAAGATAGTAAAAAGCTTGCCCAGCTTCTAAATTCTAACTAAATTATTTCAGCTTATTAACGCTACATCCACATAAATTAAATGGAAATACGCGGAATTCACTAAACCGATGTTTCCTCGTGATGTTATTTTTCACCGTTTTAAGCTTATTCAACTGTTTTCATCTTAGTGTCATCCAAGTCCGAGTTTCGACGCGTAAAACAAAAAGATATTTACCTCAAAATGGTGTTTATAAAAAACCTACATACCACACATGAGATGATGATGATGATTTGAACTACAGCAAATTATCCATTATCCAACCAATTTGTTATAAGAAATGAATAAATTAATTTAAAAAATATACCCAGACAGAATATATATGCTCAACACAAAATTTTCCACAAGTCCCCGATGAACCAGCAGATCATTATTACGGAAATTACCTGTACCGTGTACAACGTCAAAAAAAAATGTGTGAAAACGTCAATCCGCGCTATTTGACATTTTTTTTACCAAACCCTGACCTTCAGCTTGCGGAAATAGGTACATCAAATCACTAATATACGTAGAGACGTGCCAAATAATCATTTTTAGAAACAATAGAATATAATTAATGCTTTGGTTTTCCATAAAAACGTTCGTCATAATCCTGCGATGGAGCCGCATTGAGTCATATTTTGCTCATAAATAAGTTTTCTGTAAACATATATTTAGACAATCTTTTATTAACATACTCCTTCGTGCTAGAAATCAGAGCAGCACGCTAACTAACAGTTCCTTCACAAAACTTAAATAAAAAACCGGCCAAGTTCGATTCGGACTCGCGCACGGATTGTTCCATACCATTATCCATAAAAACGGCAAAAAAAAAACACGTTTGTTGTATTCTGTTTTTCTGTATTTGTTGTTACAGCGGCAACAAAAATACATTATATTGTTCTGTGAAAATTTCAACTGTCAAGCTATCACGGTTCATGAGATACAGCCTTGAGACAGACAGACGGACCAACAGTCTTAGTAATAGGGTCCCGTTGTTACCCTTTAGGTACCCTAAAACGAATGTCGTCTCTTGATTTCTGTGTGCGTGACTGAGTCTCGGACGATAATGAGTGCTAATCACAAACAACCCACCTTCGTGAGATAGACTGTACCAGTGTCGAAAGGGTTTAAATCTTACCATAGTAACAGTTACTGACGTCGACAAATCCTTCGGGAAGACAGTGCTGCTTGCATTCACACGCGTACTTAGATGTCTTGCTGAACGCAGTATCAGCCAACTGGTACCTAAAGGTAAAAAAAGTTCTTTATTATTACTTGAAAAAACGTAAATGTTTTATATTCCCATCTAAATTATAAATCCTCGTACCACTTTGTAGGCGTGACTAATATTTATGTATATTCGTTAACTATAAATACTGCTAATTTCCACGTTTTTTTCTTGTATTACTGACGTTCCAGACAATTCAGATGCTCTTCATCATGAGAATCAACCAACCGCGATCAACGGCAGATCGGCGAATACTTATGCCAAATTACAGCTTTCTGGTACTAAGAGTGTCTGAGCTAAGCTGCAGACGGATGTACCATGGGAAAATGGGTTGGCGAAACTTTAAGGGTTCCTTGTAGACTTCGGAACCCTAAAAAGTAATTTTCTCGGTAAACACGGCGGACCGCAGCTAGTCTTGAATAAATCTAATAAAATTAAGTTTTACTAACTATAATAATTCATAATAAAACACGAAATTATCAAATTATAAACCTTACGACATATAATAATAACTATCAAACCTGTATATTTAAAATTAAAATATTTCTTTAGGCTATAAACCTTTTAGTTATTCTATTATTAAACAAGTTCACCGGCAAGTCTTTTAATAACAAGTAGTGTTTTTAGATCCTAAATTATGAAGTCGTTTGTAAGTTTGTAGGTAAATAATTTTCGGAACTATACTGATAAAAATAAATAGGTTAACGTAATAATAATATCTAAACGTCAAGTACGGTAGACATCCTCTCTTAGATATCTAAAGGGGTTAGTCAGAGGCACGTCGAAATTTGGCACATGCCCACATTTTGATACTACTACTACTACTGATCCTATTTTGAAAATGCTTTCACTAATAGGAAAATACATTATTTTTGAAAGCAATAGATTATTTTTCATTCTGATAAAAAGCTGCGAGACAAGTGTAAACGCAAGACGCAGTTAGTATTCTTTTAATGTACAACAGCTAATGTTGACTTTTGCTAATGGAGGTCATTTCTATTTTTATGTCTGGTATGCTTACATGACTTCTTGCTAGGTATAACTAACTTTAACACGTATAGAAAACTAGCATTTGCCAGTGGCTTCGTTCGTGTGGTCTCTGGATAAAAAGGTGTTACAAAATATCTGTTAAATAGTGTAAATAACGGTTTATTTCAAATTCTATCTAAATCCGTTTGGTTGGTCCGTTTGAGCGTGTCTGAGAAACAAATTTACAAACATCCTCGTAAACTTTCGGATTTATAATATTACTTCGCTTGCGTAGTAAAAAGATCGAAGGCTCGCTTTCGAAGGGTTCCGTACCATTAACTATAAAAAACGCCAAAAAACACGTTTGTTGTATGGGAGCCCCGCTTAAATATTTATTTTATTCTGTATTTTATACGGCGGCAACAGAAATACAGCATCTGTGAAAATGTCAACTGTCTAGCTATCACGGTTCATGAGATACAGCCCTATGACAGACAGACGGACAGCGAAGTCTTAGTAAAACGGTCCCGTTTATACCCTTTAGATACGGAAACCTAAAAAGTAACTTATTTGCTATTCCAAAACATAAGCTATGTATATTCCAAGTTTCATTTAAATCCGTTTGGTCGTTTGGGCGTGTTTGAGCCACAAACATACAAACATCTCTACATACTTTCGATTTTATAATATAGTAGGATTGTTCTTTAGTTCACGTACCTATAAACATTGATTCCATCATCATTAGTCATTTCTTTGACATAGCTGAAGGGGTAGGTCCTGCAGGCCTGCTTCCTGAAGATGGGGATCTCCTTGCCTTTAGGGTAGTTAGGGGTTAACATCAGGCCCTCGTATACACCTGTCACTCGGTTGCAGAACGTGCTGGAAAGGAGTTTCTAGTTAGTGATTGATTTTACTTACCTTTACTTAGCTACAATGTTCCGTAGTGAGTACAGTGTCATAATACTAATCCCTATATTCTTAGTTGTCACCTTGACTCGACCTCGAAACCGCGTTTTGGTAGCTTTATTTGATAAAATTACCTCGAGTTTGCCTTTAGTCGAGGATTACTCAATCAACATGTAATTTGTCTTCTGAACGACGCATGTGTGTGACGGTTTGTTTGATGAAATCTCCTCGGACTGATGACGTAATTGAGGAACCCCCAAAATATCGATTTAAGATACCAAACATGAGGTACTTTTCGAGGGAAATTCGAGGGGCCTCGAAAGAGTTTGAGTCAAGGTAGAGTCGAGGTTACATCTAAGAATATGGGGATAAGTCTATGTTTGTGCATACCTGCATAAGGCCTTCATTTTAGAATTCTAAATGGTTATTAATACATCACTAGTACTTACAAAACCATTGCGACTTTGTTCGCGTGAAGTTCTTTTCAAACAGACTTTAACACTCGCTTGAGGGGTTGAATTTCAAAAATTCCTTTTTTAGTACCCAAAGGAAAAAAGGAAATACACCAATAGGAATACACTCTCCAAATTTAAAGGTTTTAATTGGCCAATTGGCAATAGTCAAGTTTTAATTGGCCTTAAGTACGCTTAAGGCCAATGCACTTTGCATTTATCGCTTAGCTGTAAGTTTACCTAAAATAAATAAGAGTATATTTAGATTAGTTGGTACTTTTGACTTATTAACGGGACTCTCGAAATTTAAATGAAAGTTACTTAGGTATTTATGAAACAAAATCATTTTTCAACAATATAAATTAAATAAAAACCTCGGTAAGATAAAAACTAAAAACACATCTCTGAAAATCAAGAAATTCCCAAAAATATTCTACACCATAAAGCAATTCAAAATATTGCTAAATAAATTAGAAATTTAATAGTTTTAGCAGTTTTTTGATAACACGTAATACGACGCGTCCTCGTCTCTTCTGTTTGGTTTTCCCTTTAGGTACCAAGACATGGTCAAACGTGTAGAGTACCTACGCAGAACAATTGTTTAGGAAGTTTGAAAAAATCTACTAATGCTAGGCATACCTACATTATATTTCCTTTTATGTATACGTGCTTACCTGGTATTAAAAGCCTTGAAACCCTGCTCCGCCAATCCCTGGATATCGTTCCATGTTTTTATGGAGTACTTTGTAGCGGGATCTTTTAATTCTATCTCTGCCTTTTCTGGTCTTATTGCATAAAACTGAGAACAAAGAAACACTGTTTACAAAAACTGTGCAAACTTTTATACTGTTATTCTTGAATTGAACAATCAAAGTAAATATTTGTTGTATGCATTACCTACTTATTTTCCAACTGTCAAAAAATGGAGGTTCTTAAAATTCGACACGTATTTATTAATCTTAGTTTGTGAGGATGTTTTAGGGTTCCGTACCCAAAGGGTAAAAACGGGACCCTATTACTAAGACTTCGCTGTCCGTCTGTCCGTCTGTCTGTCACAGGGCTGTATCGCATGAACCGTGATAGCTACACAGTTGACAGATTTTCACAGATTATGTATTTCTGTTGCTGCTATAACGACAAATACTAAAAACAGAATAAAATAAATATTTAAGTGGGGCTCCCATACAACAAACGTGTTTTTTTTGCCGTTTTTTATAGACAGTGGTATGGAACCTTTCGTGCGCGAGTCCGACTCGCACTTGGCCGGTTTTTTTATGTTTGTACCTCAGTTAAGAATGTAACCTAGTGTTTTTTACTGTCCCGTTTAGACACTATGGTCATACAATGTGTTTTACAAATCTGTGCCTAAAATAACACCCGCGAAGGTACCTACAGTAGAAGTTAGCAAACTTCTTAAAAAAATCCTTGTACTTGAAGTACTCTTATGCAAACTATACAGCTTTTACTTAAAATCACAGGAAGAGCTTGTGTTTGCCTCGCACATCCGGCTCCGCCATGTTTGCTCCTAAAATGGAAACCATGAGTGACTTTATAAGGAAAAACCGTTACCAAAAACCCTCCTGGTATTCTAGCGGTTTTGAGAAGTTCAAAAAGTGATTTCAAGATATTGTAATAAAAATACTAGCTTTACACCTACGACCTTGTTCGCATAGATTTATCGTAAAACATTAACGAAAATCAAAAGAAAATTTGATAAAAAAGTAGTCTATGTCCGTCTCAAGAAATTAAACTATCTTTGAATGAAATTTTATCATAATCGGTCCATCGGTTTGGCCGTGATACGTCACAAACAGACAGACAGAGTTACTTTCACATTTCTAATATTAGTAGGCCGTCCGTGTGAAGCGAGGCAAATCATATTTTGGACTGAAGACACTAATCATATTTTAAAAACAATTAAATCCTACTTTAATTTAATATTTAACTACCCAGCAATAAACAAAAAAATATTTTGACTAAAATATTGTATTTAGATGATGTATTTTACTATTTTATGGAAATACCACGATTCAATTTAAATGGGACCACCCTTATACTTAATGGGATCATTCAAAGCATCGTGAAGGTTAATACATACATAAAAAACACATAAGTTTAAGATAAGTAGGTACTTACTCTATCAAGCACACCCAGCTTCCCAAAGTCAATCCACCCTGGCACTAAGGTGTTAGCGATGGAGACCAAAGGATCCTTGTACCCCCAGAACAGCTCCTGGATTGTCAGCTTGATGAATAGCTTCGAGCCGAGTGTTGACATGGAGTAGTAGATACCAGCGTTGGCTATGTAACCTAATCTGTCAGCTGTTAGGGTACTGATGGCCTGTAGAAAAGAAAATAATGACTGTAAATCCTATGCTAATAATAATATAAATGTGAAAATTTGTGAGTTTGTATGTATGTTTGTTCCTCAATCAAGCCTAAACGAAAAAACGGATTAAGTTGAAATTTGCTGTAGATATAATGCCCGAATAAATAATAGACGACTTTAAAATATGAAAATCATCCCCAAAACGATAAAAAAACGCAAAAGGGATGATTTCTGTATAGATGGCGCTGGTGTGCAACAAATCTGACATCACAGACTAAAAACATCCAGTCTTTTCTATTCGATTATTGAAATTTGACAGGAAAACGTCTGTCACGGGTCGGCTAGTCTTTGATATAATATGAAATTAATAGGATAGGGCGTAATCAGATGCACGTCCAAACATTAAATTTGGCACATGCCCACATTTTGCAGTAGTTAGCATTTTACGTGACAGGTTGCAAGTCCTTCGCCGCTTACAATAATACTAACTGGTTTCCTCACAGTGTTTTCCTCCACCGTTGTAAGCACGTGTTAGTGCGGATGTTGTGATATATACTTGAGTACATAGCTTACTTATATGGTGACAGGTACCTACTTTTTTAAACATCTAATATTTACTTAGCAGAATATTTACAAAATACACAAGAAACAGTTGAGCTATCCAAAGACCGTTGCAAACAGTCTATAGGTAGCTCAACTGATCTAGATGGGAGCCTACCTATTCCAGGACATAGGCTATTTATAATCGAAGTTTCATCCAAATCCGAGACACAAACATCCAAACATCCTCACAACTTTCGGATTTATATTAGTAAGAAGTTTTTGGTTTTATGTATAACTATTTTTCAATGAATAAAAACTTTACGAAAATTTGTTTAGGTTTGTAAGTTAGCTCAAAATCAATAAATCAGGTAGCAATTTTGGTTTATTTTGCCAATTTTGGCACAAAATTTGGTGTTTCACCTCTAATCCTTGACCATAATTCATTTTTGTTTGATTGGATTCATATTAACAATTTTAGAATCGATAGAATATTATAAATATTCTAACGCCAGAGATAACATCTTTTTAGCGGGTGTTTAATTAAACTATAGTCATTACATAATAAAACATTAAAAACTAAAAACAAAATTATGTTGTTATAAGTTCAATACCTACAAAATTACTTTTCATTTTTTTTATGGATTTTTTCTCAATTATCTGGGAATGAAATAATATATCATAGAAATGATAGTTTCATACATACTTTCATCCCCTATTTCACCCCTTTAGAGGACAAATTTCGGAAATACGTTTAAATGACGCCTACAGTATAAAATCAGTATCCTCTCAAAATTTCAAACTTTATGTCAGTTTATGTCAGTCGGGACATTGCCTTTTACATATAGAGATTGTTCTAATATAGCCTATAAAATAATAATTAGATAATAATGACCATAACCTCCATGAGACCTAAAACATGTAAAAAAAACTGAATATAAACTGGTTATTTTTTTGCACGCGCACATTCCTAAAGATTTTTTATCATTATTTTATTAGCATCAATCATGTAGGTACCTAAATTATAGATTTATTAATCGTTTAGGGAACCGTACGCTAAAATAAATAAGTTTTCCATTGAAGTCCGAGCTAGAAATCAGAGCCACGCGCTATCACCTGTCACATAATATTACATTATCATTAGAACTTGACAGGTATGAATAGTAGTTTATGCAACTGTCATATAAGGAAGGGTATTAAAATACGAGTGTGAGTTTATGAAACGAGCGCAGCGAGTATCATAATAGTAACGAGTGTTTTAATACCCGTGTTATATGCAGTTGCATACACTACTTTATCTTCACTAATGCTTTTTAACTTTTAATATGTATTTTAAAAACAAAACACATTGCGAAACATTATTGTCACAGTGAACTTGCCGCCATTAAAATCTAACCAATAAGAAGAGCGCAGCTGCGCGCGCAGGGCCAATCAGGAGCGAGCGCGCGCTGTTCTTTTTTTATTTAATTGGTACAAGATCTTACCAAAGAGTTTTGTGTATGTAAGTTTAGTAGTTTCACGTATAACCCAACTGTTTTTAAAAGCCAGCCTAATATCAAAATTGTATACAACTTGTATGAGGATTTTGACATAAGGCTCGCCAGGTTAATTGGTCGCGTTTTATTGATGTTATAATGAGATTTTACCGATATCGATGTGGATATTATACCATCATGTGAATTGCTTAAATTGAGTGTTTTGTTGTCTGCGCTATAACAGTAGTAATTATAAGTCAAGTATTGGAAACATAAGTAGAATGTTACAAAATTAGTGTAGATAAAAGGTTTTACACAATCGAACAATCTACTAAGAAGTTTCGTTGTGAGTGTCCGTTGAGCAGCTCCTTACTCCAGCATCATATCAGCTCCCTGTCACCATATTATTGTATTGTCATCAGAACTAAAGGTGTATGCAAAATTACAGCTCAATCGGATACCAAAAAATGGTCGAAATATGGTTTTTTATTGACGGATAACTTACAAACATAATAATATATAAAAATACTAGCAGACCAGGCCACGCGTTGCTGTGTCAACAGATATCGCGACTATAAATTGAGATGTTAGATATCCTATATTTCAAGTTGGATCAAACTGCACACGGTGTGCAAAGTTTGATTAAAATCGGCTAAGTAGTTTAAGAGTCTATCGCGGACAAACATCGTGACAGGAGATTTATATATATTAAGAAGATATAAAAGCTTGTAAAAGACTCGATCGACTTTGTATTTCGAAAACGGCTGGAGTTTGAAATCATTCTTCTAAGCTTTACCTAGCTCTCGTTTTAAAGTGATCCTTGTGATTTTAGTGAAACAAATACCTTATGTCTTTGTATGTAATGTATGCGAAGAGCTTACTGTGGCTTAGTGTTTTTATAAAAATATCAATTTTATAATGAATAGTGTTATAATATATTTATTATGTTAATGCACTAGTCACGATACGAAATTACTTACTTAATAAGATAAATGAAGGTACGGAATCCTTTAGTAGTCAATTCTATCAGCATTCATCTCTATATTTATTTTAAAATTCATAATCTAAAATATCCTATCAATAAAATTAATTGCTTTACGAGTTATGTATTAATAAGTATGTCTGGTTGCAAAGTCTTGTATTAAGTTTGTTTATTACTAAACTAGTTTTTTCTAGCAGTTGTGTTTTTGGTGCCTAGATAAAAAGTAACTTAGAATCTACTAGCCGACCCTTGACAAACGTTGTCCTGTCAAATTTAAATAATCAAATAGAATGATTTTAGTCTGTAATGACAGATTTGTTGCACCCCAGCGCCATCTATACCAAAGTCATCCCTTTTGGGTTTTTTATAATTTTGGGATGTTTTTCATATTTTAAAGTAGTCTAAGTATGTATTATTATATCTACATCTACAGCAAATTTCAACTTAACCCGTTTTGTCGTTTAGGCCTGATTGAGGCACAAACATAAATACAAACTCACAAAATTTTTCATTTATAATACTACAAGCTGACCCCGCGAACTTCGTATCGCTTTAGAATTAACAAATGTTGTCTTCCGTTCCCGTTCCCGTTCCCATTCCCGTTCCCGTTCCCGTTACAATTCCTGTTCAATAGTTTTTGTAGCGCACACGAAGAAAGCAAAACTTTTGTCAATTTTTTACACCTTGCTTCAAACAATCGTCATTCTTATAAAGAATTTATTACTTTTTCAAAATAAAAAATAGCCTTTGTTACTCAGGGATAATGTAGCTTGGTAATGGTGAAAGAATAAAAAAAACAAAAAAACAAAAAATCAAAACTTTTCTCTTTATAATATTAGTATAGATATAGATTAGGATATTAGGATTAGGATTACAGAACATATTCCAAGTTTCATTTAAATCCGTTTTTTTTGCGTGATTGAGCCACAAACAAACGAACATCCAAACATCCTCACAAACTTTCGGATATAAAATACTAGCTGACCCGTGCCCGCTTCGCTGTGCGTAAGACATTTCTAATACCATCGTGGATTTTTTGTAGACGTTTTTAAGGTGTACAATACTGTAGTACATTATTTTGATATATCTCGTGGGGTTCAGCCAGCATTTGCAATGTAAGCGCAAAAAAATGTGTTTATTTACGACATCACATCAGAACTCTACTATATTATGCATGTATTATACATATAAACCTTCCTCTTGAATCAATCTATTTATTAAAAAAAACCGCATCAAAATCCGCTGTGTAGTTTTAAAGATATAAGCATACATACATACAGACGCGGGAAGCGGGAAGCGACTTTGTTTTATACTATGTAGTGATTAAAAATACAACTTTTTAATACTTTTTATGATTCCGTAGTCTACGGTAGATGTTCTTTCAAATCTTTGAAGATGTTTAAAGTTAGTCAGAGGCATGTCCAAACATTACATTTGGTACATGCCCATATTTTGCAGTTGTAGTTAGCATTCCGTGACATGTTGCAAGCCCGTTGCCGCTTACTAGAATACTAACTTCCTTCACCGTCTTAAGCACGTGTTTCGATAATGTTTTACTATGGAAATGAAATAATATTTAGAGTCGTTGAGATCTAGATTTACCATTCGTTGTAATTGTATAACTCAAGAACGGGCTCACCTATCCAAACCAAAGGTTTAGGCTTTGTTCGGACTATTTAGAAGATGGTTTATGTGAAGTTTGCACAAAATCGGTAGACTTTTTATCCAGGTACCACCCGTGCGAAGCCGGGGCGAGCAGTTAGTTTATTCTAAATGTAATGGCATTTTAGAACGTGTCTCTGGCTAGAGTTCAAATGTTAAAATAACATTAAAGCGTAAAGCAAAAAACATTTTTGTAACCAAATTGTATATTTTTTGCAAATAAAAACCAACAAATTAAACTGAACTTTGTGGGAAAATTAGCTATCATTATATCTTGTTTATAAGAGTACTAAAATTGTAGGTTTTTATAGTTGCCATTGACACTGCAAAAAAGGTATCAATGTGTTATGATTGAATGTATAAATGAGACCATGAGAAAATGATTAATCTTAAAGTTTGACCGATAACTTCAATGAAGAAAAATTTGATAATGAATAATAAATATTGGGTAGACATTTCATCTATTTTAACTATAAATACGGCTAATTACCACGTTATTTCTTGTATTGCTGACGTTTCGAGACAACTCAGATGCTCTTCATCATGAGCATCTTCCGCAACCGCGATTACGGGCAGATCGGCGAATTTCATCTTTATTATAGAGTAATGCTAACTACTGCAAAATGCGGGTATGTCCAAATGCAATGTTAGACGTGCCTCCGACTACCCCCTTTAGTCATCTTCAAGGATCTAAACGCCTGAAGATCTAAGTAGATGTCAATCGTTATTTCGCGGATTATAGTCGTGATCATATTTAATATTAAGGTATAGTAAAATTACTTACAATAAGAGCTATATTAGGAACGTAGACGGAAACATCCTCTAGATCTGCAATCGACTCCTCCCTGATGAACCTCAGGCTGATCTTCGGATTGATCTTCAGTATCCCCCGTTCTTTGTCTATCGTCATGTTTTCGTTTACTCGAACCTCCCTGAAGAAGAAGAACTCAGTAAAGAAGGGTGCATTTATGATAGAAACATGTAGAGGATGAACAAAGGTGCATAAAGTGAATGCAAATAGAACGGTGAGAGAAGAGAAGATGGAGAAGATCTCGGCGTATCACGTACATTTTGGGAAAAGGTTAGGTCAAAGAGCATACGGTAGACATCCTCTCAGATCCAGACGCTTAGATCCTTTGAAAATGTCTAGTGGTGGTTATCAGAGGCACATCCAAACATTATATTTGGCACATGCCCACATATTGCAGTATTTAGCATTGCATACGTGACAGGTTGCAAGCCCATCGCCGCTTACAAGAATATTAACTG
Organism: Hydriomena furcata; assembly: GCA_912999785.1. Lineage (NCBI taxonomy): Eukaryota > Metazoa > Arthropoda > Insecta > Lepidoptera > Geometridae > Hydriomena > Hydriomena furcata. The sequence goes on along the minus strand of OU538831.1, from coordinate 955,998 downwards.
GTTTCCTCACGATGTTTTCCATCACCGTTATGAGCACGTGTTTTTGATGCGCATACAAATTTTTCGAACAGAAAAATCCATTGGTGCACGCCGGAATTCGAACCCACGACCTTCGAAACGAAAGTCAAGGTACCAGTCGGCCAACACGGCTTTGTGTTGTGAACGTGCTGAAGTGCTTTTTCTGCTTCTTTACGGGATTATTGAAGTTTGACAGTTAGTACGTCTGTATTCAATGACAGCTAGTCGAATATAAAAACCTGTTTTGGTAGTTACTTACTGAAATTTGAAAGGTCCAACTTCCTTCACCTTCAGTTTATCATCCGTACCGTCGAGGTATTCCTTCACGTTTGTGTAGTTGTACACCCAGACCTCGGAGTACAGCTGGTAAGGGGGCGCCTCCCACATCTTGTACAGAAACGAGCCCTCCTTCATGTCTAGGTACTGGAAGGAAAATATTGTTGTCAAAAACTGGGGGGTGCTATTTTGTAAAAACTATGTTTATCATGTTATGGCTTTCAATGCCATTATTGCGGCTTCTTCAATGCAGTTTAGGCACGTAGATTGGAAGGATATTTATAATGATTTTTACGAAATAAGCTAGTGGTGGTGCTCATTCATTACCTACTGCCGCATGCCGTCTCTTTGCATGGGTGTACTAATGAAAATTATAAGCAATTTTTTTATACCATAGGTAATTGCAATATATGTGAGGATCTCGTATTTTTTTTAACAATCATATCACTTTTAGTCGATTATAATGTAGCTTTTGATATTAGAAGGATTTTTTAAAATTAGTCCAAATTTTTTAGTTATTTTTTTTAGTTTTCACGATACAAACAACAATACAAATATTACCTGTTGTCTACACTACATATTTAATGGTAGTGTAGACAACAGATTGATGTGGAAAATTCTATAAGAAAATAGAAAACTATATTTTCTATGAAGAAAAACCTCGCGAGGAAACCAGTTAGTATTCTGATAAGTGGCGATTGACTTATGGCGTATGCTTACTTTAAAATGCTGCAGTAATTAGTTAGTTACAATGTGCTAAATTTATAGAAGTGTGCCTCTGACCCCCCCTTAAGAACTTGAAGAATCTGAATGCCTGTAATGCTGAGAGGATTTTTGCCTTTTATTTTTAATACCTTAAATAAACTAACACACAGGCATACTCAGAAAGGACCAGTGACGAAGCTCAAAGGTAAATGCGAACTGCATTTAACACACAAGTTAACCTTGCCTCTACGCAGAAAACCAATGTTTATTTACATGTATTTGACCTACCTATTTGACCATGATTTGCAGGTATTGGCAAAAACAAAATCATTCATAAATAAATGTTTCGAAATTCATTTGGGTAGGTACCATGGAGACCATCACCTTGGATTCTGGGGATCTAATCTTCAAAACTATAAACAAACGGAACAATCGTCGTGTCCGACTATATTTTGAAAGATAGAACAACTGACATTACTTTTGACAATTGACATCGTACATCGATTCTAATAGTTGGCGCACACTGGTGCACTGCGTGGTAGATGATTTAAAAGCTCAAGCTAAGTATTTCAATGCTCGGTAATCTCGCAAAACTGCGCTGCGATGCTCCCGAAGTCGAGAAATATATAGGTACCTTACAATTGAACAACTATTAAATTAAGTTGTTAAGACGAGTAATAAATGTTTTTGATGAATGTAGAATCGTTTTTTTCTCAATAACCACAAAACATACAGTTTTGTTTTTTATGACAAAGATAACTTAAGTATTTAATCTAGATAAATTAAAGACAGAAACACGATTGGTGAAACTTTTCTCGAAAATTTATCTTCCAAAGTTGTCTCTTTAAAAACACTAGTTTCGTTTTTAATCAAAACTATGAATAGCTAAATAGTTCATTTTTATATAATTCGTTAGATAGGTAATCATACTAGCTACCTAAATTAAAGATTTTTTTTTAAATGCATATTTATCACTTTTTCCGTCTTATCCGGCCGGGTAGACTCAGCCCATACAAAACGTCAAAAATGTCACTTATCACCTTAAATTATAAATACTCTACCGCTTCGTGCGCCAGTGCTCAGATCATAAGAGGTGTGGTTTTGGCCGAATATATCGGATCACTGTCACTGTCGTCGATAATATCGTAATAATTTTGCAGAGTAAGGGCCCAGGATTTGTATCTATCAGTAGGATAGTCCTATCCCCAAGTACGGTTGCCTCACAAATCTCTTGGCGCTGATCCTTAAAGATGTCTAAAAAAGGGCTTCAAACATTATTACATTTGACACATGCCCATGTTTTGCAGTACTTAGCATTCCATACATTGAATCCATAATGATTGCAAACACATCGCTTATAACAATAGTAACTGGTTTCTCCATAGTGTTTTCCTTCCCATTTTGAGCTCATAACATAATAATATAAGTACAACGAAACCCTACAAATATGATAAGTACGCGCTCATTAGTATTTTTCTGACTAATATGTAAAGTATTAGGAAAATCAATCAGGTATTTACAGAAAATATGATTTTCATCGAATCACTATGAAGTCTATATTTACATATAATGATCATTCTATGAGTCATTGTCTATGATTGTTACTATTTGTAGGGGTTTAATAAATACTAAATTTGTTATAGAATATTAATTTATTATTTTTAACCGTCGAAAAAACTGTATGTAGATCACGCATAACTTTTAACAGTGTAGACCAATTTTGATAATTTTTTTTTGGATAGAGTAAACCTACTCCGAAGTTGGTCCCATTATTTTGATTGGTTGAAACATTTTCATCGGTTTTCTTTTTAGTTTTCTAAACGTACTTATTAAAACATAAGCAATTTTAAAGCATTTCATATAGTATGGACGTGCCTCTGACTAACCTTCAAGGATATGAGTGTTTGTTTTTGTCCAGAGCGGTCACGTATTTTTCGAATAGAAAAATCTATTGAGGCCGGGTTTCGAACTCACGACTATCGGATTAAAGTAAGTAGAAACCTCCACTCGACCAGTACGCTTTTTTGTATCCTCTCTGCCTGACAGTGCAATTTATATATCCTCCGATCTACCTGATATAATTATTTATTTGTATTAGTTTTGAGGATGCGATTTAATCATTTTTCAAATAATCATGATTCGTTGGGTTTAATATTTTTTTTTATTTTAACCTTGTTTTTCTTATTGTTTTGCAAAAGGTACATGATTGATTTTAAGGAACTGATAACTTTAGAGTTAGGTATGTTTATCTAAACTAATGACGAAACACAATCGGGAGGTACAACCCGGTCACAATATCTGTGCACCTGACCTCGTGACGTCATGGTACGGTCGAGGCGCGAGAGAGAGAGAGCGGGAGAGGCGCCGCATGGCGGGAGAGAGAGAGAGCGGGAGAGGCGCCGCATTCCAGCGAGGTGCACAGATATTCTGACCGGGTTGTAGGTAGTAGGTAGTAGTAGGTACTTTGTGTGACTCTTCGCAGACTGACCACATGTTGGTTAAGGGTTCATTTAAATGGAGTTACAAAGATAATGTATTGTACGAATTGTTCTCCGAAAATGAGGAATATATACTTTATAGATAGATTTTAGAAATTAAATTCATTGTAGATATCATCATCAGAACTAGATTTTGATAATAATGAGACCAAATTGACTGGCATCGCTCGTTTGGTAGCTCTGCCTTCTGCGCTGTAGGTTGTGGGTTCGATTCATTACAAAAAAAAAATATTCTATCAGTTATCTAATTCCCATAGAAGCTTTGATTAGTTTGGGGCTAGATGGCGCTGTGGGATAATGTCCACCAATATATTATTATTATTTTTTTATAAATTAAAAGTTCCTTTAAGTATATACTTTTAAAATAAAGTTATAAACAATGCAGTTTTAAGTTAACAAATACTCAAAAACCTACTGAAGAACCTCTTCCTTTTTTTGGAAGGTTGTCAAAAATCGTACTCACTACTGTGCAGGTGTCAAACTAAGCTGTCATCTCCTACTCGGTCGGGTCTCTGGTTTCTTTTGTCTATTGTAATGATTCTTGACAAAGTACGTCTTATTGTGTGAATAAATTGTAGGTAGTAAATATATCTTCCAGATCACCTTTGGAACGTTAGGTTACAACGTGAGACAGAGTTCAAATGTCATTAACAATCATTTGCACATGTCATAGTTATTGTTCTATGAATTGTCATGAATAACAAGAAATGACCCATGACCTTGATAAAAACAATTAGCTATTGAACAAAGTATAAAAGCCTTATTGGCTTAGTGGAGGTGTTGCGAGTTTTGATTCGATTTATGTGTTTATGTTGAAAAAAAGCAATTTTCTATTTGCATTTACCCCCTTGCTTAAAATTTTAGTTTTTTTTTATGGGCTGCGTCTATCCGAATAAGACATAAAAATGTGTAAAACCGCATTAACTTGAAAACTATCAAACTTAAAAAGAAACTGTCTTTCATTTATGTGGTAAAAATAAACTATTTAGCTATAGTTTTGAATAATAACGAAATTAGTATTTTGGAAATTAAAATTAATTACTTCGGAAAATAAATCTATTGAGAAAAGTTTCACCAATCGAGTTTATGTCTATAATTTACCTAGTTTAAATCCTTACCTTTATCATAAAAAACAAAACTGTACGTTTTACAGTTATTGAGAAAAAACGATACTACATTCATCAAAAAAAAATATTAGTGATCTAAGATGTTTACTTTAGGGATCTGAGTGCCTGAAGAGAATATGAAGAGATGTCTATCTCATTTATATCAAACCAGCTGACCCGTGTGACAGAGATGATCCAGCGAAATTTCAATAATCGCATACAAAAAACTCTTTCGGGTAACTTCCAATTTTATCTCTATAAAAGTTTATAGGGAAAAGTCCTAGTCCGGATAAAATAAATTAAGAATTTTGGTAGAATGCGTATCATTAGTCAAAACTAGTGTCAGATTTTTTTGATAAAATAAATTACTAGTATTCAGCGACCTTAGTAGTTTCAACCTCTTTGGTAGAATGCATTGCTGTGACAACTCAATGTTTTCAATCTGAGATGTTAGATTTTTTGTGTTTTCAAAATTAGCACGACTAACAGAAGTTCCTACAAAAGACTTGAACGCGCTACCTACGCATGCTTTGATAGTTAAATATTGAAATTACATATTTTGGTAGTTAGTGACTAGTATACATATATTTTTCTATATTCTCTATGCAACATTATCTGCGTTAGCTTAGGTACTCGTAGCTATTTCAAAAACAAGTGTAGCGAGAATTTGAAAAATATATAATATTTTTTCGTGTAGTTTTTTTACAACCTATTGGGTACTTACCGACTTCAACCTTCATTGGGTACAGAGTTTAAATATTATATTATAATATATTAGGTATAATCCTAAAAACCACCAATTGCTTACCAGTTTTTTTTAGCACCTTGTTCATATCAGCTTTTAAATTTTTTATTTTATTTATTGTAGCATTTACCTTGTTCGATCGGCACTACACTGCTCTTGCAGCATCAACAAAAACAAAGTACCGATCAAAGGGCAAGCTCACCTAGCTCCTAAGACGATTCAAAGTGATCCTTGTGATTTTATTGACTTGGGCTTGTAGCCTGTCACGTGTGGAATACTAAGTACGGCAAAATGTGGGCATGTGCATAAACATCTTCAAGAATCTGAGCGCCTGGTAGATCTGTGAAGATGTCTAACGTACTTGGGGATTACAGTTGTGATCCTATTTTTTTTAAATAACTTTTTGTCTTTTCCTATACTTTGGCATTGAGTTTGTCAGGAAATGTAATGGCTAAGTAAAAGTTAGTTAATATACATAAAGATTGGTACAGACAAGGCCGAAAAAACTTTTTTTAATTATTTATTTTAATTACGTTATTTTATTAAAATTCCGTTTAAAAATCATTGACAATATCCGCCCAAAAAGATCTCGATAAGCTTAAGGATACGTGATCGAGATGATGTAGTCTTTGCAAACTACTTTTTACAATCTTTTATATTACTTGGCTTGATAGTTAGTTCATTCATTTGTTTGTGTGCGGATTAATTCCAGCAATTGAATTGAATCCAGCTCTTTAGCATACCTGTATAACTTAGATGACAATAAAATAATATTAATGATGAAACTAGCTACGCCTGTTCCTTACGACTAGAAGAATCAGGCAACAAACACGGCTTGGGGCCTAAACTTTTGTACAATGATACTTTCCTTATGTAGAGCTTTAGTTTGGTGCCTTAAAAACAAAGTGAAAGCTCAAACAAGAAAAATAAAGGTACTTTGTACCTACCCAGTAGGTACATATACATATATGTATGTATACTTGTATACATAATATAATGTAAAAAAAATAAAGAGCTTCAGCAATATTTCTAAAGGCACACACAACACTTGATTTAAAAATAAACATAAATTACACAAAAACATGTCATGGGTGAAAATCGAACACACTACCTACAGCACATAAGTCATAGCTACTACCAACTGAGCTGTGAAGCCAATAAAATTCAGAGATCATGTATTTTATGATTTATTAGGATTAGGATAAAACCAGTCATTAGTTATTATTCGTATTCTCGCAATATGATTTGCATTGTCGGGTAGGATGCAATTAATATAATATGCCTTAGTAACAATAAAACTGATTGTTTGAGCATTTAATACCGCGTTAAATGACCATAAAATTACCCATAAAATTATCACTTAGATGCGCGCAAAGATATCTAATAATAACTCGGACTAGTACAAGGCATGTGTAGAAAAATTACTCATATCTTTCTGATAAGCAATGTGCTGATGTTACATTTAGATGTGTCTTTGATTACCTCTTTAGTCATCTTCTAAACCTTTTGACTACAGTCGTGAGCCTATTTATTATTTCTTTTTATTTACTGTATACTATAATATAAATACACACCATCTATATAATGTAATCTACTTACCAGATTCAAGTATAATTAAAAACACAAATAATACTCACATCATGTTTATTTCGTAATATACAATATATCTCTTTGACAACAATTCGTCTTCCACCATACTGTTTTTCCAATTCCCGCCAACTCACAACCTTTTTAAAATTTGAACTCTGTCTACTAAGGAGTTTTTATTCTACCTCATACAAGGAGGCTGCACTATTGCCGACAATAACTACGAGGCTAATTAATACAAACCGAAAGGAATAATTGTACCTACATTCCTTAAGGGGCTCCCAGTCGCTGATTGCTCTTTTTCGAAACGAAAAAGGAAATACTTCTGAACAAGCCACATCTCCTATTTTTATAAGTATATTACTTCAGGTTCCTACCTAGATTTCTATTAAGCTGAAGCTTTTCTATTAAAACATAATAGCAGAAACTTTTCATGATAAAGATATTATTACAAAATGATACGTTTTAGAATTTATGATCGAAATATTTTATATACCTAGGTACTATTAAAATCAACTTGTGATTTATTGTTAAAGATAGGTAATATGTAGATCTAGATTTCTATTAGAATAGATTTTTGATAAGTAATTATACATAATTTATATCATTAATTTATTCGAAAAGCTAAGGCGGACCACGCGTCGACGTGTGTTTGTCGTCATTGCAGCGGTCGGTAGGATTATTTATCGAAGTGATTAAAGATGGGTGCATCTTTATTCACATATACTATACATTATAAAATAGGAGATGTGGCTTGGTCACAGGTATTTATTTTTTCGTTTCGAACAAAAACAATCGTCGTCTGGGAGTAATATATATAAATCTCCTGTCACGATGTTTGTCCGCGATGGATTCCTAAGCTACATAACCGATTTTAAATTAAATTGGCACACCGTGAGCAGTCTGGTCCAACTTGAGATATAGGATAGCTTACATCTTTAATTATAGTCGCAATTTTATTTTATTGCAAACTGTTGACACAGCAACGCGTGGCCGAGTCTGCTAGTAATATATATAAATTACGCGTCACGTTGTTTGTCCGCGATGGACTCCTAAACTACTTAACCGATTTTAATCAAACTTTGCACACTGTGTGCAGATTGATCCAACTTGAAAGATAGGATAGCTTACATCTCAATTTATAGTCGCAATTTGGGGGCACGGCAGTGCCCCCGCCAAGTCGAGCGCGAAGCAAACACTGCCGTACCATCCTTTACTGGAACCATTTCGCCGCATTTTCAGGCCCCTATTTGAGAACCTCTCGATAACACCAGAACGCTGAAATTTTCGTCATCCAGTAAGCCATAATCACGTACTTAAAATCCAAAATTTCAAGTCTGTAGGTCATTTAGTTACGAAGTTAAGCGAAAGCAAAGTTTCGCATTTTAGACAGACACTCACTCACTCACTCACTCACTCACTCACTCACTCATGATCATCAGAATAGAACTAGTACTTCCCATAAACTCAGAGAGCTGAAATTTGGTACAGAGTTAGGGTTTAATGGCCACATAAAGGGAAAACCATAAAAACTAGGATAATCGAAGATCTGGAGTACCTGGTGACCCTGATAAGAAAACACAAGAGCCTAACCAAACTATTAGAGATCGACATACCGCCTTTACAAAAAATATTCAACTACTGGACCGATTTGAAAAATTCTTTCACCATTAGAATCCTACATTATCCCTGATGAACATAGGCTATAGTATATTTTAAAAAATATTAGGGATCCGTATGAAAACATCGATAATGTAATCCAAAGTGTGAAAAAATTAAAAAAAAATCCTTATATTGCGTTTGCTGCGGAAATTATTGACAATAGAGCAAAGTAATGTACTACAGTTTTGAAGACGACATCAATATCTACAAAAAAGTATACAATACTATTTGTCTAACTATTAGGGATCCGTATGAAAACTTCGATAATGTAACCCAACGTGTAAAAAAAAACCAAAAAAATCCTTATATCGCGTACGCTGCTGTAATTGTTGACAATAGAGCAAAGTGATGTACTACAGTTTTAAAGAGAACATCAATATCTACAAAAAAGTATGTAATACCATACATCTCACTATTAGGGATCCTTATGAAAAATTCGATAATGTTACCCAAGGTGTAAAAAAATTACCTTTATCATTATTACATCCGTGCGACGCCGGGGCGGACTGCTAGTACGCAATAAAATTAAAGGAAAACTCTGGATAAGACTAGACTGGCTTTTATACTTACAAGTTTACAAGAAGAAATAGTTGAACGATTAACTTTATTCTAATCGAACATTACACAAATTGAATAAACAAATTAACAAATTAAATAAACTAAAATATTAATTTCGCTCAAAATTTGATAAAAATATAATGCATTGGACTAAGAGCGGCGGTGATACCAGCGCACACGTCGCTAGATGGCGCTGACTCTATTTTAAACGCGCTTACGATTTGTTTTTATAATAAAAAAACAACTCATAAAAAGAAAAAAAAAACTGTGTCAAATAAGAAAATCTAATAAAATAAATCAATAAGCCCACGTTTCTACAAAAAGAAGTGAAATCCCACCAAAAACATTCTGTAAAAAACTAGCCAAGTCTCGATGGAGCTGCTTGTTTATCTCTAAAAAGTAATGAAATCTAGACAAAGTCGTGTCAAGTCTGAGGTTCTTTACTGCGATTTCTTTATTATTATAGAATGTTATGTGACTTGGCCGTCAAAATACGTCTATTTTATGTTCGATCAGTGGTCGATTTGACGCTCCAAAAAGAAGACAGCAGAAGTCAGCATTGTCAATGCTGAATGCATGTGTTGCACGATCAACAACAGCCTAAACTAAGACACTAGCGTCCAATTACCAATACCTGTATTGGCTATTATCTTGCATAACAAGCATAGGTAGTTACAACAGATATAACATTACGTGTAAACAAAATTGACTTGTACCCACTAACGTATAAAGAATGTTCAACGGCCAAGTCACACAACATTCTATAATAATAAAGAAATCGCAGTAAAGAACCTCAGACTTGACACGACTTTGTCTAGATTTCATTACTTTTTAGAGATAAACAAGCAGCTCCATCGAGACTTGGCTAGTTTTTTACAGAATGTTTTTGGTGGGATATACTATACATTATAAAAATAGAGATGTGGCTTGTTCAGAAGTAATTATTTTTTTGTTTCGAAAAAGAGTAATGCAGAGTAATGAGACAATGCAATAATATGGTGATAGCGAGCTGATCTGACGGAGTGAGGAGCTGTTCAACAGACACTCACAATGGAACTCCTTAGTAAATACTTCAATTGAGTAATAACTTTGCATTCTTGTCAAGTTCCGATGACAATGTTATATGATGTGACGGGTTATAGCGCGCTCGTGATCGATGGTTTGAATGATTTTTCAAAAGCTTGTCATTGAAAATATTTTTCAACAGAAAAAATATTTTCATCAGTAAGTAACAACTTTTATTACCATATTTTAGTTCACAGTTTTGTTAAACTCCACTAAAAGTTAAGTTTATTTTATTAGTACCTAAACAATTTAATGGTTTACTTTAAATTATACGTTTTTAGATTATACTACGTAAGTTTAATCCCACCAAAAACATTCTGTAAAAAACTAGCCAAGTCTCGATGGAGCTGCTTGTTTATCTCTAAAAAGTAATGAAATCTAGACAAAGTCGTGTCAAGTCTGAGGTTCTTTACTGCGATTTCTTTATTATTATAGAATGTTGTGTGACTTGGCCGTTGAACATTCTTTATACGTTAGTGGGTACAAGTCAATTTTGTTTACACGTAATGTTATATCTGTTGTAACTACCTATGTTTGTTAAGCGAGATAATAGCCAATACAGGTATTGGTAATTGGACGCTAGTGTCTTATTTTAGGCTGTTGTTGATCGTGCAACACATGCATTCAGCATTGACAATGCTGACTTCTGCTGTCTTCTTTTTGGAGCGTCAAATCGACCACCGATCTAACATAAAATAGACGTATTTTTTATACTGTTTGTTTCAGGCTCGCCTTTACATAAGTATTATTAAGCCTACAATTGACTGGTTATTGAATCAACGTTTTCTAAGTGGCAATTTTCCATCGTTAATGGGTAGCGGTTCTGGCGACAGATTGGTGCAATGGTGTCATGGAGCACCTGGTTTTGTACCCTTGTGTACTCTTCATCGGCCAAGTCACATAACATTCTATAATAATAAAGAAATCGCAGTAAAGAACCTCAGACTTGACACGACTTTGTCTAGATTTCATTACTTTTTAGAGATAAACAAGCAGCTCCATCGAGACTTGGCTAGTTTTTTACAGAATGTTTTTGGTGGGATATTATTTTATTGCAAAATAATTGTTTATTATCTGACTGTCACAATTATCTGTTGACACAGCAACGCGTGGCCGCGTCTGCTAGTAATAATAAAGTTGATAGTTCGGATGTTTGTTACTCTATCACATCGAAACGGCTGAGTCGATTTCGATGTTATTTGGTTTATATAAATCAAGACAACATACGTAAAATACGTATTAATTACCAAAAAAACTACGTTTTTCATTGTCGAAAAATTGAAAAATTGAGGTTCTCGATTAGATTTAGAGAGAGATTAATATATTTTTGTTGTTGTTTTTTTATGAATGACCGCATATTTTACCTGATGAACCAATTTCGGTAATATTACTATTGTGTAGAAGATAGTCCCAAGTTGGTTCCATTTACATTATATTCATGTAGGATAAATAGTTCTTTCATAAAAATTTAAAAATTAACATTGTCCCTTGACTTTTCGATGGATCGAAATATTTTCGTCAGTTTTCTATTTAGTATTTTTAACGTAATTATAATGATTGAAGTGGTATCAAAGTTGGTATTATACCAACTTTGAACCGGCCAAGTGCGAGTTGGACTTCCGTATTTGTACCATTATCTATAAAAAACGGCAACAAAATCACGCTTGTTGTATGGGAGCCACACTTAAATATTTATTTTATTCTGTTTTTAGTATTTTTTATTATAGCGGCAATAGAAATAAATAATCTGTGAAACTTCAACTGTCTAGCTATCACGGTTCATGAGATACAGACTTGTGACTGACAGACGGGTCTGTCGACGGTAATAGGGTCCCGTTTTTACCCTTTGGGTTCGGAACCCTAAAAACTAGGCGAGCAATGTCACGGTAGTTTTAGTAGTAACAAATATTACTGGGTTATCTTTATGTGAAATATAGATAACCCAGAGTAAGAGTAGATTAGAAAAATAGAGTAACGCGTGACTTTATGATCTTTAAGCAATAATTATGTTACTCGGTTAAAAGTCAGACAGAATTATTAATTTCGTAACTATTATTATATGGCGTGTATTACAACTTCCGTAAACTGAAATCACAAGCAATGTATTTATTCTTTTCTAGTTTTAATTTATTTAAGACTAGCAGATCCACGACAGACGTTGTCCTGTCCAAATTACGATAATCGCATAGAGTAACGCACGTTGCTATGACAACTGTCGACACGGATGTCAGATTTTTTGCACACCAGTGCCATCTATACCAAAATCATCCCTTTGCGCGTTTTTATCATTTTGTTATCATAAGTTCAAATTTCATCTTAATCCGTTCTATCGTTTAGGCCTGATTGATTTTCAAACATACAAACATCTTCATAAACTTTCGCATTTATAATACTAGGTGCTCGCCCCGGCTTCGCACGGGTTGTACCTGGATAAAAAGTGTAGGATAGTAGGTTATACTATGTGTTATTGTGAAGTAGGTATATGCTACAATAAAGTTTTCAACCGTTCCGTAGTTTTGCGTGAAAGAGTAACAAACACACGCACACACACACACACACACACACACCCACTCACTCACACATAAACTTTCTCATTTATATAATTAGTAGGCAGTAGGATTAAGATAGGATAATATCTATAGTAGGTAAATTACGTTAATTAGGATCAAAGAAGCAATCTCGGTAAAAAATATTAGGTAGGGGCAACGAACTCAAGGACAACACTTTTTTTTTAACTGAGCATTGCTCTTAAATGTTTGAAAAAGAGGGACAGGATGTCATTTTTGACCTTGCCAGAGGTAATCGCGAAACCTGAATTACCAAGGACTTGCCTCTAAAGAGGGGTAGTTGTATTTACACAGAAGGTAGGTGCAGTTACATAATAACTTAATGCAGTAGTTACTTCCAACTTGACTTCTAGATAAATATAGACTAGCTTCGTCGCGCGATTTTACCCGCAAAACCAGAATATCAGAACTAAAATACATATCAACATATTAATCAATATTTTCGTATTACAATGTAGATTTGTTAAATGTTAGTTGTATCGTAAACCGTGCAGTAGAACGCAGATGAGAGGTGATTTACCCATAAATAATAATGTCTTAAGACGTTTCAAAGTGATTCTTGTGATTTTATTAATTAAAATACTTTTTGTCTTTGACTTTATAACAAACTAGCGACCCGCCCCGGCTTCGCACGGGTAGCATGTTATTATACATATAAACCTTCCTCCTGAATCACTCTATCTATTAAAAAAAAACGCATCAAAATCCGTTGTGTAGTTTTAAAGATATAAGCAAACATACATACAGACATACAGACGCGGGAAGCGGAAAACGACTTTGCTTTATACTATGTAGTGACTAGCTGACCCGTGCCCGCTTCGCTGTGCGTAAGACATTTCTAATACCGTCGCGAACTTTTTTGTAGACGTTTTTAAGGTGTACATTGTACAATACTGTAGTACATTATTTTGATATATCTCGTGGGGTTCAGCCAGCGTTTGTAATGTAAGCGCGAAAAAATGTGTTTATTTACGACATCACATTAGAAACCTCTAAAATTATCAGTGTTTCTCTACTATATTATGCATGTATTATACATATAAACCTTTCTCTTGAATCACTATCTATTAAAAAAAACCGCATCAACATGCGTTGCGTAGTTTTAAAGATTTAAGCATACATAGGGATATAGGGACAGAGATAGCGACTTTGTTTTATAATATGTAGTGACTAGCAGTCCGCCACGGCGTCGCACGGGTGTAATAATGATTTTATGGCAATTTTTTTTACACCTTGGGTCATTATTATAGTTTAAGTAAGGATCCTCATTTTTCATGTAATTAATATAGCCTGTATATTTTCATACGGATCCCTAACGTTTTTGAAAATAATCTATAGCCTATGTTCATCAGGGATAATGTAGGATTCTAATGGTAATAGAATTTTTGAAATCGGTTCAGTAGTTACGGAGCCTATTCGATGCAAACAAACAAACAATCAAATCTTTCCTCTATATAATATTAGTATAGATCAGCACATACAACTAACGTAACTTTGTACTGAGATACGTCGGCGCCGATAGCACCTGGGTACAGGTTTTACACGTACTTAATTATATCGATAGTAGGTATCATTGCATAATGATGGACTATCATTCCAAGATGTTTTCTCACTCATTATATTATGTTCGTTATTACTCTGATTCCTAAGTTTATCAAATAAAGAGTACAACGACCCTATTACATAATCGGAACTGATAATTTTTTATTGCGGAACTAGTTTAATAAAACAATAAGATGTAATTGTAAGTTATGATAATTGCATTACTGTAAATGTTATTGTATTTTGTAGAATTGGTCGTAAATTGCAAATAACAAATAAATATTGGTGAATAATACAGTGACAGTGACATTGTAGCCCCAAACTAAGCAAAACTTGTAACTGAGAGGCCAATCTTTCATGTATAATTTTAGGGTTTAATTGAAAGAGGTATGGATGGATTAATAGTAAAAAACGGCCTTTATTATCCTTCCCCATGAAATCTATCTCCTTGCGAAATTTTATCGATATCTATCCAGCGGTTTAGGCGTGAGTATCTAATAGACCAACAGACTTGCTCTTGCATATTTGTATATTAGTAACTAGCATTTACCAGCGACTGCGTACGCGTAGATTAAAAATTTTTTTTTGACGATTTAATCGTAAAACATTGAAATTTTGGGAAAAAAGTAGTTTATTAAATTTGGCCGTGATAACGTCACAGATAGAGTTACATTTGCATTTATTATATTAGTATAATTTATCGCAATAAAATCACTGATCAAATTATTTATCATCGTCACATTTTGTTTTGAGTTTACGAGTACGTATTTATTGCTAAGTCCTGTCAAAACGTCACCTAACCGGTCTCAAAACAATTTGGCACCTGCGAACCCAGATTCCAACAGTGATTAAAGTTATGCAAATGTACAAAAAATATATATATCTACATAATAATATAAGTACCTACATACCTACTGAGTGTATAAAAACCACGACTATTAAAGAAACAGAAGTTTTATTGAATAACTGTCAAAATGCCAATATCTTTTGACAGTTCTACAATAGAATTTTACAGTTGTAGCCGATTACGAATAGGTATGGTGGTAGTAGGTACTTCTATAGACTCTTTAAAAAAGCTTTTAGTTACTAAAAGAAAAGAATTCTTAACAAAAGTAAAGCAAAATGAGGTAATTTTTCAGCCAAAATAAAGTTTTTAGTCTGTTTTACGACTATATCAGCATTTTAACTATTCCAAAGAGGGTACTTAAAAATTTAAAAAAAAAACTTCATTTGATAACTAAAAATAGTGCACAAAGTATTTTTTTTGGTTATTAAAAATTATCATGCAATATTACTAGTTACAGTTTTTAAGCGCAGATTGTTTTAGCACTTACGAGTATGTTGATAAATAAAAAAATAACCACGTCATGTCACATACACTTCTGTTTTTTGGGGTTCCGTACTCAAAGGGTAAAAATGGCACCCTATTACTAAGACTAATTCTGTCTGTAACCAGGCTGTATCTGATGAACGTGATAGCTAGACATTTAAAAAAATTCTGTTGCCGCTTTAGAAACAAATACTAAAAACAGAATAAAACTTTTGCCGTTTTTTATTGATAATGGTACGGAACCCTTCGTGCGCGAGTCCGATTCGCACTTGGTCGGTTTTTTAAATCTAGTGTAAGATTTTTTTATAAGAATCTATGTCTCTAATGATACAATATTTCATAAGTAGATACGCTATTTCGTCAAGAATTGAGACAAGTTTTTAACGAATTAGAATAGTGCTGACGTCAGTAAGACAAGTTCTTAGTTCTGAAGAATTATAGTCTTCCGCCAGACTTTCATACAAAAATCGTGTCATTAACTGTATCGTGACAATGCTGTCATCAGTATTTTTAATAATAAACTGTAAATGCATGACGTTTGATTCGTTTTTACCTATGTAGTCGATGGTTTTTACCTACCTCAAACTTTCGGATTTCTAATATTAGAATGATTTTTTATGTTTACCCATCGAAGTTGAAATCGATTATCATATCTCATAGATAAGTATCACGTAACCGAATCAAACATCGATAACTTATAAGATAATCAATTTTTCCCAGTTAAAAAAAAAATAGGATCATGACTGTAATCTCCAAGTACGGAATATCTATCAGATATCAAGACTCTTAGAACCTTTGAAGATGTCTAAAGGAGGAAATCAAAGGCACGTCCAAAAATTATGTTGCACAATACCCACATTTTACAGTAGTTAGCATTCCATACGTGAAAGGTTGCAAGCCCATCGCCACTTATAATATAATAATAATAATTTATTTATTTATTCAATCAACATAGGATCATTATGTACATTAGATATTACATTCTTAAAACTAACTTATTTCTAAATCTTACTTATTTTTTTAAAAAACCCCAGGCTTGACTGCCAATAAATGAATCATATTGCAATAATTCAGATACTGACAATCAAACCTAGTAGCAAACATCTTCAGGATACTGTTAGAGCTACCCCGAACTCTGCGCACCAGGGATGTGCAACATTTTCGCATAACTGTGTAAAAACAATTTACTTGTGCGTGTGCGAACATCCCCGATGCACTACAGAACCGTGGCAGCCCCATCAGCACCCTGAAGGCGTTATTGTATTGAATACGCAGAGCATTGTACTGTCTTTGCGTGTGACTTATCCACAGGCTACTCGTGTAAAAATTTGTACAAAAAGCTTTGAATAAGGTGACTTTTGCTTCAGTGGAGCAACGAGCAAACCTGCGGGCTATCATATTCGCTCTTACCGACAACGCTCTGCGCTCTCTCTCCATGTCTGCATCATCTTTCAGGTCAGAAGTTATCCAGTGCCCGAGGTATTTAAACTTGTCCACACGTTTAAGTGGCGTCTCATAAAGTTTTACGGACGGTATGTAAGGCAGGTTTTTTCCTCTGACCTGAAAGACCATGCATTCACTCTTCGCTACATTATATGATAAACCATGTTTGTTGGTATATTTTTCACATATCGCTAACAACTTTCTTATACCACAGATAGAAGCGCTCAACAACACCATGTCGTCAGCATAGCTGATGTTATTAACACATACTCCTTCAATATGACAGCCGACACGAGTACTGCTAAGCTCATCTATCAGTGCATCATATTGCACAGCACATACAAATTGAAAAGCTTTGGTGAGGTCAACCCCCCCTGCCTCACCCCGCATTCCAGCCTGTACGGTTCAGAATAGGCCCCCGACCATCTCACAACATTGACCTGGTTCCTATACCAAAACTTAAAGATGTTATTAAGTTCTGGCGGTAACTTGATGTCATCTAACTTCCGCCAGAGGATATCATAAGATACCAGGTCAAATGCCTTTGAGAGATCAAGAAAACATGCATAAATGGGTGTTTGACGGTCTGTATAATGCTTGACAGTTTGCTTTAAACTCAAAATAGCCGTATCTGTAGAGAGGCTCGATCTAAAACCAAATTGGTTACTATGTAGATTTAGATATCCGTCTAGTTGAGTATTGAGCAAACTGTCGAGCACTTTGGCCATAATGGTGGCCAAAGATATAGGTCTGTAGTTTAACCTGTCGCATACATCACCCGTTTTATTTTTCACGATTGGAACCACTACAGTTTTCATCATATCAATAGGTAGATACGAATGCCTTACACAAAATGTGTAAAACATTGCGAGTACTCTAGATAGGTGTGGGCCCGTATTTTTTAAGTGTTCGACTTATAAGAATACCAGTAATATTAATACTTTTCTAGTTTCATAGAGAATTCAGTTTCATAGATGTTCGATAAAGAATATCGTAAGTATAAAACTCTTGCGTTACTGACTGACTGACTGATCTATTAACGCACAGCTTAAACCATTGGTCCTAGATACCTAAAATTTAAAGGTTGTATTCCTTTGGTGTGTAGAGGTGCACTAAGATATGAATTCCCGAAATTAAACCCCTAAAGGGATGCTGCGGGGGTTGGTATATCTATTTGTATCACTACATAGTATAAAGCAAAGTCGCTTCCCGCTTCCCGCGTCTGTATGTATGCTTATATCTTTAAAACTACACAACGGATTTTGATGCGGTTGGAGTGATTCAGGAGGAAGGTTTATATGTATTAAACTCGTGCGAAGCCGGGGCGGGTCGCTAATATATTATATAAAAGAAAGTCGTGTTAGTTACACTATTTATAACACAAGAACTTCTGAACCGATTTGGCTGAAAATTGGTGGGGAGGTAGCTTAGAACCAGGAGACGGACATATAATACTTTTTATAACGGGATCTTAACATTCTAAAGCGATACGAACGAACGTTCGCCGTGTTAGCTAGTTTAATATAAACTTCACGTAAACGAAGTCGCGAAGGTTGTGATGGGTCGTTGACAGATTTTTAGTTAACGAAATGAAACCGTTTTTTAGAATCGGTTAACCGGTTGATAACCAGTTAACGTTATCAACTGGTTGTACGTTGTCGTTGTGTTGTACGTTACGGATAGGTTGATGTTAATACATTGATACTACGCTAACTAAAAGTCGTTTTAAGTTTCCCACTCCCACTCCCTTCAAGGTTCCCACTAGTTAGGCAAAAAGCCTGCTCGCGATCATTCTAGAAATATATGGAGTACCTGTAGACTATGTTGGCCTATATTGAGTAGTGGACGTCGTATTGCTGAATGAAATGATGATAATGATAATGATAACTAATGATAATGACTTACCCAATTAGTAACCAATGCTATAGGGTTTATAGCAGCCATGATAACCGATATCACTATTAGAAGGGAACCGTACGCCGCCTTTAGGACTGTGTCTGCAAACAAAACATCTTAATTTAATTCTTCTGTACGTGTATTTGTCACCATGAATTTTCGTATGTATATTTAAATGGGTTCCTGATAGTTTAAAAATAAAATTGGACCCGGTAGGTGGCGCTGCTGTTGGTATAACTCAGCTAATAACTAAACAGCGATTATTAATTTTAAGGCGGTACGAAGTTCGTCGGGTCAGCTAGTAATTATCTAAATTAAAAATAATTTTTATTTTCCTTGATCACGCCATAACTTTAAAATACCTGTACCAAATTGGATATTTTTATTTGTTGTGTATGATAATTTTGTTATATTTTATGCTGGGAATCATTAATCTGGACTAAGTATGATCAAGAGGTCAATATATTATAATGAATGATTTATGAAACATTAATGTAATATTTATGAAAATATTAAATATTCGTTATTATTTGTTATCTATTTCCGTTTCATTAAAATATTTTAATATGTAGAGTTATTTATAATGAAATTCTATAATATAGATATAAATAAAGCGAGGATAAATTCATAAAAAAATCTGGTAAAGTAAAAAAGTATTTATGTATTCTATTCGGTTTCTATCTTTCCATCGTTCAAGTTCTTGCTTAGTTTGGGGGTTAAATGGCGCTGTGTATAAAGTCCACCAATATTTAAATTTAAAATATTTATTTAAATTACTTACGTCTTTTCTGAACTGTAAAATTCTGTATCTTCATAACAGAGATCCGACCCCTGCTGGGTATACTCTGTAAAGTCTTCTTGGCACCAACAACCATCTTGATTTCTACAAAAAAATATATATTTTATGTTAATATAAGCTTTTAATGCTAACTCCTGCAAAATTTGGGCGAGTGCCAAAAGTAATGTTTGGACCTGCCTCTAACCCCTTTAGATATTCAAAGATCTGAGCGCCTGGAGAGAGGATGTCTGTCGTACTTGGAGATTGCAGTCGTGATATTCTTATTTTATTTGAATAACTAGTTAGTAGTAGGTATGTTTGTTGCTACAACTTTTTGCATACGAGCATTAAAGTGGGAGTGAGTTTTTACCCAATTGTTGCGAAGTACCTAATGTTTTTATATTACCTATTGCAAGTTTTTGAATAGGTATCCTAAAAAAAATGAGCACAATGCACCGCCCACCGCCTTGGAGGGCGGTAAGCGGACTTTGCAGTCGTCGCCTTCAGAGGAGGTTGGCACCGCCTGACCGCGCGAATGGCGTTTGATATATAGATAAATAAACTTTTTATTGCCCACAGAGAATATAAAAAAAAAAAAAAAAAAATAGGATCTCGACTGTAATCCCCAAGTACGGTAGACATCCTCTCAGATCTCCAGACGCTTAGATCCTTTAAAGATGTCTAGTGGGGGTAGTCAGAGGCACGTCCAAACATTATATTAGGCACATGCCCACATTTTGCAGTAGTTAGCATTCCATACGTGACAGGTTGTAAGTCCATCGCCGCTTATAAGAATAGTAACTGGTTTCTTCACGATGTTTTCCTTCACCGTTTTGAGCAAATAGTAAATAACAATAATCATTAATATACTATGGGCGGCCTTATTGCTAAAAGCGATATCTTCCAGACAACTTGGATGGACAGGATTAACAAAATCAAGAAAAAAACGTCTTGTGTTTGCGCATCCGTTGGATATTGTCAGCGCTAGATCATCTTGACGTTTTAAAAACACTTTAATCTATACTTATAATAAATCTGTAGAGAGGTCAATTCTGTACATGAAATATATTTCCAAAATAACTATCAGGGGATGATTAGGGATCGATACTGATGCCAAAACTGCAATCAGTAAAATTTTTGTCTGTCTGTCAGTCTGTCTGTCTGTCTGTCTGTCTGTCTGTCTGTCTGTATAACCGTTATAGAAACAAAAACTACTGGACGGATTTTAATGAAACTTGGTACAATTATTTTTCATACTCCTGAGCTGGTTATAGTATACTTTTCATCACGCTACAATCAATAGGAGCAGAGCAGTGAAGGGAAATGTTGGGAAAACGGGAGTAGTTACTGCATTTCTTAAGCTTCCGTCGCGTGTACAACCTTATTGGTTAAAGCTACACAGAAATCATGTATGACGGAAATGTTCTCCTTAAAATTATATAAAAAATATCCCACGACAGCATAATATGTTGATCTTTTATGGTTGACTCACAATAACACGTGTAACTCCCGATAGCTTAGCAGTTCGAAGCTTTCTGATTATATTTGTCTACTCTTACGTTTATAACACTCTCAGTCATCCCTAATTAAAAAAGTTTACATTATTAACTATTCCATAAAAAAGAATCATAGAAATCCGTATAGAAACACCAAAGTTATACATGAAATACGCTAATAATAAGCCATCGCGCATGAATACTGAATCATGCTATAAGGATTATTTTTGTATTTAAGGTCGCGAACGCACAGGCAGGCGGCTTGCTTAGCGCCTAGGAGGCTAGCGAGTCACCTAGCGAGTAGCTTCGTAAAACGAACATTCTCGAACGTTCGCGACCGGCCTAGCAGCTAGGCGTCAAGCATGCGTCAAGCGCGCAGTGCGGCCGGTCGCGAACGTTCGAGAATCGGTCGCCGCGCTCGACGCGTCTCGCGGCCGAAGGTATAAAAAGGCCGAGTCCGAGCGCGAGCTTCATAGAATTTTAAACTTTTTATTACTTTTTAGTAAAGTACCTACCACCTATTTACCGACATACTTTACCGATAGTGGTAAAATAGCGCCACCTGCCAGCGGAATTGCAAACATCTTTCATCATTGGTTTACCTCTCAAACCTCGAGCGGTCGCATGAGACCGCGAAAAGTACCTATAATAACGCAGTAACATCAAATGAAACTAGATGGCGCTAGAATGCAAAAATCACGTTTGTTGTATGGGAGCCCCCCTTAAGGCGCTCTATAAATAAAAATAAACTCTATAATGGCTATAAACGTGACTATCCCAAGTTTTGGCGCGAAATCGCGATACGCGCCATGCTGACATCGCCGCGGATTACTAATAATGTTACTACGTAACAGATACATCACTTAACCGCAGAACGACAAATACCTACGCTTTATTTACCTAAACTTTCTAGATGTCAAACGACGCAAGGAAATTTAAGCATAACTGCTTTGACTCAACGGCACGTTTCAAGTGCACAGCGGGCGATGACGTCTGCCAGTATTAAATTACCAATAAAAATGTTTCATTTTTTTATAAAATGGTCAATTTGTGTTTTGACCCAATAAAAATGTTTCATTTTTTTATAAAATGGTCAATTTGTTTTTTTTGTAAAAAATAGCTAAATAAATAAAAGTGTAGTAAGCGGTGTTGGTCGAGTAGGAGGTACCTCGACTTTTAATTTTAAGGTCGTGGGTTCGAATCCCAGCGTGCATCAAGAGATTTTTTGTAAGAAATAAAATCCAGTTAGTCTTTCTTCCTACTAATATTATAAATGCGAGTTTGTTCGTATGTTTATGCCTCAATCAGGCCAAAACAACAAAACGGATTAAAATGAAATTTGCTGTAGATGTACATAAGTAGGTATAATGCTCGAATAAATCATAGACTACTTTAAAATAAGAAAAACATTCCAGAAATGATAAACAAAACGCTCAAAAGGTATGATTTTGGTATAGATGGATCTGGTGTGCAAAATCTGACATTAGTCTTCATAGCAACGTGCGTTACTCTATGCGATTATTAAAATTTTGACAGGATTATTTTTTTTCTGTCGCGGGTCTGCTATAATAGGCAATACGCTAAAAAGTTCTTATTTCTTCAAGTTATACGCGAGTGAAACCGCGGGGTACAGCTAGTACAACATAATATTATTATACTGTGACGCAAATCTAACTACTGTAAAATTATGTAATGTTTGGACGTGCCTCTGACCCCCTTAAGACATGTTCAAAGATCTGAGCGCCAGAAGATCTGTGTCTACCGTTTTGGGGATTGCAGTCGCGATCCTATTTAATTTAATTTCTCCGCCGTAGTGCAATTTGAGAATTAATTTTCGAATTATTTATTTAATAGTTTATATACTAAACGAATAGAAAGTTTAGTAGAGATCGCGTTTTTATCAACTTTTAAGAAAGGTGCAGCTTTTAATGGCATAGATAGCTTTAGGATGTTATTTAGACAAAACTTGATTGGTAAAACTTTTCTAGAAATAAGCATCTTTCGCAAATTACTCCTAAAAAACTACTTTTTTTTGACTGGCCTCACAGCTCTATTGAAAGTAATTCTACCTTCTGCGCTGTAGGTTGTGGGTTCGATCTCACCCAGGGCAAATACTTATGTGATAAACATAGATGTTTGTACTGTCTGGGTGTTAATATCTGACATCATTTTGACTATCGAACAATACGCATTCTACCAAAATTAGTATTTGACAGGACAACATCTGTCACGGGTCGGTTAGTGTACGTATTTACAAAAGTATATAAGCATACTTCTATCAGCTATCTGGTTGCCATAGTACAAAAAAGACCGCCAATATTTATATATTGATTTACTTTTTTTCGGTTTAGCTTCAAAATCCTAAAATTTCAACAGTTAACTTTTACATTATTTCGTATAATACCTGTCAAATTATTAAGGATAGTCTCTTTTAATATTTTGATTAGTTGCGAGTTGATTATGAGTTTTTTATATTTCAGATTATCCTGCTAGACTGTGTCGATACAAAAAGCGATAATATTTAATTAAAAATTAAACCTGTTATGATACTTGTCCAATTTATCCACATCCTTTTAAACGATAAGCAGTTTTGACGTTCGGCCATAACCTTGGCATTATGATCACGTGATTGTACTCGTAATATTACATGGTATACAAATTAAAAGAAATAGAGCTATAAAACGAATTGCAACATATAATTTATTGAATTCAGACAGCGGTCCAGTGAAGCAATAACTCATGCTTTTTGTTACTTGGCAAAACACAGACGCGTGACTTTGATGTGAAAATCTATACTAAGATAAGTACGATTGACGATTGATAGTCGATTGATAAGTATCATAATATTATAAATGTGAAAGTTTGTGAGTTTGTGCCTCAATCAGGCCTAAACGTCAAAACGGATTAAGATGAAATTTGCTGTAGATGTAGATATAATGCCAGAATAAAACATAGACTACTTTAAAATATGAAAAAACATCCCCAAAAAGATAAAAAACGCAAAGGGGATGATATTGGTATAGATGGCGCTGGTGTGCAAGAAATCAACATCACAGACTAAAAACATTCAATCAACGATTTACGTTGACTAATTTGACAAAACAACGATTTACGTCGATCACGGGTCGGCTAGTCTATACATATAATAAAACAGTAGAATAGTTCAATTCTGTACATTGAATAAAAACTAAAAATAATACTCCTAGGGGCCTTTATACAAGTACCACAAGCCAAAAAAAAACATTTTGAAATTTTTGTCTGTCTGTCTGTCTGTCTGTCTGTCTGTTGTCCTGCTTTCACGCAAAAACTACTGGACGGATTTTGATGAAACTTTTTTTGTGAATAGCTATTAGTCCTCGGCAACATATAGGATATAATTTATTTTGAAGATTGGAATATCAGATGTGAAACTATCTGTCGCCCAGCGAAGCGGGCACGGGTCAGCTAGTAATATTATAAATGCGAAAGTTTGTGAGTTTGTTTCTATGTTTGTGCCTCAATCAGGCCTAAACGACAAAACGGATTAATATGAAATTTGCTGTAGTATGTAGATAAAAAAATCAGATATACAGAAAGGGGAACTTATAATCCACTGAATAAATCTGAGATCTCAGACTAAAAACATTTAGTCATCATAGCAACGCAGTTACGACTAATGAATATGACGCATTCTAACAAAATTTGTTATTTATTTTATCAGTACAAGGTTTCTAGAGAAAAAATTTGAAGTTGTCCGAAATTGCTATTTCCTATAAAATTGCTATTTCCTATAAAATTGCGAAAGTAACTCTGCCTGTCTGTGGCGTTGTCACGGCCAAACCGCTAGGCCTATTGTCATGAAATTTTATATAGAGATAGTTTAAAGTTTTGCGATGAAAATAGGCTTCTCTATTTAAAAAAAATATATTTTGTTTGTCCGGTATATATAAATTTTGCAATAAAGTCGTCAAAAATCGGTTTTCGGAATACGATTGTATCGATAAATGCCTAGGAATGCTAAATAAGGCTATTCATATATTGACTACCAATATTGCCGCAGTGTGTAAATCGCCTTACAACAATCTGAGTTATTAAAGTTCACATTTTGTAACAGTACGATTATTTTTTTATGAAATAGCCAGCAGAAACTCATAATAATACTAATTACATTTGTATTACTAGCTTCCGCTCACGACTACGCTCTTGGTACCTGGAAAAAGTAGCTTATTTGATACAAACATACATACTTTTGTATTTAAGTTTCTAAAAGAGATTATTACTATTTGAATTTGATGAAGGAAATATTAGTCTTACATAAATACAATTTCAATAAGACCAACGTGGGACTATTCTCAATTCAATAGAAAAAAATATCCAAATCAGATAAAAACGTAAAAAAAGAATTTCAGTTGAAAAATATTTTTCAAGACAAGCTTTTGTAAAATCTCTTCAAGCTAAAAAGCGCGTCTTATAACATTACATTGTCAGTAAATCTTGACAAGTATGTAAAGTTTTTACTCGATCGAACTATTTACTAAGGAGTTCCGTTGTGTCTGTTGAACAGCTCCTGACTCCATCATCAGATCAGCTCGTTGTCACTATTATTATTGTATTGTCACCAGAACTCCATGAAAAATTTCAGCTCATTCGGATACCAACAAAACGTCGATAATTTTAGCAAATTTTGAAAGTTACAAACAAACATACGAACTATTCAAGTTAAATAAAAACTTGTAAAAATATACTCGTCGAATTTAAACCTACTTTCGTCAGTTAGTAATAAATAAATAAGCATAACCCAAACTAAGCAAAGTTTGTACTATGGGAACCAGATAACTGATAGAATACTTTTATACTTTTTTTGTTAATACTTATTATACATATTAACACCCTGATAAAGAACTAACATCTACGTTCATCGCACAAATGTTAATCCTGGTTGGGAATCGAACCCACAACCTGCTGCGCAGAAGGCAGAGCTACTACCAACTGAGCAGTAAGGAAAAATAAATGAATGCAGAATGAGTCATAACGATCGTGTTGGTCAATTAATTATGAAAGGTTACAATCTAATTACAAAGTATCTGAATAAATGATTTAACAGTGATCTAAACAGGAAAAATGTTTAATGGGTCAGACTTTGACCGTGGAGTGTCACTTTGTAAATTGCATGTTTGTGACCCCCCGAATCAATGGCCATGGAGATATTATCAAGATGCTAGAATTTTGCATTGCATCGTGCTTACTTCGTGCTAATAATTGATATAATATACAACTAGCTGACCCGTGCCCGCTTCGCTGGGCGACAGATAGTTTCACATCTGGTATTTCAATCTTCAAAATTAGTTATAGCTTATATGTTGCCGAGGACAAATAGCTACATAACAAAAAAAGTTTCATCAAAATCGGTTTAGTAGGTTTTGCGTGAAAGCCGGACAACAGACAGACAGACAAGTATTTTTTCTATGTACTTAATTGAACTCTTCAACAGTTTTATTATATGTATAGATTTAATATCTACGCTAATATTATAAGAAACAATAATTGTATTTTCGTCTTTTGCGTTTCTTTGACATGGATAAACTAAAAGAAATAAATCAATTTAAAAAAAAACAGCTATCAGAAGCTACATTATCAGAAAGATGTTACTACTCTGGGTAAACAATTATCATAATCAGATCACCATGTAAGATACGCGTGTTCATACAAGAAAAAAATAATACGTATTGATGCCTCCTCCGTTTTTCGTCGGTTAGAAAATAGAAATCCCCACAAAAATCGCAATAACGTAACCTAAGAAATCAAAAATTTGCCTTAATTCTTCATATTACACCAGTGCGAGGCCGGAGTAGGCAGCTTAGAAGCTAGCTAGTAGCTTAGCAGCGGTAGTATATACAACCAACCGTTGAATCTTGAATCTACAGTGTAGATTTTTTATTTTTTACCTTGTATGCGTCCGCAAATCAAAATTGGTCCTGACGGAAGACCAGCGTGGGTTGCTATTTTGCAACCTGCACCATGCTGAGTTAGGGTCCTTTTTGCAACATTTGTATTTATTTTTTGTTATATTTATTATTTTTTATTTTTTTATTTTTCATTTTGTTTTTATTGTTTATAAAATTGAGTTAAGTTGTTGCAAATAAATTATTTCTATTTCTATTTCTATTTTCTATTTGCTCCAAAATAGTGTCAACCGGAAGTCCAGAGGTAGAGCACCCTATAACCTCTAGACATTATTATTTAGGACACTCTATAAAAACCGGTCTAAAGATATTCATTCTTAGCAATCAATCTTGAGACGTAAGAATATAATTTGTCTCACTTTAAAGTGATTAAAATGCTAAAAAGTGTCGAGATTATCTCCTATCAATTCAAGTCAAAACGGGATTTCAAATTACTGAACCAAGACTGTCAGAAACAAAAAAGAATAAAACACAAAAACATGGTCGTTACAAAATTCAAACAATACAAAATTTGTTTTATGACTCTTCGGTAGACGTGAACAATACCTACTAGCTAAATTATCCCACCCACAATAATATTTGCAGTACTTATTTTGAATCTTCACTTAATTCGAGTTTCGGCACTTAGTGCTCACTATATCCACTTAAATAAAATGACAATAATATTTTTCAAAATTAGTTTCATTATTCCCTAGTTGGTCCTAGGTACTAGGAATGAAAGATGATGTAGATGTCAAAGAAAAGTTGGATGGATTGTGTGAAAAATTACAGCTTAGAAATGAGTGAGTGATGAGATGACGGCTGATGGAGGGAAAAGGAAGAAGTACACATATGCTGATCCTACTTAAGGGGCTCCCAGTCGCTGATTGCTCTTTTTCGAAACGAAAAAAGAAATACTTCTGAACAAGCCACATCTCCTATTTTTATAAGTATATTACTTCAGGTTCCTACCTAGATTTCTATTAAGCTGAAAACATAATAGTAGAAACTATTCACGATAAAGATATTATTTCAAAATGATACGTTTTATAATTTATGATCGAAATATTTTATATACCTACTATTAAAATCAACTTGTGATTTATTGTTAAAGATAGGTAATATGTAGATCTAGATTTCTATTAGAATAGATTTTTGATAAGTAATTATACATAATTTATATCATTAATTTATTCGAAAAGCTAAGGCGGACCACGCGCCGACGTGTGTTTGTCGTCATTGCAGCGGTCGGCAGGATTATTTATCGAAGTGATTAAAGATGGGTACATCTTTATTCACATATACTATACATTATAAAATAGGAGATGTGGCTTGTTCACAAGTATTTATTTTTTCGTTTCGAACAAAAACAATCGTCGACTGGGAGCGCCTTAAGTAGGATAATGGCAAGAAGATGATGAATCATCGGTTGTTAAGTAATTCAGTATATCAAAGACAAAAGGCATTTTATTATAATTGAATCACAAGTATCACCTTTTTTTCAACCGGCGAAAAAGATTAATTTTACACGTATTTATTTAAGTACTCGTATGATGTTGGCGGCTCATTATCTTTTTACGTGATCCGATTTAGGTAATTTTCTATTGTTTGGAGAATAATCCAAAATTGGTCTCATTTTAATTGTATTCTTATAAGAACTGGTGGAAATCCTTGCGTCTTTGTTCAAGTGAAGATGTTTGCACCCCCTGCTGAAGCTGAATTTTATTTAAAGTTTTTAAAACCAGTGGCCTGAGAATGCACCATTATCGTATCGACAACCTATCGTTCAAATGTCAAAACTGGCACTTTTTATACAGTAAAAATGTGAGTTTTGGCATTTGGATGATACGTTGTCGATACGATAGCGGTTCATGCTAACCCCCTAGTTCTTTAGACTGTGTGTTAATAAATCGATAAATAAATACTAGTGGACATTTGACACATTCGCCATCTAGCCCCAAAATAAGCAAAGCTTGTACTATGGGAACCAGATAGCTGATAGAATACTTACATACTTTTTTTTTGTAAATACATACTTATAATACATTATAATATAACACAACGACACAGCACAAACATGAATGAATGAATGAATGAAAATGCTTTATTGTACACCATTAAAACAAAATAATAAAGATATAAATATAACCTAGAAGAAACACTGTACAATAGCGGTCTTATCGCTCAAAAGCGATCTCTTCCAGACAACCTTAGGATGGAATGAATATAACGATGAATATGCTCATCACACAAATGTTTATCCTGGGTGGGAATCGAACCATAAGAAACGTATAAGGAGCTAGGTGAAACCACGTCCTCGTAGTGTAACCTCGCAAGTTAGGCTGGAATAACCAGGTTTTTTTCTTTATGAATCCCTTAATGGAGTTTTTAGTTTAACCTTTGATTTATTCATAAAGCGATAAAGCAGTCAATGTTGTGTCAATAATTGCCGCACTAAGTGTGTGTCTGGGGAATCGCCGCCATGTTTTGCAATAAAACCAGTAAATACCATAATATACTGAATAAAGACAAATAAAATATTTAGTTACTTATTATAAAATTGATCTAAGATTAAAATATTAAAAAAAAGTTGAACATACATATAATAAAACTGTAGAAGAGTTCAATTCTGTACATTGAATAAAAACTCAAAAATTACTACGTCTTGAATCGATAAGCTCCTCTTTTTTCGTCAGTAAAAAATAGCATATTAATAAAATAGTTTATTTTTATTATTATGTTACATAAAACGAGACTGTTTGTAGGCATTTATAATTATTAGCAGACACGCGATAGAGTTGTCTTGTCCAAATTTCAATAATCGCATAGAGTACCTAACGCACGTTGCACACCACACCAGCGTCATCTATACCATAAGCACCCCTTTTGCGTATTTTATCATTTTGGGGAGGTTCTTCATATTTTAAAGTATTCTATGTTTTATTCGGGCAAAATATCTATATTTACAAAAAAAAAACCGTTTTGTCGTTTAGGCCTGATTGAGGCATAAACATATCTATAATATTAGTAGGATTAGGATACACAACACAAACTTTGAGCAAGCAAGCATTATTAGGGTTCCGTATTTTAAAATGCATTTCGTTTTTTAATGCGGGTATAATTTATTATAATTTTATTTAGTAACTACATACACTCAAAAAAAAAATGGCCGTTAAAGGTCCAAAATCCCTTTGTCGATTTTTTTTTGTGCTCCTGACGTAGCTTTTAGGCCATGCGTTCGCGGAAAGTTTAACGCGACGGTCAATTTTTTTTTGTCGAACGCATTTTTACGACTTTTTGTCACTGCGCACACGTTCTTTTGAACGTAGCGTAATATTTTTTTATTTTTTTGTGCAATTTGACGCAGCCACATAAGCAAACTAACGCAGAAACTGATGACATTTAAGTATTTTGTCATTTCGTTAACTTGACATTTGTGCCTACGACAAAACACTCTAATATGAAAAGTTGTTCAACTGACAAAATTACTATACAAAATTTTGTTTTGTGCTTCTGACATAGTTTTTAAATCGTGCGTTCAGGTAAACATTTACGTGACGACAAAGTTTTTCTTTTCAACGGCTTTTTGTTACTGCGTTGACGCTACTTCACACGTAGCGTCATGTTTTTTTTTTTTTTTTACTACGACATAAAAGCCTAAACAATCCGTTAAAAGCGTAATATAAGTAAACTGTAACGGGGAAACAGAGCAAATTTATTGCTTTGTTACTCTATTAGCTTAGCTTGCCATTGCGTCTATGGCATAACACAAATACTGAGATAAAAAAAATATTCAACTAAAGAGTTTCCTTTGTCGAATTTTATGAATTTTATTTTGTGACCTTGACATAGCTTTTAGGCTGTGTGTTCTATTATACATAGACTCCGCCACAGAGTATTTTATAAAAGTAATTTGTCCTCGTGATAATTTTCCTGTGTAGGTACCTATGTAGCGTCTAGCTATATTTTGTTTTTAGGTACTTATCTACCTACCTAGTTTATAAAATTCATAGATAGACAGACCTAGACCAGCTTAATTTACTTAAATACAATACAGCTTAAATACAATTGTACCTGGTCTACCCTATAGTCTGTAATTGCAAGTAGGTTAGGTATGTATCTGGTAGGGCTAGGTAGGGCTTAGAATCTGAAGCAGGTGTTGGGTTGGCATAATGGGTTAGGTAGGTACATAAGTTAGGTACCAGACTACCAACATAATACAAAAATTATGTTGGTAGGCTGGTATTAATATGCAAGTAGGTAAGTAGATACCTACCTACCTAAGTAAGTATTGTTTGTCTTGAGACACGACCAGTCTAGAATGAGTACCTACCTACCTAGTTTTGGAGATACCTATGGTTTTTGAAGTGGATATTGTACTAAGTAGGTAACATTACTTCTCTGGGGGCAATGACGGTTTCAAAAGGGAATTATTATGAAACCATCATTGTCTGGGCCTCTGGGGGCATCTTTATCAACAAGAATGAAACACTTAGGCCGATACCTACCTACACATCTACCTACCTACACACCTACCTACTTACTTATTATAATCCTACCTATCTACTTACTACCTATCTAGATACCTTTGTAGTAACAAATCCAGGTAAGTAGGTACAACAAACTAGTTTGATCTTGAGCTCTGGAGCTACTACCTGGAGCCCTACGGTTCCGCGGAGCACACTTTGAGTAAGGCTACTCTAGGTGAAAGCAATCAAAGCACATTTTGTCCGTCGTTGCGGACTAATAGGTATTAGCACAGAAGAAATAAATAGCAGACCATGATTGTATAAGTAGGTATATGATATAAGCTAAGGTAGTAAGCCTAAACATATAAACCACCTTCCTCTTGAATCACTCTATCTAACTAGTGGCTCTGTGAGCTGTAGACCTCGCGAGCACACTAACACTTATTGAACCGTATAACTAAAAAAAAATGTTAGGAACCTAGGCACCTATTTATTACCTATTTTGAAGTTTTTAGTTTTGAGCCATAACATGGTAAATCTTATCACTAGCTATCATGATAAAATGCGTACATAATACACCAAATTTCATGTGTGTGCTGTTCACCGTTGAGGAGTTTCCTTGCTAGGAGCCATCCTTGAGTGCAGCAGTAGCCATATCATGGTAAAACTAAAAATCGGCTATCATGTGATAAGACTTAAAGAAAATTTCGTATCTGTGCTGTTAACCGTTGAAGAGTACACTCCTAAGGAGCCAATCCTTAGAGCAGTAGCCATTTCATTGTCAAACTTATAACCGGTCGTCCTAACAGAATGAGTAGGTACACAAAATTTCATGCCTTTACTGCTGACTGTTGACGAGTTGAGTAGGAACTGCTTGTAGATGCTTATGGTGAATGCTCCAACCAGCCCGCGAAATTCAAATTTTCTTACGTTTTTTGCAATTTGCAGGCCAGTGCTAGTTTGTATGTTGATTAGAATATTAATTGCGGCTGTAAGACGTATATACTCGTAGTTACAGACTTATAATCATCAAAATCATCAATACAAGCCTTCAAGTTCCATATAGGTGCAGGAACTTGAAAAAGTCATTTTTACACCTTAATGATCTTAGAGGCTTGTATTGATGATTTTGATATTATAATTCTGTAACTATATAGGTACGGCTTGGTTGTGTCAACCCCATAGTACACAGTGGCTCATTTCTGACTTACATAAACAGTTTTTTATTTTTTCCTATGCCATTAATCAATAAAATAATTATACACAATCAAACTAGCTGAACTACCTACACTATGCTCGTTTTCAATTCCATTCCAATGTCATAACAGAATTATAATCCATCCTCCAATAAAGGTGTAAAAATTACTTTTTCAAGTTCCTGCACCTTTATGAACTTGAAGGCTTGTATTGGTGATTATAATTCTGTAACTACATACGTCTTACAGCCACAATTAATATTCTAATCAACATACAAACTAGTACTGGTCTGCAAATTGCAAAAAACGTAAGAAAATTTGAATTTCGCGGGCTGGTTGGAGCATTTACCTTAGGTGATTATTAATAAAAATACTTAGGAATAAGTAATATTATATTACGACGTGAAACGTTATGGTTTACAGTACTATGTTTCTAATTTTTTGTTAATAATTAATTCTACCTTTAAATACCTACATAAGATAAAAAAATATTTCACAAAGGCCTTTGTCAAAATGTTAGATATGTACCTACCCCCAAAAACATATTTCACAAAGGCCTTTGTCATAATTTTAGGTACAGCAACGCAGCGTTAAAGTACTGTTGTGACTTCGTATAAGTTAATTGGCAACATTGAAGTTTGAACAACACGAATAAACGACACGACAATAGCACATTGTCAAATCTCAAATCGTTCACTGTTCACACACGAGACGAGTCAGAACTCGACGAGTAATGAGACAGTGAGACGACTCCATCATTGCATTCCACGCGTTGCAACACAGAGCATCTTTATCTTTAACAGTTACATTCATTTCTATATAATTTGTGTTTAGCCCACTGTGGCCCACTGCATGTCTTCAAAAAAAGTTAAAAAAGTAGTTTATTTAAAACGTTGGTATAAAACAATTAAAACAATTAAAACAGTAAAACCAGTGAGTAACAATATGTCTTCTCCGGAACTACTTGAGTTTTTACGAAAAGCTGGATTGGAGCATCTGTATCAAGTATTTACTGGT
Organism: Hydriomena furcata; assembly: GCA_912999785.1. Taxonomy (NCBI): domain Eukaryota; kingdom Metazoa; phylum Arthropoda; class Insecta; order Lepidoptera; family Geometridae; genus Hydriomena; species Hydriomena furcata. The sequence goes on along the minus strand of OU538831.1, from coordinate 922,123 downwards.
AAGTACCTGTACCATAATATTAATGTTATCATTTCCTTCTCGGTTGGAGGGTAGCCATTTGCAATATGGCGCGAGGACTTAGAAAAATTTAGCCAAAAAAGTGTTATTTTCGTAAATCGTTTATTTACTCGATTCTATCTTTTCTAACCACTTGCGGCGGGGTAACCGTTTGTCGTTAAAACGATGAAGAAGGGATCCATAGGTTAATTTAGGTTAGAACTGTGACTAACTACCTCGAAATTGGTCGCTGGGCAATGGCTTCCCTCCATTTCCTCCATTCTGTACAATCATTTGCAGTGCATATGCTATAAGTCCGCCCCTAAGATGACCCACTGACCTTTTATTTATTACTTTTCTTAATAACTCGCAGATGAGGGGATGGATCTAAAATATTTGCTTCTGGCAAATGAAGAAGATTTAAAATGCCTTGCACCCCGCATGATTGATAGAATCAAACTCAGGAATGCTATGGTTTGTTGCTTCGGCTTACCTTGAACTGATTTTACTATTATGAATGACGTGCTCCTCTTTTCATTAGATTAGTAACTTCAGTCCTAAATTAAAAATGTCCACTTGATGCATTGTGTCCCAGTAAAATAATATCAAAAAATAATTGCCAAGATGTAAATGTTGAAGTATTGGAATTATTATGGATCATCATTAATTTAGATTTTTTTTTAGGCGGAAACTGACTCTAAACAGAAATCTCTGGTGAGGAAATTATACATTTAATTCACATAATGGTACATAAAAATAAGATATTGGTTTTAACAATAGTTTCACAACTTTTTAGGACTCTAACAACATCATCTTACCTTCCGCATCAGCTGGAGAGGGCTCCTGCGAATCACCCTTGTCAGTGGTGAGTTTTTGAATTCTTCTAAGGTCTAATTTTTCAACAGATAAATTTATTCGTCATATAAAAATATATCCATCTCTTTTTTATGCTTGTCAAACACAAGGACTGACATTTTTTATTCGACAAATAGCATTATTCCATAGGTGGAACAATCAGCCCAGCCCCAGTATTTATTTTTTTGTAGTAGCTCGATATGTGACTGACATGAACATGAACAAGCAAACGCTTGTATATAAATTATCTTTCTTCTATTTTTTAGGAAAGGAGCTATATTCTTACTGAGAGCTCAAGTTGCGAGAACTCACCTTCCGTGTTACCCGGGAAGGACATTTCTGTTACAGAAATACCTTCATTAGTGGTGAGTTTTTGATTCTTATACTTATTCTAAAGCCACTTTTAGATGCATAGAACAGACTTTCTAGTTTAATACTTTTAGGGTTTAATAACAAAAGGTTCATTATCTGTTTGTCTAGCTTTTGTACCCAGATAAAAAGCCTATGTCCTTCTTTAAACTATATTAAATAAATAAAATATAAAAATAAAAATGTTTATTTCATCACATAAGGAAATAACTATGTTAGGTTTGGAGTCACCTTTTAAGCAAAGATTTGCTTGTATTAGGTGGTTCCGCTCCTCCAGTTTACAATAATTCTACATTGCGTGAGAAATAAGCAAAAATATTAATTTAAAACTAATTAACATTTTATAACTTATATAAAAGTAAGTGAGCGCACTGGGTGTAGGGTATGTTTGTGAGTGTGTGAGTGTGTGTATGCGTGTGTATTAGCATGGGGGGGTGTGGGTATGGTGTGTTTATGTGTACAAATTATATGTGTTTCTTAATTATGTGATCTTGTAACTTTTGCTCTGCAGCCATTCAGTTAGACTTTTTTTGCAGTCACGGTATGTCATAGAGTAGATGGCTTATTGTTCATTGAGAGTATTATATACACGGGAAGATTGTTTGGTAAATTGCCTTGTAGCAAATGTAGTTCTCACTGGACAATCTTCAGCTACTTTACTTTCTATATTATGTTGCTACTTAAGGAGACGTTAAGTGATTAATTTTTATGAGTACTTATGCTTTCTAATAATAATATGATGTCTATCAGGAGGTTGACAGAAGCGTTGGCCAATCCACTCCTCTACCGTTGCCTGAAAGCATTGGCCAATCCACTTCTCAACTGTTGCCTGATAACAACTCCGCTAGTTCGTCGTTGATGGTCGTAGGTGGCGGCGTACGGAACTTGACGGTAAGCAGTAAGCAACGTGTATTTTATGAGTCCATTCATAAGGCATTTATGGCCCACCTGATGTTAAGTGGTAACCATCGATTATAAAAAATAATTGCCTCGTAGGTCACGCACGTCAGGAACGTGCCCTACGATGCACTGCTTGGCTGCAGAAATAGGGATGGTGGTAGTACTTCCCCGGATGAGCCACACACAAAAAGCTCTACTCATTATAATTATTATCAGCCACTGCTAAACATAGGCCTCCCCCAATCGAAGCCGCAAATAGTGGTCCTGTCTGTCCATCGACATTTTTTTGACATAGTTTTTTTTAGTGTCCCATACATGTAAATGAAATCAAAACGAGTGCTTTTTTCCCTTATCCGAACCATGCTTTAACTGTAATACTCTTTCAGGATTGGGTACAAGAAGAGTGGCAGTTCGTGCAAGAAATTGGCCCTTTGGAAGACAAAAAACATCTGAAAGAGTTACTAGAGCTCACAACCTTCGGAAAGTGTCTGTTGCAGAAACAGGGTCAGCCACTCACTCCCAAAGATCGAAAAGGTCTAGTGCAGTTGATCGTGGAGCACGACAAGCCAAAAAGTACCTTATGTCGTTAGACTTAAGGCACTTTTTTGCTTGTTCGGCTTGTCGTCTATACGTGACTGTGGCGCTCAAAAGGTTAAGAAGATAATCGTGATTTATATTACCTAGTGTAACTAATCATCCGACTTCAATATGGATCATCTCTGTCTTCTATTTCATAATATCACAATTTGTTAACGAACTATGTTTGTACTAATTAATATAGACTAAATTGACTGTGTTTAAATAATTTTATTGTAATGTAGGTCTTCCAAAATATTAGACCCTTCTGTTTTTATTGTTCATTCTCTATCTAAGTATAATAATTGTTTATGTAAGTGTTAAGGTAGACGACGACTTAGTCTTTCTTATGTTTAATGACATTTCTTTAATAATTAATATAATTGTATTTAAACTATCTAAGTGTTTTCATTTATTTTGCAGGTCGAACGAAGCGTCAGAGGTACATTGTCGAAGTGACGACGCACCTTAGACATGGAGACAATGTACCTTTGTGATAGGGACATAGTACCTTAGACGTAGGGACAAAGGTGCAAATGCACCAAACGAAGCGTCAGAGGTACATTGTCGAAGTGACGACGCACCTTAGACATGGAGACAATGTACCTTTGTGATAGGGACATAGTACCTTAAACGTAGGGACAAAGCCACAACTGCACCAAACGAAGCGTCAGAGGTACATTGTCGAAGTGACGACGCACCTTAGACATGGAGACAATGTACCTTTGTGATAGGGACATAGTACCTTAAACGTAGGGACAAAGCCACAACTGCACCAAACGAAGCGTCAGAGGTACATTGTCGAAGTGACGACGCACCTTAGACATGGAGACAATGTACCTTTGTGATAGGGACATATTACCTTAGACGTAGGGACAAAGGTGCAAATGCACCAAACGAAGCGTCAGAGGTACATTGTCGAAGTGACGACGCACCTTAGACATGGAGACAATGTACCTTTGTGATAGGGACATATTACCTTAGACGTAGGGACAAAGGTGCAAATGCACCAAACGAAGCGTCAGAGGTACATTGTTGAAGTAACAATACAGTAAAAACACACCGTTATTAAACCTTTAACAAATTTACAATACCCCGTATACGAAGGAACAAAGTTACCTATCGATGTTTTACCCATCATTTATTGCATTGTCATGTGAACAATGTCAAAGTTTACAGCGCTAATACGAGGCGACAATATATCGCGTCTAAGTTCCTTTGTCGGTGACTTGGTTAAGTGTTCAAATTTCCTCTGACGCGGGATCTGAGGCCTTTAGACGGCTCCCATTTGTTAAGGGTTTTTGGTCGCCACGTTTAGAATTTTTTTTGAGTGTAAGCCCCTTTATTGCTATAAGTTTATTTATATTTGTTTTAAAGAGATTTATGGCTTTATGTATGTTTTGTTCTTTAATTGTAGGTACTTAATTAACTACTTACCTAGGTAATTGGTAAGATAATTAATTACCTACTTACAAATCTGACATTTAAAATTACCTACTAAATTTAAATTTGCTAAAAGGGTTTTATATAGCCGGTGAAGGGCTTTTAACCCGTCACATATGGATTTCTAAGGACCTGCTGCATAATTTGGAAATTTGCCAATTGTTGGGCGTGCCTTAAACAACCCCCTTTAAACAAGGGTCATGGTTAAGCATGGTTTAGTCGTTCTCTAAGTGAAGCTACCTTCAGCGCAGTCACAAAGTGGATAGGTGACCGCTATTGGCATTAGCAGCTGAGCGCTTCTGTGCTTAAAGAGTAGGTAAAGATGTCGGTCCCGGCTTTTCAAATTCAAATTCAAAAATCATTTATATCAATAAAATCACAAGGATCACTTTGAAACGTCTTAGTAACTAGGTGAAGCTACGCCGATTCTACGCGACCAAGCCTAGAAGGATCAGACAACAAACACGGCTTGGGGTCTACCTTTTTTTAATGATCCTTTCCTGAATGCTATATAGAGCTCCAGTGTGGTGCCAATCAAACAAGGTGAAGGCTCAAACAAGAATAATAATTAAAAGTACCTATTACTCAAGTACGTACAACAATAACAAAAATAACTAAAGAGCTTCAACACAAATTCAAAAAGTAGCACACGCTACACTTGATTTAGAAATAAAACCTAATGATAAAAGAACTATTTGCTTAAAAATAATTAAAGTAGACAAATGTTACACAAAATAAAATAGTGCAGAAAGTCATGCCATGACGAAGGCAAGACTCCGCCATTAGAGTTGCTCTTTAGCTAATACAAACGTTCGATTCCCACTCAGGATAAACATTTGTGTGATGAACATAGATGTTTGTTCTGTGTCTGGGTGTTAATATGTATAATGCATGTATTTACAAAAAAAAGTATTTAAGTATTCTATCAGTTCTCTGCTTTCCATAGTACAAGCTTTGCTTAGTTTGGGGCTAGATAGCGCTGTGTGTAAAGTCCGCCAATGTTATTTAATATATTTCAAGAGCGTTTAAATTAACAACAATTATCTCAATAAAAAAGGTAAATATACAATTTTGAAGTAAACAAAAACATACAACCTTACTTAATTATCGCCGACGCTACAATGTTCAAAATAAATGTCCATTCACGAAAAACAATGAACCGTTACAAAAACAAAAATAATCTTTAACACACAAATTAGCACTTAGCAATATTATCTTTGTACTCAAGTTATAAACACCGTTGTGTGCCCAAACCCTATTTTTTTAAACCCAGTTGTTAATTATAGTTTACTAGCGACCCGCCCCGGCTTCACACGGGTGTACTAATGAAGATAAAAGATTTTTTTGATACCTACCTTTGGCAGACAGCTAGGACCTTTTTAGGGTTCCGTATCCCAAAGGGTAATAAAAACGGGACCCTATTACTAAGACTTTGCTGTCCGTCTGTTCGTCTGTCTGTCACAGGGCTGTATCTCATGAACCGTGATAGCTAGAAGGATTAAATTTACAAAAGTGATGTATTTCTGTTGCCGCTATAACAACAAATACTAATAACAGAATAAAATAAATATTTAAGGGGGGCTCCCATACAACAAACGTGTTTTTATGCCGTTTTTTATAGATAATGGTACGGAACCCTTCGTGAGCGAGTCCGAACTCGCACTTTTTTTTCCTTAATTTTTCAGATTCAGATGATCTCAAACTCCTTCAAGAGAGCATGGTGGGAGAACTCGAAGGATAGAGATGGTTGGAAGGATTTGAGGGAGATCTTTGCCCAGCAGTGGGACGAAATAAATTAAGAAAAAGAAAGTTTGAGTAGTTACTATTATTTTTCAAACTATTGTGATTAGTAGACATAAAGATAGATTTTTAAACGGGTTATTATTCTGTTATTAAGTAGGTAAATACAAATCTAACAAATCAAAAAACATGAAAATTGTTTCAGCCATTCTTGAGTTATAAATGGTAGGTATAACTAACACGACTTTATTTTTGTACATATATAAATATTTATGTACGTAGGTATTTTAAGCCTCACTTCCGTGCTGTATTTGGGCATCGATAATTTCTCGTTTTTTCGTGCTAATTCTATGTTTTTTTCCATCATCTATTCATATTTTTCCGTTTTGATTCACTATGAAAACATCAAATATGCATAATTAATATTATAAATGCGAAAGTCACTCTGTCTGTCTGTATGTGATGATTTCACAGCCAAACCGCTGATCTGATTGTAATAAAATTTCATATAGATTTAGTTTAAAGTGTTGAGAATGAGATATGCTACTATTTTTACTAAAATTTACTTTGAATTTTCAGGAATCTCAATGTTTTACGATAAAGTTTCTCGATTGAGCCTTCACCTTGTTCAATTGGCACCACACTGGAGCTCTACATAGCATTAAGGAAAGGGTCATTAAAAAAAGGTAGACCCCAAGCCGTGTTTGTTGCCTGATTCTTCTAGGCTTGGTCGCGTGGAATCGGCGTAGCTTCACCTAGTTACTAAGACGTTTCAAAGTGATCCTTGTGATTTTACTGAAATAAATGATTTTTGAATTTGAATTTGAATGAAAGTCGATTCCAATAACTTTGAATCTAGGCGGACCAAGTCGAGGGTAAAAGCTAGTAGTACTAAAAGCAAATAGTCGTTTCACACATAGGCTGCAGGGATTTACGTTTGGTTGTATTATTCACAAAATTTCAATGTCAGTGTGCTCGTAACTATATAATATTCTCATAATAAGGCCAACAACATACAATATGCTACTCTTGTGTTACGTCGTCTACTTTAACTAAGGCAGTGTTCATACCGGCAGTACCTACCGCTTTAGTCGATTTATTTTTAGTCTCTATATTTAACTACTGCAAAATGTGGGCATGTACAAAATTTTATGTTTGAACGTGTCTCTGACAAACCCCTTTAGACATACTTAAAGATCCAAAACACCTGGAGATCTGAGAGGATGTCTACCGTACTTGGAGGTTTCAGACGTGATCCTATAAAATTTAATTTTAAAAATAAATTTATAAATTTTAAAAAACTAAAAAATTATGCTTTTATAGCACTAAAAGCAATATAATGCGTAGGTATACAAAGGTTGGTGTCCGTGTTATTAGCCGCTATAATAAAATTATTGATATTTTATTTAAAAAATATAGATATATACAAAGTTACTTATTTCTTTGAATAAATCATATTACTTTCTGATTATGTCTGATAGCTTTTGATAGGTGAAATAATTTTAAAGAATTTTTAATAATATTGTAGTTTATCCATTATAAAAAAATCTTAATATAATGTTAGTGTAGATAACTAATTAACTTGTGTTATAATTATTATTAATTTCGGATTCAATGGTAGGTAAGTCAATTTATTTTATAAATGCCTATTAAATATAACCATATTAATTCAAAGTTTAATTAAAACGTATAAATTGACCAATGTTACATTTAAATGATAATATTGTGATATATTTTTATTCATATAGCATTAGCAAACCTAGCTAGAAGAAGATTTTCCTCAAAGAGCAATTAATTGCCTATTTTTTTTTACCACGTGCTAAACACGTGTGAGTAAACACTGTTTTAATATTTATTACTTTAGAGCTTGTGATAACTTGTGAGAAGTTATTTTGTTGGAACAATATAGTAAGATTTGGCTTCAGTGTGGTGACACCCTTACTTGCAAGAGTCTAGAGGTGATATAATTAATTCAACGGATTGTTTACTTCCGAATAAGCATTTCCTGGAGATGCCATTGCGGTTTTGAATCCTTGGTTGGGATTTATGGAAATAGTTAAAATAGCTAGTTTTTTACAATATATACTAATACATATTTTTATGCCTGTTTTGCAACGATATTTATTTGTAAATATTTCACACATGGCCATCTAGCTCCAAACAAAGCAAAGCTTGTACTATGGGAACCAGATTACATATATGGTAGAATACTAAAATACTTTTTTTTTGTATCTACATACTCACATCCATGTTATTCACAGAAATGTTTGTCCCGAGTGGGAATCTAATTATTTTATGCAAGTTAAATAATATATTGACGTCCTCACAGTTCAGTTGGTAGTAGCTCTGCCTTCTGCGCTGCAGGTTGTGGGTTCGATCCCTTCCCAGGGCAAATCTTTGTGTGTTGAACATAGATGTTTGTTCTGTGTCTGGATGTTATTTATCATAATGTATGTATTTACAAAAAAAAGTATATAAGTATTTTATTAGTTATTTAGTTCACATGGTACAAGCTTTGTTTAGTTTGGAGCTAGATGAGATGGCGTTGTATGATAATGTCCATCAATATTTATTTAATATTATATTAACTTTATATTCGTTACTTACATATTTTGCCGACATTACAAATGTAAGTTTAGTTCTTAAATAATTTATGGTAGACCGGTTTCCGTTGTACCTTTTTTGTATTTTTGGTAACTTTAAACATATTAAATGTTGAATATTTTTAGTTATTGCTTACCTCATTTTATATTATTTTAATAAATGATTCATAAATCATATTGTAGAAATTTTGTTTACAATTAAAATACATAGTGTAAGATTTTAATCTAACGCGTGTTAATTGTTAAAATAATGTAAACTAAAATTTTTTATATTATATTTTAAACTAGCGACCCGCCCCGGCTTCGCACGGGTGCAAAGCTGATACCAAAATATATTACAGAATGTCTTTGTATACTCGATAACATGATTTGTAATCTTAAAATTATCAGTGGTTCTCTAATATGTTAAGCATGTTATTATACATATAAACCTTCCTCCTAAATCACTCTATCTATTAAAAAAAACCGCATCAAAATCCGTTGTGTAGTTTTAAAGATATAAGTAAACATACATACAGACATACAGACGCGGGAAGCGGAAAGCGACTTTGCTTTATACTATGTAGTGATGATAAAATAATATTTAAATTATTATGTTATCATTTAAAACCTGTATTTTATTAGTAAGTAAATAAGTTTAGGTATGAGCTAGTGGCAAACTTTGGTGATAAAGTTTTTTGGCCACCCTAAGGCCGCGACTGACATCCTTATATTTTCTCCGAGGCACGAATGTGTTACTTATTACTAACTACTACCGGTCACCGTTCGGTAATCGCGCTGAACGTGGCATAACTTAGATGATCTGTTAAAAACAACTTCTGTTATTCCACTTAGATACACATAGACTTAGATCCTTTAAAATGCCTGAAAGGGGTAGCCAGAGGCGCGTCCTAGTTGCAATAATTATTATCATTCCCGTCGTCGTTCGTTTAAATATTTAAAAAAAATAAAACCAATTAATGAAAATACGTAATTTGAAATTGCTAAAATTAAAAATAAATACGTACCTGTCAAAAACTCGTACAAAAATGTTCCAATATAGTTCCAAAATTCACAAAAACCGACACTATTTAAATTCTATCTTTAAAAGAAAAAATCTGGTCTGTCATGTATGGCTCAGACGCGCGTGTTCCACTGGCGAGCCGCCGAGGAGCGATACTCTATATACTTGCCGTCTACGTAGGCAGTACGCAGAGGCAAAGACACCGAACCAGTCTGTCGAATGTCCTCATTGATGACGTAGGTCACCAGTCAAAGAGTTAATCAGGGGGTCTGCACTTGAAAACGATCAACGATATATCGGGACAAATATCACATCGTTTCCGACAATATTTTCAACGGGTAAAAACGGAACCCTATTACTTAAAATTCGCTGTCCGTCTGTCTGTCACAGGGCTGTATCTGATTAACCATGATAGTTGATTTTTTTACAGATGATGTATTTCTGTTGCTGCTATAACAAAAAAATACTAAAAACAGAACTAAATAAAAATATTTAAGTGTGGCTCCCATACAACAAACGTGTTTTTTTCGCATTAGGCCGGTTTTTTAAAAGATGGAACGACAGACATTACTTTTGACAATTGACTTAATACATTCTACAGACGACGATTTCTAAGAGTGTGGTTTGGTCGAATATATCAGAGCACTGTCATATCGTTTCGATAATGTCGTAATCGTTTTGTAGAGTAAGGGCCTGAACCACGACTGTAAACCACAAGTACAGTAGACATTCCATCAGATCTTCAGGCGCTCAGAGATCTTTAAAGTTGTCTAAAGGGGGTAGCCGTAATTTTGCACATTACGCAGTAGTTAGCATGCCGCATGAAGATCTATACATTCTAACTAGATTACTGGTACTAAAACTTAGAGAAGACATGAAGATGATATTTCGTAAATGATGCGTGACAGGTAGCAAGCCCAACGCCGCTTGTAGGAATGCATACTGGTTTACTCAAGGTGTTTTTCATCGCCGTTTTGAGAATAGTAAAATGCACAGCCGGGATTCAAACTACGGTTTTCGGAACTTCGGTAGGTACAGCGGGGGTTAGTCTTATTTATAAAAAACTTAATTTGAACATATTTATGTTTTTAGGGTTTAGTTGTCTACAAGAAAACCTTAAAGTTTCGCCATGTCCGTCCGTCTGTCCATCTGTCCTCAGAGACTATTAGTGCTAGAAAGCTGTAATTTGGCATGATTATACATATTAGTAACGCTTACAAAGTGGTAGAATAAAACTTTGAAAAAAAATTAAAAATTGTGTTCTTCCCCTACATCTAAATTGGGGATGTCATTGGATAGGTCTTTAAAAAAATCCGTTTGTAAAATATTAAACGTTAAATTTCAAATTTGTGAAGTTCCCCGTCTAAAATTCTAAAATCTAAAATCTAAATTATTGGTTTTGGAGATTTGAAAAAATTCGCGGTAGTAATACATTTATAATATAATTATAATGAAGTTAAAAACAAAACTATCACAGCTAAGTTGGCTTTACAAGTTTACGAATAATAGTCAAACAATTTATAGAATGGACTTGAAGAAACAGTCATAAAAATTTAATACAAATACCTTAAAAAAATACTTTTAATTATAACGTTGTTAGCTGTGCAAACTACAAAACCCTACAGTGCGCGTGGTCCGACACGCACTTGGCCAGTTTTTTTTTAATTGTAGTCTCTAAGCGAAACCATAAAGTAAAAAACTAGATAATTATAAAAAATACCGACTGGGTAGCTTTGTGTGTATGATAAACTAGTGTAAACCCTCGCGAATTTGTTTACGTGAACTTCAACCGTTGCACCCCCTTAGGGGTTAAATTTCGTGTTTTTTCTGCACTTTCACACACTTTGCTACATACCAAAAGGAATATCTCTTAATTTCAAGTTTCTAAGACCAGTTAAGGATGTGCGTTGATAGGTCAGTCAATCAATAACGCAAAAGTTTTATATATTTAGATATTTGGATGCTAGTATGCAAAATTTAATATTCTTATCTAAAGTACTTATTGAAAAATGGCGGTTTATTTTACGGTTTGGAGGCGACTTGGTAATTTTTTGTGTCGTTCATATTTCATAATAATAATATACCTAATCGAATATCGTGCTAAAATTCTAGACTGTATTGTTTTAATGTGGTTTTTAACACGTGATATGAGTTCTCACATTAGTAGTGTAGTGATATGATGGAATAATCTTTTATATCAGTGACCGATCACTCTTCTAGCTCTTCTAACGGGGCAGCTGCCGCCCCCCCCCCTTGCCCGTACCTTCCTACGCCCTTGTGCTTTTCTATGAAAGGAACTAGAAGTTACGCCGATTAGGTACTCGCGACCAAGCCTAGAATTAGTAAAGTACTTAGTAGATACGTCTAGTACTTTTACTTAGCATTAAACCTTAATCAAAATAGGATCACGAATGTAAACCCAAGTATGGTAGACATCCTTTCAAATTTTCAGGCTTTTAATCCTTAAAGCTGTCCAAAGGGGGTATCTAGGCACTTCCAAACATTGTATTTAGAATACGCCCACGTTTGAAGACAGGTGAACCAGTGTGATGAAAGGCAGACACAGAATATACCTGTGGTGTCTTGTACCTTTCTAGGGTAAGGCAATAAAATATCAGACTTCCATTATAACAGTCGCAAGCGACCCGCCCGCATCGCTCGGCGTTCGGGCGTGAAGTAACGAACTACCCGCGAAGCGGACGGCTCGTTTAGCCGAATCATTTATTCATACTTGTACATCACATCTCTCTCTTTCAATAATGTTTTATAATTATTTTTCTAATCTAGCTCACAAATCAATATAATATATTTCTAAGCTCACAAATCAATACAATATACTTCTAGGCTAATTGTAATTTAAACTTTAGTCATTAAATCTAGAATAATCGAGTACAATAAATTATCGTTTAATTAGCATCTGTTTCCAATTAATTTTCTGTCTTGTTTTAGCTTGAATTTTCCATCCTCCCTCTGCCTCCTTTATGTGTATTATATTTCTTCTCATTTCTTTTTGTCTTCGTTTAATTAACCTTTTTCTTCTACCTCTTTCTTCTTCTACTTCTTACTTACTTCTAAATCTATGTTCCTATTCTCTACATCTTAAAGCATTTTCTCTAGCTATTATGGTGAAGGGTCGGCTGGTACAATGATTGCCTAGTTTATCTGGTCAGCAAAGAACTAATGATTTATTAATGTTGGTTAGATAGCATGTACTTTTTAATAAAATGATTCTCTACTCAAAACAATTCTTTAATTCATTTGAAACAAGCTTGCTAACATAAGTAATTAACTATACTTGCACGGATAAGAGATTTCATATGATAATAGTTATTAGCTGTAAATAAACCCATCATATATTTCGTACCTACCTCAAACAATAAAAGTTATGAAAAAGTTTGAACACGTACTTAGAGTTAACAACGCTTTCATATATATATATATATATATATATATTTTATATAAGTACAAGCCATTCTTGGTTAATTTGTATATGATAGGTAAGTGCATTACTAGATAGGTAATTTAATTTAGAGATCTTCATTGTACAACTGTAGCTATAAAACCATTTATTTATTATTTACATGGCTGTAGTTTGTAAGTACCTAGGTATATTTTTCATGTAGGATGTAGGTAAATTACTAGGTAACTAAATTGTTCATACCAACTGGTTACCCAATTACTAAAAGGGCCTACCTTTAGCTATACTAGAGTAAGGTACTCTCATACCTAACTGCTGAGAATGCATAATTATGTAGATAAGGCGTAGGTTTGTACCTACCCATATAGCAATGTCCAGTTTAACATTATTTGTCTGTATAAGTCGTGATATCAACGCAGACACAGTTAAGTAGGTAAACTACCTACTTATGGAACTTATGCATCCAATCATGCCCTATCAAGGCACAAAACTTGTATTGCATTTTCACAACACCAACATAAAATGGGATATTTGACAAGATTTTGAAAACCATTCTAGATTATTCAGAAGTGACTGTGGAACCCATAACAATATTATTCTCAATTCTGTTAAGTATTGGCCCTAAAAATGTATATTAAATATTGACAATTTAAATAACGGCGGATGACATATTGACAAGCTTGCTACGTCATAATAGATTCGACCAATACTGACCATTTGTGTCACGTGACTGTCGTTTAAAATAGATTTTTTTTTGTTTTTTTTTTTTATTTTCAAGTTATTTTACTCTATAACGCTTTATAAAGGCATAATTTAAATAGATCACTATCAACAACACTTTATTTTTTCATACTGTCAAATAGCCTATTGGGTTGGAACTTGGGTGTTCCGACTTCACAAATAGAAAACTAGAGTTAAGTGAAATACCCAGACTGCGTTGGTGTTGTTTGCTATATTTATTTGGTTATCTATTTCATTAATAAAGTTATTCAAAACAATGAAAACAAGTAGAAATGATATAATGCATCAGATTGATTTTCAAAAGTTATTTTAATACCCTGATCGCTTCACAAAATGTGGTGATGGGAATTTGTCAAGAATTTATCTGACTATCAATCAGTAAAACAGTGATCAAAATACAATCATAAAATGAAAAATATTCGAAGTCTGTGACTCGCTTTGTTCTTTAGAAACAAAAATAATAGTGATGGTGGAAGTGAAGAACCAGTGCAATGCTACTTTAACTCTGATGGAACAAACCGTCCTCGAAGAAAACCTCACACTTGTAACGATGTTGTGTAGAAGCTTTAAAAAGATCGGAAGTCAGTGTTGAAAATGGTTGAAAAATCAGGTACAAATGTGTCAACTTTATAAGTTGCATGTTATATTAAAAGGACTGATTTCAATTGTACTACATTATTCTTTGTAGATTAATATTCTAAAACTGTTTTATTTTTATTTTATTTTTTTTTTCCGCTTAAGGCCTTCACGATACTGGCCCAGCCTTGTGTGAAATCTGTTGTTTAACCCTTTTTGTTCTGTTCTCTCAACATCACACTTTAAGAAACCTTAATCTTAAGTACTTTGTTAACCTGTTGAATGCTTAATAATATTAATCATATTATTTGTTCTTTGTATGTTTGTTACTTTCTTTCGTTGTTTTGGTATTGCAAAACGCCCACAGGCACATTCGATATTATTATATTATTTAGCTTTAGTTTTTCTCTGTGAATTTGTAATTTTATGAGAAAATAAACATCTTAAACCGTTTTTTTTTTTTTTTTTTTTTTTTTAATTTATTCGGTTTATAATAGCCGAAATTTAGCACAAGGGCTTTAGCCAATTGTGCACCAGTGTGTGTTAATCTATGATAACTCGTTTTAGGTGGTAACAATTCGGTCGAGGAGTCGTCGGTTTTAAAAACTTTCTTACTAACACGTATTCCAAATAACTGCTTTTTGTAGAAGAGCGTATACGTATGTTTTGGTAAATCTAACAAATTGAGAGACTGGAAAAACTGTTTGGGAATTACTCCTGTAGTTGAAATGACGATAGAGATTATAGAAACATTTTTATTATTATACTTTTTTAACTTACCATTTTGTTCTTCCTGTATTATTATTATTCGTTTCAGCAGTAAACTTTACTAAGTTTACTGCTGAACACATTTAAGAGAACTGGTTATTTTATAAATCCCTATTTTATTTACCTTGTTGATTATCCAGATAAAGAAACTGTTTATTTTATGTAAGTATCTACCTTATTTTTTTTATGTTAAATGTTAAACAATGATTTTGTAATAAGGTTGATTATTTTTCATACTAAATTGAGTATCTTTTATCGTTTACAAATGCTCTTAAAACATTTAAGGTAAGGTAATAAGGTAAAATGTAGGTAATTTACCTACTTTTCATACAAGTACTTAGTCGATTTTATTATTTTATCAATCATCAGATAAAACACTGTTTACTTTGACTGTATTGTAGGCCGTGCCTATACTAGCTGACATTAAATTGCAAAAAGTTGCATTATACTTATGCAGTATACTTAAGAGTGTATGAAGTGACAATAACCCATTTTAACTAACCGAATATAATTCATTATCTTTTTAACCAATTCGTCAACTTATCGTTAATTTATTTTCTAATGGAATCGGTACTCTATGACCTATAATGTATTATAATTTAGCATCTTTTTGTTGCGGTCCTACCGCGATTGAAACTTCAAATAAACCAATAACATATAGAGTTTCTTTTTTTTTTCATATGCTATGAAAATTGTTGCTGATCTGACGCAATTGTTCTGTGTCTGGGTGTAAATAATATATTTACAAAAATATATAAGTATTCTGTCAGTTACCTGGTTCCCATAGTAACAGCTTTTCTTAGTTTGGCGCTAGATGGCGCTGTGTGTCAAGTCCGCCATTTCAAAATAAGTAGGTACCTATTTAGGTGTAGGTAGATGATACTACTATTATTACAATATGGCAAGTATATATGTATTTGTAGTTCTAACATACATACATACCTATCCACTAGTCCATTTATTAAGTAAGCAAATCATGTACGGTCTTCTCGTACATACTTACCCACTTATAGAATTGGGACTTTTAATTTTACGTATTACTGATATGAATCAATTTGAACTTGATGATTTATTTTATTCATTCGCTTTACGTTGATTTCTGTTTATTTGCCAGATTGTTCTCGTTTAACATTCTGACTTGGCTAATATATATAGGCACATCTTGTTGTTCTATAGATAGTCAGGAGTTACGTCAACTTAGTGCATTACAACAATGGAACATATATATTAGAATAGATATATATTAGCAGGCACGGCAATTAATAATGCTCCAACATTGTATTTTTAATACTTTGCCAGATTGTTTTCGTTTAACATTCTGACTTGGCTAATATTATACAGGCACATCTTGTTGTTGTATAGTCAGTTGGTACACAACTTAGTTTAACTATACAACAATGGTACATAGGTAGGTATATATTAGCAGGCACGGCAATTAACAATGCTTCAACATTGTATTATTTTTACTTTGCCAGATTGTTCTCGTTTAACATTCTGACTTGGCTAATATTATACAGGCACATCTTGTTGTTGTATAGTCAGTTGGTAAACAACTTAGTTTAACTATACAACAATGGAACAACTAGGTATATATTAGCAGGCACGAATAAATTGTACGACTTCATCAAGCGTTATCAGTAAAAAAACATAGTAGGTACTTACTTAGTATAAAACACAAGTTGTTATTGGCATAGGCGGTTACGGCAATTAACGCTGCTACTACCTAAATTTTCTCTAAAATTACGACAATGTTGAGACAACAAGATGATTTATACAAAACGTATTAAAAAAAGCTAATAGCATCTAGATGAACACTACAGTTACATCACATTCCCTTTTTTTTTCTAATTACCCACATTTTATGTTTTTCAACTAATAACCTGCTTTTTTTTTTTCAAGTCGTATGGTACTTTTTATGGCATGTCTTACTCACGTTTTTTTATCCTCGTCGCCATTTGTGGTGTCTTGTACCTTTCTAGGGTAAGGCAATAAAATATCAGACTTCCATTATAACAGTCGCAAGCGACCCGCCCGCATCGCTCGGCGTTCGGGCGTGAAGTAACGAACTACCCGCGAAGCGGACGGCTCGTTTAGCCGAATCATTTATTCATACTTGTACATCACATCACCCCTTGTTTAACTACCTTGTATACCCCTCTTTATCATCAACTAGCGACCCGCCCCGGCTTCGCACAGGTAGCATATTATTATACATATAAACCTTCCTCCTGAATCACTCTATCTATTAAAAAAAACCGCATCAAAATCCGTTGTGTAGTTTTAAAGATTTAAGCAAACATACATACATACGCGGGAAGCGGAAAACGACTTTGCTTTATACTATGTAGTGATAACGCGTTTCGTAACTGGTTGGTTTGTTCTTCAATGACGTCCAAAACAACTTATTAAGACCAGTCTAAGCTTACAGACTATTCTAAATTATGGTGTCAAACGGAAGTCTAAAGGTGCATTATAAGAGGTACCTGAATCGAAAACAGCTTTTCTAATGACGGCCTAATCTCGTGCCTAAAGTACAAGTTTTGCCTAGTTTGGGGCTAGATGGCAGTTGTGTAAAAGTCCACAAATATTTATTATTTGTATTGGGCTGAAAATCTCAGACACTCGGCTCTAACAAAAATTGGCCCTTTAAAGCTTTATATTTCACATAGGAATCCCATAATCGAAAAGATGTTTTCATAAACCCGCATACTTTTTAAAGACCTATCTAAAGATACCAAAAAAAAATATTTTTAAGATTTTATTCTATGACTTTATTGACATTATTAATATGTTTAGACAATACATGCCAAATTACAGCTCTCTAGCACTTATATAGTCTCTGAGTTAAGCTGCGGACAGACGGACGGACGGACATGGCGAAACTACAAGGGTTTCTTGTAGACTATGAAACCCTAAAAAGCAACAAAAAACCCATACTTACGCTTCGAATTAAGAAACTTTTTCTTCGGTTGGTAAAATGACTGAAAATGATTCTAAAAGTGCTTCTAAAAAAATAGGTTCACGACTATAAACTTTTTATGACATTTTAAACGACACTTCAACACTAATCTATGACGTCAAAATATGACGGAAATCGCTCGCGTGATCACTTTTTGTCCACTTGCATAGAGATGAAAACCGTACCACAAGATAAAAAGTAATATTAAAAACAATATTACTCACGGTGCGAATGTGACAACGCAATACGAACTCGTATATTGTTGTAAATTTTGCACAGCGAGTATTATTGTTTTGATATTACTTTAGGACTTTGTAGTATGGCACCGAGTGTCACATTGTAAGGTATTTGGTATTATTCCACGCAATTTAAATTACGAATTGTTAACTGCACCGAAGAGTTTTATAACATGTTCGTGCAATAAAAGAGGTTTGATTACAGAAAAATAAAATAAAACCGGCCAAGTGCCAGTTGGCGTCGCGCACGAAGGGTTCCGTACCATTATAACAAACGGCAAATAAATCACGTTTGTTGTATCGGAGCCCCACCTAACTATTTATTTTATTATATTTTTAGCATTTGTTATTATAGCGACAACAGAACTACATAATCTGTGAAAATTTCGACTGTCTAGCTATCACGTTTCATGAGATACAGCCTTGTGACAGACAAATAGACGGACAATGGAGTCTTAGTAATAGGGTCCCGTTTTTACCGTTTAGGTACGGAACATACAAAACCAAAACATACAAGTGCTCAAATATTCCACGGGAAAATGCACAGAGGTTATACCTCATAGTACGTCAGAGAGTGAGGGTAACGATTCCAGGAAAGTACAGGTAAAGGTAGGATTATTAAAGTTGGTGGTGATAAGTGACATTTTTGACGTTTTGTATGACTGAGTCTACCCGGATAAGACTACCCTCGTATTCAAGAACGACACTATGAGAACACGCACCCACAGTGGACGAAATCTTTTTTCATAAAAAATTTCTTGTTACGAATACATTGTTACGAATTCGTAAAAGACTATTCATAGCTTTGATTAAAAACGAAACTAGTGTTTTTGAAGAGACAACTTTGGAAAATAAATCTATCGAGAAAAGTTTCACCAATCGTGTTTCTGTCTGTAATTTATCTAGGTTAAATCCATAAGTTATCTTTGTCATGAAAAACAAAACTGTATGTTTTGCGGTTATTGAGAAAAAACGATTCTGCATTCATCAAAAACATTTATTACTCGCCTTAAGATGATGTACCTAGAATGCATTTATTTACAGTCCATTTTTTAATCGACTTCAAAAAAGAAGAAGTTTCTTAATTCGCCTGTATGTTTTTTTTTATTGTTTGTATGTTACGCGATTACTCCGTCGTTTGTGGAAGGATTTACAATTTTTTTTGTTTGAAAGCCTATACTTCCGAGTAGGTCCCATTACCACCAAGTCAGCATCTGATGATGAGATCCCAGGGAAATCGAGAGAGACTTTCAAAATTTAGGGCATTGATAGTGGTTTTCAACTATAGACCTTACCCTTCTTTCAGAAGGTCGTGGGTTCGAATCCCGGCGTGCATCAATGGATTTTTCTGTTCGAAAAATTGTATATGCTCATCAAAAACACGTGCTCAAAACGGTGAAGGAAAACATCGTGAGGAAACCAGTTAGTATGCATATAAGCGGCGATGGGCTCGCAACCTGTCACGTATGGAGTGCTAACTACTGCAAAATGTGGGCATGTGCCAAATATAATGTTTGGACGTGCCTCTGACTACCCCCACTAGACATCTTCAAAGGATCTAAGCGTCTGGAGATCTGAGAGGATGTCTACCGTACTTGGGGATTACAGTCGTGATCCTAATTATTTATTTATTTTATATTAACTAATTTAATTTTTTCTACCTATTAATATCAAAAAAGCTTAGAGATCTGAGAGTATGTCTATTGTTTATGTCTGCCGTACGATACAAAAATAACTAACCTTTAATATAACGACACAATTTTTATGGAAATACTCACTTCTAATACAACACCCAGAAAGAAACATCTATGTTCAGCACAAAAATATTTGTCCTGGATGTAGATCGAACCCAAAACCTATAGCGCAGAAGGCAAAGCTATAACCAACTGAGCTAGGAGGCCGGTCCTAAATAAATATTTATATGTGAGTAAATGTTTGTAGAATCTATACTCTGAATATAATAATTACCTATTAGTCAATGATGAATAAGGTGATAAGTGAAATTTTTGACGTTTTTAATGGGCTGAGTCTACCCGGATAAGACGGAAAAATTTATAAAATATTTTTATCTTGAAAACCATCTAATTAAAAAAAAAATTATCATTAATTTAGATAGCTATGAAAATCTAACGAATTATATAAAAATGAACTATTTAGCTTTTCATAGTTTTGATTAAAAACGAAACTAGTGTTTTTGAAGAGCCAACTTTGAAAAATAAATCTATTGAGAAAAGTTTCATTTCACTGTCAATAAATTAATCTATACTATATACTATACTAGCTGACCCGTGCCCGTTTCGCTGTGCGTAAGACATTTCTAATACCATCGTGGATTTTTTTGTAGACGTTTTTAAGGTGTACAATATTGTAGTACATTATTTTGATATATCTCGTGGGGTTCAGCCAGCATTTGCAATGTAAGCGCAAAAAAATGTGTTTATTTACGACATCACATTAGAAACCTTTAAAATTATCAGTGTTTCTCTACTATATTATGCATGTATTATACATATAAACCTTCCTCCTGAATCACTCTATCTATTAAAAAAAACCGCATCAAAATCCGTGGTGTAGTTTTAAAGATATAAGCAAACATACATACATACATACATACATATTACATACAGACGAGGGAAGCGGAAAGCGACTTTGCTTTATACTATGTAGTGATATGTAGTGACTATAATACTAGCTGCTCGCCCGGCTTTGCACACACACACCCACCCACTCACTCACTCACAAACTTTCTCGCATTCATAATATAAGTAGGAGTAGGATTTCACAAACAAAGTGTAAGTAAGTCTTAATGTTAAAGAGTTTTCTACCAGACATACTGGGTGTAGAAAAAAATGGTGAGACGTGTCAATAACTTAACTAAGTAGATAGTATTATAAGGAGATATAAATTATCTACAATGTATTTGTAGCGTATCTGGTTACATAACAGAGAACAAAAAGTATTTTTTCATAGCTGGTTATAAAATATAACGAAAACGGAAAATAAGTGTTTATTCGTAACTGATTACGAAACAGCGAAGAAAATTGTTTTTACGTAGCTGGTTACGAATCAGTTAGTTACCAAAGTGGCTGAAGCGGCGTGGTATCTGTCATGAGTTTGTATTGAGATATGACCTTAATTCTACTGTACTAATGACCCTTATTTATGATTACCTATATATTATGATATTTAACTAGCTGACTCGGCAGACGTCCTGTTTAAATTTCAATATTCCTATAAAAAAATACTTTAAAAACTAGTAGATATTTACAATTTTCCGGGTAACTTTTTCAAATAAAAATTATTGTCATTTTCCTGTTAATTACGAATACCACCTAAATCTGTCAAATCGGTTGAGATAAAATTTCCACATGCGTTGATAGATTAATAAAAATCTAGTTTGAGGCTAGATGGCGCTGTGTGTAATGTAACCTTGGGTTACATTATTGAAGTTTTAGTAGGGATCCCTAATTTTTTCTAATAATAAATATAGCATATATTACCCAGAGATAATGTAGCATTCTAATGGTGAAAGAGTTTTTGAAATCGGTCCAGTAGTTTTGGAGTTTATTCGTTACAAATATACAAAAATACAAATATTTCCTTATTATAATATTAGTATAGAATAACCAGCCAAGTGCGAGTCGGACCAATATCGTTATTAAAGAACGGCACCAAAATCACGTTTGTTGTATGGGAGCCAAACTTAAATATGAATTTTATTCTGTTTTAGTATCTTTTGTTATATAGGCAACAAAAATACATCATCTGTAAAAATATCAACAGTCTAGCTATCACGGTTCATGAGATACAGCCTGGTGACAGACAGACGGACAGCGGATTCTTAGTAATAGGGACCCAATTTTACTCATTGGCTGCGGAACCCTAAAAATGATTAGCTATCAACTATTTTCTCGCACAAGAAACAAACAAAAGATATAGATTCCGTGTCAATAGAGACACTGCTCGCCAACTCTTATCCAGTTTGTAACTTATCGCTTCCCGCTCATCGCCGGCAGTGGGACAAGTGCCTAATATAAAGGTCGATTCACACATATCAGTGAATCCACAGTCCCGACATAGTACCTGCACAGTGCGAAATATTCTTTCATACATTCCCTATGAACGTATCCCCGCTTGTCAGTGTCAGTGCCGAGTGCATAAAGAATTTCAACTATAAATACGGCAATAATCGCATAGAGTTACGCACGTTGCTATGACGACTGATGTCACCACTGAGGTCAGATTTTTGGCACACCAGCGCCATCTATACCAAAATCATCTCTTTTGCGTTTTTTATCATTTTAAAGTAGTCTATGTTTTTTTCGGGCATTATATTTACATCTACAACCGATTGAGATGTTGAGGCACAAACATACAAACGAACTCACAAACTTTCGCATTTATAATATTACTAGCCGACCCGCGACAGACGTTGTCCTGTCAAATTTCAATAATCGAATAGAAAAGACTGAATGTTTTGTCTGTGATGTCAGATTTTATACACACCAGCGCCATCTATACAGAAATCATACCTTTTGCGTTTTTTTATAGTTTATGGGATGTTTTTCATATTTTAAAGTAGTCTATTATTTATTCGGGCATTGCATCTACATTTACAGCAAATTAACTTAATCCGTTTTGTCGTTGAGGCCTGATTGAGGAACAAACATACAAAGTCACAAACTTTCGCATTTATAATATTATTAGGATATTTAGCACTGTACCGGTACTGTGTCGGAACGTGGCTTCACTTTAAGCATACCTAACACTATTTCTAACTAATGAAGTTCAAGATCCCTTTGTTTCTAGTCGAGGTCAGTAATTACCTACGCGCGTATTATAAGATATCTAATAATACATTCTGATAAAATGTTGGATGCCAATGTTGGACTTACCTCTAACTACCCCTATAGTCATCTTCAAGGATATATTTATGCGCCTGGAGATCGAAGATGGGGATAAAAGTTGTGATTTATAAAATATTATATATTGCTGGATATTTCACACATCGCCATCTAGCCCCAAAATAAGCAAAGCTTGTACTATGCGAACTAGATATCTGATAGAATACTTTTTTGTAAATACATTCTTATTATACCCAGACACGGAATAAACATCTATGTTCATCACACAAATGTTTATTCTGGAAATCGAACCCACAACCTACAGCGCAGAAGGCGGAGTTACTACCAACTGAGCTGTGAGGCGAGTCTTTGTTATGAGATGACTTCCTCCACCTTAAAATACTTGAAATTTAATTATAGTGAGTAGGTAAATAATACTCAAATTAGACGACAATTAGCAGTTGTACCTTGCCCTGTGTTTATTTATTTATTTGTCACAACAAAACTGTAAACAACAACAAATCATTAATAATACCTACATAAATGTGGTGTTAGGACGTACCTCTTACTACCCCCTTTTGGCATATCTAAAGTTATGAGTGCCTGTAGATCTGTGAGGATATCTTCTGTATTAATTATTCTTTGGGGATTATATTAATCGTGATCCTCGTGATCCTATTTCTACACTAGGTAACTATAAAGAAGTAAAATATGTATTTTTATTTGTAAAGAAAAATTTCAAAAATTCAGCCAAGTGCGACTCGGACTCGCGCACAAAGGGTTCCTTCTGTCTGTCTGTCTGTCCTTCAGTCTATCACAGGGCTGTATCTCATGAACCGTGGTAGCTTTACAGTTGAAATTTTCACAGATGATGTATTTCTGTTGTCGCTATAACAACAAATTCAAGAAACAGAATAAAATAAATGTTTAAGTGGGGCAAACGTGATTTTTTTGACGTTTTTTTATAAATAATGGTATGATGCACTTCGTGCGCGAGTCCGACTCGCACATGGCCGTTTTTTTAAATTAAATTATAAAAATATACTTAGTTTAAAAAAACTAAAAAAACACGCTTTTATTGCTAATCGAACTAAAAACTAGAAAATTATTTTTGATGACAAAGAGTTTATTATAACTGTAGTAGAAGATGAAACAATCAATCATATTGAATCACCTCAAAACAAAATTTAAATTCAGGCAGGCATGCGCATATCGCGCGCTAGCTTTATCTTCCTCACTCTCCTACAGAGGATCTGTTTATTCTTTCGTGAATAAATGAGGTTTATTTGTATTTTGTCAAATAAAATGCGATTTAGTACAATTAGGTAAATATTTTAATAATTTGGACAAATATAATATATACAATTGAAGTGTGTTGTACAAGGGCGGTGAAAGTAATGACGTAGCTAGATAGTAATTAGCCATACTAGGTATATTTAATTGGCAAGTTAATATTATGTAGGCGTTGCGAGTAGAATTTCAGTAGGCGCTGCAACAGGATCTACAAAAGAATTTATTAATCCTGGCGGTCCTATTAAGGATAATGGGAAACTAATATCAAATTATTGCATTGTCATCTTTAAAATTAATCAGACTTCTGGAAATTGGTGAAAATTAAGCTCAAAGATTCCTTTACATACATAGATACAACCCGAGCTAATAAAAGCGTGTTAATAAAATTAATCTGGCACTTTGACCAGCGATTCTGATGGACGCAAATTACAGATACAGATCTTACATATTCGCCAATATAAATCCGGTTTAAACGAAGTGCGTCAGATATGCACGATCAAAAGCCACAGTAATTATTCCGAAGAGATGGGAAGTGTAACATTTCTTTTTTGTTATATCAGCGTCAACATAAATAATTAAGGAAATGAACTTTTACGTGCTACGTAGTTGTGGTGCAACGAACTCGTTGGCTTTTAAGACATAAACTGTACTTTTTGAACGTGTATGGGATTAAACTAATGATACTGAATAGATACGTACAAATATATACACTGTAAAATCCCCATATTTTTAGTTGTAACCTCGACTTAATTTTATCTATATCTATACTAATATTATAAAGAGGAAAGATTTGATTGTTTGTTTGTTTGTTTGCTTGCATCGAATAGGCTCCGAAACTACTGGACCGATTTCAAAAAATTCTGTTACCATTAGAATCCTACATTATCCCTGATGAACATAAGCTATAGATTATGTTCAAAAACGTTAGGGATCCGTATGAAAAATTCGATAATAAAACCCAACGTGTGAAAAAAAAACCAAAAAAAAATCCTTATATTGCGTTTGCTGCAGAAATTATTGATAATAGAGCAAAGTAATGTACTACAGTTTTATAGAGGACATCAATATCTACAAAAAAGTTTGTTATACCATATGTCTAACTATTAGGGATCCCTATTTAAACTACAATAATGTAACCCAAGGTGTAAAAAAAATTGCCTTATAATCATTATAACACACGTGCGACGCCGGGGTGGACTGCTAGTTATTTAATAACTTAATATTTTTTTTAAATCGCTTTGCGGTGTAGACGCCTATACCACAGGATTTCTGACAGGATCGAAGCGACGCCTGATCAGAAAACATGGCTACTATTTACCACAATACGGTGATCCATATATGTAGATTGTATGGTATAAAAATATTTGCTCTAAAGTCATCCAAGGAGGAAACATACTCCCCTTGTTTGAGACTAACGCCGGATAGCTTTCCTCTTAAACAACTTATTATATAACTTATCTGGATCAGTTGCGCTATCTATAGACTGTTTGCAACGGTCTTTAGATAGCTAAACTGGTTATTTTCTTTTGTGAATATTTTGTAATATAATAGTATTGGATGTTATTTATTTATGTTTTATTTCTGTAAATAATAAACTATTTAAAAACAACTTATTACCATGGTCTTTTAAAAGTTTGTCTGTTCGCGAAAGTTACTTATTGTTATTTTATTCTAAATAATATAAAATTTACATAAAAACAAGTCATCGCGCTATAATTAACTAGCCAAGTGCGAGTCGAACTCTTATCTATAAAAACGGCAAAAGAAAACACGTTTGTTGTACTTAAATATTTATTTTATTCTTTTTTTTGTATTTGTTGTTAAAGAAATACATCATCTGTGAAAAATTCAACTGTCTAGCTCGGGTCATGAGATACAGCCTGGTGATAGACAGATGGACAGCGGAGTCTTAGAAATACGGTCCCGTTTTTACCCTACGGAACCCTAAAAACATTAATATCGGAGCGACCATTAAGGATTAATCTTTGTACATAAAATTAAATAAAAAAACCTGTAAATCGTGAGTCTCTTTTGAAAACGTTTGTTTATAGAAATAATCTTTTGAGTTTTCGATATTGAGAAAGTGGTTTTGTAAGTGTTTTAGGGGGGCATTATACCTATACCCAATAACAATAAATCATCAATGGCTCATCTATAACTATACTAATAATATAATATTATAAAGTGGAAAGATTTGATTGTTTGTTTGTTTGTATCGAATAGGCTCCGAAACTACTGGACCGATTTCAAAAATTCTTTCACCATTAGAATCCTACATTATCCCTGATGAACATAGGCTATAGATTATTTTCAAAAATATTAGGGATCCGTATGCAAACTTCGATAATGTAATCCAAAGTGTGAAAAAAAATAAAAAAATCCTTATATTGCGTTTGCTGCGGAAATTATTGACAATAGAGCAATGTGATGTACTACAGTTTTAATGAGGACATTAATATCTATAAGAAAGTATGGAATACCATAATATGTCTAACTATTAGGGATCCGTATGAAAACTTCGATAATATAACCCAACGTGTGTAACAAATCCTTATATCGCGTACGCTGCTGAAATTGTTGACAATAGAGCAAAGTGATGTACAACAGTTTTAAAGAGGACATCAATATCTACAAAAAAAGTCTGTGATACTAAATGTTTTATTAGGGATCCTTATGAAAAATTTGATAATGTAACCCAAGGTGTAAAAAAATTACCTATAATATCATTATTACACCCGTGCGACGCCGGGGCGGACTGCTAGTCATAAATAAAGATAAAAAAAATACTGGCCTCAAAGCTCAGTGGGTAATAAATCTGCCCTCTGCGCTGTAGGTTGTGGGTTCAATCCTAATCTGTCTTTCCAAATTTCATCGAAATAGGTTCAGCCGTCACATGATTGAACAACAAACGCATAAACATCTGAACTTTTGCTTAAATGCTATCTCGTTCAAGCATTATATTGCAAAAAAATAGGATCACGACTGTAATCACCAAGTACGGTAGACAGATCTCCAGGCGCTTAGATTCTTGAAGATGTCTAAAGGAGTTAGTCAGAGGCACGTCCAAGCGTTAAATTTAGCACATGCTTAAATTTTGCAGTAATTAGCATTCCACATGTGACAGGTTGCAAGCCCGTCGCCGCTTATAAGAGTATTATTAAGAATATTAACTGATTTCCTCACGATGTTTTTCTTCACCGATATAAGCACGTGTGTGCGCATAATACATTCAAACAGAAACATCCATTGATGCACGCCGGGATTCGAATCCACGAACTCCAGATTGTAAGTCGAGGTATCTCCCACTCGGCCAACAGGGCGTTATTTCATTAATTATTAAATAAATATTGGTGGATATTTCACACAGCGCCATCTAACCCTTAAACTAAGCAAAACTTATACTATAGCAACTAGATATAACTATTATTGTAATAAATACGTTTAAATACGGAACCCTAAAAACTAAAAACAAAACCGACTTCATGTTTATAAATAAAAATTGTAGTGGGGGGCACCCCCCTCCGCAAGATCTAGGAAACCTACCCCGGCTAGCCCTCCACTCGGTTTATGCCATTGAAAGAAGGGTACGGTCTATATTTGAAAACCACTATCAATGCCTATAAATTTTGAAAGTCTCTCTCGATTTCCCTGGGATCCCATCATCAGATGCTGACTTGGTGGTAATGGGACCACCTCGGAAGTATAGGCTTTCAATTAAATAAATATTTTTTTAAATCCGTCCACAAACGCCGGAGTTATAGAATAGCATAAACAAAAAAAAAAAAAAAACAACAGCAGACGAATTGATAACCTCCTCGTTTTGGTTGGTTAAAAATCGACTAAAAATCTAGTTTTGTCGCAGACGCGTCTGTTTGGTCGTAGCTTATAAGTCATAGGAGAATGAATGCGTTATTTACCACAGTAATTTGATTCTAGGAAGCAATTAGTGTGACACGTTTGTTAAGTATTAAGCACATTGTATACTAAACCGGCGCTTCATTGTAAACACTCATATCCTACATGATAGGCCTTACAGCTCAGTTGGTAGCTCTGCCTTCTACGCTACAGGTTGTGGGTTCGATCCCCACCCAGGGCAAATATTTGTGTGATGAACATAGATGTTTGTTCTGTGTCTGGATGTTACAAGCTATGCTGGTTTGGGACTAGATGGCACTGTGTGTAAAAAATCTACTGCCAAAGGTGGATCAAAGTACAAGTCAGAATAGAAATAGAGAGTTAGATAATTTAGATGTCAATTTTGGACGTGCCTCAAGCCCTCTTCGGCATCTGTAAAGATCTAAGCGCCTTGAGATCTGAAAGCCTTAGCCTTAAAAAGAATCGAATCTAAAAATTAATTAATGAACGGCAAAAACTATCCAAACATACGACCTTCAGATCGAAAGTCGAGATACCTGCAACTAAGGTACCGTCCATTAATCACGTGATGTTTTTTAGCCTCCCCCCCCTCCCCCTAGGTGATGAAGGTTTCAAGTCACTTTTAGTACCTACAAAGAAACTTATTATTTTTTGAATAAGTACCACTAAATTAAGGATATGATAAAAATGTCTTTTCGCCACTTTAAGGTTTAGAAATCGCGCGTATGCCTTAAAATTTAAATATACGTGATCGTATCACGTGACGTATCTTACTACACAACCCCCCCCCCCCCCTTGTGATATTTCGTTGAACGGCCCCTAGCTATGCCAACACGACTACTACTATTACCCAGGTAAGCTATATTGACGATGCTCGGGTAGACAGTGGCCCTAAGCCTCACGTGTTTCTAACGGGGGTTGAACCTGCGACCTTTTTATGGTTTTTGCATATTTCACGGAGTTCAAAGTAGCGATGCAGACGGAAAATTATTATAAAACTAGCTGTCCAGACAGACGTTGTCCTGTCAAATGTCAATAATCCCACAGAAAAAAGCACTTTCCGTTTTTCCCGATCTTTACGCCACCTTTATCACTTAGGGATATGAAAAATAGATGTTGGTTGATTCTCAGACCTACTCAATATGCTCACAAAATTTCTTGAGAATCGGTCAAGCCGTTTTGGAGGAGTACGGTAACTAACATTGTGACATGGAAATTTTATATATTAGAAGATATACACCAAATCCGGTACACATCCTTTGAGATCCTTGAATATGGGATAGGGGATAATATACGGGGATAGTCAGAGGAGGTCCGAACATTATATCTGATTATATCTGCAAGACCATCGCCGCTTATAAAAACACTACCTGATGTCAACACGATGTTTTCTATCACGTTTTGGGCACGTATTTTGCATGGTCGGGATTCGAACCCACGACCTTCAGATTGAAATTCGAGGTACCTCTAATATTGGTATCTATATATTTCGAAATTAAGTTTTGCTAAATCTCATTCCAATCCAGTTTCCATCTTTTTTCAAGTGATTCAAAAAATAAGGGCGGATGTTTTTAATTACGAGTACTACGTTGCACTCTTATTTTATATTTATTATTTTAAAAATGCATAATGTGGGCATGTGCCAAATGTAATGGACGTACCTCTGACTAACCCAAAAAACATCTTCAAAGATCTGAGCGCCTGGAGATCTGAGAGGATGTTTTCCGTACTTAAAAATACAATCGTGATAATAATAATGCTATGCTTGAGATTACGATTAATACGATTACGATTTTAGCAAGGTAATTTAGATGTAACTGCTAATTTGCACGTACGTACGCAATAGAACACCGAAAACAAATTTAATTGGTCCAATCAAGCGAACAGACGTCGGTCTACGCTCAGACATAATCACCGGTACAATCTTGGACTGGCTAAAAACCGGATCAACATTTTACCTAGTACCTTCAAATTGAGTAAGCTACACAATTTTACAACAACGGGAATTACTCACGTAATGATAAATTGTCGATGAGGACACCGACACAACTCACAAAAGTGTAGAGTAGTGTAGTACAACTCAATACTTTATATATAAAAAAGCTTATAAATAAATACATATTGGGCCTACTAATTACATTTCAATTAAAAGGTTTTTTTTTTAAACAACAGTACAGTATGGAAATTATCGAAGTATGTACTCGTAAATCGTACAAACGATTTGTATGTGTACTTGATTACAATCTCCCTGTAAACCTTCGTGTTAAAATCTTACTTAACTTTATTGCACGTGTCTTTTTGGTCATTTTGGAGCCGATGACCTTCTAACGACCGTTTTGAGGTTCTCCAAGAGGTGGATGCTCCAAGCAAGTGTCTGTACTAATCTACACCACTATTATAAAGAGGTAAAATTTGTACTTTTGTTTGTACCGAAATAACCAAGAACTACACGTTTAATTTCAAAAATTCTTTTACATTATCTAAAGCTAAACTATCAGTGAGTAATATAGGCTATATTTTACTTTCAAAATAGTTAGAGATCCGCACAAAAATTGCAATAATGTAACCTAAAGTATCAAAAATTTGCGCGTGCGAAGTCGGGGCAGACAATTGTGCCTGATACGGTTATTGTTTTTTAAGTTTAAACCAACCAATTTAACGTTCTCTATTTTTTGTGGTGATTTTGAAGAATTGTCTTTGACGCACGTCGCCATTTACATAAAGCTACTAATTGTGAGTACCTTAACGTCGGTGTGTTAGTAGTTATTTAACCTGATTTTACGTACCGTTGGTAGTTGTTGTAGGTACCTAAGTACCTAAACTTTGTGTCATAGCTGTTTCGATCATCGATCAACTTCATCTCGTCAAGAAGATATTCGTATGTATATTTTTTTGTTGTTGCTTTTTTTGTCCAATTCGATCCGATTTCTATGTTGTTATTTTTTATATTGTATAGAGAGTTGTCTCAAGTTGGTCCTATTTAATATATAGCAATGTAGGACTATAATTTCCTTCATAAAACATAAAAAACGAATATCCTCCCTTGACTTTTCGATGGATCGAAACATTTTTGTCGGTTTTCTTTTTATGTGGGACCAAATTGGTGACAGTTTGGAAAAAGACCAGAGGCAAGCACGAATCACTATCGTATCGACACTGTATCGTCAAAACTGACAATTATTGTGTAGTATAAGTGTCAGTCTTGATATTTTTTAGGTCAAGAGTACTCTAAATCGACGACTTTGCATGAGGAATGTGATGAGAGTGAATGAAGCAAAAGAGGTAGTATAGATAATAAAAAGGATCACGATTGTAATCCCCAAGTACGGTAGACATCCTCTCAGATCTCCAGACGCTTACCCTCGTATTCAAGAACGAATAAGCGGCACTATGGTGCACGCTACCGTGTGCCTTTAGAGCTCAGCTTTGTCTAGAGGCACACGACAATGTGCCTCTAGTCACACTATGCTGTGTCGCACAACACATAAAGTGATTTTTATGAATAAAGATTTCGTCCACTGTGGGTGCGTGTTCTCATAGTGTCGTTCTTGAATACGAGGGTAAGATCCTTTGAAGA
Source organism: Hydriomena furcata (assembly GCA_912999785.1). Lineage (NCBI taxonomy): Eukaryota > Metazoa > Arthropoda > Insecta > Lepidoptera > Geometridae > Hydriomena > Hydriomena furcata. The sequence goes on along the minus strand of OU538831.1, from coordinate 890,349 downwards.
TGGTTCGAATCCTCGACCATCGGATCGAAAGTCGAGTTGCCTTCCACCAAACACAGTATATTTACGTATCAGCTTTCACGAGGCACACGGTTTTTGAGGTGCGTTTTCTAAAGAAACAACATTAATAAAAAAAACGGCCAAGTGCAAGTCGGACTCGCGCACGAAGGGTTCCGAACCATCATCTATTAAAAACGGCATAAAAACACGTTTGTTGCATGGGAGCCCAACTTAAATATTTATTTTATTCCGTTTTTAGTATTTGTTATTATAGCGGCAACATAAATACATAATCTGTGAAAATTTCAACTGTCTAGCTATCACGGATCATGAGATACAGCCCTGTGACAGACAGACGGACAGACAGACGGACAGCGAAGTCTTAGTAATAGGGTCCCGTTTTTACCCTTTGGGTACGGAACCCTAAAAAACCATCAGGTTTTATGGAGGAAGTGGACACTACCTTCTAAAACTAAGGTCATCGTACTTTGCACAGGAAACTAGAAGTTTTTATAAGTTTTTATATTTTTTACCGACGAAATATTTTTGCTTTTTTTAGCGTTCCGTACCCAAAGGATAAAAACGGGACCCTATTACTAAAAACTCGCTGTCCGTCTGTCTGTCTGTCACAACGATTTATCTCATGAACCGTGATAGCTAGACAGTTGAAATTTTCATAGATTATGTATTTCCGTTGCCGCTATAACAACTAAAAACAAAATAAAGTAAATACTGAAATGGGGCTCCCATACAACAAACGTGTTTTTTTTGCCGCTATGTGAAATGTCAACCAATATTTATTTATTTATTACATGAAATACCTTTTCAATTTTTTTAGGCGAAACTTAATTATTTTGTGTATATTATTATTTGTGTGTGTGTGTATTTTGTGTATAGTTTTATTATAAGTGGAGATGGGCGGGCCACACAATAAGAGGTTGTGACAAATGGAGTAAAATAATAACAAGATGGTACCCCAGAGAAGGTAAAAGGAAGAGAGGTAGACCGCAGAAAAGGTGGGACGAGGACATAAGAAAAGTGGCAGGAGTAATGTGGAACAGAGTGGCTCAGGAAAGATCAGAACGGAAGAGGTTGGAGGAGGCCTTTGCCGATTGGCAAACAGATTTGCAAAAAACAAGCAAGCAACAGATGCTAGATTTAGTTTAACTTTAATTTGTGCTATATATATTGTCAATAGATTTAAGAAATCTGAATAAAAGGCTATATTATTATTATTATTATTATATTATTATTATTTATCAACGATTAAGATTGGATAATTATTTGATTTAAAAAAAAAACATGTCTTATAATTCGCGATGGTCTACTAATTATTTATGTATTGGATCTCTGTAAATTTAAATATTATTTTATAATAAAATAAAAATGAGATCACGACTGTAATCCCCAGGTACGGTACTACGGTATCATCCTCTCAGATCTCCAGTCGTTCAGATCCTTGAAGATGTCTAGAGGGGGTAGTCAGAGGCACGTCCAAACATTACATTTGGCACATGCCCACATTTTGCAGTAGTTAGCATTCCATACGTGACAGGTTGCAAGCCCATCGCAAGGTGTTATTTGTCACAGTAATAATGTAATAACTGTAAACTTCTTATCTCTTAGATCTTAATCCGCGTATTTTGGACATTTCTTGAAAGTGATCTGGATCCGTTGAACTACCTATAAACTGTAGTGACGATCTTAAGATAGCTATTTTAAATGTTGTACAATATTCTTTATGTTAATGAAGATGATTAATATATTTACCCATCCTTCTGCATTTCAACAATATTTACTCAGATTTTTTGAATCCGGGTAATATTAAATCAGAGGTATTATTATAACATGCTAATTAATTGGCATTTATTAGCTTGCTTATGTTCTTCTTACGGTTTTCTCACCTTTGATGAGAAGCGAAGTTATTCGTAGACAAACGTCAATACAAACTATAGCGGTAACGATATCTTTAAGCATAGAAAAAACTAATAACTTGACAACCTCGGTAGCATGAGCCAGTACTCGACTAAGATCGCATAGTCTTCAAATATTTGTTCAAAGTCTAGATTTTGGCTACTCTGGTACTTCTTTTCTATAACCATGATACAGGGTTTTTTATTATAAAACAAAATTTATATCTCAAATGATTTATGCGCACGATATTATTTGGCAGAGAATTATATCGATGCAATCAATACTGGCTGTATAAATTCGTTTAAGAACTAAAAAACTAACTGAAGTATACAAATAAATTCCCAGGTAAGTAAGTATATTTTCTTATTTTTTGTTTTTATGTTTTTGTTGTAAGTAGTTTGCATAGTGTTTTATGGTATATGAGTTTCTTACTTGGTTAGTGGTTTTATAGTTTTCTTAGAGTATTCATTCAAAATCACAAGTGCTGAAAAAAACCTCTTTTGAATGTCTGTTAAAAATAGTGAAACAGCTTTTTCGCACATCGGTCAGTGGTTTTGTCTACGAATTCAGCCACGAATTTTATTAGAAGGCGTGAAGTGACGACTTGTAAGAAGAATAGCTATTTTGTTCCAAGTTATTTTATTGACGTACTTATATGACGGACGCAAAAGACTGTAAACAGTACGATTTGCGTTGCGTTTTAGATAAATTGTGTGTTCTTTGCCTTATCCCACGTCCTCGTGGAGTCGGCACAACATCTAGCTAGATGTTGTTTCTCATCAATGCAAAGTAATTCATATTTTATGGTTTTTGATTTTCATCCCGTAAGGGGGTAAAAAAGGGCGTTAAAGTTTATTATTGAACTTTGTACTTTTATGCACAGAAATCGGAATAAAAAATTGTAAAATTCTTAAAACTAAAAAAACAAAAACTAACTTTTTTTGTTTGATTATTTAAATTGAGACAGGACAACGTCTGTCGCGGGTTCAGCTAGTATTACAATAAAATCACAAGAATCACTATGAATCGTCTTAGAAGCTACTCTAAGGTGAAGCTACGCCAACACGCCAAGCCTAGAAGAATCAGGCAACCAACACGGCTTGCGATGGAGGAGTAACCAGATGATAATGCAAGGGTGTAGGATACCTAAGGCGGGATTTGTGTGTATGATCTACAATTTTTTATGACATGTCCAGACCTGTCACAAATATTTGTAGAGTTGTGGTGTTGTGGTACTATGGTACCAACGACACAGATATTTCTAGAACTATCGGAATATCATTAGCAGACTCTTAGGTGTTAGTTTAAGTGTTAACATAGCTATTTATTAAGAACCATACATTTTTTTAACGAATTTTATTAAGTAACTCCAAAATTCTAAAAAATGTTTTAACCAAAAAGTTTGAGTTTTTGTATGTTTTATGAAGAACTATTTGGTCCTACATAAAATAATAGGACCATCTTGAGACTATTTTCTACACAATAGCAAAAATATCAAAATTGGATCATCGGGTTCACAAAGCGTGATGACCACGCTTTGTGAAAAAACTTTGTGACATAAAAAAATATAATGTAAAACCTATTGAACCTCTACTTTTTTTCGTCGGTTTAAAATAATGTGTTTTTGATTTAAATTCACCCGTTTACCTACATTTAAGTGATTTATATTATATCCACCAAAGACATATGATTTAATGTAAATATCTTTATCTTTATACGTAATCTAGTTTTCTGGTGATTAATTATTGATATAGTAAAGTATATTATTTCCTTTTATAAACTAAAAAAGAAACCGACTCTAAGAACGAGGAGTTTTGTTGACCATGAAAGCATGATCAAATCCGAGATTATAATGATTCATACCTTCACAAAGTGATACCTACATGAACATACATAAATAACTAGCCGACCCGTGGCAGACTTTGTCTTGCCCAAACTTCAATAATCGCAAATAAAAAAGCACTTTTAGGCTACTCTTCCAATTTTATAACCTTGTTATGTAATAAATAAGGAATTTCAAGTCAAAACAAGTCTGAGATGTCAGATTTTTTTACACACCAGCGCCATCTATACCAAAATCATCATTATTGTATTTTTTTTATAATTCAGGGGTTGTTTTTCGGATTCTTATACCGCTAATCTTTATTTAGATTTTTTATCTACATACTACAGCAAATTTAATCTTCATCAATTTAGGCCTGATTGAGGCACAAACATGTCTTTTCTCAAACTTTCGCATTATTATATTATTATGATAATTGTCGCATGGATGTACAAATAAAGATTAAAAGCAAATTTTTGATACTAAGATACATTCATGGAGTTTTCATCAGATACCCTTATTAAAAAAATATCCCTACCTAGACTAATAAAGCAGATTCTTAGATTTTTAGACAGGATAACGTCTGTCGCAGTGAACTGCGACAGCTAGTATTACTCAATTAGGTACTCATACTTGAAGTTGAATGTCAGTTCTGAAAGTTCTGCATGGCAGAATATCAAACACCTCTGCAGAACAAACTAAGTTGGGTAAAACAACACACTGGGGTTTCCCCTACTTTTGTACCTTACCCCAATCTCGTTAGTGAAAACTATTAGGTACTATGTAGCTGTATAAGTCAACTAAGATAATAAGCCAAGCATTTGTATACCTAACACCATATCTGGGGGCACGGTAGTGCCCCCGCCAAGTCAAGCAATAAAGCGGCACGGCTGTACCATCCTTTTCTCGAAGCAGTTCAGGCCATTTTCGACCCCCTATAACTTCGTTGTGGATAAAACTAGAAGCCTGAATTTTCAGTAACCAAGCAGTCACTATATAAACACGGTATATTTAAAATTTCATTCAATTTGAACCAGTAGATGAAGAATTATAACTAGTCAAAGTTTCCTATTTTGTCGCTCACTCACTCACTCACTCACTCACTGACTGACTGACTGACTGACCGATCATCAAAAGTTTAAGGCACTTCTAGCAGACATAGAAGCTTCAAATTTGAAACACAATTAGTGTTTAGTGTAAAAATCCTAAAAAAACCTGCCAAGTGCGAGTCGGACTCGCGCACGTCGAGTTCCGTACCATTATCTATAAATCACGTTTGTTGTAAGGGAGCCCCACTTAAATATTTATTTTATTCTGTTCTTAGTATTTGTTGTTATAGCGGCAACAGAAATACATCATCTGTGAAAATTTCAACTGTCTAGCTATTATGGTTCATGAGATACAGTTCTGTGATAGACAGACGGACAGACAGACAGACAGACGGACAGACGGACAGACGTACAGATGGACAGACGGACGGACGGACAGTGGAGTATTAGTAACAGGGTTCCGTTTTTACACTTTAGGTACGGAACCCTAAAAAGTAGGGCTATCTACAAAAATAAATGAGATGCCATCAAAAACATAACTTGTAAAAAAAGCCAAGTCTCGCAACGCAACTCAGTTCTTCTACCGTAAAAAGTAGTGAGATCCATGTAATACCAAGTCGGTTAATTTATTCAGTCCCTACTTTAAGGGTCCTTCTGTCTTAAGTTATTACGTAAACTAATTACGTAATAACATAAGGCAAGTTATGTTTTTGATGGCATTAAGATTATCTGGAACAATAAATAAATGAATATGAATAAAGAACCAAAGACCTGGTTGTGGGGTCATTTTCAATTTTGGCAGTCAAAAACTAAGCATAGCAAACAAACTTGTTTAAAATCTATAGTTAATAATTTTTTTTGTCTATGGTCCGTTTTGATTCGTGACAGTTGTGATGCGTTAAACCTGTAGACTTGATTGGACACAATTAAATATTTCCCGTAACTTTTGTATAACCTAAGAGATAGATGATTACTATAGAGTAATACGTGAGTGTATCTATAGAGTACGCTGGTTGTGGGCATTTTAACAACATTTTAATTTTCAAATGAATGATGAATATTGAAAAAATGATTAAAAAGACGATTTTTAAACAACATTAATCAAAATTAAACACAATTAAACAACCAGCGTTATATTATTTGATGAGGGAATGTAGGTAGGTACAATTATCCCTTTTGGTTTGTAATAATTACGCTGTTAGTTATTGTCGGTGCCATATTGCAGCCTCTTTGTAGGTACGAGGTAGAATAAAAACTCTTTATAATAGTGTTCGAATTTTAAAAAGATTGTGTGACGGCGGGAATAGAAAACGAGTATGGTGGTGACGAATTATTGTCAAGGAGAATATTATTGTATTTTACGAAATAAACATGATGTGAGTATGTTTGTGATATTAAGTATACTAGAAATTGACAAGTAGTTTACATAATTATTAGGGGAGGTACCTACCTCGACTTTAAATCCGAAAGATCGTGGGCATCCCGGCCGTGCATCAATGGATTTTTCTGTTCGAAGATTTATATGCGCATGCTTAAACGGTGAAAGAAAACGTCGTCGTGAGGAAACAAGTTAGTATTCTTGTAAGCGGCGACGGGCTTGCAAACTGTCACGTGTGGAATGCTAACTAAATGTGGACATGTGCCTTATGTAATGTTTGGACGTGCCTTTGACTAACCCATTTAGACATCTTCAAGAATCTGAGAGGATGTCTACCGTACTTGGGGATTACAGTCGTGATCTTATTATTATTTATTGCAACAAAACTTACGTAATCGTGGGGCTGGTTCATGATGGATTGCAAATTATGATGTTTTTCGATGAATCAAACAAACCTGCGTCACAGACTAGATTGAGTTAGTTAGAAACCATCTGAGGTTGTAGACCCGGTAACTTTTAACTAGCATCCGTCCGTCGCTTCGCTCGCGTGGTGGAACCTGGATAGAATAAAGTAACACCAGAATAAAGTAGGTATTGTCATGACCTTACCCATTCATGTGAGTGGGGTCGACAAACATGAAGAAAAAAAAACCATACCGTAAAAGGATTTGGCTTGGTGTGTTTTACAACTAAATGTAAATGTGCTATATGTTTGGACTTGCCTCTGACTACCACATTAGGAATCTTTAAGGGTCTGAGCGGCCTTGGAGTTCTGAGAGTAGGTACCTACCTCCTTCCTACCATAATTACTTAGATAGATTCTACCTCCATTCACTCAACCCTATGATATTATAATGTTACAACTCCTGTCAAAATATATGTTGTAAGTAAATTACAGGTAAGTATAATTAATTAATTAATTGCGTTCATACAAAAAGCCAGGCAGATCATGTTTTCGCCAAAAAAGTTAAGTGTGCAGTTTTTTTACATTATTAATACTAACTGACCCAACAGACGTCCTACTGTCAAAATTGAATAAAGAAAAAGCAAGATTTTTTTTTTCTAAAAACTTATTTGGACTACTTTATTAAGTTAAAAAAATAACCAAATCGGTTCAGCCGTTCTTAATTTATGCGCTTACCTACCAACAAACAGATTATAATATTTATTTTAATATTAGCTTCCAACCACGGCTTCATCCGCTAGGTACCTAAATTAAAATTCTGATGTATAAGCTATAAAGTACTGTAAAGTTTCATCTAAATCCGTTCAGTAGTTTTTGCGTGAAGAGTAACAAACACACACAAACTTTCGCATTTATAATATTAGTAGGATTAGTAGGTACCTAATGTTAACGGTACTTATATTGGAAGGAAATTAGGGGCTAGATAAAGATACAAAGTCACAATCATTCCCCAAAAATCCCAAGTGCCTGATAAAACTATTGCTGCAATAACCAGCTAGCACCGTTGCTATATAAAAACCAGCTGACTATATACTGACGACGACCTAGATGGCATAGCGGTTGAGTGCCCTGATGAGACGCGTGAGACGAGGGTTTTGACGTCAGTGAGTTTGAACAAATGAACTTGTAGTCAACCCTGATAATATAATTTTTACGGCCATCCGGAATCCTACTAATATTATAAATACGAAAGTTTGTAAGATAGGTGAAACTTAACAGTAATGTAGCTTAAACATCGGAAACACATTGGCTACTTTTTATACAGGTACCATGAGGGCAAAGCCGCGGGTGGAGGCTAGTAAAAATATAGGTAAGTAATTCTTATTAGTTTTTCCTTTATTTTATTCTGTTGTTATACTTAATTACCTACAATATGTACTTAGCCTGTAGGCCGTATACTATATCAAGGAATAGGTGTATAGGTATATTCCAAGTTTCTTCCAAATCCAGTGATTGAGGCACAAACATACAAACATGCTCACAAACTTTTGGATTTATAATACCTATCAGAAGGAATAATTGAACTTTGTTCATCATTTACTCTTGACGTGCCTATTTCAGTTCCTATTGTTTACAATGTAAATAAATAAGTAGGTACTTAGGTACCTAAGCATTTAAGCTATTATGTAGATACCTAATAGATATAATGACAGCTAAGTAGTAAGGTCAGATGCATAATCTTCATCCACAAGATCATAACTTACAGTTCTGTAATACTAATAACCACTTTTTTTGTAATTTAGACATTTTTTTCTAACTTCATGTGAATGTTACAGTATTTTTTTTAGGTATAGGTAGACGTGTGACCTACACTTCAAAATGTTTTAGTATTGGACGGGACTATATCTACGAACATAATAGTAACCAGAAAGCTTAGCGTAAGAGACACCGCTCATTTCTATTACGATTATGTTAACATTTTTCTTCCTTTTTAGAGTTTCGGAGTCTAAAAGAAACCCTTATAATTTCGCCATGTCTGTCCGTCCGTCCGTTCGTCTGTCCGCAGCTTAGCTCAGAGACTATTAGGTACTGCTAGACAGCTGTAATTTGGCATGTAATCCATATTGTAACATAATGTCAACAAAGTTGTAGAATAAAATCTTGAAATACAATTTAGGGTATTTTAAGGTACCTACACCTAAAGTGGGGATGTTTTTATTTTTATCGTTAGATAGTAGTTCTTTAAAAAGTATGGAGAGAAACAAATTTCTGATTGTAAAATATTAGGTGTCAATTTTTGTTAGATAGGTACGAGTCGAGTGGCCGGTTTTTACACTTGTCTACAGAATCCGAAAATATATCTTCAGCCTTGAGAATGCCGACCAAGAAAGAAAAGTATTAATACTATTATTTATAAGTATTTAAATATTAATAGTCTCGAATACGACCAATAAACGAATGTTATTTTATTATTATTTATTTTATTTATTTTATTTATTTATCAGGCAACGCCAACAGCACACATAATAGACATTAAATACGTAAAAATTCATAAAAAAGTATTATAATATTTGAGCCAATTAGAGGCATGCACAGACATTACACACATTACACACACATTACTTAAAAGACAGACAACATACACAGGATAGTAATAAAAAAAAAATATAACTACTATAAGGTTATGACTACTTTGAAAGCATGTAGATTGTTAATCATGTCTAGTCTATTTTTGACATTTCGTTTCTTAGAAAATATCTCAAATGACCTAGACCTGAATTTTTGCACGTTTTGTACCGGATCAATAATTAATAATTAATTTATTTAAAGAGCAAGAGAACCAAATAATAAAAAAAACCGGCCAAGTGCAAGTCAGACTCGCGCACGAAGGGTTCCGTACTATTATATATATAAAAACGGCAAAAAAATCAATCAGCGTTTGTTATATGAGATCCCTACTTAAATATTAATTTTATTATGTTTTTAGTATTTGTTGTTATAGCAGCAACTGAAATACATCATCTGTGAAAATTTAAACTGTCTAGCTATCACGATTCATGAGATACAGCCCTGTGACAGACAGACGGACAGCGGAGTCTTACCCCCGTATTCAGGAACGACACTATGAGAACACGCACTCACAGTGGACGAAATCTTTTTTCATAAACATAACTTTATGTGTTGAACGACACTATGGCGCACACTACCGTGTGGCTCTAGAGCTCAACTTTGGCTATGCAGTGTCGCACAATACTTAAATGGATGTTTATGAAAAAAGATTTCGTCCACTGTGGGTGCGTGTTCTCACAGTGTCGTTCCTGAATACGAGGGTTAGTAATAGAGTCCCGTTTTTACCCTTTGGTACGGAACCCTAAAAACAAGTTAAATGTGTCGTCCTTTTAGAAGGTCATCCGAATAACTGAAAATAAATAGTTTCTTCCGTATTTTAAAAATATAAAATTGTATGTAATATTTTTTATTAGTTCATTAAATTATTTTAGTAGCCTATTTAATTTACACAAATATATAAAAAAACTATTTAAAATTAAAGAAAAACGTATCCAAAGGTGAAGGCAAAACCAGTTAGCATTCTTATAAAAGACTGGCTTGCAACTTGTTACGTATGGAATGCTAGCTAATGCAAAGTGTGGGAAAATACCAAATGTAATGTTTGGACGTGCCTTTGACTACCCCTTCTAGACATAGGTATTCGAAGATATCAGCACCTGAAGATCTGAGAGGAGGTACTACTTCACTTTGGGAATACAGTAATGAAATTTATTTTATTTTTTTGATTTAAATTGACGGTTTTACGTGTTTTCTGTGTTTTCTAAATTACAGATAAGAAACAGTCCAGGGGCCTTGCTAAAAGCTCTTAAAATAATATTATTTACTTACTATTTTAATATTACTTAAAAGAGTTTATGGTAAGCCCGATCACTGGGCAGCACGCCCAAAAGACTAGCGTCGGAAAATGGTCTCGTAAAAAATACATAAATGTGTATACATTATAATATTGCAAAACGATAGACTTATTCGGTTCATTAACTTCATTAAACCATAATCCGCCATTAAAGTCAAGGACGCGATTGTACACTTGGCAAAAAGAAAATAAAGCATGCCAATACTTCATCGAATTATAATCAAACCTATCACAATCCTTATTACCTAGCTAATTAAGTTTAAATTAGCCTGGCAGGCATTTTTATCAGCAAACTCTATTGACATTACAAGTTAGTTGCTAGCACGCTGCGCTCGCGGACGCATGTACGCGATTTTAATTCGTAACAAAATGAACTTTATATCGCTCGCTGTTTGGACATTAGAGAAAAACTGTATTGTTATATATACAGCGCTTATAGTATTCTTTATTGGGTTCACGTTGGTGCACAAAAAGAAGATTGAAGCGCAGTACAGGACAGACGAGAAAAAGGTTAAATTTGCGCGAACGGGACACGGCAGGAAAGGTTAGTGACAGTTCTATGGTTTTTATTGTCCTGGATTCCGTACGTTACAATTACTTACTAGCAGTCCGAACCGGCTTGTTCGTGTACTAATTAAGTTTTTTAATAGGTTATTGCAATTTTTGTAGGGATTTTAAATTTTTTGAAAATAAAATAATGTCACATGTTACTCGCTGATAATGTAGCTTTTGTTAAGTAAAATAATTTATGAAATTGGTCTAGTAGTTTTTTAGTTTATCCATTACAAACAAACACACAAAAAAAATAGTAAATTTAAATGAAAATGAAATATGATCACGGCTGAATCTCCAAGTAGGTACACAGTAGGTATGTTCAAGATCTGAGATAATGTCTTCCTCTCAGATCTTGAACATACCCAAATGGGGTAGTCAGAGGCAGATAGAGTAGACTACAAAGCAGCCCTAGGTACTGCTCTCACGTGTCTGTTTTTTGTGCTTTCTATCTCTAAATAAAGACCCATGTTTATTTATCTTAGGTGGTTAGATTCAACATTGTTTGCTTAGAAAGTTTATTTATAAAACGGCAGCGATAACATTAAAATTAACAGCTCTGGTCGAGTTTAAAATGTGCTTTTAAACGATGGTAATACATTGTCTAAGTTCTAAAACCACCCGTGCTATAATCATAAATTCTTAATATTCTAGATCCATAAATTCGAAACATTACATTTGGCACATGTCCAATGTAATGTTTGGACGTATCTCTGACTAACCCCTTTAGACATCTTCAAGGGTCTAAGCGCCTGTAGATCTGAGAAGATGTCTATCGTACTTGGGGATTACAGTCGTGCTTTAAACGGGGCGATTAAATACATTATCAAGGTAGAACTATAAACTCGAAACATTGTAATCGATTTGATGACCTCTCGGTGGCGTGGTGGGTGAGTGCCCGACTGACCGTTCATCACGAGCCACATGACTGACTGTGGCTCTCACAATATCTATACAATTATAATAAAGCTGTAGAAGAGTTCAATTCTGTACATTGAATAAAAACGAAAAAAAATACTCCTAGGGGACTTCATACAAGTAACACAAGCAAAAAAAAAACATTTTGACATTTTTGTCTGTCTGTCTGTCTGTCTGTCTGTTGTCAGGCTTTCACGCAAAAACTACTGAACGGATTTTGATGAAACTTTTTTTGTTATATAGCTATTAGTCCTAGGCAACTTATAGACTATAATTTTGGAAGATCGGAATACCAATTGTGGAACTATAGAGTTCTGGGTTTGGGTAATCTATAAGAGATATTAATATACTGCTTTAGGCAAAGTTGGTCAACATGCTGTCGACAATCGAAAGAATAGGAATAAAATAAAACCGGCCAAGTGCGAGTCGGACTCGCGCACGAAGGGTTCCGTACCATTATCTAGAAAAAACACGTTTGTTGTATGGGAGCCCCACTTAAATATTTATTTTATTCTGTTTTTGGTATTTGTTGTTATAGCGGCAACAGAAATACATAATCTGTGAAAATTTTAACTATATAGCTATCACGGTTCATGAACATCACTAAATAGTATAAAGCAAAGTCGCTTTTCGCTTCCCGCGTATGTATGTATGTATGTTTGCTTATATCTTTAAAACTACACAACGGATTTTGATGCGGTTTTTTTTTAATAGATAGAGTGATTCAGGAGGAAGGTTTACCTATATGTATAATAACATGCTACCCGTGCGAAGCCGGGGCGGGTCGCTAGTAGTAAATAAATAAACAACCAAGTACGAATTTGTCACATAGACATAACTATAGATTTTGACACGATAATCACGATAGTTTGAAAAATAAATTTGTCACATAGAATCTATACTAATATTTTAATACTATTTTTTTAATATTTTAAATGTGAAACTCTGTCTTTCTGTCTGTGATTTTATCACGGCCAAACCCCTTGGCTGATTTTGATGAATTTTCTCATACAGATAGTTTAAAGTCTTGGGACGGACATAACTACATTTTTCCTAAAATTTTCTTTTGATTTTTAGGTGATGTTTTACGATAAAATCTTTCAAAAATAGTTTTCTTGAATCTATTGACGAAGTTGCAGGTAAAAGCTAGTACTTATGTATATAATATACTAGCTGACCCGTGCCCGCTTCGCTGTGCGTAAGACATTTCTAATACCATCGCGGACTTTATTGTAGAAATAAAAATGTGTTTATTTACGACATCACATTAGAAACCTCTAAAATTATCAGTGTTTCTCTACTATATTATGCATGTATTATACATATAAACCTTCCTCTTGAATCACTCTATCTATTAAAAAAAACCGCATCAAAATCCGTTGTGTAGTTTTAAAGATATAAGCAAACATACATACATATTACATACAGACGCGGGAAGCGGAAAGCGACTTTGCTTTATACTATGTAGTGATTATCCTGACTCCATACAAAGATTCCCTGTTTCATGAGCATTAAAAACTAGATGTATTATCGCTACACCCAGACCCGGAACTTAGAGCTTGGAAAATTATTCAATCTTGTTCTTACCGCAATTGAATCCGCACCTTGCATCTCAGCCGGTTAATCACCCGCTACCGAGGTCGTCATTAAATACATAAAATTCTTGCGTTACTGACTGACTGATCTATCAACGCACAGACTAAACCACTACTTGAAATTTATATTTATTATGGTGTGTAAGAAAGACATGCCCCAAAATTCCCCACCGGAGGTTTAAGTCTGTTTATAAATAACAAGCTCGCATGGTATCTGGATAAAAAGTAGCATAAGTGATATTCAGATGTATAAGCTATTACTGTAAAAGTAAATAGTTATTTTATCTGTAAGTTTCAATTCTAAATCAAGTGTAGCGTGTGTTGCTTTTTGAATTTGTGCTGAAGCTCTTTAGTTATTTTTTTTTATTGCTGTACCTACGTACTTGAGTAGTAGGTACTTTTAACTTTTAATTATTATTCTTGTTTGAGCCTTCACCTTGTTCGATTGGCACCACACTGGAGCTCTACATAGCATTAAGGAAAGGATCATAAAAAAAAAGGTAGACCCCAAGCCGTGTTTGTTGCCTGATTCTTCTAGGCTTGGTCGCGTGGAATCGGCGTAGCTTCACCTAGTTCCTAAGACGTTTCAAAGTGATCCTTGTGATTTTATTGAAATAAATGATTTTTGAATTTGAATTTGAATTTAAAGTTTCATCTAAATCCGTCCAGTAGTTTTTGCGTGAAAGAGTAACAAACATACTCACAAACTTTCGCATTTATAATATGAGTAGGACTTTACGTAAACGAAGTCGCGAGGGTTTCCACTGGTTTTAACCATACGAGTGACGACCTCGGTGACATTGATCAATTTATTATTAATGTATGTGTACATAAAGGAAATCCCGAAATTCAACTTTCAAGAGAGTGCTGTGGTTGAAATCAGTTTGAAAATCATTTTACAAGAATTATTTTAAACTAGCGACCCGCCCGGGCTTCGCACGGGTGCAATGCTGATACTAAATATACTACAGAATGTCTTTAGATAAAACGTTTTTTTTCACAGCTTTTTTTGACCCCTTCTAGTACAATTGCTGATTTTTGGAGTACAATTCGTACAATTCCATAGATTTGTAACTGCATTAAAATTAACCCTTATCCACGGTGGGTCCGGCTGCGTTGTATCACACGATTTCTATGATTCTTTTTTATGGAATAGTTAATAATGTTAACTTTTTTAATGAGGGATGACTGAGAGTGTTATAAACGTAAGAGTAGACAAATGTAATCAGAAAGCTTCGAACTGCTAAGCTATCGGGAGTTACACGTGTTATTGTAAGTCAACCATAAAAGATAGACATATGCTGTCGTGGGATATTTTTTATATAATTTTAAGGAGAACATTTCCGACATACATGATTTTTGTGTAGCTTTAACCATTAAGGTTGCACACGCGACGGAAGCTTAAAAAATGGAGTAACTTCTCCCGTTTTCCCAACATTTCCCTTCACTGCTCTGCTCCTTTTGATTGTAGCGTGATGAAAAGTATACTATAACCAGCTCAGGAGTATGAAAAATAATTGTAAAAAGTTTCGTTAAAATCCGTCGAGTAGTTTTTGTTTCTATAACGGTTATACAGACAGACAGACAGACAGACAGACAGACAGACAGACAAAAATTTTACTGATTACATTTTTGGCATCAGTATCGATCCCTAATCACCCCCTGATAGTTATTTTGGAAATATATTTCATGTACAGAATTGACCTCTCTACAGATTTATTATAATATTTTAAACTAGCAGACCCGTGACAGACGTTGTTCTGTCAAATTTCAATTATCGCATAGAAAAGACAAAAGACTGAATGTTTTTAGTCTGTGATGTCAGATTTGTTGCACACCAGCGCCATGTATACTTAAATCATCCCTTTTGCGTTATTTTATCATTTTGAGAATGTTGTTCACATTTTGAAGTAGTCTATGTTTTATTCTGGCTTTATATCTACATCTACAGCAAATTTCAACTTAATCCGTTTTGTCATTTATTTTTGAATAGGGAACAAACATAATTATTAGGAATATTATTAGGAAGGATTAGGATAGGAGTAGCAGCTGCTGCCCGCGGCTTTGATAGCGTAGTAACTACACCTAATTCTTTATAGCTACAATACTAATCCAGGACATAACTATATATATATATAAATATTAGGTTTATTAATGAGACGATTATACCTATACAGGTATAATCCAAGTTTCATCCATAACTGTTTAGTCGTTTGGGCGTGATTGAGACACGAACATCCTTCCAAGCTTTCGGATTTATAATATTAGTAGAAAGCTATATACATCAAAGTATTTATTGGCATTACTGAGTGGCCAAGAAAGTACCAGTGTTTAAGTCAACTTAACCTTGGAATGTTAATGGCCGAAGTAAACTTTAATTATTATTCTTACTAATTACTTTTAATTATTATTCTTGTTTGAGCCTTCACCTTGTTCGATTGGCATCACACTGGAGCTCTACATAGCTTTAAGGAAAGGATCATAAAAAAATGATAGGCCTCAAGCCGTGTTTGTTGCCTGATTCTTCTAGGGTTCGGCTTCGGTCGCGTGGAATCGGCGTAGGTTCACCTAGTTCCTAAGACGTTTCAAAGTGATCCTTGTGATTTTATTGAAATAAATGATTTTTGAATTTGAATTTTTGAATTTGAACTTTGGTTTTAGCATTCTCCGTGTATTGTTCGAACAAACAAAAAAATAGTAGTATTTTTTCGTCTGCTGCGTTGCTGTTTTGTTTTTATATACAATACATTATAGTAAGGTACCTAATTGTTAGGTAATAGATGTACTGACATAGGTATTAAATACCTGTTTAAGTAGGATATGTTTAAGTACTATAGGAGAAAACGATTTTGTAACGGTTAATAAAACACATTTTGGAAAAAAACCGGTCAAGCGCGAGTTCGTCTCGCGCATGAAGAGTTCCGAACTATTATCTATAAAAAAACGTCAAAAAAACACGTTTGTTGTATGGGAGCCCCACTTAAATATTTATTTTATTCTGTTTTTAGTATTTGTTGTTATAGCGGTAACAGAAATACATAATCTGTGAAAATTTCAACTGTCTAGCTATCACAGTTCATGAGACAGACAGACGGACAGCAAAGTCTTAGTAATAGGGTCCCGTTTTTACCCTTTGGGTACGGAACCCTAAAAACGAGATGGGATCACGACTAATTTTCAAGTACGGTAGACATCCTCCCAGGCTTACCTACAGATCCTTAGACAGACTAAAGGGGGTAGTAAGAGACACGTCCAAACATTACCTACATTTGGCACATCTCCAAATTTTGCAAGTTGTTTCCTCTTTCTCTGTTAGTAACATATATTTTTATCGAAAACAAAAATCCATTGATGCACTACCGGGATTTGACTCCACGAACTTCGGATTAAAGGTCGAGGTACCTCCTACTCGGCCAACACGGTTTTTAATGGTAATTTATTATCATAAATGTGAATGAAATACAAAACTAGTGGACTAGAGGAATGAGGCATACCACTAGTCTGGGGCCATACCACAAGCTCCGAAAGTAATATCATAACAATATTAATCGCGGTGCGAAAATGACAACGCTATACGAGTTTGTATTTGTGTGCACGACAAAAACCTTTTTTTTAATTATTTACGAAAACCTTTTTGGATTATAGTTTTGAAATTTTGTGTATTACCTTCGAAGAATTAGAACGAGTAGTTATGTATTTATTCCTGAAAAAACCCAAAAATTAAGGCTTCGGCTCCGCGAAGCTCTCAATCTCAACAATTTGCATGTTACTTTCGCACTAGTAGTATTGTTTTAATATTATTTTTAAGCTTGTAGTACGGACCCTGAAATTCTGTATTAATATTAATTAATGTGCGGAAAATAGCACAAGTTATTTGTATAGTTTGTCCCGCTTTAAGTAGGTAAATACATTAACTTGTTTTTGCAGTTAGTTATTGTTTGCTTTCCTTGACTGTAACTAACTTCCTATACGAGTAGGTAAAGTACCTACTTAAGGTCAGAATTGATTGTTTATCGTGTTATTGGAAAATACATAAAAATATTAGAATCCTCTGAGGAACCCTAATTTTGCAAGGTTTTGCACATTCAAAATGTTAGATGTTTGTTTTTTGTTACTGGATCACACGCGTAACGACTGAAACAATTACGGTGATATTTGATATGTAAATAGATTACGATTTAAATTTAAATATATATAATATTTTTCATTCAGGTACGATGCAAGCGAAGCCGCAGTCGGAAGTTAGTATTGTACTGTCCTAGAAACTTGATATTGTGAGGATGTATTCCCTAAGGAGTGTAGGGGTGCACTAAGAGGGAATCCCGAAATTAAATATCTACCTAAAGGGATGCAGCGGGGTTTGAAATCTGTTTGAAAATATCTTCACGTGAACGAAGTCGTGAGGGTTTCACTAGTTGATCATAAAGGTGTGACCAGACATTGCGCGGCAATCGAGCGCGGTAGCCGTGCGCATCATACCGTGCGAAAGGACAATAACACCGTTTGAGCGCCGCAGGTAGCTCGCGGCTGCCGCGCTCGATTGCCGCGAAATGTCTGGTCACACCTTTAGAATTCAATGTTATGTACATACAGTCAGATCTAATCAATGCGTTCGTTTCATACTAAAACAATTAATAGTAACAACGTGCGTTGGCCAGCATAATTGGCTTGAATTAATTACTCATAAATATGTAATTGTATTCTATTGGCTTGAAATTTAATTTACAAATTAGGATATTATGTAGCACGCGGTCACTGACCGTAGGTTATCTAGTGTTACATGCTTGTGCTTCATTGTATTAAATAAACACTACATAAATCACATTTAAAAGCATTTTATCTCATACATACCTACCATTCAATTTATTTTAGGATTCGTTTTTAAGTGGTATTTCGTTAGGAATAGAAAATAATGATAGGCAACTAATACTGTATTGTACAGGTTGCTTGGGTATTAAATAAAACATCTCGAATGATACATATAATCAAACGTGTGCTTCGCTCGCAGGCCTTGCTTGGAGTGCTCCGATCAACGCTCGGTATTCATTCGATTCACTCGGCTAGCCTCGGGAATCGAAGACGTTATCATCACTTTAATATTCCGTATACACTACATCTACCTTTTACAAAAAGAAAATGAAATAATAATTCTAGTAACAACCTGGTAACAATAATAATTAATTCTAGTTACATCAGATCATTTAAGTACAATATTTCAATCGTTAGGTAAGACTAATGTATATCATTAAATATGTAATTTTAATTAAATTAACTTTAACATATGATTTATTTAGTTGTTACATAAACATTTCTAAAATAGTATTTATTAATATCTGTGTAACCTACATTGTGTTCAAGCAAATAAACTATCTTTATCTCTATCAGACTTTCCACTTGCCTTCAACCCTTTTTTAATTAACTATATTTCTACATAGTGTTTTTCCATTAGCTTCATTTTCTAATACCACATCACTTCCTTCATCGCATCATTGCATGTTATTGCTAATTTATTTTCTTCAATTGCATCTTTGATGACTTTTCCGTCGTCACCTATCCTTCTTCTTTCTTTTAAATCTTCATCTCTGCATCCATATCCTTCGTTTCAAGATCTGCATGTGTGTCACTGCTCACTGTAGGCGTACTCGCAACGTTCAATTGATCAGAGTGAATGAAGCAAAAGAAGTGTCAGGATTGTAGCAAGTGGAAAGCCGTTGTCTCTGCCTACCTCTTTAGTAAACAGGCGTGATTTTATGAAAGTATGCATAATATTATAATAATAATATTACTATTATGTATTATATCAATAATATTATTTCTTTGTTTATTTCAAAGGCAAGCAAACATACCTTTAAAATTTTTCTAAAGTGATTTCATAACATGCATCTTATCATAGTTCTTTACTAATTGCAATTACCTCATCATGACTGTACTGTACAGACTCCATGATAATTCTTGCACGCGGTTTTTAATTAGGCCCAAATATTACCTCGAAAGGTTTATGATTACTTACCAAATTATTAGTAGCAAATATTATTATGCCATAGACGATTACATGAATGATAGAAATCTTGTAAATTCTAATTGTAATTAGTTATGTTTTATTATTTTAAATGTGCCTAATTATTTCCGTGTGTGACTGTTGTCTTTTTAAAAATATTATTATTATTTTTTGTAATTTTTATTAGGTATATCATTTAATTACATTTCATATTGCATGACTTCACATAGGCAGAGTACATTGGTTTCATAATTATCTAATACCTTTAAACGGGCAATTCTAATGTGAATCTCGGTTACGGCTCCAACGATGTTCGTGAAATTTAGTATGCGGGCGATACATCGATCTAGCTAGGTTTCATTTTTAGAAAACGTCCGTATTTCCGGGCAATGAAATATTGTCCTAGTCATCCAGGTAGATGTAATTAATTAACATCTTCTACACCTGTGTTTCAAGCAATGAATTCAAGCTTTGACTTTGACTTTGACTTTGACTTTGACTTTGACTTTGACTTTGACTTTGACTTTGACTTTGACTTTGACTTTGACTTTGACTTTGACTTTGACTTTGACTTTGACTTTGACTTTGACTTTGACTTTGACTTTGATTTTGACTTTGACTTTGACTTTGACTTTGACTTTGCAGTCAAAACCAATTTCTTTTTCTGTTTAGCAATACCAATTTTCGCGATCAGAAGACTTTTATTACCATTATACAATAATTCTTGGCCCACGGGGCTACCCATTCTTGACAAGAACAGCCCCTAACCCGACAGGACTAGCATCAGCGTAAACTTGTGTCTTATCATTAGAATCATAGTATCCTAATGTCTTAAGAGCATTGCTGGGCAGGCATTTTCCTCGACGTTCCTCGTTTTTCCCTGTCTCCTCCCTGAATAATGATGTTTTTAATATTTCGACCATACAATCTATGCGGACCATTGTATGCCTCTATGTTATGTTTTTCTCCAAAAACTAATTAGTTTATGATTTAGAAGCCTTCTAAAATCACAAAATTTTACCAGTTTTATCGCCCTCTTCAGACGTCCATAAAACCAATTTGACGAATGTAAAATAATAAAAGAAAAACATACAGGCAAAGCAAAATCTTTCTCTTTATTATTCTTGAAAAAAATATTAAAATCGATTTAGTTTTGAAGGAGAAAACAGGAGAATACGAAATAGCGATTTCATCATTAAGAATTTAATTGGGTCCGAGGTGCCGTTGTCTCTATCACCATTCATACGTTTATACATGTCATATCGGGCACAGCGCAACAGCAATAGATTTTTTAAATACCTAAGTACCTTTTTTTTTCTATTTCTTTTTTTTCTATATGTATACCTTTACGTGAAGCTCTCACGATGACCAAATAAGTTTATTTGTTTGACCCTACTATATAAGCATTTGCTCTTATTCGAAAGAACGGGTAATAACTACTAATACTTTTTTGATTCTCTCATCATGTTGGGCGTCGTCGCTTACATAAATAACGATGTCGTCAATAAAATTTACCATGTTTTCGCATGGCAACAAAATTAATTCCAATATTATTATTATTATTTTTTTTATAGTATTCTCGAGTCAACTAATAAACACCGAACACTGTCAAGCCTTTACTACAAATAAAGGTGATTATAATGTCTACCCTCACTAAGCCGATGAAATGCATTTTTTCCTTGGCTAATTTTTCCACCAACAAATCAAATCTTGAGCTTCAAGCTCAAGATTTTTTGAACATGTTACATGTTCTTGTAACTATTTTTTTTTTTAGGATTTTCTACACAAAACTTGGTACTCATAGATCTCATTTCTTTTGTCGATTTCGTTGACATAAGAAGAACATACATAAGTTATAATTAACTTGGCTATCATTTCACATTTATGTTTTTGATGGAATATCTGTATATTTTATTTTTTATTTTATTTTTGTTTTTCAGGTACATACTTACAGCTTTTTATCTTTATCAAATACCTTTATGGTCGCAATATGTACATAAACTTACATAACACGACGTAAATGGTTAAAAACACCAAATAAAATATTTTATTTAAATACAAGTTAGGTACCTTCACAGATACATAATATATGTGTAATGAAACGACTTTGTCGTTAATCCGACCCGTTGGATAGTAAGCCTTATTTGTTTATTTTGATCTCGACAGTCTAACATAGGCGTGTACCTACACTTTGGCAACGTTTCAAATCTTTAAATGATGCCGGCTAATGAATAATTGCAGGTCTCGTCAATAACTATCAGAACCACTGTTTATTACACCGCTCGTACTCGACGCGGGTCAAATAACGTTGGTCCTTAACTTATTAAGTTAACTTTTTGAACTTTTTCTTTTGTATACTCCCAATAACCTACCTTGATGCCAAATATCAGGTTTCTAGGTCATCTGGAAGTAAGTTAGGTTTTTGATCTATAAAAGTCAGTGAGTGTGCGAGTCAGTTGTAAAAATACGGATTTTTAAACGTTATTAAGTCAATAACTGTTTGAGCTACATTTAAGCACATCAAAGTCGACATTTTGATGGGGAAAACTATAATAATAGTAAATCCCCTTGTTCAGATTTCTCTAAACTATTTCATATTTAGATAGGTACCGTTTGACAATTTTATCAAACTATAATTTTACCTTTCGTTCAGATTTCTCTAAACTATACCATATTTAGATACCGTTTGACAATTTTATCAAACTATAATTTTACCTTTCGTTCAGATTTCTCTAAACTATACCATATTTAGATACCGTTTGACAATTTTATCAAACTATAATTTTACCTTTCGTTCAGATTTCTTAAACTATACCATATTTACATACCTTTTGACAATTTTGTCAAATTATAATTTTACCTTTCGCTTAGATTTCTCTAAACCATACCGTTTGTCAATTTGTCAAACTTTAATATTACCTTCTGTTTAGATTTCTCTAAACCATACCATTAGATACCGTTTGTCAATTTGGCAAACTATCATTTCCATTCAGATTTATTTAAACCATACCATAAATGCATTTAGATACCGTTTGTCAATTATGTCAAACTATCATTTCTTATTTTCGATTTTACAGGTACCGTTTGGTAATCCAAACTACCTCTTTTATCCAGTGATACCCCAATTAGTTTTTTGGAAACCGACAAATACAGGTGTTCGTTAAATGATTGTAACCAAAACAAATGCATAATGTATTATTTCACTTTGGATGGATGGATGGTCTATTTAAAGACAATGATAATAGTAATTATATTATATAAACGTTCCAATATTTTCTTAATATTGGGTTGAGTATTTCCAAATGAAATAAAATTAATCGTGACAAAACTATAAATAGTTTTGTTATATAACTTAAAAGTTATGGTTACAAATCGTTTAATATATTTTGTCGGAGACTCAAACCTGAGGTACCACTGTATCTATGTACATTGTACACATCTCGTTTTTCTATGCAGGCATAATAAAATGCCCACTCGTAGGTACCAACCAACGCGAAAACAGTAATTGCCTTCTTACAATATCAGACTAGGATACATACTTACTAAGTTTACTGCCTATCAAAGAAGGTAGGTGTGAATAAACGATATGAAATTCTAATGCAAAATGTATGATAACAAGTCGACCAGAAGGTAGTATGGAGGCGATAAATGCGCTCCTCTCACCTACTAGTCCGATAAGCTAGTAGAATCATTATAAAATGCACCTTAGAAAGATAATAATTAGGTACATTATCTTAGATTTTCGTTTTAGGTACATTAACTTTGATTTTTGTTCGTATTTTATTTGTAATAACAATCTAGTAAGTTTCCCATCTTTTATTTGTAAGACAAAACAGTTTCGACTCGTTGATCTACCTTTTTTTTTTTGTGTTTTATTTTTTGTTTACTTACGTAAATAGTTGTAACCACTGGCATGGTCGCCACTTGTATTGTACAGGTTGCTTGGGTATTAAATAAAACATCTCGAATGATACATATAATCAAACGTGTGCTTCGCTCGCAGGCCTTGCTTGGAGTGCTCCGATCAACGCTCGGTATTCATTCGATTCACTCGGCTAGCCTCGGGAATCGAAGACGTTATCATCACTTTAATATTCCGTATACACTACAAATACCAATGGTATTAGTTGCCTATCATTATATTTAAATTTAATTCGTCGTAACGTAATGTTACATAATTCTCTACAATACACAATAGAATAATTATCGAAATCGGATCACCCGGTAAACATTAAGTACAAAAAAATAACAAAAGTGAGTATTATAAAAACAAATATACATGTCGAATACTAATTGTTTTTCGTCAGTTATTAAATCTTAATTGTGAGAACTACCCTTAGTATTGTTACAATACGTGCTTCATCAGTTTTAATAATAATAATAATGCTATCATTATTTCACGTAATATTTTACGGGAGAAAACATCTTCATGAAAACAACTTAAAAGAGTTCAATATCTACATTATATTAGGTACTAGTTAGGAGTTATCTTTCCAAATCCATAATCTGGGGAGGTTAGCATGAACCACTATCGTATCGACCACGTATCCAAATGCAATGTAATGACAGTTTTGATGACGAGATGTACAAAATGGCGTAGATAAGGGGAATAAATTGGCTGGAATAATTTTGTGACCATGTATTTGTTGATACACAAACAAATGATAACTTCCGTATAAACTGATAGCCATCAACCTTTACCATGTTTAAATACAATGATGATAAATACAGTCAAACAAACTAACTATTTTGTAGTTTGTTTGACTGTATTTATCATCATAACAAATTTATCAGTCACCGAGGTCGTCTTTCGTATGTTAAAATCTAGTGGAAACGCTGGCCACTTCGTTTACGAGAAGCTATTTTTAAACAGACGTTAACCCGTTTAGGGGGTGGATTTTGGTAATTTATTTCTTACCCCTACACACCAAAACACTTCATCTGTATATTTAAATCGATTATTATTAAATCGAATAAAGATTGATTTTTGAATGTATATAAAATAAAATAATTCAACAATTTCAAACCCCGCTGCACCCCCTAAGGCGTTGAATTTTGGGAATCCCTTTCTTAATGCACCCCTACACACCAAAAGGAAGACAACCTTCAAAATTCAAGTTTCTAGGACCAATGGTTTAGGCTGTGCATTGATAAATCAGTCAGTAACGCATGAGTTTTATATATATATCGATTTAGTAGGTTCGTTTTCTTCATTTAATCTAATCAGTCACGGGTAAGACCTTTGGGTTACAAGTTCATCACTATCAAGACTTGCCTCAGTACACGCTATAAGCCAAATCAATAATCAGGCCATTGACTCCTTTATTAAGATTCTTCTTCTTCTTGCTCAAAACGGTGAAGGAAAACATCGTGAGGAAACCAGTTAGTATTCTTATAAGCGGCGATGGGCTTGCAACCTGTCACTTATGGTATGCTACCTACTGCAAAATGTGGGCATGTGCCTAATATATTGTTTAAACGTGCCCCTGACTACTCCCGCTAGACATCTTCAAAGGATCTAAGCTCCTGGAGATCTGAGAGGATGTCTACCGTACTTGGGGATTACAGTCGTGATCCTATTTTTTTTTTATTTTCTTTATCTGGGTGTTATTATGTATACTATGCATGTATGTATTTATTTACCCACAACCTACAGCACAGAAGGCAGAGTTACTACCAACTGAGCTGTGAGGCCAGTTTCCGGGGTAGCTTCCTCGTTACCTGGCAATGTGATAGAAGAACTCAAGATTGTGTAGTGTGTACCCGGATATTTGGTCCACACATCCCAAGAAATAGTTGCTAGTAGTTTCAATCATGTTGCAATACCATGATACTGGAAGTTGCGAAAACTTTTAGGTGCAGCACAAGTTAGGCTTCTATTTAATTACCGCTGAGGTATTCGCACTTCCTAAATAAGGTTACCTACATAGTTACTGACAAATTGTCAAGTAGATAAATAAAACCGGAGTCGGACACGCGCACGATGAGTTCCGTACCAAAAAATATAAATACGGCAAATAAATCACGTTGTATAAATAAATAAATATTTAAGGGGGGCGCTCCCAGTCCCCCTTAAATATTTATTTTATTATGTTTTTAATATTTGTTGTTAGAGCAGCAGCAACAGAAATACATAATCTGTGAAAATTTCAACTGTCTAGCTATCACGGTTCATGAGATACAGCCCTGTGACAGACAGACAGACAGAGAGACAGACGGACAGCGAAGTCTTAGTAATAGGGTCCCGTTTTTACCCTTTGGGTACGGAACCCTAAAAATGAATAAAATATAGGATCGCGACTGTAATTCGCAAGTACGGTAGATATTCTCTCTGATCTTCAAACACTCAGATCCTTGAAGATGTCTAATGGGAATAGTCAGAAACACGTCCAAACATTACATTTGGCACATGCCCACATTTTACAGTAGTTAGTACATTAGGCACAAGCCCGTCGCCGCTTATAAGAATGTTCATGTTCACTGTTTTCCTCACGTTGTTTTTCTATATAAGTATAGATAAAACTTAAACTACGTCTATGTGTCTGTAAAAGTTGTTTCTTCACTAGAATCGTGTTGCATTGGATCATTTTGCCGATAGATTTCTTCACTATCATTGGTTACAGTCTGTATTTTGCATCCTAGATCTAGATAACCAGGAAGTGATGACAACATGTTTGAGTGAAGAATTTATATGTGTATCTTTAGGTTATGGGTATTGGAGAAATAATGCAAATTTGAAAGAAGCTACACAATTTGAAATACAAATAAAAACTGGCCAAGTGCGAGTCGGACACGCGTACCAAGGGTTTCGTATCATTAGGTATCCATAAAAAACGGCAAAAAATCACATTTCTTGTATGGCCCCACTTAAATATTTATTTTATTCTGTTTTTAGTATTTTTTGTTATAGCGGCAACAAAAATACGTCATCTGTGAAAATTTCAATTCTCTAGCTATCACGGTTCATGAGATACAGCTCTGTGACAGACAGACGGACAGCAAAGTCTTAGTCATAGGGTCCCGTTTTTACCCTTTGGGTACGGAACCCTAAAAAGATGTTTGGAAAAGTCTATTAGGAGATAGATTAGGCCTGGGACCACAAGTTCTTAATATTAAACCATCAGTACCTACTTATCGCAGTGCGAAAGTGACAACACTATACGAGTTTGTGTACTGTTCTAATATTGCTTAAAGAGCATGACATGGTGGTAAGCTTTCTGTTCACTGATTTTCGCAGTGGAACCAAACACAGACCAGTTTTACTCCAAATAATGTTTAAGACCAGACCTAACAGAGTTGGAACAATATCTCTGTTCAATTCTACGAGTATTATCAATTACTAAGTACTATCTAAATTAATTTCCAGATCGAGAATTTCCAGACAAAGATGAGGACCCCGATGTGCTCCTCCCGGCCATCGCGGAAGACACTCCTCAGATCCCCTACCAGCCTCCCAAGATGGCTGACTATGAACTGCTGCAGCGGTCTAAGGAGTATTACGAGCTGATGGCAAAACGACGCACGGTCAGGACCTTTAGCCAGGAGAAGATCCCAAAGGAGGTTATTGACAATGTTATAAAGACAGCAGGTGAGATTATGAAAACAGCAGGTCGAGTATATACTCCATACTCACTCTAACTCACTTTTATATTTTAAACTAGCCACCCGCGACAGGCTTTGCCCTGTCCAAACTTCAATAATCGCATCGAAAAAAAATTACGAATTTTCTCGATTTTTACAATTTTATGCTGGATTTTTTTGACAATAACGAATACAACAAAAAAAAAGAATTAGCAAAATCGGTCCAGCTATTCACGCATGATGCCGTGATCAAGGGAAATAGGGATTCATCTTATATATAAAATTCTCGTGTCACAATGTTAGTTCCCGTACTCCTCCAAAACGGCTTGACCGATTCTCATGAAATTTTGTGAGCATATTGAGGTCTGAGAATCGACCAACATCTATTTTTCATATCCCTAAGTGATAAGGGTGGCGTAAAGATCGGGAAAAACGGAAAGTGCTTTTTTCTGTGGGATTATTGACATTTGACAGGACAACGTCTGTCGGGACAGCTAGTTTTTATATAATAAAAGATAGATAATACGGCTAATAATCACGTTTTTTCTTGTATTGCTGACGTTTCAAGACAATTCAGATGCTCTTCATCATAAACATCGCCCGCGATGGCGATCAAAGGTGGATCGGTGAACACAATTTTATGTTTTCCATACGTGTCAGTTTGCAAGCTCGTCACTACTTTATAATTTTTTACTATTAGTCCGCCCTGTCTTCGCACGGCTAAACTAATGAAGATTATGGGCAAATTTTTAATACCTTAGGTAAATTTGCATTTTTCGTGAGGACCTATATTTTTTTTAAATAAAATATTGTCCTATTTACTTCTTGATAATGTATCTTTTCTATGTAAAAGAATTTAAAAAGTTGGGTTTTAAGTTTTTCCGATTATCCAGTACAAACAAAAATATAGAAATTCATTATTTAATAGTGTAGACAAATACAAAGGATTTATATTTAACAGACTCAGCATCCGCTTGACCATCAGGTATCATTAGATAGGTATTTATACTCTGACGTCAACTTCAACAAACATGGCTAAAAATAATTGACGACAGTCGTCAGCAGTCAATAATGTACGTTGTGGTAGGGCGCAGGCATCGACCACACAGCCTATAGACTCCTCGTGCAAGGCGAACACTTTCACACAACACATTAGTCTTATACCGCTGATATAAGACACCGAGCGCGATTTACGACGCGCCCCGCGGCGGGCTGTGACATAGAAACGGCCAATCAGAATGTATTTTTTACCGCTAACGCTCCCGCACACCTCAACGGTTTGACAGAATTGTTTGTTTGAGGAAATTAAGCCAATTAGGCGTCTATTGGGCTGGTCGTTGGGCACAGGAGTCAAATAAGAATGGTTTGTTAGGTAGGTTTAATGAGTTGAGTTTATTGTGAAGGGACTCGTCTAAGTACTATCATTTCCATTTCTGCCGCCAAACAGCATTGCTAAGTTCCGGTTTGGAGTGTATGGGTTTTTTGGAAACTTGATTATTTTATATTGATGACTACCTATTACCCGTGACTTTGTCCACGTAGATTCAGAGTGTATCTACTGATACGATTCGAATATAACGTAAAACATTCAAATTCCTAAAAATTAAATATCATTTTTGAAAACAAAAGTAGTCTATGTTCATCTCTAGACTTTAAACTATCTCTATGTGAAATTTCATCACAATAGGTTCAGCGGTTTGGCCGTGATAACGTCACAGACAGATAGAAAAACAAAGATAGACAGACAGATTTACTTTCGCATTTGAATATTAGAATAGATTCATTACAACATTCTTAACTACACTAACAGATACTAGTTTAAAGCAATAATCCCTAATTACTAAGTGACCACATTACTGACCTATCTTTAGTATTTTGTTTACAGTCATAACAATCGACTGCCGTAAGTAAATTAATAACAGATAATGATGACTCAAACGATGTTTGATAATAATGTGGCACACATTATCGGTGGCACGTGACAATAATATCGAGTATCTTTCTGTTTTCTTGTTGATAATCAATTGATAACAGCTGAATTTCTGGATTCCGGAACGAGTATTTAATAAACTAGCCGACCCACGACATACTTTTCTCTGTCCAAATTTCACTAATCGTATAGAAAAAAGCAAATTCAGGCAACTTACAATTGTTTCCCTTAGAATGCGTATCCATTTATTAGTCAAATCTGCGAAATGACGAAATATTTTTAGTCTGTAATGTCAGATTTGTTGCACACCAGCGCCATCTATACCAACATCATCCTTTTTACGTTTTTTTAGGGTTGTATTTCGGATTATAAGTACCTCTATTTTTTATTATGATTTATTTATATACATACAAATTACAGCAAATTTCATCATTGATTTTTAGGGTTCCGTACCCAATGGGTAAAATCGGAACCCTATTACTAAGACTTCGCTGTCCGTCTGTCTGTCTGT
This sequence comes from Hydriomena furcata, assembly GCA_912999785.1. NCBI lineage: Eukaryota > Metazoa > Arthropoda > Insecta > Lepidoptera > Geometridae > Hydriomena > Hydriomena furcata. The sequence goes on along the minus strand of OU538831.1, from coordinate 860,776 downwards.
CTGTCCGTCTGTCTGTCACAGGGCTGTATCTCTATTATGTATTTTGGTTGCTGCTATAACAACAAATACTAAAAACAGAATAAAATAAATATATAAGGGGGGCTCCCATACAACAAACGTGATTTTTTTGCCGCTTTTATAGATAATGGTACGGAACCCTTCGTGCGCGAGTTCGACTCGCACTTGGCCGGTTTTACACATACAAACATGTCAAACATCCTCACAAACTTTCGCATTTATATTATTATTAGGATAGGATTAGGTGACCTACCATGCGTCCACGCTAGCGATCGCGTCAGCACGCATCATAATAGCAACACGGTCTTTGTATCCATTTCACGTCCGAATTATATCAAACACGTTACTATTCTTAAAATACTGACATGATAAATATTAAACACCTAGCTTTGCTTGTGTTAGTATTTTTCATTCTGATGAATGAACTACAATATTTACTTCACGTGTATCATTCGTCTTACAGTATGTAATCGGCCCTAATCAGCACTAGGTATATTACGCAGGAAAACATTAGTTTTGCTAAGCAATGGATTTTTATAACTTTAAATTGCATAGTCTATTCAATCAGACACTATATTCGCTATAGAAATTGCATAAACAACAAAATATATATGTTTTTTGTTTATTAAAACTGCAAACAAACAAATATTTGAAAAACAAAAACGAACACAAACAAAAACAAACTAAGTCACCCCACCCCAAAGTACATACACAAGGCGGGATCTCTGACATCCTTCCATTCTCCAGCTGGAACTACTTCTACGGGTTCCTGGTCGTTACCATCAATAATCAAATTCCGTGGGTACAGTCCTCTGCGCACAGACTTAGCGAACCTCTGCACGTTTTCAATGCTCTTCAACAAAGTGCAATCAGCAGTGCTACCATCGCAGAGTTCCATTCGCAAGACCCTGGGAGCGTCGCTGGCCAGCATCACAAACGGGCCTTCAGGTCTTTGACTGCCCAAGTGGTATAAAGAAGCATCCCACCTATAGTCGTCGAAATAGCAGAAATGATAACTGTTGTTTCTTATCGTCTGCCACACAGTTCGATTGAAAGCAATCCCAATGTTGAGAAGAGCAGGATGCCATGGTTCAATTATAACTTTACCGTTTGATACGTGGAACTGAGATAATACCGCGGCTCGAGCTCCGAAGTTTATTAATTCACATTGCGGACAATTCTCTGGCATCAACGTGCCTAGAACTTTCAACATGAAAAGAATGTCTTCCAAAACATATTGGTTCTCTTTGAGAAACACGATCATTTCGTTGTGGTATTTCGTCACAGTGAGATGATTAAAGACATAGTTAACATGCCACCACCAGAAATGCTTTTGCTGCACAAGGTCAGGGTTTCTGAAGCATTCGTCGGAGCTTATGCAAAACTCTGTACAGTTAAAATCGCCGGAGCAGAATTTTGTGGCGCCCCCCGGAAACATCTTTGGGTAAATTTGGTTGCTGTACGGGTAAAACACTTGCATGTACTTTGCAAAACGGATTTCTTGAATAATTTTATTGATATTTTTATCGTAGTAGTCATGGCAGAATATGAGCAAGGAATTTGTTATGCCCATTACTTTTTTCAATGATGTCAGAAGGACTTTCAGGAATGCAGTGTTCTCGTGAACTTGGATGACCAGTACAAAGGTGTTTGGTTTCACTGGACCGTATTTTTCTGTGTTGTAGATATGCTGTACCTTATTAAAATGCTCCACCCTTTTCTTGATGAAGATGATGTTATCGACAAATTCAAAAGTGACTTTGTACTTCGCTTCAAAGTAGTCTTCATATGAAATTTCATTGGATTCATCATTATTTCGTAATTTGTTTAGGAAATACATTTTCAAAGAAACTGAACATACAATGACAGTGATGGTGAAAGCTGTAAAGAATATACCAATACAGTTGCAGATGTACTTGGAAACAGTTGATTTGAGATACATATTGAACAAATTTTCTTTTAATTTATGGTCGGTAGAATCCTACATCAAGAATTTGAAAGAAAATGTTATTCAATCATTTTAGGACACCATGTTTGTGTTTTGTCAAATGCGACTAGGGTTTTTGACAGTATAAAATCTTTCGACGTCCAATAGAAAAAAAAATCAAAGAGTTCAATTTAAAAATAGTATTTATTCCACAGGAACCGCTCCCTCAGGGGCCCATACGGAACCCTGGACCTTCGTGGTAGTCCAAGATAAAGAAACCAAAGAAGCCATCAGATACATTGTCGAGGAGGAAGAAGAGCTGAACTACTCCATGAGGATGTCCAGGCAATGGGTGACAGATCTAAAACCCTTCGCCACGAGGCCCGTAAAACCTTACCTGACTGACGCTCCGGTGCTGTTGTTGGTCTTCAGGCAAACACACTCCTGGAGACCAGATGGAAAGAAGAGGATGCATTATTACAGTGAGATTTCCACGGCTATTGCAGCTGGGATACTCTTGGCAGCCATTCAGGTAACCACTTAGTACAACATAATCATATAATAATCAGCTCCATAATTCTAAAAAAGTCGTGTTGGCCGATTGGGAGGTACATCGACTTTTAATCTGAAGGTCATGGATTTGACTCCCGGCAGTGCAATAATGGATTTTTCGGGTTCGAGAATGTTATATGCGCAAAGCACATGCACAAAATTTTTAAGGAAAACATCAATATCATCTAGAATCTGAGTAAAATAAACTGGGATGGAATAAATAATGTGTTCCTCCACCAGTTTTAAACTTACACATTCAAACAATTAACAGCAGACTTTATTGTCCAATTTCCGATATTCAATTATCAATGGGAGTTAAATTTGGCTTGGATGATGTTATTTCATACTCAGTTTTTCAAAACGAATTATTGTACGACTGTCTATCGGCAAGTAAATTCCGAGCTAACGTGATACTATTTAATTTCGATGAATATCGATGGGTAAATATCAGAAATTAGTCAATAAACCTGCTGGTGTATCCACAATAAAAATGATTTTCAATACAATATCTTCAATTTGATTTCAGTACTGTGGATTGGTGGCCCTGACATCCACGCCCCTAAACTGCAACGCCCGTCTCCGCGAACTGCTGTCTAGACCAGCAACCGAAAGGCTGGAACTGCTTCTTCCAGTAGGTAGACCTCATAAGGATTGTACCGTGCCTGACCTTCAGAGGAAGCCCTTGGATGAGATTATGGTTAGGGTCTAATGAGTGTCTCGTTGATGACCTAAATCTCTGGTCAAGTTATACATATAATTTGAGTTGATAATAGGACCCTGGTGGTCATGAGACTTGTGCATTATTTCAAATACAGCAGGTTTATTGCCTGATTTTCACTGCCTGATTTCCGATTTTCACCGAAATTGAAAACGATTATCATTAGGCTATTTGTAATGGCATTGCCAATTTCAAGACAGACTGAGCTAGAAATGATGTAATCAAAGCCAATTGAATTACCATCGTACATCGATGGGTGAATATCGGGTAAAATAGTATAATAAGTCTAAAATTAATGTACGAAACACTTACTATAATATTTTATGGTAATAACTCCTGAGCTTTGCTTATGTGCTTGATAAGTTACTAGGTAGGTATATCATAATTAAATTTTGCTCAATATAGCTATTAAAACATTATATTTCCAAAAACACTTTTACTGTAAAAATATCTCTCCAAAACAATTCACTTGTAAAAGTCTAAAACAAAACACGAGGCAACATACAATCGTGAGGATTTTGTTAAGTTTTCCACGAGCTACGACACGATTCGTTATGCTGTCTTTTTATGGCGTCTGTGGCGTGCCACAACCACTGTTACCACAATAATCGCCAATATCAAGTTTTTAAAATCCAAGCAAAGAACTCTCAACAAACTCGCTCGTCGTTCGCGAAGCGTTTATCGCCCTGCTGTTTTGCTGATAGTTTGTTTAATTAACTGGTGCACGGAAACATCACCGTGTCGTAAAAAAACCGTGTCGTGGCTCGTGCAAATAAAGCAAAGGTCTAGCAGCGGTGGTGGTGACAGCGACAATGTTGGAAAAAAATACTTTATGACCACTTTATGTAGTGCAGACGTGCGTGTCTCTCGAGTCGATTTGATATACTCTGTATTCTGCGAAATGCTAGTAGTGTGGTTCATCGAGGCGATTAGGCGACATACTTAACATTACTGGGTAGTGTGAACAAGGCAGAATGACAAGACATGTACATACCACGTACATCTCGGGCGATGTCTCTACGACATATTCCTTAGTGCAAATGGGGCTTAATTCATCAAACGCCGTCACAAAGGTAATTCAATAATTATACCGTCATAGCTCGCGTATTTTTGATTACGTAATGTTTCCCTAATTTTTAAATACAAAAAAAATGGCAAATGCTCAGAATGCGACGCCAAAAAAAAAAGTAATTCAATTTGACACAAACACACCGTTGGACACATCGAGTAATTTGTAGCATTTCTTAGTTTGTCATATTACGCAGTTCGTCACATTAGGTACCTATGCGGTTTCGTCTTTAAGCAAAAAAAATACTAGATGACAAATTGCTTCCTTGCTGGGTTTCAATTACACATCGAAACTGCGGACGGAACAGTATCTACTTGATACAAATATTAAAGCTACATTTCAAATTGCGTGTACTACTTGTGCTGGGTACCTGGAACCTAAATTCGGACAAAATTGTTTATTCATTTATTAATACATAATGCACATTGGGATACAAAGGGCTGGCTTAAAATATTAATTGTTCCGAGTTTTCAATCCGCAAGATGCCCTTATGTTCGTCTAACATGTTGGCACCACAATAATGTCGAAATTAAGGTTGCCGAAGACACAATAAGCAAGATCACCGATATGATTGCGATGCTATGACTGTGCCATGAAATCACGCGATGGTCTCCACGTGGTAGTGGCATTGGCCTCTGGACACCGCTCGAGCGGAACATAATGCTTGGGTACACGCATTTCTAGATGTTATAAACGCGGTTAGGCCTATCGTGACAAGTCGGGAGAGAGTTGTAGCGAGGAAAATAAACAATTGAAAGTAATAGAGTGGAAGTTAACGCCGAGGGCTTCAAAAATCAACATTTCAAAAATATATTATTATCAAATTTAAGCTTTTATAAATTGTAGGGCTCTAGTACTCGTCAAGACAAATTCACGAGCCCAAACACGACATGGTTGTGTTGTGTAGTTGAGCAGTTCCTATGGCTACATCCGAGCTCCATCATCAGACCAGCTCGCTAGTACCAAAATTTTACATTGTCATTGGAGATTGATAGGTATGCAAAGTTTTATCTCAATCTGACTATTTACTCAGGAGTTCCGTTGAACAGCTCCTGACTCCATCATCAGATCAGCTTGCAAGCATCATATTATTGCTTTGTCACTGAAGTTGCACAATTGGGCATTGGGAAAAAATTAACAGGTTCCTCCTCTTACATGACCTCAAAACTCACTGGTAACCCTACAAAGTTAATGGCTTGGACTAAATTCTCGACAAATAAATGTAAATAGTGAATGTAGAAACTGTACCTACGGGTAGAAGTTTAAATATCCGAACAATTATTGACAAAAACTAACAAAATTATGACATTTCCATTTAATTTGTAAAAATCACTGGTTCAAATCACAGCGACATAAAAAAAAAAGAACATAAAAACACTGGTTAGACCTTAGACGTGGACGGAAAAGCACAGCAAGTTTTTGAATTGTGGGTAGTTAGCAGCGGCGACGACGACGACGACGACGGCGACGTCTTCGGCAACTGCGGCGGCGACGGCGACGACTGCGGCTGCGGCGGCGGCGGCGGCGGCGACGGCAACTGCGACGACGTCGGCGACGCTGACAAAAAATAACCTCAACTTTCAATATGAAGGTCGTGGGTTCGAATCCCGGCGTGCATCAATGGATTTTTCTGTTCGAAAATTTATATGCGCATCAAAAACACGCGCTTACAACGGCGAAGGAAAACACCTTGAGGTAACCAGTTAGTGTTCTTATAGGCGGCGATGGGCTTGCAACCTGTCATGGAATGCTAACTACTGCAAAATGTGGGCATGTGCCAAATATAATGTTTGGACGTGCCTCTGACTACCCCCACTAGACATCTTCAAATGATCTAAGCGTCTGAAGATCTGAGAGGATGTCTACCGTACTAGTTACCGTCAGGATGATGCGTCACATATCGTATTTAACGTTGAAATGGTATCCAAAAGTTGCTTCCTATTTGCTTCTATTTGATTCCCTCAATAAGAGATTTGATTTGACATTTTTTTAGATAGGGCGATAGCGCTTATTGTGGGAATTTTAAAATATTAATTTTTAAATAAAAAACGACGATTTTTAAACAACATAGTTAATTCCATCTCTTAAGTTAAGCAAAGGTTTTGCAACAGGCGATATTAATTTATAAATTATTCATATTTAAATAGACAAAACGGAAAATCATTAGTTGTGGTCAATGTATAACGCATCACAACTGTCACTAATTAACAAAGAATTGTATTAACTATAGATTTTAAACAAGTTTGTTTGCTATGCTTAGTTATTTACTACTATAATTGGCCAAAGCCGGGGTAGGCACCACAACCAGTTTTACGACCCTACGACCCCATATAAATGAATTATCTACTATGTAAAACAAAATCTTAGAAGGCTTAAAAGTCGTAAAACTAAAGGCAACTTACACGAGAACGGCGGCGACGTCTCTTACGACGACAACATTTGTCAGAGGGTGCGTTGGATCGAGAACGCGATAAAGAACGACTGCCGTGGTGCATACACTTTTGCTCACCACCTCTTCTGAAAATACTCACAATTATCTCACCTGTCACGTATGGAATGTTTGGAATCACGTAATGTTTGAACGTGCCTCCTTCTACCCCCTTTGTCTTTAAAGATCTAAGCGCCTTGAGATCTGGGGGTATGTCTATCGTACTTGGGGATTACAATCGTGATCCTATTTTTATTATCTTCAAAACCAGATTAAATTACACACCTACCGACAAACTTCAGCGGCATTAACACATTGTCTAAGATGAATAAAGCTTTTTTTAAAGCTATATAGTTGGTTTCTTTATGACCACCAATGAGAAAATAATATCGAACCAGTGTCTGGTACCTACATTAAGACGCTGCCAGTCGACGATTATTTTTGTTCGAAACGAAAAAAGAAATACTTGTGAACAAGCCACATCTCCTTTTTTATAATGTATAGTATATGTGAATAAAGATGTACCCATCTTTAATCACTTCGATAAATAATCCTACCGACCGCTGCAATGATGACAAACACACGTCCGCGCGTGGTCCGCCTTAGCTTTTCGAATAAATTAATGATATAATTATTAATCATATATTTAAATAATTACTTATCAAAAATCTATCCTAATAGAAATCTAGATCTACATATTACCTATCTTTAACAATAAATCACAAGTTGATTTTAATAGTAGGTATATAAAATATTTCGATCATAAATTCTAAAACGTATCATTTTGAAATAATATTTTTATCGTGAAAAGTTTCTGCTAGGTATTATGTTTTCAGCTTAATAGAAATCTAGGTAGGAACCTGAAGTAATATACTTATAAAAATAGGAGATGTGGCTTGTTCAGAAGTATTACTTTTTTCGTTCCGAAAAAGAGCATTCGTCGACTGGCAGCCCCTTAACTATTCAGGCATGGTGTAAATTGTTGCCTATATTATATTATAAGGGAGTATCACGGAAGACCAGCTCTCTTGCTGTAGTTACTGCTTGAGCATAATACGCTGTGTGGTGACCTTTTTTATTACCACAATGTACTCGTATGTGTTCTTTTCTAGTTTTTGGTGGTACTAAAATAAACGTTTATTTATATTTTGAGTCCCAAAATAAGTTTTCTGTTATAAATATTTTTCAATGACAAGCTTTTGTAAAATCATTTAAACCATCGAGCACCAGTGCTCTATCACCTTTCACATGTCACATCATAATTGTTGTGAATGTTTGTTAAACAGTTCCTGACACCGTCATCAGATCAGCTCATTAAATACATACTAGCTAGGTACTGGCATATTTTTGACTAGCAAATTATCCTGATATAACATACTCGTACCTTCTGCTCATTCGCTCGTCTTCGTTCCCTGGGTGTTCACTGCAATATGAAATATAATACCATTATCGATATGCATGGTAAATATCGAAGCTATCATGACTTTAAAACTGAAGGTCATGTTTTTAAATACCGGGCGGAAAACATCGAACGCAATTTTTTTATCTGAACAAACAATGATGCTATGTTGAATTTCAGGAATATCTTTCATTGTGCACCTCTACATGCCAAAAGGAAAACACCTTCGAAGTTTCTAGGCCAGTGGGCAACTGCCCTCTAAAACTTCTAGGCTAGGCGCTGATAGATCAGTCAATAACAATCACTTAATCAGTCAGTCAGAACCTAACGCAAAGAGTTTTATAAAGAAAGATTTGTAATAATTAGATAGGTACTTACGTATTCTCCGGAGCATTATCTTTTGGTTCTATATCCGCCTTTTTCCTCGAAGCCGATCCTCTTCTATCGCGAGCGATGGTCGAGTGGCGGCGCGCGTTCGCAGCTCGACGACGCCTGAATGAATTGACATAACAATCGGTTATGGAACTACGGGGGCTAAAACCCTAGGCGATGTTTTGTTCACATAGAAGATAGACTTTTTAATCGACAAAACAAAGAGGAGGTTATCAATTCGACAAGTATTTTTTTATATATGATCATATCTTTATACATGGTGATCCGATTTCGATGATTTTTAACCGACGAAAAACGGAGGAGGTTCTCAAGTCGATGTGTATATATTTTTTTAATTTTATTTCTATTAAGGGCCGATTTTTCAATCATCAGATAAGTGTTAACTGTGGAATAAAATTGCAATTTTCCATACGATATGTCAAATTTATTCAACAGTTGGCCCTTATCTGATGATTGAAAAATCGGCCCTTAGTAGATAATAAGTCCATGTTTAAGTAATTAAAAGTTATTAATTATGAATTAATAATATTTTTTAGAACTAACAATTGTGTTCATCATTCATTTGTGTGATGAACATGTTTGTAGTGCCAAAAAATATTCTATCAGTAATCTGGTTCGCATAGTTCGAGCTTTGCTCAGTTTGGGGCTAGATGGCGCTGTGTGAAATGTCCACCAATATTTATTTATAACATCATACGACTTACTTCTTCTGAAGGTCAGCATATCTCTTCAACAGGGTGGTATACCTCGGCGCATCCGTCTCAGACCGCTTCCTCATAAACGCCACCGCGTCATCGTTATGCTTCTTCTTGGCCTCGTCGTCCACCTTCTTGTTCTCGTCGTTGTCCATACCGCCGCTGCAAGGTGGTCACCTGGGGCAGTCACCATTTTACCATAATCCACATAGTGACATCATAAAAAAGAGGCGGATTCTACCTTATAATGAATAGGATCACGACTGTAATCCCCAACTACGGTTCTCCAATCCTCCAGGTTCTTTGATCTTTTTAAATCTATCTTTCTAATATTTTTAGACGAGAAATTCTTGTATAAATATATAATTTGAATTTCAGAAACGGCTTCAATGATTTTTATGAAATTTAGTATGCAGAGGGTTTCGGGGGCGATAAATCGATCTAGCTAGGTTTCATTTTTAGAAAGTGACGTTTTATCCGTGTTTTCAGGCAATGAAATATCGAACAAAGCTCGGTCATCCAGGTCTAATGTCTACGTCTGTTGTTTTGGGTTCAACAGCTATGTACGAAGTAGGTTAGTGTCAAGTAGACATTTTAGCAGTCAGACCCTGGATTTATTGACTATATCATGAGACGATAATAAGCGAATTTAGACTTTAACGTTAAAAGAATAAGAGCGATGGTATTTTAGGAATCCCTAAATTTTAGCTTGGACACAATAGAATCGCCAACATTACCTTGGTAATAAATTAATCTGTCTACATTGATTACAAATCTTTCTAGTTTAGGTAAACGGCTATTGCCTATCAAGATTAGATTCATATAATTAATTGTCAATGATTTTAAATAGTAAGTAATAATGCGAATAACTCACCATTTATTTTCTGCGAAACGCCAGTACATCATAAAAACAAAGATACAATTTAAATTTACAAAAAAAAATAATCTAAAAATCACATGAAAATTTATGTTACACGACCATCTTCTCCAGAAATAATTGACTCTATTCCATATTTGAATATGGTGTCAAATCTTCAGAAGTATAACCGGCCAGCGTTTTTTTGCTTTAAAACTTCTTGCTTATTAAATAGTTTTTCTTTGACAGTGTACTAGGCAAAGCATGTACTATAGGAACCAGATTACTGATAGAATATGTTTTGTAAATACATACTTATGATACCTACATTATACCTTATACCCAGACACAGAACAAACCATGGAGGTTTGTTCATCATACAAATGTTTGTCCCGGGTGGGAATCGAACCCACAAAAGTTGGTCTAGTTTTTATTTTATCCGATACAAACCAAAATATAAATATACAAAAGTAGGTTTTTTCCTCTCTAAAATATTAGTGTAAATAATCGTTATAAATAATTACAATCGAAAAATTCATATGAAACAAATATATGCATTTTTTCAAAAATGGGTTAATGGAATATGCAGTTCGATGCTATGTGTTAACATCATCAAGGTATTTTCAAAAATACTTTTCATGCCCTATTTTGCGTCAAATCCAACCATATTGCATTGTAACACAGACGTTTTCTAAATAACGGCAAGTTAACGTGGACGAGTTAAAAATACTTGATCGGAAGCGTTCGGCTGTTTCCGCTGAGGCTCGTGGAAGCTCGGCAGTATGCGGCCGCCCGCCCGCCCTAGAATACATGCTCACGCGCATTGGGCGGCTCGGATATATTCAGAATTTTTATTTCAAACATGAAATTCGTTTTAATTGGTTAAAATAATCTGCAACATAATCGTAGTTAAGTTATCTAAACGTATAAACAATTAAAGTCTATTATTAAATAAATACTAAATGTAATGTAAAAGCTTTATTTTATAGTTTACAGTTCAAATGTACAATAGTGTTTGGAGTTCAGTGCGTTGGGAATAAAGTGATGTGATAGATGTTTTAATCGACAACAATTATGATCCAGTTACTTGCCTAATATAAAAATGCATTCCATGAAAATATGTCGTACCAAGCCGGCTACACGTGCTTTTATTTTCATATATAAATAGCGCAGACACTTGCCGACAAGATGACGTCATTGAGAGAAAGTGACGTCACCGACGGTCAGGACAAGGACTTGTCTGAGCTTCCCCCAAGTGGAACTTCACTTCATAAAAGAAGAACGGGAGAACCGCCCGCTTCATTATCAGTTAAAAGCCCCCAAACCCCTTCTGATGCCGAAGGATCTTCTCCGTGCACTGCTGGACCGACTCCCGAAGATTGGAACAACGATAGTGAATCAGCAGACCCGGACTTGATCTGCGAGTCTATGCTCCAACGGCTGAAAGATCGAGACGACGCTCTTTCTAAACGAGGAAAAGATGTTGCTCTAAGAACCAAAAACACAGTCGATGCATTGGATCAATTAGAAAAACTGCTGGATCTTCTGGACCAGTTTGTAACATTAAGGGAGTACAATACTCTTCTCCTTACTAAAATCAATGATGTGACACATCTAAAGAGACTGAACAGTGCTTACAAAAAGATAAAGAGTGAGAATGAGTTGTTAAAAAGTGAGACTCAGGAGGTAGATCAAATAAACGACGTGTTAGATGCAGACGTCGAGATTGAGTACGGTCAGATATTGTTTGATTCTATGGTCAGTGGGAGGAGTATGAAACGGACAGGGTCGAAGTGGAAAGGTCACAGGTTCAGAGGGTCTTTGATGAAGCAGAGATCAAGGTCGGCAGGGGGGGACGATAGCGATGCTCCTCCGGGGACACCGTTGAGGAGGAGGTCAGAGGGGATCTTTATGAAGGAAGTGGAAAAGGCGAAGGTTTCGAAATGGACGCGGGTCAAGGCGGCTTTTAGGTGACACTTATTGATATATTATCTTGAACTAGATGTCTACATGGTACTAATCAAGATTATAGGCTGATGTTTGATACCATGGGACACATTAACGTAATTTTCTTAGGGATTTTTTATTTTTTCAACGCGTTATTTAGTCTATGTTACTCGCTGATGATGTAGGCTTTTGTTATCACTACATAGTATAAAGCAAAGTCGCTTTCCGCTTCCCGCGTCTGTATGTAATATGTATGTATGTATGTATGTTTGCTTATATCTTTAAAACTACACAACGGATTTTGATGCAGTTTTTTTTTAATAAATAGAGTGATTCAAGAGGAAGGTTTATATGTATAATACATGCATAATATAGTAGAGAAACACTGATAATTTTAGAGGTTTCTAATGTGATGTCGTAAATAAACACATTTTTTTGCGCTTACATTGCAAATGCTGGCTGAACCCCACGAGATATATCAAAATAATGTACTACAGTATTGTACACCTTAAAAACGTCTACAAAAAAGTCAACGATGGTATTAGAAATGTCTTACGCACAGCGAAGCGGGCACGGGTCAGCTAGTATTAAATAATTATCAAAATCAGTCTAGTAGTTTATTAGTTAATCCGATACAAACCAAAATACAAATAATGTAGATAATAAGTAATATTTGAATGTTTATTGCTTAGTCAACTGTAATAGATAATTTCTAAGCAAATGTAACAAAACAGCGATCAAGAATAATACAATCATTTATTACTGCGTGAAGTATCTTACATACCAGTAAGATAGCCACAGTACGTTGCTGGGAACCAGCTTAGGTACAACATTCCGACATCCAATCCTCATTTTTTCTATATCATTGACGACATTAACTTAGGTTAAGTTCCATAATTTGCAAAAATTGCAATTTTTCTTAGTTATTTATTACAAAATATAGGACTATGTTGTTAACTTTAACATAGAAATTATAGTAAGAAGCCTATGGAAGACTAGATTTGATACATATATTAGTTAGATATTTTTTTATTGTCAAAAATGTATTTGAGAATGTATATTTCCCAAGACACTTTTGATGTGTGTAGTTCTAAAAAAAACAATAAAAAAAATAAAATATAATCACGACTGTAATCCGCAAATGCGGTATACGAGTACATCCACTCAAATCTCAAGGCTCTTAGATCCTTTGAAGATGTCTAGGAGTAATCAGAGGCACGTCCAAACGTTATATTTGGCACATGTCCACATTTTGCAGTATTTAGCGTTCCATACGTAACAGGTAGCAAGCCCATCGCTGCTTATAATAAACTTATAACTGGTTTCCTCACGATTTTTCCTTCATCGTTTTGAGCACGTATAAGATGCACACATACATTTTTCGAACAGAAAAACCCATTAATGCACCGACATTCGAACCCACGACCTTCGAAATAATAGTCAAGATACCTACCACTCGGCCAACACGGCTCTAATTATATAAATAGTTCTATATGTTGCAACATTACAAACAAAACTAAGTTTGTATATCAATGATTTCAATTTCCTCGCTATTTTCACTATTCATTGCTCTAACTCGTTGCCAGCCTGACCTTGAAATCTGTTGAAATGTGTGTGAAATGAAAGTAGGTCAAATTAATATATTTTGCGTTGAAAAGGTAGGTACCTACCTAACACTACACAATCTGACGCTTTTAAAGTTTTTAAAAGCGTATCCCCATATTCTTAGTTGTAACCTCCAAATATATCCACCTCGACTCGACCTCGAACCGTGTTTTGGTAGTTTTAGTTGGTAAAATTACCGCGGTTTCGCTCGCTTAGTACCTATCTATCTACAAAGTAACTTTTTGCTTTCTAGTAATTTAAATTACCAAACTCTTTGTTCATTGAAAACACAATAATAATTTTGAATCGTCTTAAACTTTCAACTTACGAATTACCTTGTTCTTGACTACCCCTTTTAGAAATCTTCAAGGATCTAGGCGCCTTGAAATCTGAGAGTATGCCTCGTACCCGTGATCAACGTAACAATCACGAGCAAATTTCAAATTTCATCTTAATCAGTTTAGCCGTTACGACATGATTTAACCACAAACATCTTTTACCAAAACTTTAGCATTATGTCAGAAATTATTGCTTTTATCATCCCAAATCGGACGGTTATTAATCGGATATTCTCATTAAAAACTGGATTCTTCTTCATTTAAAAAATGCAGAATACCTTTTAAAAAACCGGCCAAGTGCGAGTCGGACTCGCGCACGAAGTGTTCCGGCAAAAAAATAACGTTTGTTGTATGGGAGCCCCTCGTAAATATTTATTTTATTCTGTTATTAGTATTTGTTGTTATAGCAGCAACAAAAATACATAATCTGTGTAAATTTCAACTGTCTAGCTATCACGGTTCATGAGATACAGCCCTGTGACAGACAGACGGACGGAAGGACAGACAGACAGACAGACAGACAGACAGACAGACAGACAGACAGACGGACAGTAATAATAGGGTAGTAATAGGGTTCCAATTTTACCCTTGGGGTACGGAACCCTAAAAACGAGGAAAACGTATTGAAAACACAGTAAATTGGGCGAGTATGTAAACAATGCATTTGTGTTGAAAAACACCAGATGCAGTTCTGCGGAACTGAATCATCATTGTTTTGGCACGCGACGCCCGCCGCACGACTGCTTGCCAAAATTTGTATGGGCTGAGTCTATCCGGATAAGACGGAAAAAGTGATAAAACTGCATTATCTCGAAAACCATCAAATTTAAAAAGAAACTGTCTGTAATTTATTTAGCTAGTATGATTATCTAACGAATTATATAAAAATTAACTGTTTAGCTATTCAAAGTTTTGATTAAAAACGAAACTAGTGTTTTTGAAGAGCCAACTTTGGAAAATAAATCTATCGAGAAAAGTTTCACCAATCGTGATTCTGTCTGTAATTTATCTAGATTATATCCTTAAGTTATCCTTGTCATAAAAAAAAACTGCATGTTAACGGTTATTGAGAAAAAACGATTCTGCATTCATCAAACACATTAATTACTCGCCTTAACATAGGCACAGATATTAAACAGGAAATATTTTACGTAGATCGTGATCTGGAATAGTATTAAGGCTACTTTTTGTCTAGGATACAAAAACAATCACAAGTTGAACATCCTTCTGGATTAAGCAATTTGATTTTCACTTAGTCCATTGAAATGTTAAATTTTTTGGGGTTATGCGTACATTTGTCAGTTGACGCAATTTCTTTTTTGGGACATAGTTTAATGTTAAATCCAAGTTCTTGGGATCACAACCCTTATACCGCGGCCGCCATCTTGGAAAGAAGGGTGCAGTTGGTTTTTATGGTTTATCTGACAAACTATTAGTCGCATAGAAAAAATAATTGTTGCAAATTAAATTCTCTACAACTTTAGTCTTATAACTTTTAGTTGTAGAACCAAAAATGCGAGTGTGCTTGATATTCAATACCATAATAGTTTTAGAGATTAGTCTTAAAAAAGCCTGTGCCTGTGCCTTTATCATTGAATGAACTAGTTGATTTATGTGATCATATTTCAATTTTTTCATAAAAAACTAATTCTTTATTAGATGGGAAAAAGCCCAATGGACAACAGTCACCATAGGCGGCGCTGCCGGTGCCGTGGCCGCTGGTGCCATGGTTGGAGCCGTGGCACTGGCAGGATCCTCTCCATCATCGGCTACCCTCGCAAACCCTGACCCGAGAGACTCCGCTAGTTTGACGCCGGGAAGCCTGATATCATTGACGCCCAACTCTTCATGTGAGGAATTGAGGATGGACTCAGGTATTACTAGACAACTTTCAAAGTATTTTCAACTATAATATCAACTAACCAAACAATGCAATGTTGTGCCACAAAAAGTAGAAAAAAAAATCATTTTTGCAAAATAACCAAGTAATTTTGGTAATATTGAAGAGATGATTTTATTTACTACAGGAAATGTCCTAATGTCAAAATGCTTTGAAATTTCACCAGAAACCATTACAGTCTCTGCAGATAGTATATTAACATAAATTAATTTGCATAAACTGTGTGAAATCATAATAATTTTCTGTTCCCAATATCTTACAACTTCAAAGCCGAAAATTATTATGAATCCTCTTAATAAACAATATTAATAATTGCAGGTATCAAAAAGATGCGATGTGACGAGAACGACAACACATTCCTACACCCGCCCACGCAGGTATGAACTGAAATACTTTGCTTACGCTACGAATATACTTAATTCTTTGCGCGATCAAATTGAATTCTAAACGGAAGTAACATGTTGTATAGTTATTTCTGACATGTAATATGCAGTTTCGAATCCAAAATTCCTTTCTAAAAAAACCGTATTGATCGTAGTATATCCTTCCCAACTGTAAGTATATAAAATTCGTGGTTCATTTGGGTCTACACGTTTTGTAAATTTCTTAGGATGGACTAGCATGGATGGACACTAGCTAGACATGCGAGCCCATGGACCGTGCTATAAGGAAAATATAGTCTTAATCAACTCCACAGGACGAAAGTTCCACATCCCCCTCCCCAAACAAACTGCACAAAACCCCCTGGGGTAAGATGCGTGATATCCTTCAGACTCATCGCGAGTCAGTGAAGAAGCGAGGCACCCGGTCACAGCGGGGGTCGAAGAGCTCTCCCGAAGCGATGCAGCTGAGAAGGAGATCCTTCAGTGATGGAGGGGATAGTGACGCGCCACCAGCTCTAACCCTGACTATACCTTCGTCCGAGGAGCTAGGTAAGTTGTTATAGCCCCTAACGAGTGAAACTGACTCCGATATAAGTCTAAAGTCATCTGTAAGACAGCATCATTATTATTATTATTTACCTGCTCTGATCCCATATTAAGTGGAGTCGGCATAACATGTATTTTTCTTCCATATCCCTCTATCAGCAGTCATCTCATCACTCACTCCTTTCTTAGCCTGTCATCTTTTACACAGTGCATCCTTCTTTTCTTTGGCCTTACTCTACTTCTACATCCATCCACTTTCATTCCCAAAATTCTTCTCCACATGACCTTCTTACCTTCTTATATGACATGCCCATACACGCAAATTCAAATAAAATTCAAAATCACAAGGATCACTTTGAAACGTCTTAGGAACTAGGTGAAGCTACGCCGATTCCACGCGACCAAGCCTAGAAGAATCAGGCAACAAACACGGCTTGGAGTCTACCTTTTTTTAATGATCCTTTCCTTAAAGCTATGTAGAGCTCCAGTGTGATGCCAATCGAACAAGGTGAAGGCTCAAACAAGAATAATAATTAAAAGTACTACTCAAGTACGTAAACAATAAAAAATAAATAAATAAATAACTAAAGAGCCTCAGCACAAATTCAAAAAGCCATATCAGTAAGCAGAGATCATGGCTTCATATTCATAATACCTTTTTACTTATAGAATCTGACCCTCATCCGATTCTCCGCAAGCAGCGTTCCCTGGAAATGGGTACCCGGCCGCCACAGCATCGGCCACCACGAGCCTCCAAGTGGACAAAGGTGAAGAGAGCCTTCCTCACGTCGGCCTCTGCGTCTGTGCCATCCAGCCCGAATAGGCATTCTGCGTTCTTTACTGATGCAGGTTAGTGGCTGTACAGCATATTTTATTTATGTGTTGCAGAACTATAAGTACTCGCTATCTAGATTAGGGAATCTAGATAGCGAGTACTTAGGAGCTATATTGATTTCTTAGCTAGGTACAAAGCTAAGTGCTGTTTCAGTGGAAATCCTAGCGATGTATGTGACGTATAAAGTTGGACTTCAACCATACGTCAGGAAGAATTTATTTACTTCTGGTGGCACAAAGGTAAAGTAAGTCTGCAAAAGCTTTTGTCTTTTAGTAAGTGCTGGTGATATGCTAGTTAGGTTAGTCAAGCTCTAAGCCTGACAAATATCCGGGCGCTTAGCGAAAGCAAAGTCAATAAAATCACAAGGATCACTTTGTAACGTTTTGGGAACTAGGGGAAGCTATACCTTTTCCTCGCAACCAACCCTAGAAGAATCAGGCAACAAACACGGCTGGCTGTATATGTATAACTTAAATCTATTTAAATCCAGTTGTAAAGCCATCTAGGCCCATGTTATGGCCACGTTCACTCATACAAAGATGAAACTGCTATTTCCGAATAACGAACTGGTGTGCTATCTCGAAATAGCCGGAAACGTCGCCTATCGCTGGTAATCACGATACGCGCTGAAAGATGAACGGCGCTCTATATTCACCTCTGGCGCTGCTTATTCAACACAATAATCTATAAACGTTTCTTTCGTTTCTGAAGAATCGAAAGACAGGTATAGATCAGTGGTACAACGGTGATATGAAAAGCGCCAACACAAAGTTTTGAACTTAGAGACTGTAGACTTTTTAATCTATAGATAATAGTAATAAAAAGGATTATACATTTATTTCAAAAACAAATAACATCTTATCTTATACTAGCTGACCCGTGCCCGCTTCGCTGGGCGACAGTGATTTTTAAATGTGATTATTTTGAATAAGTATGGCTTAAATGAAGATGGGTATCCGCGGAATATACGCAAGTTGTCCTGCTGCTGGCCCCGTGAGGATAGTCATTGGTAGCCACGATTTTAATATCCCGCAACTTTTATATTGTAGTCTTATGAACGGACGATTTGAAAAATTCAAAAAGTGGTTCACTCCTTAATAGTCTTAATTGCTAATTATGATATGGATAGAAACAAAAACGGTTATTATACCTAAAGTTTAATATTTAGATATATACCTCCTCGCAGACTTGCATATGCGCATTTATGAGGACATTCAATAAAGTATCATTATTTGTTTATGTACTCTCAATAGTTTTTGCAGCGCACGCGAAAAAAGAAACATTTTTGGTAGTTTTTTACACCTTTACATCAAACTATCGCATTTTTTATAAGGAATCAATTACTTTTTCAAAAATAAAAGATAGCCTATATTACTCAGAGATACTGTAGCTTGGTAACAATGATTAGTATTTTTAAGATTAGTAACAATTAAAATCGGTTTAATAGCTTTTGAGTTTATCTATTACAAACATGAAACATACAAACAAACAATACACACAACAAAACATCTAATCTATAAAAATATAAATAGGATCACGACTTTCATCCCCAAGTACGGTAGAGATCCTTCCAGATCTCCAGACGCTTAGATCCTTCGAAGATGTCCAGTGGGGGTAGTCAGAGGAACGTATTGTTTGGACGTTCCTCTGACTACCCACACAAACATTCCATATGTGACAGGTTGCAAGCCCATCGCCGCTTGTAAGAATACTAACTGGTTTCCTCACGATCTTTTCCTTCACCGTTTTAAGCACGTGTTTTTGATGGGCATATAAATTTTTCGAACAGAAAAATCCATTGATGCACGCCAGGATTCGAACCCACGATCTTCAGATTGAAAGTCGAGGTACCTCCCACTCAGCCAACACGGCTTTCCTCTTTATAATATTAATATACCAACTAAAATAACGCATAATGCTTCAGCAAGCGAACATAAATATAAATAATGTTCATGAACCGTGATAGCTAGATAGTTAAAATTTTCACAGATTATGTATTTCTGTTGCCGCTATAACAACAAATACTAAAAACAGAATAAAATAAATATTTTAGTGGGGCTCCCATACAACAAACGTGTTTTTTTGCCGTTTTTTATAGATAATGGTACGGAACCCTTCGTGCGCGAGTCCGACTCGCACTTGGCCGGTTTTATTTTATTCCTTTTCTTTCGATTGTTGACAGCATGTTGACCAACTTTGCCTAAAGCAGTATAATAATATCTCTTATAGATTACCCAAACCCAGACCGCTATAGTTCCACATCTGGTATTCCGATCTTCCAAAATTATAGTCTATAAGTTGCCTAGGACTAATAGCTATATAACAAAAAATGTTTCATCAAAATCCGTTCAGTAGTTTTTGCGTGAAAGCCTGACAACAGACAGACAGACAGACAGACAGACAGACAGACAAAAATTTCAAAATGTTTTTTTTTGGCTTGTGTTACTTGTATGAAGACCCCTAGAAGTATTTTTTTCGTTTTTATTCAATGTACAGAATTGAACTCTTCTACAGCTTTATTATATGTTACTTGTATGAAGACCCCTAGAAGTATTTTTTTTTGTTTTTATTCAATGTACAGAATTGAACTCTTCTACAGCTTTATTATATGTATAGACTAGCGACCCGCCCCGGCTTCGCACGGGTTTAATACATATAAACCTTCCTCCTGAATCACTCTATCTATTAAAAAAAATCGCATCGAAATCCGTTGTGTAGTTTTAAAGATATAAGCAAACATACATACATACGCGGGAAGCGGAAAGCGACTTTGCTTTATACTATGTAGTGATAACAGAATATTTCCAAAATGCATAAGAACCAGTTGAGCCATCTAAAGATCGTTGCAAACAGTCTGTAAAAAGTACCATATTCAAATAAATCTAAAATCTGCGTGTCAGCAAATAGAAGACTCAACTGTTTATCGATTTAATAATTTTGTCTATCTGTTTGTATGACTGCAATTTACTCGTAAACACATTCTGTTTCATGAAATGTCTAAGAAGTGCTAGTGTTCATAAACTAACTTAACTAACTAACTAACTTAAGAGCTGTGCTTCAACCTTTTCTTCCATTATGTTGATAATCAGTTCTCTAAAATTGAATTTCAACGATGGCGCAGTTTCATTTGAATCTACTACCGAATCTGTGTTCTCGCCAGCTTCCCAATCCTCTACTACCATGTTATGGTCTCAAATAGTAAACAGCGTTGAATTTGACCAATAAATACGCCAATATCCGTGGATTATCGTTATTAAACGTGCCAAGGTCTACAGTGACGTCCATCGACATGAGATCTCACTTAAGCACAGTGAGTAATGATACAGAAATAACGCAATAGCATTCCGAATAGCGTTTTGTAGTTCTATTATTGCTTATTGATTACATTTTATGAGCGTGAAGCTGAGAAATGATGCCTAACACAGAAGCTGGCTTTAAATAACACAAACTCATGCCTACCTTCATCTACTTTGAGAGAACATGAATTTATAGAAATTACAAGCTTTTTAACAATAATAAGCGACCATGGGATTGTAAATTGTCAGGTGTGAAATGCTAACTGCAGAATATAGACATGTGCCAAATGTAATGCTTGAACGTGCCTCTGAACCCTCAAATATTTATTTATTTATTTATTTAACCGGACCTCTTTGTTTTGTACTACAAAACAAGTCGCCGGAATTGTGTTGCTTTGTAAAAGAACTACTTCTACGGGGAATTTTGTTATACCAGGTGTAAAATAATACCACTCCCAAAAACCGAAACTGGATGTTCATACCATGGTTGATCGATAAAAAGACAGTTACTTTAGATAAGCAATAAAGTGAATCAGTTTTTTATAAGTAAAATTGGTAAATGCATCCCATATACGGTCCTCTTATCTTATCATCATCATCTAGTCTTAACAATAGCTTAATAAGTTAAGAATAAGTACCTACTTACAGAAAATAAGAAATATCAATGAATACTTCAAATATATATATGCATACCTACTTTAAAAAAAAAACAAATAAAGTGCCTCAAAAGTTGCTATCAGTGCATCGACCTCCAAACTAATACGGACAAATTCGTGGAGAATTTCTGAATCATCGACTTTGAGCAAGCCCTTAGATCCACATTAACTAACCCACTTTCCGTCTCCCCACAAACACAAATACAAAAAGCCAAGGAGCGCACCCGTCTGGCAGCGTGTCCATCCATTAAAAGTTGGCAGCGAGCCAGATGGTGAAAACTGAATAATTAACAACTTTAACAAGTAAGGCATTCACCTCTAGGCCAATATCGGAGTACAGGAAATGAATTTGATGTGGAGATGTTTCAGACTGTGTGTATGGCCTGAGTGTTCGAGTAGAGTGAGTGAGCGGACCAATGATTGCGTTCGACATTATCAAACTCAAATATTTGAGAGCTGTCATTGGTCCGCTCTGCACAGTTTTGCACAGCTCAGCGTAGGTCGAAACTCATCCTAAACGAGCGGTGTCGGTCTCCGTTTGTTTATCCGCCGGGCGCTTTTTCCGCCGGCTTACCACAACCTCTTTCAGTTATATAAAAACACTCGCGGTGCCTCAGACTGAACTACAATTACAATTACAAACTCAACAAAATCGGTCGGACCGTTTTCAAATGATGATTTTTCTTGATACAGGCGGGAATTGATTTTTATTTATTAGATACTTACCAAATTAAAAATAGATAGTATTATAGATAGATAGAAAGAACTCTTTGTCGTAGAAGAAAAAATCAAACAATGAAATTATCTTTAAGGTTTCCAAAATATTTTGATCCATCGTTGTTTAAATCCAGCGTCATTTTCCCGATTGATCTTAGATCCAAGATCAAATATTGATAGGCAGTTAGTCACTACACAAATTCAGCTGAGTATGTAAACATCAACAGACTTCGCCAATCAATAACGTCTCTAGCGTCTTCCAAATAAACAGGAAATCTCTTCAAAGGATAGATCGATATTCCAATTTTCCCGAAACATCATCGCAATATCGTCTAATCTTCAAATATCGCAAGAATCAGAACCAGAAATCGTGATACAACTCACGTAGGGTGAAAGCGCTGGTTGTGGCCATTTGAACAACATACCGGCGATATTAATTTAGTTATTACAGCTTCTGCCCGCGGCTTCGATCGCGTGTAACATAAAAAGTGTCCTATATGCTATTCGGTTAAAAAGTAGCATGTGTTATTCGGATGAATAAGCTTGTAAAGTTATATAATAATGTAAAGTTTCATTAAAATCCATTCAGTAGTTTTTACGTGAAAGAGTAACAAACATACATACTCACAAACTTTCGCGTTTATAATATTAGTAGGATTTACATTTAAATAGACAAAACGTGTTTAATCAAGTTGCATCACAACTGTCACTAATTGAAACGGACCATAGACAAAGAATTGCATTAGCTATAGATTTTAAACAAGTTTGTTTGCTATAACTAGTTTTTGACTGATAAAATTGAAAATGACCAAATCCGGGGTAGGCAACTCAACCGGGTCTTTGACCCTACTTACATTTACGATGGAATATACAGAAATATAAACAAACGCGTGCGCTGATTTACAAGTACTTACATTTGGTGTTTCGTAAAGCCCGACTACATACATATAAAAAGAGTTGTGTATATCTGGGTCAACACTTGGACCAAATAAAACACAAAAACGTAAATACGCGGAAAAACTTCAGTTTAGTCTATTACAGTAGGTACATTAACCTCATTCTTGTTATTATTCCTTTATGAAAAACAACAGAATAAACACTTATTTTATTTATTATCATAAACTAGCGACCCGCCCCGGCTTTGCACGGGTTTAATACATATAAATCTTCCTCCTGAATCACTCTATCTATTAAAAAAACCGCATCAAAATCCGTTGTGTAGTTTTAAAGATATAAGCATACATACAGACGCGGGAAGCGGGAAGCGACTTTGCTTTATACTATGTAGTGAAGAGTTTACGAGTATCTCTCTTAGTAAAACGACATACTGTTTGAACTTACCATTTTATTCACACTATTTATCAGCTTTATCATGTTTCACATCTTTATCGATGAGATTATCATTGTCAGATCCTAAATCCTTTTGCAATTTCACCAGTTTTTTCTTGAATCGCTTATCTAACTCCTGCCCTTTGTTATCAGAAAGCATTCTTCTGATGAGATCCTTCATTTCCTTAACATTCTCACCATTATCATCGACATTCAATTTTTTATACCTATTGTCTACATCTAGAATTGTTGCGTTATTTTCTTCGATGTACTTTTGTGCTTCTGGTAAAGTTTCGTTTGCGTATACGCAGCGTTTTATTGTTTTCACGAGTTCGAAGGCATCATCTTCTGTAGTTTTGATAACTTCGATAAGGCAGGCTTCATGCATAGCTCCATGAGCCATAAGTTTGGTGAGGTCTACCACTCCTTCGATTAGTTTTCCAGTGACTTCCATCATTGCTGATTTTATCAATGGCGACTGTGTACAAAAAATATCGTCAGTCTTATTTAACTACTAGATGCACTATTTGACTACCCCTCTTAGATATCATAAGGATCTGAGTGCCAGAAGATCTAAGAGGATGTCTACCATGCCTAGGAATTTGAATAATAATAATAACAATAAATATTGGCGGACTTTACACACAGCGCCATCTAGCCCCAAACTAAGCAAAGCTTGTACTATGGGAACCAGACAACTGATAGAATACTTAAGTACTTTTATTTTTTTTGTAAATGTGTACATACTTTTTATACATATTAACACCCAGACACAGAACAAACATCTATGTTCACCACACAAATATTTGCCCTGGGTGGGGATCAAACCCACAGCCTACTCTATCTTTGAAATCGGTTACTACGCTTTATTTGAATGCATATTGTGTGTGTGATCTACAACCATTGACCTCAAAAGTTACAATTTGCGCTCTACATCTTTACTCACTTTCAGAAAATCATGTACACGCGTCGCGTCGCAAATATCTAAAATTGCAATCCACCTAGTTATTTTTACATCGTTTAGGTCGAACATTAAAATATCTCGCGAAACTACGAATTGTTCACTCATTTTATGAATTGACTAAGACCCATTTACTCGCCGGATGTGACGAATTTACCGTGAAATTTGGGAGTCGTGTCGTGCATCGCGCGTTAAAATACTTCCGGAAGCTGTCGATCTTTGCTAATATAACGAATGATACATGCATTGTTATTAAAACAAGGTTTTATTTATTTTATCAAAATATTTTAAATGAAATAGGATCATGACTGTAATCCCCAAGTACGGTAGACATTCTCTCAGATCTCCAGGCACTCAGATCCTTGAACCATGTCTAAAGGGGGTAGTCAAAGACACGTCCAAACATAAAATTTGGCACAATGCCCACATTTCGCAGTAGCATTCCACACGTGACAGGTTGCAAGCCCGTCAGCCGCTTACAAGAATACTAATATTTAAATCTATTTTTTATCCATTCTAATCTGTTTTATCGATTCACGCAGTTTGCTGGAGCTACAATTATTTATGATGTTTTCATATCAGATGTTCCAGACACCATTTTTTTGAAAAAAGAAAAAAAATATTATTGTTTGTCGAATAAGAATAGGTTTCTATTTTCCTAGATAAAAAGTACACTGTATTAGTAATAATAGACGAATTTAAAGAAGAATTTGGGAAGATTTATCCGTCTTATCGTACAATCAAAAAAATGTCCAAGTGCTCTCAAATCCTTATAAATATTAGAGGTACATCCAAACAATACATTTAATTTAGTCATATAACACGTGTAAACACGAGTTAACCTAATTTTCCAGTAGTATGCATTCTATATGTGACAGATTACAAGCCCATCTCTATTTACTAATATCCTCACGGTGTTTTCTTGACTTTTTGAGTACGTGTTAATGAGCCACTGAAACCTTCAAAAACCAAATGACCTATCGAAAGACCTTCGACTAATTTCGCTGCCAACTCGGCTACACAGCTTTCGCAGAGAAAAACTGTATAAATTTCCTCTGGAATTTAAATAAATAAAAAAAAACCATGACTGTAATCCTCAAGTACGCAAGTTCCTTAAAAATGTTTAAAGGGGGTAGTCAGGGGCACGTCCGAACATTGTTTGGCACAATGCCCACACTTTGCTGTAGTTAGCATTACATACGTGACAGGATGCAAGCCCATCGAAACTTATAAGAATACTAACTGGTTTCCTCACGATGTTTTCCATCGCCATTTTGAGCACGTGTTTTAATGCGCATATTAATTTCGAACAAATAATATATTATATAATATATTTTGCCGATCTGTCGTTGAACGCGGTCGCGGGCGTAGCTCATGATGAAGAGCATCTGAATTGTCTCGAAACGTCAGCAACACAAGAAAAAACGTGGTATAATTTCGGCTAATGCCGTAGTTATTGATGCACGGCCGGAATTCGAAATAACGATCTTCATATTGAAAGTCGAGGTACGTCCCACTCGGCCAACACGGCTTGTGAATTTCCCCGGGAATTTAAATGAGCATACCTTCGAAATGACGCACTTGATAACCTTCTTCAGCGTATCATGATCATGACCACAGACTTTCAGAAGTCCGTACACTTCTTTCTTCTGCTCGTATATCTGCAAGTTTTATGTAATTTATTAGCCTAAAGTGCCTCGCCTTTGATGTTTGTTGATGAATGGTTGAGTTGCCGCTGAGTTTTACTTATTTACTAGTTTCTGTGCGCGGCTTTGCCCGCGTAGTACTTAGACAAAAAATAACCGAAATAATGTATCTTACAAACTGTGAAAAAAAAATTAATGTGAAAGTTTGTGAGTTTGTATGTATGTTTGTTCCTCAATCAGGCCTAAACGACAAAACGGATTAAGTTGAAATTTGCTGTAGATGTAGTTATAATTCCCGAATAGTATTACTTTAAAATATGAAAAACATCCCAAAAACGATAAAAAAACGCAAAAGGGATGATTTCTGTATAGATGGCGCTGGTGTGCAACAAATCTGACATCACAGACTAAAAACATTCAGTCTTTTCTATTTGATTATTGAAATTTGACAGGACAACGTCTGTCACGGGTCGGCTAGTAGTAAATAATGTCATCGTTCTAGAGATTTCCCTCCATACAAATCTTTGTAGCCGATTCCGAGATTCAGATTATTTATATTTATATACAAGAATTGCTCATTTACAGGTATTAGATAGATAGATTATATTACTTAGATTAAGGGGTATGATTACAAAAGTAAGTGAGTAGAAAGTTCCACGTGGCGCTATATCACTAGCTTTTGGCATGTGGCTTCGCTGGCTTGGTGTATAATATCAATAAAATTTATATGACAATGTTTATTTTTTGTTATGAGTTATTTATTATTTTATGCGTGAAAAGTTAAGTTTTTTACTTTTTAGTTTTTTTCTTAAAATTTTGACACAAAAACTAATATACAGTCATAAATATAAAAGCTTTATAGGTGTAACATGGTGTCGTGTTTTTATATAACAAATTACTACTAAAATTTAAATTATCACTACTTTAATGAATTTTACAATTCATAAATTTGAAACAAAGTTCACAGGAAATCCTAATAACAGTTACTGTTGCGTATAAAAAAATATGTTATAAATCTAGACTGCCTAAATAACCTACTTTTTTAATTAAAACCACTCACAAGAAATTACTCATACAGTGCATTACACATAAATCTATTCACCACTGGCCTCACAGCTTAGTTGGTAGTAACTCTGGGGATTACAGTCATGATCCTATTTATTTATTTTTTTATTTACAAAAAAGAGTATGTAAGCATTCTATCAGTTATCTGGTTCCGTTGGTACAAACTTTGCTTAGTTTGGGAGTAAATGGAACTGTGTAAAAATTACCACCAATATTTATATTTATTTATACTACTTTATTTTTACTATATAATGTTTTGACGTGCCTTTGACTACTCCCTCTAGAAATCTTCAAAGGATGTCTACCGTACTTGGGGATTAAAGCCGTGATCCTATATTTTTTTTGAAACTGACGACCCTTGGTATAAGTGTTTTTTGTTTTTCTTTTAAAGTACGAAACCCTAAATAGTATCATTTTATAAAGTCCGGACCGCCCTGGAATACGGGATTTCATTGCACGAATTTACAGATTCAACAGATTGTTCTATTTTGGTGCACATTTAGAAATGATGCAAGTACCGATTGAATGTATTAGCAGCTTGTGCCATTTCTACTATGTAGTCTTGTGTAAACTGTTAGTGTGCGTCCACACTACGAGCGTAGTGCGGTTGCCACGACAGGTCTTTGCGTCTTGACGACTAGACGTCTTTACTCCTCAAGCAAGGCGAACACTTTCTCACAACACATTAGGCTTATACTGCTGATATAAGACATTGAGCCCGATTCACTCTCCACGGCGGGCTGTGACATTGAACCGGCCAATCAGAATGCATTTTATTCCCCTGTTCCGCACACCTCAACTTTGAGACGCCTAATGGCTTCATTTCTTCAAACAAACAATTCTGTCAAAACGTTGATGTATGCGGGTCCCGAAAATTGCATTCTGATTGGTTCAAGTAGACGATACTACTTCAGATTTGACGCGCGGTGTCTTATATCAGTAGTATAAGCCTAATGTCTTGTTAGATAGTGAGTGTACGCTTTGCATGAGTTGTCAATTGGGCTGTGTTGTCAATGCTTCCCGCCCGTATTCTCTCAACCGTACTAGGCTCGGCAGTGTGGACGCATACTTGTTAAATATAGAGTTACTTCAACATGGTCTGTCACTACTCGTCTTTTGAAACTGCATGGCATCTTAGGGTCTTATAATCTGTGCTCCAAAGTCATACTAGGTACCTACTTGCATTTGTACAAACATAAAACCACGCCTGTTTCCCAGAGGGGTAGACAGAGACCACGGCTTTCCACTTGCTACGATCCTGACATACTTATTTTGCTTCATTCACTCTCATCACATTCCTCATGCAGGTCGGTACTCTTGACCTGGCCTTTTTTCAAAACGTCACCAATTTGGTCCAGGAAAATACACCAAAGTCTTCTTTGCATTTGTGGACTTTACCTTTTATTATATTAATTTTTTTTATTATTAAAAACAAATTTACTATTTATTAGAAGGTAGCATATTTTCCATTTTAGGGGCCAAGCCACAACCTACTTAGATAGCATAATTTAGTGAATTTTGCATCTGTTCTGCAAAATAGTTTCATTACTTCTGTTATTTTTTACGAAGACAGGTACGTTTATAGTGAAACGTAAACAATGTATATATAAACTGTAAATCAATCTTTCCAGACAAGTTTTTCTAACTAACAAACAGTTCTGACTTTCCATACCACTCTACAAATTAATTATTTGTAATAGGTATCTACGAGTACCTACTGTTAATGTAAATACCTTGCTGTCAGAAAAATTTAATACTGGGTGTACTACGATCACTCCTCAAAACTGAAACTGACCAAGTATCTTGGTCGATTTTCATCGATAAAAAGGAAAAAGTTGCAAATTTTCTAACTTCATAATTTGGCACTTACAAAATCAGGTTGCCTAAAGAAAAATTATATTATTTCACTAGGGATTCAGTTCATTGACGTCCATTATTGCCTATAGCATTTCCATTATTAGAGGTTTCTGTAAAATCATCTTTAGGTTCCGTACCGAAAAGGTAAAAACGGGACCTTATTACTAAGACTTCGCTGTCTGTCTGTCCGTCCGTCTATCTGTCATAAGATAAGGCTGTATAAAGATAAAGATAAAGATAAAGATCATTTATTTGCTTGAACACAATGTAGGTTACACAGATGATAATAAATAATATTTTAGATTCAATTATGTTCTACTAAAATTAGCATGCAAATGTTATAGTAAGATAAAGACAATATTATATTATAATTAATGTCAAAAAAATAAAAAGTAATAATAGTAACAGGCTCAATAGAAATATGGTAATGTCAAAATGTATCTGTCATAAAATCGTTAATATTATAATAGCATTTGTTGATTAATAATAGTTTGAGTTTAGTTCTAAATATATTATCGTCAAGATCTTTTAATGATTTAGGTATTTTGTTGTAGATTTTACGTGTCATATAGACTACACTGTTTTGTAGGAAAGCTGTTTTAGTTTTAGGCATTTGGAGTTTACTGCTATCACGTCTATTTCGCACTACAAAATCAGATTTTCGTGGATCTCATGAACTGTGATAGGTAGACAGTTGAAATTTTCACAGATTATGTATTTATGTTGCCGTTATAATACAGGGGTCCTCTTAATACAGGTTGTATAAGTTTCATACCGGCTTGATGACTTGACTGATCATAGTCTTCAGCGATATGACCTTGGCCACCGCCTGTGCTGGATCGTGGCCAATCAGCGCGTACCCACAAACCACCATCTGATGCAGCGCTTTCTCTGCTAGCGCTGTCGTCTCGTTTTGATGGTCAATTAGGCATTCTTCAAGCTGAAAATAAAAATATAGGATCACGACTGTAATCCCCAAGTATAGTAGATATTTTCTGCTTCTTTTGAACATCAGTTTCACCTTAGGAGGTTCATTCTCGATGTCGTCTTCGAAGTTGTTTTGTGAAGAATAATTTGGAGGTTGTATTCCTTTTATGTATTGGGTTTCCACTATTATCCTATAAATCCAAGTTTTTGAGTATATTTGTAAAAAAAATTATATGAATTTTACATTACCTCCTTATGTCCATTGTTCTCAATAACTTGCAGCATACCCTGAAGCTCTATTAGTTTATCCTGGATGTGGGATGTTCCGTTCTGCAGAAGCATCTTTATCTTTACCAGCACCATGTCCACAGATCTCTCGAAAAAATATTATTAAATTAGATTGATTACCTAAGTCTTACTTATAATTTATTTGCAGAGCGGACAAATACAGCACTCGGCATTTTCAAATTCGAATAATTGAGCGCTGTCATTGGTCCGGTCCGCGCAGCTCCGGTTAGGTGGAAACTTACCTTATTAAGACGAGTAATAAATGTTTTTGATGAATGCAGAATTGTTTTTTCTCAATAACCGCAAAACATACAGTTTTGTTTTTTATGACAAAGATAACATAAGAATATAATCTAGATAAATTAAAGACAGAAACACGATTTATGAAACTTTTCTCGATAGATTTATTTTCCAAAGTTGGCTCTTCAAAGTTGGTTGGTTTCGTTTTTAATCAAAACTATGAATAGCTAAATAGTTCCTTTTTATATAATTCGTTAGATAATCATACTAGCTACCGTTTAAAATTTAATGGTTTTTCAAGATAATGCAGTTTTATCACTTTTTCCGTCTTATCCGGGTAGACTCAACCAAACACTTATCACCATAAGCAGAAAATTGTAATTGGACAATTCACGCAAGAAAATGCATTGAGATCAATGTAGCGAGCACGAAACGTTAAAACTAGACACTTAAACAACAATGTCTTAGTACAGTCATACGTCCCTCAAACTATGCTTTTTCCGTACGCTTTTAGATGTTTGAAACTGATACTTCCAGAACTTATTTACCGTCAAAAACAAAGTTTAATATTTATATTTACCAAAAAATTTACCTTTATTAAGTATTTTATCAGTTACTTGGTTCTATAGTAAAGCTTTGCTTAGTTTAAAGCTAGATAGCACTATGTGAAATTCCACCAATATTTATTAAAATTCATATAGTTTTTTTTGCTCGCTCGTATTTAATAATCTGAGTTCGGAAAGTGCTTTTGACACCACAATTCAGGGAACAAATAGCACGTTTTCAAAATTTATCGTTTAGTTTTATTAGTTTTGGGTGAGAAATTAGGACATCGCTCAGGTTTTATTGCCGAGTGGATCAAGAAGCGATCTTTTTTAGAAATCCGTGCGTTTTTAACCAATGTAAAAAAGGAGTTTGTCAATTCGACATCACTACGTAGTATAAAGCAAAGTCGCTTCCCGCTTCCCGCGTCTGTATGTATGTCTGTATGTATGCTTATATCTTTAAAACTACACAACGGATTTTGATGCGGTTTTTTTAATAGATAGAGTGATTCAGGAGGAAGGTTTATATGTATAATTACATGCTTAATATATTAGAGAACCACTGATAATATTAAGATTTCTAATAAGAAGTCGTAAATAAACACATTTTTTTGCGCTTACATTGCAAACGCTGGCTGAACTCTACGAGATAGATCAAAATAATGTACTAAATATTGTATACCTTAAAAAGGTCTACAAAAAAGTCCGTGATGGTATATATTTATCTCTTAGGGATAACCCACAATAATGAATTTCTATCCTTTACTTTTTACCGCGACTTTTATTTTTATTTTAAATGCTGTTAACGAGTATACAAAGACATTCTGTTATATATTTTGGTATCAGCTTTGCACCCGTGCGAAGCCGGGGCGGGTCGCTAGTAATATATGTATATAATGTTTTTTGTTGCTTACTTTTTTTGTGTAAGATTTTTTTACCTGCTCGTCTGTTTTCGATATTTTTTTAATATGTAAAAAAATAGGACTAAGTTGGTTTCATTGAAATTATATTCACTAACTTAGGACTTAATAGTTCCTTCATTAATCTTGAAAAAACGAATATCGTCCCTTGACTTTTCGATAAGTCGAAACATTTTCGTCAATTTTGTTTTAAATTAAATTAATAGTCAGGAGAACCCGCGGGGCGCAGCTAACACTGCTAGTACATGAAATAAAACTTACTTTTCCAAATCAACTTGGAATTTCTTCTCAATGCTCTGCAGCAGGTCTTCGCCAAGTTTCTGCGTTATTTGGTCTTCTATCACTTCGTCTACCGTGTCTTTTAGTATTTCCTCGGAATATACCTATTATAATTATTATACAAAGCTATAAAATTTGGGCCAGCATGACATCCATCTAAATATACAAAACTGACTGACTGACTGACCGACTGATCTATGAACGTATAGCTTGAACCACCGGCCCTAGAAACTTAAAATTTGGAAGGTATATTGTGAAAGGTGTATTGCTTTTGATTTAAGGGGTTAAAGACTTTCTGAAAATAGCTTCCCATGAACGAAGTCGCTGGGGTTTCCAGTAGTCAGTAATTTATTGTGTAAAAGTATCGGAAAAAGTGTGTAGGTAGTAAGTAATGAATACAGTGTCAACTAACTTTATCTTTACTAATATTATAAATGCGAAAGTAACTCTGTCTGTCTGTTTGTCAGTGACGTTATCATGGCCAAACCGCTGGGCCGATTGAGATGAAATTTCTTACAGAGATAGTTTAAAGTCTTGGGACGGACATAGGCTACTTTATTTTCCAAATTTTCTTTTAATTTTCAGGAATTTCCATGTTTTACGATAAATTCGTAAAAAAACGATTTCCTGGATCTACGCGAACGCGGGTAAAAGCTAGTAATTATACATAAGCAAACCTGTCTAATCTTTTAATATTATAAACACAAAAACGTCTCACCAAACGCACAGAACATAGAGCGTAAACACCAATCAACCATTGGACATTCCACATGACGAAATGTAGTGAAAAAACAATATAAAATAACCCTCTGCGAATAGGAGTGATTCTTTGATTTGGCTCAACGTGAACTATAAAAATATCAATAAAATAAAAATTTATCGCAAAATAAGCGCTGATTTGGTTTGGTACTCAATATTATTTTGTAGGTTTTAGTTGTGGGAGATTTAATGGTTTAGTTTGAGGATTAAATTCTTTGTGTTTCGAAATACTGATAATTGTAAGCCCAATAAAGTGTTTTAAGAATTCTTATGATATTTCTGAACAAATGAGTGTATAAGAATGCTAGTAGGATAGTAGTAGCTAAAAATAAAATAATAAATAACAAATATAGAAGTTTTACGTAGAGTATAGGGAAAAAAGGGTCGTATATTAACAACGATTGAGAACAGAAGAGGGAAGATGGTTGGCCACCTTATACGGCACGACAGTTTCATAAAGACCATAATGGAAGGGAAGGTTGAAGGGAAGAGAGGAAGAGAATGGCCACGAATAAACTACATGAGCCAGATAAAGGCTAGCTATTAAGCTATAAAGCTATTTCGTGTAGTATGAGGAAGTTAAGGAAGCGGCGCTGGAGAGAAACATATGGAGAGAGCTGCATAAATTACACCGACAAGAGAACAGCTCTTAAGTTAGAAGAAGAAGAAGTAGTAGAGCTACAACTTCTTACATTACCGAAGACGATAGATCAATCGCATAGATTCAATCGCATTTCCATCGTTCCCCATATTCTTAACTGTAACCTCGAAACTACCTCGATTCAAACTCTTCTGAGGCCTATCGAATATCCTCGAAAGTACCTCATGTTTGGGATCTTTAATCGATCTTTTGGAGGTTCCTCAATTGCATCATAACGTCATCAGTCCAAGGAGATTTTCATCAAACAAACCGTCAAGCCTAAATAATTTTGCAGTTTGTGGTGATTTCTAAATGTCACGAAAGAAGCTGTTGAGGAATGCTCAAGGTACATCTCGAGGTACCTAGAGTTGACAGTTCCTTAGGAAATATGAGGCTGACTTGAGGTAATTTCAACAACGAAAACTACCAAAACACGGTTTGGAGGTCGAGTCGAGGTGAGAATATTTCGAGGTTACAACTAAGAATATGGGGATAAATCTATTCCACTTGGCAATGGATATTCAACAAATAAAACAGCTTGCAATATTTACATCACGTTTATTGTATTAGCAAACGGAATTACTAGTTATTGTTGGGTGTGACGCAAGGAATGATGGTATGCAACCATCGACCACACATCCCAATAGACGTCTAATAGTTTCATTTCTTTAAATAAACAATTATGTCCAACCACTGACGTGTGCGGTTCTGAGGAACGGTGTGCAATGCATTCTGATTGGACGGTTTAATATCACAGCTCGCAGCGGGGCGCGTTATGATTCGCGCTCGGTGTCATAATCAGCAGTATAAGCCTAATGTGTTGTGAGAAAGTGTTCGCCTTGCATGAGGAGTCTATTGGCTGCGTGGTCGATGCATGCGGACGATGTGCAACACTCGGTAGCAACGCGCTGAGAGATTCTGTCTCAATCATCCTACGTTCTTGTCAGTTGATATTATAACCATTTAAAAATACATTTTGGTAAACTGAATATCATATGCGTGTTAAAATACGAATTATATAAAAGCAAAAACGGCAAGATTCACTGTTTTTTTAAACTGACTTGAAATTCTCTATAAAACTTAAAAGTCAGCTTCAAAAGCAGCAATTTCATGTAGTAAAACTGCTAAAAAGAACACAAATTCATCTAGATTTAACTGTCAAAAGTAAATGTAGTATAACTTGGTATTTAAAAAAACGAATTTGACATTTATGTTTCATGTTTTTGTAGTACTGAACCCTAAAATGCATGAAATGTATTTATGTTTTTAACTTCATTAAAATAACGTTCTCAATTCTGGTATGTGTTTCTATGACACTTCTTTTTGGTACATCGGCATGGTGGACGCGAACGTCTCTCTTTGTTTTCACTTCGTTCGTCCTCCTAAAAGGTATAACACTTTTGTGAATCAAAACATAATATCTTAATTTTATTTAAAACTGAAATATTGCACTAAATTGCGGCCTTATCGCTAAAAGCAATCTCTTCCAAACCACTATCGGATGGATATAAGCAGTTTGAATGGTGAGAAAGGTTATTATGGAACTTTATGGAGCAGATTAGCTTAAGCATGAACTTACCGGATCAACACTACAGCAAACAGAGCGACACAAGTCGTTTCTATCTAATTTTTCTAACACCGCGTAGAACTGAAACAAATAATTATTGTTTTTTGCATTCGTGCATGTACGAGATGCACGTGGTCGAAGTCTCTTTTGGTCTGAAGGTCGTGGATCGTAGGTCGTGATTCCGGCTGTACCAATACATTTGTATTAGTACAGAGCATGATAAAAGATTTTATATTAAAATTAATAGGCAAGAAAAATCTAATTTCTCAAACTTTATATATAGACTGATAAAGTGTGTTTGTATTTCAAGCATACCTTTAATTTAGCTTCATAAAGGGCGTCAAGAATCACACATACAAGAATTTCAGCCGCTTCTGTGGTTCTACGAGCCGCTCTGAAATAAATAATTTATTAATTACTAGCTAACCCAGCGGACATTTTACCGCTTTAGAATTAACAAATTTTGTGTTATGTTCCCGTTTCCGTTCCCGTTCCCAAATTATTATTTATACGAATATTCTCGTTGCATGGAGTTAAATTTTGGTACAAATCTGATGTGAATTTTTCGAAGTGAACAAGTGAACATTCTCTTTGTTACCTGGTTGAGGGGTAAAAATGCTTGTAGCATAAGCCCATATTTATGTACAAAATGTTGTGCAACAAATAATCAAATTTCTCATTACTTAAAGTCTGTTTTATTAGACACTAGCGACCCGCACCGGCTTCGCACGGGTGCAAAGCTGGTACCAAAATATATTACAGAATGTCTTTGTATACTCAACCAACATAATTTGTATAACCAATTCATTCATTAGGCTTTATTGTTTTAGGAAAAACAAAGTCAACTATTTGAAAGATACCTTGAAAGCAAGATATAATTCTTATGATTATAACTTCTAATAGTATTCTAACAGTAAATTACCGTCAGTTCTATAAAAAACTCAACGGGCCACATTTAAAAGCAGTTACAGAAATTATTACCACTGTCCAACAATAAAATCATAATAAAGAGCCGCCAGAAATAGTCCGTTTATTTCAACACGCTTGATAGAGTACGCGAAATGTTTGGCATATTTTTACTAGTGACCGACCGAAAGTACGGTTTCGGTTTCTGCCAAAAAATGACCGAAGCTTTCGATTGCGCCGAAACTCGAGTGTTCGTGAATTATCGAGCGTCGTTCGACCAAAAAAAATAATTTATTTGTTACATACTATGGAATGATTGTCTTGTTATTTCAAATATCTCTATTCAACTGTCGGTATAAATAGAATATGCAAATACATGTGTAAAAAAATAAAATACATTAGATTTCAATATGCAATAGAAATTTTAAATATGTTAAAGTAAATTAGGGTTTCGGTTTCGGTTTCGGCTAAAAAAATTGTTTCGTTCAGACACTAATTTTTACATTGAGACTAGGCACTTTGCCCTCGACGCACTGATTAGTTTTACGGGGTAGGCAGATAGCACGGACTTGCTATATATCTGCAGGTATACTTTCATGAGCACCAGAGAAATTGTGTTTATCTACAGAAGAGTTAAGATTTATCCATTAAAAAAATATACTAAACGTTCAATTAAATTATCAGTTTATCGGATTTTGTTACCGCAAATTGCATTCGACAAAAAATATTTTACCATACTTCCATTTCTAATGTTTAAGAATGGAAATCGCAATTAACGAAGTTATTTGAAATGTCCTTTTCAAATTTGTTTCATCACGAAATTTAATGTAGAGTATCTACAAGAGTCAAAAATAGTGATAGTTAAGGTAGCATAGAAGTAGACAGGACCTGCTGGGTTATTACGTAAAAATCTATGATTATCATATTATGGATTATTACAACAACGGGAAATTACTCACGTAAATGATAAATTGTCAATGAGGACACCGACAATGTTTCGATTCATCTAGAGAATCTTCTTCAGGGTGAGTGAAGAAGGTTGTTATAATAATGTGTAGTACAACTCACGAAAGTTTTGAAAGTGAAATCATATTATGGCTTTTAATGTAGTTTAGGTACCTGTACCTACATAGATTCTATAATAGTTACTGAGAGATTGATATTCTCTAAAATTTATATATGGCTATGAAAATCATAGATTTTTACAAAATAAGCCAGCAGAGCCGTATTGCGTAGGTTTACTGGTAATTGTAATCGTCAACTGTCAAAATCCTATTGTGTTTATACACAATCACCAGTTCAATTAGGCAATAGCCCCCTATTTATAACTCACTTGAGTAAGAACTTGTGGATATCACACAGACAGCAGACCGCTCCGCTATTATTCAGCAATTGGCTTGAGCAGTGATCGTGAGGATCGCCAAGAGGTAAATACTGAAAGAAAATGATTAACAAATCTACATTGACAGACACACAGCTCAGTTGGTAATAATTCTGCCTTCTGCTCTGTAGGTTGTGATTTCCATCCAGGATAAACATAGATGTTTGCTGATGATGCATAGATGATGCTCTGTCTAGATGTTATAATGTACGTATATGCAAGCTTAATTTTTTTTAGTAAATACATACAATAGTCTCGTTCCCATAGCTTTGCTGACATTGGGGCTAGATGGATCTGTGTGAAATGTCCACCAATATTTATTTATTTATTAACACATTAACACTTACTTTCATATAATATAATATACTTATCGTCTGTTACACAGAAACAATAAAAGGTAAGAAAAATAATTAAATACTTCGCATGAGATATCGTAGTAATCAACTCTGGTGACGAAGTTTGTAGGCCGCAAGTACGATGTAAATTACTTGCTCTCTCATGATAGACTAGCATGAACAACTAATAGGTAAGGAACGTGACGACTTCGACTTAGGACGAACGACACGGTGC
The DNA here is from genome assembly GCA_912999785.1 of Hydriomena furcata. Taxonomy (NCBI): domain Eukaryota; kingdom Metazoa; phylum Arthropoda; class Insecta; order Lepidoptera; family Geometridae; genus Hydriomena; species Hydriomena furcata. The sequence continues at coordinate 822,618 of OU538831.1, read as the reverse complement.
GAATGAAAAAGGTTCGAAACCCGACGGAATTAAATGTTTGCATGCTCTGCAAATATTTCCTCCTGGTCTAGAGGTGTTGAGGTCCTCGAGAGTAGTATTGTAGTATGGTGTCTTTTATATGTAATCTTTTAGATATAAATGTATTTGTGTTGTTCGATTCTCACCAAAACAAAAACAGCTACAATGACGAACATGATAGACTTAGTAATACATAATATTGGACATTCTTGAGCTGAAACTGAAACACACATTGATAAGATTCAGACAAAGAAATGAGAAAAGGCTTACAATATAGTCTGTTTTAGTTACCTCCTGAAAAGCTCACTTTATTCCTTTCCATTTTTAATTTAATGCACGGTACAATTTACATCTTTGTTTCGTATTACTATTTAATTTTGATTTCAAAATAAACAAACGTGTAATATAAATTTTGATGATAGATTCAATATTGACAGTTTTTGTCACAGATATACCATGACAGTGATCACAAAAAACCAAAGATAAAGAAGACACGCATAAGCTTTCTTTCAAAGAAAAATAATCGGTGAACATTTAACCAAGTCACTGATAGAATACAAAACTGTAGTTTTACACGTTTGTGCGTACTTAAAGATCTTTATAAAAACTAAACAGAAAAAACAACTACGTGTGATGAAACACAATGTTTTTCCTGGGTGGGAATCAAACCCTCAATCCACAGCACAGAAGACAGAGCTACTACCACTGAGCTGTGAAACCAGTCAAGTTTTGGTTTATAAGGGACTAGCCGACCGACCCGTGACAGAGGTCGTCCTGTCCAAATTTCGATAATTGCGTAGAGTAACGCATGTTGCAATGACGACTTATGTCAACACGGATGTCAGATATTTTGCACACCAGCGCCATCTATACGAAAATAGTCCCTTATGCGTTTTATAGAGATGTTTTTCGTATTTTAAAGTAGTCTATTTTTTATTCAGGCATCATATCTACATCAACAGCAAATTTCATCTAAATTTAGGTTTGATTAAGGCGCTCCCAGGTGACGATTGTTTTTGTTCGAAACGAAAAAATACATACTTGTGAACAAGCCACATCTTATGTGAATAAAGATGTACCCATCTTTAATCACTTCGATAAATAATCCTACCGACCGCTGCAATGACGACAAACACACGTCGGACGTGGTCCGCCTTAGCTTTTCGAATAAATTAATGATATAAATTATGTATAATTACTTATCAAAAATCTATTCTAATAGAAATCTAGATCTACATATTACCTATCTTTAACAATTAATCACAAGTTGATTTTAATAGTAGGTATATAAAATATTTCGATCATAAATTCTAAAACGTATCATTTTGAAATAATATCTTTATCGTGAAAAGTTTCTGCTATTATGTTTTCAGCTTAATATAAATCTAGGTAGGAACCTGAAGTAATATACTTATAAAAATAGGAGATGTGGCTTGTTCAGAAGTATTTCTTTTTTCGTTTCGAAAAAGAGCAATCAGCGACTGGGAGCCTCTTAAGGAACAAACATAATATACAAACTCATCGCATTTATAATAATGTTAGGATTTCTTGTTTGAGCCTTCACCTTGTTCGATCGGCACCACACTGGAGCTCTACATAGCATTAAGGAAAGGATCATAAAAAAAAAGGTAGACCCCAAGCCGTGTTTGTTGCCTGATTCTTCTAGGCTTGGTCGCGTGGAATCGGCGTAGCTTCACCTAGTTCCTAAGACGTTTCAAAGTGATCCTTGTGATTTTATTGAAATAAATGATTTTTGAATTTGAATTTGAATTGTTATAATAAGGCACGTTGTTGAGTTTTTATCTGTTGTTTATTAAAAGACACACTTTCACAGTAACTCAATGTTTTTTAGCTCGCGGACATTCACTTATACACGTTTTTCCCTTTTCAACACACCTAGAACAGTTACCAGAAGAGTCTTGAGGCTTTAAAGTTTCATCTGAGTCTTTGCTCTTATTGCTCTTCTTACTGCTCTCCCCAGAACCTTTAACTTCATTGGCAACTTTGTCTCCACTAGAAACTTTCTCATCACTGGAACTATCTGATTTCAAAGGTTCTTTGAAAGAAATGCTGGATTTCTTTGACGCCAGAGCCAATTTAGTGATGTCAATAGCTGATCTGATAAACTTGGGCATCTTAGTGCTGGTTTCCGGGTTCATCTCATTGTTTTGATCCTTGTAGCTGAAGTTATCTGAAGAGCTAGATTTTTTTGTGACCTGGAAAAAAGAAATAGGATCACAACTGTAATCGCCAAGTACGGTAGACATTCTCCCAGATCTTCAAGCGCTCAAGTGAAGATGAAGATGTCTAAAGTGAAGTGAATCCGTGAAGATGTCTAAAGGGGTTAATCAGATGCTCACATTTTGCATAGGAATAAGGAAACATTTCATGAAAGTTTAGACATGTATATTCCGTTACTGGTCCAACCGAAGGTTATACTTGAGAATATGGTCTAAATTTGACGCTGTATCATAATTATTTAAGTCTACCGAATTCAAAAGTCTAACAGAATTTAAAAGTACGTACTTAGCAATTACCTGTGCTTGTCTCTGACATGCTGTTCCACACTCAAGGACCCTGGCAGCGTACTCATAAGCTTCTACAGCCTGGAAAGAGATGGTCATCATATTTTATTTACAAATGTAAATTTTTATTTTATGTTATTTTATTTTATTATTTACAAATGTAAATTTTTATTGCATTATTATCCATCAATGCGTTTCTTAATCATCCTGCTGTTTCCATAAAAAAAATTACAAAACTATATTATTACCATCTTACTAATATTATGAATCTGAAAGTTTGTGAGGATATTTGGATGTTTGCGACTCAATCACGACCAAACGGATTTTGATAAAAAATTGCTTATTTTCTAGAATACCAGGATACTTTTTATCCAGAGCAAAGCCATGGGCAGAAGGTAAAATTCTAAAACTTTGTAACGTCTTAGGAACTAGGTGAAGCTACGCCGATTCCACGCGACCAAGCCTAGAAGAATCAGGCAACAAACACGGCTTGGGTCGTATAATTTGGCAACATAAATTGTCTAGGCGCATAACATAAATCGTACCACGAATAGTTAGGTACTGTCACCTTTTATTTTATCCAACCTAATTGATAAGCTGGATTATCTCGTCAGCTTAGAGATGCCTAAACTAACGAGATCCGCTAATAAACATTACGATCGAATAAAACAGAAAATGGCTTTTGAGATTTGGAGGATAATCTTCATCTATCTTTTAGTAGCATGCAAAATAACTGGACATTATAACAACCGTTGATTTAAATGTCAAGTATGATTACGTTTGGAAGGAAGCCAGACAATTCTCATCAGAGTGTCAAAGAGCTTTTTACCCGACTGCGCCAGAAGGTAATGTTTTTCGAGTATTTTCATTTCTTTGGCACGCTCTACAGCCCAAACGACTTGACGGATTACAACATATGAGGTGTTGTTTGATTCTTCTCAATTGTATTGGGAGTATCTAGGCTGTATGTTTTTGAATATGGCACCCTCCTCCTCAAAAAGGGGGGGGGGGGCATAATATTTTTTTATGTTAATAATTTTTTAGAAGCTGGAGTTTTATTTTTTATTTTACCAACATAGATGAGATTGGCGCAAGATAGAGGCAAATGGCACAAACAAAGAGAGACCTATCCCCAGTAGTGGGATGACAAAGGCAGATGATGATGATAATGATGATGGAGTTTTACGTTTCTATAACAATTTGTTTTATCTTCCCCTGGGATGGTTTCTATGTAAAGCTGAAATTATTAACTTACCGATTTCAAAATGTTGTAGTAGTAATGTGATAGAGTTTCTGTAATGTTTGTGTAAATTTGTGTTGCTGGACTGCAGGTCCTGAAATAAAAGATTATATTGTACAGCCGAAAGTGCTAAAACGATGCTACGACGTAGCAACTGCGTAGCACTTTGATAAATAAAACTTAGGCAAATGACACAGACCATTTATGAATTGCTTAAATAGTAATTTTTTTTTTGGGGATTCAATCTATTCTACTATTATAAAGAGGTATAATTTGTATTTTTGTTTGTATTTAAAAACTGCTGGACCAATTTTTAAATTCGTTCACCAAAAGATACATTATCAATATATACATAGGCTATACTTTATGTAAAAATTATTATACAGATCCCCACGAGAATTGCAATAATGTAAGCTGTGGTATCAAAAATTTGTCTATAATCTTAATTAGTACACCGATGCAAAACAGTTGCAAGCTGTTAGTAATAAATAATTGAAGAAGAGATCTGTCTAGCTATCACGGTTCATGAGATACAGCCATGTGACAGACAGACGGACAGACGGACAGCGAAGCCTTAGTAATAGGGTCCCGTTATTACCCTTTGGGTACGGAAACCTAAATAACGATAGGCCCATGTCTGTTGCCTGATTCTTCTAGGCTTGGTCGCGAAGGACAGGCGTAGCTTCACCTAGCTTCTAAGACGTTTCAAAGTGATCCTTGTGATTTTATTAAAATAAATACGTTTTGAATTTCACTTTGAATCCGCTAAAATGGGGTGTACTTACCTCAGTACGTTCTCAATCATAGCGCATGGGCAAGTCTCACAGACGCAATCATCTCGACTGGTTCCGGCCTGGCAAGCCGGCCGTTCCAGCCCGCTCAAGCCGCTGAGGCTACTCGGCCGACAAGATAAGCGACAGCCGCCTGACCAAATCTGCCGGATAGCAGATGTAGTCGCAGCGAACTGCGTGTTTTCATTTGTCTATAAACATTGGATTGATAAGTTGAAAAATATGGAAGAAATAAAACAATGATGAACTTGTAATGTGATTAGCTAAATTTTGCGAGAAAGAAGTGTAGTATGATAAAGTCTCAGTTACTATAAGAATGCCAGTCAGCACAAAAATACTGTTATTTTTTTTTAATATAATGCAACGTGCGCTCTTTTCAATGCCATTGAAAAGTGGATGTCTTGTTTCCCCGTTAACCCGTTTATCTACGCCAAAATCGACGTAATAAGTAGTAAAGCAAAAAAAATATGCAAGTTGAAACAAAATATAGACCTTTAAAGGAAGCGAACTTACGGAAGCATAATAGAATATTACAACGAAAATTATGATGATAACGTAGCCAGGAACCATTTGAATGGATCTTTTTGCCACCTGAAATCAAGAAGTAAACAAATAAATAATATTAGAAGAATTTGTAAAAAATACAAATTATAGATCAGGACGTAAGTACATGGTCTTTCCCTTGAAGCTAAAACTAGATTTTAGTATTAAAGATTTAATTATTTTCCTATTTTTACACCTCGATTTTGTTATGATTTTAATTGTCAGTATGACTTTGGCAACAACAAAATTCTGTAATTAATTGTTATAAAATAAATATGAATGCTTTGACCCGAGATTATTCACTTCAGAACTATCAGACAGGAGCAGATGCTTGAACTTCCCAAAGGGAAATCCTCGTAGCAAGATATACAGCTAGCCCTAGCTAGCTGTATATCTTGCTACGAGGATACTTGTAACTAGGTCGTAGCTTTTTTCCCTTTATTAGATGAACACTTTCCACATCATTCTCTTTAATTCCTCTTACTATGAACCGGCTCTAAATTTCTACACCATAAAAACAGGCGTACTGATCTATTTTTTTTTCTTTTTTACAGACACAGAAGGCTTAAGCAGCGGTTGCGAAGCTAGTGGTGTTAAGGAAGAGATAGCAAGAGACTATGCAGCTCTGCAGACGAGGCTTGGCAGAGAGTTCTCTGATAGACGAGGCAAGCTGCATGCTGGTGAGCTACTTGAATCACTTGCCTGTCTTGTCACTGGTTGTCACACGTTGAGCTTTTAGTTTTTTGGCATAAAAGCAAGGATACAGTAAGGAACATTTTGTCCCGAACATGACGTGACGCGGAACATGCTGCTTGCGGCAACAAGAGTAATGTGACCTGTAAAAAGTTCTGTTTCCGAAACATTCACGTTGTTGTTGAGCGACATGTTGCGAATCATGTCCCTCTATTTATCCAAGTATATATCCCCCCCAATTATATGCTATATTCTATCGTTTGTAGTATCCTACCAATCCGCAACCCGTCCTGTGGCGACTGAGGAACAATTATCAGCTGACTTCAGAAAGAAGCTAGAGGAATGGAAGTTGAAGAAAGGGGTCAGGCAGCCGCTGCCGATACCAGCGAGACAGGACCTTAGCGACGACTTTTTAAAGCGATGGGGTAAGAGGCACCTTTGACTTTCGAAATAATGAGTCTTGCTTGGTAATTCACTGCTCCTTTCTTAGTCATTCAGCGTTAGGTTAATGATGTTGTTATAGTTGAGAGATGGCCTTGAAAAGGGTCAATGACCGTTGGTGAAGGAACCAGAGTGAAGTGAAATTAAAGTACACCTGGTCAAACAAAAAATATTTAGGTCAAGAGAAAGAACAACGCTGATAATTTATCAACATCGTATTTTTTTCAGATGAATGGAAACGAATGAAAGATACAAACACAGTGCCGGCTTGGGAGGTAGAACGCAAGCCCGATGAAGTTCTTGTGCAGACTTCAACTGGCCTTTTCAAATTCCAAGGTACTATTTTATGTCTCAAAATATATGTAAATATATTTCTAGTAAAGTATCTCTTTCTACATATATCAGATACGTAGACTTATCTTCCCAAATTCAAGCTAATTATAGTACGGCAGGTACCTTTTTAACTATTTATCGTTCCAGGAATATCCCGATCTTTCACCAGAAAACTCCATGAATGGGAAAAATCCCGTGGTATAGCTCACGAAGCGTCCACCTCAGCGCTACTCCAAGCGGCCAAGGCTCAGAAGAAGGTCCCTCAGGCCCCTCTCACAAGGACACAGTCAGATGGCAGTGTAGCTCCGTCAGCAGCAGGGTCTGGCAGACACCATGCGTCAAGCCTGAGCGTTAATGACGTGGATGACTTCGAATCAGAATATGAAAGAGATCACTCCGTAAGTTTGAGTTGAGCTATACAAACTATATAATTAATGTAAAAACCAACCAGACTTTTTTTACTAATATTTTTAACTTAATTTTTACCAGGAAAATGAAACAGAGCATCTTTCCTATTAAAAAAATGTAAATCTAAAAATGTTTTTCTAGATTGATGGATTAGACGACGATGATCAAGACACACGAGGAGCAGTGCTGGTCGAAGTAGAAGACGAAGAGGTCTGCACAGCGGCTCCACTAATGGCAGTCTCTCCGAGGCACACTCCACAGAAACCAGTATACACTTACGGGCAAGCGGAAGCAAGATTATTGTGTGAGACTAGCTCAGCTATTACGGGCACTGCCGTGATGCAGCCTAATGAAGTTGGTAAGTTTCAATAACTATAATATTATTGACTAAAGATTTCTACTTACTAATGGAAACCTGAGTTTTTATAAAAAAATATACCAACACTTGCCAGATGATAAACGTTGACCAATACTTGACGAGTACTAGTTAACATAGCATTTTGGAAATAGTTGTTATTTCAGAAGACCGACCTGCTATGTCAAGAGAAACAGGAGCCAGACCAAAAACAACGACACGCGAACAGGTAACATAAATAACATAAATAACGTTTAAAAAAATATGAAATACAGAATATTTCGTATCTATTTTCTTAAATAACAATTTTCTTACAGATCAAATCAGTTGATAAAAGCAGAAGTAGAATAAGCAGGCAAACCAGCATAGAAGAAGATGCAAAACTAATTAGAAAAACAATTGAAGAAGTAGAAAGAGGCAGTTCTAGACGCTTTAAAGAAGAAGAAGAGACTGACTCAGAACGAGACCATCAATTTGATAATTGCGTAAAAGAAATAAGAGAGTCACCACCGAATAGTATTTTCAGTATACAAAAATCTTCAAAACAAAACAATGTCAAGGAACTACTCAAAGATAAAACCAGCACTGATGACCTAAGAGAAGAAAATAAACGTAAAGAAGCTGATAAGAACAATGGTAACAAAAAGAAAACAAAGTCAAGGGCCAGATTGGAAAGGGAACAGTCGAAACCATCAGAGAGCGATACTGATCATGAAGTAGACACTGTTACGGTGGAGATTCCGAGGAGAAAAAAAAGACCAAGAAGAGCTTCTGAAAAACCAAGAACACCTCCAACTTCATTGCATTCAGATTCCGAAGGAGAAGTAAGTATACATATACAATAACCAAGTGCTTTGTAATGATAGCATAACTAGATTCAGACATGTATTTGTCTTAATTTTACAGGTGTTCGTTCTCAAGCTAAAAGCGCCAGAACAACGCGAAGGCTCTCCGGAAGTTATAGTAAAAACAACTCGTAAAATATTTTCACCTGTCGTTCGCAGTGGAGAATCTGTCCCTAGAGCTGTCATACCTGTTGATGTCGAAGACTTAAATGACGTCAGTCCTGAAACCTCACACAAACTCGATGCCAAAAGAAAAGACGAAAAAGCTACCAAAAACAAAGAGAAAGAAACTCGCAAAGGATCGGAAGACCTTCAAGATGTAGATGAAAATAAGAAAAGAAGTAGGCCTCCTTTGCCATCTTCACCGTCATCACAAAGAAAACCACAGTCAAAAGAAACAGCGCCGTCAATCAGAATTATGATACAAAGATACAATAAGAAAATTAATGAAGAAGGTAACCTTTGGCTCTATTGGTCTTTTTTATTTTAGGGTAGTTTTGATAATAGAATTAATTTTCAGGTCACACTTCTGGAGAAAACAGCGGTGCTTCATCACCCGCTTGGAGATCACCTTCCGCTGAAAGAAGAAGACCTCCCGATATGCCCGTAGGGATTAACATTAGGTAGATATCTCCTATAAATTATAATAATTTTTAGAACGGTATAACACGATACCTATTTTTTACACTTTACCTATATTACTGCCAAGAAGAAATTACACCATGAGGTATAGCACCGGTTTATTTCAAGTTGCCGGATGCAGAGCTTTACATCATAGGGCCGTTCTGGGTGTGACCTGCGACTTAATGGTTTTGTTACAGATGATATTTATTGCTCAGAACCATGGTCATCTTATTGTTCTGCCTCCTATCAGTCATCAATTAAGACGGCCCGTACAACTTCTGAATAAAGTACATTTTTTTATCCCAGAAACAACCCATTTCTCGAGAGGGAAGTCCAGAAATCAGCTAGCGCCTGCCAATTGTCCAGACAAGACCAGACTTCTGCTGAAAAGCGCTTAACACCAATACCATCCACAAGCCTCGACGGCGTTCTCAAATCTCACAGCGCCAATGCTTTGCACCCCGATAAGCGACCTCAATCTCCTCATCTCATAGAAAAAAATAAAGACAGTCAAGAGACTATAGTTGGCACAACAGCAAGCATAGATACGATCGTGCCAGACCTGACCAGAAACCTCCCAAGGTTTACGAGCACAACAACTATCCAACCATTACCAGTCAAGAAGCAATTCTCGGAAACTGTCATACCAACTTATTCCCGATTTATATCAGAGAGTTCTAGTGTAAGTTCTTCCATAATTGGTAGATCAGTCTCAACAGTAGACGCTCCAGTGTTTTTAGTAGACCCGACTGCCACAGCGAGGATTTCAGAAAGAGCTGCAAGGGTAAAGGCAGCTCGAGATAGGTTCCTCCTGTCTTCTGGATCGATGAGAAGAAGAGAAGGTACTAGTTCGGCCAGCGACTTAAGGAGGACAGCTGACAGGTATGTTTCATGTCAATCATGAAATAAAAGTTAGTTTGGCAAATTTTCGACCAAGCATTTATCGAGATACTGTTATGTATTTTAGATCCAGTAGAATCAGCTGCGACAGTGACGTAGCTGAGTCCCACAGCTCCAGCTCGCAGACTCAGGAATCAATCCTGGGAAGAAGCGCATCTACTGGCATGGTGAATGTGGACCAGGAGGCGTGGCAAAGAGTCGCTGAAGGTAAGATGAAGAAGCTCTAAAGTAAATAACATGAGCATAATAAATATTTACATATTGACATAATAAAGTTTTTTGCCAGACCACGCACAAAGGGAAATGCACGAAGGGCTCCGAACTCAGGAGGTTCCTACGACTTAGTTAAATGTACTGAAGAAAGAAATATAATGATGAAGAAAATTTATCAGACGATAATGGTACAAAACAGCAACAATTTTTTCCAGGTGGTCGGCGCGAAGGTCGATCCAGGTCAAGGTTCAGCCTAGCCCGGCTGGCAGCTAAACTCCGGCGCACCACGAAAGACGAGAGCGCTGTCTCGCGGCTCTGTAGACAGAGCCTACTGGTGCAACTTATCAATAAACAATAAAATATTTTAAGAATGTAGAAATTCTTTTTATCACTACATAGTATAAAGCAAAGTCGCTTTCCGCTTCCCGCGTCTGTATGTATGTATGTATGTTTGCTTATATCTTTAAAACCACACAACGGATTTTGATGCGGTTTTTTTTAATAGATAGAGTGATTCAGGAGGAAGGTTTATATGTATAATAACATGCTACCCGTGTGAAGCCGGGGCGGGTCGCTAGTTGATTATATTAGGAGTTTTTTCCTCCAATTCTTTATTGGGATAAAGCTCAGAGTCCTTGCTTAATACATTTTAGTATCTGTTGTTAGGATAGGTTTTTATAAATAGCTCATTAAATAAAAACAAACATTGGTGGACACTATCACACAGCGCCATCTAGCCCCAAAGTAAGCAAAGCTTGTACTATAGGAATTGATATCCCACTGTTATTCCCACATACATCAACAGTCACATACTGATCTCACAATAGGGTTATTAGGGCTATTACTTAATATAATATTATCAATAGGGCTATTAATTAGGGTCAGGGTATCCCTGTGTGTACCAATATTACCACAATCCCCACAGATTATAAAAACCTCTTTGCGTCTCAGTCAGGCTCCCGTCCACAAAAGCACCGCAAAAATATTGCTATCTAGGTATTTTATTATGCAAATAAAACTTCAAAATCAATCTTTATTTCAAATTTAATATCATCTCGAACTTTACAATACCGCTCAACACTCCATCGACCACATTCAATATGTTTGGTAACAATAATTACCTTATCAAAAGGGGATGTTGGAACTAATAATAATATTTATTATTATTATAAAAACACTACAATTCAGTTTATTAGTAATTAATAAGACTCAAAAGAACACTTACAAACAACGTTAATGGGTAATTTGGTTGAGGTAGATTCACATTTTTTAACAAACTTGTTTTGTGGGAACACGATAACAGTTATAATATTTTTAGGAAAAACAGGTTATTAAATTCCAATTTATATGTATTAGAAATGTGAATTTTCATAACAAACCGTAGAATAGTTCATAATGCAATCGTTCTTTCACCATCTAGCACAAGGCTTTTTATAGAACCTAAATATTTCGACAATGTTACTGCAGAACAAGCCCCAAAAAGAACCAATGACGGTAAACGATGAAAGAACGTATACAATAAATCAAATACACTAGATAATAATTATAGCAATGCTAATTTTATGGTTACAAAAATAATAAATTTAAATGTTTGCCTATCAAATTATTCGTATCCCCACAATTATTTACGAATAAATTCCTTTAAAATTCCTCGGTTTATTACAATTATATTTTCATATTAGCTGTTGAGTTATTTATAAATCATCGAAACTATATTTGTGGCTACATCCTACATCGAAATTGAACCACAAATGGGCACAGTTAGTGTAGACTAATAATAAAATTTTCTATATTCACCTACTTTGAACTGGGATATAATATTAGTTTCAGTGCTTTGCAACTAATTAAAAATTACTTTTAACTAGTCAACCTACACTTTTACAGTGTTTTTAAGCTCAAAATTTTAAAACTGTTTCTTGTAACAAATTAGTGAACTTTCCCAATATAAAGCTACTTTTTGAATAGCAATCAAATCATGAGCAAAGCATTCGAAAGTTAGTCAAGGCGTGAAGAATAATAGTGCAGTTGGTAGCCACATTAACAAAAACATCGTAATTTAATAAAAGCGTATGTGACCGGGATAACAGAATAGATAATATATAATTATTTAAAACACTACAGAGGTCAGTTTGGTCCCCTGATTCAAGCTAGATTTACTGTTGCGTATTCCATTGAATATACATTTTACAATTATAAGTACAGTTGACTATAAAAAGCAAGTGAACGTCGCAAAGTGAACCAGTAACATGAAATTCAAAACAAACGTTAAATCTTCAAGCTTCACAAATCTTAACCGTCTTCAAAACACGCACAAATTATCTTCAAAGATTTTTCTTAATAAAGTTATAAATGGACGCACTCATGACATGTAAGTACAACATTACATTATCGTAGTCACTCAAAATGAAATTAATAATAAAATAGGTGTAATATAATTATTACAATGTTAATTTAAAACCGATATTTTGCTTTCAAATTAAATTAAATAGTTAATTAAGTCAAAATTATTTTTAATGTAAGAAACAAGCAAGTAAATAGTTAGAACTAGGTACTTAAGCTATATTTACAAAAAGTTAAAATGTTAAATTCAATTTATTATTACTAAAAATGATGATAGACCACGAATAATAGACCATAAAACTCTAAAATTCAATTTAAATTTCAAACAACAGTAGGCTCTTTTATTAATACAACATTATACTTTAAACAACTATTTAATCTATTGCTTTGTCGTTACAGTATCACGAGATGATAACAATAATGGTATAATACAAAGTAATGATAACTATTATTAATAAAGTAAATAAAATAACGATAAATAACGATAAATAACAATTAAAATCTGGTAGGTAAAAAAACTATTGCAGGCGATAATGGAATGTATTGTGTAAACTACTATTATAAAAATAATAAAAAGCTATTGTGTAAAAAATATCATAAAAAGTGGAATGATAAACCCGTTTTTATAGAATTGCAAAATATAACAGTTGGATGTAAAATGCACACGATTGTATAAAGGAACTCCTAGCTAAAGATTCCATTCTATATAATTTTAATATATATTTTATAGATGTTGTAATAATATTTAATTCTATTTTAGATGTCCTTTTTTTTAGAAACGTTAACTTAGGTGTTAAAATGATAACACAGGCACATTATCAGGCTTTAGTAAAGTACGTCCTCATAGACTCACTCATAGGACGGACAAGCTAGTTTTTAAACAAGAAAAAAAATGTATTTCGTTGGAATTTAATTCGTTGAGCCTTGAGCCCAAGTATTAAATATTCAAAGCCTGATATAAAATAATAATATTATGAAGGTATAGATAGGGTTTTTTTACGATCTTCATGTCGTTTTTTGTTAGTTCATAATGAACTATTTGTTTAAAGTAGCAAATAATAATGTCAAATTTAATTGTCAGAACACACTCGTCAATTTAACGATCTATTTGCGAATGGAGTAAGAAAGAAGTTATAAATTACTCAGGCATGGTGAAACTTGCATTTTAGTACTTGAGACTTTAGCCGACAATAAATTTACCAGAGAATTTACTTGAAAATCGTTTAACAGTACTTCTTCTAAATCTTTTACAGGAGCGCTCTGTTAATGTCATGAAATTTAATGTTTGTAAAGGTACACAATTTATAAATATTTTTTTATTTGATTCAGGTACCTACTATCTAGTTTTGCGTGACATTACATTTTTTAGTTTTAAACTAAATGAGTAATAAAAGTGCCAATAAATATAACAAACATGAATAAAAAAGTTTATACAGTATGTATGTGTAACACAACCTCGAGTGAACTGTGCAAAAAGGACAAATTAGGTAGTACTTATGTATAGCTTTGATTAACAAAATATGAAATAAAATATTAGTTACAATAACTATAATAACTCATGTGTATTAAATTAATTATACTTTTAATTTTATTAAGTTTGATAACTGTAAAAATATGTTAGGTACTTACGGTAAACACTATTTATATAATAATCAATACACTAGGCGTAGAATACTATTTGAACATTTTCATATTTTATAATTATGGTAGATTATAAGTAACGTATAAAAAGGTAAAATGCTAAAGCATCGCATTGGTCATAGAACACTGGGTTATAAAGAGCTTCGTGTTAAGTAAATAATTGTATTAAAATTCAAGAAAAAATAAAAAACCATTACGCTTACGCAACATATTGGAAACTTTTCGAGCGACTAAGTAAATTGATTTGGCTATGATGCGAGTTAGATACTTAATTATAATGTTTCATTGTTAGAAATTATAATGAAAGAAAACAGCAAAATTCACCCTCACAATACTTACGTAAAATTAGCATTAGTTACTGAAAATACCAAACGTTGGTGTGCAGATTATATATAAAAATGGGACATAATAACGTGTTTGAGATAAGTAAGTAGTACCATCCTTAAAAAGCTAAAATCCAGTTGGTAATAAATCTCATCGAACAAGACAGATCCGAGACAGATCTCAACCCTGTGACAAAAATTAGGGACGAAGATAAAATTCATGAACTTTATCATACCTAATACCTACAGCCTAAGTCTAATTTACTTAGTTGTAATTGAATTTCAGGTACTCATGTAGTCGGCGATTCCCTTCCATTTTTAACCGAGTTTAAGGTGAAACGTTCCAACATCACTTCAGATATAACTAGATAACGCTTTTTTTGTATATTTTATATCTGCATAAATTTAACAAGTAAATATAATATAACTACCGCACAGTTACACCAGAGTATTTTTCAGGTACCCACTTTATGAGGCAGTTTTTATATTCATCAGTTTAGTTTTAGGTATTTTAGTTTTCATATAGCTTTACTTATTGTAAGTGATATTGTTCAATCGAGAATGTTTTTTCTTTTTAATTATTTGCTTTAGACATGCGCTATCTAGTGAAATTCATGACTGTGACGTTCCCCCTTAATCATTAATATTTACTTTATAATATTTACAATGACAAACAAGTTATTTCAAAAGTCACAATATATACCAAATTTCTCAAAGTTATAGGAACATAAAAAAATCTTTGATTGCAAAAATTTTTGGGCTTTAAAAATACTTGGCTCTCATAAAAATCTAAGCATAAAAAGTTGTACCTTGGTGCTTTTGTATCAGAATGCTTTTAAGGTACTTGGGTATAATATTGGTGCAATATTATAAATAGCAGTAATTAATTTGCAAAAATTACAAATGAATGTGTATTTAAATAAACATAAGTATAATAGAGTAGGCGGAAAAAACACAAATCTTTCACTAGTCTGTTAAACTCGGAACACATGGGAACACCAACTGTATCATATTAAAAATAAAAAAATGCAAAATGACAGTTAAACGGTATCGTAATATAGTTAGTACTCAAAAGAAACAAGTTATTACTCTAAAGGAAAATATCTAAAGACAATAAATAAAAGTTGAAAGAAAGTAGATCAAATTTTTACCAGGAGAAAGGTATAACAAAAAGGAGATAACCACAAATCGATGGGAAGTAATAGAAACTTAATATTTTCAAACAACATTATCATCTAAAGTTATCTTAACAAATAAAATGAGGTAGATTCAAATTGTGATATAGATATAACTTCGGTTTAAAAACGCGGAACCTTATACATAATATAAATTAGGCTGATCACGGCTAAAACAGAGAAAACTGGATGATTTATCTATCAAAACTATACTAGAACTAGTAAGTCATACTGAACTTGCCTTTACAAGTAAGCTTATATTTTACTTTCATCTTTAACTACACAAAACAATGGGAATGACTGACTGCGTCATAGAAAAACGTCTTCTTTTATGATACCCGCCGGATCATATCAATTCGAGCAAATGCCGTTTGGCCTACGTTACGCTCCAGTCTTCTCTTTTTGAGCTGTGGCAAAATAGACCCAAGTTCCAATAGAAGTAACTACTTACTATTTTAATTTTTTTAATAATAGTTCGTTGTATTAAAAATTATTAATAACCGCTCAAGACACCTTGTTGTCAAAAGTCACCAATCAAAGCGCGTCTGAAAGCACCGTGGTGACTTTTGACAACAATTTTAAATTTTCGCGGTCTCCCGCTGCCTCTTTCGACAAATCCATCTGTCCTGCTTTTTCTAATTAGAATCTCGTAAGAAACGATTTGCCATCCTTTTCGCACTGAATTGACCTTCAGTTACATGTGCACCAACCTAAATAATCAGTTCAAACGGTTGACAGAAAAAAAAAGAAAAAGTTTGTCTAGATAGAAACCTCCATTCAAACAAATATTGTATTGTTCTATATTATCTTGTAAATAACTATTTTTGTACCATTGAATGTTTTGTTTTGTGTTTTTCTGCTTCATATTGAATGTATTAACTCATATAATACATCTTAAACATAGGATATCCTTTCATTTTTAAATTATAAATCATTGTATTCCTAAAAGTATATTTTTTCAGAACTTCGAAGTTCTGAATTATTACATTGCGTAATCTGCCTTCACTTAATACAAATAATGTGTCATTCGAAGCATTAGCTCAACCGTAACAATAAACCTTAGAACAAGTAGGGTCTAATTTCAATGAGCAGAGTCTTGTTTAGTTTTGAACTGCGCGATGACTCATCCCGCGCCGTCATCAAAAAAAACGGTCGGCGTGTGGTGTTTTTAGGGGTACGGCGCGCGGGAGGCAAGTGCGTCAAGCGGTTAATATTAAATAGACACTTTAGTTTGATTTTTTTTCAGTTTTTGCTATCTACTTACTTGAATCATTTTTTTTATATATTTCAATTTGTGTTATATAATAAAGCTGTCTTAGAACATAGTACCTAATATACATTATTTTTAATAACTGTGCGTTTAGGTAGGTATGTACAAAATGAGCTATGGGGTATAGTGGAATGTTACACAAGGCAGCATCTAAGGCTTTGTCTATGAATCGTCTATGATTTATATAGGAAAAATAAATAGGTACTATATAACATCAATAAATAATTTATATGTACATAAGAATTAAGGTAATATTATATTGGGTGTTTGGAATTTATTTTGGTCTATGTTTTGTACGATAATGTTGCACTAACGGTGATACTATTTTTTTTTATTTTTTTTATAGGTTTTTTTTTCTTATGTACTTTTTTACTTTTGAATATTTTTCTCGTACTTAAAGTTAGTTTGATTTTTGTTATAATTGTACACAATAGTTTTCAATTATAATTTTCACGCCTTCTTTACTTATTGTCTTGACGCTCAAAATCTCGGGTAGATTTTAATCAACAACGCTATTTACAGTGCTCTTCGCCTAAAACTGACCGTAAAATGTATATTTACATTTAACAATAGTAGGGGGATATTTTGTAGTCGATTATACTAAATCGACGCGGAGGCGAGTTCAAGCGAGAATAACTTCACGTGCCTTTGAAACAAGAGCTATTTTCGACCTGATTTTTACGCTTAAAATTATCACGTACCCGTACTATTGTTTACCAAAAATCAGCCTTACGTCATTAAAAATAAAGTCTATAATTAGGAACAAATCACGCCAAGCCATCCTCGCGCGAACGCCACTTTCAAGCCTCATTACCAACTATTAAACAACTTTAAGTAGGTACCCTATATTAGTCGTATATCCTTCGCCGCGACCGCTTATTCTGTACAAAATCTCAAACTTTCCTTAACTAGGTATACAAGACTCGAATTGACGCGTGATCGGAAACCGATCGTAGGGGCCGCCCACCCCTTTGTAATTCTGTGAGCTGCCACAAGAGGGCGTCTCAACCGTTCGGCTGGAGGGTGGGGGGAATTTTGCTGTTTTCTAGTTCGAAGCTACTCCGAGTGAGTTCAGAGTTCATGTTATCATCTGGTAGCTTGTTGAAAGAAGCGTTTGGACTGGCGTCTTGAGGTCTGAGGTCGAAATCTGGTCTGCGCGAGGTGTCAAATAGATTTAAGGTGGTGGTGGTGTCGTCGAGGACAGTTTCGAGCGTAATGTCGGCGTCGTCGTAGCGGGCGAGGTCGAACGGCGCCGCTTCGTAAAGGTTTCCTTTGCGAACTTTACCGTTTGGTGTTTTTGATTGCTGCAAATAAAAAAATGCTGCAATATATTGTCAATTCTTCGGTCCAAAGCGATGTCGCTTGGTCTTAGGAACGCGATACACATATTAAGTTATACTTCAATCTACGTAGCAAGTCGGAAGTAAATAAATTCAGATGTATGCTTACCGGAGGATTCTCAGTGATGTGAACGTGCCCGTTGAGTAATGGCTCTCCGGCGTCCTTCGAACCACCGCCGTTAGCAAGACGTCCTCCAACGTTCTGCAATAAAAGAAGTCTGAGTGTAATCGTAAACATTTGCAAAGATTATGAACTAAACTACAAGTTTAACAAAGAATCAATCCTGATTGTTACCATTTTAATAAATAATTTTAATCTCACTTTTTCCATTCTACCCTCTGTTTATTTTAATCAAAACTAATTGCTCTGCCTTCAGTAAGCCGCACACATTCAAATATTATGATGCCTTAAGACATCTTCAGGGATCTAAGCGCCTTGAGATCTAAGAGTATGTCTACCGTACTTGGGGATTACAGTCGTGATCCTTTTTATTTTATTTTGATAAAAATAAAACGTACCTTCAACTCGGGGATATCCTCGTCAGCGCCTTCGATCGGCGACCTGGTCCTGGGCCGGGATCTCTTTCTCTTGTGCCAGATGCAAACCAAGCAGGCGGCGAGAAGGCATATCAGTAACACTCCGCAGCCAATTCCAATATCTAGGAACAGGGTTAATGGAAATTCATCAATGCAAATCAACTCACTACCTCACTGGTAAGAATATGATTAGCACAAACAAAAACTGCTAAAACTAAAATTAATTTAAAGTAATGAATGCTTTAAAAGCATGGCAATTATTGACTAGACAGAGAGAAAAAATTGTTACACGACAGTAGTCCCCAAGTTTTATGATAATATATATTCAAGGCGCTCGAAGATGTTTGTAGGGAATTGTCAAAAGTAAATCCAAACATTACATTTGACACATGCCCACATTTTACTAGTTAATGTACCTAATTATCTTTCCATACGTGACAGTTTCCTCGCGATTTTTTCCTTCATCGTTTTGAGCACGTGATAATATGCATATAAATAGTTCACAAATTTCTTCGGATTGAAATTCGAGGTACTTCTCACTCGGCCAACACGGTGGCAATAAAGCGATATCAAATATTATACTTACACAAGTAGATGTTATGAGGCTCTACAGGTCGTGGCTTGATGGTAAGCACTGGACGGCGCTGATCTATGGAGCCTGGAGTCACCACCATCACGAATGTGGACAGCAGAGGGTCCAGATCCTTTATCTGTCAATGTAACTGATGTTTAGCGACTGTAAGGCATCTATTTTAGAATATACTAGTGAAAAACTTCGTGATTTCGTTCACTTCTTTCCCTCAGCATCGCGTTAGTACTTAATTTTGATTTTTTTTCTTAATGCTTTTTTACATGTTGCGATAATCCGATGAAATGGCAAGGAGATAAGGATGGAAAATTTACATTATCTTATCTGGCAGAAGACTTTAGGGACTTCAGTTCCAACACCTTCAACGATGCTGATGATGAAGAGCATCTTGTCAGCTCCTAAAACGTTCTGGGTTTGATATTATACCTGCACATAAGTCTGCGAAGTGGTGTTGATAGTATGCCAGGTCTGCATTGGCTGCGTGATGTTCTGGGAGTAGCGCACAGAACGCGGACCCGAACCCTGCCAACGCACCACTACACCAGTTCTGGTGTACGCGTATTGTAGGTCCTCTGAAAATATACCACTCGTTAACTAACTTATGGTTTGTCTAGGCACCTCCGTAAACTGATAAAACGATATATCGTGAAAATATTACATCGTTTCCGATACGATGGAACGACCGACATTACTTTTGACATGATACATTCTACTACGACAGACGAAGAGTTCGGTTTGGCCGAATAAATTGGAGCACTGTCGTATTGTCCAAATCGTTTTGCGGAGTAGACTAGTGTATTTTTAAATGCTGTGTTAATGACGTTGTGTTCCTAAAATAATAATTGTAAATACAGATTTTCATGAATCATTAATGCGCTACTTTAGAAGCGAGGACATACCTTCAGGTGGTGTACTGATCTGTATCGGAACGCTGAAGTCACCCCCCACCTCCCTCCCCAGAAGCTTAGCTTGAATCCGCACCTCGTATTCCGTATCTGGCTGCAGGTGGCCAATTTTGACAGTGGTGAGGTAACTGAGAACAAACGAACTATTAGGAAACCACATCACAAAATTTTAGTCACAGAAAATGTATTATAAACTACTGCAAAATTTGAGTATTGTGCCAAACACAATGTTTGGACGTGCCTCGGATTACCCCCTTTAGATGTCTACCGTACTTGGAAATCACATTTCAATACATATAGGTAAAAGCAACCGGTTTAAAACTCTTTGTTACTTCAATACTATTGGGTTCTTCGTTTCCTTCACGGTTGTAAGCTTAAGTTAAATGCTCATACCTACGTACAATAAATGATTGGAACACTACAGGAATCCATGACCAACATGACTCCTTTAAATCCTACTAATATTATAAATCCGAAAGTTTGTGAGGATGTTTGGATGTTTGTGGCTCAATCACGTCCAAACGACCAAACGGATTCGGATGAAATTTAAATGTACATAGGGAATAGCAAATAGGCTTTTTATCTAGGTACCACGGTAGCGAAACCGCAGGCGGAATTTAGTAAATAAATAAGGGAATGTGCCGATTTCAACTCACCTGTTGAAACACTCATCGTTTTCTCCTACTTTCCGTATACATACAAGAAAGCTGTACTTGTTTTCCTGTTCGCATTGCCATTGCACTGTCAGGTTACGGGGGTTGATGTCTGTCACCTCCACGTTTATCGGGATTTCTAGCACCTCACTGTGAGGTACAATAAACCTGTTATTAATTTATAATTATAAATGAAAACGTATCTAAAACAGACTTCAACGGAACTGAAAATAGAGGTACTCGTATATTTTCTTGTAATAAACGTTACAAAAATATATATTTGGAAAAATTATGTAAGTCAAAAGAAGATGCCCTTTTAAAGTTTTATGAATAAACTACAGATTTGACATTTTAATTATAAATTGGAATGATTCTATACGCAATAGCGAAAAAACACCGCAATTGGGCCAACTATCAAAAACAAAAAGACGCCAAATTAAAAACATCTTGTAAGTAGTATGATCATCTTTTCATTTTATTTTTTATTTTTTTGTGTTAAAAATATTCTAATGACTTAAATATGTATAAAAAAAATCCTAGTTGTACGATTATTTGTCCAAACGAACTTTACGTTAGCTAGTATTTATTTTCCATTAAATATCATAAAACGTTTTGTCTGAAATCGACTGAACCTCACCCAGGCGCCAGGGGGTGCGTGGCAGCTGCACTGGAAGTCCACGGAACCAGGGTCAAGTCCTGATCCTGCCAGGGAAGAGACCTCGTACCCAACACTCTTACATGGGCAGGCATTGATGGTGAAACTGAAATACATAAAAACATGTTTATTAACATCTATTAGCCGTCTTCTCAACACTTGTGTCCTTACTAATGACATTGCAATTGATCTGCCAGACATTCTACCCGCGACCATAGCTATTGTAACATATTCGAAACGTTGGGAAAATAAATAATAGGTAATTACGCGATAATTATTAAATAATAGGTGATTACGCGGCCCGTGTTAAAAATCTATTCATGTATTGTATACTAATCACGATAGTTTGAAAAATAATAGTGTGAAATTTATCTAAGATTAGTATATTGACATACCCTTCAGAGTGTAGTTATAGACATGTTCATCGAGAGTAACGTTCTGCTGTTTCGTGTTGTTTTCCACCTTGTACTGCAGGATCCACTGCACCACGCCAGGGTTTTCATCTAAGAACTCCTCCCACGAGACCAGAACATCGTCATCGCCGACCTTCACCAGTTTTATTGGAACTGGTGAAAAAATATATATTTTGGAGACATTCAAGATCAAATAACTTGTTATTGGCAATTACCTATCTAGAAATAAATATTGAGGCTACACATGTAACTACTGCTAACCATTGTGCAATCATGACTAGCATTAGTGCCATGGTTTCAGTTGATCAAATATCTGATGATGAAACTTTCATAATGTTTCTTAATCAGCTGTTATCCAAACTTTAATGGAGTACCACTGGAGTAGGTTGGCATCTTTCTACCCTTCCCACTATTTCATTTAGGCTCCACTAGGCTTCGGTGCTCTTCCGAGCTCATCTATTGAACTTAATTGCTTATGACCCTTTACCTCCTTGTCCTTGGCAGGTGACAGTTTCGGACATATCGCTGGCTCCGTTCTTCTGGCTGATGAAAGCGCGTACCTAAAAGCAAACGACCCCGATGAATGCCATGTATTTTCAATCAATTAATGACAAAATCATACTGGCGTCATAAAGAGGGTTCCTTAAGAAAATCATTTCCAAAACCATTAGCACCAATCCAGGTTTATTGCTTGCTTTTTCCAGATTTAGTCGCCAAGGAACAAGCATACTTAGAAATACTCACTTGAAAACCGTAAGGTGTTAACGGGGCCTTGACTTTCAATGACGTATTCGTGGTGGTGATCGGCTGCTCGGGAAAGGAACGTCCACCTGGAATAACAATTACTCAGTCAGAATCCCTCACCTGTTTACGTCATAGTTCACAAGACTATATAAGGTCAATAAAATTCACAGATAGAAACAGTAACTTGAGGAATTTACTTCTATTCCTCATTCCTTCTAAATCAAAAAACTCACCGGGCATTGTAGTCTGCACAGTATAAGCGATGACGTTATGCGGTACCCCGGTCCATTTCAGCAGCACATCAGAGGCACCCGTAGGCCAGCAGTGGAGAGATCCTGGCGCAGCTACTTCAGTGCCGGTCACATTGAGGAAACCCCATGCTGACGCGGCCGAAATACTATTGCGGGCGAAGCATTGGTAGATTCCTGTAGAAAATATCTGTGTTACTACACCCCAAGAATACTAAATAGGATCTCGACTGTAATCCCCAAGTACGGTAGACATCCTCTTAGATCTACAGGCGCTAAAATCCTTAAACATATATATAAGACGTGCTCTAAACGATGAAGGAAAACATCGTGAGGGAACCAGTTAGTATTCTTATAACCGGCGATGGGCTTGCAACCTGTGACGTACGAAATGCTAACTACTAAAATGTGGGCACGTGCCAAATATAATGTTTGGACACCTCTAACTAGCCCCTCTGGACATCTTCAAAGGATGAGCTTAAGAGGGAATTTTTATCCAAAGACCAGATTCAACTATTATTGTCAACAACTTAGGCGTGTAGCTAAGTTATAAGTGCTACTAGCGGACTCCTAACCAGATTTTGGGAAAGCTGAACATTATTGTCAATACTAAGATGATAAGTTTTGTTGTTGTTACCTGCATCGTCAGAAGTAACGCCTCTTATCAATAGCTGCGGGATGTGTTTACCATCAGCGGAGAGTACCACGTCGATCTGCAAGCAAAAAATATAAAAGGAGTCCTATCAAACAAATGCCGAGACTTTAAATACTTTAATCTTAGACTAGCGGAATACAAAATGGCTTCGCCGTAAGCTAGATCCTATTATAGATCCTGGTTTTCCTTTTAAAGTACAAAACTCTAATAATGTTCCACATCACCATATCTTTCAGATAAGTCTAAGCACCAATCTATTGAACGGATTGGGTGGCTCTCGTCAAAATTCCTGGTCATTTCACTCACCCGGCTGGTCAGTTGCAATTCCTTCCCATCCTTGAACCAGGTGATATGAGGCTGTGGAAGACCTGACGCAGTACAGTTGAACCGCACCGTACTGGCCCGGACTGCATGCTTCGACTCTGGCGCGTGCATTATGGCAACAGGTTCCGTGAGGCTAACATTGAAGTTCTGAAAATGAAGGTTTTGTCAATAAGCGATAGATCAATAAACAAGGGGATGTTCACTATAGAGGGCAGCCTTACCTTGATTAAATAGCTACCCTTCTCAGCCCTGCAGGAGTAGTTTCCTCCCTCATCGATGTTAGAAAGGACCAAGTTCTCCCCCTCGAACTCGAGCTCCATCGTCCTCTGTCCAGGGGTTTTCAACTCCCAGATAAGCTGGAAATATGACCCAATTGTAACATTGTTGCGATTCTGAAACTCAACACACAGCTAACCGAAAGATAATATATAGATAACGGGACCTAGGATTATTCTTCCAGTGGACAATGAGTTCTGAGCGAGTGAGCTCTGAGTTACAATCAACTAGTAAATATTTCATCGGTATATTTTTGCTTACAAACTGTCAAGTATGGAATGCTAAATACATCAGGCATGCACCAAGTGTAATGCACAGACGTCCCCCCTTTAGATACCATCAAGGATTTGAGCGCCTGAAGATCTGAAAGAATGGCTGCCGTACTTGGGAATTACAGTCGCGATCCTATTTAAATGTGTTTTATATTTACCTTTGGTTTATCGTCTCCAACCATAGGGCACGCTAGCACCACCTTACTCCCCTTCGCCACTGTAATATTTTCATCCTGAAGTACTGGCAAAAAAGACAGCGGCAGAGCTTCAGGACTGTCTTCCACAGCTAGTCTACCACCATGGCTAGTGCGACTCTTGGTCGCTTGTGGGTTTGTTGCTCTGCATCTATACATTTGAATAAAATTGAAGGTTCGGTCTTTGATTTCAAAATAAATGTGTTCTCTCAAGTGCTATTATAAGTATAATTATTTAAATGTATTTTTTTCTGTTTGTCAGGGCTAATCTCTGTAACAGTTGAATCTATTTTAATGAGATTTTCAATGAAAAATAGAGAAGGTTATATGTATTAATATATGGTATTAATATATAGGCTACTTTTTATCCTAGAATTGCCACTGGTTGGGGTTTATGCGGGAAATAGACAAGAGAGTTATATCGTCTGGAAAAAACCTCTTTTTGAATCATCATCTTCTTGCCCTTATCCCCTTCATGTGGGGTCATCACATGTTTTTCTTTTCCACTAACTTTCGTTAAACCTTCTGACACGATGAATGACTTACCTATACAATCCTGCATCTTCATGTTTTACTTCCGTGATTAGAAGCTGGTTCTTCAGTAAAAAGTATCTGGAACGAAGACAAATGTTTTCAGTTTATTACCATCATGATGGACTACTAGGAAAAATCAAGGAAAGGGATGGGTAAAATCGATGTTACAGTACGGTTCAAAATTGGAGTGGGAAATAATAAAATAATATATAATCGATGTATCTACAGTCAGGTGAATTGTCAACTGTCGGATGCCCAGCACGGGTTTCGGCCGGGTCGAAGTACGGACAGTAATATGCTATGTTTTATGACTTATGCTGTACCAGCTGTGGATTCCGGGGAACAGGTGGATACGGCGTACTTCGACTTTCGTAAAGCATTCGATACGGTTGACAATGACGTCCTTCTGGCCAAGCTGGCATCGATGGGATTTACTCTAGATCTACTTAAACTTTTTGCTAGCTACATGAAAGGTAGAATGCAATACGTAGACTACTGTGGGTATCTTTCAGAACTTTTCTATACAAACTCAGGCGTAAGTCAGGGAAGTAACCTAGGCCCCCTTGAATTTTTAATAATGATAAAACTATTTACATTTAATGACCTTCCGTGTGTCATAAAAGATTCCGTTTGTCTTTTGTTTGCCGACGATCTAAAGCTGCTAATGCGGGTAGAGCAGGTCTCGGACTGCGAGCGATTGCAACGTGACATAGATCGTGTTTCCCAGTGGAGTCATGATAACAGGCTCTTTTTTAATGCATCCAAGTGCTGTACCATTACCTACAGCCGTGCAAAAAATCCTGTTATACATGACTATTCGCTGGGTTCAGATCGTGTAGATCGAGTGCAATCTGTTCGGGACCTCGGTATTCAGATGGACACGGAATTAAACTTCCGAAACCACGTAATCGACATTTGTAAAAAAGCTTTCAGAAACCTGGGGTTTGTATTGCGACAATCTAGCGACTTTCACAACATCGGCACCATCAAGGTATTGTATAATGCGCTAGTTAGAAGTAGGTTGGAGTGTGGAGCCATGATATGGAGCCCTTATGAAAAAAAATACAGTGGTATGGTGGAAAAAATGCAAAACAAATATGTAAGGTGCCTTTATTTAAAGCTATACGGAGTTTACCCATTTTTCCCATTAATGTATCCCACTTTATTCGTTTTAGGTATGGTGGGTTATTTTAAACTATAAATTAGAAGGGAAATGATATTAATAACGTACATTTTTAGCTTGATTCGAAGCATGGTACACAACCCTCTTGTTTTAATGAACGTAGGACTATACGTACCTAACAAGTATGTATACGCACGCCGAAGACCTAGGCTACTTGCTATTCCGAGGGCAAGAACTAACCTCCTGAGCATGTCCCCGTTCACGCGGGCCCTTCGCGCTATTAATGGCTTATGTGCAGATGAGGATGAGGATGTTGATATATTTTTTATGTCCTTGCCAAAATTCAGGGATGCGGTTTTAAAATTTTTAGATAGGAAGCATAGGAATATTTATAATGGTTTATTTTAAGCTATAGTGTTAAGTTATAGTTATTAAGTTAAGAGTAATCCTATCAATGTTAATGTTTACTGTATTTTCTGTATCTCTTTTATATTTATTTGTCGCTTTGGTATTATACTGTAATGGCAATGTAAATATGTAAATAATAAATAAATAAATAAATAAATAAATAAAAATAAGCATTTGCAACTAAGAGCTCCAAAGAGCTCTAGCACGTCAAGCTAAGCCATGACGGAAGCTTCCCGATGGCTATAACAGTACTGCACACGGTTCGAAAGTGACAACGCCATACGAGTTCATAGCGTTGTCAATTTCGCACCGTGAGTAAAAGATGGCTCAAGGTAGATCGTGCTACCCGGCACGGTCTAGCGTGAGTTACCTTAATACTGTTTTAAAATTACTTTGCGAGTCTACGACCAAGGCTTGCTTACCTGCTATCATTAGGCAGAGGCTTGCTGTTCCTCATCCAGGACACAGTAGCTGGTGGTCCTGATGAGATGTCGCAAGATAAAACGTAAGGCTGCCCGCGCCATGCTGTCGCGTTCGATGGATGCACTGAGAACTGCTTATCAAGATCTGGAATTGAAAAAAAAACATGTTTTGGTCAGTTATGAAAGAAAATACATTTATTTGCTCCACGATAAACACAACACAATTAATAAAAGAGAAGATTAACAGGTTCAGTAGACAGCAGATTGTGACGTGTGAGGGCAAATAGGTCCGGACACAGCACAGCACCTGGACCTGGTTTTCAGTCGGGGTCGATGAAAGTCGTAAAGAAAGTCTTAGAACTTTTAGATTAAATATCGGATCCGCATCAGTAGTTAATCATAGATAGACGTAAATTGCGAGATGAATAGCTTTAATTGTAGTAACTGTATGTACATACTTTTTCTCATATTATATAGATTCCTTTCATCTTTTCTCATATCATTAACACCAGTATAATAATCTTAGTTTCATATTACAATTTCGAAAGTTTGTGATAATGTATAAGACTCAATCATGCTTAGACGACTAGACGAGCTTGATTGAAATATTGTGATTGAAATTGGCATAGCTTAAATAGCATATTGGTTACTTTTTATCAAGGCAGAATATTTATGTTTATATAAGTCCATACGGGATGCCAGTGTTACTCAAACGTGGAGATAATATCGAAAAGGAAACACGTACTTTGAATCCCAAGCTGATCCACCGGAAAGCCGGTATCCTTGCATAAACGTGATATAAATTACGCGTCACGTTGTTTGTCCGCGATGGACTCCTAAACTACTTAACCGATTTTAATCAAACTTTGCACACCGTGTGCAGTTTGATCCAACTTGAAAGATAGGATAGCTTACATCTCAATAATTTATAGTCGCAATATTATTTTATTGCAAACTAGCTGACCCGTGCCCGCTTCGCTGTGCGTAAGACATTTCTAATACCATCGTTGACTTTTTTGTAGACGTTTTTAAGGTGTACAATACTGTAGTACATTATTTTGATATATCTCGTGGGGTTCAGCCAGCATTTGCAATGTAAGCGCAAAAAAATGTGTTTATTTACGACATCACATTAGAAACCTCTAAAATTATCAGTGTTTCTCTACTATATTATGCATATATTATACATATAAACCTTCCTCTTGAATCACTCTATTTATTAAAAAAACCGCATCAAAATCCGTTGTGTAGTTTTAAAGATATAAGCAAACATACATACATTCATATTACATACAGACGCGGGAAGCGGAAAGCGACTTTGCTTTATACTATGTAGTGATTATTTGTTTATCTGACAGTCACAAGCTCCAAAAGATTCTAACAGATGACTGTACTCTGTGCAGATGACGATATCTGTTGACACAGCAACGCGTGGCCGAGTCTGCTAGTAATATATATATAAATTTTATGAGGATGTTTGGATAAGTGAAAGAATTTTTAAAACTGTTCCAGTAGTTTTTTAAGCATACAATACAATACCTTATTTCGTTTGGATTACAATTAAATTCATTTGATATTACTGACAAGGTGGCCTGAGCACGAACCACTATCATATCGACAACCTATCGTCCAAATGTCAAAACTGACACTTTTTGTTTAGTAAATATGTCAGTTTTGGCATTTGGACTATACGCTGTCGATACGATAGTGGTTCATGCTAACTCCCAAGTGCGTATCGGGTCACGCGCAATGTAGGGTCTCGTAGTTTACACAGCTAAAAACCTTATTATAAGTAATTTTTAATGATATTTTGTACTACATTTTTATTATTACTACTCCAAGTCCATTTTATAAGTTAGTTGACTATTATGTCTATAACTCGTAAACTTGTAACGCCTATTGTAACCAACCACTTTTTCGGTGTGACTAATATGTTTATTCATGCCAAAGTACATTTTTCTAGCACTAAGCGTCTCTGAGCTAAGCTGCGGACGGACGGACGCACGGACATGGCAAAACTATAAAGGTTTCTTGTAAACTTCGAAACCCTAAAAATTACGGAGTTCTGAAGTAATAAGAATACGATCGGCAAGAGAATATTCTCCGTTATTTCAAATCGGTTAAAAATACTATCCTTGTTTTCAGGTAATATATTATGTCGTCAGAGTTTTAAACATACATTAGTTTAATTTAAAGAATTGAAAACAGCTACAAATGGTATACGAGCAACGGTTTCTGTTTACAAAAGACAAATGGAGCTTTTGTAGATTGCCGTAACACGATGTAAGCCTGCGGGGATTTAACCCAACTTAAAGCCTGAATGGAACAGCTCGAGTGACAGGATTAAGAGGCACTGATCAAAGAATACCTAAATTGTATAAAACACTAGTGGAATATGCCGTGTTGGCCGAGTGGGAAGTAGCTCGACTTTCATTTCGAAGGTCGTTCGAATCGCTGCGTGCATCAATATTTGTTTCTGTTCAAAAAATGTAAATGCGCTCTCAAAATTTGAGCACGTGTTTGAGCCTTAACGGTGAAGGAAAACATCGTGAGGAAACCAGTTAATATTCTTGTAAGCGGCGATGGGCTTGCAACCTGTCACGTATGGAATGCTGGAATGACTGGAATGAAAAATATGGACGTGCATTATATTATTATCCCCTTTTGCAAGTTCGATAAAAGTTTTGTAGTTTCCTAAGAAAACCTTAGTTTGTAATATTTATTTATTTATCTGAGCTGTGAAGGTAGTCACAGGGTAGATTGTGAAAAAGTTCGATGAAATATTGTGTACTTCCTCAGACAATGCTACGCCTCTAACAACGCGTAATCAATCAATCTGTATACTTATTTGGTTTCCTAAAACGCGGAATCAGTAATAAAATGACCGTAATACTGCCCTCTGCATCCTACTAATATTACAAATCCGAAAGATTGTGAGGATTTTTGTGTGTTTGTGGCTCAATCAGGCCCAAACGACAAGACGGATTCGGGTGAAACTTTGAATATGCATAGCCTATATCCTGGAATAGCATAATAGGCATTTATTATTAAGGTGGTAATGCCATTAATGCCATATTAAGCTAGAATACTATACGTTTATGTATTCAAAGCTCAAATATGTTTTTCACTTAATTTTCATGTTCAAATGAAGACGTATTGCGCTCCAAAATATTACGGCACGTACAATAGCGGTCGCCGCATTTGTCAGAACCGCAGCATGC
The DNA here is from genome assembly GCA_912999785.1 of Hydriomena furcata. Lineage (NCBI taxonomy): Eukaryota > Metazoa > Arthropoda > Insecta > Lepidoptera > Geometridae > Hydriomena > Hydriomena furcata. Next base: position 792,427 of record OU538831.1, on the reverse strand, counting down.
CAAAGCATTCCGTATCATGATGGATGAAACTCACGAGAGGGATGAAAGGAATAAAAGAAAAATAATGAAAAATTACCTATGGGATGGAACAAAACACGTAGAATACCTAGTTTGTTTTATTAACCGACTTCGAAAATTCGGTCAGTTCTCAATTCGTTTGTATTTTTCTGTTTGTTACCTCAGAACTTTTTCATAGTATGGAATGCTAAAATTTTGCACATGCCCACTTAGCATTCCATACATGACAGATCGCAAGTCCATCTCCACTTGTATAATATTATGTAAGTATTTATGTATAAAACCTAAATGTGAATCATACAGCTCTACCTTCTGCGCTGTAGGTAGTGGGTTCGATTCCCAATTTCCCACTCGAGAAAAACATGTGATAATCATAGATGTTTGTTCTGTGTCTGGGTGTTCTATTGTATTTTAAGTATGTATTTAGAAAATATATATCTAAGTATTCTATTAGTAATCTAGTTCCCATAATACAATCTTTGCTTAGTTTGAGGCTAGATGAAGCTGTGTGTAAAGACCACCAATATTTATTTATTTACTAGCTGTCCCGACAGACGTTGTCCTGTCAAATGTCAATAATCCCACAGAAAAAAGCACTTTCCGTTTTTCCCGATCTTTACGCCACCCTTATCAATTAGGGGTATGAAAAATAGATGTTGGTCGATTCTCAGACCTACTCAATATGCTCACAAAATTTCATGAGAATCGGTCAAGCCGTTTTGGAGGAGTACGGTAACTAACATTGTGACATGGAAATTTTATATATTAGATTATTATAGTTTAACCGTGTGGTTTAGTATTATAGTTCATTCTGAATTCAATTTCCTTAGATTAATGGTAGTGGTCGAACATTTGCCTAAGATATATTTTGGCTTACAATTTTCTCAAATGGATTGGTTTTTTTTTTCATAAAACTAGGTAAAACATGCCGATAACCATTCTGCTGAGCATTAAGAGCATCACTAGGCAGGCGTTTTTCTATAAAATCGTATTCCCCTATTTCCTGCCTGGATGATGACACTAGAGAAAATATGTTTCTACCATACACTGATATTTTCTACCATACACATACAATGATATGGTGACAGTGAGCAGATCTGATGATGGAGTCAGGAGCTGTTCAACAGACACTCACAACGGAACTCCTTGGTAAATACTTCGATTAAAAACTTTACATTGCACCGATGACAATCTTATAAGATGTGACAGGTGATAGCGCGCTGGAAGATTTATAAAAGCTTGTCATTTAATAAAAAAAAATCAACAGATAAAATATATTTTATTCATAAAAGTACGTGGCCCGGACGGGGCACGGATTTGAAACGCTACATACATTTTGTATGAAGCAGTTTACCTATATTAAACCGTGTCTGACCCTTGTCCTGTCCGGGCCCGTCTACTAACAAAAGCCGGACTCGGCACGCCCCGTACATGGGGCCCTAAAACCTTTTTAAATATATGTCCAGTCATCCACTTTTAACGTTGACTGTACACTGATAACAGCAGTCAGTTTAGCTGAAGATTAAATAGGGACAGCCTATCGGCTCAATTTCCTCAATTTATTGCAAGCGAAGTGGAAGGAGCTACATTATTTATCTCCACGTGCTGGAAATGGTCGGAAGTTGGTTTCGAATAACAAAATGAAGCTGGTAAAAACGTTCTGTTTACCCACCGAGGCCCGTCCGAATAACATTATAATGAAAAATACGAAGTTTTTTATTGAAGTATTATTTTTTTTTTCAAATAAATAAGTATTGGTGGACATTATCATACGCCATCTAACCCTAAACTAAGCAAAGCTTGTACGATGGGAACTAGATAACTTAAATGATAGGCATTTGCACCGTGTTTGTGGCCTGATGACCTCGCGCGACATCTACGGCTCGCGGCATACTATACATTATGGGACATCGTCGCACGACACGCAGAATACGTGGCAGGCGACAATGTCGTGGGACAAAAATACGTTTCAAAATGATCCTTGTGATTTTATTGAAATAAATAAAACCTTTTTACTTTCACTTCGACTTTGAAATGTATTGAACTTAATAAAAACAAAAAAGGGCTCGTAAAGACCGCTCCGGCCAAACAATACAACAACAACATACTAATTTGGTATAAAAAAAGAAGGAGAGAAAAGACGAAAAAACCAGCCAAGTGCGAGTCAGACTCACGCACGAAGGGTTCCGTACCATTATCCATAAAAAACAGAAAACTTAAATAACCAACTTAAATATTTATTTTATTCTGTTTTAAGTATTTTGTTGTTATAGCGACAACAGAAATACATCATCTGTGAAAATTTCAACTGTCTAGCTATAATGGTTCATGAGATACAGCCCTGTGACAGACAGACAGACAGACGGACAGCAAAGTCTTAGTAATAGGGTCCCGTTTTTACCATTTGGGTACGGAACCAAAACACATAGGATTAGGTAGTTCCTTTCTAAACACTTATTAGATAGGTAGCATAGTTTTTTGGCTTCATCAGACAAGATGGAGGTTAATTCGAGTATGTTTGGTACGATTGATGTTATTTGATAATATGCTACTTATATCCATAATACTAGCTGACCCGTGCCCGCTTCGCTGTGCGTAAGACATTTCTAATACCATCGTTGACTTTTTTGTAGACGTTTTTAAGGTGTACAATACTGTAGTACATTATTTTGATATATCTCGTGGGGTTCAGCCAGCATTTGCAATGTAAGCGCAAAAAAATGTGTTTATTTACGACATCACATTAGAAACCTCTAAAATTATCAGTGTTTCTCTACTATATTATGCATGTATTATACATATAAACCTTCCTCTTGAATCACTCTGTTTATTAAAAAAAACCGCATCAAAATCCGTTGTGTAGTTTTAAAGATATAAGCAAACATACATACAGACATACAGACGCGGGAAGCGGAAAGCGACTTTGCTTTATACTATGCAGTGATTTATTTACCATTTGAAACATTTCTAGGGTTCCTCGACGTTAATTAGGTAGGTAACCTCGAATAATTATTACTAAAACTATGTAGGTACTTACTAGACTTATATACGCTCGGAAAACCCTCGAATTAACCTCTTTCTGGCGCAGTCGGGTAAAGAGTTGTTTGTAATTACATTTCGTCTCATAAAGCGTCCTAAATAACATTTTCCTGAAATTCCCAAACCATCAGAGCAAAAAGGCGAGCAGGTTGTTGTGGTAGCTGAATACTGATTCCTCCTGAAAATACCCTGAATTATAAACAGAGGACATGACATGTTTCTGTTTCACGTAGAACATGTGTCATTAGTCTTACTAATACAATCACACTCTTCCGTGGGGGTTTCCGCGCGGTCGCGGTTGTTATTATGTTATTTTTAACCGACTTCAAAAAGGAGGTTCACGTTTCAGTTGTATTTAAAAAAAAAAGACGAAAAAATTGAAGGGCAACAATTCGATATTATATTTTTTTTGTCTTTTTAAGATTCCGTACCCAAAGGGTAAAAACAGGACTCTATTACTAAGACTTAGCTGTCAGTCTTATATTGTTATCAAAATCTGAGGTTATGGGCTTGCAACCTGTCGCGTATGGACTAATGTTTGGACGAGCCTCTAACTTCCCACTTTAGACATCTTCAGGATCTTTGTTCCTGGAGATTTTAAAGGATATCTACCGAACATGGGAATACAGCCTTCGTTTTGTTTAATATTTTTTTAGCCTTGAGCGACCTTCCATTTTTAGGGTTCCCCACCTCGAAATAAAAAAAGAACTGGACAAATGTGAGTCCCACTTGCGCACCGAGGGTTCGGTATAAATATGTATGTTGATGGTTTGTTCATCACGGAAATAAGGGAAATATTTTTTTACGAGATATACCTACATTTTTTCCTTTACTTTAAGACATTACGTTTTAACAACGTAATTATGATAGTTCGAATGAGTCTACTATTTACAATTATTATAAATGCGAAAGTAACTCGATTGTGATAAAATTTAATTTATTGATAGTTGAAAGTCTTGGGACGAACATAGGCTACTTTTTTCCCAGAATTTTTCTGTTCATTTTCAGAAATTTAAATGTTTTACGATAAAGTCGCCAAAAATTGCTTTTCTGAATCTATTCGACGAAGTAGCATGTAAATACTAGTCACAAATATGTAAGGTCATGACAAGTTGCGGAGTAATGAATAATTCCTAAGTAATTCGGTTATTTCGATAGCAATGCCGAGTTTACCTGAATCAATTTGAATACCAAACGGATAAATACTTAATCTATCTTGCGGCGCTCTGGCAAGGCACAAATTAAATGAGAGATGAATTTAGCTACTGGTTACTGTCAATATCATCACGAGTTTGGGTATTGTGGTGTCATGCTTCAGCCAAGTGACAGCTGGGGTTCTTTAGGAAAGCAAAAAATAGGTAGACCTTACGCTAGATGGGAAGAAGATATTAAAGAAAGCCGATGTATACTGGTTACAAACAGCCCAGTCCAGAGAAGACTGGATCTTTGAAATGTTTAGGAAATATGTAAAGCTACGCCTGTTCCTCGCGACCAAGCCTAGAAGAATCAGGCAACAACAAACACGGCTTGGGTTTTATAATTTTTGACTGATTCATTATGTATCTTCTTGCAAATGAATGCGATTTTGACAATTGCGAATTAAAGCAAAACAAGAAAATGTGCATGTTATTATGTGGCATGTATATGTATAGTCAGCATCAAAAGTAAATGATGACTGGCTTTTTACTGTGTCAAGATATTTCTAACCGACAAAAAGAGGAGGTACTCAATTCGACATGTTTTTACCTGGTGATTAGATTTCGATGTTATTTTATTGTGTAGAGAATAGTCCCAAGTTGGTCCCATTTAAATTATATTCATGTAGGACTAATAGTTCCGTAGTTAATAGTTCCTTTATAAAACTAAATAAAACCGGCCAAGGGCGAGTCGGAGTCGCGCACGATGGGTTCCGTACCACTTACTAAAAAAAACGACAATAATATTGATTTTATTCTGTTTTTAGTATTTGTTGTTATAGCATGAGATACAGCCCTGTGACAGACAGACCGACGGACAACGAAGTCTTAGTAATAGGGTCCCGTTTTTACCCTTTGGGTGCGTAACCCTAAAAACTAATATCGTCCGTTTACTTTTCGATTGGTCTAAACATTTTCGTTGATTTTCTTTTTAGTTTTCCAAACGTAAATTTAAAAAGTACATTTACGCTATCCAAGATGAAAGCACTTAAAAGGAATCCACGAAACTCAACCCCTAAGGGTGTGGCAGGTTAAAGTCTGTTAGAAAATACTCGTCACCTCACACGAACGAAAACTTCTGCTAGTATAGCTCTATACTAATATTATAAAGAGGCAAAGTTTGTTTGTGACTTCGTGAGTTTGGATGTACGAGTAGGTAATCTCTGAACTGATTCAGAAAATTATTACTCTGGTGGAAAACTACAATATCCTTGAGTGCTTGCTGCTATATTTTATTATGATAAAATGTAGTTTTCGCGAATGAAACCGTTACTACGATTATTATTTCACTTTATTTCTAAGCATAGGCCTTTAGAACATTAATGGGCCGCAACCAACAGCTAAAAAGCTTTTTTATCTTTACTATCTATACTAGTCTTATTTATTATTTATTTATTTATATAGATAGATAGATAGATAGATAGGATCACGACTGTAATCTCCAAGTACGGTAGACATTCTCTCAGATCTCCAGACGCTTAGATCCTTTGAAGATGTTTAGTGGGGGTAGTCAGAGGCACGTCCAAACATTATATTTGGCACATGCCCACATTTTAGTACACAGTAGTTAGCATTCCATACGTGACAGGTTGCAAGCCCATCGCCGCTTATAAGAACACTAACTGGTTTCCTCACGATGTTTTCCTTCACCGTTTTGAGTACGTATCTTTGATGCGCATATAAATTTTTCGAACAGAAAAATCCATTGATGCACGCCAGGATACGAACTTACGACCTTCAGATTGAAAGTCGAGGTACATCCCACTCGGCCAACACGGCTTTACTTATATATCTACTAATATTATAAATGCGAAAGTAACTCTGTCTGTTTGTCTGTGACGTTATCACGGCCAAACCGCTCGCTGGGCTGATTGTAATGAAATTTCATATAAAGATAATTTAAAGTCTTTGGATATGGGCATAGGCTACTTTTTCCCCATAACTTTATATTTTTCGGAATTTCAATGTTTTACGATAAAGTCGTTAAAAACCGATTTCCTGAATCTACGCAGACGAAATCGCGAAAAGTATCTAATGTAGGAAAACAGATTATAAGAAAAACAGTTAAACAATTGAAAATATATATGACAGTTTCAGGTTATTGCTGGAGTATAAACTTAAGGGATGGATTCAGGGTGATGGAGTGAGATGCAACACCTGCCAATTCGGAATTATACAAAACTTGTAACTCATCTGCCTTAGCGTTAGTTTCCACTTACGCGGAGCTGCGCAAATCTGTGGCAAGGGCGGATCCGGGGAGGGGTCACGTGAACATAATGGAAGTAGCCAAAAACTAACTAGTAGGTTGGGTAGCTTATATTTGTGTGCTTATGAGCCAATGATTTAAATCTGTGTGTCCAAAGACTCCAGAAATTTTCAGGATTTTGTTAAAAGTCATTTTACAAGAGTTTTTTTTTTCCTACGACTCCACCCCGGCCGGCCAGCTAAGGTAACCCAAGGGGGCCTCCGTTGACCCCAGGGAGTAATGAGCTCCGTGGTGTCGCCACGCACCGAATGCTCGCCACAAAGCATGCTATGCAGTATATTATAATTTATCATAAGCTTAGGCCTTTACAAGGCATTAGTGATCAACCAACATCTAAGAGGCCATTTAAATAATTATAGTGAAAAACCACTGTTTATTACAACGCTTATACTCGACGCGGGACAAGTAACGAGTGGGAGGTACCTCGACTTTCAATCTAAAGGTCGTGGGTTCGAATCCTGGCTCAATGAAATTATTGAATAAATTTAAATGAATTATTCTGTTCGAAAAATTTATATGCGCATCAAAAACACGTGCTCAAAACGGTGAAGGAAAACATCGTGAGGAAACCAGTTAATATTTCGTACAAGCGGCGATGGGCTTGCAACCTGTCACTTATGGAATGCTAACTACTGCAAAATGTGGGCATGTGCCAAATATAATGTTTGGACGTGCCTCGGACTACCCCCACTAGACATCTTCAAAGGATATGAGCGTCTGGAGATCTGAGAGGATGTCTACCGTACTTTGGGATTACAGTCGTGATCCTTTTTATTTTATTTTATTTTAGCAATATTTTTCGCCCTATTTGGACTTTTTCCTTTATACAAACCCGATAACGTACCTTGATGCCAAATATCAAGTTTCTAGGTCATCAGGAAGTATGTTAGGTTTTTGATCTATACCTAAGTATATGAGTAAGTGAGTCAGTCTGTCATAAAAATGCGGCTTTTTAAACGTTATTATATCAATAACAGTTTGAGCTATATTTATAAAATTTGGTATTATAGATAAGCTGTATAAGATAAGGTGAAGTGATGTATTAGGTTTCGAGTTACGAAGGGGTCGAAAGTAGCTCGAAATGGTTCGTGTAATAAAACACACTGCGTTTCTCTTTGAAGTTGGGTTTCAGAGTTTTGGGTTGGGTTAAGATTTTTTTTTTTTAATTTATCTGAACGCCTTGAGATCTGAGAGGATGATGTCTACCGTAGTTGGGGATAACAGTGATACAGATAACAGATCCTAATTATAACCGACGAAAAAAATGGAGAGGTGCTCAATTCGACACGTATATATTTTTACAGAGTAGACCAATTTTGATATTTCTTTAATGGATAAAGACTCCAAAGTTGATCCAATATTTTTTTTTTGATTGTTCGGAATATTATCGTAGGTTTCTTTTTAGTTTTCTTAACGTAATTATTTTTTATATTAATAATGAATATTTACTTACAAGCAAACTTCACATTGAGAGGGTAGCCCAGCACAACCCCTCCCTGGTACTTGGTGGAGCACTGATAAACTCCCTCCACGTCCTTGCGTTTTGACACCTCCAGCGTACCATTGTTTGATACCCTGGAACAATACTAAATATTACGATCCGTTTTTTCTTGAGGTACCTACCGAACTCTAAAAGGTGACGCTATGAAGTGTTTTCACATCATGCTTTTTACGTACAAGACTAGCTTGAAGCTAGCTAGTAGATCTTGCCAAATTACCTTGCAAAGTAAAAGAAATTAAAGCTATCGTGGTTATTAACCATTTTAACTAGAAATACGACGAAACACCACTTTTTACCTTGTATTGCTGATGTTTCGAGACAATTGCTCATGATGAAGAGCATCTGAATTGTCAACTTTTGAGACGGAGTTTTTAGGTCTTCCAAAGGCCTCCGTCATAATATACTATAAGTGTGAACTTGTAGGTTGTTGGCCACACAGTATCCTGAGGCATCAAGACCTTGAAACATTTGACTTTTGACTGATAAAATGTACCTTTTCAACTCTTCATCTCCTCTAAGCCACGTATAGGGCTTCTGGGTCGCCCTGTCCTCGGCATCGCGGTCTAAGGGGGGCGGGGGGCGCCGCACAGGGATCCTCTCAGCGCCAGGAACCTGACACGGCAGCGAGGCTCGCGGCGCCAACCATGTTATCGGCAAATCTGTAACAAAACTTCAGCTTCAGACAAGAATTTTGCAAGGAGGAATTCTATTTTTATGGAGTCGGGGTGTCTATTGTCTATGTCTACTCTGCAAATGATATATCGCAACTTTAGTTTCATTAGATAAACATTTGTGTAATGAGTGCCCCGAAATATTCAACCGCACTTTTAGAAATTGTCGTCTGTCATAGTACGTCGAATGTCAAGTGTCAAAAGTAATGTCGGTCGTTCCATCAAAATATAGTCGGGAACGATGTGACGTTTGTTCCGACATATCGTGGATCGTTTTCAAGAGTAGACCCTAGAATTATTTTCAATAATACTGGATGTTTGTGTGTTTGTGTGCATGTATGAATGTGTGTGTAATTGGATGGTATAAAGTAATTGCGATAATAATTCATGTGTAGTTCTACGCGTAGCTGGTAGTACATAAAAGAAAAGAATGAACATTTTTTCTTAGAAATGGTAAGCAATAAAATAGATCCATCTGATAAAGTCTGAACCTAATCGCTGGCTTTCCAGTGATAGATCTACTTACCATAACATGAATAGAAAATAAAAATAAAATATTTATACAGGGTGTTTGTAAATAGTGTCCAGGAATAGTGTACCCGAAACACCTCAAGTAATGATATATTTTTAAATTAGCATAGTGCTAAATTAAACAAGATCACAGTTGTAACTGTAAGATTGAAAATGAAAAATGAAAATGAAAAAATGTTTATTTCTACAAGCTTATAAAAAAGGAAAATAACAACAAATAACTGCTCAAATACATACAGTTGCTTAAAGTTTTAAACTTAGACTAATAAACAAGGTGAGAATAATAAGATGTAGGTATGTTTTGTATAAAAGTAGATCTGTCTGGTGATTCCCACACTAGGCAAGGCCTGTATCGTGGGGATCAGGATATGTTTACCAGGACATTATAAAAACTAGCCTCAGCTGACAGGTGATATCCTTATTACAAATATAATAAACATGAATATATATATATATATATATATCTATCTCTATGACTACATAATATCTAAACACAATAACATAATACTAAATACATAATTAGACTATTTAACTTTTCCAAGCAAACATTCAGTGTCATTATAAGTGAGATGTAACAACCATTTTTGGACATGAATTTTAGCTTGTTTAACAGATAGGTCTTTAACATCTCCTTCACAGTTTTTAACTACACTATTATAAATATGGCATTTAATAAACTCTCCAAAACGCTGAGCAAATGTTGTCGAGACATGAGGATTTGGCAGTTTATACACTCTGCGCTTTAACATTTCACCGTGATTTTTAGAAATTATTACAGACTTATGCACTGTCAAAAAGGTTTTTAATATAAAAAGTTGCCGCACGCTAAGTACTCCGCTCTCTTTGTAAACATCATCTGTTGGGTATCTACGTGGTTTTTTTAGCATAATTTTTAGAACTGATCTTTGAGCTCTTTCAGCTTGAGCTTGATTAAGACTGAGACTGCTAACTATTGCAAAATGTGGGTATTGTGCTAAACGTAAGGTATGTACGTGCTTCTGACTACCCATTTTAGACATCTTTGAGGATCTAAGCTCCTTGAGATTTAAGAGTATGTCTACCGTATTTTGGGATTACAGTCGTGATTTTTCATTGTAAGAACATAGTCATTTCCTCAGATATCCAAATTACATTTTTTTGAATCACCCTGTATATTCTTATGTTTCCCGAAATATTATCTTTGAAACCAACAAATAATGTTGGTAATTTTCCTTTTCAGAAGGCACATATAATGTCAATCATCCAACAATAAGTTACATCAGACAACAATAAATATTACCAGTTATTTTTCTTTGTTACAATATGAAATGTATATGTGTAGACAACGAAACTTCAGCATCTTATTTAAAAATAATAAATTCCAAAACTTGTATCTATATTTCTGCTAAAGAAAAAAATATATATTTGACTGGCCTCACAGCTCAGTTGGTAGTAACTGCCTTCTGCGCTGTAGGTTGTGGGTTCGATCCCCACCCAGGAAAAAATATTTTAGTGATGAATATAGATGTTTGTTCTGTGTCTGTGTGTTATAATGTATCATAGTATTGTATGTGTGTTTACAAAAAAAAGTATATAAGTATCAGTTATCTATTTCCCACAGTACAAGCTCTGCTTAGTTTGGAGTTAGATGGCACTGTGTGAAAATGTACACCAATCTTATTTGTAATATTAGAATTGTAACGTTTATTTATCAATATTAGTTCTTATATTTATTTCACTTACCTTTCGAGTGCTGATGGGTTCTCTAGACTTGACTTACCTTGTTCAGTTGCTGTACCATTATTGATAATACATCATTGACAGGCTTTGCTTGAAGTACATCTAAGCATAGGTACTTACCTGCTTTATTGACTGGCCTCACAGCTCTGTTGGTAGTAACTCTGCCTTCTGCGCTGTAGGTTGTGTATTCGATCCCTACCCAGGGCAAACATTTGTGTGATGAACATAGATGTTTGTTCTGTATCTGGGTCGCTATGTTATGTTATGTATTGTATGTATTAAAAAAAAAGTATATAACTATTGTACCAATTATCTAGATCTACAAGCTTTAAGTTTGCTTCTAGATGGCGCTGTGTTTATGTAAAAAAAACCCTCTTATATCTGAGCTACATAATAGAATATTTTTTTTAGAAAAAAAAATAATAATTAATTAATTTTATTAATAAATTTAATAAATTGTTTACTCGCTGATACCGTAGAGCTGCTTTTTGCGATAGTTTTAAAACTTTTTCTCTAGTATTTTTTAGTAATTTTCTCTGCCTAATAATTAGTGTAGATGTAGACTAGTAGTTTTTGTAGTTAAGTAGGTACAAATAATGTTTAAAATTAAAGAATTTAAAAATATTGATCAACTATTTATCAACGTGTAAGCAACAGATTATATTTTATGTCTAACGGGGTAACTGAGAAATCACTACTAACACACGGAGTTAGTTTGTACATATCCAATCTATACTAATATTACAAATGCGAAAGTAACTTTGTCTGTCTATAGCGTTAACACGGCAAAAGCATAGGGCCGATTTTGTTGAAATTTCATACAAAGATAGTTTAAAGTTATGGACGAACACAGACTACTTTTTTATCAAAAAGTTTATTTGATTTTTAGAAATTTCAATATTTTACTATAAATTCGTGAAAAATTGATTTCTCGAATCTCGAATCGAAGTCGCGGGTAAAAGCTAGTCTCTTATATTTTGTGTTATGAAATAGCTTTTTCCATCTATTAAACCAATCAGTCTACTAAACTAGGAGCAATCAAATTAACCTCAGAGTTTAGTGACTATAATTTTCTAGCAAAATAGCTACAATAAGGTTTTGAAATGCCATTCTACCTGTCATCTAAGATGCTTAAGGCCCGGCTCACACCCACACACGTATTTCAATGATTTTCAGGTACCGATTTAAAAACCAGGAATCACAATTGTGAGGATATAATGATACAAAATTACTGATAATATATTCATCTTTAATAGTAGATAATAAAAACTGGCCAGTTCTATACAATATTTTCAAAAAAATACGTTTTTACCGTCGCAAGAACCGCTGAAAATGTCGAAAAATGGGGTCTGGTTAGGTACCAATATCTTTAGACCCACAGCATATTTTTATTTGAAAATAATACGAAATTGTAGATTTTATATTTCTCTATACCGCGTGGCATTATCTTGTTTTCAAATAATTTACTTTTTCATTTATGAAAAATATAAAATGCAATAAAACTTCTCCATACATTTTTTCCATACAAAACTCACATTCACCTCAAGTCGGCACGTCAGTTAGCGCTCAGACGCGCTCGGGGAAGCACGTTCACGTCACATTTTTCTTCGAATTTAGAGGAGGTCTTACATAATGGTATACCGGGGTAAAATACTGGACATGCAAAACTAATGATAACATTTGTATAATATATTGCCTTGAAGAATTTAGTGCAAGCCACACAGATGAAGGTTAGGTACAATGCATGATTTGTTGAAAGAGTTGGATGATTTTTTTTTGTAGAAGATTCGTTTCATCGAGTTTGGTTTCGAAACAATATGATAATAGTATACGGTTTTACCTTTTTGCATACGTCGGAGCAAAATCGAAATAAGCCGATGTTTCGTATTTGATTGTTATTTTAATAAAAATATTAAATTTCAGGAAAATGTGAACATGGTTGTGTCCCTAATTAATAATAAATAATAAAAGCTTTTATTTCCTTGCACAATATAAAATTAACTTAAATATGTATCTATGCATAGGTATATAAAATTATGTGTAAGGACCGCTTTCAGCGGTAAAAGCCTCCTCCAGCTCTGTCCATTTTTCCCGATCTCTAGCGGCTCTGCTCCATGTTTTGCCTGCTACTTTCACGATGTCATCATCCCATCGCATAGCAGGCCTTCCTCTTCTTCGTTTTTTATGTATTGGGTCCCAATTCATAATTGTTTTAGATCACCTCTCATTTTGTAATCTTTGGATGTGCCCGGCCTATTTCCATTTTAGTGATAATACTTTCTGGACAACGTCTTTTGCTGTGGTTTTTGAAGTGTCCCTAATTAGTCCTATTAAATAATTATAAATGTTGATTTGATACATTTCTGTTTTGAAATGAAAGTTCTAAGGTACCATGATCATTACCTGTATTCATTTTGACCCGATCTACCCTATATTACAAAGCGTGTTTTTTTATACATGGATGGAAAAAAATGATACTTTATCTATAATTGGATTTAGAAAAATTACATAAATTTCAGATTATGAATATAATTTATAATTATTATTTATCTACCTTTAATATTATAAATCGAAATTTGCTGTCGATGTAAATATACCTCTAGCTTATAAATAGGCTATTTTTAATTAAAAAACATCCTCAAAACTATAAAAAGACTCCGAGTGCTGGTGTGCAACAAATCTAGCATTAATCAATTTTGACGACTGATGAATGACTGACGAATGATACGATACGCATTGAACCAAAAATGTTGAACCTTCTAAAAAGGTCGATATTTGTTATTATCAAAGCAAGGTTTATCTGGGGGCACGGTAGTGCCCCCGCCAAGTCAAGCAAAAAAGCGGCACAGTCGTACCATCCTTTTCTCGAAGCAGTTCAGGCCATTTTTTGGACAGACAGACAGACATTGAAATCTCACAACTTTTTACGATAGAAGAACTGATGGGTTTTTGGTTAAATTATACACGATCTGGGTGATATTATATGGATTCTTTATTGTAGAGATATAGAACAACACCAGCCGTAACAAGCGAACAGGGAAGAGAGACTGACATCGACAGATTATCTCTGGTCATCTTAGGCTACTTATACAATATCTCACAAGTTAAGTTTACTACACACGAGCATAGTTCCAACAAAAAAAAGACAAAAAAAGAAACTGAGTTGCGTTGCGAGAATTGGCTTTTTATTTTTATTTTTACAAGTTGTTTTTGATGGCATATACTTAAGTTTAAGTACATGATGCAAATAATTAAATATTAAAAAAATAAATAAAGTGTCCTGAAAAATTTTTTAATTCTAAATACTGAAAGTGCTCTTTAGTGTTTCGTAGTTTACAAAAAACCCTTATAGTTTTGCCATTTTCGTCCATTCGTCCGCAGCTTAGCTCAGATACTCTTAGTACTAGAAAGCTGTAATTTGGCATGAATATACATTAGTCACGCCGACAATGTGGTAGAAATAAATACATATTTTCAGATGTTTTTTTTTTTCTCGCATACTCTCCATGTATTTGGATAGGTTTTAAAAAGTATTGCAGGTTTGTGATGTCATTTAGTACAAATACAATGGAAAATATGAATTTTTAAAAAGAACTGGTCATCTCTTTTTACAAATTCATATTTGATTTTTCTGGAAAGAAAATATTATGGAGGGTTATTTAGTAAAGTTTTACAATAACTGTTTAATTCCAGAACTTGTTGACCCTCGCTACGCGCGGTCTATGGATCTTCGAGATCATAGCTCGCACACAATATTCAAAAGCATACCTACATATTTTATCAGTATTTCACTTTCAAAACTTTCTGTGAGTGGTACTCGAAACGTTGACGGTGCCGTCATCGATTTAAGATGACAATAAGTTTTTTTATTAAAAATATATTTTTTAAATCAAGCTTTTGTAAATTCTAGTGCTCTAGTTCTCGTCAAGATAAAAATAACGAGCCCAAACGCGACGTGGTTATGTTGTGTAGTTGAGGAGTTCCGATGGCTACATCCGACCTCCATCATCAGACCAGCTCTCTAGTACCATAATTTTACATTGTCATTGAGATTGATAGGTATGCAAAGTTTTGCCTCAATTCGACTATTTAGTGAAGAGTTCCGTTGAACAGCTCCTGACTCCATCATCAGATCAGCTCGCTGTCACCATATTATGTATGCAAAATTTCAACTCAATCGATTGGGGATAACTGCTTAAAATTAAGTTGCAAGATTCCACCTTATCAAACATACATACATAAATATGTACATAAACTGCAAGTTAAATAAGAGCTTGATGTAAAAAAACGATACTTACCGTTTTGTCATAATGTATTTTATTAGTAGGTACCTAACAAATATTTTTTGCACAGTCAAATATTAGTAACTGTGTAGTAGCACTTTACGATTTGTAACCTGTCTTATAATATATATTAATTTTTTCTATATTTATTTTCTTTTTGTCAAGTGCAACCTATAAAATTATTAAGTACATACCTACCTATACAAATATGACATACCTATTGCACCAAATATTTTCAAGTATCAAGACTAGTTATTTAGTCTTGGTAATTGAAGTGTGAAGTAGCTTCAATGTGTGCGTTTGCACTATTCTTAGTGTGCGGCCACAGAATACGACCGAGTACAAAAAATGCGAGCTGTCATAAATTTAACAGGCACCTTAACAGCTTTTGCTCAGTCAATTTAACGACAGACGTTGTCCTGTCAAATTTCAATCTTTCTAATATATAAAATTCTTGTGTTTGTAACCAAACTCATCCGAAACAGCTTGACCGATTTTTATGTTTTATTTTGTGTATATTTTGTAGGTATACGAATAAGTCGTCGAGTGTTTTATATACCTTTAAGTGATAAGGGTGGCATATAGTTCGAAAAAAATTGAAAGTACTTGTTTCTGTGGGGTTATTGAAGTTTGACAGGACAACGTCTGTCGGGACAGATAGGAATCGCATAGAAAAAAGCACTTTCAGTTTTTCCCGAATTTCGCAATTTTCCGCGTACTTTCTTAATTTTTTCTTTCATAAAAACCTTCTGATTATAACAAACAACAAAAAAGAATTAGAATAAAAAACATACAGGCGAATTGAGAACCTCCTCCTTTTTGAAGTCGGTCCAGCCGTTCACGCGTGATGCTGTGAGCCGTGACCGAGGAAAAATATGGATTCATTTTTATATGACGAGTAGATATTTAATTCGGAAACCAAACACCGCATACCATAGCTGCATGCTTCCACTGCGCAGGTCAAGGTTATCGTCCGTCCTTGTCGCTCGACCTTATACCATACTCTATCTTTCTCACGCGTAGTAATCCCACGTGATGACTGTCCGTTTTGACCATACTCAGTGGCATTGTGACTTTATAAAGTTATTATAAGTCTTAATCCCATGGTATAAAGTTCAAAGTCAATTGTGATGGTGATACGGAGTGCACAAATTTACTAATGTTTGTAAATTACGATTTTTTTTATCGTATCAGTAGGATTACTGCATTTTTTTCCCGTCTACTACTAAGATGGAATGCGGAAATTTTTACCGCAGTTTATTTATTAAGGGTAAATATTGATTTCGTATTGTATACATTATTTATATTGAAGTAGGTACCTCTAGGAACTATGGGTAGATAGATCATTAAAAACAAATATAATTAAACACTAGCTTTTACAAATTCGTCCGCGCAGACTTAGAAAATCTATTTTGACGATTTTATTGTAAAACATTGAAATTCCTCAAAATCAATTTTGGGACATAAACAGCCTATGTCCGTCCCAAGAATTTAAACTATCTCTTTATGAAAATTCATCACAATCGGCCCAGCTGTTTAGCCGTTATAACGTTACAAACAGACAGACTTTCTTTTGCATTCATAATATTAGTGTTTGTTATGCTTTTATATTTTTTCTTAAAATCTCTTTTATTTGTATATAATATTTATCTGAGTAGGGTATTCTATTAAATAACGTAGGCATCTAATCGGCTTAGATCGTCCTATTTAATAAATACACGTTACCTAAGAGGGCATAGGTATTAGGTATGCCATCATACAGGTTTAATCTAGTTTACATAGTTTGGGTACCTATTTGGTTCCTATATTTGAAATGTAATTTAATACTTTTGTATATCTATGCATTTAAAGACGTTTGTTGAGAAATAAATATCCTGTACGAGTATCTTATCTTATATATAGATATAAGATATGCATGCCCACATTTTGCATTCCATACGTGACAGGTTGCAAGCCCATCGCCGCTTATAACAATACTATAATACTTTTTTACCTGTCACGTATGGAATGCAAAATGTGGGCATGTGTCAAATATAATGTTTGGACGTGCCTCTGACGTCCACCTCTAGACATCTTCAAAGTATCTAAGCGCGTGGTGATCTTAAAGGATATTATGTACTTGGGCATTACAGTCGTGAATCGTGATTCTATTTTTTTTTATCTTATATTTAATTTTCTTGCTTCTACCAAACTTTTAAAATAAAACATTATTTCCAAGAAAATTCTATAATTTCAAATTTATAAAATTTAATATAAATTGTCGCAGCTGCGCCACGAAACTTTACAACTCTAATTACTAAAAAGAAACAAGTCGTAAAACATCACAATTGAGCCATTCATGAAATAAAACTTGTTAAATCAAGGCGAAGGGGTAATCAGGCCTAAGTTTGACAGCAATTGAACAAATTAAATTTTCTCTGGTGAGTTCTGGCGTCGTACCACAAGATCTAAAGATACGTTTAAAAAACTAAGAAAACCGACGAAAATGCATCGTCTAATCGACAATTCAAGGGACGATATTCGTTTTTAAGTTTTATAAAGGAACTATTAGGTATGATTATAATTTAAATGGTACGGAACTATTCACTACTAGTCTCTAGTTTACGAGTACGTTAAAAAACAAATCATCGAAATCGCATCATCAGGTACGAAGATAATGCCCATACGCGGTCAAAATATTAAAAAAAAGTTTAACAAAAGAAAAATATACAGGTCCGCGTCTCTTTTTTCGTCGTTTAAAAACCGTATTGAAATTTAAATTGACAACGTTACGATCTCGTATGGCGTTGTCACTTTCACATTGCGAGTAATATATGTTTTAATATAACTCCAGAGCTTGTGGTATGGCTGTTCGAGCGCTCTTATTTATTTCTCGGTAACATAAATTTTAATGAAAAATTGCCTTCATTCTCTTTTTTTTTACGATTGTTATGAAACCGAAGCTGTGACGAATCACGATAATATTTACCCAGAAACGTGAAACGTCAGGTAAAGAGGTATACAGGGCGTCCCACGGATATGCCACATGGAGGGAAAGTACTCTTAATACTGTATATGGAACATTTTACTGAAAGAAGACATTATTTGAATTTATAAAACAATTTAAACTGCATTCATAGATCTTTAATTAGTTACATGGTTGAACCGGGAATCGAACCCGTTACACGAGAAAAATAATTATCCTGTAGCTTTATCATACCGATCGAAAGGCATCATCATAAGGATTATTTTTTGCTAAATAACATAGTGTCAGAAATAAAAGAAAGACCATGAATTTTAACATTTTTAATACAAAATCAATCATTTTATCAAATGCTCAAAAACCTAGTACCTACTTAGTCTCTAAGCTAAGCAGACGGATAGTGGCAAAACAATAAAGGTTCCTAGTAGCCTACGGAACCCCGAAAAGGCAGCGCTGTATTAAATTCCAGTGAAACGTGCCACATTGTATAGGCCATAGCAGTTTATTTTCACGATATAGGGTTTTCATTTCACTACATTATTATAAAACAAAGTCCCCCGCCGTGTTTGTCTGTTTAAGATGAACTCAAAAACTATTGAACTATTGTTTTCATTAAGTTGAAAAAAAAATTGAATTAAAATTTGAATTTGAATTTGAGCTTTTATCGAAAACGCTATCTAATCCCTTTGATACAATTTTAATTACTTCTTAAATACAATTTGTGGTGGGATATTCCTCTTTTAGGGTATGTCTTCACCTACGCAGAGCTGTGCGAATCTGTGCAGAGCGGACCAATGACAGCGCTCAAATAATCGTGTCGAGTGCAGTCATTGGTCAGTTTCGCACAGCTCTGAAAACTACCCTTAAAGGTCTACAAAAAAGTCCGCGATGGCATAATCTATGTTTTAAGGATGGCTTGACATATTTACCCATTTTAAGTTGTTAAAAAATGATCACGTACAATGCGGTATTTGGAAAGCTATTAAGAATAATACATTATTTTTATTGAATATGCTCTACTATCTGTTCGAAGCCGGGGCGGGTCGTTAGTTCAAAATAAAGCTTATCGTGTGGAAGAGTTTTGTCGTCAAATAAACGTATCCCTAAAAGATATGTGTGAAACCCTACGCCCTTGGTTTGGAAAGCTAATAGAAGTGTTATTATTAACACATCAAGAGACTTGAAGTGCCTTCAAGAAAACACGCTAGAGGTAACAAAATCAGAGACTTCAAAGCGTCAAACCTAAAGATAATGAGTTTACAACAAAGTTAGTTCTTGACTGGCTTGTGCCCGCGGTTTAGCCTAGTACCCAAATAAAATTTAGCTTTTTCTTTTAATAAAAACTTTCAAACCATCCATTTTGGCTCAGCTACTATTTTTAGTCAAATATTATTTACGAGTATTAATATACAAAGTCAGAAATTCTCAGAAACCTTGCATTTATATACCAGCTTCTATCCTTCGCCCTCGTGGTACCTGGATAAAAAGTCCTCCTAGTCCACCTAGATCTTATATGTTATTCCAGGATTCAATCTATGTATACTCTAAGTTTAATTCAAATCCGTTCAGTCGTTTGGGCGTGATTGAGATACAAACTTTCACATTTAATTGACAAAATAAACAAGATTTCGCAGTTTCTATTAGTAGGTACGTTTGACAGAAATAAAGAATACCTAGAACCTACCTAGAGAATACCTCACTAGAATTATAAAGAGGTAGGTAGGTACAAGGTAATTAGTTTATGACTTTGTATGTTTGAATGTAGAAGACAATCTTTGAAAATAATGGCATTGAATTAATTAAGGCAATTGAAAATATGGCTTTCTTTAAGAAAAAAAGTGATGTACATAGTATTAACACAAGAAATAAGAACAAATTGTACATACCCAAATTTAGATTAGAAAAAGTGAAGGGGTCGTTTATGGGGAATTGTATACTATTTTATAATAAACTGCCAGAAAACGCAACAAAACTTCCCGTTAGAAGATTTAAAGCCTACATAAAGAATAATCTTATAAACAAAGCGTATTATACTGTAGATGATTATATAAATGATAAATCCTCGTGGCCTGATGTCGCTCTGCCACTCGACAGCTAAATATTAATTTAGGTACTTAATTTTATTTTGTGTAACATTTGTCTACTTTAATTATTTTTAAGCAAATAGTTATTTTATCTGTAAGTTTTAATTCTAAATCAAGTGTAGCGTGTGTTGCTTTTTGAATTTGTGCTGAAGCTCTTTAGTTATTTTTTTTTATTGTTGTACGTACTTGAGTAGTAGGTACTTTTAATTATTATTCTTTTTGAGCCTTCACCTTGTTCGATTGGCACCACACTGGAGCTCTACATAGCATTAAGGAAAGGATCATTAAAAAAAAGGTAGACCCCAAGCCGTGTTTGTTGCCTGATTCTTCTAGGCTTGGTCGCGTGGAATCGGCGTAGCTTCACCTAGTTCCTAAGACGTTTCAAAGTGATCCTTGTGATTTTATTGAAATAAATGATTTTTGAATTTGAATTTGAATTTGAATTTGAATTTGAATTTGAATTTGAATTTGAATGGCGCGGTTCTAAATATTACTAACAGGAATCTACATTATCCAGGTACTATAGATTAATTATATACTTTAAAAAATAATTTTCGCAGGCGAAACCGCGGGAAACAGCCAGTAGCATTTATAACGGCAATTTGACGAAATAAATTTAGTATTCCTATTTTTGGAAAATAAAATGTAATAGGATCACGACTGTAACCCGTCGCTTACAAGATTACTAACTGGTTTACTCACGATGTTTTCGTTCACTGTAGTACATTTTTCGATTAGTAAAATATTTCGATGTACGACCCGGATTTGAACTCACCAATTTATTTAAATCCCCATTCTTAGTTGTCACCTCGAAATATGTCCACCTCGACTGAACCTTGAACCGTTAGCTTTAATTAAAATTACCTCAAGTTTGCCTCTAGTCGAGGATTCCACAGTCAACAGAACTGTCAACTCAAGGTACCTCGCGATGTACCTTGACATTCCTCGACAGCGTGTGACTGATGACAGAATTGAGGAACCTCCAAAATATCGATTTATTATACCAAACATGACGATGTTTTTCTTCACCGTTTTGAGCACGTGTTTAGATGCGCATATACATTTTTCGAACAGAAAAATCCATTGATGCACGCCGGGATTCGAACCCACGACCTTCAGATTTAAAGTCGATGTACCTCCCACTTAACCAACATGGCTAACCTTATTTATGTAAAACTATCAAAGCCACGTCCTTCAATATAAAAGTCATAAGACCAATACAGCAAGTTTATATTGCCGGCTATTAGTGTCCATAAGAAAGTTTTGTAGTCCCCTAATCGTTTATGACTTTGCTACGAATAAGTACCCACTAAAATCGAATATAATATGCTTTAAGGATTTTCCTATTAGTACTACCCGTAGCTATTTAAATTATGTCCAGGGTTTATTTACGATATATCGGGACATATATATCGGATCGGATATATATCGGATATATATATATCGGATATAGATCGGATATATATATCGGATATCGATCGACGATATATCGGGGCAAATCACATCGTTTCCGACTTTAGGAAAGATGGAACGACCGACATTGCTTTTGACAATTGACTTCATACATTCTACTATGACAAACGACGAGTATGTTCGAATATATCGGAGCACTGTCAAATCGTTCGATAATATCTAAATCGTTTTGCAGAGAATTTGTAGTTCTAAAACGCCTATTTTCCACTCAGAGGTCATCAGATAGTACATAATCATCAGGATATTTAGACACAATACAGAATTGACACGTGTCTAAGTTTTGGTGACAGTTGACAGTTACGTGTCAGGTTGCAAGTGAGCATTGTATTTATAGAAATAAAGTGGTTTAGTGGTGCTTTTAAA
Source organism: Hydriomena furcata (assembly GCA_912999785.1). NCBI lineage: Eukaryota > Metazoa > Arthropoda > Insecta > Lepidoptera > Geometridae > Hydriomena > Hydriomena furcata. The sequence goes on along the minus strand of OU538831.1, from coordinate 770,321 downwards.
AAAACCTTTCTAAAGACCTACTTTTACTCATTATCTAGTAGTCTAGCCGTGTTAGCCGAGTGGGAGGTACCTACCTCGATTTTCATCTGAAGGTTCAAATCCCGGCGAGCATCAATGGATTTCTCTAATCAAAAAATGTATATATGCGAATCAAAACACGTGCTCAAAGCGGTGAAGGAAAACATCGTGAGGAAACCAGTTAGTATTCTTATAAGCGGCGATGGGCTTGCAACCTGTCACATATTGAATACTAACTACTGCAAAATGTGGGCATGTGTCAAATATAATGTTTGGACGTGCCTCTGACTACCCCCACTGGACATCTTCAAAGGATCTAAGTGTCTGGAAATCTAAGAGGTTGTCTACCGTACTTGGGGATTATATTCGTGATCCTATTTTTTATTTTTATTTTATAATACATTTTTAAGGCAGCTCTAAAATTTACACCTATTTTGATCTTAAAATATTAAAATTATATCTATTTAGTGTACTTTCTAGAGACCTGCATTTTTCAATAGGTTCAACCAACCTACCTATATTTACATGTTTAAGGTGTTTAAATGTTTTAAACATTAAATTACAGTAATACATTGTAATTACGTTGAATAACATACCTCATGAATTCTTACAACTTAATACGTTTCTAAGCATCCCAATCCCTTCGGGGCAAGAATCTAGTTGGAAGCAGCTTATTCGATAAATTCCTACCGAGGTGCGAGAGAGACACAGCATGGCTTTAGCGTAGGAGAGAAGAGTGCAGCAACACTGACCTACATCAATAAGTGGACATTTTGCACCGAACTAAAGAATGTTGCAGTCCGGTTTGTGTGCGTGGCGCAGGGAGGAAAAAAGGATGGTGCGAGGGGCTCTTATGAGGAACAACACAATTAAAGTAAATAGGTGAAAAAAATTGTTCTATTTTATACCGCTGATTATTTAATCTTCACCAAAATCAAGGAGATCTGTAAATATATTTTTAAATGAAAAAATGATTTAATTATTAATCAAAAATTATACAAAAGCCCATATAAATACAATTAGTTTGATAAATCGTATTATAATAATTCAAATAATACCTTGTTTAGTTTCATAGATAAGTTACTGATCTAGACTGGACATAGGAATGATTTTCTAATATTAAAGTAAAGTAAATATTTATATTATATATATAGAGATAGCTTCACGGTAAATGTTGATCAGAGGCGAAGTAAGTACATACGCACGTAGCAAACTATGTAAGTAATCGGTGTACCTAAGTTTAATTATAATGAACCCAAGACATTACTTTGATTAATAAAAGTTATAAATGATCTCAAGCAAAAGTCCTCATTGAAATTATTTGATCTATTTCTAAAGGTTATGAAAATAACGAAGTACGTTATTTCCATAACCTTTTGAGGAAAAGGAAAGAACATAACATTTAATTAATTAAGAGTTCAAATTACGTTTATTTGTCTAATTAAATAGAGTAGCACATATTTAATTATTAATAATAAATAAGTAGGTAGATAAGAATTCGAATTATACTATTGAATTTTCCTTGTAGATAAAGGAAAATCTATTGTATAATTATTTAATGAGTTAATTCAAAACTGTTGCCTATTAGTATGATTAGGTTTAACATAACTAAAATATAATAAATATTGGGTTATTAATACCTGCATACTGATAACATTATTTTCATTCAATTAGTAATTAATTAACGTAATCGTTTATTAATTATACTAGCTAGTAACTTCCGGTCGCGGTTTCAACTTTATGGATAAAAAATAGTCTATAATTTTATACCAGAGAAAAAAGAACATATAACATTTTAAGTTTTATCTGAATCGGTTCAGCCGTTATGGCGTGATTGAACCATATTTGGCATAGCTACAACCTTTCTATATAACTGAGTGGTGACCAATTTTGCTGTCAATGTTGTTATTATGTATTTAAAAGTTATTCTTTTTTTTTAATCAGATCCCCGCGCACTCAGATTCTTGAAATCATCTAAACATTACATGGAGCAGGGGCTCACTTTTGTGCCATAGGGCCCACCTCCTGAGTACGCTCCCTACAAGCATGTGTGTGTGACGACTAAGAATGTCGGTTCTATTACTGCATTCTCATCTGAGTCTATTCCATTAGACCCCCAATGAATTTATAGAAGTCCACACCATTAGTTTTAAATTTTACTTGAAGAAAACCTACCTTGATTTGTTTATAAAGGTTTTGCTGTTTTTCAACAGACGAAAAAGGATTTTCTCAATTCGACACATATCTTTTTACCTGGGGATTCGATTTTGGTGTTTTTTTTCTATTTTGTAGGGTTGGTCGCATTTAAATTGTACTTATGTAGGACTAATAGTCAGCAATACAAGAAAAAACGTGGTAATTAGCCGTATTTCTATTTAAAATGACTAATAGTTCCTTTATAATACTAGTTTCTCTTGACTTTTCGATTATTCTAAACATTTTCATCAGTATTTTTTATTTTTTAAATTTTATAAAGAGGAAATATTTGTATGTTTATAACGAATAAAGTTAAAAATTACTAAACTGATTTTAAAATTTAACATTAGAATCTCTAAGTAACGTAGGCTATATTTATTACTAGAAAAAAATTGGTATTTTCCTACTAAAACTTCAATAATATAAAATTTGCCTTATAATCATTAGTAGGTACAGTGTGCGACGCCTATGAACTGCTAGTTAGTAATAAATATATAATGAAAATAATGATTTCTAGAGTTTAGGTATAGTGCGCATTACAACCACCTACCTGTCAAATTTTAAACTTCTGCAGCTCTTCGTTTTGAATGCTAACTACTACAAAAATATGGGCATGTTTAGACGTGTCTCTGACTATCCCCATTAAACATCTTTAATGTTCTAAGAACTAAATAGAAAAGATAGGGGATTAAGGTCGTGTCCTAATTCCTTCTTTCTTTCTTTGAACAGACTGAAGACAGATAATAGTCAATAATAGTCATTTATTGGTAAACACCTTTACACGTCATAAAATAACAGTTTTATTACTTACATACTAAGTAAGTACTTCCTACAGGTACTACATACTAATTGTAGTTACTATAAGATACTACTAATAATTGTAGTAATAATAAGAATGGGAATTGCATTAAATACATAATTCTATAATAAGGATTGACATTTTGAATAATTTGAATCATTTAACAACATAATCTACAAATTCGACAGACGCAACTCTGTTTTTACAAAAGTTTACGTTCTTACCTTTTGCGGTACGGAACTCTAAAAATCTAACGAGTTAAAATGCATAGTGTGAAATGGCACGACATGGTAGACCATTCCCGAGTGCATCGATGTAACGATGATGTAATCCTGCAGTGCAATGATCTTCGTACGCCACGCTAAATTAATGCGCACATTTTAGTTCACTCAAACCAAGTATCATTCGTGTTTTGCAAGATATACCTAGATACATAGTCTACTCTTAGTCACCTACTAGACTTAACCCGCAACATCGACCGCCTAAATTTCGAAAATATTTTTTTGACGACTTAATAAAACATTGAAATTCCTGAAAAACAAACAAATGTTTGGAAATTAAAGTAACTGTGATGTCAGATTTTGTGCACACCAACGCCATCTATACCAAAACCATGATTTTTGCGTTTTTTATCATTTAGGGGTTGTTTTTCAGATTATAAGTTCCCCCTTTATTTATTCTGATTTTTTATCTACATACTACAGCAAATTTCATCTTAATCCGTTTTATCGTTTATTTTTGATTAGGGAACAAACATCACAAACTTCCGCATTTACAATATTATTAGGATTATCTTGCGTTACTGACTGACTGATCTATCAACGCACAGCCTAAACCACTGGTCCTAGAAACTTGAAGTTTGTAGTATTCCTTTTGATGTTTAAGGCCCTGTATGTCGACGATTGCTCTTTTTCGAAACGAAAAAAGAAATATTTATGAACAAGCCACATCTCTATTTTTATAATGTAACTAGCTGACCCGTGCCCGCTTCGCTGTGCGTAAGACATTTCTAATACCATCGTTGACTTTTTTGTAGACGTTTTTAAGGTGTACAATACTGTAGTACATTATTCTGATATATCTCGTGGGGTTCAGCCAGCATTTGCAATGTAAGCGCAAAAAAATGTGTTTATTTACGACATCACATTAGAAACCTCTAAAATTATCAGTGTTTCTCTACAATATTATGCATGTATTATACATATAAACCTTCCTCTTGAATCACTCTATATATTAAAAAAAACCGCATTAAAATCAGTTGTGTAGTTTTAAAGATATAACAAAATAAATATATACATACATACATACATACATATTACATACAGACGCGGGAAGCGGAAAGCGGAAAGCGACTTTGCTTTATACTATGTAGTGATATAGTATATGTGAATAAAGATGTACCCATCTTTAATCACACCGATAAATAATCCTACTGACCGCTGCACGTGGTACTGATCCATGGGCGGCGCGTGGTCCGCCTTTGCTTTTAGAATAAATTAATGATATAAATTATGTAAAATTACTTATCAAAAACCTATTCTAGTAGAAATCTAGATCTACATATTACCTATCTTTAACAATAAATCACAAGTTCTAAAACGTATCATTTTGAAATAATATCTTTATCGTGAAAAGTTTCTGCTATTATGTTTTCAGCTTAATAGAAATCTAGGTAGGAACCTGAAGTAATATATTTATAAAAATAGGAGATGTGGCTTGTTCAGAAGTATTTCTTTTTTCATAACTATAGATTTTGACACGGGTCTTTATCACGTAATTACCTTTAATTTACTTTCCCGACGTTTCGGCTATGCCCTGACCGCGACCATGGTTATTGTAACATAGTGGAAACGTCGGGAAAGTAAATTAAAGGTAATTACGTGATAAAGACCCGTGTCAAAATCTATAGTTATGTCTACTAATCACGATAGTTTGAAAAATAATATTTCTTTTTTCGTTTCGAAAAATAGCAATCGTCGACATACAGGGCCTTAAGAAAGGAATTCCCGAAATTAAATCCCTAAAGGGTGCAGTGGGGGTTGAAGTCTGTTTGAAGACAACTTCACGTGAACAAAGTCACGAAGGTTTCCACCAGTTTTATATATTCCTACTACTTATTCACATGTGACAAACCGTGCTTTGAGATTTGGAGATTTCGTGGCATTCATAACCGTGATGTTCGCTTTTCTTTACTGATATAAGCACGTGTGTGTGTGTATGCGTGTATCTGTGCGTGCGTGTGTATAGGCACAGCCAAACATTACAGGCCAACACGGCTATATATTTATTTCAATAAAAACCTAAGAATTATTTTGTTAGTTGAAACTACGCCTGTTCGCGACCAAACCTAGAAAAATCAGGCAAAAAACACGGCTTATAGCTTATAATTTTTGTTCGATGACGGAACCTAGATTGCATTAGCTGGGGCCATACCACAAGCTCCTCAAAGAGTTGTATTGCTATAATATTACTTTTGAGCTTCTGGTACGCCCAAAGTCAAAGTCGAAAGGCATGAAAAATCACAAGAATCACTTTGAAACGTCTTAGGAGCTAGGTGAAGCTACGCCTGTTCCTCGCGACTAAGCCTAGAAGAATCAGGCAACAAACACGACTTGGGGCTTATCATTTTTTTCAATGAGCTCCAGTGTGTTGCCAATCGAACAAGTTGAATTCTCGAACAAGAATAATAATGAAAAGTACTACAGGCCCTGGATCCTACACAATGTTGTTCAACCCTAAGCGAGAAATTCTCCACACGTAAGTATATACCAAACACTCATGCATATTTCAATGTTTACGAGGCAGGATATCATATTAATGTATGACGTCACCCGAAGGACGTGACGTCACTGAAGCAATTACTAACTATTTATGCAGATGCGAGGTGGTTTCTTGTACCAACATAATAATTTTATATTATTTATCGACTGGCCTCACAGCTCAGTTGGTAGTAACTCTGCCTTCTACGCTGTAGGTTGAGGGTGTCTGGGTGTTAATTATGTATAAAAAGTATGTATTTGCAAAACAAAAGTATTATGTATTCTATGACTAATCTGGTTCCCATAGTAGTTTGGGTTTCGCTGTGTGTAAAGTCCGCCAATATTTATATATTTATTAAAGTGAAACTTAAACGTCTCAATTTTTTTGGTCTGAGTGTCGCATGTCGCGTGACGGTCGGCCGCGGAGTAGGGATAAAGTGAAAGGCGCTCGTCAGAGCAGCCGAGGCCAATATGGCGGCGTCTATAGTTCCATCAGCTGACCGTGTAGTGTATAGATGGACAAAAAGTTTCACTTTTACCGTGGCTTCATAAATCTTTTTTTATTTTTCTTTTACATTCGATATGCGTCATTTTGAAAACGTTTCAATAATTTTAAACGACGAAAAAAGAGGAGGTTCTTAATTCGACAGTATAATATTTTTGTTTTTGCATTTTTAAATTTAATTATGATTTTTCTATTGTGTAGAGATTAGTTCCAAGTTGGTCCTTTAAAATTATATATAAGTACAATGCCTGCTTGGTTACTGAAAATTCAGGCTTCTAGTTTTATCCATACACACAAAGTAAGATAACAAGCTTACCATTCTAACAGTTAACATTAGAAGTATTCATAAAAATTTTGACCTTTTACTAGCGTTTCTAAGTGGCTTTGATTTGCAGATTGATATTATAGTCCTCACAGAATGCTGGACTAGTAATTATGACCCCCCAACTATGAGCAATTACAACATATTCTACACAAGGAACTCAATAAATCAAAACGATGGTGTCGTGGCATATGTTCGTTGTCATTATACAGCTAATGCCAAAGAACCAGAGATGACCGAAGGTAACTGTCTATTACTTGAAATTAAAGACATTTCAATTATTTGTTCATATCGCCCACCATCTTTTTCTAACCCAACACCATATATCTATTGCCTAGACCAGCTACTTGACAAACTACGCGATAAAAGTCATATCATATTTACGGGCGATATCAACATCAACATTCTGCCCACAATTAACCATATAGGTCACACATCGGAGTACCTTAATGTAATGGCATCCCATGGCCTCAAGCAGGGTGTCAACCTACCGACAAGAGTATCAACATGTATTGATCATTTCTTTGTTAAAACCAATCACCAATGGCAGACAATGGTATTTGGAGAAGTTACAGACCACTCGCCAATCCTGTTGTGTATTGATGCTTGCCTACCGAAAGATGTCCGTACAAAATCCAAACTGAATATTGACATAGATACAGTTAGAAAGACTTTAGCACAGCAATCTTGGACTGAATACTATCTGCTAGATAATGCTAATGAGGCAGCAAGTACACTAGTTTCCACTATTCAAACAGTGGTCGAGAATAATTCAATGCAGAAACAGGTGCCTAACAAATATAAACCACTAAAACCATGGATTACCAAAGGTGTTGTAAATTGTATTCGTAACAGAAATAAATTACAAAAGAAAGCTAAAAACAATCCCGATAATGAAACGATTAGAAACCAATTTCTTGCATACAGAAACGTATGTAATCGTATAATAAAGACATTAAAAATTAGTCACTATAAATCAAAAATTGCAAGTAGTCGTGGAAATTTGAAGAGGACGTGGCAGATAATCAATGACTTGTGCAACCGTGACCCTGGTAAAATCCCATCTCTATCACTGCTGACAATAAAAAAAACACCTTTAGAATCCCTCAATGTAGTTAACACATATTTTACCTCAATAGGAAGAGATCTGGCTAACCAAATTCTAATAAAGTTAGACAAAACGGATGAGTCACTGTCATCAGAACTTAACACGCCAATAACGGCACCCAGTAATTCCCTATCGCTGTTTCTCACTGATGGAGCAGAGATCTCTGGTATCATTTCTAACATGAAAAATAACAGTGCTCCCGGCTGGGACAGGCTATCTGCCACTATTCTCAAAGAGTGTTCTGAACACATCACTGAACCTATTGCCAACCTGTGCAATCTAAGCTATTTGACCGGAACATTTCCTGCAATATTAAAGAAAGCTCTAGTTACCCCCATTTTCAAGTCAGGTAATAAACAACTGCCATCCAACTATAGACCGATATCTCTGTTGTCAACTATTTCTAAAATAATTGAAAAAATTGCTAATAGGAGATTGGTGGCATACTTGGAGAAATATAACCTGTTGTCTAGTAATCAATATGGTTTTCGAACAAAGAAATCAACTAGTGATGCTGTACTTGAGTTAACAACACACATCACTCTACACATAGACCAAGGAGAAAAATGTGTTGGTATCTTTCTTGACCTACAGAAGGCATTTGATACGGTGTCTATTCCAATATTATTGACACGACTACAGAATGCTGGTGTCAGGGGTACTATGCATGACTGGTTTGCCGACTACCTGATGGGACGAAGTCAACATGTTAGAGTTGATAACTACGTAAGTGATAGTGCTAATTGTAGTTATGGAGTACCACAAGGTAGTACACTTGGTCCAACTCTTTTTTTGGTGTACATTAATGACCTGTGCAGGATTGAATTGGAACACGCTGATGTTCTGATGTTTGCAGACGACACAGTTCTCCTTTTCTATGGCTCTACATGGTCCAAAGTTCGTAAATATGCCGAGGAAGGTTTGTCTCGAGTGGTGGCATGGCTGGAGGACAATCTTCTCTCTCTTAACTTGTGTAAAACTAAATACATGTGCTTCAAAAAGACAAAGGCAGGAAATCAACCTAGTGACTTCAATATAAAAGCTCATACATTCCCCTGCAACCGTAACCCAATACACGTTGACTGCAGTTGTGATGCACTTATGCTCGCTGAAACTACAAAATACCTCGGTGTGGTCATAGATGATAGACTCAACTGGGCTCCTCACATTCAAGTAGTATCAAAACGTATTAGAAAGCTAATACACATATTCAAAACACTTCGGCCAATTGCAGACTTTAACCTTCTAATGCAGACCTATAAAGCACTAGGTGAGTGCATCATTGGATACTGTATATGCTCATGGGGTGGAGCTGACAAATCCCATCTAATAGAGGTGGAAAGAGCTCAACGTGCACTACTGAAAGTTCTGCTAGGACTACCCTTCAAGCATCCGACTAGAGATGTTTATGAAAAATGTAAAGTGCTCTCAGTTCGAAAGCTTTTTATCAGCGACTGTATACGTAGGTATCACAGAAAAACAGTTCCTCTAATACCCAAGTCTCACAAGAGAATTGATAAGTGTCCGGTGCCACCCTGCAAAAGCACCTTCGCGCAGAGGCACTATAATCATTATGCTCCAGTCCTTTACAATAAACTTAATACTAAAACAAAAATAAAAACTTTGACGGAATACAAACTTAAAACCACTATCAAAAACTGGTTACAAGATCAAAATTACGACGAAATTGAGAAACTCCTGGTAAAAATAGTATGATAGTGCTGCGCCGTCAGTTACTGTCATGCTATTTTCGCCGAAATTATAGAATAATAAAATAATCATCCAACCACTTCCAAATTCACAAGATACAAACAACCACACACACATACAAACACACACACACATACACACACACACACACACAAACGCATAAACACACATACATACATTATATAAGACAGACTAACATTTTAATATACTTACCTAAGTTATACTGTCTTGTTATTATAAACATCTTTTTTTTTTTATATAGTTAAGTATAGTACTTACATAAAGTTTATACATATAAGGTTTAGCTTAAGTTCTTATAAGTTTATACTGTTTTTTTATTTTTTATATTTACCTACATTTGTCAAATGTTGCAAAATGTATGTTATATTTTGGGGAGGTTACTGCCTTCCTGCAACACAGTGAAAACTAAAGCAGGAACCAGTGCATCACATTATGTAATCCTATATTTGAATGCAATAAAAACATTTTGTATTTTGTATTTGTATAAAGTAATAGGGGGTCGAAAATGGCCTGAACTGCTTCGAGAAAAGGATGGTGCTGCCGTGCCGCTTTTTTGCTCGGTTTGGCGGGGGCACTGCCGTGCCCCCAGATTAATGTAGGACTAATCCATGTCAAAGACCAATGGCGTGAGCATCAGTTTCAAATAAATAGACATTTTTATCATTATTATTATCAAGTAACAAAGACCAGCTAATTAAAAAGAAAATAATTAAACTTACAATCGACAAGACAAGTTTTCCTTTGAAATTTTTTCAAAGCTTTGTACCTAAATAATTAATAGATTGATAAAATGATCCTCAAAGTTACAAAAATCTTTATTTTAAAAACCCGTAAAGTGCAAGTCGCACTCGCACACGAATGGTTTCGTACCATTATCTATAAAAAAACTGAAAAAAATACGTTTGCTGTATGGAAGCCCCCTTAAATATTTATTTTATTCTGTTTTTAGTATTTTTTTGTTACAGAAATACATCATCTGTGAAAATTTCAACTATCTAGCTATCACGGTTCATGAGCAGCCTATTGAGACAGACAGACAGACAGACGGACAGCAAAGTCTTTTAAATAGGGTCCCGTTTTTACCCTTTGGGTACGGAACCCTAACAACATAAATACCGTAGGCATTATGGCATTCAGTATGAATATTATTTATAATCATGTTTTTACAAAATAGCCTCCCTGGTTTTGAAAATGCGAATGACGTCATCGTATAAGTGAAATAATCCTGACAGGCGTGAACGCACTTCCCAAGGCTGTCTGTCAACGGTGTCTAACACCGATGCAATTCAATCAGATAATAGACACAGACTCATCTTGTAATCTATTGGCGTGCGATACTGCATTAGGTACGAGTGCCATTGGAAAATAGGATCACGACTGTAATGCCCACGGTAGGCATACTCTCAGATATCCTTAGACGCTCAGATCCTTGAAGATGTCTAAAGGTGAGTCAGAGTCACGTCTAAACAATACATTTGGCACATGCTCATTTTGCAGTAATTTTTTTTAGGGTTCCGTACTTAAATTTTAAAAACGGGACCCTATTAAGTACTAAGACTTCGCTGTCCGTCTGTCTGTCTGTCACAGGGCTGTTTCTCATAAACCGTAATAGCTAGACAGTTAAAATTTTCACAGATGATGTATTGCTGTAGCCGCAATATCAACAAATTAAAAAATAATAAAATAAATATTTAAGTGGGGCTCCCATTCGTTGTAGTCCGTTTTCAACCCACGTTTTCTCACCACAAGCAAAATATAATAATAATTATTCCAGTTTCTACCCAACTAGTTTTTGAATTCCGTTTTCAACCCGCATAGAAGCAAAATTACATAAGTGCGTCAAAGGTACCGACAGCAAACAAAATGTTAATCTTCACCATGTTTTCATTTGTCGTTTGCCGTATTGGCCAAGTGGGAGGTACCTCGATTTTCAATCTGAAGGTCGTGGGTTTGAATCCCGACGTGCATCTATGGATTTTTCTGTTCGAAAAATGAATATGCGCATTAAAGCACGTGCCCAAAACGGTGAAGGAGAACATCGTGAGGATCGGCGATGGGCTTGCAACCTATCACGTATGGAATGCTAACTACTGCAAAATGTAGGCATGTGCCATGTGTCAACAAACGTGTTTTTTGGCATAATGTTTGGGACGTGCCTCCGACTACTCCCTCTAGAGTTCTAGACATCTTCAAAGGATTTTTTACTTTAAGAGCTTGTGGTACGGCCCCAGTTATTGGTCACACGTTACACGTCACATTATTAAAATTTATTATAATTGACATCCGCAAATTAGAAATGAAGTTATTTGAATAAGAAATAATGCAGATTTCTAAGAACTAGACTCCATCCTAGCTTGAAATATAAAGCCAGCCTTCAGAGATAGGAAGCGGATGTACAATGTGATGAGAATTTATGTCAAGCAGACCTCATACCTGGATAAACTAGGGTGAGAGCGTTGGTTGTGGGCATTTTAACAACATTTGAATATTCAAATAAACGGTTTTTTTTAATTCTCGTGTTTGACTGGCCTCACAGCTCTGTTGGTAGTAACTCTGCCTTCTGCGCTGTATCTGCGCTGTAGGTTGTGGGTTCGATCTCCACCCAGGCCAAGTATTTGTGTGATAAACGTATATGTTTGTTCTGTGTCTGGGTGTTAAGGGGAAACTAAAAAGGAAATACTTCTGAACAAGCCACATCTCCTATTTTTATAAGTATATTACTTCAGGTTCCTACCTATATTTCTATTAAGCTGAAAACATAATAGCAGAAACTTTTCACGATAAAGATATTATTTCAAAATGATACGTTTTAGAATTTTTGATCGAAATATTTTATATTCCTACTATTAAAATCAACTTGTGATTTATTGTTAAATATAGGTAATATGTAGATCTAGATTTCTATTAGAATAGATTTTTGATTATATCATTAATTTATTCGAAAAGTTAAGGCGGACCACGCGCTGACGTGTGCTTTTCGTCATTGCAGCGGTCGGTAGGATTATTTATCGAAGTGATTAAAGATGGGTACATCTTTATTCACATATACTATACATTATAAAATAGGAGATGTGGCTTGTTCACAAGTATTTATTTTTTCGTTTCGAACAAAAACAATCGTCGACTGGGAGCGCCTTAATATGTAGAAGAACTATGTATTTACAAAAAAAAGTATATAATTATTCTATCAGTTATATAGTTCCCATAGTACAAGCTTTGCTTACTTTGGGGCTAGATGGCGGTGTGTGTAGAGTTCGCCTATATTTATTTTATTTTTATTTAACCAAACTCCTCCGAAACGGCATGACCAATTTTGATGTTTTTTCTATTTATGCAGGACTATTATTATATTTTATTATATTTATTTTTTTAAAGGACTATTCAATACATTTTTAAATAAATCATATAATAAATAAATAGGACGACGACTGTATTCCGGTACAGTAAACATCATCTCAGATCACCAGGAGGTCAGAATTTTAAAGATGTCTAAATTAGTTAGTCTGAGGCACGTTCAAACATTACATTATTAATTTATTATCTAATAGATATGTTTGAAGTTCAAAGTTCCGCGTTGAAGTCCTTTTAATTTTTTTTATCGTAATAATTTCATGAACAGGAAGCAGTGGCCGGAACTAGAACAATGCGCTCCGTGATAAGAATAATATTGTTATGTTCATAATAATATCAGCACGCTTTGTTATTTTTGGCACAAACAAACTGAGTTCAAAACTCAAACAAAATAAAACATTATAATAATAAACATAAAACCGGTCAAGTGCGAGTCGGACTCGCGCACGAAGGGGTACCGTACCATTATCTATAAAAACGGCAAAAAAAATCATGTTTGTTGTATGGGAGGGAAAATTTCAACTGTCTAGTTCATGTTCGTATCTAGTCTATCATGGTTCGTGAGATACAGCCCTGTGACAGACAGACGGACAGACAGACGGACAGCGAAGTCTTAGTAATAGGGTCCCGTTTTTACCCTTTGGGTACGGAACCCTAAAAAACTGTGTTGGCCAAGTGGGAAGTACCTCGACTTTCAATCTAAAGGTCGTGGTTTCGAATCCCGGCGTGCATCAACGGTGAAGGAAAACATCGTGAGGAAACCAATTACATAATATTCTTATAAGCGGCGAAGGGCTTGCAATCTGCCACGTATAGAATGCAAACTACTACAAAATGTGGGCATTGTGCCGATCATAATTTTTGTACGTGCCTCTGACTACCGTATTTAGACCTCTTCAAATGATCTAAGCGCGTAAATAAATAAATAAATAAATATTGGTGGACATTTCACGCAGCGCCATCTAGCCCCAAACTAAGCAAAGCTTGTACTATGGGAACCAGATAACTGATAGAATACTTATATACGTTTTTTTGTTGTAAATACATACTTATTATACATAACACCCAGACACAGAACAAACATGTATGTTCATCACACAAATGTTTATCCCGGGTTGGGATCGAACCCACAACCTACAGCGCAGAAGTCAGAGCTACCGTACTTGGGGATTACAATTGTGATCCTATTTTTTCTTGACAGAGTACCTTCTAAAAAGGCCATATTGCATGCAGAAAGAACTACCTAATAATGGCAATGAAGGGTATGGCAAAGGGTTCTTTAATGTCCGTGATTTGCATTTACGATGGGCCATGAACCGAGATTATTATACCTACTTTATTTTCAACCGACTACAAAAAGGAGGTTCTCGTTTAGACGTATATACCATTTATTTTTGTTGCTTTATTTATGTTTGTCTTTATTTTTGTTTTTTTTTAGGGTTCCGTACCCAAAGGGTAAAAACGGGACCCTATTACTAAGACTTCGCTGTCCGTCTGTCTGTCACAGGGCTTTATCTCATGAACCGTAATAGCCAGACAGTTGAAATTTTCACAGAATATGTATTTCTGTTGCTGCTATAACAACAAATACTAAAACGGAATAAAATAAATATATAAGGGTGGCTCCCATACAACAAACGGGATTTTTTTGCCGTTTTGATAATAGTACGGAACCCTTCGTGCGCGAGTCCGAATCGCACTTGACCAGTTTTTTTTAACTTGCAATGTAAGTATGTAACCATGTTACTATGTTTGTTAAGGTGGAATCTTGCAACTCAATTTTAAAGCAGTTATACCCAACCGATTATGCTGATATTTTGCATACCTAAGTAACTTCGGTGACAATGCAATAATATGACAGCGAGTTGATCTGATGATGGAGTCAGGAGCTATTTAACAGACACTCACATCTTTAGTAAATATTTCGTTTGAGTAAAAACTTAGCATAGTTTTCAAGTTGCAATGACAATGTTATATGATGTGACAGGTGATAGCGCGCTGGTGCTCTATGGTTTATATGATTTTACAAAAGCTTGTAATTGAAAAAAAAATCAATTGAAAACTTATATATTATTTATGTATGACCGCCAAATCTTTTTACCTGGTGATCATTGCTGTCTGTCTGTCCATCTGTTCGTTTGTCCGTCTGGCTAGACAGTTGATTTTTTTACAGCTGATGTATTTCTGTTGCCGCTATAACAACAAATAAATACTAAAAAAAGAATTAAATAAATATTTAAGTGGGGCTCCTATCAACAAACGTGATTTTTTCCCGTTTTTTATAGATAACTAGCCGACCCGTGACAGACATTGTCCTGTCAAATTTCAATAATCGAATAGAAAAGACTGATTTTTTTAGTCTGTGATGTCAGATTTGTTGCACACCAGCGCCATCTATACAGGAATCATCCCTTTTGCGTTTTTTTATCGTTTTGGGGATGTTTTTCATATTTTAAAGTAGTCTATTATTTATTCGAGCATTATATCTACATCTACAGCAAATTTCCACGTAATCCGTTTTGTCGTTTAGGCCTGATTGAGGAACTAACATACATACAAACTCACAAACTTCCGCATTTATAATATTATTAGGATTAGGATTGTACGGAACCCTTCGTGCTCATTTTTTATAAGTTTTGAAAAAAAACGCATAACTTAAAAACAAATTAGTATGAATATGAAGGATTTCGGTACGAATGATACAAGAATATACAGACAGATAAACATAACTTCAGATCTTCATACATATATTCATTATACGAAAGTTACAGCGGAACTAAACTCATCTAAACGGAATCATTTAATGCAATCTAGAAACGTTTAAGATGAAAACTAACATAAATATCTAGCCATTTCTTTACTACCGTGGATTCTGGCCTGATTTCTACAGTCAGTGCTCTGAAAGATACAACAAATGCATGTAGTAATTTACCTTATTACAGAAACCAACACTACTTTATCTTGAAACTAATATTTCACAAAATAACAGAAAAATCAGTTGAGCCATCTAAAGACCATTGCAAACAGTCTATAGTTAGCTCAATTGATCCAGATCACTAGCAATCGGAAGTATCTTGATACTGGCCGCATTTCCGCGCTCGACGGCAATAGTAGATTTTGATGCCGATTTTGTTGGTGCCTGACTAAACTTAAGCTAAACGGCATCCATCTCTTTCTGTTTCTTATAGAGTAAAAAAGACAGCAATCATTTTAGAACAGAGACGTCTAAATCGTTATTAGTTAAGTTTTGTGCCAACAAAACACTATACTCTATCCCAATTTTCTGTCCAGTAATCTTTTGATCCAAATTTTTCACAAAACACCATTGATTTCCCCACTTTCCCCAGTAATCACTAATTAACTTCCCTGAAATCACTAATTAACAAGCTTTTATTTTGCTAAATCACAAGAAAATTTGCAACAATACATTTTATTAAGTTGATTTCTTCGGTTTCAGTCGAACGAGATACCTAGATATGGCTTAAATTGAATAAATTCTTGACAAACCTATTGTAACTTTTGAATTTGTAAAAGGTGTTACTCAAAAGTTACAGGTTAAATGGTAATTGAAAACTTTTTTAAATGTTTGAACTAAGGAATCAATATTTTAATCTACCTATTTAGCCTTTTGTATTCGTTTTTACATTGAATTTGAAAGTAAACTCTTCTTTTTGTGAAGTCGGTTAATAATGTATTTGAGGTTTTGCGTTATTTCAAAGAGAAGTTAATTTAATTGTGTTTCGTAACAGCTTGACATAATTTGGATAAAGTTTAAAACGTACGTGCCCGAGTTTTTAGAATAAAAGACAAAGATCGTACCAATAACACGAGCACCATACTAAAGCTTATTTGATATAGTTTTACGAACAAAATACGGAACTTCCCAGGCACTTCAAGCCGTTTCGTGAGAACTCCACCGGAAGTCACCCCCACCCCCCTTCCGGTCTGAATATTTCATCCTGAACCTCGTTTATTATTTAGTTAACGTTTTAACCGTTTAAGTGGGGTTTAATATTGCGACAGATGTTTAAAAACAGCTTTTACTTTACCTCTTATAACTGCCTGTGACTTTGCTCGCTGTTTTTTATACCTCAATAAAAAATAGCTTATTATCCATTTCAAGTTCAATATGGTTCAACAATTACGGTGTGATTGAACCATAAAACATTCAAACTTTCTCAATTTCAACAAAAAATATATCTTTTGTTTATTCCAAGTGTTGTCGTCCAAGTATCGTCACTTGAAATAAACAATCCTATAATCCTACTAATCCTAATAATATTATAAATGCAAAAGTTTGTGAGTTTGTATGTATGTTTGTTCCTCGATCAGGCCTAAACGACAAAACAGATTAAGTTTAAATTAGCTGTAGATGTACATATAAAGCCAGAATAAATAATAGACTACTTTAAAATATGAAAAACATCCCCAAAACTATAAAAAAAACGCAAAAGGGATGATTTCTGTATAGATGGCGCTGGAGTGCAACAAATCTGACATCACAGACTAAAAAAATTCTGTCTTTTCTATTCGTTTATTGAAATTTGACAGGACAACGTCTGTCACGTGTCGGCTAGTTTGACATATGCCCATATTTTGCAGTTTTAGCCACCAAACTTCACTAGAGGCCAGTAAGTCGTAGAAGTCTAGTACTCTAAGTTTCTAGAATTTAGGTACAGTTTGTTTGGGCTTTGTGTTGTTTGTAGATCTAAACAGTTTTCTTCATTTTAGTTGATTTGATCTACTGTTATCTCGCTGGCTAGGGCTGTTTATTCTAGAAATAAAATATATCCAATATTAAAATGGCTTTTAGGAGAATGAGATATTTTGTCGAATTTCAGCTATTTCTGCTATATTTATTATTATGTTGTGCTTCAGCAGTGCGTAGTGAAGAAAGAGGTTCTAATGCCAAATTCAAAATAAAAAAAAAATATATGTATTAAATTTAAAACCAGCACATCTGTCTGTGACATAATCATGGCCAAACCAAAGAGATAGTTTAAAGTCTTGAGACGGACATAGGCTTTTTTCCCCAATATTTTATTTTGGTTTTCAGGTCGCGAGTAAAAGCTAGTTTTATGTATTTAGATAATTTAAAGTCCCGGAAAATACCGCCAAAACTATCAAAGCTAAACCAGGCTTAAAATAGTAAGCCTGATCCTAAACTAGGTTTCGCAGGTGCATTGCACTGGGGGTGGAGGGCATCGAACCCTCTTTAATTACCACCCCCACTCACCCTCTACCCTTGTGTGTTGTCAGCTGATGTTGGATTTATGTGGTTAGATTAGATTTTAATCTGAAGACTAAACAGGTTTATAAATAATTATAAAATGTATAATATTCTCACTACTGCAATCCACAATGGTTAATAACCTCTCTCCAGCCACTCGTATTTGAAGCTGAGTGGATAGTCAGAGGCACGTCCAAACATTAGGTATATTTGGCACATACAACATGCTCAAATTGTCTAAGTTATAATAATTATTTGAATCGGGTAGGTATTTATCGCGTTATTTCATACCTATTATTTATCTCGATGTTTCGACTGCTAAAAGTATCGTGCTCGTGAATTTACGTATAATAAGTAATTAATATTATTAATAAATAATGTGTTAAGGAAGTAGTAAGAAAAATATGAAGTTTATCGTTTTTGGGATTACAGTCGTGAACCTAAATATGTTTTCTACTCTAATATTATGATGAGGCAAAATTTTTGTTTAAAAAAAACTACTGCACCAATTTTAAAAATTATAAAAGCTACATTATCAGTGAGTAACATAGGCTATTATGTTATTAAAAAAAAAACATGATCTAATTCAAATAATTGCAATAATTTAAGCCGAGGCGTAGTAGCTACTACTAAATTATTGTAATTTCCATTAAAAAGTCCATTAAAAATATAAATAAAAAAGTGATAATTAAAAAAATGTTGGATCTAGAAAAAAGGCGGTATGATGGCCACACTGACTCGTATGTAACAGAGTCACGCAAAGTGATAAAGTGGTTTTAAGTAAAATGTCAAAGGAATTAAACCTACTTGCAGTAATGAATGTCCCTAATGCTTCGTGAACACGAATTGACATTATGTATAGTAAAGTAATATAGCTTATATCTAGAATAATAAATGCCTTCAAAAACATAACTTGTAAAAAAGCCAAGTCTCGCAACGCAACTCAGTTCTTCTACCGTAAAAAGTTGTGAGATCCATGTAATACCAAGTGGGTTAATTTATTCAGTCCCTACCTTAAGGGTCCTTCTGTCTTAGGTTATTACGTAAAGGTTAGCTAATTACGTAATAAAGACAGAAGGACCCTTAAAGTAGGGACTGAATAAATAAACCGATCTTAGAATAATAAATAAAATACTTTTTATCCAAGTACCACGCGAGCGAAGCCGCTGGCAAAAGCTAATCTAAATATATAAAACTCTTACGTTACTCACTAACTGACTGATTGACTGATTTACTGACTGACTGACTGACTGACTGATCTATCAACGCAAAGCTGGTCCTAGAAACTTTAAATTTGAAGGATTTATTCCTTTTGGTGTGTACTAAGAAAGGAATTCCCGAAATTTAACCCCTTAGGGGGATGCAGCGGGGGTTAAAGTCTGTTAGAAAATAACTTCATGTGAACGAAGTCGCGAGGGTTTCCCCTAGTCTATACTAATACTAATATAATATAGGAAAGATTTATATTTTTGTATATTTGTAACGAATAAACTCAAAAATGTTGGACCGATTTCAAAATTCCTTTACCATCAGAATGCTACATCTCTGAAAAACATAAGCTATATTTATTACTCGAAAAAATTAGGTATCATCACCATCTTCATTAGTAAACCCGTGCGAAGCCGGGCCGTCTGCTAGTACACTATAGGTAACAAAGATAAAGACAGTTTATTTGCTTGAACACAATGTAGGTTAGACCATAATATTTAGATAAAACAAGCTGACCCGGCGAACTTAGAATTAACAAATGCTGTGTTAAGTTCCCGTTCCCGTTCCCGTTCCCGTTCCTGTTTTCCTGCTTTTCTCTTGAAATTTTTCTTGAATTTTCTTTGCTAAAAACCTCACGGAGCCCAAGACCTTTCCAACGAATGCAAAACTGTAGAAATCGGTTCGTGCGTTCTGGAGTTATAGCGTCAGGAAGGAAAACCCGACTTATTTTTATATTATAGATTACGTTCTACCAAAATTAGCATGGAAATGTTATAGTAAGTTAAAATCAATCTTGTATTCTAATTAATGTCAAAAAAAATAACAATAGGATACCCTATTGTCAAATACATAGTCTGAGCTTGACCCAAAACCGAATTCCGTTCATGGGTAGCAGAAACTATGAATGTTGCCGCAACTACCAATCCAATCCACCCAATTTTCGGGTCGTCAAATATAACTCTACTTAATTTCGGAATGCTTTCTGGCCTCACAGCTCTGTAGGTTGCGGCTTCGATCCCCGCCCAGGGCAAATATTTGTGTAATGTACATAGATGTTTGTTCTGTATCTGGTATCATATTATTATTATGTATGTATTTACAAAAATCTATCAGTTAGCTAGTTCCCATAGTACAAGCATTGTTTAGTTTGGGGTTAGATATCGCTGTGTGTTAATGTCCACTTATATTTATTATTACTTTACTAAACTCTACAATCATTTCTACGACTGTCTACTACGGCAGTCCAGTTAGCTAACTAACTAATGAAGATTATAGTCAAATTTTCTATACCTTGAGTTACATTATTGCAATTTTCGTATAGATCTCTAATTTTTTTGAAAATATAGTATTGCTTATTTTATTTGTTGATAATGTCGCTTTAGACAGGTGAAAGAATTTTTAAAATTGGTCCTGTAGTTTTTATTTTATTCATTACAAATAAAAACACAAAAATACGAAACCACTTTAAAATAGTGTAGAATGTAGAAAGGCTTCCGGCAAAAGCTACTTCGTAAAATAGGCGACTAATAATGACCGAGCTAGCAGGTAGAAAATATTTTAAACCCCGCTTACCTTCTAAGAAATTTGCCTTGACTCGTCCTTTTTACACCCCCATTTTAAAGTTATACTACATTATCGCGTTTAACCGCCTAGCTTTTTTGCTTTCTCTCGATATTCGTAGATAATAATAAAAATAATTTTGGACATTTCACACAACGCCATCAAGCCTAAAGTAAAGCTTGTAGCTACTATGAAAAATAAATAACTTAATTATGTATTTTTTTCTTAGTAAATAAATACAATATAACACCCAGTTACAGAACAAATGTTTATCCTGAGTGGGAATCGAACCCAGAACCTACGACGCAAAAGGCAGAGCCATTACCAACTGATCTGTCAGGCTAGTCAATGACTCTGAGTTGGTAGAAGGACATAAAATGAAACCTATAAGGTACAAGCTGACCCGGCGAACTTCGTATCGCTTTAGAATTAACAAATGCTGTGTTAAATTCCCCTTCCCGTTCCCGTTCCCGTTCCTGTTTCCCTGCTTTTCTCTTGAAATTTTTCCTGAATTTTCTTTACTATAAACCTCACGGAGCCCAAGACCTTTCCAACGAATGCAAAACCGTGGAAATCGGTTTGTGCGTTCTGGAGTTATTGCGTCAGGAAGGAAAACCCGACTTATTTTTATATTATAGATTAGTAGTTTTACCATGTAGCTAAAAACCAACGCTTAACTTCAATTTTACAATTTAAGTTTTGGATAATTCATTCTAAAAGTTTTTTATTAAAACATTATAGACTATCAACCTGATAATAATAGAATATTCCAAGGTAGTTTTAATAAAAAGTTCTACCCAAAAACTATTAACGAAATTATAATTTATAACTAAAAGTAAATAAGCTTATATTAAGAGCTTTTAATAATAAGCAATTTAATTTATCAAGTACTAGCGACCCGCCCCGGCTTCGCACGGGTGTTGCAACGAGCATGTTATTATACATATAAACCTTCCTCCTGAATCACTCTATCTATTAAAAAAAACCGCATCAAAATCCGTTGTGTAGTTTTAAAGATATAAGCAAACATACATACAGACATACAGACGCGGGAAGCGGAAAGCAACTTTGTTTTATACTATGTAGTGAAGTTTAAATTATTACTTAATAATTACGTAAAACTAAAAAGAAAACCGACAAAAATATTTCAACCAATCGAAAACTCAAGGGGCGAAATTATTAGTTTTTTTAATTTTATGAAGGAACTATTAGTTCTAGATAAATACTTTGGACTTTTCTCTACATAAAAGAAAAAAAACATCAAAATCGGATCACCAGGTAAAAATATATGATCGATTTATACATAAAACAAAAAATAAGTGTTAAATTGAGACTTCGGTTGAAAAAATATCCATAAATGAATCAACTTATCTGTACAGGGTGTAACGAGTGCATTCAGCATCACGCTACAGTAGACATTTGTTTACAAAATAATTCGATTTTGTCTGTTTGACAACGTCACATTCTAGTGACAGTGACATTCATGAACGAACGATAGTGTTGTTCATCTGGTTTTTAGTTCAATTTCTTTTTGAATCGTCAGTTTTGCGAAAGGAAACTTCATCCCTAGCGGAAAAAAGCGCTTCACTATGTTTTGACGAAAAGATCTTCACTTTTTCTCTCGGAGTCAGCAGATATAGTCATGGCTATTTTTATTGTCGTGTAATAAATCTATTTAAATCCTTATTAAAGGATCATGTTTGGCGTTAGTTTTGTTCACAAGCAGCCATATTCTTAGGCTGGCTATTTTGCATTAGATATATTTCGTGGCAAGTAAGTTATTTTTGGATCTTGACAAAGACACGTATTTGTCTCAAGCAAATTTGTTCTACAAACTTTTCTTCTTTTGATTATAGAATGCACTGCAAGATGCTACTTTGTTCCCATTTGTTCTAATTGGATTTTGTTAAACCAGAAAGGATGTTTGGTGAGTTTCCTACAAATAAAATTTATTACCACGTTTTCTTGTTAGATTGGAATTGACGAAAATTATTTTGTCTTGTTTCAGCTACAAGGCAGATGTCCTTTTTCTTTTTTTAGACTTACTTTGGATTTTTATTCTTGGATTAATTAAAATTTAAACCTTTACCACATGGAGCGGATATAACCTCGCCCTGTGACCACACATTTATGGATTATTAACCTGTTACACTGGACTCCAGAACCTGCAGAGGTCCAATGGCCATTTTCCATCTGCGAGGAGGATCCAGGTTTAATTACTCTTATTAGAATTACCTAAGATGTATTAAGGTAAACCTATTTTTTTTCTTATTTAATCAATTGGATTCGACAAGCCACTTCTAAAATAAGTTCTCGCTACCACCTAAGTGAATTTATATGTAACCTCCTTTTCCAACGTAGGTTAAGAACAAATTTTACGGAGCTTTCCAATATAGAATGTGAAATTTACTACTTGTACTTTCTTGCTCTCCCTCCCTAGATTAAAAAGGTTCTTTCTCTCGACTGTTCTATCCCGGTAAGTTTTTATTATTATTAAATTGAATTGAAGAAAGGCATCTGGCGCCCGAGATTTTGTTAGTTTATTAGATATTAGTGATGTCGGCCTTCAGCAAATAAAATTCAATATATTTATTAAATTTATTTTCCCTTTTTTACACCTTTCAAATTTTATTATTACAATTGTCGCCAGAGTTCAGGGACCTTTAGTAAAGTTTGTTCAACCTGTGTTTATTGTTGAATCCAAGTTATTTTGTTTATGTTTATGTGGCATTTATTTTTGAATTATGTGCATTTATTTTATTGAACTGTGTGCATTTCTTTTGTGTATTTTTGGTACATTTATTTTGTGAATTTAGCTTATTTTTACAAACATTGTGCAACATTTTTTGTCACATTGTTTATTGGTGTTTATATTCAACATAACGGTAACAACACAAGTTGTCCTGCGGTTTGTTATACCTTAATTTTACATGCGGTTAATTGTATAAGTTTCTAACATATGCGGTTATTATTAGTGATATTACTTTAGTGGTTTATCAAGTGTTTGTGAACTTAGTTTAGATAAAACCAAATTTTAAGTGATAACTTCTTAAATACTTTTACTTGAGAACGTCTTCAACGTTATAAAAAACTTTTATGTTCAACGTCTTCAACATTATAAAAACTCTTATGTTTATGTTCAACGATACAACGTTATAAAAAGCTTTTATGTTCAACGTGTTAACCTTATAAAATTAAATCTTATAAAGATTGTAAATTTAGAAATTAAATTTAGAAATTAAATTAGAAATTAAATTAGGAATTTAAAAACTTTAATATTAAAAAAGTGTAAGTGGTTGTTGCATCCAGTGATAGATCATTTAACTTAAATTTATCTTAGATTAAATTCAACTTTCTTAAACATTACTTTACATTAACTTTACATTAACTTTACATTAAATTTTCATTAAATTTTCATTAACTTTCCATTAACTTTTCGTTAACTTTTCATTAACTTTTCGGAAGTTTAATTTCAACTTTTACTCAACTTAAAAATTTAACCTTTTCATCTTTTGGCGGATTTTAGTATTGTTTCATTATGGATAAAGAAGTTCAGTTTCCACCGTTACCTGAGGTTACGAATAGTGACACAGCTTTGGGTTCTGATGTTGCTGCGCCTATGGCTCAACGTTCAGATAATTTGCTTCCGGTTCCAGAATCATTTTTGCTTCATGGTGCGCTTGCTCATAGCTCTTCTGTTTTTGCACCCGTTTCTTCGTTTAACACTATGAATGATTCAGTGAAGAAAAATTTGCCTTCGCCTAATACTAAATTACCAGATTTAAAAAGAAGTAGGATTGTTTATGAAGGAAAAACTTGTGTTAGAGAGTTTATTACTCAAGTTGAGGAATACTTTCTTTATAAAAACTTTGACGAATTTCTATTGGTTGGATCTTTTTCGGATTTGCTTTCTGGTTCGGCCGCTAAATGGTTTCGCGCTAACCGAGCTAATATTGCTTCTTGGTTGGATTTGAAGGTTGCTTTACTTAGACGTTTTGACAAATTGGAACATGACTATTTTTTGGAGTATGAACTGCGTACTCGAAAGCAAAGGACAAATGAATCTCTTCCAGATTTCATTACCGAGCTTGTTGACATGGCAAGTCGTCTCACCACTCCTATTGCAGAATCGGTTATTATTACTATTACCAAGCATAACATGCTTCCTATTTACACACCTTACGTTGTAGGTAGATCCATCTCTTCGTTAGATTCTTTCTTATCATTAGGCAAAGAGCTTGAGGCTTTTGTTAGTAGGAAACCCTTAGTTAAAGAGGTACCTAAGCCTTCAAGGTTCGAAAGGGTACAGTCTAGCGTTGTTCACACTAACACCGTACAGCCTGATAGCATTGTTTGTTTGAAGTGTAAGACTGCTGGTCACACTTATAGGGATTGTCCTGCCATTCCAGGCATGATTTGTTTCAAGTGCCAGAAGTTAGGAGTTATCACAAAATTTTGTGATGTGTGCAACTCGGAGAAGGTTAACTCCACGAATTCAAAAAACTAATTAGCTTCCATCGAGCACCGGTTTCTGAGAAAATTAGTAGTGTCTCGATGAGTAAAATTATTAGTCACAGTAGTAAACCTGACGTTGCTACTTGTAATAGGGAATTTTCGGATTGGTTAGGATATTTAAAAACTTTCTTTAAAGTCTATAAGGCTGCTCCGGTTTTGTTTGTTAAAAGAAACGACACTCGTCCTTTCTTAGAATTTTCAGTTGGGGATAAAAAATATTCTGGATTATTAGATAGTGGGGCTAATTCTTGTATTCTTGGTTCTAACGGACACAAACAATTTTTGGATTTAGGTTATAAAATGGATTCGTTGCCTATTAATGTTCCTGATTCAGCTTTTACTGCAGATGGTACTTCACAAAAAGTTATTGGTACTATGAACCTTCCTGTTACTTGCGATAACATTACTAAACTTATAAAATTTTTGGTTATACCTTTGTTCGATTATGAAGTAATTTTAGGATTTAACTTCTTTCTTGATTTTGATTTAGCTAAAGATTTATGGAAAGATATAATTTACCTTGGAGAAAATAAAACTCCAATGTGTTCAGTAACTTCTGCTGCTGAACTCTCTCCTTCTGAGAAAACTAAATTACATAAAATTGTTTCACTTTTTGAAGATATTTCTTATGAGAAGAAAGGTTTAGGTCTTACTCATCTTGTTCAACATAAAATTAATGTTACTAGCGAACCTTTTAAACAAAGATATTGGCCTTTGAGTCCTGCTAAACAAAAGGAATTGTTTGATGAAGTTAAAGTTTTGCTTAGTGAAGGAATTATTGAACCTTCTAAATCTCCTTGGTGTTCTCCAGTCCTTGCTGTTGAGAAAAAAGATGGTAGTACCAGGTTATGTTTAGATTCGCGTCGTTTAAATTCAATCACTATTAGAGACTCTTACCCTCTTCCATATCCTTCTCGGATACTGGATAGTTTGAGAGGAGCACGATTTATTACCACTATTGATCTTTCTAAAGCTTTTCTTCAGATTGCTCTTGAGGAATCCTCTCGCGAGAAAACAGCCTTCGTAGTTCCTGGCAAAGGGTTATTTCATTTTGTTCGTATGCCGTATGGCTTAACCAACGCGCCCGCTGAATTACAGAGATTAGTTGATAAGCTTTTTGGTCCTGAATTTGATAACGTTCTGTTCTGTTACCTTGATGACTTAATTTTGATCAATGATAACTTTGAAACTCATATTGAATACTTGAATAAAATTTATATTACTCTTAGAGAAGCCGGCTTAACCGTCAATCTAAAGAAGTGTGCATTTTGTAAAGATAGACTCCGTTATCTTGGTTATATTGTAGATGGAAATGGTTTACACACTGATCCATCTAAGTTAGATACTATTGAAAATTTTCCTCGCCCTGACACTGTTAAACATCTTAGAAGTTTCCTTGGTTTATGTTCTTATTATCGTAGATTCATTAATAAATTCGCTGATATTGCTTCACCTTTAAATAAATTAACTGCTGGTAGTAAAAATTCTAAGAAATCTGTTATTTGGAATGATGATGCTGAAATTGCTTTTCAAAGTTTGAAACAGGCTTTAGTTTCATCTCCTGTTTTACAATGTCCTAATTTTGAGAAACCTTTCTTTTTGCATTGTGACGCTAGTTCTGTTGGTATTGGTAGCGTTTTAAGTCAAGACGACTCTGATGGTGAACAACATCCCATTGCGTTTTATTCTCGATCACTTAATAAATGTGAACGTAACTATAGCACCACTGAACGTGAATTACTTGCAATTTTAGATTCAATAGAACATTTTAGACCTTATATTGAAGGAATGGAATTTACAGTTATTACTGATCACGCTTGTTTAAAATGGCTCTTGCGATTAAATAATCCTAGTGGACGTTTAGCTCGTTGGGCTGCTAGAATTTCTCAGTTTACTTTCAAGATTGTTCATAAAAAAGGTTCCTTACATTTAGTTCCAGATGCTTTGTCTAGGATAGAAACAGAAACTATTTTTGTTGCTCCTGTAAGTTTAGTCACTCCTGATGATGATATTGATGATCCTTGGTTTAGAAGAATATTTATTAATTGTCAAAAAACCCCTTCAAAGTTTAAAAATTTTAGAGTCGAAGATAACACTTTATATAAATTTTGTAAAAGTAAATTCAACCCTAACAGTCGTTTAGATTGGAAAATTGTTATTCCTAAAGAACACATTTTAGATACTATTAGATCAAATCATGACGATATGAATTCTGGTCATCTTGGAATTCATAAAACTTTAAGAAAATTAAAACAACACTATTTTTGGAATGGTATGTTTATTGACGTTCAGAATTATATAAAATCTTGTGATATTTGTAAAGCTTATAAGCATAGTACAGCTCCACCTTTTGGTATTATGGTCAACCCTAAAAAAGTAGATTTCCCCATGGTTATGCTTTCGGTTGATATTATAGGAATTTTACCTAAAAGTTATTCGGGTCATAAATATATTCTTTCAGTAGTTGATGTATTTACCAAGTTTTGCTGGATTTTTCCCATGATAAAAGCTACTACTTTGTCAATTTGTAGGCTCTTTGAAAAGGAAATTTTTCTAAAGTTCGGTTGTCCTAAGATTATAGTTTGTGATAATGGAACTCAATTTACTTCAAAATATTTTGTAGATTTTATGAAAAGCTTTAATATAACTAAAATATTTTATAATACTTTGTATACTCCTCAGAATAACCCTGTGGAAAGGTATAATAAAACTGTAGAAACTTGCATCTCATGTTTTGTTAAAAACGACCACCGCACTTGGTCGAAGTTTTTGCCACATATTCAGTTAGCTTTGAATAGTAGTGTTAATCTTGCTACAGATTACACTCCTAATTTTCTTATGTTTGGAAGAGAACTAATTTTTGATGCTTCCTTACATCGTTTTAGTAATTCGTTAGAAAATTTAGATCAGGTAGATGTAGGAGAAAGGAATTCTTTTGCCTTTTCTCTTAAGTCACTTGGTGATATTTTTGTTAGGGTTCAAACTCATTTGTTAAAAGCTTACAAACGTAACGCTATTTATTATAACTCCGGGAGAAAAGTCATTTCTTTTGATGTTGACGATATTGTGTGGAGAAGAAGTTTTGTTCAGTCTAATGCTCCAACTTATTTTTCGGCCAAATTTGCTCCTAAGTTTATTAAATGTAAAATTGTTGAAAGGATTTCAGATAATGTTTATCTCTTAAAGGATATTAGTAAAGGTACTTCTGGACGTTTTCACGTCAAGGACATTATAAAATATTAATTTTGGAATTCTCATTTTGCTTGATTTTGATATTCTGTTTGAACGGCTTTCTGAGGTGACGAACGTAGAATGAAGAATGAAAGGATTAAGCCAGTATGTAGATGATGGATGAAAGGTAAAATTCATAACAAATATTAATTTCCTGTTTAAATGTTCAAAAATTAACTTAGGTCATTTCGGTTATTAACAAATTTTCCACACACTTATTTTATCATTAACATCATTAGATCTTATGTACATTTTTGTATATTTTTTGAGGTCTTTGTTTTTGTGTCCTCGCATTTGTTAGTACATTTAGATTTGTTTGTTGGTTTGTAATGTTTTGTTTCAAGTAGTTTTTTAGTTAGACATTTTAACAAATTACTCGGACTTGACAATTTTGGTACGCCGCACGCGCAACGGTTACGCCACCCATTTGATTAGACATTTTGTTGGAGACCATTTTTCCATGGAATCCACACTATTTTTTTGAGATTTTTATCTCGCCAATTTTGTTAGGCAGTTTTCGGCCTTTCCCCCGAAACTGTATTATTGTGTAGGTTGTGTTCGGGAAGTCGGTGGAGTTATGCCGATCACAATACTCACGTGTTTTTTTTGAGATTATTCTCTAACCATTAGATACGGTTATCGGTTTTTCACCCGGTACC
This sequence comes from Hydriomena furcata, assembly GCA_912999785.1. Taxonomy (NCBI): domain Eukaryota; kingdom Metazoa; phylum Arthropoda; class Insecta; order Lepidoptera; family Geometridae; genus Hydriomena; species Hydriomena furcata. Next base: position 741,128 of record OU538831.1, on the reverse strand, counting down.
GTATATTATTGTGCAGGTTGTGTTCGGGAAGTCGGTGGAGTTATGCCGATCACAATACTCACGTGTTTTTTTGAGATTACTCTCTAACCATTAGATACGGTTATCGGTTTTTCACCCGGTACCGTATATTATTGTGCAGGTTGTGTTCGGGAAGTCGGTGGAGTTATGCCGATCACAATACTCACGTGTTTGTTTGTTTGACAGAAGTGCTCGTGTTCGGAAAGTGGGTTGAGTTGAGCCGACCACGACATTCTCTGATTTAGATTTTAACGCTTCTTTTGTCGTTAAAATATTTTAATCATTTGTTTTCATTTTCATAGAGTCGGCGACGAAGGTGTCTAACCGCAACTTTAACATTTGTTATCTTTTTAGATAGATTTAAAATTACAACTTTAACATTAGTTATCCTTTTGGATTGATTTAGATTATAGGTGTAGAGTCGGTGACGAAGGTGTCTAACCGCAACTTTAACGTTAATTTAGGTATATTATAGAGTCGGCGACGATGGTGTCTAACCGCAACTTTTGTTCTTTACCTTGTTTGATTATTTCCTTGTTTGATTAACAACTTTTTTATAGAACGTTGTTCTTTGTTTTGTTTAGTTCTTTCATTGTTTGATGATTATTGTTATCATTGTTTTAGAATGTCTTTTGACATAATTTTTGGTTTTCTCAACTACTTCTCTTGTTTAGACGATGGCTTGTATCGTTAGTGTTGCTAGTCGGACTCTAACATTTGCAAGAATTTTATTATACAATTAGAATCCTGTGGAATTTTATGGAGATCTTTATAATTTTTATAGAGTCTTTTATAAAGTTTCCTAGAGACTTTTTATAGAGTTTTTGATAGTCTTTTATAGAGTCTTTTATTAAATTGTAGAGTTTTTGATAGAGTTTTTTATAGAGTCATTAATAGAGTTTTGGTAGAGTCTTATTAAATTATAGAGTCATTTATAGAGTTTTGAGTAGAGTTTTTGGAGAGTTTTCCTTGTTTTTGTTCTGGTTTTATTTGGTTTGTTGTCATAAAAGAAAGTATCTTTCTTTTATTTTTTTTTGGAAAGGGTGTATTGTAACGAGTGCATTCAGCATCACGCTACAGTAGACATTTGTTTACAAAATAATTCGATTTTGTCTGTTTGACAACGTCACATTCTAGTGACAGTGACATTCATGAACGAACGATAGTGTTGTTCATCTGGTTTTTAGTTCAATTTCTTTTTGAATCGTCAGTTTTGCGAAAGGAAACTTCATCCCTAGCGGAAAAAAGCGCTTCACTATGTTTTGACGAAAAGATCTTCACTTTTTCTCTCGGAGTCAGCAGATATAGTCATGGCTATTTTTATTGTCGTGTAATAAATCTATTTAAATCCTTATTAAAGGATCATGTTTGGCGTTAGTTTTGTTCACAAGCAGCCATATTCTTAGGCTGGCTATTTTGCATTAGATATATTTCGTGGCAAGTAAGTTATTTTTGGATCTTGACAAAGACACGTATTTGTCTCAAGCAAATTTGTTCTACAAACTTTTCTTCTTTTGATTATAGAATGCACTGCAAGATGCTACTTTGTTCCCATTTGTTCTAATTGGATTTTGTTAAACCAGAAAGGATGTTTGGTGAGTTTCCTACAAATAAAATTTATTACCACGTTTTCTTGTTAGATTGGAATTGACGAAAATTATTTTGTCTTGTTTCAGCTACAAGGCAGATGTCCTTTTTCTTTTTTTAGACTTACTTTGGATTTTTATTCTTGGATTAATTAAAATTTAAACCTTTACCACATGGAGCGGATATAACCTCGCCCTGTGACCACACATTTATGGATTATTAACCTGTTACACTGGACTCCAGAACCTGCAGAGGTCCAATGGCCATTTTCCATCTGCGAGGAGGATCCAGGTTTAATTACTCTTATTAGAATTACCTAAGATGTATTAAGGTAAACCTATTTTTTTTCTTATTTAATCAATTGGATTCGACAAGCCACTTCTAAAATAAGTTCTCGCTACCACCTAAGTGAATTTATATGTAACCTCCTTTTCCAACGTAGGTTAAGAACAAATTTTACGGAGCTTTCCAATATAGAATGTGAAATTTACTACTTGTACTTTCTTGCTCTCCCTCCCTAGATTAAAAAGGTTCTTTCTCTCGACTGTTCTATCCCGGTAAGTTTTTATTATTATTAAATTGAATTGAAGAAAGGCATCTGGCGCCCGAGATTTTGTTAGTTTATTAGATATTAGTGATGTCGGCCTTCAGCAAATAAAATTCAATATATTTATTAAATTTATTTTCCCTTTTTTACACCTTTCAAATTTTATTATTACAAGGGTTTAGCGCGGAATGCCACAAGTATGGAATGCATCTATTTCCGCCGAAGAAACAAAAAAACGAGATAGCTATACTACTTAAAGCTGTAGGTACTATATCTATCTCTTACAGCATGATACGGCAGAATATTGTTACGATGACCGTTGTAAGTCGACCGAAATATCGTTACAATATTCGTAACAAAGTTCGTATCGTTTCGACTATAGTTTGAACGATGTAATCGTAATTACTTTTGACAATCATCGATGTTCGTAATCCTACTTACAAATCAGATCAAAATTTAGTTGAAACGAAACCGATGCAACTTTGATACGAATATTGTTACGATATTTCGTTTTCGTTTCGTGAGAAGATCCCCTGAACCTCAAAGTTTTAAATACACACACAGGCTTACGACTGTACCTTTTCTTCAGGCATAGTAAAGTTTATCCTGTCTATTCAAAGGTGTCTTGGTAGAGATAGCTTTTAGCGATAAGGCTGCTCATTGTCACATTGTTTTCGTGATAGTTACTTACGAGTTATGCTATGTCCTGTTTTTTACTTTAAATATGTTTTTTAATATGATGTACCTACATTGCCAATGTAACATTGAATAAGTATTTATTCTTTAGGTATACTTATCCATCATGGTAGACAACCTCTGGTGCTCGGATCCTTTATGATTTGTAAAGGGAGTAGTCAGAGGCACGCCCTAACATTACGTTTGGCACAATACCCATATCTTGCAGTACTTAGTTAGCAGTCCATACGTGACAGGATGCAAACAGATCGCCGCTTATAAGATTGGGAATGCCAACTCCCATAATTCTTAAGACAATAAGAAACTAATTTCTAAAACATCAAATTCATATTTTTCAAAAAGTATATACCTACCTACATATTCTTTTAAAAATACACTTCACTTGCTGTTTCTGAACGGAACGCCTCTAAATATTTCATAGGTCGTTGGTCAGTACGTTCACCCTGGCTAGGCTTTGCATGCCCGCTGCGCCCGCGCAGGTATTTCCGGAGGGGCGGGGCCAAGGGGGCATTGGGGGGGTATGGGGGGGGCGGAGGGTGCCGTGGGAGAGCCTTCGGAATGTTTACTTGCTGTGGAATGTCCGTAACGGAACTTTAGTAAGGTATAGGATATGCGAATTGGTAAAGAAAGTAGGTAATTTTTATGTAAGGTGAAGGAAAACATTGTAATATATCATATTCAGAAGTATTTATAAAAATTTCAAACGAATGGAAATAAGTAAAGCTCTGTTCCGAATGAAACCCGAATCGATTTGGCTGTTTTTTTCTTGTGTTCACATAGACAAGGGAAAAATTTCCCGAAAAATATTAAAAAATTATAACTTAACTACTTTAATACTACGTAAGTACTTGAGTAGTAGTACTTTTAATTATTATTCTTGTTTGAGCCTTCACCTTGTTCGATTGGCACTACACTGGAACTCTACATAGCATTAAGGAAAGGATCATTCAAAAAAGGTAGACCCAAAGCCGCGTTTGTTGCCTGATTCTTCTAGGCTTGGTCGCGTGGAATCGGCGTAGTTTCACCTAGTTCCTTAGACGTTTCAAAGTGATCCTTGTGATTTTATTGAAATAAATGATTTTAAAATTTGAATTTGAATAATCACTATTTCACTTTCAAAACTTTCGTGAGTTGTACTACACATTATTACAACAACGGGAAATTACTCACGTAAATGATAAATTGTCAATGAGGACACCGACAATGTTTCGATTCATCTAGAGAATCTTCTTCAGGGTGAGTGGACCATTAAACGCGCGCGCTACCCTGCTCGCATTGTTGTAATAATGTGTTGAATAATCACGCCCAAACGCCCAAACGACCAATCGGATATGGATGAAGCTTGTAATATACATAGCTACTTTTTATCCAGGTACGACACGTGTAAAGTTGCGGGCTTTAGCTAGTAAATAAAAACAGATTTAGACGGCAGAACAGATAAAAGTATTTTCTACACAAAATGCCGCAGGATAAACTGTGAAATTACTTTTGATACGAGTATCCATCGATATTGAGAACAATGGTCTCAAACATGGAATAAAAATATAAGCAATACAATATAAACTCTTGACTGACTGACTGATCTATCAACGCACAGACTAAACCTGTGAACCTACTTGGAAATTGAAGGGTGTATTTCATTTGGAGTGCAGTGCATGGTGCACTAAAAAAAAATCTAAATTCGACTCTCAGCAGCAGAAAATTTGAAAAATAGGTATTTAAAAATCTATTGCTGTCGCGCTGTGCCAGAGATATAAACGTATGACGATAGAGGAAACTGCAGGCCTGCAGTTCTAACTCAATATTCCTATTTAAAATTGACGAAATCGCTTTTTCGTATTCCCCTATTTTCTCCTCCAAAACTGTATCGATTTTAATATATTTTTCAAGAATAATAAAAAAGTAAGTTTCGTCTATGTCTATGTTTTTCTTTTATTTAAGTAAATAATATTCGTCAAATTTGTTATATTGACGCTTGAAGAGTGCGATAAAACTGAGCAATTTATGTGATTTTAGACGGCTTATAATCCCCATATTTTTAGTTGTAACCTCATAATATCTCCACCTCGACTCGACCTTGAAACCATGTTTTGGTAGTTTTAAAAATTACCTCGAGTATGCATCGAGTCGAGGATTCCTCAGACAACAGACCTAATTCTTATTCTAATTAGTTTATAATACGCAATGCTCTTAAGGGGGTGTAGCGTGGTTGAAGTATGTTTGAAAATAACTCCACGTGAGCAAAGCCGCGTGGATTTCTACTAGTCTTTTTATACAATTCCATACGCTATTTGTAATGGTTATTGACTACGTTTTATAACAATGTGATGTGATTGCTTTTTCGAGTCAATTTTGCTCATCGTTTATTTCATTCATTCATTTTTATCGTTCCAGTTTGAATAGCCTACATATTATTATTATAGCTTCCGTACGCGGCTTCGCTCGCGTGATACCTGTATAAAAAATATTCTATAAACTATTCCAGGATACAAGCTATGTATATTGCAAGTCTCATCCAAATCCGTGTGGTCGTTTGAGTTTGATTGAGACATAAGCATCCAAACATACTCACAAACTTTCATTAATTTCTTAATTAATATATTTTTTTAATTAGGTCATATTTTATAATTGAGTATCTTCTTGTATTATCTAAACATTTATCTTTTGGCAATAAATTTTACTTTTACTTCACTTTTTACAATCTCAGTACCAAAATCTAAGGTTTTATTCAAATGAATCATTCCGATCTGACTCTTAATCAGGGATCTTCTCGCGAATCGGAAACGATATTATCGTAACAGTATTCGTACAAAAGTTACGTCGTTTTGACTACAGTTTCAACGATGGAACGACCGTAATTACTTTTAACAATCATCTATGACCCTACATTTTTAAAAATCACTAAAAACAATTAGAGAATTTGAATTTGACAACGAATGTTACGATATGTCACCCCTGATTGACCGATATTAAAGCGGTAGCAAAATATGACTACCTTTATCGTATAAATTATATCTGACGTCTGTCGCCAAAAAGGAGTAGGAAGGAGAATGGTGTAAACCTGACAGTATGATTTGGGTTTATTCACTACGTTCGCGTGGGAGTCGATATTACTCGATATTAGACTCTAGAGTATTTATCGCGTAAATCCCGATCCCTGCAGAATTCTGGGATAAAATTAGCCTATAATGATGCCCTATAATCTCCTCTATCTTCCAGTGAAGGTCATATTAAAATCGATTCAGCCGTTACAGAGATTAGCCCGGAAAAACAGTAAAAAAAAATAAAAAAAATGCTTATGTTTTAGTATCATGAAAATAACTATTTAAGCACTTGAGTAAACACAGTTATTGAACAAACTGACAGACACTCTAATTTTATTTATATTATGTATAGATTACATGAATTAAATAGCAAAATATCCTTCCTTCCTCAATTAGATAGTTGGTTAAAGGTACCACGAAATGAATTATATATTTGTGAAGTACGATCAACTGGCATTTAAATTATTAATTGTAATTTTATGGGTTAAATTATGTATTGTTAAATTATCTTTCCTATCTGCAAATGTACATTTATAAGCTAATTCTACAATTGGGTATATTTAATTATGATTACATAAAGCTTATAATTACGCTGTTTTAAATAATCACTTCTTCACCTATAAATTACTTATGTTAAAAACATAATTTATTGTGGACATAATTATGTTTTTTTATTTAAATAAACATTATTTATTACTATTGCGACCACTATTATAACCGGTCAAGTGCGATTCGCCTAGCACATCGAGGGTTCCGTGAAAATCTCTACTAATAAATATTATAAAGAGGAAAGATTTGATTGTTTGTTTGTAAATGTAACCCAAGGTGTAAGAAATAGTCATAAAATCAAAAGTACACCCGTGCGACGCTGGGGCGGACTGCTAGTTATAAATAAAAATAAATTACTAGCTGTATAAAAAAAACAAATTCACTCACTTTTTTCCGGTTTTATCAATTTTACGGTTGATTGTCCAACTTTTTTACTTACAAATCTTGTCCTGACAATAACAAACACAACTAATAAAGAATTATCCAATTTTGCGCAGTCGTTTCGAAGGTTTGCGCATACAAACATTTCGGCGAATTAATTTTGATAAATATACAGGGAAGAACAGTATATTTTTTGTAAATTTTTACTAGTAGATTCTAAAATGTGTAAATCAAGTCCTTTTAAATGATTGACGTAATGGCCCCTTTTAAAACCTTTTAACCTCTTTTCATTACTTGAGTTTTAGAAAAAACCGCTTTTTCAATTTTCCGTCAGTTCTTTTCTTTAGAGTCCTAAAACATTAAATAAGCGATGAGGATCTTAATATTTATAATTGTCTAATTACAGTTTAGGTATTAACAAATAATACACGTGCAAGATTATTTAAATACACTGAACTAATGAGTTTAGTAATTAATTATGCACGCATGTTTTTTGTGTTTTTCACACGGCATTCCATGAAAACTTGAAACCCTAGCTCGAAATTCCAGACAGCCTTATGTAACCACCAATACTATTTCAATATGTTATTCAAATCGTCCAACGGTCGCCTTTTATTAGGATTCCAGTGTACCACGCGCAACCGTCACGATCTCCTCATTATCGTTCCAGGTAGGCTGTATATAAATAAAACACACGTCAATTACATGTACCTAAATGCCTACAACACTTCTCCGGTGACTAAATGCCTGGGAATCTAGATCTAAGGCCTTTTTTATATGACCGAGCGCAATTTTGGCGGTTTCCGGAAGTTGTCGTATGTAGAATCGTTTGTCGAGTTGTTTAAATAAGTATTGCTAATTTGATTGATTGGTAATGTTTTACAGTTAATTATGAGTTCAACAACTATCATTAAAATCATAGAAACAATAAGGATGTTCTAAAAATGTACCTACACGAAGCATTTCATTCAGCGTTCTGAGTAGGGAAAGGGGAAAACCGCAGCTCAGCATTAGCTCAGTTAATTAATACTAATTAGTGAGAACGTAGACTCGAACACTATATTAAAAACTAAATAGAAATTTATATTAAATTTACTAAAATGTAGGATCACAGCTAGGTAACATAGTTATATAGCCCTCCTGCTGCTTTGATGAAAGTTACTATAAATAATTCAATACAATACCTATTGATCTAGTAACTAATACATTTAATTCTATAAATGATCGCACGAGCTGTTCGAGTTGGTCAGTTTCTGTCTGTGACGAACGTCAGCACAGATGGAATTCAGGAATTAAAGTAGACTGCAGAACAATTTCTATTCGATACTCATCCACTACGCTTGCGAATGTTTGTTCGTCAACCATGCTCGGTAGTGTGGATTCGTCATCGACAAATGGTTTTCTGTCAACGGCTAGAACCGTGCGTGCTGTGTTTACATACATAAGTAGGTACTTACATTTAATTATTTACATGTACTAGTATGTATACAGTCGTGTTGGTCAAGTGAGAGATAACTCAACTTTCAATGCGATGGGTTTTGCAATTTGTCACGTTAAGAATGCTAACTAGTGCAACACATAATGACGTGCCTTCGGATTTTCCCTTTAGACATCTTCAAGAATCTGAGCGAGTTTTACAAGCTTTTATTTAACCTGCAATGTATGTTATGTATGTAACTATATAACCATGTTTGTTAAGGTGGAATCTTGCAACTCAATTTTGAATTAATTAGTTATCCCCAATCGATTGAGCTGAAATTTTGCATGCTTATGTAACTTCAGTGACAATGCAATAATATAGTGACAGCGAGCTGATCTGACGATGGAGTCAGGAGCTGTTCAACAGACACACACAACGGAACTCTGATTAAGTGAAAACTTTGCATTCTTGTCAAGTTTTAATGACAATGTTATTATGATGTGACAAGTGCTCGATAATTTGAAAGATTTTACAAAAGATTGTCTTTTAAAAATATTATTCAACAGAAAACTTATTGGATCGATTTTATAAGACAAAATGGAATCCGTCAAACCTATTGACAAATAAATTCCTTCTCAACATTGTGCAATTATTGCAAAAAATGGAATCCGTTGAATTTGCGAATTTATTTTGTATACCTTAAATAGAGGCTGTATTTTATAATAATATATAGGTATATACCGTCTAGAAAAACAAGATGAAATAAGTGAAAGTAAGCGGTCATTGGCCCTGGATTATCGAGATACATTGCATTCTAAGATTAAAGTACTTAATCTGTACTATTATCTATAGGTACTGTGGTGTCTTGTACCTTTCTAGGGTAAGGCAATAAAATATCAGACTTCCATTATAACAGTCGCAAGCGACCCGCCCGCTTGGCTCGGCGTTCGGGCGGCAAGTAACGAACTACCCGCGAAGCGGACGGCTCGTTTAGCCGAATCATTTATTCATACTTGTACATCACATCTCTCTCTTTCAATAATGTTTTATAATTATTTTTCTAATCTAGCTCACAAATCAATATAATATATTTCTAAGCTCACAAATCAATACAATATACTTCTAGGCTAATTGTAATTTAAACTTTAGTCATTTAATCTAGAATAATCGAGTACAATAAATTATCGTTTAATTAGCATCTGTTTCCAATTAATTTTCTGTCTTGTTTTAGCTTGAATTTTCCATCCTCCCTCTGCCTCCTTTATGTGTATTATATTTCTTCTCATTTCTTTTTGTCTTCGTTTAATTAACCTTTTTCTTCTACCTCTTTCTTCTTCTACTTCTTACTTACTTCTAAATCTATGTTCCTATTCTCTACATCTTAAAGCATTTTCTCTAGCTATTATGGTGAAGGGTCGGCTGGTACAATGATTGCCTAGTTTATCTGGTCAGCAAAGAACTAATGATTTATTAATGTTGGTTAGATAGCATGTACTTTTTAATAAAATGATTCTCTACTCAAAACAATTATTTAATTCATTTGAAACAAGCTTGCTAACATAAGTAATTAACTATACTTGCACGGATAAGAGATTTCATATGATAATAGTTATTAGCTGTAAATAAACCCATCATATATTTCGTACCTACCTCAAACAAAAGTTATGAAAAAGTTTGAACACGTACTTAGAGTTAACAACGCTTTCATATATATATATATATATATTTTATATAAGTACAAGCCATTCTTGGTTAATTTGTATATGATAGGTAAGTGCATTACTAGATAGGTAATTTAATTTAGAGATCTTCATTGTACAACTGTAGCTATAAAACCATTTATTTATTATTTACATGGCTGTAGTTTGTAAGTACCTAGGTATATTTTTCATGTAGGATGTAGGTAAATTACTAGGTAACTAAATTGTTCATACCAACTGGTTACCCAAATACCCAATTACTAAAAGGGCCTACCTTTAGCTATACTAGAGTAAGGTACTCTCATACCTAACTGCTGAGAATGCATAATTATGTAGATAAGGCGTAGGTTTGTACCTACCCATATAGCAATGTCCAGTTTAACATTATTTGTCTGTATAAGTCGTGATATCAACGCAGACACAGTTATGTAGGTAAACTACCTACTTATGGAACTTATGCATCCAATCATGCCCTATCAAGGCACAAAACTTGTATTGCATTTTCACAACACCAACATAAAATGGGATATTTGACAAGATTTTGAAAACCATTCTAGATTATTCAGAAGTGACTGTGGAACCCATAACAATATTATTCTCAATTCTGTTAAGTATTGGCCCTAAAAATGTATATTAAATATTGACAATTTAAATAACGGCGGATGACATATTGACAAGCTTGCTACGTCATAATAGATTCGACCAATACTGACCATTTGTGTCACGTGACTGTCGTTTAAAATAGATTATTTGTTTTTTTTTTTATTTTCAAGTTATTTTACTCTATAACGCTTTATAAAGGCATAATTTAAATAGATCACTATCAACAACACTTTATTTTTCATACTGTCAAATAGCCTATTGGGTTGGAACTTGGGTGTTCCGACTTCACAAATAGAAAACTAGAGTTAAGTGAAATACCCAGACTGCGTTGGTGTTGTTTGCTATATTTATTTGGTTATCTATTTCATTACTAAAGTTTTTCAAAACAATGAAAACAAGTAGAAATGATATAATGCATCAGATTGATTTTCAAAAGTTATTTTAATTCCCTGATCGCTTGACAAAATGTGGTGATGGGAATTTGTCAAGAATTTATCTGACTATCAATCAGTAAAACAGTGATCAAAATACAATCATAAAACGAAAAATATTCGAAGTCTGTGACTCGCTTTGTTCTTTTAGAAACAAAAATAATAGTGATGGTGGAAGTGAAGAACCAGTGCAATGCTACTTTAACTCTCATGGAACAAACCGTCCTCGAAGAAAACCTCACACTTGTAACGATGTTGTGTAGAAGCTTTAAAAAGATCGGAAGTCAGTGTTGAAAATGGTTGAAAAATCAGGTACAAATGTGTCAACTTTATAAGTTGCATGTTATATTAAAAGGACTGATTTCAATTGTACTACATTATTCTTTGTAGATTAATATTCTAAAACTGTTTTATTTTTATTTTATTTTTTTTTCCGCTTAAGGCCTTCACGATACTGGCCCAGCCTTGTGTGAAATCTGTTGTTTAACCCTTTTTGTTCTGTTCTCTCAACATCACACTTTAAGAAACCTTAATCTTAAGTACTTTGTTAACCTGTTGAATGCTTAATAATATTAATCATATTATTTGTTCTTTGTATGTTTGTTACTTTCTTTCGTTGTTTTGGTATTGCAAAACGCCCACAGGCACATTCGATATTATTATATTATTTAGCTTTAGTTTTCTCTGTGAATTTGTAATTTTATGAGAAAATAAACATCTTAAACCGTATTTTTTTTTTTCTTTATTTTTTTTTTTTTTATTAAATTTATTCGGTTTATAATAGCCGAAATTTAGCACAAGGGCCTTAGCCAATTGTGCACCAGTGTGTGTTAATCTATGATAACTCGTTTTAGGTGGTAACAATTCGGTCGAGGAGTCGTCGGTTTGTAAAAACTTTCTTACTAACACGTATTCCAAATAACTGCTTTTTGTAGAAGAGCGTATACGTATGTTTTGGTAAATCTAACAAATTGAGAGACTGGAAAAACTGTTTGGGAATTACTCCTGTAGTTGAAATGACGATAGGGATTATAGAAACATTTTTATTATTATACTTTTTTAACTTACCATTTTGTTCTTCCTGTATTATTATTATTCGTTTCAGCAGTAAACTTTACTAAGTTTACTGCTGAACACATTTAAGGGAACTGGTTATTTTATAAATCCCTATTTTATTTACCTTGTTGATTATCTAGATAAAGAAACTGTTTATTTTATGTAAGTATCTACCTTATTTTTTTTATGTTAAATGTTAAACAATGATTTTGTAATAAGGTTGATTATTTTTCATACTAAATTGAGTATCTTTTATCGTTTACAAATGCTCTTAAAACATTTAAGGTAAGGTAATAAGGTAAAATGTAGGTAATTTACCTACTTTTCATACAAGTACTTAGTCGATTTTATTATTTTATCAATCATCAGATAAAACACTGTTTACTTTGACTGTATTGTAGGCCGTGCCTATACTAGCTGACATAAAATTGCAAAAAGTTGCATTATACTTATGCAGTATACTTAAGAGTGTATGAAGTGACAATAACCCATTTTAACTAACCGAATATAATTCATTATCTTTTTAACCAATTCGTCAAATTATCGTTAATTTATTTTCTAATGGAATCGGTACTCTATTACCTATAATGTAATATATGGTCGGCTAATTGGTGTTACTGAATTTTCAACTGCTATATTTAGTTGTACGTTCTTAAATATTGAAAACATAGGGTAAGTAATTTACACTAAATTACTACTACGTTTTATATGATGTATTATAATTTGGCATCTTTTTGTTGCGGTCCTACCGCGATTGAAACTTCAAATAAACCAATAACATATAGAGTTTCTCTTTTTTTTTTCATATGCTATGAAAATGGTTGCTGATCTGACGCAATTGTTCTGTGTCTGGGTGTAAATAATATATTTACAAAAATATATAAGTATTCTGTCAGTTACCTGGTTCCCATAGTAACAGCTTTTCTTAGTTTGGCGCTAGATGGCGCTGTGTGTCAAGTCCGCCATTTCAAAATAAGTAGGTACCTATTTAGGTGTAGGTAGATGATACTACTATTATTACAATATGGCAAGTATATATGTATTTGTAGTTCTAACATACATACATACCTATCCACTAGTCCATTTATTAAGTAAGCAAATCATGTACGGTCTTCTCGTACATACTTACCCACTTATAGAATTGGGACTTTTAATTTTACGTATTACTGATACGAATCAATTTGAACTTGATGATTTATTTTATTCATTCGCTTTACGTTGATTTCTGTTTATTTGCCAGATTGTTCTCGTTTAACATTCTGACTTGGCTAATATTATACAGACACATCTTGTTGTTGTATAGTCAGTTGGTACACAACTTAGTTTAACTATACAACAATGGAACATAGGTAGGTATATATTAGCAGGCACGGCAATTAACAATGCTTCAACATTGTATTATTTTTTTACTTTGCCAGATTGTTCTCGTTTAACATTCTGACTTGGCTAATATTATACAGGCACATCTTGTTGTTGTATAGTCAGTTGGTAAACAACTTAGTTTAACTATACAACAATGGAACATAGTTAGGTATATATTAGCAGGCACGGCAATTAACAATGCTTCAACATTGTATTATTTTTTACTTTGCCAGATTGTTCTCGTTTAACATTCTGACTTGGCTAATATTATACAGGCACATCTTGTTGTCGTATAGTCAGTTGGTAAACAACTTAGTTTAACTATACAACAATGGAACAACTAGGTATATATTAGCAGGCACGAATAAATTGTACGACTTCATCAAGCGTTATCAGTAAAAAAACATAGTACTTACTTAGTATAAAACACAAGTTGTTATTGGCATAGGCGGTTACGGCAATTAACGCTGCTACTACCTAAATTTTCTCTAAAATTACGACAATGTTGAGACAACAAGATGATTTATACAAAACGTATTAAAAAAAAACTAATAGCATCTAGATGAACACTACAGTTACATCACATTCCCTTTTTTTTCTAATTACCCACATTTTATGTTTTTCAACTAATAACCTGCTTTTTTTTTTCAAGTCGTATGGTACTTTTTATGGCATGTCTTACTCACGTTTTTTTATCCTCGTCGCCATTTGTGGTGTCTTGTACCTTTCTAGGGTAAGGCAATAAAATATCAGACTTCCATTATAACAGTCGCAAGCGACCCGCCCGCTTGGCTCGGCGTTCGGGCGGCAAGTAACGAACTACCCGCGAAGCGGACGGCTCGTTTAGCCGAATCATTTATTCATACTTGTACATCACAGGTACTAATATTATAAGTTATAATATATAATTTAACAATGTCCATGTGTGGAAACTTGTAATTAGCCGTTAGGTATCGAGTTTTTACCTTCACATGTATTATTTTCTCTGTGGTATATTTATATGTAAGTCTTTCCAAAAAACTCTGTTTGTGACGTTATCACGGCTAAACTGCTGGGCCAATTGTTATAAAATTTCACATAGAGATAGTTTAAAGTCTTAGGACGGACATAGGCTACTTTGCCCCAGTTTTTTTACGTATTTTCAGGTGTTTTACGATAAAGTCTTCAAAAATAGATTAAGGAAGACATCCTCATATTTCTCCAGACGCTCAGATCCTTGAAGATGTCTAAAGGGGGTTGGCAGTGCCACACATACTCACATAAAGTTTGTTAAAAATTAATATAAATCGAAATATGATGATTACCGATGGCTTTTTAGTTCTTTTTTTACAAAAAGGAAATACAAATTAATGCAAAGTGATTCTTGTTACTTCGATAAATATATCCTATTGACTTTATCCTTGTAAAGAAGATTGAGGGTAATGTCTCGTGGGTCGATAAACACGACATGCCCCAAAGTTGAGCCCTGAGGGACGCCTTCGTCTTTACAAAGACATGCTTTAGACTTAGAGCACAACGTTGAGGCCCGTCGTGTTTTTGCACCCAATTTTTAAATTATTTTTTTTACGTTTGCCATGTCTAATGTTGCGTTGGATGTGCCTTTAATTACACTCTTTAGACATATTCAAGGATCTAATCGCCTAGAGATCTGAGAGGCTGTTTACCGTACTTGGGAATTACAGTTGCAATGGGGTAGGCAGAGGCAGGTAGAGTTTAAAAGTAGTGCATCGTAAGATAATGTTTATTCTAGGTGGAAACCGAACCCACAACCTACAGCTCAGAAGGCAGAGTTACTACCAAGTTACCAACTGAACTGTGAGGCCTGTCAATTAAGGCATCGGAGGAAGCTTTCCTTCAGTTATTATTACTGAAACGATTTCTTCGTGCCACGTTTTATCGACAGATCTGAAAACGTTCGATCACTATTTATTGTAAACATCTGCCGTTCAAACAAAGTTATTTATTTATTAGCTAAATTAATCAATATTCGTTGGCATTTCGGACAGCGCCATCTAGCACCAACTAAGCTTAAAAAACATCTTATTATAAAAATGAATTGCTGTTCGTTAGTCTCGTGAAAACTCAAAAACGGCTTAACCGATTTTTTTGTTTTTTTCGCTGTAATAAAGAAGTGATTTAAAAATTAAAAAATTGGATAAGTTGCCAGAAAATTCGTAGAATTCCGAAAAACCTGATAGTGTTTTTTTCTATGGGATTATTGAAATTTGACAGGAAAACGTCTGTCCTAAACAACAAGTATTAGAATAATTGCGTAGTAGTTTGGATTTAGTATTTGCGAGTATGTACGAGTATGTAGATGTAGATGTACGAGTAAGTACCACTGCAAGGGGTACTTCCGAAACCGAACCACCTATTTGAAAAATTATTTAATCATTTTAATACCGGATGGTCTTAGCCTTTTAGCCTATCCAGGTACCATGCGAGAGAAGCCGCATACAGAAGCTAAATTAATTATTTTTTTGTATTATGGTACTAAGGATACCAGACAACGGATAGAATACATAACATTTTGGTATGTAGTACATAAATACTTTCAAAATAAATACTTACACAAATGTCTGTCCTCGGTGTAAATCTAGGTATTTTTTAAGCTAAGACTCATAAATGCAAAAAAAATCACTGACCTCAAACTGACTTTAACTACGTATGAATCAAACATCCGTTGGCGAATGTAACATACGTATGAATGAATAATTTATTATAGTTTACGAAAGCTATATATTTTATTGTAAGGAAACTTATAAATGGAAAATTTCAAAAAAATTATGTATTTTGTAAATATTCTGTTATATATTAGTATTAGATGTTATTAGATTTTGTAATAAATATGTCTTATAATAAAAAAAAAATTAAATTGCCTAAGAAGTAAAATGCCTAAATGACATGTTCCAAACAATGATTTTTAATTTTTACCGATAATTTTATTAATTTTGTTTTAATTTTTTTTGGTGATAATCAGATCCTAGTGAACGTTACAATGTCCGCTAAGGATGAGGTTTCCATCGACGTGGGGCTGTGCAGAGCGGCGCGACGTGACAACCATAAATATTCTATTTTTAACAATAATGATAGAGATTTTTATTTTGTCACGGAATTGTGTTTTCAATAACAAACCGTGTCACCTCAAGCCAGCAAAAAGAGTTCTCGAGGTTTTGAGAAATATTTTCTTCTTTTTTTCAAAGAAAATATTAACTTCAAGCTAGTCTTGCAGTTACAAACAACATTCATTCTTAGTCACAGACATTAAGTCATAGCTAAAAAAAATTTGCGACAGGTGCCATTAATGTTAAAAAACCCGCAATTTTATTAACCGACAAAAAAAGAGGAGTTCTTCAAGTACTATATTTTTTTGTTGCATTTTTTACCTGGTGATTTGATTTCGATGTTTTTTTATATTGTGTAAATAGAGTATAGTCCCAAATTTTTTCCATTTAAATTATTTTCATAAAACTAATACTTAGTTCCTTTCGTCCCTTGACTTTTCAATTGGACGGAACATTTTCGTCGGTTTTCTTTTTAGTATTAAACGTAATTATAAAACCTTTGCCTATTTATATCTGGGGACTTGTCTGTTACTACCCATCGAACAAAAACATGATGCACCATCGCGCGGGTTCAACGACCGTTTGACGTTTGCATCAAGATGGCGGACGCGGGAAAACCGAGAACACTTATTCAGATTGCTTCTCTATTTTTGGGTTCCGTAGGCCATCTGGAACCCTTAATAAAACTATCCACTGCTGAACATATATATTAAATTTACAAGGTAGATACCTAAGCTTTGGTCTTCTTTCATCGATAGAATGATATCCACAATATAGTTAGTCTAGTAGTACTAAAATCTGAAGGTAGGTACCTACTTAGTGAACACTGAAACTTATTAGTAACATATAAGAATAAGAGCTATGAAATCGGATCACAACTGCTATGAGGATCTAAGGATAGTTAGAGGCATATCCAAACATCACATTTTTGCTGTGTTTACTCATCGTTTTTATGAGAATAGTAAATGGTCTACTTATAAGTTTCCTCACGACCTTTTCCTTAGATGACTGTGCACTTTAAACGCGCGTATAAATGCGAATGGACAATTAAATAGTTGTTAAACGTCCAGGATTCAAACCTACTTCGGATTGAAAGTCAAAAACTCCCACAAGGCCAACACGGCTATTGGCCTATTATTATGACTTCACTAATAACTTCTGGCACTTACTAAAAACCTGCTAAACTAAGTTTAAGATAAATACCTATGTAAGTATAAAGATTCTATAGCTATGAGGAATTCATTATCAAGAATGTTACATAAGTAAAGTATCCTATCTATATATATATATATACATATAAAATATTTGACCTTTAATTATGTTTACAAATATATTACTATTATGACTATCATATTACCATGTAGATAATTCATAATTATCTTGATTCGGAAAACATGCCCCGCTGACTTCGTCAAAATATGTGCATACGGAACTCTTGTACACGGCGTGTTCCGACATTCTCTTGACCAGTTTTTTAAATAGTTTGTGGTTTTAGTTATTTTTATTGTGCCTTCTGAAGATTCGAGTGTGTTGTTATCTAAATACTTACCTACCTACTTGTCGTTTAGTTTTTTTTTTTATAAATAAGGAAAACAGGGTTCGGGTTTTCCAGTGTTACAGCAAACAAGTAGCAAAGTAATTTATATACCTAATTGTGACATTAGAATAAACGACAGTTATTATATAAACTAGCTTTTACCAACGACTTCGTCCGCGTAGATTCAGGAAATCGTTTTTTTGACGACTTTATCGTAAAACATTGAAATTGCTGAAAATCTAAAAAGAAAATGGAATAAAAAGTTGATGTCCGTCCGAAAACTTTAAACTATCTCTATAACAAATTTCATCACAATCGGCCTTGCGGTTAATAGAGTTGTTTTCGTATTAATATTATTAAGGATTATTTATAACACATTTTAATACGAGTTGTGATGTATTAAATGGCAAATATAGATTTAAAAGAAAGGGTTTTTTGTTTAACCATTAATTAAATAAATATTGGGGAAAATTCCATATAGCGCCGCCTAGCCCCAAACTAAGCAAACCATCCCATCCGATTATAAAAGATGTAGCAAAGTTGCCTAGGTAGATACTTAGGTACATCCTATTCACTCTTCGGTTGATAGACTCGGGCAACACAGACGCCGGAAGAGCATTACATTCCTTCGCGGTAAGTTAATGGTAAGATCGTCCTTTTCAAATTTTACCTTGAACTTATTTTAGTAAGTTTTTTCCAACAGATATCATAGTTAATAACTTAATCATACTCTCGGTTGAACACCTGCTGAACTAGCTGTCTGCCCCGGCTGAGTCCGGGAGTACTATTGAAGATTAAAGGTAAATTTTTGATACTTTTGGCTATAATAATACAATTTTGGTGAAGATCTAAAAATGTTTTAAATAAAAAAAGAAGCTTCTGTTTCTCGCATACAAAAAAACAACATTTTTTTTATCTTAATAATTATTACCTTTGAGTAGTGTAGTTAATCTTTATCTTAGAACAGGCGTAGCTTCGCCTACGAACAGCTCTTAAGACGTTTCAAAGTGTTTCTTGTGATTTTACTAAAATAACTAAGTAGATTAGGTACCTTTGGACTTTGACGTGGAACCACACAGAGTCAGAAATAACATAATCTTCCTGAATGTGTATCCTGAGCTTCCCCAAGGACTTGGAAGACGCCTTCACATAAATATTTACCGCATTCACGTAGAAAACAGGACGCCATTGCTGATACCAATAGTAACTGCCTGTTTCCTGGCGATTACTCGTAATACAAGAAGCAGTGCCGGATTTACCCATAAGCAATTGCTTAGTTAGGGCATCACGTCTTGGGGGGCACTAAAGACTGCACCAAAAAGTAATATTTGCTAGCACATGAAAGATAAGGCTGTTTGAAAATGAAGGCACCAGCTACGGGAGATTATGAGAAGAAGCGAAGACAACTTCGTTTAGATTAGTAGGTAGTCAGAAGTGGTGGATATAATATGGGATCAGTAGAGCTATATTATCTCGAATCTCGATAGGATCGAGAATTATGTTTATGGAATAGCTCTATAGAAAGCCCACTCCATCTACTCTCTACTCTCACTCTACTCTACCTAGTGAGGTGAGGTGGTAGAGTGCTACCACTATACCTCACAACAATTCATTTGCAGCAGTTTGAGTTTGAGAGTTCGTATGCAGCATTAAAACTCACAGCGGATTCTGCTATCGAGGTTCGAAATATGTTTACAGCATGCGTAGGCAGATTTTAAAGAGTGAGGTAATGTGGGGTAAAAGTGCAGTGAGACTTAGAGACGAGAGGGCGTAAAACATTGTGTATCAACTGTCTTTTGAAGGTCTTTTATATTTTCAACATCGTAAATGCTTTATTTAGTACTAGCTTCCGCCCAGTTTCGTTTGCATGGTACCTATATAAAAAGTATCATCTACCATTCTACAACATAGACTATGTATATTCCAAATTACATCCAAATCCGTTGGGTCGTTTGAACGTGATTGAGATCCAAACAATCTCACAAACGTTCGCATTTATATTATTAGTAAGGATAGGATTAACACATCGTTTTATAAGCAAATGAGCGGATGGATCGCTTTTAAAAAAACAGTTTTGAAACGTTTGGAAGCTTGTTTGTGTAGGTTGGTAAACACATCAAGTGCCTTGTGCCATTAAATGCTGGGTGGCTTAATTTATCTTTCTCTCACGACCAAATAAAGTCGATGCGAAGACGCTTGGTCAAGGTTCAAGGGTTTAATGGTCATGTATTTACCTACAGCTTGAGGGATTATTGTGAGTTAGCTACCTTAGCTTGAGTGACCTATTGTTCCTAAACAATCCGAAATTAGTGAGGATGTTTGTATGTCCAAACATCCAAATGTTTGTGGCTTAAGAACGCCCAAACGAACAAACAAATAAACATAGTCTATTATGTCTTATATGTCGTGGACTAGCATAAATGCTACCTTTTATCCAGCGAAGCCGTTGGCGAAAGCTAGTAAATAACCCGATGATGATGGATCCGAACTGAAAAATGGTGAATAAATTCATTAAAATGTTGTTCAAGGTGTTTTACTACCTACAAATAATAATGTATTTTTTTGTTGAACCCACCTAAAAAGGTGCGGGCAGATCAAAAAACAAAAGCTTTAAAAACCCACCCAACGGCTCCAAACGGCCTATTTTTATCTACGCTTTACACGCAAAATAAAAGGCCGTACATACCCACAGAGCCAAATTACCCGGAAGGTATATTTCAAGCCTCATATCATTGTTCGTGAATCAATCATGCTACGACCTTGAACTTCCCCCTACCTCTGGGGATTCTACCCCCCCTTGACCCCCCGTCATCGATCCATCGCGCGATGTCCGGAAGACACGCGACAAACAAAATAACACTTTTTATGGATGATTATAAGTTTATTTTGTGGATATTTTATACCTCAATGTTCATAAGATCATGGTTTTATGAAGTTTCGGGAACCTACCTATAATACATACCCACCTAACGCAAAATTACACGTAGGTACGCACAGATACATTTTTTAACACGCTTTTATTAGCTCGGGTTGTATCTATGTATGTAACGGAATCTTTGAGCTTAATTTTCACCAATTTCCAGAAGACTGATTAATTTGAAACTTTGCATACATATCAAGGACCGATGACAATGCAATAATTTGATATTAGTTTCCCATTATCCATAGTAGGACCGCCTACTGAAATTCTACTCGCAACGCCTACTGAAATTCTACTCGCAACGCCTACTTAATATTAACTTGAAAATTAAATATACCTAGTATGGCTAATTACTATCTAGCTACGTCATTACTTTCACCGCCCTTGTACAACACACTTCAATTGTATATATATTTGTCCAAATTATTAAAATCTTTACCTAATTGTACTAAATCGCATTTTATTTGACAAAATACAAATAAACCTCATTTATTTACGAGAATAAACAGATCCTCTGTAGGAGAGTGAGGAAGATAAAGCTAGCGCGCGATATGCGCATGCCTGCCGTTTCGGACTTGCTCTTTCGTTCGGGGACAAATGAGTGGTTCTTTCCAAAAAAAATCTAAATAATTTATTCATTCCCCAATTTATGAGTTTGACACAGACTAATAAAATGAAAATTAAATTTAGTTTAAATGATCTTCCACTCGTTTTACTCTGAATTGCATTATTGTGTTAATAACTTAAATTTTACTAAAATTTTGTTTTGAGGTGATTCAATATGATTGATTGTTTCATCTTCTACTACAGTTATAATAAACTCTTTGTCATCAAAAAATATTTTCTAGTTTATAGTTCGATTAGTAATAAAAGCGTGTTTTTTTAGTTTTTTTAAACTATATTTTTATTATAGACTATCTGCCCGCCCCGGCTTCGCACAAGTGCCGTATGATTCATATTTAGCAACGAGTCTAATTTTAGGTCCCAGTTAT
This sequence comes from Hydriomena furcata, assembly GCA_912999785.1. Taxonomy (NCBI): domain Eukaryota; kingdom Metazoa; phylum Arthropoda; class Insecta; order Lepidoptera; family Geometridae; genus Hydriomena; species Hydriomena furcata. The sequence goes on along the minus strand of OU538831.1, from coordinate 719,220 downwards.
CACGAAAGAAACGGATATTTCCATTAGAAAGAAGTTCCTTCCTATTTATACTTATACAAACTGGAATTAACTAAGAACGTCATGTTTACCTACTCTATACCAAAATAACTCGTCGTCGTCTTAAATTCGTGCGTATCTAATGCAGATAATATATAACGTAGACATCTACCTACCTCACCTAAATACCTTAGTAGATATGTACTTGTATGAACGTTGCCTAATAAACAATCATTATTTTTACTTACATAACTAATACATGCATATAACATACCTACTTGCATTTAAACAAGTAGGTAGGTACCCTAGGTAACATAACTTAGTACTACCAAATAAAAATAACTATAAAACTAGATTACCTAGGGTAGATATAAGTAGGTGATGCTTTAGCTGCAATGATGTCCTTTATTTTTCGGATAAACATATTTTTTCAAAACAAGCTCATAATCTCAAGTAGGAAGGTTACATTATTATTAAAATAGCAATTACTATTAAAACAAACCCACCTACCTACGTACCTACGTAGAGTCTACCTAGTAGGTAGACAATAAAAAAATTAAAATAAATAAAAAACAAAGTTTATTAAAAAGCATCACCTAGAATAGACTACACTAAAATAATGCGTAGTTGAAAACTTTTCTCGCAAATAATTACGCGAACGTCATAGACTATGAAAACAACTCAGACCTTGAGAAGAGACAAGCGAGCGCGGGCCTCACAAAAGTACCTACATCGTAGTACGGGCCTCACAATGACGCATACCATCGAAAAAATCATTGAATGACTGAATGAGGCACCGATAAAAATGCGTGGGCAGCGAGCGTGTTTCAAATTACACATGTACCTATCTTTGTATTCTGTAAATAATCAATGTTGGCGTAATAATTAGCGAGAATACAATGCTAACGCGTAAAAAGAATACGCGATATGATATTAAATAATATAAATAATAAAAAAATGATGTCAACGTAGTGTTTTATTATTAAAATGACGGTATTATCTCGCCTATGTAGCAGTAGCAAAAAATATACGTTATCATTAGTTGATGGTACCTAAATCTGTCTTTATAATAAAACCAATTATTGTACCGACAAACAGAACAAAGAATGCGCAAACATTGTATTTAAACAACCTCATTTTAACCGACGAAACAAAAAGGAGAAAATTATCAATTCAGCGCGTATAATGTGTATATATTTGTAAACTGTTGATCCGACTGGTGATCCGTTTTTGATGTTTTTTTTCTATTGTTCAAAGAAAATTTTTAAGGTGGTTATATTTTTTTATTTCATATTTAGGTACACAACAAAATCTCCTTTTAAACGTTTTTAACGTATGAAATTTATTAAATAAAACACAAGAAATCTAATTATATATATATAAGTACCACAGTCGTTCACGTCCTCTTCACATTTTCCATCAAAAAAAGGCTTACCGAAACACGTCACGTAGCTCGTGGAACTAATGCCTTCCTTTTGTTTCGTCTAAATCTAATTATGAAAACTTCTCGAGACCTTTTCCGATGCAAACAGAACTATTCAAACATATGCCTTTTATGGTAAAGGTTTGCAATCTAACCTTTGGTGACATTTTGGTAATATCAATAACGCTACATCTTTTTGGCAAATTTAAATAATCTTCTACTTAGTAATAAAATAAAAAAAAATAGGATCACGAATGTAATCCCCAACTACGGTAGACACTCTCAGATTTCAAGCTTAGATCCTTGAAGATGTCTAAAGGGGTAGTCAGGGGCACGACAAAACATTTAATTTGGTACATGCCCACATTTTGCAGTAGTTAGCATTCCATACTTGGAGGTTACAAGCCCGTCGCCGCCTCGCCGCTTATAGGTAAGAATACTAACTGATTTCCTCACGATGTTTTGATGAATTTAATGCTTAGAACTAATGTGATTCTGAAAATAACTAAACACTAGTAGGCATATTGTTATATTCAGATATCAATTCGTAATGTAAATCATATGAGTAAGTTAATGAATAAAGATTTATTTATTATTTATTATATTCCAAAGAAACCTATTTAGGCGGACGCTCCGATCTAGAAATAACGGACAATAATTTATCAATGTTTAATTACAACTTAGATAATCGCTTTTATGTAATTACTCGTACGTCGTAACTTATTAAATTGGTTTATGCTTTCTAATGACTACTATGACCATACCATTATTATTGTCTTTCTAATCTAAACCGTACTAACACCGACTTAATGCAAAAAAATATTAATTTTTAGGGTTTCGTACCCAAAGGGTAAAAACGGGACCCTATTACTAAGACTTCGCTTGCCGTCTGTCCGTCTGTCTGTCACAGACCTGTATCTCATGAACAGTCTTAGCTAGACAGTTGAAATTTTCACAGATTATGTATTTCTGATACTAAAAACAAAATAAATCTCTAGGGCTCCCATACAATAAACGTGATAAGAAATAATAGTTAAAGTTCATTGGAAAATGTTCTCTCTAAAATGATCATCAAAAGATAGGGTAAATCGGAATCCACTTGACCGCATTATACATCAGGCTTTATTAATTCGACAGTGGAAAATTTCAGAAACCCAAGGGAAAACATTTTAGGAAAGGCTTCTGATAGGCACTAGGGGCCTGAATTGTTAAATTAATCGTTAGCCTTCGTCCGCGGCTTTGCTCACGTGGTACCTACCTGAATATAAAGTATCCTAGTTCAGGACACAAGCTATTATATTCAAATTTCATCTAAATTTATATTATTTAGTAAGATTTTAAGTATTGATTCAAAAATATTTAATTATTTCTGAAAATAACAGAACAATATTAAACATACTACTTATTCTTCTTAATAACTGGTAGAAATCGATCCTTTACTTTCATCTAGTATTTACTTATTTCAAGTATTTATTTATATCAAAAGGAAATTAAAAAAATATACATATTCTATAATATTATTATTTTATATCCGCGCTCACATAAGACTGGAATTTATGTCTAGTTACCGAAGTTACTCTAAAAGTGTCTGATCTATAAATAAATCACTACATAGAATAAAGCAAAGTCGCTTTCCGCTTCCCGCGTCTGTATGTATGTTTGCTTATATCTTTAAAACTACTCAACGGATTTTGATGCGGTTTTTTTTAATAGATAGAGTGATTCAGGAGGAAGGTTTATATGTATAATAACATGCTACCCGTGCGAAGCCGGGGCGGGTCGCTAGTCTGTGTATAAATATAGAAAAACAAACAGTCGCGTCATTGTCTATACAAGTTACACGATGCGCTTTTTCGCCCTACACTCCACCCTTCAGTGCCTCGTAACCCGGCCGAGTGAGAACTACGTTAGTTACAACTAATTTCGTACGATACCTACGTATCATTTTCATTTATTAGGTTCACACAAGGTCATTCGCTGTTAAAACTACTCGAAACTCGTGCTTGTAACACCATGCGTGAGTTGGAAATTTTATATTGTAATAATTTTTAATAAATGGATAAAAATACTTTTTATACTGATAACTTATACTTATACTTATTATACTTATACTTTTCAGGGTTTCGTAGTTAATAAAAAACCCTTAAACTTTAGCCATGTCAGTCCGTTCGTCCGTCCGTCTCTCGTACCTACCCTATGGTGTGGGATGTCGTTGGACATAGGTCTTTAAAAAATACTGTAAGTTTGTAAACATTAAAAGTGATAATTTTTGTTAGAGTCGTGTGTTGTTGTATGATAGTAAAATAAAAATACTGAAATGCAAGATGATATCTAATTAAGTATCTGCTCGTACTTCAGCATTTTTCCAAATTTATGCTCTTATTATAAATAATTACCAACGATATAGAAGAATATTAGCAGAGGAACTTATATGCGTGCGTTTAGCTAATTATAACTTTAGTTTGCATTTAAAAGTCTAATTAGTGATATTATTGTGCTAAATTAAATAAAACCGAATAAGTAGGTACTTAGTTAAGTTAATTAAAAAATATTAAACTATTACACACGCACGATATAATTAGGTACCTACCAACCTACCTACAATCGGATGATGTACCTAAGGCAATAGACCCGGTTGTGGTGCCTACCCCACCTTTGGGCATTTTCAATTTTGGCAGTCAATAACTAAGCATAGCAAACAAATCTGTTTAATATCTGTTGACAGTTGTGGTGCGTTATACCTCCAAATTGTTTTGCCCACAATGATTTCCCGCTTTTTGTATTTAAATATGAATAATTAATATCGCCTGTTACAAAACCTTTTGCTTAACCTAAGAGATAGATACTTGAATACTTTATTCTATGTTGTTTGAAAATTAAAATGTTGAAGTGCCCACAACCAACGCTCTTGCCCTACTTTTGTTTTAGTTTCCATCGATTTGGTCGATGTTCGGTACCTATTAACATAGGTATTATTATTGTTTCCCGGTCATTGACCGGGGCCTCACGTACGGGGCGAATCGGCCAACACCAGCCTAACAGCTCAAGAAATGAACTTGTTATAACAGTAGGTATAGGTACCTACCCAGGTAGGTATTCGTTCAAAGTTAACGCTTTTAATTAGATGCTTAAAGTTATATAAAGCCTGAAAATTTAGAGTGTGATAAATCTTAACAAAAATATATTTATATTTACCTATAGGTACCTATCTATTTATCTCACTATTGATAAACATTACGACATTTTGGATGTTTGTTTGTTTGTTTGTAACATACTTCATCACACCTACACGCTGATTTTGATAAAATTTGGTTCCTAATGTGCCTATAAAAATAAGACTTCGATTGAACATAGGACACTTTATTTTCCAGTTACACGCGAGCGAAGCGAAAGCTTGTACCTACATTAATAAAACAGTAATAAAAAAAAAAACCGGCCAAGGGCGACTCGGACTCGCGCACGAAGGGTTCCGTACCATTATCTATAAAAATGGCAAAAAAATCATGTTTGTTGTATGGGAGCCCCCCTTAAATATTTGTTTTATTCTGTTTTTAGTATTTGTTGTTAGAGCAGCCACAGAAATACATAATCTGTGAAAATTTCAACTGTCTAGCTATCACGGTTCATGAGATACAGCCCTGTGACAGACAGACAGACGACGGACAGACAGACGGACAGCGAAGTCTTAGTAATAGGGTTCCGTTTTTACCCTTTGGGTACGGAACCCTAAAAAACGGTGGGCACCAATATAATATTGTTTTGTTAGAATTAAATTTTTTTTCTCTGTTTTTATCACCGCATTTTCACACATTTACCGGAGTTATCATTTATTTTCTATGTACCTACCTAACATAGAAATCATATCAATTAATAGCAAAATCTACAACTAAGTAAGTATACAATAATATAGTAATTATGCCAGTTTGAAAACCTATTTCCTTAAAATATACAGATATGACCCAAAAATAGTGTCACAGACCTTTATAATCTGTTTTTTTTTTTTTTACTAGTTTTGACATTATGTTTACAGGCGTGTGAAATGTTTTTTTCTGTTATAAAAACAGTGTCAATCCTATCATCGAATTATTTGATTTGTTTATATTTTGCTTATTAATTTGTGCCACTTACTTTGAGAGGCTATAGTACTAAATTAGCTTGATTATGTATATTTTAAGAGAATTAAGTTAAACCGTATACATAAGCATAATTTTATTTTTATTATTCTCATTCAGAAAACGTAATAATCACATTCTGAGATTAGTTTTAATGAACGCATATGGATAATATAAAGTAGGTGATTATTTTAATATTCGTAATGAGGCAGGTTATAGTTAAGAGTCGTAAATGCAGGAATAGGTATGACATCATAGAAAAAACCGGCCAAGTACCTACTAGTCAGACTCGCGCACGAAGGGTTCCGTCCTATATATAAATAAAACCGGCCAAGTGCGAGTTGATTATCTATGAAAACGGCAAAAAAAAACATGTTTGTTGTATGGGAGCCCCACTTAAATATTTATTTTATTCTGTTAGTATTATTATATATATAGTATTTGTTGTAATCTGTGAAAATTTCAACTGTTTAGCTATCACGGTTCATGAGATACAGCATGGTGACAGACAAACGGATAGCAGAGTTTTAGTAACAGGGTCCCGTTTTTACCCTTTGAGGAAGGAACCCTAAAAACCGGTAGGTACCTACTAGTGCGTCGGGCTTGATCACTCTGTTTTCGACTACCTAGTACATTTATTAACTAACTAGCTTCTGCCCGCTGTTTCGTTTACATGTTACAGCATAAAAATATTGCCCTCGAGGTAATGACATGTTAAATAAATTACTTCTACATATTCTCGTGTTTTCTCAAATGTACCAACTATATAGCCCTAGGATTTTATAAAAGTATATTTTAAAAAATATAATCTAATATATAAAATTTCCATGTCCCAATGTTAGTTACCGTACTCCTCCGAAACGGCTTGACCGATTCTCATGAAATTTTGTGAGCATATTGAGTAGGTCTGAGAATCGACCAACATCTATTTTTCATACCCCTAAGTGATAAGGGTGGCGTAAAGATCGGGAATAACGGAAAGTTGTTTTTTCTGTGGGATTATTGACATTTGACAGGACAACGTCTGTCGGGACAGCTAGTAATTTTATAAAAAAAACTTATTTTTTGTATTTTATTCTTTGTGTGCAGTAGGTTTAATACTTACATTAACTTGGACCTAAAGCAGAAAACAGCCATAGGCACTTCTCCTAAATTTTAGTTATAAATACAGCTATATTTTTTACCATGCTATTTTATTATTTTACCATGTTTTTACTAACCCGCTTTCTTGTATGTCTTTCCGGGTGGAATATTGTAATTGATTTAAAACTAACTATCCGATGAGCTAGATACTTGAAATTTCGACCATAGCTCAGAAGGGGAGGACAATGCATGAAAATGTGAAAAAAGAAGAATAAATGAAAGAAAAACTCATGATAATATTTTTTTTAGGGTTCCGTACCCAAAGGGTAAAAACGGGACCCTATTACTAAGACTTCGCTGTCCGTCTGTCTGTCACAGGGCTGTATCTCATGAACCGTGATACCTAGACAGTTGAAATTTTCACAGATTGTGTATTTCTGTAGACGCTATAACAGCAAATACTAAAAACAGAATAAAATGAATATTTAAGTGGGGCTCACATACAACAAACGTGTTTTTTGGCGTTTTTTTATAGATAATGGAACGGAACCCTTCGTGCGCGAGTCCGACTCTCACTTGGCCGGTTTTTATTCGATTAATATTTTTTTAGTCTTTATGATGATCGTCGGCTTATGACATCACGAATTCTTTTACACTCAGACGACCTCAGTGGCGTAGTGGACGAGTGGGTTTGGAGGTTTTAATGAAATAAGTAGGTACTTTTACATTTTCTTTCATGAATCATGATAGACGCCTACGCTGCGCGACGATCTATTCGAAGCCAACAAAATATCTAAATCAATGATTGTTACCAAGTAAAATTCTTAAAATAACTTGGTGGTGGGTAGGTTAGGTAGATAGGTAGGTACCTACTTAAACGGGATGTTTAAAGAAAAGAGTATAAAAAAGTGTTTAAAGAAACTGAAACTGAGTGTTCAAAACTTCAGATCATCTTATCGAAACGAAACTAAAATTGATAAAATTTTCAAATTCATAATTTTTCATAATCCCGATGCTCGATGAAGATAATATTTTGCATTTTGGGTTTTATAAATAAACTAGCGACCCGCCCCGGCTTCGGACGAGTAGCATGTTATACATATAAACCTTCCTCCTGAATCACTCTATCTATTAAAAAAAACGCATCAAAATCCGTTGTGTAGTTTTAAAGATATAAGCAAACATACATACATACATACATACAGACGCGGGAAGCGGAAAGCGACTTTGCTTTATACCTACTATGTAGTGATCAATAACAATACAATAAATAAATTTTGGTGGACATATTTTCATTGTTTTATTTACTTAACCTTTTATGTATGGGAACCAGCCTACCTAGTATATACGTATACCTAGGTAGTTAGGTACCTCTAGAGTGTAGTGTTCCTAGATATATCCTGATATTTATTATTTCAAACTTATTTCACAAACAAGTACTAGGTACCTAAAATTCAAAATGTATAAAAAAAAATATGTATAAAAAAATAGGATCACCACCTCTCAGATCTCCAGACGCTTATATCCTTTGAAGATGTCTAGTGGGGGTAGTCAGAGGCACGCCCAAACTTTACATTTGGCACATGCCCACATTTTGCAGTAGTTAGCATTCCACAACACGGATAGGCAACTTTATATTATTTGAAGCAACATTCACCCTAAAACAACTTAGTATAAATATCTAAATGTTATTCAAGGCAATGAACCCTGAAGCCCAGAAGGCTTGTTTTAGATAAAGCTAAATATTGCCGTAAAATCAACAAGAAAATCTACTTTGTGCCTAGGCTACCTAGGTACCTATTCTGAGAATTGTTTAGATAATGTAAGTATTTTCTAAGTTATAACAAACAACAAAGAGGACCTAACAACAATGTCTCTAACCCGTCTGTACCTACTTCCATAATAAATCATTTCGGTACTGGGTATTTTAATTTATTTCCTTTTCATTATTATTATCCTAGCAATAAAATAGGTACGTAAATCTTATCCAGCTTTACACACATATAAACTTGTATTACATCGTTAAAACATATAATAAAATTACTATTGGATTGAAACAGGTTCAATAGCGTAGGTACTAGTACTACTTTTAAGTTCAGTAGTTGGATTGGATTAGTTGTTCTAAAATTCTAAAATAAAATAAAGTAGGTACCTACCTACCGGCTTAATCTAGACAATGGGTTTCGATAACGCTCAAAGCGAGGAAAGCTCTGATAAGTTAATTCCAAACGAGTCGCTCTGATTTGGGGACAATCCGCTCGTGTTCCTTTAATTAATGAAAGAGTTCATTCTTGCCAAATTGTGTTAGATAAGTGACCTGTTCTCGTACCTACCAATTGTCTATACTTTTATAGGTACTTATATTATAAATGCGAAAGTAACTCTGTCTGTGACGTTATTACGGCCAATTTTACCCTTTTTTTAGGAATTTCAATGATTTACGATAAAGTCGTAAAAATCGATTTTCTGAATCTACGCGAAGTCGCGGGAAAAGGCTAGTGTTAAAGAAATCAACAGCGATAGCAATGTGACAGCAGAGGCTCAGAGATCAGTCGCAAAAAAAATGCAAAGTTAAAAAACATGGCGTTTGGCATCAATGAAATTAAAAAGGATCACGACTGTAATTCCCAAGGACGATAGACATGCTCTCAGATCTCCAGGTGTTCACAGCCTTGAACTTGTCCAAAGGGTGGTGTAGTCAGACAAATCCGAACATCATATTTGGCACATGCTATCATTTTGCAAGCCCATCGCCGCTACAGCAATGAAAAACTAACGTTGACGCAAACCTGTCGCTAGTGAAGTGATAAAATAGGTTTTAAGCAAGGGGTTTATGTAACCAATGTGATAGAATTTAAAGCTCCTCGAAGAACTCCTCGAAATTCAGACACTAATTACATAACGAAAGTAGACACTCGAATTATTAGCAAACTTGTTACATGGCAATACTAATATGCATGTCAACGTCAATTTGTCAAAACAATATGGCGGCTGTCTGTGATTTGGTGTGATTAGTTGTGAGAGGTTTGATTCAAAATGAATAAAACGATTAGAATGGGAAACTTTCTGGAGTTATTAGGGCGTTATAATTTTTTAACTTTGTTTGCATGGGTTGTTATTATTTATAAATTAGCCGCACTTTTTCAGACTCCACATTTATTAGTTGTATTTCTCACCCGACAGTCTTTGTCCTGTCAAATTTCAATACTTCCATAGAAAAAAAACACTTTGTTTTTCCCGAATTTAACAATATGTCAGTTGAGTTTACTCCTGAAAATAACAAACACAACAAAAAAAGATTTAGCAAAATCGAGTCAAGAGAAATAAAGATTAATAAATAAATTCTTACTTCGAAAGGCATCAAGTAGGACAAGAAATATAATATTAATATTTCCCTCGCGTCAAAGATATTACACCAGACAAAGTTTGGCGAAAATGAGTCCAACAGCTGCTGGCTGACAGATTGTTGGACCACCAGAATACATACTAAGCACAGTTAGAAACTATCATATATTTGACTACCAAGCCTATGTATATGTACATGAAGATGGCAGTTTTACCATTCAAGTATTCCTATATTTCCTATATTAATTAAAATATGTCTACATATTTCATTGATAAAAAATTAAATGATTTAGGTTTAAAGTTGTTTATTTGCATTTTTTTAATTTTATTTCAATAAAATAACAATAAAACTCACGTCTTCGAATAATAGTTTTCATTATTATGTTATAGGTACCAACAAAATGCTTTTAGAACGGAGCACCTATGGAACTTCTTGGATTTTAATTTTTTATCAGGCATCTACATCACACTCAACAATATGAGAACCTAACTTATAAACACATACTTATGTTCTATCTATTGGTATCTAATTTTCATCATTGAATTATTTAGCGGTAAGCTAAGGAGACCACTAAGTTGTAACATAAGCTAAAGGTCCGCTTCCAGCTAGTCACAGGGTCAAGGGTCAGTAAGGACCCCTTGAAGATTGTTTTTGCTACTTACGTTGTAAAAACAATCTGCTCTACACAATGTTGAGAGAGTTACTTAGCTCTTAATCGTAGGCTGACCCCAAAAACCTGTTTATATATTAACTAGCGGATCGTCCGTGACTTTGTTCATTGAGTTCTCTAACAAACTTCGACGCTTCGCAGAATTTTGTGAATTAAATTCATGCAACATTTATCTGTTTCTATAATTATACCGACCGGTATGGATATGATGACGACGTCGTATTTTGCGTTCATGGCTGTTAATCTAAAAACCTGTTTATCGTTGATCCTCAGCTTAAGACGCTGCCAGTCGAATACTTGTGAACAAGCAACATCTCCTATTTTATAATGTATAGTATATGTGAATAAAGATGTACCCATCTTTAATCACTTCGATAAATAATCCTACCGACCGCTGCAATGATGACAAACACACGTCCGCGCGTGGTCCGCCTTAGCTTTTCGAATAAATTAATGATATAAATTATGTATAATTACTTATCAAAAATCTATCCTAATAGAAATCTAGATCTACATATTACCTATCTTTAACAATAATTCACAAGTTGATTTTAATAGTAGGTATATAAAATATTTCGATCATAAATTCTAAAACGTATCATTTTGAAATAATATTTTTATCGTGAAAAGTTTCTGCTATTATGTTTTCAGCTTAATAGAAATCTAGGTAGGAACCTGAAGTAATATACTTATAAAAATAGGAGATGTGGCTTGTTCAGAAGTATTTCTTTTTTCGTTTCGAAAAAGAGCAATCAGCGACTAGCAGCCTCTTAAGGCTTTTCTGCCTTTATTGAGGTTCCGTACCTCAAAAGAAAAAACGGAACCGTCAATTGTCGTCCGTTTATCTGTCTATCTGCCTGTCTTTCTCAGAAGATCCCTTTACTTGAAGACCCTATTTCTCAGAAACGCGTAAAGGTATCAAGTTCAAATTCATAATTAAATACTTGGGCCTAAGACCTCTTGAAGCTGCAAAAAAACAAGCTTCTTAGTCAACGCGATCAAAAAATATTGCCAATTATGTCGCTTATTTTCTTGAGCATCTGCGACTCGGGAGCCAGACTCGCACTTGTCCAGTTTTTTCCTTCAAAGTACAGAAAGAGAATTAACCCTAACCCGAGGGTCAATCTTTGCGCACGGTGAAACAACTTTCAGAAAAACAGGGCATAAGTTTATTTTAGCAGCTATTTAGGTATAATCTACGAGCCTCCGTAAGGTGTTTCTGCAACTGTCGGTAAATATCAAGTTTTATGGAGGCCTTTGATTTACGCCAAGTTATTTTTGCTGACATCCCTAGCATTAGCTCTAGGGTGCGCAAAGGGAAAAGAAAAGGTTGATTTAGTTAGTGTAAATTGGTTTGTAGTTCAGATTCCAAGCTAAGGAATATTGCCGGAATTCTAAGTTATAAAACACACTGGGTATACCTACAGGCTAGCGGTACTATGGAGAAACACAAAAGGTTCTTTATACGAGTCTGAAATTTGTAAGTAGGGCTGCCATGTTGTAGACGTGATTTTGCCGGACTGTCTTTTCTTCCAGTCAATTTATCATTATTATCTTTCGAAATACATAATCATCGAAACATACAAACTTCCTCATAAACTTTCGAATTTATCTGGAGCTAGATGTGTGTTAAAAAGTCCATCACTATAAAAAAAAATATAATATTAATAAAAGACTATGCCAAGATTGACTTATGTTTAGTCTAAGTACCCCAGAAGTTTTAAAAACTCTAAAATAGTGTCTGTTTGGAAATAAATTATTCGAAGTTTAAAGTTAATCAAACTACTTAAAAATGTCGCATATCGGCCTAGTGACAGGACAACCCTACCCGCAACACTTGCTCGACAAGTCTTAAAAGTGCGCATCAGATTCTGAATGGATCTAAACAACTAGTTTTTTATTGTGGGAATTTAACTCGTTATGTTTTGCATCGTAACGGAATGCAAATACAGTTTTTATAGGTATTTGAATAACTGCCTAAAGTTATAAACGTGCTATGAATTTAGCGTTTAATTACTTTTCACTTTGTCATTTAAATAGAAATATTGGATCCGCGCTGTTGTCTTTGACTCATACGTTCATATCTCGGGCACAGCGCAACAGCAATAGTTTTTTTAAATACCTATTTTTTAAATATGTTGCTACTGGTATTCGTTTACGCTCTATTGCGATTGTCACGTGCCTATAACCAAATAATATTATTTTTAACCTAGAATCTAAAATAACATAATAGTTAGCAAGGGCGCGGCGTAGCCAGGATTCTCTATAGAGGGGGCAGATAAATAAAATCCTAGACTATATTGTTTTCATCATGGTTTTTAACATACGATATGAGTATCTCACATTGTAGATAGAGTAAGAAAATATGGAAAAAACTTTTTTATCAGTGATCGCCCGCTATTTTTGAGGGGAGTAGCTGCCCCCCTTGCCCATACCTTGCTTGCTATAAGTATAGGTACCCGCTTATACCCACCAAGGTAACAAAACAAAGGTAGGTTCTTCAATGAAACTAAGCAGGAAGTTTACATAAACCTAGGTAGCGATTAGGAGCTCCTGTAGGCTCATAATCGCTACTAACAATGAAGGAAGTGATCGTGTTCCGAGCGTTATTATTTCTCTGCTAGGTAGGGAGGTGCCTACTTAGGTAGGCCTAGGTAGCTATAGCCTAATCTTGGCGGTGAGAAAACTGTTTTTTGTTTCTTTTGTTCATTGACTGTAGATGAACATAGGTATACCTAAGGTCCTACTTATACGTATTATTCACTAGTAGGTATCTAGATGAACGAGCTTTGTTCGGTATTTCATTGCCTGTAAACACGAATAAAAAACCTTTTTTCTAAAAATGAAACCTAGCTAGATCGATTCATCGCCTTCGAAACCTGAATACTAAATTTCATGAAAATCGTTGGAGCCGTTTCCGAGATTCACATTATATTATACAAGAATTGCTCGTGGTATTATATAATATAACAGTAGGTAGAGATTAGTAACCTACCTACCTAGGTATAGGTATAGTAGGTACATAAATATTTATCGAAACGAGACTAATTTAGAAGACGGCAAAATTAATAAACTTGTTAAAATGTATTTGATAATTTGTCTTTACGTCCTTATCGAAAACGACAGAACATAATTTATGACGAAAACTGCAAAATTTTATAGCTTTTAGTCCAATAAGTGACCGGAACTATAATTTATTTTTATACGATATCTTGAAAACAAACTACGAGTCCTTCTTATATTTATAACTAGCTGTACCCCGCGGTTTCACTCGCGTATAACTTGAAGAAATAAGAACTTTTCAGCGTATTGCCTATAGCAGACCCGCGACAGAAAAAAATAATCCTGTCAAAATTTTAATAATTTATAGAGCGCCTTATGGAGGCTCTCATACAACAAACGTGATTACTGCATTCTAGCGCCATCTAGTTTCATTTGATGTTACTGCGTTATTATAGGTACTTTTCGCGGTCTCATGCGACCGCTCGGGGTTTGAGAGGTAAACCGATGATGAAAAATGTTTGCAATTCCGCTGGCAGGTGGCGCTATTTTACCACTATCGGTAAAGTATGTCGATAAATAGGTGGTAGGTACTTTACTAAAAAGTAAAAAAAAGTTTAAAATTGAATTATTGAATTCATGTAGTTAGGTAAATAGGTATATATTATTAATTTCGAGTTCGAATACCGGCCGTGCATCAATGGATATTTCTGTTCGAAAAATGTACCTACTCCATCAACAATATCCGGAACTTGTGCAGAATTTTCTATTGTTATTTATTATGTACAAAAAACCTGTATAAACTTAACAAAAAAAAAATCGTCACGACAGTATACTGTTCAAAGCAAAATAGAAAGACGAAACGAAAATAATTGGCTTGCTTTCTATGAGAGAGAGAAAGACAGACAGAGAAACATGCGCACGCCGCACGGCTTACTACACTATAGCAAAAGGTGTCGTGACTCGTGACAACTTTTCGTCTGATTTTTTTCCGTCTAGCCTCCTTCGCAACGCGCCTTAAGGAACTTCGTTCCAAAAACGATATTTTTTGGATTGATTGTAGCAATCACACTTCGTACAATGGTACAAACTCTGAGGTCTACAGCGAAGTCAATGGAAGTAATGGTTTTGTTACACAGAACGATACTGTCATCTGTCAGCTTCGTAACAGTCAAAACCCAGAAGCGATAGCTCTTCGGGTTACCAAATAATAAATTTTTCAAAAATTCCTTGCGCAGTGACGTTAAAGCGCGAACGCCGGCGTTCGCTCGGGGATTAACGGGTTTAGACTACTTCCTGGCCGGCCCATTTCAAACGTAAATATCTCGGGACCCCTTCTAGTACAATTCCAGATTTTGGAGTACAATTTGTACATTTCCATAGATTTGTAACTGCATTTTAACCCTTAAACACGGTGGGTCCGGCTGCGCAGTGTCACACAAAAATTTTATGAAGCTCGCGCTCGCGCTCGGACGCCCCGCCTTTTTATACCTTCGACCGCGAGACGCGTCGAGCGCGGCGACCGATTCTCGAACGTTCGCGACCGGCCGCACTGCGCGCTTGACGCATGCTTGACGCCTAGCTGCTAGGCTGGTCGCGAACGTTCGAGAATGTTCGTTTTACGAAGCTACTCGCTAGTTGACTCGCTAGCCTCTAGGCGCTAAGCAAGCCGCCAGCCTGTGCGTTCGCGACCTTATATACAAAAATAATCCTTATAGCATGATTCAGTATTCACGCGCGATGGCTTATTATTAGCGTATTTCATGTATAACTTTGGTGTTTCTATACCAATTTCTATGATTCTTTTTTATGGAATAGTTAATAATGTAAACTTTTTTAATTAGGGATGACTGAGAGTGTTATAAACGTAAGAGTAGACAAATATAATCAGAAAGCTTCGAACTGCTAAGCTATCGGGAGTTACACGTGTTATTGTGAGTCAACCATAAAAGATAAACATATGCTGTCGTGGGATATTTTTTATATAATTTTAGGGAGAACATTTCCGTCATACATGATTTCTGTGTAGCTTTAACCATTAAAGTTGCACACGCGACGGAAGCTTAAGAAATGCAGTAACTACTCCCGTTATCCCAACATTTCACTTCACTGCTCTGCTCCTATTGATTGTAGCGTGATGAAAAGTATACTATAACCAGCTCAGGAGTATGAAAAATAATTGTACCAAGTTTCATTAAAATCCGTCCAGTAGTTTTTGTTTCTATAACGGTTATACAGACAGACAGACAGACAGACAGACAGACAGACAGACAAAAATTTTACTGATTGTATTTTTGGCATCAGTATCGATCCCTAATCATCCCCTGATAGTTATTTTGGAAATATATTTCATGTACAGAATTGACCTCTCTACAGATTTATTATAAGTATAGACTAGCTGACCCGTGCCCGCTTCGCTGTGCGTAAGACATTTCTAATACCATCGTTGACTTTTTTGTAGACGTTTTTAAGGTGTACAATACTGTAGTACATTATTTTGAATATCTCGTGGGGTTCAGCCAGCATTTGCAATGTAAGCGCAAAAAAATGTGTTTATTTACGACATCACATTAGAAACCTCTAAAATTATCAGTGTTTCTCTACTATATTATGCATGTATTATACATATAAACCTTCCTCTTGAATCACTCTATTTATTAAAAAAAACCGCATCAAAATCCGTTGTGTAGTTTTAAAGATATAAGCAAACATACATACATACATACATACATACATACCCATTACATACAGACGCGGGAAGCGGAAAGCGACTTTGCTTTATACTATGTAGTGATTGCAAAAGTTTGTGAGGACGGATGAATGTATGTTCAACTTTGTTTCTCTTTCACACAAAAACTACTGAACGAAACTTTACAGTAATATAGCTTATACATCATAATAACATATAGGCTACTTTTTATCTAGGTACCTACCACGCGGTGGGCGGCAGCTAGGAGATAATACAAGAAAAAGCATTCGTTCAGTGCAACTTGTACGGGTAGGTCAAAGTCAAAAGTCAAAGTTAAAAGGCATTTATTTCAATATCTCAAGGATCACTTTGAAACGTCTTAGGAGCCAGGTGAAGCTACGCCTGTTCCTCGCGACCAAGCCTACAAGAATCAGGCAACAAACTCGGCTTGGGGCCTATCAAGATACCTAGGTCTAACTACTCTTATATCCGTTTCAAGACACGTTCGGGCAAGTCTACATTTCTCAGACCCTTCGTCTGCACAAATTTATTCAAACGTCTTTTCAATCGCTCAAACCAAATATAATAAGACGGTGGACCATTGTGAGTTTGGGATGCCTTTTGTATAAAGCCCTTGTGAACAGCTTGTACGAGGTCATGGTTGGTCAACTCTTTGTGTAGATCATGTAGGTACCGACCTTCGGCTCCGCAGTATCCATAACTACTAAAGAAAGGTAAGTAATAAAATACATTGCTATTTCAATCACGCCGTTACTGCTTTTCTGATTCAAATCCATCTAGGGCAAATATTTGTGTGATAAACATTGATGTTTGTTCTGTGTCTGGGTGTTCATATTTAGGACTCGCGCACGAAGGGTTCCGTACCGTTATCTATAAAAAAACAGCAAAAAAAAAAAACATGTTTGTTGTATGGGAGCCCCCCTTAAATATTTATTTTATTCTGTTTTTAGTATTTGTTGTTATAGCGGCAACAGAATTACATAATCTGTGAAAATTTCAATTCTCTAGCTATCATGGTTCATGAGATACAGCCCTGTGACAGACAGACAGACAGACGGACAGACGGACAGACAGACAGACGGACAGCGAAGTCTTAGTAATAGGGTCCCGTTTTTACCCTTTGGGTACGGAACCCTAAAAAGTACTTTTATATATTTACAAAAATATATATATTTGTATTTAAATAAAAATAAATAAATAATGGCTCTACAAACAGCGCAACTAGCCCCAAACTAAGCAAAGCTCGTTCTATGGGAACCAGATAACTGATAGAATACTTATATGCTTGGTAAATACATACATAATAAAAAAAAACATATTAACACCCAAACACAAAACAAACATCTAAGTTCATCACACGAATGTTTATGTTTATCCTGGGTGGGAATCAACCTTGTTTGAGCCTTCACCTTGTTCTTACGGCACCACACTGCTCTACATAGCATTAAGGAAAGGATCATTGAAAAAAAATTATAGACCCCAAGCCGTGTTTGTTGCCTGATTCTTGTAGGCTTGGACGCGAGGAACAGGCGTAGCTTCACCTAGCTCCTAAGACATTTCAAAGTGATTGTTGTGATTTTATTGAAAAATGCCTTTGAATTTGAACCCACAACCTACAACGCAATAGGCAGAGTGACTACTAACTGAGCTGCGAGGCCGGTCAATTAGTTTAACATTTAGGTAGGTAATAGGTTCATGTTGCAAGACTTTCAGTCACTGACCTACCTCGCGGATATTTGCATTGACACATCTACTTGGCTACTAACGTAATGCCATCAGAGTAGGACGGCAAACAAACTTTCCTACCACATTGATTTATGTATGTTTTTCTTACCTGGGGCTATACGCTATACCACAAGTATAAAGTAATATCAAAACAAAATTACCAGCAGTGCGAAGGGTTCCGAAACCAAAGGGCAAAAACGGAACCCTTTTATTAAGACTCCGCTGTCCTTCTGCCCGTCTGTCTGTCACCAGACTGTATCACATGAACCGTGATAGCTAGACAGTACGGAACCCTTCGTGCGCGAGTCCGACTCGGACTTGGCCGGTTTTTTTTTAATCTTTAAGCTTTATTATTAAAATCATTATGCTACCAAATATCCTTTGTAATCTTGGATAATTTTGTAATTTTATTTTCTTATGAACAATATTACTTTCGAGTTCGTATTGCGTTGTCACTTTCGCACCGTGAGTAGGTAATATTGTTTTGATATTACTTTTGAGCTATTGGTACGGCCCCTATACCTAGGTAGCTACACAGACTGTCAAGCGGATACCCAGAGGCAGAGCACTCTGTATAACCTGTATAACCACTTATATAATTGTTTACTACCTACTACGAAATACTAAAATCTAACTAAGCTATTTTGTTTTGTTTTAGGATAAAGAACAACCGATCTTATAACCTTGAAATCAATTACCTACGTTATTATAAATACTATATTAATATTATACATGCGAAAGTAACTCTGTTTGTCTGTCTGTGTCGTTATCATGGCTAATCCGTTAGCCGATTATGATAAAATTATGATAAAAACATTTTGGAAAGCACATAGGCTACTTTTTTTCCAAAAAAAATCTTTTGATTTTTCAATAATTTCAATGTTTTACGATAAAGTCGTCAGAAATCGATTTTCTGAATCTACGCGGACGACGTCGCGGTTAAAAACTAGTATAAGTACTTAGTACCAAAATGGACTATTTGTTATCTAAGTACTAACATACTAGGTACATAAATATACCTACTATGCTGTAAAATTCAAAAGTTCCGTTTTCAGCAGCGGTTTTTCACCTCGTTACAGAGTGTGTGGGGTAGATAGGGGAGGTAAGGGATTAATTTGTATTATTTTACATACAGTCCACTTTTAAACGTACTTAATAAATACCAGTGGAAATCCTCGCGACTTCGTTCAGGTTTTTTTAATCTTTTAAGCTTTTTTTGGCATAAAAAAAGTCCAAGCCAAACCCAAAATCCAAACTTTAGAACTTTAGAATTTAAACTTCATCGGAATCGGTTTACCCGTTACGATGTGATCGAGTAACAAGCAAACATTAAATTTATAGCATTTATCATACATACTAGGTTGCGCCCCACGGTAGGTGATGCCCCCTAGACTGCCAAAAAAACATTTTTTTTTCAAAATTTTAGGCATAGGCTATGTAAAGTCCAAGTTTCATCCAAATCAGCTTGGTCGTGAAGTCGTGATTGAGGCACAAACTTATAAACATCGTCACAAACTTTAGGATTTATAATATTACAAGCTGACCCGGCGAACTTCGTATCGCTTTAGAATTAACAAATGCTGTGTTAAGTTCCCGTTCCCGTTCCAGTTCACGTTTCCTATCTATCCCTATCCCTTTCCTATGTGCCAAATATAATATTTGGACGTATGTATCAGAGATGGCGCTGTATGTGAAAAATGATTTTCCCTGGTTTCCTGCTTTTCTCTTGGAATATTTTTTGATTTTTCTTTGCTATAAACCTCACGGAGCCCGAGACCTATCCAACGAATGCAAAACCGTGGAAATCGGTTCGTGCGTTCTGGAGTTATAGCGTCAGGAAGGAAACCCCGACTTATTTTTATATTATAGACTAGGATTGATGTGATTTTACCTACGTCGGTACCAAAATGTTGTATTAATGTACTTCTTCAGTGGGCTACCTATCTGACTCTGCAAAGCTGTTTAATCCTTGATGGAAAGCCCAGGCGTGTTTCCTTTCCACCTGCACCCTAATTACTATGTACAACGTTCATTTTCATGACGGTAAAAATAATGAGAATAAATAAGCTAGCATATTTTTTAGCAAAATTAAATTGAGGGACAGCCTATAATATTTCATAAAAACTTAATTCTGGCATTGTATTTTTAACAGATTTCAAAATCCTTTATTTTTTATTTAGGGAATAATATATTAACTCGTCGATTATCTTTTTCTTATATTATTTCAAACTAATTTTCGCCCGCGGTTTCGCTCACCTGGATAAAAGAAGCCTATTCGTTTTCCAGTATGTCCGATTATGTATATCCCAAATTTATCCAAATCCGTTATGTCGTTTGGGCGTGATTGAGGCAGAAACATCCTCACAGATTTACGCATTTTTCATAATATCATATTAAGATTGTTAATCAATAATCCATAAATTATCGATTATCCTATTATATTATAATAATTTAGAACTGCAATAAAGCCATTAGGTATCCACAATGAGCCATTTTGTCACTGTGATTTATAAGTCCATTTTACAAAAGATATTGCCGAATTTAAACGACACAAAGCTTCTTCACAATGCCTATTTTATTTATATTTACGATCCTTTAATGCTTTATCTATTTTCATAATTAATGGGAAAAAACTAAAAAGACCGACGAAAATGTTCCGTCTGACCAATTGAAAATTCAAGGGACGATACTCGTTTTTTAAGTTTTATGAAATAACTATTAGTCCTACATGAATATAATTTAAATGACCCAACTTGGGACTATTTTCTACACTTTAATATACTCGGTACAGATTTTTTTTTCTATATCAGTAGAAAAAAAAACATCGAACTCGGATCACCATAGGTATAACCGGTAAACATATATGAGCGGTCTTACCTACATAAAAAAAAACAACAAACAAAATATACACGTCGAATTAAGAACCTCCTCTTTTTACATTCTATACATATAATATACATATAATAAAACTCTAGATGAGTTCAATTCTGTACATTAAATAAAACATAAAAAAAATACTTCTAGGGGCCTTTATACAAGTTACACAAGCCAAAAAAAAACATTTTGAAATTTTTGTCTGTCTGTCTGTCTGTCTGTCTGTTGTCCGGCTTTCACGCAAAAACTACTGGACGGATTTTGATGTTTTTTTTTTGTTATGTAGTTATTAGTCCTCGGCAACATATTGGCTATAATTTATTTTGAAAATTGGAATACCAGATGTGAAAATATATGTCGCCCAGCGAAGTGGGCACGGGTCAGCTAGTCGGTTATAAAGTAATGCTAACGTTACATGTTACAATACCTTCCTTCATATCTTCTTTCAAATTAAAACGCCGCAATGAGCCAACAAAAGAAGATCGCATCAGACCGAACGCATCATTAGACATTAGACATAGACGTATCAACATATTTATAGGTAACTAGCGACCCGCCCCGGCTTCGCACGGGTAGCATGTTATTATACATATAAACCTTCCTCCTGAATCCCTTTATCTATTAAAAATAACCGCATCAAAATCCGTTGTGTAGTTTTAAAGATATAAGCAAACATACATACAGACATACAGACGCGGGAAGCGGAGAGCGACTTTGCTTTATACTATGTAGTGAAGAAAGATTTTATCAGCTCTTTCAGGTTTTGACAAAAAGATCAAAGCATGAGAAACCCACCCGACACTCTTGATAGAGTGCCAGTCTATATACCTAAGAGTTGGCAGACATTGTTTGCAAATATTATTATAAGTATACGCCGACGCTGAATCGAAAAATATATTATCAGAGTTCCGTTTACCAGATAAGAAACCCCAAAGGAGCCTGTTACATAACTCGTTTTTTTTATTAATTTTAAAGGTATACCTTTTAAATATAAATACGGCTAATTACCACGTTTCAACTTGAATTGCAAACGTTTTTTGATGTTCGTCATCATGAGCATCGCCCACGACCACGCTCGATGACAGATCGGTGAATTAATTGTAATTTGTATATAATTATAAAACGATTCAAAACAACGATAGTTTTTTTCTATAATTTATCAGGAAAAAATTCCTAACCCACGGTATAAACTTTACTGTTATGATTAAAGAATGTTACTGAAACTGTGTAGGTAGGTATACATATTATATGTCATCTTCCAATTATTCCGTTTGGTTTTCTGTTTACAATAGTGTTTTCTCACTTTGATACTTTGATAAAATATAACATTTACTTAATTAGTTTCTAATTATATTTAGTAATCATTACATAGCATTAAGGAAAGGATCATTAAAAAAAAGGTTAACCCCAAGCCGTGTTTGTTGCCTGATTCTTCTAGGCTTGGTCGCGAGGAATCGGCGTAGCTTCACCTAGTTCCTAAGACGTTTCAATGTGATCCTTGTGATTTTATTGAAATAAATGCTTTTCGAATTTGAATTTGGTTTAATAGCAAGGTTTAAACGTAAAATTAAATGATAGCCGACATTATAAAGCAATTCCTATTTATATAGAAACATTAGAATCATTTGTTACAGTTGACGGAACCCTGTGTATTGTTACAACATACGCGCACATTTTTTTGAGACACATCGGAACCACATTCTGCTAAACATTATCGTGTAGATAATTATGGCAGTTAGCAGCATGTAGTTAAGAAGATTGTTGAGAATGTCTCTTTTTGTATTAATGGCTCAGATAAACATGTTTTTTAACTGACAGATGGTCAACATCTACGTGAATCGATTAGGTAGTACTTCCTGAATGAGCTCATACATTTCGTAGTTTGGTATGAAACAGTCAGAAGCAATTGGATCTTGTTTTTAGAGATGTATCGACATTGTTTCAATTTATTTCATCTACTGGCCCCAGGTACCTCTTTTCTACTATCATTCTCACAAATTTTTACTAGGAACTTAGACAATTAGGTAGGTAGTAACTTTTCTAGGTACCTACTAATATTATAAATCCGAAAGTTTGTGAGGATGTTTGTATATTTACGGTTGTAGCCGATGACCAACGGATGAAGAGCATACCTACGCTAATTTTTATACAAGTTGGTACATACCACGCAAGCGAATCCGCTGACAAAAGCTAGTTTTCCATGTAATTGATGTCAGACTCAGAGGTACCGGTTCGGAGCCAGACAGAAAATATATTTTCATCCCACCATCTCAGAAAGAGTATTTTTGCTCTTCAATATCTGAGTGCAAAAGCCGTTTTTATTCTCTAGAGGATAAAGTAAATTGAATTTAGAACATCGTGTGCACTAAGTTTAAGAATTAAAAAAAATCATTAAACCTATTTACTGCTACCTCTATGGTGCCGAATATATCAGCAACTTTTTTTTAATTTGTTAAAAACTCAGACTCGGAACCTTCTTGGTGTTCTTTTTTCAATTTGCTTTGTACGCGGTTCTTTACGCGGCATTTTTTCACGTCATTATTAAGATTATTCTGTAATACTTACCTGTCATAATGTAGTAGTTAATACCTAAACTGAAATAAAAGTACCTATCTTGTGATTGTAAACGTTTTTTTTTGCATTTAGTCATTTCCTCGCTGAGGTGCAATGAAAAGTTACGTGTTGCACTCGAGTGCAAAGATTTTTCACCTCGTGCTCTTTTGATTCCCTCGCTAACGCTCAGGATTCTAATTTAGAATCCTTCGCTTGCTCGGTCATCAAAATTGAACACGCGGTTAAAAAGCAACTTTGCACTCTTGTATAACAAATAACTATTGTTTAACCTGCAAATATTTTTGTCCGGGTCTATTATTCCGCGTCTGGGTTGTGTGTTACTATGAGAACCTGTCGTTTCTATCAGTTGGGTGCTATTTATTTATTTTTAGAACTGATGTCGAAACGATAGGTAGTTCGAATAGTATATTATGATACAAGTGAGTAAAGTTGCTCATTAAACAGGAGGCTGTTGTTTGTAGCCAAAGCCGTACGCAAGTTGCTAGCAAGTTGCTCACGAATTTCATACGCATTTTTTTAACACACTTGCGAGGAAAAATCAAACATGTATTGCATAAACCGTTTTTCAACACACTTGCTCGTAAAGTGAGCCTTATAACATCGTTGTTAGGGCCATAAACCGAGCTTTAACATACTCGTGTATATTACACACTAGTGCATTATATGCGAGTAAACAGAGCATTTTCAATTTAACCGCGTAATATAGTTTTTTTTTTTTCGTAAAAGCAAAGAGGTTTTATGCCGTTGAAAATCCATATACATTTTTGGAATAAATAAATGTGTGTGTAAATAAATTAAGCCGAAAAAAACATTTATTGTTATCAAATTATTTTTAATTCGCAATAATTTGTTATAAAATATTTGCATTTTATCACTAAAATTATAATCTTCAATTAGGCTGTACTTACCTATATGTCAATTAAGGTACGTATTAAATAAAAGAAAATTGGGGCGTGCAAAAAAAAAACTTGCGCGCTATTTTGTTTGTATCGCATTTGTTACTGTGTGGTAAAACGATATATTTGCAATAGGTGTTTGTTTTTTTTTCTCGCACTTGGGTTGAAAATGTGTGTATGAAACTCGCGAGCAACTTGCTCATCAGACACTCGGCGATGGGCTTGCAACCTGTCACTACTGCAAAATGTGGGCATGTGCCAAATATAATGTTTGGACGTGCCTCTGACTACCCCCACTAGACATCTTCAAAGGATCTAAGCGTCTAGAGATCTGAGAGGATATCTACCTTACTTGCGGATTACAGTCGTGATCCTATTTTTTATTTATGAGATAAATCATTCAAACATAATTCTTTGAGAGTTTTTATTCTAAAAACAAAAGTGTACTCATTAGGGTCTTCTGAGGGATGGGCGTGTCAGTGACAATCTAATGTTTTGGTGATTTATGGATTCATTGTCCTTTGCGATCCCAAATGAACAGATAAATTATTCCAGTGTCTCAAATGTGCGTCTTAAAAAACTGAACGCTTGATAGGTGTTTCTGTTTTCTTCTAGTGTAGTTAAAGTTCGTGTTACTGGTTTATTCTTTGTAACCATGTCATGGTAAACAAACCTAATGACACAACCTTTAAAGCCTTTAGAGAACGATACCAAAAAGGTTCGATTATTCTCCGAAGGACCTTTGATATTCGAATAAGTTTTCAGCTTATCAATTAATTTATTTCAATTAATTTATTTATATTCGACCGTTATTTTAAAATAGTTAAGTGTTTTGATATGCAACTTCGATAGGTACTTAGGTACCTACCTACTTACTTGTAGAATATGAGAAAGCAAAACCCATAATTATGTTCTCATGTAGTTCCAAATAGGTGTTGTAAGTAGGCAGGTGTCAACCTACAGTGAGTGAACCATAATTTGTCTGCATGTGACACGGAATAAACTGATGAAGAACGTATACCTACATTACCTACCTATAGGTTTATAGCAATCAATCAGCTCCCAAAATTTTTCTGACGACAATTCACAAACTAAAATTGACGAACTCTGAACTCATAAAAAACGTAGGTACCTCTGCTGACAAAGATAAGAGAGTGGCTCTTGCCAGAGAAGCAATTTAAACAGTCGTAAGTATAAACTTTTACTCTCAGCTATTTGCGCTTGTAAAAAGCGAACAGCTCTCACACAAAAGAATCTGTGACAAGCGAAAACTTGTAAAATTGTCAATATGGAGACCGTGAGAAACGGAAAGAGCCACGGCTTCATGCAGAGTATTGTAGAGTCGAAACACGCCGAATTTGGTCAATAAACAATCGTACGACGCGAGCTGGGCCCCTGACCTTGTTCTCGCACGCGGCTCTCCCCCCTTCATAACCCCCCTCTTAGCCTCGCCAAACACGCTTCCATTTCCACAACTTTATGTAATCAACGTAATATAATTTGAGGATATTGACAAGTAAACCGACTGATTATAGGTTTTATAATACCTACATGCAACTCGGCTCCTCAAACACATTCTTACTCTTATTTAATTCATGCCTATAATTTCAATATGGCGCTGCCCCAAAGTGGTGCCTAACATGCCTTTGTGTACGAAAGCTTCTAAAAACAGAATAGTTTTTATGCTCGTGGCGACGAAAAGTTGGGAACAAAAACAAGGTAGGCGTTCAAACCTCTCAAAACTTTCATAAACCGAATTAGGTTAATTTAGGAACCGAGCTAGGGAATTTCCAGATTATCCTAACTTCTAGTAAGACAAGTTATAAAAGAGGCGTCGCAATTACAGGAACAAACGCCTCTAAGCATTCTTCTCCACATATTTTAGGCAGTATAATCTCAGGCGTGCCCTAAAATTGAGATTTTGGCTCGCCGCCCGACTAAGTCAGGCCTACGCCATAAGTTTCCTCGCAAATACCAATAAAAAGTGCGCGATGTCTTGCCCTATTTAGTAATCAGAACGTAAAACATCAAAAACTGTACAGTAATCGAACAAACGTTCAGCAAATCTGTGAGAAAATTAAGAGAACCAGTTACTTCAATTAAAAGTCCAGTTACGAATCTGTAAAAGACTTTATTAGCTACTTTATTGGTTTATACTTTACGACTAGATACTTTATTCACCGTTGAAATTGTTTAACTTGCTTAAAAGGTTTGGAAAAATGAACAGAGATTCTCGCTAAAATGTTTTAAGTAGGTACCTACCTACTAAGTTTTTAATGATCTAAAAATATAGGAAACAGATCTTATAAAACTAGAAAAAGTTTGAGCAATTAGAGTTCTGAAACAAACATGGCTCGATAATTTCTCGGAAGCTTCTGTTGTACGTCTGTCGGTCCAGATGACCTTTAGCATGACGAAGACGACCATTGAATTAAAAGATTGATCAAACAAAAAGCGACCTACACTAATTATATCAGAATGGTAGCAAAATCAAACTTCACTAAGCTTATGATCGCCTTAACGCACCTACTAGTCGGTCTTCTTTCTCAATGTTGATATTATTTCGAGTTTCCCTAACGGTTATCAACAAAACCAATTAAGATACGAGTAGGTATTATGAATTCATATGTATTTTAGAGACGAATAATAAAATATCTTTACGAAATTTTTTAACCACTTTTAGAAGATTAAAGTCGTATAATTATGTTTTCAAACTAGCTCTTGCTAGCTGCTTTGCTCGCTAGGATCTGGATAGAAAGTATTCTATGTGTTATTCCAGGACATATTTTATGCTATGTATGTTTTAAGTGTCATCTAAATCTGTTAGGTCGTTTGGGCGTGATTGAGCCACAAACATCCAAACATCCTCACAAACTTTCGGATGTAAAATATCAGTAGGATGGTAAACACTCTTAGTTGCGCGAAGCTTTGGGTTAGCGTCTTCCATTTACAATTTTCCACTATTGCCCTATTAGACGAAACAAAAACTTTATTGCGTGGCTTCTCCTCCAATAAGGCCAAGCATGAGGATCAGAGTAGATCCATACAATCATGGATAATCGATTACAGATTTAGGTACAGCACTATGAAGTGTGAATGTTCATGATTTTACGACTTCATTGCCTTTTGGCTTTTTCTCAAGCTCAATGGGTAGATATTTGGGTATTTTTATTACGATAATTCACCGTAAAATAACATTCCTTTTACGATTTGAATGAGGCTCTCACGAGTATTAAGGAGTTTTTTTAGGCTCTCTCAAGATTTGGGAATATTGTTCTTGTATTATAATACTTTAACTCGCTTGAACTAGTAATCCATTGATCCGTTTTACATGCTTCACTGAATAACTTGTCAAAAGTAATGTTGTAGAAATGGCAGTGTTAGAAAGAGGCAAAGGCTTGGTGTTTCAGACCCAATTAGATGCATCTTCGATCTACCTTCTTCGATCGACAACAATCATCGATTATGAAAGGCATCAAGCAGTGTTTGTTGCCTGTTGCCTGCCGTCTATGCTTGATCACAAGGAACAGGCGTAGCTTCACCTAACTCTCAAAACATATCAAAGTGATCCTTTTGATTTCACTTTCGACTTCCTTAACTCAAATAATAATACTACTCCCACACTCCCAGTCATAAATATATTCATTAATAAATCTAACAACGAATAAGGAAAATGATCAAACAACACTATTAAACGCGATAAATAGACAAAATAGAGAAATAGGGATTTATGTTACGGTCCGAGTGGTCTCTAGTACATAGGTAATGTAACAGAAAACAAATAAATAAGAGGTATAACATAAAAACCCTTTTTACCTTGATAAGACAAAGAATTTTTTAGTTACGTAGGTATAGGTTAATACCTACGTTTAATTTCCAAGAAAAAAGTTCTACATAAAGCTTAATATCTGGTTATTGCGATTATGTTGAAAGGGGTACGTAATATAAATTGTGTTAGTAGATAAATATTACTAGCTTCCACCCGCGGATTCGCTTGCGTGGTACTTGAATAAAAAGTATATGCTACTCCAGAACATAAGCTATTCCAATGTTCATCCAAATCCGTTTGGTCATTTAGGCGTGATCGAGTCACAAACATCTAAACATCCTCACAAACTTTCGGATTTCTATTATTAGGATGTGCTGTCTAGGACCAACAAGTTATGACTAGACCTAAATTGCTTTTTAGCGGCATTTGTTTGGTGACCTTGTCCTGGCCTAATTTTTGCGTCTAGAGTAGCAGATTCAATCGATGGGTAATGAGATGATAAATAGGATAGGTAAGAGTAAATTATTCTGGTTAGACGTCTAGACCTATATAAAAACTTGTCGCGAAGCTATTTTTGTTTTTTTGAAGGGACAGCACATTTTCTCTATGAAATATATCTAACTTATTCACGAATTCATCAAAAACATCACAATAAAACATAAAAAGGTACATGAAAAGGAGGTTTCTTCTGCAAATAAGTAGATACTTGGAAGAGTTTGTTCAGTGGGAAGTTAAGCGAATAAGAATTCACAAACATTATACCCATTCGATATTGAAATTTAAAACAAACAATAAAATTGCCTCTATTGTTAGTTTAATTCGTCCCAATGTTTTTTCCATTGTCATAATACTGTTACAAATCAATCATTACAAATGTTTATTCTATATGCATTAAGTACGTTGTAAATATTAATGAGGTTTCTTATTGGACACATGAAACAATTGGAGAATATGGGCCATTTGAGCCGGTAATTAATCAATATTTATTGAGCGTTTGATAGAATCGCTCGGTTGTGTGGTTTAGAAGATGCCTCGTGTGGCAGACGCTGCAAAATCGAATCAACTATAAAAGGAGAGATTATTAAATCCAAACCATGGCATTTCAAGAGAAAGATTCAGTTATTTGAGTTTCGGAGTTTAACAGGGCTTGCAAATTGGACCCTTGACTTTTAAGAATTTGCAATTCCTTGTTATAATAAATCTTCGGATGATGTTCAACTTAGAGCGCGTTCTAGTTACTATTGTTGGTACACCACAAACGAGTTAGGTTTAAAACGTAACAGCGGCTAGACAGGTTACAGACTCCAGACGTAACACTCACTGCTTACGTCAAAACTATCTTATGATCTTGATGACGGCGTGTCTCCACAATAGATCACTTGTTATTCTACTTGCAATACAAAAGGCTCCATAGAACGTCTCACGCCGGCATTGACACCTGGTTATAGATGAATAGCGACCTTATGATTTCTAGGTGAATGTCAAGGATACAAAAAAAC
Source organism: Hydriomena furcata (assembly GCA_912999785.1). Lineage (NCBI taxonomy): Eukaryota > Metazoa > Arthropoda > Insecta > Lepidoptera > Geometridae > Hydriomena > Hydriomena furcata. Next base: position 689,542 of record OU538831.1, on the reverse strand, counting down.
GGCTGGAAGGTGCGAAGTCAGACTATTTCATATCGTTTTACCCGAACACGAGTTTCCCGGTAAGTGGATATAATAGCCTGCCTTGATTTTTCTTACAGCTACAGCAGGTGAGGTTTTGTAATGTCAGATTATTTGCAGAATCATTCAGTTTTGTAGCAATCTTAACGTTGTTTTCTGCCTCGAGTATTCATAATTACAGTAATCTATTATTCGCTCAACGTTCGAAAACTTTAGCCCTTAGGGAATTCAATTTATTGGATCTTGTTATCGGAAGGAACAAATATATTTACTTGCAAAGTTCTAACTCTGTTTAGATGGATGATCGGAGTTAATTAAAATGTATGTGGCATATTGTAGGTATTGAGGGAGATACATTATAATAATTCATCTTGTTGCTTTTTGTTTGAAGATATTATCTTGTTGAGAGCTAATTGAAAATTGTAGTTGTATTTACGACAAGAAAACAAAATTTGCTAGGAATTCATATTTTTTTACATTTAAAATCTAGTCTGAATCAATACATTTCAACCTTCTCGGTACAATTCCATTAAGTATTTACGTGTTTTCTCCTTAATTGACCAAACCAAGTTAACTTACCCAGTGTGTGTAAGTTTATGGACAAGTTTACTAGGATCCACAATCAAGCTCGAATTGTAGATTCGATATCTAGATTCTCTCAATGACTCTTTTAATCTAAAAAGTAAGGACAATAATATATCAAAGGTATAAAACGGTGAAGATCATTGTTAAATCGTAAAAGTTCGACAATGCCTAGTCCATTTACTCCAAATTCGAATGTAGTTCTCATTTTAGCGGTGATTGAGAATACGCAGACGCGCTGATTAAATTCATGAGGTGTTAGACAAAAATGAGGTGCAAACTCCCAAACGAAGACTATGATGTAAAGTTGTTGACCAGTCCTTCGAAACTGGATCGAATCTTTGCAGAGGTTTTATCTATCATCCAGTTTTCGTTTCCCATCGGAAAACTTCGGTATTTTATGTCCTGGAGCTGAGCCGGAGAAGTTATTGCCATCATAAATCATGTTTTTCTTTAGTTGTACTGTTATGGTGAAATTATTGTGTTCCGGGTCCATAAAAAATGTGCTTCGAAAGTTATTTCTGTACTTCGGATTTTTCTTCGAATCGTTGCGTATCTTTTCTTTTGATGTAAAGAGTTTCAAGCAAATTCATGTCACACAAATTTAGTTTTCTTCCAAGATATATTGCGGGTTATATAGAATCCAAATTATATGGAAACGTGATCTGAAATTTACTTTGGGGGTAGTAGAACTTGCTCTCCCAACACGCCCACTTATTTATCGATAGAAACCTTATCATTATTGGCATGCGTATAGAGATATAACATACCTCCTGGAACTATTTTAATAAATGACAAGGAGTTGCGTAGTTGTTAAAACTGTGGCTTCATAATTTGGAGGGCTGTTTTTTCCCAGCCATTAGGGGTTACTGCAAAATGTCCCAATCTGCGGCATTCTTGCGTAATTTCTTCCCTTTAGTAAATAAAATATACCGGAGCGACTTTCAACTCTTCAAAGGATCGGTTTTACTTTTTGATCCTTTTTCACGATAGACTTGACCCTCGTTTGTCACTATTAAAACTTGTAAAGACTTCGAGTTAACCAAAGGGATTGGATTACGGGTTATAAGTGTTGGGAATGTTATTTTATTTTTTATAATATTGTAGATAAGATCTTTATGGAACGATACTTTTGAAACTTCTTGATATTCATTTTTTTTTTTTTTTGATCACTTATTATTTTTTCGGTAACTTCTTTGTCATTGTTCAACTTATGATTAACCAAATGAACTCTCTTACACTCTTGTATATCTTTATTGGGCAGGTCCTTGTCCTTTTTATACGACAGCCTTATCTTTTATTTAGTTCATGTAGCTTACCTTCCTTCTTTCTCTTTTACCATCCCTTCCATAAAGTTATTAATAAAACTGGCACATCGTACAAAATAGCAAATCACCTTTCCGTTCTTATGAACCAAGTGTGACAATATAAATTATATAAACAATTGGCATTTCTTTTGCAAATTTGAGTAGCCTAAAAGAATCTGCATTGCTTGAATAACAAGCGGAATTGTCGAACAAAGATAACAAAGGCAGCACATTCAATGAATTCATAGGACTATCCATCACGTGTGTAGGTAATTGCGACTGCAGTGACCTCAGCGCGTAGTTATTTTAATTTGGGCTCACAACATTGACCTATCTCAACCGTTACGTAAATAGGCATTAAGCCTGGATGTATTTTTATTTGGGCAAGGTCAAATTCTCAAACTCTTAATTGAACTTTTCAAAAGCTTGGCGAGGTCAAAGTGCTTTGTTTACTTTTGTAAGTTGTTACCTTAGCTTAGGGTGGCTTCAGCGTTTTAGTTCAACCCTTCTGTATTGACAATGGATTTGCGCTCTTTTATGTTTTCTCTTTACCTTTATCTTTTTCTTATAAGAAATTTTAATAACAAAAGGTCTTAAATGGATTTTTATAGACTTTATAACGTATCTTCGTACTTTATATTTTTTTGTATTCTTCGTTTTTTATATTTTTGACAATAATGTTCTTTGTAGAAGCTTTATATTGTCCATCTTATTCTTTATAATGTCAATCTACGTCTCATTTTTTAGGGTTCCGTACCCAAAGGGTAAAATCGGAACCCTATTACTAAGACTTCGCTGTCCGTCTGTCTGTCCGTCTGTCTGTCTGTCACAGGGCTGTATCTCATGAACCATGATAGCTAGACAGTTGAAATATATATCACAGATTATGTATTTCTATTGCTACTCGAACAACAAATACTAAAAACAGAATAAAATAAATATTCCATACAACAAACTTGATTTTTGCATTCCAGCGCCATCTAGTTTCATTTGATGTTACTACGTATTATAGGTACTTTTCGCGGTCTCATGCGACCGCTCAGGAGGTAAGAGTAAGTTGAGAGGTAAGATGAAAGAGGTTTGCGATTCCGCTGGCAGGTGGCGCTATTTTACCACTATCGGTAAAGTAAGTCGGTAAATAGGTGGTACTTCACATGATCGAATAAAAAGTTTGAAATTGAATTATTGAATTCATGTAGTTAGGTAAATAGGTACCTAGGTAGATATTATTAATTTCCAATTAATTTCGAGTTCGAATCCTGGCCGTGCATCAATGGATATTTCTGTTCGAAAAATGTACCTATCTATATGCGCGTTACACGTGTTTATAACAGTGAAGGAAAACATCGTGAGGAAACCTGTTAGTATTCTTGAAAGCGGCGACGGGATTGCAACCTGTCACGTGTGGAATGCTAACTACGTAGTTAGGTAAATAGGTAGGTTACGAGATATTATGAATTATTTTTTATGTTTCTAGGGTTCCGTATCTAAAGGGTAAAAAACGGGACTACTAAGACACCGCTGTCCGTCTGTCTGTTACCAGGCTGTACCTATCTCGTGAACCGTGATAGCTAGACAGTTGAAATTTTCACAGATGATGTATTTCTCTAAAATCAGCATAAAATAAATATTTAAGTGAGACTCCCGTACAACAAACGTGATTTTTTTGCCGTTTTGATAATAGTACGGAACCCTTCGTGCGCGAGTCCGACTCGCACTTGGCCGGTGTTTTCTGTCATCTGTACCTATCTATTTCCGGTTTCAGAAAACTTTACTTTTGTATCAACAATGTAATATTTATTTTACTTTCAATCTTATAAGAAACAGGTCAGATAGTGTTAGATCTCTATCTTCACTGTGATGAATTCCATGAATACGCATTTCTATGTAAGATGTCAGTTCTCAGTGTAAGGGGCCGCGATGGGGCTATCCTCACTGCGCAATAAACGGCCAAGTAGGTCTTATTCATTTCGGACCACCTGGCGAAACCTGTTTGTATGAAATTCTGTAGATTCGTTTACCACCGATCCATTGTTAAACCTTTCAAATTTTGTTTTTATTCCAAAGCACTACAAAACAACTGCGATAGAGATAATATTACCGGCCGGGAAATTAGAATAATTGTTTGCAGATTAGGAGATCCAGACGAACTTACGTTCTATTCTACGTTAGACCGGTGCCACTACGACCGTCTAACTAGAGAAAAACAGGTACGGAAAAAAAGAATTAATTAGAGGATAACCTTGAAACCAGTTCACAATAGTGTAGCGAAGTATGGCCCCCACGCTGCGGGGACGGTAAACACGAACGAGCTAGTAAATATTCGTGGCTTCGCCTTCAGGAAGGTATCGATCTTACCGTGGTGTCGTGGTGAAGTGAATCGCCGCATCTCCGAGCTATAGCTAGACTTACTGGACCATAGGTATGGTAAGGGTAGGCTGTAGGTTAGGCCGGTGTTTGACCCGGTGGTGGAGGCAAACAAGACTCGCGCATGCGTACGCCGCCGTAAACATCTCCCGGGCGAGCACGTGGCTAAAACACAACACACAACAACGCACCGTCGTCGGCCGCCGCCGCGATCACACCCAACACCAACACTTGCAGTAATTTGACCGCCATAAAAACACAATCATTTGCACAACACTCGGAATGTCGGTATCGCGGGCTGCGTGGACACGTGTGTCGCAGCCCGCTGCCTCCGGCGCACTGCCGCGCCCCTCCTCCCGACCCGCGACGTCCCTCGCAGGCCTTACCCCTCCCCCTTTGCCCCTCGCGCGAGTCCATTCAACGCATTTTCTGTCATAAGCAAATCGATAATGGCATTATACTTCCGCTTTCAAGCACGCGCGCTGCATCCGAAGCTATGGCTATGTATGTCACGAGGCATCTCCGCGGAGTAACGTAACTATAACTACGCTGAAAGTGAACCCGCGCCTGTAATCTTGTTTTGGTTAGCGCGTTCGCCGGAACTCGTTAAAGGAATTGCGCGAACTTTTGTAACTAAAAGGCGAGCGTCGGATGTGCGTAGTTTCATAATAACGACTGAACTTCTTTTGCAAATTGTTTTTCCTTCCATTCTGTTTCATGAAGCTTTTTGGGGTAACTCTTTTTTTAAAAGGGTCCTTGTAAACATGTGCGTAACACAGCGTATTTTGTACTTCGGTTAAAAGCAATTAGCGTCACATGTCCTGCCTCGGGCAGAGTGACCCACATCCCTAATTATGTTCGGCTCACGGTAATAAGGGTCCGGGCATACTAATAAAACAAATTATCTCAATATAATCCAGTTTATTGAGTAAACAGAGATAAGTCTATTTCAAGCCAATGAGGTCGTACTGACCTAGGTCAATTATACTCAACGTCCTGTCAGTGACCTAGGTCGTAAACTTTGATTAAATTGGGAGCATCGTACAAGTTTACTGTCACTGTAAATTAACAAGTAATTTTTGTCTTTTATACCTACAGTATTATCTACATCTCTTAGGTTAGGTTAGGTATCTACATTCAGATACCTACGAAATTTACTTCAAAACAAGTAATTTATTTAAGTCATGCTGATTTATCTAAAACTAGATTTCTTTCTTATTTTATTATAACTTATTCTGGAATCGTAATTCTATATAGTTGAGGCAATAGACAAGAGCGCCTATTTTTCAATATAAACGTATTTCCTTGTTTCCTCACCGAACAATGACAGTATCAATAATTATTATATTTAATTATTTTTACATTACAAACAAAATAATTAAATTAAAATATTATAAGAATCAATCTGTTAAATTTGATAAATAATTGAGTATGGAAAAATGTTTTGGTCTAGATAGAGTCATTATCAAGGGAGAAAATATGGAAAATGCCTTTGTATGGATTTTAAGACAATTGTTACCCCATCTATCATTTATTTTATTAACTACTTATTTTATTTATTAAGGAGTTTTATATTCTGCAAATAGATTTTTTTCAAATTTACGCACTTCGTAACTGCTAGTCCGATTTCAAAGGTTTTTTCCAAAAAAAATTGAGATTAAAAAAAAATCTTTTATCGTTTTGAAAACGAAATGTTTCAGTATGATTTTCAAAAAGCTTTTAGTTGACTGAAAACGTTAGTTTCCGCCAAATAAACTCTGAATATGTTTGCAATAATTAGTCGTTTATAAATTGATCCCACTGACCTATTTGTTTTTGAACAATTCGGGGACCATGAATGACAAAATAATGATAGTCACGCGCTTAGGTCAGTCAGTCAATCAGTCATTGAGTCAGTCAAACAATCAGTCAGTCAGTAACGAAAAAGTTTTATATATTTTAGATATATTGCCCCGTATTTCATTCTCTAAAGAGAAATTCGGATGATGTCATGTTTAAATCAATCCAACTTTAATCCAAGTCCAACTTTAATTGGCTGTTTTAATATTTAAAATCGAAACAAAATAGCTACCTAATAGAAATAGCAACTTCAAGCTCAAACCGGATTCCATTATTATAATTACGTTTTTTAAAACTAAAAAGAAAGCCGACGAAAATGTTTCGACCAATCGAAAAGTCAAGAGACATTAACTTTTTTTAAGTTTTATTACGGAACTATTAGTCTTAAGAAAAAACAATTTAAATGGGAATATTAATAATGGGGAACATTGTACTATACAATAAACAAAAATATAAATAAAATAAAAAACCCTACAAAATAAAATTAAAAACATTAAAATCGGATCACCAGCTAAAAAGATATGCGTCTTAAAAAAAGCTAACAAAGAATATAATCATTATATACGCGTCGAATAGAGAACCTAATTTTGTCGTCGGTTGGAAATGGTCAATAATTTAATTTGTAGATTTTGTAAATATTTTCATTTAGACGTTATTTTCTTTTCATAAATATTTTTATTTACGAAGAAGGAACGAAAGAACACGTAAATATTTTTGTATAATATCATAGTATTTTGTATGTATTAGACATTGTACTAATCGATTATTCCATCATTTCGGTGGAATGGGCTGTTTATCAGTATCCGTTATGTTTATGACAGCAGTGACTTTTGACTTGTTTACCAAACAGGATAAACGTGTGTTTTCGATAAATTTATGTTCAATCATATACCTAAACAGATTACCAGGAATTATTTTGTAGGTACCTATTAATATATTTTTATTGTTAAATCAGAGTGTATATTATACCTAATAACTTTTTGTAACAATTGTCGGATATGGAGGCATAGATTGTCACGACAAACTCGCAAAATTAGGTAAAACACGAACGTTTTTACTCTATTTTATCAAAACTATCCTAATTTTAGAACTGTCACGCGCAAATATAGAATTTATTGCAAACAGAATAAGATCGAACGTACTTACCTCAATTTTAACCAGTTTTGAAGATCATGGGTCGTATTAAAGCTTAAAATTAATTTGTTGTTTGATATTACTTTAGGATCTTGTGGTATGGCTGTATTGGCACTATTGTATAGAAAGGTTTACAATAATAATTCGACTTAAAAGAATTATCATTACTCTGAAATATAATATCGTCATATTTATTCAAATAAAGCACTATTTTTCCCTATTACTCAATAATTAAAGATAATTATATCTACCTACGCAAATTAAAATAAAAACAGCAGTGTACCGTTGGTTTGTAAGTCAATAATTTTAACATTGGTCCTTCGAACCGGATCCTAACATTCTCACACAGGGTGACGTCTTTTCAAACTCTTAGTCCTTCAAGCCGGATCATAACCTTACTTATTTTAATATGAATTAACACAGCACAAGGTAGCCATGCTGATAGCAGCATGGCTACCTTGTGCTTGTGCTTGTACTTATAGAAGTATGCCCGAAATTTACTCGAATTTTGAATGTTACATGTTGAAATCATACAATGAGAAAATAAACATAAATCAAGCTATTAAAATAGTAAGAGTAAGGGAACTTTAAGCGTTCCGTTTTTAGCACAGAACAGAAAAAAATAACTTAAAAAGAAAATACTAAAAACCGACGATACATAGAACACAATAAACATACCGTCTTCCTTACGATACTTTGATGAACCACTTGTTCATATCACGTGGTGAGTCCAGGTCTAATAGACACGTGGACGGTCCAACGGTCCAGGTCGGTTAGCTTGATGACCCGAGAAAAGTTTCTGTTACGAAAGTATAGCCAAAAAATATTTTTTTTTGTACAATTTTTAACTATCGTGGTTGTTAATCATTTTTAATAGAATTACCATGTTTTTTTTTGTACTGCTGACGTTTCGAGACTATTCAGATGCTCTTATCATAAGCATTGTCCGCGACCGCGATCAACGGCAAACCAAGGAAAAAAAGTGGTAATTAGCCGTATTTCTATTAAAAAATATTTTTTTGTGTTAAAAGCAGCGATGTTTCTACTTTTACAGCATGGTAATCGCGTCTGCGATGATATTATCTTCGTCCGAATGTAGTTCTTGTGTATTCTTTCGTAGAGAGATCGATTTCTCGGGTCAAACTAAGCCTGCTGGAGTTAGCGTGATGATGTAGAGCGCCTACGATGACGGTCGTCGCGACGGCGGGAGCGGGAGCGGGAGCGGCGGCGACGGCGGGACGAACTCGAACGGCCGCGTCTGGTGATGGAAAACACCATTTCAAATCCTCTATTAAATGTTAATGTCTATAACCTACGATTATCCAGGTACTATCGAAGCCGCACTAGCTTAGTGCTATATAATATTAAAAGCTATTATATCTGAAGACCAAGTGAGGGTAGTTTCTTCAACTGCCTCCGCTTCTTCGACGGTAGCTCCGAGTACTCCAGTCTGCCCGCGACCATGGCTACTGTAACATAGCCATGGTCGCAAACACACCCGTGTTCAAATCTATAGTTATGTCTATTGATCACGATAGTTTGAAAAATAATAAAATATAAAGCGTAAATATATCTAGAAATAAATATCAATCAAAACCAATTATGTTGGCGAATACAAAGCCCATAACAAATCATTTTGAGACAACAACAAAAACAAAATGGGCGTCTACTCAGCAAATCATAAATGTTAAGTAAAACTGTGTGTCTCAAGTTTCATCCAAATCTGTTTGGTATTTTAGGTGATATTCAGGTACAAACATCCTCATAAACTTTCTGATTTATAATATTATTCACTACATAGTATAAAGCAAAGTCGCTTTCCACTTCCCGCGTCTGTATGTATGTAGGTATGTATGTTTGCTTATATCTTTAAAACTACACAACGGATTTTGATGCGGTTTTTTTTAATAGATAGAGTGATTTAGGAGGAAGGTTTATATGTATAATAACATGCTACCCGTGCGAAGCCGGGGCGGGTCGCTAGTAAATAATATAATTATTAATTAATGAGGAATGAGTACAGTATAACAAAGGAAATTTGAAAGTAGCACCGCACCTGTGACAGAAAATATGAGGAGCGGTTAGCGTGGTAAACAGAAAGTGCTTTTTAGGGTTTCGTAGTCTACAAGACAAGAAACCCTTATAGTTTCGCTATGTCCGTCCGTCAGCTTAGCTCAGAGATTATCAGTGCAAGAAAGCTGTAATTTGTAAAAACAACTTTTCGATTAAGAGAGCCATTTGTAAAATATTAAGCTTTGAAGTGCCAATTTTTGTTAGACACCAGTGTCCCTAACCCTCTAAAATCGAAACTATTGGGTTTGGAGGCGTGAAAAAATTCACGGTAGTAGTACATATACCGAACTTAAAAGGAAAACTATCACAGCTAAGTAGGCATAGTTACAAGTTTACGAGTAATAGACGTTATAGTCGACCAACTTATAAAATGTACTTGAAGAAGAAATAATGGTATTTTTAGTACAAATACCATTGAAAATTACTTATTATAACGTTGTTAGCTGTGTAAACTACGAAACCCTACATTGCGCGTGACCCGACAGCCGACACGCACTTGGCCGGTTTTTATTTTCTATGGAATTATTGAAATTTTACTACGACGCCTGTCGGGTAACATCGTTCTTTTTAAAGTGTGTTAAAGATGATAAATGATGTTTAAACAAATTATCACGCTAAAGCGGGTTTTTTTAAGATTTATAGCTCGAAAATATTTGTATTCATTAAATATTTATACAACTTACGAGATTATTCTTTAGCACGCATCGAGTAAGCGAAACACTTACTTAATATTCAAACACACCTACGCAAAAAATAGGTAAACGACTATTATATTTAAAGTTTGTCCTCATTAATTATATGTTTAGATCATTAAGATGTCATCCTACAGATGAACAGACTATCCAATTTAAAATAGGTTAATGAACATTATGATAAGTACCTGGATGACCGTGCTTTACTCGGTATTTCATTGCCTGAAAACACGGATAAAACGACGTTTTCTAAAAATGAAACCTAGCTAGATCGATTTATCGCCCCCGAAACCCCCTGCATACTACATTTCAAATTCTTGAAATTAAAAAATGAGCCATATTAATCGCCGATAGAAGTAGCTTTCGATAGGTCAAATAATTTTTAAAATTGGTCCAGTAGTTTTTAGGGTTTTGACCTAAAGGGTAAAAACGGGACCCTATTACTAAGACCTCGCTGTCCGTCTGTCTGTCACAGGGCTGTATCTCATGAACCGTAATAGCTAGATAGTTGTTTTTTTTTACAGATTATGTATTTCTGTTGCCGCTATAACAACAAATACTAAAAATAAAATAAAATAAATATTTAAGTGGAGCATACATCCCATACAACAAACGTGATTTTTTGCCGTTTTATATAGATAAGGAACCCTTGGTGCACGAGTCCGACCCGCACTTGGCCGGTTTTTTAGTTTAGCTATTACTGGCAGTCCTGAGGTTGCATTATTACAGTTTTCGTTAGGATCTCAAATATTTTAAAAATTAAATTTGGCCCATTGGATGTTACACGCTGATAATATGTAAAATATTTTTTTAAATTGGTATAGTATTTTTTTAGTTTATCCATTACTAGCGACCCGCCCCGGCTTCGCACGGGTAGCATGTTATTATACATATAAAACTTCCTCCTGAATCACTCTATCTATTAAAAAAAACCGCATCAAAATCCGTTATGTAGTTTTAAAGATATAAGCAAACATACATACATACAGACGCGGGAAGAGGAAAGCGACTTTGCTTTTAGTGGCAAACAAGCATACAATAATAAAAACCTCTTTATAATTAGTTAGACTAGTGGGAACCCTCGCGATGTTCACGTGCAGTTATTTTCCAGTAGACCCTCGTTGCAAACCTAAAGGATATTTCCTTTAGGTGTGTAGAGGACCAAAAGGAACATATCCTCCAAATTTTGAAGACTAACAGTTTGTACTGTGCGTTGATAGATCAGTCAGTCAATAACGTAAGAATTTTGTATATTTAGATAAGTTACTAACCTGGGACTTTCACTGCGTTTCCTGCTCTTTCCATCTTTATCGGGAGAGCGGCGCCGTTTTCCTTCAGAGTCGTCTGAATGCATCGAGTCGCGCCTTTTCTTCACCTCGGCTAAGGAAATACAACTTGCGTTTTTAAATTGATACTAATAAAGAGTGTAGTTTTAGGGTTCCGTACATCCGATGAAAAACTGAACCATTATAGGATCACTCTCTAACAAATAAGTTAGAGTAACGGAAAATATGAGGAACAATAGGTTATGGTATGAGTTACGAGGGAAGATAAATAAATAAATAAAAATTGGTAGATATTTCACACAGCGCCATCTAGCCCCAAACTAAGCAAAGCTTGTACTATGGGAACCAGATAGCTTATAGAATACATAAATATATTACTTTTTTTATTGTTAATTCACACTTATTGTACATATTAACACCCAGCTCAGGCACAGCCTACAGAACAACCTACACAAATTCAAATTCAAATTCAAATTCAAAAATCATTTATTTCTATAAAATCACAAGGATCACTTTGAAACGTCTTAGGAACTAGGTGAAGCTACGCCGATTCCACGCGACCATTGTCTAGAAGAATCAGGCAACAAACACGGCTTCAGGTCTACCTTTTTTTTAATGATCCTTTCCTTAATGCTATGTAAAGCTCCAGTGTGGTGCCAATCGAACAAGGTGAAGGCTCAAACAAGAATAATAATTAAAAGTACCTACTACTCAAGTACGTACAACAATAAAAAAAATAACTAAAGAGCTTCAGCACAACCAAGACCAGCGCAGAAGGAAGAGCTATACCAACTGAGCTGTGAGATCAGTCAAATAAAAATGTTTCAAAGAATGATGTATGAATGTGGATGGATGTAGAAGTAGACGTAGACCAAAGAAAATAATGTGTAAAAGATGACCGCTGATGGAGGGTAATGGAAAAAAAATACAATACAATATGTTCTGCTGACTTAAGTGGGATAAGGATAAAAGGATGATATAGGATCGTAGTAATGTACTTACATGTTTTACCAGCAACCTTCGTCTCTTGAATCTTGGTTTCCCTGTTTTTTTGTCGGGACTTGATAAGACGCACTATTTCCATCAGCTCCTTGCGGGCGTCGTCTTGTTCCTCCTTAAAAACATCAGGTATTTATTCAAAAGGTAATTATAATTACGTTTTAAAAACTAAATACTATAACGTTTTCTGTTAAAAAACATTTTTTTAAAACAAACTTTTGTAAAATCTTTAATCCTTCGAGCGCGCTGTCACCTGTCACATAATATTACAATGTCATCGGAACCGAACAAATTAACTATTACTAGAAAAAAAATCACCAAAATCGGATCTTCAGGAAAAAAGATATGCATACATGTGGCATACATAAAATAAAATATATACGCCTAGAATTGAGAACCTCTTTTTTCTCGCCGGTTGATGAATATTTACTGATTATGGTATAATCCCGGGATATCCCTCCCGGATTTATTCTAGACTTTATATTTTTTAAGAGATTTCATTTAAGATATAAAAAACTAATTCAACATGACTTATGTTATTACGTAATTAGCTAACCTTTACGTAATAACTTAAGACAGAAGGACCCTTAAAGTACCCTGAATAAATTAACCGACTCGGTATTACATGGATCTCACAACTTTTTACGGTAGAAGAACTGAGTTGCGTTGCGAGACTTGGCTTTTTTTACAAATTATGTTTTTGATGGCATCTCATTTATTTTTGTAGATACTTTTTAGGGTTCCGTACCTAAAGAGTAAAAACGGAACCCTGTTGCTAATACTCCACTGTCCGTCCGTCCATCTGTCCATCTGTACGTCTGTCCATCTGTCCGTCTGTCTGTCTGTCGGTCTGTCTGTCCGTCTGTCTATCACAGGGCTGTATCTCATGAACCATGATAGCTAGACAGTTGAAATTTTCACAGATGATGTATTTCTGTTGCCGCTATAACAACAAATACTAAAAACTGAATAAAATAAATATTTAACTGGTGCTCCCATACAATAAATGTGATTTATAGATAATGGTACGGAACTCAACGTGCGCGAGTCCGACTCGCACTTGGCAGGGTTTTTTAGGATTTTTACACTAAACACTAATTGTGTTTCAATTTGAAGCTTCTATGTCTGCTAGAAGTGCCTTAAACTTTTGATGATCAGTCAGTCAGTCAGTGAGTGAGTGAGTGAGTGACAAAATAGGAAACTTTGACTAGTTATAATTCTTAAACTACTGGTTCAAATTGAATGAAATTTTAAATATACCGTGTTTATATAGTGACTGCTTGGTTACTGAAAATTCAGGCTTCTAGTTTTATCCACAACGAAGTTATAGGGGGTCTCAAATGGCCTGAACTGCTTCGAGAAAAGGATGGTACAGCCGTGCCGCTTTATTGCTTGACTTGGAGGGGGCACTGCCGTGCCCCCAGAACTAATAGAATCACGACTGTAATCCGCAATTACGGTTGACATTCTCTCAGATCTCCGTGCGCTCAGATCCTTGAAGATGTCTAAAGGGAGTATCGTTCAAACATAAATGTATATGCACACAAGTTGCATTAGATAGCAGTCCATACCAGTGGGGCTATTTTGTAAAAACCTGATTTTCATGTTATGATATTCATACCAATAATTATTGGTACTAAATGCCGTAATACCTACGCTTTTTATGCTGTTTAGGCACCTATACCTATGCTTCCAACACAATACCTATACCTTAGGTACTGCATTTAACATCATAACATGTTATTCATGTGTTTTACAAAATAGCCATGCTGACAGGTTGCAAGACCGTTGCATATTATAATAATAACTGGTTTTCTCACGATGTTTTTCTTCCCAGTTTTTAAGCAAGTGTATGTATCATATACATATATTCTAATAAAAAAAATCCTTGATCAAAGATAATTGATGAATGGCCGGGATTCGAACCCACGACTTTCAGATTGAAAGTTTATTTATCATTAACATTAATGTTTGTTTGTTGTTCGTTTATTAACCTAACTAGAAATAATTCTAGTTATGTCGTAATAATGAGTAAATAGTGTTACTAACTAATTAAAACTGGAACATCGCGTGAATGAATCCCTATTTCCTTTGGTCACGGCATCACGTGTAAACGCTGGACCTTATATTTGTTATTGAAAGGGCAAGGTTCTTATGACAGAAATTTTTGAAAAATTCAGCATAGAATTGTAAAATTGAAAGTGCGCTTTTTTCTATTGGATTATTGAAATGTGACAAACTCTGGCGTAATTACCTTTTTATCTTCATCAGCTGGAGATTTCTCCACAAAGTTTTCGGGATTTTCAGACGTCGGCTGCCTGTCGCGAGATTTAGATTTGGACCTACAAAAAACCGATAATTATTTTAAATGAATAATTAATTAATTAATTAGGCTACGTCACCTAATTTATTATAAGTGACTAGTGTAACAAAGACTAGAATCACGTCTGAAATCCCCAAGTACGGTAGACATACTATCAGATCTTTAGGCGCTTAGATCCTTGAAGATATCTAAAGGGAGTAGTCAGAGACACGTCCAAACATTATATTTAGCATTCATACATGACAGATTGCAAGCCCATCGCCTCTTACTAATTAGTCTACTACTGAACAGATAAATAGTCTCTGTTACCGATCAATTAGTCACATCAAAACAGTAATACATTGACAATTATATTGATCGTCTCTAAGGTGGTACTTAATTTAACATTTAAAAAGCTAAAAACAAACCAAACTTCATGTTGTTCAATACAAAATTTCATCCCCTGTTTTTTACCCTTAGAGGTGGTATTTTTACCATTGAAATTAAACCAAACGGGAAGTATATTCTCCGAAACAAAAAAAAATCCTGGATTTGGATTTTTTTTAATCATTATCCGAGTTTTGAGGACTAAAAATACAACCTATTTGAGAACCTTATATTTCACAAGTCGGTTAAAAATAAAGAATGTTCAGAAAATAAATACCTGTTTTTGCGTGGCGAACGGGATTTAGACCTCGAACGAGATCTTGAGGAACGCCTCTTCTTATCATCGTCTTTCCGGCTGCGGCTTCTATCTCTACGCTTCTCTAAACTCTTCGATCTACGCTTCTCGACGCTTCGACGTCTTTCGTGACTTCGGCTTCTACCCCTACGCTTCTCTAAACTCCTGCTTCTCTCACGACGCTTCTCGTGACTTCTGCTTCTATCGCGACGCTTCTGGTCTTTAGATTTAGAAAGCGAGCGCCTATCGTCGTCTCTGTTCCTGCTGCGGCTTTCTCTACGCTTTTCCACGCTTTTGTCACGACGCTTCTCTACGCTTCTGCTTCTGTCTCTGCGATTGTCGCGTCTATCATCACCGTTCTTGCTTCGGGCGAGCCGATCGTCTCTTCTATCGCCTTTAGACCTGCTTCGGTCACGACGCTTCTCAAGACTCTTGCTTCGGTCTCCACGCTTCGCCTCTTCCCTGTCTTTGCAGTCACGACGTTTCTCCTTATCTTGAATCTTGGGTATGTCTAGATCATTGTTTTCTTTAGTAATATCTTTGTCCTTTCTGCCCTCACTAGGGATTTCTTTGACAACATCATCAGAAACTCCTTTTGGTTTTTCACCCTTGTCCAACTCTACATCTTGGATCTTGTTGTCATCTTTCTTGTCCTTTTCGGAATGTTTGCGAGGTTTTTCGTCTCGCTCACTCCTGCGGTGTTCACGACGTTCTTTGTCAAATCGGCCGTCTCTGTGACGGTCGGGACGCTCTTGGTGGAAACGGTCAGGTCGATCGTTTCTTTGGCCACTGTTAAAAATAGAAATTAATAAAAATATACAATAATGTACGAGCATTATGTACAGAAACAAAAAATATATTGAATAATATAAATAAAATACGGCTAATTACCACGATTTAACTTGAATTGCTGACGTTTTAAGACAATTCAGATGCTGATATGATAAAAATTATGCAATTAAGATGGTTATAGTGCGATGAATATCCGTTTGAAATATTAATTAATTCAAATGCTCTTTACCATGAGACAATGCTCCACAGTAATCTTCATGATAAAACGAGTCTGAATGAAACAGTACTGAGTAATTAGCCGTATTTTATTTAAAACCATCTGGCCCCACAGAGGTTGTCCTATTCAAATTTTAATAATACAACAGAAAAAAATATTTTAATTTTTTAGTATTTTTAATATTTTATGAATTGATCTTAAGAGTTCGACTATAAATACGGGTATTTCTACGACAATACCCACATACAATGGTAATTGGACAGTATGAACAAATAGTTTCTTACCCTCCATGCCCCTGGTCCTTATTCCTGAAGGTGCTTCTTAGCAGGCTAAAGGGATCATAGCCATCAGAATGTCCAGGATGTCCCTGTCCCGAGCCATGACCCAAACCCTGACCTTGACCTTGACCTAGCCCTTGACCTTGACCAAAGCTTTGAGCTTGACCGTCGGAAGCTTGAGCCACGGCTGATGGCATTTTCGGAGCGGCTTGCACGGCGGATGGCAGGCCACGACGAGGCTCGCGATGGAGTTGCATCTCTCTGTGATACAAATTATAAAATTAGTTCATTTTCAAATTCGTAAAGCCTTGAAGTAAAGGTGTGATCAGACATTGCGCTCGCTATGTTTGGAGGACAGGGTGCGCAGAAGCCGCGAGCTACCTGCCGCGCTCAAAGGGTGTTATTGTACGTTCGCACGGCAAACTTGTGTCCTGCTAATACCGCGCTCGAATGCCGCGCGATGTCAGGTCTCACCTTTAAATTTGTAACTTTAAATTTGTTTATTTAATTGATTCGGAGGGCACAGTAAGCGGTCTAACTCCTGTCACCAGATCGCCATTACTAGTATAGTATACCATAAATTCGTTTTTAATTCGTTTATAGTATACCATAAATTTGTCGTTTATGACTCGCAGAGTATAGGGTAGGGTAGGGTAGGGTAGGGTAGTGTAGGGTAGGGTAGGATAGGGTAGGATAGGGTAGGGTAGGGTAGGGTAGGCTAGGGTAGGGTAGGGTAGGGTAGGGTAGAGTAGGGTAGTGTAGTGTAGTGCAGTGTAGGGTAGGGTAGGGTAGTGTAGGGTAGAGTAGGGTAGGGTAGAGTAGGGTAGGGTAGTGTAGGATAGGGTAGGGAAGTGTAGAGTCGGTGTTTATTTACTTACTTGGCCCGATTAGGGTTGACCCCCAAAGCCCTAGCGAGGACTTCGGCGCGGGACTGAGGCGGAGAATCGCGCCTTCTCTCTCTGCGACGAGAATCGCGCTCAGGAACTCGTCTGAATGGAGGCTCTGAGTCTTCTAATAACAATAAAATTCATTTATAGAATACTTTACTCATTAAACATAATATATTGGAACACGACTGAAATTCCCAAGTGCGGCAGACATTTACTCCGATCTGAAGATGCTCAGGGGCCAAACTCCTCTATTAATCCTCTCAATATTACTTTACAGTTTGTGGTAAGAGGGCAGAAGTAAGAAAACGTACACACACTGAAAAAATATAACTAAACGTCTGTGTACGCGCACACATACACATAAAGAATGTATGTATGTAGTAACACAATGCTCAAAACGATGAAGGAAATCATTGTGAGGAAATCTATTTCTATTTCTTTCTTATTTCTAAATCTATCTATTATTCTTATAAGCGGCGGACTTTTAATGATAACTACTGCCAAATTTGGGACTGGCATATTACACATGTAATGTTTGGATGTGCCTCTGAGTACCCCTTGAAACATCTTCAGATATCTGGGTAGATATCTACCGTACCTGGGGATTACAGTGGTGATTCTTGTTTATTCATTAACATTACAACTTAAAACTATTTTTTTTTAAATTTATTTGGCAATACCAAATTTATAAACAAATCAAACATAAGATAATACGTCATAGTACATCTTATTATGTCGTACCATCATGTTCGACATCCTCTTCAAAATCTAACGCGTTATAATCGATCCTTTCATGGCGGGAACGCTCTGTAAATAAACATTTTATGTTAGTCTTAACATTAATATTATAAATGCGAAAGTTTGTGAGGATGTTTGTATGTTTGCACCTAAATCAGACCTTAACAACTGAACGGATTAAGATGAAATTCGCTATCGAAGTAGATTATACTATAGAACAACAAATAGGCTACTTTATAAACAAAATTTATAAAAATACGCAATAGGTATGATTTGTTTGAAGCTAAATGGCGCGTTTCACAGCGCTATCTAGCTCCAAACTAAAATAAGCTTGTACTATGGGAACCAAATAACTAATAAAATGCTAAAAAATATTGTAAAAATAATACTTGTAAATTAAAAAAATATGAATAACGGTAGATGGATGTTGAAGTAGAGGTAGGCCAAAGAAAAGATGGATAGACTGTGGGAAAGATGACATGGCTAGGAAAGGAGTGAGTGATGAGATGACGGCTGATAGAGGGAAATGGAAGAAAAATACATGTTCTGCCGACCCCACTTGGGTTATGGCAGGAAAATGATGATAAAAATAAAAATAAAAAAAAATTGTCAACATTTAACAATGTTAATGTTTACAAACCCAATGTAGAGTCAAGTTCGCCTTCCTCTTTCTCCTGCGGCTGTTCAGGAGTACCTCCTTCATCGCCACCTGGTCAAAAAATAACTAATTGTTATACCAGTTAGAGTTGTAAGCGGTGAGTGGCTTGCAACCTGTCACGTATAGAATGCTAACTACTGCAAAATGTGGGTATAATATATGCCAAATGTAATGTTAGGACATGTCTCCCACTACCATACGCATACACGCGTTATAAATTATAAATTAAATTGCTTTTTATTCTTTAAAAATAATAGAGATCCCCACGAAAATTGTAATAATGTAACCCAAGGGGTTAAATTTGCCTATATCTTCATTATTCGCATGGGTATGCGAAGACGGGGCGAGCAGTTGTTAAACTATATTTTATTTTTATTGGATTGAATACACCTAGATTTATAAGTAACTGGGGGTAACTTACGGTTCTGATGAACTTCGGAAGGTCGCCTCGTCGCTTCCTGCTGCTCAAACTCTGATCTCTCTTGTTCTGCGCGCTGAAAATTAGACATACTTAATATCGATCAACAGAGAGGTCACGAAAGACACCTAAATTTATCTTATACAAACATTTATATAATACTATTTACTAGTTTAACCGATTCCTTGCCACCTTCATTTTTCGAGCCTTTCCACCCCGGCCCCATACAACATTCAATGACGCACATGTCGCGTCATGGGCCCTCCTGAATGATGACGCTCCTAGCGCATCGTTGGCCCCCGGTAATGTTATTACGCTATTTTAAGCAATTTCAGCTATAATAATTCAAGGTGAGACCTGATACTGTGTGTTTTGTTTTATTAATTAGCTAAGAATGTTTTAAAGTGACTATCTACGTGTTTTATAGGAGATGGTAGGTAAGTTACAGATTTCCACCAGGTGTTGTAAACCTCGGGTCGCATTTAATCGCAAATCAAAAAAGGTTCGAGTGCCGGCTCTAGTAAGCGACTTTTCAAAAATCTTTTAATACAGCTATGAAAATCGATATCATGGTTCCTAAGAACAGAACACAAGCATCCTAAGCACAACAGAAGTGAGGGTAGTTTCGTCAACTGTCTCCGCTTCTCGACGGTAGCACCGTGTTCTCTAATCTGCCCGCGATCATGGCTATTATTACATAGCCGAAACGTCGGGAAAATAAATTAAAGGTACTTACGTGATAAACACCCGTGTTAAAATCTATAGCAACAGAGCGCAAGTTCTTTTTACGCCAAAATAAACCCTATACAGAAGATCATACGGTGCTAATTAGCAAGACTCTCCCCATTCATGAACCGGCACATCCGACCGGCCAGAAAACAATAGACGGTACTTGTTTTATGCGATTATTAATATTTTGCAAAATATAAACCTTATGTCCATTAATATAGGGTACTTTCTAGGTCCGCGCGGCCATTTGTTTGTACTAAGACGAAGATGAGTGTGTGACCATTTTATTCAAAAATAGACCATAATCTACTAGATTTTTATTTGGACAGGTTTCCTTATGACGCGCTAGATGCGTCATAGGCCATGAATGATGGATTAATAAACAATTAAACCTGTGGTTGACGACCCCTGATAATTTAATTTTTCAAAAAAATCTAGTGGCCACTGATTATAGTGTCTATAATGTGTACATTTTTACTTATAAAACAAGGATTTTTTGTTTAAATTCAATAAAAATCGAGATTTCAACATTTTTCTAATGACGCACCTGTCGCGTCATTGGCCTCACTGAAGGTTTTCTCATGACGCAGCATGTGCGTCATGGGCAATGAATCGGTTAACCTTCAGGTCTATATATTTACACATCATGATATCAACATTAATTATTTATCGTTCATAACATAGGTTTAACATTGTACCATTGCACAACTCTAGCTAATATTTTTCTAGTGGTGTCATTATAATATAGGTAAACCATTTAAGTCAGACCACTTCTCGTCGCCCTATCTTTACAGGGGCTATGGGAACCGCCGCCGGTTAGGTTTTTCTTTATGTATCACAGAATAGTCCCAAGTTGGTCCCATTTAAATTATTTTCAAGTACTTAAGATTAATAACTTCAAAAATACATCGATTAGTCGAAACATTTTCGTTGGTTTTCTTTTTAGTTTTTTAAACGTAATTATAAACTTTTAATATAATTATAAGTGATAAATAAAGTATAGTTACCTCAAACTCAGACAGTTTGATGATCCGTCGCTGAGCCATCCTCCAATGGGGCGGAGTCACCGAGCGAGAGCGAGAGCGAGAACGCGATGGAGTGCGATAGCGCTATTAACATACAAATCAACACAATCCAGACACAATCATAAACATAATACAATCAAATCACATGTTTTACTACTCTTGAGTAGTGACCAATTTTGTTGAAAATGTTGTTATTATGTATGTAATTTTTTGTTTAGTTATATTATGTATTATTGACACATAATATAACTAAACAAAATGTGAGATATTATTTTTCAAACTATCGTGATTGTACCATGGTTATTGTAACATAGCCGAAACGTCGGGAAAGTAAATTAAAGGTAATTACGTGATAAAGACCCGTGTCAAAATCTATAAAATGTGAGATATATTCTTCTTCTAACTTAAGAGCTGTGCTCTTGTCGGTGTAATTGATGCAGCTCTCTCCATCTATTTCTCTCCAGCGCCGTCTCTTTAACTTCCTTATACGACACGACAGCTATTTTCTCCTTTATCTGGCTCATGTAGCTTATTCGTGGCCTTCCTCTTCCTCTCTTCCCTTCAATCTTCCCTTCCATTATAGTCTTTATAAAACTGTCGTGCCGTATAAGGTGGCCAACCATCTTCCCTCTTCTGTTCTCAATCGTTGTTAATAGGATCCTTTTTTCCTGTATTCTACGTAAAACCTCTATATTTGTATATATATTTTTTCTGTCCAGCTTATCCTTTCCATCCTTCTCCAGCACCACATTTCGAAAGCTTCTAGGATCTCCCTATCTCTCTGGGTCATTGTCCAGGTCTCACACCCATACAGCGCTATACTCCAAATATATGTTTTAATAAATTTCTTTTTGACATTTTTTGATATTCTGGACGTCACTTCGTTTTTGAAAGATGAAACGACCGACATTACTTTTGACAATTGACATCATACATTTTACTACAGATGAATTCTAAGAGTGCGGTTTGGCCGAATAAATCGGAACACCGTCACTGTCGATAACGTAGAAATCGTTTTGCAGAGTAGAGCGCCAGAGCATGAAAAATTTAATGTTTTTTTTTTTTTCAAAATTTGTGAATTGAAATCTGCTCTAAAATTCAGTATTAATCCTCAAACGGGTTATCCTGTAGTTCCAATAACTACCCTCACTACCCTATTACAACTTCCTACCCTTCAATACTTACGAAAACTCCCCTGCCTTTGATGATCCTTCCACTCCGGGTGTAGGAATTGCGATCCCTTTCTCGATACCTCATCCTATATCAATCAAAAACATTGTTAAAAATATTATTATTTTTTAAAACCCCACTTGTGTGGGGTAAGAGCAGGGAAAATGATGATGATATGAAAGTTTGTAAGGATGTTTGTATGTTTGTGGCTTAATCACAGCCAAACGACCAAACTCATTTGGATTAAACTTGGAATATACATAAGCTTATTGTCCTGGAATAGTATATAGGATACTTTATATCAAAGTAAGTTACACGCGAGCGTAGCCGCGGTAAAAAGCTAGTGTATAAATTAAGTATAATTATAAATTAACAAAAAAATATATTTAAGAGACAAGAAAATATAAAAATTGTTGTATGATTTTAGACACAAAAGATAAGAGAAATTTAAGGTATTTAACTTTTTGTTGTTGTTTTAAAATACTATGATATACATAAGTATTTAAATTATTGACTGCCCCTCTACAGGGACTGCCCAGGAGGGCTGTTAATTTAATCTGGGTGCTAATCAAACAGCCACAGGTAGTATCTTGTGCATACACAATATAACTCACATGAGAAAACGACTAAAGCTGTAAGGAAATAAAAACATCTTAAATATCTACAACAAGTCATTTAAAAAAAAATAAAAAGCATTAGTTTTTTGTGTTGCAGATGCAGTTTAGTCTAAATTCTAAACCAATTTAGTTGCAACCTGAAACATGTATACTTACTTTGTAAAAAAAATATTAATTAGGATTTATTTAGTTAGATAAACGAACATTATTATTGTCTAAAGGCATAACATTACATTTATTTTGACACATGTACATTATATAGCAGTAATCAGCATTCTATGTGACAGGTTGCAAGCACATCGCCTCATGTAGATCTTATTTAGGTAATTTTTTTTTATTATTTTGATACAGGAACCCAGAAAAGTTCAAAGGCTACATTTATAATTTTAGATTTAGAATGAGATCTCTCACTTCTTATATAGGAGAGAATCATGTGTATCCCTTTCTCAGTTATAAAGTGACATAATATACCTTTCTTTGTCCTTCCTAGGGTCATTCTTATCCTGGTCCCTGGCGCCTCTCATGAGGAACCGGTTAGTGGGCACCTCCGGGATCTCTTTGGGGTCAATTTTGGATGTCATGACAAGGGGATGTGCAGGTGCTTCGGGTGCTTCGTCTTCTTCCATAGGTGCTGAGTGACGCCTGTCAATTCAATTATAGTCTCATCAACTACTCCTACGGAATTCTTTAAGAATTCAAGTACCTAAGTACATACATTTACATACTCTTACCACTGAATAAAATAAAGTACAGAAGGCAGACTCTGTAGTGAAAGTCAAAGTGAAAGAACGTCAAAGTCAAAGTCACAGTCAAAAGGTCAGTCACCATGTTTTCCTTGAAAAATCATCTATGAAGGTAACAAAATACCTAGCTCCATTAAGGGATGGTGTAATAAAATCACAAGGATCACTTTGAAACGCCTTGAGAGGTAAAACTACGCCTGTTTCTCGCAACCAAGCTTCCAAATCAGGCAACAAACATAACACAACACCTAAACCAAGAACAAATATTTGTAGATTATACGAGTATCTGTTCCTCTGCAGGTTTGAACCTGCATCTTTTACATCTCAGCCCACAACTACACTGGAATTGATGGTGTAAAATACCTTTTCTTCTTCTTCTCTTTCTTATCCTTCTTTCTCTTTTTATCCTTTTTAGGCTTCTCAACTTCAGACTCGGATTCTTCTTTTATATCTCGCTCTTTACGTTTTTTTCCTGAAAATAAAAAGTATAATGTTGCTTGTATTCTATCAATTATTTAAGTTGGCTAAGTTGATCTTTAAAATTATGTTTAACAAAAGAAAAATAGGACAAAACAAATAAACATAGGTAAAAGAAATAATGAAGAACAACAATTAACAAAATAAGGCATCTTTATCTTTCCCGAAGTTCATAGCTGAAAGACCAAAATATATAGGTATTCAATAGAATTAATGTATTTTAAGTATGTAAGTATTTACAAAAATGTATGTAAGTAAAGAAATTCTGGCTGCTGTGACTGATTGTCACTGTTCTGCTAGTGTCCATGTCATTCTAATTTGTAAACCTTATTGGAGATAATGTATTAAAATATGGCTTTAGAGAGAATGGACCATATAATATAATGTATACTGGCCTCACAGCTTAGTTGGTAGTAACTCTGCCTTCTACGCTGTAGGTTGTGGGTTCGATCCCCACCCAGGGCAAACATTTGTGCGATGAACATAGATGTTTGTTCTGTGTCTGGGTGTTACTATGTATAATAAGTATGTATTTACAAAAAAAAAAAGTATATAAGTATTCTATCAGCTATCTGGTTCCCATAGTACAAGCTTTGCTTAGTTTGGGGCTTGATAGTGTTGTGTGTAAAGTCCGCCAATATTTATTTATTTATTTATATCCAATATGATTATCTATAGAATGCTTACCAGCTTGTAGTTTGACCAGCTGTCCGCAGTTAGCTACGGTGACGTCTTGTAGCGGTCGCGCGTTGCGGTCGACGGGTAGCGCCTCTAACTGTCGCACCAGAGTAGCGCCGCCGATAAGGTTGCCGAAAACTACGTGCACACTATGGACAATAGAGAAGACGGTTTAGATATAGCTTTATATTTTAGAGTAGCTTTGTAGTAGAAGGTACTTCGACTTTCAATCCGAAGGTCGTGGGTTCGAATCCCAGCAATTTCTCTGTTCAAAAAATGTATTATGCTTACACATGCTTACAACGGTGAAGGAAACCAGGTACTATTCTTTTAAACGGCGACGGGCTTGCAACCATTCACTATGGAATGTTAACTAACAAAATATGGCCGAGTGCCAATGCAAGGTTAAATGTGCCTCTGACTACCCTCTTTAGACATCTTAAAGGATCTATTAGATAGAATGGAGATCTGAGAGGATGTCTACGATCCTTTGAAGATGTCTAGAGGGGGTAGTTAGAGGCACGTCCAAACATTATATTTGGCCACATTTTGCAGTAGTTAGCATATTCCTATTTCATTTTATTCATTTCTAATCTTAACAACTTATGTAAATTCTATGAATATAATTATAAATAATGAGTACACTTACTTGTCGAGATGCGGCGCCGGTTGTGTTGTACTACAACACACAGAACAGAACAACAATGATAGCGGGTTGCTCGCTGCCACGCCCTCTACACAGTGAACACACACTTCATACTATATTACAACAGTGTTCATTATCATACAACATTTCTATTCACAACTCTAAAGTTAGTGCATGCATCTTCTCAACAAAACAAAAAATGTTCAAAATTATCTTATTAATATTATCCAATGAGTTTGTGAGGATGTTTGTAGTGCATGACCAAATCTATGCCCCGAAATAGCATACAGGGTACTTTATAACCAGGTAAAAAAAGTTTAAAAAGCTGCTAAACAAATAAACAGAGGTATTTGTTCCAACATGTTTATAAAGTTTTAGATTTCTTGATTACTCAGATGTTCATTAAAATGTGTGAAAATTTATTGAAATATGTAAACTTTTAGTTATAATGTTAAAATACTTAATGCAAAATAAATCTTAGTTTTATAATTCACTACTTCTATTTACTAATCAACTTATTAAATATTGTAGTGCTTGAAAATCTGCTGATTAATCCAATTCTGTGAATAGTTCTCTTCTATTCATTATACTCCAAGCTGCCTTATTTCGTAAAAAAATATGATTATCATTATTAAGGCTTTCAATGCAGTTAAGAGGCTGCCAGTCGCTGATTGCTTTTTTCGAAACGAAAAAAGAAATACTTCTGAACAAGCCACATCTCCTATTTCTATAAGTATATTACTTCAGGTTCCTACCTAGATTTCTATTAAGCTGAAAACATAATAGCAGAAACTTTTCACGATAAAAATATTATTTCAAAATGATACGTTTTAGAATTTATGATCGAAATATTTTATATACCTACTATTAAAATCAACTTGTGATTTATTGTTAAAGATAGGTAATATGTAGATCTAGATTTCTATTAGGATAGATTTTTGATAAGTAATTATACATAATTTATATCATTAATTTATTCAAAAAGCTAAGGCGGACCACACGCGGACGTGTGTTTGTCATCATTGCAGCGGTCGGTAGGATTATTTATCGAAGTGATTAAAGATGGGTACATCTTTATTCACATATACTATACATTATAAAATAGGAGATGTGGCTTGTTCACAAGTATTTCTTTTTTCGTTTCGAACAAAAATAATCATCGACTGGCAGCGTCTTAAGTACCTATACCTACATAGATTCAATAATAGTTACTATGAAATTGTTATATCTAAAATTAATGATATTCATAGCTATGAAAATCATAGATTTTTACGAAATAAGCCAGCTGTGTTCAGAAAGGTCATTTTCATTTTGACTAGGTACACCTCCCTTACCCCCTTCCTGTGGTCAAACTTACATGAAGAACTGTGAGCCATTAGTGTCTTTGCCACGGTTTGCCATAGACAACAAAAATGGCCTGTCATGTTGCAGCTCAAAGTTCTCATCTGCAAACGAAATAAAATAACACTTATAACACAGTTGCAAGCATTTGACATCACATAATAGTACAATTCAATATCAATGGAATGCTAACTACTGCAAAATGTGGGCATATGCATGTTTGGAAATGCTTACTCCCTCTAGTTATCTTTGAGTATCTGAGCATGTGGAGATCTGAGTAGATACTGAGGTGATTATAGTTGTGATCCTTTGAGTTTTCAACAGTGTTCTAGGGAGCGCTATCATTCTCCAGAGGACATGTTAAGATGTCAATCCCAGTTATGACATTGTTGATAGGCCATGGAGAACTTCAGGTGGCCTAAAAATGCAATCTTCAGAGTCATTAGCTCTGTAAACTAACTCTGTAACTTACTCTGTAAAACATATCTATGTAACATCTAACTAAGCTGAATGATGCTTAAGCATGAACTAACTAAGATGATTTAAACATTAGAATAGTGCAGGCTTCACTAAAAAATACAACTTCAGAGTAGCTCTTCTGACATAGCTACCTACTTAACATCTAACTAATGCCGGGGTCCCACGGCCCACGTTTTCACGCGCCGTACGCACACAGGCGGAGCGTCTTCCGGCGCGGCCCGTCGTTTTACGCGACGTGGGACCCCGGCTTAAGCCTGATGCTGCCTAATTAAGTACCTAAGAAGACTCAAGCATGTATATTTGTATATGTATATACTGCAATATTATAGTATATTCTACTTTGTTGTATTCTTCATGCTATCTATTACACTTGACATACCAATGTTACATGCGGCTCCCTAGCCTAAAATACAATACTATATAAATACATTATTTTCATGGACAATCTGGACATAATAGCATGTAATAAGGTTAGCATGAAATAACCAAGATGAATGAAGAACATTAAGAAGGCTTACCTTCGAAAGTCCCACCATATATGGATTCTCCTCCAGTACCATTGGCATTTGTGAAGTCTCCACCTTGGATCATGAAGTCTTTTACCACTCGATGGAACACCATACCCTGGGTAACAGAGATATTAATAGGAGCTCAAGATAATTAGGTTATCATTTCAAGAAAATACCATAGTACAATATAGGCTGGGGTAATTATTTGGTAACTTACCTTGTAAGACAAGGGCTTTCCCGTATTAGTGCCGATCCCCATGTCCCCAGAGCACAAAGCACGGAAGTTCTCAGTGGTCTTAGGAGCCACATCGTTGAAAAGTTCGAAGACTAATCGCCCTGACGGTAAACCACCTATAGAAATGTCCATAAAAACCCTATCCCGGGCCGGCTTCTCATCACCGTCCACAGTCATGTTTGCAGCAACAATAATAGCACTTAATTTTGTAAAAGCTAACACTAGTACACCGCAAAATCCGAAATATAAACGCGAGAAACAAGGACTTCTTTCTCGAGAAAAACGCTTCCTCTCAAACCTCAAACCTTATATGCTCTTTGCCTCAAACTGCAAACTCAAACCTACCGATTGACAGACATGTCATGTCATTCATACAACAAAAATATTTTGTCAAAGTCTAATCTAGTCTAAAATAATCAATAGTGGCTTTTCAAGCACTCGACCGTTGGTAAGCGGTGGCATCGATGAGCCCGTCTCTTTCTTTCACTTGATGTAAGAGATATAGCTATCTCTTATATATGCTTAAAATATTACCACTAACACTAACGAACGTCTACCTACAAGTCTACTCGAATGAGGATTGGAATAACGGAACCGGACATAGATTTGTATTGCCAGCCATTAAATTTGACCCCGCAAATCTAGATTATATTTCAGCCTTCGTATTCGGTATTATAGTAACCTGAAAATAATTAATATATTATTTGAACACTTGGTAGTAAGCATAATCGTCTCTTCACTCATTGCACTATTGTTAAAAGTAAGTAAAATAATGGCCACACCGGAATGGCTGTGGCAACATTTTTTATTCTAAAATACCTTCCTCCCTTTACCCCCACCATAGCTCTGTCTCTGTCGCCTACCCTACGCGCTTCATTCGCAATTCGCATTCTAGTGCTCAACCACAACCACTTCGTATCGCACCTCAAACTTCACAACCATGCCGAAAAGGAATACTGAAGATAAATTAAATATTATTTCCAAAAAATTAAAAAAGTTAGCAAACGAAGTGAAAAAATCACTACCTAAAAGACTGCAAAGTCGCACACCTAGCGCCTCGTCGTCTTTATCCGCGAGCTCAACATGTTCTTCAAGATGCGGAAGCATACCAGAAAACAGAAACGGTAAGTTGAGATAATGTTTAATTTGTATTGCAGGCGATGGGCGTGCAACCTGTCACGTATGAAATGCTAACTATTGCAAAATGTGGGCATGTGCCAAATACAATGTTTGGACGTGACTCTGACTACCCCCACTAGACATCTTCAAAGGATCTAAGCGTCTGAAGATCTGAGAGGATGCCTACCGTACTTGGGGATTACAGTCATGTCCTATATATTTATTTTTTATTTTTTTTGTATTGCAGGGTGCATCAGATAAGTCTGGGACTTTTCACCGCACTCACACTATTTATCAAACTACCCACATATTTTCTTAAATGCACCTGAATAGTCTTTGGGACTATTTCGTCGCATCCAAATTACTATGCAATGCACCTGTATAATCTTTGGGATTATTCGCCGCATTAAAATAATACCGGCTACTTTTGCCTAGTCAGTCATACATCTGAGTTGTATATGGGACTTCTTCGCCGCATTTGACAAAGACTTAACGTTGCTTCTCTTGTTATAGAACAAGAACCCACGCAAGCTGAAGTACACGTTGTTGAGGAATCGGCATCGGCAGCCGATCCCGATCCTCAAGATACTGAATCACCAGAAATTCAGATCGCGCAAGAAGAGACCGATAATGACACGGAATTGTTGGATATCCTGGGAACCGACCCATCTATCGCTATTGAATACGGATCCGAAATTAACAAAGAAGTTGCGAACAAATTCGAACACATCTCGACAACTGGTTTGAACCAAGAAACCCGAAAAGAACTTATAAATAAGTACCTAGTACCCGCAAACTGCAAAAACATAAATGCTCCAGAACTAAACCCAGAAATTAAAGCTGCGGCTAACGAGCAAGCTATCAAGCGGGATAAAGCTATAGAACTGAAGCAAAAACAAATCTCAGCCGGCATCTCTTGCCTGGGAAAAATTATCTCTGACCAGCTCACTCTACCTGAAAAGAATCTGGAACTTGTAAAAGATCTAATGGACGTAGGCAGGATTCTTTGCGACGTCCAACACACTGAATCAACCACAAGACGAAACTTTGCCCTGTACTCGATTAAAAAGGAGATGAAAGACCAGCTGACGACAACAAAAATTGACAAGCTTCTTTTCGGTGAAGACCTTCCAGAAACACTCAAGGTGGCAAAGGCTGTATCTAAGTCTAGTATAGACTTAAAAGTAGATATCCCGAAATAACCAGCAAACCGACATCCAGCAAAAGCCACTTCGTTTCCATTTCCATCAACATCAAACAGGAATTTAAACTGGAAGGCGAGGACATCGAATCGCAGGAAACAACCATCGGGTCCACCGCCACCGCGTCATCAGCAGCCTGCCGCACAGCATCGCAGGACAAAATCGCGCAGCTACACTTTTCTGCCCAGACAATCACGCCGTCGCTAAATCCGGTACGCTATGCGGGTAGGCTTGCCTACTTTTATAGACAATGGTCTCTAATAACCCATGATCGAATGATGATGAAAGATGTTTGCAATTCCGCTGGCAGGTGGCGCTATTTTACCACTATCGGTAAAGTAAGTCGGTAAATAGGTGGTACTTAAGCGACTAAAAAGTTTAAAATTGAATTATTTAATTCATGTAGTTAGGTAAATAGGTATATATTATTAATTTCGAGTTCGAATACCGGCCGTACATCAATTTGGGGGCACGGCAGTGCCCCCGCCAAGTCGAGCGCGAAGCAAACACTGCCGTACCATCCTTTACTGGAACCATTTCGCCGCATTTTCAGGCCCCTATTTGAGAACCTCTGGATAAGACCAGAACGCTGAAATTTTCGTCATCCAGTAAGCCATAATCACATACTTAAAATCCAAAATTTCAAGTCTGTAGGTCATTTAGTTACGAAGTTAAGCGAAAGCAAAGTTTCGCATTTTAGACAGACACACTCACTCACTCACTCACTCATGATCATCAGAATAGAATTAGTACTTCCCATACACTCAGAGAGCTGAAATTTGGTACAGAGTTAGGGTTTAATGGCCACATAAAGGGAAAACCTTAAAAACTAGAATAATCGAAGATCTGGAGTACCTGGTGACCATGATAAGAAAACACAAGAGCCTAACCAAACTATTAGAAATCGACATACCGCCTTTACAAAAAATATTTTACTACTAAGCCGATTTGAAAAATTCTTTCACCATTAGAATCCGACATTATCCCTGATGAACATAAGCTATAGTATATTTTCAAAAATATTAGGGATCCGTATGAAAACATCGATAAAGTAATCCAAAGTGTGAAAAAATTAAAAAAAAATCCTTACATTGCGTTTGCTGCGGAAATTATTGACAATAGAGCAAAGTAATGTAGTACAGTTTTAAAGAGGACATCAATATCTACAAAAAAGTATGCAATACTATATGTCTAACTATTAGGGATCCGTATGAAAACTTCGATAATGTAACCCACGTGTAAAAAAAACCAAAAAAATCCTTATATCGCGTACGCTGCTGAAATTGTTGATAATAGAGCAAAGTGATGTACTAAAGTTTTAAAGTGGACATCAATATCTACAAAAAAAGTCTGCGATAATAAATGTTTTATTAGGGATCCTTATGAAAAATTCGATAATGTAACCCAAGGTGTAAAAAAATTACCTATAATATCATTATTACATCCGTGCGACGCCGGGGCGGACTGCTAGTACGCAATAAAATTAAAGGAAAACTCTGGATAAGACTAGACTAGACTAGCTTTTATACTTACTTATTCTTACAAGTTTACAAGAAGAAATAGTCGAACGATTAACTTTATTCTACTCGAACATTACACAAATTGAATAAACAAATTAACAAATTAAATAAACTAAAATATTAATAATTTCGCTCAAAATTTGATCAAAATATAATGCATTGGACTAAGAGTGGCGGTGATACCCGCATACGTCGCTAGATGGCGCTGACTGTAAACTACTCATAAAAAGAAAAAAACTGTGTCAAATAAGAAAATCTAATAAAATAAATCAATAAGCCCACGTTTCTACAAAAAGAAGTGAAATCCCACCAAAAACATTCTGTAAAAAACTAGCCAAGTCTCGATGGAGCTGCTTGTTTATCTCTAAAAAGTAATGAAATCTAGACAAAGTCGTGTCAAGTCTGAGGTTCTTTACTGCGATTTCTTTATTATTATAGAATGTTATGTGACTTGGCCGTTGAAGAGTACACAAGGGTACAAAACCAGGTGCTCCATGACACCATTGCACCAATCTGTCGCCAGAACCGCTCCCATTAACGATGGATAATTGCCACTTAGAAAACGTTGATTCAATAACCAGTCAATTGTAGGCTTGATAAAGCTGCGTATTTCAATAATACTTATGTAAAGGCGAGCCTGAAACAAACAGTATAAAAAATACGTCTATTTTATTTTAGATCGATGGTCGATTTGACGCTCCAAAAAGAAGACAGCAGAAGTCAGCATTGTCAATGCTGAATGCATGTGTTGCACGATCAACAACAGCCTAAAATAAGACACTAGCGTCCAATTACCAATACCTGTGTTGGCTATTATCTTGCTTAACAAACATAGGTAGTTACAACAGATATAACATTACGTGTAAACAAAATTGACTTGTACCCACTAACGGATAAAGAATGTTCAACGGCCAAGTCACACAACATTCTATAATAATAAAGAAATCGCAGTAAAGAACCTCAGACTTGATTCGACTTTGTCTAGATTTCATTACTTTTTTGAGATAAACAAGCAGCTCCATCGAGACTTGGCTAGTTTTTTACAGAATGTTTTTGGTGGGATGGATATTTCTGTTCGAAAAATGTACCTACCTACTCCATCAGCAATATCCGGAACTTGTGCAGAAACACTGTCAAGATTAATTATTGTTATTATTTTCTATTATTTTTTATTATTTATTTTATTATGTACAAAAAACCTGTATAAACTTAACAAAACAAAAATAATCGTCGCGACACTACACTGTTCAAAGCAAAATAGAAAGACGAAACGAAAATAATTGGCTTGCTTTCTATGAGAGAGAGAGAGAACGACAGACAGAGAAACATGCGCAATTGCGCACGCCGCACGGCTTACTATACTATAGCAGAATGTGTCGTGACAACTTTTCGTCTGAATTTTTTCCGTCAAGCCTCCTTCGCAACGCGCCATAAGGAACTTCGTTCCAAAAAAACTGTGTCAAATAAGAAAATCTAATAAAACAAATCTATAGGCCCACGTTTCCACAAAAAGAAGTGAAATCCCACCAAAAACATTCTGTAAAAAACTAGCCAAGTCTCGATGGAGCTGCTTGTTTATCTCTAAAAAGTAATGAAATCTAGACAAAGTCGTGTCAAGTCTGAGGTTCTTTACTGCGATTTCTTTATTATTATAGAATGTTATGTGACTTGGCCGTTGAGTGTAAACAAAATTGACTTGTACCCACTAACGTATAAAGAATGTTCAACGGCCAAATTATCTGTATATAAGTTTTCGTAAACCTTGTAACTATGTATGCTATGCTCACAAACTCTTAGCCGATGGATTAAGGGTACAGTGAAAGGTAATGGAATTGACATCTCCATATTTTCATCCCATAGTACTCGCCATCGACTTCTATGGCAGACAAACTTGGTGACAAACTTGGGCCTCGATGTCATTCGACAAACTGCTGGATGGAGCGGCAATTCCACTACCTTCGCTAAGTTTTACAATAGACCGATTGTGAATAACGACAATAACATGGTCTTAGCCAGATCATTAGTGAAATCACTTGATTAATTTTACCGTTTTTTTTAAAGTAATTATGTAGAATAAGTACATAATTAACCGTGTAAATACATAATTTACTTAAGAATGAACTAGCTGACCCGTGCCCGCTTCGCTGTGCGTACCTAAGACATTTCTAATACCATCGCGGTGTACAATACTGTAGTACATTATTTTGATATATCTCGTGGCTCGTGGGGTTCAGCCAGCGTTTGCAATGTAAACACAAAAAATGTGTTTATTTACGACATCACATTAGAAATCTCTAAAATTATCAGTGTTTCTCTACTATATTATGCATGTATTATACAAATAAACCTTCCTCTTGAATCACTCTATCTATTAAAAAAAACCGCATCAAAATCCGTTGCGTAGTTTTAAAGATTTAAGCATACATATGGATATAGGGACAGAGAAAGCGACTTTGTTTTATACTATGTAGTGATACCTAAGTTTACATAATTACTCTTATCGTTACGTTATAATTAAAATACTTACCTTAAATTCGTAGTATAACCATTATTTCCATCTTTATTTCAATAAAAGCAGTTGATTTTAAATGTATTAAGCAATGCTCTTTTATTTGCTGATATTTCCTCGAAACACTCTCAACCTCTACCAAGCGTTCAAATAATATATTCAGGTTACTAATACCTTATACGAAGGCTGAAATTTAATTAGTGATAAAATGAACTTACCTGTAAGTGAAGTTCTATCATAATTATTATATGAAGCCTTCGTATGAAGGTATTAGTAACCCCACCCACACAGGGTAACGGGTAACCCATGAATCTACAGAAATATCTATCATCCACTATTATAAACTAACTATATGAAGCGCGTAGGCGACAGAGACAGAGCTATGGTGGGGGTAAAGTGGAGGAAGGTATTTTTAGAATATAAAATGTTGCCACATCCAAACCGGTGTGGCCATTATTTTACTTACTTTTAACAATAGTGCAACGAGTGAAGAGACGATTATGCTTACTACCAAGTGTTCAAATAATATATTAATTATTTTCAGGTTACTAATACCTTCATACGAAGGCTTCATATAATTATGATAGAACTTCACTTACAGGTAAGTTCATTTAATCACTAATAAAATTATTTTTTATTTTAGTTAGATTATATAGAACATACAAACACAATGTTATAACAAACTTATTGTGCCGACTGCCGACCCTACTTATGTGGGATGAGGGCAGGAAGGAAGATGATTAATTATTAGAAGCAGTCGCTGAAGATAATTTTGCTTATTTAGTTGTTAGCGTTTGTTTATATTTGAGGTAGATAGTTTTACGATGATAAGGTATTTTAATCTATAGGTACCAACTTCTATTTTATTAAGAACAACACATAATATATTTATAGGTTTGTAGATATTTTGGGTGTTTTAATACCGAAGCTGTCAACATTTAAATTCTAAAATAATCCAATATGGCTGCCGGCCGAATAAGTGTAAACCGCGGCGTTTAGTTTATGACTTATGTGGCTGGCTGGCTGGTTGTATCAAGAAAAAAATATTTTTCACGTTAGCTTTTATGCAGTTTCCTCTGTGATATTCCGTATTTCGTCCTTATAATTAGCAACGATGAACGGGTCGGGTGATAGCAGCTTTATTGTGAAGTTACGTGGTTTGCCTTTCACCACCTCATCTGAAGATGTACTGGAATTTTTGTCCGGCGTTAACATCGTGAACGGGATAAATGGTAAGATTTTCATTGTAAATATATCGGTAATAAAGGCTATTTAGAAAGTTACAATAAACAAGCTTCATCTACGTTTGTTTCCCGTTATGTTCCTATTACTGCGTGATACCTACATCTTCGCGAACGTGCGTTATATACGTAATTTATGTACCTACCTGTTTTTGTGAATATACAGGTGTTTGTTGGTATTCACACTAATTAGTAAATACCTACCTATTTTTTTAATTACGGTTAACAACTCATAGATTCGATCTACTCGCTTTTTGTTACAGGAGTTCACTTGACAGAAGTACGCCCCGGTAGACCATCTGGAGAATGCTTTGTAGAAGTATTGAGCCAGGACGATGTGGAGGAGGCCTTGAAGAAGGACAAAGAAAATATGGGGACAAGATACATTGAAGGTAAGATACCATACTTAATGAAAGTAAAGAAATATGTTTATTTGCCACAATAAGCACAACACAATTAATAAATGAGAACACAAGAAAGCAGATTGTGCCTTGGGGCAAATAGATCCCCTTCTCAACATTGAGCTGCATATAACTAAATCTAGGGAGTAGACAAAGTGTGGTGTGGTGCTGGTTTTCAGTCAGGGCCAGATAATGCAGATGAATGCGTATTTGTATTTAGTTAATCTCCTAATTCAACTCTGCCTTCTGCGCTGCAGGTTGTGGGTTCGATCCCACCCAGGGCAAACATTTGTGTGATGAACATAGATGTTTGTTCTGTGTCTGGGTGTTACTATGTATAATAAGTGTGTATTTACAATAAAAAAGTATATAGGTAAGTATTCTACCAGTTATCTGGTTCCCATAGTACAAGCTTTGCTTAGTTTGGGGCTAGATGGCGATTTGTGAAATGTCCACCAGTTTTTATTTATTATTATGAATATTTCTATACAGGGTGTTTGGCACATGGACCGACATGATTTTTTGGGGGGTGGGGGGGGTCATGTGCTATTTTTCCCCGTGAGACCCAATGTCCTAAGTCTCACGGTAGTCCAGATGTTTTTTTTTTAAATTTTTTGAAAACCACCCGAAATCTTGCCTTGAAATCGTCCTAACTTTTTTGTTTGTGGTTATAATACCACAAAACCAAGTATGCTTGTATTCTACAATGTTTTTTTATTCTAAATAAATCAGTACTTGTTACAATTAATATCCAAAAAAAAACTTCTGAGCTTTCAAAGTGGTAAATCGGTGTAAATGTTATGAAAAGGGATCACTTCTAAATTCATTTAAAAAAAAACTAAAATTCATTTTGAATTTAGCTTTCTTTTAAAAAGTTCTTTACTTATTACCCTTTCCAACGATATGCTACATGACAAAAGAAACCGTTCTTAAGGTGGTCAAAAAAAGATTTGTTTGCCAGGGTTCGGCTGAACACGCACTCTAACAATGTAACTGGTTTGAACAATGTAACCAGTCAACGCGGCAATCCGCAAAGTAGCAGGTAAAAAGTTAGTCTTTCTCTTACATACAGTTATTGTTGTCTTTGTCAATCGAGTTGAAAGTTGGTGCAGGTCACTTGCCGGGAATCAGTCGAGATTACTCTGCTATTCGAAGTGCCCGTACGTTTCCCGTTGTTCTATCGTAGTCAAATTAAAGTCTTGTTATTGTTTTTTGTTAAATCTGTTGTTGAACTGTTACGTTTTTGTTGTGTTTATCTTTGCGTATTCGTTACAATGGCCAACTTCAGTAACGAGGAGTATGCTGACATGATGTTGGCGTATGGTAAAGCTGATTGTATCGAAGTGTATCAAGAACGATACCCTGATCGACGGTTACCTCACCACGAGACCTTCTCAACTACCTATCGACGTCTGAGGGAGACCGGAAACTTAAACTTTCGGGAGCCCCGAGTGAATGTGAGGCAACATAATGTTGAAGTTGATGAGAGAATCCTTCAAGCTTTTGATGACGATCCTACAACAAGCATACGAGTTGTTGCTGACGGACTTAACTTATCAGTTTGGAAAGTCTGGTCCGTTCTTCGGGCAGATGGAAGGCACGCATTTCATTACACTCCTGTTCAAGGTAACAACTTACAGTACTTACTACTTATTTAAAATGTGACATTAAAACATTTTAACCGATTTCAAATCTTAATAAAATGTGTTCACTTTTGAGTCTTTTTTTATTGTTGTAATTGTTTCGTTAAATTCCTTTCTTGCTCTGTTTCTCGGACAACTGAAGAAGTTCTTTGCGTGAGCTGAATTAAAAGAAAGAAATATCGCGTTTATGCAGCTATTACCACAAACTCACGAATTTCATTCATTGTTCCAGGTCTCGAAGAGGGTGACAATGCAAGACGGTTAGAGTTCTGCCGATTTTTATTGCATACAGATGTTGAAGATGGCGACTTTTTGAAACTAATTTTATGGACCGACGAGTCAAATTTTAGTCATGAAGGCATAGTAAATCTGCACAATTTGCATCATTGGGAGAAAAGGGGCCAAAATCCGCGCAAAAAAAGGCAGACTTCCTTTCAGCGAAAATTCAGCGTTAATGTTTGGGCTGGTGTTATTGGGCGAAATCTTGTCGGCCCATATTTTTTGCCAGAACGACTCAATGGAAACAATTATTTAGAGTTTCTTCAAAATGATTTACCTGAACTGGTACTACCAGTTTTAGAAGAAGATGTGCCAATTGTATTTCAAAATGATGGCACATTACCAACGAACGGTACGAGAGCATTTAGACAATGCATTTCCAAACTCGTGGATTGGTAGAGCTGGCCCCATTCCATGGCCAGCACGGTCCCCAGATCTGACACCCCTGGATTTCTACGTATGGGGACGTGCAAAAGAGTTAGTGTATGCAACAGAGGTGCCCACAAAAGAAATTTTAGTGGAACAAATAAACACCGCATTCGTAAAAATGCAAGAGGAAATGCGACTTTTAACTACAACCTCAGCTATCAGAAAAAGGTGTCGTGCATGCATACGGTGTGGAGGCGGCCAATTCGAGCAAACTTTGTAATTTTAATTTAATAAAAACAACTTAACATAAAAAAACGTATTTTCATTATCTTGACCCTAGCAACAAAGTATCTCTTAGGTCGACCCCTGATGTATTATTTCTGCCATGTAGCATATCGTTGGAAAGGGTAATAAGTAAAGAACTCTTTAAAAGAAAGCTAAATACAAAATGAATTTTAGTTTTTTTTTAAATGAATTTAGAAGTGGTCCCTTTTCATAACATTTACACCGATTTACCACTTTGAAAGCTCAGAAGTTTTTTTTTGGATATTAATTGTAACAAGTAATGATTTATTTAGAATAAAAAAACATTGTAGAATACAAGCATACTTGGTTTTGTGGTATTATAACCACAAACAAAAAAGTTAGGACGATTTCAAGGCAAGATTTCGGGTGGTTTTCATAAAATTAAAAAAAAAACATCTGGACTACCGTGAGACTTAGGATATTGGGTCTCACGGGGAAAAATAGCACATGACCCCCCCCCCCCCCACCCCCCAAAAAATCATGTCGGTCCATGTGCCAAACACCCTGTATATTCTATACAATGATATGCATGTTTATTGCATGTTAATGGACAGCCCCTACCTATAAGTGCATTATTATGTGCAACAAAACAGTATAGTGACCATTGATTATTTATCGCTGTATATGACAGCCATGTGTTCATTTTATTGATATCTATTTTTCAGTATTCTCCACCGATCGCCAAGACATGGATTGGGCATTGAACGCTATGCGCCAGAACGAGGATGGCTTCGAAGGCATCCCACACCTCAACGACAGCATGGGTATCGTCAAACTCCGGGGCCTGCCTTTTGGCTGTTCCAAGGAGGAAATTGTGGAGTTTTTCAATGGTATGTTCATAATGAGATACGACTGCGCTGTGTTGTTTTTGGGGATGTTTAGGCTTCTGGGTAGATGTGTTGTGGTTAAAAATATAAAACACAGATTTATTTGATTTACAAGAAGTTATGGAACACATTTTAACTAACTATCATGGTAATTGGTAATACTCTAAAGTTTTAAGTCGAATCTGTGATCCCTAGTATCTCTCATACATGCAATAAGCTTAGTTAGATACAAGGTAATCAATGTTCTCACTAGTAATATTAGGTCTTTTCCTGTTATAATTATGAACCTGAATGTACATTAAGACCTTCATGAATAAACATTTTGATTTACATCAGAAACTAGTTGAGAAAAAGGCCTATATAAAATCATGCCCATTTCATTGTTTTTCTTAATTCTACATTATTGGCATAATATAATGTTTGGATAGCCACAACTCAGCCTACCTGCTGCATCCACATTGATCATAAACTAAACTTTTCACCATGGGGGCTCCAGGGATCACGGTATCACCGGACGGTGTTCACTTGCTAACGGACTCGACGGGGCGGGCATCAGGCGAGGCGTTCGTACACTTCAATGACAAGGGGAGCGCTCAGCAAGCCCTCACCAGGGACAGGGAGAAAATAGGACACAGGTGGGGGGTATTGAATTTTAGCACGTGGTTTGGTTAGGGTATGGTTGGCCATTTTGAAAGAGTTAGAAAGCCAGTACAATGCATACTTCAAAAACTTGATATTAAGGTGAGGGTTTCAATTTTATTGGTCCTACCGGTCTAAATTAGGGTCAAGAGTAAAGAGTTGATGTAGAGAGTCCGTTAGTCGGGAGGACACAATGGAATCAACATGGTTGGATATTGATGAAGGTTCCATAAAATAGGTAAATAAAAATTGATTGGTTGTTTTGATCGTGTTTTTATTAATATTTGCAAAAGATAGAGCATTGATTTTAAAGCATAGGTAACTTTAGGGTTTTATTAAGACAAATAAATAAAAGACAGAAATACGATTGGTTAAACTTTTCTAGACAGCTTCTTTTAAGTTTGATAGTTATCAAGAAAATGCGGTTTTATCACTTTTTCCGTCTTGTCCAGATAGACTGAACATACAAAATACAAAAAAATTGAAGTATCACCTTAATAGCATTTTGAGAAGCATGGCTGTACACTTTTGGGATCAAGTTTGTGTTCAAAGCATAGTTATTTTACATGTTAGGAGCCAAAATTGTTAAACATACCTACAAATACAGTCAAACCACGATTGCAACTTTATATTTGGTGTAGTGGGTATGGGATATTGGTTTTTTCTAAGGTTCTATTCCCATTACCAACTTAATTTCATTTTATGGTATAACTTGGGTCAGGTATGTTACTTGTAATTTCGTTAAATATCGCACTTTTAAAACTGCCTTCGCAATAAAGATTTTGGTACAGATATCTGCAGACATATCCTACAATAATTCAAGACTTTAAATACATATATACAATTTCTAATCAACTAATCAAACACAAAACTCATCTTTTTTATGATCTAGTGGTCTTGTATGGACTTAAAACAGCGCGTTGATGACATCAAAGTCCTAATATCTTAATCATCAAAATCACAAGGGTAGTTTTAATCATTCCATACAAATTAGACTCATAAAATGACAGATGAGCAGATAGGACCAGAACATCAGTCTATGAACTACTAATCTCCACTTACCTACATACAAAACGACCAGCACGCCTAGCCAAAACACCTGAGAAAAGTTTATTTTACAGAAGTATAGACAAAAACATAAATTTATGTTGTAAAATCAGCGATTTTTCTGCAGTTTGAGCATGGCAATGAACGAAAGAAGATATTTCTAAGTTGCCTCGATCAAAATTACAAGTCTACGTAAGTAATTCTTGTCTATTCTTTTGTAGGCAAATCAATTTCTCGAGTGAATACACTAGGCCCGCTGATCACTGATCACTGCAGATGTCTGAGCCAATACAAGAAGGGTTTTGTAAAAGTGCGTTAGTGATTGGTTGTTGAGTTGTCGAAGGTACGAGATGGGAGCCAGCGGGGACAAGAGGGAAACCGAGGGAAGATACTGCGTGGTGAAGTAGTCTGGTATACTCACATTATAAGTATACATTCAGGACATGGTTTTACTGTTTTTTTTTGTCTAAAGTATATTATTTTGGTGTATATTATCACAGCGCCATCTAGCCCCAAAGCTACTACTATGGGAACTAGATAACTGATAGAATACTTAAATACTTTTTTTTTTGTAAATACAGTCTGTATTAGTGTAGATACGTTATAACTTTATAACACCCAGACACAACAAACGTCTAAACAAAAACAATTGTCCCGGGTGGGGATCGAACTCGTAACCTATAGCGCAGAAGGCATAGTTACTATCAACTGAGCTATGTGGCCAGTCAAATCATCATTTTACATTTTACTGGTCACGGACAGATCGCGACCATGACCATTGTTACAATCGAAACGTCGGGAAAAATAAATTAAGGTAATACGCAATAAAGGCACGCACGTGTTATGCGCACTAATCACAATAGTTTTCAAAAAAATGTTAGACATTTTTTTTGATTTGGTAATAATTACACTACGTACTTGCTTGGTGGAAGCCAAGATGGTAAAGGGAAGAAAGTTCTATTGTTAGACCATCAGATCAAAACTGTTGTCATGATATTGTATTGACATTGGAACTTGACAGGTATACAAAGTAAAACTCGATCGTACAGTGGAATCGTTGTTAGATTGAACCTTGAATGCTTGTTAGATTTGAACCCTATAAAAAAACTACTAGACAGTTTATATAATAAGTACTGATAATATTACTCTACACTACATAGACTCGTTCCACACTAATATTATAAAGAGAAAATCAAATATATTATTATTTTAGTTTATTGTATTAGATGAACTAAAAAAACTAATAGACCAATTTTAAAAATCTTTCACTTATCAAAACCTACATTATGAAACTAGGACATTTTTATTCTAAAAAAATTAGGGATACTGCGAAAAATTTACCTATATTTTAAATAGTATAATCTACACCTGAGCAAACCCGGGACGGGTAGCCCGTATCTAGATATAGAGACTTTACTGAGACAAAACAAAATTATTATAATACAGCACGATTACTGTACTCTTCTGGATTATTCATAATGTGTATTTATT
Source organism: Hydriomena furcata (assembly GCA_912999785.1). Lineage (NCBI taxonomy): Eukaryota > Metazoa > Arthropoda > Insecta > Lepidoptera > Geometridae > Hydriomena > Hydriomena furcata. Next base: position 647,027 of record OU538831.1, on the reverse strand, counting down.
CGCAAAAAAACTAAATACTGGTAAAAAGAGAAACAAATCGTAACCAATGCAAACCACACCTAGACTTCAGGTCCGAGTTCGATTGCGTAAGCGCACTGATAATCGGCTTCAACTGTTAAATATCCATTATGTAACTGTCAACATACGAGGGGATTTGACAGTTGAAACTGCAGAAGCTGATATCCAAAAAGCACTTGCAACAATATCAGTTTTCTACACATTATAACAAAACTAGAAATTACTCACGTAAAAATATAATGTCGATTGAGGTACCGACAATAGTAATAATAGTCTGAGACGTGAGCTCGTTGCGGATCGAACTCACCTTGATGAAGATTCAAAGGGAAAAGTATTCAAACTTATTGATCCACGCACCCCTACTAGACAGTAAAGACCACGACGGAACCCTTTAAAAAATACTGCCTATAATTAGGCAAATACAAAGGATCATTCAAATAAATCACCATTAATGCTAAGCCGCCCCCATTAAAAACATTGTCGGTGCCTTAATCGACATTATATTTTTACGTGAGTAATTTCCCGTTTTGTCATAATGTGTAGAACTTACTCACGAATGTTTTGAAAGTGAAATCAATGTTTTAATGAAATCCGTAACATCCACAGATACATTGAGGTGTTCATAAGTTCAGCGGACGAGGTGCGTCAGTACGGCGCACGCATGGAGGGGGGAGGGAGGTTCCGCAACGCGAGAGGGGGAGGGATGTTTCGGCCTGGGCCTTATGCTAGGGAGGATCGCTTCGGGGGGAGGTTCGGGAGTCGCGGAAGAGGGGGACAGGCCTTTGGAAGAGATTATAATGGTGAGAATTATTTGTTTGTTATGTCTGTCATCTATGGAATGCTTGTTGCTAAATGTTCCAATTACTACCCCCTTTAGGCATATTTAAAGATCTCTATGTGCCTGGTGATAAAAGTCATACATACAAATAGTTTGATAACAAAAAATAATAATTAAATAAAAGCGATTGTGGTGGCATCTGAATTATAACATCGAAACGTCAGCAATACGAGGTGAAACGTGGTAATTAGCCGTATTTCTGGTTAAAAACACTAAAAGGGCTTTTGATTACAGGCAGCGGCAGTGGGTTCAGCGGTGGCCGCGGCGGTGGGTTCAGCGGCGGAAGGCATCGTGGGGACAGCTGCGGCGGTGGGTTCTCGATACATATGCGCGGTCTGCCCTTCAAGGCTTCACCCCAGGATGTTGCTTACGTAAGTAAAATAAAATAGGATCACGACTGTAATCCCCAAGTAAGGTAGACATCCTCTCAGATATTCAAGGGCTCAGATCTTTGAAGATGTCTAAAGGAGTTAGGCAGAGGCACGTCTAAAAATAGGCGCATGCCCACATTTTGCAGTAGTTAGCATTCCACACATGCGTAAGTACTACAGGAATAATAGCGATGGCGGTAATGGGTTCCGGACAGCGGCAGCGGGTCCTCCGTACCTATACTCCTCACAAGGTACCGAAAAGTATGTTTTTTGGGAATAATTAATGTATACATAACTATTGACTTTTACACGGCTCTTATTTACTTTCTTACGGCTTTTATTACCTTTAATAAATTAAAGTCTAAAATCAATAGTTTGGTGTACTTACTGATCACGAATGTTTGAAAAATAATGAATGAATGAACCGGTTTGGAAGTGACTTTTAAAATATATAGTTCGTAAGCAGGGACTAGTGGTATAGATAGGCTACTTTTTATCCGGGTAATACGCGAGTAAAGTTAGTTTATAAGAGTCAAACAATCGGTAATTTTTTTTTTGTTTTTTAGTTATCAAAACACATTATGATAAAACACGGGAAATTACATAAAAATATATTATTGATGAAGGCACCGACAATGTTTCGATTCATCTAGAGAATCTTCATCACCATCACAACTCAGTAGACACAGAGTTTAGAATTTGACACAGCGAAGTATGGCACTTCCTTTTTGCGTTTGCGTCTCAAACTGTAACGAAACATTTTCGGTGCCTTCTTTCTCCTTTATCTGGCTCATGTAGTTTATTCGTAACTTTCCTCTTCCTCTCTTCTCTTCTCTTCAACCTTCTCTTCCATTATTGTCTTTATGAAACTGTCGTGCCGTATAAGGTGGCCAACCATCTTCCCTCTTCTGTTCTCAATCGTTGTTAATAGGACCCATTATTCCTGTACTCTAAGTTAAACTTTTTATATATAATTATTTATTTTTTATATCCAACTTATTATTTTTCATCGACAATATATTTTCACGTGAGTGATCTCCCGTTTTGTCAATAATGTGTAGTACCATACCACACAACGAAAGTCATCAAAGCAGTTGAAACAAATTATGAATACTTTCAGTTCTTCAAACCGATCCGGCCGTTGAACATTAACATTATGTTCGACAGCTCTGGCAGGCCGTCAGGCGAAGCTGATGTTGAGTTCGAATGCCACGAGGATGCTATGAGGGTATGTAATGGTGGCGAGTCTGTTGTGTCCAAGCCTAAAGCTAGGTAAAAAACGATCGCTCATATTCCTTTTATGTTAAAACCAAATTAGCGTAACCTTAAAATGGAAGTTCCATTTAGTTCTATATTTTAGCCTCATCTTTTTTTGTGTTGTTTTGTTTTTTTTATTTCACGTACAAAAAAAAAGCCAAACTGTCATTTTAGTCAACACCTTTTTACATGCTGACTAAATTTTAGTAAAAAAAACGTTAGATTACTTAAAATTACACCGAGTTACGACTAACCAGCTGGTGACTAAACCTCGCTCGCGTTTTACCCACTAAAGTAGCCTGTAAGTCCTTTAAAATACTTTTGATCGCGGACTATGTCTATTAAATAATATTTATTTAACATAATAAAATGTTGCACTATTTATTATGAATCTTTGTTGTTGGGTGTTTATTTAAATTTTATTATATTAATATTAAGGGTTGCTTTTAAACTACGAAACCCTAAAAAGCCTGTGGCCTTGATTTTCAATCCGAAAGCCGTGGTTTCAAATCAGCTCTGAATTTATCTATTCGAACAAAATGATATGCGCATGACAAGTGCTAAGAACGGTAAAGGAAAATTCTTACGACACCCATTTACATCTCATAGAACCCTAGTTTTTTTTTCGCTGCCAGGTGCCCTTTCTCGTCGTTGTCGACCCCTGGGGGTCGATAAGGGATCACTTTGAGGATCACTGGTTTAAATCCTTGGACATCCTGTTTCATTTCATTATTTGAATTATTGTTTATTTTTCCAGGCAATGCGACGCGACAAAAACAACATGGATCACCGTTACATCGAGCTGTTCCTGAACTCCCCCGGAGGAGGCCCCAGTCCTCCGCCTTTTAAGAGCAATCGAGGGGGCTTTCGGAACTACTGAACCACATTATCACCTCCATCCCATCCATCCATAAATTACTTAACACGAGTATTTCAAATTAAAATTTCGTGTTTGAATATTTAGATATAAGATTTTGAAATGTGAAATTTTGTACACTTTCCACCCCTTTGTCACCTTTTATCGACTCCCACCCTTAACGTGTGACGTAAATTATGGATGGTCCCTCAAGGCCCACACTCACGGAACTAACGAGAAGGCAACCCACACTCACGCTTTTCATGGTCCTCTCGCGACGGTTTTTGCTGTGAGAGTGGATGGCATATAAAAACACTACTCAGTAACTTAAGATTTTTAAAAGTTGTCTACTGATCTGGATATTATATCTACACAGTTCAATGTTGTAGGACGATAGTGTATTTTACCTGCACTCATGGTCAATTGAGGCACCGGGCGGTCGATCAAACGGTTACTCAATTTTAAGTTTCTTAAATAAGAGCTATTACGAAGAACATTCTTAAAAAAATGTTCTCACCTACTAGATAGAGTACTTAGACAGAAATGCAAACATCCACAGATAACAATAGTTGTTTTCATTATATTGTTAAATAAGTGATCTATATTATAGATTTCGTTTGACATGGCACATTGGGACTGTATTCTAGGATCATTCCTTGCTATGTTTTTATTCCCTACATATTTAGGTCCAGATAAATACTTACTCAACATCTCTTCCTCTCTTCGCTAAATGTATTGGCCAATCACATTCGAGTAAGTAGCTATTTACTTGGCTTGTGTCAAATCCTTGGTGCCATAAAAGCAAACTATATGAATGAACAATATGAAAACATAACATAATGTTCTTAATACCGCCTTCGATTGGTTATCCCGTCTAGTTTTTTAAAAAGCTTAGTTCGTATGATGCTTTTACGTCTAGTTTCGAAGCTTGAGGTACCTATCGGTATCGGTAGTCTTGTCACCGATCGATGGTAAAGAAACGAATGTGGTGTTTAAGCTTACCACGCGGCTTATTTTGTTAATGCACGTCAACAGTATTTGAAAACGATTGTATTCAAACTAATTATTTGATACGATCTGCAGGCCTAGCTTATTGACCCGAGAAATTGATTTGTCTACGAAGTAATTGACAAGAATTAAAGTATAGCACCGTAGACGTAAAATGTTGATCGAGGTAAGTTTATAAATATGTTTTCGTAAATTTATGTCGCACTCTAAAAGTAACAAAATCGCTGCTTTTATCATAATAAAATAGACGTGAAACATCGAAATTATTATGAAAATTGTTTAAGTACCAAAGAGCGGCCTAGCATATTGCGAACCGGGTCGGACGCGGTCGGCAAATCTTCGGCAACAACTCATCTAGTTCGCGGTAACGCATGCTGTGGCGACGCGTCGTCAAGACAACCGCCGGTCTGACCCACTTGCAGATGTTTCGCATCAAAAATTGTCTTTCTATATTGCTGTTAAGTAAACTTTTTTCGGGTCATCATGCTAGGCCTACAAATATCAATCCCGTCGGTATTTAGACTGTCTTTAAGCACTAGATTTTATATAACTGGATAACATTAGATTACATACATAAATATATTTTTTAATTGTTGAATCTGCATATTTGTATAATGTAATGTTTCAGACTGAAATTGCGTGTCTTTTTGAATTTTGCAGTTTTTCAACAAATGTTCAAAACAAATTTGTAACAGGAAGACGTAATGGGTGCTAAATTTCTCGTTGTGTGAATACAAAAGCGCGCAATTTTAGTCTGCCTATTTAGTAACTTGTAACTTTAGATAGGTAGATTTTCAAACACTTGATAATGTTGATTTTGATAGTTAGCGATACAATAAGTACATTACGATATTATAAATGGAACTTTCTCACTAATCCGACAAAAACAGAGACATATTTGTTTGGGTAATATCCTAATGCTATTGCAGGACATAGCTATGTATATTCCAAGTTTCATCCAAATGCTTTTGGTCGTTTAGGCGTGATTGACAGACGTTGTCTTAAGAATTTTTTTTTCCTAAGAACCTTCTGATAATAACGAATACAACAAAAAAAGAATTAGCGAAATCGGTTCAGCTGTTCTCGAGATTTGCACTTACCAACACATTCAGCGATTCATTTTTAGATTATAGATTAGCGAAAGCATGCAAATACATCTTTTTTGATTATCGGTCTGTTCGTCAAAAAGGAGTTAGGATTTTGCTAGTATTTAGGGTCAAAACAGTACGTATCTATTGAAAATTATTTTGAATTATATTGTCGTAATATATATTTCTTATTTAAAAAATAGGCAATTGATGTGTTTAGCTCAAAAGTAAATATTGTGGCATTTTTTTAAAGAAAAGCTATGTAGCTGTACAGTTATTTAAAAGAAATATTCCGTTTTGCAGCGAATGGGTCCAATTTTATTTTGTACAGTTTTGCATAAGGATTTTATTCAGTCTTATAGAATTATAATCTGAAATTAAATTTTATGTGCGTAGGTTTTACGGCGTTATTTTCTTATGATTATTATTGATTAAAGTGAATGTCGTAGGGATTTTAGCCTTAATGCCGCAATCGCACTAGGAAACATTTGTCCCACGACATCGCACGACTTTACAGCTCGCGGCACAGACGCTATCAAATCAAGTGTATTTATTTTAATAAAATCACATGGATCACTTTGAAAATTCTCAGGAGCTAGGAAGCTACGCCCGTTCCTCGCGACCTATTAGTTCTTCCAATAATACTTTCCTTTATGCAGAGCTCCAGTGTGGTGCCTGCGTCTCCTTTGACTGTCACCCGGGACTAGTCGGGCAACTTGTCCCCTAGTGCAAATGCGGCTTTAAAACATGGTCAAACGAGGTGTTGGGAAAGGGGGGTTAGGGATTAGATTGCGAACCCTGGTTTGCACGATCGGGTTCTGCTTTGCAGAAAACTTACTATAATGTTGTATTAGAGCACATTATAGACAGTAAGATATGGAATATTTTAAATCTCCGTCGATTTGAGAAACTAATGTATTTTTTGTTGTTCATATTAACCAAATTATTTAGTTTGATTGTGTTGGAAGGTACCTAGTTAGAAATAGTTTTAGGCACTTTTTACTTTAATAAATTAATAATTACGAATAATTATGTTTTTTTAATAAATAGTAGTAGCACTTTCCAGGCTTTATAATAGTCCATCCACATTTACGCGAGACTTCGCGAATACACGAAACTAGTGAGAACAAGAAAGCGAGCCACTATGCGGTTCTCGCCGTAAGTCTGGATGGCCTATGATAGGGACTTGAAATTGAAAGCAACACACACAAATCTACAAGCCACGAAGGTCCAAACTAAGATCTTAAGCTAAACTAACCTTTGGAACCCATAGTTTAATCTGAGGGACCAGATTGGAATTAGGTATATGATTTCTAAACAATCCACTTTTTAGTAAAGTTTGAATTGAAGATGCTTTTCTCTATTTTGTGTAAGTAATGGGTCGAATTGTATCTTGGGAGAAAAAGTAATGAACTTAGTGCCTTACTCTATTACATAAGTACCTACCAGAGTTCCTACAAAACCAACGATAAAACTAAACTGCACTAGCACGGTATGGATTGGATAGTTGAACTGGCCATCACGATGGACCTCGAAACTTTTTCTGCTTTTTGTCTAATAACTTGGCTACTAGTCATACACATCATTATTAGATACATAGATTATATTTTGGTTTCCTTGATAGTACCTACTGTTCCTACCGATGTTCAGTTTTGAATTCCTTACCGACGACGTGGATTTTCCATGAAAATTTGTGGTTCATAAAGTATAAATTTTGTCATTTTTACCTATGCTTATCCACCTGAAACATGTAGGTAACCTCTGCGGAATCTGGAGTAAATACTATGTACCTATAGGTAGGTACCTACGAGAACAAAGGAAGAACCGAGATGAAGTCATAATAATTATCAGTGTCTAAAATATAGTCTCACAAAAACTTACAAACAAGGCGTTGTCCTTGACGAGGAGCCTTAGCCGCCTTAGGATACCTTTCCATCATCCGGGCCCCGTTTGAGCGCAATAAAAATAAGCTCACCAAATAAATCATGAGCAATCATTAGTGGGGCATTTGGAGACACGCTGCACTGTGATAGGCGGAGCGATAACCGCTAGCGGGCTGTCAGTCAGTAAAACTTATTAATTTAACTATAAAATCGCCCTGTATTCGATAGATTGGCTTGTTTGTAGGTAGGTGGGTACCTACTGGATTGATTTATTTGTCAGAGAAAAGGAACTCTAGAATTTTACAATTAGAGTTTTAATTACGGCTGCAATTTGGAAAAACATGAATTCCGTAGAAGGTGTAGGTATTTATTAGTCGGATAGCACTTAAAACAAGTTCCATGAAGTCATGCTAAGTGAATTACGAAACAGACAGCTAATAACCTTGTTTTACGACGAAAAACCGTCCTCAATCTTGAATTTTTTACGATAATGTGTCGCTTGGTCCGCCCCACTCATCACCCCGCCGTATACCGAGATTTGGTTGGACCGCGGGGCGCCGGGCGGCCGCCGGGCCGGCGCGGCGTCGCGGCACCAAGTATCCGTCGGCGCAAATATGTAGGCGCCTTGCACCCGACCAGCCGGGAGCCACTGATGTCATAGGTGTACTAATGTTGTTTGTGAACATTCTTTTGTACAAGATAATACGTACTTCTTTGCCAGATTACAGTTTATTGTCTTCGATGGGTTTGATTAGGCCAGGTCGCAAATAATCTTACCCATACGTGACCTATCCGAACGAGGTGAAGCCTGGTTTGAGAATGTTTTAGATAGATTGGTACCTGAATAAAAAACTTTTCTTAGGTAGGTACTTACCTGCTTGGTATTGTTTAGCTCCAAGGGGACTACCTAAAAACTCAATATACCAATTTGATAAATATTGTGGCGTGTCAGCTCGCTAAGACGCGGGTTCGATTCCCGGAGTGAGACAAATGAAATGTTTGCATAATCTGTAATCCAGTAGGCAGTTTCTGATACCCACAACACAGGGATTTCTACTATGTGTCTGTTGAATAATTATTACCTAATTTTAATGGAGAATTTGTCCCAACAGTCAGCTTAAACACATCGTCTGCACTGTAATTTGTCTTGACAATGTTCATTGTCACTTATTCTGTGGCAAACACACGATGCGTGACAAGACCTCCCGCTGAGAGGCGGTCGATTAGCCGGCAGAGAATCGAGAGGACGTGGGGTCAAAACAATTTATTGTCATTGTCATTTCGAGACCTCGTAGCAGTTCTACGGCGTAGCACAAATAGCGCCCTTTGCAAATTCGTAAAATAAAATAATATAAATAATCAATTATTGGAATTCGTTAAAGCACAAAATATCGCTTCAATACCTACTAGTTTAAATTATTAGTAAGCTTACTTTAGTCAGTAAGTATTATTTACAACTTTAAAGTAAGATGTTAGGCTTGGAAAGGACCTAAGTAAAGTACCTCTTACGGACGATAACATAAATAACATCAGCGCGAAAAAGTTTAATCTTTTTAATGATATTGCAAATCTGAACCTAAAACCACGAGGCTTGAGACCTCTTTAAAGGTCTTTGTTTTGTTACATCAGCAATATCACATCTAAAAGCTTGAATTTGTCTCGTTTCTGCCATTAACATCTACTCAATTACTTCATCCCCCGATCATAAAACATCGCATTTCGTATTATCAAGTTTCTTAGCCCACATTCCCACATCATTTGGTCACTGGTTGGTTTTTGGTTTTGGTTTTTGACTGGCCTTACAGCTTAGTTGGTAGTAGCTCTGCCTTCTACGCTATAAGTTGTGGGTTCGATCCCCACCCAGGGCAAATATTTGTATTATGAACGTAGATGTTTATCCTGTGCTTGGGTGTTATAATACATTATGTACCATGTATTTACAAAAAAAAGTAAGTAGGGTTAAAGAACCGGTTGTAGTGCCTACCCCTGTTTTGGTTATTTTAAATTTTTGTAGTCATTATCTAAGCATTGTTTAAAATCTACAGTTAGTACAATTCTTTGAATAGGGTCCGTTTTGATTAGTGATATTTGTGATGCGTTATACCCCTACACTTATTGACCACAACTAAATATTTACCGTTTTGTCTATTTAAATATGAATAATTAATAAATAAATATCGCCTCTTACTAAATATTTGCTTAACCTAAAAGATAGAAAAATACTCTGTTCTATGGTGTTTAAAAAACGTCGTTTTAATTATTTTTTCAATAAAAACTCTTTATTTGAAAATGAACTAGCGCTCTCGCCCTATATAAGTTTTTTCAGTTATATAGTTCCCGTAGTTCAAGCTTGGCTTAGCTTGAGCTAGATGGCGCTGTAATAATGTCCACCACTCCAATATTGTATGGCGACCGGCGTCCGGTGGTCCGTCTCGGCGCGCCGGCGTCGCTACCAGCCAACAGATGTAGACTTTATCTTTTATTGTGTCATCGAGAAAATATGGAGAGTGAAATGTAAATTATTTGGATTTTATAAAGTCTGTCTGGATTTTACGTGCTGAGTAACGAGCGGTGATGTATAATCCTGTCCTATCCTACTAATATTATAAACTAGCTGCTCGCCCCGGCTTTGCACGGGTGGTACTTGGTTAAAAAGTAGCCTGTGTTATTCTGATGTATAAGCTATGTTGCTGTAAAGTTTCATTTTAATCCGTTTAGTACTTTTTGCGTGAAAGAGTAACAAACACACACAACCACTCACAAACTTTCGCATTTATAATATTAGTGTGTTGGATAGTAGGATTAATTAGTCTTCATAATCATGAAATGCTAACCACTGCAAAATATGGGTATTGTGCCAAACATTGTGGGTATTATGTTTGGACTTGCCTCTGACTACCCCATTTAAACACCTTCAAAGATACCACGCGAGCAAAGTCGCTGGAAAAGCTAGTAATATCTATAACGTTCTTGGTTATAAACAAACACTTGGTGGGTAATTACAAAAAACCGGCCAAGTGCGAGTCAGACGCACGAAGGGTTCCGTACCATTATCTATAAAAAAAGGCAAAAAAAGTCACGGGAGCCGGGAGCCTCACTTAAATATTACATTTTATTCTGTTTTTAGTATTTGTGGTTGTAGCAGCAACAGAAATACATAATCTGTGAAAATTTCAACTGTCTAGCTATCACGGTAAATGAGATACAGCCTGGTGACAGACAGACGGACAGACGGACAGCGAAATCTTAGTAATAGGGCCCCGTTTTTACCCTTTGGGTATGGAACCCTAAAAATGATTTTGATTAACTTTAAATGCACTGCAGTTTAGATTGCAAGAATCAGTATGTAAAATCCTCACCGACAATATGCATTGTTGCACAGTGACATAGGTTTTCTTGATCGGCCCAAACTAAATCGCACCAAGAAAAGTCTGTAGAAATTAAAAAATATATAAAAAAACTTATTGCATTTGCATAGGTAGACAGACACCGACTTTCCATCATGGTATTTTGATACTGGGCCCACACCACAAGCTCCTAAAGTAATATCAAAACAATATTACTCAAGATGCAAAAGTGACAACGCTATACGAATACGTATTGCGTTGTCACTTTGCATCGTAAGTATATAGTACTGTTTTAATATTACTTTCCATCATAGTATTCGGATAGTGATCTTTGGCGCCGAACCACGGTGGTCTTGAAGGCGCCATTACACTTAATTCCCCAAAACCAGCCCCCAGTCATTGAGTGTCATGCCAACATTCCGCGAATAAAAATAGATCAATATAGTTGTTTATAATAAACGGTGGGGCATCAGATGTGATCGTCTCGTCGGCGCCGAAGACGGGCGCCAGCCTCTGCTGCGGTGGTTCTGAGGGTCGGCTAGGGGTATAGAGGATAGCATAGCGGGGTGACAATACACACCATCCTGTCACAAATGCCTTGAATAAAATAATTACGGTAATCCTATACAATTTTTTATTTTTTACCCTTAGGTTTAGGTAAATTTAAATGGGACCATACGGGATGTACCTCTCAACAAAAATATAATTGTTCACATCGATCGATGACGGAGTTCTGGGGTTATAAAACATAAAAAATAGAAAAATGCCATTGACCTGAGAACCACCTCCTTTTATTGAAGTTGGTTGAAAACTGCTAGGTACCTACCTACTGAGAGTTTTTTACTCCACTTTCTATCATGAGAACCGTAGACTTTCCCGTAAAAATTGATCTTCGTTTTTCGATTTTTATTACCATAGCTTTGAATGTCGATCGAATTTAGAACCAATCACTTCGGCGAAGATCGATTTTTATGGATTAAGCTGGTACCTCGATCATAATGTTTAAAGATTGATATTTTCTTCCATTTCAACTATTTTCTACTAAGTTATTTACAACTAGCAATATTGCCTTGTTAACCACCTTTAAAATTATGGTTTAAAAACTCAATGGGCCGTCGATGGGGATAACTGGAGTTTTATTCCAGAAATACCCATTGGTGGGTAAAGTTAATCGGCATTTCTGGACTAACCCGTCAATTTTACCTCTATCCTTTTCAATCCGCCTGCGCCTGTACATCGCCTATCGCGTCTCTTATGGCCTCTATGTCCAACATTTTTTGAGTGTTGTGATGCACAGTAGCATCGTGACAGTGTTAGGTGCTTAAATAAATTAGGGGGAGAAGGATATTTATTGACGTAAGGACTACAGAATAGAATACACTATCCAAGACATTGATATTTTACTAATGTTTTCTGGGCTCTCTTAGTCTATTTAATGTTAGAACTTTTTTTTCATTTAATGAAATAGAATCACGACTGCTATCTCCAATCCTCAGATCCCTGAAAATGCCTAAGAGGGGTAGTCAGAGGCACATTAAAACATTAAATTTGGCACAGCCAAAGTTTTTCTGAATCGCATACTAATTCCGCTTCTATAGATTGAATATGCGTAGTAATTTTTACTTAATTTAAATTTAAATTTGTAATTTATTGATAAATTTTCATTTAAAATGCATCTTTTTGACACTTGGAGGAATAACAAGCAAATGGATATGCTGCTAATCAATTCTCAGCGCGCTCTACAATGCACTGTACCGATGCAACAGCATCTGCCAACTTGAGAAATACAGGTGTTAAAACTCATGTGTCTTTAATTTTACCGACAAACATACCTACCTACTCTTCAAACTGGAATGCTACTTGATGGCAGGCAGGTATTAGTGGTAGTACCGCTCTACCTACCTACATAAAACGAACGCATTTACCTTATCACTACATAGTATAAAGCATAGTCGCTTCCCGCTTCCCGCGTCTATATGTATGCTTATATCTTTAAAACTACACAACGGATTTTGATGCGGTTTTTTTTAATTGATAGAGTGATTTAGTAGGAAGGTTTATATGTATTAAACCCGTGCAAAGCCGGGGCGGGTCTCTAGTTAGTAATAATAATGAAATTGAATCACGATTGTAATACCCAAGTGCAGATAGACATTCTCTAAGATCTTTTGGATATGCCTAAATTGAGAGACACACCGAAACATTACTTTGGCAATTGCCATCATTTTGCAGTGATTAGTATAAGTTTACTTAGTAGGTAAATTAGGTGTGATACCTCTGTTCAAAGATGCCTTTTGTTCTACCTACCTATTTATTTATTTAAGTATTAATTATTTAATTGCACACAAAAAATAAATACAAAAAGGCGGGCTTAATGCCAAAGCGTTTTCTACCTATCTATAAGTAGATAACGAGACGATAACTCTACCAACAAACCTCGCGAAATCTCAATAATTTATGCGAATAAAACAAAAATATTCACATAAACAACCCACCCAGCTACTTATTAAACACTAATAACAGAATCGAATTATTTTTATTGTCAAGAATCATGTGAATGTGACAATATGGCGCCTAGGATTTGGCGCCAAAATGTAGCGTCGGTGCGTCGCGATGTCGTCGTCGCGTCGAGGAGACTGTGGCAGACGTAAACACTCTGCCGGCGAGTACTTTTGTATTTTTGATTAATTATATTTGTTTCTGATAATTAGGGAGGATTGCTTTATTGGGCGAACAGAAAACTTTTATCATTTATGCCTAGAAAATAGACAACTTGTCTAGGTGTTGTTTTTTTTCTATCAAGCTCTAGGTAGGTACTTAGATTACCTACCTGTATGAAGACTAGGTACCAAGTGTCTATCCTACCCCGAATAACCAATAGGTATATCATAATTATAGATTTTCACACGGGTCTTTATCACGTAATTTAAAAAAAAAGCCTAAAGCCCCGTGTAAAAATCTATATTTATGTTTACTAATCACGATAGTTTAAAAAATAATAGGTAGGTAAGTAAAAAAAATTTTTCTTGTTTTGAGTTACCAAATCTTAAATTTGTTACTTACCTAAATGTCTGTGTATCTTTTAGGCAGGTCTGTTTCAAATTAAAACAAAATCAAAATTCCGAGAAATCAATCAAAATTATTTCCACAGCCGTAATATTCCGTACTTACCTACCTACTATAATTTCATTTTCAGCAAAACATTCAGATGATGGAGTACTACAAACTTAAAGGAAGTCTAAGACATATAAGCTTCTTCCCGCGGCTTTGCTCACGCGGATCCAAAGCAGCTGGGAGAATGAAAAGAATTAATGAAAATATAATTGTACAACATAGTTCTAATTTAAGTTTCTTTCATCGTTTTATTTTTATTATAGAAATAATATGTAAGTATAAAGATTTCTATTTAAAAAAAAATAACGATAAAAACTTAAATTAGAACAAAACTGTAAAATTATTTATTTTGGTGGCTTTAACAAGTAAATCTATACTAATATTATAAATGGAAAGTAATTAATCTGTCTGTCTGTGACGTTATCACACCGCTGCTGGGCCGATTGTAATGAAATGTCACATACAGATAGTTTAAAGTCTTGGAAAGATGGCTATTTTTTTGTCTAAATTTTCTTTTAAATTTCGGTCTAAAAAAATAAAATAATTTTGGTAATATGTAATGAATAAATGAACATTGGAAATCATTCCACTGGGACAACACAGCTTACCATTAAGACAGACAAATAAACATTCATATTAGAACTACTGAACCAATAATGATTGATCGCATCGGCAGCATGCAAGATCATTACCAATTCCGATGAGGGAGTAGTGCAAATTGATTGCTTTGTTTGTTCCATAATCCATCGATGCTGAGATATGATATAATGATTTCAAATAGACACTCTTAAATAATCGCGACAGTGAGTTTATCTATCTAATATTATAAATGCAAAAGAAACTCTGTCTGTCTGTGACGTTGTCAGGTTGTCACGGCCAAACCACTGCACTGGGCAGATTTTGATATAATTTTATATAGAGATAGCTTAAAGTCTTAGGTCGAACATCTTTTTTCCCAAAAATATAATATTCTTTCGCTGTTCTGGAATTGCAATGTTTCACTATAGTCGTGTCGTCAAAAATCGATTTCCTGACTCTACGTAATCTACGAAAATCATATAATGATTAGTTATAATATCTTATGTTTTATCAGCACCTTTTCACAAGTCCTTCTACGATAAGTTTTCGAGATGGAGTTGGGAAGAGTAATGAAATATAATAATAAAATTAAATAGTATCACGACTAGTGACTGTGTAATTCCCAAGTAGGTACGGTAGACATCCTCTCAGAGATCCTTGAAGTTGTCTAAAGGTGTCATAAGCACGTTCAAATATTATGTTTGGCACAATACCCACATTTTGCAGTACCCTTCCATATTCATACGAGACAGGTTGTAAGCCCATCGCAGCTCATTAAGTAATCAATTAATAAGTGCCTATCATAGGTACATAAGGTATTTATATTCAAACGTAGTAAATATAAATAAATATACATATCGCCATATCTAGCCCCAAACTAAGCGAAGCTTATGAGAACCAGATTACTGATAAAATACTTTTTTTATATAAATACATACTTTGATACACTATAACACCTAGACACAGAACAAACATCTAAGTTTATATTTGTCCTGAGTGGGGATCGACAACTTACAGAGCAGAAGGCAGAGCAACTATCAACTGAGCTGTGAGTGTGAGGACAGCAATGGTACATAAACTGTATATTCAGCGTAAGGTAAACAAGATATGCCGCCAGTGAGGGCGCCCGGCTGCCGCGGACGGCGGCCAACAGTTCTGACGGCTGATTGGCCGGAAAAGCACGGCGGAAGCGAAGAAAAATTCGACTTGGGAGGGAACGGGATAAGAACTCTACTGGTATTAGGTATTGTACTTTGAAAAATAGTTTGCTATCAAAAGATATTACGTAGTTCATGAGGGACTCGGAGATAATAGTCGTGATCCTATATCTCATGATTTTAGTAATAGCTGTAATTTACCTTTTTAACACGCTTTTATTGGCTTGGTATATATGTTTGTTTGTTTGTAGCGGAAACGTGATTTAACCTCCTTCAAAACATCGGATTAATTTAAAACATATCAAAAATAATATATTTGTCATTTTTTGATAAAAGATTTTTTAATTTTTAGTTTTGTTTTCTATTATAGCGTGTTTTTCGATATTTTTTAAACTATTATTTATTGATAGCAAAGAATAGCAGCAAAAAATGTCAGTGACAATAATAAAGCACTTAGTTACACACAAGCGAGACCAAATTCTACAATTATTTAGGAGTAGGTACGTAGATACGCAAATATATAAATACATACGTAGGTACGCTTTCTCAAACCAGGGTTTTCAATTCTAAGCGAAACTTCTATTGCTAAATTACGAAAAAGCACTAAGCACATAATAAGTAGGAATATTATTGACTTAGTTCTGTAATTAACCAATAATAGCTTCTACAACATGTCTACGACGTAGACACGGCTACGACCATCGTAGGCGCCTGCAAAAGACTTCAACGCGATCGCTAATTCCTACATGATTTTACCGATAGGAACATTACTACGGCAAAAGGATAGACTGGTACTGAATTCCTGGACATCAGAAGCAAGATATTAGCTTCGGAAAAGCTATTGATCTGTTTATATATTTCACAAGCTGACCCCGCGAACTTCGTATCGCTTTAGAATTAACAAATGTTGTCTTCCGTTCCCGTTCCCGTTGCCGTTCCCGTTCCCATTCCCGTTCCCGTTACAATTCCCGTTCAATAGTTTTTCTAGTGCACACGAAGAAAGCAAAACTTTTGGATTTTTTTTACACCTTGCTTCAAACTATCGTCATTCTTATAAAGAATTTATTACTTTTTCAAAATAAATGTAGCTTGGTAATGGTGAAAGAATTTTTGAAATCGGTTCAGTAGTTTTTGAGTTTATCCATTACAAACATACAAAAAAACAAAAAAACAAAAAATCAAAACTTTTCTCTTTATAATATTAGTATAGATAATAAGCTTGTGGCCAGGCCAGTCATAGTGACGGATTCCATAGGAAGTAAGCACTTAAACACTTTCTGTTTAAATAGGTAGGTACCTTCTGGATGTTGTCAATAATATTTAAGAAGTAGAGCTAGATGCTAGAGCTATGAATATTTTCAGATGTCTGTGTACAAGTAAGTGTTATATCTATGGGTGTTATTGCAATCGGTCTTTCAGGATTTCAGGGTCTAAAAACAACCATGGTACAATATTCTCTCTTTTTTGTTCTTTTCTTGTCAAAATAAATGTTTATGTCTTATTGCAAGTACTTAAGAAAAGTACGTAAATAGTTTGAATAAGGATTGGCGCGGGCAGACCGACGGACAGGCGTCTACACCGCGCCTGGCCGGCGTCTCTCTGCTGTAGGTACCTAGTGGGAGATGACAGGGGATTAATAGGTAGCAACACCAGTTAGTTGGTAATAATGTGAGATATTTGTAGACATAACTTTAAAAAGAGCTAGTTAAAGCTACGCCAGTGGGTGGTGGCTAGCACGAATCACTATCGTATCGTCATCGTATTGTTGAAACGTCACTGTTCCTCGCGACACGAAAGGATTAACAATTATTAAATTCTATGCAATACCTGTACATAAGTTTTCTCTAAATCGTCTCATCAGCATTATGTAATAATAATGTTTCATTCCCCTTTACGATTTCAACTTTTACGCACGAAATCCCACCCCTTTCATCCCAAAACTACGAAGGAATAAGGTCACACACAGCCTCATTCAGCTCTCAGTTGGCGCCAACTGAATCTGCGCACGCATAAATACGAGATTTTCCAGCTTTTCGCGGCATTCCCGCGCGCGCTCTTCGCCATGACACCCGCGGCCATCTTGGACGGAAAAACGACAATAATTACGAAAAGTTTTAGCAATTTCAAATATTTAATCCATATGTTGCGAAAATAAATAGGAGAAAGGACTACTGCTAATGTGTCGTGGTATGAAGATAGTTGGGATGCCGGAAGCAGTTGATGCAGGTTGGTAAACAAATAAATAAATATTAGTGGACATTTCTCACGCGCCATCTAGCCTCAAAATAAACAAAGCTTGTAATATGGGAACCAAATTACTGCTATAATACTTGCAATACAAATACAATACAAATATTTATTTCAGTAACTTTATCTAATAACATAACAAGGGTTTGAGACCTGTTAAGTAAGAAAATACATGTGTTAGGAGATCTCGCTCTTCCCAATACTTGTACTTATTCTTTTTTTTTTGGTAAACAATAACCTACCTTAAGAAACAAAGTAACTCCTACCTCCTACCTACGCCACGGATACACTATGGGACATTTTGTCCTGCAAAATGACGTGCAACATTCAATCTACGTGACGCAGCGACGTTTATGATGACATTATTGCTTGCAGTAAGATCAGTATTGCGGCCTGTAAAAAGTTCTACAACATTGTTTTCGAAACATTCACTTTGTTGTGGAACATGTCTCTCCATTGACCCCAAATGTATCCGTAGCTTAAAAAAGTTTTGGCTTACCTACTCCTAGTTGGAGATGCTTGCAACAAAAAGGTCTGAAATCACAGAAAAATCTATTGTTAGAAGTTTCACACAGTTTAGGCAAGTTTATAATCCAAAATGTTCTAATTCTCAAAGACCAGGGGGGTTAGCATGAACCACCTATCGTATCGACAACGTATCGTCCAAATGCCAAAACTGACACTTTTACTATACAAAAATAGTCAGTTTTGACATTTGGACGATATGTTGTTGATACGATAGTGGTTCGTGCTCAGGCCACAGAGCAACAATAAGAAACAAAGGGTAGTTCAGGTAAATTAACGTACCCAACACATAAAGTGATGTTTATGAAAAAAGATTTCGTTCACTGTGGGTGCGTGTTCTTTCTTATACCTAGTGTTGTTCTTGAATACGAGGGTTAGACTGTTTACCGCTTGTTGTTTAAGTTAAGTCTCATAAGTTTATTTTAGTACGGTAGACATCCCATTAGATCTTCAGGCGCTTAGAACCTTAAATATGGTAGTCAGAGGCACGCCCAAAGTCCCAAACATTAGGTAAATTTAGCACATGCCCACATTTTGCATTAGTTAGCATTCCATACATGACAGGTGCAAGCCCATCACCGCTTTTACATTGTTAACTTGGTAAACTTGCCTATTAAAATGCATTAGTACCTATAGTTAATGATAGAAACACTTTACTATTCCAGAAGTAATGCTGCTCTCTCACTGTTAGTCAGTAGTCAGTTTCCAGCGACATCACTGATGCCAGACTAAGAGAACCTAAAAGGAAACATAAAAATTCTCATCAGTAATCCTCTATGTATTTCAGACTTGTCTTCTTCCTCCTTATATCAAATTTGGTCCCTAGGTATATGCCGGAAGGTTGTTTTTAGGTACCTTTATCAATCAAACCTTCACCGGCCTATTTTCCGACTGGAAAAGAGGCTAAAAACCTCATTGGAAAGGTCTGCCATAGAGACCTAGGTGTTACCAGAGCTACCCAGAACCTAAACTCTATTTTAATTGTTGCTATCACTCACTGGTGGCTTCCGACTACGATAGAACCTTTATAAGTACATGGGAATTTACCTTGAAATATAAACCATAAAATGGCCTGTGGGGGTCTCACTATGTTCCTAGAGACATAGAAGGCTCATGCCCGTAATTGTACTGGAAACTATAACATGATCTGTGTATGGTTGCAGATTCGGTCGTGCTATCTCGCGGCAGTTGTTATTTATTAACTTGATGTGTCTTTCGCTGTGCACATTCCGAACGGATTGCAATGAGTGCCCGCTAACTAGTGAACAGATGAGACTATATTTGCAACCCTAATAGTTTATACCAAGCTTTAAATGTTACAAGAATCAACGCGTAATCTTGTGGTAATGTTTCTCAGAATTAAGTTCCGTTGTGGAAACCTAAACTTATCATTTTATGAAACGAATGGCCTCATAGAGTTTTTTTTAATATCGGATATTCTTGTACCTAGCCTTGTTTTGCGCAATGGTCTCAGGACGTGAATAACTTTCTATCAGAAAAGTTTGAGAACAATAATTACAGGGGTTCTGTTGTGTATGTGGCTGGCTCTGTCTGAATTATGAGTAATTCCTAAGCTAGCCACAGAAAAGCCCCAGTTCCGTAGGTAGAAACTACCAAATCACATCGTCACATCTGCCCGTCGCTAGTGCATGTCGCAGTCAGTGGCGCCGCACGCACACACGCGCGCACACCTGACGCCGCCGTGGCACAGCCTAGCTGATAGTTACTGCGGCGCCGAAGACACAGATGTGAGCATAGTTCTTATAGCAGCGGTTCGTCGGTGGCGCCAGCCACCCCCGCCCCCCTCTCCACGCTGCCACCCGCTTGTCGCCTGCTGCGGGGTTGCCAGGCGAGGAAATGTGCCGTAAGTTGAGGATCAGCAAGTACGAAGCAATGTTTTTTTAAACATTCAGGACGACCACTGGTTCGTTATCAGTGCTCTACTAGTGGCAGAGTCTTCTATAGTCCAAGATTGTAAAAAGCTGTTGACTTGGGAGTAATTCTGATGGTGAAGAATACCCTAGTGCAGCATTGCAGGTTTTATGATAGGAAGTGTGTTAAAGTAAGAAGTATTTTGAAATGAGCAATTTAAATTCCGGCATGGTTCCAGAATCTGGAGCAATAAAATGCTTTGGAATTAAAACTATAAATTAAGAAATTTCTTGGGCCATAAAGTTACAAAAGGACGTAAGATAAACTTCTGACAACCATCACCTGTTAGATACCCCAAATTATCAGGGAGATTGGTTTTTGCTATGCGTCGTGCCAGTCGAGTGACGTTCGGCGGGCGGTCTGCATGCGCCGGACGGCAGTCGAGCGCCTGGTGTCGGCGCGTGATGTCGCGTGCGTGCTGCGATGTGTCCGCGTGGCGGTGACGCCGGCGGGCCGGCATGTGATGTTCCGGAGACGCGCGCTGCGGCGGCGGCTGGCGGGCGCGGGCGCGGGCTCCGTGCCGGACGAACAGCTGAGATTGGTGGCGAGAGCGCTGGACGCTGGAGCGAACGGCGCCTTGTGCGCCCCCAGTCCTCCGCACTTGCTGGAGCCTTTGCGCTTGGCTGTGCTGCGCGCCTTCCGCTACCCAGAGCTGAGAGACCTGACCGAGTTGCGTCGGCTGCCTCTCTGCTCCGACCGGCTCTGCTGCAACCCCTACCACTGGAGCAGACTCTGCAAGCCCGGTACGTCGAGGCCGATGACCCGCGCAACAAGTGCATCCAACTGTCGGATCTCGCGAGTTGCGCCCGTCTCGCTGTTTTCGAAATAGAATGTGCTGTGCCCGAGCGATATCGTACGTGAATGATTGCCGGAATGAATGAGTTTCGATGTGTCGTGCTCGTGATTTTAACCACTACAGCGTATTGGAATGAGTTTGGTTTGTTGGTGCTTTTGAAGAGCGATCCTAACCTATCAACCCAGGAATCTAAACGCTAACCTCATTAACCTATCTTTGCGGTCTCTAGATCTGTTGTTTCTGTGAGGAACATATTGTGTTTTACTGCATCTACTCTAGAGTGTCTTTACCTGCACCTATTTCATTGAAATCAGGTTGTTTACCTTTAGTTTTCTCATGGATCTGTGTAGTTACACGCAGTTCAGTAACAACTTCACGCGGGTTGCATCCAACCAGTATCAGTGCCAATCGTTATCAGCGTATTTATCGCTACTGTTTGTTTCTGTATCTTTACGTTGCGTTGTAATGACGTCAGCGCCAGCTCGGTCCTCGTGCCGGTCACATACACCAAAACCTCTTCATTTTATCGACAATCAAACTTTCGTCTGAGTATAAGATAAATGTAGATACCTAGTGTAAACAGTATCATTCGACTTCGAAGATCTATTTTTAGATGTGACATCAGCGGCTGTTTCTAAAATATTAAACTTGAGTTTCGCTTTTGTTGCTCTGTTTTTGTTTTTTGGTCCTTCAGTGTTCGAGTCCTTGGTCCCTTCCTAGCCCATTGATATAAAAACCTGTCGCTGAGAACCTGTTATCATTACGTCTTCACTTCTGTGTCAAAATTGTTCTGAATTTAGGTTAGTTGAAGAGTTGGTTCCGTTGAGGGTCTTTATTGGCCGCCAATGTTGAGTTGGGTTGTTGTTCGGGGTGTGAGTGGCACGGCAAGTGGCTATCGCCTAATCTGCGGGCGTGCGAGGGTCACTCGCTCGCGATAACTAGACAAGGTCACGGCGCTGGCGCCGCTATGCCGCGACGCCCGGCGCGCGCAGCCCGTTAACTTTTTAATTCGTCAGGCAATGGCGCTACCGTCACCACTCAGCCGGCGTAAATGGCCACATTCCACCTCCTTAGTTTCCTGACCTCGTGAAATCACTTTTACAATTACAAGTTTGAAATCCGAACTGTTAGAACATGTTCACTGCTAATCTCGTTTGTCTATTTTCGGCGGTGATGTAGAACTCATCTATCAGTCGCATATTCCGCGGTGAAGTGTCGTTGCTCGATTATTGACTAATTTATTCAATTGTAAATCAAAGATATAGGTATGATAATTATGTTGTGTTTGCCTGAGAAACTAACAATTATCAATATTACACAGACATGACACGAACTGCTTGGCGCTAATTAAAATAGACGCCTGAGTCGGACCTAGATAGCTAGGTAGGTAGGTACCTACCTACTACCTACTTTGATTTCAACTTCATTCTTAAACACGGAAATCCACGTAGCCGCAAGTTAACAAGTCTATGTTCTTGAGGTTAATGACATAACAGTGGAAATTATTCCGATTAAAATTTAATTGGGATTTTTTTTATATTAAATCTACATACTAATCAGGCTGCAAATATTGAGAGAGAGGATCTCAAAGTTAATTCCATAGTTTTCGAATTAATGAATGACCATGACATCAACTCACGCGCAGTCAATCGCCTACAAACCGCCGCCGCCGCCCACGACATTTGTAGTAAGTATATTACTTAGGGGCTTGTACGTAGGTGTGTTGACAATGCCTGTTAGCATATTAATTAAGAAGAAAGCCAAGTAAAACATGAATATTTATGTTTCCTTATGTGGTAAGACCTCGAGGGCCTCACCATGTCAGATGAGATCGACCAACCAGTACATACTTATTCATTAGAATCTACTTATGACCTGGAAGTCAATTGCTACTCGTTTTTCACTCGAAACCACATTCCTTATTTGTCTCATAAACCTACACGAAAACCTTTTTCCAAAAACCGGAAACAAGTATACAGTCAACATACATACTTTCTACTGTATTTGGAAACAGCATAAATAAAAATTCTTGTTTGCTATAGTACAGAATGATCTCCAACTCTTATTAAAATTCAAAGAAATGATGCTTAAAGAACAGAAAATCCATCATCCATCGTATATAACCTCTTTAATGAGTAATTCTTCATGAGTGGTCCTTAACCATTCACTTTCGCCTCAGCACCGCCTTAAATGGGCTTCAAATTGGTCAAATCAGTTACGCACACGCATTACACAAGTGGTAAATGCGCGCGCATAACTGATTTGATTGTAATTTGCTCAATAACTTCGCTTGGACATCTTGATATTCAGTGATTGAACTAAAGCGAAGGGGCGGCCTCAAGAAACTGATCTGTGTGACAAGTTAAATTGTTTTTGACGTCCATTTGTTTAACTAAATTGTTCAGCTCTACTAAGAAAACCCTGGCCAAAAAGATGCCAAGTGGTAGTTTGCTGGATTTTATAAAGCTACAAGATGAAGGAACCAAATTACAAAAAAGGTACACAAAGCAAAAAACACAAAAGTATTTGAAACAGCTGGATACCTCCGCCATTCCAAATTGGTTTCCGAAACGTTCTCTGGGAAGTAATAAGAAACGAATTGAGCAGGAAATGATGAAATATCCGAAATACAGCTGGTTCTTTTGGCGTGATGGTCGGAGCGGCCGACCTCACCTGTAGAGTTTTTTGTGGCGGCGCCGGCGTCTGTGGCGAGACGGGTTCATGTCGCCACTGTTTTTGTCCACTTTCGCGTCTGTTTCCCACCGCGCTATAAATAAACTGTATTATTGCACTTGATTATGTTTGATTGTGCACTTTGGCACTATGGCGCGTATTTGTTTATCCTAACTATTCACTGTCTCGCCACCATCCATCTCGAGCTCGACTATTGTTTCGTCTACGTTTCAAAACCCATTAAATTTGACATTCCGCTTGTTTACTGCCGGTTACATTTCACGGCAGCTTCACGGTGATTGTGTTTCGGCAAACGCGATGCCAAATACGTTTTAAGGTGGACGATGTTGTGAATCTTACGATTCATCGTTGATTTGATCATTCATGTCTGTTTATCGTCGAACACGTTTTTCATTTAATTCATCACGGTTTCGGTGGCGCTCCTCGGGATCGATATCGTCGTTACGTGTAATGTTATTTAAAGGAAGACCTCGATTGCTAAATCGAGGAATGTTAACTACGGAGCCGACATGCTCATGCACATCAATCTTTAAAGCGTAGTACGTGTCGGTGCGCTCGCCAGCCGGCGCCAACCAGCCGCCCGCGCCGCCGCCGCCGCCGTCCTCTATTTGAGAATGTTTTTATGCGAGCCGTGAGCCGTGAGCCGGTGCGTTTAGGCCGCGGTGTGTGTCCGCAGGGGGCGAGAGGGGATCCTTATCTTATCGCGCGTTGGCCGCTCTCTACGGCGTCGCTTTCAGAACCCGAGATCGCCAGAGTCCCGTGACGCTCTGGTGCTCCGGCGCCGAATATTATCCCTCTGCCCGTTACGGAAATCGCTCACCTACATCCGGCAATTAAGCTCGCATCAAAAACGATGGACACGCATTATTACAAAACTCTAACTACCATTCACTAGTGGTTCGGTGCCCACGCCGTTTTATTGCGAGTGGGGTCCGAAATGTAATGATGTCGTCTAGATACACCGGTATCCATCTGTCGATGAAGCGGCCGCGACGCGTCGGAGGCGGCGGCATGGCCGATATTTATTTAGCCATAATTGCTTGTCGGCTGACTGGCGCCGGCGCCCGCCGTGTCGCGCCTGCGCGGGGGGTTACGGGGGGCTGAGGGGGGGCTAAGGGGGGCGCGGGGGAGGGCGAAGAGCGCCGCCGCAGGTACGCCCGCCGCACTGCGTAAGCTCAACTCGATTTTCGTGATCGGTTTTTTTCTCGTTTTATTGTAGTCTGGTCATGTTTTTGGGTTGCTTTGTTGAATTTGTGAATGATTCTCTTATTATGCGCACCGGAGAATAGGCTCGCAATAAAAGAAGTCGTTTGTTGCGATCGATTTGTACGGGTCTATTCATCGGCATCATACATCCCGGTAGCGTTTGGTCAAACATTTAAGGCTGCAATGACGATCTGTCAATTTCACCATTCATTATGCTCAACGTTTTAAAACTATATCGTCAACATAAAGTTTTTCAAAGCCTGGATATTATCGGTGAAGTGTCTATTGGCAAAGAGTGTGTCACAAAGTGGCCCATTCACCGGCGGCACCTGTGTTAAAACCGGTCGCTCCCGACGCCGGCTCTTGCAAAACTGGAAAAATTGTCGTCTTTTATTACCTACACCTACCAGACCGAGCCAACGTAATGGCGATTCATTTCACTTGTTAGGAACCTTTTACTTGCATCGGCATTTCCATACCAATTAAACCTCATCGGAGATTGAAAGAATTCATAAACAGTGCTGTCATGCGTCCTTCCGGTCGCAAGAAATTCTGAAGAACAACAAATCTGTCACGTTTACGACATCATTGAAGTTCGAAGAATTTAATAATGTAATTCAGCGTTGTCAGCGGCGTGATAAATCATATCAAATGCTCATCTTGAGACAATCCTCTTTTGATCAGATTAAATCTGGCCTCGTGGGAATGGAGCTATTTCAGCCCCTGTTATTTCTTGTTGTTTGATAACATTTTTATAAAATTGAGGCGGAAAACCGGGCTCTTTGATTCAATATTCTCATAATGTTGTAGGAATTCTGTCAGCTAGAGGCCTTTATGGGGATAATAACGTTTTCTTAAAAAAATACATAATACATTATGAATGAAATGTTTTGAAATTAGTTTTAATAATGTAAACACTAATAATTATAGCCGATGATTTTAAACTAGTTATGTTGCAAGCAATCATGCCCATTTTTATTACATTTAACTCATTGTTTAATGTTTCCACTAATGAGAGATATTTTATCACTTCTATTTGATATTTAAATGTAAACTGGTAAAACATTATGTCCACCGTATCAACGGGCCATCGCTGTAATTGGACATAATTGGATTTTAAAGCCGCCATAGAGTAGGCCCTTTGTACTTTATAATTGGGATCTTAACATTCTTCATCTTGATCGTATGGTACCAACGAAATATCAGTTACATCAGTCTTTGAAGATTTGTCTATGAAGTTTATAAGAATAAACTTTGATCGCCCCGTCCCACGTTTAGTTTTTTCTTTTCTACGCAATCGCTGTCACTCGTCGGTATGGAGTACTTTAAAGCATTTGTGACATCTAGATTCTTGTTCCGTGTTTGTACGTCACGCGTGCCTTCCGGCATAGCATTAGCCTAGAGCGACGGCAAGCAAGGTCCACGCCACGCCACGCCACGCGACGCGTCATCGGACGCGGGGCGTGTATCAACTGTCGCATACTTTACATTATTTATTTTCGCAATAAATTCTTATCAAGCCGTGGTCAGAGAGTAATAAAAAGGGCATCAAATACGCTTGTTAAAATTGTTTTCATTATGATTATTATGTCTGGCGCCACGTTAGCGCGTACGGTTTAAACTTCGCGTATACCTACTTATGAAATCTTCGATGTATCGGAGTAATGGAATCTGGGTTCCGGTCTGCCAGCTCATCTTCAAGACATTACGTCACGGAGATACTGAACTTCGTGACATCAATCTACCGAGTGCCATAAGAGCATTATGTTCCGAGAATATGAATGAAACTAATTAGAAGATAGGAGGAATTACAGGAAAAGTTAATTTCTTGTTTCCTACTTCGGTTTATATTGTCGTGCGATTGCGTGACCGATATTATTTAGGTTGGCATCTCTTTAATGAAGCTACATTTCTTTTCATGAGGTAGTTCTTGGGTCCATTTGACTCATTGCTTAGCAACTGTAACAATCGTGACCGAGCTGAAAATGTGCTCCAAAATTTAAAAGCATTTGGAAGTCTTGATGTTTCTGAATCTTGGTGATGTGACCATCTTGTTTGTCCCCTACTTCTGTTAATCCTATCTCTAGGGTTAATTGTAAAGGGAGTACCATACTTTGGTAGGAGTCTGGTGCGTGGGCGCGACACGCGGCCGGCCGGCGCCGGCGGCGGCGCCATCCGACATGTTATAATTCGGGTGCGCTATTTCTGTACGTTCACACGCGCACGCGCACCGTGTGTACGATGTTTTTTTGGAATTTCAGTAGAATACCTATCCTTTTTGAATGACATGTCAACTAGCTTCTGGAACCATTTTTGGAGATCTAGTTGAACGGTAACAAAAACATTCAGAAAACTCAACTATGATATACCTACGTTTGAATTTGAGTTATACTCGTACCTTACATCGTAAATTTAATGAATGTAATGAAATGTTCAATGTAGGTAACTGATAAACTGATATTATTTATACCAATGTTAATTGTGGGTTCCTTCCCTGTATTATATAGCTGCTTGTTTTTAATTATCTAGGTATATCTATACCATGTACAAACAGACGCACACTCTCGTGTTTTGATCATGGAACATTGTTAATTAATAATCTTTGAAAGTCTTGCCAAATTCTTGAAACGCCATAATATAGTGATGCCGCTGAAACCTATTTCTATCCTTAGAACTGCCCAGTTTCTACACTATCCTGACATATTTATAGTGTGTTTAAACTAGATTTATTGTTTGTTTATTGTTTTCAATTCCGTTTTTCTATTTGTCCCGAGTAATAGACTGGGATTTATTAGATCGACGCAGACTATGAAAGTGATTTCATTCGCCATTTTTTTGGGATATAGAACATTAACTGCCGGAAATGCTAAATGGTTTAGGTATTTGTAAATTATTCTCATCGCTAATTTATTTACATTTTAACAAAAACGATGTCTTTTCATTATCACGGTCCATAATATAATGGTCGCTGGTTTATTGAGAACTTGCTATTAAAACCTCGTCTACCTGCTAAATTAGGTTGTAACAAAGTGATTTTCTAAACATAAGCATGAATCACTGCATATTTGCCACTTTGTTTCGTTTTGCCGGCGCCGGCGCCGGAGAGCCGTTAGTTCTTGATCGCTGTTGGGAATTTAGCATTCTGGTACTTTGTGACTTTTTTGAAAGAACCCTGACTTCATATACTTGACTACTTTATTTTCAAACATTCGTGTGATCTAAATTGTAGAGATTATTGCATGTATACGATAAGATAGTTATTCAAATTGGACGAGTCGCTAAGTGACAGACAGAGTTCTTGACTTAGGCCTTATCATTATTTAATAGATATTTCAATTAGTTGCCATCATAGCCGATGAAAACTACTTTAGTAACCGCTATGTGTTCAGTAGTTATAATGATGGACGTCATGATTAAAACTATTGTAATTCTATTATGGAAGTAGGTACAGTTGGATGAGTTTGCAATAACTATAGATACATGCAGTAATAAAGCTCAGTTCACTGTGTGGCTGTATTGTAATATTTTCTGACATGTTTAATACCACAACATTTAAAGCAAGTCTAGTTCGTAATAAAATAGTAGTTCCTGTCGATAGAGCAATTAATAAGGCAAGAGCTGGCCAGGCTGACCGGTTCACTAGTTACATAGTAATCGAAGGACAAACCGACTGACAACCTACGGTATTTATTGCTATAGATTGAATGTTCAGATTAATTACACATGCCGGGTCTCCAGCTACATACGCGCCTACCGTAGTACTTATCTACCTCATCAGTCGGCATTCCATCGCGCGCCTGACAGATTTCAACTCTACCTATATTTATTCACGAGCCATTATCCATCGACTGATTTCTTAAATAATTGAAACACGATATAGCACCGCGTCATACCGGAATTTAAACTCTAAGTCGAGTGCTATTCGATTAGTTTTGCTTTGCAACGAGGCAGGCTTAAACTTCGGAGCGAATGAACTTAATGATTCCTGATCAATGCTGTAACAAAACTGTACTTTAAATCGGGTTTTACAAAGTCCTCTATCGTACGATGAATGTTGGTAGATAAGACGTAGTTCGTTTGAAAGAAATTTTAGTCACGCCACTCTACATGTATGTATTTGTATGATCGGCTTTCAAATTGCGGAATGGTATATCGGCGATGATGGAAAGTGTAAACATCAATTTTACGACTACAAATTAAGGTTTTAAATCGGTCATACGGCGACACGAATTTGCGGCCTCCGCGGCACGCAACTCCGCAACTATACAATATTATTCATATTATTTATAGCTAGAATCTGCTAGATGGTACGAATTCGCTGGGCGTTTAGGGTTATTTACTTTCACGTCATTGAGTCGTTTTTCACTTGCAATGTGCTCGAGAATGCCAGTATCTGTTTGCTCTACTTCTGACTCAGTTACACTCAGTTTTCGGTAGCCATCTTCCATATTTTCTTAGCTGATGTTAGTCATCGTAATTAACTGGCCTCAAAGCTCAGTAGCTCTGCCTTCTGCGCTGTAGGTTGTGGGTTCGATGGGTGGGGCCCAGGCTAAACATTTGTGTGATGAAGATAGATGCTTGTTTGGTGTCTGGGTGTTAAATTATTTATAATAAGTATGTATTTACAACAAAAAATAGTACATAAGTATTCTACCAGTAGTACTAGCATTGCTTAGTTTGGGGCTAGATGGCGATGTGTGAAAATGTCCATCATAATTTATTATTATTTATTGTAATGCTCTCAATATTGCATCGCTGTCTCCGTAGCGGTTTTGCATTGTAAAAAAATGATTCCAAGAGCGCGCACCGAGTGTAACGTTATAAAATCGATAATAAAACTCTTGTCTTGATTTACGAGTATGTTTCATCTTCCGAACCTCTTCATTATGTTCCACTAGCCGACCCACGACAGACTTTGTTCTGTCCAAACTTCAATAATCGCATAAAAAACAGCAATTTCAGTCATCGTCCAATTATTTTTATCAACATACTACAGCAAATTTCATCATATTCCGTTTTGTCGTTCAGGCCTGATTGACTATCAAACATACAAACATCCTTACAAACTTCCGCATTTATAATAGTATTAGGGTTCAGTATGCAGGTGTGTCGACGGTTCCGTTGATTTGTATTTCTCGTGCATACAACGCATTTTAACTTTAATCTCTTCTCGGAAGCCGATGTGCACACCTCTACGACATGGAATCGCATTGAATTCAATGTCATAATGGCAATTTGTATTCAAAATGTTCATCGATTGAAAAACAACGGCGACAGGTCCGCCACCGTCTGGCGCCGAATCGCAAATGAGATGACAATTGCACAATTCACATTCCAAATTCGAAAATACAAGCATTCGAAATTCAAAATGTCCAATAGCGCGTGCCAGTACTTAAATGAAATAGTTAGCGTTTTGAATTCAACAGTTTAGGTACACCTTCCTAATATCCTAATAAGATTATTATAAAAGCGAAAGTTTGTGAGGATGTTTGTATTTTTTATAGTCAATCAGGCCTAAACGACAATATGAATTAACACATTATTACAACAACGGGAAATTACTCACGTAAATGAGTGCGAGACGACAATGCGAGCAGGGTAGCGCGCGCGATTAATGGTCCACTCACCCTGAAGAAGATTCTCTAGATGAATCGAAACATTGTCGGTGTCCTCATTGACAATTTATCATTTACGTGAGTAATTTCCCGTTGTTGTAATAATGTGTAGTAACTCACGAAAGTTTTGAAAGTGTAATATGAATTAAGACGAAATTCACTTTAGAATTTTACTTGAATTCAAAAATAGGGTTGTTTATAATCCGAGAAACATCCCCAAAATGATAAAAAGACGCAAAATGGATGATTTGGATATAGATGTGCCAAAAATCTAATATCTCAGTCAACATTTAGTTGACATCAAAAATGGCTGAACCTATTAATGTTTATTGTGTATAGTTTATAGAAAAAAAATGAAAGTTACTGAAAGTGCTTTTTTCTATGCGATTATTGAAATTTGGACAGGACAACAAAGTCAGTCACGGGTCGGCTAGTTAAATATTTTGGAGCGGTATTTTTACTTGTGTTTTATGTGGTAACGGTCGCTTAGGATGACTGATGCGGTGAATTAATATGAATGTAGAGCTGACTAATTGTCCCAAATTACGTTTCGAATGATGGAATTCAAAAATGGTTTCAAAAATTCGTGGGGCCCTCATAAAACTGTCGTTATGGGGTCAAAATATAGGTTAGCTCATGTGATCAAGGTTCGAGTCCCGGCTCGGTAATTGCGGGCCGTTTCTACCTGCCTCGGTTGTTTGTTTTATGTTTTACTTTTGTTTTAAACCGAGTTACTCGGTTATTAGTTGGAATAAAAGTTTTTCGATTTTTACATTCTTGATAATTTTAGTCTGTAAACAAAAAAACCGGTCAAGTGCGAGTAGGACTAGCGCACGAAGGGTTCCTTACTATTATCTATAAAAAACGGCAAAAAATCACGTTTGTTGTATGCGAGTCTCAAATTTTTTTTTTTTTTTTTTTTTTTATATTTGCGGCAACAGAAATACATCATCTATGAAAATTTCAACTGTCTAGCTATGTCTAGCTAGTTCATGAGATACAGCCTGGTGACACACAGACAGCGGAGTCTTAGTCTTAGTACTTAGTCTTAGTAGGTTCCCTTTTTTACCCTTTGGGTATGGAACCCTAAAAATGCAGCCAACGTTTATCATCTTATTAATATTTATAAAACCAGACCATACCTAATTGAATAATTTAATTGCTCAGCTCACCTTATTAGATGCAACGAATCTAAATTATCTTAATTAATGATTAAATTCCACTAGATTCTAGTAAATTAAAAATCAAATATTTATTTACTAGTTTTTACCCGCGACCGCGTACATTCAGAAAGTCGATTTTTGACAACTATCATAAAGCATTGAAGTTGCGGAAAATCCAAAAGAAAATTTTGGAAAACAGTAACCTATGTCCGTCCAAATACTTTAAGCTATCTATATGCAATTTCATCAAAATCGGGCAAGTGGTTTTCACGAATCACAGACAGACAGAGTTACTTTCGCATTAATAGTATTAAGTATACATAGATTAAAAGGTTTTAAATGAAGTAGATTAACTTATTTATCTTTTTCTTTTTCAGAATCGCCCCCTCCCCCCTACACACGGTTCGCCATGGACGAACTCAAACCAGTCAAACCTAAAGGAAAAGGTATGTACCAAGAACTTAGTATCTTAAGCCGAAACTTATTATTACACGTTCCTACCTAATAACTACAATAAGAGCACAAATCTACTCACTCTACAATGTAGAGTTAGTATTACTATAGTACTCATTGGCTCCAACTTTTTTAAAGTGTCTGATTTAATAAATATGCTTTCGGTACCACAAAGCAATTGATATTTCTACTATTATATTACAGAAGAGATACATTTTTAAAGTCTGAATAAGTAAATCTCTATATAAATACTAATATTTTGACTTTTAAGAACTTTGAGAATCTGTTCTCCAATGAGCAGTCGTTTCAAGTCCAAAGTGAAGAAGTATTGTAAATTAATTAATTAGCTAAACAACACAAACTATAAAGCGATAGATCTAGCGGCCATAGAGAATTTGAGAAAAGGCGGGCATTTTGGAATTTGAAAGCGGACGGCGCCCTGCTTCCTGGAAATTAGGGATGGTGCGGGATGGGATAGAGATCGATATCGATAATTTTTAAAAAGATACATTAGTAGAAAGAACAATGAATAAATTTATTTTGTGTCAACATATATTATCTATTATGCTAAATAACGATTTATAATAATAATAATAACAATATTAACGGCAAAATTGGTTTTAAAGTATAAAGTAGGTAGGTATATAACCTTGTTTAAAATTGGTTATTTAAATTTTAAAACTCTTGTGTTACTGACTGACTGATCTATCAATGCAGCTTGAACCACTTGTCCTAAAAACTTGAACTATGGAGGGTGTATTTATTTAGGTGTGTAGGGGAGCCCTAAGAAAGGAATTCTCGAATTACAACCCCCTTAAAAGGTGCAGTAGGGTTGAAGTCTGTTTGAAAATAACTTCCACTAGTCTATGAATAAACATTTTAAAGTAGGTAAGAAAAATAAACAAGTCAATATGGTACCGTCCTAAAAATATAAGTATAAACACGGTCGCAACCGATAAAAGTTGATAACACTGTGTGGTGCTGTAACGCTTGCAAGTATTCACTATCTTCGCTAATTAAGCAGCGAGATCTAGCAGCGGGTCGAACGCGCATGCGCCGATAAAGCTTGTCAATGCTGAGGATGATAAAGTACTCTAAAGAACAGCGAAGTGTGTACCAAAGCTAAACGTCGTTACGATTGTATATAAAATTATCAGATTATTTTGTGCATTCAGCTTTAAACAAATGAAGTACTTAAACAATTTTTTATATGGGAAAGTCGTGATTTTTGAAAATCCGCTAGATAATCGAGAAAAATACGGAATAATGCATTCCATTTTATATTTTTATTTTGTGGACATTTCACACAGTGCCATCTAGCCCCAAATAAAGAAAAGCTTGTACTATGGAAACTAGATGACTGATAAATAAACTTAATTATAATACTATGTATATACTTTTAAATACTTCCTTAAAATACTTTTTTTTTATAAATACATTATATCACCAATTCCTTTCGGAAATTACATTAAAATGTACAGGGAATATTTTGCTCTGCCACTGCTACGGTATAGGTAGTTTATGTAGGTAGGCATTTATAAATTATTTAATCAAAATATTGAATTGTAAATCTTTTTCTAAAACATCATCGATAATCACTTGAAATTCCAAAAAACCTCGAAATGATTGAGTAGTCTATCGAAAGCCGGCCGTCCCTACGGACTGGTCCCGCATTCCTTACCGCCATCTTTAAACTACATTATTAATGCTTACTCTGGGCTGCTGCACCGGCTTTTTGTGAGGCACCACGCAGGGCCCAAGATATATTTGTTTTTAATAAAGACCCTTGCGGTTTTTACGTAAGGGTTCATTGGCTGGACACATCTACAGTTAGTCTGGCGCCAATTTTTCTAAACTCTTGTCAGCTATTACATTATTTTATTAGGGAATACAATTTTTATCGGCGCCAAAGTGCAATCTCCTTGTATGAGGTAGAATAAAAACTCCTTAGTAGGAGTTCGAATTTTAAAAAGGTTGTGAGTTGGCGGGCATGAGAAAAGAGTATGGTTGATGATGAATTATTGTCAAGAGAATATTAATGTATTCTACGAAATAAACATGATGTGAATATATTTGTGACTTAAATGATACTAGAATTTGGTAAGTAGTTTACACTCTGTCTTATAATGTACTTGGTTGCGAGTCTTCTGTGAGAATAACAGCTTTTTCTAAATACCTACCTGACTACAATTTTCACAAAAAAATACGCATTGATTTAAAATAATTCTTAATTGTTTTTAATTACCATCGTTTACACTAGGTTCCCAGTAAAAATGAAAGTAGTTATTCGAAGCATTCAAACGTGATTCAACATTCAAATAAAAAAAAACTACCTTCTTTTCTTATTCCCAATCGTTCTCCACGGTTATTACTAACCTATTTCGAATGACTTATATATGGCGCTATATTAAAACATTATCATCGGCACGATATAGGAAATCCCGTTTCACTATGCCTAGGCTGGGGTGCAAATTTGCTTTTCCCCGATCAACCCGGGATTCCCTTGCAGCTTTCCCGTAGAATTTCCCATGACTCCTGACTTTAGACGCGCTGCTCCCCTTTTTCATTGCATTTTGGCGCCTGTCTGCGAATCGCTATATTTTATTGTCTCGCTCTCCCCCTTTTATTTACATTCTTGCCAGCAATTAACGTCACTAATACACCACGAGTGCATTTCTGATTGGGATCTTGCTTCACAGTAGCCTTTACGCTTTGCTTCATTTTAAGATCGTAGATATAACTAATTATCATGCAAATAAAACATTCGAATGCACATTTTTTTGGAATTTTGTACCTGCTTGAGATCTAGCTAAATAAAGGATCGTTTTCGCGGAATTGACCCATTTTATGTAGCGGACTTAAATTGATCCCATTAGCATTCTTTATTTTATAGATTAAAGTGGCGTTGTCATCAATTTCGACATCCTGCCTGAGATTAGTGAATGGACGGCTAAAACCCGTACCCGTTTTTACCGATACGGTTGACACTGACATTCCGATCGGGTCCATTACGGCGTTTCTCATGTGCTTCCTCGAATCCATTCATATTGCTCTCACAAAATCTCCTGGTGTTTTTGTGTTAGTGGAATTTGGTCTTTAATTGGTAGTGGGCAGAGGTTTTTTTGGTGCGAAGGTGGTGATATCGTCGTCGCCGTGCGGAGGGATCTGTCGAGTATTGGCTCGGCGATAACGGCTGTATGCATTAACGTTATCGTGAAGTTATCGTGGCGCCGGCGCCTCGGTGCTGACACGAATATAAACGGTTCATGTTTGTCTTTGTCCGCTCTTGTTAGGAGCTCTCTGCTCCCTCCATACCCTGTTGCTTCTATTGTCTCTATTTTAGAAGCAGTGTTTTGAATCACGCCGTCTCGTCACAAAACTGGAACTCAATTCGTTCGTAAGCTTCTGTCGCATTGGAATTCTTACTTTTGTATAAATTAGTGTGTCATCCATTAATCAAACATCAATTGCTCGTATAAAGATACATAGTTACATACTTAGAATACTTACCTTTTACTATCCCATCTATATTTTTAATACTGAATAATTTGAAAGGCAGTTTGTTGATCGCCTACGTCAAAGTGACGCTTGTTACGGAATCGGAGACCTTACCATGTGGATTTAAGAGGTCATTTTCATCTGATGTGTTGCACTCGTTTAGTTAATGCATGAGGATTTTATCAAGTTTTAAAGTGCTTTTCGACTAAGTAGTTTCTAAGTTGGAGCGGGCTTGGGCCTCATGGCTCGTGGCATGTTTATTGTAGGTGTGCCTTAACGTCATCGCATGATTTATTGAGGCTTTTGTACGTGGACGATATAGTTAAGTTACGCCATTCGGTGACTAATTCTGTTTTGGTGTTATTATAATGGCGATTGGCGGTATTGAATGATTTTTATAATCAAGTTAATCGATTGAATGTTGATTTATTATTCGATTAGATAAAGCTTCCGCGATCGGCACAAGGCAAGAATATTTTGTAATAGTTGTTTGGGAGAGCATCTGGGTTTTATGGAATCTTTGGTCATGTTAGTGTCGTTGGACTGGCTATGAACTTCGCAACTTATTAAATAAAAAGATTATCTATTTACATAATGTAGGTGAATATTAAATAATGCGTGAATGTGTGAATACTACATGTTTATTACGAAATCACGCTAATCGCTAAAATTTCAAGCATTCCCAACATTTTAACTGCCTTTGTAAGTCTACCATTAAATAAGTAACAAAGTACTTTATTGTCTGTGGTAACAAGGACAGTTGCAAGAATGAAAACAGAAGAACTTTCTAACGTATTGCTTCTCTCTGGTCTCACATTCCGGCCAGGGCCGACACTAGGATTTATATTGGGGTCAGATTTACCTCAGAATTATCGACTTCAGACATTAGTTGTACCTATATCTTTCAGACTAAATTTCCGCATCCGCGTCCGTTTAAATTGAATACGTAAATATACACTTTATACGCATGCATATAGAAATATTTGTATATTTCAATATAATATTCGGATAAATGTGTATACGTATGCGTACCTACTATAGGTATATTTATGTACATTTCAACCATTTTGGGTAAGTTCTCAACTTACACCGACATTTTTTTCATCGCTTTTACTGTCAAAATATAGTTCACATGTCATTTTGTTTTTTTACCTGAAAAATTGGTTAAACGAGCGGAACTTAATAATATTCGTAACGAAAGACCTCCCCCCGATAACTAAACTAGCCCTGTCTACATCTCTGTGCTTACGTCTTGAATTCAAAACGACTTTGTTTCGGTACTTACTCTTTGGTGTTGCTACTCATTGAAGAGACAACACAAGGGGATTAATTCGATTTATTAGTGCCTACTGAAGTTTCATAAATTTGATAGTATAAACGGGGCTATGTTTAGAAGCAGATGTGAAATGGCGATTTGAGCAAATATTTAATTATTTATGTACACATGAATTTCATCACATGAATTTCATCACATGATAAAAATTTATGCACACTGTTTTTGTCGCTAACAAAAATTATTTTATTGTACATTGTTGACTAAAAATTTGATATAATGAAGAAACATAAATTCGAAGACGTGGGCGGAGTAAATCTTTAATGTATTTTTGCTCTTAAATTGAGACTCTAAACTAAATAATATTTTTTATAGAAATTGCTATTTTCGAAAATTTCGCTTTTTCTTTTGCTGTTTCTTGTTTAAAAATTTATCTTAATTCTACGAGTATAAACATCAACACAAACATTTTTTTATTTTGGTAGGTAGTTACTATTTTTTTTGAAACATTATTATTATCTAGCTGACCCGTGCCCGCTTCGCTGTGCGTAAGACATTTTTAATACCATCGTGGACTTTTTTGTAGACGTTTTTAAGGTATACAATACTGTAGTACATTATTTTGATATATCTCGTGGGGTTCAGCCAGCATTTGCAATGTAAGCGCAAAAAAATTTGTTTATTTACGACATCACATTAGAAACCTCTAAAATTATCAGTGTTTCTCTACTATATTATGCATGTATTATACATATAAACCTTCCTCTTGAATCACTCTATTTATAAAAAAAAACCGCATCAAAATCCGTTGTGTAGTTTTAAAGATATAAGCAAACATACATACATACATATTACATATTACATACAGACGCGGGAAGCGGAAAGCGACTTTGCTTTATACTATGTAGTGACGATTGAAAATCTATGCAGTGTTATGGATGAAAAAAAGCAATGCAGTGTTATGTTTGTTAGTGTGTCAGAATTTAAGACTTTTATATATCTAGTAGTTAATAATTAGAAAATATAAAATTTTATAATTTTTTAATAATAACTTTCAAATTATATCATTATGTTAATTTATATCCTAACATAAAAGACAATATCATTATTTATGTTGGGTGCTTCCATATTTGATAAAGTATGTTATTATTTATTGCTTTATTTTTAACTAGCTGACCCGTGCCCGCTTCGCTGTGCGTAAGACATTTCTAATACCATCGTTGACTTTTTTGTAGACGTTTTTAAGGTGTACAATACTGTAGTACATTATTTTGATATAATCTCGTGGGGTTAAGCCAGCATTTGCAATGTAAGCGCAAAAAAATGTGTTTATTTACGACATCACATTAGAAACCTCTAAAATTATCAGTGTTTCTCTACTATATTATGCATGTATTATACATATAAACCTTCCTCTTGAATCACTCTGTTTATTAAAAAAAACCGCATCAAAATCCGTTGTGTAGTTTTAAAGATATAAGCAAACATACATACAGACATACAGACGCGGGAAGCGGAAAGCGACTTTGCTTTGTACTATGTAGTGATATGTAGTGATTAAATTATTTAATATCAATCCTCGGCCTATAAGGAATGATGCCTAAACATAAAATTATTTTTTAATTTGATTTTTTAACTTTTTTGGAGAAACTACTGATCCGATGTCGATGAAATTTATATGGGACCAATTCAGGAACATTATCTACACGATAGAGGAAAACCATCGAAATCTGACCAGCCCTTATGGATCAATAGGTGAACATGGCTTTTGTCTATTGTTATGGTTTTGTCAGCGTGACCAAAATAGTAATTGTTTCTTATTTTTGTTATTGAGTTTGTATGAATATCATATATTAAAAAAAATAGAACAACATATTTTAAAAAACGAGTGGGATGCACAATTATATCTGGAACAACTCTATTTACAGTTTCCTGTAAAAAGTGTGGATATCGTATCGCATCATGTAAAAACGTCTTTGGCGGTGTCATTGAGCTTACAAGTATTCGGCGCAGCCGCGCTCGTGTGAACCGCACCATGCACTGTTATGTCTAACCGACTGCAGAGTGTGAAAGGCAGTGTAATGCTATTATAAAGAAATATATTTTTTTTAATTAAAAACTTGCCGGGACCCTATTACTCGTCAAGACAAATACAACGAGCCCTAACTTGGCGGGTTTATGTTGTGTAGTTGAAGATTTCCTATGGCTACATCCGAGCTTCATCATCAGACCAGCTCGCTAGACCATAATATTACATTGTCATTGGATATTGATAGGTAGGTATGCGAAGTTTTAACTTAATCCGACTATTTACTGAGGAGTTCCGTTGAACAGCTTCTGACTTCATCATCAGATCAACTCGCTGTCACCATAATATTGCATTGTTACTAAAATTACATAAGTATGCAAAATTTCAACTGTCGGTAATCGGTTGGGGAAAACTGTTTCAAAATGGAGTTGCAAGATTCCACCTTAACAAACATAGTTACTTAATTACATACATACATACATACATTGCAAGTTAAATAAAAGCTTGTAAAAATAAGCAAGCATCCTCAAGACAATGTTAAGCTAACTTTGGAAAAGGTTATACTAGTAATATGTGTCAAAATCATCATGGTAAATCCTAGAAGATATCCTAAACAAAGATATAAAAAAATTATATTTGAAGTCGTTGGTTTTAAAAACGTATAATCATTTTAAGTTATGGTGAAGTGTGAGCGTAATATTGATAAACGGGTTCTACAAAGTTTGACGTCAGTAGGTATACACGAAGATCGATAAGTGGGTATCTATTCCTTCGTCAAATGTGAGCAATAATTAGGAAAATCAACATATTAATTGCGGATTCAAACCGGTTAATCTTTTGGAATTTACACAATTATTTTATACTTCGATTTTGTGAAAACCCATTTTCTATTTTAGTCAGAGTGTTAGTAACCAATCCCCTCTGAAACGGCTTGACCGATTTTTATGTTTTTTTTTTGTGTAAATTCTGTAGGTCTGAGTCGTAAAGTATATTTCGAACCTCTTATTGGAAAATCCAGCGTAAAAATCGTAAAAAAATGAAAGTGCTTTTTTTGTGGGATTATTGCAATTTGACATGACAAAGTCTGTCGGGACAGCAGATATAAAAATAGCTATGATGGATATGCAATGTGAAATATTAAATAAATAAAACCTTTGTTTTGTGTAGTCGGGTAAAGCTAAGCGCGTGTCAAAACATCTTTAGAATAGGAATTTCAACAACCCTAGAATAATAAACGGCAGAATGTTATTGTTTCAGCACATATTGTATGTAAATGCACTTACACGTGGAGGAAGCCTAGCTTTGGTTTCTTGAGAAGCCGTGAATGACACAATGGCGGTCTTAAAACAGCGTTCAGCGCGATTGTCAACGATAAAGTGACAATTACGTTCCAAAAAGCATGTTGTTGTAGGTAGGTAATAGAAAAACTTATATAAATATTTTTTTTAGGAAAAGAACAGAAAATTATTGGAAAAATGCAAAATTGAATTGAAAAACATGCAATTTTTGATCTACGGCATAACCAGCTTCAACTTGTTTGAACGCATTTGACGTAAAAACGTAGATTTAATTTACGAGAAAAAGAGCAAAAATTTTACGATAGGCATAACAAAAAAAAAACACTATTTCAGCTTAAAAGCTTTTTAATCATTATAAAGTTCTTTGAATTGAAAAATTGAATTCATTGAATTGTATACCACTAACTAATTACTATTACTTACTAACTTGTCTACAAACACTACAGTTTGTTTATTTAATTACCTTTCAAAAATAACTGACCCTGACGATTAAATGAGTATACCCACGTATTAGCGATTTCCGCAAAAGGTGATTTTCTCTTAACTTTTGATACCTTAATACTTGATAACGGTACCTACCTACCAGAGTTGTTTTTAGGGTTCCGTACCCAAAGGTTGAAAATGGGACCACATTACTAAGACTCCGTTGTCCGTCTGTTTGTCTGCCTGTCACAAGGCTGTGTCTCATGAACCGTGATAGCTAGACAATCAAAATTTTCACAGATGATGTATTACTGATGCCGCTATAACAGCAAATTCTAAAAACAATAAAATATTTTTTTAAGTGGGATCCCATGACCACAACAAACATGATATTTTTTCAGAACTCTTCGACTTCGAATTTGACTCGCACTTGGCCAGTTTTTTATTCTTCCAAACTTTCTATTGTCATGACTTTGAAAGTCAGGGGCCTCATCTACTTTATCGTTGTAACAACATAACAAATCACGTTTAGAGTTATAATATTTCTTAATTCTCATTATTAAAGATATCATATTACGAGACATGTCTCGCCGGTGTGGTCCTACGATTATGTATAAATGTAGGAGGTATAAAGGTGTACGACCTTCATTGGTTCGCAAATTTTAAAGCGATAATACTTTGAAAATTAAAATAAAAAACATTTTTGATATAAATATTATTTCTTATGTATCAACTTTTATTTGTATTTAGGTATTTTTTACTTAGTTTTAGTATTTTTCGGACATTGCGACTTTATTCCTAAATGTAACTACAATCCTTAAATATTGATTTTTACCGGTAAATAATTAAAGTCTTGTTTCAAAAAGGTTTCGTTTTACCTCATTAGAACCCTAATGCCACCCCGAATGATCCGCATATTAAGTACGATCATAATTTTCTTTACACATGTCCAAGTATATTATAAACTAGATTGGCTATGCCCCGCGGTTTCACTCGCGTATAACCTACGTAGCCTTTACTCCTACGCACGCGGATAAAGCAGTTCGATAGCGCTTTTTCTTCCGACTTATTTTACAAATATGAATATTTAATGCTAACAAAGATCTTTAGCGTAATATAAAAGACTATAGACTATAGCCATCCTCATGAATGAAGCTACCATATACAAAAAGATTTTTTCAAATCCGACAGGTCGATTCAGAGATTAGCGCGTTCAAACAAACAAATCTTCAGCTTTATTATATTAGTATAGATCATGTATGTATGTGTGTGCGTGCAGGTGTCTATGATGTCATAGCTGATAGACTGGTCCAGTCGCCATCTTAGGTTTTTTTTGTGGGTTTCCAATTGGATTTTGTTTTAGGAAGCTCGTGTTAGCTATTTGTATAGGTTTCTTTATAAAAAAGTATACCTAATGAATCGAAACTATCGATATCAGTTGACTAAATATACCTATCAATATTATTGACGAGAATACCTATTATTTTCTGGAAAATGGAATGAAGTAGAGATAATGTAACAAAATCACAACTGTAATCCCCAAGTACGGTAGTCATTCTTTCAGATCTCCAGGCGCTCTGATCCTTGAAGGGGGTGGTCAGAGGCATGTCTAAATATCACATTTAACTACACTGTTCTGAGCACTATTTTCTTAATTCTTAAACTATTAAAAGTAGTCGTAATTAAAAAAAAACAGAATTTTACCTATCCTATCTAATCTCTACCTTCACTTTTCGTAACGTTTAGAAACACCTTAATATCCCTTGTGGAGTATATAGATGTTAAAGATCATTTTCTCTTGTCCACAGAGCAAGGAGAAAGCACAGAAGATGCAAGAAGGACAGACCATGAGCGGCTTGGAGCGGGCTCCCTTGCCACTGATGGCGAAGGTAAGAACACCAGATTCTTTAGTACTTTATCATAAAGCGACGAAAAAAGAGAAGGTTCTCAACAAGAT
Source organism: Hydriomena furcata (assembly GCA_912999785.1). Classification (NCBI taxonomy): domain Eukaryota; kingdom Metazoa; phylum Arthropoda; class Insecta; order Lepidoptera; family Geometridae; genus Hydriomena; species Hydriomena furcata. The sequence goes on along the minus strand of OU538831.1, from coordinate 604,402 downwards.
ATTATATATTTTGTTGTTTTGTTTTATCTTTTTACCTAGTGATCCTATTACCTTCATAAAACTTAAAAAAACTATCGTTTCTTGACTTTTAGATTGGTTTCGTCGGTTTTCATTTTAGTTTTTTAAATGTAATCATTTAAGGTCAGTCTTTTTGTTTTCACCCACGGTTTTCTAGTCAAAGTGTTCCTTATTATCACACAAGTACATCCTTATCAGCTTTTAAGAGCGCGATTAACCTTAGGAGCCGTAAAAGTGAACGTAGGTAACACGTGAACAATGTCATTGAACCTGAGAAGGATATTGTGAGAATAGATTAATATTAATACAAACAAGTATATAAGGCGAGTGTGTATGGGAACGTTGGACGAGGAAGATCTTGGCGAATTCTGGACCAAATTGGTGACGTTTTGAAAAGGCCAGGTCAAGAGTACCCTAAACCGACGAGCATGCATGAGGAATGTGATGAGAGTGAATGAAGCAAAAGAAGTATGGCAGTATCATAGCAAGTAGAAAGACGTGATCTCTGCTTACCCCTCTGGGAAGCAGGTGTGATTTTATGTATGTATGTAGATATTTTCATATCAATAAACTTGAGTGCTTGTCGTTTAACCCAAGATGTTTCTATTTAAAACATATTTTATCTGGCTGTTCCATGTAGACTGCAATCCCATAGCATCGTATTCATCACTTCAGATCTCCGCGCTTTGATCCTTGTAGATCTATATCTAAGAGGGGTGGTTAGATAGACGTCCATAACAGAACATTGCATAATTATCACATATGCCCACATTTTGCAGTAATTAATATTACAAACAGGTTGTCGATTATAAGAATAATAAACTGGTTTTCAAACGATGTTTTCTTTCGTACGTCTTATAGCACGAGGTAATGTGCAAAAAAATGATTATACAGAGATTCGAACCCACTTTAGTATCCAATGGCACTCCTAAGAAACGAAAGGTCTGTTAAAAACATTAAAAATTATCTTTATTTTCGAGTAGTTTTCTAAGAGAACTCACTGACAAATTAGTTTTACTAATGACAAAGTCTTTTCGCTGAGAAACTGGCAGAGCATCAAACACAAAACAATGTCAATTGCATCTTCAAAGGTCTAGCCTAAAATATTACTCAATTCGCAATAAAATATCGTCAGAAGTTCTTTATGTTCTTTACGCTTTATAAAATTTCGTAAAATACTATTGCTAATACGCATAATTCACAAAAAAAGTCAAAATTACATTTTATCCAACACTTTTTATATGCTGACTAAATTTACGTAAAAAAATACCCTGGGTTTTAGAACTTTGAGTTTGAGATTACGCTAATTTAGACTTTAATGTTAAAGGAATAGGAGCGATCGTGTTTTACGAAATTTTAGCTAGTTTGAATTGCCACCTTTGTCGGGTTAAAGCAAACTATTTGCGTTGTGCGACAGGTGTAGGTATATGATTCGTTACGGGATAGACAAAGCCGCAAAACTTTACATTCGCCAAATCACGATAATAGCCATAGATTGGTGGTATAGTGGCACTAAAATGAATGTTTCTGCGAGCACGAAAAAACACAAATCTAACTCTGGTATTTTTAGTCGTTTTCATCTATTACTCAACTCTAATTCTCAATTAAATTTAACGTAAAAGTCATCAGATCCTTATCAGTATCCGCTATTGATAAAAGTAGTCTCTAACATTCTGCGCGAGTTTAATATGTCTATGGGGATCTATCATGTTAGAATCAGTCAATTTGTTTATACATCTACCGCCTCTCGGGTAGTTAGCTTGTAGTAGCGGGTTACATACACAGTAGCCTATTAGTTCCTATTTTCATCATTTTTACACCTGCAGTGAGTGCGAAGTCAGTGTTGTGTGTGAATAGCCTTGCGTCAGCTTTTTACTATTCATAATTTTCCTCTCCTTTTCCCACTTCATGTGGGCTCGGCACAACATGTTGCGATGAAGATTTGGCTTATGTTTGCCTGCCTGACGTCAACCCTCTTTGGGAAACTATTAATAATAAATTATACTATCACACTCCGTCAATTAGAGACTTTAAATACGTAATGGATTTGGTACCCACACTCTCCACACTCAACTGGCTCTGTCTAAAAACCAGCGCTGCTCCACGTCATGGTTCATGCATGTGGAGCAGCATAAAGCTGAGATGGGGCCTGTTTGACCCATGCATTAGAGAAGATTCGAAGAAGAAGAAAGATAGGTACATAAAAACACAGTTATGTACCTATCTTTCTTCTTTTTATGTGTACCTATTTATCTCTGTGTGTGTGTCAAATAAATGTATTTCATTATTTTCATTTCATTTGCGTTAACACATTAAAAACTTAAGATAGCTACACAAAATAAGCCAATAACCCACTAAAGTGTAATCCCAAAGCTGTATAATCCAGCTTAGTCTATAAACCCATAATCCCAGACTGGTGGGTAACCTTGACGATCGATGCCAGCCCGCCGAGCCGGCGCCCGACCTAGTCTGACGCACCATGGGATCGGTACCACCACCACCACGTTATATAAACACTTTTGGTAGTCTGGCTTTTTGTCCCAGGTTCTTACTTTATCACCACGTAATAGGTCAGTTAAAGATCATCATCAAATATGTGAGTCTAAAATCACTTAGTTTCATCGATTGTTTCCGAGGGCAAATTATCGGGTAACCGGTGCTCAACATATCTTGGCGCTGAGCACCTCTACAAATGAAATGAATTAGTGACCGACTCGGCCAGTAAAAACTTTGCTTAGTCTAGGGCTAGATGGCGTTGCGTGAAATGTTCAATAATTATAGAAAAAGCTTGGGAAAAAATTAAATTGTTTAGGGATGCACCGTAAGGGATTGATAACCTGCTTATGAAACTTTCAACTTGAAAACTGCATCACAACAGTTAGAGCTTTTGTCTAGAACAGTCCTTTCTTACCTGTGTTGGTTGGCGTCATGGTGGCGCCGGCCGGATACCTAAATATTTGCCTAGCTACCGCCATGACCTTCAGACCTAGGCTCACCTAGGTATGTCATAGTGACAGTTTGTTTTCGTGACTGCTACTAGTCAACACAACCTTAGTTATGGGGTTCATACAATAGACGTATCTTTTTTTTGATAATTATTATGTTAGTTTTTAACTTACAAAATCTTCATATCTTTTGAAAATATTCCATTAGATAGATCATTAACCTCCAGTCTATCAATTCTTGGCACAACTTCTGATTCAGTCCAGAAACGTCTACCTTGTATCAGGTTACCAAACACAAAGGAACAGTTGAAATAACCCAAGATTTTGACTGTTGGCATGTATTGTAATAATTTGACTGGTCCGTTTGTCAGTAGGTAATGTAGGAGCCAAGTCGTGGAATGATGTAATAGTACAGAACCGATCCGATCGAGTATATTGTTTGGCGTTTCCTTTGAAAATGCATTTGCGATGATTTGTATTTTGGGAATTGGACCAGACGCGTTAGAGAAATTATGTCTGGAAAGTGGCGATATTCTGATAAACTAGATCCTATCTATATCTTAGATTAAATCAAGTTGATATGTGCCAATGACTTTTGAATTTGAAACTCAATTTGTAGATAAATCTTTTTTGTAGTAGACAGAAAGTGTTGGTCATTTGCTAAGGAGTAAATGGTCGCCCTGAAATCTTTCCATTTCCATTTGGTATAATTGCATTCCAGTACATACGAGTACATACTTAAAATTACGCATATTTCCCAAATGGGTAGGCAGAGACCACGGCATTCCACTTGCTACGATCGTGCCATACTTCTTTTGATTCATCCACTCATCACATTCATCATGCATACTTATCGATTTAGAGTACTCTTGACTGAACTGGTGGTTTTTAATTAAGGCTAGATTCAAAACGTCACCAATTTACGCTGTAATGTCCGAAAATATGACGAGGACTTCCTTTTCCAACTGTCCCATTTACACTCCTGCCAATATTTCTTATTAATTAGTAATATGAATAAAGGTCGCTCTAAAAGTTTATTCTCTTCTTTCCAGAACGTCAAAGTTGGGAATCAGAATGGTGCAGATTAGCTTATTGGGAGCTGACGCAGCGGGTCGGACGACAGTTTGGTGTGAGGGTTCGGGCTGTGGATGTCTTCGGCGGTGGCGGCGGTGCTTGCGGCTCAGACAGACATGGACTGTGCCTTGATGCGTTGGAGCAGGCTGGCGTGCCTCAGGTTGAACAGGTGGGAATCATAATTCATAGCAGAATTACAATGAAGTGTTCAGAAGTGTCTTCGGGAACGTCAAGAGGACGTATAGTATTCTATCTCACGAAGGCGGCTGAGTAGTACTTGTAGTTGTAATGTATACAGACACGCGATTTTGTGTGCGTGACTGCGGCTCGGACGATACGAGCGCTTCGGGAGATAGAAAAACTGTACCTGATTTGTTGTGCCATGTATACTCATTTAGATAGATAGATCCTTGTGATTTTAATGAAAAAAAATCTGTATAGTGATGCAAAGAAAAACCATTTATTTATAGCCCAGCAAGTAACAATTTATATTTCTCTAAGATTCTTAACGTAAGTACTCAACACTAGCACCAATTTCCCTTCATTATTATTCCATGAAAAACGTAACCAATAAAAACACATTCTGTGAAATCAATAATATTTAATAAGGTTCGCAATAATTGCCGGCTGATTAGCAAGTGGCAAACGATCGTATTGATTTAGCATCTTGCCTGGAAGATAACCCCGTCGATAAGGCCGCCGATAACGGGCGATAGCTCGCACTGTGCGCTCGATCTTATTATCTCATTTATCGGATGTTAAACTCTTGTTTTGTATTCTTGTTTGTGGCATTTGGAAAATTAACGGATATTTTAAAATTAATTAAAAAAACAATAACAAAAAAATTACCCTTTCCGCATTTCTGACTTATGTATTGTCTTTCATTTGAAACATGGATATCATTGCAATTTATCACTAAATAATATCTAAATAATGATGCCATATTTATAACCGCAATAAATACTTGAAATAAAACTAGCAATAAAATGTGTTCTGATCGCGAAAGTAGTTTAGACGACATTTTTCAACAACTAACCAAAATGTTTTATCTTTTTAGGTGCGAAAAACGCGAGCAAAGATCGGTCTCGGCGTGACGCTGTCCCTAGAATCTGATGGGGTCTGGCTTTACAACCGCAGTGCTGAGCCTGTCTTCGTCAGCTCCCCAGCCTTGGACGCTGCCGCCGCCAAGGCTCTACTTGTCTGGCGGGTAGCTCCGGGGCATTGCCTCTGTATTTTTGACCCCTCCTGTCCACCACCAGCGGTATCTCTACCGCACATCGGACCGGTGGACCCGAGATCTGTGAGGATCTCCTTTGCGAAAGGCTGGGGGCCGAAGTACTCCAGGAGAGACGTCACAGCGTGTCCTTGCTGGTTGGAAGTCCTGTTGGCTCCTCCGAGCTGACCATGAACAGTGTAGTTTGGTTTTGAAAACAATTTATTTTACAGTTACGGTATTACATTCGATTTCAATTTATATTATTTTTATTTATTTGCGTGTCAGATTTTATTACAAAAAAATATTGAAATGAATTGTTTTCAAAATCAAAAGCAGTGGATAAATAAGTGGAAAATGGACCACACAAAGTGCAAAAACAACTTTTTGATAAGTGTGTTGATATTGAACACTCAGTGATTTATTTCATCAATAGTTATTTATTTGAATTCAGGTTGTAAAATCTAGTTCTTACAGAATTATATCAACAATATTCCAATTTAAATGAACCAGTGCTTCGATAAAATATAATTATTCTTGTAAGAACTAGTTATTATAATTTCTTGTTTATATTGTTGATATTGAATAGTGCTTGCGTTGCACAATCATTTCCCCATTAATTACAGTTATGAACTGTAATATAATGTTATTATGACTATTTATTATGTAAATAATTCCAATACGTCCCGCTAAATAAATTGAGGCCTTATTCGATGAAATGTGATTATTAGCTTTATCCAGGTGAGTGTCGAACAGTTTGTGAAAATAATGGATAGCAAACACTTCATTGTCATCGCAAGATGATTTAATCATTTATCATACACTAGCTTTATAAATCATTTCATGATTTGATACTCGCTCAGATTGGAGCTACCAATTTAGTTGTGGAGTGCTGCCATATTTGCGTCCATTCTTTATAAGAAATGGCTTCTGACACAGCTTGGAGCTATAGGGCCTTACTATATTTTCCTTGTATAGTCAGGTATACTGTCTAAACAACATTGTATAGTAATTGTATAAATTCGGCTTTAAGACAACGCGAGACTGTATAAATAAAATAAATGTTTCAATAATGTACTATAATTGTAATTAAATATTTATAATTACGAAAATATGCCTTAAATTAGTTATATATTATTATTACGATAGATATAAATTCATTTTTGCAAATGATTAAAAAGTTTTTGTATTCGCGAATTGAATCAATTTGTTTAATGTGAAGAAGGCTGTGTGAAAAGCATTTTAACCGACTTCAGATAAAGGGTTATGATGTATCTCAAGCTGCGTTATGGGAGCAACAGTGGACCCTGATATTTAGACACAATAATAATATATTTTAAGTTTTGTAATCGAAGAAAGATCTGCCAATGTGTAATGAACTTTTGTATAAATTGTAAATCGTGCAATCGTAATGATGTAAAAAAGAATAGTTAAGTAACAATACAGATTATAAAAAAACGTTGTGCCTTGAGTTGTATTCATATATTTATAATATAGAAAGTCCGAAATTTACATAAATAGGGTAATAGAGTCAATTCACTGGCCTGTAGGTACGAATAATTATACAAATTAATGTTTATAGTAAAACCTCGAATTTAAGAGTGTATCGCTTGACAGAGTGAGCTGACAATAAGATATTCATTCTAGTCTTTATAAAAATCTTGCTTTGTCGATCCATTAGGATATTTTAGGTGGAAGGCCAGTTTTTAGGACTATCGAATCTGAAATAACAATTATAATAATTTTCATAATAAAAGAGCTTAGTAAAATTTAAATAAGTAAGGCAGCTTTTTAGATTATACCATGAACTGCCTTCATCACTAATAATAAATTTAGAAGTGTCACAAACGCATCTCTGCATATTATTTTTCAAACTATCGTGATTTGTAGACGTAACTATAGATTTTTACACGGGTATTTATCATGTAATTACCTTTAATTTATTTTCCCGACGTTTCGGCTATGTTACAATAGCCATGGTCGCAGGCAGACTGGAGTACTCGGAGCTACCGTCGAGAAGCGGATACCAAATTATTTAAATACATTACGTGATAAAGACCCGTGTAAAAATCTATAGTTGCATCTCTGCATAATTCCGTTATTTTATTCATTTGTGAATAATTACAGTTTAGTCATGCATTAGACTGAGTTAGCCTTATTCGCGTTTTATACAATGTATAATAATATATACATACAGTCATGTGTTTACAAGTTAAAAGTTATACATTGTATAAAATTTATACAAAGCTGAATATAAATATAAATATTGTAGATATAAACTTGTTCTCCCTGATTCGCCGATGTAATTGTTGTGAGTCTGACTGACGATGGATGAGATTAGGATAGTAAATGATAAATTATAAATAATTAAAGAGAAATATTTTTATTTTCGCCGTTTTATTTTTACACTTATTTTTGGGCATTGTTTCTTCAATGTCCATTTTTTTATTTACTAAATTAAACTAAAAACTCACAAAGTTGTTTGCTACGTTATGTTATTTTCTAAAACGATATTAATTTATTTACAATAAAACCTCAATTAGGTAACTATTCAAATATTATCACAAATGATTACCTACTCAAGTTTCTTCAGCGTTGTGTTGGGCACGAAGAAACACGCGAACCCGCATACTGTAATTAAAAACAGTTTTTTAAATATTGTTTATAAAGTTTCGAGTTGTTTACAATTTTTAACCTACGAAAAAAGGAGGTTCTCAATTAGTTGCAATTTTTTTTTATGTATCATCATCGCATATCTTTTTAGTTATATGTTTTTTTCTACTATGTTTCTACAAGTCTTCTTGAAGTTATATATAAATAGTCTCCTTCTTCTTCTTCTTCTTATATAAATAGTCTCTCTTGACTTTTCGATTGTTCGAAACATTTTTCTCGATTTATTTTAGTTCTTGAAATAAAAAAGAGAGCCATCTTTGAAATAATACGTGAACTAACGCAAGTCATGCTACTCGAATTGCCTGTAGCGGAATTATTTGAAGCTCAAAGTACTAGATGGCAGCATCAACTTTAATAGTGTAGTTTACAATGTTGGCTAGAGATGGCTCTGTCACAAATTGGTCTTAACTTCTGGTACTATTTTAGGATTACTTACCTGCCAATACAGAAGCTATGGTGATGAAAGGCGGAAGACATCCATACGTCATAAGGGCGGGGAAGGCCACTGTACCGCTTATTGTGCCTATTCTACCGGTCATCAAAAATGTAGCCATTGCCATCACTCTGAAATTAAATTACAGAATGATTTTGTTACATATTATGTGTGGGTAGGTATTATATATAACATAAATGATGTACTCATATTTTAATAGACTACTTAACCAAATTATGTGATGAAAGATCAGTCACTTTCTAGCCTATCTACATTCAAATGCAATTATCTCGGAAACCTTTGCCGTACCTACAATTCCTGATTATTGGTGTGAAATTTGTACAACTCACTGTCTTATAACTGCATTTAAGTCAACCCTTAAGACCTAACTATCGTTGTTATCGTTGTCGATACGATAGTGGTTTGTGCTCAGGCCACAGGTGGTCAGGCTAGGAAGTATCACACCAATGGCAGGCCTCGGTTAAGCAAAAGCTACTTTTATTATACTTATGACAGATATGCCATATATGTTAACCGTGCAGATCAATAAAAGGATATTTTTTTGACACCCTATTTTGATAATTTTATTAGGATCCTACCTCAGAGATGTAGGGAACAGTTCAACTGCAATACTGCTTAACGAAGCCCCGCACAATGATGTGAAAGCCAAAGTCGTGGTCACCATGATCACCACTGATGTTGAGGTGTTGCCAAAGAACGGGAGTAGCACAACGATAATCGCGCTGGCTATGACGCAGAAACCACTCACCAGCTTTTTTCCACATCTGAAAGAGGAACAAGAAAGTTTTATGCCATCAAAAACATAACTTGTAAAAAAAGCCAAGTCTCGCAACGCAACTCAGTTCTTTTACCGTAAAAAGTTGTGAGATCCATGTAATACCAAGTCGGTTAATTTATTCATATACCCTGTTACTAATACTCCACTGTCCGTCTGTTCATCTGCACGTATGTCCGTCTGTCCGTCTGTCCGTCTGTCCGTCTGTCCGTCTGTCCGTCTGTCCGTCTGTCCGTCTGTCCGTCTGTCCGTCTGTCCGTCTGTCCGTCTGTCCGTCTGTCCGTCTGTCCGTCTGTCCGTCTGTCCGTCTGTCCGTCTGTCCGTCTGTCCGTCTGTCCGTCTGTCCGTCTGTCCGTCTGTCCGTCTGTCCGTCTGTCCGTCTGTCCGTCTGTCCGTCTGTCCGTCTGTCCGTCTGTCCGTCTGTCCGTCTGTCCGTCTGTCCGTCTGTCCGTCTGTCCGTCTGTCCGTCTGTCCGTCTGTCCGTCTGTCCGTCTGTCCGTCTGTCCGTCTGTCCGTCTGTCCGTCTGTCCGTCTGTCCGTCTGTCCGTCTGTCCGTCTGTCCGTCTGTCCGTCTGTCCGTCTGTCCGTCTGTCTGTCTGTCGGTCTGTCTGTCCGTCTGTCTATCACAGGGCTGTATCTCATGAAAAATGATAGCTAGACAGTTGAAATTTTCACAGATAATGTATTTCTGTTGCCGCTAAAACAACAAATACTAAAAACAGATTAAAATAAATATTTAAGTGGGGCTCCCATACAACAAACATGATTTATAGATAATGGTACGGAACTCGACGTGCGCGAGTCCGACTCGCACTTGGCAGGTTTTTTAGGATTTTTACACTAAACACTACTTGTGTTTCAAATTTGAAGCTTCTATGTCTTCTAGTAGTGCCTTAAACTTTTGATGATCGGTCAGTCAGTCAGTGAGTGAGTGAGTGAGTGACAAAATAGGAAACTTTGACTAGTTATAATTCTTAATCTGCTGGTTCAAATTGAATGAAATTTGAAATATACCGTGTTTATATAGTGACTGCTTGGTTACTGAAAATTCAACAATGCCTGAACTGCTTCGAGAAAAGGATGGTACAGCCGTGCCGTTTTATTGCTTGACTTGGCGGGGGCACTGCCGTGCCCCCAGATTTTATTTGAAGAGCTGGGTACCTGGGTAGGTATCATTCGTTTTACTCACATCTGTCAAATCAATGCATTTGCATAATTCCTTCGAAATCTCATGATCACTATGATCTCTGAGAACATCTACTAATTATTATTTGGATGATTGTGCCTCAATCACACCCAAACGTCTGAACGTTCTGAAATTCCACATGGGCTACTTTAAGTTCAAACGGTAAATCCACAGATTACTAATTCAATATAATATTAATGAACAAAAATCTATATACATGTCATGTCTATATACCTGACCTATTAATAATAGCTCCTCCGATCCCATAGGTCAGCACCGAGCCAGCACCGACAGCGGCACTTTGTAGATACGTCAGCATTTCTGTTTCGATCGGAACGCAGGCCACCTCCACCTCAGGGGCTGAAGTTGGTGCTATAGCTGAACAGAGGGATTGACTGGAGCCAATCATGGCGGCCAGTTGGGGGTACCAGAGGCGGATAGTGTTAGAGCTGGGAAGCAAAATGTTTATTATATGTATAGGTATCGCTTGATTTAAGTTGGTAGTTAGGTTGTGAATAATGGCAAAAAGAAGTGATTTGAGACTGGTCCTCAAAAGCAATAACATTATTATCCAGAAGAAGACAATAATGACAATATTATCCAAAAGCTCGTGAGGATGTTTAGATGTTTGTGGCTCAATCACGAACAAACGATCAAACGGATTTGGATGAAACTAGGATTACACATAGTTTATGATCTGGCACACAACAGCATATAGAATACTTGACATCCAGGTGCCAGGTTTCATCAAAACCGCGGGTTGCTGCTGGTGATGGCATATATCATCAATATATTTATCAAAATGGCAAGTTACGTAGATCATAATTGAAGACTTACCCAAACATGCATCCAAGGTGTATAATGCAGATTAGGAAGAGCCACTTTACGTGTGGAGGCTTGAAGAGTGGCTTCAGCTGTGCTTGACCACCTCGCAAAGCTGCTACTCCACGGCCTTGCTGTTCTGACTTTTCTTCCACCAGGAATTTCACCTAGTATATTTAAACAGAGAGCAAAGTTATTTTTTTCTGACAAAGCTTGATGTTTTGTGAAACTTGTGATCACAGTACTTAAAAATGCGAAAAAGGTATTTCTATTCTTGTTTAACTAAGTGCCATGGATTTTTTTTCTTAATTTTTCAGAAGTGGTATAACTTGGCCTCTCGCCCGGTACCAGGTTAGTGTATAGATATTCTTTAACGACTTACAGGAAACTCATCAGCAGGTTTTCCAGTGTTCAGTGTGTAGATTCTTTTGAAGATAGCCATTGCCTCCTCATTTCTTCCTCTGGACATCAAGAACTTGGGGCTTTCAGGCAGCCAGAAGAATGCTAGGCCTGCCAGGATTGGCATCAGCGAAGTGGCCAAGAGGAACAGGTTCCAGGAGTGAATAACTGAAATAAAAGTAAGAAAGCTTGAAACACGCTTTAAACTTTTACCACACATCTTCGAGTACCACTAAGCACGTGGCGTAGTTTGCCTAGTCTTTCTCTTTAGTTCGGAGCTCAAAGGACAGGTGACAGCTACATGCATCATGGAAATGTGCACTTTTAGCATGAGCATGAGCAGGGGGTAATTTATACCATATTGAGACATAAACAGGTATCTGGCAGTCATCACAAATACTGACTATAACTAGGTATCTACGAATTTCACTAAATATTATAATTTTACTGCCCTGGTCTCACATTATGTATTTTTCTTCCATATCCCTCGTATCAGCTGTCATCTAATCACTCACTTCTTTCTTACCCATGTCATCTTTCACGCAGTAAATCTTACCAAACGAATCCCAGATATAGAAGTCCCACTGATTAGTTAGAATAGCCCAGGCCAGCAGCGGCAGCGTGGTGTTGGCGATGGTGTAGAACAAACTTGTGAGGAGGATGACCCTGGCTCTAAGCTCAGTACGATGGAGCTCTGCTAGGTACGAGATTAGAACTGCGAAGGGGCCGTTGAAACTGGGAAAGAAGTAGGTATTAACGACAAAGGAAACTTGTTTGGTAGATCGCAAAATCCAAGAGCTTAGGAGATTAAAATGAGCTGATTATGTATTACAAAAAGAGGCCTTTTAACTCATCGTCAATAGTGTTCTTTCTGTGAATATTGGAAATTCGATTTTGCTCCTTCGATGACATTTGACTGGCGATATTGAGCTTGCAACTTGTCATGTATGGAATGTTTACTGATTGCAAAATATGAGCGTGTACCAAGTAATGTTTGTACCCCTTAGACATTTTTAACGTCTAGATTTCTATTAAAAATAAAGGAATACTTACAGAAATCCACTAGAGAATCTCGTGATGAGCAGCATAGGGAAGTTCTGGCTCATGGCTGCCAACATATCCACAAGCCCCGTGGCAAAGAAGCCCCAGATCATGATCTTCCGTCTACCGAGTGTGTCTGAGAGGAAACCCCACAGCATAGCCGAAGAGATCATGCCTGGATAAAAATGGAAATAAATATGATCACGACTGTTATCTTCAAGTACGGTAGACATCTACTCAGATCTCTAGGCGCTTAGATCCTTAGAAATGATGAGAGATTAAAAAGTACAACCAAACATTAGTGCGAGGCACAAACTCTTAGGTACAATATTTTCAAAACAAAAGTGTTCATTACGCCTCGTATGTATCGACAAAATATTTATTATTTACTAGCTTTCGGGACAGATAGTAATTAATTAACTAGATTATTGAAATCTGACGGGACAGACGTTGTCTTGACAAATTTCAATAATCCCACAGAAAAGCGCTTTCAGTTTTATCCAAACATTATACCAGCCTTATCACTTAGGGGTATAAAAAATACCATACGACCTATTATTCTAATACCTACCAAATATGAACAAAAAAAATCATATAAATAGGTCAAGCCGTTTTGGAGAAGTATGGTTACACGCTTACACACACTGTGAAGTGTGACACGAAATTTTATATTTAGATTTCATTTAATTTTATCAAGGTCAGACAATTAAATTGATAGTTCTGATAGCGACTCGCAGTCAATGTTAGCATAGGTAATATCAATTGAGGATTCTCCGTTAAAATATTTGAACTGTTTTACCTACGATATCTGTGTCTAAATATTATACTCGGAGTTACAAAGACTCTACTTGTAACTTTATATAACGAGGTGACAGCCACCTTTAGTACAATCAATCAACATTAAAAGTAGTTGATTGTTTTAAGTTTTTACTCTCATAATTAAAATCATTTAGGTATCACTACATAGTATAAAGCAAAGTCGCTTTCCGCTTCCCGCGTCTGTATGTATGTTTGCTTATATCTTTAAAACTACACAACGGATTTTGATTCGGTTTTTTTTAATAGATAGAGTGATTCAGGAGGAAGGTTTATATGTATAATAACATGCTACCCGTGTGAAGCCGGGGCGGGTCGCTAGTATTGTAATAAAGCAGGAATATGGTTCCCGCATCTTGTGGATTACCTAAGTACAGTTTAAATTTATGGTGATATCAGTTTTAAAACTTTCCATAGTCATTGTGTCACGCTTTTAGATAACACAGAACAAACAGCTATCACATTCGTTCATCACATTTGTGTGATGGACATAGATGTTTGTTCTGTGTCTGGGTGTTAGAATGTATTATAAGAACCTAGCTACCAATGCAAATATTAAATTAATATAATAAGGTATTCTATTAGTTATCTGGTTCCCATACAAGCTTTCCTTAATCTAAGGCAAAATGACTGTTTGAAATGACTATCAATATTTATTTCTTAATATATAAAGGTAATTTCCTTGGTGTGTGCAATTGACGTCATCGATAACACTATTTTCCTTATTATGCTCATAGATTTCATGATGACAAATATTTAACTTTCTAAAAGTAGCATTCATAACGTTACCAGAACAGAAATGCAAACCAGACGACAGTGTTTTTTTCTGAGTCTTTGAAATTACTCCAATCAAAGTGTCGAGAATAGAAACATTTTAATAGTACCTACAAATCTAGTTCATTAAACACATCAAAAAACCGGCCAAGTGCGAGTCGGACTCGCGCACGAAGGGTTCCGTACCATTATCTATAAAAAACGGCAAAACACGTTTGTTGTATGGGAGCCCCGCTTAAATATTTATTTTATTATATTTTTTGTATTTGTTATTGTAGCAACAACAGAAGTACATCATCTGTGAAAATTTCAACTGTCTAGCTATCACGGTTCATGAGATACAGCCCTGTGACAGACAGACTAACAGACAAACAACGGAGTCTTAGTAAGGGTACCGTTTTTACCCTTTGCGTATGGAGCCCTAAAAATATATAGTAGATACCTTTCAAATCATCGACGTTTCAAATACATAGTACCTTAGGTGAACAAAATACATCAGCATGGCTGGCATCAGTTGATAACAATACATTTATGTTATTAAATGATTAATTACATGCACGAAATGTAAATAGGTAATAAGGTTCATGAAAGAAACGTAAAATAACATAGGTAAACGGTTTCGTGTTAGACGTCTCTCGCTCTCTTCAAACGCTACGACTCCGGCCGGCAAATTTCAGTACCGATTTAGAACAGGAAAATATCAACGAAAAACATTTGTCTCTGCTTTTTAACCGACTTAAGAAAGGAGGAGGTTTCTCAATTCTACCGTATTTTTTTATGTGTGTTCATCAACTTCATCGTTTATAATTCTTTTTTTGTTGGAAAGGAGATATTCCAAGGGTGGTCCCATGATAAGGAAACGAGGATCTGATGATGGCATCCTAGATAAATCGAGAAGAACTTTCGAAAATCGTAGGGGCGACTAGTGCGTTAATTTTTTACTTAGGTATTTAAAAGCACTACAATTTAATAAAGGTCGATCTGGAGTCGATCTGATGATGGAGCCGAAAGACAGTCGATTTACAGCAGTTACCTTGTTATATAAACCAACATAAGATCGGTTGTGTTTTTAGTTTTTGTAAAGTAATTATAAATTTACCTGCATAGGTCATAGCAGAAACAGTGCCCATATCCAACAGACTTAGGTTCATATCACACTGGGCTCTCGTAAAGATGTATGTTGCTGCACTGCTGACGGAGACAGCAGACCAGAATGCTGGCACTGAGCACAGCATCAGCACTGCGTTGAACTTGCCGTAGCCGGTCGCTGCGATGGCCTCTTCGAAGTCTGATCGAAGAGGCTCTGGAGAAGAAGAAGAGAAGATTGGATGTTAGTAAACATTTTATCGAAAACCATAAAGCTACTTCTGCTGTTATCATTTTTCGGTGTTTTTGTTCCGAATAAAGAAAGTTTGAATTATCTTACTGTGTCTAAATAGTGAGATTTTAATTTGTTTGTTACGAGAATGAATTTGTTTGTTAAAGAATATACCTACTTATGATTTTAACATGTGCCCCTGACTTTAGACATCTTTAAGGAACTGAACACCTGGAGATCTGAGAGGACGTCTAACGTCTACTGAGGATTACAGTCGTCCTGACCCTCTACTAGGATCAAATTTCAATGTATGGACTTATTTATATCAGAAATCACGATTAGGATAGGTAGAGTAGTACTACAAAATCCAAACCTGGAAGAAACATTTGCATATCTGATAGGTAACTATAACGTTAAATAGGTTCAATATAATCCTTTAAAGAACAAACATCTATGTTTATCACTTATATGTTTATCCCGGGTGGGGATCGAACCCACAACCTACAGCACAGAAGGCAGAGTTAATACCAACGGAGATGTGAGGCCAGTCAATAATATAACCGATAAGAATTTGTAATACCCAACATCGTAAAATACCGTGACATTTTACAGTAAACCGCCAAGGTGTCTTGGCGCGGATCCAGAATTCGCTTAAAATCAGACCAGATTTAGACGTATTTTGTTTTGATCACCGTCGCGCGTTCAATTATTGGCGCATTTTGACGATTGGAAAGCGCTTTTATGCGCTGTTCTGTTATTGTTTTCGTACCGACTGCCAGCTGGTGCCAACATATCTAGATACAAAGCTAGTCTAAACAAGTATTAGGTAGTACCTATCTGTAATTGAAGTCAATAAATGCTATAGCTTAGAAAAACGGTATCATGTACGGCGATTCACACATTACCGCCTTTTCGCGCGGATTGTTGTGTCTAACAGGTCAAAACAGGTATATAAGACGAGTGTGAAGAAGAGGAAGAGGAAGACCAGGTTAAGAGTACTTTAAACCGAAGAGTATGCATGAGGAACGTGATGAGAGTGAATGAAGCAAAAGAAGTGTCAGGATCGTAGCAAGTGGAAAGACGTGATCTCTACTTACCCCTCTGGGAAGCAGGCGTGATTTTATGCATAATAATATGTATTGTTGTGTCTATGTAGGTACTCATTTGTATGGCTGCATACGTATGCAACTGTTTCCTTAGATTAAAGAGAGCGGAAAAATACGGCCTTTTCATTAGTATATCATCATTTTTCTGTTTTGGGTGGGGTTATTATTATTATTACACTAGCGACCCGCCCCGGCTTCGTACGGGTGCAAAGCTGATACCAAAATATATTACAGAATGTCTCTGTATACTCGTTAACAGCAATTTAAAAAAAGAGTTGCGGTAAAAATAAAGGTTAGAAATTGATTATTGTGGGTTAGCGCAAAAAAATGTGTTTATTTACGACTTCATATTAGAAATCTTAAAATTATCAGTGGTTCTCTAATATATTTAGCATGTAATTATACATATAAAATTTCCTCCTGAATCACTCTATCTATTAAAAAAACCGCATCAAAATCCGTTGAGTAGTTTTAAAGATATAAGCATACATACAGACATACATACAGACGCGGGAAGCGGGAAGCGACTTTGCTTTATACTATGTTGTGATTATGTGGGGTTGACAAAACATATTTTTATCTTCCATATCCCATATGCTTTTCATTATTATTATGATGTTATGAAACCCATAACCTAGAAACCCTGTGCTTTAGAATTGATAACATCTTGCTAAGAACATGATGCGGCGATGGGCTTGCAACATGACACGTATGGAATGCTAACTACTGCAACATGTGGGTATTGAGCCAAACGTAAAGTTTGGCATGCCTCTGACTACTCCCTTAAGACATCTTCAAAGGATCTAAACGTATTTCTACCATACTTGGGGATTACAGTCGTGATCCTATTTTTTTTGACCCAATAATGCTTATTAAACGAATATGTACATAATAATTGCTTACTTAGTGACTACCTAATTAAATCGGGATGTTTTTGTAACTAAATCTTTTATAACTCTCTATCTTAGATAACCAAGAGTGTAAGTATAAATAAATTGTGGGTAAGTCAAACAAATAGAATGGTGCGTAGATACGCAATTCACATATTGACCGCCTTTACGCGCGGTCGATCGGCTTGTACATTGAATACCTACACATGAAAATATAAATACTAATAAGGAAAATAATTTACAATTTCTCCAGGAATTTGGATGGAGTCTAATTTCATTAGTTTGTTTGTTACGTTATTTTTAAAATTTACTTATGAAATACATAAATAATACTTTATATACATTACTCAGGCTGGTTGTAAAACAAAATTCAAATACTTTCACAACAAGATTCACACAATTTCAAAACTTTAACATGTCATGAAGTGGAAAAAATAGGATCTGCTTTACCTGCCTAGGGGGTAGGCACGGCCAAACAGCACAAGATTGTCCAGTTTGTAACAAAGGATTTATAGCAATGTGTTCAAGCTTTGCTTTTAAGTACATACATTTGTAAATAAAATGTTGCAAAACACACAATTATCTTCAAAACATAAGTATTATACAGAACAGCATTTCACTTCCAAATATCTCAATCTGTACGTCATTATTACTGTATGTAAACATCTTCACTATCACTACATAGTATAAAGCAAAGTCGCTTTCCGCTTCCCGCGTCTGTATGTCTGTATGTATGTTTGCTTATATCTTTAAAACTACACAACGGATTTTGATGCGGGTTTTTTTAATAAACAGAGTGATTCAAGAGGAAGGTTTATATGTATAATACATGCATAATATAGTAGAGAAACACTGATAATTTTAGAGGTTTCTAATGTGATGTCGTAAATAAACACATTTTTTTGCGCTTACATTGCAAATGCTGGCTGAACCCCACGAGATATATCAAAATAATGTACTACAGTATTGTACACCTTAAAAACGTCTACAAAAAAGTCAACGATGGTATTAGAAATGTCTTACGCACAGCGAAGCGGGCACGGGTCAGCTAGTTGATTAATATAATAAAAGTAAAGTTCGAACTGAAGCGACCATCGTCTGTCAGTTGCTGCTGTCAAAGCCCTTATTCTGCAAAACGATTTCAACATTATCGACGACAGTGACAGTTTAGCTTGAATTTTCGTCCCGAATTTTCCGGGACCTCCCGCTTCTGGGTCAATTTTGACCTCTGGATTTAGTCCCGGAAATCCGTGATTATATTATGATATTACGTAGTATCTATCTGGTACCAACATGAGTTGGGAAGTTGCTCCAGTAATTTGTTACACAAATCATAATTTATCGTATGTCGTAGTAGAATGTATATGATGTCAATAATTGCCAAAGTAATTTCGGTCGCTCCATCTTTTCAAATATGTTTTTATCATAGCAATTTAGGTCAAAGTGAAACTACTCATTAGCCTGCCATATGGCTAGATTGTAGTATTATTAGAGTACACTATTTATATTAATGTACACTAACAATAAAAAAAAAAAAAAAAAAAAAAAACTTTTCAAATATAGTTGGAAACGATTGACTTCCGACACATCGTTCATCGTCTGCAAGAGTAGACCCCTGACCTCATTCAATCATTGAAGCGGAATGTACACATACCGAATTTAAAAAAAAACAATCGTAAAAACTAACTATCTTTATAAAACTAACGCGCGATTGATTTTCTGAAGTCGCGTAGGTATCTTCGAACCTTAATAATAAAAATAACTCCAAACGCACCTACCTTGAGCCAGCTTCTCCAAGTTTGACGATGACAGTCCAGTGACCATAAAAAGATGGTCAAACGGTATCTCCTCCTTGACCGTAGCCGCTTCAGCATCATTGCCTTTCATTTTGAATCTAAAACCGTACGTCCAATTGTATTGTGATAAAACCACACCAGTCTACCATTCTTGTGCTCAACTGAAGCTATGAAGTAATACTTCTTGATACTTTATATACAATGGTATAACCATATCTCCAAAGTGTACTGTGGGATCAACTCTGTGCTGTGGGTAAACAGTTTTCTGTAGGTACAGCCTGTATCTAAAGTCAACAATTTCTACTGAAATAACGGGCGCATGCATAAGAGGTAAATTATTTAACGTGTACTTGCGTGGGCGCAGTCAGGTAGGGGGGAAGGGGGCTTGATGATTTAACCTAGTGTTAGAAATCAGGATGGAAATAGGGTTTTTAAGAAATTAAATGACAAAACAAAAATAATCATAATCGAGCGAAAATAATTTAAGAGACGTCCGTCACGTTCAAAAGCCAAGAAAGAAGTGACTCGTGCGACCAACGAGCTTTGTTCGGGCTATGGTTCGGCTTTGTTCGGGCTTGGCCCCGCCCACTGAAGAGATATTCCTAACACGGCCTCTCCTGACCATGCGGCGTCCTCGACCGCCTTATTCAAGATAGATACCTCGCGATCTGGAAGTTCATCAGCTGGTTTATCGTCTTCTGTAATAACACACATCGTTACCAAGATGAAAACAGTCGGAGAACTAAGTCGATTTTGCATTACGATCGTGAGCGTGCACACAAACCATCGTAAGCGAAACCGAGTTCACTCAAAAGCCTCACATAACAAAGTTTTGTAATTTAACGTAAAATTCGAAAAGCACAAACGACAAACTCCGGATCTTCGTTGTTGTGCCGCATAACGAAAGCATTAGGTTTTTAACTGCGATCGCTATGCCCCGCGATACAAGCACAAAGTTCGCTTATCGCGTCTCCTTGACCATAGCCTAGGCTCCCAGTTCGCTTGCTATGGCCACTACTCGCATAACAACTGCATCTGGCTTATAGCTGCAATTGTTATGCCCCATGATACAAGCACCAAGTTCGTAAAAGTTATGAAAGCAAGTGTGCACTCAAGCTTTCATATTAAAACAATTCATAATTATGTGAAAAAGTTATGGTAAACAGTTAAACTTCAAGAAGGAACAAAACAAAACAATGAAATGTATTCCGAATGATTGAATTTCGAACTTCCGTCACTTGTAATACATTTTGTTAAGGTTAAAACTGCATGAAAACAATGCCGTTTTCGTGACATAACACACGTCGACTATTCACAGTCACGAAACTATAGAGACGTGGCTAGAAACATAATCTACTGGTGTCATTCACATAAGAAATTTCAGTAACATAGCTTGCGCTATTTACAAACGTAACATAGCTTGCGCTATTTACAAACGTAACATAGCTTGCGCTATTTACAAACGTAACATAGCTTGCGCTATTTACAAACGTAACATAGCTTGCGCTATTTACAAACGTAACATAGCTTGCGCTATTTACAAACGTAACATAGCTTGCGCTATTTACAAACGTAACATAGCTTGCGCTATTTACAAACGTAACATAGAGTACGTTAGCAATTCACTTCATATGGAAGTAAGTGAATTGTCCAACGATGTCTATTTACCAAAATAAAGTTAAGGTGACATAGCTTACGCTATTCACAAACGTAACATAGCTTGCGCTATTTACAAACGTAACATAGAGTACGTTAGCAATTCACTTCATATGGAAGTAAGTGAATTGTCCAACGATGTCTATTTACCAAAATAAAGTTAAGGTGACATAGCTTACGCTATTCACAAACGTAAAATAGCTTGCGTTATTTACAAACGTAACATAGAGTACGTTAGCAATTCACTTCATATGGAAGTAAGTGAATTGTCCAACGATGTCTATTTACCAAAATAAAGTTAAGGTGACATAGCTTACGCTATTCACAAACGTAACATAGCTTGCGCTATTTACAAACGTAACATAGAGTACGTTAGCAATTCACTTCATATGGAAGTAAGTGAATTGTCCAACGATGTCTATTTACCAAAATAAAGTTAAGGTGACATAGCTTACGCTATTCACAAACGTAACATAGCTTGCGCTATTTACAAACGTAACATAGAGTACGTTAGCAATTCACTTCATATGGAAGTAAGTGAATTGTCCAACGATGTCTATTTACCAAAATAAAGTTAAGGTGACATAGCTTACGCTATTCACAAACGTAGACACGGAGATTGTAACTAACTCGGGCACGCAGCGCACCATTCGGGGCACCACTCGCATCGCCATAGCACCATGAACTAAGCAGCCGCATAGGTAGTTTTCCCATACGCTTCAGCACTCCAACTACAGATCACATCGGTCGTTACGTAGAACCTTAACGACTCGGTAAGGCCCTTGCATACCGGGGTTCAACTTCCCTTGAGAGAGCATACCTGAAGACAAAAACAAAATCATGTACACACGATCACACAATCGTAGAACACACAGAAAAATAGCTGTCTATGTTAACAACATCATCCTGTTGTGCCTGGTTTTCCACTAGCCGTTCGGCCGTCCTTTGTTCATCTTTCATTCGCAATCAGATGTTGCCCGATTGACAACAACGTCTCGCTACTCATTGCGGTGTATACCCTCTCGACTTCTACGTTCACGGCGAGCGTGAATAACAGCACGGCTGGAATCAGAACTACAACATTATGTACGCCGTGGGATGTACCCTAGCGAAAAACTGCGCGAAAACCAACCACGTGAGTGCGGGCTACGTGAACGCCAATGCCGTGGACATTGCAAACAATGCTCACGCGATCGGGATCGAAGCGATCTATTTATTTCGCGTTATTTACTTTACGAACAAATAAAAGAAAATCACAAAAAGAGGGTATTCCGATTTTTCATCGTTACTAGAAAACGTTTCAGAGTTACAGCTTATAGGGCTTACCAAGTTGGATATGTTTACTAGGACAAAGTGGCGTTAACTCACGCTTAAGTATAGACCATGTGCGGGCATTATGATCATCTCAGCTAACCAAACCTTGGCGTCTTTAAGACCTGAAACTTGAACGTGGGGTTGTACGAGACTTCTTAGGTAGGTAAGCAAAGCGCATATCGCTTTCATTTGAATTATAAATTCACCAAAAAATCAGGTAGTCGTGATGACACTGTTGATAGTGTTGCGACCTATATGAGCAACGATAATATAATCGACCTCCATACGCCTCCGGCGTGACGGCAATCAACACTCAATGATCGTGATTGGGACCTATCTCGCGAATATGCCATAGTTGCGTCGTGGCATAAGAAAAGCTTGTCGAGCCTGACCTTGTACGATCCGCTTTGTGATCGGTAGCACGACAAACCTCGCAAACAGAAAGGCGCACGGACATGAGAGCCTCCTTTCGAGCGATGCTTTGATTGATCACGTGATGTACTTCGCGGTATTTCACATAAGAAATAATAAAAATGTACTTACGTGAAGGTTTACATAAAAAATCACAACAAAAGCAAAACTTGAAAGTTTTCACTAATTGCGGGTAGTCTTGTTCCCTTTTAATGTATTCTTGGCTCTTTATCGTATTTCTTCTTTTAAACACACAAACACAATACTTATCACTTGTTTGGATGGTAAACGGCCTTAGACGAGTGATCAGTTACCATCCCACTTCTGATGTTAGAAATCAGGATGGAAATAGGGTTTTTAAGAAATTAAATGACAAAACAAAAATAATCATAATCGAGCGAAAATAATTTAAGAGACGTCCGTCACGTTCGAAAGCCAAGAAAGAAGTGACTCGTGCGACCAACGAGCTTTGTTCGGGCTATGGTTCGGCTTTGTTCGGGCTTGGCCCCGCCCACTGAAGAGATATTCCTAACACTAGTATAAATCTATTCTATGTATAATATGCATTCAATGTAAGGAGCGACCCGCGATTCTCAAGTCAATCTTCAGTTGGAGGATTCAGGGGGCCTGAAAAGGTCTTAAGCTTGAATCATTGTTATATGATTCGTGTACGATTTATATCTATCAATTATTACTAAGTATGAATCTTTGTTTCATAGTAATTACACATTGATAATAATTAAGGATTTTTACCGTAATTAACTAATGAATACGCTATTATTACAATATTTGCTATTCAGCTAAAAAATAGCCTTTTATGTTACAGCGTTCTGCCCCCAGGACTAACCTGATTACATCCATTGCACAAATATTGATGGTGTGATTTCTTGTTTGTTTGTCTGATTGTTATGATGTATTCTAGTGGAGTAGAGTGCTGGAAACAAACAAAATAGGCGTGGCAGTGCTACGTGGCATTGATATGTGACAGTGCTACGTGGATGTAAATATTAGCAATGTTTTCGTTGCTATGAATAGTTATCTAAGAAATTTCCCAAAAAAATAGTAATAGCTAATATAAGAATTTTTCCTGAAATAAAAAATTACTTATTATGTACCTAACTTATTTGAAACCTACAATTGAGATATGGCAGTGCTTCCGGTGTGACGTAGTATGGTGTGAACTTGGCTCTCCTGTCATTCGACTGTCCATTTCCGTCGGCGTCACGTGCAGTGGAAGGGCGAGTGTACTCGTCCGACCGAGCTTCAGTTAGGCTCAATCGCCATGCAGCCCTTATTAGGTTTCAAATAAGTTAGGTACATAATAAGTAATTTTTTATTTCAGGAAAAATTCTTATATTATGTAGCCTTTAACTTATTTGAAACCTACAATTGAGACTTGTTTATTTTCGCATGGTGGCGCCGAAGGCTAAAAGTTAATGGCCTAAAGTAGGTAGAATGCCAACTGTGATGAAATGAATAATCATAAATAGTATTAAATCAAATCTAATTTTTATTTCAACCAAGGTAGTTGTAAAATATTATTTGTAATTAAACAAAGGTAAAATCAGATACAATATACAATCATATTTCTATTATAATAGTAACGTAACCATGTTATACTCAATCAACATAATCAAATTGAAAACATTACAATGGTTTAAAGTTATTATCAAGAGACGGTACACTAGGCAACAGTGAAGTTTTAACAGGTCGCTTATAAAAACGAATCAATGTATTAGGCGCTGACCAGTTCCCTCGTGCTAAAATATCTTCTAAGGGCATATCACTAGCCCAATTCAAGGATGCTACTGCTGATCTGATGGAACCAGGTGAGTCTTGAATTCCGGCATCAACTAAAACAGTTTTAATCCACCCAGCAATTATAGTTCGACTTGCGGGTTTTGGTTCACCTCTTGTTGTCACAAATAAATTATGTATGTTAACATTTCCCGATGAGCGTCTTTGTTGGGAAACATCTAAAAGCTTCTTAATCCAAAAGACTAGGTCAATTTTTATATCATTTCCTGAAAATAACTGCCAGCCCGATTGCCTATGATTAATTGTGTCAGTTTTTGAACCGTATAGTGGCCAAAACGTTATAGTGTTATCCTCAATTATACAATCTCCTACTTTTACAGAAAGGAGCGTCAGATCGTGAACTCGTCTGCCAGAAGCTAGCAAGAGCAAGGTAGCACAGCGCCTGGAAACATCAAATAAACTGTCATAGCTGCATTCAGATTGCAGAAACCATTGTATAACTACTTGCGGATTCCAAACCGGAGGTTTAGGCTTAATTTTGGATGCAGATTTATTTGCTATCCCTTTAAGAGTCTGTCGAACCAGTATGTGGGAGCTAAGCTTTGTTTCTAAATCTGGCTGGCAAAAAGTTGATAATACTGACTTATGTACTAAGATTGTTTTGTAGCTCAAATTTTCAACGTTATACAAATAAATGAGATATTTTGACAGACCATCACCTCCAGGGTTTTTGTTATTCACTCCCGAACTTTTACACCATTGTAACCAGCGCGTCCAAGCTTGTTTATAGGTTTTCAGTGTACTAGGCCTCCAACTTGACTGAATTATACTAATCTCCGAAGGAGACCAATCACCTACAAGGTCATTCCACCCTGACATCTCCATGCCTCCAATACAAGGTCGTCGACTCGAGCCGGAGGGAGGTTGGTCCTCGTGTCGATCAACACTAATCGTAGATTCCCAATGGTGAACGGTGGTCCCACCGCTTGTTTCTTTAATTCGGTCCTCCAAAAGACATTGTTCCATCTCGGACAGATGATTATGAACGTCCCTTGGGCGTGTTTCAGTGATGATAGGACCCTGTACATCAGGCATGGTGGTGGGAATACCCACGCTAGTCGATGATTCCAAACACGGCTGAACGCATCGTGGTAAAATGCATTTTGATCCTTCAGATCTAATGCCACATACCTGGGTACTACATGAGCTCGTTCGGACGCCATCAGATCCACTTCGGGTGTCCCCCACTTGTTGAATATTAGTTGACATGCCTGGGGTAATAGATGCCATTCTGCTAACGCCTTGTACCTGGACAGTCCGTCTGCTACACCATTGAGTGGCCCCGGTAGATAGCTGGTAATAAGGCTGATGTTGTACATCTCTATTTGGCTGTAAATTAATCGTGTCTGCTGTAAGAGTTTTACAGACCGTGTTCCGCCTTGTCTGCGTAAGAATGCCAGAGCTGTTCGATTGTCGCTCTGAATTAGGATTGTTCGGTTGCGGCAGTTCACGGTGGTGATGCCGTAAGTCAAAGCCTTGTAAATTGCTAATAGCTCTTTCACATTCGCGTGATAACAAATTTCCTCTGGCATCCAGGGACCCTGAATATGATCGCCGTTGACATACGCTCCCCAACCGACGCCTGACGCATCGGTGACGATGTGATAAGATACTGGAGCTATCCAGATCTCGCTGGTGGTGTGCTTGTTTTTCATCCACCAATTTACGTCTTCTCTGGCGCCGAGTGTGAGACGTACAGCTTTCGTCTGTTTCAGAGCTAGATGAAGACAGGACTGCAGATTTCTGTAGTGCAGCACTCCGTAGTGTACTACGAAACTGGCAAACTGAAGGGTACCCAAAATTTTTTGTAGTTCTAACAGGGTCATGATTTTTGACACGTGCGTTTGAACCAAACGTGTCGACAGAGAAAGAATCTTTTTGTGTGGCAATGATTTTCTGTTTAGAAATGTATTCCAAAGAATTCCAAGAAACTCGATCTCTTGGGATGGTACAGTGGACGTCTTTCTTTTGTTTATTATCCACCCTAGGCTGGTGAGCAGAGTGGTGGCCTCTTTCATATGTTCTTCGAGTTCGTAGGGACTTTGATTTACCAAGAGGAAGTCGTCCAGATACACCAAAACTCTGATGCCTTTCTCTCTGAGCTTCTGAGCCACCCAATTGGATAGAGTAGCGAACGTTCTTGGAGCGCTCGCGACCCCGAATGGGAGACAGGTCATCTGATAGGTAATTCCATCGAAAATGAATCTGAGAAAACGCCGATGTGACTCCATTATCGGTATGTGGAAATAAGCTTGGTGCAGATCTATTTTCATCATAAAATCGCCCTTTTGCAGGAAGTGCGGCACTTTTTGCATTCCTATCAATCGAAACTTCTTTGGTTTGAGGTAAAAGTTTAGAGCTTTTAGATTCAATACTGGTCTCTGGGATCCGTCCGATTTTTTTACTGGAAACATGATCGATAGGAAGCCGGAATTTGGTGGTGCTCTTTCGATTACAGATTCCTTCAACATCTGGTTTATCTCGGCTTCTAAGGCAAGTGTAGTTGTCATTTGGTCTTGATTTTTGTAAAATCGCCGAAGCGGTGGTTTTGTTATGAAGGGAATACGATAACCACGAATAATCTTTAAAATATGCATCGGGGCACCCTTCTTTTGCCAGACGTGCTGATAGAGGCGTAAACGTCCAGCTTGAAACTTCTTGACATAGTCATTGCCTCCTACGATCTCGATGATCATCTCTCGGTTTTCTGTAAGATTTGTTCTTTGCAGCGGAGTAGTTTGGTTTACCGGCAAGTGACTTGCCTTTTCCAGAAGCGGAAGCTTGCTGGGGTCTATTTCGGTCATACCCACGAAAAGGCAAGGTAGGACCAGTTTGCCGCTTATGTGCAGCTTGAGTGCCCTCGGCAGGCGGATACGGCCGATGATTGCCTTGCATGACCTGGCTACCCTCGGTAGGTAGGTACGGTCTGCGAAAAACTTGAGTACCACCTCCAAGTTTAGTTACAGCATCGCTTAGATCTTTTGGTTGAAACAAATACTCACAGCTTGGTGGTATTCTGCGCAAAATCGTCTTATTGTACTTATCTTTAACAGCTGATAAAGAACTATCTCTCCGATGCTCAATTATGTTTGCTCGTCGGCCGCAAATAACCTGCAAAATGTCTTTGGACACATTCGTGTAGGGACACGCATTAGAAAAAAAGTTCATGCACTTTCGTAGATAGGGAAGCATGTGTCAGGGTTGTTGTGCTATCGGAGCTCCATTCTAACAGACTCTTTAATGTCGTCTGTAATGCTTCTTTTTGTGTAATAACCATATTAGTCAGAGCTCCAAATGTTTGATCTAACGATCTTAAATGACTGAATTTAGATTCAAAAGCTAGCAGCTCATCATTCATACCTAGATTTGTAAATGCGGGGGTAGATATGTACTTCTTTTGGGTCTCAGTGTACCGAACATTATTCCACTCCGTGCTGTCAAAATGCTGTATTTTGCGCACGTAATTTAGCTTAGATTCTGAAGTCCGCTTGACAGATTCTGATGCAATCGTGTCTTCATCCCATTCGAAATCTTTTTCAGTTGGTTTAAGAAGCATGGAATAAACCGATGCATCGTCTTCTACCTGACCTTGAGCAGCGGTCTTGTTATCAAATTCGACTGGTTTAGAATCCACGTGGTAATTTCGTGTAATTAGGTATTTTAACTCACTAACCTGTTTTTGAAGGTAGTCAAACCTCGAATCCGAGAGATCGCCTGCTGCTCGCTTAGGCGATGGCTGATACGTGTCCTCATCATCGCCATCGTCGTCACTACTGCTGTACACACGCCGAGGGCGCTTATAATTAATTCTCCTTTCCTCGTTCACCGCTTGCGCTACAGGAGAACCTGTATCCTGTATATCACTCATTTTTGTTTTTGAGTTGCTTACTATTTTCTACTGCAAGAAAAAAGATATTAATTTTAAATAAAAATTAAAATAACTTTAACTACGAACGACTTTGTCGTTATTGCATTTGCACCCAACTAGTCGCAACGAAAAACAAACGCCAACTGAAGCTCGGTCGGACGAGTACACTCGCCCTTCCACTGCACGTGACGCCGACGGAAATGGACAGTCGAATGACAGGAGAGCCAAGTTCACACCATACTACGTCACACCGGAAGCACTGCCATATCTCAATTGTAGGTTTCAAATAAGTTAAAGGCTACATAATACTAATATAATGCATGTTTACAAAATACACAAGAATCAGTTGAGCAATCTAAAGACCCTAGCAAACAGTCTATAGGTTGCTCAACTCATCTAGATCACTACCAGTCGGAAGCGTTCCTAAGATACTGGCGGCATGGACACGCTGGACGGCAATGCTGATCCGTTGTGCCAAATAGGTAGGTTCCCAGCTGGAGTATTAATATCTACAAATTGTAAAGTCAGCTATTTTTTGTACATCCTACTCTGACCTTACTAATATTATAAAATCTAAAGATTATGAGGATAATTGTATATTTCGATGTTTGTGACATAATCACGTACAAAAGACCAAACGGATTTTAATGAAACTTGGTATATACATAGTCTGTGCCCTGGAATTTCATTTAAGCTTCGTTTTATCAAAATATCATAAGTGAAGACGTAGGCGGAGCTAGTCCAAATAAGATCTAGCACACTTGGGTATGCCTATAGATACCTATATGGTTTTATATTCCAGGTGTCATCAATAAACCTGTAAAAAATCTTTGTGGTTTTATTAGGCGTACTAATTAATCCTTATCAAAATAAACACTTTCTATGACTTCTAAAATAATAATATAATAAATAGGATCACGACTGCAATACCCAAGTAAGGTAGACATTCTCTCATATCTCCAGGCGCTTAGATCCTTTGATCATGTTAGTGGAGGTACTCTTAGGCACGTCCAAACATTATATTTGGCATATGCC